>OW387026.1:96530882-99294632 GCA_936439885.1 Nowickia ferox | reverse complement strand
CATATTTAAAAATACATATACACATATGTTGATGGTATATATTTAAATATCTAACTAAAATTTTTGAAATCACAACCACTGTGTGCTTTATAACTATTGAACTACTTGTGCGTTACTTGTGGTTTGCTGTATGCATCCACTCAAAAGATAAATTCAATTCTGTATAATGATGAAGCAGATTGACAACAACTCTTATCTTATAGCATTGCAGCAAAACGTTTTGTATTATCGATAATTTAAAATATTATAATTTTCAATGCAAATTTCAATTTTATAACGAGCCAACAAGGGACATTGCGTGGAAAATTGTTAAGAAGTTTTGCATTAGTTATGCAAAATTTCAATAAATTGTTTTAGTTTTGTGGGTTTTTCAAATAAAATAATAAGTATGACAATATTTTATAATTTTTATGCAAAAGGAAATTCAAAATTTTTTATTCATGTTAGGAAATTATTGGGGGAAATTACTTACAATAATTTGAAAAATATGGCTGTGATAAAACTAAAACATTTATGCCCTAATTCTGTTCAACGATTGTATCGTCTGATCGTGATTCTTCAAAACAATTATTATCTATTGTCCATGCTAGAAGATTCGTGTATTTGCTTTATGATTTTGCTCTAAACATAATATGCAACACATATTTTTTCAAATATTTTTCAAACTATTGTATAATATATTAACTTTATTTTTATGCTTTAAAAACATCGTAATAATATTTTTATTCTTCATTATCAAGGACAATAACCATTTTTGAAGAAAATAATTAAGAGAATTTAAAAGCAAAATTTCAAAAGTATTTTCAAACATAAACGTCCTAAATCTTCTTACTGAATTAGGGCATTAAACTTTTGTGCCCAAAAAAACTATATATTTGGAAAGCTCATATTTATTTAATTTTTGCATCTGATTACATCATGTATGATTTACATTGAGTTAATAATTGTAAAAATACTTATTTTCAGTAAGAGGATGTGATTTAAAGAACATTCAACTTACCAGCAAAAAAAAATCGTAACTAGTTGTAAATCTTTACCATTTTCATTGCATAACAATCACTAAACGTGCTGAATTTAATATTCTTAAGCACCCCATACACGATTCAATTCAATTTTCAATTAATTCGGTTGTGTATGTATGGCTCAGTCAATTGATTAGTTTAGCAGTTGTCGAGTTGGTTGAAGGAAAATCAAAAGATTTTGATTTTTCCTATTGACTAGTAAGTCTTTCAATTCGATTGTGGTGTGTGTGTTCGAGTCTCTTGATTAGCTGTCAAAATTTATGTATGTAGCTTTATTTTGTATAGAAAATTTATGTATTTTTAAAATTGTATTTAATTTTATTGAATTTTAAGTAAAAAATATAAAAATTAATGAGTGAATGCAATAGAAGTTTTAAATTTTTAAATATGTAATTGTGAAAAGAATATAAATTTGACAATTGAATGAAAATCTTTCAATTCGGTTTCAATTGAAAGGCTCAATTGACAATTGAATTGAAACGTGTATGGAGTGCCTTTGGCTGTTGTTTATGTCAAAAATTGTTCTAGACAACTTTTTAAGTGCATACCATTCAGTTATTTGGATTAGTTCCGTTCTATGACAACCATGTGTCAAATTTATTGATGATTCACCACAAATATGTATGTTTTTTAATTTCTTGCTGGGTTTTAAAGCTAGAAAATTAAAGCAAAACGAATTTTTAACTTGTTACTTACATTTTTTTTACTTAAATTAAGAGTAATTCTAATCTTGAATGGCTGTATCTGTTTGAAAAAATAATGACATGCATAGAAAAATAACATGCTTCTTAGTTAACTCAACTTTCATACCGTGGAAAAAATTACGGACAAGCAGCACCATTTTGTAAGACTTTTTGCTACCTAGTGTGAAAACAGATCTTTCACATGCTTTTAATCAATATTTAGGACAGAAATAGAAGTGCTTATCTAGGGTTAAGCACTTTTTCCTTTTTGCCCCAGAAATAATTGTAACGGCTACATAAGAAAAGGCGGAGTTTAATTAATGAAGTTATGAAGAAATGGGGAAAATATTACATTGATATCATAGAGAATTATAAATTAAATACAATAGAAAAAATAATATGCGTCCCCTTTTGTACACTGCTGTATGTAAATTTATATACGAGTAGAAATATATGTTAAATATCTTATATACAATTTCATTACTCAAATTATTACTGCATACATTTGCTGTCATTTATACAATTTTGCAACGTAATGAAAGTAAACAAATAACAAATATGATTGCATTGTGTCCTTATGTTGCTGCACACTTACATACAGAAAAAGTATATCATCGAAGGCAAGCTTAAAAATATATTACTTTTGTGAAAAAATAATATTTTAATTATCATAATTGAATTTGTTGAATCACATTTGCTTTTTTTGTGTAATTTTTATATATTACATTTTTATTTAACTGCAATTATATTTATGTTCTTAAAGGAAAATTCATAAAGGTTCGTATAATAAGCTTTAAAAGTATCATTACACCAATTACATTGAAAAAGTTTGAAGTTACTTGGTACGTATGAGTAATTTATTTAATTGAAATGAAATAAATAAATATTAATCATACGCTCCAGGTATAGAAAAAATTTGAGTGATAATTTTGCGTATAAAGCGTCCCATTCATTATAGAATATTATGGAATATGTAGTTGTACATATTATTGTCATTTTGACCTATACTATGCAATAAATGGCACAATATATTTAAAGAAAATATTGCCCAATTTTCCTGGCAGTGAAAAAGTAAACAACATTGAACAATGTTGCCACCATATTACACAATTGTCTGGATTGTACAATAAAAATCAAAAGTCTTTTGATATTTGCCAATATATTGTGCCACCTTCGAATATGACATACACATTGGCGATATTATTGTACAATACGAAAAATTGTGCAATTATATTGCAAGTGGGTGGACACTAATGAGTGCACACTAATGAGGGCACCCCCACATGATTTGAGTGAATTATGCATACTCACGCGTGATAGTACGTGACAAAATTATAGCAAGTAAATTACTGCTACAATCACGTAATCAGGCATGAACGTGACTATACAAAATTCTGGTATAAATTAATGTACATGAATGTGTTATTTGAAGCGGGCGTCAAAGTGGGTATGTAAGATTTCCTTAATAAGTTTGGCAACTGAGTAGGCGTGACTAGCAAGTGAGTAAGGTTCTGGTATTAATTTTTTCATTATTTTTCGGCAATTATTTAAGCAAATATTCGCTTTTTAAATAGTTTAAAATATGAGACTGTTGTAAATATTAAATCAAATGTGTATAATTTCATTTGTTTAAGCTTTAATGTTATAGTTATTGTTTTTTGTGAAATGAATTATTCATGTGAATTTAATAACGTTGTGGTTTTAAATTTTTTTTTCAACTAATGCTTTAATATATAATTAAACAAAACTAAATTAACAAAGTGGCTTTTTTTGTTAACTAAAGTAGCTATTAATTTGCAACATTAATATTGTTTAACCAGATTTATGTTTACTAAAAAAAAAATAAATTATAATGAAAACTAGTTATAAAAATTAATTGAGGAATCTCTTGCAAAAAATTAGAGAATTTTCTAATTTTTTGCGTAATAAGCTTTATGAAATAACTATTGTGGAAATCAAACTTTTAATTAAATGAGTATAAACTATGCTATAATTTCATTATAAAGAATTAAAAATATTATTGTAAGTACTAGAGATAAGAGTATGTTATGTTATTAAAGATTCTTCAACTAGAAACTTTAAACATTTGACAGCTCATACTGGCTTTATTATTGAAACTATATTTGTTAAAATAGTAGTCATTTATTTCGTCTGTCTTGTAATATCAACATTGACAGAGAGTCTTCAACAACTCGTGAAAATAATAATATATTAAAAAAATTTGTTTTTTGCGGGTAATTAATACATATCTTTTTTTTTTGTCAGAAGTGCATGATATGGACATGTGGTTGCAAACATGACGGTAGTACATGTCATACAGCTTATGTTTCAATAGATATTATGCACGACCAATTTTAGGGCATAATTATCTCAAGTGAACACAATGTTTACTGGCTAGAGAGACCATACAATTTGACATCATTGGAGTTTTTCTTGTGGAATTTCTTGAAGTCGTTACTCTATGTAAATTAGCCAAAAAAAAGAAAGGTTTTCAAAGTCTATATATTTCATTCCATTAATCAAGTTCAGTCTGAATTATGTACCAGATTCTTGAAATAATAGACATCTGTGATGCACTCTACCCAACAAAACATCAGCCTTGTTATGTTCTATACTTAATAGCAACAGTAGGCCTTTTAGGTAAATTAAAAAAATTCTATAATATTTCAAAGAAATATAACTTTGTTTAAATTTAAAGATTGAAAGCGCTAAATGAACTTTTTGGTAATACTTTAGCTTAGAAAGTTTATCGTGAGGAACTAATAAAAACAAATAATAATAATATTAAAGCCAGTTCTTAGGCGTGTCTTCTTGCAACAGGCGCAATGAGGACATCTTTTCCTAACTTAGCCAGTGAAGCCTTGATTGGACTACCACCCATATAAATCTTTAAAAAATCTTCTGCTGCAATGAACGCGTATATAAATATGGATAACAGGAGAGCAGCTCGTTGTTTTGGCATAATATGCCCAGCCTAGTGCTGCTAGGAATCCCTAGTGACAGGATAACTGAACTGAGGTTCGATACGAGATTCAATATGGCAATTACACCAAAAGCATTGTGGTACGAAAACGGTCGTGCTGTGGTTTCCAAAAGTTTATATTGGTATACGGATGCATGCAAAACGGAAGATGGAGTTGGTGCTGTAGTTGTTGGGCCCAACGTTAAATTTTCTATGCCCATGGGCAAATGGCCTATTGTATTTTAGGCAGAAATACCGGCAATCACCAAATATTTTGACATTAAGTTAGACAGAGGCATTAGGAGCGCACAACCAGTTATATTTTCCGGTAATCAGGCAGCTCCTAAGTCCCTGCTTTCATGGGAAACGGCTTGTTTGAGAGTACTTTGACTCATTGCAACAAAAGCTATCTATACCAAACAAAGTTTCCATTTACTGGATACCTGGCCACAGCAGTCATGCGGGGAATGAGAATGAAAGAGTATAAACTATCCAAAATGGGCCCAGAGCAGTTTGTGGCGTAAATCGGTCCACTGTAACATATCTGATCAAAGGAAATGATTCTTCGGTCGCTGAGGAAATGTGGCTGACTTCTTCTGTTTTAAAACAGGCCAAAGCATTGATGCAGCCATTTTCATATACCCAGCAAAAAATTCTGATTTGGAAGCACTAACAACTGAGAGTAGCAATGTATTGCTTATTTGATAACAAAAGCTTCGAAAAATGCTTCTGAAAAGCACTAACGCAAGGTGTTATATACTATTACTTCTGTGAAGCACTTTAGGAAGGCAAACCAAATTCATGGCTTTTTGGAAGCTAAATCTATTGCTTCTGGCTGGCTCATCTCAAACAAAAAAAAAATGACTTATTCATGCGCAACAGCAAGGGATTCTCTAGCACTGTCTCCCGTAAAAAAACGGTTAGTGGCATCCTGAACTTCAACAAGGATAATTTATGGCTTGTTACTGGTTTTCTTTCCGGTCACTTTTGACTGAACTATACCCTGGGAAAAAGTAATTAAGTTCGTTCACCCTTGTGTCATTTAAGCTTAGAAGATGATGAGACAACGACGCACACTCAGTGATAGTGTTTGGTCTTATGTAACAGTAGAAGGCATGTTTTGCATTCTGAGTTTCTGCTTCTACAATATCTGTGCTGGCTTTCACAAAAAAGTCATATAGAGCTTGATTTGATTTAATTTACAGATCTATGATAGAAAAGATTCATCAGGTGCCGGTCCTTGGACCATGTCTTCCCCCTTTTCTATTCTAAAGTCAGTCCTTACAAAAGGTTTGAATATTTATATAATATATTCTTTAAACAATTGCCTTTAAAGTAGATTTTTGGCCGCGACATAAACATAATACCTTTCCAACAAAGAAAGACAAAATCATAAAACTTTTAAATCTAATATAATTAAAATAAAGCTAGAATACATGATCCTAAAACTTTTTTGTACGGAAGTTTTCAAGGATCTGGAAGGCTGTTTTGAAAATGACATTTTTAAAATATTTTTGTTCCGGGTAAGAAAAGAATTTTTTTTTAATACTACAAAGTTTTACCTTTCCTTTAACACCAACACTGTTGAACATAAAATATTTTATATTAATGTGAAAAAAATATTTAAAAATAAACATGTCAAAGAACTGTTAAGTCTTTTTGTTCGCAATTCGACTAGATTTTGTGACTAGATTAAAGGCCTCATTAGTTTTTACTTTTCGTTGACGTTCTATGCCATTCTTTTCTGTATAAAATATTTTGCAATTACATTTTCTGTGCAAGTTATTAGCTGGCAACCTATAGTTGTGTACAAAATATCACAACAAACTAATACACACAAAAGCAAACCACACATACAGACTTTCAATTGAACAGAAAAAAACAGCTGATTCAGAACGGCACGTACGTACAAACTAATTCTGCCTTAATGTTTGTAGAGTCGCATTTTTGCCAAAAAAGCAAAGGAATAAATTTGTTACACAGTGTAATTTTTGCCGATGGCACATTGATCTCAAATTTGTTAATTAAAATTATATTAAAAAAGGACCTTATAATTACAAAAATATATCCCATTAAGTGCTAAAAGAAATAAAAAAGTACTTGAAAAAGAAACTTCAATCAAATTGCTGTAACCGGATACAAATATAAGCTGTTGTTGCTAAAATTATTTTAAACAAACATTTTTTCTTAAGGCCAAGAGGAGTGGGAATACCAAAAAGGTCTAGATTAAAAATTTTTTTATGCACAAAAAAAACTGTAAAAAGGATATTCAATTCTCTTTTCTCTTTTCCTTTCTTTTTTATGGCAAGTAATGCCAACCATTATAGCACAAGCCCAATATAAAGTTTTCAACATAATGAACACAGGCTAGACCAAACCAAATCGGACCGGACGGAAGGCCACAATACAAAAGGGATATATTGTCCTTTGAACTGACATAATATCGATTGAATTTTTTTATATCAAACAATTTTCGGTTTCTCATTATCTGTGTTTCGTAAACGAAAATATGCAGAGATAATTTAAGTCGAACATAAAAAAAAGAAATTCAGTTTGTTTTTACAAATTAAATATTCGTTAGCACCGGAATTTTTATAAATGATAAATTGATGCTGGACATGAAACTAATCTGGGTTTAGATGAGAAGCTGCAAGTGTACTGGTATGCTTTGAGTATTTGTTTTTACCATTAATTACTTCTTGATGATTGGCATGAAACATAGAAATCATTAAAAATTTATTGACTAACTACTGCAAAGAGAAAACAATAGTACGAATAAGAAAACACGTTTTACTTTCAATTTGAATCATTTATGTCCGTAATTTCTACCTACAGATAATTTGCCTAACGTTTGTACGTACAAGTTTGATTTATACAATTTTTTTTAAAAGATAGATATCTATACAAGTATTTATTTTAGAAATTACAGGCATAAGAATTGGAATAAAGTATTCAAGCAATCAAATAGTGTCATTAAATTAGATGGAGAGAAATAAATTGCAAATAAAGCTGTTACAAATAAGTTGGCAAATAATTATTTCATTAGTACAGCGAAATTTCTGGTAATTATCATTGTTTTAGCTCAATTTTAAGGTTCTTATGTCTCTGTGGAAATTGTGACAGTTTAACATTGTTTTAGGTAAACTTTGCATATTCAAATAAATGAAAGGCTGGGATCCTTATGATGAGTTGCAATAGATTTTCGATCTTTTGTGGTCATCAAACAAGGAGTATCGAATATCAAATTTGGAATTAAAAATTATGTTTAGCAACAAATTTTCTATCAAACAGAATTTTGCAGATTTCAATGTTAATAACTATTAAGAAAATATGCGTTAAGTGATTGATTTCTATTTTTATGTTTAAGTACACAAACACAGCTTCGCCATTCATATTTAGCATGAAATTAGCTGCATGAAATTTTTTTTTCATGAAAATTCAAATCAGATCAATTAAGTTACCAACAATGCTTCAGAGATTCATGCGACCTCAGACTTTATATATCAGTTCCTTCTATAGCGGTGCAAATTTCATAAAAACAATTCATAGACCAGATTTTAAAATATTTAATTTTTTAATTTTATGAGATCTAGTCTTTAACATACAATCTTAAAGTTGTTGAGTAATAAAATATATGCAAAATCGAATAAAGATGCTTGTTTTGTAAAGATTTTTGTTTGAAGGTGTTAAACTTATTCTGTTCGTTCATAGACAACACGATATAATCATCGAACAGAATTAGGGCATTAAATTTTTTAATTTTACTCTCAGTGTCAACTGATATTTTGCATAATCACAGTGGTTAAAATCATCATATAAAAATTTGTTCGATGAGCACTTTTGACTGCTGGCGAAATAGCACAAGAGGTTTTTTTTCATAATTTCACTCAGTATAAAAAGCAAAACAAAACGAAAGCCAACATTTCCTTCTTATTATTTTCGTACCAATTTGTTAAATGAAAATACTAAATAAATATTTATATTATGTAAAAATTTCATATTTATGTTGCACTTTATCAACAACTTTTCTAACGTTTAAATTTCTTGTCTATACATTTCGTTGTGTCATAATTATAAAATATTTTAACTTTATTCGTTGCTCATAAAAAAAAGTATTAATGATGCTCTCAACCGAGTATGAGAACATTTTTATGCTGCTTACTTCGTTTTCTTCATATTTTCGTTTGATATAAAATACAACAGACTTTGACAAGCATGCATAATTATTTATAAGTCCTCAACATTTTTTGTCATTTAACATCTTTTTTTTGGCTTTTCATTTTCATAATGATATGTTGCCTTGGTGATGAGCTTTATAAAAAAATTTTTGAATACATTTGTTTGCAAAAAAAAATAATTTATTTTTAGTACATGAATTTCTTAAGACTTTTTACGTATTTACAGAAAGTTGCTCTTAGTTGTGGCATTTAATTTGCTTTTATTAAACATATTTTTTAAGTTCACTATATGTGGTCTACTTTTTCTTTAAATGCAGGTACTATTAAGAGAAAAACTTTTGTAATATATGCTGAAATTTCATATAAATAAATATTAAAATAAAAATTTACTAATTAATAACCAATCAAATGGCTAATAAGCACAGTTTTAAAAATTTAATGCGACTCATTGACACCAGAGGCGCTGCAACACTGCATAAGTAAGAACGTGCAAAAAGCAGAGTTGTAAAAGCATGAAGCTTTCCTCTATCTCTTCTTTCACCACCTGTCTTCTCTATCACTATCTCTTTGCTAAAGAAGGTAACACCTTGTAATAGTGGTAGGTATTTACTTTTCTTAAAAAAAAAAATGTTTGGTAATTGAATTTATTATCAGAAGTCCCGACAATGAAATAATCTCATAGTATTTGCTAAAATATTAAACTTTTAATACAAAACGATTTTAAAAGTTTAGTAACCTCTTTTTTCTGATATGAAAATTTTTACTTTTCCTCATGTCTAATCAAAAGTATTTGCGTTTTAAGTATCCCTAAATATTTGAAATATTTCTTTTAACTAAAATATTCTAAGATTATTTCTTGTTTGAACTTTAGGTAGAACATGTTTATTGCGCTTGATTATTGATTTTTTTGTAATCTTTCCATCATCCTCAGCACAGTTGTCAGGTTTTGTAGTTGTTTTTAGTTGCTTCCAAATTGGCAAACTGTAACAGCAGCATTAGTTTGTTTAACTTTAAATTAATGATGCAAAACTTTATAATTAAATTACTCGTGTATATTAAAGGGAAAAATATATAGATATAAATATTTCACAAGAACATGTCTTAAATATTCAAGATACATGATCTGGTTTTATATTTTTTATTTTGTTATATCGTGGCCTTAAATTTATTGATTTTGTACAATTTTGTATTACTTTTAGTAGAAGCAGTGCACATAATTATAATTATTTTATTGAAATGTATATATATGTTATAAGTACTTCGGCATGTGTAACTACATATTTGTTATTAAAGTTGTGCATGCTTTGCATACGTATATCTCTATGATTGCAATAGAGCCGTAACTCGAAAAAATAAATTTAAAGTTTGCCATTTACAACAAAATACAGATATCGAGAAAAATGTTGCTCAAGAGTTGAGTAAACAAGTAAGAAGTCATAAGGATAAGTTAAGTTAAGGATGTTGAAATACTTTTAATTTCTTCAACGACAAATTGTTTAAATTATTCAAAAAGTTGGTTTTGTGTGTATGCAGTATGTTGATAATTTATAGAAAACATTTTTATCAATATTTGATATTATATATAGAAGAAAAATATAACAGTTTGAATAATAATAATTTATTTTTCTTCAGCAGGATATTTTTTTTTGTAATCACCAGGGCAAGTTTTTTGTGCCACGAGGAACGGTTCAAAATGGCTGGCAAAAAATTCTGACTTAAAAAATTTCTTCTACGTTGCATAAAGGGTATTTTATGGTAAAATGGACTAATAATGGCTTTTTATGTCAATAATTGAAGGAATGGCCAATATGACAGAAATGGCATATGCCACAAAAAACTTGCTTCAATGCAAACTTCACATACAATGTCTTAAGTAGAAATTTACAAAATAACTCTCCCAGACGGAGTTTAAAAACGTTTAATTTTTATATTTTCTTTTGCTTCTGCTTATTCTTTTACTGCTTAAAATTCAATAATCGCAGTAAAAGTTGACACAATAAGCGAGTAGCTATAAACAAGGAAGAGCTTCAGGTGTAGACATATTCGACAAGATTTCTGTTTGTCTGAATGCTGGGGGGTTATTATGTAATCCGAATCGAACGGAAATGTTTTCGAATTGTAATGTTAATAACATACAAATTCGAACAGTTTTCTTTTCGAATCGAATTACATGATTAGCCCCCTGCTTTATATAAATTCGGAAGTTAACGTAGTAGAGATGTTGTGTGTTTTTTTCTTTCTTTTGATTCTGCAGTTTCAATTGCGTATTTAATCGCCTGCTGGAAGAAATGTTGTTGTTTGTTTTACTGTTATATGTGTACATACAGGAAAAAGCACTCATACACATAAAAAAACACACTTTCAAACACATTTACACAAGTATTTATGCTTCGTTAACTTCTTATTTATTTAAAGCAGCAGCCAGTCAAACCGTAAACTGTACGAACATTTCGACAGCTTGGTTGGACCAAGAGCTGGTTGTGTGTAGCTATTCGTTTATTGTGTTAACTTCGCCTGCGACTCTTTAAATTTTCGGTAGCCGAAGTATGAGCAACAGGTTGAGATTGGACGGTCAAAAAATAAAAAGTCGAAGAAATAGCACAATTTTATGAATTTTGCTATTTTAAATACGAAAAAATAAATCGATTACAAAATGCTATATGACAAACTACAGTTGAGAACCTAAATTATTAATAAACTGAAATGCAACTGCATTTCACATACAAAAGTATATTTACTTACAAACCTAAAATATTAATAAAGTGAGAATTATCTATCACGCAATTTTTAAAACAACCCCACAGCAACAATTAATTTAGTTGCTGGAATAATCATACAGTTCTATTACTTGATTCTGTCTTACTCTCATTTCTATTTCTTTATTTGTAAACATACACTCAGAGACAAAAAAAACAATTTAAAATTAATAAAAAAAAACATGTTGAATAATTAAGAAACATTAACGGAAGTCTAGTAAAGTTTAAATTTTCGATTTCGATGTGAAAAAATATTAATTTACATTAATTATTAAAATGATTGAATTAATAAGGCGCACTCTTATTTTGAGTGTATATTTACTGACACATGTGCAATTTAGATAGAATATTTATTCATATGTATATATCGTCACCTTAAGAGAGAAAGGCTCTAAGTCATTATTTTTTTGAAATCGGGATTATTGCATGTTTCGATACATTAGATGTTCTTTTCTTCTATCCAAATATACAAAAAAATTCAATTTCAAAAATAATAATAATAATAATGAGTTAGGGCCTTTTTATATTAAGATATTGATATGTATACATGTTGTGTTTATTCAAACATATATTTTCAAATTTGTCATACTTACATGAAATGATATTAAAATATGCTTCAGCATAAAAAGACCCCAAAAATACCTGCAAATAAACAAAAAAAAAAAAAAGAATATAAAAAATAAATTTATTTGCTCTCATTTATTTTAATGAAATGAAATATGTATGTGCGTTTATAATTTAATGACAAAAATATG
This sequence comes from Nowickia ferox, assembly GCA_936439885.1. Taxonomy (NCBI): domain Eukaryota; kingdom Metazoa; phylum Arthropoda; class Insecta; order Diptera; family Tachinidae; genus Nowickia; species Nowickia ferox. Next base: position 99,282,276 of record OW387026.1, on the reverse strand, counting down.
ACAAAATAAATGTGCTTACATTAGGAACATATTTTCTTTTACCTTAAGTGGGTTGAAGGTGGACAAAAGACATGTTTACGAAAACAAATGGAATGTGACAAGTAAATGTTCATATTTTTTAGAACACATCCTTTTGAAAATTTATTAGAGAACGTATCAAATTTATTTGAGATGAAACAAATATGCACATAACATTGAAACAAATAAAGCAAAGTTGATTAAAGCAAACCAGCTCCAAATATACACTCATAACACTGACAAAATCATAATGAATATAATAACTTTTTTTTTTTTTTTTGCTTATTGTCAGCATTTTTAAAATATATTGGATAACATCTTTTATATGCCAAGCAACTGAATAAAAGATTATTTTTTTTTTGTATACAAAAATTTTCAACCAAGAAAGTCTAAGCAATTTTATGACATGAAAGAATGAAAATTCACATGAGCATTTGACAAATTGCAAGTAAAGGCAGTTGATTATCTTATGAGCAGCGCAATAAGAATATGGTCTTCTAAGCATTAAGTTACAGTCTATTAGTTATGTGTCTGAATGAAAAGGTCTGAATCAAAAGGTTTTTCATACATATTTAATGGTTACACTTTCGTGGGCAAATGCTTGCCAACTGCGACCGTATCTTAAGACCCTAATTGCTACGTTAGTCAGAAAGACTCGACACATAAGGGGACATAACAGCAACAACAAGGAACATTATTCAGTACATTTTAAAATATCTTGGAAAATCAAATATGTCCAGCACTAGCTTCAAAACTGTTCTTGCTTTGTCTTTAATGACCTTCAGACTCTGAAAATATGTTAAAATATGTTCTTAGGGTGTCTGAAAAGGTAATTTTTGAATAGCTCTTTGTAGAATCGAAGTGTGGGAGAAAACTATTTTGTAGTTTATTTTTGTCAGATATTTTTGACTAACAAAGCGCTTTTCAAAAAAGACTTAAAAGTTTCGTGGCAGTTAGAGTGTTAAGGAACATCATTTCATAAACTGACAAACCTATTTAATAAGATTAAAAATAAACATTAATAAATCTTTTCATTAAAAAAAATCAATTTAATTTAAAGCTTTCAACTACTTCCTACCTTCCAGAATATTTCTCTACCCAAATAAAAAAAAATAAATTAAATAAATTGCATCCAAACGTAAACATTCTATTTGTACAAATATTTAGCGTACATAAAAAAAACATCATAAATATGTCGTTTTTACTTTAAGCAAACTATTTGACAAATGAGATATAGTGTATTAAATTCGCATATGACAGGCCATAACAAATGTGCCGTAGGATTAAAGTTCACAGAGAAAATAACAGCAAACTAAGGCTAAAACAGACGGCAGGGGTGGCCAACTATACAAACTTTGCGAGCCACTTTTGGGAATTAATATTTTAAAGAGCCATTTATTTATATGTAGAATTAATCTAATTTTAATGTAATGTAATGTAAAAATAAAATTGTTTTTTCTTTTTATAAATTAGTACGCGTCGAACTTTTTTTTTGAACTTATATGTTAATCTAAAATTGAAGCGAATCAGCTTTTTGCTTTCATACCAATGAGAATACAATAGCTAATCAGATCTCGGTAACAACAATAGATAAGCATTTCAATGTCGTGTTGTGAACTGCAAGCAAATATAATTCTAAAATATATGTCTGTATGTATGTAATAGTTTCTATAACATTTTTATTATTTTGTTTTTATTTCTTTGTTTAAATTTTGTATAACTTGGTCTAACTTCATAACAAGAAATAAAATAAATTATATTTTTTTACACGTGAAATAAAAACACAATTTTTTTTTATTTATTGCATAAAATTAATTTCTTAGGGCCTTTTTCACAACGATACAAAAGTAAACTTTAAGAATTTAAAATCAGTATTTTGTATTGAAATACTAGTTTTAAAACTCTTAAAGTATACTTTTATTCGTTGTGAAAATGGCCCTTATAGTATTATTAATTATTGTGCATAAGAGCTACTCCAAGCGATTTGAACAGCCGCATGCTCTCGTGAGCCACGATATGGCCACCTCTGCTATACAGCTTCTATTCCCACAGCAAATGAACAAATATGTATTTTTAATATATGTATGCATGCTAACATACGTTGATATTTTGTTAAAAAAGAAACTAATGCCTAGAGCAAATAATTTGATATTTAATTTTGTTACCTAATATACGAGTATATCTATGATTGTACATATGTATGTATAAATTCCTGAAATGAAAATAAAAAAGAATTGCTGGCATTTAGCTGTAGTTGCCTGGGGCCATACTTTAGTACCGTGAGATATTTTTTATGTTTTTGTTGTTGTTGATATATATCATGGCATATTTTTTTTTATCAACCCATGGGAGAGTTTGCTGTTAATCTGTTTATGTAAATTCTTGTTGTTGATATGAAATTTTTTTTATATATTTTCTTCATAGAATATTTAGTTAAGAGCTGACATCAGCAAAGTTTTTTTTTTTGGTGTAGAAAAAGGGTTTTACTAATGCTTAGATTTTTGTATATTTAAAAAGCGATAATCCATTTTTAGTTAAAATACTATATCAGTATTAGAAATCCAATCAGTGCATAAAAGTTTTATAAAATAAGGGACTATTTTAAAAACGCAACGCTACGATTTAACAAAAATTACAAGAACTAAAAATACATACAAATATTTCAACGCTTAAGGTGCGTTCACACTTGGCATTTGCTTCAAAAAGCGTAACTTCTAAGTAGTAATGAATTACGTTTTGATTCGGGGTAATTTTTATAAAGTTAAACAGTTTTATACATTGATAACTGCCTAACTTAATAAACTTGTGTCGAAATTAAAGTTTTCAGTGGTTAAGGTTTGAGTTTTAAAAAAAGGCAATTAATTCTTGATCTGAAAGCCAACCACATGGTTATACATTTATTGGTTTTATACAAGTATCAGCCAAATACTACATCAATAGCATTAAAAAACAATGTTAACGGTTACCTGTATGTCCTTATTTTCGTAGAGTATTCACCTAATAGCTTGTCTATATGGTTTACATCGCCTTTAGATTTGTTGTAAAACGAAATAGTTTTCGCCGTTTGAATTAAATTAGTTTAAGGTAAGGTATACATTGACAGCATCAGACCAACTGCTCTATTATTTTTAGAAACGTATTAATACAAGATTGCATCTTTGCAAGACCAAGAATGTTTCAAGCGCTAAAGGTGTTGTTTTTTTATTAATAGATTTTGTATTTCAAACTTTGTTTTTGGGAATGCACAAATTTTTTATTGCATTTTTTTTGGGAGCCATTTGTTAAAGAACTTTATATATTTTCCCGGCGATATCAAGTAACACATAAAGAGCCAGGTAGAGTAAAAAATTTATACGATTATCAACATTGTTTGTTGCTCTAAAAAACTGGATATATACCTCCCGTTGCTAAAGTTTCTAACTAAAATTCAATGGAATCGTTTTCACTTTGTTTTCAGTTACTTTGATGGTTACTTTTTATAAACTTACATAAACTTATTTATGAGGAATGACACAATTATCAAAGTAACAATTTTCTTCACAGCCGTGCGAGTCCCAAATATAGCTGCACAAAACACATAAACGCGGGATGTCACGTGCGACTTTGAAAAATATAATTATCTACCAATGCGTTGAAAGCACATGCAGAAAGCTCTTCAAATATGAGAGGAAATATTTTAGTCTTAGAAGTTATAAGAAGCAAATGCAACGTTCTTTATTATATCTTAAGTTATTAAAAACAATCTAATATTTTTTTTTAATTCTCTATTCGTTAAAGCTTAATCATAAATATAAATTTAAATTTTAAAGATTTTTGTAATTAAGACAACCATGGAAACAAAAAATTTAATTTATTACTTACTTAGGAATCTCCAATATAAAGTTTGCAATACCTGAAACTTACTGTTTTTTTTTAATGTTATAGAAATTTTGAAAAAAAAATTCATAACTGAAAAAAATCCTTATAACTCCTTCAGTAACTTTTATTAAGCTAATCGCATCGCTATAATAAATTTAACGAAAATTTATTGGCTTTCATATTCGCTAACGGCTGAAGTAAAAAAGTAAAATCTTAAGCTCAAATTTATTTAGTTTTTCTTCAATTCTTCCTTTTGCTTTTCGCTTATTTTCACATTTTGTTTGCAGGGATGCCGCATGATATACAAATTAAGGGCAGGTAAGAGACAGATGTGCACTTTTGTAAAAAAGAAGTTAAAGCAAGCGAATAATTATATCGGTAAATATTAAGATTTTCGTTTCGCAAAAAAGTTACTGAATTCAGATACTGCTTCGTTATTATTATATGAAAAATTAATACTATCGAACTTCGAAATAGCGAAACTATATAGTATTTTTTTAAAAACTGGAGCTTAAATAACTTAAGTATTTTGTTTGGAGTTCAGCAGACCCCAAACCCTTATAAAATGATAATCAAATAATTTTTTTAAGCTAGATTCTGGGTTCGTCCCACTGTGAAACATTTCTATCGAAATATTGGCAGAAAAAAACAAATGTGAGTTTTATTATTTGCATTTAGAGGAACAGACCCTTAATTATAAAATAAACTTAAGTCAAGTAAGTCTTTTTAAGTTATTTGATCAATCGTTAATAAAATAGCAAGAATCGTCAATAAACGTTTAATCGCAATGGAAAGTTTTTAATTTTTTCGCATAATATTATCCAGACTTGAATTTGTGAAATAAATGTTCAATTGGATGCCCTAAAATTTACATATACCTTTTTACTCTAATCCCTTTAGATGCGATAATATGGATTGTGATATTGAAAAGTTTTCAAGCGTATCATTTTAAATGGCTAAAATTCCGATTGGTTTTAAAATTTATAGCTTAAAGTTTTTATATTATTTTACTTTTTTTTTTCTAGATTTCATTTTGGTGCGCATCGTGTGTTTTCTTGCAGTAATTGAATCAACTTTATTTACATACTCGCGGGCAAATAGTTTTTTTTTTATTTTCATAAAAGAGTTTTTATTTAAATTAAAAATTTGTAAATATGGTGCCAACAGCAAATATTTATAATATACAGAAAGTTTATTTTTCTGTTTTTTGTTTTGTTACGCTTTTAGCTTGTTCATATGAACAGCATATGACAAAAAATATTCAATTTGTGCAAATAGTTGATGAGGGAAAAAAATAAAAAAAGTATTATATTAAAAATATATAAATGATAAATTTTGAAAAATAAAATTGAAGTAAAACAATAAAACAGCTCATATATTAAATTAAAATAAAAATAAAAATAAGGAATTTAATAGGCCATAACTTTTAGTGTTTTTTTGTTGGTCTGGAAAATGTAAAAAATAAAATGCTGGCTTTTAAACTCAAATTAGTTTAGAATTCTAATTGTTTGATTTTTAAAAAAGGCCTACAAAATACTTATTATATATTTATTATTATTATAATTATTTAACAGATCAAAAGAAAGTTTTTGGAATTTTTTCAGTATGCTTTTATTGCCGATGTACTTTGCTAAAGCTTCAGACAAATTATGCTTGGACACATTACAAAAAAAAAGAAAATATGTTAAAAATAACACTGTGAAACAATGAAAAATCCACACAAAGTGTAGTAAAACATTATGCTCAGTTTGGTGATTTTGGTGACCAATTTTTTTTGCGCCTCCAAAGATTTCGAAAATTAGTGCGCCCTCAAAAATGCTGTCATCAGTTTTTGGCCAACAACAGATTTGTTCATAGCGCTATACTTTATATGGCCATCACATATGTAGCTTAGAGTCCACTTAGTAAATCTTATTAACTTTTTACGCCAAGAAAATCATTTCTTCGTGTACTTTTTTTTTGCAAAATAAAGAAAAACAAAAATCGTTTTTCAGTAACAGGTACTCCTAATTTTTGCTAACAATAGTTGACAAAGTTCTAGCAACGGTAAAACTAAACAACTTTTGTGAACATACCAATACAATCTGGACATGTCCAGTCACCCTAATAGCTCATACAGACCACCTTTTTACATTAAAAATTTTCTTTTTTAGCCGACTGCGCGACACAAAGAAAAGTATTGTGTTATTCAGCCTATGTATGTATGTATGTATATACGTATATATGTATGTATTTATAAATGTATGTATGTATGTATGTATGCATGTATGTGTGTACATAAACCGAACGCGTGGACCGATTTTAATGATTCTGACGTCAATCGATTTGCCTTAATTCCGGGAGTGTCACTAATGATATGACAGTAGTGAAAATTCAATATGGCTGCCAACAGACGCCATTTAAAACGAAAAAAATAAAAAGTCAGCGAACTATATCAAAATGGGTATCATTCGACAGGTATTTTAAAATCATCTTTAGGTTTCTCTTATGATTTTTCATTTCGATTGACCCTTTCGGATATTGAACGGTTCAAAGTTGATCGCAGTCGTGTTTTTCGATTTTTTTTAATTAATTTTTTAATTTAGAATTTTCCAATGCAAAAAAATTTATTTTTTTTTTTTGTCAAACATTGTTACCAAAAAATTAGGAGTCCCTGTAAGTTATTCCAAAAATAGTGAAAAAATTTTTTTTCTAAATTTTTGCAAAAAAAAAAGAGCACGAAGAATTAATTTTTTTGGCATAATATGCTTCTAAGATTTCTTCAATAGACTCTTACCTACATTATTGCCATATATAATTTAGAACTGTCACGAAGTCTAAATTAGTGGTTGGCCAAAAACTGATGGTATAATATTTTGAGGGCGCTCTGGTTTTCGAAATCTTTGGAGGCCCATAAAAAAATTGCTCAACAAAATCGCCACACTGAGTATAGGGTTTCACTTCCCCTCGAACGTATACTGTACAGTTGAATGCAGCTAAAATTTATTTAAGTCTATGTTAAAATTGTTTTAATCATTTAAAATTGTTATGTTTGTATATAAAGTTTTTTTTAGTAAAATTTTATAAAAGAAATATTTTCTATACGAATTTATAATCTTTATAGCCACCATAGTTAATTAAATTAAATAAAATATTATATATTTCTTCATTTTAAAATTACTTTTTTCCCACTCATTTTGTTTGCGGATAATCTAAACAACAAAGCTGCACAAGATTTTCACTTTTTAAATATTTACTTTTTATCATCGTCTACTTAAACAAACCACTTTTCGTTTTTTTTCCGCTCAGTTTGTTATCTTAACCAGCGGCATCCTTATGTTAGATTTATGCTTAATAAATTTTTTCTTCTCTTGCTATTTTTTTTTTATAAAAAAAAAAATATTTTAGCAATTAATTTTATACTGCAAGGCATTTTTAGTTACATTGAGCTACATTTCACCCAGACAAAGAGCTAAATGCAAAAACACACACACAGCTGCAGATAGTTTTTCCAGTCTTCTTATTAAAGCGAAAAAAGGAAACTCTACAAGTTTACAACAGCGACTTAAAAATTGGTTGCGAAAGCAAAATCCAGTGACTAGCAACACAAAATTTTTCTTATGATTTTCTTCAGTTTTTGTTGCCATATTCTTTTTTTTTAAATTTTTTTATTGCGCTGTTGCTGTTTCTGAAATGGAACCACTTAAGTGGCTTTAAGTGTTTGAGCGGCTTTTCACATTTCATTATGTAACACGTTGAGCACGTTGAAAAGTAAATCAACGACCAAAACTGACAAACTTACGTCTGTCTGATGTATAACAGTGTAACAGACAGTAAAAAGCAAGAATGGAAATACAGACACACACACACTTAAAAAAAATACTAAGAAATTGCAGACAAGTAATTCTCTGATACGTGGGCATTTAAGTGTTTCATTATTTTTAATAATAAGCATCTTGATTATCTTTTTTGTGGCACATGCTCTTAACAAACACTTAAGGCTTCGTTAAAAAAATATTCGAAATTTAAGTTTTTAATGCAGTGTTTTTTTTTACTTGTTTACTCTCCCATTGAGCTTTAATTTAAATCATTATAATTCCCACTGAATACTTGAAAATATAAAGCCGGAATAATACAGATGCGAAACATGATGTTAGTATTGTGCCCAAGCATTTGAGGTTTCTAGAGAAGTTTATGAAATCTTTATTTGAGTTGGTAGAACGATCTATAAAATTTAATGCTTAAAGATGATTTCATGTAAATGTTGGCCATGTTTACGCCTGAAATGGTTTATACGCTGGGTCCAATTTTGGCATAATCTCTCCCACATATTTCCCGGTATCTCTCTCACGAATAAACTTTTCAATAAAGTGTTCCAATGATTCAAATCTTGCAGGCTTGTCTGTATAGACATAAGCTTTTACAAAGCCTTACAAAAAATAGTCTAAAAGCGTTCAATCGCACGATCTAGGCAGCCAAATGACTGGTCCCCCAAACGTGAAATAAACTGTGCACCGAACTCGTCTCTCAATTTGTTCGTTGCTTCGCGTGCTGTGTGACACAAGGCACCGTCTTTTTCAAACCACATGTCTGCCGAGTCCAGCTCTTTTATTTTGGGTAAAAAAAGTAACACAGGTCCAATTGCTGCGAATTTACGATCATCGACAACATTGGAAGATGCAGCTGCGATATTTTCCTATGTCCGCACTCTACGTGTGCGTGTTGGGGGCTTAATGTTCAATAATTTAATTTTGTTGGTGTGAAATTTAGTCACAAGATTCCCAACTGACCATAAAATGAAAGAAGAGAGCGATGCATGAATTTTGAATTTTTTTTCGTTTATAAGTCGCTTCATGGTTAAATTATAGACAAAACTGAACATGTTTGATAGTAACATGACACACGAAAACAGCTAATTTGCCAAAAAGAAAGTTGCTCTCTATATGTAAAGCGTGTTTTTTTTAAAGAGTGTCACAACTTTGAGTTTCTTTGTGTTTTGCATGTGGCTCCATCCTGTTGGAACCACATATCAGCAAGATTAATGCCACATAATTGAGGTGTGGAAAATAAAATTTTGAATGGAAATTTAAAATCAATATCAATTTGTGATTGAGCTCATTTGCCGAACAATTTGATGTAAGTCGATTCATAATGAAATTTCAGAGCAAACCAAACAAAAAGCAACCATCAAATAAAGCAGTGATGTCAACTCAAAGTTGGTACACTCTCTATATCAAACAATTTGTGTAGCTGGTATCTTTAAGGAATATTTCTTGATAAATATGTTTTATGACGAAAGCAAAAAAAATAAATTAAAAAAAATTTCAATTCCGCTTAATTTTTCTTTAATTTATATACATTTCTTAAGTACTTATACATGATTTATTATTTTCCTTTTCAATTGTTGTTAACTCACTTAATATTTCTTTAACTATTTATTTTCTTATTAAGCGAGTAATTATATAATTTGCAACTTTTGTAGGCATATTAAAATATAAATCATTATATATCAGCTTATATTATATTTAGTTGACATTTAATGGTTATCATTACCATTAAATCATTTTGTCAGAATTATATTTTGCCATAAACTCTATCCTATTTTATTTATTAGGGACAGAAAAAAGCTTTTCATTTTAACACTAACCCAAATAAATATTAATTTATTTCATTGAAATAATAAATCCCATTCCGTTAGACAAAAAAAAAATAAAGAAAAAATAATAAAGAAAGAAATTCATGCAAGTTGAAGCTTAAGTATTTCAGTAAATAACCATTAAGCTTTATTCCTTGTTGGGGCTTTTGCTATTGTTGCTGGTGTTCTTTTATAATGCTACAGTAATAACACTTTCAGCGGAAGTACCAGCAACAACTACAAGCAATGCCAAGAGAGGAATAAAATCTGTAGTGTAATAGTTGTTGTTGCATGCTGTTATTGTCGTCATCATGGTTCTTGTCATCATTATCATTATTTTCATCGTCATGAATAGTCAGTCTTAGCAAACAATTGCAGCGCAGCAAAAGTATTTAAATCCTACATTTAAGATTTGTTCCTTTTAGCTTTTAAATACACGGACACGCTACAGTTCAGCATCAGTTTTAGTATTTATTGGTAACGTAAGCAGTATAATATTAAAGGCGCTATTCATAAAAAAATATATTTGCTTTTATTAAGCCATAATAAGACAGAATTATTTTTTAAGACTGAGTCTGTATACACACACTATAACACTCCCATTGCAAGCTAGTTTCTTATCGCCCGCTATGAAATGGACAATTAGAAGTTTTATATGTAAACTTTTCATAAAGATTTACATTAATTTGAAAATCTTTTTGTTGCATATACGAGTTTTTAAAAATTAGGGTATAATTTTGTAAAACGCAACGCAAAGCGTTGACAAATTGACGGCATAATTTTGTAAAACACAACGATTAGCGTCGAAAAATTTTGTATGGGAAAATTGTAAATTACAATAACAAAATACATATAAAATTTGTCAACGCTAAGCGTTGCGTTTTACAAAATTAGATCCTTAATTTTTCAAACGACTTAATGAGGTTTTATTTTTTACTTGAGGTTTCGTTAATTTTTGCTGAACGTACGTCTCCAGGAACACAGTTGGCGGTGGAGATTTGTCCGCCACCGTTTGTGAGCGTTACAACCGCCAATGAGCTTTAAATGAAAAGTTCTCCAAAATTCGTCTATTCCCTGTGATTGTCATAATTTTACTTAAATTTTCTTAAACACACCCTTGTATTTACTTCAGGATTTGTTTACAACTAACAAGTGCATTATTTAACTTCAACTTGTAAACATACTGTCTCCTTCATTCCATTTTAGTAAAAGAACAGTGGCACCAATAAGTATAAATATTTTACTTATGAAAAAAAATTATACGAGTAATAATAAGAATTTTAGTTTAAACAGTTCATTGCCAGCCGTGGTCTGACGGTGTCACTCAGAAGTTACACATACCTAAATATATGTATGTAGTTATGTGTTATACACACACAAAATAGTAGCCAAAGGGAACGCCGCAAGATACACTAGATATTGAAACATTTATTAGTATAAGAACTGTGTAAATATGTTTATGCATTTATGAAAACGAATTCCTCATATTTGTTCTACTGTTTAAAAATATATTTTGCTTTCTTCACTGTTCTTTTAATTCATTATTTGTATACGAATAGTTTTTCCCCATTTTCATCTCTCTCTCTCTCTCTCTTTTATGAATTGAGGCTTTTCATATTATGCATTTGTTATGAAAACAATTCTTTTGTTTGGCACAGTTTTTTATTTTCATAAATTTTTATCTATAGAAAGTGTAAAATATAAAAAAACATACATACAAATATGTATGAATATGTATCTGTTCTATGCTTTTATTTATATTGTTTGAGACTTTCCTTTTATTATGGTTTTAATTTAAACCAAAGAACTATTTATTTAGTTTGATGAAATTGCTTTCATTCTGGCAGAATAAGTTTTAACTTTCAGTTGGTTGAATGTTGTTTCAATTTATCTCACTAGTATTGATTAAATGGAATGTGAGTAAAGTTAAAAAAATAAAAGTAGGTCAAAAATGTTGGGAAATTTTTGCATCCAGACAAAATTTTATTAATTATTTATCAAAAAAGCATTAAATTCTTAATGTATTTGTTGATGAAATAACTACCGGAAAAATTTTAAACGGAGTTATATAATTTTTAGTTATAATGGTATATTCAAATAACTCTAAAAATATAAAACAAAATTAAATAAATTTCAAAATTTGGATATTCATTTCAAACTACAATAAATTAAAAATGTATGACACATTTTGGGAGTTTCTCGTATATATTTTCTAGGCGTATTTATTATGAACGTTATTTTTTACTGGCTAATTTACTTTGAAAAAATGTAAAAACTCAAAATTAAACTTACAATTGTAAGGGTTAAAAGCTAGGAAGTAATTTCAGCTTTTGTAGTAATTTATGGAAAATTTATGTTATCGATTATTAAATTTTCTTTAGAAAATTTTTGTTATCGATAAAAAAATTTCTATAGTAAATTTTTGTGTTCAATAATAAAATTTTCTTTAGAAAATTGTTGTTATAGATAGCAAAATTTTCTATAGACAATTCTTGTTATCGATAATGAAATTTTCTACAGAAAATTTTTCTTATCAATAATGAAATTTTCTATAAAAGTTTTGTTATCGAAAATAAAATTTTCTATCGAAAATTTTTGTTATCAATAAAAATGTTCTATACAAATTTTTTGTTATGTATAGTAAAATTTTGTATAGAAAAATCTTATTATCGATAGTAAATAAAATTTTTTATAAAAACTTTGTTTTTATCTATAATAAAATTTTCTATAAAAATTTATTGTTGTTGATGATAAAATTTTCTGTAGAAAACTATAGTTATCAAAAAAAAAAATTTTTTATTAAATATTATTGTTATCGATAATACAATTTTTTATGGAAAATTCTTGTTATCGATAGAAAAATTTTCTATACAAAATTCTTGTTATCGATAATGAAATTTTCTATAGAAAATTATTGTTATCGAAAATAAAATTTTCTATCGAAAATTCTTGTTATCGATAACATATGTTCTATAAAAAATTTTTGTTATCTATAATGAAATTTTCTATGGAAAATTCTTGTTATCGAGAATAAAATTTTTAATACAAAATTCTTGTTATCGACAATAAAATTTTTCTTAAAAACTTCTTGTTATCGATAGTAAAATTTTGAATAAAAAATGCTTTTTTTAGAAAATTCGCGTTATCGACAACAAAATTTTTTATAAAAAATTTATTATAAAAAATTTTCGTTATAGATAATAAAATTTTCAACAGCAAGTTCATGTTATCTATATATAACAGAATTTTTATATTTCACAAAAATTTTTTTCATATAATTTCACATAAAAAGTTGCATATACGAGTATATCGAGCATTTTTTTCGATTTTATCGTAAGCGAAATTAATTAAAATTAAATTAAATGAAATTAAAATTTTATGGGCCGTTTTTAGAATTATAATTATCGAAGTGCCAAAATGAATGATAACTCTTAAGATATTGTAAGTGACAATTTACGTATTTAAAAAAAAACCTCTTTCTGAAAAATTTAATTTTTGTCGCTTATGATTAAATCGAAAATAATAAATAATTCTATATCTATATTTTGCCTTAAATATAAGGCTAATGTGATTTCGCCACAGTAATAAATGAGATTCTGATAACTAAACCCACGTTAAAAAAGACCCTGATGTTTTCTTTACAAGGCCGAGCCGATTGCTTTTACCTCTTCTACCACAATCGGTGGCTTATATGAGAATTAATTAATTTTTAACTTTGGATATGGTATTTAAATTAAGAAAATTATGTTGATTTGTTTACAAAGTTACAAAAACAAATCAATAAATTTTAGCTACAACAGCAATCAGTTTAAGTGTAGCGCCAAATATTATTCCAAGCGATATATGTATACATATATATTAATCCCAAGCTACCCTAATTTATTCATTAAATAAATTTTTTTTTCTATTGATTCTGTTTTTTAATTAAAAATTAATGTTGCGCAAATTTACATAAACACAATTATTTTCTAGTAATAAGCCACTGGTATGATAGAAGAAAATCTAAGATACAGCTTGTTAAAATAAAGTATTAAAATAAAAAATGATGAAGCAAAAAATATAGAAGGAAAACAATTTAAACGTTATAATAATCCCGCAGGAAAATAAACGGAAATTTGTTAAGAAACAAGTATTGGCTTATTAACGTGGTGGTAATATCAGTAAGTTAGTTTAAAGCAAAAAAAAAAACTTATATAGAAAATAAAAAATTGTAGGAAGTATTTAAAGAATTGAGATGTTTTATAATGCTAAAAATTTTATGTAGCGAATGCACAGTGTGTCAGTGTGTTTGAAAACTCGTTTACATGAAGCCACTCTCTGCTTAAATAAATAAATGAATACTTTGGATATAATTTGGTTATATGAAGTGTATGAATTTTCGCCAGCAGTATAAAAAGTTCTAAAATTTAATATAAACACATGACGTACACACACACACACTCACAGGATACAATAACAATTAACAAATACATGAACATTGTAGCAGCAAATAATAAGGTTAAATATATTTAATGGTAAAACTAAACTAAGGATCTAAGCACATGGTAGAGCCAAAAAAAAACTAAACCATCTTTTAGCCAAATAAAGAGAAAAACATTGCATATAAGGAAACCCGAATGAGCTCAAAGTAAATTACTTCTAATTGCGAGTGTTTAATTATTTGCTTGTTAAATTTTATAGCTTTGTGGTTGTAGTACTCTACCCAATACTCATACACTGAGAGAAATTGAAAGAAATATTTGGCAGCTGCATATATTATTCGGTCTAACGTTTAACCTACATGACTACAATTTGATAAATGCTTTCAAGTTTAATTTTATCTCTAAGGAAATTTTAATATATTATTGACGGAACCAGAAACATTTTTCAATCTTTAAGATATTCCCTGTTAAAAATGTTAATGTCTGAGAATTAAATTGAATAGAAAATAAAACGTCACATATCAGATTCCAATTAATTTAAAATTTATTTATTATATATTTTCTAAATATATTTGCAAATGTAGTGCAGCAAGTTTTTCTTACCTTAGATGCTTATATTCTATTACTAATGAAGTTTATTTTAGTTAAAATATTAGCAGCAATTACTGAAAGTTATCCTGAAGAATTTGTTCTTTCAATGTAGTGCCAGAAAAAACATATTTGCTTCGTCATACTTTTATTTTAATTTTATGAGTTGTTTTTCCTTTTTTTTCATTTAATTCTTATTATTGTTTCTCTTTGTTTTTTCGCTCTAGAAATAATTTAAGTTTCATTTTATTTCTGCTGCTTGCTGTGTGATGGTTTTCCAGTTAATGGAGCTTAAGCAAGCGCTGCTGAATATTCCAACATTGTATTTTCGCCATTTTAATGTTTGGCTAAATAAATCCTTTTTTTTTTTTGCTCAAGTTTAAGAGTAAATATAAAAATTTTTGACAAGAAATGCTAAACAAAAAATATTCCAGTTGCATACTAAAATATACAAAGGGTTTCCAAGGAAGTTTTGTCACATAAAATACCCCTTTTCTTTTAATCCAAATTAAAGTTTAACTACAATTTCATGCATTTTAACTTAATGCTCATGTATGCTCTAAATTTTTCAATTTCTAAAAAATATATTTCATTTGATTTAAAATTTTTTTACTTTTATATAAATTTAGTTTCAATAAATATTAAATCAGTTTATTTTGTAATAGTTTTTGTTTTAAATATTAACCCCCATATTCATAAAAAAATTAAATGAATTTGAAATCTATTTTAGGAAAAATTTTTATGAAAAATTTGAAATAAAATTCATTTTAAATCTTACGAATATGGGGGTAAATACATATTTAAATGCATACAATATATTTTCTAGCTGTTTACTTATGTATGTATAAAACACTTCTGCTAAGTACTCCTCACTACTCAAGTACATACTTCATTGCGTATGAGTGTTTAGTAATTCATACATTTTCTATGAATATCAATTATACGCTTCAGTGTATGTTCAATTAAATTTGCTTTACAGTTATAAAACTAAATCCATTGATACAGTATTTTGTGTGTATGTTGTTGATTTAACTATGTAACATATAACTATTTTTACTTTAACAAACAATACAATTTATTAGATTATCGATACAAAAAGAAAATATAAATTTAGCATATTACAAAAATTTTGCCAATAAAATTTTTGTATTTTTGCAAACCAATCTAAAATGAGTTTTACATTAAACTGATTTCTCAGTGCTGGAATTAAATTTTAATTTTGTAAGCCAACAAGCTATTAAATACGCCTTAAGGCTTCATTAGTCTTTACTTTCTGTTGCTGTTCTGTGCTGTGCTGTTCTGCTTCTAAATCTTGATAGTTACTTCTTATGTAGTAACTTATCACTGGTCTCTATCGCTTTGGGATCGATCATGTGACTAGTCTTGTGCCAGTTCCATTTCCTGCAGGGATGCGTAAGCTAAAGTTAGATTCTATTAACTGCCAGTTCCACGAGAAGCCAACTCACTTCCGTCCTGATAGGACCCGTTCAACTGCATGGGGGTGACAAGACATTTTAAAATAAACCGAAAACACTTATACTTCTTATGTCACATTTAGATATTTTCCAGGTTCTTGCAAAAAAATGCTCAAAAGTAGGGCAGTAACAGAGAAGATGTTCTGCATTTTTCCCTTCTTTTGCGTCATGCATTTTTCTGCGGACATCATATGTGGAAGATATAATCTCCTGATATGATGCAAATATGTGGAAATGTCCTGTTAAAACTCAGGTATACCTTAGAGTAGCAATTGTGAAGAGCTTCTACCCTATTTAAGATTTACCAAATTTCAATGGAATACCGACCAGCTGCTCAGCAAATTGGTTTTACAGTTGAATCCCGACTATGACTAGCCTGTCTGTTACGCCCTTTTCGAGTGCTGGTCCTTGCGGCAGTACCCAGATTAACTTTAGGTTAGAAGTTTCATAATTCTTTACGGGAAACTTCTTTTTGGAAGGGGACAGTGAGACAGTGAAGAGCAAACAGACGCTATCTTAAGTTTTTTATAGCATAGTTGCATCATCTTTGGTAGGGACATTATTTTAAGGTGTGAAACTATATGACTAGCCATGTTAAATTGGGCGTGTTTCCTAGATTGTGAATAACACAACCCATTAATTTTACTATTTAACTACTATCTAGTATTTTCGCTCTATCTAGACGGAAATAGGTTGAAAAAGATTCTAACATTTGAAATGAAGTCAGCTGACTAATCAGTCAGATGTGAGAAATATGTTCTCACATTTACCTTTTCTTGTTATTAGAGCTGCAAAAGCTGTATCGAAGAAAAATAGAAAATATACTTTAGCTGTTTTATATTTGAAATAAATGAGTAATTGTTTAAGAAGTTGCATTAACTCAGTGAAATGTTTAAATAACTAGAAAAACTTTTAGGATGTCCAATACTCCAAAACCCCATTGGAACGGAAGTTCTTTTATAGATTCTCCACAACTCATAATTACCTAAGTGGCCCCTAACTGGCCTGGCCTTGGTAGAGGTATGCCTTCGTAACCTTGGATAATCTACCCTTTAAAATAAATTTATATTAAATAGCAAAAAGCAGCACATTTACTTCATTTAACCATTAACAAGGCAATAAAATTTATATATATTTTCTAGTGTGATAATAAAACATCAAATAAAATACATTAGTTTACCCTAATAAATTAAAACAAATATAAGAAAATTAATCACGTTTGTATAAAATATATAAATAAATTATATTACGAACAGCTAAAAAAAATATGTGTATAACTTTTACATGTTTTACTGCCTTAAGTACTCGTAGTTAAGTAATAAGTTTTTCTTCGAGCTGAAATAAATATAAACAGCCTTATTCCTCGTGCCATAACCGCCAAAAAAAAAAGCTTAAGCGACATAATATTCGATTTTATGACCAAAATTCATCATTTGCGATCGAAAATAATCGCTTTTCGTAAAAAAACGAGATTCAAAAAATGTGTCAATTAAGCTTTTTTTTGCGGTGATGGCTCGTCATAAGAAATTTTTTTTTGTACAAGTTTTGTCGTACCCCAATTTAGGTTTTTAAAAGTATTTAAATGAATTATTTAAAGAAGTAGTATTAAGGAATGGACAAGTGGGTGTGGCACCCCACATATTTTTCATTTAATAATTTAATTGAATCAATTAAATTTTTAATGGTATTAGTTTGAATAGAAAAACTTAATTGCTATTATCAAATTGTTTATAGGTGAAAATTTAATTAACTATTACAAATATTTTAATTAATATTACAAAATTACTCATATTACTTTTTTGTGTGTATGTATATCGCAAATACTAATTTTTAAATATTTCCAGGTATAATACGATAAAAAACTCCGGAAATTTTGTAGCAGTTACTCCATTAACCTCATAAGTTGTTAAAATAGAAAAAGTCGTAACAAAATAAATGGGCGTGGCACTTTTTTATATTAGAACATCCTTGCATATATTGCAGCAAGAAACGAAATTTTGTGTAAATACCAATTTTTATAATATGCGAAGTCTTACAAAAAGAAAATCGAGTTGGAAATGTGGGTGTGGTACCTCCCATAAAAATGGAATATTTACTTTGAGATATTTTAAAAACTAATAACAGGGGAACGTTAAAATTTTGTAGGCATAAATATGATGATACTGTATATTATCTATGGAAACAATTCCAGAAGAGAAAAAGTAGGCGTGGTGCCTCGTATATAGTGGAAATTTTCATTTTGCCTTTAAATATGATACCAGTGTATTACGGATGATCTGGAAGAAACAAAAGGCTACTTCGCTTTTAATGCCTTAAGTTGGCGTAGCACTTTCCACCTAGAAGAAACATTTACTTAAAAATGAAAATTAATGATATTTTTTTGTAATCACCTCTCAAGTAAAATAAATGTTTATTTTTTAATATCTTGGTATCTGCTACAACAACAAGCTTGAAATTCAATTTGTTTGGTCAATATATACAAAAATATTTTTCAATGCAAATCGCATATGGGCATTACCACGGGAAAGTCCACCTTTTTTTGTCGCGTGCGACAGCAAACAATTAAGCTTGTATTTCAGAACAATGTGGCTCGATTATTCCTAAAATATAACCTAGTGTAGAGCTGCTGACTGACTACACATATATATAAAGTAAAGGGTGTTGTTTATTGAGGTATAGAACTTTAAGTTGGCATCACTTTTTTAACTGGCGGCCATTTTGTCAGCTGTCAAGTGATTAATATTTAGTTTGGTTTGCCATTTCATCATGAACAGGCTGACAAAAGAACAACGCTTGCAAATCGTGCAAATTTATTTCGAAAATAATGGTTCAGTTCGCGAAGTTTACCACAAGCTCCGTCCATTTTATGGTCGACATAATCGTCCATCAGAGCAATTAATTCGGTTAACCATGGATCGTTTTCGCACTACGTTTACTCTATGTGATAATACGCATCCGCTGAAGTCGCTCGTCTACGCCAACAAACCAGAAGCGTTAGGGGACTTGGAAGCCAACATTCGTGGCGTTATTGCCAACATACGGCCCCATATGCTCGAAAAAGTGGTTGAAAATTGGACCTGTAGAATTGGCTTTATTCGAGCCAGCCGCGGCGGCCACATGCCCGAAATCATATTTAAACGTTAATGGCATAAAATTATACTTCCAATAAAGCCAAATTAATGGACATTAAAACGATTTTCTTGTGTTTTATTTCAATTCGAAGTTCTATACCTCTAAAAAAAACACCTTTCGTTTTCTTTGAAAAAAAAACCCAAAAAAACGTTTGATGTTGCACGCGACAAAAAGTTGACATTCCTGCGGAAATTACCATATATGCATTGTTTCGATTCATCGTACTCCGTATGTCGTATACAGCACTTTTACCTAATTTTGCTATTACTGGCAATAATGAACAGGAAAGTTAAACAATAAATATTCCCTTGTATTATTTGATTTTATTTCTTACAAAAAAACGATAACATTTATTTAATTTATGTGCAAAAACTTGACTGAAAAGAAGTCAATCTTACTACTTGACTATAGTTTCATTTTTTTTTTGGTTGCATGAGAGTTGTGGAACTTTTATTTATGTTAATAAATACTTTTTATAGTTTAGGTTTCCCCTATTGTGACGCCAATTCGATACTCTCTTATCATACATATATTTTTGTGCATTATTGTAACTAAAAATATGTAAATATTCTTAAGCATTTGTGTAGCATCATTGAAGTTAATTTTTTGTGTTGAATATTTTGCTTGAATATATTTTAGTTGATAATACAATAATAAGATTTGTTTAATAAATACTTAGATGGGGATTTGAGAAAGAATTTTATTTGGATTAATACTTTGTTTTCACAAGTCAGACAGGCGAGTCTTCAAGAAAATTTTTATGAAAATTACTCAAAAAATTAGTGCATTTCATATAAAATTTCTACTCAAAACGATTATCTAGGCTGTGGAAATAAGAGGTTAAATTGAATTTCCTCTCAGTAACTTTTGGTATTTAATGCATATTTAAAAAGCAAAGTCATTTGAATCTAAAATAACTTCATACTCTTCTTTCAGATGAGGCTATAAAGAAATATTTTCAAATACCAACTGAATACTTCCACAAGCCTTGATGTTGTATCGTTTAAAATTTAATTTGAAAAAATCTTGTCAAACAAAATTTCTCGAAGCCAAAACAAGTTGTTTGCAAAATTCTTTTACTTTCAGCAATTTTTTTTTTAAATTCTCTTTTAAAACACATTTTTAAACGATACAACAAGATGTAGGAATTGAGCACTTGATTTTAAGTACAGATTGCAAAAATATGAAATTTTTTCTTTAACAAAATAATTAAATCAATCAATAACTTAATCAAATTCAATTACCATAATATTTAAAAGAAACTGTTAATAATGTTTGCTTGCTATATTTTAATAAATTTTTTTCCTTATTTGCTATAAATTATAAACTTTGTTTGCATACCAAAATATAAATTACAAATTTATGTTTATATATAACTCATGCAAAAAAATTTCTTCTGGTGCTTGACTCACAATCTTAGTAAATATTTTTAAGTCTTCTTAGAATCATTTATTAATGCCGGTATATGTTTACTATTTATTTTATGTACATATGTATGTATATTGCCTTGGGCTTTAATATTTAGACTCGTGCTTGGAAGCGTGAATATTATTAAAATAAACTATTCTTAGATGAGAGTTGTGGCGCCAAAGCAAACAAATTCTCTTTAAAAAAATAAATTTTTTTTTTTATATGTGTGTACTATATGAGTATGATGTCTGTATACAAATGTTTGTTTAAGCAAAGCACACACATATATATAACACATATATATATAAACATATGTACATACGTTTTAAGTATTTTATTTAGTGCGTGCTGTTGCCCATTTGCTTTTTTTATTTGTTTCTGTCTATAAAATATTCATATGTTTTCGGGTTTCATGCGTATGTTTGACTTTTATATACGAAAGCAACTTGAAATGTTCTTTCAAGGCCGATGTCTATCGACCTGGCTCACGATGTCGACAAGAAAGTTTATTTCGCTTACAAACTAAGAGGCCGCATATTATCCTTTTTAACAGACCTAAAAATCACATTTAGAGAGAGTTTCAGAATTTAAACGAAAATATTTTTATGCTGTTAAAAATAATTTTAAATAAATCAATTTAATCCTAATCCTGTTTTATTTTCACAAATAGCCGACAAACTTGGCATTGCCAGCGAAAACTTGTAGTCGGAAGGTTGTAGGTTCGCATACAAAGAACTGTCGCTGTTTATGTTTTTTAACTACAAATTTCATTTAAAGTACATTTTATGTTAAATAATCCCTTAAGTCTGTGCCAATAAGAAAAAATTGCTTAAGTCATATTTGACTGTTTTGCAGGAGAGCACTTTTAAGCGTTCAAATCGATTTTCAGAAATTTATTTCTTTTACAGTTAAATTGTGAAATTCTCTGTTATGTTTTTTTAAACAAACCTCGTTCTACATACTGTAAATAATACATTCAAGTGGATATAGACCAAAGTATAGCCTAATGAGATTGTTCCAAATGAGATTGTAAGTCTAAAAAAGATAAATCGCAAGTAATTTTCATGTTGTTTCAACTTGAAATAACGTTGATTTAACATGGTTCTTTGTGGTATGTCAATATCGAATTTACGTTTTTCTTACTTGAATTAATTTCGATTCAACATGTTTCTTCATTAATGTTAAATCATCAACATGAAATGAAGTTATTTCAAAATTACTAAATTCTTTTGTTCAGTTTGAGGTCTGGTCATAAATTGCAAAATATAGTTTTGCATTTAAATTATATATTCAGTTTTGTTTTTATTTCCTAATATTATATTCAGGCGAATTTAAAATGAAAAATATGTTCTTTAAATTTAAAATGAAAAATATGTTCTTTGATTATTGTAAATCATGTTGAATCAACATGAAATACATATAAAGCAAAATCATTACCGAAAAAAATTAAATTATTCTTGTTTACGTAGTTTTTAATGTGGAATTTGTCTGTGTGTGTGAACTTTACTATGTTAAATATTTCTTCAAACATGTTTGCTCAATATGTATATTTTTTTATATCATTTTTTTAGTTTGCATCTTTAAACCTTAAAATTTTAACAAAAAGAGTATTCTTAGAATTCTCACGCTCTTTGCTGCTTCAAGTTTCTACCATTTCTGATTAAACTTGCTTATATATATTTTATTTTTTAATCGCCTGATACTCCATGCAATTAATTGTTTGATTTTCTTAATGTGCCTTATTAAGGATAAAAAAATTTTTGTCATATGATAGCTTTAAATTATTTATCTTCAAAACATCTCACAAAAGAGTGTGATAGCTCTCAACATAATATACAAATTATACTATTGTCAAGCAGTCAAGAACAATAACAGCGTGCGGTGTTTTGCTTATGCCAACTTTAAAGGAAATCGAGTGCCTTGTTTTGAATTAAAATCTAACAACTGCCAGGTTGTCTGCAATAAACTCCAGCCCAACTGCCACAACGTTTGTTATTTATTTATTTTCAAAGATTTGCTTTTGCTGACTGTTTTTTTAAAGTTGTTTGTTGTTTCTCAATATCTTTTAGAATGTCACTTCATGTTTGTTGTTGGTTTGATTTTTGTTATTGTAAGAATTTCCTCCGACTGCTGTTAATATTAGTGCTCTTGGTTGTTAAACTTTTCTCTTTAATTTTATTAGATTTTCCTTACTTGCTGCTGTTGCCTTGTTGTCTTGTTAATTTCTGCTTCTTACATTCATACACATATTTTTCAGTGACAACTATAAGCATTTCAATACAAGTGTATATTCTCATGTTTACAGATACTACATATGTACATACGAGTATGCATGTACATAAGTACGTCTTTGTATGTATTTTATTAACAATGAATACATGTCTTCGTTATCAGCTACGAAGCTTTTGTTGTCAGTTTGTGCAGATGATTGTTCCAAATAGAACACACAGATTTCCTTGAGCATTATGTGCTGGCTTAAATTGAGGAGAAAGGGGCTCCCCCGGCCTTAATTATTTAAACTTAAATATATTCCTTGCTTACAATTTTCCAACATTGCAGGAGTCTCTTTTAAATTTGGTATTTGTAGCAAAATAATTTAAACAAATAGGTAAGGACTTTTCTCAGTCAATCTTAGGAAATAAAAAATTCTTTAGACTCGTACTTTTTTAGTGATTAAATATAGTTATGGTTTAATGAGTTAAGCAAGCACATATTAATCAGCTGGGCAAGGGTTACCTGACTTCAGTGACACCAAATGATGTCTGTAAATTAGTTGGTAGGTCATGGTAGTGGTGATTTATAATATTATATCCTTGATAATATCTTGAATTTATTAAAAATATCTATTCTCTTTTAAAATTCAAAGTTATTCAAATCTTTATCAAAGTAGTTGCAATCTTTTATTTTTAATTAAATATTCTCAAGATACTTTAAATGTTTTGTATTAAAAATAATTTGCGCTTTGTAAAAATATTCAAGTTTCAATAACCGCAAAAAGTTGCTTTAAAAAGGGTCTGAAAATTCATCACTACATGTTTGGAAAAGTATTTCTTCATGTTCATAACCAGTTTTTTTTCAGCCTAGTCTCTACCAATACCAAATAGTTTCATTTGCGGGAACCAATGAACGTTATATACGATGCACAGCAGTGACCGGCATGAATGAACCTTAATAATAAGTATATGGTACATATGATCGATGCTGCTTTTCACAATCGGGCACCTTAGACAACGACACCTTAGACACAAATCATGCCATGTTGATTTGAGTTGTCGTTCATTTGTTGAGAGCTTCTTGCGATAATTAAATGTTCAATAGTTTGCACTGTGTGCATATTTCTTCCATACAAAAGCAAAGATCAAATCAAATCACTCAAATCAAATGTGAAAAATATTTTTAGTGTTTTATATTTTCTTCGTTTTTGGCTTTTTAAGCATAAATAATGCTTACATATATAATTTGAAGGTACGTATGTATGCGCCGCTTAAATTTTACATTTTAATACGAGTTTACTTAGAATCACAAAAGTAGACACTCTTGCAGTTCTCTGATGAATAGTATTCAAGAAAACTATCGTTTCTCAGTGCATGATAGACTTATATCTAATTCATTCATTCTCTTTCTTTTTCTTTCTCTTATTAAATCAAAATTGTAAGAGTAGCTTGCATCTCAGGTTTTATGGGTCCTGTAGATAATCAGCTAAACTAAACAAAACACACAAACATTTTGCTGATGCTCGTGTCAATGTATACAATAATGTTGACAAAATAATTAATAAAATAAAATGAGTATATTTAATTAAATTCAAATTATTGAAATAAAATTTACTCGTATTCAAAATGGTTCATTGTCTTATTTCAATATCGAATTTATGTGATTTCAACTTGACCTAACTTTGTTTCAACATGATTTTTCATTTTAATTTAATAGTACTGGAATAATTTTTTTCTTTTTTTCAAAAGGAATAATTTTTTTTGATGATTACTGCAAAGCATATTTAATTAATAAGAAATACATATGAAGCAAAATCATTGCTGAAAAATGTTAAATTAAACTTGTTTGCGTAGATTCGTGTACATAAATACATTGAAGTATATACTTACCTTACGAGTTTAATTTTCTTTGAGCACAATATCCTAAAAAAAATATAACACAACCTAAGAAACTTATTATTTAACACTAAAGACTTCTTTTACTTTTCAAACATAAAACTCCTAAATGTTTACAAAACAATTTTAAAGTTCACAATAAATATTTGTGCGTAGGCTAAGGGTAAGCGTAAATAATTGGGATTTTTCTCCACAAAAAAGAAAGTGATTACATTGTTGTGCCACCCAATTAAGTCTTTTAAAAGTATTTTGATAAAATACCTTTGCACATACCAGAAGTTTAAATATTTAATTTTTTCAGCCATCAGATTCAACTCCTTCCTTATATTGTCGAGTACATGTTTATTAAAACATGCAGGAACTAAGCAAACTATTGAGTTAATTTTTATTGGTTTTTGGCGTAACTGGGTATAGATACATACATATGGCTTATTTATGTGGACAATGTAATAACTCAAAATAACCAGAGTTACAGACAAAGTGTGTAAAGTTTTCAGTTGACACATAGCATGTGTAACTGCAACAATTTTATTTTTCTCCCCAGAATTAAGTATACAAGATATTTGCATTAAATTCTTACACAATGTTAATAACGATCTGAGGATTTATTAATGTTGAATTAATCCAGTTATGGATCAATTAGGGCAGAATTAACCCTCATGTTGTTATTAATCAAAAATCGCATATTTTTAGTTATCACATTATTCAAATAAATGAGCTGCTGTGTGTGAGCATGGATGGTCTTTTGTACGAGTACTAATAGTTACTTTTGCTAGCATTACAAAACTTTCAATACATTTAGCAGCCATCGTTGTTTGGTTTTTATCCTTTGCTTGTGTCCCTAATTAATGGGGATTTTTCTTAACTTAATTTGTATTGTATTGTTATCGTGCTTTTGCATCTCTCTAAGATTTGTTTAGGGATAATTAAACATTCTAGTGTATAAAAGGGCAAATACGTACATATGTAATTATTTATTTGTGTTGATACGAAGTTGGGGTAAACAAATGTAACTTGCAAGTGTGTGCATGTGTGTGTGTGTGTGTGCTTAGATGTTTTTTTATTTCAAAGCAACACTGATTACAAAATTATCCCACTAAGTTGAGAGGCGTTAAAATTAAAGACTTGTTTAGAAAATAAAGTAGTTTTGGTGGGTTATTAAAGCACAAGGATACAATTTGTTATGTTGGTAAATATAATTTTATTTAATCTTTAAGGCAATAACACTTTTTATTAGCTATAAAAAAGATACAAAAAGTAGAAAGAAGGAGAGATATAATCTCTTTCAAATTTCTTAATTTAACAAAAATGTTGTAATACATACTTTATAAATTTTAACATATATATTTGCTTCGTAACAATGGTAATTTTAAAATAGAAAAACTATGTATGTATTTTCTCCTCGGAAAGTCCTCAACTCGGCGTACATGTATATTTTTTTAAGGTGTTTGTCCTTAAGAGAACCTTAAGAGCTACTGACCTGAAATTTTCACAGAATATTTAAAACTTTGACCACTACATTAACAAATTTATAACAGATAAAAATCAAGGAGTTTGAAAGCGAGCAACAAATCATGTTGCAGTCCTAATATACATAATATACCCAAAATTGCATATACGAGTACGACCGCATAAGGCAAACTCCTGAAATTTTTAAAAACGCTTAAGCTAAAAAATCCCAAATTAAGAAAATTACCGAAACGAAAGATCGCCAGATGAAAAACAACGCTTAAATGAAAAATATCACCAGAAAATAAAATAAATCGCTGAAATGCCCAAAAGTTCACCCAAAGTAAAAAGATCGCCTAAAACAGAAAAAAATCTCCAAAACGGGAGAAAGCGCCAAAACTGACCAATTACTTAAACTACAAATATTTACTGTAAGAAACCAAAAAAAAAAATATCGCCAAAAACTGAAAAAAATCGTTAAAACTGAAAGACGCCAAAACTAAAAAAGTGTCAAAAATTAAAAAATACCAAAAACCGAAAAAATAATACCAAATGTAAAAAATCATTAAAACCAAAAATATATATTGCAAGAACTTATAAAAAATCATCATAAGCTGAAAACAAAAAAAAAGCTGCAAAATTTAAAAATAGTCAATTATAAAAAAAAGGCCAAAACCGAAATATCTCCACATCGAAAAAAGCTCCCAAACTAAAAAATCGCTTAACTAAAGACATGTATTGCAAGAAAACAAAAACAAAAATCGCCAAAACGAAAAAAGTGCCGAAACTTAAAAACTCCAAAACTAAAAAAAATCGTCAATAATAAAAAAACGCCAAAAACCGAAAAAATCGGCAAAACAAAAAAATGCCAAGACTAAAAAATCGCTTTAACTAAAAATATGTATTGTAAGAACCAAAAAAATAAAATCACCATAAACTGAAAAAATTGCCAAAATTAAAAAAACGCTAAAACTTATAAAATCGCAGAGATTTACAATATAAATTAGAAGAAACCAAAAAAAAAAAAATCGACATAAACTGAAAAAATCGCCATAACTAAAAAAAGTGTCAACGAAAAATATGCCAAAAGTCGAAAAAATCGCCAAAAAGCAACAATCGCCCTACGGAATCTTTCGTGTGTGAGTCAAAGTTGCATTTTGCTAAATTTATTTTAAGGTAGTTAATAATAGGTTGTGATACATTGATTCAAAAACTATATTTTGTCTTAAGCAATTATAATCAATCGATTCTTACAAAACCTTTCTCGCTGGCTGGTACTCTTTTAAAAAATAATTGTGTTGTTCTTTAGATATTTAAGTTCAGATCAGGTTATATGCTCTTGAGCTTAAAGTTAAGCTCAAAAAAGGTTACATATTAAATATATCACCAAAAATAAAATAAATCGCCAAAATGCAAAAAAATTTATCAAGAGTAAAAGGATTGCCAAAAAAAATAAAAACAATCGTTAAAGTGCAAAAAAACAAAGCCAAAATAAAAAAAGCGTCATTAGACTTAAGATTTGGATACTTACTGTTAGTTCAGTTTTGAAGAAACAATAAATAGTTCTTAGGAATCGTCAAAAACCGAAAAAAAACCGCCAAAGAGATACATGCGCTGTACGGAATTTATTTATAATACTTTAAAAAAATTGTCCATTGTTGCTTATTTTTAGATTGCATCATTTCAAAGAGTGCATCGAGATCAAAATTCTCTTCGATTTCGAAAATTTGATGCTCAACGAAATTTTCGATGATGCTGCCTGCCATCACCTGAATACTACATTCGATACTCAGCTAAGATCAAAAATCTTTAGTTTTTATTTCTGTAATTATATATCACAATTATATTTAAAAGAACTTTGGCAGATTTTAAAGAAGATTTTTTTCCTAAACTTTTAAAATTTTTATGAAAAAATAAACAAGAACTCGTTTCAAAAAATATTTTTTCCTCGCAAATTTCAAAACGAAAAAATCGTTTGCATTTACCAAATCTACGCTTTATTTTAACGTTATTTATTATTTTATTTCTTATTAATATTGATATTATAGTTAAATAAAATAACATTATAAGAAGAATTGAATCACCAGCTACTAAGAGCATCAATTCATATTTATTTTACTTATTTATATTTCAAAAGAATTTTATGCCTGCAAACTCTTATTTTTTAATAAAGTTTTAGTGGCTTTTTGCACTGTATGATAAAATATTCATTACAATTTTCCCTGAAATATTATATATACGAGTATTATGCACACTTTATGATAAATTTCACATCAATCGTCTGTACATATGAAGCCAAATATATGTGTATTATTTAATTATATTCATACATATAATAAATACATGGCATCAGTTTTATAAAGTTGAACTTACAAAATATATATATTAGAGTACATACATATTCATGTTGACGCATTTTATATAAAAAAAAGTTTTACAAATAATTAAACCGCTCATAAACTTAAATTTCATTTAACAAAAATAATGCAATTAATTTTATTTTATATGGCAGAATTTATGCATAAATTAAATGCATTCATATATTTTTTTTTTTACAAAATTGCAATTGCACCATATGACATTAAATTCATTTGTGGTGAAGTAATTTAAAATTTTTTTTTAATTTTTTTTAACAAGTTAGCACTACTGTTAACGAAAATTTAAATCATTGTGGGAAATTTGTTTACACATACTCGTATACTTATTATTATTATTATAATTATAATTATTAGCTAACTAGCTAATTTGAAGCTTAAAGCTTAAGCTCTAAATAATCCATTCTTTGTTGGCCACCATATTGAATTTTTACTACTGTCATATCGTTAGTGACACTCCTGGAATTAAGACAAATCGATTGACATACACACATACATTCATACGTAAATAAATAGGCTGATGAACACAATACCCTTCTCTGCGTCGCGCAGTCGGGTAAAAATATGTAATATATATTCGGTTGACCTTGCAGGCCATTCCTGAAATTTTCCGCTGAGCTACACATTTTGAGAGAGTAAAAGTATTGCTTTAATTTTTAGAAAAGTCAATGCCCTTAGTGATATAATGCTCTAAATATGCAAAATGTATGCACGCATGTTACTGGTTTTAAAAAGTCATAATCATATATTTTCAGTTTTTTAAATCAAAATGAATATTTTTAGGATTTATTTACATATAGAGATATTTTGTTCAACCGAGTTATTTTTTTCCATATCATAAATTGAAAAAATATATATTTTAATTTACTTTTACTATTTGTTGCAGACTTTACCCAGCGGGAAAATTCAGGAGACCTTCTTACTTCAGAAGACTTTTTTAGATTAGATGACCTTCGTACTTCAGAAGACCTTCTTGCTTGAGAAGATATTCTTACTTCAAAAGACTTTATTGTTTCAGAAGACCTTCTTACTTCAGAAGACCGTATTACTTCAAAATACTTTCTTGTTACAGAAGACTTTCTTACTTCAGAAGACCTTTATGCTGCAGAAGGCCTTCTTACTTCAAAAACCTTCTTGTTTCAGAAGACTTTCTTAATTCAGAAGACCTTTATGCTGCAGAAGACCTTCTTACTTCAAAAAACCTTCTTGTTTCAGAAGACTTTCTTACTTCAGAAGACCTTTATGCTGCAGAAGACCTTCTTACTTCAAAATAACTTCTTGTTTCAGAAGGCTTTCTTACTTCAGAAGACCTTCTTGCTTCAGAAGACCTTCTTACTTCAAAAGACTTTCTTGTTTCAGAAGACCTTCTTACTTCAGAAGACCTTCTTGCTTCAAAAGACCTTCTTACTTCAAAATACCTTCTTGTTTCAGAAGACCTTCTTACTTCAGAATACTAGTTTAGTTCAGAAAACCTTCTTACTTCAGAAGACTATTTTTGTTCAGAAGAACTTCTTGCTTCAGAAGACCATCTTAATTTAAAACCTTCTTTCTTATTAAAGGCCTGCTTGGGATTTTTTTTTGATTCAACTACTATTATTATTTATCTGCTAAAAAAAATGCCTTATAGAGGGTCTAGACTCTATAGAACAAAATATAAAATACACATTCCACATTACCTTCTATGGAAAGGGAGAAGAAAGGGAGTAACATATTTTGTTTTGGTTTCTTTACCAAAGCAAATAATTTTAGGGACTTTCGGAACTGCTGGCAAAAGAGGCGAAAGCGAAAAGCCTGTTGTGCAATGACAATGAGTGTAAAGAACATATGAGTATAGAATAGAGCGAGCAGACTTTGCGCATCCAAAATGAGGAGTTCAGAGGCCTTCTTGAAGGCATCTTGATGACTTCCTTTTCCCGCTGGGTAAACTTTTATATATTTTTGCATGTGTGTAAATGCATAAATGTATGTGTGTGTAACAATTTAATTTGCATTCTAATGCAATAAATTAGTTTTATTATTATAATTTGTTTTTTTACCAAATTAAAACTTGTTTTTTTTTGTATCCATACTACTTTGTTAAAATAAATTAAAATGCACTTGTATGTATAAGTTTGTTTAATTAAACATAATTGATCTATTTAATTAAAAATATACGTACATACATGTGTGTGTATATATCACTTTAAAAGCAAACAAACTAAAATAGACATTTCCTACCAGTAAATTAGTTGAATAAAATTTAATTGGAAAAAACAAAACACAGTAGAACGTCAAAATTTTTTAATTAAAAAATAGATACTAAGTTCCATATTCATAAAATTAAGTTTGAAATATATTTTATTTTAAATTTTTAATGTAAATTTTCTTAAAATTGACTTCAAATACATTTTATTTTTGGTATGAATAGGGGGGTAAAAAATAATTTAGAATATGTTTCACCAAATAAATGAAATTATAGGCAATTCATTTCTGCAATTTTAAGATTTGTTAAGGATTGGATTCTCATGTCTGATTGGGGATGGGAAATGGATTATTTTTACTTGTTTATTCTAAAGGAATCAAATTAAAAAAGGAATTATATTAAATGCATAAAAATAGTAAATATCATATAAAACAATGTAAAAGTTTTGTGTTTTTGAAAATTTTAACATTTGGTAATTTTTTTTCAAACGGTGCTCAAAATAAGTCAGAAAAATTACAATATTATCATGATTTACCTCTGTGGCTCTGATACATGTAAATAAAATTGATTTATAAGCTTTTGCTAATAAGAAATTCATTTGGTTTTTTCTATCGAGGAATTTTCTAAATTTCTGTACTACTCGCTTGTTGTTAGTTTCTGCTTGGAAAGTTAATGAACAGGCCTAATACTATTAATACTATGTTCAGTTTTTCACTTAAGACTTTATTAATCTTAGTACCAAATAAACGAGCAAAGGAACAAATCTTTGAAGTCGGTTGACATTTACAAAGGCTACAATTCCCCACACGCAACTTTGACATTGTCTGAAACTACCTGGCCTTAAATTAAAATAATTAATTTATGGTATATTAAATATTTAAATAAAATCAAGGATGTTTTTATTGTTGACTAAACACATCTTTATACATTTCGTTCTTCTAAGGGCACTCATCAGTAGACGCCAATCAAATAAATTCTTGAAAAAATAAAAAAATTTAAATAAAATTTAACGCACTAATAGTCCCAAATTATTATTTTGCTTATTGAGTAAAAACTTGTTTATTAAAAATATATTGAAATTGATTATTGAGGGAATAAGCTGGATCCTATGCGCATTTCACTGTTGCTAATGCAGATCATCAGGGAATATTTACGCAAAAATTTCTTAGAATAACTAGAGTTAATATGTTAAACTTTCATTTCTACAAATGAGAAGCTCAACAAATAGCAAAGTTGAAAAAAAACTCAATAATCAACATGTTTTTTATTTTCTTACTTTACTATTCCAACATTGGCTGACTTTGTTATTTGTTGAGCTTCTTATTTGTTGAAATTAAAGTTTAAGATATTAACTCTAGTTGTTCTAAGAAATTTTTGGGCAAATGTTCCCAGATGATCTGCATTAGCAGCAGTGAAATGCGCATAGGATCCAGCTAAACCACTCAGTAATCAATTTCAATGTATTTATTTTTAATAAAAACTCGTAAAATAATAATTTGGAGTTATTAGTACGTTAACAAATGTTAAACTTAAAATTTTTTATTTTTTTTTTTGTTAAATTTCTATTACATCGTTACTTGCATTTACCACAGAAGTCTAATGCTGACCATTTACGCCATGATGTCCGTATTGATGTTGATTAAAATTCCGGAGGATTGAAGTTTGGGCCACTTTCTACAGAGGTTGCGAAAGTGTTAAAATTGGAATTAGAGTTAATTTAGTTAAAACATATCAGGAGGGAGAACCTGTTTCTATGCCACTTATTAAATAACAACAGTTCTTATTTAAAATGCTTAACTTACATTCTTTATTTATAATTCGAGTTATATATATATATATATATTTGCCAAAATGGAGTCTTCACATTGTTTCGGCTGGGCTACGGTATTTTAATTAATAAAAATGAGTTTCTTTCTTTTCATGATCAGAGCCGAAGCACACAGGAGTTTGATAAAAAAAAGTATATCAAAAAGGGAGGAAATTAATTTGTTAACTAAACAAAGCTTAATATATTACAAAGCAGAGACGGAGCTCTCATTATTAACAATATAACAAACCATAAAATATATTAAAGTTGTATAACTCAATTCAATATTAGTGATTGTATTCAAGGAAACGATGAAATTAGCCTCAACAGATGTATATGTATGCGTGTGCGTTTGTTTGTATGTTAATATCTCATAACTTAAGAACAAGTCAAAGGATCGGAAGCTTATTTTCAGCACTTGATAGATGTTGAGCTCACTTAGATGTCGTTAAATAGTGAATCGATTCGGTTTTGCAAATTTCGTATTTAAGAAAATGAAGTTTTCACAATTAAATTTCAAAGAAAAAAAATTTTTCACAAACAAAATTTCGCCAAAAAATTTAAAATAAATCGTTTGTTTCTAAGAAATTCAGAAATTTTTATGCAAATACATTTTGGATATTCACTAGTTTCTTGTGAACCTCAAAAATCTATTGGATGCCTCAAATTTTACCAAAATCTGCAGCCAAGTGGGAAATTTTAGGGATGGTCAATCGTTTTCCATCTTTTTTCTTTTTTTTTCAAATAATTTACTAACTAAAGTTCTTTATTTCATTTTATTTGGCGATATCATATTTAAGACCAATTAGAGTCTAATGCTGGAATAATCCCAAAATGAATTTAATTTATTAATCTAGATTCAAAATTCCACAATAATTTTATATAATTTTTTTTTAGTTATTTTAAAATTCAACGATATTTATTATTTAATTTTGTAAAATATGTTTTTATTTAAATTCACTAAATCTCTGCAACAAATCCAAAACTTATATTTATAGTGGTATTTCATAAATAAATAAAAATTCTAACTTACCACAATACAGCAGCTTATTTATAGAAGTCGCAGACCATGACACGACAGGCTTAAATGGTGATAATTGATTGGCAATATTTTATTGCTAACACATGAGCGTGTAAAAAAATTAACAGCGATAAATGTAATCAACAGACATACACAATAAACGAACAACAAGTTACATAAAATGTGGTATTGCAAGTGCACAACATATTTCTAATAGACTCTCGTAAACACACACAAAATGTTTTTGCGTTTTTGCTTGTAAATTCTAACCACCAACGTGAAAATTTATTAAATGTGGCTTTTAGAGCAGCATTTCAAATGACGTACATGTAGAGGAATTTATTTAGTTTATCGTGCTTATTATTTTTACAAAACTATAAATACAAGATATTTATTTTACTTTGGGAAATTAAAAAAAGAGTGGAAATTAATAATTTACTTCCAATTGCATTTGTTATAATACCAATTCTTAAATAAAAAAGATTTTATTGCTTGCAAAAAATCATATAATTTTTTTTTTTTTAGAAATATACGACTTTTGCTTCTCACTTGTTTTATTTTAATTCCTTAATTTATTGCATCGTTTTGATAATTAGTGATTTGTTATAGTTATTTCCTAGTTCGAACTTTATTTAATTTAAAACAGACACTTTTAGCAACACATCCGTATCACAGAACTCGCGTTTCATAACTGGTCAAGTAAACTTTATTTAGCAAACTTCTTTTGCGAAAAACTGCTTTCCGCCACTGTTGTATTTTTTTTCTCTTTGTATATGCTGCTTCAAGTTTTAAAGTACTGTTGATTTTTGTTTTTTTTTTGTTCTTTTGCAAAAGCCAAATTTTAGTCTTAAGTGGATTTTTGTACAATATCCTTTTCAAGTTTTTATAAATTTTCCTTTGTTTAACTGGAGTCACCACCCGACCACCTACAACACGCAATGACGACTGAAAGAGTCTAAAGATAGTGACGATTTAACGTATGGCTCATTACCAGAAGTGTAATACGAGTAAGACAAATTCACACACACACAAACTGAAGAACACACTCTTGTTGCAGAATGTGGAACAAAACGAATCGTCATCAAATACGATGTGAAAATTTGTGTTGAACTAATATTACCACAGCAAAGGAGGCGATACCGACGACAACGATGACTGCTGATGGTGCTGATGATGACGACGACCTTAAAACGAAGTGTTTGCTTAAAAAGAAATGAGAGAATTTTTTGTAACCTGTTTTTCCCAAACAATTTTTGCAAAAAGGCGCAAGAGTATGAGCTAATAGCTGGCCAGCAAAGCATCATCCAAAGAGTGTGTCAGTAAGTCGTTTTGCAACACACACTTGCACATGGCCGAAAGCAGAGGCACACTGGCAAATACACGACATATTAAAAAATAACGGCTAACTAGTTCATTGGAGAGGTAGGAAATACATATTAAAAACACTTCAAGCAACAACGGAAATGAAATGCTACAGCATCCATTACACTTTCTAAGCGCTCTCTCATACTCTCTGCTTCTATAATGTTCTCTTTTAACTGTTAAAACCAGTTTTTATTTTTTCATGGTATCATCTGCAAAATGTTTATTTTTGCCAGCGCCCGTAAGTCTGTTATCGACAATAATTCCGGGACAAATAAAATTCCTTTAGTAAACTATTGTACTGAATTTCTCTTCCAGTACGTTTCACTTTAGCAAAAGTCATTGCCTCGGTTTAGCAAGTACCTCTCTCTCAAAATTCCCTTACAATTTTCAAACCACTATTGTTTCTTTTTTCTGTTTTCTTCAAAACATATACCAAACAAAAAGCACAAACTAGTCTAATTTTAAATATTAACTATGAACTATTTTACTGGCTTAAAGTCTATGGCGTACTGAACCTAACAAGTGATGGCAAATTCCTTTGAACTCTCCAACACATGCAGGCAATAACAGCATACCGTGCATATATGTACCTCAAAGTGGTATGCAATGGAATTGAAATATTTATTTGCGCTGGCAAGTATGCTATAAAAATATACATTTATTAAATTAAAAAAAGTATGTATTTTTAGGGATGTGTCTCTGATCTGAAATGTGTGTAAGTGTGTGTGCGTGTGTGTGTGCTTTTATCTAGGCTGTTTTTATTCTCTTATTTAAAATTTTAAAAGTCATTACCATCTTTTTAAATTTATAGTCGTGTAATAATAAAAAAATTACTGTATTTTTAGTGCCACCATGTCAGATTGATCGAAGAGAAATTTACAAATTATTTGCGATATTTTCTTTCACAGCAAATTTCTCATTATTTTTGTTTATTTAAGTTATTGTTGTGTAAGCTATAAGAATTCTATTCTATGCTTAATAAAGATTTAATTGGAAGTGCTATCGAATGTAAAATGTCTCAAGTTATCTGATATTTAAGCGACAAAGAAAGGAAAATTTATTGCTCAACAAAATATTATATAAACAAGAAATTAAAAACATATATGAGCAATTTCTGGGTGACGTACATGACAATCGTTTACTATCTGTGGAGCCAGAACCAAGAAAGAAATGACGAGAACCAAGAAAGAAATGAAAAGAATATTGCGCGGAACCAATAATATAATAAAAAAATATAAGCAAATATCAGCAAGGTTTTTATAAATGATATTAAACACACAAAAAAGTAATATGAATGAGTTTGTAATATTAATTAAAATATTTGTAATATTAATTAAAAAATTAATTAAATTTTCACCTATAAACAATTTGATAATATCAATTAAGTTTTTCCACTCAAATTAATTAACACAATTAAAAATTTAATTGAATCAATTAAATTATTAATTGAAAACATTAATTGGTAAATACTTTTTTCTGTGAAACTATATTTTTTTTTAAGTGGGAGCACAATATAAAGTTGAGCTTGGGAAATGATATAGGAACAAGGATTTAGTTAATAAATTTTCAATTCGTATAGATGCTGTGACCGCTAATTATAGCTTTAACTTTTAAGATTATATTCCACCGGAGTCTTTCACATTCGTTGTGCATCGTTTTTAGCAGGTTCACCTTTTTTAAAGCTATAAGGGGATTTACTTGCACATTACCTCATGTAATTGTAATCACCATGACAAACCCGCGCACATCCTCAAGCTTACACTTTGCGATATTATTTAGTCAAATGTTAGTCTGCGGCTTTGTATCCATGAGACATATACCACATATTGCAGTAATTATTATATATTCACAAGTTTGCTGCACGTCCAAGGTTCTAACCTGTCTTCAATTTCCTTCACGACCTTTAAGTTATTATATTTGTGTACAATAATAGTTTAGCTCTTGCCTGGGCAATCCTTGTCCATAAAGGCCTCGAAACATTGGAAGCCACCCAACTAAACCTGGTACTATTTGATCCTTTATAAATCCAGATACCTAGCTGCTTTAAATATAGAATTACGACTGGTTCTAACGAAACCTCTCTTATTCTTATTCTCTTTCATTCAACATAGATCTTAATCTTTCCAAATTGTTAACACTGTCAGTTCGCTGAACATTTAAAAACCCTGGAGCAAAGCAAGGTTTATAATATACTTTTTTGTTATCGATTTGACCTGTTTACAGTCACTAAGTGCTCAGCAAAAATTAGACATTACCATCAAAACTACTAGCCCTACAATGACTTACTTTTCTGATTACCAAAATTTCATTCGCATTGACTGAAGTATGTAGTAAGCACGTTGACTACAAAACTGAAGTTTCTGGATTCACGCCCGGTTCTGAAAATCATTAAAAATATAACAACAATGCGTATTTTTCTGATGTGCATTAGTGTCCCTTTGTATCAGTTATTGTAGGAAAGTTGAAGTGACAAAGACTGGTCACAGGACTACTCGTGCATCATTGGATACTAATCCTAATGTAACATCAGAATCATCGGCGAAGGTAAATAATCGATCAAATAGCTACTTAGCACAGCTTTGAAAATTTAATACGCCTCATTGACACCAGAGGCGCTGCAACACTGGAGTATTTAAAAAAAAAACTTGCAAAAAGCAGAGTTGTAAAATAATGAAGCTTTCCTCTATCTCTTTCTTCATCACCTGTTTTCTCTATCACTATGTCTTTCCTAAAGAAGGTAACATCTAGTAATATTAGTAAGCAACTGTTATGTTGATATGCCTAAGTCTGACCAAGAAAGATCAAACTCGGGCTTAGGAAGGTGTTTCATTTGTTTCTTAACTTGCTGCACACTTTTGCTTCCAAAATAGATCAGAGGTGTTTTAAGAGACCACCAAAATATGGAACAAATGAAAATAAAAGCAACCGAAATCTCTTAAAATTTTAGAGAAGGTGAAAGCTATTCATAAGTCTGTTTTTCCAATAAGAAATTTCGCAAGTAATTTAAATATGCATGGAACGCCTTTAGACCGCATTTTACATAAGGACCTAAAGCTGCATGCTTACAAAAATTAAAAGTTCATGGTCCCAGTTACAGGCATGAATTCCATCCATAATTAATTACCAACAGGTGTTATAAATTAAGCTCCACTTTTTCCTCCAGGCATATCTCAAATCTAAATTGGGCTCTTTTATAGGAAAATATCCCTCACAAAGTGACTTTCAGCACATACTGATTTACCATCAAAGTAATTTTAATTTTCTTTTCTCGTGTTTGCCATTCAAAAATTTAGAAAAAAAAGAAATTTCTTAATTTTAATATATTTAATAAAAACTAAAATTTTATTTCAGACGCCACTGCCTTTCTCTGTTGTTTAACATGTCTCGTTTTGCAAGCTTCTAATTTTTCATTCCCAATTTCTTGCAGTATTTATTTCATTTGCCACTGCATACCGAAAAGAGTAGATGCTCAAAAAAAAAACTATTAAAGCGCATGAACTAAACAATGTTACATAAAATTCCTTAACAAGCTTAATATTTTACAAGTTATAGCTCAGTTGCCATTACATTATCCTAATGGTAACAAGTGTAGGGGTTAATGGGGCCAATGTGATTGCAGATTTACAAAAATTACGTTACTTTATTGCAAAAAGGCACAAAATGTAATAACTTGTTAGAATTATGTTACACTGTCAATGGCCTTTGGCCGAAGAAATTTTACTTTTTTCCAGATTTTTTTTATTTATTTTTTGTTAAAGAAGAAAAAAGGGTGAAGATAATTGTGTGTATAAGTTTTCTTTATAATCGTATATTATTCAAAAGACCAAACAAAAAATTCTTTATAGTAAATTAATTAATTAATAACGAAATAAATTAGGAAAAAAAGGAATATGAATAGGAGAGTAAAAGAAAGCATGAAAGATTTAAAAAATTAACCCTCTAATTTTTGAGCTTACAATCTAATTTTTTCTAATTTTGTTTACTTTAAGTATTCCTGAAATGCATGTAACCTGCTTTCTAGATGTTTGGTTTAATAAACATTTCCTTTTTGGCCGCTTTTACAACTTTTCGCGTTGAAGAAAATTTTTATAGAAATACCAAAAAAAAGAGACTCAGCAAGCAGTGCTTTATGTCTTTTTCCCCTACTGTGTCTCCATATGTGGTACAACCAATTTAATGCTATGACCACCACATATTTAAGTAACATCGTCATCATCATCTTCCGCTACGTGAAAATCTACTATTCACATTGTCATTGACATTGTCATGGTCTTGGTTGTTAAACATGACAATATTGAACAGAGGTAGAGAGTGGTATGCGTATACGAGAATTGTGTTATAAGTTTTAGGCAAAAATTTCCATAGATTTCTCTAAAGCATACAGAGGTTAGCTTAATTTCAAATTCCCCGATTTCAGGCACAGATTTAAACCTAAAATTGCTCGCCTAAAAACTTGCTGAAAACGAGTTTAACTCTTATTCCTTGAATTCGGGAATTTTAAGCACCACCCTCTATATGAGACGCCCCACCGTTTACACTCATATGAGGTTTTTTTTTTTTGGTGATCATTTGCAAAAGAATTTACTTAATATTCTGTACAACTACATGGTCATTTATAAAACTCTGATAAGAAATTCCTTCTCAGCAAGTGCGAGTAAGTGAGTTCCTGTGCTTAAACTCACATACATTTACAATATTATTTCTTTATATTTTTATATAAACTGAAGTCAATGTTAATTTTTTATTTCACATGCACGTGTATAGTCTAGAGACGTGTGAGTATTTTATTAAGAGATTTTTTGTCGCCCTTGCTTTCTTCTTTTGACGGTAGTGACATGTGAATAAATTTTAGTTTTACTTTATTTTAGACATCAACTTAATTTACGGTGTAGTTTTTGTGATTTTTCTTAAATTATAGCAATTTTTTCCTACTAAGAGAATTTTACGAAAAATATAACAAAGCAATTCAAATTATTAATTCAAATGTTTAATAAAACAAAATCGATTGTTTCAAAAAAACAATTGGCATATTCAAATAGTCGTCTTAAGACTATGTACTCGTACATGTTTTAAAAATAATAATACGAAAAAATAGGACTGCTGTGAGCAACCCCTCATATACTCGTATTAGTGTGCTATTTGTTACAAAACAAATGGGAACAAATATTACAAAAATAAAATAATATTTGGTACGACAATGCAAAATTATGTGAAAATAATTCCACGGCTTCCATTTGTTTTCGAAAATTATTTGCGATTTGTTGTAATTTTTGCAGTATGTAAATGCAAAATTTTTTCGACCTTTTATTCTTTTAAAATTTTAAAGCTTTAGAATTTATTTGCAAATATTAGTAAGTTTTGTGAATCAGGTAACTTTTAATAAAACTTATTGCTCTTGTGCATAATTTTAACAAATTAGGGGTGATTCAAGCCACTTACGCCATTGTCTGATGAAAGTGTGTTTTTTCTTTTTTTTTTGCAAGTTTTGAACCTTTTTGCAAATTTGCTGACTTTCAATTAATATCACACGTATTTGCCATAGTAGGAAGTTATAACAATTTTACTTTTATTTTTAAAATTTTCTTTCTTTCCAAGTTCTTTAACTAACAGCTGAGTTTTAACTCCATAACGCTTTAGGAGAGAAAACAATACAAACATTTTATATAGCATACACTAAAAAAATGAGATGTACTATTATTAAGAAAAAGTTATTCTAAATTTAAGCCTGGTACGGAGTTCATACGGAATTTCAGGTTCTCATACAAACTGCATGTAAAAAAAGTTACGGAAATTCAGGTTGGTGAATTTCATAAAGAAATTTCCATTTTCTAGTACGGATTTTCTAAAGAAAAATACGCCGAATTTTTTTTTTTAATTTATTGCCTTTCTTAGGGATGTATAAATATAAGTGGAGACTTTTTTAAGGCAACTGAGACAAAAATATGTTCATAGAAATGTTTGGTCACGGAATTTTTGACATTAGAAATAAAATTTTATTTAATTTTTGTATTTTTGTGTGTTGTTTGTTTTTGAAAAGTTTGGAATTTTATGGGAAAATTTTACTTACCACCCAATTTCCAGAAGTCAGACAGGCCATTCGTTGAAACAGTTTGTATGAAAATCACTCAAACAAATGACCGCTTTTCACATAAATTTTCTACTCAAGTCAACTCTTCGGGTTGTAGAAACGGGGGTTAATTTAAGAAAACTTTTACTTAAATATAAAAATATATTTACTATAAACTAGTTCATTAATAAACTAAAAATTTAGTAAATATTTTACTGGTTTCAAGTAAAAAAAGAGATTTGGCGCCATACGACAACTTTTTTTACTCACATTTAGAAAATTTTCCAAAGTTTTAGCTAATTTTTTGGTTTGTAGTTGAAGGACAGACATATAATAAATTTAAATAGTGAAATATCATACACTCATTATACAGCCCATTTGCAGGTTTAATTTTTGCTGACTCAGGTGTAAAAAAACCAAAAATAAGTACTTCATTTTCAGGAAGTTCTGGTTGTAAAATGATATCTTTGAATTATTTCAACTGTTGCTATTTTTATAGTTGCTGTTTTTGTTGTCGACCAAGACAGACAAATATTTTTACTTTCCATTTAATAAAAAAAATATAAAAAAACCATTAAATGATAAGGTTTCAAGTACATTAGAAATTTGTTAGCAGCTGGAAGCTCATTTATTTTTGGCAAATAAAAAACCATTATACTTCGAATCACTTCTATACTAATATTTTGATAATTTCTTCTATTTGTTTTGATTCAATAATTTAAATTAAAAGATTATTAAAAAGCTTAAATATATTTACATAAATTATTTTTAAAGTAATCAAAGATAGGCATCTTGCAAGGCTTTACAAGTCATGAAAACTTCATGCCCTGGGAAGTATTTTCACTCATTGTGTTTTCAATATTGAAAATGATAAAATATTTACATTTGAGCCAAATCTAGTACTAACAAGATTTCGGGCAAAATCTAGTAGGTTTCTCATACAAAAAAAAACTCTAGATCGTCACTAGACCTTGTCAAAATCTACTTCATATCTAGTCGAACTGCATTGTCTCGAAATCTAGTACTTGCGAGATTTCAAGCTAAATTTAGTTGCTTTTTATTAGATTCCCCATACAAAAAAAATCTAATTTTTCAATAGATTTGTAGGAAATCTACTAAAAATCTAATATTTTTATTTATTTTTAACTACCCTGTACAACATAATTTATGTATAAGGTGAGTGAAATAGCTGACCTCTACACAATTATCTATTGAAGGTGTG
This sequence comes from Nowickia ferox, assembly GCA_936439885.1. NCBI lineage: Eukaryota > Metazoa > Arthropoda > Insecta > Diptera > Tachinidae > Nowickia > Nowickia ferox. Next base: position 99,240,163 of record OW387026.1, on the reverse strand, counting down.
TGAATGAGCTAAGTCGGCATTTTCTTTTTCTTACAATTTAATACTGCATTTCCATTGTCTCGAAATCTAGTATATTTGATTAGAAATCTTTAATGAAATCTATATCGTTTACACTAAGCTTTTTTTTGACATTTTCCAAGATTTTGTATCCGAGACAAAATCTTTTGTCTGAAATGTAGTTTTAAATTTTAACGAAAAAAAATTGCGACTTAGTTCATTCACACACCTTCAGTAGATAATTGTGTAGAGGTCAGCTAATTCACACACCTTCTATATAATTTATGTTGTACGGGGTATGGGGAATCTAGTAAAAAGCAACTAGATTCAGCTCGAAATCTCGTAAGTACTAGATTTTGAGATAATGTAAATGCTCTATAAGGTCAATCCGTTCACATAAAAAGGTGCTTGAATTGTATATATTGCAGTTATTTGGCTGAAGTTTGGGAAAATATTTAGTTAATGGATTTTGTTTTGGATAAAATATCTTGATATATATAAAAAAATGTTTAATGTAAACGGTATAGATTTTCATAAAGGTTTTAATTAAAATATGCTAGATTTAGTACATGTCATAGAAATGCCCTCTTAAAATTTTTACATATAATATTATATATACATATTTGTATTTATTTATAATTTTATTTGTTAATTTATTTAATTTTATTTATTGCTTTTATTATATTTATTATTATTATATTTTTATTCCATGAACTAAACTTTCTTTAGCCATTTTTTAAGTCCATTTAGTCTACTGATTTTTTTTTTTTGAACTACTGGCAACACTGGTTACTTGTGCCAGTAACAAACCCCATATAAATGATAAACTAAGACAATAGAGAGTGTGAGTGTTATATAGTATTTTGCCTTAGACTACTGCGTTGAATAAACTTCATTCAATTGGTTGCTACTAATGGCGTGAGTGACAGGATGTTTTTGAAATTTTTACTGGAGGTGTTCCTGTTTATTGTTGTTACTAGTATTACCTAAACATAACAAAACAAAGTGATGAATGACCGTAAATACTGTGTGAAAGTGTGACGTAAATGTTGTTAAAGAAAATTTGTTAATGTTGGTATGGCATGTCTATTTGTCCAGTGTTGGCTAATATGTGTGTGATTTTGTGCAAGTATATACCTCTATATTTATATATATATATATATATATATATATATATATATATATATATTCATAAATATGTGTGTGTGTGTTTATTTGTAGGAATTTTTATGTCCTTAAAATAAATGTTTATAGCAGAGTATTTATTAAGGTTTTGTTTATGCGAAAGTAAAATTAAAATTTCTTTAGTAGGCGAGTTCATATTCATAATATATTTTTTTTAAATATATTTTATTTATATGTTATTAGTATATATTTACATATGAATGTATTGTACACATCTATGTTTTTATATATACGAAGTAAGACGATTTATTAAAAAAATATTTTTGGTATTACAAAAGATTTAGAATTGTTTATGGAAATTCGTTTTATAGAACTTTTATAATACGAAATGTACAATTGCACTCTCTACCATACGCCTACACCTAAAATATATTTTTATCATAACAAAAGTCAAACTTTATATTGAAAAATATTTTTTTTTATGTCAGCTCATTTTTTCTATATAAAATTTGACTTTTGTCATGATAAAAATATATCAGGTATAGACGTAGGCTTACAAAAAGTTGCTTTTGACATCTATCAAGTTTTTTTTTAACCTTTCAACTAAAAATTTTCCAAGACTACAACCAAACAAATGCAATATAGCCAATTCTTAGACCTTTTTGTGTACACAGGCTGACTTTTTAGTACAAATTTTAAAATAAACCATAGTTTAACCACTAGATTTTATGGAGATTTTGATAAAAACTAGTGACGAAGTAGATTTACATATTTGGCTTTGTGTGGGAAATCTACTAGATTTATAATATGAACGCACTGTCAGCCACTGGACTGGAATATAACAAATTATACATCCAGATGTCGACATCGACGTCATTTTAACACAATACCAAACAATTGAGGCGTGTGTAGCCGTTAATGAAAATAAGTAACTTTTGTTGACAGGTTTATGCTTTTTTCTAGACCTTAGACAACTTAATAGATTATCAGTAGCACAAAATTGCTCACGAAAGCGAGTAAACAAGTCCCAATTTTTTTGGTGTTGTATTGGCGTGACGACGATGTGGACAACTACACACAAAAAAGTAATATGAATGAGTTTGTAATATTAATTAAAATATTTGTAATATTAATTAAAAAATTAATTAAATTTTCACCTATAAACAATTTGATAATATCAATTAAGTTTATCCACTCAAATTAATTAATACAATTAAAAATTTAATTGAATCAATTAAATTATTAATTGAAAACATTAATTGGTGAATACTTTTTTCTGTGTATAATAAGAGTGTTTGTTTTATAAATGATATATTCCCAGCATTATGGTTTAATTGGTTTAATTAAAATTTTATAAATATTGAAGCTTACCCGCTCCAGTCTAGCCTTGGCAATCTATCTTTGTACTGCAAAACTACACTTGGGTTGGCCTTCGTATAAATGGGAACATGTGCGTGTTAGTGTGCTTACACAATATGTCCATTTAGATTTCTCTACAAAGTTGTATATTTTGCTTTGCGTGTAGTTTTGATTCACTTTTTCCATTTCACAGTTGTTTGTGTTTTTTGAGAGTTTCTTTCCAGTCATTCCTTCCGCAACAATCGTTAACAATTGCTGCATGTCAAGTTAACAGGATGCTGAACAAATTGTTATTGCAAGTGTTTTTGTGTGCAAACAACATTTTTACTTTTCAAAGTTTGACATGTCAGAGACATCAAGTCGTCCAAATTTAACAAACTCACTTAATAATTGTGTTTAGTTTTTTTGTTTGTTTTGCTGTTATATGAAAAAATTTTTGGAAATGAAAAGCAACGTGAAAATGAAAGTTATACAAAATATTGTTTGCAATAGCAAATATTATTATATGTACATGTATGTATATATCCAACTGAATACGGTTTCTTGGTACCATTTTTTTATAGTTGCTTTAATAAATTGGCAAAGTTTGATTTTGTTGCATTTTGGTTAAAGTTGTTCGGTGTGAAAGGACGTCAGTTAAATTTAATAAATTTTTATCAATTTAATGAAAGGCATAAACAAGTTTTAAAAACCACCCTAAAAGAAGGAGTGTTATAAGTTTGTATTGTGTGTCTGTGTATCGGTGTATCTGAGTGTCTGTACGAGTCTACGTGCAGGTCAGACGGCTGGACCAATCTAAATTTGGTTTTTTTTTCTGTTGGAAGGATGAGTTGATCGAGAGTGATCTTAGCTTTATTTGAAATCAGTCCAGCCGTTTAAAGGAATTCTCATCTTCTCTGCATATATCGGGGATTTTTTAATTTTTGAATTTTTGTTATTTAAGTGAATTTTATAAACTTACGAGTTAAAAAAAGACTGATGTCTTAGCCTTAAACATCTGTACAAACACAAAAATGTAATATAAATAATTTTGTAATATCAATTAAAATAATTGTAATATCAATTAAAAAATTAATTAAATTTTCACCTATAAAGAATTTGATAATATCAATGAAGTTTTTCCACTCAAACTAATTGATACAAATACAAATTTAATTGAATCAATTAAATTCCTATTTGAAAACATTAATTATAGTATATTTTAAATACTCTTGAAAATATTTAATGTATACGACTAGTGTTGAAACAAGTTTTCAAAAAATATCTTAAGAAACGCAATGAAATGTTTTAGAACGCGTGGACGCACCATTTGGGCAAGATACAGAAAAAACATTATAAATGTTTTTCTCTGCAAATAATATTAAAAAAGCCATAAAATTGTTTTCCAACTAAACTGCACCTAATCTTTTCTCGCTCTAAATGAATTTGATTTTCAGGTTTTCAGTTAAACTCTAAAGGAGAAATGAAAGTATTTTTACAAGAATGTATCAAAAACGTATGTCAGTTATATGGCAGAATGCAAAAGATAAAAGACAAAATTTTGATAAAGAAAATCTATAGTATGCTAAATAAAATGACGACGTTGCGACGTTTTTCTCGTCAAAAATATAATTTACGATCTGATTAAAATAAAATCACTTAAAAATTTCAAATTTATTTCCAAACACCTCTTTTTTTAAAATAGCGCACTGTACACAATAACGAGTAGAAAGACACAAATTGCAAAAAAATCTGTTGCCATTTTAAGGAAGCAGACATACAAACACACACACACATATAGTGCTTTGTGTGAATTAACGTTGATTCCATATGGTTAATCGTGTTATTTAAGTATAAAATTCACATTCAAAATGATTCCGCATTTTAAATTTGCAGTGCTGATCTATGACGCGAAGAGTTAAAATTTAAATCTTGGCCGGGGAAGCCAACCATTGTACACTCTCACGTACGTTACGTAATTTATAAAATAAGAAATAACTTTGATTCAATATGATACTTCTTTTTGATTTAATAGTACTAAAATGCTAATTAACAAGAATTAAATTTATTATAAAAGAGGTAACATTTTCTTTGAAGATTAGTGTAAAACATTTTGAATTAACATGAACAAGTGAAGCAAAAGCATTGCTGGAAAATGTTAAATTAACCTGGTTGTCGTAGATTTTAAAATGAAATTTTTCTCTTCGTTTCAAATTGTATTTTTATATTTATACTAGCTGAGGAGTATGGCAATCGCTGAGACCCTCAATTAGTTTTATTTTAGCTACAAATTACTTAACATAGTGGCCATTTATTGCACCAAAAACAAAACGAAAACATACCGGGTATTGACCCAAAACTGTGTTGAAAATCTCAGCTCCACAGCTCTTACTCGTTTAGTTCCAGAGATCATGCGTTACAAACAAACACACACTACGATTTTATATTAAAGATATTCGTATATATGTATATATACGAATGTGTGTGTGTGTATATGTATGTGTGTGTACATGTATCTATATATACATCTGTACCTGTCTAAGTAAAATATATTTCTTATTTGGTTTTTGTTTTTTTTGTGTATTATTATTTTTTTCTTTTAATTTTATTATTTTAATTTAAATTCCCTAAAGCATTTTGTTGCCATTTGTTATCATATTTTTATACATTCTAAGTGTTTGTACTATTGCATGCCGCAGGATGCCATCCTTCTTTATACTATTATTTATGTGCTGATCGTTAATCATTGGCATCGATGCATAACAAGGAAATTTATAAGAAGTTTGTGTGGAAATTAAATAATTTCCTAGTTTGCATAGACAAGAATAATGTTACATTAGCTAAGAAAGTTATAAATATAAGTTTTTTTTGCCGGCTTTGTATATGTATAAGTACAGTAAAATTTCTTATTAAAAATTGAAGTTTCAAAAAAAAATTTATTTAAAACAAAAAGCAAAATATGTATATTTAAAGAGTGATATGAAAAAATATATATCACGCAAGAATTGAAAGAAACTTTTAGCAGCATTAATTGCAGATTTTAGAGATGGAGTTTGTATGCGAAGCATTCTGCGCAGCGCTTGGGAAAGCTCGAAAACTGAAACATTTTGCAGCTACTGCCAACCAAATTAACATGGTTAACATTTGTTATTTGCCTTAAGACATTAATTTCTCTAATAAATACTAAAAAAAAAATTTCATAATTAAAACAAGACCACAATGCCTGCTTATAAATCTGTGGCAATAAGGAAAAAGTGCTTAAGCCGAAATAAGCACATTTTGAGTTAGTAGCACCTCTGTAATCTCCATATTTAAAAGTACCTTTGATAAAAATTTCTATTAGCTTGTATTTTTTTTTAAGAAAGTTATAGCGGAATAGATTGGTGCTTATCTTTTTTGGACTTGTAATCTCATACGGAATTATAGCTTGATTAAGCTTTTACTTTGATATTATTTCAAATTGAATTTATTAGCAACAGTGTGTAGACCGATGTTTTTCTAAAAAAAAAGAAATTCAAGTAAATACCAATTTCCAAATTTATGTGCAAAAGAATTAAATTTCGGAAAATCGACTTGAAAGTTTAAAACTAAAGCACTTTTTCCTTATTGCCACAGAAATAATGAAATCTGACAATGGGGCTGTTAAGAGGTCTCTTCGCCGCATTTGATGTATGAAATAAAGCTGTAGAAAATTTTGAACTCTAACTGATTTACAACTTTATTTTCATAATTGGTAAGAAAAAATATTTTGGTTTTATAACAGGTTTTTTAATCAAATTTTCATAGAAAATTTGTTAAACAGAAATATTTTTTATGAATAAGCCAGATATTATTTCTATTAAAATTATTCTCAAAATAACAAATGCATCTTTTATTACCTGCTTTTATTCCAGGAAATAAGCAGCTTGTTTGCCAGCACCACTGGAATTGGAAGTGCTGTAATGCTGGCAAATGTCAGTCACAACTAATAATAAATTATGTAAGTCAATAATAAATATCATTGATTTGTTTTCATAATGACATTACGTGCCATGGTTACTTTGATATGTCCAAGTTATAGAAAGAATTTTTGCGTATTAACTTAAATAAAGAAATTGTTTGTCTTTCTCAATTTGTTGTTTATTTCATAGCACAATTTTTTTTTTGTAAATATTTATGAATATTTGTTATAAATAAAAGAAATATTTATTTAAATATAAATAAATATCGATATCAATAGTAATGAATATAAGCAGTAAATAATAAGCATATCTTAGCTAAGGTATAAGAAAATATTCAAATAATCATAATTTTGGAGCTCAAAGAGGCTTAAAACCATATATTTTTTTTAAATTTATATTGTGGCTTACATTGACAGACTAAACTCATTTTTAAGCAATAAAATTTTTATTTCGTGATTGAGCTATTTTTTACTTTGAGTTTGGTACATTGTTTTAGTAAGGGCGCGGTTATGTACATACAAATCTCAATATGAAACAATGGCGTATGAGTAATTTACTAATAATTTTGCCGCACAAAAGTGTGCTATAGGTTTTATGTATTAAACTGTGTAGATGAAGTATAACGGTGAGCCGTAGCGTATGATCAATCTGAAATGTAAATATGAAAACGCGCACGTATGCTCTCTGTATTTAATATCAAACAATTTATAATATTATGTGGATTTTATATATAAATATTATAAATACTTTCAATATAGTAAAAGTTAAATAAATTTATTATGAAGTAAAATTTTAATTAAAATTTACAAAAAAAAATAAAATTTATGTACACATGTGCGCATACTTATGAAAGTGGTCTAATTCATGGGCACTTTTGCTTCGAAATATTAAATAAATCTTAAAAAAACTTCACTAAATCTTTAATAAATATTAAATTAATTTATATAATTCGAGACTAGTGCAATTCTAAATTAAAATGTTTTATAATATAAAAATATTTTTTTATATGTTCTACTACTATCTCGACTCAAGAATTACATGATTTAGATCACTTTCACTTTTTATTAACCACAACTATAGGGTTACAGTAACTAAAATTTAATTAGCAATCATCTTCGAGAAATATCTAACTTTAAAGCTAAACTCTTAGCTCTCATGGCAAAACAAAAGAATTGCCAATAAAAACCATCACCCAACTAATTATGCTTAAAGTCTTTTCAATACGAAAATTTATTTGATAATTCTTCATTCCATTAGCAAAATTTTATTTGATGATTTTTTATAACTGAACAAAAAAAAAACAAATATACTTCAAGTAAAGTCATGTAATGATATAAATTTCCAATTCCCCTCTTTCCTTCCGACTGAGTGCAACAAGAAAGAAAAGATTTTATGGATGAATTGCATTTGCCTTAAAATAACAATGACAAAAGCAATACGCTGTCTTTTTAATTCGATTTTCTTGGAAATCTTTAATAGTTGCATAAGTGTTTGTTTAATCTCTCGCATAAATTTTCAGATTTATTGCACACAACAACAACAAAAAGAGAGTAAAAGAGATTTAGGAATCAATTGATTTTATGGAGTTTTAAGTAGTAGAGTTTAAGTAAATAAAATACCGAGAAGAAAATAAGTAAAATATTGTGTTGAGTCAGTTGAGTGATTTGAGACAAATAACGATTGAACAATCTTTAGTACATAAAGTTTAATCTTAAATTTTGGGTGGAATTATTTGTCAAAAAAGGTATTATAGATAATGTAGAAGTCAGTGGCATTTTCACTGTTTTATTCATATGGTCAAGCTGTTTATAACTTAGATGAATATTTTTGAGGTGTAGAGTCTATAAGTAAAAATCCATATTAAAAAGAGGCCTGTGAGTAGAAAGAAGAAAATGTTATTGAATACGGAAAGGTGAAAATTTTATTACACTATTGATTTACATCAGCTATATCTAAACACAAATACTCTGATATTTGCATTGGAGATAAACAGCTTTGAAAGCTGTAGGACAAAAATGCTGACATAGAATTCATATAATTGCAACCTGCTATTTCTTCCAACTAATACTGGCAACCAGTCATCTCTAGGAGTTAGTTAATAAATAGTTTAGCAGCATACATTCATAAAATTCCACAACATAATCCTACTCACACTTGTACTAGTGATTTTTGTATTATTTTTTTATATTCGGGTTAATGATCCTGCACAACTACCTTCCTTTGAACTTCAAAATCTTTTTATCTCCTCACATTTTAAGTGCGTGTGTGCTACTTTAAGAGTCCATTGAAGAACTATTGAGTTTATTGTGTGTGTGTATTTAATCTACTAGAAAATATATACAATAGTAAAATAAACAAAATAAAACTTTTAAGAACGTTACCAAAATCAACAACTACAATGACAAAAGTTAAAAAATTTACAACATTAAGAGAGATAAAAAAACATATACAATTGTTAAACATAGACAATTTCCTGCTCATACTGAGGGTGAAAATGGCAAATCAATAAAAACAAATTGTAGCGAAAAGTAATAAAATCCACTCCTTGTTTTGTTTCCTCAATTCAAATGGTCACAGCAACAAAAGCCATGACAAAAAAGCTAGAGAAAATCACAATTGAACACATCAACTACAGATTTTGTGTCCTTAAATAGATTTCTAAAATATAAACCCTCGTTATCAAACTATTTAATAGTTGGGTTTCAATATAAGATTTTATTAGATTTTGTTTTTAGTTTCTTGTGCACAGTCTTGTTGCTTGTATGACCAACTGAAGTAACGAGTATTTTAAACAATTTAATATTAACAGTTTCTTTTGATTCATCATGTAAAAAAATAACGCGTTTTTGTGTAACTTCAAAGAGTTTTATTAATTTATTTTGACTTTATGTTTGTGCGTCAGCTAATAAACTATTTATTTGAGACATTTATTAATTTTTCTTATTAAGGCACCCGCTTATTTCAGGTTTATCATAGACAAATAGAAACTATTGTACTAGAAATAAATAATATTCTCTTGTCAGAGAAACTACTTGAATAAACAGTGTTTCAGACACTAACTTATGTATGTATATACTCAAACAATACTTGAAATTTAATATTTGTTAAAGCACTAATAGTTCCAATTAATTATTTTACTTATTCAGTAAAAAATTTGTTTAATAAAAATACATTGAAATTGATTATTGGAGGCTTAAGCTGGATCCTGTATGCATTTCAGTGCTACTAATGCAGATCATCAGGGAACCTTTACCTAAAAATTTTTAAGAACAACTAGAAATATTATAATAAGCTTTCATTTAAATAAATGAGAAGCTCAACGAATATCAAAGTTGAAACAAGAACTCAATAATCAATATGTTTTTTATTTTCTTACACACAAAAAAGTAATATGAATGAGTTTGTAATATTAATTAAAAAATTAATTAAATTTTCATCTATAAACAATTTGATAATATTAAATAAGTTTTTCCACTCAAATTAATTAATACAATTAAAAATTTAATTGAATCAATTAAATTATTAATTGAAAATATTAATTGGTGAATACTTTTTTCTGAATTTTTTCAGCTTGAATTTTAAGTTGTTGCTTTGAAATGTGTCAATAATGATATGAATTGGAAGTTATTTTCTTCGCCTGGAAAGTCTTTCAAAAAGCTGAGATTAACAATGAGGGCAGACATACTGAATGGTGGCCCAGTCGTGTTGCGTGTAAGTAAACCGTATCAAACCTTAAATTTTGCTGGTTATAATGGGGTATGTAGGGCCTTTTTTGGATTTACTTCATTCCATATGCAGCAAATTTTGTATACTAGTAAAACTATTTAGGCAGCAATGCGGCTCATCGCTAATCACACAAAGTCATCTTTAAATTGTATAAATCCATAACTGATTTTAAATAAATGTTTAAAAATTCCTGATAATATGCCAGAGTATACTGAACATAAGAGTCAAAACTTAGTGAAGAATAACAAATCTTTTGAAAATTAACCTTTTCGTAAAAAAATGCTTCTGAAAAGCACTAACATTATGCGGTCTCTCACAAAAATTACATATTATTACTTCTGTGAAGCTCTTTAATAAGGCAAAAAAAAAAAATTCATGGCTTTTTGGAAGCTAAATGTATTGCTTCTAGCTGGCTCATCTCGAACAAAAAAAAAATGCCTTATTCATGCGCAACAGCAAGTGATTCTGTAAGATTGTCTCCCTTACAAAAACGCTTCTGAGAAGCAGTAATTTTTGCTGGGCAGGCTTAGCATAGCGCGAAGTTTCAGATGCGACTTTTAAAGAAATGTTTTAAATATTTTTACAGCCTTATTTATAAAAGATATAAGAGTCTTATAAAGAGTTTATAAAATAAATTTTTTTACATAGTTTTTCTTATTAAGCATTAAAGCCTTAATAACTTTTATAAATAAACGGTCTAATTCATAAAAAATATTTTAGGTTTATTACAGGTTTATTTGACAAATTTCCCATTCAAATATGTCAAATAAGCGCTTAATAAACCTGAATTATTTTTTACGAATAAGGCAGAAAGACTTTAGTTTACAGTTACAATCTCCAACGAATTAGACTTTTAAAAAACATTTTGCAGGCACTAGAGCAAAAAACAGAAATATGTTTTAGGGAAAACAAAATTAAATTCAATAAATATAAAGCTAAAGGCACGAAGTCAATCAAGCCAATTCTAGATCTCATGATTTTTATCATACAGGATTATGTTTACGTATTTATTATGCCTGGATGTTATTATAGAAATTGTTTCAATAATAACTATGAAAAGGCTTACAAAAAGGAGAAAACGTACTCCAACACAATATATATCTTGATTTATCATCATCAGCCGCCAAACCCTTTGCCTAAAGCATTAAGCTTATAAAAATCTCATTGCTAAAACAGAAGGTTGCTAAAATCATTTATGGTTCATAGATGTGTGAAAAAATGCCTCATAGAAGGTTTTAGGTAAATTCAGCTATTTTATTATTTGCATAACTCTTATTGATATTCCATTACCGAAAAAAACTTAAAGCCAAGCAGAGGAAAATATAAGTTTATTTGTGCTTCAAACTTAATGTAGTGGCACAGGGTAGTCGTTTAAAAATTAACTAAATGAGGCATACGACTATTTCTAAAATTGTGTAGCCTTAGTGATACCTTGCAAAGTATAGCTTATTTGACAAATTTAGTATTGCCTGATAATTTAACTTTTTATTTGCTATATCTTTAGATTATAAGAAGCCTTTTTAAGCAATTTGCCAAGCAATTAAATAAAGCAATATCAATAATATGAAATTTACACATATCACTCACTTTTAGTCTTAATATCTAATAAGAATATTTATATTATTGGCTTTATGATACTGACTTCTACAAAGGAAGGCCTTCTTTTTCTTTTATTTCTCTGTTCTATAGCTAATGAATTTTGATCACAAGATTGTTTAAATAAAATAAATTCAATAAAGTGCGACAGTGACTCGCACACAAAGGTTTCCGTACGGACATTACATATGTGCCCTTAATTATGAAGTCACATGCATTTTTGCTTCGAGATATTATATAAATATGAAAATAATTCAATAAATGTTTAATAAATATTGCTGTTGTTTGTTCAAATGTAATCTACTAATTATGTCGACCAAAGAAACATATGATTTGTACCACTTTCATAATTTAGGGCACATTTGTATTACTATACGAACTTTAGCCTATATAACCGTAAATCTTACCCCATGTAGAATTTTTTTTTTAAAATTTTAATTTAAAATTTCTTTTTTTCGGTGATTTTTTTAGTTTTGGCGCTTTTTTTTGGTTTTGGTTTTATTTTGTTTGTTTTTACGGTTTTTTGAGTTTTTTTAATTTTGGCGCTTTTCTTAGTTTTTGCGTTTTATATTCTTTTTCAATTTTTTCGGTTACTTAGTTTTGGCGTTTTTTCTGGTGATTTTCTTATTTTGACGATTTTTTAAACTCTTGGCGATTTATTTTAGTTCTTAGAGATTTTTTTTTATTTAAGAGATTTATTCATTTCTGGCGATTTTTTTTGGTTTTAGCAATTTTTTTTTTTGATTTTTGGCGATTTTTTAGTTTTAGCGTATTTTTTGTTTGTTTTGGCGCTTTTAGGGTTTTGGCGATTTTTTTTTTTGATATGGCGATTTTTTTGTGTTTTGGCGATTTTTAAATTTTGAACTTCTTTTGTTTTTTTCGGTTTTTTTGGAGTTTTTTTCAGTTAATGCGCTTTTCTTTGTTTTGGCGTTTTTATTCTTTTGTCGATTTTTTCGGTTACTTACTTTTAGCGTTTTTTCTAGCGATTTTCTTATTTTGGAGATTTTTTAGATTTTTGGCGATTTATTTTAGTTTTTAGAGATTTTTTTAGTATTTTTTATGTCGATTTTTTTGCGCTTTGGCAATTTATTTTTATTTTGGGATTTTTTTGTTTTATAGTTCTGGAAAATTTCAAGAGTTTGTCTCTTGCCGTTTCCGAAATACAGCAAGTATTCAAAATTATATAGTCACGGTGACATTAACTGAATTAAAAAAAATTAGAATACCCTTTTATTTTAATTTTTTAAATTTCAGTTAATATTGATGGTGTCTGCATAAAAATACAATATCGTTAAAAATTTCCAGTGCCTTTATAATTGCCTGTATATTACATGGGATTTAAATATTAAATATTACGTTGCTCGCTTTAGATCAACCTATAACTTTTAACCGTCATATATTTGTTGTTGTAGCGGCTAAGGAAGGTTTTACCTATTCTCACGGTTCTTGAGTAAACAGCTTGTGACAGACAGTTAGACAGACGGATATTGTAGCGAAAACCATAGCGTTCCATTTCAGCTTTGGTATGCGGAACCCTAAAAAAGAACTAATTATAGAACTCACTCTTAAGACAATTTTTCTCTCCTCTAATTAAAGCATTTCTACTCACTTATTTAAAAAAACGCTGTCCTTTAAATAGCTTTTTGCTATTATAGTGCTTAACAGTTTTTTTTTGTAAACAAAAATTTTCATTTCCAAATTTGTAATGGCTTGTAATGTGATAAATTTAGTTCCTTTTTCAAAGAGATAAACATGCAATTGGTGTGTGAGACCATTCTACCAAAAAAATTAAAGAAAAAAAAAGAAAATAGCAAATAAAAGTTACCCAACAAATATGGAACGGAAGCAACCATTTAAAACATTTTCCATCACACATTCAGTTACCTTTATTCGCTTGTACTTTGGCCGTCAGTGTAGCACACGCACATACACTGAAAGCAGTGTGTTTCAACAAAAAGCCTCCCTTACACTCACAAATACTAACACTCACACACAGTCCAAAGTACATAGGAAATTTATAGAGCGAAAATCAGAACATTATTTAGTCACAACCTGTATTTAGGGATTTAAAATGCTCAGTGCAGTGCCTGATTTTTACTTTGCACGCAGACATTCAGACAGTTATTTTTAGTTTTCGCCTTAAATACTTTGGCACTTTGGCCTGTAGGTATAAAATACTATAATTTAATAACCATACAGTTTTTTGAATAAATATTACAACATTTTTTTAAATATATTTATAAGTAAATTTCAAAATATATTTTTTGTTATATTCACAAAATACAATTGAAAGTTCTATCACGGCATGTGGAAACAGCTGGTTACACGAATAATCCCCCAAAGAACAATCGCCCAAAAATTTGTTTTTGTAAATTTGGGTGATTGTTCATTATGAACGATCTCCCATTTTACAAAAATGTACAATGACCCAAATTGCGCAATTGTACTTTTATGTTTTGTATAAAATTGTGAATATTAAGCTTTTCGAATAGTTGAGTGGAGGAAAATGTCAAATCACCCAAAATGAACAATTACCCAATTTTTCTTTTGCGCTATGGTTATAATGAAAAAAGATCCAAGCAAAGTGTAAATCGCCCAAAAATTTTGTAAATAATCCCCCAAATCACATCGTGAATGATCGCCCATCTCTTTGGATCGTTGTTCTTTATGTTAAATCACACAAAGTTTTAATGAATAATTGTCAAAAAAGAATTAAGTTCTACGACACCGAATTCTGATTATGGTTCCTTGCAGAACTCGGCGAAATATACCGTCGTTTTCGAAGTATCTCTCTTCAGCGAAGCCGCTATTGTTTGTTTGTATTTGCTAACACTTATATATACATACGAGTATGTGTGTGTATATGTGACAGCGCATAGCGCTAAGGGACCTAAGGGTAAAAAAAATCAATTTTCACTTTTTTTTATGTGGACAACATCTGAGCATCGAATGAGACCGATCCCATGCCCCAAAAGTGTTTTCTCCCAGAGATATGCGAGTTTTATGAAATGATGGTACACCAAAGATACACGTATTTAAATCTTTAAAATGGCTCTCCTGAACAAAACTTGTTTTTACCCTTAGGTCCCTTTCTATTTTGCGCGTCACATATATAGATTAAAAAATCCATAATAACATTTGCCTAGACTGCCAGTCTTCGGCCGGGCTCAAGCATTTCCTACACCAGGGTATTTCCCTAAACGACGCAGCCTAATGCAACTTTCCTGCCTTCCTACCAAATAACTCTTTCCTGGACTACATTTACTACATTCTTTATTATAATAAAAAATTAAGATGAAGATTAGCTTGCAATAAAAATTTCACGTTTTTATAAAAATAAGATAAATGAACAATTGCCAAAAAAATAAATTTGGGTCTTTGAAATTTTTGAAGTTTAGGTGATCGTTCATAATGAAAAATCACCCAAACATTTCAATAATGTCGAAAGACCGAAATTAATGAACGATCGAACAAATTTTTTTATTTATTCCTATGGGCGTGTGTTCATTTATGTGGTTTGGGCGATTTTTTCATGGGCGATTGTTCATTCAGCCATTTTGGGCGATTGTTCATCATAAACTTGGATGATTTGACGTAATGAATAATGACCCAAATTAATGGGTGATCGTTCATTTTTGCATTTGGGCGATTTTTCACAAAATTTTGGGCGATTAGCACTTTTTTTCTTTAGGTCTCATTTTGGTGCTATGGGCGATTGTTGTTCATGCAACCGGAAACAGCCTGCTCAGGAAACCCGGAAATTTCAATTTGAAGTAGGGGGCAATTTGGTTCACAAAAGATGGAGCCATATGTAGCCAAATATCCTGCAGTTAGTGAAAATACTGGTCAATTGGCACCGCAAAAAGGCCAGAAATGAAAAGGCCTTTTCCATATGACATATGATTAAATATGTGTTTGGGTATGCAAAAGGGTCCTTTGGCAAGTTAATGTGCACGAAGCATGAAATTGCGCGGCGCTTAGGGAAAACCCAACATACACAATATAACTCTAAATTCTCATACAAACGAACTTTTTTTCAATGTTTTGTTAGAAAGAAACGAAAATTAAAACCAAGAAACAACAACAAAGCTCAAATACATTCACATTTATTATAAGTACAAATTCCCCCTAATTTGAACAGCTTCAGTCGACGACTGACAGACAGGCAGCTATCAGTTTTGTCAACGACCCCTAAACACATTCTATTTAAATTCATCCTGCCACAGCCATACATATTTTGTCTACCTTGTGTTGGAATATTTAGAATAGAAAATAAATTGGGTGCGTGTATTGTATAACAATATAAAATAACAAAAAATAGCGTGTGTGAAGCGTGTGTGCATGTTTATATAAGAATTAACAGTATTTAAGGAGTTTTTAATAAACCGTGCACACACACCCATGAACAAATACATATTTATTGTCTGTGTGTTTGGTTTGATTCGCTAATAAACTCAACAAATTGCTTGTTAATGCGGAAACAACTAAGAGAGCATAGAATTTAGGTAAAAATTTAATAAATAATATAAATTTGTGTTAATCTAATAAAAAAGTTTGACAACTAGAGCCATTAAATTCTTTAGAAGACAGGAGAGTATTCCACAAATTTAAATGTATGCTTCGTTATCTTTTGTAAGGGTTAAAAAGTTAAGGTGTTATTATTTTTGTGTTAAAAATAATTTCTAAACAAATCATAGATACATATCGTTATCTTAATATAGAAAGGCCCTAACTCATTATTTTTTTAAAATCGAGGTTTTTGTATATTTCGATAGAAAAACATCTAATGTATCGAAAAATGCTAAAATCTCGACTTCAAAAAAAATAAAATAAATATATTAAAGAGACTTTTCAATTAAATTTAAAATCTTTAAGACTCCAAGTTATTTAAACTTAAAAAAAATATATAGCGATTGTTAACTAGAAGTAATTCTAATTTCTGTGTGTTTGTAATAGTCAATCAGTTGTCACTACAGCCCGTACATGCAAGTGTATAATAATTTGTTTTTTTTTATGTAAATCAAGTAGAATTCAACCCAAAATTCTTTGAAATAAGCTAAAGAACTTCATGCAATTATAACAGGACTCTTAAAATATTATTGGGGATTACATAAACAAAAAAGCTTCGAATAGCTTCAAGCGAACTTATTTATTAGATTTTTTTATCCATCTTGTCCCCACCCGATTTGCGTTTCTAATTTAATGATGCGTATGTCCTAATTCTATTGATTTGTACAATAAATTTAGCAAGGCCAAAACACATTTAAAAATATGTATATAACTTATATATATGCAAACTTCATAATCAGACATAATAATGTCTTCTTATATGCATCTTACACATCTATTTAACGAAATAGAACCAAAGGAATATAAGCTGAATTATCTAGGAAATATAAACGTGCGGAAAGCTTAATGAAGCAATGCTTACGTGTAATTAATAATGATAATGTTGTTGCATTAATATGTATGTAAGTGTATGTGTGTGTATATGTGGAAAATATTATTAACAGCAAGCTCATGGTTGGCCTTGTAAGTAACTACAGCTACACACACACATTTATAACTTATTTAATGCCCATGTGTGGAAATTTACACAGAGAAAACTGAAGGGATATAAATTATTTCTCGAAAAAATCAGCTACACCTTAATATTATTGAAATAAATACTTGATAAGTTCCATCAAATTAATATTTTTTAATTAGAAATAATTTCTTAGTCAGGCTTAAGTTCAGTACTTTCAATTCTTATTTAATGAAATATTTTTTATTAATTAATGTGAGTTTCTAAAGAAGAGAAGAAAAATTAAATTAGACTATAAGCTGGGGGAAATACCGATATTTTTCGGTGCAGCAACCCACTTCATCAGCATCCAAGTCTATCTACTGGGGTAGAGATTGTTATTAACATCAGCTATTTATTTTTTCTAATTACAAATTTCCCTACACAATAGTCACTTTTTGGATTCAAAACAAACTTCAGCCCCACAGCTCTTATAATTTCAGAGATCAAGCATTACGAGTAAACACACACAACGATTTTATTTATAAAAATATAGACATGTAGATACAAGTGTCATTTTACAACTTGTGTTTCAGTGTAACTTTCAAATACGCACATTTCGTTATAGAACAATTGAGTAGAAATAAGATTAGAAGAATATGTGCACTTGGATAAATTTAAAGTGATAAATTATGCAGCGCATATGTAAAGCACAAGTTAAAGCAAAACTTTCTAGAGATGTGACAATTATGGCGGCATGAAAATGGTGGTGATGTGTTTGATAAAACCATTGCTAAGATATTATGAAAATATTATAAGTTTTTTATGTTAGCATACATATCGAGCATTTCTTTTTCGATTTTATCTTAAGCGACATGTTATCGAAATACACTTTTTTATTCAAATTAAATTTTGATGGACCTACCTACCCATAGTTTAGAAATAGCA
Source organism: Nowickia ferox (assembly GCA_936439885.1). Lineage (NCBI taxonomy): Eukaryota > Metazoa > Arthropoda > Insecta > Diptera > Tachinidae > Nowickia > Nowickia ferox. Next base: position 99,221,989 of record OW387026.1, on the reverse strand, counting down.
AAATGCCAAAATTGTTAATAACCCGTAAAATTTTATTGTAAGCGACAATTTACACAGAAAAAAGTATTCACCAATTAATGTTTTGAATTAATAATTTAATTGATTCAATTAAATTTTTAATTGTATTAATTAATTTGAGTGAAAAAACTTAATTGATATTATCAATTGTTTATAGGTGAAAATTTAATTAATTTTTTAATTAATATTACAAATATTTTAATTAATATTACAAACTCATTCATATTACTTTTTTGTGTGTACGTATGTAAAACAAATTTGAATATTATAAAATAAAACCTCCTCCTGAAAAATTTTATTTTTTTGCTTACGATTCAATCGATAATAAGGCTCGTTATGTCTATGTAAGAATTGAAGTAATTCTAAACATTTCATAGATATTATATTATTTTCTTGCTTAAGTCTTTAAGATAACTTGCAAGGAAGTCTTGATGCTCGAAATAAATATTGTTTTACAGAAAAATTTAACGATATTCAACACTCCCACCCCCATCCTATGCTGCTGATAACGAAACTTGGGATATTTAAGAAGGAAGGGAACGTGGTTTGTTTAAATTAAATTTTTCTTTTCTTGTTTAGATTTTGAAGGATTCTTTTACTTAACTATTTTCTACAGTGTTTCAATTACTCATAAGTAATCCATATTTTCAAGCAAAAATCTTTGATCATGTTGTGGTAAGAATGTCCATTTACCATAATGCAACCTTCGATTTTAGATATAACAGAGTCCCATTTTATAAAAAATGGTGCATTTTTGTGGATGTAATATTGACTGTATGTTGGTTTCACTTAATATGAAGCAATTCTATTTATTAAACAAAACCGGTTAAGCCAAATAAGAGCTTCATTGCTTAACACAATTTTGCGTTAAAATATCGTACACAAACTGTGTGAATTGATGTCCAATTTTCAAAGTAAATCTGAGTAATTTGGTAAAGTTCTTCAACCGCCAATCTAATCGTGGTGATTTTCCATAGTGTACTCACCATAAATGTTAAAAAGTGAGCGCAGCACACATAAAAAAGTATTCACCAATTAATGTTTTCAATTACTAATTTAATTGATTCAATTAAATTTTTAATTGTATTAATTAATTTGAGTGGATAAACTTAATTGATATTATCAAATTGTTTATAAGTGAAAATTTAATTAATTTTTTAATTAATATTATAAATATTTTAATTAATATTACAAACACATTCATATTACTTTTTTGTGTGTATGACAATTTTGTTTGATAGAAAACATTTTCGTAAAAGTTAAATGTATTTTACGAGTTCAGTGATTTTCAGTTATTTAGAGAAATGGATCAAATAGTTTCTGTAACAAACTGTATAATATGTTAACGAAAGTCTATGATGAGGCTTCTTTGAGTGAAAGCAACAGCTCAAGAGAGGTATTTTTCTGTGCCAGTTGAAGATTACGAATGCCTTCACATGCTCCAGCATATGAACAACCAAGGAAAACGTGCAAATAGTAAAATAAAAATAAAAGAAGTCAGTTATGATGTTGGCATAAAGATTAGAAAGAGTGGAAATTAGTTCCATAAGCACCTGCTTACACTTAAATGCTTGTTCATGAATTTTTTCCAAAAACAAAACCACAACAGTGTCCTACCCTCCATATTTACTAGGTACAACGTTGTGTAACTTTTTTCTATTTCCAAAAATAAAAGTAGCTTCAAAGAGTCATCATTTCACAGGCATACGAGTAGATGAGAACTCTAAAGGCACAAGATCACAAGGATCGTGCTTGAGAAGTGACAAATTCTTTAAAACAAATTCATCCAAGTAAGACTTTAATTCACACACGATGGCAATTTTTTAGTACCACTTTACCACTTTCTTACTTTTCGTTTTCGCATTTTTTCATTTTCGCGTTTATCCCGTTTTGACGAGTGTTTTAAGTTTTGGCGATTTTTTTCTGTTTTTTACAATACATATTTTTACTTTTAGCAATCTTATCGTTTTCGCGTTTCTTTTTCATTTTGACATTTTTTCTCGTTTTTTGCCATTTTTCTAGTTTTGGCAATTTATTCGGTTTTTGGCAATTTATTTTTTGGGTTGTTTTTAAGTTTTAGTGGTATTTTCGTTTTGGCAATTTTTTCCATTTTTGACAATTTATTTTTTCGGTTGTTCTTTAGTTTTAGCGATTTTTTAGTTTTGGCAATTTTTTAGTTTTTGCGTTGTTTTCGTTTCCCATTTTTTTTAATTTTTGAGTTTTTCTCGTTTTGAAGAATTTTTCAGTGTTGGCTAGTTTGCTTTTTTAATTTTTTACGATACATATTTTTAGTTTTACCAATTTTTTAGTGTCGAAGATTTTTTCGTTTTGGCGATTTTGTTTTCGTTTTTTGGCAATTTATTTTTTCGATTGTTCTATAGTTCTATGTGTTTTTTTTAAGTTTTGACGGATTTTTGCAATTGCTTTCGGGTTTTAATTAATGGAAATTTATTTTTACGGTTGTTCTTTAGATTTAGCGATTTTTTAGTTTTGGCGTTTTTCCGTTTTGGTGGTATATTTCGGTTTTTTGCGATTTTTGTTTTTATTTTTTTACAATATATATTTTTAGTCTTAGCGTTTTTTTTTAGTTTTAGTGCTTTCGAAAACAATAGAGTTCCTTTTCATCTTTGGTGTACAGAACCCCCTAACAACAATTTCTATAAAAGGCTTATGAAAAAAAATTTAAAAAACATTTTCTGTTCATAAAATATTGCCACCCTTGTTCTCACAAAATTTCAAATGATCAATATGCTACAGGCTCAAATTTCTCAAACACAAACACAATACAAACATAATGGCCGCATACATACGCCACGAATATTAAAAAACGATTTAAAAACACTTAGAATGGCATCCTAAAACCAAATACTCACTTAATTTTCCCAAAAAATGGCTAAAATTATTTTTAATAAAGCTCTCTTCCACCACTTCTATTAAATAAGTACTTTTTACACAAGAAATTGTAATGCATTAGATAAAAGAAAAGTAAAATAATCGCATGTAGTACAAAGAAACGTTAAATATGTGTGCACACACTGTTGTAAGTCTTTCGTTTCTAGTACAAGTTTGTAGAAATGTGTGTGTTGTAAGTAATTTGCATACCGGATCAATCTTGAAAAATTAATGGCTTCCCAGACAGATAACGCTATACCGCAAAGAAGGAAGCAACAACAGTAACCAACCAACTGTTATGTGCAGCACTCAACCAAAAGAAAAGGGAAATAGAGTAAATAGATGAATGGATAAAAAACAAACAGGAACTGCTGTATAAAAGAAAATGGAAAAAATTAAACAATAAATATCAGCAGTATCAGCAGCACCATGTGCAAGGCTTCAAATGGTTTGGTTAAAATTTACGCATAACCCACGAATACGGCAGACAGCTTGCAACAAATTGAGCAGAGAAAAATATGCAAAAAAAAAAACAACAAATAACCACCAAGCACCAACAACACATGACATTAAACAACAGGATGTTAAAATAGTATTAACTGTGTTATTAGGGTAAAATGAATACAGAAAAGGCAATAATTTAAACAAAATTTGTTTTATATATATTTATAATATTACACATCTGAAAATACTGACAAATTTTTAAAGCAACAATGAAATGCATATAGACAATGCTTAACCGCCAGCAAATATATTTCACTTATATATATGAGCAGAGTATAATTTTTCTTTAAAAATATTTAATATAAATGTTATTTCTGAAAATTAACATTGCTTTCTGTTTTAAGTTGTATTGCTTGCTCTACGACATTGTGCATCTTAATCCTTGTACAAACACTTGGTTACACGTTGCACAATCGCGATAATGGGGAACAGAATATTAAATTTGTAGCAACATCTCGACTGTGATGACAATATCAACATAGAAGTTGACACAAGAAGTAAAAATTGCAAACAGTTGTAAGATAATATGTGTTAGTATGAGTGTATGTATTTGAACAGGAGTGTGTGTGTGCGTGTGTGTGTGCAACAATAGCTTTTATAAGGAAACTTGATGTGCAAGACAATTATTTGCAAAAGTTCCTACTTCATGCTTAATATAAATTAAAATTCGAATACATGTTTTTTATGTCTACATTGATGATCATCATTTGCATAAAGAAGTATTTGCCGAGAATTGAAAAATGTATACTGATGAGTAACAAATATTAATTAAAAAAAAAAAATTAAAAAACCGACTGCGACCAACTTTGAACCGTTAAATATGCTAAATGGTCATTCGAAATGAAAAATTATAAGAGAATACTAAAGATGATTTCAAAATACCTGTCGAATGATACTCACTTTGATACAGTTCACCGACTTTTTACTTTTTTCGTATCTACAAAATGGCGTCTGGTGGTCGCCATATTGAGTTTTGACTGCTGTCACATCTTTAGTGATACTCCCAGGATTAAGACAAATCGATTGATGTAAAAATCATCAAAATCTATCCAATCATTCTTTTTATATAGTGCCGCAAAGAACACATATACATACGTGCATACGTACATACATAGACTGATAAACACAATAGCCCTTTCTGCGTCGCGCATTTGGGTAAAAATACTCATATATAAAAGCATTTAACAATAGTATAATAGTAATATATTATAGAGAAAACTAGTAAATTTGATTTGTTATATTTTCAGCGGATACTAATCCTAATGTAACATCAGAGCGCCCTTCTTCGTCGGTATTGTGTAGCAAAATCATTGGGAAAGTAAAATAACAAATAAAATGGCTACTAAACACAGCTTCGAAAAATTTAATACGCCTCATTGACACTAGAGCCGCTGCTGCGACACTGCATTATTAGAAATATGCAAAAAAATATGCATACAAAAATTTTGCAATTTTTCAAATTTCAAATTTCAAGAAAAGTTTCATTATACAAATTGAGTATTTTTAATGTTTTATTGAAAATTAAGATAAAACCAATTTATCAGGCAAGCTGTCGATCAAACTATTTCTGTCGAGACCGTGAATCAGCCTTTAAATATATTATTCAAAACAATAAGTTTCAGCTTGGTTACAACCAATTGTTTTCTTTGGACTTTTGACCAGATTTTTCCGGATATCGTGTCAGTTCTAAACAGACGGTTAAGCGACATCATTTTCGAAACTAATTTTTTGACCAAAATCGATTATTTGCAATTGTAAATAATCGTTTGAGTCAAAAAAAGACGAGGTTCGAGGTATGGTTCGATATATAGTTCCCTATTTAGTTTCCATTCTTTTCAACTGATTTATTATAGCTATGCTATTTATGTCACGACACAGGAGATAGGACGTGATTTTTGTAACAATAATAATCGACACTATTACAGTTATAAATTTATTTTCGCTTTGATTTCTTTGTACTTAAAACCAAAGTAGGAAAATAAACGAAGCAAATTATTTGTGGTTTTACTGTGCCGATTTTTACAAAACTTAACATACACCCTCAGCTCTGAAAACCACACAATCTTGCATTTAAAAAACTGGGCGGATGCACGCCCATTAAAATTAAATATTATATTTTACCTACGTACTCCTTCTTAACCAACAGTTTTTCAACATTTTTTTTTTGTGTGAAAGAGTTTAGTTCCAGTTTGGTCCCATAAATTATTTTTCGAAAATGTTCTATCAGATCTTTGCAGAATTATTTTTCAAATAAAAATAACATTTTTGAAAAATATATAATGAATTTTCTGCTATAATAAAAAAATCGTACATACCTTTTCAGATCTCCTCTATGTGTACTTTTGCATTATTACCAATAATAAAACATATTCTCTTTTCTGCACCAATTTGCCATTTGTTTAATCAAAGACAAACCAACTTTATGCAAATGGCATGAGAACTGTTGACTTTTCAACTCTACCACGCCTTCTGCAACTTGCTTTTTCATACGGTCTCACAATTTTCCTCAAAATTGCACTTGCTTTTAACTATTTTGCATAAATGTGCTTGTGGGTACGCGCACACATGCACGCACGCAAAAAGGATATCAACAAAGAAATCATCTGCAGTTAATTTTTTCGTTGGCATTACATTTGTTACTATGAACATATTCTTCTTTTATTTTGGAAATTATTTTAACTCATGTAAAATTGCGTGTTATTTTGCTTTAACTATGCATGTTGACTTTTCTTCTTAAAAGTTTCATGTTTTTTTTTTCATTTTGTATTGTTTGCTTATGCATGTAATAAGATTAACCTTAACATTTCTTATTATTATTTTACTTTAAATTGCAATTGCTCATATGGTTTCATGGTATTTATGCAAATTTTAATATTCTTCTTGGCATTGCTACAATGCATGGCTTAAATTTTTAAAAGCGGCAAAAGTTTTACTCGTTTTTAACTACTTGTTATATGTAAATATATGTTTAAAATATTGAGAACACAGTCAGTAATCAGTACTGCTAACCCAATAAAAACCATTTGTTAACTTATAGCATGTTTTTCAAAATAGGCAAATTAAAATAATTTTGCCTTAAATTAAATATTCTGTTTTAATGAATGCACCCACAATTGTATTAAAATTGTGTCTTAAGTATATTTTTTCACACTTAGAACAAACTTTATTATAGCTATGCTATTTATGTCACGATACAGGAGCTAGGACGTGATTTTTGTAACAAAAATAATCGACATTATAACATTTATAAATTTATTTTTGTTTTCATTTCTTTGTACTTAAAACCAGAGTACAAAAATAAACGAAACATATTGTTTGATTTGGTTCTTTGCAGTGAGTAAAACAAAAACAAAGCAAAAACAATGAGAACGATTGCTCAATGTGTTTTTGTATTGTTTTTGCACATGAGCAGAAATCAGGGAACACAGCCAAACAATACACTACCCAGTAAACAAATTGCTTCAAATAAAGCAAATTTTTACTATGAGAGAGTAAAAGTAGAGCTGACAAACCTGCTGATATCGCTGCTGATTTTTGTATGGCAAGTTCTTGGTTTGGAGTACTACATTTCTTGCTCACAAAGCTGCTTTTTTGAATCTAATAAAACATGCAAATATAAGCGCTCTTTAAAAAATTAACAATATAAACGTGTTTACTTATGTTAAAAAGCTCTTTTCAACATGCATTGTTGTGGCGCTGTTAACTCATCTTTTTTTCTATATTTTGCTTCATATCGTCGCTGTTTTAACGAACCGACCCAACTGAATTTTTTTTGAAAAATAAATGAGTTAAGTACTTTACTGGACTTAATAATTAATAATATACGTTGTCTACTATTTTCAGGACTGTAAGCAATACTCTGGTGTATATATAAGTATTTAAAAAGATTTCAGACGCTGTTATAAGAATGAATGTATAAAACAACCATAAAAGCTGCTCTACTGTTAAATTTTTAAAATGTTAGTTAGTTCAGTTAGTTAAAACAGCGACGATATATGTTCATGGCTTCTAAAGAGCTCATATATTAAAGCGAGTTATGATGGGCTATATTGTCTTATTGATTTCAAAACCATGAAAATTTTTTACTGGGTAATTTCATCGTAGGCCGCTAAAAAGAAAATAATGGAATATACATAATTGGAACCTTTTTGAAATATTTGTGGCGAATTCGACATTATGATATAATATAATTTTATTGCATTGTTATTTAACACATTAAGTTGGTTTTATACAGCTAGCTATACTAAGCAGCATAGCTATAACTGGGTGTCCCAAAAGCAGCTCTCTTCTTTTGCAGTTTTTTTAAGAATTATATTAATATTGTTTTATTTATGTCTTTTTAATAAACTTCATTAGAAAAATTAAGAGTACTCTCGGTATTGATGAAAGTAAACCCAAGTGACTTTGCAGTTTGATTTTGTTATAATTATCTACATCATTTATTATTGAAAATACCAGCCAAACTATCTGCCAATAGAAATGAAAAATATTAATTATCTAATATATTTTATCATTGACGAACAACTGCCACTGCCACAATAGAGTAGTTAAGTAAAACCCGAACTTCAACACTCATTTAAATTAATTGCAATAATTTAAAATGAAATTCCCCTCTCGATTATCAATTTTCATTTATTTCTATTACTTTCATTTAATTTATTTCCCTTATTTAGCACTCACTAAAGAAATTTAATGAAATAAATTTTTGACCTAAATACATTAATTATTTACCAACACAAAATGGGTGGAGTTCCAGTAAAAGCAACATATTTAGCAACAACAATAGTAAATACCATATACGAGTACAATGTAGTAATATACAGTGAAACTTAAAAACAACGAACTTATTAAACAAAAATGTTTGTATTCCAATAGCCCGCTACATACATACTCAATTAGAGCCAAAATAACTTCAATAAATTATTTTTGCAATAAATAAAATGCATTTCACGGGTCTTATAATACGAAATTTTACTGTTGCTATAAACAGGCATAAATACCATAAATATATGTTCTATAGAATCATGATTTAATGATTCAATTTAAAGACAACTTGCATAAATTACTGCTTTAGAATATTAAATGATTCTTATTGAAATATGAGCACTCGTAATATGCATAATTTATGGATGTTTGCATGTTTGTGTGTACTTTTGAGTATATTTGAACAAACATTCATATACACACGTACGAACAAGCAATTCAGTTGTATAAGAGCAAAGCATTAGAGCATAAAAGATCGCAAATATTCGTAGAAAGATTTATACTTGACGCAATGCAAGTACAATAGCAAATATGTGTATATCTCACACATAAATTTACAATATGATGAACATAATTAAGTGTGCTGGCTACCAAGCAGAATATACAGAGTATTGTTTGTGATGAAAATGGCTAAAATTATCACGTGTTTTGTTGTATTTTTCCAGGCATCTACAGAAAATAGTAGACCTTAATTAACAGATTAGTTTCCCTAAAACTGTAAGTGTTAAAAGAAAAACAGAGAGAAAGCAAAATAAATGTTTCACTATTTTGCTTTAATACGAATAAAAGGAGTTTTTTAACCGAAATAAAATAATAATAATTTTTTTTTTGCATTGTTGCTTTATAGGCCGATTGCAAAAAATTCTTGTTTTTTTCTGAGAGGGTTTAGCTTTCAATTGTTTTCATTGTAAAAAGTGGGGACACGCCCTTAATTTTTTTATTTGATGCATGATTTTTTACTTATTTGATTTAATGCTTGTAGTTACACAATTTCAAAGTTGCAAAAATGTGCGGAACTACGCCCATGAAAATTTATTTTTATATTTCATAAGGTTCTACTAATCAGATTTTTACAAAACTTAACACACCCCTTCTGAGAGTATATTGCTTCCAATTGGTTCTATTACTATTATTTTTACGTGGTCTTACATATCGGATTTTTCCTAAACTCGCCACACAACTTGAACTCTTAAATATACACAATCTTCCATTTAAAAAAATGGGTGGAGTCTGAAAAACATACAGTATTGCATTTAAAAAATAGGCGAAGGCACGCCCATTAAAATTGAATTTCATATTTTATATACTTCTTAATAAAGAGATTCCAAAAAAAATTTTGTTGTTTGAACGAGTTTACTTCCAGTTTGGTCCCATACGTTTTTTTTCGCAAATGTTCTATCAGATCTTTGCATTGAAATCGGTTTTTTTGGCAGAATTTTTATAAGTCACAATATGAAAAGTGTTTATTTTTTTAAACATAATTTTTAAATGCATACTCGTATTAATGCATAAGCACACAAAAATAATAACTTTTGAGAAAGTTCCATGCGTGTTTTGGAAAATGTACCTTTAGCGAAAGCTTATTAAAAACAACTTTTTTATTGCAGAACTGAATTTTTGGAAGAACTTTTCATATTTTTTTTTTCATAAGGAATAATTTTAAAAATTGCTTAAATTTATTTAAAACCATTTTTTTAAAGGTAATTTTTAAAAGGAACTTTTTTCCAGGTTACCTTTTCCAAAACTAGTTTTTGAAGTAAGACACAAAGGTACAAATGGACTTTTTGCAAAAGCACTTTTTGTTAATAGGTTCTTTTTAAAATGTACTTTCCTTTAAGGTACTTTTTCAAAAAGATGGCTTTTAAGAGATAATTTATAAAAAAGATTAAAATAAAAAGTTACTTCAAGTACTTTTTCTAAAAGGTAACTTTTAGTAAAAGACTTGCGGTGTAATTCATGAAAAATATTTTAGGTTTATTACAGGTTTATTTGACAAATTTTCCATAAAAATATGTCAAATAAGCGCTTACTTAACCTGAAATATTTTTTATGAATAAGGCAGTTTATATTCAATTTTGTAAATAAACGATTTCTCAAATGTTTTTTTAAAGGGTCTTTTTAAAATGTTTCGAAAATTTTGTTGTTTGTTGTAAAAAAGATATCAGAATAATAGTCATATAAAAAATATGATATTTACTGCTTAATAATATTTCAGAAATTAAACACTCAAAAAAAATCTACTAAAACTTGGGAAAAATTTCCAAATTTGAGTAAAAAAGTTGTCGTATTGAGCCAAAGCTGTTTTTTAATTGAAACAATTAAAATATTTACTTAATTTCTAGTTCATTAATGAGATATTTTATACTAACTAGATTTCTACAAAATGTTTCCTTTCAAATTCGGAGATTTTTTTTCCAATTTAGAATACCTTATTACATCTTTTAAGGAAGTCAAATTTCAGGAACGTAAGTCATTTCCTAAACTTATTTTTTGATTTAAAAAGAAATGGACTAGTCTTTAGTATACAATTTTCCTAAGCTTATAAACATTTTCCTACTTTTAATAAATATTTCCTTTAAGTCAGTGAACATTTCTTCAAATGTAAGAATTTTGAATTTTGATGAACTATTTTTAAGGATTTGAACTTCTTATTTTTTACTCTTATTAAGTAAATTTTACTAGATTTTTTTTTAAATTTTCTTCGACTTGGAAATATTTTTTTCTTAAATTTATAATTTTTTTTCTTGCTTAATATTACATTTTTTTGAGTTTAGTTATTTTATAAGTCTCTGGCTTTAATAAAGTTAAACTTTATAACTCTAGAAACCTGTTCAGTTCATTTTATTTAGAAACTGTAGAATTGTGGGTTATATCAGTATTTTGAGGCGACATGCTGTAAAAGTGCAGCATATCCAAAGCAAGCATAAGATACTGAAGTTTTTTTAAGCTGCAACTGTGTGAACAACAGAATGCAAGCATTTTCCATTTATAGAAAATTTATCTCGCAAAAGTTCATCGTTTAATATTTCTTTACAATAAACATTTATCGCTTGTTGAAATACATATATACTCTGCCAATTCATCACATTTTTGCATCAACTACATAAAAATTTAATCTACAATTTTTAACGATACTTTTAAAATTAAGCTCTTAATGCTTTAATTTAAATATATTACTGCTAATATTTATTAGTGCAAATTCTGTTCAGACGATTATCCAAGCATTTCAATAATTTTAACTTTAAAAATTGTACCATATAAAATAATGCGAAAAAAAGCAAAATAAAAAATTTAATGATATTTTCAATAGGGACTTCCTAACTGTAAAAATTGATAGCGGTCACTTAAATTTACTGTCATTTAAACACCACGGACAGATGCACGTTCGAATGATAAAATTGCTTAATCAAAATTTATATTCTATTCCAGCAACTTTATGGGCGTTTCTTTAATTTGACGACCAAGCGCCTTTGATCGATAACCATCAACTTATTTTGGATGCAAATAGATGATGTCTGTACCATCGACATTTGATATTTGCGTTCAAGACAAGAGTATGCCATATATTCTATAATATAATGGCATCAATAGGCCTTTCAAATGAATAAATAACTTTGGTTTTATCTTCCACACATTTTGCTCTATTTAAAATTATATCTAGAAAGCGCTTAACGAAATACCATATCTATAATTAAGCATGGAGTTTCAAGGATCATTATATGGAACAACAGATTCATCTAAAGGAAAGTATGTACATAAGTACAAGTGTAGGGATGTGTACATACAGAACCATCCTTGTCGAAAGTTGCTTATAAATATAATAACTAACACTTACACACACACACACTTACACACACCCAGGCATGAATTTGTTTTATAATCATATTTTAAACAACATATACTTTGCATGTGCAAACATGGTTGGGTGATTTTTCTGGTTATATTGTGTTCTTTGTCAAATCTCTGTTGAAATGAGACACAGAAAAAAATGTATCATAATAATATTTGAAATAATATATTGTTAAACCAAATCTATCATAGTACACACCAAAAAATATAAACCAATTTTATAAAAAAAAATTTAAAATTTTCTGCAATTAATTTAAATTAAGGCAAAGTAAATTTATTAAATTTTCTTCACCATTAAGTAAATTTTATTTTTTTAAGAGAAGGATTGTTAAAAATTAAAGTAAACGGTTTTGTGCTTTCAATTCTATTGAATAAAATATTTTTGTTAATTTATGTGATTTTCTAAAGAAGACTAGAAAAATTTAGCAAGACTTTAGCTGTGGAAACACCGGAATTTTTTATTATTTTCTTTTTTTGCTCCGTCAGCTAAAGTCTAGTTAAATTTATCTTGTTTTAAAAACATTCCATTCAATAAGAATTGAAAATGCTGAAACCCGATTATGAAATGATTGCTGATTAAAATTTGTGTTTTACTTTATATTGTATCCGAAAACTAACACCCTTTATGTCGACATATATTTTCACTTGAATATTATGAAATACATATATGAATGTATGCACTTATTTCCATAAATTTTCCACATCACATACTCACTCTTATGTACATATGTATTTATAATATACATTTACAAAATATATAAAGAAAAGTACAAAGAGTTGGTGAAGTATCCATAAGTATTAAAATATATTCACTCATTTATTTTTTTTTATGACTGATTCTCCTGTTGAAATATTTCAAGTACTTAAAATGTTGATGGCCGTTAAAGATAACAGCTTATATACTAAATATATCTGTGGCGAAAAGGAAAAAGTGTTTAAGTCGAGATAAGCTGATTTTGAGTTAATGGTACCTTTGTAATATGCATATTTAAATGTGCCCTTGGTCAAAGTCTCAATTAATTTGTGTGATTTCTCAGGAAGTTATAGCACTATGACTTGCCACTTATCTTTTTTAAACCTCTAATCTCATTGGGAATAATAGCTTAATTAAGGTTATACTGTGGTTTATTTCATTTTAAATTTATTATTTATAGTGTGTAGAATTAAAAAAATAAAGGTTAACAGAGACTTCCCAATTTAACTGTTAAAGAAATAAAATTCTGAAAATCGAATTGAACGGTTATAAAAGTGCTCTCCTGTAAAATAGTAAAATATGACTTAAGCCCTTTTTCCTTATTGCCACAGATATGTATGTATGTGTTTACGAACCACCAGAACCACAATCTGTGCATAAAATTTGTTGCCTTTTTCCCCTTATTGTCTGTCGCTCATGTACAGCAAGGGAGCATGATTAAAATTCATACATTTGAGTTACTCTTATAGACATGTTGGCCAAGCATTTCATCTACTAAAAAGTCGTTAAAAAATATTCAGCATGTACATACGAGGCAACAGTTGAACAGTTTTAATTTTAAAATAGAATTTGGTTGAAGATTAAAAAAAGAAAAAAAAACTGAAAGTCCTTCTGAGGAGCATGATATATTTCATGGTTTTTCAAAAAATCTATAACTAAATATTTTCAAATTGCTTAGGAGTCCTATTGATAATTTCCAAATGTTTCAATAAGAAGCGAGTTCAATGTACTGCTTCCTCATTTGTTTTGTTCATGTAAGCTAGAGTTTTTAGAGAATTTATTTAGAATGCATTTAATTATAGGCTTGACGCCTATATTGTAAACAGATATTGTAAATTTTTTTAAATAATGGTGTCTATTCTGGAATACGCGTCGACTTTGTGAAAGTTACATGGAAAACAAAAACAAAATTGTGTAAATGTAAAAAATTTGTTTTTGTTTCTCATGCAAAATCAACCGTTTTTAAAAGAGAGAGAGAGAGAGACGCGTTGAAATTCTCACGTTTATTTCATTTTAGAAATGTATGGCAAACAAAAGCAATTTTTGAAAATTTTTTTTGTTTTAATGTAAAGTTTCACTTCTTGGACGCGTTTTCCAGAATAGCACCCAATAATAAACTGTAATAAAGTAATTTATACACTCAAGATCAGCTATAGCAATATATTGTTCCTTTATTATTTCGTTCAAAACCATCCAAATTCAGCAATAGTGAAGAAAGTTGCCTAAAATAATATGACTATTTTAGAAGAAAGTAAAACATTTTTGAAAATGAAAAGACTAAAATTGAATATTTTAAATTTGTTTCTGGGAAATAGAAATCCATTACCACTACTTGCCTACGGTAGAGTGTTAATGCATACAAGCATACATACATGCACATTAGCTCAAAACATTTTAGGTTAGACATCCATCCTTAATATGGTTTGCTTCATGTTTGTTCTTTGGCGGGATTTTTATACTTGATTTTTTAATATTTTATCACCATGATTTCAATATATTGCTATTTGCGGACTGGTGCTGGTCGTGGCTGTATTTTAATAATGTCCTTTAGAAATGTATGTCATTCTAAGTAAGCACTCATACTCATATAGATACTTACGTAAATACATACTTGCATTAAAAAAATACCCTGTCTGTCATATCATATGTACAGGACATTATAAAAAAAGGTACTGTAATAACACAAGATTACAAAATATTAACTCCATAATACATACGAGTGAGTACATACGAATATATATGGAAGACTATATGAAATGATTTTGTATTATATTTACACTGCTTTCCAGTGTATAGTATGCTGTGTGGGTGTGGGCCTGTGTTTTATATTTACAAAACACAAAAAGAAAACTTGTTCATATACGAGTATGTCAATGATGCTGGCCAGCTTATGCTCATATGCACATATTGACTTTAGGTTTATTTCGCAACATGGCCCTCTTTCTGTACGACCAACACTTGACCAGTTTTACAAATCACTTTGTATAATGGTCAGCTGGAGTTGATAATAAAATTTTTTTTTTCTGTCTCACACACATAAACTCAAATGCAAAATATATTATATGAGATGAAAAAAACTTCAACTTTTTTTCATATAAACATTATTATTTGTAGATTTAAGGCAATATGTCAGAAGTATGTCTATGCCTGGGAAGGTTTTATTTGCCTCTCATTGCAAGCTCGGCATATTTTGTAATATTTGACTTTTATTGATATAAAAGAAAAGTTGCACAAATTATTAAACCTAGTCTTCGCAAAATAAAGAAAATAGTGCTAATGGAATATTGTGCAATTTTTTGGATCTTTGCCAATATTTTGAGATTGTAACTAGCAAGTCTAGAGTTTAATATTGATGCTTTGTTTTTAAAAAAGCTTGTTGCTTTTAATTTGACCAATTTGAGTAAAATTTTGGGTAATTCAATTATCATGATTGATTTTTAATAAATTCAAGAAAAAACTGAATTTTAAAAGAATTGCTGATGTTTTTATCATGCCAAGACTTCCATGTTGAAAAATTCCTAAGCATATATTTTTTTATTCGAGAATTGTTATAAAAAAACTTAATCGGTTGTGGAATTAAGCATTTTTGGTGAAACCTCTTCCCTAATAGATTACCAGCTTAATGATTTTAACAAGGCAATCGATTCTTGAGAAGTAATTACATTTTTTATTTAGCAACATGTTCACGTAATCCCTGAAATTTAAAAGAATCATTCTTTTCATCAATCAATTTCTACATATTTTTTTATTTAATTTTATGTAATGTGGTTTGTAAGCGAGTAATGAAATTTGGCAATCAGAAAAGTAAGTCATTATGTGGCAAATAGTTCTCATGTTAATGTATAATTTTTTTGCTGAGTTCATAGTTCTTCAGAATGTAGCCTGCAGTATCATCGTCATAATCACAAATTTTACACCGGCTGTAAATCTCAGTTCTAAGTCTATTGAGATATCTTCTCAACCTGTGAGGGCCTGTGAGGAAGCTGGTAATCATTTCTAGATTAGTTTTTATTGATACGTCCCAATTATAAGCTTTGTATGCTTCCATAAATGCACTTGCCTTAAAACTTTATTTAAATTGTTAAAGCATTAGTTAGTGAATTTCTAAATTTTTGCTCAAATGCTGCAAGCCCAAGAATGCAAAAAATAGGACCTTCAAAGTTTTGACAGTTGATAGCAGTGATATTGTTGGAGTTAAATCTGTCACCTTGATTCAGTAAATTTTGCCAAATTACCATGGTTGGATGAAACGTTCAACAACATAAGCAAAGGATAAAATGATTTTAATCAAAATTTGTGTTCTGTACAGGCGACGTTTAGCGCACTCCACCCTATTTACTATCGCAAGCGCTTTAGGTCTATAATTTTCCCCTTCTTTTGACAAGAATTAGATGATACTGACAGCATGGATTTTCGAGCGAACGATTTGAGTGCAAGGCAGTTTTAACTGGAAATTTTGGATGACATGGCAAAGAATCGCACTATAATTTATATATAATGGCATCCAATGCATTAGTGTCCTTTTGTATCAGTTGTTGTAGGAAAGTTCAAGTGATGAAGACATAGAGACTGGTCACAGGACTACTCCTGCATAAGCGGATACTAATCCTAATGTAACATCAGAGCACCCTGCTTTGTCGGTATTGTGTAGCAGAATCGTTGGCGAACTAAAATAATCAATAAAATGACTACTAAACACAACTTAAAAAAATTTAATATTCCTAATTGACACAAGAGGCGCTGCAAAACTGCACTATTAAAAACGTGCAAAAAGCAGAGCTGTAGGAAAATGCAGCTTTTCTTCACCACCTGTCTTTTCTATCACCATCCCTTTACTAAAGCAGGTAAAACCTAGTAATAGTAGTTTGAGTGTTACTTTTATTTATTTAAAAAAAATTATAATGCTGTTCCAGATAAATTGCATTTGCACTCAAAAAGAAAGGAATTCCTTTTATATCTGTTATGAAGCAAAAAATTTCTCACAAGGAAGCACTCAAGGAGCTTAAATTTATATTATTATTTAATATGAAACGCTTAATGGCTTTCTTGACTTAAAAAAATATAACGCATTTAAAAAAAAAACATTATTATGGGACAACTAGTCAAAGATCTTGCTGAATTTAACTGTGATGGAAGATGCTAATAATAATATAATAAGTTTTTAAAGTATAAACCAAATATATAAAGCAAATAAGTTCAATTTATACAAACAATCACCTAAAATAACAAATAAAGATTCTGTGTACAACACTCGATGAAATTAAAGTATTTTGCACATAAAAAGTTCATCAGCATGTCATTCTTGCCAAACAACAACCGCACCAATAAAACTGTTTTACAAATTTGATGAATGAAGAGGATGTGATTGGTGTTCTAATGTCTTTCAAATACGAGTAAATTTGCAGTTCATTTTTAAGAAAAGTGCTTGGCAAACTAAGAAATGCAATACGAAGCACCACATAAACCGAGAATAGAACAAACTTAGTTATCAAACAGTCACACATATGTACATATCTAGATTTAACTACTCAAGCAATCAAATAGAAACTCATAGAAATACTCTATTATGAGGACTAGGATCATGCACAATAGCGCAAATATATTTTATATTAAGAAAAGCATTTTATTTTAAGTATATTTGCCAGGTGTCAGGGTAATACTTACTTTTTTCTAATGAAGAGTAGTTTGATACCCAGCAAAAATTATCAGCGACTGAAAATACTTTTGTAAGGCAGATGAAGGATTAAATTTTTTTCAAGAAATGTCTTACTTGGTCGAACAATTAATTTATTTCTATGTATGTTAGATTAAAAAAGGTCATAAGCCACCTTTTCATAGACCGGGTGACATATAAATATTTTTATGCAATTTTTTTTTTTTTTTACTGTACAGAAAGTTTTTCTAAATTCTTAAGAAATTATTAAAATTTAACAAACTTTAAAATATTATTAATTTAACTTATTCCTCTCCTCAGTTTTTTTAAACAAAATGTTTCTCATTTTAAAATTTAACAGCAACAGCCATCTCACATTCATCGATAAATATAAAATAAAATTTCATACATAAGCCAAATCTTTGTTTTCTTAAGCAAATAATTTGGCTTACTCATATTGGTTTTTTTCCATATAAGTAAAATTTAAATTTTATTTACTTTCTAAATCACACAGATGCCTGTTATTTCTCTTTGATTTACTTTTTACGACAAAAATACGTAAATTGTGTTTTTCGCTAAAGGAAATTTGTAGGCAGGTAAGGAGTTTGATTTCATTTAGATGCTTTGTTTCTTCGTTTATTGTTTTTCTCTTGGCTACGAATTATAAAGAAAAAAGCGTTTTTAAAGGAATTTTTGTTTTATTCCTTCGTTTATTTCTTGTGACAATTCACAAAAAAGTGAATAAAAATGCCATAAAACGGAAGCGAAATCACATTTTATTCACACACTTCAAAATAAAAAGACAATTTCAATTCAATTGTATGTTTAATTTTATATTCATGGAGTATGCTCCCGTCATCATCAACAGCAGTAGCAGCCTGGTTGTGTTTGCCTGCCACCTTCTTAAATATTCCCATTTTAGCAAACGTCTTACACTTCTTTTGTTTGAGTTTTTTTTTTGGGAACAAAAACTCAAATTCTTGCACTATGGAATAGTTTACAAATGCTTAAGTTGCAATAATGTTAATAAACTTGTCCCTGAGTTACGGGTACAGGAAACAATAGGGTTCAAAAAAATAGCAGTTTTTCGCTCTGCTAAGAAAATTATTTCAAATAAAATTATGCTTAAAATCTGCAGGATAAGTCGAGTAAGCAAAAAAGAAGTTTAACAAAATTTTTTATTAATAAAAATTACTTTATAGCTAATTATATGCACAATTCTGTTATTAGCATTTTACTTATTTATTTGTATATCTGTAGTTTTGTATATTTGTATACTGAAGTTTCCAAATGAGAACTAAAAACAAAAGAAATTCCTGCAAACTTAAATCCATTGTACGTGAACAGGAAAAATTGTACTTACTTAGCGAGATTTGATGCTTAAACTTTCTCTTTGCCGTTAAATTGTAAATTGGAAAAAAGTATACGAGCAAAAACAAACAAAATAGTTTCAATAAAATTGCCATACATTTGTTTCTTATTTTTATTTTTATTTTTATTTTAATATTTTTTTTTTCATTTAGTTCAAAAGAGATGAGGAAAAACTTTGAAGCGCCTACGTGACGCAAAAGATTTTAAATCGTCTGCATCATCTTGTCTTAGCTTCTCTGCTCTGCTCTCTTTCCTTTACTTGTGCAATTTAAAATTAGTTTTCTTCATACACCTTATTTTGGCGCATGTATGCAAGAAGGTATTTAGCTTGGCCTAAAAACTGAAGAAGAGTTGGTGTTAAGCATTTTTGGGTGCTCCTGTAATCCATTCTTACATCGTAACTAAAAAAATATAATATAATAACAAGAAATAAATAAGGGACTCCCTTAAATACTGCAAAAAAAAGAACACAATAAATCTACGTGTCAGCTTTAAGTTTATTTGCTGTTCCTCTTTTTATTGTCTTCTTAATATTTATTTTTCTTTTTTACTTCAACCTGACCAGAACATTTTAAGTCTTTGCTTTTTGTTTTCCTTACAGTGTTTGCAAGAGATACTCGTAAATGGTGCAAAACGACAATCGCTTCTTGTCACTCTGTCATACTGTTTATATATAGAAAGTTTATTCAATGCGATTATTGGATTTAGGTTTGGATTTGAAACTGAGACTATAATGCTTTTAATTTGTTTTAATTTGACAAGTTTTTTTTTTAATTTTTATTTGGAAAGAAATACATTGCAGGTCTTACCAAAATAAAAACTCTTAAAAATTTATCTAATTTGTATTCAATGATGGGATTGCATACAGAAAAGAATAATAACTAGAAATTTAAACTTTTTAGATTATTACAAAATAAAAAACTGCTAAGGTGGTCGGTTTTTTCAAATTGCTACGTATTAAAAATGCTTTAGTTTTAATTTTTTTTTTTTTCTTAAATTTAAGAAAAATTTAATACTATTCAATGCTGTCAATTTAATATGGAAACAATAACCTCAAATCTGTTCATGGGGACTTTCTTTACTGAAAAAATACATCTTGATGGTATTTTTCTCTATTCACAGCAAACAGCATATTTTAATGTGTGACAGTCTTATAATTTTTATTTAATACTTTGACCTCCAGAAAAGATCATATCCTTACGCTATTACGTTTTAGAAAATAATGTTATTATAGATTCAGAGATTTCCAATTAAGTAAAAAAAGACAGCGTGCAGTTATTAGTAAATTAAGAAAAATTTATATATTTCCTTAACAGTAATATTCAGAGGTTTTAAGCACACATAATGATAAAAATTTTAAAATGAATACTACGCTCTTAACAACAGTACTTATTACATTACACAATGGACCCCTGCAAAAGACCACTTACAAGAACTTTAAAGACTTGAGGAATTTTTCAAATGCTTTACTGCAGCGAAGTCATCTAAAGCAAACGCTGAATAACACTGCTTGCAAAACATTTGTTTCAGTTATTGTATGTGTAGAAGTAAGTAAAAAATTTGTCATGCTTGCTCCTTTCAACGCATGAGCGCGTTTACAAACGTCATGTATGTACATTTACACATACGTTGTGTGTATGATCTTTTATTTTTCTGCCCACATACAAACGCACACATGCACTGACATTAGATATGTGCACTTGCTTTAAAAAATCACCCTTAATTGGCCCATCTATTATACAATATTCTTGCATATGTTGTTGTATATATTATTGTCATTTTGACCTATACTATGCAATAAATGGCACAATATTTGTAAAGAAAATATTGCCCAATTTTCCTAACAGTGAAAAAGTAAACAACATTGAACAATGTTGCCACCACATTACACAATTGTCTTGATTGTACAATAAAAATCAAAAGTCTTTTGATATTTGCCAATATTTTGCCACCTTCGAATATGACATACACATTGGCGATATTATTATTGGACAATACGAAAAATTGTGCAATTATATTGCAAGTGGGTGGACCGCTTTAAACACAACATAATAGTTTACCATCTACATCTTACACACACACACTCAAACGTACAATATGCAAAATAACAAGCATACACGCATCAAAGGTGAAGACATTTTACTTCTTTTGAGTGTTTGTCACGAACAAGAAGTCTTCGCGACATCGCTTGTTAACACTCATATACCCGAACATCAGTACATCCATCATGCTTCGGTTATTATACAACAGCGTTTATTATTGGTTTAATATAATAAATGCGATGACAATACATTTAAAAAACAAGACGTATTTACATTTCAAGACTGCCTACACAGGCCTCTATACACAATCAAACTTATCATCAATAAAATTTCACATGGGAATTTCCGAACGTGTGAAAAATTGATATCAAAAAACTTCATACGATTGCGAAACATTTTGACAATTTATGAATATTATCATTCACAAAGATTTGTCTGTTGGAAAAAATGGAAATATGTAAGTTTTTAATTGTATTGGAATTGATGATACGAAATTAAAAATCATGTGAACGAAAAATTTGATTCGAAAATTTTCACATGTGGAATTCATGATAAGGCTGAATACTTATGACTTTATTATGCCAAAGTGTGATCCGGGCCTTAGACTTGCGCTAATTGATGTGTTTGATTACTAGAGCTGAAAAACTGTCGATAGTTTGATTATCGAAAGTTTTCGAAAGTTTAAAAAACTTTCTCGATATGTCGACTCAAGACTATCAAAAGTTAGAAAAACTATCGATATATCGACGATACCGTCGTGATAGTATCAAAGTTGTATGGTTCTCGTATAATATATTTATTTACACTAAAAACTCAAAATTAAATATATTTTTTAAACTAAAGAAAACAAAACAGAGCCTTATTTCTCAGTTCAATAAATAACAAAACTAAAATAATTGTATGAGAAATAAGTGAGATCAGTGAAAGAGATTTTAAGTCATCCAGTTATTTTGTTACTTTTAGTGGTGTATCGATTGTTTTCTCAGTATTAATCGATTGCAGAATAAAAATATCGACAGTAAAAAGAAAATTAACTATCGTTAGTATCGATAGTGCCATTCAAAGTTTTCCCCCTCTACTGAGAATATTTTCCATCGTTCATAATTCTTATTTTAAATACGTGGAAAGCTTCACGCTATTGCGAGTCGTCTTTGCGCTAAGACCAAGTTTATTATAATTTTTTTTTTTTTTTTTTTTTTTAACTATAGTTTATTTTCTGCGAAGCAAGAATATATAATTTTTATTTATATTTTTAATGTTATATATTAATAGTGTATACAATTAGAGGATTTAAATGATAGTCTTAAGTGTTATATCCTGATAATTTATTAAATTCTTGATTGAAAGAAAAAGCAGCGAAAAATTTTTTGTTGTACTTTTTAACTGTCTTATTCTTCATCAATATTGATGACACATATTTGGTTTGAAAAATTTTTAGCTTTTAAAAATGCACAATATATTTTTATAACAAAAAAATCCTTAAAAACGACAGAAAGATTGATATCGATTCGCAATTCATCGGTGAAGTTTCTCTCATTTTCGCTGTAGCCATGGCGATATTTGTGGCTCTTTTGGGATCTTGGGAACTTAAAGAATATATATATTGTTCACATCTAGAGAAGAATACTTTTTAAACCGTATACACAGAAAAACTAAATTGTATATTCAGTAACCAAATGAATTCAATCAATAAATATTTTGTATGAATGCCGTGCTACAAATAATTTTAGAAATTCTTATTACAATTTTGTAAAAATTAATATTTAGCAGAGTTCGCTTCAGAGAATTTGTTATTTAAGTGTGTTGATGTTTATTTTGTTTGTTGATATGTAAATGTACTGTTGTGCTCTTGTTGTTGTTTATTTTGATTAATCGTGTTGTGTATTCGTAAATGCCGCTCAAGTAGCCGACAAACGTCGTGGTTTTTTTCGGTCCTATATAGTTTTTTTTGGAAGCAAAAATTTATTGGAACTGCAAAAATATTTACTGAAACAAAATCGTATTTAATTTTTTTTCATTCTTCGTTATGCTTCACCAATACTGAAACAAAATATTATGTGGTCTATTAAGGTAACTAAGGGATGATGGGACTTCGAAGCGTACCGTCTCAGTTTTTAATGAATAAGTAAACAAGATAATTTCACATATCTAATAATGTCGTAACATTTTTTTTTTAATGCAATTGTTTGCCTTGAACTTTATGTACAGCGTAATCGTTCTTTATGTTTGAATGAAAAAACGTTTGCTTTATATCTGATTAGAGCACAAAGTGTACACAATATTTGAAATCTAAAAGAAATAAACATTTAATGTTTTTCTCCGTGAGGTGTTAATTCCAATTTTACTGCAATTAAAAAAATAATAAAAGAAAACTAAACGATTTAGCAATTAAATTTTTGAACTTAAATTTTTATGTCAAGTAAGCGAATCTGTTTATATAATTATCAACCAAAATAATGCAAAGCCTTTAAAAGCTCACTAAAAGTTTTACAATGTAAAATAAGGCAAGCATATAATTATATAATGCTCGAATAAATACATTGGTTTCATTTTACAAAACACATGCTGTAATAACACACACACACAAACACACACTCACACACACACACACACACACACAACTTCTTTTACAACCCAATTGTTAGATCGTAACAGTGCATCAGCAATTTCGCACAATCCAACATATACGAGTGAGACTTATTTGCACACACACACACACACACATACAATGAAGCACAGGCGGAACACACACATGCATACGAGAATCTGTTTTACAACTATACACTACATAAACTTTAACTTAAACTTATAGTGCAAACATTTGTTTTAAACTAAAAAATTACAAGGTGATTTTATAACCATCATTTTGAGTCATCAACATCATCATCATCAGCAGCATCATCCGCCATTCCTTCAACGGCAGCTCAATGAATGGTAAAAGAAAACACCAACAACACTGGCAGTAATGTTATATATATGCATCAGCATCGCGTGTTCCTTGAGAGAAGTACAAAAGATCATTCACATATTTTTTGTGCACACATATTTCTGCCTTCGTTCATCATGTAACATGATGTGCTGATGTCATAAAAAATTGTAGCTTGCTGCCGAAAATACAGCAAACGGTTGCAAAGAGAACCAAAAAGTTTATACACTCGTTCTACCAAAAATACACTTTGGGGATGATAAATTGTATAAATCGTTCAGTGCAAGCGGGCGTGTAAAATTTACCATAAAACTGACATAAAAAAACTTATTTCCATTTACTCAACATACCCTAGAGAGGCACTCGCAGTATGTTTGTACTCGTACAAGTCTACTTAACATATGCTGAAGACGTACTTTTGTTGTTGATGATGGTGATGATGATTTCAAATAAAATGATGGCAAATACTGACGGAGTGTATATAAATGATAATGAAAGCAAATGCAAATATATTTTAACGAAATTCTGCAAGTTTTTTTTTCAATACAAATTTTTAATTCTAGCTTAGAAAATGAATGTTGTTAAGTAGCAGAATTGAAAAGGAGTTAAGGCAAATGTTTAAGAAATCTTGAAAAAATTAATTAAAATATATACTCGAAAAGAAAATAAAGACAAAATGTGTAATGACTATAAATATTTTAATGTGTATAATACTGCACAACCTAAGCTTGAGCTTTAAAGCAATTATCAAACTAATGTATTTTTACTGCTGCAAACTGCATCGCATTCATCTCAATCAAGACATGTGATAACAACACATCAAAGCATCAGATATATAATGCGGATAAAGTTTTTAGTTTTAATTTTACTAAATCCCCAGCCGCGACTCCTCCCCCCAACCACTATTTGCATGAATCTCAAGCCGATACTTTAGCAAACTTTTTATGATAAAGTGCTTGTGTTAAAGAAAATGAAATAAAGTTTTTATGATGATGCTTTATTAGCGGGAGTGAAAAACATTCAATAGTGTTAGTGGTACAATAAGAAATTCCTCTTTATTGGCAAACGGAAAACGCGTCTATAAAGTGGCTACACCAGGTTATAATGTGCTGAAACACAGCAGTCATTATGATTGAGTGAGTAGGTTTCTTTTGCTGATGTTACAATTTAAATATAGTTAATAAATCTTATGTTGCTTGCTGCAGAGCTTTGGAATGCAAGTTATCATCATAATCACAAGAGGAAGGTTTTGTAGTTTATTATACCATTTTTCATAAGCTCAAACAATTCAGTGTTGAACATAACGCATCACTTCAGTTGTAGCTGAACTCTGTTTGTATATTGAAAAACTTTAAGATGATTGTTGGAATAAATACGAATTAAACTTGTTTGAAATATGTTTAACCAAAAGCTTCAACTTAAACAAACTTTTCATCTTCTATCAGACTGTCTATTTGATTTTCTAGAGTTTTTTTCTATTCCTTAGCTAATATCTGATAATGAAGTATATTCTAAGCAATTTTTTTTAATGCTATGAGAAGTGTACTGACGCAAAGTTTTTGAAAAATGATTTAAGGTAAAATAATAAAAAAACGCTATATGCATATTTATGCATAATAAAATTAAAACAATAGTTTCAAGTTTTAACTGTTTGTGCCATAACTGCCCGGCACAGAGTACTTCGTCACTCAAATAAGGTCTATAAGCTTGAAGTGAAGACTCTATTGCTTTAAAGCGTGCTCCCGAAAGAACTCAGTTTTTATCGCGGCGCTCTTCCCGGAAGCTCTCGAGTTTAATGAAGAAAATCAATAATACACTTAATTATTTAAACAAAACGTTAGTTTCACATGCATGGAAAATTTAGTGCTTAGAAAGCAGATAGATTAGAGCATAAATGAATGTGTGCTTAGAAACTTTATAGGGAGTGCTGTTGGCTGAAGTAATTAGTGTGTCGACTACAAAACAAATGACGGCCTTCGAGAGCTTCTGTTCAAACCCTGGCCAGATTTAGTCAACTCAACTTTACATATTTTTCTTTGCTAATTAATCGTTGGCAAAGTTAAATGGCTACACTTATAGCTATGTCAAAGTAAAATAGAAAATTATTAGTAGATTGCCTCTAAAATAAAAAAAAAATATAAAAAAAGTGTTAACAAAAAAAAACTAATATATATTATTCTTATCAGATAATTATAATAACATTATCTGTGACCAAAACAAACGAATAAAACTAAGTAACAAAGCAGACGATTGTGATTGAATTTAATATTTTCAAGATCTAAATTTATATTTGTTGCTTGAAGAGAATAAACCAGAAATTTTCAACTTAATTTTCGTATTTATGCTATGTATAAAAAATATTTTATGTGTTGGTTTGTACAACAGGAACCAATACATTATTGTATAGCCTGGAACTAAAGAGGTCTATGATACTAAAATGCAGTGAGTTGGACCACTTTGGAAATTAAATAAATTCTAAAATGGTAATAAAACAAGAACCATATCTCTGTATCTGTATAGATTTGTCGTCTTTATGGATTTAAGCAAAACTGTTACTTACACTGCTTAACTACCAGGCTAGCCAAAAAATATTTCGGTCTTTTTAACGATTTTTGATTTAATTTAAATTAAAAAATTAATTTAAAGCCGTCTATATTAAAGAAAGGAGATTATTCTTTTTTATTTCTTAAAATCAAAACAAAATCTAAATTTTGTTTATTTAATTACAGATCAATGAAAAAGTTTATGAAAATCGATATCGTATATGTTTATATCTTAAATATACGATATCGTATATATATAAATTTGAAAAATTATTTACTACATTTTTGTATCAAGTTCTATGATTATTCGTTAAAAATTCGATATCATAACACCAGCAACATTAAAATTTCCTGTCAGTCGTAAAGCAGCTCTGGGCGAGTCAACATAAGCGTCGTTGGCAATTATCTCTTAAGTGCAACTAGGCCACGGTTGTTTATTGGCCTTCGAGAGTTTTACGTCTCACTTGCACTGGGTGACTGATCTGCCACGGATAACCGTATATTCTTGCGGTTCTTTTGTGGAATTTCTTTAACAACCACGTTGCTACTTCCTATGTGAAGGCATAGGTCGTGTAACATCTTGGGCATATGGTCTAGCTACCCCGCCCATATTTGTGCAACAATACTTTGCAAATTTACTTTGTAAAGTATTTCTTAAATAAATAAATAAATAAATAAAATTTCCTGAGAAGTATATATTACATGAGATAATATTACTCATACGCACTGCATTACCATTTTTTTATTTGTCAGAATAAGTAGGAAACAATTTTCATGCAAATCATAGCGTATGAGTGATTTTTATGCCCACTGAAGTAATTTACACAAGAACAATTTTTGTTAATTTCCAAATTACACCAGACTAGTTCATCTTGTATAAAATGTGTGTATTAGTGTGTTTCGTATTCATTTAACATTTGCTGATTTTTAAGTTGTGTGTGTGCTGGTTTTGTGCTGCTAATGCGGGATTGTAGCTGTTTGAAAAATTATGCCAACCACTAAACCATTCTCTACATCGAATTTGCCATCAAACTGCCATGTTATGCTAGCATAATTATGCCCGTGTAAATTAGCACACTTAAATTTAAACATTCTGAAAATGAGGGACTGAAGGGATGGCTAATGAAAAAGTATATTTTGTATCATCCTGTTTCTAGGCAAAAAAAAGAGCAACACATTAAATACAGTTTTCAGCTTTCAAGGCTTTCAAGTCTTTATATTTATGGTCTAAAATAATATTTTAAATCGATGACACAAAAAGAACTTTCATTAGAACTAGTTGGCCACATGTTGTAGAATATATTTAAATAAAAATTGCAAGTAAATATTTCCGATGAAGCGAATTATACGGAACTTAACATTTTTACCATGTTTTACATCTGAATAAATTTTTAATATTAAATATTAAATAATCTAGTTGTATACTAAACACTAAGTTTCTATTAAAACTTGATATATTTAAGTGGGGACGACTTCCCTTGAAAAATACAAACTGCTGCACCCACTATATATTTCAGCGTAATGAAATGCCAACAGCAACCCTTAGATTAAAGTTTAACATTTTCTATTTTGATTTCATTTCAATTCATTGTTATATAAGAAAAACTACTCTATATATATATATATACTTTTTAATTTAGTTTCCATTTTAATACTCATACATCTGCTCAAACAAACACTTGTACTTTAGCGAACACAAACAAGTGTGCTCTCATGTTTTAGATATAATAAATGTGTACTACAAAAGGAATATTGTATGTAGTCCGTAAGCGTAAACTTAAATTGGAACTGCTTCCGGCATCTTTAAATGCCTGTAGTCACGCACTAAACTTTTACCTTGATCCATGTGTCTATTTTTTCTAATTTTTTTTGCTTGTATGTGTGGCAATTTTTCTTTAGTGTTAACCACTGCCAGAATTGAACTTCTCATTGTTGTTGCATAAGTAAACTTTTATTGTCTAGTGGTTGCAAACCAAGTTTTTGTGTATTTTCATTACATTTGTGCTCATTTGGAAGTGAATGTGTTTTGTTAAAAAAAAACAATAATTTACCCGTTAAAGTTTAACAAACTGAGTCAGCGGTTTATTAAAGAAACTCAAAAAAAAAACACAAGTACACTACAATTATTTAGTGTTTAACCGTAGCATAATAAGCATATTTTACGTACGTTGCAACAAATAATCACTAATTTGATGTTGTCTTTTATAACTAGGTTTTCTTAAATGCAGCAAGATAAGTGTGCAAAAAAGTAGCACAATTTTAAGGAAGGAAAAATCCCTAGCAAAAACTTTTCGAACCTCTGTAGTACTCATTTAAAGGCCTAAAAAGTAATGAAGATTACTCATTTATCAAAATTTTTTAAATGCATCATGTAATGAATAAAATAAGTACTTTTTTATATAATTATGAGAAGGCACTTAGTTTACTACTTTTTTCCACTTATTAATCAAATATGTAACGACAGAAATTTATATATCGTGAAAATAAACCTTAATATGTTGTTTTATAGATATTGTGTCTATTCAAGCTTTTAAGGCATTCAATTTTTTTAAAATGTAAATAAAAGATGTTTTTTATTTAATTTTTAATATATTCGACGTTTCGGTAAGATTTTTCAACACTTTTAGGAATAATTTTTTTCAATCAAATATGTTTTATACTTTATTCTGATTTACTTTTACGTTTTTGAGATACATTATAATAAAACATGAAATATGAAATGCAAGAAATAACTACAAATATATAAATAAAATTAAATAAAATATCACATCCTTTCTTGAACTTCTCATATCGTAGTCGAAATTTTCTTTCATTTTACTACCAACTGAGTATTAATTTTGTTAAAAGTTAAGTTAGGCGAAAAAAATCCATTAATTTTTGAATATTTTAAGATAAACAAAAACACATTATTTTAATCCCCACACTGCGTTTTCAAATGTGTAAGACATGTCGTATATTTTTCGAACTTTTCAAATAAAAATTAATGGTTCTTCATTAAGAAACATCAATTTTTTTAATCAACATATTTTAAAAGGTTGTTTGATTCAAAATTTTTTACACATTATAGTGACCCAAAAATATTATTTTCATTTTCATAGGTGCTCAAGCATAATTTTAAAGTTTGTATGGTCAAGTATTTTTAAGATTATTTTTAAGATTTTTCGAAAAAGGTTTCAAGGTCGCACAAATCGAATTTTTGGCAAAAATCTAGTTTGCTAACTATTTTTTTTATTTTCTTCATAACTTTGGCAAACGGAACGAAATAGGAAAGCTAAGAGGAAATTTCAAAATTATTGTTTCTAGATTATTCAGAATTATTTCAGTTTTCCGACAACATTATTAATTTTTATTCATTTTTATAAAAATGTTAAAAGTTATAATGCCTTAATCACAAAATTTTTTTAAAATTACGACAAATTTTAATGTACGCTGCGTAAATAAGCAAATTTATTGCAAACACTATAACCTTGATCAATTTTCTTTTAAATTGCTTTCTCAAAAGTGAACAAAATTTTGGTTTTTGGCAAACCTATGAGGAAAACACAAAAATACCGGCATACTAAATATTTGGCAAAATTTGGACTTGTGCGACCTTAAAACACTTTCTGAAAAATCTGAACAAAAAATCTCAAAAATATTGGGCCTTCAAGCTTTCGAATTGTGTTTGAGCTCGAAGAAAAAACTTTTTAATGACAACTTAATACGCATTCTTGAGAAGGCAGACTTTTTTCCATTGACTGACGTTTTAAATTTTTTAAAATTACAACACTAAGTGAAAAGTATTTTGGTCCACAAAATCCCAAGTAATTGAATTAAATATAAGGATTTAAGCAAATAATTATGTTTCTTATAGGAGGTTTGTGAATGACATGTAAGCAAGCGACTGGTTTAGAAAATTTGTAAAGGAATAATTAAAAAATTTAAGTCTTTTTTATATATTTTTTAGACAAGTGGCTTGCTTGTATTGTGGAAACTACTACGTAGTTCTTGTATTAGTTATGCTATATTTATTAGTCTTGTGGAATAAAAAAAAAATCTGTATGAGATTGTTTTATTGACGCTGTATAACTATTATTCATTATATGTACTATAATTATAGCACAAGGGTCTTTACCTAAATAAAAATAAAAATTATCTCCTAATAAACATAAGGCTTAAACAAATGGTAATAATAATATAATTTATGATCTTAAAATTTAAGATTATAAATAAAATATTTCTTTTTTAACAGTTTCGTTTCCGATTTAAATATCCTAAGCCAAACATGTATGTATATAATTTTTTAATTTGCTTTCTTTTCTTTGTTATTTTATTAAACAAAATAATAAAGAAAGTGTTTTCATTTCTTTTTTTCAAAAACAAAAACTCTTTAACTAAACTTTGAATAATTCTATTTGTGTGATTGTGTCTTTGCTTTATAATATGTTTGCAGGCTAAGAAACAGAAGAGAAAATTGTTTGATTTGCACTTTATATGCATTTTCTTTTTAATCTTATGTATTTAGCTGTATGTTCCACATTTGAGTTTGCATTTTTGCTTGCTTTATATTAACCAGACCTTTATGTTATTTTGCTGGTTGTTAAGTTGTTGGCCTAGAATTAGCGCTGTTTGTAGTTCTAGTTTGCAATTTAAAAGTTTTTGCCTTGCATGTTTTTAGTTTATGTAGCAAAAAGGAGTTTTCTTTTTATTTGTGTTCTTTTAATTGTTCACCTTTTTTTGTATTTTTTTTTTTTTGGTTTTCTTAAGAAACACCCATATTTAATTTTGCTTGAATAATGTTTTGCTAAAGACATAATTTATGACCTTTTTGTGCAAAGAAATTTTACGCTGAGCTTAATATACAGCAAATGGCTGCAATAAGAGTTTTATTAGTTTAAGCAAATGCAGTCAATATAATATTAATTAAAATTTTAATTTCTTGTGTGTGGTATAAATTAAAATAAATTGGAAAGGATATGAGTATAAACATATACATTTATACTTGGGTGAGTTAATTTTTATACGTACAGGAAAAAATAAAACATACGACGAAATTGTTCAAATAAATTTCAAGCTTGAGAAAATTCTAAAATAAAGGTTCCTCCGTTAAGGATTTTGATATCTAAGAATGCTACTGTTTCAAAGCGAAAATATTGTTTATTTAATTGTAAAAAGGAGGGTATGCCATTGAAAATGGAAAAAAGTATCCACCAAATGACCGCCAAGCATAAGTTTGCAGTACCATGTTCCTATCATGAACGATTGTGGGCCATTGGAATAGATCTTGCCGATTTTTGTCAGCAAAATTACCTAAATCCTCAATTAATGCCGATTTAACTCAAGATTACTTTATAAACACTCAGTCAGTAAACTTTTCACGCAAATCCGCATTAGGATAGTTTTTTTTTGTAAAACGTAGTGCAAAAAACGTTGTCCATAACATTATAATTTTTTTTTATTCCTAATATACGCAATCAATAGTCATCGTTCGATAGAGCAATCAATTCATTGTAACAATTCGTATAGATCCTGTAAACTCTTCAGACAAAAACCCTCCCAAAGTAACCAAACTTTGAGGATGGAGTGGCTTTTTGGCAAAAGTTTCTGGTTTTTCTCCTAACCAAATGTAACAAATGAAATGAAAATATGATGCCCCGAAATGCTTTAGTTTCGTGAGCTCTGACCACGAAATTATTTACCATTTTCTGTAGTGACTTTAAATCGTTTCAATACGTTGTTGAAGCATATCGGGTTCCAGTTTTACAGAGAAAGAATTTTATTTTACTTAAATGGGAACTGCCACAGAGCTTTTTTCATTTTGGCAATTTTTTTTAGTTCTGAAATTTTTTAGTTTCAGCATAGTTAAAATTACATTAACTGATAGAATACCCTTTAATTTTAATTTTTTTTTATTTCAGTGTTAATTGGTGTAGTCTGCATAAAAATACACTAACTTTGAAAAAACCTTCTGTATATTACATAAGCATTTCACAATTTTTCGTTGCTTGCCTTATTTTTAACTATTTTATTTATTTCAACTATTGTATGTTTTTTCTTGTAGCGGCGAAAATTTCAGGGTCGTAGGTTTTACGATTCTCAAGAAAACAGCCTGTGACAGAGAGACAGACGGACATCGTAGCGAAAACAATAGGCTGGCAAACGACAATGGCAAAACAGTTGTTGTATTGTAAATTTAGGGATGATAAAAATGAGCTTTTATTACAAAAAAGCTTTCAGCAAATCGTAATACGATGAATCAAAACAGTTCACATATTCCATTTGCAATAAAAAGTTGCGTATATAAAGCAGAAATCTACATCAACTGAGACCACACACAGTGGACCAAACACAAAAGAACGTTAATGAGGAAGGTTTAGTGGCCTTCGAAAACAGCCGGTTGTTCGGTTCAACTACGTGTTTCTCAGAATATTTACAAATAACTTTGGTGTTATTTGTTCATTAATAATTATCACATGTAACTTGGCTTAAAAAGCGATTCGAACTTTAGCCTGATAAAATCATAAAAAATAGGGTGTCACTTTTTTTTATTTTTTTGTGTAAAGAACTCTAAAAATGGGTCCACCCATTTCTGGCTTCAAAACAAGCCAAAAGTAATAATAGATGATCACTTCTAATGGACACTACTTTAAAATTAATTTTCAATTTAGAGATATTGATGGGAACTAACGGCTGGAATCCAATAAATAAATTATGTCTTACTTCTGCTTAGTAGCTTTTAATTTTGATTATTGTATTCATTAGATTAATCACACCTTGGTTTTTTATTTAAATTTAACTAAATCTAAATGCTATTTCCTTAAAAATTTCTTAGGATGGGAATATTGTAACTAAACTTGTAGCCAACACTTTTGTACGATAACTTAAAGATATTGGATTTGCGTGTTAAGTCTTATAAAGAAGACAAATAATCGTGTAATTAAAGCCTTTTTAGCCTTTAGTACAAATAAATAATTGCATGAAGTGCCAAGCAAAAAACAAAAAAGAGCTCACACACACACACACACACAAACACACAAAGAAGTAAGGCTTTCGTTTTTAAAGAAGAAGGAAGACGCCATTTTCCTTAACCCGGCGTATATTAAATGAACTGATATATAAATTTAACACCTTTAAGGCAACATCAGGGTGTATTAAATAAATTTAGTACATACACAAAAACACACACACACACACAGTGTAACTGTAGCTGTATTTACATTCATACATACAAACGTATATATTGTACATTAGAGTGGCCATTAGTTGTATGGAGAATTTTGTTTTTTGATTTCTTATATTCTCTTCCTCCAAATCGGTTCAGTTTTATGTAAAAAAACATAACAAAAAAATTTCATAGCGATAAGTTGTGTTTTAGGGGGTGCGTCCACTCAAAGTTGGCCCTCAAGCCCCATTTATTCAATGTAATTTTTTTTTAGTTTTTTGGACTATACTCGTACGTAGTATATGTATGAAATAATTTAATATGTATCAGCTTTTATTGTACATGCTTAGTATAAATAATTTCCATGTTTGTTATTTAAAATTTTTGGTATTTTTTTGGTTATTTGCTTCATTATTTTCTAAAATATTAATTTTAGCAAGAAACTTCCTTCGAAGCTAATATTGTTGACTAAAAGAGCTAAGATTTTGCCATATATCATATTCTTGTAGAATGTTTGCTTAAAAAGATAGTCATATGGCAAACAAAATACATTAAATAAATGGGCTTGAAGGCAACTTTGAGGGGCGGACGCACCCCCTAAAACACAATAAAACTTGTTTGTATTTTTTTAACATAAAACTGAACCGGTTTTGGTAGGTGGCGGGGGGGGGGAGAGAAAAAAAAATCAAAAAAAATTTAAAATAACGGCCACTCTAAAGTACATTCGTACAAACACAAACATGTTTCAACCGTCTTGTTTAATTGCACCTGTGTACCGACTGTCTGACTGAACATTTAGTTATCTTGTCTTTTTTTCTTAGCATTCATTTCATTTTGATGGGTTTGGATTAACTTTTTACTACTTCACAAGTACAAAAAATAAATAGTTCCACTTTGCTGGAATATTTCCATTTATTTGTGCAAGAACTTCACTGCGATATTCAGTGTGAATGTTTTTGCTGAAAAACGATGGAAATTTTGTTTGACTACCTTATGATTTTATTACTGTGAAGACAGGGATTCTTAAAGAACTTCTCGTTAAATACAAAATAAAGTCTTAAGATTAAATTCGATTATTTTGTTTTCCATACTTTAGATGAGTAAAACAAGCATGTGGCAGAGACTTTTAAAATTGCTTTCATGGCATTTTTTTCCATGACCAGCGATTTCCTTGTTCTGGCTTTTTTTTCTTGGTCTTGTTTAGCTTGCCAATTTATTTATCTTAGAGTTATACTAAATTTATACAGTGAAAGATTTCATGAAAAAGTTTTTATTTTCTGCCACTAAATGATCAAACAGAATTGTGGCATAAACACATTTTCCATACAAATTGACACATAAAACCAGCCCCAGAAAGCAGTAGAGAGATAGAATCAATTTTTTTTTTTAATAAATAAATATTCTCTTAAAAAAACTTTAAATAAATTTCATACATTTTGTACACAAAACGACAAAGAAAAATAAGCACAAAAGAAAATAAAACAAAAATTGCAGAGCATTTGAAGTTACTGCCGTAGATTTTCTCAAGGGCTTTGCTAATTTGACAACGATTTTTCGTGAAGTTGCGGACTTATCCTGTTTAATCATTAAGGGCGGTGGGGAAGCGATTGGTTTAGAAAAATTACATACCAGGAATATCTAATTGGTTCAAACCCAGCAAACTAGATAATATTAGAAATTTTTTTTTTGGAAACGTGCTTCTGTGGAGTATCCTCTAAACTCTAAATTATATGTTGAATTTACTAAAGTCTCTTTAGTTTTTTTACCTTTTTTTCTAATACACCCAATTTTATATTTAAGATTTTTCTCTTCAAAAATTCTCAATTTAATTCCATTCAAACCACTGTTCTTCCATTTTCTTATAACTTACTTTCCTTTCCATGCTGTCTTTTATATTCCAGCATTTAAAGTATTCGTTGGTTTATTTGTTTGCATTTGTATTTGTTACCTTGATTCTTATTTTTGTTACAAATTTACTGAAACGGCAGTTGGAGTATGTGCAAGCATTCCAACTATTTATCAGTCTTTGTTGGCAATCGCGTCTTGAGTGAAGCAATTGCAATTATTTTTCTTCAAATGTAAACACAAATGAGATTTGTATTCGTAATTATAAATTAACTTAAAGTGATTAAATAAAAGCTTTTATTCATTAACTATAACTTTTTTGTACACATACAAGTTTTTTTATTTTAGGATGATTAAAATACGGAAAGTTTTGCACAAATAAGTTTGGTTTAATATAAACCGATAATTTGTTTTTCTATTCGCTGGTTGTCGATATATGTAGGTGAATCCTTCAGCCTAGAGGTCCACTTTCCTTTTCCTTGAATGAATGAATTAAATCAAACGGGAAACACAGGGCACTGCGACCAAAGTAGATCTATTGTATCCGTTGCCAGGTGCTAGAGCACCTCGTCTAGACCTACTCTTCTGATGACTCTCAGGAATGCTAGTGGGCCTAGTGTTAGCAGCTCCTAATCCTACAGAAGGTGCTTGCCAATTGGCTATATCTTCTGTGGCATAACGCTTCACAGTCCTTCAAAATATGCTCTGGAGTTTCATCTTCGTAATCACAGAATCTGCAAAGTCTGTTACTCTCAATGCCAAGTCTGTTGAGGTGTTTTCTCAGTCTACAATGGCCTGTGAGGAAGCCTGTAGGCATTTTTATGCTCCTTTTCCTTGGCAAACGATAAAGCAAACTCAGCGTTGGCTGCAGCAGTTAGCATATTGACTCTAAAACCGACAAAACATTGATCGGTTGCTTTTACTAGAACCGATTCTCTTTCGCTTTCTTTTAAGAAATATTTGCTATTTTAGCGTATAAAATTCAAACTGTAACCCTGCTAATTGCATTAAGTTTTGGAAAATATATTAAAACTTTTTTCTTTTCGCTGAAAATCAACAACAACATTAATATATTTCACTAAATCATTTCCTAAATGCATTAACGTGTTATATAAGTTATATAAAGTTTTTAAATAAAAAACTGTGTCACACTTATTGTCCACCATTTACTTTTTTTTAGCGTTGCGCATTAATTAACCCAACCCGTTGGAGAACAAATTAATTTCAAAACTTTACATGTCAGAGCAGCAACCAAAATGTCACAGTTTCCCTTTGGTTTTTGTAAAACTAAAACTAGTAATAAATAGAAAATTTTCTGATTGTTTTTTTTTTTTTTGCAAATATATAGAAAGTTAAGTTTACGACCATTCAGCAGCTATAACTTTAATGCTGACATTGAATAATTATTACAAACGGAAATTAAAATCGTTAAGGGAAATTGATTTCTTATTGAGCCACGTTATTGTGCAGATGGTTTATGGTGTTTTAAAACTAGTAAATCGCTGTTGAAATTGTTTGTGTTTACGTTATACTTGCGCTATTACTTGTTATTTTCAATTTTACTGCTGTTGTTCTGGTTGTTGTTATTGTTGGTATAAAGTTGCAAAAGTTGGGTGGCACTTACAACATGCATTCACATGCATGTATGATGATTGTATGCAAACACTCTCACTCACAAACACCATATTGTGTCTCAATCACTGCGTATTTGCTTTAGCAAGTTTGTGTGTATTTTGCAATAAAGACAATTTGGGGCAGAGAAGGGGAGTTTGTTTCTTTTTTTAAGAGAAATAAATCGTAAATCGTTTTTAATTGGTTTCATTGTCTGTTTTAAAGTGCAAACAGGTAAATGCTGTTTAATTAAATAAATGAGTAGATTGTAGTGATTGCTGCATGTGCATGAATCAGCAGGAACTGGAACAATCAACGTCTTGTACGAGTATTTGTTTGGACATGATTTCAAATTAAAACTCTTGTTTGTATTATTTTAAAACGAATTTAAAGATCAAGATAATTTCAAAGTGATTTTTTTCTAGGGTTTAATGAGTCGTTTCAACAAAGTGTCGATGGCGACATCTTTGGGGGTTTCTGCGAAAATATAACAGTATTGATGCTGAAAACTGTTAGAGTTCCTATCACTTATTTTACAGTTTTTACTTTGCTTCAAAGTCGAGGATATTATCAGGTCTATTATCGAAGTAAGCAGGAGAATAACTACATAGAAATTTCAGGACTTTAATGAGCAAACTAATTGCAGTTACTGGGAGTGCAGATCCCAGAAGTAGTAAGTGCGTTGACTGCAAAACAAATGACAACCTACGAGGGCCCTAAATCGATTTCTGGCAAGTCGTAATCATATGATATTCATTAGTGTCTATACTAATGCATACCTCAGTGCCTTCATTCGTCACTTTTTGTAGGAAGGAATTGTCGGCAAAGGAAAATAACTAATAAAATGGCTACAGAGCTTGAAGTAATGTGCCTAGTTAACACCAGAGGCGCTGCAACGATGATGTAAAAATTCGCACACAAAACACGACACTAGGGATGAGCCAAGCTTGTGTTCTCTCAATTTTTTTATTATTTGTACTTCTGCTATCCCTTTCTTACTCTCAAGTAGGCTGAAATATTGGGTTTCTTCTCAGCAATCTGCCAAGCATAACATATCCTAACGAAAACAGATCGTCATCTGGTATTTTAAGAATCAATAAGCCACGAAAAGTTTTTTATGAAAAAGGTTTCATTATCGTATTGTTCCGAAGGCAAAACGAACACTAAACCAAAGGAACAAAAAACAAAAATTAAAAAGAAATATTTTTTCATTGAAAAAAAAAATAGAGAATTTTAGAGTAAAAAAAAATGGAACTGACACAAGACTAGTCACGTGATCGGTCTCCAAGTGATGGGGACCAGTGTGAGTTCTAACACTTCCTATGGAGTAGACCAGTCACTTTTATATGGGGATGGCTTAATATGGGGTTAATTGATACTTTATATGCAACTTGTCATTTGTCACTGAACTGATATAGTTGGGACCTAATCGGTATAGAATAATATAAATGTTTGAAAAATGTCATTTCGATACTTAACTGTAACAATGAAAACTTATGTTTTCCACAAGGCAGGCAGTCTAGAAAATTTGTATGAAAACAACTAAAAAAAAAATTAGTGCTTTCCATATAAATTTTATACTCTAGTCGACCATTTGTGTTGTAGAAACAGGGGGTTAGAATTTTTGTTTTTATTGTTACAAATGCAATTATATTTTATTTTTAAACAGGGAGCGAATTACGGCACTCGTTATCGAACGAAATTACGAAATATTTCAATAGAGTTTATATGGAAATATTTTAAAATTTCGAATCGTATCGAATGCCGTAATTTGCCCCCAGTTATTTTTTGGGACTCGAACCGACAACCTCCGACATGAAAGGTTTGCACACTAAAGACTTGACAACAGAGGCAATCATATTTCAAAAGTATAAATACCAGTTAAGCTTAGTTTAATATTTAAGTATAGTTACGGAACAAGTTTCAGAGTGACTTGGTGGTCTCATTGGAGGAAACACTTATTATTGTTCAGTGCCATTTACTACAATATTAAGCCGAGTCCCAATTAAATTTACTAAAGATTAAGAAGATACATCATCAAAATGGTGAATATGTAATCAATTACACGATATGTCTTTTTTTCACCACATACTTTTCCCTAATTTTGGTAACACTCTTATTTTCTCAAGTCATAGGATGCGTACAATTGGATCAATTGTGACAAAATTTTCAGCATGATTTATTTCATTTATTCAATAAAGCTTTCTCTTTTATTTTAATTTTTTTTAGCTGCTGCATCAAAACAAATTGACAAAACATAAGTTTTTCATACATTTCAAAACTCTCGTTCATAGAAAAATTTATTTTAAAATAAAAAATCACAAAGTTATTAATATAACTTGCAAAATTTTTTATCCACTTTTCCAAAACTAATCTTCCCTATAGGGAGCAATATTTTCACAGCCATAAAACGAAATAAATTGTTTTAAAATGGCATTATAAATTTAAAGATTACTTTATCTCTCTCTTTGTCCCTGGCCACTGTTTAATTTTCTAGTGAAAGCAAAAAAAGAAAATGAACAAACATTAAAACATATCTAAAGCTCTGTTTTTAAGCAAGCGATAAATTTAAATTTATTTGTTGTCATGGAATTGATAACATAACTTTCTTCAAGTTTCTACATCGTTAACTACGGATACAGTCGAAGTTTTATGTTTTAGCAAAAAAAAAAACAAGAAACAAATAGAAAGACCAAATTTTTCTATCAATTTCTTCTTACTACTTTGCTATGAAAATCAAATTGCAAGGCAAGTTTTATTTTGTAGCACAGCGCAAATACTTAATGCGGGTCTTGTGAGCAATAAGACACATTCCAGCTACACATATAAAATATTTAACAAGTGTACGTTAGTTTTTGTCACAAGTTGCGGCCAAGCGTAACGTGAAGGCGAATTATGCCTTTCTTGGAATTTCAGTTTTTTTTTCTGTTGCTTTCTGTAAAAGCTTGAACATAAAAAAAAATAAATGTTACGCTTAACAGGAGACACAATAAGAGAAAAAATAAAAGTTCTCAGACTTTAAATATAAAAAAAATATTTTCTCGTGATATTTTGCAAGAAAACTGTGCACTTGGACAAATAAATGTTTATTTGAATTTCAAAGAAATTTGTTTAAGGAATTCAAAACTTGTTTAACGTGTAGTTTCCACAATGCAAGCAAGCGACGTGTTTAGAAAAAATATATGAAAAACACTAAAATTTTGGAGTGCTTGCATTGTGGAAACTACACATAAGCCCTTTTTCTACAACCTAAACGTTCGACTTGAGTATAAATTTATAGGGAAAGCATTTATTTTTTGACTGATTCGCGTACAAATTTTCTAGACGAGTTGTCTGCCTGACTTGTAGAAACTGCAAATTAAAAATTTTAAACATAAATCTCTGTGCTATCTAAGTCTCTTTTAAGTGGCCTGGAAACAATCAAATAAACAAGTCCATCAGAGCTTATATTTATGTGAGTGTCGTATGCTTGTCGCTGGAAAGCAGACGTACAAATAAGCACTTCCATAACTATTTGTGTTTTGATTTCGTAGCGCCATATAAAATTTTGCTCGTCCCCGCACTTCTCCATCATCAACAAGAATGTCAGAGAAAATAATGTTCTTTTGACAAAAGACTTTTGTCTATCAGAGTGGGAGACGATCAAATCAGCCATCAAAAAAAAATTCAAACTTTTTTATTTTCATCAATATCTGCGGATAAAGCATACGTGCAGCCGAATAAATATGAGTGCACTCACACTTCTATGTGATTGATGAGTTCCTTTGATCGTCTACAGGGCACTTGAGTTTTTTCAAGATCTCTGATTTCCTAAGTAACTCAGCTGTTTATTATTCACTTAAGAAAGTTATTTTCTTTGTTAAATTATCTTCGTATGTATTTTGAATCTAATTTAAAAATTTTTTCTTTTAGTCTTGCAATCGGTGTTGCCAAGGAGAAATCAGAAATTTCAATATTAATTTGTAGTCTTTCTCAAATTCCTTGCATTCCAAATACCGCTTAAAGTTTTTCAAATATAATATGTGACAGGTAAAGTTAAAAGGTCGAAAAAAACAGACATTTACTTTTTTAGTGATTCTTATAGTAGACAACACGGTTCTTCTAATGCAACTAATTGCAGCTTTCTAGATGCACTAGTTTTGTCATAAATTAGCTTTGCATAGCAATCACCACAGGTACTGAATTTTATATTCCAAGGCTGTTGTTTATATAAAAAAAAATTGTGCTTTTAAGCGAATACCATTCAGTTATTTTGATGTACTCCGCTTTATGACCAGCATGTGTTAAATTCTTGTGTTAACTACTTGGAGCTGAGTTCACCAATGCTGTAACTAATGATTTGTATTGTAATATAAGTATTCCGCCATATTGGATACGCCATTTTGAATATTCAAAATCCAATACCATATTTGTAGTCAGCAAACCTGAAAAGTCCCCGCGTAACTTATTTTTTCCGTGTCACATATTTTGTCTCTTTTATTTATGGAAATTAGGTTTCATTCAAAATAGTTACTTCTTGTATAAAGGAGAAGAAAATTAAGGGGTGTTTTTTACTCTGGCCACCAATATTTTAAGCATAGTATATCCAAATAACAATATTTTGTACTTCAGTACATTCCTGGCAAGTGTCCACTGGGTTAAAAAAAATTATAAATATTTGATTTGAAAAATTCTAAATCAGCAACCGAAGTTGTCGAGAAGAAAGAAAAGAAGAGACAATCTTCCACTTTCTTTGCAAATGTCCAGCTTTACATATCTCGAGTCACAAATTTTTAGGCAGTCATGTACTAGACAATCTTTCAGATTTATCTGAGATTGAGTTGAATGGCCTTAACAAGTATCTCAACGTAAAGGGTGTGGATCTAGTAACGATCACTGTATCAGAACACTTAAATACAGTTCTAGATAGCTTGACACCGATCACTGTAGTGGTCCTTTCAAAAAGGAATCATCTATATTCTACTTGAATGGCTGTGTGTTGTTGACAGCCACGTAAACCAACCAACCAAAACAGCAACACTGATTGCAAACTAGCCTCACTACCATTTGAAGATGTGTTTGCCCAGCAGAGTCATAAGTTATCACATAACAGCATCTTCACATAAAAGCTCTTGAAGAAAAAAAAAAAGTTATTTCCAAAAAAAAAATTTCACATTATTCCACACATTACATCAGCGGTTTTCAGAATAGTACTTAGTGACCCTCCAATTGGGCGACTTTGCTTTACAGAAATCTTTCATAAGTCCAAAAAAAAACACAGAATTTCCTTAAAGCAACATTATCATAACTCAGGAAAATGTACGAATAAAATATATCTGAAATATGCAATTGAGCGAGTGAGCTCTCACAGACATTTAATTGAGACAGTTCTGCTCAACACAGTTTGCCACCCTCTGCCTAAGGCACTGGTATGAAGAAACTCAACAAAAATTGTTTTATATACATAATTTTGGTTTCCAGCTTCTGCTATTTTTTAAATAATTCAAAATTTAATATAAAATAGTACATTTGCCACTGTTTTTTTTTCCTCTTTCTTATTATTATCGCCTGCATCTGTTGGTTATTTGTTCAACACTTGCCACCAAAAAAAAAAAAAAATAGAGAAAAAAATAGTTATACAACTAAACTGGTATATGCATCTTTTCGAGAGAACTCTTCTTGTTTATTTATTCATACCCGTATTGTGCTGTGTGTCACCACGTACCTGATACAGCAACACACAAACACACACATACACACACACGAATGAATATGCTA
This sequence comes from Nowickia ferox, assembly GCA_936439885.1. NCBI lineage: Eukaryota > Metazoa > Arthropoda > Insecta > Diptera > Tachinidae > Nowickia > Nowickia ferox. Next base: position 99,179,099 of record OW387026.1, on the reverse strand, counting down.
TTTGCGGTAACTCGTGTTTAGCTGGTGAACATTCTTTGCAATTTCTTGCTTTTGGTGCTTCTTCAATCTTTTTGGTAGTGATGTTTTATTTTAAAAGAAGTGTGTTTGTTGTTGACAGGGGCGACAATCAGAGATGTTTTAGCACTACTTCTGTTGTGCTACTCAGAGCCCTCCGTGTGTGCTGCAGTAGCGTTTTTTTTTTTGTACAACTCGTTAGTTTTTGTATGTTGGGTTAAAGCAAAAATTTTTTTATGTCTTTAAAATCTTTATGCATTGAAATTAAGAAGAGTCTTAAGTTTTATACAAAATTTGTAGTCACGATTAAGACAAATTTTGTTTAAATTAAACACAGATATATTTAAATTTATAGAATGAATGTAAAGCTAAGAATTTGCCCTGGATCGATTGAAAGAAAAACACACCTTCAATTCCAAGATTAGGAAGCAAAATATAGGAACTTATTAAGCTGTTAGGGCCTAGACTCCAATTCAGATTCAGATTTATTTTTTCCAAAACGTTATAAAATTAATATTGGCTTAAAATATTAGGGCCAATTTCACCAACTCTTTTTAAATATCTATATGATTTGATCAGGCTAAAGTTCGTATCGCTTTGTAAGCCAAATTACATCTGATACTTATTAATGAACAAATAACACCCAAGTTAGTTGTAAATATTCTGAAAAACACGTAGTAGAACGGAACACCCGGCTGTTTGTTAGAATATCAATTCATATTTAAAAGTCGATTCAGTTCAATTCAATTCATATTTAAATGGCGATTGTCAGTAATTTTTGTATGAAAAAAATACTTTTAAATATGAATTGATACGAGTATTTAAATAAGTTGCTGAAATTGGCTCTTAGTAGTGGTCAAAGTGATGCAATATTTCTGGTAATAAATATTCTTTAGATTTTACGAACATCTTGTTTTTTTATTTTATTTTTCCGCACTAATGTTACCAAAAGCAAAATCCATAAACGGTGATATAGCCATTCGCATATGTTCAACACAATAACAGCAATACAATTGTACTATTTTCTTATTTTTTTATATTGTGGTTGCAGGGTGCTCGCTATATTTTAAACCTAGTTAAGTGGATATTAACTCCAAACAGGTGCTGATACAACATAAACTCTTATTTTAAGTGGCCACCTTGAATGTTTCTGGTCTTTATTATTTTATGTTGGCTCATTGCTTTACTCCCTCGCTTGCTAAGTGCTATTAAATCTTTGCTGAAACAAAATGTAAGTAGAGCTGCTGTTAAGTATTTTAGCTGTAAATCTAAAATTAATTTTTTAGCGCTAAACTACTGGAGTAAGATATTTAGAAGAAGGGTTGAACAAATAGTGTTTAATGTGAAGAACATAAAATTGCTGTCTTCATATCTGGAGCCATAAACTTGTTTAATATTTAATATAATTTTATTTTGTTGAGTTGATTAAATTTAGTTATTCACTGTTAGTGGAACAATTTAAAGCATAAGATAAAGACTTTTGATAAAGTTGTGAGTAAATTAAAGTGAGTTTATTTTAAATTTGAACGAAGCAAACATTGGATGAAATAGAGGTGTAACTACCATCGCTTCTGAGGCAAACTTCTAAAGTTCTTGTTTCTGATATTCAACGAAATTTTTCAATGATTCAATATATTATAGGAAATGAAAATCACTCATATAAAATTAGTGCTTTTCATATAAAGTGTTTACTCAAGTCAATCGCTGGTGTTGTGGAAACAGAGGGTTACTTATTTTAAATTATTTTGGTTGACTGAAATTTAATAAAATTATTCATTCTACAATATTGAGGTTATAAGTGTATCAAACAAAACGAGAGAGAGAGAGAGAGAGAGAGAATTAAGTGGTCACCTCCCTTAAAACATGAATTTTGAAGGTACAAGTTTTGTTTGCGACATCATGATTGATGACTCCTATATTTATACAAAACTCAAGTTCTTCGGTAAATATTTGGATAATATTTTATTATTTTTATTTATGTTATGTGCGAGGTGTGTTCAAAAAGTATCGCGAATTTTGTGTTTTTTCAAAAATTATTTACTTATTCATGAATATCTATTTTTGTCCCCTTCAAAGTAATCCCCTTCAGATATAATGCACTTATGCCAACATTTTTTCAAATCTTCGAAGCTCTTCAAAAAATAATTTTTTTATCTTGTTCAGCTCCTCCTTTGATGCCGCCTTTATCTCGTTAATCATAGCGAAGCGTCGTCCTTTCATGGGCCTCTTCAGTTTCACAGTCACAGGAGCCAGATCTGGCGGCATCATTACTGAGTTGTTTTTGGCCAAAAAGTCGCGTACAAGCAACGATATGTGAGCAAGAAATTGAGCAATTTTGGTACGAATTTCGCGGGGAGCCGTCTCATATCCAAATCATTGATAAAAATCGAATGGCACAAGCCAATCGATATGTCTAGGTCTTCAACAACTTCTCTAATGGTGATTCGACGATTGGTCAATACCATTTTCTTCACTGCATCAATTTTTTCGTCTGTAGTTGAAGTATATAGTTTAAAAAAACGGCTGCCATTCCCAAGGATGTTAATTTTAAAAATATTTTATAATTCGAAGACACAGAAAGAACACAATTGCCGCTCAGAATGGCCATCAGAATTCAGTGACGGGTGTGACCTTATAAATCTTGGTTTTTACATAATTATAGCTTTCAAATTATATTCCATAAAATCTTCCGTAGAACGCACATAATAATTTTGCACTAGTAAATTATTCACAGTCTTTTTGATTGTACTAAAAACTTACAGCGTGAAAAAAATTAATTTTACTTTAAAAAAACTTCCAAAATATGACATTTGTGATCTTTTTATATGTTGTGGGTGACTTTTTTTAAAAACTCGAAAAGTAACAAGAAAAAAAATTTTATTCTTGTGTTTATTGGAAGCACCAGAGACTCTGAATGAATTCCATTGAAGACATTTAACTTCAGTGACTGACCTTTTTAATGCACGCTGTGACTTGAAACTTCCAATATTGGAAGAAAGGAAGACTGTTTAAGGCTTAATATTTTATAATTTCAAATGCAGTTTGACCTGCGTTAGAGAAAGCAAACCACACAACAATTCATAATTATACTTAAAAGCAAATTTATATGGAAAGTTTACCTATTTCAAAAGAGATCCAAATCAAATTTTGACAACCACACTCTACCACATATTCACACTTCTCAATTTAATATGATTTCAAACAGTTAGCACAGCATGCAGTACTCATACATATTTACAATGTCACAGCTTTAAAATGTACTTGTTCATTGAAAATACTAAATGTACAAAGCAGTGAGTTTGTTATAAATATTGAATCTCCCATATGAAATACTCTTCACCCCACCACAAGTGTATTAAAATAAAACCTCAAAATTCAATTCAATTGTTTATGTTCAATGTTGATGTTGTTTTTATTATGCTGTTGTTGTTATCCTTGTGAGACCACAACTAATTCTCACACAATTCAATTTCATACAACACAAAGCAATTCAAACTGAACAAAATGCATACTTGTTCTAAATAAAATACATTCAAATATAAGAACATAAAATCCAATACCCACAGAACTGTTTAAATTCCAAGAGACATACTCCAACACACACACACATACACACACACACACACACATATTTACGGAACATGTATGTGTGCAATGTCTGATGTAGTGAGAAAAAAAAGAGTCATACAAAGAGGATAATGATAAAAATTATTTAAGTTTTTATTTTACTGGTTATTATTTAATGTTGAGAGAGAAATTTATATCTATATACGAGTATATTTATTTAATTATATTTTATATCTATACCTCTAAAATTATATTTATAGTTTTGTATGTTTTTATTTTTCAATTATTATATGTTTGTTTCCAAGAAGAAATTTCCGGAGCCATCGATCGGATATCTAAAATTCTTTGCGTAAAATGTAGAGTGGAGTGTCGCAACGCTCAAAAATTATTTATTATAATGTTAGAAAGGAATCATCTAGATTCTACTTGAATGTGTGCGTCAAAAAGGCAGCAGCCATGTAAATCATGCTGTTAAGGTCAGAACCGTAGAACGGTAAACCAATTTATTCCAATTATTAATTTTTCAGCAGGACATATTAAAGCAAGAATTCTTCTGTAGTCAAAACAAAAACAAACCTGTATTATAACACGCTTTAAGAAAATTAAATGAATGTCAATTCGTGTTCAGCAACCCTAAATTAGCCAAGAAAATATCTCATTTTTGAAGTTATGGCAAAAAGGCAAAAATTTGTTGCATATTGTTATTTAAGTGCGTTCATAAAAATAAAATATTCTCTTTATTTAAAAATACGGAGGCTATGTAATATTAACTATCAAAGGTAATTTTATTATACGCAATTTATATTATGACTTTTCTAAATGGCTGAGAGGGGCACAATTTTTAAGTTTGTGGGCAAAAGCTGCAGAGAGGCTAGTGGAGAAGAAATTTTGTCACGTATTAGTTTTACGAAAATTTTTGAATTTTAGATTTCTCTCTCTTACAGTTTTGCTGTAGAGACGCATGTAACTGTGCGTGACTTTATTTAAAAAAATTTAAAGAAATCTTTAGAATAAAAGAGATAGAGAGGCTTAAAATACTCTTACAACTACAATTTGAAGCTGAGAAAAAGTTAGCCACTGTAGCAATTGTAAAGTAAGAAAATAAAAAACATGTTGAATATTGAGTTCTTGTTTAAATTTTGTTACTTGTTGAGCTTCTCATTTGTTTAAATGAAAGTTTAACATAATAACTCTAGTTGTTCTAAGAAATTTTTGGGTAAAGGTTCTCTCACGATCTGCATTAGCAACAGTGAAATGCGCATAGGATCCAGCTTAATCCCTCAATAATCAATTTCAATGTATTTTTAATAAAAAAATTTTACTTAATAAGCAAAATAATAATTTGGGATTATTGGTGCGTTTAAAAATTTAAAATCTTAAATTTATAAAAAACATTAAAAGTGATATAATAAAATATATTTGCCTGCTTAATGAGGCTTCAAGAAATGGGATGTCCATTTTTTATAATTTCACTACTTACCTAGAAATAGTTAAATATATTGGACTTACGAGGGAAGTTTATTGCCTTCACCTTGTTCAAAGACATTTGTGGAAATAGTTAAAGGTAAAAAAATAAAATAAGCATACTGCTCTATAAAATTTTGCCAAAAAATAGCTCCCAAATTAAAAAATTTTATACATTTTTTGAATTACATTATGAAATAACTTTCTCACTGCCTTCACTTCACTATAAGCTTTTCTAAGTATAAACTTCTTTGAATTACATTGTATCAAACTAATAAAAGACTCCTTTTCGGATGAAAAAAAGATGTCACAAATAAAGTATTCACTTCCGTTGTGAAAAACTGTAAAGACTTGAAAGCTAATTACTTGAAACCTTTGCTTTAATTCAAAGAGACATTATAATAAACTGTTATCTACAACTAAATTTAAATAAGGAGCGGTATCAAAGAATGCATTCACAGTATTGTATTAAAAATACAGCTGGAAAATATTACATAAGAATTATAAAAAAACTTAAGGAGAGTAGCTCTCAGTACTTTTAATTGGTCACATTATCAACTTTTATTATGCAAACTTCGCTTTTGCAACATTAGGGATCTCATAGTAAATATCAAAAGGAAAGAATATGACAAAAAGGACTGAGAGAAGTTGACGCCTACTATATCGTTCCTAACATCCTTATGAAGTCTATTTAGTCACAAAAATTATATGGTATTGTAAACCATATAAAAATTTTTTGATTGCTTTATTTACTTTAAACTTAATAAAATCAAAAGAATGCACACTTTTACGAAATCAGCATCATTCTACTCGCTCTGCTTTTCAAAAACAAATCAAATAACTCATAATAAGTATGAGTTTTGTCTCAATCCTTTAGGGCTTAATGCTTTTGGCGTCGTCTGAAGAAACACCATCACAAGAAACACATATTTTACTGCATGAAGAAAAGCAGAAAATTAAATGAAAGATGAGAAAAGAAATTCATTAACTTTGTCTGTTGGTCGGCCTGCCGGTCTGTCGGCTTTCCCCAGATTATCTGAATTAAACATTGTTTTTTTTTTTGTATTGCAACACCATCAACTATAAAGATGCCATCATCCATTGTCCTGGCGAATGATAAACAGCGCATTAAAATGGTTTTTTTTTTTGTCACATTTTTTTCTTTTCATTTCATCATTATTGCTGAGACTTCTTTGTACTGTTGCCTTTTTAACTGCTACACTTATAGCATCAGCATAAATTAAGTTAAAAAGTGAATTCACAAAGGACATACACACATATATTTCTGGCTTATCCTCACACTTGTCATCCATGGCCAAAAGTTAATCAACATTTCATTAATTAATGTGTTGAATTTTGCAATTCAACAACAAATGAAAGAGAAATCAAGTTTTAAGAAATTGTTGCAAAAGAAAGGAACTTCTTTTTACTTTATTTCAAATTGAAAATAGAAAATGGTAAAATAAATTTCTTAGTATTCAATTAGTTTTTTTAGTTAAGCTGAAGCACCCACTGTTGTACCAAAAAGAGAATCGGTGGTTTTAAGCTTTATGGGAAATTATGTAAATTAGTTAAAAGCATTTTACGGTATTAAAATTAAGTATTTATTTCAATAACGAGCCAAAGAAAGCAACCAGCAAAAAGCAGATTTCAATACAAACACAACAATGTACGAGTATGTAAAAATGTGCGTATGGGTGTTGGTTTGAGTACAGCACAGAAACATAAATAACAAGTTGAATATTCTTGGCTTCCTTTTTCTTTACTCGCTGGAAAGTATTTTCTTTGTTTTGTTTTTAAGTCTTATTTAAGCTCATTGAGGATTGATTTCAATTAAACGTCAAAAGGCGCCAATAAAATTAATAGTGGTTTTAATGAGCTTTGTTGGTTTTTTTTATTTCACTCTTTCTTCTTCCTCCCTCTCATACTCTTCCAAGAGTTAAAATATTTGCATCATAAATTATCAAGAATGGTGTTACTTTTACAAAAGAGAAATTAGGACAGTTTTACAACAGCAGCTTCTCGCCTGTCGAAGTTGCAAATTTGAACAGTGAAATTGACTCATTAGTCGATATTGCCAAGGCTTAGCAATCGTTTCTTTTGGATATTGCCAAGGCTTAGCAATCGTTTCTTTAGCGGTGAAATAATATTACAGTGGAAATATTTTGCTGGCTCATAAAATGTAATTGTGAATGAAATTTACAATTTCTGACACGTTTCTTAATTTTAAATTTTCAAAAAACTGAATGAGAAAATATCAGAAACTTCATCAATCAATCAACATCTTTGAAAATATGGCACAAAGCTTAGAATGCATAATGTTATTATTATGTAGGAACAATTTTTGGTTTATAAAACAATTTTAAAATAGACCCAAATGCAAGGAATTGCTTCAGTTGCATCCTTGGATATATAAAGAGACTCCAATAACGCCAAATACAACTAGATGGGGATCCCAATGTAATTAAAATCTCAAACTACAGGCGTTTCAATTCAACTCTAGGCACTTCAAATGTATCTAAATCAGTAGTTGGAGGAAACCTCAATATTACCACCCTTTCTAGAGACATGAAAAGAAAGTTTTACAAAACTCTTCCATAAGTGCATGTCAAATCATCATATAACATTTAAAAGTGTTGGGAACTGTCTTTGAAATTTAGTCAGAGGGTGATTGCCTACAAAGCCGAAGGTACTGAGTTCAATCTTGATCACCCACAACAAGGTCATTAAATAATAACGCCACAATTTTTTCTGATTTGTATTAGGGTTCAAGTGATGAAGGCGGATGCTAATCCTGTAGAAGAATTATCGGCAAACTAAAAAAACCAATAAAATGACTATTAAACACTGCTTCAAAAATGTAATGCGATCCCCATTGCTATCAGAGGCGTTAACACACTCCCTTAAAAATAAACAAAAAAGCCAATTTGTAAAAGAATGAGACCTTCCTTTATCTCTTCCTTCACCAACTGTATTCTCTATCATATCGATTTCCTAAAAAAGGAAAAAGTCGTAGACAATCATTGCCTGGGTGTTATTTCTTTAACCAAAACCAAAGTGGTGCTATTCAATAGAAGATATAAAATTTCTAAATTTGTTGCACCTGAAATTAAAATATAAACATTATATTTTCAAAACGAAATTCTTATTTTGTTTTTGTTTTCAATATAAATAAGCGAAAGAAAATTTTTTTGTCGACATCGTGAGCCAGGCAGTAAAACTAATCACTAGCGCTAGATATCTTTGAAAGTTGAGTACTCAATGCAGAATCTCGAAAAGGCAACGCTTTTTGCTACACTTCGCCAAATAAAGAATTACTTAAAAAAAAACTAAGAAAATATATTTATACATTAATTATTAATTAATTGTATTCTCTTCTACAAGCTGCTTTTTGTTGATCAACACTAGAAAAGAAAAATCGCAAAAGAATATAAAAATATTGTGAGGAATATCACAATTTGTCCTAAAACTATAAAACCATGAAAAAAACAATAATTATGGTCATGCAAAGATTTTTAGTACTTACAACATAGAAGAGCCAGCTGATTATCCAATTCCTGAACCTCTTTATATCCAAGTTTTGTACCAAGCATACCTGATCGATCAGTGTATGAAACTTTTATAATCCTTCCAGTAAATGCCTTGCAAATATTTACTACTGAACTTAAATAATATTATGGGGTCGATTGCGGTGTACACTCTAGGGATGAGCGATATTTCCATACCTGTTACTTTTCACAGCGATTGAAAAATCACTAATCACAACTGCGACTAAATTTATTAAGTAACAGATTGTAGAAATATAGTTCTTTCATACAAACTTTATTAGTTTTTATATCTTCAGCTTATGTCACTAACAGATCATAAAATTGAGTCATATCGCCTTTTCTGGCAACTACATAATTTTTTTTTTCTCTCTGCATCTCTGAGGATAATATTCAGTATTTGGAAGGAGTTGATTGCTAATTGTTTACCCTTCTAATTTGTATTTATCAAAATAATAATACTAATAAATACATCTTTTTTTTGAAGATTTGGCTTGTTTTTATGCTTAAGCAATTGTCTATATGCATTTCGTTCCCGCTTTTGGAACTCATCAGTAGACTTCAACCCAAAAAATTTTTGAATTTAGTTAACAAACTTCGTGTGTTTATAGTAAGACTCTTAATACTATATTGAGAATCACAGTATACAAACATAATAAGTTTGAATGCTTCAAACAAAAATCTTTACAAAACAAGCATCTCTATTCGATTTTGCATCTATTTCATATACTAGTAAATATCTTTAAATCAGTAGAGCTGAAATGGGTTATACCATGACCACGGTCACTGTTTAATTTTAATGCTACTCTTCTTATTAGATTTTCACAAAATAACAGAACCACTTCAAACAAAATGCTGCTTAACTTTGATCACAGTCACAGTTTAGAAATCACGTTAAGTAGAATTACGGGATCGCTCATCTCTAGTATACGGATATCAAAATACCAAGGTACTGCAGTGCTATCTCAAAGAAAATTGCGGCACGCTCAGTTTCACTCAATATCATGTATACATTTCCATATTTTACTGACAGCAAAAGCACCATAAAATTACTATGAAATGTGTACACTTCATTAAAACTGTTCAAGAATAACAAGTATTTCTGGAGCAGAAAACGAGGCATTTGCCATTTGCGCTTACATGGATTATTGATGAAAATAATAGGTCAGTTGCTAGAGCCGCTAGCACTCAATAAATTAATGAGACGATCTGGGATATTACAATCCGCCTCAAGGCAAGAGGAAGACACAAGTTTCAAGAAATTGCAAAAACAACGATAAACAAAGAGCCCACTTGTAATGAAACCATATTTGCAATAAACCTATTCAGATTCTTAATCAGAAACTTCACATCGATAACAACCGGTCACTAATCGTTTGCCGCACACGCTGAAGTACTGAAACTGTCTTAAAACGAACTTCAAAGAAATTTTCAATACTAAAAACAAGAAGTTTATCGCCCCTGTTACTGCCCCAGTTTTGAAGACATAAAATATTTGGTCCAAAACTATTGACATTTCTCAGTCATAATTATTTATTTTCAAGTTTTTTTAAACAGGCAATCAAATGGTGTGGCTGGAGAATAAAAATAGCCCAGTTACTTACATAAAACAACGGGATCCAACCTAAATAAAATAATGAACATACATCATCTTTCCAATTTATATTTAAAGTGAAATGTGGATGATGTAAATTGTATTGATCCCCTTGCCAACAAAAGCTGTTAACGCAAAACAAAATATTATATAAAGGTACAAACAAAATTCAATAATATTAAAGAAAAAAAAATAAACAATAAAAATAATTATTTGCTAAAGAGGAGACACAGCCAAAGAAAAAAACATAAAAATATCCCATAAAATTAAATCTTCTTATTTATTTTGGAAAAATTTGCAAATACGATGGGGCGCTGGAGCAGAGAAAACAAAATATCACATATAAACACATTTTCATATTGAATTATAAGTACGTTATTGCATTTAGAAAGCAATTCAATTTGTATTGAAAATATTATTTTAAACCACATACAGCATTTACACTGGCTTTTGTACACATGTGCTAAGCATGTGTGTGTGTGTGTGTGAATATGCGTGAGTGTATGCATAACTACACTTGCGGAAACACTCAAATTACTTACAGCCATTTACATACGATACCCCTGCATATTGAAACGAAAATTGTATATCGATATTGTATTCTTTTGCCAAGTTAACAAGAGGCCATGATAAATATTATTACTTTATTAAGAAAATGCGAGAAAAAAAACAAAACTTATGGGGGGAAATGTGTATTTTAAAGCGTTGAGCACATTTGCGACCGCAGGCTACCAACGACAATCTCTCAAAAAAGAAATTGATTGCTGGGGGCAAATTACGGCATTCAATACGACTCGTAATTAAAAAATATTTTAAAACAGTTTAGACGGAAATATTTTTAAATTACGAGTCGTATAGAATGCTGTAACTTTTTGCAAACCGAAAATCGTAATATTTGTCGACACATTTATTCGTTTGCGGTAACGATAATGTGATTTCTTAACTTCGTTTTTACGAAAGTCTTCAGCTTTATCTTACTCTCCCTTTTATTCATTATTATGTCATATCTCTGTATAGAAAATGTGAAAACAAGCGAAAAGCACAAATAATAATAAAGAAAAACTCAATGAAATTGATGTTGCGACTTTATTATTTTTTTTTGCAACCGACAGCGAATATCGTTAAAATAAGTTACTGAATAGCAAAGTTGATAAACTTTCGATATATTTATTATAGCGATACGATTATCGTAATAAAAGTTACTGAATCCACGTACAGGTGTGTTTATGAAAATTATGATTCTATCGCCAACTAAAATTGGTTTTTATCTTTCTTGAAGACAATAAGCAAATATAGTGCTGCCAAAATGTGAAATGAATGATAGCTGAAAATTATTGTATATTATTTAGCAGAAATAATATAAATTATACTGATGATTTTTGAAGATTTTATCGGACTTATAAAAAGTTTTTCATTAGTACAATTTTAATTTAAACTAAAGTGGATGATAATTTAAACGAACGCATTCGGTCGCCTTAGATATCAGTCACGTAAGGGTTACAGCTTAAAAATCCTACCATTATGTAAAAACCAAAATAACATTGCTTCGAATTTATATTGCAATAATTTCAATTGTAACAATATCTTTTCTTCCATTTCTTGCCTGACGCCCACTCTTTCTAGCTGCTCTCAAAATATATTTTTCTTTTTCTTGGCAATTTCCCATAGATTTTAAGGTGATTTCATTTGCAATATTTTTCTTTTATTTTTTTTTAATGCATCTTAAATCGATTTCTATGTATTCTGTACTGAATAGTTTGCTTCTTGTGTTTCTTCTACACTCTCAATGTATAGTAAATATCATTTGCCAAATAATATGTCCTGAGATTGTGTCATATTATTTATTGGCTTTTTTGTTACCAAGTTGAAAAATGTAAGGATAACATAGTAAGTTACTGGCTTTTTATTTCACTCCTCCTTACCCCCTTTCCCCTACTCTAGTCTCATGACAAGTGTAATTTTTAACCAAAAATTGTGTGGCTGCATGGCTTCTGTTAGCGTACGAGTATGTGTATGTTTGTGTGTGTGCGTGTATGTATGTGTTTACGACATTTTTACGAATTACCCATCAAAATGTTTTATTGGCCGGCAATCAATTTATTTTGCGTTTAAAAACTAATAAAGGTGAAAAGACGCAACGTACAGACGGCATTCAGTAATCGAAAAAGAAGAAACAAATTTTGTAACAATACTCGTACGTGATAAATTATTTTATAAAAACAGATGAAAAATAATGATTGAAGAAAATTATGTATTTGTCTGATTGCTGTAATTTATAAAACTAATGGCTGTGATATGCTTCAGTGGGGAGCCAGAATGTATGAACCTTGTTGAGAGCAGTTCTTTTCTTTTCAAATTATTACTAAACGCCTTGAAATGTTATTCATTATGTCCAGTAATTTTGTAATAATTTATCTTAGGGAAATTTAATGATTCCGTGACTTTCTACAAGAAATAAAATTTTACGTACATCAAAGCATTTTATTTCTTAAGACAGTATGCATTACGCTTTAAACATTTCGTCAGCCCATTATTGGTTTGAACCACCGACCATTTTTTTAAAAAATAAATTAGGTATGGCGTATATGTATTTCGAATATTTTCTTTCTGAGTTCAAAACATGTTTCGCGAAATTAATTATAATTTCTGAGAAGTTTAGCATTCATTTTGCTTCATTTTAACTATTTTAAGGTTAAATAAGTATTGTTTTGCTGTACATACCACAGTTTGGCGTTTACGTCAAATTCTTCATACAAAAACATGCGAAGTAAAGTTAACTCTTGTTTTGCTTCATTTCTAGAAGAAATGAATAATAAAACAAGAAGCTGCCGTAAGAAAAATTTAACGGCGACTGTTAAGCAAAAACATCATTAACCAGACGCACCCGCCGATTAAATGTTTTAGTATAAACTTATTAAACACTAAAATAAAATAAAAGAATCCTTAATTATGCATGTTTGAGCATAACAGAAATCATTTAATTTCATTCTTTATATTAAAAAGAAAAACAGGTTTCTTGTGTAAGTGTGTAAGCGGATCGATAGTTAGAAATATAGGTTGGGTTAGGTTAGGTTAGGTTATAACAGGCTGCCGATTTATAGTAAGTAAGTAGCCCACTTGGGTCCGTTGAGGTCCCGTTGTGCTACCTGGGCGGATTGAGGTGGACTACCCATCCTCATTCTCTCTATTTACTATTTATGTTTTGTTAAAACCAACCCGAAAGGCGTATGAATGAATTCACATCGCCGGTGTCACATTCTGACAGGCTCTCCAAACCTTGCAGTATCGGAGCCCCCATGCAGATTGACCGCACATCCGCGAGTGCTGGGTAGTGACAGAGAAAGTGCTCAATATTTTCCTCCTCTTCTTCGTCCTGACAGCTTCTACAGTAGTCAATATAAGTTAGATTTAATCTACCAGCATGTATATCTATATAGCAGTGTCCTGTTAGGACTGCAACCAAAGTACGGAGTTGTCCTCTTGGAATCCTCTCCAATATTTCGGATCTCCTCATGTCATAACAGGGCCATGTCATTCTAGAGGCACAGCATGTTACCTCATTTGACCATATAGCCTGTGCAACTCTGAGAAGGTCCTGCTGTATTTGCATTTTGCAGCAATTCATCGGAACACCCACCAACCGATCAGTGTCTTCATCCTGCATTTGAGCTCCAGCCTTAGCCAGCTCATCCGCAATATCATTTCCAACATAGTTAGAAATACAATGTCGGCAACTTCTTGGTCAGCGTTAATCGATCGACTTATTTCTCTAGACAGCAAAAAAAAATAAACAAGACAACAAAATTCGCAATTCTCAGCAGTAAGGTATACATATGGAGCACAAAAAGCCACTTTTTGAAAATACATTAAGAAAAATGGTAAATACGGCACAAATCGGATTTTTAACTTTACAATAAATTAATATTAACTTCTAACTTTATTCATCAAAGTTCAATAAGATTTACATATTTCTTCCAAACATTTGGCAGAAGCAATGGCGAAAATGCAAAATAATTTCATTATAAATATATATATATATTTAATCCTTTAATTCCTGTGAGCAACATAGGGACGTCTATTGGGTATACTTTGAGAAAACTTCATGTAAACCTTCTTTGTCGTTTTTCTCCATTCCGACTTCTTGGCATATGCTCCAAACTAATAATGGGCTGACGATTTGCGTCTTTCTAGGTTTTGTTTTTTTTAGTTCCCTTCAAAAAAAAACAGATTTTTAAGGCCCTAAAAAAGAGTTTGTTTCCACGATGGCCCATGTTTGACCCAATTTGGTAGTCAGACCCTGCCAGTTTTACAAATTTGGAAAAACAAATAGTTTCAGGGTGCTAAAAGTGGATAGCATGCTGGATGTCCAATGTATTGCAGCTAAGATAATATTATTTTTTCTTATTATTATTAATAATATTATTTTCACTTATGCCTTAACTAAATATTTAATCTATCAAAAAGCAGTGAGTACTGTTTGCCTGTAACGTTGTGACCTTCTCAGCACAGTCGATGTCAATGACACCTTTCACATCCACGAAAACTGTGGACATATTCTCATGGGCCCACAGACGCATCTTAGTCTTCCTAAGTGCACATTTACACAAAGAAATTCACTACCTAAATATCACTTTTTATTTCTAATGTGTTTTCATTGAATTATTTTTCGTCCACTCTTACCAAATAGCGAAAAAAAATCGATCGTATTGCGCCCGAATATTGCCGAGCACTCCTTTGAAATGGTTCTATCTAAATAGTCGCGGCACCCAGCGCGCAGATAATTTTTTTGTCTGCAAGTATCCAAGCAAAATGTGATGTGCTTTCAATCAGTAGAGATGTTTTTAGACTCCTTAATTTCATTTTATTTCATTTCAAAACACATTCTCTGTATATCCAATATCACTTTAAGGACTTTATCGAAAATTTTTGGCCTGACGTCCTCTTTTTTGCAACCTGAACGTTTGCCTTGATTTTTTATGGCATGACAACTTTTAAATCATGAGTCTCAATAGAATTTATCAAGCTTTCTTTTAGTTTCACTGGTGGCTTAGTTTATGTAAAAAAGAATGTTTAATCGGCACAAGAAATTAATTTTTTTCCATTTCCGTTAAAATTAACGAGATAATATATTTTCAATGGCTGTCAAAAACTAGTTACAATACGCAGATTCCTCACAATAGCTTTCGACATTATGCTGGCAGTTTATGGAGCCAGCGTTTGGTTTAGAAGTTACTGATCTGGAAAAACGATAACTCACGCAATTATCACACATAATCTTGGGGATAAAATATGCTCTACCAAATCGATTCCTATATCCACTTGAGGTATTCACTCAATGCAATAAAAATTGCTTACTAATTGTAAAATTGAATTTCTTAGAGGCAAAAAATAAATAAAAACCATTAAAATACCCAAGCGGTTGACTCCTAATCAGTTTACCGATTAAATTAATATTGGCTATTAACTATTTTAGATTAAACTCTTATTAATTAAACATAAAATTATGTTACTTTCAACTACATTTGATAACGTTGCAATATTTATACAGTAAATATTCATAAGTAAAAAGAAATGACACAGATAATAAAGATAAATCTAAGTAAAACATTCGACATGTGAAAGAAAAATTGTATTGTATAACCACAAATTTAAATGCATCATGTTTACGAAACCACCATTGATCAAAAGGTTATTTCATTCATATACCGACAAAATGGCGCCTGCACATCTTATTATTTCTACACAAATCTAAAAATACAATCAAATATTGAACATTTACCGTCACACTAAATTAGCTTTTGCTTATATGGTTTTGGCTTAAATCTCACCACTTTTTTTTTAAGCAAATAAAAATGTTATATTCCGAACTGGTTTTGTTTTCATTCACATATTGTTCGTCCCAAGTAAATCTATTTTAAAATGCACACAGATATTTACCTTCAACCGCACTAAATATAAGGACAGGGGGAAAACATTACCAAAAATCCTTAAATCTTTGGCCGTTCTTAAAATGTACATTGTTTAGCATTCGTATGTGTGTGTGTGTGTGTGTTACACCCATACAAACGGTTATTTTCATGATGTTTATTGTTTATATAGATGTCGTTGCCAAAATCTACCTTTCATGGAGTTTGTTTGCTTTTTGTTTTTCTTTTTTGTTTTTGATTTTCTTATATATGTACATAATTTTTATTTTATTGGGCTGATACTGACTACATACGGCTTTAAGCTGCAATTTGTTTGGCACTCTTAAGCCAATATATAGTCCAGATTGTGTTCATTTATTTTTGGTTTTTTATTTTCAGCAAACAAATTGTATATAGAAAATACCTAACTTTGCCAAAAGACCTGTAAGCGATGTAGTCGTCATCATTATTGTCGTTAGTTCTACTCGCTTAAGTAATTCAGTTCGTACAGAGAGAAGAAGAATGAAAAAAAAAACATTTTGTGGACAAAGCGCTTGCACAGTGGGTATGTAAAGAAGTTATTATTTTTTGTTATTGTTATTTTTATTTTAAATTTATTATAATTAAAATTACAATTAACTAAAAAGACACAAAAGCATTAGCTGCTATTGGCTATAGGCTTTTATCAGAGTATATTCGTAAAATTTTATACATATTTCTTAGGTAATTCTGCACGAGTTGAGAAAAATTTTTGTGGCTAATTTATTAAACAAAATTTTGCTATGTTTGAACAATGCCGGAAAAGTTTTGGCACAATATCAGACAATATTCTGGTCCTTGTGACAGTTTTTTGTGATTTGTCACACTGACATCGTAAAAACATCTGATAAAATGTTAGACTTTTCCAAAACATATAATAAATGGCGTATGTTGAAGCCAAAGATTGTAGCAAAATAAGAATTCAGCAACTAATTAGTTATTCTTTTATTTTTTGTATGGAAAAAGATCTAAAACTCTACAATTTCCAGCTGACCAAACAAAGATCTTTCGGACAAATGTATGACTTCAGAAATTTTTTACTTCAGGAATTTTGTACTTTGTGCAAATAATTTTGTAAAAAATGTTTGTAGAGGTATAATACTTTAAGTTGGCAACACTTTTTCAATAAGCGTCTATTTTGTCTACTGTCAAGTGATTTATGTTTAGTTTGGTTTGGCACTTCAACATGAATAGACTGGTATCTGATCAACGCGTCCAAATTGTGCAAACTTATTTTGAAAATCACGGTTCTGTTCAAAATACGTATCGCGCACAATACCCCTTGTACGCTCAACATAATCGTACATCAGAGCAAGTAATTCGATTAACTATGGACCATTTTCGCACCACGTTTACTCCAAATGGCAATACGCATCCAGAGAGATGTCGCACAATGCGTACAGAAGCAGAAGCATCCCTGCTGTAAAGCATATCGTAGAAGAAGACCGGAATCAGTTTATTGGCCATCGTAATTGAATCATTAATTGAACAACTATAATGTGCAGAAGCTTTGACAGGTGACATATCTCGTGTTACAATTGATTTATTGAAATAATCGTTTGGCAACCGCATAGTTTCATGTTTCGGACCCGTAAATTGGCCTCCAATATCGTGTGATTTACCGCCGCTAGACTAACTTCTGTGAGAATATGTGAAGCTGCTAGTCTACGCCAATAAGCCTGAAATGATTGACTACTTGGAGGACAACACTCGCCGCGTTTTTGCCAACATACGGTCACAAATGTTGGAAGAAGTCATCGAAAATTAGACCACCAGATTAGACAACGTCCGAACGAGCCGTGGCGGTCATATACCAGAATTCATATTTAAATTATAATGCCAGAAGATTATTTTTCAAACAAAGTAAATTTTATCTCAATTAAAAAAATTAATCTTTGTCTTATTCCATTTCAAAGTTCTATACCTCTACAAAGAAAGAACAACCTTTACATCTGATTATAATTTTTTCTTTCGAAAAAAAATATAGTGAGCTGAGAGTGCGAGAGCAAGTGAAACTAAACTTCCTTCCTACAATGGAAGGACTAGTCTGATGTTAATAGGAAAATGTGTCAGAAAGTGTGCAGGAACGCTGCTTCCTTAACTGTATTAAAAGCCTGTTAAATAACTGAGCTAATGTCAAATAACTCAGCTGATTGTGTGCTAAGGTTTCAGGGTACTTCTGACTTCAGACCAATTTGTGCAACATTTTCATTGAAAAGATGCAAATGCTCGTTTGCTCAAACTTTTCTTAAAATGCCTAACTATTTTTATTGGGTCCAACTCATTTTTGACACGAACCTAAGATCAAATTAAAATTAATTAAATAAGAGTGATGATAGATTTGTGTCAAAACAAAACTAGTGAGTGAATTCAACTCAAGTCTATTTTTGTTTCACAAGTAATGATTTAAGTAATGAAACTATTCAAATTTCATAATAAGCATTTCGCTCATTAATGGCTTAAGTACTTTTTTTTACTTTCTGCGTAAATAAAATAATTATTACTCTTCCTACCCATGGTGCGTTTTTCTCTAACACCAACAAAAAAACCAACTGAAGAAATCTAACGAAATGTCAATAGCAAAACAAACAATAAAAAAAAGGGAAAATACAAAATATAAAGACTCTGCCATTCAAGAGGATCTGACTTTTAAACGATGATTACTACAATTGTTTGACAACAAAAGCAGTATTAGGGTTTGTATTCATAGTCGCAGTAGTCAATTTGATGGTAGTGCACATAATCTGCACAACACAATTGCAAGAGGATCATGTTTTGCGCAAGTGTTTGTGTAAGTTAGTAAATATTTTTTGTTCTTCCTTACAAATAGTCTTGGTATTTGTGTACGTGTAATAGACACGTTTGTATAGGTAAAATACACATAAACATACATACTTACCCGTATATATGTACGCGTATATATATATATATATATAAGCTCATGATATGCGTGTGTTTTTCTTGCTGTATACACTTGTACTCTTGCACAATACAACTGAATAAATTTTAATGCAGATTTTGGCAACAGCATTTATTGAAGTTGGCCAACACAATTGTTCTACAAATTTTTAGTCTTGCAAATATTTGGCAAGGCTATTGTGTCTGTGTCTTGAAAGTTGGTTGTTCATTTGTATTTTTTTTTTGGTTTTTTTTTATATTTCTGCTGCATTTTTATTTATTGTTCTTTTTTTTTATAAATTTGAAAAGGTATGTTTACTTTTCTCTAACATTTTAATGGATGTTGTACTATTTACTTTCATATTTAATTTGTATGACTTTGCTTTAATCGATAAGTTTTTACAAATGTATAAAACTGCCAGTAGTGGTCTGTAATTTAATCATCTTATTAATGTTATAAATATGATCATTTATACGTTTGAATTGGTGATGAAAAATTTTATTATAAGAATATGGTCCTGGCAGTCATTTTGTTTAATATTGTCTTCATTAATTAATGACGCGCCCTTTTTTAAATATCAAAATAAAACCTCTTATTATAAGACTATTTACAAAAGTTTATTAAAATTTTTTCTGGTTTTAAAACTTTTGTAGAGAAATCATTATTATTTTTTTTTTACTTTTTTAAATTAAATTGCTGCAAAAAAATATTTCTTTTGAAAAAATTCAATGTCTATCCATTTCTATTGCCAAGCAACACTCATTCACACACAGATGCACATAAATACTCGCACACAAAAACATTTAAAACATCCCTAGAACAATTACTTTATATACATACGAGTATATACAAAAATAAAACTATTTAGTGTTGTCCACTTATTCGAGTTGAAAGTTATTCGATTAAAAGTTCTTAAACTGTCTGTGAAAAGAATGAATATAGAATGAATATCAGTTGTGGTATGGATTTTTGTATTGTCAGAATTACTTATCTCAGTAAAGAGCAGTCTCCATTTGTGCCACAGTATTGTCTCTCTTCGTCTTCGGTTCTTATCAGAGAATGACAAAATTATCGTTTTGGGTACTCTTTGAGTATTGGCCGTCAAACAACTATGAATGTGTACAACTAAAAATAAAAAAACACGCTCATATGCAAATACACGCTGTAATCTTAAACGGAGTATGCATAACTTTAAACATCCAACAACTATGTTAAAATAAATTTTTTTAAATTTCTCAGCACAAACGACAACAACTAAAGTTTATAAACTGCATGAGCTACAATCAAACGCATGAGTATAAAAATACTCTGACTAGTAATCGGCTATATCTGAGTTTACACAGGGCTATTTTATTTACACACACAACCACACATTTTCCACTCCATTTGATACACACGAATGTATGTTTACGGTGGTGAATGATGAGTAAATATCCCGAATATTATTCGTATACTTTTTTGTCCGATTAATTATTCATAGCCTGAGTATGTTCATACTTAGACTAAAACTATGTAAGAGAGTCAATGCGCTTGATACGCGTGTGCTTTGTTTTAGTTGTAAAGTATTTTAGTTTTTCGAAGTAAAGATGCTCTTTTATATTATAACCGGCTGTATTCGTAGTTGCTTGAGAGAAAATATGTGAGCGTACGAATTGTTATTATTATACACAGTTAATAAAACTAAGACTATTTACTTATGTACATTTTATTTTGAGTACTCATTGTCATTGTCTCTGGCTTGTAGTTCGGTTCAACGAACGAACAATAATCTGGTATAATTTATTTATTTTATTAGTGTCTATTGGTGTTTTTGCATCATAAAGCAAAGTTTCTAAACATTTATTTTTGTCGTTGTGGGCTGCTGCTTTTCCAGCTTTTGCGCTACATCTTGTGTTGGATTCAAGTTTTGTTAAGGCTTGTGCGTTTTTATATCCATATTTTTCTTTGTATTTTGTGACTGAAGTTTATTGTATATCTCTGAAAGTTACAAATTTCTTCGCGACGATACGCATGCTTTTAATACGATTTGAAGTCACTCGTTTTCCTTCTGGCTTATAGCTTTGTGGTATGAAAACATTGGAAATTTCTTATCCTATATTGAAAAATTTAGTTCTTTTGTTTAAAAAATTATATTACATTTTACTACTGTATATTCGCATACTTCTTGTTCAAATGACAACACTAACACTAACACTATCACAACAAATACAACAACTAGCAAAAACATAATAAAAAACAACTACAATAAGGAAATAAAATTGCTGTACTATTTTCGCCATTAATTGTTTTGTTTAAACTGATTTTTCATTGCAAAACAAAAACAAAAGGAACGCAAAATATAAATAGAAGAAAAAAAATGCCAGCTGCTCTTCAAAAACAATGTCGGCTGTTTGGTTGTCAGTGCCAATGTTGGTGTTGATGCATGTGTGCTTGTGACTACTTCTTCTCTGGCCCATTTAAGCGCAGACTTGTATGCAGAGTACAGCCTTTGTTTCATGTCCTAATTGCCTTTGTGTTAGAGTATTTTAGCAATTATTTGTGTTTCTCCATTGCTCTTTGGCAGCAGATTCAATTTATTTATGTTTATTTAAGTTTTTTTTTCTCTTACTTTTTTATTATTTTCTTAATTGTTTGTGCTTAAAGTTTAGACATGAGAGAGCATACAAATGGCTTCAATGGAAACTTATTGCATTTAGTGTATGTAAAAGATGTTAATTTGGATATCAGGTAAAATTTATAATGAAAGTGTAGAAATGCAAAATATATCAAAAAAAAAATAAATAAAAATTAATCTGCAAATTTTTTTTTTATAAAGATTTAAATTTTTTTAAAGAAAAAATTTAAATTGCTTAATATTACCTAAAAGTTGTTTAATATTTAAAAAAAATCAAATTAAGAAAATATCAAGTGGTTATGTTCAGCTGAATCTTTTCAATCTTCAATTTCCATTACCTGCTGCAGTTTCAATTTATTTTAAAATTTTTGTTCAGAAAATGCAGAAGAATGTAATTTATTTAAATTCAAAACCCATTAAAGATTACAATATGGCTGGTAAGTAGTCAAATAAACTAAAGCTACGAGTTTGCTTTTCAAAGTAAAATTGAAAATATAAATTTACAAAAATAATGTTACATGTTTCTTCGTCAACGTGAGCTTGGAATTACATACCAATAGCAATCGGTGAGATTCATGTATTTGGCATTGGAGAGTGAAGTATGTTCCCTACATATTTCCAAAAAACAATAAAGAAGCTATTCGCTATATGTACAGGCAATTCAAATATAAAGCAAACTACATATAGGATCAAAGAAGTTCTCTTGAGAGGAACTTCAGATATACCGAGATGAGCATGCTTGTGTAGTTGATATTAACCATTCTCATCATATAAATGGGCCATCCATTAGAGAGTTTAAAATTTTGATTGTTAAAAGTGACATATATCACGCATTTTCTCTGCTTCTGTCCCGCTCTGGAAGATCTACATCTGCACTTCCTCGGCAGATTATCCTTCAGTAGTCTATCCGAGTTATGGGAAATAAAACTTAAAAATCTGAGTCTTTATATTAAAAGCAGCAGCTGTTATGGACGCTGACTTCCTTCAATGGCGCGTGTACAAGAAGGACCCACTCTTTCCTCTCCGCTGGCAGCTAATCATCTCCTCTCTTCATCTACGAGTACCTTTTTCACCTTTTTCCTTCCTTTACTTGTTTTCTGTCCAACTTACAGGTAGCACAAAGGGATCATTACATTCGACCCAAGTGGACTGGACCCTTAGTTTTCACCCTTCCTACCAACAATCTGGTACCCTAACTTAACCTAGTGGCATGCAAATTGCCATGAAAAGATATTCAGAATTCAGCAATACGTGCAAATAATAAAATTGATTTTTTGGAATGTTCCGCTTGTCTCCTTCATTTTTTGATCGCCATAGTCGTATTACGAAGAAGATTTGACACAGTGTGGCAAATAGGCAAATAAATTTAAGTCTACTG
This sequence comes from Nowickia ferox, assembly GCA_936439885.1. Taxonomy (NCBI): domain Eukaryota; kingdom Metazoa; phylum Arthropoda; class Insecta; order Diptera; family Tachinidae; genus Nowickia; species Nowickia ferox. The sequence continues at coordinate 99,156,078 of OW387026.1, read as the reverse complement.
ATTTAGTAAACAATCAACAAATACTCATGCATCGAATAAATTGAAGATCTGCCGAAAACATTGCCACTGTCAGCGATACTGTGTAGAAAACTATGAAGCAGACATTCTACAAGAACTCCGCTTTGGCAGACCACAACTTGTTGAAATTTGTGCAGTAACTTTAGTCTACATACGTCAAAAATTCAAAGAACCTAAGAGCTCATGTCTTTATTTTTCAATTAGATGAGAAATAACGCCATTTTGGTTAATTAGTCATGACATTATTGCAGTGAGCCCAATAAAATCGGTATATTGCACCGATAGTGTGATATCAGTAAAATTGAAAACATACCAGGAACCAATATTTTGAAATACTTTGAGGTTTTTCTTCAAGATAATAATGGCATAAAGTATATAATTTTTTTTTTAACTGAAATTTACAAACGTAACAACAGAAGTAAGGTTCTGGTTCCTGTGCACAACATACGAGTACATTTGCATTTCATCTTTTTTTTTTTTTTTTTTTTTTTTGAACATAGAAAATAGTACAGAAACCGGAAATTGCACATACGAATTGTTGGCTGCCAACGTACATTTGTATACAACTCGCAATGGCAAAACGTAACCCAACACGTATTAGTGCTAAACTCATACACTCAAAATGGCATAGCACACACACACACACACACACACACACTCTTTTATAAACGTGAAAAATAGAAAACGAGACAATAACAACACCAAGACCATGTGTGAAATCTCTCGTCTTCCTTCAAACAAACACATGTACTGCCATAAACAAACACCGACACACTATCAAACAAACAACTTGAGCAACAACGACTTTTGAATGCGAAATTCAATTGTGAAATTTTTTAAAAACACACATTTACATACGAGTATAAGCTAACACTTTCCTTAGCCAATAGGAAAACGAAAAAATAAATTAAGGAAATTGAATTTTCGACTTTAGAAATTGCAATGTGCTTTTGAAAGAAACTTTGTTGGAGGTTTGAGGCTTTTAACTCCCGCTGTTGTTGTTGCTGGCAAAACATTTGCATCAGAAGGTTTTTGCATACAAAACACCAACAACGGAAACGAAATTTAACCAAACATTAGAAATACAACAAAAGGAACAATAATATTATTATCAACTAAATAAAATAAATATAAATAAATGAATTCCATTGTGTGCTCGTTGCCGAAGGCATGACTTCAACTTATAACAGCCAAGAAGTTTTAACCCATTTAGAGTTTTCGGTGGAAGTTTTCTAGTTGTGTGTATAAAGTTTTTTAATCCTTTATTTTGTTATTATACGAGTGTGTATTTTAAATAATTATAATACTGTTAATTACGGCCAAATATTAGTGTTTTCTGGGGCATGGAAATAAATTAGGCACTTAGGCAAGAAAATTTGTTTATTATTTTAATTTAGCGAGCGTTCATGCTAATTCAAAAGTCCATAGTTATTAAATTTATTTCATTAGTGTTTGTTACTTAAAATCTCCTTAGCACGTTTATTTTATATATTCACGTAAAACAAGAAGTGAGCAACTAGTAAACAGCAAGAAAAAAATAAAAACCAATCGTAAATTTTGAGCACATTAAGGGCCCTCGTTATTATAGTAAATTGTTTTCTGTAGAAACAAAACAAAAAGAAATATCCAGAAACCCTTTTGCAACATATTTGTGTAAAAAGGACATTTTCTCATTTTCAAGGTTGCAAGCTAGCAGAAATTTAATCCCTTCAAATGTCACCATTACAATTTTCGATTCAGTCCTAGATGTTACTCAATTTTCAAGAAACCACCTGAGAGATGTTCAAATTTACAGGAGCATTTTAAACTAGAAATGGTATAACATAAAATCTGAATATTTCAAATTTTAATGTAAATCAAAATAACGAAATTTGTATTTTTGGGTATTTTAAGACTAAAGAAAGTGTAAATTAAAACGGCTAAAAAAAGTTACGAAGCCTGGGCATATACAGCGAGGTTTAAAGACCAAATAAAAATAATAAATAATTCTTGTAATTTATTTTAAATTTTTTTAATTATAATATTCTCTAACTTTATTAAATTTAAATTTTTATAAAGTTTTAATATAAAATCAAGAGACCTTGAGCTTAATAAAATTAGAGAATGTTAAAAATAATAAATTTAGTTTCAAAAAATTTTAACTGTCAACACTGGCTCTTATTAAAGTTAAAATTTTAAATCTAATTTCAAACAAGCTGAACTGGCAACACTGACTCTTATTAAAGTGAGCACGTTACGAGTGTCAATAAGTCAAACGCATACTTATAAAACTCATCTTGTATCTCTGAACGTTGTCAATGTGCATATTTATAAGATTGGAAAACATAATCGAATTTATTGTAGAATTCACTGAAAATGGCACTTTATCTTTAGCAAAAATATAAAATAAGAAATAGAATAAAAAAAATTAATATAACTTCATGTACACAATACTTTTCTTGTTGTGCTGGCTTTTCAGTATTTATTCAAATTTTACTTAATTTGCATATTCCATGATTATCAGAGTTTAAGTCAATTACCTTAAACACTGAAAGGGGAGAATAAACGCAACTATACATACAAGCAAGGCTAAAGAAATTAAAAAATTATATAAAAAAAAAATTCATGTTTTTTTATACAAAAAAAAAAGTATAAAAAATGTTTATTATTTGATTAGGCTACAGTTCGTATCGTTTTGAAAGCCAAATTACATGTGATAATTATTAATGAACAAAAAATAACACCAAATTTAATTTTAAATATTCTAACAAATACGAATAGAACGGAACAACGGGTTGTTTTAAAGGTCACTACACCTTCGTCATCATCTTAACAGTGAACTTTCGCTACAAAAACGCTTTCAGGGAATTGTAATTCGATGAATCAAAATAATTCACATATTCTATTTGCACTGAAAACTTTAGTATATAAAGCAGAAATCCACATCAACTGACGTCACACACAGTGGGCCAAACACAAACAATGCTGATGATGAAGCTGTAACAGCGAAAACAGCTGGTTGCTCCGTTCTACTAAGTGTTTGTCAGAATATTTACAATTAATTTTAAAGTTATTTGTTCATTAGTAATTATTACATTTAATTTGGCTTACAAAGCGATACGAACTTTAGCCCAATCAAATAATAAATATAGAAACAAATGAAGTTCGAACAATAATAATAAAAACTAAATAAAAAATATAAAAAATGTTTATTATGAATAAAAAAAAAACCTGAAGGATTTTTAAAAATAAAGTGAATCGTAAATAAGAGCTCATTTTTAAAAGTAAAGATTTTTGTATCATTACCATCAAATATATCGGCCGTAAATTTTTTATAATTAATATAATAAATAAATGAAAATTTTTCTCAAAATCTTAAATATACTAAACATTATTCATACAAATATATTTTAAAGCAAATTGCAAAGAAAATATGTGTGTATGTATGTGCAACTGTAGCAATAGCCAGCCATCTGTTGTAAGTAACAAATTAAATTCTTTTTCTGCCACATGGTGCCATAAATTTACTTAAGTTTCCTTTTCAATACGTTTATACTGAAAGAAAAAAAATGTACAAAACCTTAACAATAACAATAAATGTAAATTTGGGTAATAATGACCCAAAAGCATATACAAAATAGCAAATGAATGAAATGAGAATGAATGAATGAACAAGAAAAGAAGGTACAGCAGTCGTAGTATTTTCACTTTATTTTCTATTTCTTTCCATTTTTAAAAAGTTATCGTTTTTCGAAACAAGTCAACATCATTCTTTATAAACTTTTATATTAGCACATAAAAAATATTTTTTTTCTTTCTTTTTTTAAGGAATATTTCAAACAAAAATTCTTTTCCATGCTTGTGTGACATATTTGTCCTTTTTTTGCTTAAGGAGATTTTTTTAATTCATTTTCTGGTTTTTTTTTTAATTTGAGGGTAACTAGTTCAATATTCAATATTAAAAACTTTTTCTATTTATTTTTGGGTCTGTTTCTGGCTCGTTTTCAGTAAGTTAAAACAATAACTTATGACCGAGGCTGTTGCCATTTTCCATTTCATACTACTTGCTTTACATTGGTAACTGTAGTTCAGCGAAGGCAATGTAAATTTCAAAGAAATTTTTCTTTGTTGTAAAAAATATTTAAAAAGTGTCGCAAAATTTTATTGTCTGATTTGTGTATGCATGTACTAGAAATTTGTAGTAGAAATTTTTTTTAAAAATCTTTGTTTTTATAACACAAAAATTTATATATTGGGGGTATTCAAACGGTAGTCTTAAGTCTTATATGTAGTGTTAGTAAGGTTTATTAATATTCGTTACCAACCACTTACTTAAATATATCCAATTTTACAAAAATTTGCGTTGTAATAATCTCAACAGCAATAAATAAAACAAAGCAGGCACCATTATCATACAATACACTCGAAAAAGTATATCCACTTAATTCAAAATATGTAAATTTTATTAGGGTAATAAATTTTGCTTTTAAGTATTTATCATTATTAATTATAAGCATCTCCAGAAATAATTCAATTAAATTAACTTCCAAATAGCTTTTATGGCTGATTTTATGAGTGTATTATCTGTAATGGTGCAAAGGCAAAACAAAATTCAAATAAAAGCTATTAGTGAGCTGCAAACATAAGTTAATAAAATTTACACGAGCGAATTTTATGTTCTAGTTTATAATGTTTTCGAACTTTTTTCCAATTTATTTTTACATGTATTTTGCTATTAGTTTGTTTCAAACAAAAAATTTTGATTTTTATATTGATTACATTTCAATTGATAATTTGCATGTATATTTTAAAATAATATAAAAAACTTTTTAGGGAGAAGTATATTTTTATTGTTAATAAGTCAATTGCTGTATTTCTGCACGAGTGGGCGCAAAAGAAATTAAAAAAATTAATGAAACGGTAAAGAGGTCCTTACTGCAAGTGATTTTGTTTTGCTTAGATGGAAGTTCCAGAAATGTTTTTCTACTCTTTGCCTTTATGTACGTCTAGAGTTTTTTTTATATGTATAAAGCATTTAAGACCGAAGCATTAATAATATTTGAGTTTCTTATTCTAATAATGGGGGCTATTCTGGAAAACAGGGTCGAAGAAGTGAAACTTTACATTAAAACAAAAACAAATTTTCAAAAATTGTTTTTGTTTGCCATACATTTCTAAAATGAAATAAACGTGAGAATTTCAACGCGTTTCTCTCTCTTTTAAAAACGGTTAATTTTGTATGAGAAACAAAAACAATTTTTTTTACATTTGCACAGTTTTGTTTTTGTTTTGCATGTAACTTTCACTTCTTCGACGTGTTTTCCAGAATAGCCCCCAATGTTACAAAAAATATTTAAATTAAAATATTAAAGTAAGAGGGACGACGAATTTGTTTAAAAAAAAAATGAAAATTGTCTTTCCTTATAATTACTAATAAAATCATAAATATGGAAACCAATAAAGTTCGAACAATAATAATAAAAATTAATAATTTTATTTCATTTTATTTTATTTTTTTATTTTTTTATTTTCTTTTATTTTATTTAATTTAATTTTATTTTTTTATTTTATTTTATTTTATTTCATTTTATTTTAATTTATATTATTTTATTTTATTTTATATTATTTGATTTGACTTAATTTTGTTTAATTTTTGGCTTATTTTATTTAATTTTATTTCATATACATAATTATTTTATTCTGTACCATATGGGTATGAGTGTTATTTTCATAAACTCTCAAAAAAAAAAAAATAAGACCAAACAAACTATGCAATAGAAATTATAAATTATTATTATTTAACCAGAAATAGAACTGGTAGGGGTGGCGGATGTTTGATAAATGAGTTGCATATTAATAATACGCAAAGAGCACAAGGAGTGCTCTTTAAAAAATAAAAAAAAAATACATTTAATAAAAAATGAAGAATTTGTATTTGCCCGTGTCTGCATAAGAAACTCATCAGTAGGCTTCCACCAAACAAATTTTAAAAGATGTAGAAAACTTGATATATATTTAATTCTTTAATTCCTAGGAGGAACATAGGGCCGTGCTATACTTGATTGAAAAACTCTCAAAATGTTATTAAGAATTAAGCTTCATTGTTGTATGTATTTGAATATGTAGAGATGCATGATGTATGTATCATAATTTACATCTTATTCACTAAATTTCAAGGAATCTTGCATATTCGTTATTAGTATTGAAAGCAGAATTCATTTAATACATTCGTAAAAGTAGCCAAATAAAACTAGACATTTTTAACAAATATATAGTGTGTGTGTGTGTGTGTGAGTTTGCATGTTGCATACACCTGCTGCCTTTTTGTGGCATCGCAACAAAGCATAATAGTATGTACTAGCGACAACATTTGTCATTTCCAATATTTTACGTTTTGTGGCATTGCATAGCAAACAAACGAATGCATTGCATACATTTGAAAATATAAACACGAAATGACAAGAAAAGAAACGACAAATGTATACATTGCATTACGTATATAAGCATAGCAAACGAAAGACCTCAATATAATAAAATATAAATTCACAGCAAACATAACTATTTAATTTTTAATGTTTTCATATTTTCTAAAGCCTTCTTTAATTAATATCTCAAATGTATATCGAAAGGAATTAATTTGAATACCTTCTACAGTTAGTTGCTCTTATGTATACCGCAGTATTTTATTTAACGTTCAGTCTATTATGTTTAATAAGAATTTTTGAATTCAAGTCTTTTCGATTTTATATTTTGACTCCCCACAATTCTTTAAACAAAGAGAAATAGTACATTTTATTAAGATTTAATTCTAATATCACCCGAAATGTCAGTGACATAAGCTTAATATTTATATTCTATGAGTACAGATAATTTTGACAATGCGAGTTTATACTTTATTTTGCATAAGTTGAAAAGTTTCTAAGTTTGCTTATGCAATTTTTTATCTTGTTTATAAAAACACCAAGATAAAACGACAGTAAGAAGCAATTTATAAACAACAATGTGTAAATAAATTCATGCTTGATAGTGATAATATAAATGTTGTGGAGAAAAGAAATATGTGTGAAAGAATAGTAAAATATAAAAATATCTGTAGATTTTTATGTAAATAAGTAAAATTTTTAATATATGTACGAAAATAACTGAATACAGGACAAGGTAATGAAACAATTCAAACAACCATTCTTGGCTTTTCAAATCTTTCTCTTAATACTTTATGCAAAATATTAATGGGAATTTTTTGTCCTTTTGAATAAAACGGACATACAATGATTTCAAATTTTTTAATATATATTTAACATTAAAATTTTTATGTATGAAAGCTCTGGAGTTAACCTTATTATTAAAAATAAATTAGAAATTGTTGCTAAAAAAAATTCAGAAAACTAAAACTTGCGAAATTTTATGTAAATTGTATACTGCTAATTGAGATGCATGTAAAAATGTTACCCAGTAACTGAATTTTTTGTTTAAAGGCTACAATACAAATATAGATTTTGTCATCGTAAGAAGAAAAAAGGAAAAAGTGCTTAAGTCGAGTTAGACTAAATTTGAGTTAATGGAATTTACGTAATCTGCATGTTTGAAAGTATACCTGGTCAAAATTTCAATTTATTTGCCTGACTTTTTAGGAAGCTATAGCACTACGACTTACGACTTATCTTCCTTGGACTTTTAAAAAGTATGGCTTAATTTAGGCCATACTTTGGTATTTTTCAATTAAAAGGTATTACTTATAGTATGTAGAACCAGGTTTATTTAAACAAATAAAGGTTAACACAGAATTTTCCAGTTTAACTGTAAAAGAAGTAAATTTCTGAAAATCGATTTGAAAGCTTAAAGTGGTCTCCTGCAAAACAGTAAAATATGACTTAAGCAGTGTTTCCTTATTGCCATAGATATATTATTTATACATTTTGGTAATCAGTATTTAATCAAAAGAGCAAACAGTAATAAGGTAAGATTTTTGCAATTGCAAAAAAAAACTAATTTTGAAATTCAAATATGTGGGTCAAAATATTCAGAAAAATATTGCTCGTTTGTTGGGTGGACCGAACATTTGAGCCTGGACTTGATGCCATTAGTATTCAAAATTTTTTACACATTTAAAATTATTTAAATTAAAATACATTTATTCTAGCAATTTATTGTCGTCTGTGGTATTTTCCAAATATACATGGCCAAAAGCAGTAATTGTTATTGCTTAAGTATGTACGTATGTTTTATCTGTTCTTGTTTAGTTTTTCATTAAAACCCACCCACATGGAAAATATACTACAATTTCTCTATATTCAAATACAACAAAAGTACACTGAATGAATAAATGAATGAGTGAACAAACGAGTGCATGAATGAAAAGAAGGAAGCTATACGTGTATATTCTTTTATTTTTTACTTTTTGGTTAAACGGAGAAATAATTAAAAAAAGAACTCTAAATATATAGAAACCTCAGTTGATTGTTATTGTCACTGTGTGAGAATTACAAAACTGAAAATTTTCCCTACAAAAAGTTGTCTGTTTTACTGTGGGAAGCATGTAATCAGTTGTATGTATATGAGTATGCACCGAAACATACATATTTAGCTGTATGAGTATGTTTTTGATGCAGTGTCAGCAGGAGGACATAGAATTACAGAGTCATGCAAACTCTCATTCATTTAGTGCAACACACGTATAATTAAAAAGGCGTGAATTATTATTCCAGAAAATAAGTTTCTAAAGAAAAGTAGAGAGGAGGACAAAGCAAAAACAAACCAAAAAAAAAACAAAAAAACCCCAATATAAGTGCAAAAAGAATATTGCTATTTTGCATGAAAGCTTAAGCATCTGCACACAATGTACTTTGCAGAAATAAAAAAAATCAAATAAACTAACGGTTCAACTTACTTCAGCTAAAAACTCGCAAATGCATGAAAAGATTCATTCAAAACAATGTTGGGCTAGATCAGCATACTTGACTCTTTTTCTTCCCCATTATTGTTAGATGCCTCATACAGTGGTAAATGCTAACATCAGCAACTGTGGCAGCTGACTTTCTAACGTTTTCAATTTAATTTCAACACAAAAAAGCAGATAGAGAAGAGATGCTAAATTTATGGCAATAAATGGTAGAACTTTAAAGAGGTTATCACGATTTTGGAAAAGTTTATCACATGTTTCAGGTGGGTTAATATTTAATTCGAATCGATCGGAAACATGTTCGAATTGTCATGTTATTCTCAAACAAATTCGAAAAGTTTTCTTTTTTCAATTGAACAAGTTAACAGTGCTTCAAAATTCTGTAAGAGCAATAGGAAGTAAAAATTATTATTTAATTTATTAATTAAAAATTATTGAAAGTCGTTTGAAATATAATTGTTAAAGTTAAAAATCATATAAACAAAGCTCTTGCAGATATTGATACTTATAAAATTTCCGCATAACATTCCCTTGCACTAGTAATAGAATAAATTTATATTTAACGCTGTGCAATAAAATCGACTGTGAATAAAAATTATGACTCTACTATAGGTGACAATAATGAGCAACGTCAAGTATTTTAGACAATTCTTGATGGATTTCTAATTTTTTATATAAATATGTAATTGAAATTGGGATTATTAAAACTTTAATATGCATATTTAACAAAGTGTATGTAAGAACAGTATTTTATTTTAATACCTCTGCTTGACATTAATAGCTTTTGATCGTAGCATAGGGTGGAAACAAGACCGATGGGCTGGTCTGTATTCAGCATAAATATATTTTTTTTTCTACGTTTTACGAAGATTAGTTATAGACTCGCTGTTTGTTTGTCGTAGTAATTTTCCGTTGAAGATAATATGAGGCTCAAATATTTTTAAAAATCGTTACAGATATTTAAGGATGACTTTCCAGATTTCAGAACCTCTTTAATGGTTCTGGAATCAGATTGAAATTTCTATGTTTTTCTCGCTGGAATATATGCCGAAATTATCACATTTTTTTTGTGATATGCGTGATATATTTCTGAAGAGAAATTACCGCATTTGATATCGAACACATTTTCATACAATTAATTTCGAGAAATATCGAATAGAGCTGTGTCGTTCATGAACGAACGAGTACAATTGAATGAATCAGTCAAATGAACCAAGTGAGCCGGTTAGTTTACTGAACTCTTTTGGCTCAGCAGTACTAATAAAAGTCAAATTGAACGAAATGAACGACCGAGAGCACTTGTCTCTTTTTTTTTGCTTTCTCTTTGTTTATGTGAGATTTTTATCATGTTCGGGATTTCATAAGCATTTTGCTTGCTTTTAGTAAGAGTGTGACTTTTATAAAATTAATTAAATTGCCATTAATATTTCTTAAGGATTTAGAACATATTAAGAGTTTTTGTTTTATTTGATTTTGATGTTGTATATAATTTTTTCTCTGTGTTTCTCATATTTTCTGTTGTTTGTTTTGATTATTTTGCTAAACAATTTATAGCAAACATAATGCATTTGTTCCTTTTTATTGAAAGAATCAACTGTTTGTTTGTTTGTTTATTTTCATTTCGTTGTATTTCTTGAAAAGAGCAAATGAACGAACTCGTTCTTTTTAAAAAAAAATTAACGAAAATGAGCTCTCACTTGAATGAAAGATTTGACACAGCTCTAATATCGAACATCATAATTTTCCCCCTGAAATTACAAAATATTTTTGAAAATTAAATTGAAAAACATTTTTTTAACAATTATTATATCTGATAAAGTATTATCATTTTTATTAGTAGAACATTTTCTTGGAAATTGAATAAAATATTTTGTCTGAATTTAAAAATTTTTTATTGGTCATTGTATTAAAGCGGTTCAAAAAAAAAAAGTTGTGCCAGTCACTTCCTAGAAAAAAAGATATGTCAATGAAGTTTCTAAAACACAAAAAAAAAATTAGTTTGTATTGGAATCGACTTGATGTAAGTATGTACATGTATATTTAATAAAAAGTAAAAAAGGGGCTAAATTTTGAGGCGTGTTATAAAAGTGAGTATATTAAAAGCTTAAATTACTAAGTTTTATAAGGACTTTCTTGCCACGTGCAAACAATTGGACATTAGAAGGGAAGGGATTGATGTTGGATTAAAAAGTTAGTAAATGCAAAAATTAATATGATATGTGACATGATGGGATTGGACTCTAAATGGCGGCGCTATATATAAATAAAAAAACAAAGCGTATCAAAAATTATTTTTGTATTTAAAATTTTTATTGAAATATTTTTCATTCTAGGGAGGGACTAGCAGAACTTTTTTTATGGAGATCAAACCGCTCTATTGTTCATCAAAATGAACTTTAATTTATTTTATACAGAATTCGATTTTCTTTTTAATTGCTTTTGATTTAATAACATTGTAAATGACAACACCATGACCTGCCCGAAAAAAGTTGCAATAAATTTGAATGCGTATCTTTTCTAATGGAAAATTATTCAAATTAAGATACAAAAATTTGCTTATATGCTTCCTTAATAGTCTTATATTTTTTATCCTTATATTATAAAATACAATAAACTTTTTACCATTATAAAAGCACAGGTTTTCTAACAACAATTACATTTTGATGGATTATACCTTTAATATACTTGACACAAATAAATCATTAGGCTGGCTGACTGGCTGACATAAACTTATTTTGCAGTTCACTTCATTTGTTTTCCAGTTCGTTTGTTTGGCAAAAATTTTTCATTTTATTTAAAAAAAAGTTGTACTATTGCCTGTTGCTGTATGGCAAATGTGAAATGACAAATATTTGTGTCGGTTTCTTATTGATGATTTTGCTATTGACATTTTAAATTTTAATTAAATCAAAATTGCAGGAAGTTGTAAATTAGCTTCACAGATCAGGTGACAGCTTCATGTTTTAACTATATTAAGGCTTAAATAAAAGTTTTAGCAAATTAAATTTAATATATATATATTTTTCATTTACTGTTAAACAAACTAATAATTGGTAACTTCTTATAGAAGGCTGGCAGAACTTTTTAAGAAATTACTTAAAGTTTTCATTTTAAATTCTGGGCGCTACTTTGACAATTTTCATAATTTTTGAAGCACAAAATTTTTGTTTAAGTTTTTGTTGCCTCTCCAAATGGTCTGTTTTTTCATTTACCATATTAAATAAATAAAATTAAAATGAAAAGTAGTATAGCTCAAATAAGTTTATTTAATGGAAATTCGATACGCAATCCAAGATTTTTTTTATAGGCAGACAAAAAAAAGACTTTAAATAATGTATTTTTAGCTTCCTTTTTTTATCTTCTTACTAAAATTAAAATTGTTGCTGGTGTAATAGTGTGACATGTTTTCAGTTTTCTTAGCGCTAAGACAGAAGAAAAAAATTTAGCTCAAGTTACAGAGGACTCTCGACAGCTCGATATAAGTTCAAATTAATGAGAGTTATAATATCATAAACTTAACAGAAATCTAAAGGTTGTAAGCAGTCTGGAATATGATAAGAGATCTAAATTTTTTACTTTTATATTTTTAATTCTATTCAAAACTAAAAAAAAAACATTCTTAGTATTCTTACAATGATATAATAAATTAAAGAAAGCTAACAAAAGCTTCCAGCATTCATTTTTGAAACTTTCCGTCTGCTTACTCAAAGCAAAGAGTCCAGAAACTTTTGCTTTAATTCAAGCCAATTTTCTTTTGAGTAACCTCGACTGTTGCTGCAACGGAAGGCATGAGCTGAAAGAAATACACTGAAACTAAAATACATGATTTCACTTCTTTTATTTATCTTAATTTTATTTAAAAAAAAATGCAACGAGTTGTTTGAAAGAATAAGAATAACGACGATTTTAATTATTCTGATTTAATTTTTATTTATTTCATTATACGTCAAGTTATTCTTATAGCAATAATTTGTTTTTGTTTCATTTATGTAAATCATTTTAATTCTAAATCAGTGGAACTAAACATAAACCGGAAGCAATTCCCAGAGATTTTTGATCTTTTGAATATTTTACCTAAGAAATACTTTAAATGACGTAACTATCAAGAGTAGACTGTAAAATATACCCGCATACTACCCCAGCTCTGCTCATACCTACATTGTTTTAGTTTTTATAAAAATTGTTCAAGATAATAAAATTTCGCTGTGTAAATAAACTCACACACATACACAATACACTCTTATTTGCCACAGTAGAGTAACATCCCTGAAGGAATCACGGGGGTCAATATTTTTGTCAACAATTATGGTGTCTTTTTGGTGGCACTGTCAACAAATTGTTTATCTGTTTTTGATAGGTAGAGAAAACCGTGGACGGTTAAAAATGGTTATGGGCCCAAAATCGGTGGGAAGCCTAAGGCGATTGTTTTTATTAACCTCGGCGCCGCCGACTTTTAATGGCTCAAAGACTCAGTGGGGGAATTTTTATGTTGCAGACATACATACATGTACATATATTTCCTTTTAAATAAGTAATGACAGCGTCTATAGTGAATCAAAACAGTTGTACTACGGACATTTTCCACAGTGTGGTGATATTGGCAATATTAAGTCAGTACAATCTTACTATTGCCATGTTCGCCATATGGTCTTGCAAGAACTACCTAGTTAGTATTGACGCAGTGTTAAATGTCAATAGTAGATAGCATTGGTTGGGATATAATTTCTCAGTAGGACTGGTGACATCGTCAATAGATAATCAGTATAATTGTACTATTGACATTTCCTGCAGGGATGTTAATACGCATACGCCCTTAACCGTAATACGAGCAGCGAATATGTTTTATATTCTGGGAAGAAAGCTTTAAATTTTTTGGCGTATTACTCAAAGTCAAATAAAATAAATTAGAAAAGCACAGATAAAATGCCAGCAAAAGTAGAGGACGGAAAATGTGAACAAAAATAAAAATATTTAACAAAAATAATAAAACTGATAAAAACAATGAAGACGAGCAAGTTTGTGTATTTTTTTTTTTTTGTATAACTTTTTTTTAACATATTAGTTCCACAGGCATTAACGTTTTCAATGCCACGCCAACAAGGCTACAATTCGAAAGAAAATTTAACACAACAGTAAACAGGCTGCTGGTAGGAGAAGAAAAAAATCACACTTACCCAGTGACACTTGTACAAGTTCAGCAGTTACTAAAACAATGACAATGTCGTCAAGCGAACATGCTGATATACATAAATGAGATTTGTAGCAACATTGTTGACATTATGATGAAAATCTTTTATTTGCAGCAAAGTTACTTTATGTTCAAAAAAAAAAAAGAAAAAAACTAAGTGGAAAAGTGAAAATGTCATTCGATGGCAGAGAGTAAGATAAGAATACCCTACAATTTCTTTCTTTCATTTTATTTACCTTTTTTAATTTATTATCTTGATTATTTATCACAAATAATAAGAAGAAACCAAAACAAAAGATCCCAAAAAATTTTTAAACAGTTTCAGAAGTTTGGGTGAAGCATGAAAAAATAATTGCTTTCTTTAAGATTTATTGAGGTGATGAGGTGGGCAGAGCTTAGCATTACCTTGACCATACAAGGTACTAAAAAAAAGACACTTCTGATACTAAGGGCATTTTAAGGAAAGCAGACCAGGTTAGTGGAAGAAATATAAATGGTTGGCTTATCATTTGATTAAAAGCTAATCGAATGCTTAAATATATATTTCTGCAAACGTGCTACATTGTTCAGTAGGAGTGATATATGGTGACTAGGAATATTTTTTCTAATGCCTAAATATAATTGTCATATAAAGAACAGGCTCACCAGGTTAAATAAAGGAGGAGAAAAGGCTCCATCCTAACCAAAATTCAAAACTTTCCAGTGAAAAAAATGGAATTATTCTCTACTTCCAAAGTATCAATAAGTGTGTGTATTTTCGACCTTTAAGAAATCGATTATTAACAATACTCGTATCCATATAATTAATTAAGAAGTTATTTCCCTTATGCAAAAATGGATATAATTTGCAGTTTTCGTTAATACTTACGATACGTCTAGATTTTTTAGGAAAATGAAGTCCATGTCATGAAAAATTAGATTTTTATTTATAAAAAAAAATATATTGATTTAAAAGAAATGATTTTTGAAACTTTTCTTTGACCTTTAAAAAGAGGGGATGGTGAAGGGATCGATGCCCGGGCAGCATTATTAAAATTATTTTATTTTATTTTATTATTAAGTAAACTGGCAATATAGTGACTTCCAACTGTCTTAGGTTGGCAACGGGGGCGGTGCAGGGGAAGATGGACGGATGTAACAACTATTTTATTAAGCTTGAGGTCCTTTTATAAGCAAATTAACAATATTTATTTATATTCGATAATTCAAAACGCTTTTGTGTGTTTTCTTCAGAAGAAAAAGAAGAAGAAGAAGAAAAGAAGAAGAATAAGAAAGAAGAAGAAGAAGAAGAAGAAGAACAACAACAAAGAAGAAGAAGGCACATAAAGGCGTGTCAAAATTTCGAATATAAATATTGTTAATTTATTTATAAAAAGACCTCAAACTTAATAAAATAATTGTTACGGTTTACAAAAAATTTATAAAAAGAACATATGAAAAATCAGATTAACATGACTTCGGAATTACAGAATACAGATCAAAAAAGCGAACTTCTTTCAAAGACAAACCTATGTAAAAATCATTAGAAATTATCCAAATTTTCGCACTACTTCCGGATTAAAATTTCAGAATATTATAGAACTCTCTGGAAGCTCTATTTTCACTGAGTTTATATATCTAAGAAAAAACACCAGTTTTGAGTTCAGACTAAATTTGTTGCACCCGAAATGATTCATTTGTTACAAGATCTGATGTCCGCTTTCAGCAACCTGTAATATGGAGAACAAGCGGTGGTAGTAGATGATCAATGATTATTTGAAGGCCAGAATTTTGTCTTTGGTTTGTCTTGCTATTAGTTTTGTGGCCACTCAAAACTTCTTAGGAGACATGTGCCGTAGAACCGTAGACTCTTTGCAACTCTCCATTCTAAACCGCTGATTCCTTATGACTGCGTTAGCAGCTACTCTGAGTGTTTACAAAGAATTCACTATCCGCAAACTGTGGACGCGAACTGAGCAACATGCTTGAACATGACCATATTTATAATACCCGTGCCCTAATCACTACATTCTAGAAGCAGGAATATTAAACTTATGGTCATTGACAAAATTTCTGTGTACCATCCTATAACGCCAACACATGCTAGTAGATTAATTTTTAACATTTAGCCATAAATCAATAGGAAAAAATATGGCATTGCACATAAATATATTAACTTTAATATTTTTAAAAAAGATTTTGGCAAAATCAAAAATATTCTGGCACATTCACTTAATTTTGCTGTTTTTTAAATTAAAGAAACACCAGCAAATAATTGTTGTGTTTTGTTACATCATGTGCAATATAAAATTATTTTTTAATGAAAGCTAAACAAACTGATTGTGTGTCGACTTTGAGCGCGGTGCTTTCACATAAAATCACTTAGATTTATCCATTAGGCTGAAGTTTATATAAAACGTGGAATTTGCGATTGTATAGTAAAATATACATGAATACATTTGAGCACAGTTTCAATAAGCAATTGATATATATCGTTCGTAAGTAATATACCTGACATTTGATAATTAATATATTTCCATATTTCGTATACAATCACATCTAAAAAGGCACTTAAAAAAGAATAAACCTCTACATGCACCCAAAAACTTCTACACTTCTACACAACTAACAAATTTACTACACTTAAAGGAAAATTATTCATTCAGCTAATAACACAACCCTATGATGGTATTCCCTTTAAGACATTAATAGACATTAGGTACTAAGCTTCAGAAAAAATATTAAAAATATTCCAAGTCATAATTTTTTTTATGAGCCTACCTAATACTTTTACGAGGTGTAATTCACCATAACTCGAAGGCACATCGACCAATTGTGTGTAAAGGCGAATATGTTAAGAATAAAATAAGCTAAATATTATGAAGATCGGCTAGAAATTGTTGACTTTACTGGTGATTTAGTGAAAACACCCAAACTCACAAAACATCACTTTGGGTAATAACACAGATTTTGCTTTTATTCTCGCTCTGAACAACTTAATGTTTTTTAATCAGTTTGTTTTCACTAAATTACTAATAAAATCTAAATTTTTAGACTATTTTCATAATATTTAGCTTATTTTATTCTTAACACATTTACATACAATTGGTCGATGTCGGATATACTGCCTTCGAGTTATAGTGAATTATACTGCCTTATCTCGTGAAAATATTAGGTACGCTCATTAAAAAAATTGTGATGTGAGAGAAAAAAAAAGAAAGAAATTAAATATGAAAGAATTAATTGAATTTTTGAAGAGAAAACAAAAAGTTGTACTTTGTTATGTAATTATGTATTTCTTCATCATATCAATCAAATATTTCATTAATACAATGATCATTTTCATTTGTGAAATAAAATTACTCTCCTTCTCTATTTGCTCGTTTTTATCTTTCATTGTATATATATGACCTGCTTCACGAAAAGGGACCTCTGCGCCGAAAAGAAGTTATTGAGAAAAACGCGTTTAAAAAAAAGCGCTTCGTTTTTCCGTGTTTTGCGCATGGTTATGCAACTCTTCCTTCAACCTGATCATCTGGTGATGTATTTCGACTCTCTGGTACTTTGTACGATGTTCACTATGCAGTGTTGTCTCTATGAAAATTATTTCTTACAGTTAAAAACCTGTTTTTGCTAATTTTGTTTTCGAAATTACTAGAGCTGCAGAGGTCCCTTTTCGTGGAGCAGGTCACATATGGTGATGTTTTCGTTTATATTATGAAGGTAAATTTTTTCTTATTTTAAGAAGACTAAAAGTTATCAAATTATATTTGATGATTCCTTCCAAAAATCTTTATAATACGTGACATAAAATACATTTGACGTGGTAGCATTGGGTTCTTATCGAAAAAAAATATTGATATACAGTTTCAGTTAATGTGCTCATATCACAACATTTACAAAAGATGCAATCAATGAATTAATTTCATGTGTATTTGTAATAGAATGATTTAATTTTTTTTTTAATGAAATAGTTTATCCAAATCAATAAAGTGTTTTATATGAAAATTTATTGATTATTCTTCATTAATATAAAGAAATCTTGCATTAGCTGGTTATTAATGACAGACTTGATAGATTCAATAAAAAAATTTTGTAGCTGGCTCCAAGACTTTTCTTTCAGTGTATATTAAGTCAATGCAAACATATTCAACTGACAGCAATAAATAAAGGGCTGTAGCAGTAACAATAGCATACACAATAAAAATAAAGACAAAAGAACAATAACTGATAACATTTAATGGATGTTTTGAAATAAACATAACCACACTTGTAAACTTAAAATCTCACACAAACTTTTTTATTATGCAATAATAAAAATATAAAAAAAAAATCTAACTCTCTAAAACCTTTTTAGCACTGATTGTAAGTAACATCACGAGAAACGAAATTATGTTGGAAGAAGTCTACAGGCGATGAAGATATTAAAATATTAATGTTTTACATAAATCAGCACAAGATATGCATGCAAGTGTGTACGTGACATAAAATAATATACATACACACACACACACACACACACACTGGTATGTGTTTAATATGTTTAACACATACAAATCATTTCTAGCATCTCTTTTCACAAAAATATCTGCAAAATCATTGCTTTGCACAAAAAAGTAGAAGCTGAAGTTTTAAGTGTTTTTGTTTAAAAAAAAGGGGGAACATAATTTCAAGCTCAAAAAATTTTAAGTAATAAAAGTAACCACACAATTATTTTTATCTACTAAATATAATGTTAGGAAAAAACTTTTTTAACTTTAAGCTTCTAATGCTTTTCATTTACATCTTTGAGAAGAACACTTATTTATACAAGGTGGCGTGAAATTAATGTCATAATACGAACTTCTTTTTCATTTTGCATATGGAAAAGGGTGACTTAATTTTTTTTTTCAAAATTTGAGAGGGGACGGTTGGGGGTTAAGTGCCCACCTTGAAAAAGTTAATATCAAATAACTTCGCCACTTGTAGACCACTAAAGAAATTTTTTCTTATGTAGGCGAATGCCGCTAAAAATTTTATAATTAAGGGATAATTTATATTTACACAGAAAAAAAGATTTGTAAATACAATTAATTTATTTAAACACTATTTAAAAAAGCACCTATAGCACCAACGATTTTTGAAAATACAAACACACATTTGTAACATAAGAAAACAAAATCAACTCAATTATCTCCAATTAAAATGATTGTGCTATTTACAAGTGAGTTGTTAACAGAAAATAAATATGTCTATTTTTTTTGTATACATAAATAAATCTCGCCATAAGTTTCTTTTAAATCAATATATTTTTTATAGATCAAAATATAATACTTCATTAGATTAATTTCGTTTGCCTAAGAAACTCAAAAAATAATCTTTTAACTTATTTTCTGGTTGTTGGTGACTGAAGTAGAGAAAAAGTAGTTCCTCAGTAATAAATTCCAATTTTTTCGTCTCACTGTGTTAGTAAGAAGATACAAATTTTGTAAATTGTTATTAGAAATCAAATAGCTTTATTGCAGTCTTGTCATTGTAGGAATACTTTTCTTCTGATAACTCTTTAGAACATCAAAATTTTCTTAAATGAAATTTGCACAGTAGACTAAAAATACAAGAACGTTAATGAAAGTGTGGCCGGCTTCAAAAACAAATAGATGTTTTGTTCTGCTTGGGCTTGTCAGAGTATATAGATATATATATATTCCCTTCATTTCTCAAGGGAGCATAGGGTCATAATATGTCAATAATGTCAGAATATTTACAATCAACTTTGGTGTTATTTGTTCATTAAGGCCATTATTACAACTTAAAGATAGTTAAAAGCAGGATTTTGTCGGGCGTATAAAAAGTTGTTCATTATTAAAAAATTAATTTAACTTATCAGGTAGGATAAACCTGCCTTGACCTTATCGCTTACTTTAGGTTAAAGTAAAATTGTACTAATGAAAAGCTTTTTATACGTCGAATAAAATCCTGCTTTTAACTATCTTTAAGTTGTAATAATGGCCCTTAAAGTTATTACAGTAGTTTGGTTTACAAGGCGGTACGAAATTTAGCCTATCGAATCATTAATTTAAAAAGAATATGAATTAAAATGAAACTTGCACAGAAAAAAATATTCACCAATTAATGTTTTCAATTAAGAATGCCATTGATTCAATTAAATTTTTAATTGTATTAATTAATTTGAGTGGATAAACTTAATTGATATTAGCGAATTGTTTATAGGTGAAGTTTTAATTAATTTTTTAATTGATATTACAAAATTATTGATATTACTTTTTCGTGTGTGTGTTTAATATTAAATTAGAAAATGTGGTTTGTTTCTGCATTTCCTTCTTAATACTTTAAAGATTAAATGTCAAATAAATAAAATATTTGGTTTTTTTTTAATTTGAAAAAATTTCAAGCTTATCCTTTTTGTTAGAGAATATCTTGCTATTTGCCCAACAAATGTATGTAAACCATGAACTTATTCGTATAAACGAGACAAATAAATATACAAATCTATACCCATACCTTTTAATTAAATCTTTGCAATACCACATACAAATCAATATTTAAAATCATGCATCCTTGTTCAATGATGAATGATGTTACTATTGAAATTTCCATTTTAACTTGATGCCTTAGAACTGTTCAAAGTTCTTTTTTTTATACTATTAGCCAATTAACGCCAATACAAGCAAACATTTACGAAATACCAAAATAGAAAAAAACAAGTGTATGAAAAAAATCTAGTTCGTTAACGAGCACCTGTCGTTAAAACAAAAAGTATCAGACGTATAAAATCAATGAAGCCTTTTTGTAAGTCGAAAGGATACACATAAATGTAGCATCAATTGATCTCATACATACAGATGTATGTTTGTATATGTGGAGTTCATACGCAGATACACTTGTGCTAGCAGGGGGTAAAAGCAAACTCGTATCGATAGACTGTAATGGTTAAATGTCGATTGCCAGCCACTGAAACATGACCAAATGGTTTGTATAACTAACTTTATTAACGAAGCGGAAAGTAGAATCGACACAGTTTTAACACACACTCAGATAAATGACAAAAAACACACATATACCCATACACACACATTTACATAAATACATGCACATGCACTTTGTTACTGCAAATTCTGATGATGATACACCCGAACATCCGCGGTTTTATTGACACTGGTATTTTTTTTCTTCTCTCTATATTTGGAGTTACTTGCCCAGAGTTCAACGCGCAACATCAGTTTAAGCTGACGTTTATAATAACTTAAAATACCTCAAAGCTAGGGACAGACTAGTATTCCATTTGAAAAAAAAAAATAAAAAATAAAAAAAGTACTTGCAAGCATCATGATCAAAAAGTCCAGCAAAGTAAATTATTGTCACATAATTCCCTCAAGAACACTAGAAATAATTGTAAGGTGTCCAACAACTGAGCTTGCTTGCTTTTAAAACGGACCTTTTGTAAAGGTTTCATGGTGCAATTACAAGCAAATAAATTTAGTTTGCATGTCGGAATATGTAGAAGGGAATGCACAAAACTTTAGAATCTAATACACTGTGTGCTAAAATAAATCTTTCGAAAACCAGTATCAAAACCAAACTTTAATAGTAGAATGACATTTACAAAATTAAACACAAATAAATATGGGAGAGAAAAAAATTTACCATGTTAACTGAAAATTTTTTTAAAAATATAAAATTTTAATTGGTGGCTTTCAATCTTTATGCTTCAGTTATTAATTTATTCATTCATTTAAGTGGAAACAAGTGGCATGCGTAATAGAAAAAGATTAATATTTAAAATCTATGAAAACAAGGGCAATTTTTCCCAGCTTAAGCAACAGCCCATGTTGAAGTAGTTAGCACCTTGGCTATCAAACCGAGGGTCCTGGGTACGAGCCCAGGCTGCGGCAGTCATTAAAATAACAACACGATGCATTTTTCTGTTGTGCATAGTGTCCGTTTATATCATTTGTTGTAGGAAAGCTCAAGTGATGAAGGCACCGGCGGATACTAATTCTAATGTAACATCAGAAAGCCCTCCTTCATCGGTACTGTGTAGCAGAATCATCGGCGAAGTAAAATAACCAATAAAATGCCTACTAAGCACAGCTTCGAAAACTTTAATACGCCTCATTGACACCAGAGGCGCTGCAACACTGCATTATAAAAAACGCACAGAAAAGCAGAGTTATAAAAGAATGAAGCTTTGCTCTTCTCTTCTTTCAACACTTGTCTTCTCTATCACTATCCCTTTTCTAAAGAGGTAACATCTAGTATTAGTAGTGGGCATTCATTGGCTGAGTGTTACTTCTCTTAAAAAAACATTATATAGTTTTATTTATTTTTAAGGTATTGTAATGTTAAATAAAAAAACAAACATTTAAAATTAATATTCAGTTCTTATTTCAGTTTTTTAAACTCTCTAATAGTGTCAAACATTGAAATTAAATAGTGATTACTATTCATCGAATCTTAAGCCATGTTGAAAATATTTAAAAAAACTTAAACAAAAGGTTTCATTATGTTCAGCTGTGTCGAATCTTATAAACCCTATAAAATTAGCACATACATGCATAAGTCCAATATGTATGTATATACATATTTCTTGTGAAAAAATAAAACTTTTTTATACTTATGTACACTTATTTGCAATAAAAATAAACTATTATTAAGGGCCGATTTCACCAACTCTATTTAAATATCAATTCATGTTTAAAAGTTGTTTTACATTGAAAAAGTAAAATAAAATATATGAAAAATGATTTTTAAATATGAATTTATATTTAAAAAGAGTTGGTGAAATTGGCCCTTAGTATTCAAATCTTTAGCCTTGATATAATTATATGGGCCAATCATTATCAGGCATAAAGTTAGTGACAGTAATTAATAATACTCTAGTACCCTAGTGTACTTCTCTTTTAAGCAGTAAAGTTCCAGATAATACGAGCAAAGGTATAAGAATGGGACTTGAGTTTTTTTTTTAATATTTGCCTGCGTGTTTTGCAATTGCAGCAGTCACTAGGGGTATATTTAGATCACGATGTCAATTTAAATTTAATTTTTTTCTTTATCATGAAGACGATGTTATTAACCTAGAAAATTTTGTTTTGCTTGGTTAGACTTTCTCTACATTGGAAGCTGAAGCAGTGCTGAATTTCACAGCAGGTAGTAGTAGGTTTCAAAAGCAATTTTTATATTAAAAGCTTACAATCTAAACTAGGCGTTGAATTGTATCTACATTATAGGTAACACATATAAAAATGTTTTATTTAACTGAATCTGAAATATTTTTAACTTTCTAGTGCCGGCTTAACTTTTTTCTTTAAATTTTATTGTTAAATTGTTTGTGCCAATTATACATTTTAAGAGCCATGGTCACGCCCCCTTTGGCAAAAATAAGAGTCCTCCTACTTTTCTAAATTCAAAATCGTGTCATTTTCAAAGCTCGAGGTAGCAGCAGGTGAAATATTGTATTAATCTTTCATGGGCATAGCCCCTCCCACTTTTTATGCACAAAATTATGTCATTCTAAGAGATAAAACTCTTTGCCAAGTTTCGTGGGAATAGTATAAATTAAATTACATAAAATATAATGCTAATACTTCATGGGCGTGGCCCTGTTCACTTTTAACTATTACAAACACATCACACCTCTTATCGTTTTAAAATCGGTTTTGTGTCTAAACACTTTTTCAGGACATACCTGAATATTTTTAAAAAAGCCAAATATAATGTTTATTTTTACCTTGGCCTAACAATTTGTTGAACTTTTATGATAAAAATATATGCCAGCGAGAGAAGGTGAACGGTACTCTCTGCCTGAAGCCGTATCCTCAAATTTTTAAGCACCTGTCCCTATTGACATCTCTAATGGCAGCTCAGTAATAGAACTCTAATAAAATACTTGTAAAGCTCAGCTCTAAGCCAAATATAAAATTTTCATCACTTGTCAATTACACATTTACTTAAATAAATTATTTCGTTTAATGTAATAATAACATGAGCATAGCAAGTGCACATTTTCCATTGTAATGTTTTTCAAATAATTGAAAATAAATGCAGTGAAAGTGAGCAGACTAATTTTAAAACTTAAATGCAATTCTTTTTCATTCTCCTTCCTTACAAATGTCAAATAATCAATGGCACAATTCATTTCATTTCTATGCCATCTTAATTTCATCCCTTTTTTGCAACTAAATGAACTTAAAGGAAATATACAGTTAAACTCTTAATAATAATAAAAAAGATGGCTCAGCCCTTTCTTTCATCTGTCAGACTAATAGTACGAGTATATCCTCTGCCATGTCTTTTCATTTTCCTATCTTTCCATTCAGAAAAGAAATAGGAGAAATGTTTCATCTTATTTCACTACATATTACTCTTACGATTAGATTGTTACGTATGATGGTGTTAAAGAAATCTGAGAAAGAGATGAAAGAGAAAAATGGATGGCAAATGATGATTTGCCATTCATTGTATAGATAATGACTTTTAATTTATATAAATGTCTATATCATAAGTTTGGCTTTATCAACTTACAAGCAAAAATGTGCGAGGAATATCAATTTTATCCACATGTGTGTTTTAAAAGAAGCAGTTATCGATCCGATTGTAATAGATACATATATACACTTATATAACCTAGAGTTGGTTACATTGTTTATTTTTCAATGACTGATTTAGCAGCTTATAGTTAATTTTAGTTCAGTTTTGTTTGCCATTTGATCATAGATAGACTTACAGAAGAGCAATAATTGCAAATGTTTTTAATTTTCAAGCAAAATACTAGTGTTAATCGTCCATTAGAGCGGCTTATCAATTGCTTACGGTCACTACGCGGTTCCACACAGAATAGCTCACTTATCAACGGATATCACATCAGTCCTTTTAAAGTGGGTGTTGGAATTAAGTTCACAGTCAGACACCATTGAAGACTAGCTTTCCGATGGCAAGCATCACCCATTAAAAGCCATACAGTCATAACGAATTTCACCATTGGTTTCCCGGCATCATTTTTGAAAATTCCCTTCGTCTCTTGAGCTCAGTGGAATACAAGTTGAAGCTACATACTTACCACGAAGAAGTTTTATTTGTATGCAATAGCCTAAAGGTAGTGCCTGGATGCCAAAATTACTAAAATGGGGTTCGTTTAATCTCCATACCGCTTATCGCAAATAAAGATCCCTACATTGACTTTATTTTATACAATTTTGACACGTTAACTAAAATTTTTTGAGGTAAAATTCGTAGCTGAAGCTATATGAAGTGACGTTTGCATATACTAATCAATGACCAAAAATACGCCACAACAATCACACAAAACCTAAATAAAAATTGCTTGAAGTTACAGGGAATTGAGATGACAAGAAAAATTGGAAAATAAATAAAATGAAGGCGAGTCCTAGGCTAAGTTTTTTACAGATCTGTACTTTACATAGAAACAACTTCACTTGGTTTATATTGAGTTTTCTTTTATATTGCTTGGAATGGTGTATATTAAAAGCAAATTCCTTAAGTCTCGATTGAAACACACAGAAAAAAATACCAATGTAAAATCACCATGCAAAAATTTTGATTTAAATTTGCAAGAAATAAGATGTTTTTAAGTGTGTTCGTAGCTGCAATATACTTTTGTACTTAGCTGTGTGAGTTGTTTTTTATGTTTGTAAACAGCCAACAAACTACTGCTTTCTCGTAGG
This sequence comes from Nowickia ferox, assembly GCA_936439885.1. Lineage (NCBI taxonomy): Eukaryota > Metazoa > Arthropoda > Insecta > Diptera > Tachinidae > Nowickia > Nowickia ferox. The sequence continues at coordinate 99,130,334 of OW387026.1, read as the reverse complement.
CCAGTCTAGTCTTGTTTTCAGAGGATCGCAGGTTCAAATCCTGCTGACAAGTCAAAGTATTTTGTTTGTTTTTTAACTAAAACTTTACAAATAAATTGTATGTTAAAATATCAATTAAATAATGTTTGATTAAAATTTTTGTTCATGATTGTATATAATTAGTGTGTATCTAAGGAATAATCAAGGTTGTTGTGGCTGCAGGGGTAAGCGATCAATTTCGAGTTCAAATCTTGGCCGGAGAAGCCAATTTGTATAAAAATAAACATTTTTCTGATGTCTGAATCAAACACACATAAGCTAAATAATTAATAAAATACAATTACTGCATTAAATTAAATTCATGTTGTTTCAACTTGAAATAACTTTGACTCAACGTGATTGGTACTTTTTTAATTTTAACAGTACGTAAGTGTTAAGTCAACGCGAAATAAAGTAATTTCAGTAGGAAAAATTTTCCTTGAAAATTACTATAAATCATATTAGATCAACATGAAATACATATGAAGCAAAATCATTGCCGAAAAATATGATTTTAAGTGGAAATTTGTATGTGTGAATAAACAAACTGGTTCTTTTGGTATCGAAATTCTTTTGTAGACTGCGCATATAAAACGATAGCATCAAATCCCTTCTTTAGGAAAATTTTATAAGTTTTAGTATTATACATTTTCAACACTCACTTTTGTATATTAATGATACTCTGCTTAGTTGACTCTCAGACTCTCATCTAAAATAGATAGACCAATTTGTAAATGTATTCTCAGAGCATGAAAAATTTCTAGTTTAGAATATTTCGCTGCCTGGTTAAATTATCTTCCCAGATAATTAGGCACATGTACGAGTATATGGCATGTATTAATATATATTACATTTTGTCTTGAAAGAATACAAAAAAAATTCAAAAGAAAACTAAACCAGTCCTCCTTTAAAAACAATGTAACTTACTAATGCTTATCGATACATCCCAAAATATTTTCAGAATTATCTTTAAGCAAAGCAATCTAAACCCTTAATCTTTTTTAATAAATGTTCCATATCACTTAAATTTCTTTTTTTTTAACAAACAAAACTTATTGTAGCAGCCATAAACAGCTGATATTGTAAGACGAGTATGCAAGTGAATAGAAAAAAACTATTTGCATGTGTTTATATTTATATCGAGTGCGAATGTGTAACTTAAATTTACAACAATCATGTTACAGCCCATAACTTATGCAAATTTTAATACTCACACCCAGATTATTATTTGTCTATAACGCCTCGATAAGGTCTCTACATTCTTCTTTGTATACTGAAATTCAAACGAAATGCTGCTAAACAAACAATTCCAGCTAAAATATTCTACCATTGCCCGTAGCTGTTAAATTCGTACACGCAGCAAGTTGACGATATTGAAATCATTTCGTCTAACTAAATGTCATCATAACCCTTTTAAGTGTGTTTGCTTATTTGTTTATTTATCTGTCTGTCCATCTGCCTGTCACATCTTACGACTGCGTATGTCATGGCCTGAGATCGTGAGAAGATGTGTTTATATTTTTACACTTGTGTGCGTATTTGATTTGAACATTTTAGCAAATATTTGCACAATTGTTCAATTTGAAAATGATTTATTTGTCATGGTACGGTAACGAAAATGATATGAGATACAAAAAATAAAATTAGAAATAAAATCGCCCATTTATAGTTGCTACAATTGGAATAACTAGAGGAGTATTCGCAATGTGATGAATAAATTTGAATTCACTAGTTCAGTAAATAATCAAAATTGCAAGATCTACCGGAAACAGCGCCGCTGTTCATGAGACTATGCGCAAAAATCCGAAGCAGTCGATTTAACCTTGCTCACAAGAACTCATCTATTTGCAGACCATAACTGGGCGACTTTTGCATCATGAGTTAAGCCTGCATCTGTATGAAATTCAACTGACCCATATAATGAAGAAAAATTATCGTAGAAAACTGTTAATAATATAATTTTGTTTTTTTTTTCGAAAAATCATGTTTAGTGACGAGACCCATTTCTGAATGAATGACTGGCTAAGTGTCAAGTCTAGCATAAAAACAATTCTCATGTGATCTGAAGGCTCCCAATGTATGCTGAAAAAGTCACTCTTTGGTGCTTAGTTTCGGCCGGTTGCGTCATCGGTCCATATTACTTGAAGAACAACGTCGAGTAGAGGGCGAGCACTGTAGATTGATAATTTTCAAATTTTGGATGATATGGACACTAGTGGCATGTGGTTTTAATTAACTCTACCACCAATATATGTAGGTCGTTTCACATTATGAACGAGCGTTTTGAAGGCCTGATTATGTTACGTTGTGGAGGTGATAACAAAAAATAATCGTGCCTTGGAGGTACTGTAATGCCTTTTAAGGCGTAAGTTAGTCGACTGTAATCTTTATGATAAAAGAAAATGATACTACTCTGGTTTAAGGCAGGCCATTTTCATGGCATCCTGTATCTCAATAGGAATTATTTAACGCTTGTTACTGTATTTCTCTCTGATCAATTTGGACTGAACTACACTCTGTGGAGAAGTAAGCAAGTTCGTTCACTCTTGCGCCATTTATGTTTAAAAACTGACGAGAAAACGGCACACATTATTACTGGTTGTATCATTTTATGTAACAGTAGAAGGTGTATTTTTAACTCTGAGCTTCTGTGTTCAGATGCTATAACGCGGGCTTCTGCAATCTCTGTGCTAACTTGCATAAGGAGAGTCAGGGCCAAGGGTAAGGGCCACTTCTTTCCCCTTTTCTACTCTCAGGCCTTTTAAACATAAAAAAAAACTCCGATTGTATTTCACACACACTTTGTTTTATTTAAATTTAAAAATAAGAAGCGCTTAATGAAAAACCCTTTTTGAGTTCTGACGATGATTATATTATTAATGATGATGACGATGTCATCACTTAGGCTGTCGTTTCAATTTATATGTGAAATCGGCACGACATTTAGATATCAATAACAGCGTATGTTGTCTCTTCTAAAGGTGACGCGTTATGCAGCAGTGAAACATTAAGAATTCCAACATAACAACATCCCTAAAATGTTATTTGTACATTAATGCTTGAAGCTCATATGTTTTGTTTGTTTATCTAAATTCCAGCCTGCGATGGTTACGAACTATGACGTGTAAAGCTTTTGAGAAGGCGAATGCTGAAGTTCAGTTAAAATTTTAAATATTTGCTTGTACTAACGTTTGTATATTCTGCTGTATGTCTTTGAGCTTCCCAAGATTGTTTACATCTACAAAAAGATTAATAACCCTTGTGTGTGGCAGCAATTTGATATGTAAATAAGAAGCAACAAAGGCAAACAATATACACAGATTTTTTTTTAATTCAAGCAATCATAAATATTATTTGATACAGCAAACGTTTAAAGTCTCAATCCCTTTTCATAATACAATAAATGCAAATACCGCTAATATTGTTTTATTTAATTACATTCAATTAAAATTTAAACTTGTTTGAATAAATTTGCTTACCTACAACACTTGCGTAAAATAATATGTACCCAGTAAAAATAAATTCTAAGTAATTTTTAAAGAATAAATTTTAAGTACTTTTCATTGTATGCAAAGAATCTTTCTTCAAAATATGCAGATGATTAGTTGAAAAAGTAGAAAACAGAATCAAAATTTATAAAGTCACATAAAAATTTGTTATTTCTGTATAGTTTTAACACGATGCGTTTTAAAAAATCGTTTTTTTTTTCTTAAAAAATTTTTGAAAAAATTTTTAATTTAAATTTGGTAATTATTGACTGAAATTCGCATAAAAACTTTTACATTTAAATTTACATGAAACGAAAAAAATTGCAAAAATGGCGATTTTTTTACAATTTTACTCAAAAGATTTTATCAGAAAAAATACGGTGATTAGGAATCGTAAAAGGAAACGTCTTGTAAAAAAAAAATCATTAGAGATTGTCTGAATTCGCTCTACTTCTGGGTCACAAAAGTGGGAAATTTGCACTCTTTTTCGAAGGGAAAGTATTATTATTATAGTACGCCAAAAAGAAATTTTTTAGCATCGCTTATAATTGAAATTTAATGGCAGCAAAAAAATTCATGAAATTGTTAAATGGGCGACCCAAAAGTAGTGTAAATTCGAATTATTTCTAATGTTTTTTACATAGTCTTGTGATTGTAAGAAGTTATCTTTTAAGCTTCCTTATCACCGAATTCGAGTCGATGCTGACTCATAGAACACAGCAAGCAGACAGTGGATATTGTTAAGATGAAACTAGGTTATGGTAATGGCACAAAAAAATTGTCTTCGCTTATGAACAAAACTATATGTGACAGCGCATAGAGAAAGGGACCTAAGAGTAAAAAAAATCAATATTCACTTTTTTTTTTTGATGTGGACAACTTCTGAGCATCGAATGAGACCGATCCCATGCCCCAAAAGTGTTCCCTCCCAGAGATATGCGCGTTTTATCAAATGATGGTACACCAAAGATACACGTATTTAAATCTTTAAAATGGCTCTCCTGAACAAAACTGGTTTTTACCCTCAGGTCCCTTTCTATTTGTTAGTGTTTTTTATGGGAATTGTTACAATTTAAGTTTAAAAGTTTTTGTTAATTCCAAATTATTATTTTACTAATTAAGTAAAATATTTTTTTTATTAAAAATATATTCAAATTGGCCATTGAAGGGTTGAGCTGGATCGTATGCGCATTTCACTGTTGCTACTTCAGATCACAATAGTTCTCGACATTGGGCTCTTCAAGTTCCAATATGTGGATACTTTGTTCGTGAACTCAAAAATTGAGCGGCCAATGCGGCTTTAAAATTTTTAGCATTTGTGTAAAAATTATTATCTCTCCATCAAATATTTGCTGTGAACTTCTCCCACTTTTATATTAAGCACCCCATACACGTTTCAATTCAAGTGTCAAGTGAGTCTTTCAATTGAATTGATTCTTGGCAACACATTTCACAAACTGATTTAAAAGATTTTCATTCAATTGTCAAATTTATTATCTTTTCACAATTACATATTTAAAAATTTAAAACTTCTATTGCATTCATTCATTAATTTTTATATTTTTTATTTAAAATTCAATGAAATTAAATACAATTTTAAAAATACATAACTTTTTATATACAAACTAAAGCTACAAATATAAATTTTGACAGGTAATCAAGAGACTCGTACACACACAGCACAATCGAATTTAAAGATTTACTAGTCAATAGGAAAAATCAAAATCTTTTGATTTGATTCTTGGCAGACAGAGCCATACAGGCTTTGATTTGGACAACAACCGGCTTAATTGAAAATTGAATTTAATCATGTATGGGGCGCTTTACAGCACAATTTGAAGTTTATCCAAATGTCTTAAAGGATGTCGAGTTATGCACAAGCTAACTGAAGAATAAAATAGTTTCCAAAAACATCTTCTAGACTCCTCCAACAACCAATCACTTACAATTTCAAGCCAACTAAGTTATATGAACAAAGAAAACTTTTAATATCCTACGTAAATAAACAAATTTTTTCTAAATTATTGGCCGACAATCTATTGATCGAAGTACACAAAAAACTTTTCTCACAGAACCCCGATCTTAGTAATACAAATGAATAATTTTCTAGATATTCTTGCGGTGTACGCTTTACCACGATAAACTGTCCAACAATACTTAATTAAAATAAAATGACAGTATGATACCAGTCACGCTTGATCTGTGAAACAAACAAAAAAAGCAAATGGATCACCCGTTGTATCAATTATTATCGCTCTCATAAAGTTCCTTTTGTTTCTTAAGAGACACATGTAATAATTATTATATTTTTTGATCATTTACCCCTTGTTTCCAAAAATTTGACGGACGACTTGAGTAGAAAATTGATATAAAAAGCACTAACTTTCTACACGAGTCGCCTGCCTGACTTTTAGAAAGAGGTTGTTAAATTTTAGTGTTATGTTTTATGAAAATATTAGCGAGAACTAAACCAGCAACATAAAGATTCTTTAAGGTATCTACTTATACGAGATAAAGTTTATAGCAACAGATTCTTTAAAAATATGCAACCACTTTTTTTTTTTTTTTTTTTTTTTTTTTTGTTACAAAAGTAAAATAATGTCTACAAACTATATTCTATTTTGGCATTCGAAATGTGCACGTCTTACATGCTCAAAGGCACATAGTTTAACACACTTTGTATGTATTCATACATAAATGTTTTTATGAGCCCTCCATATGATGGCTGCCAACCAAAATGGCCACTATTGTTTCCCGATTAGAATTTCATTTTCATGCCGTTTACCAAAATCATTCTATTCCCTTATTTCTTTATTCTTGGCATTTTAGTTAAACGTTTTACACAGGCTTTGAAATTTATTGCTTTTGAACGAATGGGGAAAATTAATAAACGTATTTGTGAAACAAAAGATTTGCTTTGCTTCTAAGCAATTTGTTTAATAGTTTCAACATGCGGCAGTGCTAGACTCACGTATATGTACAAATATTTTATAGAGTTTTTATGTAAATGAAATTCAGGTAATTACCCTCACAGAAAATAAATTAAGCTGCTTAAATAAAGTTATAAAGGAAAAAATATATTATTTAAACAAATAATAAGTGCAGATAATGTAAAACAACAGCTTGCAAATTAAAATTTTTTGACTAATAAAAAACATATTGTCAAGCCTTTTTTTGCAACAAGCTAATTTTTTTGAAGCAACACTAAATTATTTTTCAAATTTATTACCTCTTTTGCTTAATTTAATGCATTTTTGTTAAAAACATATTTAGTTTTCCTTAATTGCCGCCAAGTTTTTGTATGTTCTAACAAAATACACGCAAACCATTTTAGTCTGCCAGAGTTTATAAATTGGCAAATATTCTAAGAAATACCTGAAAACACTACTGCAGACTTTTTATAATATATTTAAGAAGTATGATGTTGTAAACATTTCTTTGTCTACATAAGACACTTGTTCCTGTAAAGAAGCTCAATTCGAAAATGAAAACAAGTTCAAAAATCTGTTTTTATGTTCTTGTACTATTATATCAAAGAGAAGGCTAGAGCTGCAGTTTTTGGAGCAAAAGATTAGAGACATCACATAGAAAAAAATAACAATGTAAAATCAACATGCAAAAATTTTGATTCTACATGATATTAAATTTATTATAAATAATTCTTCAATCACATGCTCAGTCGTTTGGTTTATGGTTTAAAATTATTTTATTTTTAATACTACGAAATTGAAATTGACATTCAGTTTATTTGAAAACAGTAATTGAACTTTAATTTGCTGCAAAATAGTTATAAGTTTTTCGATATAAGCTATTTTGATTAAAAAGGTTAGAAATTTGAAGCGAAATTACTTAAGCATATATTTATTACTACAATAAATTTGTTTTTTGATGAATTTTATCATATATTGAAAAGATTTTTCCAATTAATTTAATATAAATAATATTCCCAGGCGTGTCCTCAATATAACTTAAAAAAAATATATATATGTATATATAAATCTGTGATCAGTTATGTGATTTGATTTTCGCATTAGCAGCCAAAAATTCCTGATGTTGGCTAATAGACAGTGAACTAGACTTGTAGTGGAAGGGACGCAGGTTCAATTCCTGCCGAGTGTTTCTGCATTCAAATCAAAAAAGCTTCGCAGTAAGCGAGTTGATTACCAACCAATGAGTTTAAGTTCAAATCTTAGCGGTAAAAACACATATACAAATTTTTTATAATTCCTGTGTCAAAATTGCATAATTAAAAAAATAAAATTACTACATTAAAGTAAATTCATGTTGTTACAACTTGAAATAAATTTGATTTTGAAATTGATTTGCTTCTTAGGGTTTTTTTATTTTTTTAATATCCTTGTTTCAACCCGAGATAACTTTGATTCAACATGATTCTTTACTTTCATTTAACAGTACTGAAATGTTAAATTAACATGAAATAAATTTATTTCAAAATGAATGATTTTTCTTGGCAAATTGCTGTAAAACATATTTAATTAAAGCACATATAAAGAAAAATTATTGCTGAAAAATTTTTTTAATTTGAGTTGTTCTCATAAATTTTAATATTAAAATTGTCAGTGTGTAAAACCGAGATTCAACTATCGGCTTAATGTACCGATATTCGTCGTCTCACTGCAATAAAATCATAAGCAACAAAATAAAATGGCTTTAATTCTCAATTAATTCAGAAATAAGTCTATATTACCTTGTTTCCAATTCAGTATAATACAATTTCATCTTTATATTTCAATTAGTTGGGAAATGGGACCATTTCAGTTAATTACGCTGATAGTGGCAAGAATTGCTCACAAATTATCAATCACTGGCTTAAAGAATAAAACCAATATATCGTCACCTTAAATGCAAGCGAACGTAACTACACAAAAACTCGAATTCGAGTTTTTGATTGATTATGGTTCATTTTATCAAACTATATATCACGCAAATATTTAGACTTCTGCGATCAAAAATTATGAATTTATTAAAGAATTTCCAAGGGACGTAATTACGAATGCATCTATTTTTTTTTTATTGCAAAGAACGTAACTAGTATAAAAGTTTAAATATATATAAAAAGGAAATAAATGGTTAGAAAGCATATAAGTATCCATACTACAAGTAAATTTCAAAAAATATTTTCAAGAGCAATTTATTATTATTTATTTTGAATTGTTTTTTGCTTCTTCTGTAAAAAAAACTATAAAAGTGTAGTTTCGTCCGTTTACATTTAAGGTGAGGATATGTGAACATTATTTTCTCTATTTATATTAATCCCAAGTTATAAGTTATTCTGGATTATTTATAATTGAAATATCTCTTAAGGTTAGCCCTTATTTATCCAACTCGATTCTAGCTACAAGGAGATTTTTAAAATAGTTAACCCAAAAATTATTTTAAAAAAAATAAAGGTTTTCAGGAACTGCAAAAGTGTTCAATTCATTTAAAAAATACTTTATACGCAAATTTTCACCCAAGTTCTATTTTCATTATTACAAGTATTACAAATAAAATAAAGCATTTAAAGTTGATTTTTGCGATCGTGTACATTAACATAAAATCACTCTGCCTTTGATGTGTATTTGAAAAAAGTTTATGATGCGCACAGGGACAATTGGTCCTTTGCCAATTTCTTCCAAATTAAAATATATAATTATTTGCGTATTTTGTTTGTTTAAGTAACAACGTTCTATGCATGTGTTGACAGTGTGTTAATTTAAATTGTAAAAGTGTTCGTATGTGCGTGTGTGCGTTTGGGCGTGTGTGCGTGTGTGCTCAATGCACATGTACAAAAAACAACAGCAGACACGTTGAATTTCAAACTTTACGAGTGCAATTAAATTTTTCAATTAGTATTTAGTAATGTTCCTCTAAAAGAGCTTAACGATTTTTTTTAAGCAAAACATACAAGTACGTTTAGATATACAAACACATCTACATGGTAAACATGTTTATAAATATACTATACATCGTATTAATTCGTATATAAATTTACAGTGAAGTAAAATTTTAAAATTTAAGAGTTAAGAAAATTGCAAAACTTATTAATGATTTAAATAACTCATTGCGCTTTAATAATTATTTTAAAATATTAAAATTTAAATTAATTCAAAATATCATTAGTGTTACACTGTATTTTTGTGACAGAGCACAGCTTAAATGATATTTAAGTAAATATTTAATATAGATTAAAATTTGGGTAAACCACTGTTTCGCTAATTTTTTTTTTATATGCATTTACTACAACTTTTAAGCTTCTAACGAATTTTCTAATTAGTTTCACTGAGGCTTACATCTGTTGCAGTTATACACAAACATGCATACAATCATTACTAAATATTATAGTTGCATGCGTTTTTTATTCTTCAATGAGTACACACAGATGTTAATATAAAAACATGTTAAGGCGTGTTCGAGTAAAATACTCTTTAAATTAAATAAATTAAATCAATTAAATAATGTCCTAATTCTGTTCGAAGATTGTATCGTCTTGTCTATAACGAAGCATTTGCTGTAAGAAAATATTTTCTATAGCCATCGTTACTAATTAAAATTGTTTTCCCTTTTTCATTTGTTTTGATGATTATGTTAGAATTTTTTATAAATGTTTCAGCTGTTTTGAAGGTGTGTGAATTAGACAAGTCGATACTTTTCGGTTACAGCTTAATGCCCTAATTCTGTTCGACGATTGTATCGTCTTGTCTTTGGACAAAAAAAAACCGCAGTTGTTTGTAGAAGGTTCGTGTATTTGCTTTATGATTTGGTCTAAACATTATATCCAACACATATTTTATCAAATATTTTTAACACTATTGAACAATAGTTTAATTTTATTTTTATGTTTTAAAAACAATGTAATAATATTTTTATATTTCATTATCAAAGACAACAACCATTTTTGAAGAAAATAATTTAGTGAATTCAAAAACAAGAACTCAGAAGTATTTTCATACTAAAACGTCCTAAATCTTCTTACTGAATTAGGGCATAAGACAAAATGTTAGACCAAGGATTTTGTTTTGAATACGAAATCTGGAAAAATGTCGAAAGAGCTTAGTGTAAGCAATATAGATTTTGATAAATATTTCAAATTAAATCTACGACATTTCGAGACAATGTAAATGCAGTAGTAGTTAAATTCATGCTATTTTTTGTTAAGAATATTTCTATTTTTCTATTACTATATTACCTGTTCACTTAAATTCCTGTGTAGCTTTAAAATGTCATTTCCAATAGATTAAAAGAAAATATTTTGTTGCTATTTCTTCTTATTTATACAAAATCTTGCACCATAAAGTATTGAAGATTTATGAATTTTATTCTGTTTTCTAGCCATAAAACAAAACAAAACATTATTATAGAATTTTTGCTTAACTTTTGCAAACCATAAGCAAGGTGTGTGTAAGAAATAAACAAAAAGTCCATAAATATTGCAGTGACATTAAAGAAAAAATATAATTCCAAATATTTTCGGAATAATATATGTAGGTATAAGTATATATATAGTTTTGCTATCAACAAAGATTCAAAAAGGTTTCTATCGAAATTAAGGTCACCATAAGCTTCAAATGCTTGATGTTTTGGTTACGGAACTAATCAGTAGACTTTTACCCAAAAGTTTTTGAAATAAATTAAAAGAAATAACATATGTTTATGGTAAAACTCTTAAAATGTTAATGAGAATTACAATATACAAACACAAGAAGTTTTAAGGTCTTTGCACACACACAACTTTATTCGGTTAGTCTTTCCAAAAATGAATGGCAAATAAATATGCTTGGGTACATCTGAAATAAAATATTTGATTTTTGACATTGTTATTTTTATATAAGCTATTTATGGTCAGTTTCCTGAACTATTAAGATACAAGTAAAACAAATCAAGTTCATCGTTTTTCCAAACGCTTCGTCGGCTGTTTTCCGATGTCATTGGAGAATTTTTTTTTATTATTAAATTGATTTTCGGTCACATTACTAAATCAATTATGGAAAAACTGCACGAACAATTAAGTGTATAGTTTATATAATAATAAATAATAGAAAATATGACAAACGAACTTAAAAAGTAATATCACAGAACTCTTTCTTTTGTCAGGTTATTGCAATATTTGCTTTTTATTTTTTCTTTTAAATACTTCCATATTTCCCCAATGTGACAGTTTAAAAATTAATAGAAAATAAAAATTAATATAGGATTGAATCAACTTGCTTGTTTTGTAAAAATTTTTGTTTGAGCATATACAATTTTCTATGATTATACGAGTATATTGTCATTTTCAATAACATATTAAGATTCTAACTAGAAAAATATAATTTTTTTAAATTATTGCACAAACTTGAATTGAAGTCTTTTGAGAAGTTCCATAAGCAGCAACGAAATGCATATAGACTTTGTTTAACAGAAATAAAAGCCAAACTTTTTAAAACATCAAAGACTAAATGCCAAATTAGTATACTTCGATACTTCTTAAGCCTGAAGCACACTATCGGCACAATGTACCGATTTTCGTCGGCTCTCTGAAATCCAGTCATAAGTGTTAAGCTTAATTTGCCTTATTTCTCAACTAATTGAAATATAAATACATAATTGCACCACACTGCCATTGGTAATAAAGCTATATAGATTTATGCGAGAATTAATTGAGTAATAGTGTCTTATGATTTATTACTTGTTACTTTATTACAATGAGTAGAAGAAAATCGGTACATTGTGCAGATAGTGTGCTTCAGGCCTTAGATAAGAATTTTTCAGCTTTCGATTTTCATATCTATGAAGGCAACAAAGAAGTTATCAAGGCACACTCATCTTACAGACAATTTGACTGTATTACTATTGCACACTTTTCTTATAGAAAACTTGGCCGAGTCACAGCCACATTAAGTGTATTATAATACAGTTTCCCAAGATTATACTTTTTTTACTTTTTTTAAGAAATTCATTATTTTCTAATAAAAAAAGTCCACTGTATCTCCTGAGCACATTTTTTTAAATGGAAAATTCGATTGTTTTTATCATCATACTTTTATTATAAAAAATTTTACTATGTCGATACAGCACACTTTTCTTAATGAAAAGCATAATTTTTTTATTGAAAAGAATACCTTCATTCATTTTATTATAGAAAAGCACACTTTTCTTGTAGAAAAGCATTTTTTCCTATAAAAAATAAAAATTTTAACTATTCTAGAAAAACCTACTTTGTTTTAGAAAAGCACACTTTTTCTTGCAAAAATAATCGACTATGTCTGCATACTTTACTTATGGAAAAGTTGCACCTCACACACCACAATTTCCTTTAGAACACACAGAAACGTTAAGTTTGTCCTTTACTCTAATTACGCGATGGCACCAATCGGCATTTGAACTCCCTCAAAATTGTTTATTTCTATTAACGAATGAAGTAATTTTCAATTATCGAACTTGGAAAATAAAGTTGCAATAAAATAGTCTGGTTACAGGGAGCGTATACTTAATGCGCAATTCAAACAAATTTCATATAACGCAGAAGTAGTGAATCATGAACTCTAATGCCGAGTACACATCTGTAATTTTGTGGTGTCGTTTTCAAAATATGTACAATGCAGTTTACCTTAAGTTTTTTGTATGGAAAAATATCGGAAATGACAAAAGTTGCCACTAGTACACACTATTAAGATGTCACAAAAAGCCATAGTATGTACTCAGCATAACAATATTTTTCTAACATAAGCCTGGTACTCTGTTCACAATTTCGTGCGAAATGCTGTCAAACTACATGTAAAAGTATTTGGTATGAAATATTTGCGAAATAAATTTGCAAAAGTAGTACTCTGTTCTTATTGCGAAAAACGCGTAAAATCTATCTGGCAGCATGGTTTTCCATGCAAACTGACTCTGGCATCACTTTAGTTTCGCTGCGAAACAACATGAGCAGTACTTTTTTCGCATGGAATTTTGGCAATGTTGCCTACTTTTTTCAAGCAACAAAAGCGTAAAATTTATAAAAAAAAAAGTTGGACTACACTGAGTACATGTCAAGATTTTTCACCCGAAATAATCAATGTTGCTGAAAATTTTTCACAACTTCGAACAGAGCATCAAACTATACATAAAAAATACATATTTGATATCAGCTAAACTAATCTAAAATATTTTGTTATGAATTAAGCTTTGTCACATTTAGCACAAGCTTTAAGGCAATATTAGCAACAAACCATAGTTCATCTTTTATAAATAGACAAAGTTTTAAAAATAATTGCTATTATTATTTTATCATTAACAAACTTAAACAATTGAAATTATTGGAACGTGGTTAAATGACAATTGGAAAAGAAATGAATTATAAACGACAACTTATGTCATTGGAATACAATTAAAATTACCAAATATTATCATAACAAGCATGATTTATAACATTAAACTATTTATCGAATATTTTAGTAAATAGTAATATTTATTTTTAGTAAGTAGGGTAACCACAGTTTTACATATAAGTACGAGTAACTTGGCAAAAAGTTATGCCTTCAAGGTGAGTTCAGGTTAGATGTTGCCACAAGCTGCAGGTTTTTTTTCTTGCTTCCTGCTTATGTGCGAAAGCAGAAAAACAAACATTATTTATTTGGCAATAAAGATTTATGATTGTTATTGTTTTCATTTCTTATTTCTATTTTAACACCCAGCAATATGATTTGGAGAAAAAAGTATGGTGCTGTATTTTCATAATATTTTATAAAGAGCAAAAACTCACTTGCACAAAGTATTAAAAAAGAAAAAAGATTTATGTTTGATTGCTTAGGAGAACATGACTTTCATTAATTATTCCACTCTTGATTGGCAAGTAATTGGTATTTTTTTCAAAAATGTGTACAAAAGCTTCCAAAATAAAAATAAAACTTGCATTCAAAGCTTCCGTTGTTAGTTTTATTGCTTAATATTTAATTATGCTTTGAATGAAAAATTGATACCCATATATTTTCATACCTGTAATAAATAATTTCAATTAATAATTACTAATTCTGTAGTTAATCGTGATGTTGCAAATTTTCCTACTCCCATGTCTTTCTTTTTAGCTGTAGAAAAGGCAAATTATTTTGCTATCTGGGAAGGTTATCTCTCGCTTGATGGCTTGAAAAATGTATAAGGTATTCCATGCCACTCCTGACAAGCACAATTGATTTATGAGCATCTCATCACGTGGATATTTTAACATTTATTCCATTCCATTATTTATTCTATTACTTCTTCATTTTGCTGTCTTGGCTGAGTATTTAACCAGCTACAAAGAAATATATCTTCAAGTCCAAATTAATATTTGCTTAAGAATTGTCGATTTATTTTATAAAGCTTTGGTTGTCACATATTGAAATTGATATGAGTGTGCTTGAGATCCAGTCTCAATGCGCGAATATTTACTTGGTTTTTTTTTTGCAGGTCATACAGATCGACTTTATATTTTTCTATATATACACCTCGTTAAAGCAAAAAGGACTTAAAAATATTGTATTAACAAGAATAAATTTCTTACTCAGGCCCATCTTCTCAGAAAAAAAAAAATATTTTTCCAATCAACAAAAATCAATTAAGAGTTTAAGTTTTTCAAATCTTTATTATTTCTTACATTTTAAAACAAAAGCTGTGCTAGAACCATTGAACAACTAAATTTTTAAGAAATTAAATTTTTAAGCAAAAGCTTATATGATTCAATTTAATTTTAAGCTGCTTTTTTTAGGCCTGGTCCTTAGTGTTTTTGTTTTTAATTTAAATATTGATAGAAAAATATAAATATAGATAATAAATGTATCTCCTAAAGTTTTTTTCCCAGTGTAGCTTGCAAAGCAAAATGAACTTAATTTACGCAATATATGCAAGTAGAATTTATTTTAATTACAAATTGTCTAACAACAATAATACTTAGAAAACATAAAACTAAATCGGAAAACTATTAACAACACTTATGATAACTTAGCTGTATGTTTAAAAAGTTAAATGTTTAGCCAACAGCAATATCAACAGCAAAGTAATGGCAGGCACAAAAGAAGTAAGAGCAAGGAGAGGAGAAAACGAACAGCATCATCATCAGCATCCGCATCAGCAACTATTAAGTACAATAAAAAGTGAAGCCTTAATCAATGTATGGCAAAAGTTTGAGCCTAATCGTTGGCAATTATTTGAGTGAAACGTGGCGTTAACTTTTACGTGAGTTAGCAAGTTTTCCCTGCTGCCTACAACTACTGGCTGTGGTAGGTACCAGAGTAACTACATATAAATATATATTTACTATTTCTCCACTTACTTTTTTATTTATTTATTTTGAACAGGTAGAACATTTAAGTGCATGTTGCTTGAACTTTTCAATGCTTACTCAGCTTAAATGCTGAAATTATACAATAAAAGTTATGACAACAACCACAACTAAGCAGAGCATTCATACGTATAGAGAGAGTTGATGATGATGATGATGATGATGATGTTGTTGCCACTATGTTGCATGTTCAACAAATGAAACGAATGAACCTGCAAATTTAACAGCACAACTTTTGCAGTTTGACAAAAAGTACGAGTACACTACATACATTTATTAAATAACTTTGTTACTTACTGTATTGCTGCATTGTAACATTGTGTTAGAAATGTGGTAATTTAAAAAAAAAACAATATTCTTTTGCTCTATTTATTTTAGATATTTTTTGTAACTTTTTTTCATGCATAAATGATTAAAAGGAAAAATCTGAATAATCAAGCAAAAAGTTATGATAGTTGCAAGTTTTTCTTTTCAAGGATATGTTTAACAAAAAATTTATGAAAATGTATGAATTAAATTTTTTTTATTTTTTTTTTTTTGAAAATTCATTTCTGCCATGTCATGCAAAATGTTGGAGGAATATTAAAACTTGAATTTGTTAAATGACAGAATATATTTTCTGTGTGCATTTTAATGCAAATGTCAGCACCTTTTAATGTCTAATAATTTTTTGTTGATTTTATTTTCTATAAGAAATGTTTGCTCAATGCATATAAAATAGTTGTGTAGATACGTTCGTGTGTTCTTCATGTAAAACAGAGTTAATAGTTATCAAAAAGTTTATGTGATGGTGGTATTATTACACATCTTTAAGTTTATTCGCAATCTACACCTCCAACAAAAACTCGTTCAAAAATATTTTTTGATCGTAAAAACATATTTGAGTTTTTTAATAATAATTGCTGTAATATTATTTATAATTATTAGTTAATTATAATTAGTTATTATTAATTTTTATTAATTATTTTAGTCATTATTATTTATTATAAATTTGTATTAGTTATTACTAATTATTATTAATTACTAATAATTATAATTAATTACACTAGCAAACAAGGTTTTGGACTGGAGCAACCAAATATCTTTCCTAAGGTAATTTGGTTGGCTGAATTCGAATCTGTAATTGGTTTTTCTCTATCACGTCCGGTTTTCGAGATACAAAAAAAAAATACATAAAAAATCATCAGTTTATTTAAAAATCAATAAATTTTTAAAAGTGAATGGCGTTATTTAAACGTCGTTTGTATTTTAATAGTTCGGTTTCACGTAAAGGGTCCGCCAGATAACTTTTTTTTTAAAAATGCTATAAAAAAAACTACTCAATATTTTCTCAAATTTCTTTTTTTATTTGAAAGTACAATCCTTCCGGTTAATAATGAAAAATAATTTCATTCAAATGGCTGCCTCGGCTGGCCATGCAGTAGCCTACACGATCGGTCCAATTTTTAAGCACATTATCGATTGTGTGCAGCTGTATTTCACCAATGGCTTCACGAATATTGTCCATTAAAGCGTCAATTGTCTCTGGCTTGTCGGCGTAAGACTTATCTTTGATGGCACTCCACAAATAATAGTGCAACGGTGTCAAATCGCAGCTCTGAGGTGGCCAAACGACATCAGCTCTGCGGCTGATAATGGGATCTTTAAAAACAGGGCGCAAAACATGGAGTGTAGCTTCGGCTGTGTGGCACGTAGTGCCGTCCTGTTGAAACCAAATGTTGTCAATATCCTCCTCTTCAATTTTTGTGAACAAAAATTCGTTCAACATGGCCCGATAACGATCGCCATTGACTGTAACGGCCGCTCCTTGCTCATTTTCGAAAAAAAAATGGCCCAATTATGCCTCTGTACTAAAATCCGCACCAAACAGTGACTCATTTTGGGTGCGTCGGCTTGCGGGGTTTCTGTGCCCCAAATGCGACAATTTTGCTTGTTTACATACCCGCCAAGATCAAAATGAGCTTCATCTGAAAAGATGATTTTTTGACAAAATCGGCATCTTCTGTAAGTCGATCGCAGGCCCACTTAGCGAAGCGTATACACAACCATATTCGTTTAGCCGAAGGATAAAACTAATTATCTGTCAAATCAGACATGAGCTAAGTGTTACCATTCACGCAATAAGCACAAATAAGTTATTAGAGTCTAGTAATAGCCTCCCAGCATGATTTTGTCTCAAAATCCTTGATAATTTCTTTAAATTTTCATTAAATCTTGGTGAGCACGCTCCCCTTGTTCGCCGCTCTGCAAATGACTGGTAATGAATAATTTGATGGACGATTTGAACTAATTTGGAAATCCATGCGACATTTGCGTGAGTAATATTTTTTCGATTTTTCATATTGAATCCAGTAACTTTTGTTAAACAGAAATAACAGTTCAGCAACTATTGCAAAATGTTGTCGGTGTCCACGGTTTGTTCAAATTTCTGACAGCAAAACCAAAATAAGGTAAATATGCATATTTTAATGATTCTGATATTGCATATTCTTTTATTCCAACCAAATATTCACCACACACAAAGCAAAAAAAGAAACTTGAATCAGTAACACACGATCTCCCTGACATGCTTAAACGCTACTATTATAAAGATTTAGAATGAATGTGGGCTTCTGTAAAATTAATAATTTTGAAATTGTAATGTCAGTGTTGATTGTTTTACAGTATTTCCAGCAAGCGATAAAAAATTAACCAGACATGATAGACCA
Organism: Nowickia ferox; assembly: GCA_936439885.1. Lineage (NCBI taxonomy): Eukaryota > Metazoa > Arthropoda > Insecta > Diptera > Tachinidae > Nowickia > Nowickia ferox. The sequence goes on along the minus strand of OW387026.1, from coordinate 99,111,840 downwards.
ATTTTTCAACACACCCAGATTAGTTTAAAAAAAACATGCTTCGTCTCTGCAGACAATTTTTTTTCCTAATTTGTATTATTAATTTTTATTAATTATTATTGGTTATTACTAATTATTATTAATATATATTAATTAAAATTAATTATTATTAATCATTATTAATTATTAATTATTACTAATTATTAATTATTAATTATTATTAGTATTATTATTATTATTATTATTATATTAATATAGAATTAGAAAAAAATTATTATTTGATTACGAAAAGCTTCTTCCACTCCATTTAAATTTTTACACTTTTTTTATTTTAAACATCTTATAATATAATATGAGAAATTAGCTTGATAGCTTTTTACAAACTTGGCTTTATTATTATGCCTCTTTCTTGTTTTATCTTTTCTGAGGTCATGTTAGCTCTTTTATTCAGTATGATTCACAATTGTTTGTAAATTATTGTGCTTGTATCCTTTAGCCTTTTGTTGTAGCCTGCACATTTGGAGCAATAATGCACTTATAACTGAGTTCTATGGCACAAGTTAGACTGCAAGTTTTAAAAGAAAACTACTGAAGTGTTGGCCATACTGACACTTTCAAACAAAAGTTTCTTTTTTTCTTTTAATTTTGTAATCTTTAAAAGAGCTTTTAAAACCGACATTACATTTTTGGGAAGGGCATGATAAACTTGTGTTGAGATTAAGGTTTTCAGAAATAATAAGATAATCTTTTGAAGTCATTCCCACTAACTCATTCACTCATTAATTCGTTTAGCCTAAAAATGCCACTATTCACCCTTCCTGTTCACTTTGAATGATTTTTTTATATTAACTCTTAGTTAGAAAACTCTAACCATTTCTTACATTACATTCTATATATAGGCAAATGAACATTAAGTTTAATGCCATGATATTAATAATTTATTCACATCCCTCGTATTCACTGCTTTTAAGTTTCAGCAATTCTTTTAACATAAAAACTTCTATTCAACTAAATGGCCAGTCTTAGATTGTGCAAAAGTATGAATAACAACATGACTTTTAGTAGTTGAAAGTTGTAGAAAATACGTAGGTAAGTTTCCGTTTCAAGAAAATCGGAAACTTATCAAACATTTCATTCTCATGCACACAAGTAGTTCAGCTATTCGTGCTGAATATTTTTCGGTATGTCAGTAAGTGTGAGTTATTACTTAAAATAGAATAAATTGCACTTTGTTTTTTCTTCACATTAATACCTTTTCTTCTTCCTACAACTTATAAATAATTGTTATGTTTCAGCTCTGGCTCTTCTTCGTATTCTTTATGCGGAAGTAGATAAGAGTAAACTACACTTGAAACATACCAATGCTGGTAATACAAGGAAGAAAAGCTACACTTACATATATTTGAATATACAGTTATGTGTGTGTGTGTGTGTGTGTGTGTGTGTGAGACCATACAATGCTACTGTTTATCTCTTTCAATGCTCAAACATACAATCACATTTTGTGCCCTGCTTTATGTAGCCAGTAATTTTAGTACTTTAACTACTTCCAGGTGTAGCTTTTGTATCCTTTATGCTTTTGTTAAGAACTAAATTTAATAGAAGAGATTTTTGCAAATAAACTTCAACTGACCAAAATGATTATTTATGACTGGTAAGCCATGCCCTTGTTTCTTCATTTCCGAAGGAACTTCTTTTGTTTTATTTGCTTTTATAGATTTAAGTTAGTTAAAATAATTTCGAATTTTAATATTTAGTTGAGGATATTTTCTTAGAAAATGTATTGAAAATGAACTTTTTGTTGGAAAGCTGAATAGCTAAATCTATTTTAGAAATAAGTTGTATCCGTACAAAATTTCTTATATGTAGTTGTATGTGTTTCTTAGCGAGGGAGGGATAGTAAATAAGAGAAAGCAACTAGATAAAAAAATATTTCTCTAAAACAAACTTATGAATTACAAGGAAAATATAAATTTGAAGCTGTTGAAAAACAGATCATAATTTTTATGTGAAGGATGTAAGTTACAAAATTTCAGTAAATCCAAAAACGCTTTTTCAATATAACTGTGTATCTTAATGAGGGATACAACTCAAGAGTAGAAAAAAGTGTTGAATTTTTACAATGGGCTGCCAAGTCCACTGTATATTGTTTTTTTGCAAAAATTTAATATTAAAATGTTTGAGCAGGTCCCCTTTGGAGGAACAAGTGCGATATGTGTCTTTGACAGTTATTTTTTTCAGACCTCTTAGATCAGCTACTTTCAAACACACATACTCTGATATTTGCATTTGAGGTAAACGGCTTTGAAACCTTTTAAATTTGTTCTTGTTTCTTTGCAAAATAAAAGCAAGCATTGTTGTCGCCGATATCTGATTGGCTGTTGTACTCTCGCCGTTGAGAAAGCACAAAAAGCTCTTTATAAAAGTTTGCACATTGGAAATATGGCTTGAACGTAGCTGCCTTAGATCATTCTTAACTAATGTATTTTAAAGTGCTCAGCAGTGGCATCAGTGATTTCGCTTTCACTCAAGATAATTTGATCTACTTTTTGCACCAAAATTATTTTCAGACAAAACTTTGGGCCGATTTGGCTAAAATTTGGAATTGAATATATTTTTAGACGCAGGCACGGCTGGAATTTTTGATTTTTGTAATAGTAGAAAGTTTTAGCATTGCCACCGTATGCAAAAAGGAAGTTAGAAAAATATTTTTTTTTTAATTCGTCACGATAAAAATATACAAAGGAGCCAACAAAATAATATGTAGACAAAACTTGCTTGGAAAAGTTGTTAACGATAAATAAATAAAAAATAGTTTGCATCTTTCGCTTCAACGAATCCAAATCTTGTTTTGAAACAACATTTAAATCAAATATAAATAATCAAGTTATAAAAGGGATCACTGTGAATATTAGGCCCACAGAGCTTAATATATTTACAGACAGCAAGTCAGCAATTAGGGCAATCACAACCGAAAGAGTAAATTTTATGACCGCTTTAGATTGCAAGAACATGATAAACAATTATGCAGTACATGGCAACATTCGTCTTTTATGGGTGCCGGCCCACTACGGCGTAACCGGAAATGAACGTGTATATGAACTGGCGAAAAAGGCTGGAACGTTGCGGACAGTAACTCTAATTAATGTAAAGTCTTTCAAAGCAGCGAAGATTGAGTTAGAAAATCGGGCGAAGACGGCCCACAGGGCACGATGAAATTGTGACACTGTGGGTAATCTTACCAAGGTTCTATGGGGCGACCCTAAACAAGTCCGAGCTAGGAAAGTTGACCAGCATCTTAACGGAACACGAGCGCATTTGTAGCGGATTGAAGCCACGAATGACAATGAATTCAGGGCATGCATGGAGGACATGGAGACAATGGAGCACTTTATTTGTCATTGTCCAGCTTTCGTCCAACCGACATCCCGTTATTTTGGGGATGACAACTTACCGGGCATTACCTACCTAAGAGGTATTAACTGGAAAAGTTTGAAGGTCTACGTGAACGTTACTGAGTTCCTATAAAGGTGGGTTTCATTTGTTAATTTACATAAGAGCGCACAACAGGCCTGTAATGGCTTATGTGTATATCACCAGACATGAGCGTAATGGCTCCTCTTTCCAACATAACCTAACCTAAGCTAAATCAGTTTCACTGCTAATAAAATTGTAAGCAACATCCGTGTTTTTATCTTATTAATTTCACAAATACAAACATTAAAAAGTTTACTATATTTCAAGCTGAGGCTGTCTGATATTAATCAAAAGGCTGAAAATAAAACCGGAAACGAATTATAAACAAAATTAATTCAGAATTATTTTCTTAACATTTTTCATCAAAGAAAATTATGGCAAAATTCATGGTCAACATTATCAAAAGCGTATGCGCAGTTTATAATTATGGAAAAAGTTATTTGATTTAAACTTATAATTACACGGTTTTTTCAATCACAGCAATAATGTTCACCAAAATATTTTTGTCTTTTTTTTTAACTATTTACTATCCCCTCTCTTTTGCATATTATGACCGATTTTCTTCTTTTTGTTAAATAACTGCTAAAATAAAGAAATTTTACAAATACAAGCAGTAAAAAGATATTCTCAAAATATTGTTATTTTACCACTACTAGCAATTTCAATCCCATTCACTTTATGTATGAAGCATACGCTTGATAAAGCTTTAGTTTTGAGCCTTTAAAAACGTCAATATTTTGTGATCTATTTATTTGCATAACAAAGGATAAACACGTGTGTATGTGTACATCACCACCTGGTAATTCTACAATCACTTTTATATCTAACCATATTAACGGCTTTCATGCCGCCGTTTTTATTATTATTGCTAGAATTTTCCCTAAACACACACATGACATAAGAGTGTGCAAAAAGAGCAAAGATTATTTATGCATATACGAGAATATTTGTTATTTTCCTTTTTTTTTTTTTTTGTTGAGTACAACAAAATCCATTTGTGTCACACAACAAATCTCTGCTGTGGATTTATACAAAAATGTGTGTATGTGTGTGTGTAAGAACAGCTTATAGTGGCAAAATCTTACACAGCCTGTGGCCTCAATTTTTATATAAGGAACAAATACCTGTAGTTGACAGAGTATTTGGTACATTATAATAACCTACAAAATCAAATAAGGACATAAGGACTTGTATTTTTTAAATTTTAAGTGCGATGGATGCACAGTGAAAGAAAGCTTTACATGTAGACTTAAGAAAGCTGTTAAAACGTTATAAAATATGGCGCTTAAGGAAAAGCTATGGCTTTGAAAATTTTGGTGGGGGGGTAGGCAGATAACGCTACAAGATGGAAAAGTTCTACAAAAGCCAACCGCGAATTTGGTTTATAATGTAGATCTTCTTTATATATAACAACTTTTTTTTGTGTTAAGAATTGTGTTAAAAATTGTGAATTTAAAATTTTCGTTTAAACTAAATTAAAGAAGCCGCTGCCCAGTCAGTACTATAGTTATTCCCTGTGTGATGATTTAACATTTGCCACTCTCTTCCATATCCGTATCTATTTAAATTTATGATTGCTTTATTTCCTGTTCTTTCTGCTCCATTTTTGTTACTATTGAATATGAATGTTTTTTCTTCAACTCGGCTCTTCTCTCAGTTTTACAAGTGCCTCTATATTTACAACACTCTCAATGGCATTTTATTTAACAACTTCGCTTCTGTTTTTTTTTTTTTTTTTTTTTCTTAGTCACTAGCTTACACTAATAGCATTCAATGGTTGCTTATGCAGCGCAAGCCAGTGACCTGGTTGTACCACCCCATCCATCCACCCCAGCTTCTTACAATTATACATATTTTTTATTTTTATTTTTTTTTTTTTTTTTGTTCCTGGATGCCACACTGCCTTGTCATTTTTGCTTGATCCAAACAGTAATGGAATGTGGTTTGGCTTTAAAATTCTGCACGGGATTTAATTTTGACAGTTCAATGATATATTGTTAAATGCACCCTGTGGCTTGAACAAAAAATTAAGGAGAAACGAAAAAAAAAATAAACCATGCAAAACTCAACAAAAAGAGGAGAAAAAAAGTTCCAACGCAGTGTTTAACAAAAACACCAGAAGAAGAAAAAAAAGCATCGATTCATTGTTCCGAGATGGTTGGTTGATGTGTTTTGTAGGAGGAATTGCAAAATGAAAAGTACAAAATGATGTTTAAAACAGAAAGCAAAATGAAAAAATCATTGAAGTACTTGTTTGTAAATGAAGGGTATTTGAAAATCATAAATTCGTCATGCCATAATTTACTGGTTTTACAGAAATTACAACTAAAAAGAAAACCAACAAATGAATATAAATGAATGCAAAAGAAATTTATATTAAATATAGATCAAATTAACAGCAAGATAAATGGTTTTAAAGTGTGAAGAAAAAGTTTGCTAAAATGCATGTTTGTAGATATTTTTTTTTATAAAATTTTACAAGAACTTGAAATTTAAAAACTTAAAATTAAGTAATTACCAAGCGCTTTTATGTTATACGAGTAAAGGGTGTTTCGATGTAAGAATTTCCTTAGTCAACTTATGAAGCATTTCCATAAACACTGAAGGGGTAACATACAAAAAAGTAATATGAATGAGTTTGTAATATTAATTAAAATATTTGTAATATTAATTAAAAAATTAATTAAATTTTCACCTATAAACAATTTGATAATATCAATTAAGTTTTTCCAATCAAATTAATTAATACAATTAAAAATTTAATTGAATCAATTAAATTATTAATTGAAAACATTAATTGGTGAATACTTTTTTCTGTGAACCAGAGTTCTTAAGATATTTTTAATGTATCAATCACTATTCCATTACTAAATTGACATGAATTGCAAGCCTTATTGGTGATTTAAAAGCTTCAAAATTTTACAAAATACTACGAATTTTTTGACTAAGCAATAGCAATTATTCTTCAAACTTGCTCAGAAACAAAATATTTAGCCCGTAAGCAAGAATAGCTATCAAACTTTTCTTTTTGGTGAGGCTCTCACCAGCGGAACATCGGGAATAAACATCATATCTTACGGAAGCGCATTTCAAGGGGAGAGAGACCACCCAAAACTCTTGCCTACAGGCCTGTTTCGGCAAAGCAATAGTTTTTGTTGAGTATTGAATTACACAAAAAATTGTCGCACCTAAATTAATTTTAATTTAAGCGTACAACTTTTCAACCACATTCGAGATACAACTACTTAGTCCATATTTACACTATGCAAGTCTTATTGCTAAGCTGATTAGTTTGATGGAGAGAGAGACGAGGGGAACAGTAACGTTTCTTTTCCCCTCCTATCGCTTACCTAACAAACTAATCAGCTTAGCAATAAGACTTGCATAGTGTAAACTAGGACTTAGAAACATTTTTTTTTCTGTTACACTATTTGTTGCAGCTGCATAGAAGCATTTTTGTCAAAATTTGCAAAGGTGTCATGCAGAAGTCATTTTATGGCATGCGGTTGCGGTCAACTTTGATATCTCTCCTTTTGCATTTATTTTTTCTTCTATTTTTTTTTTCATTTTCATTCAATTAAATAAACTTTGTCAGCAAATTTTCTCACTGGTCATTGTAATTAAACCACAAAATGTTTAACAAAATTATACAAATTTGCATAATGTCACCTTTTATTACAGGTGCTTGCATCTATACAAACATACATACATTAATATGTACATATATCAAGAATTAGGGTTTTAAGCTCCAACATTTTCCCGTTTAGTAGACTGTGGGGATGTTCGGTGGAATGTGATTTAAAATATTAGAAAAATTTAGTGAGTTTCTTAAAATGCGAGCAATACGGATAATAGACATACCAAGTTGTGTTTGTTTAAATTAATTAATGATTAACTGAAATAAATGCACTTCACTTGTCTGTGCTGTAAACCAATTCTCGTATTCCATTTTAGTGAAAAGTTTATGTGAAATATTTTTTCGTGTTGTTAAGCAACGTGTACTTGTATTTCATTTTGTTCCAGCTTATGAAACTCATCAGTAGACTTCAACCCAAAAAATTTTTTAAATAAATTAAAAAAATCGGTTACTATATTTGCATGTACGCAGTTGCATGATTTTAATTAGTTTTTAGTTTAAACTTATATTAAGCGCTTTTGTAAAACCAAGCTTATTATCACATGACACGGCTTTTAAGGCTAAAACCATTAATTATTTCAATAATAATAAATAAATAGTAATAATAATAAATAGTAATAAAATCCCTGCTATTTCGATATTTTTATATTACAGAAAAAATAATTTGTTTTTTTCTTAAATCACAGTCAAATAGTAAAGCTTTTAATTGTGGCCACGTAACAGTATGTACATTGTGGTTTTCACTTGCAACTTAGTTTTATTGTAGCACTAAGCAGTAGAAAAAAAGAAGTGGTGACTCATACCGCAAGGTATCATCAGCCTGACAGTAGTAGGAAAACGAAAAAAAAAGTATTAAATCAAATATGATGAAGATTGATTGTGCTGCGTACTTTCTAATAATTGCTTCCTATGATATTATAGCAACAAGATTTTAAACAAAATTCATTAATATTATTTTTGAGCTATAGGAAAAAATGCACACTGAATCACTTGTCATTTTCTTAAGTTTCTAAGCGTTAGTAATTGAATAACTTTTGATTTGAACAACATCAATTACATTTGTTACAGTAGAATTTTTGTTTTGTTGAGAGTTTTTTGTTTGCCTTCTTAGTTTTCTTTTTTTTTTGGTGCCTGGAAGAGGGGAAGCGGGGAGTACAGTGGTAAGAGAAAATAGAAATTTGGTGTTATTATGCCATAGTGTATGTTATTCTAGCGTGGCACACAGTGGGATGGTTTCATACATTTTTGTACCCATCTTTTTTCATAAAATTTTTCTTATCCAAGCAGATATAATTTCGGAACTAAAAAAATTTTTAAAACTCAGCAAAAATTACTGCTTTCCTAAAGCGTATTTGTAAGGAGAAATGTTACAGAATCACTTGTTGTTGCGCATGAATAAGGAATTTTTTTGTTCCAAAAAGCCATGCATTTTTTGCCTTACTAAAGTACTTTACATAAGTAATACTCAGATGCAAAAGTAACTGGTTTGCAAAATTTTTGGTGATGATTTTTTACTTTGTTAGATAGCCCGATTTTTCAAAGTTTTTCTTATCAAGTCAAGCTTTCAAATCAGATTTCTCTCTTGCTGGTAATATGCATGCTGAGTTTCTTAAAAAGCGGTAAATTTTAGCGCCCATGAAATCCATACATAATGTAGAAATCAATTTGCTTAATATTTTTTATCAATCGACAAAAATCTTTATCTATCATTTCTTTGAATATATCGTCAGATTTCAAATCCTGTTTGGATAAATGACGTCTTAAGAAGATTATAAAAAAAGACTTGATAAAAACAGTAAGTGATAAAAAATTCCAGTTTAAGTTAATTTTTTGTTAGAATTTTATGAACATGTTGTATCTAATTTTTCTACCCCTTTTTATGTGAACAAGTAAACTCTTCTTTTAAGTTTAAGGTTTTTATATATTTTTATTTTATATTTCAATATTAACTTTTTCCGAAAATCTTTTTTATATTGTTTTTTAATTTTAAATTTTTTCTCAATCACAAAAAAAAATTTTTGTTTTCTTTAATCTAAAGTTCGTATTTATAGGAAGCCAAGTTACATGTGATAATTTTGTTTTCTAAACACCACAACGTAATCATCGGCATTCTTGTGTTTGGTCCACTGTGTATGGTTTCAGTTGATGCAAATTTTGGCTTTTTATACTAAAATTTTTTCCTGCAAATATAATATAGAAATTATTTCGATTCATCGTATTACAATTTGCTGAAAGCTTTTTATAATGAATGCTCAATTTCTCATTTCAATACAAAATGCTGGTTTTAAGTTCTTAAAGTTTACTTTTTTATCGTTGTGAAAATGGTCCTAAAGCTTTTAATTTTAGTTGATTTGTTATTTTTGTTCGAACTTTATTTTTTTTTTTTTTCTTTTGGTTTGGTTTTGAATAGGCCCAAGTTCGTTTATTTAGGAAGCTAAATTTTATGTGATAATTTTTTGTCAGTGTTTGTCTAAACTGTATTGCATTCCATCCTTTAATTTTATTTAAAGAATAGCCTGGGAGAAATTATTAAAATAATTTTTTCCCATTAAGAATTAAAAATTATTTAATTTGTTGATGCTTAAGGACTTGGGTATATCTTATTAACGGGTAATTTATCATAATTTTATATTTAATTTTTTCTGATCCCTGCCAATGTTTGTATGTACTTTGAAATACTTTAAGTTCAAATGGTGTTATCGAGAAGATTGCACAACTAAAAGCGTGAAAGTAAAAATAATTTTTTAATTAGCAACCTTGCATGGACTTTACTAAATTTTTTCGAAATAAACTAAAACTTTTCTAGAAACCATAAATGTATTTTTAATATTTAAGCATTTCTCTACAAAATCGCATTTTTAAATTTTTTAAAATGAGTGGTAAAAAAATGGGGTTTCTGACACCAAAAATTCCACTGTGCGGCATGTGCTACTGTATGCTGTTATAATTTTACTATTACAATTTTACTATACTTATGTAAGTATGTGTTTGTGTATTGACATGATGCTGTTACAAGTTTGTTACAAAACGCTAAAATCAGTTGTTTGAAGTTTAAGTTTTTTGCTCTGCTCTTTCCTCTTACTCCTACAATATTTAGTAATATTTTCAAAAATGCAATTAAGGATATAAAACTAATTTTCAGTTGTTTTTATACTCATTTTAAGCAGCATCTCTTCCTCTTTTTATTTTCCTTGAACATAAATTAGACACCAGCATAAGTATGGGCAAGCATTAGGTGGGCACCAGAAAAAGCTCTATTAAAAAAAAAACTTGTGTGTGCAATGAAAACTCTCAAGTGGTTTCTCTAATAGGAAAATTTTGTAATTATACTGACATTGTTATTTAGTGCCATATCTCCCCCAATCATCCATAAGTACAACACTAATAAACTTGTTTTGTATTCACTTAAAAAATTTTTCAAATACCCAAAAACAATTAAAGCCTTAACTTTCTAGTATGTTCCTTTTTCTCCATTTTAGAATTTTTTGTTAAATAATAATTCCTCAATGCACTTTTCTCTATGAGTAGAATTACTTTTTTTATCCTATATATGGAAGATGCCTTACAGCTTAATGCTTTTTACTTTGGCGTAAAAGAGAAATTTTTTTTTGCTCTAGTTTCTACACACACTGTAGTGTAATGTGAGCATATACAAAACACAAGTGGGAGTGACTAGCACACTAGAAATATACTTTTGCAATTCAAGGATATTTTGCCATAGTACAAGCATGCTAAACTTATTTTAATTTTTCTAATTTAAATTTATGTTTGATATTTTAATGTGATTTTCATAATTAAATCTGAAAAAAGTTTTTGCTTACGATGTGGCAATTTATGTTTACGACAGAAAGTTTTAGTTAGTGGAGTATACTTGGAAAAAATTTTTTTTTTTTTAGTTGAGCAATAAAAAATGCTGAATTCAAATGTGGTTTAAATGAAGAGTTTTGAGTTAAATAGTAAAAGTTTTGCAAACTTTTTGAAAAATTATTGTTTACAATGGTACATATATTTCTTAAGATACAGCAAAGTTTACATAAGAGAACACATGTGGAAACAACTGACCTCTCTATACTTTATAAAATAGTTCACTTTTTCATAAAATTTCTAAATTTCAACTTCAATCAACAATATAAGATCTAATTTAACTATTAAATATCTAGTGCATTAATTGAATTAATTAATTTCACTCACTCTCTGTATGGTATTTTAACTCATTTTGGAGCAGCATTTGATTTAATCGTTTATAATTGACAGGTGGTCATGGGATCTATGTCAACTATTCTGCCAAGGAGTTTTTAACAAATATGTAAAGTTTAAGAATTTGATATTTTAGAAAAATTTTCCAATATCATTTCAAATCTGGAAGCTTGAATTTTCATCAGATCTCGACATCTTGAGATTAGGATCTGACAGCATTGGATATTTTTAAGATAACATTCATATGGATGTGTGTATTTATGTATATATAAATGGGGCACTCCACGTCAAATCAGACAATTTGAAACAAATTATTTTTCATTTGTTTCGTTTAGAAGAGCCTTCCAAGTAAGCTTTGAAACTGAGACAATAGCGTTCTTTATATATGAATGGCCCCTTCGCGCTTTTTTGCATTTTGGCGATTTTTTTTTGTTTTCTGAAAGTTTTCCTCTTACGGTTTCCAAGATAGAGTTATCAAAATTACGTAGTCAAATTAACATGAACTGATTTTGAATTTCAGTATTAATTGGTATAGTCTGCATAAAAATAAACTGACTTTGAAAATATCAAGGATTTCGGCATGTTTCATTGCTCGCTTGAGAACACCCTTTAATTTTGAACTTTCATATTCTGCGAATCCGTAGCTGCTACTATTCTCGAGAAACAGCCTGGGACAGATAGACAGACAGGTAGATAGACAAACAGGCAGTCAGACGGACGGATGAACGCACATCGTAGCGAAAACAATATGGTTGCTTGTCGCCTTATGTGCACGGAAAACTAAAAATTTAATATATAGAATTTTGTTCAAAGCATTCTCATAATGGACCAAATTGATTTTTTCTTACATTTTTGTTTTTAGATGTTTTTTATAGTAAAAGGTAGAAAACAGTCTTCCAATTGCTTTTCATTGAGATTTTTAGATATCACAAAATTAAGTAAATAAAAAATAGTTTGCATGGAATGCCCCATTTATACTTACATATATTTATGTATGTGTGCATGCTTATGTGTGAGTGCGTGTTTCTCATAGCTTAAGAATGGAATAAATAAAATAATCGGATTCAAGTTGTTCGCATTCCATAAACCGAATGTTCGTTAAATCACAAAACTACTGTATTCCAGTTCAGGGGGTTGTTCACTTCTTAAAAAATACAAAACTGATTGCCTAAACTTTAAAACTCACTTGCTCCCTTGAAGCTTCATGTATATATGAAATATTTTGAAATTAAGGAAAAATCATACTATACTTCTAACAACATAACCAAAACGAACTTAAATTTTATGCAAATAAGAGTTCTTCATAAAAATTTTTATAGATTAATAAAAAGTTTTTATTTATAAAATTACTTTCAATGCACACTTAAAACATAATTATTAGAGCTTAAAAAACCATACTAACACCAGAAAAAAATTAACACTAATTGCCCAAAAAAGCCAACTTAAAATAGTTTGCCGCTGTCAACGCCTCTAGCCATGACATATAAAACAGAACAGAGAAACAACAACCACATCAGCTGAAAAAAAGAAGAAAATAAACAGTAAAGCCTTAAGTTCAGATAAGAGTATTAACAACAACTTTAGAAAACTAATTAAGCCAACCAGAGAACATCAAAATGTGTATCAACCAAAAAAAAAAAAAAAAGAAACATATAAAATAAAAAGTTAAATAAAAAAATAATTATTAATAGCAGAACAAAGAGTTGAGGAACTGCTTGAAGTAAAACGAAGCATTGCCTTATTTTGAGGGAACTGTAAGGATGTTAAACTCTTAAGGGAAGTTAGTAATTATGGTTTGGTAACCAAAGATTATTCCAAAAATAAACTTTCGATAAATAAAAGTTTTTGTTTTAAATTTTCTTTATTTTATTTAACTGTTAGTTTTTTTTTTTTGTGAATATTAAGTGAAAGGCAATTAGCAATAAGGGTGTGCGCAGACCGGAAAAAAATAAAATATATTTGGAAATATAAAGGCAAAATTTCTGTTACAAAATATATTTGAGGAATTCGAATGGTAGTTATAAAAGTCATATTGTCATAATATTTATTTATAAATTCGGTAAATTCGTGCTCAAATCTTGGCCGTAGAATTCAACTGTACATACAAAATGCAAGCATTGATGCTTGTGCATCAATACACACAATCTCACGTAAGTTAAGTAATTAATAAAATAAAATGACTACAATAAGTTAAATCATAATGTTGTTTCAACTTGAAATCACTTTGATTTAACATGATTCTTCATTTCAATTTAATAGTACTGTAATGTTAAATGAACATGAAATAAAGTAATTCAAATGTCAAAATTTTCTTTGCAAATCCAGTTAAATTAAAATGAAACACACATGAATCCAAATAATTGCCAAAAAAATGTTGATTAAACCTTTTTTGTCGCAGATTTTTATATGAAATTTTTTTGCGCGCATGTGATATACATATGTATATTATAAAATTTTATTTGTAGTTGTCTTAAGCTCTCGTATTTATAATTTTATATATATTTATTGTAGTTTAACTATCCCAAGTTTACTAGCAGTCAACTAGGGAGTAGTACAAACTGGAAGCTAATCAAGTTCTCAGCTATAAATAAACTATGGGAATAATATATTGAAATACTATTAAGAGTATTCCAACAAGGAATTCCAAACTTCGAGGGTTGATAGCGGCCTTATTGTTGAAGCAAAGCTTGTCAAATTTTCTATAACTTATCCTGCCCGTATGAGGCGTTCAACAAGACATGCAAATTATAAAACTTGTTTATCAAAGAAAGTGTTTCGTTCCGGCAACGTTCTTTTATGGTCAGTTCGCAAAGTAGTTAATAAATTTGGGTTGCTTGTTTAAAAAAAATTTATCAAACTTCACAAAATGTAAGATCTTCCGAAAATACCGTGACTTTCCATGAGAGTATGTAGGAGACTGTGAGGCAGTTTATTTTTGGTTACTAACAAACACTCTGCCTTTTTTAAATCACAACTGGAAGGATTTTCTATCGCACTTTTGGCCTGTATGCGCAAAAAAGTTAATTGAAAATAAGAGATCGCAGACAACAATGTGTGTAAGCTAAAAGCGTAGATCATTTGAAAGCTCATCCTAATTTTCTTCGAAAAATCATCTTCAGCGCTTAGAGCCCATTCACACCATGCTCTTTTAGCCTGCCTCGTTTTCACAATTTTCTTTTAAGCCTCCTATGAAAAGTCACGCACATTTACATTAAGACTTTTTTCTGCATGCCTTTTTGACAATTATATATATACGATTATTGCTGAGAGTACGAAAAGGGCAAAGAGAAAAGTCAAAAATCTCCTAGAATTTTCATTACGTGCCTTTTGTTTTACCCTCCAGCTTTTCACCCGCTCTCAACAACAAACTAAAAAAGCCTGCCTGCACAGGCAAGCAGAAAGGCACAGTGTAAATTGTGAATTAGCCCCATTTTGGGATGGATGGATTTGTCAACAAACGAAATTTTTCAATTCAGGATGGCAATCTACATGAGATCCAATAGTGTCCAATACATCCCGAAAACGTCACTAGTTGATATAGAAATTAAGCTGGAGGCATCATCAATGTCAATGGCAAATACTATAGATCGATTATTATCAACTTTTTTGACAACACCATGTGGCTTAAGCAGGACGGCGCTATATGCTACATAGCTCATGCTACATTTGACATTCAGCACTAGCGCTTTGAAGGCCTAGTTTTCTCATGTGGTGCCGCTGTAAACTGATCAGTGAGATTGTGTGTGTCTTTACCTCATTAGATTGTTCTTTATGAGATTTTCTGAAGTCGCTGTTCTATGCAAAAAAAAAAAAGCACAGACCAACAATTTAAAGTACTGAAGCCCGATTAAGAAATTATACCTGATTAAAGTTGTAAATTTTGTTTAATGCTTCTCATACAGCATACTAGCACAAAATCACAATCAAAGAATTTGCTTAAATTACTTAAATGTTTTTATTTTGCTGCACCGACACAGACACGTTACTATTTCATTATATGCATTGCAAAATAGTTGCAAAAATATTTAAGAAATTTAATAGTTATTTACCTATAGAATCTCTTATTTCTGCATTTTCAAGTGATAAAAAAAAAGATAATTTGAATAAGAATCTCTTTCAGCTTTAATTGAGATAAACCAAAGCTAAAATAAAATTAGAAAAAAATATAGACAAACCAGATGATGAATGAAACTCAATTGCATACAAATAAAAGTATTGAAAAGCAAGTTTTTTAATTAATTCATTACAATTAAAGGAATCTAGCAAATAAATCCTTTTGAATGTATTCTTCTTAATTTAATTCGATTGCCTTGGTTTTTGTGGATTTGTATTAAATTGCATTTGCCGGGTATCTTTAGAATTGAGAAATGTGGATATAAAGCTCAATTGCGGCATATGCATATGCATACATGCATGCATGCGAACACCCACACACACACACGCACACATATACATATTGTTTGCATGTATTGCGCAAATATTATGTAACAAATTCAAATGGATATTTGAGAACTATCCATTTTTTTTTTCAGAAAATTACTTTGAAAATAGTTGCATATATGTATATTGACAAGATTGAATATGAATGTAAGTTTGAATCAAACAAAGAAAAAGAATTAAATTAAATAAATTTACGGTTTAATAAACAGTGAAATTTCATAAATTTAAATCCTTTAAATACTTCTTCGTACATCTCAGGATTATGCAAAGGTAAGTTGACAAACTTTTACATAGAAATTAATTGATTGTGTGACGGATTTGTTTGAATTATTTTGTATTAAATTTGAAAACTATTAATACTTTGAAAAGCATTTAAGACAGCTCAAAGCTATTACAACTAAGTTTAGAAAGCATTTAAGCAATTGGAAATAATTTAATTGAAAATAACAAAACATGAATATGCAAGAGTGATGCATTTAATGCATCATCATGCAAAATGTATGTCTTTAACATTTAAATTGTAGTTTTTTTTACCTAAAAGCTTTAGTTTGTCATGAAAAAAATTTTTTTTATTATATCAAAAGCATTCTATAATTCTAATAAATTGTTTATTTCTTTTTAATTATAGGTTAGGTTGGATTAGCAGGCTGCTGACAAGGAAAAGTGAAAAATTAGAGCCCAGCTCACTTGGGTCCATGACAATTAAACCTGTAAGTTGAAAAGAAGATAAAGAGAGAGAGAAAGAGAGAGAGAGAGAGAGAGGAAGAAAGGAAAAAGGGTAAGAAGGGTGGTTATGGAAAAAGACAATAGTGATTATAGAGGAGATGAGAGTAGGTCAAGAATTGACAAGGGTGTGGTGTGGGGGGGGGGGGGGGTAGCAGCGGCTATACCAGCGCCTGTTCAATTTCCGATAACTCGGATAGGCTGCTGAAGGATATTCTGCCAAGGAGCTGCAGATGGATATTCTCCAGAGCGGAACAAGAGCAGAGGAGATGAAAGGTACTTTCATTCTCTTCCTCATCATTGCAACTGAACGGGAGACTTATACGTTCAACATGGGTTCCAAAAGCACAGTGACCGGTCAAAGTGGCTACGAGGTTCCTCAAGTGCTTCCGACTGAAGCTCATGAGGTTTTTTGCTCTGTGGGAGTATAGACGAGGCCATCTGTCTTGAGGTAATTCAAAAACCTAACATCGAAGCGTCTCCAGCAGGATGAGAATGGTAGACCAAAGAGATTGTTGATAGCGACTTCTTTTTTTAATTATAATATTCTCTAAAGTAAAAAACAAGAGAGACCTTAAGTTTAACAAAATTAGAGAATATTAAAAGCATTTTATTTTTTTATTTTTTATGTTTTCTTGCCATCTGTAATCAAGAGATGTCTAAAAATTCTATACAAAGAAAGTCATTCTTATTTGAAAATCGCTTGCTTTAAAATTTTTCGGGCATTAAACTATTAAAACGCCAAGACATGTATTGAGGAGCTATTAGGTGTTTCAAATTAAAGCGTCATCTTTTCCTAATATTTGGTTTTTGTTTTTTTTTTTTATTCCAAAAAACAAAAAATATCTTTTTTTATATTGAAATTGCTCCAAAATTTTATAGTCTGTGCCATAAGTACATTTTAACTAAAAAGTATTTCGTTAAAAATTCGAAAAAGTTATTTATTTTTATTAAATTAAACAATATTTTATCACATCTTTTAATAGGTTTCTTTGTAATTAAAGTTTATTTTATTTTTCTTCCCCCTGATTCCCAATGAAATTCTTTTAACGCCGATGGTATACGTAGTTAATTCTTTGTTTAGCAAACTTTTAATTTGCTTTTCTCTACACAAGTTAAGCTCATTTTTAGTGAGTGTGTATAGATTTTCTTTTATTTTTATTAGTATTGGCTCGCTTAATATCTTTTCCACTGAAAACCACAAAATAGCGCAAACATAATGAATACAACTTTCTTGCACTTTTTCTTTTATAGATTAAACGAGTTCCTCTATCCCATCTCTAAAGTAGACAAAATGTATTTGCTCTTAGAGCAAACTCTTGACTTCAAATCTTCTTTTAGATTTCTTTAACGAAATCTAAAGGCAAAGAAAAAAAGAAACCAAAGCATAAAAAGAACGAAATAATATCAAACTCTCTAATCACTTCTAATAAGAACAAAACTAAGGAGAAGTAATGCTGGGAACTTTTGCAATATCACGAGGGGATTAAAACAATTGTAAGCAGCTAAAAGAAGTATAAAGTAAAATACAAATACATATAACAATAAAAAGTAACAAACATAAAAATAGCAACAACACCAACGCATACGAAAAGAATCGACAAGTTTGTATACTTAAAAGCAGTTAGATACTTCAAACTAAAATGCGAGAATACAGTCAGTGACAGGAAAAGGCGGAAGCCTGCAGTAACACGTGTCTAAAGTAAGAGCTCTGTAAAATTCTTTCTTAATACCAAACAGAAAAATTTCATATTAAAAACCTAGAAAACAAGGTTATTTTAACATTTTTAGGCAGTGATTTTGCTTTATACTATTTTTGTGTTAATTCGATATGATTTATACTAAACTTCAAAGAAAAACATTTTTTTTTAACTAAATTTATTTTACGTTGGCTAAGCATTCCAGTGCTCTTAAATCAAAATAAAGAATCATGTTCACTCGAAATAAGTTCAAGTTAAAATAACGTGAATTTTATATTGTAATAACACCAACAACAATCTTGAATTAAATATGTTTCAATTTGAAACAACATGAATTTTATTCAATGTAGTAATTTTATTTTATTAATTATTTAACTTGCGTGGTGGTGTGTATTGGCACTGGCATCAGGAAAATGGGTATGTGTTGTATATAGTCAACTTTCCGACCACGATTTGAATTCGAACTCTTCGCATCATAGTCATGACACTTACCGCTAATGACACATTAAACATAAATATTCTTAAGAAGCACTTTAAAAAAATATCTCCATGAACTCAGTTTTTTTTTATTATGGTTTAATTGATTCAAATGTGTTCTTAATAATACATTTAAATTTTAACATATTCATTCACGTATTCAATGTAACCATATGTTGGTATACGGATGGATCCAAAACGGAAGATGGAGTTGGTGCTGGAGTTTTTTGGGCCCAACGTAAAAATTTCTTTGCCCATGGACAAATGGCCTACGTTATTTCAAGCGCAGATACAGAGAATCACAAATGTGTTGACATGAACTGACATTGACCAAGGGGGCCTCTGCTGTTGCGTTTGCGGGCCCAGAGCCGTTTTGTGGTGTAAATCGGGTGATTGTAACATTCATGATCAAAGCACGTGACATTTCTAGCGCTATGATATTGTGGCTGACTTCTTCTGGGTTAAGGCAGGTCAAAGCATTGATGCATTTTCCATTTTCCTATAATGGCTTTTTGCTAGTTTTCTTTCTGGTCACTTTAGACTGAACTATACTCTGTAGAACAGTAACCAAGTTCGTTTACCCTTGTGTCATTTATGCTTATAAGATGACGAGACAACGGTACACATTCTTTGCAAAAGTATCGTCTTATGTCACAGTAGAAGGCGTGGTTTTCATTCTCAGTTTATGTGTTCAGATTATATTTCATAATGAAGGTCGTACAGAGATTGATTTAACTTAATTTACAGATCCATAGCACAAAAGATCCATTAGGTATGCGCGTGCCGGTCTATGGACCAGATCTTCCACCTATTCTATTCTCTAACCGCAATCTCTGCAAAATAGAAAAAGTTTTGAGCAGAACTACCGTTAATCTAAAAATTTTGGAAATCACTGTATTAGCGTATTGCCACCAAAGCATATGGTTTTGAATCCACTTGTGCTTAGTATAAGTTAATAAAAATACCAAACAACTGACAAACAAACAATTGGAAACATCAACAGTCAAGGAAATTCCAGAAAAAAAACCCACATATATGAAATTCTTCTAAACAAAGCAAACAACTATAAAAAGTTGCATTAGACTTGCTGAGATATAAACGAGTATAACTAAAATACTAAATAACAACTAGTTAAAGAACATAAGAATGAAACTCAAAAAGTAAGTAAGTAAGTAATAGAAAAATATATTGAGGATTTTAAAGACATTTTTGTTTGCGTTTCTACTTCGCATTTTAATTTTGAGGGATAAATTGATGAGTTAATACACAAGTTGTTCGTTTATCTAAGAGAAAACAAACGTCCGTTTGCTTATGGGTTATTAAAGTCTGTTTATAGTTATATTTTCTTCATTATCTGAAGATTTAATTGGCAACTATTGTCCCTGTTTAAACAACAAAAGCTGCAGTCTCTTCTAAAAAAAATTTATGGAAATCCTTTAAAAAACTAGTTGTTTTCATAAAAATTTTATACTCTTATATTTCAATAGAGTTTAAATAGAAATATTTTAAAATTTTGAAAGGTTACGATTGCCGTAATTTGCTCCCTGGTATACCGTTTAGGTTATGTTAACTGGAACTTAGTTTCGGTTGTCGATAAAGTTCTTGTTTTTTTGAGTAACAAAACATAATAAATGGAACAACTAAAAACTGTTTCTGAAATAAGAAGCTGCATCTAATCTATTCTGAAATCAAAACAAGCAAATTATTTTCTAGAAACTTAACCAAAATTATTATTCCATGGATTAAAAACAAATACTTTGAAACAAGAAGAAAACTAATGTCAGTTTATTAGGAATAGAGAGGAAAAAAAATTTGCTGATTTTTAAATTTTAAAGAAAACCTCTACTACAATAGCTTATAACTCCAAAAATATGATATGGTATATAATCTTGTGCAGTGTATTGTGCAAAAATTGCGAACAAATTACACAGAACCGCCACGGCTGGCTCGGATGTAGTCTAATCGGGAGGTATAATTTACGATGCCTTCTTCCAACATTTGTGGCCGTATATTAGCAAGTGATCAATCGTTTTGGACTTTTTGGCATAGGCTAACATTTCCTTCAATAAATCAATTGCAGCATGAGCTGTGTGACAGCTCCTGCACATCATACTTGTTCAATTGATGAACGAAGAAGTCAGTAATCATGGCTCTATAGCGGTCACCATAGACAGTAACGTTCTGACCAGCACCGTTTTCCAGCAGTCCATAAAGCACACTATACAGTTACTTTTTCTGGATGTAAGAGTATCTCATCATACACTTCAGGACTATCATCACTCCAAATACGGCAGTTTTGTTTATTAACATATGCATTCAAACAAAACTGAGCTTCATCGCTAAACAAAATTCTTGTTTTGGGCCCATTCACCGAATCTATGCCATGCTGGATGAATAAATGGCTTCAATTGTTGCAAATGTTGGATTTTGTAAGCACACATGCTTCTGTTTGATACGTATTTCAAAGAGAAGCATGATTTTCGAAATAAATTTGCACAATTTGGAAGCGTTGTTCAGGTGTCAGTCGATTCATGTTGAAATTCCAAGCCTAACTAAACATAAATCACTTGACAGCTGACAAAGCGGTCGCCAGATAAAAAAAGTGTTGCCAACTTAAATTTTTATACCTCTATAAAAAATACCCTTTATATAAATCATTAATAAAATAAAATTACTATATCATATTTTACTCATGTTTTTACAATTTTAAATAACTTTGATTCAACATGATTCTTCATTTTATTTCAACAGCGTTGGAATGCTAAATCAACATGAAATAATGTTATTTCAAAAGGAAAAAGTTTCTTTTTGAAGCTCGCTGTAAATCATGTTGAATCCTTTTTTATGTGTTTTCTGTTCAAATTTTAAAAGCAAATCCTAATTAAACTCGTTTTTGTTGATTTTAATATAAAAAATTTTCTGTGCAAATATATTTTATACTCACGTTTTGAGATTATAATTATTTTACCATTAAGTTGTTGGTAAATATAACATTTTTAACTCTTAACTCTTGCAGCGAAAGCAAACTTAAGGCATATAACATAATTACACCACCTTATCTTCGAATTTCATAAATGAACATGGCGAAAGTTTTAAAATCTTACAACTTTCTTTCTTATTTTAAATTAAAAACATAACCAAAAAAAAGAAATGTTAACCTTTCACGTAAATAAAAAATAAAATCATTAAGTTTTGACACTTTTAATTACTTTTTCTTAATGCTTCTTTACCTAGTTCATTCTTCTACATGCTTCTACATAATCAAGAAACGTTGCAAACCAAATATTTGTACATTTAGATGGGAAGTTGTTTTTAATAAAAATAAATTCTCAAATATATGACTTTCGCTAGCAATTGTATCTACGCTGACTTTTAGTTACAGTTGCCTTAAAAGTTTTTAAAACCCTACACCACCACTGAAAATAATATAAATACATGAATTGGCAAATCAAACTTCATACAAAACGTTCAGCAGCCCTGTGTGCCTCCTAGGAATTAAAGGATTAAAACAACAACAACATTTATTGCAATTATATATGCTTAAGTAAACGTTACATTTTTGAAAACTAAAAACGTTTTTTTGAATTGAAACCCCTACTTAGTGGAAAAATTTAATATACTATGAAGTGCTAAACTTAAAATTATTTCCTTATATTTAAAAGAACGTATAAGAATATTATTTTTAAAAACGAAAATGCCACTATTTTGAATTTGACATTCTATTGAAGGGTACCTACCATTCGGCTTTAGAAACAATTACGCTATAATCTATAATTGCTCGTTGAATTTCCGTGTAATGGAGCGGAGATGGGAAATTCAGTACTATTACACATTTACTTGTTCACACAAAATTTCAAAATAAATTAAAATAATATAATATATAATATATTATAAATAATTAAAATGAATTGTGTTGGACATATGTAATGAAATTTGGAGTGATTGGAAATATATTTTATTTTAATAACCTATAAAAATTCTCATAAAGAATACTTCAAACAGAAGTATTCAGCACTTAATTACTTTATAACCTCCGACCAAAAAAAGAGGTGCTATGAGTGTGTGTCTGTGTACCCATGAACGGCTGGACCGACTTTGAATTATTTTTTTTTTTTTTTGAAAGGTGACTTGATCGAAAAGGTTCTTAGCCATGTTTTAGGATATTCGGAAGTTTTTAAAATTTTTAATTTTTGTTATTTATATTTTAAGTTGGTTTATTTTTAAAATTGACTTCCTTTATATGCTTGAAAATTTCTAAAAGTGGCTAAATAAAAATATATAGAACAAATTTTTAATAGTTAATATTTACTTCAATTAAATTTTACAACAGTTTAAAAATCTAAACTTTCCCAGCCTGTTATGGAAGAGTATGATGGCTGCATATTTTTTTATTTTTTTTTTTTATTTTCTCCCACAACTTGTTTTAATGTGTTTTTATTAATTTTTCTGCAAAAGTTTTGGAAAGCTCAACAAGGATAACAAAAGTTAAATGCATGTTCTAAATTAAAATAAAAATTTAAAATTACACAACAGAAAATCTTTACTGTTTATGTAAGTATGACAAAATAAAATGAAATAAAAAAAAAACGAAAATTATGAAAAATAAAATGAGAAAGAAACAAAAGCCAAGTCAAGCTATGAAGAACAACAATAACAGGAAAAAACAACACATTCCACACAATAAAACTTTCTTTACGGTTTAAAAATTGTACAATCTCTATTTTGCGCAAACAAACAAAAACGCAACGCGAACTTTATAGAACTTTCTTTTTGTTTTTAAACAAAACAATGTTTATACGTTTTGTTGGTTTTGCCAACAGCATGTACATACCTCTACATACATATTAAACTATAAAATGAGGCTAAATTACATATTTACAGGGAGTGCAAGAACGAATTAATTTCATACTTAAATAAGCATAACTTTTAGCTGAAAAAACCATTTATTATATAGCAAATAAGTATTTACATAAATATATTTAAGAACTATTAAATCGAATACTATTTCAGGATTATTTGAATTGCATTTTCTTTTTGCTATTATTATTATAATTTTTATGTATATTATTATTATTTCCTTTTTACTTAGCACCGATATTGTAAGTCTGCTTAAAATTCCTTTTAAAAAATACACGTAGTGCTAAATTCTAAACAGGAAAAACACTTGGCGGAAATACAACATGCACAACAAGAGGAACAGCAAAATGTTAATATAGAATTGTTTCCGTTTTAATTAGTTGACACATGCATAAACACTCAAAGCAGTGAATGCTTGCCTGAGTTTTTATGCGACAATGTTAATGCAATTATGAAAAGTTGTAGTGCCAAGTGTCAAGAGGGAAATAACAAACCAAAAAAAAAAATAAATTAGCAGGCTACAATACTAATTATGCTTTAGTATATAGGATTCAAAATTAGTATGATTATTCAAACTTTTCTTTACATTAATTTTTTATTTTTAATTTAAAGCTAATTTTTAAATAAATCACTCAGGGACTGTTCCTCTAAATGTAAAACGATAGTTTTAATCCAACATTTGTTCTAAAAACCAGAAGCAAAACAACTCAAATTTGTTTTTGTTTCCCATATTAGTATTCGATCGAATAGTTCGAGAAACAACCTCTCATAGTAATATCAAACGAATCGAGTTACATATGGGTAATTCCATAGAATGTCACTTACGTATCACTTACAATGACCAATAAATTAAGCGTGTATTTCCGATCAATGCGGTTACATTTTTCCTCATATTTTAACAAACGTAGAGCTGCTTACGCTCCTAAAAAGTACATAAAGAAATAAACAAAAATTTATATTTTCTCTGAAATACAAGCTTAACTGATTGATCATCGTATGTGATATCGAACGTGGCATTCTGTGGAGTATTTATAATAATATAGTTTATATATAATATTTCACCGAATTTTATGAAAATCTTCAAATCGCTAATAGAAAAAAAAACATGACCAGGAATCATGAAAATGTAGAACTGTCATTATTTTTTCCAATTTAATATGTCGCTTTTATACAGAAAATAAAAAAATATACGTAAATACACTTAAAACACTGCGGTGCCATAATCATAAAAAATCCAGAAATTTTTTGTAACAGCTTTTTATTTTGTTTTTATTGTGAGAATTTATCAATGAGCTTTCTTAAGTCTACACACCCATAATCATCACTAAAATAAAGTGAAAGTGACATGTAGACCATTGGCAACAATATTCCCTCTGCAATTCTAGAGATAACAGCACGGGACTTAGAGTTAAGATCCACAAGGATGGCGAGGGAACTCCTCCCTGTGGTGTACCCTTATTTTTAAAAATTTTAGACCAACTTGCATAATCCTGCCTTGGCCCCCAAATAAGAGGAGCTAAGTATCGCATCTGTAGATTTCTTTATTAAACTGATCAGCTTTAACGATCATTGATATTTAGCGTTCACCATAAGCAAACATATCGAGCCATAATGGCTAAAAGAAAGCTTAAGCGACACATTTTTTGGACTTGGTTTTTTTACAATCGCAAATAATCGATTTTGGTAATAAAAAAAATGAAGTTCCAAAATTAAGGCCTTGAGCTTTTTTTGCGGTTACGGCACGATATGTAGGACATAAAACAAAACTTTAAAATTTGTTTAGAGGCTTTTTGCCTTGTTATTATAGTTTTAATTTATTAGTAAGCTTTCATAAGTATACACGCTGATAACCAGAGCTAAAACTAAGTAAGTTTGGAATGTAGACAATTGGCAACAATATGCATATGTGCTATAGAAAAATTATTCTTATATAAATATACTAATATAGTCTTACTAACCATAAAATTATTCTTTGTTTGTTATATTAAAATTGGCTAAATACTTTCTTTAGCTTTAAATGAAATTTAACTTGTTTCTTATTAATGTTGAAAATTGCATGGTTAAATCTATCTGATTTGCAATGAGCCTGCTATTATCAAGAGGCTGCTTGTCCCCGTTTATCTCTTTACTTAAGCAATTTATGAAGATTTCAGCATGTTAAATTTATTTCCTTTAAAATCTCTGATTAGATATCAGCTACCAGCAGTATGACGTTTAAAACATTAATAATATGTTGAAAAAATAACTAGTTTTTAGTTTATCTATGTATTTACAAGGAAATACACTATCAATGGAAATATCACACCCATAAAAGTATGTATTTTCAAATATTTATCAGAGATGTGAATATGTATGTAGGAATACACGTAACCGCAGGTTATTATTGTTCTATAGCTTCTATAATAACTTTGTTATCTTTTAATTTGATTTGGAAACAATTTGAGCAACAAAAAAAACACAACATTCGAAGTGAGATAAATTGAAAGTGTTTAGTATTTATGGTGTTTGGCATTAAATAGAATACAATATTAGATTCAGCAATATGGATATAATAGTAGAATATTTTAGTTATCAACTATGTTATGCACGTAGCCAGAGGTTTTATTTATTTAATTTCTGCCATATATTTTTTTATTTTTTTTTTTTATTTGTTAATTTATTCGTTAAGGATGACAATACCACCATAAATAAACTAAAAAAAATACTTTTTCGTATTGATTTGAACTTTTTCATTTCAATGTTTTTTTTCGTGTTGAAAATCTTTGCAAACTAAAACTTATTTTACTAGTAATAATTTATTAATTTTTTTTCTGCCACCACAACTGTTTTAGTTTCTAATGTTGGTTGGAGAAAATGAGAAAAAAGAAACAACAACAATATTTTAATAAATATATTTTTATTTTACTTTTTCCCTCTCTCTCTATTTTCAGATGTTTTATTCAACGTCAGCGTTTCCAATAATAAAAGTAGGAAAAAAACCCATTAGCCACATTTGTGGTCAGAATATGAAAAATTATTGCAAAACCCTTCAAAACTACCAACACGAACATGTTCATGCTCATAAACAGCAGTAACAAACACATTTAAACATGGAGAAAAAATAAGTGAAAGAGAAATAAATTCCTTAAGTTGGACAAGCACATATGAAATCGACTTTTTCATATTTTACATGTTATCCATAAATAGTTGGCCCATCAACTACTTAATTTTTACTTTCTCTATTTGAGTAAACTACTGCAAGAATACCAGCATTTATTGAGTGAATACCAAAGCCTCCATTTTATTTCTTTGAGTGTAAACAACTATAAAGCAAAAATTATATCAAAACTGGGTTTGCTTGCAAAGAATCAATTTGCTGGAATATATTAATGCTGACATACAATTAAACACGCATAAATGTGTATGGACGAATATAATAAAAACAATTAAGGAGCAAAATGCACACATGTGCTGTAAAATATTTGAAAAAAAAATGGCGCCAAATGCATTTTCAGTTTAATTTTTCATTAGAAAAGCTTAAGGGAAAAAAGCATCCTTTTTGGCGTTTGCAGTGCTGGTCACAGGATCTAATCATATTATTTGCCATTACATTTTATCCCAACAGACAATTAATATTTGTAGAGACAAAAACTTCATATTTCATCTCATCTCAAGCACCACTGAGCTCGATGAAATTGTAAAACGGAATGCAAGCACAGATTTATATAAAAACAAAAGAGACCTCCCAATTTACTGCTTATTTTTGTAGTTGGTTTAATAATTTTTAAAAACTTTTATTTTTAAACTTTTAGTGCCAAGTTTATATTTTTAATGGTCTGTGATCAATTTGGCAAATATAAGTGTGCGCCCACTTTTCTAAATTGAATATGGCGTCGCTTTCAGATTTTAAAATGTGTGCCAAGTTTCGCAAAAAGGCGTCAGGTAGAAGCACGTGAAATACAATATTTATCTTTAATGGGCAATGCCCCGCACACTTTTTTCAGCATAAAACTATAATGTTCTAAGAACCGAAACTCTTTGCCAAGTTTCATGGGAATCGAATGAGTACAAGTATATTTAAGTTAATACAAAAATTTTATAGGTGTAACTCTGCCCACTTTTTTGAACAGGAAATTTTGTATTTTTCAAAGCTTAAGGTATATGCCAAATTACGTAAGAACCGATAAAGTAAAATCACGTGAGATATCATATTTAATATTAATGGGCGTGGCCCTGCCCAATTTTTAGAATACAAGATTGTGTCTTTTAAAAAGCTCAAAGTGTGTGCCAAGTTAAAATTTAATAAATTATTAAAATTTAATAGGTGTGCCCCGCCCACTTTTTTGAATGCAATATTGTGTCTTTTTTTAATTTTAGGGTGTGTGCAAAGTTTTGCAAAAATCGGTCAAATAGAAGCATGTGAAATATCATATTAAGTTTAATTGGGCGTGACTCCGCCCAATTTTTCAACTTCGAGATCGAGTCGTTACGAGAGCCCAATCTGTTGGGTAAGTTTCATAGCAGGCGAATAAGTAAAATATCTTTAAGGCAAATAAAAAAATTAGTGGGCGTGTCCTCGTCCATTTTTTTTACAACAAAACCAAATTGGAAACTATACCCTCTTAGACAAAAAGAATTTTTACAATCGATCTGAAATATAACGAGCTATGAAGTGACAATGAAAAAAATACCGACGAATGAAGTCGTTTAAATAGCTTAAAATCTTCAAAGATAAAATTTTGTGTACATTTTAAGAGTAAGTAAAAGCAAAATATCAACAGAAAAAATCATTTTACTCATATTGCAATTTAAATTTTGAAAGGGAAATTGTATCTTATGCAAAAGCAATTACTCTGGTCTACGTTATTAAAATGTAACTCATTCATTTACACATACACACCCACACTCCCACACACCCACACTCATAAACAAGTCTTAATATCCTTAAAAATGCACATACGCAAATAGTGTAGATCTACGAAATAAACAATGGCTGTTCCAGCGGCTATAACTATGCTTTTACCCAGATTTTGTGTAAAAGGCACAAATACAAATGTATGGCTAGCTAAACCATTAAAATAAGGGACTTAAATCTAAAGAAGAGCATCCAGATAGCGAGTTTGCACAAGGAAACTTATTCGATGGAGTAACAAGTAAAACATAATATTTTACAAAATGGAATGAAAAACAAATAAGAAATTAATATCCGAATAAAAAGAACACTCTTTTCCGTTTTTTGATATTTTGCGATTTCAAAACCAAATGGTTCTCAGAACATGGCCGTATATTTTTCCATTTAAGCTAACGTTATGTTGCTGTTATCTCTGCTTACGACGCACTTACAATTTTTGTTTTACAAAAATTATGTTTGAAGAAGCGTAACATGGTTGCAACAGTATCTTAACATGGCTTGTTGTTATGTCTTGCGTGAAATAGCTTTCGAAGTAATTTCTTCAGTTATTTAAATTAAACACTTTAAGGCAATTTTTGTTCCTGTTGCTTTTATAACGGTTGGAAATTTCAGGCGTAGAGAATGCAATGAGTGGCGAGGCAGGCGAGAGCCTGAGATTTATCAAGTATAAAATTAGTATTAGAAGAGTAAAACATTTATAAATTAAAAGATTCATTAAGCTGAAAAACTTAAAGCACTATTCATTAATATTCCTTTGGATTTACAAAGGGTCTAATTTTGTTAAACGCAACGCTAATATTGACAAATGTTATATGGAAATATATACATTACAAAAACAATAAACATACAAAATTTTTTAACATTTAAAAATAAAATATAAATTTTTTTTATACAATATCTGTTAACGCTTAACATTGCGTTTTACAATATAAGACCCTAAAGTTTTATGCAGTTAATCAATATTCATACAAAATTTTTTTTATTAAATTTTTTAAACTACTTCAAAAAAAAGGAGGAGGTTATCGATTCGTATTTCTTTTTTTTTACATCTCGGTGAATTTTAAACCGATTGTAAAAACCCTTTTTTTTGCCTGAGAGGGCAAAGATTTCATTTGTTTCCATTGTAAAAAAGTGGGCGATGATACGCCCACTAATTTGTTTTTATTATTAATTTTTTGATATTTTCCTTATCCTATTACCTCGAAACTAAGCAAACCTATAATGCAAAGTCACGCAATCACATACATACATACATGTAATATGAAAGAGAGTAAAATGCATGCTCGTATGAATGTACTTGTAAAAAAAAGCATAACGAAGTTCCCACGGCGGCTTTTTTTATCTTTGCTATAATGACACAGGAACGGTTAGCATAAAATTATATATAGTTAAATTAATTTGATTCCAACCAAAATTGATTAAGAGCTAACCAACTTCCATTTTACATGCAAAAAAAATTGATTAAACGTCGTGCATTTTTATGCAGAAAATTAAAAAAAAAATTAAATTAACACGTCGTTAATTTTTCATGCCAAAAAAATAAATGCACCATAAATCGTCCATTTTTAATGTAAAACTATAATGGACTGTATATAAATTGTAATTTTATTGCAAAAAATAAATGGACCGCGAGTATACATACATATATCATTAGTTTTTCATGCAAAAAATTAAATGGCCTATACACCGTCCATTATGCCAAAAACTTTTTAATGCGAAAGATAAATGGACTACACATTGTCAATTTGTTATGGATAAAAATTGTTTAAGAAAAAATTTTAATCGACATCGTCCTTTGACTTTTCTCACACCAGTTTCGACTGACGGTTTTCACAGTGCCTTAGGCTTAATGCTATCCTACGCT
The DNA here is from genome assembly GCA_936439885.1 of Nowickia ferox. Taxonomy (NCBI): domain Eukaryota; kingdom Metazoa; phylum Arthropoda; class Insecta; order Diptera; family Tachinidae; genus Nowickia; species Nowickia ferox. Next base: position 99,081,598 of record OW387026.1, on the reverse strand, counting down.
AAGCTAAGTCTATTAAAATTTTTTCATAAAAAATTTTTTTAATGAAAAATAGATGATGTCCTTTTAATTTTTTGCATTAGAAATGGACGATGTATAATTGCATGAGAAATGGACAATGTCCATTTAATTTTTTCCAAGAAAAATGGACGATGTATAGCCCATTAAAATTTTTATTCAAATTTTTTTTTGCATGAGAAATGGACGATGTGTAGTCCATTAAAATTTTTTCATAAAAAAATTTTTTGCATGAAAAATGGACGATGTATAGTCCATTAAAATTATTTCATAAAAAATTTTTTTCAGTGGAAAATAGACGATGTATAGTCTATTAAAATTTTTTCATAAAAAATTTTTTAATTTTTTGCATGAGAAATGGACGATGTATACTTCATTAAAAATTTTTATTCAAATTTTTTTTCCATGAAAAATGGACGATGTATAGCCCATTAAAATTTTTATTAAAATTTTTTTTGCATGAAAAATGGACAATGTTGTAGTCCATTAAAATTTTTTCATAAAAATTTGTTTCCATGAAAAATGGACGATGTATAGCCCATTAAAGTTTTTATTAAAATTTTTTTCCATGAAAAATGGACGATGTATTATAGCCCATTAAAATTTTTTCATAAAAAACTTTTTTACACGAAAAATATACGATGTCCAAATAATTTTTTGCATGAGAAATGGACGTTGTATAGTCCATTAGAATTCTTTCATAAAAAATTTTTTGCATGGAAAATGGACGATGTCCATGTAATTTTTTGCATAAGAAATAGACGATGTATAGCCCATTAAAATTTTTATTAAAATTTTTTTTTGCATGAAAAATGGAAGATACTTTTGCATTAATTTTTCGATATGAAAAATAGGCGATGTTGTCTAATACGTTTAATTTTTCTGTATGAAAAATTTACGGCGTGTACCCCATTAAATATTTTGATATGAAAAAATAACGATGTCTTACACGTTGAATTTTTCGATATGAAAAACGGGCGATCTATAGCTGGTTTAATTTTTTGATATGATTTAACGTAATAGAGTCATCGGCTAAGATAGCTTAGCCGCGTAAAGGATCTACTTACGTATTCAAGAGCCTTAAGTAATAAAAAGACATTTATTTATCCCTCTATGGGGTTTTACAATAAAATCTTACTTTATTCAACAAAAATATAAATTAATTACATGTAACTCAAAATAACTTCATTACTTCTGTTAACAGCTTTTGCTTCAGCTCGATGACTTGATTCGTTAATTTTCTTTTCAGCTCAATAATTTGGTTCGCTGAGAATCGTTGTTGCAGGTTCGTTTATCGTAGGTTCTGTTCGACGACTTAGTTGATTAACGTTGATGCAGGTTCGTTGATGATAGGCTCGGCTTATGTTAATGCAGGTTCGGGTTTCTTTCTTTCATACATGCAATAAATGCTTAGCCTATGGTAGCAGTATGCCTCAGCCATTGTGAGAACCGTCAGTCGAAACTGGTGTGAGAAAAGTCAAAGGAAGTCACTGTGAGAACAGACAGCCAAAGCCCTTATAAAAAATAAAAGTCACTCCTTCTGGAAAAGCAAAAATTAGCGATGTCTAGCATGTTTTACATTTTGACATGAAGATGGGCGATGTATGGCACGTTTAATTTTTTTATAAAAAAAAAATTTATGAAAAAAAATTTAATGGACTATACATCGTTCATTTTTCATGCCAAAAATTTTTTTATGAAAAAATTTTAATGGCCTATACATCGTCCATTTTTCATGAAAAAAATTGTTTATGAAAAAATTTTAATGGCCTATACATCGTCCATTTTTCATGAAAAAAATTGTTTATGAAAAAATTTTAATGGACTATACATCGTCCATTTCTCATGCAAAAAACTAAATGGACATCGTCCATTTTTCATGCAAAAAGTTTTTTTATAAAAAAATATTAATGGACTATAATACATGGTCCATTTTTCATGCAAAATATTTTTTATAAAAAAATACATCGTCCATTTTTCATGCAAAAAAAATTTTTATGAAAAATGTTTAATGGAGTATACATCGTCCATTTCTCATGCAAAAAATTAAATGGATATCGTCCATTTCTCATGCAAAAAAATTTTTATGAAAAAATTTTAATGGACTATAATACATGGTCCATTTTTCATGCAAAATATTTTTTATAAAAAAATACATCGTCCATTTTTCATGCAAAAAAAATTTTTATGAAAAATGTTTAATGGAGTATACATCGTCCATTTCTCATGCAAAAAATTAAATGGATATCGTCCATTTCTCATGCAAAAAAATTTTTATGAAAAAATTTTAATGGGGTATACATCGTACATTTCTCATGGAAAAAATTAAATGGACATCGTCCATTTTTCATGCAAATAATTTTTTTATGAAAAAATTTTAATGGGCTATACATCGTCCATTTTTCATGCAAATAATTTTTTTATAAAAAAATTTTAATGGGCTATACATCGTCCATTTTTCATGCATATAATTTTTTTATGAAAATTTTAATCGTCCATTTTTCATGCAAAAAAAATTTTTATGAAAAATTTTTAATGGAGTATACATCGTCCATTTCTCATGCAAAAAATTAAATGAACGTCGTCCATTTTTCATTCATATAATTTTTTTATGAAAAAATATTAATGGGCTATACATCGTACATTTCTCATGCAAAAAATTAAATGGATATCGTCCATTTTTCAAGCAAAAAATTTTTTTATGAAAAAGTTTTAATGGACAATATATCGTCCATTTCTCATGCAAAAAATTTTAATGGACTATACACCGTTAATTTTTCATGCCAAAAATTTTTTTATGAAAAAATTTTAATGGCCTATACATCGTCCATTTTTCATGAAAAAAATTGTTTATGAAAAAATTTTAATGGACTATACATCGTCCATTTCTCATGCAAAAAATTAAATGGACATCGTCCATTTTTCATGCAAAAAGTTTTTTTTTGAAAAAATTTTAATGGGCTATACATCGTCCATTTTTCATGCAAAAAAAAAAATTTTATGAAAAAATTTTAATGGGGTATAATCGTCCATTTTTCATGCAAAAAAATTTTTAAGAAAAATTTTTAATGGAGTATACATCGTCCATTTCTCATTCAATAATAATGGACTATACATCGTCCATTTTTCATGGAAAAATTTTTTTTATAAAAAATATTAATGGGCTATACATCGTCCATTTTTCATGCAAAAAAATTTTTTATGAAAAAATTTTAATGGGGTATACATCGTAAATTTCTCATGAAAAAAATTAAATGGACATCGTCCATTTTTCATGCAAATAATTTTTTTATGAAAAAATATTAATGGAGTATACATGGTCCATTTGTCATGCAAAAAATTAAATGGATATCGTCCATTTCTCATGGAAAAAAATTTTTATGAAAAAATTTTAATGGGGTATACATCGTACATTTCTCATGGAAAAAATTAAATGGACATCGTCCATTTTTCATGCAAATAATTTTTTTATGAAAAAATTTTAATGGGCTATACATCGTCAATTTTTCATGCAAATAATTTTTTTATGAAAAAATTTTAATGGGCTATACATCGTCCATTTTTCATGCAAAAAAAATTTTTATGAAAAATTTTTAATAGAGTATACATCGTCCATTTCTCATGCAAAAAATTAAATGGACGTCGTCCATTTTTCATTCATATAATTTTTTTATGAAAAAATTTTAATGGGCTATACATCGTCCATTTTTCATGGAAAAATTTTTTTTATAAAAAATATTAATGAGCTATACATCGTCCATTTTTCATGCAAAAAAATTGTTTATGAAAAAATTTTAATGGGGTATACATCGTACATATCTCATGGAAAAAATTAAATGGACATCGTCCATTTTTCATGCAAATAATTTTTTTATGAAAAAATATTAATGGGCTATACATCGTCCATTTTTCATGCAAAAAAAATTTTTATGAAAAATTTTTAATGGAGTATACATCGTCCATTTCTCATGCAAAAAATTAAATGGACGTCGTCCATTTTTCATGGAAAAAAATTTTTATGAAAAATTTTAATGGGGTATACATCGTACATTTCTCATGGAAAAAATTAAATGGACATCGTCCATTTTTCATGCAAATAATTTTTTTATGAAAAAATATTAATGGAGTATACATGGTCCATTTGTCATGCAAAAAATTAAATGGACATCGTCCATTTTTCATGCAAATAATTTTTTTATGAAAAAATATTAATGTATTATTATACATCGTCCATTTCTCATGCAAAAAATTAAATGGATATCGTCCATTTCTCATGCAAAAAAATTTTTATGAAAAAATTTTAATGGGCTATACATCGTCCATTTTTCATACAAATAATTTTTTTATGAAAAAATTTTAATGGGCTATGCATCGTCCATTTTTCATGCAAAAAAAATTTTTATGAAAAATTTTTAATGGAGTATACATCGTCCATTTCTCATGCAAAAAATTAAATGGACGTCGTCCATTTTTCATTCATATAATTTTTTTATCAAAAAATTTTAATGGGCTATACATCGTCCATTTTTCATGGAAAAATTTTTTTTATAAAAAATATTAATGAGCTATACATCGTCCATTTTTCATGCAAAAAAATTGTTTATGAAAAAATTTTAATGGGGTATACATCGTACATATCTCATGGAAAAAATTAAATGGACATCGTCCATTTTTCATGCAAATAATTTTTTTATGAAAAAATATTAATGGGCTATACATCGTCCATTTTTCATGGAAAAAAAATTTTTATGAAAAATGTTTAATGGAGTTGTTTATGAAAAAATTTTAATGGACTATACATCGTCCATTTCTCATGCAAAAAATTAAATGGACATCGTCCATTTTTCATGCAAAAACTTTTTTTATGAAAAAATTTTAATGGGCTATACATGGTCCATTTGTCATGCAAAAATTTTTTTTTATAAAAAAATATTAATGAGCTATACATCGTCCATTTCTCATGCAAAAAATTAAATGGACATCGTCCATTTTTCATGCAAAAAGTTTTTTTATAAAAAAATTTTAATGGGCTATACATGGTCCATTTGTCATGCAAAATTTTTTTTTTATAAAAAAATTTTAATGGGCTATACATCGTCCATTTTTCATGCAAATAATTTTTTTATGAAAAAATTTTAATGGGCTATACATCGTCCATTTTTCATGCAAATAATTTTTTTATGAAAAAATTTTAATGGGCTATACATCGTCCATTTTTCATGCAAAAAGTTTTTTTTGAAAAAATTTTAATGGACTATACATCGTCCATTTATCAAGCAAAAAATTTTTTTATAAAAAAATAATAATGGACTATACATCGTCCATTTTTCATGGAAAGATTTTTTTTATAAAAAATATTAATGGGCTATACATCGTCCATTTTTCATGCAAAAAAATTTTTTATGAAAAAATTTTAATGGGGTATACATCGTATATTTCTCATGAAAAAAATTAAATGGACATCGTCCATTTTTCATGCAAATAATTTTTTTATGAAAAAATATTAATGGAGTATACATCGTCCATTTCTCATGCAAAAAATTAAATGGATATCGTCCATTTCTCATGCAAATAATTTTTTTATGAAAAAATTTTAATGGGCTATACATCGTCCATTTTTCATGCAAATAATTTATTTATGAAAAAATTTTAATGGGCTATACATCGTCCATTTTTCATGCAAATAATTTTTTTATGACAAAATTTTAATGGGCTATACATCGTCCATTATTCATGCAAAAAAAATTTTTATGAAAAATTTTTAATGGAGAATACATCGTCCATTTCTCAGGCAAAAAATTAAATGGACATCGTCCATTTTTCATGCAAATAATTTTTTTATGAAAAAATATTAATGGGCTATACATCGTCCATTTTTCATGCAAAAAAAATTTTTATGAAAAATGTTTAATGGAGAATACATCGTCCATTTCTCAGGCAAAAAATTAAATGGACATCGTCCATTTTTCATGCAAAAAGTTTTTTTGAAAAAGTTTTAATGGAGTATACTTCGTCCATTTCTCATGCAAAAAACTAAATAGACATCGTCCATTTTTCATACAAAAAGTTTTTTTATAAAAAAATAATAATGGTCCATTTTTCATGAAAAAAATTGTTTATGAAAAAATTTTAATGGACTATACATCGTCCATTTCTCATGCAAAAAATTAAATGGACATCGTCCATTTTTCATGCAAAATATTTTTTATAAAAAAATACATCGTCCATTTTTCATGCAAAGAAAATTTTTATGAAAAATGTTTAATGGAGTATACATCGTCCATTTCTCATGCAAAAAATTAAATGGACGTCGTCCATTTTTCATTCATATAATTTTTTTATCAAAAAATTTTAATGCGCTATACATCGTCCATTTTTCATGCATAAAATTTTTTTATGAAAAAATTTTAATGGACATCGTTCATTTTTCATGGCAAAAATTTTTTTATGAAAAAAATTTTATGGACTTATACATCGTCCATTTTTCATGGAAAAAATTTTTTTAAGAAAAAATTTTAATTTACTATACATCGTCCATTTTTCATGGAAAAAAAATTTTTATGAAAAATGTTTAATGGAGTATACATCGTCCATTTCTCATGGAAAAAATTAAATGGACATCGTCCATTTTTCATGCAAAAAGTTTTTTTATAAAAAAATAATAATGGACTATATACATCGTCCATTTTTCATGGAAAAATTTTTTTTATAAAAAATATTAATGGGCTATACATCGTCCATTTTTCATGCAAAAAAATTTTTTATGAAAAAATTTTAATGGGGTATACATCGTACATTTCTCATGAAAAAAATTAAATGGACATCGTCCATTTTTCATGCAAATAATTTTTTTATGAAAAAATATTAATGGAGTATACATGGTCCATTTGTCATGCAAAAAATTAAATGGATATCGTCCATTTCTCATGGAAAAAAATTTTTATGAAAAAATTTTAATGGGGTATACATCGTACATTTCTCATGGAAAAAATTAAATGGACATCGTCCATTTTTCATGCAAATAATTTTTTTATGAAAAAATTTTAATGGGCTATACATCGTCAATTTTTCATGCAAATAATTTTTTTATGAAAAAATTTTAATGGGCTATACATCGTCCATTTTTCATGCAAAAAAAATTTTTATGAAAAATTTTTAATAGAGTATACATCGTCCATTTCTCATGCAAAAAATTAAATGGACGTCGTCCATTTTTCATTCATATAATTTTTTTATGAAAAAATTTTAATGGGCTATACATCGTCCATTTTTCATGGAAAAATTTTTTTTATAAAAAATATTAATGAGCTATACATCGTCCATTTTTCATGCAAAAAAATTGTTTATGAAAAAATTTTAATGGGGTATACATCGTACATATCTCATGGAAAAAATTAAATGGACATCGTCCATTTTTCATGCAAATAATTTTTTTATGAAAAAATATTAATGGGCTATACATCGTCCATTTTTCATGCAAAAAAAATTTTTATGAAAAATTTTTAATGGAGTATACATCGTCCATTTCTCATGCAAAAAATTAAATGGACGTCGTCCATTTTTCATGGAAAAAAATTTTTATGAAAAATTTTAATGGGGTATACATCGTACATTTCTCATGGAAAAAATTAAATGGACATCGTCCATTTTTCATGCAAATAATTTTTTTATGACAAAATTTTAATGGGCTATACATCGTCCATTATTCATGCAAAAAAAATTTTTATGAAAAATTTTTAATGGAGAATACATCGTCCATTTCTCAGGCAAAAAATTAAATGGACATCGTCCATTTTTCATGCAAATAATTTTTTTATGAAAAAATATTAATGGGCTATACATCGTCCATTTTTCATGCAAAAAAAATTTTTATGAAAAATGTTTAATGGAGAATACATCGTCCATTTCTCAGGCAAAAAATTAAATGGACATCGTCCATTTTTCATGCAAAAAGTTTTTTTGAAAAAGTTTTAATGGAGTATACTTCGTCCATTTCTCATGCAAAAAACTAAATAGACATCGTCCATTTTTCATACAAAAAGTTTTTTTATAAAAAAATAATAATGGTCCATTTTTCATGAAAAAAATTGTTTATGAAAAAATTTTAATGGACTATACATCGTCCATTTCTCATGCAAAAAATTAAATGGACATCGTCCATTTTTCATGCAAAATATTTTTTATAAAAAAATACATCGTCCATTTTTCATGCAAAGAAAATTTTTATGAAAAATGTTTAATGGAGTATACATCGTCCATTTCTCATGGAAAAAATTAAATGGACGTCGTCCATTTTTCATTCATATAATTTTTTTATGAAAAAATTTTAATGCGCTATACATCGTCCATTTTTCATGCATAAAATTTTTTTATGAAAAAATTTTAATGGACATCGTTCATTTTTCATGGCAAAAATTTTTTTATGAAAAAAATTTTATGGACTTATACATCGTCCATTTTTCATGGAAAAAATTTTTTTAAGAAAAAATTTTAATTTACTATACATCGTCCATTTTTCATGGAAAAAAAATTTTTATGAAAAATGTTTAATGGAGTATACATCGTCCATTTCTCATGGAAAAAATTAAATGGACATCGTCCATTTTTCATGCAAAAAGTTTTTTTATAAAAAAATAATAATGGACTATATACATCGTCCATTTTTCATGGAAAAATTTTTTTTATAAAAAATATTAATGGGCTATACATCGTCCATTTTTCATGCAAAAAAATTTTTTATGAAAAAATTTTAATGGGGTATACATCGTACATTTCTCATGAAAAAAATTAAATGGACATCGTCCATTTTTCATGCAAATAATTTTTTTATGAAAAAATATTAATGGAGTATACATGGTCCATTTGTCATGCAAAAAATTAAATGGATATCGTCCATTTCTCATGGAAAAAAATTTTTATGAAAAAATTTTAATGGGGTATACATCGTACATTTCTCATGGAAAAAATTAAATGGACATCGTCCATTTTTCATGCAAATAATTTTTTTATGAAAAAATTTTAATGGGCTATACATCGTCAATTTTTCATGCAAATAATTTTTTTATGAAAAAATTTTAATGGGCTATACATCGTCCATTTTTCATGCAAAAAAAATTTTTATGAAAAATTTTTAATAGAGTATACATCGTCCATTTCTCATGCAAAAAATTAAATGGACGTCGTCCATTTTTCATTCATATAATTTTTTTATGAAAAAATTTTAATGGGCTATACATCGTCCATTTTTCATGGAAAAATTTTTTTTATAAAAAATATTAATGAGCTATACATCGTCCATTTTTCATGCAAAAAAATTGTTTATGAAAAAATTTTAATGGGGTATACATCGTACATATCTCATGGAAAAAATTAAATGGACATCGTCCATTTTTCATGCAAATAATTTTTTTATGAAAAAATATTAATGGGCTATACATCGTCCATTTTTCATGCAAAAAAAATTTTTATGAAAAATTTTTAATGGAGTATACATCGTCCATTTCTCATGCAAAAAATTAAATGGACGTCGTCCATTTTTCATGGAAAAAAATTTTTATGAAAAATTTTAATGGGGTATACATCGTACATTTCTCATGGAAAAAATTAAATGGACATCGTCCATTTTTCATGCAAATAATTTTTTTATGAAAAAATATTAATGGAGTATACATGGTCCATTTGTCATGCAAAAAATTAAATGGACATCGTCCATTTTTCATGCAAATAATTTTTTTATGAAAAAATATTAATGTATTATTATACATCGTCCATTTCTCATGCAAAAAATTAAATGGATATCGTCCATTTCTCATGCAAAAAAATTTTTATGAAAAAATTTTAATGGGCTATACATCGTCCATTTTTCATACAAATAATTTTTTTATGAAAAAATTTTAATGGGCTATGCATCGTCCATTTTTCATGCAAAAAAAATTTTTATGAAAAATTTTTAATGGAGTATACATCGTCCATTTCTCATGCAAAAAATTAAATGGACGTCGTCCATTTTTCATTCATATAATTTTTTTATCAAAAAATTTTAATGGGCTATACATCGTCCATTTTTCATGGAAAAATTTTTTTTATAAAAAATATTAATGAGCTATACATCGTCCATTTTTCATGCAAAAAAATTGTTTATGAAAAAATTTTAATGGGGTATACATCGTACATATCTCATGGAAAAAATTAAATGGACATCGTCCATTTTTCATGCAAATAATTTTTTTATGAAAAAATATTAATGGGCTATACATCGTCCATTTTTCATGGAAAAAAAATTTTTATGAAAAATGTTTAATGGAGTATACATCGTCCATTTCTCATGCAAAAAATTGTTTATGAAAAAATTTTAATGGACTATACATCGTCCATTTCTCATGCAAAAAATTAAATGGACATCGTCCATTTTTCATGCAAAAACTTTTTTTATGAAAAAATTTTAATGGGCTATACATGGTCCATTTGTCATGCAAAAATTTTTTTTTATAAAAAAATATTAATGAGCTATACATCGTCCATTTCTCATGCAAAAAATTAAATGGACATCGTCCATTTTTCATGCAAAAAGTTTTTTTATAAAAAAATTTTAATGGGCTATACATGGTCCATTTGTCATGCAAAATTTTTTTTTTATAAAAAAATTTTAATGGGCTATACATCGTCCATTTTTCATGCAAATAATTTTTTTATGAAAAAATTTTAATGGGCTATACATCGTCCATTTTTCATGCAAATAATTTTTTTATGAAAAAATTTTAATGGGCTATACATCGTCCATTTTTCATGCAAAAAGTTTTTTTTGAAAAAATTTTAATGGACTATACATCGTCCATTTATCAAGCAAAAAATTTTTTTATAAAAAAATAATAATGGACTATACATCGTCCATTTTTCATGGAAAGATTTTTTTTATAAAAAATATTAATGGGCTATACATCGTCCATTTTTCATGCAAAAAAATTTTTTATGAAAAAATTTTAATGGGATATACATCGTATATTTCTCATGAAAAAAATTAAATGGACATCGTCCATTTTTCATGCAAATAATTTTTTTATGAAAAAATATTAATGGAGTATACATCGTCCATTTCTCATGCAAAAAATTAAATGGATATCGTCCATTTCTCATGCAAATAATTTTTTTATGAAAAAATTTTAATGGGCTATACATCGTCCATTTTTCATGCAAATAATTTATTTATGAAAAAATTTTAATGGGCTATACATCGTCCATTTTTCATGCAAATAATTTTTTTATGACAAAATTTTAATGGGCTATACATCGTCCATTATTCATGCAAAAAAAATTTTTATGAAAAATTTTTAATGGGGTATACATCGTACATATCTCATGGAAAAAATTAAATGGACATCGTCCATTTTTCATGCAAATAATTTTTTTATGAAAAAATATTAATGGGCTATACATCGTCCATTTTTCATGCAAAAAAAATTTTTATGAAAAATGTTTAATGGAGAATACATCGTCCATTTCTCAGGCAAAAAATTAAATGGACATCGTCCATTTTTCATGCAAAAAGTTTTTTTATAAAAAAATAATAATGGACTATACATCGTCCATTTTTCATGCAAAAAAAAATTTTTATGAAAAAATTTTAATGGGGTATACATCGTCCATTTTTCATGCAAAAAAAATTTTTATGAAAAATTTTTAATGAAGTATACATCGTCCATTTCTCATGCAAAAAATTAAATGGACGTCGTCCATTTTTCATGCAAATAATTTTTTTATGAAAAAATTTTAATGGGCTATACATCGTCCATTTTTCATGCAAATAATTTTTTTATGAAAAAATTTTAATGGGCTATACATCGTCCATTTTTCATGCAAAAAAAAATTTTATGAAAAATTTTTAATGAAGTATACATCGTCCATTTCTCATGCAAAAAATTAAATGGACGTCGTCCATTTTTCATTCATATAATTTTTTTATGAAAAAATTTTAATAGCCTATACATCGTCCATTTTTCATGCAAAAAAATTTTGATGAAAAAATTTTAATTTTAATTACATCGTACATTTCTCATGGAAAAAATTAAATGGACATAGTCCATTTTTCATGGAAAAAAAAATTTTATGAAAAAATTTTAATGGGGTATACATCGTACATTTCTCATGGAAAAAATTAAATGGACGTCGTCCATTTTTCATACAAAAAGTTTTTTTATAAAAAAATAATAATGGTCCATTTTTCATGAAAAAAATTGTTTATGAAAAAATTTTAATGGACTATACATCGTCCATTTTTCATGCAAATAATTTTTTTATGAAAAAATTTTAATGGGCTATACATCGTCCATTTTTCATGCAAAAAAATTTTGATGAAAAAATTTTAATGGAGTATACTTCGTCCATTTCTCATGCAAAAAATTAAATAGACATTGTCCATTTTTCATGCAAAAAGTTTTTTTATAAAAAAATAATAATGGACTATACATCGTCCATTTTTCATGCAAAAAAAAATTTTTATGAAAAAATTTTAATGGGGTATACATCGTACATTTCTCATGGAAAAAATTAAATGGACATCGTCCATTTTTCATGGAAAAAAAAATTTTATGAAAAAATTTTAATGGGGTATACATCGTCCATTTTTCATGGAAAAAAATTTTTATGAAAAATTTTTAATGAAGTATACATCGTCCATTTCTCATGGAAAAAATTAAATGGACGTCGTCCATTTTTTATTCATATAATTTTTTTATGAAAAAATTTTAATGCGCTATACATCGTCCATTTTTCAAGCAAAAAATTTTTTTATAAAAAAGTTTTAATGGACTATATATCGTCCATTTCTCATGCAAAAAATTTTTAAATGGACTATACATCGTTAATTTTTCATGCCAAATATTTTTTTATGAAAAAATTTTAATGGCCTATATATCGTCCATTTTTCATGAAAAAAATTGTTTATGAAAAAATTTTAATGGACTATACATCGTCCATTTCTCATGCAAAAAATTAAATGGACATCGTCTATTTTTCATGCAAAAAGTTTTTTTATGAAAAAATTTTAATGGGCTATACATGGTCCATTTGTCATGCAAAAATTTTTTTTATAAAAAAATATTAATGGGCTATACATCGTCCATTTTTCATGCAAAAAAAATGTTTATGAAAAATGTTTAATGAAGTATACATCGTCCATTTCTCATGCAAATAATTTTTTTATGAAAAAATTTTAATGGGCTATACATCGTTCATTTTTCATGCAAAAATTTTTTTATGAAAAAATTTTAATGGCCTATACATCGTCCATTTCTCATGCAAAAAATTAAATGGATATCGTCCATTTTTCATGAAAAAAATTTTATGAAAAATGTTTAATTTAGTATACATCGTCCATTTCTCATGGAAAAAATTAAATGGACATCGTCCATTTCTCATGCAAAAAATTAAATGGACATCGTCCATTTTTCATGCAAAAAGTTTTTTTTGAAAAAATTTTAATGGACTATACATCGTCCATTTTTCATGCAAAAAAATTTTGATGAAAAAATTTTAATGGAGTATACTTCGTCCATTTCTCATGCAAAAAACTAAATAGACATCGTCCATTTTTCATACAAAAAGTTTTTTTATAAAAAAATAATAATGGTCCATTTTTCATGAAAAAAATTGTTTATGAAAAAATTTTAATGGACTATACATCGTCCATTTCTCATGCAAAAAATTAAATGGACATCGTCCATTTTTCATGCAAAATATTTTTTATAAAAAAATACATCGTCCATTTTTCATGCAAAAAAAATTTTTATGAAAAATGTTTAATGGAGTATACATCGTCCATTTCTCATGCAAAAAATTAAATGGACGTCGTCCATTTTTCATTCATATAATTTTTTTATGAAAAAATTTTAATGCGCTATACATCGTCCATTTTTCATGCATAAAATTTTTTTATGAAAAAATTTTAATGGACATCGTTCATTTTTCATGGAAAAAATATTTTTAAGAAAAAATTTTAATTTACTATACATCGTCCATTTTTCATGGAAAAAAAATTTTTATGAAAAATGTTTAATGGAGTATACATCGTCCATTTCTCATGGAAAAAATTAAATGGACATCGTCCATTTTTCATGCAAAAAATTTTTTTATGAAAAAATATTAATGGAGTATACATGGTCCATTTGTCATGGAAAAAATTAAATGGATATCGTCCATTTCTCATGGAAAAAAATTTTTATGAAAAAATTTTAATGGGGTATACATCGTACATTTCTCATGGAAAAAATTAAATGGACATCGTCCATTTTTCATGCAAATAATTTTTTTATGAAAAAATTTTAATGGGCTATACATCGTCCATTTTTCACGCAAATAATTTTTTTATGAAAAAATTTTAATGGGCTATATACATCGTCCATTTTTCATGGAAAAAAAATTTTTATGAAAAATTTTTAATGAAGTATACATCGTCCATTTCTCATGCAAAAAATTAAATGGACGTCGTCCATTTTTCATTCATATAATTTTTTTATGAAAAAATTTTAATGCGCTATACATCGTCCATTTTTCAAGCAAAAAATTTTTTTATGAAAAAGTTTTAATGGACTATATATCGTCCATTTCTCATGCAAAAAATTTTAATGGACTATACATCGTTAATTTTTCATGCCAAATATTTTTTTATGAAAAAATTTTAATGGCCTATATATCGTCCATTTTTCATGAAAAAAATTGTTTATGAAAAAATTTTAATGGACTATACATCGTCCATTTCTCATGCAAAAAATTAAATGGACATCGTCCATTTTTCATGCAAAAAGTTTTTTATGAAAAAATTTTAATGGGCTATACATGGTCCATTTGTCATGCAAAATTTTTTTTTATAAAAAAATATTAATGGGCTATACATCGTCCATTTTTCATGCAAAAAAAATGTTTATGAAAAATGTTTAATGAAGTATACATCGTCCATTTCTCATGCAAATAATTTTTTTATGAAAAAATTTTAATGGGCTATACATCGTTCATTTTTCATGGCAAAAATTTTTTTATGAAAAAATTTTAATGGCCTATACATCGTCCATTTCTCATGCAAAAAATTAAATGGATATCGTCCATTTTTCATGAAAAAAATTTTATGAAAAATGTTTAATGGAGTATACATCGTCCATTTCTCATGCAAAAAATTAAATGGACATCGTCCATTTCTCATGCAAAAAATTAAATGGACATCGTCCATTTTTCATGCAAAAAGTTTTTTTGAAAAAATTTTAATGGACTATACATCGTCCATTTTTCATGCAAAAAAATTTTGATGAAAAAATTTCAATGGAGTATACTTCGTCCATTTCTCATGCAAAAAACTAAATAGACATCGTCCATTTTTCATACAAAATATTTTTTATAAAAAAATACATCGTCCATTTTTCATGCAAAAAAAATTTTTATGAAAAATGTTTAATGGAGTATACATCGTCCATTTCTCATGCAAAAAATTAAATGGACGTCGTCCATTTTTCATTCATATAATTTTTTTATGAAAAAATTTTAATGCGCTATACATCGTCCATTTTTCATGCATAAAATTTTTTTATGAAAAAATTTTAATGGACATCGCTCATTTTTCATGGCAAAAATTTTTTTATGAAAAAAATTTTATGGACTATACATCGTCCATTTTTCATGGAAAAAATATTTTTAAGAAAAAATTTTAATTTACTATACATCGTCCATTTTTCATGGAAAAAAAATTTTTATGAAAAATGTTTAATGGAGTATATATCGTCCATTTCTCATGGAAAAAATTAAATGGACATCGTCCATTTTTCATGCAAAAAGTTTTTTTATAAAAAAATAATAATGGACTATATACATCGTCCATTTTTCATGGAAAAATTTTTTTTATAAAAAATATTAATGGGCTATACATCGTCCATTTTTCATGCAAAAAAATTTTTTATGAAAAAATTTTAATGGGGTATACATCGTACATTTCTCATGAAAAAAATTAAATGGACATCGTCCATTTTTCATGCAAATAATTTTTTTATGAAAAAATATTAATGGAGTATACATAGTCCATTTGTCATGCAAAAAATTAAATGGATATCGTCCATTTCTCATGGGGAAAAATTTTTATGAAAAAATTTTAATGGGGTATACATCGTACATTTCTCATGGAAAAAATTAAATGGACATCGCCCATTTTTCATGCAAATAATTTTTTTATGAAAAAATTTTAATGGGCTATACATCGTCCATTTTTCATGCAAATAATTTTTTTATGAAAAAATTTTAATGGGCTATACATCGTCCATTTTTCATGCAAAAAAAATTTTTATGAAAAATTTTTAATGAAGTATACATCGTCCATTTCTCATGGAAAAAATTAAATGGACGTCGTCCATTTTTCATTCATATAATTTTTTTATGAAAAAATTTTAATGCGCTATACATCGTCCATTTTTCAAGCAAAAAATTTTCTTATGAAAAAGTTTTAATGGACTATATATCGTCCATTTCTCATGCAAAAAATTTTAATGGACAATACATCGTTAATTTTTCATGCAAAAAATTTTTTTATGAAAAAATTTTAATGGCCTATATATCGTCCATTTTTCATGAAAAAAATTGTTTATGAAAAAATTTTAATGGACTATACATCGTCCATTTCTCATGCAAAAAATTAAATGGACATCGTCCATTTTTCATGCAAAAAGTTTTTTATGAAAAAATTTTAATGGGCTATACATGGTCCATTTGTCATGCAAAATTTTTTTTTATAAAAAAATATTAATGGGCTATACATCGTCCATTTTTCATGCAAAAAAAATGTTTATGAAAAATGTTTAATGAAGTATACATCGTCCATTTCTCATGCAAATAATTTTTTTATGAAAAAATTTTAATGGGCTATACATCGTTCATTTTTCATGCCAAAAATTTTTTTATGAAAAAATTTTAATGGCCTATAATACATCGTCCATTTCTCATGCAAAAAATTAAATGGATATCGTCCATTTTTCATGAAAAAAATTTTATGAAAAATGTTTAATGGAGTATACATCGTCCATTTCTCATGCAAAAAATTAAATGGACATCGTCCATTTCTCATGCAAAAAATTAAATGGACATCGTCCATTTTTCATGCAAAAAGTTTTTTTGAAAAAATTTTAATGGACTATACATCGTCCATTTTTCATGCAAAAAAATTTTGATGAAAAAATTTCAATGGAGTATACTTCGTCCATTTCTCATGCAAAAAACTAAATAGACATCGTCCATTTTTCATACAAAATATTTTTTATAAAAAAATACATCGTCCATTTTTCATGCAAAAAAAATTTTTATGAAAAATGTTTAATGGAGTATACATCGTCCATTTCTCATGCAAAAAATTAAATGGACGTCGTCCATTTTTCATTCATATAATTTTTTTATGAAAAAATTTTAATGCGCTATACATCGTCCATTTTTCATGCATAAAATTTTTTTATGAAAAAATTTTAATGGACATCGCTCATTTTTCATGGCAAAAATTTTTTTATGAAAAAAATTTTATGGACTATACATCGTCCATTTTTCATGGAAAAAATATTTTTAAGAAAAAATTTTAATTTACTATACATCGTCCATTTTTCATGGAAAAAAAATTTTTATGAAAAATGTTTAATGGAGTATATATCGTCCATTTCTCATGGAAAAAATTAAATGGACATCGTCCATTTTTCATGCAAAAAGTTTTTTTATAAAAAAATAATAATGGACTATATACATCGTCCATTTTTCATGGAAAAATTTTTTTTATAAAAAATATTAATGGGCTATACATCGTCCATTTTTCATGCAAAAAAATTTTTTATGAAAAAATTTTAATGGGGTATACATCGTACATTTCTCATGAAAAAAATTAAATGGACATCGTCCATTTTTCATGCAAATAATTTTTTTATGAAAAAATATTAATGGAGTATACATAGTCCATTTGTTATGCAAAAAATTAAATGGATATCGTCCATTTCTCATGGGGAAAAATTTTTATGAAAAAATTTTAATGGGGTATACATCGTACATTTCTCATGGAAAAAATTAAATGGACATCGCCCATTTTTCATGCAAATAATTTTTTTATGAAAAAATTTTAATGGGCTATACATCGTCCATTTTTCATGCAAATAATTTTTTTATGAAAAAATTTTAATGGGCTATACATCGTCCATTTTTCATGCAAAAAAAATTTTTATGAAAAATTTTTAATGAAGTATACATCGTCCATTTCTCATGCAAAAAATTAAATGGACGTCGTCCATTTTTCATTCATATAATTTTTTTATGAAAAAATTTTAATGCGCTATACATCGTCCATTTTTCAAGCAAAAAATTTTTTTATGAAAAAGTTTTAATGGACTATATATCGTCCATTTCTCATGCAAAAAATTTTAATGGACAATACATCGTTAATTTTTCATGCAAAAAATTTTTTTATGAAAAAATTTTAATGGCCTATATATCGTCCATTTTTCATGAAAAAAATTGTTTATGAAAAAATTTTAATGGACTATACATCGTCCATTTCTCATGCAAAAAATTAAATGGACATCGTCCATTTTTCATGCAAAAAGTTTTTTTTGAAAAAATTTTAATGGGCTATACATCGTCCATTTCTCATGCAAAAAATTCAATAGACATTGTCCATTTTTCATGCAAAAAGTTTTTTTATAAAAAAATAATAATGGACTATACATCGTCCATTTTTCATGCAAAAAAAAATTTTTATGAAAAAATTTTAATGGGGTATACATCGCACATTTCTCATGGAAAAAATTAAATGGACATCGTCCATTTTTCATGCAAATAATTTTTTTATGAAAAAATTTTAATGGGCTATACATCGTTCATTTTTCATGCCAAAAATTTTTTTATGAAAAAATTTTAATGGCCTATACATCGTCCATTTCTCATGCAAAAAATTAAATGGATATCGTCCATTTTTCATGAAAAAAATTTTATGAAAAATGTTTAATGGAGTACACTTCGTCCATTTCTCATGCAAAAAATTAAATGGACATCGTCCATTTCTCATGCAAAAAATGAAATGGACATCGTCCATTTTTCATGCAAAAAGTTTTTTTTGAAAAAATTTTAATGGACTATACATCGTCCATTTTTCAAGCAAAAAATTTTTTTATAAAAAAATAATAATGGACTATACATCATTCATTTTTCATGGAAAGATTTTTTTTATAAAAAATATTAATGGGCTACACATCGTCCATTTTTCATGCAAAAAAATTTTTTATGAAAAAATTTTAATGGGGTATGCATCGTACATTTCTCATGCAAAAAATTAAATGGACATCGTCCATTTCTCATGCAAAAAATTAAATGGACATCGTCCATTTTTCATGCAAAAAGTTTTTTTTGAAAAAATTTTAATGGACTATACATCGTCCATTTTTCAAGCATAAAATTTTTTTATAAAAAAATAATAATGGACTATACATCATTCATTTTTCATGGAAAGATTTTTTTTATAAAAAATATTAATGGGCTATACATCGTCCATTTTTCATGGAAAAAAATTTTTTATGAAAAAATTTTAATAGGGTATGCATCGTACATTTCTCATGAAAAAAATTAAATAGACATCGTCCATTTTTCATGCAAATAATTTTTTTATGAAAAAATATTAATGGAGTATACATCGTCCATTTCTCATGCAAAAAATTAAATGGATATCGTCCATTTCTCATGCAAAAAAATTTTTATGAAAAAATTTTAATGGGGTATACATCGTACATTTCTCATGGAAAAAATTAAATGGCCATCGTCCATTTTTCATGCAAATAATTTTTTTATGAAAAAATTTTAAGGGGCTATACATCGTCCATTTTTATGCAAATAATTTTTTTATGAAAAAATTTTAATGGGCTATACATCGTCCATTTTTCATGGAAAAAAAATTTTTAAAAAAAATTTTTAATGGAGTATACATCGTCCATTTCTCATGCAAAAAATTAAATGGACGTCGTCCATTTTTCATTCATATAATTTTTTTATGAAAAAATTTTAATGGGCTATACATCGTCTATTTTTCATGCAAAAAAAATTTTTATGAAAAATGTTTAATGGAGTATACATCGTCCATTTCTCATGCAAAAAATTAAATGGACATCGTCCATTTTTCAAGCAAAAATTTTTTTTATGAAAAAATTTTAATGGGTCCATTTGTCATGCAAAAATTTTTTTTTATAAAAAAAATATTAATGGGCTATACATCGTCCATTTCTCATGCAAAAAATTAAATGGACATCGTCCATTTTTCATGCAAAAAGTTTTTTTATGAAAAAATTTTAATGGGCTATATATGGTCCCTTTGTCATGCAAAAATTTTTTTTTATAAAAAAACTTTTAATGGGCTATACATCGTCCATTTTTCATGCAAATAATTTTTTTATGAAAAAATTTTAATGGGCTATACATCGTCCATTTTTCATGCAAATAATTTTTTTATGAAAAAATTTTAATGGGCTATACATCGTTCATTTTTCATACCAAAAATTTTTTTATGAAAATATTTTAATGGGCTATTCATCGTCCATTTTTCAAGCAAAAAATTTTTTTATAAAAAAATAATAATGGACTATACATCGTCCATTTTTCATGGAAAGATTTTTTTTATAAAAAATATTAATGGGCTATACACCGTCCATTTCTCATGCAAAAAATTAAATGGACATAGTCCATTTCTCATGCAAAAAATTAAATGGACATCGTCCATTTTTCATGCAAAAAGTTTTTTTTGAAAAAATTTTAATGGACTATACATCGTCCATTTTTCAAGCAAAAAATTTTTTTATAAAAAAATAATAATGGACTATACATCGTCCATTTTTCATGGAAAGATTTTTTTTATAAAAAATATTAATGGGCTATACATCGTCCATTTTTCATGCAAAAAAATTTTTTATGAAAAAATTTTAATGGGGTATACATCGTACATTTCTCATGAAAAAAATTAAATGGACATCGTCCATTTTTCATGCAAATAATTTTTTTATGAAAAAATATTAATGGAGTATACATCGTCCATTTCTCATGCAAAAAATTAAATGGATATCGTCCATTTCTCATGCAAAAAAATTTTTTGAAAAAATTTTAATGGGGTATACATCGTACATTTCTCATGGAAAAAATTAAATGGACATCGTCCATTTTTCATGCAAATAATTTTTTTATGAAAAAATTTTAATGGGCTATACATCGTCCATTTTTCATGCAAATAATTTTTTTATGCAAAAATTTAATGGGCTATACATCGTCCATTTTTCATGCAAATAATTTTTTTATGAAAAAATTTTAATGGGCTATACATCGTCCATTTTTCATGCAAAAAAAATTTTTATGAAAAATTTTTAATGGAGTATACATCGTCCATTTCTCATGGAAAAAATTAAATGGAAGTCGTCCATTTTTCATTCATATAATTTTTTTATGAAAAAATTTTAATGGGCTATATATCGTCCATTTTTCATGCATACAATTTTTTTATGAAAAAATTTTAATGGACATCGTATGAAAAAATTTTAATGGGCTATACATCGTCCATTTTTCATGGAAAAAATTTTTTTAAGAAAAAATTTTAATTTACTATACATCGTCCATTTTTCATGGAAAAAAAATTTTTATGAAAAATGTTTAATGGAGTATACATCGTCCATTTCTCATGCAAAAAATTAAATGGACATCGTCCATTTTTCATGCAAAAAATTTTTTATAAAAAAATTTTAATGGACATCGTCCATTTTTCATGCAAAAAGTTTTTTTATAAAAAAATAATAATGGACTATACATCGTCTATTTTTCATGCAAAAAAAGTGTTTATGAAAAATGTTTAATGAAGTATACATCGTCCATTTCTCATGCAAAAAATTAAATGGATATCGTCCATTTCTCATGCAAAAAATTTTAATGGACTATACATCGTTAATTTTTCATGCCAAAAATTTTTTTATTTTCCTATACATCGTCCATTTTTCATGAAAAAAATTGTTTATGAAAAAATTTTAATGGACTATACATCGTCCATTTTTCATGGAAAAATTTTTTTTTATAAAAAATATTAATGAGCTATACATCGTCCATTTTTCATGCAAAAAAATTTTTTATGAAAAAATTTTAATGGGGTATACATCGTACATATCTCATGGAAAAAATTAAATGAACATCGTCCATTTTTCATGCAAAAAAAATTTTTATGAAAAATGTTTAATGGAGTATACATCGTCCATTTCTCATGCAAAAAATTAAATGGACATCGTCCATTTTTCAAGCAAAAATTTTTTTTATGAAAAAATTTTAATGGGCTATACATGGTCCCTTTGTCATGCAAAAATTTTTTTTTATAAAAAAATTTTAATGGGCTATACATCGTCCATTTTTCATGCAAATAATTTTTTTATGAAAAAATTTTAATGGGCTATACATCGTCCATTTTTCATGGAAAAATTTTTTTTATAAAAAATATTAATGGGCTATACATCGTCCATTTTTCATGCAAAAAAATTTTTTATGAAAAAATTTTAATGGGGTATACATCGTACATTTCTCATGAAAAAAATTAAATGGACATCGTCCATTTTTCATGCAAATAATTTTTTTATGAAAAAATATTAATGGAGTATACATGGTCCATTTGTCATGGAAAAAATTAAATGGATATCGTCCATTTCTCATGGAAAAAAATTTTTATGAAAAAATTTTAATGGGGTATACATCGTACATTTCTCATGGAAAAAATTAAATGGACATCGTCCATTTTTCATGCAAATAATTTTTTTATGAAAAAATTTTAATGGGCTATACATCGTCCATTTTTCATGCAAATAATTTTTTTATGAAAAAATTTTAATGGGCTATACATCGTCCATTTTTCATGCAAAAAAAATTTTTATGAAAAATTTTTAATGAAGTATACATCGTCCATTTCTCATGCAAAAAATTAAATGGACGTCGTCCATTTTTCATACATATAATTTTTTTATGAAAAAATTTTAATGCGCTATACATCGTCCATTTTTCAAGCAAAAAATTTTTTTATGAAAAAGTTTTAATGGACTATATATCGTCCATTTCTCATGCAAAAAATTTTAATGGACTATACATCGTTAATTTTTCATGCCAAAAATTTTTTTATGAAAAAATTTTAATGGCCTATATATCGTCCATTTTTCATGAAAAAAATTGTTTATGAAAAAATTTTAATGGACTATACATCGTCCATTTCTCATGCAAAAAATTAAATGGACATCGTCCATTTTTCATGCAAAAAGTTTTTTTTGAAAAAATTTTAATGGGCTATACATCGTCCATTTTTATGCAAAAAAATTTTGATGAAAAAATTTTAATGGAGTATACTTCGTCCATTTCTCATGCAAAAAATTAAATAGACATTGTCCATTTTTCATGCAAAAAGTTTTTTTATAAAAAAATAATAATGGACTATACATCGTCCATTTTTCATGGAAAAAAAAAAATTTATGAAAAAATTTTAATGGGGTATACATCGTCCATTTTTCATGGAAAAAAATTTTTATGAAAAATTTTTAATGAAGTATACATCGTCCATTTCTCATGCAAAAAATTAAATGGACGTCGTCCATTTTTCATTCATATAATTTTTTTATGAAAAAATTTTAATGCGCTATACATCGTCCATTTTTCAAGCAAAAAATTTTTTTATGAAAAAGTTTAATGGACTATATATCGTCCATTTCTCATGCAAAAAATTTTAATGGACTATACATCGTTAATTTTTCATGCCAAAAATTTTTTTATGAACAAATTTTAATGGCCTATATATCGTCCATTTTTCATGAAAAAAATTGTTTATGAAAAAATTTTAATAGACTATACATCGTCCATTTTTCATGGAAAAAATTTTTCCATTTTTCATGCAAAAAGTTTTTTTATGAAAAAATTTTAATGGGCTATACATGGTCCATTTGTCATGGAAAAATTTTTTTTATAAAAAAATATTAATGGGCTATACATCGTCCATTTTTCATGCAAAAAAAATGTTTATGAAAAATGTTTAATGAAGTATACATCGTCCATTTCTCATGCAAATAATTTTTTTATGAAAAAATTTTAATGGGCTATACATCGTTCATTTTTCATGCCAAAAATTTTTTTATGAAAAAATTTTAATGGCCTATACATCGTCCATTTCTCATGCAAAAAATTAAATGGATATCGTCCATTTTTCATGAAAAAAATTTTATGAAAAATGTTTAATGGAGTATACATCGTCCATTTCTCATGCAAAAAATTAAATGGACATCGTCCATTTCTCATGCAAAAAATGAAATGGACATCGTCCATTTTTCATGCAAAAAGTTTTTTTTGAAAAAATTTTAATGGACTATACATCGTCCATTTTTTAAGCAAAAAATTTTTTTATAAAAAAAAAATAATGGACTCATGCAAATAATTTTTTTATGAAAAAATTTTAATGGGCTATATCCATTTTTCATGCAAAAAATTTTTTTATGAAAAAATAATAATGGACTATACATCGTCCATTTTTCATGGAAAAATTTTTTTTATAAAAAATATTAATGAGCTATACATCGTCCATTTTTCATGCAAAAAAATTTTTTATGAAAAAATTTTAATGGGGTATACATCGTACATATCTCATGGAAAAAATTAAATGGACATCGTCCATTTTTCATGCAAAAAAAATTTTTATGAAAAATGTTTAATGGAGTATACATCGTCCATTTCTCATGCAAAAAATTAAATGGACATCGCCCATTTTTCAAGCAAAAATTTTTTTTATGAAAAAATTTTAATGGGCTATACATGGTCCATTTGTCATGCAAAAATTTTTTTTTATAAAAAAAACATTAATGGGCTATACATCGTCCATTTCTCATGCAAAAAATTAAATGGACATCGTCCATTTTTCATGCAAATAATTTTTTTATGAAAAAATTTTAATGGGCTATACATCGTCCATTTTTCATGCAAATAATTTTTTTATGAAAAAATTTTAATGGGCTATACATCGTTCATGTTTCATGCCAAAAATTTTTTTATGAAAATATTTTAATGGCCTATACATCGTCCATTTCTCATGCAAATAATTTTTTTATGAAAAAATTTTAATGGGCTATTCATCGTCCATTTTTCAAGCAAAAAATTTTTTTATAAAAAAATAATAATGGACTATACATCGTCCATTTTTCATGGAAAGATTTTTTTATAAAAAATATTAATGGGCTATACATCGTCCATTTCTCATGCAAAAAATTAAATGGACATAGTCCATTTCTCATGCAAAAAATTAAATGGACATCGTCCATTTTTCATACAAAAAGTTTTTTTTGAAAAAATTTTAATGGACTATACATCGTCCATTTTTCAAGCAAAAAATTTTTTTATAAAAAAATAATAATGGACTATACATCGTCCATTTTTCATGGAAAGATTTTTTTTATAAAAAATATTAATGGGCTATACATCGTCCATTTTTCATGCAAAAAAATTTTTTATGAAAAAATTTTAATGGGGTATACATCGTCCATTTCTCATGCAAAAAATTAAATGGATATCGTCCATTTCTCATGCAAAAAAATTTTTATGAAAAAATTTTAACGGGGTATACATAGTACATTTCTCATGGAAAAAATTAAATGGACATCGTCCATTTTTCATGCAAATAATTTTTTTATGAAAAAATTTTAATGGGCTATACATCGTCCATTTTTCATGCAAATAATTTTTTTATGAAAAAATTTTAATTGGCTATATCCATTTTTCATGCAAAAAAAATTTTTATAAAAAATTTTTAATGGAGTATACATCGTCCATTTCTCATGCAAAAAATTAAATGGACGTCGTCCATTTTTCATTCATATAATTTTTTTATGAAAAAATTTTAATGGGCTATGCATCGTCCATTTTTCATGCATAAAATTTTTTTATGAAAAAATAATAATGGACTATACATCGTCCATTTTTCATGGAAAAATTTTTTTTATAAAAAATATTAATGAGCTATACATCGTCCGTTTTTCATGCAAAAAAATTTTTTATGAAAAAATTTTAATGGGGTATACATCGTACATATCTCATGGAAAAAATTAAATGGACATCGTCCATTTTTCATGCAAAAAAAATTTTTATGAAAAATGTTTAATGGAGTATACATCGTCCATTTCTCATGCAAAAAATTAAATGGACATCGTCCATTTTTCAAGCAAAAATTTTTTTTATGAAAAAATTTTAATGGGCTATACATGGTCCATTTGTCATGCAAAAATTTTTTTTTATAAAAAAAATATTAATGGGCTATACATCGTCCATTTCTCATGCAAAAAATTAAATGGACATCGTCCATTTTTCATGCAAAAAGTTTTTTTTATGAAAAAATTTTAATGGGCTATATATGGACCCTTTGTCATGCAAAAATTTTTTTTTATAAAAAAATTTTAATGGGCTATACATCGTCCATTTTTCATGCAAATAATTTTTTTATGAAAAAATTTTAATGGGCTATACATCGTCCATTTTTCATGCAAATAATTTTTTTATGAAAAAATTTTAATGGGCTATACATCGTTCATTTTTCATGCCAAAAATTTTTTTATGAAAATATTTTAATGGCTTATACATCGTCCATTTCTCATGCAAATAATTTTTTTATGAAAAAATTTTAATGGGCTATTATTCATCGTCCATTTTTCAAGCAAAAAATTTTTTTATAAAAAAATAATAATGGACTATACATCGTCCATTTTTCATGGAAACATTTTTTTTATAAAAAATATTAATGGGCTATACATCGTCCATTTCTCATGCAAAAAATTAAATGGACATAGTCCATTTCTCATGCAAAAAATTAAATGGACATCGTCCATTTTTCATGCAAAAAGTTTTTTTTGAAAAAATTTTAATGGACTATACATCGTCCATTTTTCAAGCAAAAAATTTTTTTATAAAAAAATAATAATGGACTATACATCGTCCATTTTTCATGGAAAGATTTTTTTTATAAAAAATATTAATGGGCTATACATCGTCCATTTTTCATGCAAAAAAATTTTTTATGAAAAAATTTTAATGGGGTATACATCGTACATTTCTCATGAAAAAAATTAAATGGACATCGTCCATTTTTCATGCAAATAATTTTTTTATGAAAAAATATTAATGGGCTATACATCGTCCATTTTTCATGCAAATAATTTTTTTATGAAAAAATTTTAATGGGCTATACATCGTCCATTTTTCATGCAAATAATTTTTTTATGAAAAAATTTTAATGGGCTATACATCGTCCATTTTTCATGCAAAAAAAATTTTTATGAAAAATTTTTAATGGAGTATACATCGTCCATTTCTCATGGAAAAAATTAAATGGACGTCGTCCATTTTTCATTCATATAATTTTTTTATGAAAAAATTTTAATGGGCTATACATCGTCCATTTTTCATGCATAAAATTTTTTTATGAAAAAATTTTAATGGACATCGTATGAAAAAATTTTAATGGGCTATACATCGTCCATTTTTCATGGAAAAAATATTTTTAAGAAAAAATTTTAATTTACTATATACATCGTCCATTTTTCATGGAAAAAAAATTTTTATGAAAAATGTTTAATAGAGTATACATCGTCCATTTCTCATGCAAAAAATTAAATGGACATCGTCCATTTTTCATGCAAAAAATTTTTTATAAAAAAATTTTAATGGACATCGTCCATTTTTCATGCAAAAAGTTTTTTTATAAAAAAATAATAATGGACTATACATCGTCTATTTTTCATGCAAAAAAAATGTTTATGAAAAATGTTTAATGAAGTATACATCGTCCATTTCTCATGCAAAAAATTAAATGGATATCGTCCATTTCTCATGCAAAAAATTTTAATGGACTATACATCGTTAATTTTTCATGCCAAAAATTTTTTTATGAAAAAATTTTAATGGGGTATACATCGTACATTTCTCATGAAAAAAATTAAATGGACATCGTCCATTTTTCATGCAAATAATTTTTTTATGAAAAAATATTAATGGGCTATAGATCGTCCATTTCTCATGCAAAAAATTAAATGGACATCGTCCATTTTTCATGCAAAAAGTTTTTTTATGAAAAAATTTTAATGGGCTATACATGGTCCATTTTTCATGCAAATAATTTTTTTATGAAAAAATTTTAATGGGCTATACATCGTTCATTTTTCATGCCAAAAATTTTTTTATGAAAATATTTTAATGGCCTATACATCGTTCATTTTTCATGGAAAAATTTTTTTTATAAAAAATATTAATGAGCTATACATCGTCCATTTTTCATGCAAAAAAATTTTTTATGAAAAAATTTTAATGGGGTATACATCGTACATATCTCATGGAAAAAATTAAATGGACATCGTCCATTTTTCATGCAAAAAAAATTTTTATGAAAAATGTTTAATGGAGTATACATCGTCCATTTCTCATGCAAAAAATTAAATGGACATCGCCCATTTTTCAAGCAAAAATTTTTTTTATGAAAAAATTTTAATGGGCTATACATGGTCCATTTGTCATGCAAAAATTTTTTTTTATAAAAAAAAACATTAATGGGCTATACATCGTACATTTCTCATGCAAAAAATTAAATGGACATCGTCCATTTTTCATGCAAATAATTTTTTTATGAAAAAATTTTAATGGGCTATACATCGTCCATTTTTCATGCAAATAATTTTTTTATGAAAAAATTTTAATGGGCTATACATCGTTCATTTTTCATGCCAAAAATTTTTTTATGAAAATATTTTAATGGCCTATACATCGTCCATTTCTCATGCAAATAATTTTTTTATGAAAAAATTTTAATGGGCTATTCATCGTCCATTTTTCAAGCAAAAAATTTTTTTATAAAAAAATAATAATGGACTATACATCGTCCATTTTTCATGGAAAGATTTTTTTATAAAAAATATTAATGAGCTATACATCGTCCATTTTTCATGCAAAAAAATTTTTTATGAAAAAATTTTAATGGGGTATACATCGTACATATCTCATGGAAAAAATTAAATGGACATCGTCCATTTTTCATGCAAAAAAAATTTTTATGAAAAATGTTTAATGGAGTATACATCGTCCATTTCTCATGCAAAAAATTAAATGGACATCGCCCATTTTTCATGCAAAAAGTTTTTTTATGAAAAAATTTTAATGGGCTATACATGGTCCATTTTTCATGCAAATAATTTTTTTATGAAAAAATAATAATGGACTATACATCGTCCATTTTTCATGGAAAAATTTTTTTTATAAAAAATATTAATGAGCTATACATCGTCCATTTTTCATGCAAAAAAATTTTTTATGAAAAAATTTTAATGGGGTATACATCGTACATATCTCATGGAAAAAATTAAATGGACATCGTCCATTTTTCATGCAAAAAAAATTTTTATGAAAAATGTTTAATGGAGTATACATCGTCCATTTCTCATGCAAAAAATTAAATGGGCATCGCCCATTTTTCAAGCAAAAATTTTTTTTATGAAAAAATTTTAATGGGCTATACATGGTCCATTTGTCATGCAAAAATTTTTTTTTATAAAAAAAACATTAATGGGCTATACATCGTCCATTTCTCATGCAAAAAATTAAATGGACATCGTCCATTTTTCATGCAAATAATTTTTTTATAAAAAAATTTTAATGGGCTATACATCGTTCATTTTTCATGCCAAAAATTTTTTTATGAAAATATTTTAATGGCCTATACATCGTCCATTTCTCATGCAAATAATTTTTTTATGAAAAAATTTTAATGGGCTATTCATCGTCCATTTTTCAAGCAAAAAATTTTTTTATAAAAAAATAATAATGGACTATACATCGTCCATTTTTCATGGAAAGATTTTTTTATAAAAAATATTAATGGGCTATACATCGTCCATTTCTCATGCAAAAAATTAAATGGACATAGTCCATTTCTCATGCAAAAAATTAAATGGACATCGTCCATTTTTCATACAAAAAGTTTTTTTTTAAAAAATTTTAATGGACTATACATCGTCCATTTTTCAAGCAAAAAATTTTTTTATAAAAAAATAATAATGGACTATACATCGTCCATTTTTCATGGAAAGATTTTTTTTATAAAAAATATTAATGGGCTATACATCGTCCATTTTTCATGCAAAAAAATTTTTTATGAAAAAATTTTAATGGGGTATACATCGTCCATTTCTCATGCAAAAAATTAAATGGATATCGTCCATTTCTCATGCAAAAAAATTTGTATGAAAAAATTTTAATGGGGTATACATAGTACATTTCTCATGGAAAAAATTAAATGGACATCGTCCATTTTTCATGCAAATAATTTTTTTATGAAAAAATTTTAATGGGCTATACATCGTCCATTTTTCATGCAAATAATTTTTTTATGAAAAAATTTTAATTGGCTATATCCATTTTTCATGCAAAAAAAATTTTTATAAAAAATTTTTAATGGAGTATACATCGTCCATTTCTCATGCAAAAAATTAAATGGACGTCGTCCATTTTTCATTCATATAATTTTTTTATGAAAAAATTTTAATGGGCTATGCATCGTCCATTTTTCATGCATAAAATTTTTTTATGAAAAAATAATAATGGACTATACATCGTCCATTTTTCATGGAAAAATTTTTTTTATAAAAAATATTAATGAGCTATACATCGTCCGTTTTTCATGCAAAAAAATTTTTTATGAAAAAATTTTAATGGGCTATACATCGTTCATTTTTCATGCCAAAAATTTTTTTATGAAAATATTTTAATGGCCTATACATCGTCCATTTCTCATGCAAATAATTTTTTTATGAAAAAATTTTAATGGGCTATTCATCGTCCATTTTTCAAGCAAAAAATTTTTTTATAAAAAAATAATAATGGACTATACATCGTCCATTTTTCATGGAAAGATTTTTTTATAAAAAATATTAATGAGCTATACATCGTCCATTTTTCATGCAAAAAAATTTTTTATGAAAAAATTTTAATGGGGTATACATCGTACATATCTCATGGAAAAAATTAAATGGACATCGTCCATTTTTCATGCAAAAAAAATTTTTATGAAAAATGTTTAATGGAGTATACATCGTCCATTTCTCATGCAAAAAATTAAATGGACATCGCCCATTTTTCATGCAAAAAGTTTTTTTATGAAAAAATTTTAATGGGCTATACATGGTCCATTTTTCATGCAAATAATTTTTTTATGAAAAAATAATAATGGACTATACATCGTCCATTTTTCATGGAAAAATTTTTTTTATAAAAAATATTAATGAGCTATACATCGTCCATTTTTCATGCAAAAAAATTTTTTATGAAAAAATTTTAATGGGGTATACATCGTACATATCTCATGGAAAAAATTAAATGGACATCGTCCATTTTTCATGCAAAAAAAATTTTTATGAAAAATGTTTAATGGAGTATACATCGTCCATTTCTCATGCAAAAAATTAAATGGGCATCGCCCATTTTTCAAGCAAAAATTTTTTTTATGAAAAAATTTTAATGGGCTATACATGGTCCATTTGTCATGCAAAAATTTTTTTTTATAAAAAAAACATTAATGGGCTATACATCGTCCATTTCTCATGCAAAAAATTAAATGGACATCGTCCATTTTTCATGCAAATAATTTTTTTATAAAAAAATTTTAATGGGCTATACATCGTTCATTTTTCATGCCAAAAATTTTTTTATGAAAATATTTTAATGGCCTATACATCGTCCATTTCTCATGCAAATAATTTTTTTATGAAAAAATTTTAATGGGCTATTCATCGTCCATTTTTCAAGCAAAAAATTTTTTTATAAAAAAATAATAATGGACTATACATCGTCCATTTTTCATGGAAAGATTTTTTTATAAAAAATATTAATGGGCTATACATCGTCCATTTCTCATGCAAAAAATTAAATGGACATAGTCCATTTCTCATGCAAAAAATTAAATGGACATCGTCCATTTTTCATACAAAAAGTTTTTTTTTAAAAAATTTTAATGGACTATACATCGTCCATTTTTCAAGCAAAAAATTTTTTTATAAAAAAATAATAATGGACTATACATCGTCCATTTTTCATGGAAAGATTTTTTTTATAAAAAATATTAATGGGCTATACATCGTCCATTTTTCATGCAAAAAAATTTTTTATGAAAAAATTTTAATGGGGTATACATCGTCCATTTCTCATGCAAAAAATTAAATGGATATCGTCCATTTCTCATGCAAAAAAATTTGTATGAAAAAATTTTAATGGGGTATACATAGTACATTTCTCATGGAAAAAATTAAATGGACATCGTCCATTTTTCATGCAAATAATTTTTTTATGAAAAAATTTTAATTGGCTATATCCATTTTTCATGCAAAAAAAATTTTTATAAAAAATTTTTAATGGAGTATACATCGTCCATTTCTCATGCAAAAAATTAAATGGACGTCGTCCATTTTTCATTCATATAATTTTTTTATGAAAAAATTTTAATGGGCTATGCATCGTCCATTTTTCATGCATAAAATTTTTTTATGAAAAAATAATAATGGACTATACATCGTCCATTTTTCATGGAAAAATTTTTTTTATAAAAAATATTAATGAGCTATACATCGTCCGTTTTTCATGCAAAAAAATTTTTTATGAAAAAATTTTAATGGGGTATACATCGTACATATCTCATGGAAAAAATTAAATGGACATCGTCCATTTTTCATGCAAAAAAAATTTTTATGAAAAATGTTTAATGGAGTATACATCGTCCATTTCTCATGCAAAAAATTAAATGGACATCGTCCATTTTTCAAGCAAAAATTTTTTTTATGAAAAAATTTTAATGGGCTATACATGGTCCATTTGTCATGCAAAAATTTTTTTTTATAAAAAAAATATTAATGGGCTATACATCGTCCATTTCTCATGCAAAAAATTAAATGGACATCGTCCATTTTTCATGCAAAAAGTTTTTTTTATGAAAAAATTTTAATGGGCTATATATGGACCCTTTGTCATGCAAAAATTTTTTTTTATAAAAAAATTTTAATGGGCTATACATCGTCCATTTTTCATGCAAATAATTTTTTTATGAAAAAATTTTAATGGGCTATACATCGTCCATTTTTCATGCAAATAATTTTTTTATGAAAAAATTTTAATGGGCTATACATCGTTCATTTTTCATGCCAAAAATTTTTTTATGAAAATATTTTAATGGCCTATACATCGTCCATTTCTCATGCAAATAATTTTTTTATGAAAAAATTTTAATGGGCTATTATTCATCGTCCATTTTTCAAGCAAAAAATTTTTTTATAAAAAAATAATAATGGACTATACATCGTCCATTTTTCATGGAAACATTTTTTTTATAAAAAATATTAATGGGCTATACATCGTCCATTTCTCATGCAAAAAATTAAATGGACATAGTCCATTTCTCATGCAAAAAATTAAATGGACATCGTCCATTTTTCATGCAAAAAGTTTTTTTTGAAAAAATTTTAATGGACTATACATCGTCCATTTTTCAAGCAAAAAATTTTTTTATAAAAAAATAATAATGGACTATACATCGTCCATTTTTCATGGAAAGATTTTTTTTATAAAAAATATTAATGGGCTATACATCGTCCATTTTTCATGCAAAAAAATTTTTTATGAAAAAATTTTAATGGGGTATACATCGTACATTTCTCATGAAAAAAATTAAATGGACATCGTCCATTTTTCATGCAAATAATTTTTTTATGAAAAAATATTAATGGGCTATACATCGTCCATTTTTCATGCAAATAATTTTTTTATGAAAAAATTTTAATGGGCTATACATCGTCCATTTTTCATGCAAATAATTTTTTTATGAAAAAATTTTAATGGGCTATACATCGTCCATTTTTCATGCAAAAAAAATTTTTATGAAAAATTTTTAATGGAGTATACATCGTCCATTTCTCATGGAAAAAATTAAATGGACGTCGTCCATTTTTCATTCATATAATTTTTTTATGAAAAAATTTTAATGGGCTATACATCGTCCATTTTTCATGCATAAAATTTTTTTATGAAAAAATTTTAATGGACATCGTATGAAAAAATTTTAATGGGCTATACATCGTCCATTTTTCATGGAAAAAAATTTTTTAAGAAAAAATTTTAATTTACTATATACATCGTCCATTTTTCATGGAAAAAAAATTTTTATGAAAAATGTTTAATAGAGTATACATCGTCCATTTCTCATGCAAAAAATTAAATGGACATCGTCCATTTTTCATGCAAAAAATTTTTTATAAAAAAATTTTATGGACATCGTCCATTTTTCATGCAAAAAGTTTTTTTATAAAAAAATAATAATGGACTATACATCGTCTATTTTTCATGCAAAAAAAATGTTTATGAAAAATGTTTAATGAAGTATACATCGTCCATTTCTCATGCAAAAAATTAAATGGATATCGTCCATTTCTCATGCAAAAAATTTTAATGGACTATACATCGTTAATTTTTCATGCCAAAAATTTTTTTATGAAAAAATTTTAATGGGGTATACATCGTACATTTCTCATGAAAAAAATTAAATGGACATCGTCCATTTTTCATGCAAATAATTTTTTTATGAAAAAATATTAATGGGCTATAGATCGTCCATTTCTCATGCAAAAAATTAAATGGACATCGTCCATTTTTCATGCAAAAAGTTTTTTTATGAAAAAATTTTAATGGGCTATACATGGTCCCTTTGTCATGCAAAAATTTTTTTTTATAAAAAAATTTTAATGGGCTATACATCGTCCATTTTTCATGGAAATAATTTTTTTATGAAAAAATTTTAATGGGCTATACATCGTCCATTTTTCATGCAAATAATTTTTTTATGAAAAAATTTTAATGGGCTATACATCGTTCATTATACATCGTCCATTTCTCATGCAAATAATTTTTTTATGAAAAAATTTAAATGGGCTATTCATCGTCCATTTTTCAAGCAAAAAATTTTTTTATAAAAAAATAATAATGGACTATATATACATCGTCCATTTTTCATGGAAAGATTTTTTTTATAAAAAATATTAATGGGCTATACATCGTCCATTTCTCATGCAAAAAATTAAATGGACATAGTCCATTTCTCATGCAAAAAATTAAATGGACATCGTCCATTTTTCATGCAAAAAGTTTTTTTTGAAAAAATTTTAATGGACTATACATCGTCCATTTTTCATGCATAAAATTTTTTTATGAAAAAATTTTAATGGACATCGTATGAAAAAATTTTAATGGGCTATACATCGTCCATTTTTCATGGAAAAAATTTTTTTAAGAAAAAATTTTAATTTACTATACATCGTCCATTTTTCATGGAAAAAAAATTTTTATGAAAAATGTTTAATGGAGTATACATCGTCCATTTCTCATGCAAAAAATTAAATGGATATCGTCCATGACTCATGCAAAAAATTTTAATGGACTATACATCGTTAATTTTTCATGCAAAAAATTAAATGGACATCGTCCATTTTTCATGCAAAAAATTAAATGGATATCGTCCATTTTTCATGCAAAAAATTTTTTATAAAAAAATTTTAATGGACATCGTCCATTTTTCATGCAAAAAGTTTTTTTATAAAAAAATAATAATGGACTATACATCGTCTATTTTTCATGCAAAAAAAATGTTTATGAAAAATGTTTAATGAAGTATACATCGTCCATTTCTCATGCAAAAAATTAAATGGATATCGTCCATTACTCATGCAAAAAATTTTAATGGACTATACATCGTTAATTTTTCATGCCAAAAATTTTTTTATGAAAAAATTTTAATGGCCTATACATCGTCCATTTTTCATGAAAAAAATTGTTTATGAAAAAATTTTAATGGACTATACATCGTCCATTTCTCATGCAAAAAATTAAATGGACATCGTCCATTTTTCATGCAAATAATTTTTTTATGAAAAAATTTTAATGGGCTATACATCGTTCATTTTTCATGCAAAAAAAAATTTTTATGAAAAAATTTTAATGGTGTATACATTGTACATTTCTCATGGAAAAAATTAAATGGACATCGTCCATTTTTCATGCAAATATTTTTTTTATGAAAAAATTTTAATGGGCTATACATCGTCCATTTTTCATGCAAAAAATTAAATGGACATCGTCCATTTTTCATGCAAAAAGTTTTTTTAGAAAAAAATTTAAATGGGCTATACATGGTCCATTTGTCATGCAAAAATTTTTTTTTATAAAAAAATATTAATGGGCTATACATCGTCCATTTTTCATTCAAAAAAAATGTTTATGAAAAATGTTTAATTAAGTATACATCGTCCATTTCTCATGCAAAAAATTAAATGGATATCGTCCATTTTTCATGAAAAAAAATTTTTTTTAAAAAATTTTAATGGGGTATACATCGTACATTTCTCATGGAAAAAATTAAATGGACATCGTCCATTTTTCATGCAAATAATTTTTTTATGAAAAAATTTTAATGGGCTATACATCGTCCATTTTTCATGGAAAAAATTTTTTTATAAAAAAATACTAATGGGCCTTTTGGTCCATTTTTCATGCAAAAAAAATTTTTATGAAAAATGTTTAATGAAGTATACATCGTCCATTTCTCATGCAAAAAATATTAATGGACTATACGTCTATTTTTCATGCAAAAAAATCTTTTATTAAAAAGATTTTAATGCATCGTCCATTCCTCATGCAAAAAATTAAATGGACATCATCCATTTTTTATGCAAAAAATTTTTTTATGGAAAAATTTTAATAGACTATATATACATCATCTATTTTTCATGGAAAAAAATTTTTTAAGAAAAAATTTTAATGGACATCGTCCGTTGAATTTTCTCACTTCAGTTTCGACTGACGGTTCTCACAGTGGCTTAGGTTTACTGCTACCCTAGGTTAAGCAATGATTGCATGTATGGAAGAAAGTAGATATCTTACTAACCTGTGACCAACCGTCGCGAACCAGACATCCGAACCTGCATTAACAT
Organism: Nowickia ferox; assembly: GCA_936439885.1. Lineage (NCBI taxonomy): Eukaryota > Metazoa > Arthropoda > Insecta > Diptera > Tachinidae > Nowickia > Nowickia ferox. Next base: position 99,044,501 of record OW387026.1, on the reverse strand, counting down.
AAGCCGAGCCTATCATCAACGAACCTGCATCAACGTTAATCAACGAAGTCGTCGAACAGAACCTACGATAAACGAACCTGCAACAACGACTCTCAGCGAACCAAATCATTGAGCTGAATAGAAAATTAACGAATCAAGTCATCGAGCTGAAGCAAAAGCTGATAACAGAAGTAATGAAGTTATTTTGAGTTACATGTAATTAATTTATATTTTTGTTGAATAAAGTAAGATTTTATTGTAAAACCCCATAGAGGGATAAATAAATGTCTTTTTATTACTTAAGGCTCTTGAATACGTAAGTAGATCCTTTACGCGGCTAAGCTACCTTAGCCGACGACAACATTACGTTACATCATATCAAAAAATTAAACCAGCTATAGATCGCCCGTTTTTCATATCGAACAATTCAACGTGTAAGACATCGTTAGTTTTCATATCAACAAATTTAATACGCTACACGCCGTAAATTTTTCATACAGAAAATTTAAACGTATTAGACATCGTCTATTTTTCATATCAAAAAATTAATGCAAAAGTTAAATGGAGTATATATCATCCATTTTTCACGGAAAAAATTTTTGTATGAAAAAATTTTAATGGACTATACATTGTCCATTTCTCATGAAAATATTTAAATTAAATGGACATCGTCCATTTTTCATGCAAAAAGTTTTTTCATGAAAAAATTTTAATGGGCTATACATGGTCCATTTTTTATGCACAAAAATTTTTATGTAAAAATTTTAATGGAGTATACTTCGTCCATTTCTCATGCAAAAAATTAAATGGACATCGTCCATTTTTCATGCAAAAAGTTTTTTTATAAAAAAAAATAATGGACTATACATCGTCCATTTTTCATGGAAAAAATTTTTTTATAAAAAAATAATAATGGGCTATACATCGTCCATTTTTCATGGAAAAAAATTTTTTATGAAAAAATTTTAATAGGGTATACATCGTACATTTCTCATGGAAAAAATTAAATGGACATCGTCCATTTTTCATGCAAATAATTTTTTTATGAAAAAATTTGAATGGGCTATACATCGTCCATTTTTCATGCAAAATATTTTTTATAAAAAAATATTAATGGGCTATACATCGTCCATTTTTCATGCAAAAAAAATTTTTATGAAAAAATTTTAATGGGGTATATCGTACATTTCTCATGGAAAAAATTAAATGGACATCGTCCATTTTTCATGCAAATAATTTTTTTATGAAAAAATTTGAATGGGCTATACATCGTCCATTTTTCATGCAAAATATTTTTTATAAAAAAATATTAATGGGCTATACATCGTCCATTTTTCATGGAAAAAAAATTTTTATGAAAAATGTTTAATGGAGTATGCATCGTCCATTTCTCATGCAAAAAATTAAATGGACGTCGTCCATTTTTCATTCATATAATTTTTTTATGAAAAAATTTTAATGGGCTATATATACATCGTCCATTTTTCATGCATAAAATTTTTTTATGAAAAAATTTTAATGGACATCGTTCATTTTTCATGCCAAAAATTTTTTTATGAAAAAATTTTTATGGACTATAAATCGTCCATTTTTTATGGAAAAAACTTTTTTAAGAAAAAATTTTAATTTACTATACATCGTCCATTTTTCATGGAAAAAATTTTTTTTTTTTTAAAATAATAATGGACTATACATCGTCCATTTTTCATGGAAAAAATTTTTTTATAAAAAAATAATAATGGGCTATACATCGTCCATTTTTCATGCAAAAAAATTTTTTATGAAAAAATTTTAATAGGGTATACATCGTACATTTCTCATGGAAAAAATTAAATGGACATCGTCCATTTTTCATGCAAAAAGTTTTTTTATGAAAAAATTTTAATGGGCTATACTTCGTCCATTTCTCATGGAAAAAATTAAATGGACATCGTCCATTTTTCATGCAAAAAAAAATTTTTATGAAAAAATTTTAATGGGTTATAGATCGTCCATTTTTCATGCAAAAAATTTAAAAAAAAAAAAATATTAATTGGGTATACATCGTCCATTTTTCATGGAAAAAATTTTATTATAAAAAATATTAATGGGCTATACATCGTCCATTTTTCATGAAAAAAAAATTTTTATGAAAAATGTTTAATGGAGTATACATCGTCCATTTCTCATGCAAAAAATTAAATGGACATCGTCCATTTTTCATGCAAAAAGTTTTTTTATGAAAAAATTTTAATGGGCTATACATGGTCCATTTTTCATGCAAAAATTTTTTTTATAAAAAAATATGAATGGGCTATACATCGTCCATTTTTCATGCAAATAATTTTTTTATGAAAAAATTTTAATAGGTTATAGATCGTCCATTTTTCATGCAAAAAATTTAAAAAAAAAAAAATTTTAATGGGCTATACATCGTCCATTTTTTATGGAAAAAAATTTTTTAAGAAAAAATTTTAATTTACTATACATAGTCCATTTTTCATGGAAAAAAAATTTTTATGAAAAATGTTTAATGGAGTATACATCGTCCATTTCTCATGCAAAAAATTAAATGGACATCGTCCATTTATCATGCAAAAAATTTTTTATAAAAAAATTTTAATGGACATCGTTCATTTTTCATGCAAAAAGTTTTTTTATAAAAAAAAAATAATGGACTATACATCGTCCATTTTTCATGCAAAAAAAATTTTTATGAAAAATGTTTAATGGAGTATAATCGTCCATTTCTCATGCAAAAAATTAAATGGACGTCGTCCATTTTTCATTCATATAATTTTTTTATGAAAAAATTTTAATGGGCTATACATCGTCCATTTTTCATGCATAAAATTTTTTTATGAAAAAATTTTAATGGACATCGTTCATTTTTCATGCCAAAAATTTTTTTATGAAAAAATTTTTATGGACTATAAATCGTCCATTTTTTATGGAAAAAACTTTTTTAAGAAAAAATTTTAATTTACTATACATCGTCCATTTTTCATGGAAAAATTTTTTTTATAAAAAATATTAATGGGCTATACATCGTCCATTTTTCAAGCAAAAAAATTTTTTATGAAAAAATTTTAATTTACTATACATCGCCCATTTTTCATGGAAAAAAATTTTTTATGAAAAATGTTTAATGGAATTTATATACATCGTCCATTTCTCATGCAAAAAATTAAATGGACATCGTCCATTTATCATGCAAAAAATTTTTTATAAAAAAATTTTAATGGACATCGTCCATTTTTCATGCAAAAAGTTTTTTTATACATCGTCCATTTTTCATGCAAAAAGTTTTTTTTATAAAAAAAATAATAGTGGACTATACATCGTCCATTTTTCATGGAAAAAATTTTTTTATAAAAAAATTATACATCGTCCATTTTTCATGCAAAAAAATTTTTTATGAAAAAATTTTAATAGGGTATACATCGTACATTTCTCATGGAAAAAATTAAATGGACATCGTCCATTTTTCATGCAAATAATTTTTTTATGAAAAAATTTTAATGGGCTATACATCGTCCATTTTTCATGCAAAATATTTTTTACAAAAAAATATAAATGGGCTATACATCGTCCATTTTTCATGCAAAAAAAATTTTTATGAAAAATGTTTAATGGAGTATAATCGTCCATTTCTCATGCAAAAAATTAAATGGACATCGTCCATTTTTCATGAATAAAATTTTTTTATGAAAAAATTTTAATGGACATCGTTCATTTTTCATGCCAAAAATTTTTTTATGAAAAAATTTTTATGGACTATAAATCGTCCATTTTTTATGGCAAAAATTTTTTTAAGAAAAAATTTTAATTTACTATACATCGCCCATTTTTCATGGAAAAAAAATTTTTATGAAAAATGTTTAATGGAGTATTTATACATCGTCCATTTCTCATGCAAAAAATTAAATGGACATCGTCCATTTATCATGCAAAAAATTTTTTATAAAAAAATTTTAATGGACATCGTCCATTTTTCATGCAAAAAGTTTTTTTATAAAAAAATAATAATGGACTATACTCGTCCATTTTTCATGGAAAAATTTTTTTTATAAAAAATATTAATGGGCTATACATCGTCCATTTTTCATGCAAAAAATTTTTTATGAAAAAATTTTAATGGGCTATACAACGTCCATTTTTCATGCAAAAAAAATTTTTATGAAAAAATTTTAATGGGGTATACATCGTACATTTCTCATGGAAAAAATTAAATGGATATCGTCCATTTTTCATGAAAAAAAATTTTTATAAAAAATTTTTAATGGGCCCATTTCCATTTTTCATGCATAAAATTTTTTTATGAAAAAATTTTAATGGACATTGTTTATTTTTCATGGCAAAAATTTTTTTATGAAAAAATTTTTATGGACTATAAATCGTCCATTTTCCATGGAAAAAATTTTTTTAAGAAAAAATTTTAATTTACTATACATCGTCCATTTTTCATGGAAAAAAAATTTTTATGAAAAATGTTTAATGGAGTATACATCGTCCATTTCTCATGCAAAAAATTAAATGGACATCGTCCATTTTTCATGCAAAAAATTTTTTATAAAAAAATTTTAATGGACATCGTCCATTTTTCATGCAAAAAGTTTTTTTATAAAAAAATAATAATGGACTATACATCGTCCATTTTTCATGGAAAAATTTTTTTATGGAAAAATTTTAATAGACTATATATACATCATCTATTTTTCATGGAAAAAAATTTTCTAAGAAAAAATTTTAATGGACATCGTCCGTTGACTTTTCTCACTTCAGTTTCGACTGACGGTTCTCACAGTGGCTTAGGTTTACTGCTACCCTAGGTTAAGCAATGATTGCATGTATGGAAGAAAGTAGATATCTTACTAACCCGTCACCAACCGTCGCGAACCAGACATCCGAACGTGCATTAACATAAGCCGAGCCTATCATCAACGAACCTGCATCAACGTTAATCAACGAAGTCGTCGAACAGAACCTACGATAAACGAACCTGCAAGAACGACTCTCAGCGAACCAAATCATTGAGCTGAATAGAAAATTAACGAATCAAGTCATCGAGCTGAAGCAAAAGCAGATAACAGAAGTAATGAAGTTATTTTGAGTTACATGTAATTAATTTATATTTTTGTTGAATAAAGTAAGATTTTATTGTAAAACCCCATAGAGGGATAAATAAATGTCTTTTTATTACTTAAGGCTCTTGAATACGTAAGTAGATCCTTTACGCGGCTAAGCTATCTTAGCCGACGACAACATTACGTTACATCATATCAAAAACTTAAACGCGCTATAGATCGCCCGTTTTTCATATCGAACAATTCAACGTGTAAGACATCGTTATTTTTCATATCAAAAAATTTAATGGGCTACACGCCGTAAATTTTTCGTACAGAAAAATTAAACGTATTAGACAACATCGCCTATTTTTCATATCGAAAAATTAATGCAAAAGTATCTTCCATTTTTCATGCAAAAAAAAAATTTTAATAAAAATTTTAATGGACTATACAATGTCCATTTTTCATGCAAAAAATTAAATGGACATCGTCCATTTTCCATGAAAAAAATTTTTTATGAAAAAATTTTGATGTACTATACAACGTCCATTTTTCATGAAAAAAAAAATTTAATAAAAATTTTAATGGGATATACATCGTCTATTTCTCATGCAAAAAATTACATGGACATCGTCCATTTCTCATGCAAAAAATTATTTGGACATCGTACATTTTTCGTGCAAAAAGTTTTTTTATGAAAAAAATTTAATGGACATCGTCGATTTCTCATGCAAAAAATTACATGGACATAGTCCATTTATAATGAAAAAAATTGTTTATGAAAAAATTTTAATGGACTATATACATCGTCCATTTTCAATGAAAAAAATTGTTTATGAAAAAATTTTAATGGAGTATACATCGTTCATTTCTCATGCAAAACATTTTAATGGACTATACATCGTCCATTTTTCATGCAAAAAATTTTATTGGACTATACATCGTCCATTTTTCATGGCAAAAATTTTTTTATGAAAAAATTTTAATGGACTATACATCGTCCATTTTTCATGCAAAAATTTTAATGGACTATACATCGTCCATTTTTCATGCAAAAATTTTAATGGAGTATACATCGTCCATTTCTAATGCAAAAAATTAAATGGACATCGTCCATTTTTCGTGCAAAAAATTGCTTATGAAAAAATTTTAATGGACTATACATCGTCTATTCCTCATTCAAAAAATTAAACGGACATCGTCCAATTATCCTGCAAAAAATTAAATGAACATCGTCCATTTTTCATAAAAAAAATAAAATATTTATGAAAAAATATTTAATGGACTATAAGTCGTCCATTTTTCATATCGAAAAATTAAACGTGCCATACATTGCCCAGCTCCATGTCAAAATATAAAACATGCTATACATCGCTAATTTTTTTTTTTTAGAAGGAGTGACTTTTATTTTTTATAAGGGCTTTGGCTGTCTGTTCTCACAGTGACTTGCGTTGACTTTTCTCACACCAGTTTCGACTGACGGTTCTCACAGTGGCTTAGGCTCACTGCTAGCATAGGCTAAGCAATTATTGCATGTATGGAAGAAAGTAGATATCTTACTAACCTGTGACCAACCGTCGCGAACCAGACACCCGAACCTGAATTAACATAAGCCGAGCCTATCATCAACGAACCCGCATCAATGTTAATCAACGAAGTCATCGAACAGAACGTACGATAAACGAACCTGCAACAACGACTCTCAGCGAACCAAATCATTGAGCTGAATAGAAAATTAACGAAGCAATTAGCTTGTCTGCTGCAAACACTCAGGGTCTGTGGTGGGAATCGAACCCACGACCTCTGGACTGAGAGGCTAGCATCGCTACCACTCAGCCAAAGGGGCAGCGATGTTACGTGTTAACTACTTAACTTTTTGCATTCTTTGACAAGAAAATAGAATCTATAATATTTGTTGACAGCCTAGAAATTTATTTGCGTTAATTTAAATTTTTAATGCACAAAGTCGCTTAAAATTTTTTTATTTTAATGTTTGTTATACGTAAAAATTATTTCTCATACATTTTTTATACACATAATAAAAGATTTTATTTTAGTAAAGTATTCATAAGAAATAAATATTATATTACTACTATCATGTATGCTCAAAAGTTTAACTAATAATTTCTTTTCTGTATTTGAATAACTTTTTATACGCAACACAAAAATAAATAAAATATACAGTTCCCATCCCTGCTTTCAGCCATCTTAGAATGATGAAAAGTGTTTGTAGCTTTGTTCGGTAAATTGGAAAATATGTAATACAAATTCTTTAATGAATTAAATTTGAAAATAGATATCAATGGTTTGGCGCAGAAAAGAACTATCTCGAAAAGAATTTAAATAAAATAGAAAATTAGGCACAAAAACTTATTAAGTCCATTATTTTCAGCTGTTCAGTGACCTAATTTTCTTAAAGGAGTTTCGCCTATAAGTAAACTATGAAAAAAAATTATGAACTTGACTCAGAAAAAATCGAGATACGCATTTTCTATATTAAACCATTTACATGTAGCAAATACGAATACAAATATTGCTTAAAATGATTTATTATTCTTTTCTTTCAAAATTGCCATAAATATTGTGGTAGAAGAAATCTAAATATCCCTGCAAATTTTTTAATTTTTTTAATAATAAAATAAATAGAAGAAAATATATAACAACCCTTTGCTGCAAGAGGGTCATAAGGCAAATAAAAATGTTTTTTTTACAACTTGATGGTAAAATAAAATATAATTTTCCTCTTAAGAGTTGAGTAGGGAAAATAGTTGTATGAAATTTTTACTTATACTAACAAAATTTCGTTTCTTCGTTTCTTTTAGTTATGACGCCTTTGAAGCAAAGGGTCGTTATAAATACATAAAAACCCATTGTCATCTCTTGTCACATGAATTAGGAAAATAAAAAAAAACTTTTTAACACATTCATTTCGTTGCATAACTGTTGCAGTGCATTACCATTGTGGCCAAGTTTGTTGGCTTAACATTTTCCGGAATATTTTCGTTTATATTTATATTTATACAAATACATATAATTTTTTACGACAATTTCTTCCCTATTACAACAGAACTTTTAACCAGTAGGGGATAATTTATTTTTTTTCCTTTTTCTCTTATGAAATATAAATTTTTTTTTGAATTTTTCATGCTTACGAATGCATGCATTTCTGTTGCATATTTTTGCTCTTGGAATGAGAGAAATATTCTTTCTCACACTGTTTTTGTTACTGCCCAGCAAAAATTTTCAAATATAACTAACAGAAATACAATATGGCAAAGACAACTTTGCACACAGTCCTACCAGCATTAAAACTGTTACGTAGCAACTCTGCAATTCAAATTATCGGCCAATAGAATTGTCTACAACCTTCTAGAAACAAAAACGTGAACTCTACAAATTTACTAGTAATAGAAAACCTCAAGCGCTATCAATTAACAGAATGTAATGTTAACATAGCAGCACGATCAGTACTTATCAATGCAGTTTTTTCTTTGACTTTTGCTAAGTTTGTTTCACAAAATTTGTTTTCGCCATCGCAGAGTCGGCAGCGAAAACTGTAAACGAATTCCCATTGGTATAATTGGGCAGTTTTGTGTCTGACAACGAGTCACTGTGAAACAACTAAGCATGAAGGAAGCATCATTGAAAGTAATAAGTCATTAAGTAAAGGCAACAAAAATCGTTGTGTGTATGTTTTTTATTTTTACTTCTGAGTAACTCCGAAGAACTGAATCGTTTAAAAGGGCTTAACGTAACATCATTTACAAAATTTTACTGAAAACAAGTCATTGGGAAAAATCAAATTTAAACTAAACCATTTTTTAAATCAGTTAAAGCAATTGATGAAAATGTTTTCTCTAACTGAAATTCCAAAAAATTTGTTTACTGAATGCTGACCTGCAAAATATTTTCTTAAGTACCTTATAGACGATCAAATAAGCTCAGCGATAGAATAAAATGCATACATTCAGTCGTGTTCATTCGGCTACAAGTATGCGTTGTTGGCAAAGTTGATGAAAATCAAAAAGTTTTGATTTTTTCTTTGGCGTCTGATTATTTGATCGCCTTTAACTCTTATTCATAACAAACATCGGATTCTTTTTTCCCACTTATTACTACTTATTGAGCTTTATTCATGCTTTAAACCCATTCATCGCAGCAAGCTATTGACTACAAAATGTCAAGGATAGAATACACATGTTTATATGAGAATGAATCTTTTGACTACAGCAAGGCAAACAACAGGGCGGTAGGTTGTTGTCTATGCTGATTTTGTCGTTGTAGTCCAATTAAACTAATTTCACTTTCTTTGGAGGCAATGAGCAAATACAGTGTTGCTAGTATAATACAAAATTTTGAGTGAATGATATCTCACAATTATTATAATATTTTAATATTTTATTTAACAGATATAATATCACGAAATTGACGTAAAGAATACACTGATTAATTTTTATATTTTTACCTGATATAAATATAAAAGCTATTTAATTTTTATAATTACGAAATATTTGATGGTGGCAATACTGTTTTATGTTTTTGTACTTGAATATCAGATGCTGATGATGCTGCTACCGTCTTCAAAAAATGAAGTAGATGACTACGAGGCGACAAATGCAGCCAGCGGTATTTAAAGTCGTGTGTGCCACAAAGTAGACCAGAGGTGACACAGGACGGAAGATAATTGTGTTTTTGTGGTGTGTTTAGAGGTCTCGCTCACACAGTCATCAAATCCTCTTTACTTTTTTTTTGCGTGATATTATTTTAAAGTAATTACATTTTATTCCTTGTGGTCTCATTCGCAGCCTAGTTTTTGTAAATAAATGTTAAAAATTAATATTTGCGAACGAAAATACTTAAAACAAAGTCTCTAATAATTTGAAAACAAATTTTAATCACTTTATTAATACTAATAATCCTTTTCGCATTGTGTTTTTTAATGCAATACCACAAATTCCTTCATTTAATTTTGTGCAAATGTTCATGTGCTCAAGTGTATTTTCAATCTATACTTTGTGGTCTCATTCGTTGTTTGCTTTTTGCAAGTTGAAGTTAAAAATTAATATTTTTGAAGGAAAATGTTTAAAATTGAGTTTGTAAGCATTTGGAAACTAATTTTAGTCACTTTTATAATACTAATAATATTTTACACATTGTTTTATTTAGTTCAACACTGCAAAATCTTTCATTTACTTTTGTAAAAATGTTCAATTGTTCATTTCACTAAGTATACATTTCTGCTGTTTGTTTTGATTATTGTACTAAAAATATTCAATAACAAACACACTATATTTGTCCCTTTTAAACAGTGATGAAATCAGCGGATTTTAGCTTTTTTCATAAGTCACTTTCTACAACTCTAGTCTACTTTGTGGCATCACTAAGTAGAAGGCTCTAGGATGAACTGAACAGTGAACTTAACAGTGAAATTAAGTACATCAAAAGTTTACCCACGACATTTTATCTTTATTTGCTGCTAAGTCTACCAACTGATGGCACCATTCTTTGAACAAATCTTGTAAACTGTTTTCGCATTTTAGTTTTCCGTGATTTTAAATTCGACTGCCACTATTTTATACTAGCAACTCTGGTTGTTGCAGTATAGAACTTTATTAATTTTATTTACATACTCATTTTAATTTTGCAAGAATGTCTTAACACGAAATTTGCTGTTTACTTAATTTAATAGTAAGAAGAAAATTATTCAATAACAACTTTTTGATAAAGGTATGAATTATATAATAATATATAATATACTCGTACATATAATAATATGTATAATGAAATAAATACAAACTCATTACATTGTACCTCACTAAAAAAATTACGACCCAAGACCAAAATTCATAAAATGTTTGCTGGGTAACTCTAGAGTGTTGTGGTTTCCTTCATTATTCCCTTTAAACATTTGCATTGTTGTACAAACAGTCCAGTTAAGTATTTTCAACTAAAGTTTAATGCAAATGTATAATAAAAAAAAATAAGCATTTAACATAGAATTTGCAATGAAAATATGATAATGAAAAGGGAAATATCAAGCTGTTTTTTGACCGAAAAAATATAACTAATTTTTTTTTTTGTACTCATAACTATATAATATAATTACAGAAATACGTATCAATAGAAAAAAATACATAATTAAAATTTTGCAGCGTTTTATTTCTGAACTCACTCGTAATCTTCCTTTAACCGGATACATTTATATCGCACCTAATTTACATTATTACATTATGCATTCCCTCCAAACAATAATATTTCTCGAGGCCCTCATAATAGACGTTTGTTTTAATAATGATTTCTCGGGTTAATAAAAATTCTAAAACAAATATTTTCTAATTTTATTAAGTTAGGTTAGGTTAGGTTAGGTAGGGGTGGCAGTCAGAAGCCCGGACTCACTTAGACCGTTTTGGTCCATTGTGATATGTACCACCGAAACTCTGCTTATGCGGAGTCCCCACTGTCGAACCAACCAGAGCTAAATATGAAGCTACTAATACGTTGCAATTCAACACTAGCAACGTCAGAAAGTTCCCTGAACTCAAGAGCGCCTATTGTGGCCATTCTCTTTCTTGCAAAGGTCATTTGTTTTTGTATTAAAAAAAATTTTAGTTTATATTTCGATATTTCGCCACTCCTTTATGGCTTCTGCAGGAAAAAATTTTTTGTCTTGTTTGTTTTTTTATAAAAATTGTGACGAAAAAAAACAAGAGACCTTAACCTTAAGCTTAACCAAATTAGATTATATAATTAAAAAGAGGTAAAAAAGAAGTTTGCTAAAAAAAAATTAAATTTAGAAACAGAAAATAGTCTGGAGATTATTTTGTATGGGGTAGCAGTTCGTAGTCCAATAGCATAATAGAACAATACTTTTTTTCATCACTGGACGTGATCGTTTTTGCTTTAAATGAATATTGAATTTGTCCAAAAGCAAATAGTTATATTTTCAGGTAATCGTTTCATCTGTCATCCCAAAAAAACGGACTTACTTTAGTATTTTTTGGTGCAAGTCCACCCAAAAAGTTCTACTGTCTTAATTGTTCTTCGATCTTTGGTGCATTTTGATGGTTCCATGCCTTGTCCATAGTTACTATTTGGCGCAAAGCTTATTCGAATTGTGCCTGAATATTGCCAAACTTTGTAGTGCTCATACATTCACGCGCACGAGCAAACGCGCTAATATCATTTAAATTTCTTAATACTCATGATAACTGCTATATAATCGCTCGGTTGAAATGTCTACAGCCTCAGTCATCTTGCGCAACTTTATTTTTTGATAGTTCAATATCATTCCATGGATTATGGAAATAGTCGTTATTTCCGACGTAACGACCTCATTTGGGTGACCTGAAGTTTTTAGTTCAGTAAACTACTTGTTAAACATAATCTTTTTCAACTCTTTTTGAATTTCGGGGATGGTTTTTTTACCAAAAAAAAAATGTTTAATCAGCACACGAACCTCAATTTTTCAGCCTCGTTAAATTAAACGATGTGGTGCAACTTCAATGGCTGTTAAAAGCAAACTAACGAACTTAGCTTCCTTTTAATTTTACAGCCGCCTAGCAATAAATAACAGTTGTTGGGAGTTTTAACGGCCATAAAATTACTGACCTGGAAATATTAGAAGTCACGGATTTATCAAACTTTGAGTTTAACCTTTCACTGAAAATTTGGAGTATATTCTCTGCATATTAGCCAGTTTTCAAAATAAAAATGGCAAATTAAAGAACGTCTACTTTTAAAAACAACAACATTTATTTACGAAAATCATAAAACAAAATATTTTCAATTACTTTAGAAACATCATTGTATCGAGCACAGCAACTCCTATATTTTAAAAATCCACTCTAAAATATAGGATACTATTTAAATTTTTAATTTAACAATAACTTATATTCAAAAAATAAAATAAAGACAAGCATATACACATGTAAATGTAGCATGTGGAAATAAAATTGTATTAATTAAATGTTGCACAGAAATGTTTTGTTGTTGTTAATGCGTAATATCATATAATTTCAATATTAAGAGGGATCATCGAAAGACACAAGGCTTAACTACATATTAAACTGTTAGTTATAAAATAATAGAAGTTGGCTTAAGCGTTTTGTCCACTACGAGGCTTCCTTTTAAATTAAATTTTTAAAATTTTGTTTTGCATAATTCTCGTGATGGTGGTGAATACCCTTAATACTTATTATATATTTATATTAGCTATAATTTTGCATAGATTTTTCGTTTTGTTATTGGGCGCATTAACATAAATTGAACACAAATGTTTTGTTGGTAAAAATTAATGTATTTGCTGTCGATGTAATAAAATACATTTGTGTATTTGTATTTATTTATAATTGCAAACTATAGGAAAGCTGTACTAAAATAATAACTAGATGTAATTTTAAACAGTATTGAATTCAAGGTTTAGTATAGTTCATTCATTATTGCTTTCATAAAAAAGGTATATTAATTGCCTGAGTGTTACTTCTATTAAAAAAACATAAATTTTGTAGCCAAACTTCAAATGAAATATATTTGGAGAATTGCCTCCAAATATTAAAATATCTTTTTTAAATAATTATAAAACCAACCCCGTTGCCATAATGTCAGCTTCAAAAATGCGTAAACTATTCTACTCTGCAGGAGGGTTTGGCATTTATAATTCCAGTGCTTGATTTAGCATAGTTATCTATGAATGCATGTGGTAATATTTGCGTGTGCGATATTGGTTTTGTTATAAAATTGTATGAAAGCTTTTGCTGGGGCTTTTTAATTAATGTTTACAATAAACAAATACATATACATATGCACGTACGTACACGTACATATGTGCTTTGCAAGATTAGGGTTTGACTACAATAAATTTTATATAAAATTTTGTAAATATTAGTACAATGTATAATAATTTTATGTGCATATAAAATACGTATTTTGATTTTCAAGAGTTTAATTTACATGTATTTTTTCTTTTAACAAAAAACTAAGCCGAGACGCAAACAAAATATTAAAACCAAATAAATAAATATCAATTGCTTTTAACCAAATTGTAATATAAATTTTAATGTCATTGGCATGATTAAATGTCAAGAAAAACTTTAATATTTAATATTTAATAATAATAACATAAGCTAGCAAAGAAATAGAGAAGTTAAATAGTTTGGAATTACACCACTTTTTCACTGATAGTCTCATACGAGTATATACATCATGTGTTCCAAACAAGGGCACAGCTCTAAGCTTCAGATCAAGTTTTAACAATATTCTTGTTTCAGAGAAATATTACTGGAAGTCAATATCTTCAATCAGTGAAAAGTGAGTGAATTTTGCGATTTTAAATTAATATTTAGATATAATTTGATATAAAGTTTGCTCTTCCTCTACTAACCAAAGTTATCAGCTCTCAAGCTGAATTAATATAGGGTGTTTTTTATTGAGGTATAGAACGTTAAGTTGGCATCACTTTTTTAACTGGCGGCCATTTTGTCAGTTGTCAAGTGATTAATATTTAGTTTGGTTTGCCATTTCATCATGAACAGGTTGCAAAAGAACAACGCTTGCAAATCGTGCAAATTTATTTCGAAAATAATGGTTCAGTTCGCGAAGTTTACCGCAAGCTCCGTCCATTTCATGGTCGACATAATCGTCCATCAGAGCAATTAATTCGGTTAACCGGTCAATTGGCCACCAAGATCGTGTGATTTGATACCATTGGATTATTTTCTTTGGGGATATGTGAAGTCGCTCGTCTACGCCAACAAACCAGAAACGTTAGGGGACTTGGAAGCCAACATTCGTGGCGTTATTGCCAACATACGGCCCCATATGCTCGAAAAAGTGGTTGAAAATTGGACCTGTAGAATCGGCTTTATTCGAGCCAGCCGCGGCGGCCACATGCCCGAGATCATATTTAAACGTTAATGGCATAAAATTATCCTTCCAATAAAGCCAAATTGATGGACATTAAAACGATTTTCTTGTATTTTATTTCAATTCGAAGTTCTATACCTCTAAAAAAAACCCTATATGATAGTCAGATGACAAACTTTATTCTATGCATATTAAGAAAAACAAGATCATTTTTGAAACTCTCGCCCTTGAATTTTTTTTTAAATATTGCTTCAAAAAAAATATATTTCTTCAATCAATATCTTTAGCTGATAAAAACAAACAAAAAATTAATTAAAACTTTTTAGTTAATTAAATTTCTAAACAAAATTTAATTAAATCATCCAAATCTTTAGTTAAACATTTAATTTTCTTTTAAATTTGATTTATAAATTAAATTAGCAGAAATAAATTCTTAGTTAAACTTTTAATCAATTAAAAATTTCAGCAAAAGTTCAATAGAATCAATTAAATTTTTAATTGATTATTTGTTTGTTTTTTTTTCATTAAAAGTGTTAATTATAGAAAAACTTTTTCAAAGCTTAAAGAAAATTGTCTACCATCTAGCCGTATTAGATTCAGAAACTTCATTTTTTGCAATTACAATAATCATTTAGCTAAAATTCTTAAACGCTTAATCCTCCTCAATGCTTCAAAGTATTTATACCAAGTTTTACGTGCGGCAGGAAACACCTTCAGCCAATTTTATTTTAATTTATTTTATTAAATTTTTGCAAACATTTTTGTTGTTCTTCAAAATTGTTGCCATATCTGACCTCACGTTCACACTCTTGCATTTGCTTACTTTAACAATTTAACTATCTTGTCTCATTTAAAATTCAAGCAGATATGATCATTACATAATTAATTTAATTATATTTTATGAGCGACAAGTTGCACATAACCACACAAAATAATTATTAAGATACAAAAACACTTAAAATTAATAATGAAATGAATTAGTTGTAGAAATGCGACATTATCCCAGGCAATTTAAAAGTGACAAAACAACGCAACAAAGCAAACCTTACAAGCAATCAACTAACTAACTTACAGCAATGAAAGCAGCAGAAGCGTAAGTACACACACACAAACGTACACACACACACACACTCACACTTATTCTTAAGTCAAATAATCGATGTAAAATCCTCTGCAAATATAGAAGAAATTTTCTTACTAGTGCTACCACATTCGTTCCTGCATTGAAATATGTGCGAAATGGGAAATATCCATGACCAGGAATCTGATGATTTCCATGTCGAAGCACAACAAAAGGCAGCATAATAATTTAATTTAATTCAAACGACCTAAAAGTATGCTACAGAATCGAGAAGTGTCGCAGTTTTCCACTAAAGCGATTAGTTTTGGCCTCGTCCATTGTTAAGTTTCAATATAATTTTATGTTTTTCTTTTAAAAATTAATTTTTTTTTTTAATTCTAAAAACACAATCACAATTTATTTCAAAATATTTTTATTTAATTTATGATGTCACTTACAATTACTTATAAATTTTTTGATTTTCACAGGTTAAACCGAAACAGAGCAGAACAAAACAGAAAAACTAACGACTTGTATTAGATTTCTATAAACAAAAAAGAGTCAGCTGATTTGTAACAGAACAGAAAGTTAAAACTAATTCTGGCTTTAGATACAATAAAATTAGCATTTCTTGTTAGAAAAAAATCTGTTTTTTTAACGAGTATATTTAGTGGACCAACTTAAAAAATAAAAAGCCCTTTAACGAAACAATGCTAGTTTTATTTTCCTTAAAATAATATAGTTCAAGTCGTCGCATTGGCGGCACTCGAGTTGCAAAAATTCTTACAACCGCTCAGCCAGCAAAATCCGTGTCATTTCATGCAGGATATTTTCATTCAAAAGCGTCAAGAAAGTCGTTTTATTTGGGGAAAAAGCTTAAGATCTGAAACTGTCGAAACCCAATGAAACACATAATAATTATGCATGATTAGTGGAAATTTGAACGACTAATGTTACAATTAATTTTGATATTTGTGTAACAGAAAATATGCGTTTCCTAAAGGAAGGATCGATTAAAAAACGAGATTTTATATTTTTATCGTACTTTTAATGATGATCTACATTAGCAAAAGTGAAATGCGCTTAGGAACTAGCAATTTTAAAGTATTTTTAAGAAACAATTATCATATTAATTTTGGAAAAAAAATTTATAAAAATAATAAATTTTAATCTAAAGAATTCGCAATTGTTGCGATCAAGTGCTTCGTTATTTTTTAAATATTTAAACTAAATAAAAATTTTTTGAGAGACAACCTTCATTTAGAAAATAGAAGATGATAGAGCTCTAACTAATCTACGGTATAGCCCAGAGATTACTTAATGCGACTACTATTATTTTTATTTAATTGAAAGTGTGCTCTATTTAAAAACAGGCGGCCGACAATGAGCGTTCGATCCACAACAAGAAAAATTTATTTATGCTTGCAATAACTAATCGATTCTAAGGCTATCTGTCAACATTATTGGGCTAAGCTAGAAATATATCAAAATCATCATCATACATCAGTATAGTGATGCTTTTTGGCCTCACGAGATAAAAAATGCCATTAGGTGGCATAGAAGCCATTAGAACATAAAAGGAAATAAATATCTATCGAAGAACAGTACTTAAAATAAAATATACATAAATAAACACTTAAGTTTCACTTAAAAATATACCATGGTAATATTTAATAAGCACCTTTAAGAATGCAAGGATGCCATTGATTTTGAATTTTTTTGAAAATTTGGTTTTTGTAGCGCATAAAATAAATATAAATATTCGTTCAACTGACATTTTTCTTATGCATTTGCTTACACATACACTTTAGTATTAAGCTGTAGGGTAATAATGACTGTCCTGTTCTCAATGCTTCTCTAGAGCAAAATTTTTAAATGTTCTTGTATTTTTTTCCCATGTTCTTTGCTGTTGTTCGTTTTAAATTAATACTTTGGACATTAAGATTTGCTGTTTAAATGTTCATTAGTATGTGTACGAGTATATAAAACATAAAATACAAAATAGGAAATACACCCAACAAACAAGAGAACAATCTATTGGTTTAAGTTTATTTTAATATTTGCTGACTTATTCAACTCTCAAATTATTCTTGCAGCTGGACTCAAATTGAAGATTTGGTAATCCTTCGAAGAATTTCCATTTTTCTTTTTGTTATTATTATTATAAGTAAAAATATATTTTTATAATACAATAATAATGGATGTACGAAGTAAAGATCAATGCGAACCAGCGAGAGACATGTATTCGTGTATGTGTATTCATTTCTATAAAAGGGCGACTAAAGTTCGGTACTCTTGTGACAGTTTTGCCGGCTGTGGCAGTAGTTTGAAATAAAATACTTTGGTGGAAAGCAATCTTATAAAACATATATTTAACTGTCAAGGCACCAAATTGCTTGGTAATTTTATGCGAGCCTGGGAGCCAGGAAGGTGACAGAGTACCAGGCCGCACGAGCTGTCAAGCCATTGAAATATCCACTCCAAAAACGGTTGAGCAAATCCTTAAAATGGAATTAACTGATCGTCGGCTGAAGGCTCGTGAGCTAACTGAAATTATAGCCCGTTCATTCCATATTGCGAAAAAAGAAGAAGACGACAGCTCCATATGCAGGCAAGATCAAGACTTTTGTTTTTTATAATGGACTTGGTACAATTTGTTTTTACTATTCTCAAAAAGGAAAAATAATCAACGGCAAACTCCTGAATATTTTCTCAAATTTCTTTTTTTATTTGAAAGTACAATCCTTCCGGTTAATAATGAAAAATTATTTCATTCAAATGGCTGCCTCGGCTGGCCATGCAGTAGCCTACACGATCGGTCCAATTTTTAAGCACATTATCGATTGTGTGTAGCTGTATTTCACCAATGGCTTCACGAATATTGTCCTTTAAAGCGTCAATTATCTCTGGCTTGTCGGCGTAACACTTATTTTTGACGGCACCCCACAAATAATAGTCCAACGGTGTCAAATCGCAGCTCCGAGGTGGCCAAACGACATCACCTCTGCGGCTGATAATGCGATCTTCAAAAACAGGGTGCAAAACATTGAGCGTAGCTTCGGCTGTGTGGCACGTAGCGCCGTCCTGTTGAAACCAAATGTTGCCAATATCCTCCTCTTCAATTTTTGTGAACAAAAATTCGTTCAACATGGCCCGATAACGATCGCCATTGACCAAACAGTGACTCATTTTGGGTGCGTCGGCTTTTCAATGTATGCGTGCGGGTTTTCTGTGCCCCAAATGCGACAATTTTGCTTGTTTACATACCCGCCAAGATCAAAATGAGCTTCATCTGAAAAGATGATTTTTTTGGCAAAATCGGCATCTTCTGTAAGTCGATCGCAGGCCCACTTGTTCAAGCGTATACACAACCATATTCGTTCAGCGGAAGGATAAAACTAATTATCTGTCAAATCAGACATGAGCTAAGTGTTACCATTCACGAAATAGGCACTAGTTGAAAAAAAAACGTTAGATGGCGGACCCTTTAGTAGTCTAATTTTTCGATTTTTTTGGGGTCCATGTACACCTACACCGAAGGTGAAAAGATACCTTATTGTGTTCACTGCAATGTCCGTCTATATCACAGGATATTTGCTTAAGAACCTTAAGAGCTACGGACCTAAAATATTCACAGAATATGTAAAACCTCGGCCGAAACAACAACAAATATATGACAGTTACAATTTAAGGGTATTCATTCTCAAGCGTGCAACGAAAATTTTCATTTAATTAAAAATAGACTCTGTCGGTATTTTCATGCCGACAGACTATACCAAACAACAGTGAAATTGAAAAAATCAAAGGGTATTCCAATATTTAATGTAATTTCGAGAATTTTAAATTTTCAGAAACGCTAAAATGCTAAAAAAACGGCAAAATGAAAAAAGCGGTTCGATGAAAAATATCGCCAAAAATAAAATAAAACCGAAAAGAATCAACAAAACGAAAACAAAGCGCCAAAACTAAAAAAAATATGCAATTTTTTAATAAAAATAAAAATTTGTAAATATATATATAAAAAAATCGCCAAACAAACAAAATCAATACTAAACAAAATCGCCAAGAACCGAAAAAAATCGCTAAAAACCGAAAAAATCGCAACAAAAAAACAAGCGTCGCAAGTAATCCTTCGTGTGCGATCCAAAGTCACACTTTACTGAATTTATTTATACATTATTATTTTCACTTTCTTCAATAAGCTTAAGAATTAATGCAACTATTTTCTTTTGATTTCAAATCATGTTTGCTGGTCTTAAAAATTAATGCACTCACACAACTACAAACGAACACACGAGCAACGACATTTATGGACAATTGCACGCTACATGATGACAACAATAATGATAATAATGATTAAGATATTTGGTTTGCGGATGCATAAGAACGAAACAATTTTTCTTTATTTTTTTTTTTTTGGATTTGTATGTGTCTGTTGCTTTGTTTGCCTGTGTCCTCTGGCATACTGCAGTTCTACAATGTCCTGCTTTTTGGTGCGAACGACTGTGTATTTGTTCTAAAGTGTAATTACGAAGGCATTATGGCGTATCCACTAACATAATCGTTATTGCGTGAATGTTGCACTGGAGGTTGGTTTTCTGAAATGACAAACGCTAATTTAAAATATGATAGTTGATTTAATTTTCTGTATGTATGAGTAGTGTCCGTGCTAGTGAGTTTGTGTCTGTGTTGATAAGCACTTGAACGCGTTGACCAGCAAGTGGTGTGGAAAGTAAAGATTTTGTTGTATAGAGCAATTCATGGATGGGATTGTTAAATGGCTTGAAATGAATTAAAAGATATTTAAAATTAGTTTTTACGTTGTACATTCTTTTTATAAAATAAAATTATATTTTAGCAGAAAAAATTATTTATCTATTTTCTATGCTAATCAGAAATCTGGTTGCAAGCTTAAGTAGAACTAATGTAAATTTTTTGAAGAATGAATATACGTTATTTGCTTGGAATTTGATCACGGCATATCTGGCTATTTTTTAAACATATCTGGCTGTTGTTAAAGCAGCCTCCTTCCAAATAATAAGTTTTTTTAAAGCTCTCACGTCATGATGATTATTTCTAAAAATAACCATTTCATTCGTCCAAAAGCTCCCATCAATTAAGGGCGTGTCCCAAGATGTCGACAGAAAATGTTCGATCAACAACTTGTATTAACAACATCAATAAAATAATAAAAAATTGTTTTTAAATTTTTTTATAATCATAAATCTGTAGTATACACATGTATATTGCATGGAGTAACATTTTTCGGCCCAATTAATGATGTTTCGCCAATGTTACTTGGTTCGCATTGTACAATCTACCATGCTGAGCTGTATTTGTGCTTAAATGCAAAATCACTATTTCCAACTCTGCACGGTTTATTATAAAAAAAAAAAAATATTTCACTGTCTGATAACCCGTTCATTTATAATTTTGGAGATGTAGTTACCTCAGGGGTTAAACGGTGTTTTATATGGCGACATGTTATTGTCACAGCAGGCGTTGAAGCAACGTCATATTTCAACACTATTTAAGCATATTCATACTTGTGGGATAGTTCTAATGCTAATATCGTATGTTGCTCATACCGAACTTGGCTGTACTACAAATGCATTTGTGTCCATTTATGTTTGTACGAGTATGGGTGAACGTCTACTATATGTGCAACTGAGTGTCTGTAATGTTTCAGTTGCTGCAGCATTAAATAATTGAATCTAATCGTTAAGTACTTGCAATATGTACGACACACAATTAAACGTGGCAGACAGACACTGAATTTACAAAACATTAGAATGCAAATTACAGCTAATGAGTTTTATATAGTAAAGTTAAAAATTAAAAATGTGGTTAAAATTATTGTGAAATATTACTTGATGGTTGGCAAGTGATAAAATTTGGGAAATAATTTATATAATTGGTAATAGAGATAAGCTGTTTTTCCATACCCTTTTATTTTTTCACAGCCATGGAAAAATCACTTAACACAACTGCGACTAAATTTATCAGGTAACAAGCAAGTTTTGGGAATATAGTTCTTGCATGCAAACTGTGAATGTTTTTGTATGATTTCTCTACAGTAAATAAGGATACTACATTAATTTTTTTAATACCTTCAGCTTTTGTCGAGAAAAAATCGTAAAATCGTCTTTTCTGGCAACTATGTATAGCTCTCATATTTTTGTCTTTGCAATGTTATTACCTCTCTGTCTCTTATACAACAATATTTTAAAGGAGTTAATTGCTAATTGTTTGTTCTTGTCGTTCTAATACTAATAAATACTTTTGAAGCAGAAGTGCTAAAATGTGTTAAACCGTGATCAAAATCAGTGTTCAGTTTCACTGCTATTCTTCTTATTAGTTTTGCTCAAAATAGCAGAACTGCTACAAACAAAATACTGCTAAACTGTGATCACAGTCACAGTTTAAAAGAACAGTGATTTGAAAATCATGTTCGCAAGGAGCAACAATATTAAAAAATCACGGGATCGCTCATCTCTAATTGATAATGCAGGATTCCTTTCAGGAAATGGAACTCACACAAGACTACGCAACGGACCAGTCACTTTTAAATACATTGGACTGGCCTAGGATGAGTATAATTGATACTTTGCATGCACCTTGTCATGAATCAAGAAAGCAAGATTGTGCATTATTTATTATTTATGTTTATTATATTTTCTGCTTGTGACGTGGTCATAGAATTTTGTTGTAAACAAAATACATACATTTGTTTGTGTAATATGCTCTCTCTCTCTCTCTCTCACACATACTTTTTACAGCAAACATACGTTTGTATTCTATATTGACGTAGATGCGCAGTAGAAAATTTTTTTGTACGGCTGAGTGCGCAATCTTGTTTTCTTGCTTCATGGCACTTTGTGACTTTTCACTGAATTATCTTAAATTAAATTAAAAAATTAACAAGACGTGATAACAAGACATGCTTCGTATCTGCATTAATTTTTTTTTCAAATTTGGAGACCAGCGTAATTCGATACTATGGAAAAAGAAAATTTTACTTTTCTTGAGTATGCAAGATATTTTTGTGAAATCAAAATGAATAAGAGGTATAATTCTGTGACGTTTTTCAAGCAAATGAGCGCTTTGTCAAAATGCTTACAAGAAATATCAAAATAAATTGTTTATCATTTAATACCGACTTTGATTATAACAAATTTATTTCACTTCATGTTTTTGTGTTAGAAATACAATATTTTAGTAAGAACTTTCCCCGATTTCCAATAATTATATAAAATACATATAATTGATTGCTATAATTATTTTGAATATGCAAAACGCCACATTCTCATACTCCCTCTTCTCCACGTATTTAGTGCAAAGTTCATATCTATAAGTATATAATTTTTTTCTTGCAATTCAGTCACCAATAAATTCTTGATTTCATAATATTTACTCAAATTCAAAACCGAATGTACAACTTTGCGTTTGAAAATATGTACATTGCATTTGTAATTATTTGCCACATTTGTGTGTGCGTGTGCAGCAAAGTTCATGAATATTTAGATCACGTGAATCGAGTAGAGTTGTTATGTTTATTTATAAATATTTTTCAATATTTTAAAATTTTTAACTTAAACTGCAAAAAGAGGGTGTGTATGTCACATGCATGCTTGTTTCTAAAAAAAAACACCCATAGCTTATACGGGAACGTATTATTTGCGCTCTCTTTTTACTCAAACATGCATACAACCTAAAAGAAGCATGGATTATATGAAAACATTCATTTATAAACTTTATGCACGTGTAGCTCATGGGTTCATGGCAAGATTGCTGCATCCCCACATAAAGATTCACAGTTAATCCCAAAGAACATTATACAACACATGGTTTGCACAATTCTGTCGCTATGCATTTTTTTTAGCAGAGATGCGGCCGGGAGTATGTTGTCACTGAATGTATTGCAAGGCACGCAAGCAAATTTCGTTTGCGAACAGATAAGTATAAATCAAGAGTAAGCACGATTTCCAATATTCACATTCACAGAAAATTTTTGGAAAAATAATAATTAAACAACAATAAATCGATTTAAAAATTATATAATCTGTTGACTCAATTCAACCACCCGAAGTTAATTTACAGCCTCTTTTTATAAAGTGAATATATCTGTGGCAAAAAGGAAAAAGTGCTTAAGTCGAGATAAGCTGATTTTGAGTTAATAACACATCCGTAATCTGCATATTTGAAAGTACCACTGGGCAAAATCTCAAACAATTTGTGCAATTTTTCAAGAAGTTATAGCAAAATCAAAATCAGCTTATCTTTTTTAGACTTCTAATCTCATTTGGAATAATAGCTTAATCTAAGTTATACTTTGGTATATTTTAACTTATATGTATTAATTACAGTATGTAGAACGATGTTTGCTTTAAAAAATAAAGTGTAAGAGATAATTTTCCAATCTAACTGTAAAACAAATAAATTTCTTAAAATCGACTTGAACGCTTAAAAGTGCTCTCCTGCAAAACAGCCAAATATGACTTAAGCACTTTTTCCTTGTGACTATAGATATGTAAACGTTCTTAAAAATAACGAACGAAAGTCACTTTACGTTTTTGTAACATTAACTGCCAGTCTATGGAAGACAGGTAAAAATTCTCGTCTGACTATTTGTTTTGAAAGCAAAAACAGATTTGAGTGCTTTGTTTTTGTTTTCTATATAAACAGGCAGATGTCAATTTTGTGTTCTATAAACTGGCTGTTAATAATTTGCATGTGAGTGACAAAAAAAAGAGCATTCAGGTTGTCTTGTTTTTGGTTTACGTGAAAGCGGAAAGTTTTACTGTTTATAAGCCGCACGCAAGTGAGAAAAAGCTCATGCTCTCGAGAAACCTGTTGTAAGTCTAATAAATTATTCACCCTTATTCCAGTTGTCAAGATTGACGTCGCGTCAATACAGTACCAAAAACTTAGAGCTTGTCTACCCGTTTGCGAAATCAACTGACTGCTATTGGCCGGCTCATGCTATTTTCTAGAACAGAAATAGGCTTTCAATAGCACCAAATATCGAAAGCGAGTAGACAAGCCCCAATTTGTTAGTATTATATTAACGTGACGTTGATGTTGACAACTGGAATATGGGTGGTTATAATTTTTTTTATCTTTTCAAGCCATTTAGCATTTACTTTGCAACCAACAGCAGTTGACAGTTTTAACCAAACAAATAAATTGCATTTATTTAAAATTTTTGCATTCCTGACAATAGTTAATAATAGATATACTTTTATTTTTAATTCAAGCAACTTTATGATGAAAACTACTTTTAAATTTTCTCTGTGTACATTCATATTTAGGCATGCTCGTTTGATTACAGTAAAGTCATAACTACAATATTTATTTTTATTGACTTTTTTCTACAATCACCCGCATATATTCACGCTCACCTCGCATGAAATGGCGTGAGCTCTAACCATCTCCATTCCAGATTGACTCTTTCTCTTCTTGTATACATCGTTATGAAAACATAAGAACTGCAGTTTTTGGAGGAAAAAATTTTAAATAAATATTTGATGTTGTATATTTAATCGGTTTATCGGTGTTGGTTAAAAATATTGTTCATGTATGCCCATTAGGGTGGCTTAAATTATCTGCTCCAAAAAGCATGAGCAAAGATGCAATAGTTTTAAGATTTAAATATAATGTCTAAAATATAAATTTATGAGGAAAAATTATCAATTTCAAAACAATTCTTTGGTAAAGGTATAATGAATTTGCAACAATTTCAGGAAACATTTTTGTATCAATCTACCAAAGTCACTAATATTGTGCAAAAAGAAAAATTATCGAAAATTGGAATTGAGTAAAAAAAATATTTCATCAACTGAGCAGTAATTTACAGACTAATTTCAAAATTTAGTTTTAAACTTGTTATTAGATGGTCTTAAATACTTTCATAATCTAAACATTTGAACTATACTGTACAATACAAAATATTTTCAGATTATTTAAAGCATAAGCAAATGTTGCTGTCTGTCACGATTTTGCATACTAATTACATTAAAATACCATCTCAACATGGTTGTTAGACTGCACTTCCTTTCTGCGCCGGAAGTTACTGCAATATGTGGCACACTACGAAGTGATTTTATGACTATTTATAGGGTTATTTATACTATACTCTTTTGCTACTGCTTTAATGTCTCTAGTCTACTTTTATTATAAATACAAAATACTTTGAAAGAAAATGTATAAACATGTCAGTCACAACGTCTTAGAAACTCAGCTTAATTGCTCGGGAATTGCTTACTTACACTACCTGTAGGTTTAATATTTTTTACTCGTTTCCATTAATACACATTTTCACTGGCGTTTGACGTTCTCAAGGCTTTTCACGTACATATACATACATACATATGTATGCAGGTTCAGTGATAGATTTGTACTTTAATAGTAAACACACCAAGACATTTGATGAATATTTGTTAACTTTTCTTTATTTTATCGAAAATTAGGAGCACAATTAGTGAAGGTGTGCCAAAGACGTTAAGCCAATTTTGTAATATTTTTATTTTTTTTTTCATTTAGTTGGTGATGAGACTTATAATTAAGATTACTACGCCAAGCACGTGTGTGATTGTACTGGTATTTTTATACAAGTACATGTATGTATGTATGAATGTTTTGCATGCATGTTTTAATAAAAATATATTTAATTCTTAGAACAACGTTTCGCTTCCACAATACAAGCAAGTGAGTTGTCTTGAAAGTATTTATTATGAAACACAATAATATTTTTATTTAAAATTTTTTATTGATTTGCATACAAGTTTTCTTAACAAGTCCCCTTGCTTGTATTGTGGAAACTGCACACAAATAAATATTTCTCTGTTGAATTAATAAATTAGAATTGCACAAAAATGTTTAATTTTATTAAGTCAAAAAGAGTTTTCAACATTTTTTTTTTTTATTACGAGCAAGCGGTTTAGTATGCGACTTAAGTTTTGATAAATATTTGCTGGCGTATTTTGCAGTATCAGCTGTCACAAGTGACATATTTAGATCAGAGTAGATGTTAATAACCTTAAAATTTAGTTTTGCTTTCGTTGCATTCTCTCTACATTGGAAGTTGAAGCAGTGCTCCATAGCTGAATTCCGTAGCGCCATATGGGTTTAAAAAGTGACTTGCATATTAAAAGTTTAAATTTTTTTTTTTAAATTTATGTTTCATTTGTTTTAGCTTTGAGTCAATTTGGTGTTTCCATGTAAGCCGTCGTTTAAGGTATATAAGAAAGTATTTCACTTGTGAATGTTGAGGAACAACTTGATTGTTGATGCGAATGGGGGAACAAGTATCTCTTCGCAGGGTAAATGTTAAATGAACACACTTTTTTTATATTATTCTCCATAAGTTAAGCCATAGTTACAGCTGGGTAATATGTTCCTGAAGATACCGGGAAGCCACCTGAGGGTTTTCATGCATACTAAGGCAGGCTGTATCATCGGCAAATGTAGAAGTGTAGATATTACTGCTCACAGGCATATCACAGTTATAAATCAAATACAAAACTTGACTTTGTATACTTCCCTGTGGCACACCGTATGAGATTGATTCGGGCACACTCACACTCCACAACAGTGAGCGTTCATTCCAAAAGCTTGATAATATTTCTTGGACTATATAACAATCAATCAAAAAGTTGATTGGAAAAAAATTTTTTTCAATAAAAAAGTAATTGACTTAATGAATGATTTAATACAAGCTATTTATATATTAATAAACTAAACTACGAGTAGTTAAACACTATTTCAAAATTAATTAAAATTGAGTGAAGGACATTGGCGCATATTCATAGTCAAAACAAAGTATACTTTAAGAGTTTAAAACCAATATTTTGCATGGCAATACTGGTTTTAAATTGTTAAAGTATACTTTGTTTTAACTATGAATATGTGCCAATTTTTAATTAAAAAAATTATGGAATCAATTATTGAATTAATTAAAGTCGGTTACTATATGAAAGAATACCCTTAATTTAAAAAAAACTGATGATAAAATTAAAATTTTTTTTTTACACTTGCTTAAATTTAATTTTTAATTGCATTAATTTTTTACCAGACTTTTTTTTATTCATTAGAAAAATCAAGACTCTCTTTATTGTTTCTTAGCTTAACTAAAGGCTGAGTAATTGTTAAAAATGTATGTGCAAACTGCTTTCAAAAATAAAACAGCTTTAACACATAATTTAATCTTTAAATTTTTTTTTAGTATTTTCCTTTTGTTACTCGCAACTTAATTTGAAGTATTTAAATGTTGTTATCAACTTTTGCATTTTGTGAAGCAGCTTTAATATTTTATTTTGCATTTCCCTCTTACAAAAATAAACCAAAAATTATGTTGCGATTGAGTGTTCTACGTAAACTTATGCTAGAGTCTTTAAACTTAGCGGAGTCAGGGAAGAGAGGGGGTGTGGTATTTATCACTGGTAGTCTGGTTGTTTTCACATCGTTGTTTGGCCAAATATTGCTCCATACTTCTTTACATTCCATATGCTTAAATTAAATACTATTGAATGCAAGGAAGCATGGAACTTTGAAAGGCTGCTGCTTCTTCTTTGTTTTTTTTTTTTTGCAGGGTGATGACGAAATATATTTTATGACTAAGTTTTTGTTGCGCTTTTTTTCCAAGTCATTAAAACACACATTGGATTATTTTTATACATTGTTTCTATATATTTTCGCAGTACTTGTATTTATATTCTTTCATTTTTATTTTAATAATTTTTTTTTAGATATTTGTTTCGTAAAATTAAAACATTATGCTGCTGCATAAGAGCTCGCAGCTGTTTTGGGTTCATTATACTTAAAATTTAATTATGAATATTAAATAATTTAAAATTTAAAATGGAATTTATATGATATTTTATTCTAAATAAATAATAAGAAATAAACAATAATGAGAATTTTTATGACATGTTATTTAGAATTTAAAAAAATATATTTTTTGTGAAAGAAAAAATTAACTAACAAAATATTAAGAAATAACCTGAAAAAGTTATCCAAATCTTAATGAAATATCGGACTAAAATTTTAAAATTAAAACCTAAAACTTGAAAAAATAGTTTAATTGAACATATAAAAAAATTCGAAAATTTAAAACAAAATATTAGTTCATTATTATATCAATATGGAAACATTTAAATTAAAATATTAGTAATGTAGCACTAATACATTCAATATATTCCTCAAATTTCTATTACAATCCATAGTATTCTTGATGTGAAAAAGAACTTCTAAATAAGTCAACAAAATTCGGATCTTAAGAAGAGCTTTATTTTTTTTAATGACTTTGGCCTGAAATTTTTTCTCTTTTTTATCTTGTACTGGTCAAAATTAAAGAGAACACTCTAAAAGGCTTTTATATTTAATTAATGCAAATAATCCTTTACAGATAACTACAAAGAAAGAAAAATATTCAATTTATCTGAGAAACTAATGCTGCCATTTGGTTCCATTTTAAGAAAAATTGGTCAGAGCCACACCCATTAATTTTTCCATGTTGTATTATTGTGCCTGAACAATTGGCACCCCGTTTAGGTTCTTTTCATAGCAAAATTTAATGCTTTAAAAGCAGGCGGGACCACGCTCACGAAAATTTAATATGAGTTAAATTTTGCGCACGTTTGTGCAATCTGTTCTTATAAAACTGGGCGCATATATTGGGCTTTTCGAATGTAACAATCTTGCATTAAGAAAAGTGGCCGGAACCATAATATTGTGGAAACGTCTAAAGAGGAAAACTACTAAAGATTATAGCGGCACGTAAAATAATTAAAAATATTTTGGCTGAGAAGTGGCCGCTTGGAATTGTTTTTCGGATATATTTTTTATGAAGCAAATGGCAAAAAAAATATATTTTAATAATATTTAAAATAATATAAAATAATAAAATTGAGTACAAAAAAGTGTGGATAATCCAGTATATATCGAATATTTTTTATACTTATACATACTCATACCCATTCCTTCGCATAATTGCGTATACTTATGCGTACTTTGTTTCATAACTGTGTGTATCCATACTCATTCTTTTTTATGCCCTGGCATACCTGCGCATACTTATCGTTATACAATTGACTTGCAATATATTCTGTTTATAAAATTTTTTTTAATAAGTGTTGCCAGAAATTTTTGTTTTTAGTTGATATAGAATTAATTTTTTTTTCAAACTATTATTGTACAAGATTCCTTAAAACTCTTTTACCCATAGAGTAAAACGATCCATTTGATATAAAACGGAAACATTCAAATTTGATATAAATCTGAGCTTAAAGCTGCATCCATGCAAGAATGGCTTAACTTTGGGGGAAAAATTAAATATAAAAATTAGACCAATTTCTAAGCCTAACAGACTTAAGGCAGTTAGTTATGAAAAGAACCCTATTGTTTTCGCTACGATGTCCATCCGTATGTTTGTCACAGCATGTTTTCTCGTTAACCTTAAAAGTCACGGACCTGAAATTTTTATAATATATTTTATATAAAACTTTGGCCTTTACAACTATAAAAACTAAGGCGAACAGCCAAACATGTTGAAATCCTAATGTAATAAATAGACAATTAAATATAGACACTTGACATTTTCAAAGTTAGTGTATTTTACACCAATTAACACTGAATCAATCAATCAATATTATTAATATTAAAGGGCATTTTATCAGTTAATGTAATTTTGACAACTTGCTGTATCTTGGAAACCGTAACTCTTGAAATTTTCAAAAACGCTATAACTAAAAAATACCAAAACTAAAAAAATGCCGAAACAAAAAATCGCTAAAACGAAAAAAATCGCTTAAATGAAAAATATCACAAAAAATAAGATAAATCGCTAAAATGCAAAAAAAAAATCATCAAAAGTAAGAACGTCACACAAAAAAATAAAAACATAGCCAAAAACCGAAAAAATCGCTGAAACTAAAAATATGTATTACGAAAAAAAGAAAAATCGCCCAAATCGAAAAAAACACCAAAACAAAAAAACACAAAAAAAATGTCAGCAATAAGCAAATCGCTACAATCCAAAAAAAACACCAAAACGAAACAAGCGCCGTACGTAACCCTTCGTGTGCGTGTCATATGCACTTATCGCTCATTTAGTAAAGCAACACATCATAACTCCAAAAATTTAATTTTTGAGCTAATGATGCAGAATTAATCCCCATTTCGGTCTTCCTATTGTGTAAAAATTTCATACAAATATCGTGTTTACTCAACTCTTGAAGGCAAAATATTAAAGTGTGTAAATTGAAAACTTTAAACTTGTTTTCTGTCAAACTGGTTTTTTTTTAATTGTGACGTTGTTTGAGTAAATGAGCGATATGTGCTCGATAAGTTACGAGTATTAAAAATGTAATTCTTCGTCTTGCTCTCGTAGTAGGAAAAAAAATTTATTAAAAAAATTTATTAAATTTTTTTTAATTAAATTTTTTTTATCAAAGAATTTATGAATTTAAATACTGACTATAATTTAAATTTTAAAATTATTTTACAACAGCGCTAATAAATAATTTCACTTTCTATAGTTTTTATGAATTTAACGAGCTCTAACTTGCTTATATGTTTTAACTATTCTTCGATTACTATACATTTATTTAACATATTGTGTGTGCTTCAATTAAACTGCAATTATAGCCCTCTTCTCATTTTTTATGTTTAAAGCTCTTCCCGTTTCTCTTTGGGTTTTGTTATATAAATTTTACTAGCTAAAGTATTTAAACTATGAATATTTTTCTGCATTATTTATAGCTGTTGGGGGTGTATAAATTTTAAATATTAATACAGGAAAAAAAACTTCTACTTACAAATTTGTTTAATAGGGATTTTCTTACCAAAAAATCTCATGGAGAAAAAACCAAATAAAAAATATGTAATAAAACTACAAGCTATAAAACATGGCAAAAGTTGAAATAAAAAACCATTAAAAAAAATTCACCAAAATAAATTCTTTCATAAATAAATATAAAACTATGCCAGAACCAGTATGAAGTTGCTAATTTTTTTCTAACATTTTTTTTTTCTTTTTTTTTTCAAAAAACTTTTAAACCCCACAACAATTAATGTACAAATAAAAATGAAAAAAGAGCAAAACTTTATAAATTTAGTTTTGGTTAAAAAGTTAACACTATTTTTTAAAACAATTATACTGGTGGTTTTTGTTGGTTTTATATTTAAATGTAATTTTAATAGAACAATTTTTTTACAAATAAAATGCTAAAATTTGCAGTAAAAAATTTTAGTGTATGATATAAAAAAATTATTAGTTAATACAGTGCATGCTCGATATATGGGACTAAACATTAAGCTGCATTATGTATGCAGCAGTCTTTCTGCTAACAGTTCTATACAAAATTATGTAGACAGTCAGTTACTTGTATGTTAACTGACTGTGAATTTTTTCACTTAATTTAGCTTGTTATTAATATTGCTAGTAGTTGGTTGGTTGATTGGTTTACGTGGTTGTGTACTTCACGCAGGCATTCAAGTAGAATCTAGATGATTTCTTTTTGAAAGGACCACTAGCAGTAGACTATTTTCTTTTTTTTTTTAATTCACTTATTTGGCTGTTACACCTTTACTCAATGTAGAATATTAAGCTCAGTGTTTTGGTAGAGCATCTTCTCGATATTAAATGTACACAATGTGCCTACATACATAATGAATCTTTCTTTTTTTAGACATTAAGCATTTAATATTTTTTTCTCTACTTTCATTTCAAGCTGCAAAAAATTTTCATATCATGTGATATACTTTTTTTGTTCTGCAAAATTTGGTTACTTTAATGCTTCAGCTCCACATGTGTGCATGCTGCAAAGCAAATAGTACATGCACTTTATCAAACTAAGGGCCAGCTGTTGCGGGTTGAACGGGGGAGGGATGTTAAAAATGCTTGAGAGTAAAATATTGCATATAAACAGTTTTTAAATTTTAAATGCAAAATAAATACACACACACACTTAAACTCAAAAACGTGCATATTAAATAGCATTTTTTACAGCTAATAAAACACTTAAAAATTGCTAAAAGATTAAAACAAACAAACAAAAAAACGAAGCTTTATTTTTAAATACAGGCTTTGCACAAAATAAAACCAAAACAGAGTTGTAGCTTAGATGACGTTTCAAACACGACTGTAGTGTTGATTTTTTGTAAACAAGTTTTTATATAGAAATTTTTATTTTTAACATTTTTTTAAGTAAACAGCTTAACCAAAGCAAGCTCTTTGCTAGGGGGAAATAAATTTCATAAGGCAAAAAATCTGTAGGACCCTGCCAAGAGGTTTTTGTAATAAATAATTAAACATTAAACACACACACACACAAACAAACAAACAATATTGCAGGTCAAATGCACATGCCCACACTTAGACTTATACCCAAGCATGTGCATATGTACACAAAACACCAGGCACCATGCATATGTAAAGCGACAGACAGACAAACAGACAGACAATTGGTTCAACATCCATGTTGCTACAAATGTGACTTTACACATGTGTTTATAATGTTGCTATTGTTGTGGTTGTATTCCATGTGATTTTTCCTTTTTAATCATTTACCTACTTGAAGAATTTCGTTTGGTGGTGTTTGTTTTTTTTTCTTCTTCTTCTTCCTCTTCTTCTTTTACTTGTTACCTACTGCAAGCGATCTTTAACTCTAAGATCTGATTGCATTTATATAATGTATATTTTGAATTTCTATAAATTCAAAAAAAAAAACTTCATTGCAAAATTCCTTATCAGACTCATAAAAGTCTGTTATTCATATGTTGACAATATGTGCCTGGCAATATGATACGAGACAAAGGCGCGATCATTGATCCTGAAGTGTAACTTGGAAGAAGAAAATAAATAAATGAGAGAGTAACCACCACATTGTGTGTAAATGCCAGGAAGTCTTACATATGTATGTATGTATATGTGAATATATTAAGGTAGGGCGGTCCCAAAACTAGCCAAATTGAGAAATATAAGAAAAATTACTTTGGTGAAAAATGGAGCCTTTGAAAATAAACATTTTTTCAAGGAATTTGTAAACATGTAAAACATTGGTCATCTTTAGATGATTTTTACTTTTATTTAAATGGTCTCAGTCCAAGCAATTTTAAGGCCAAGCCAGATCTTATGCTGGGAGGACAAATGGGACGAACGACGAATTTCTCGGTGCGAACTTTCGTCATAAAAAATAAAACACATTTGTGCATATGAAAATGAACACAACATCGCCGTCGAACGAAATTTCTCGTACGTGACGAACTCTGAGATAGATTGAATTATATTTTCTCTCTCTCTCTCTCTTTGCACACACAATAACCAACTTTATCAATTACAAGAGCTGAATTCGGTGAGTAAATTGGTCATTGTTGTACTTCACACAACGAATTTATGCGTGGACGAAATTCATCGTTCGTCCCAGTTGTGTTTTTTGCATTACTCTGGAGGAGTTTGCTTCTTCATTTACGACCATAAAATATTGGGTGGCAGAGTTTGAATTAGACGACGAATATCATAGTGGTCGGGAAAAGTGAGATGTCCACACCAGCAACGGTTGAGAAAATCCACCAAATGGTATTGGCTGATCGTCGGCTGAAGTTGAGTGAGCTAGCTGAAATAATAGGCATTTCAAAAAGTGATATACATCGCACATCAGCCGGAAATTTGAAGATGTTTGATGTGGGTGATTTTTTACACTAATTAAGACGAGTTTTCCATCGATTCGTAATTATGGATAAAACATGGATCCACCGCTTCACACTTGAGATAAAAGCATAGTCAACACAATAGATTTTAATGAAAGAATCGTCTCTAAAGAAGACAAAGATAGTTCCATCTAAAGGCAAGGATATGGCGTCTATTTCGTTTAGTAAAATAATTAACCGGAACTCTTTCACTTATTCAATCATAAGTAAGACGACCTGGACTTGGATATTTTCATAAAGCAAAACACAATCAATAATAAATACAATTTAAACTTATTGCAGTGTTCAAGCGATAATGAAAATTTTACTTCATTGAGAAACATCCACTATTTTATTTTCAAACTTGAAAAAAAATAGCTCGCTGGTATAAGATTTGCCAACAATACAGAGTTGGAATTTACGGTTTTTTTTAAGGAACTAGACATTTCTTACTATAAACAGCATAGAAGCTATTGAATATCGCTAGGAAAAGTGTACCTAGCCTAAAGGAGACTATATTGAGATTTAAAGAACAACGTACCAAAATTTTTATTGTGTTTCTGTTTGCTAAGTCGGCTAATTTTGGAACCGTCCTTGTATATTTAAATATTTGCTATTGTATTTGCAGGAATTTAAAATTAATTTCCTGTCGATATTTGTTCGAGGAGGGAAAGCAAACGCTTTCAGCAGCAACTATTAAGAATTCTTTGCAATTAAAATGAAAAATTTAATTTAAGCCTTTTTAAATATTATTCATAAAAATTATTTGGCTTTATAAAAGGTTTATAGAACAATTTTTGAATGAAAAACTTTTTTATAAACCTCCTATAAATCAAAATAATTTTTATACATAAGGCCCTCTAATGTTGCAAACAAAAATTTTTTCGTTGTTGGTTAAGCATGTCTAAATGCATTTCGTTGCTGCTTAAGCAAATCAAAAAAAGATTTGTAAGAATAAAAATTTACAGTCTTGAGTTTGGCTGCTATCTGCTAATTATTTTAAACTTTGCGCTTATTAATTTAAGAAAAATTTTATAACGGCCAAGAAAGAAAATGCTTGAACAATGAAACGGTTTTCGTTAAAACAATGAAAAGATTTTCGTTAGAACAATGAAACATAATCGACTGAAGTAAAAAATTTATATAAAAAAAATATTTTTGAAAAGTGTGCAGGCCGTGATTTAGTTGCTTATTTAATGAGAAACAATATAATTTCTGTGGCAATAGGTAAAAAGTGCTTAAGCCATATTTTGGAGGAGAGCAGTTTTAGGGCCTGACCCCCGATGTCACCAACGTTCGACTTGTCGCACACTTACATTTAAAACAAAAACAAATTTTAAAATTTTGTTGTTGTTTGAAATGAAAGTCTGCGAGAAGTCGAACGTTGTCGACATCGTGGGACAGGCCGTTAAACTTTCACATGGATTTTCAGAAATTTACTTCTTTTGCAGTTAAATTTGGAAATTCGGTATTTAGTTGAATTTCATTTTTTTTAATCATCGTTCTACACGCTGTAACTAATAAATTCAATTTGAAATAATATTAAAGTATAAACTAAATTAAGCTGTTATTCCGTATGAGATTATAAGTCGAAAAAATAAGTACCAATTTATTGCGCACACAAAAAATAGAAATTTTTGTCAGAGGTACTTTTGAATATGGAGATAACGGAGGTGCTACTAACTCAAAAAATATGCTTATCTCGACTTAAGCACTTTTTCCTTTTTGCCACTGATTTTGATTTAATAAAATGCAAATATAGCAGAAGAAAATTATAACACTCCTTTATAACTGAAGAAATCTAGTTTTACAGAAAATTCATGCAATGAAGATATTAAAGAATTTTTTGCTCATGATCCTTCCGATATAACTATAATGCAACAAAGGAGCGATGTGTATGATATGTAGCTAAGCAATAAACAACTTTTATCCGGCATACACTTTCCACATATCATATTTTATTACCAACAAACTGTTAAAGTTTTATCCCTCTCTTTTGAAATATTCGCTGTTAGTTAATGATTATTTATTTTTATAGCTCTTTACTCTATCGATTGTTATCTCATTGCCAATATATTTTGCGCTTTAATCGTTATCGTTTTTGTTTTATAATTAAAAAAATATTGTTAACGTTTGTAAAAGAACTAAATATATACGCAAGTATTTATTTAAATAAATTATTTACTTTAAATCATGTTTAAAAGCACGCTTACATGGTTATTTTTTTATTATTTAAAAAAATATTCATCAAATTCAAACATTTGTAGTGGGTTCAAGTATAATCGTCATTATTAATGAGTTTATTTTAAACATGTTAAATGTTGCCTCATTATCCTTCAGTTAACTATTTGTTTTTTTTTTATTCCTGGCTTGTAATCCTTTTGTTAAATATGTTAATTGTTGTATAACTTTTTATGTTGTTTGCTTAATAAAAAAAAGCGAATTATTTATTTAATTTGTGTGACTTACAACTTGACAAGAAAATACGAATTAAGGTAAATATTGTTTTAATGACTTAAATGGTCGTAAATATTATAAATTTAATTAATTGCAATTCAAATTCAATAAAATACACGCATGTAAAAGCTGAGTTGCTCTGTTTTTATTTTTAGGTAATTACAGTAGTTTCCGCTTAGTTGATATTTTGTTAATTGATTTATTTACTGAATGTAAATCAATTGATAAAGTATGGCGTAAATACATAAAAAGGTCAGTTTTATCAAAAGCTCATGCATTTAAAAAAAATCAGTTAAGCGGAAATTACTGTGGTATTATGTGCATTTTAAAAAAAATTATACAATTTTGGGCAATCAAATATTTTTCGACAAAAAAAGTTGTTGTATTTGTGTGTTTTACTAAAAATAGCAGTACAGTGAATACCTATTACAGTGAATATCATATTGCTATAATAAATACAAAGAAAACTTAACGACTTTCCTATTCAGTAACATATTCTGACTATGTTTACTGTCGCTTGAACTAAAAACAGTGAAATGAAAAGTTCAAATGCATTTATTTCTTTTATTCTTCTTTTTACTTTTTGCTTATTTTGACCTTCTCCATGCAGAGATGCCGCCACATAATTTAGAAATAAATGGTGAGTTTAAAACAGCCGTACACTATTGTAAAATACATTCGCACACAGTTACTTAATCACACTACTGGTGTTTTTTTTTTCAAACAGCTGGTTTTTTATTTAAAACAAAAATACTTATCTGTTAATATTGTATTGATTAAAGGTGTTTTAAAAAGATTTATATATTTTTGTTACTTTCTTTGATTGTAAAATGCATTTACTTCGATGGTAAACAACTTCGCCTATTTGTTAAGAAATTCTCCATAACCCACGAAATTCATCATAATGGGAGTTCACTGTAGTTCAAGAATTTTTTAGGCAGTTAAAATTTGTTAATACGGTTTGTTTAGAAATAGCACATCGATATAAAATACTGATAAATATCGATCTAGATATTTAAAAAAAATTATGGGGACATGATTGATCTTTAAAACATATTTCTAAATCTATAATAGTGCATTAAAATTTAAGCGATATTTCGCTAGATTTTGTCAGAATCTACTTAAAATCTAAGAGAACTTGGTGATGCCACTATTGTTTTTATTTCAAATCTGTACTAAAAGGTCAACCTGTGCACATAAAAAGGTGTGTTTTGTTTTGGAAAATTTTTAGTAAATGGATTTTGTTTTGGATAATAAATCTTGATATATGTCAAAAAACTAAGTGCAAACGGTACAGATTTTCACAAAGACTTTAGTCGAAATCTGGTGGATTTTGTGAAGATATAAGTGTTCTATAAGTCTCTAAAAATTAATTTATTTTTAATGTTCAATGGAAAAAATACGTAGTTCCAATCTAAGATAAAAATGCCTTTTTTGGATTTCAATAAAAAATAATTCTATAAAATTTTCGAAAGTGTAAGTTAATGTTTTCTAGGGAATGGAATAGAGTTTCGATAAATGCTGGCATATTTTTTTCCTTACTGATTTCGTCAGACCACTTTGGTACGAAGCCAACCTACGGTGCACCTTGCTGCTTGGTAAACTCTGTTGAATTTTTGTAACTCGTGAGAAATCGCATTGAAAAAGAAAATTATAATAATATTGCATGATTACACAAAACGTTGACATCCCTACATGTCCACTAATATATTTACAACATTTTTATATGTATATGTATAACAGTGACAGTCAATTGACCGGTCATTTGATCATATATGTTAGAGTGAAGTATCTGTCAAAAATTGTTTATTGAAAATAATTTATACTTCGTTCGGTGTGTAAAATTTAAATGTTTTAAAGTGGTAATAACTTTAATGCGTTTGTAAAAAAGTAAGATAAAAACAATAATGTATAAAAAAAATTTTGCAAAGTTTAATTTAAAGTAAATGTATGTATATCTTTTAAATGATTAAATATTTGAAAAAAGCAAGATGCATTGGAGGTTAAAGAAGGCGTTATCAAGATATTATTTGCTAATTGTTTTCTTTGTTTTATTTTTAAATATTTATTGTATTTCTCTATTTTTAAGATATTTTTATAATAAAAAATAATAATATTCATATAATATAAAAGTTACACTTATTATCAGTATATCAATTATGTATGATTGCGCAACTGTAGAAGATATATTAGCCAAGATTGATAAGAGTTTGTTGATCAGTCAAACTTGATTAATATTTGT
Source organism: Nowickia ferox (assembly GCA_936439885.1). Taxonomy (NCBI): domain Eukaryota; kingdom Metazoa; phylum Arthropoda; class Insecta; order Diptera; family Tachinidae; genus Nowickia; species Nowickia ferox. The sequence goes on along the minus strand of OW387026.1, from coordinate 99,005,167 downwards.
GCCATCACTTATTCGTTAAAAACAGTAGAGTGAGCAGCCCGAATAATACATATGTTATATATAGTCCACGGAATTCATTAATTAGAGAAAGGTGCAACATCACACGGACATACACAAAAGTTTCCATCAAATTTTATATTTTGCCCTTAATAATGTGATAGAAACTTTGTCCTAAGCACTGATGGATATATCCTGCATGACTAACGATCAAATGACCGGTTAATTAGATGATACTCTTCTTGTAGGGATATTAAGATTTCTTGCTTAATTTTTTTTTTCCAAACGTGTCAAAAAACGAATACGAATAATTATAGACAATTTCATTTGTTGTTTTTTTTTTTTGGAAAAGTTTCTTAACCTACTATGATTATTGTTTTTTAATTCTCAATAATCTGTTGAAAGTTTGTCTATAAACGTTGCAGTTTTGTAAGAGTTTTTGAATTGTAGTTGAAGTCTCTTGATGTGTTGCTTAGCAGCAACGAAATGTATCTAGCCGGGATAAACCAAAAAAAAAATAATCTCTTAAATTAAATTTTTTTAAGTTATAAAAATTTTTTTGACTTCCAAAGGTTCTCACAACAAATACAGAGACAAGGCACTGTAATTTATGTCAAAGTAAACATTATTCAAAATAATTTATAACCTGGATTCACTTTAAAATTTATTAATTACAAACAAATCCTAAACAATTTTCTCCTGATGTGAAATTGTGTATTGTTTTCATTACAGAATTTATATGTTAGATACGAGTATGTGTATGTTTTATTTTTTTAGTTTTATTGCAACCTTGGAGTTTGGACTTTGGAAATCTATAGTATATGTATGTACATACATATGTATGTATGTATACAGATAAATAAATCGTTGTCCGTTAGTCTCGCTAAAATTTGAAAAAGGCCTTGATGTATTTGAAAGCTTTTATTCGCTTTCATACAGGATTGACTCAGAAAGGAAAATAATAAAGTAGGACCAAAAGTAAAAGAATTCAACCGATTTTGATGAAATTTAAAACATACATAGATATGTACATATGAGTAGAAGAAGACACCAGCGGGCGGGCGGGGGAGGCACTTTTTGCATCTCTGAAGCTTTCCAACCGATTGTGATAAAATTTAAAAGAAGGATATTTATGTGTCCTGAATAGCAGTTTATTTTTCTTCGAAACTATTCAAGCTATTTTAATGAATGCATATAAAAGGACACACAGGCTTTATTGTTTAATTCAGTACACATTTAGCATTTATTTTGTTGTCATTTTGTGGTATCATTTTCAAAATGTGTGTAACGCCGTTCACATTATATTTTTTATATGCAATGCAATGCCACACAACAAAAAATATCAGAAATGATAAACATTGCCCCTAAGACACACCATTGCGATGTCACAAAATTCCATAATGTGTACAGGGCATAAGGCACGCAGCAACACAGGATTTGGAGTGTTCACATTTTTTGTTAATTTTTTGCGTTTTTTTTCAAATTTACGATTTTTGCCTTTAATGACGAATTTCTAAACTTTCTTCAACGTTACGGAATTCTATATGCACGAAGACGACTCGCACGTTGACGAATTTATTAGGCACAGTGAATACAATTTACCTTTATTTACTTTTACAAGGTCCTATGTTCCTCATAGTAATTTTATCAATAATTATATACTTTTACATCCTGTCACTGTAACTATTTTCAATTTAAATAAAATAACTCACACTTGCTTTGCACTGTCAATGACTTTAACGAGTAAATAACACCACTTAGCCATCCTTAAACACCATCAAAATGAAAAAAAAACCACAAAATTTAAAAAAATTCCTATTTTCAGTAAAAGTTCATATGCTCTACATATGAATTTTTAAAAATTTCCCTTTTACCTTATTGGTTATTTTTATTTTATTTTAGAAGTCAAAAAACTTAAATTTTTTACTATGTAATTTTTATAACTCTACTTTTTAATTTTATCTCTATGCCAAGAAAATATACATAAAGTACCCAGCTGAAATTTACAGACGCACACACAAAATAACAACAACAAAAAATGATACGTCCACTAACTTTTTTTTTTGCTTTAAATATTTTTAGAATATTTTATAATTTTAGGTGCCGGCAGAAAACGTTAAACAACTACAGGCAGACATTGTATTTTATTGTACATAGGTATGTGCGAATACATATAACCAAACAAGGCTGCAAGAGTTTTATGTTTGTGTGTGTGTGTGAAACACAAGCATGCATGTGTATTGCTGTTGCTGTTGTTGTTGTTCTCCATAAATAGTAACATTGAGTCACAAGTTTTTTTTTCATACAGACCTACACAAACACATACATACGTGTATGTTTGAGTACCAAAGAGCAATTTGAGAGATCATTTGAAAAAAAGGAAATATTTAAAATAAAAATTAAATTAAACGTCAGACTTTTATTTAAGCAAAAATGTTAAAAAAAAAACTTTGCTACACAGCGAAAAATAACCCGCAGCAAATACCAGCACTCATTTAAAACACACACACACACGCTAGCTCATGCAAGCTCACACATATTCTCAGCAGAGGCTACTCACACCGATACACAGGAAAAGCTAAAAATTTATTCATCTCGAAAAGCTAAATTACACAAACACATTCATGCTCGTGCATATTTAGCCATATTAAATTGTTTGTCTGTGTGTAATATGAATAGTAGTTTAATATCAAGAGACGTTCTTTTTTTTTTCTTTTTTTAAGGCATGTATAACATTTCATGGACGGCCGAGTCTAACGGTGAAAATGAAAAGCAATTCCAACAACAACAAAAACTTTGTAGTGTGGCCATAAAACACTCTCTTAGCATGAATTATGACATTTGATATCTTCTTGTTTAGCAGTTGTTGGCTTTTTTACTATTATGGGGTTAAACAACAACAACAACAACAACAATAGCAGCATCAACAGCAGCAGGAGGTAAAAGTATTAAAACAAATATTATGCAAACAATAAAGTATGGCATTTGCAGCGTTTTTTCAGAATTTTTCAAGGAACAATTGTTGAACATAACAACCGTTTGTTTTTTTTTTCACTTTAATAAAACTTTTAATAATTCCAGGATTATGTAATTGAAATTCTTTAAATATTTTATTAGTTTTTTTAATATTTAGTTCGATCTTTTATTTTTTCACATTTTTCCGTTTAAACACTTTTAGCAGATAGTAAAAAATTTTGTTTCAGTACAACTACTTTCAGTGCTCCTTCTTTATGACTTTCTTTTTATTTGGTAATTTTTTGTTTGTATTGTTTTATTTATTTTATTTCAAAATTAATTTTTTTCACTTTTAAGTTTTTTGTTTTCATTTTACTTTATTTTCTGTATGTTCATTTGTATTGAAATGTGTGATCCGTACGAATCGACTTCAGAAACAGCAATGCACATAAAAATGCAAAAGTCGCTACTTAGTCTCATATCGTTATAACTGTACTGCCAAATGTATCAGAATAAAACACCAGGCATACACCAAAGCAGATCACTTCATACCTCAACACATACATACAAATTTTGTGTATCGTACATTCTCCATTTACTTAGTATAAGATCCCAGTGCGAGTCTACTTCCCCGTATTTTCAAAATAGTTCATCAGCATCATTATTATTTTCAGACATACAAAAATATACTCAGCCAAACCCACACTCTCACCAAAAGAGGCATTCCCAAAATACATATTCCAAAAGCTAAAACGATTTACCAAAATGTTTGCCACCACCACAGCCAATCAGCCCATTATTCACTTGATACACATACGCCGTGTTTACGTGTTATTGTGATCACTAAACTTCTGGCGCATGCTTTTTTACAAACTTTCCCCCTTTTTTTGGTACTGTGGGGTATTTTTCTATTTTTTTTTTTTTTTAATTTTTTATTTTGCTGCCTATACTTAGACATTCGTGTTCACTCATTCACAGACTCTCATACATATTCGTACATTTATTTCTTTTTCTTATACAAGAAGTGTGTGTAGGTACTTTTCACTTTGGCATATCATTTTGTTCTTATTTCGTCAGCTTGTTTCGAAAAAAAATTTGTTTTATACTTATACATATTTTAAGTATACGAGTACATATATTTGTACTAAAGTTATTTTGCTTTACTTGTTGTTGTTTTTATTTTTTATTTTTTTTTTTGCCGGTAATAATGAAACGTGATGACGAAGAAATTTTAAAAACAAATTTCTTTTATTTTTTTGGTAATATGTTATTACAGCGCTACACTTAAATAAATGGTCTGCATAGTTCGTAACATTTTTCGACCACCAACCATTTCTTTTAGTGCCGTTTATAACTCTTTAAATTGGTTGGTTGGTTTACGTGGCTGCCTTCTCCACGTAGGCATTCAAGTGGAAACTAGATGAATCCTTTTTGAAAGACCACTCCACTCGCCAGTGTCAACCTACACCCTAGAATCGTATCTAAGTATACGGATAAGGTGATAGGTACTAGATCTAACCTGTCCCGTTGAGATATCTGATAAGGTCACTCAACCCAATTTTAGATAAATCTGAAAGGTCGTCTAGTACATTACTGCCTAAAAGCACACACATACACCTTTATATTATTTATGTGTTAGTGATAAAATGAAAGAGAGTAAAATGTATGCTGCGTCGAATGCTTATGACAGATTAAGTTGTTTTCTTAAGTACGTGTAAATAAGAACATAACGAAGTTCCCCTAGGGCGGCCTTTTGCTTATCTCTGGTCTAGAGAGAGGCAAAGCTGGACATTCGCAAAGAAAGTGGAAGATAGTCTCTTCTTTGCTTTCTTCTAGGCAATATCGGCAGAACTCCTCAAGCTATCCAACTAGCATGACTGCCGACCGTGCAGTGCCCCGTCATGACTGCAACGAGCCTCAAGATGTCAATACGGTTCCTATTTGTTAATTGTATTGAGCGCCTATCATTGTACTGTAGGCCACATTTTCTTAGCAACCTTGCACGTAACTATATTGCGCCATCCGCATTCAGCCTTATATATCGTTTCTAATGGTACCAGAAAGATTGGCTACCAATTCATAGAAAAGCCAGCTCTTCCGCCCGTTCGTTATCTAAAAAGTTGCCATGTGCTAAAACCCAGATGAGGATGAGGTCAACCTGGCCACCCAGTCTAGAGAATACACTGCCCAACTAGAAAAGATGAAGTGTTATATGATCTAAGATATAGAAGAGTTGCTTGGCTGTCGACAAAGATACCGACCTTACAGAATCTTCTTGGTTTGAAAAAAGTTTGAAATTTTACTGTAACAGAGTTCAGACTAAAATATAAATTTGACGAAAATAGGAAATGCCTAAAGCTATTTATTAAAAAAATTATTTTCAATAGATGGATACGTATTACTTAATCATATCAAGTAAAGCACTGTATTCGATTTAAGGTAAGATCCCTATTTCCTTGATTAAAAAAGTGATACAACTTAAGTTTATCTTCCCAGACAATCTCATCTATTGGTGACAGAGCTAAAGAAAGCTGCTTATAAAATATCTTGCTGTATTGCATTGCAACGTACATTACATATGTATGTAGCATGACTTCAATTCTACCATGACCACAGAAAATTTTTCTTTTAACTTTTAAGTTTAAGTACATGTAGCTGCTCCCTTATTGCAACACAGTCGTATCTCAAAGAATGTGCTTTTATAATTAATGCTACAGAATAAATCATCATATCGTATTTTAGATTGTGTAACAATTATATACAAATAACTTGCGCACTGGTCTCCTGGGAGAAGAAAACTGTTTTAATATCTTCATTGAGCAGTAGATAAATGGAAAACTTTAAACTCAGTTTCAGTAAAACTATTTTTTTTAGTTATAACTATGTGGCCCTATATGTATGTTCATATTTTGACTCATTCAAAAAAATTATTTTTGGTAAAATCATCATTGCGAGAGTTCATAAAGTAGAAGCGAATAATTGTTTTTGGCTCCTGTCATAGGTATTGTAAGATTTGTATTTATTAATATATATTTATACATGAATACCCAGCAAACACATACGTTTAAGGTTTAAGCTTAAATTAAAATTATTCAATACTAAATTATATTTGTGGCAATAAATAATAATGGATTGAGATAACGTCAGTGCTTTTTCATTTTATTACATATCTACATCAATATTAAAATGTTTGAGCATTAAAACTTGTATACACTTAAGTTCAATAACTAAGAGCCCATTCAAATTATTCCTCATAAAAAAACTTATATTTAACTAAGCTTTTAAAAAATTATCTTATCTCAGGTTTTGCGCATTTTTCAATTTAACCTAAAGCGCTTATCCCGACTTACTACCAATAAAAATTATTTTGCCTTTCTATATTAGCTTAAGTTCACTTTAGTTTTTATTTTTCTGTAAATGGATTTTTTCATAACATCTTAGAGAAAAAACAGCGAATATTAACTAATAAAATTATTTTTTTTATAAAATTAACAATTTTATGCTAAATAAATGTGCATCTTTTTCGAAGGCTAAAAATTTTATATAAAAACCAAACACAGTTTATTTTAGACAAAACACGAAATTTCGACTTAAGCCATTACTATTTATTGCCACAGATACATATATAAAATCATAAATATTTTCAGAAATAAAATAACAAAAATTATAACTCTAATTGTGTGAACAACAAACATTTTAAAAATTGGTTTTTGTTTTTCATACTAATTCTAAAATTATGAAAAGTTAAGCAAAACGTGAATTAATTTTATTTATTCTCTTCAGTGATGAATTTGTATGAATAACAAAAGCAAAATATTTTAAAGTTTTTTAATTTTGTTTTTTTTTTTATATAAATATCACTTTCGTGCCGTGATTTAAGCATTTGAGAAATATTATTCACAAAAGTTTTTTGGCTTTAAGCACTCGTGTGCAATATGAAAAGCTAAAAATATATTAAACCTTAAGTTAAATTTAAAAAAAAAAATTTAAAGACACTGTCTTAAAAATTAAATAATTATGATTTGTTTTTGAAATCGTAAAGTAGTCTCGCACATTGCTAATCCACATAAAAAAATTATTTTGCTGACTGGCTTGTAGGAGGAGTATGTTTCCAAAAATATCTTTGAACAAATTTTCTTTATAATTTTTAAAAAATTATCTTTAAAAACCAATTTGATTTTAAGAGCGCATTTGTGTTTTAAAAGGTATTTTTTATATATACTTTATATTAAAAAGTAGTTGGTTTTAAAAATATAACTTATAACAAATTACCTTTAAATAAGAAAAAAAACTCAAAATACCTTTTAAAAAATTGCGTTTTAGAAAAGTTCCTTTTAAAAAAATACTTTTTAAAAAAGTACACTTTGAAAAATACTTACCAAAAATAACGTTTATAAAATTTTTCTTTCACAAACTACCCTTTTAAATAGTTGATTTTACAAAGTACCTTTTAAATAGTACCTTATAAAGAGTACCTTATAGAAAGTACTTTTTGACAAACAATCTTTGAAACAAAATAATGATGAAATTTACCGTAAAAACATCGTTATCTTGAACCTCTCCCCGACTTCAAAATTACAGAGCACTTGTGTTTGTTGGGCATGGATATATGAGGAAATTTAAATAAATACATGTATATACAGATACTCACATACACATATACATGCGTAATTATATGCATATGTATGTACCATAGTGATGATTTACACACACACTCACACATGCACAAACATTCTTTTTATATATAAATGCTAGGTATTGAGTTATTTTAATTTTTTTGATTTTTTGCTCATTACATTTCCCGGCATTCAGCCAAAAACAAATTTATTTACTTTCCATCTCTAAAGTTTTATTAGTAGAGATTTTTTTTTATATAAGGAAATGTTTGTTTTACAAGCAAAAATTCTAATTTTATGATGCTCATAATGTTGTCAACCAAACTTGCACACACATACACTTACACTCGCAAAGATCTTAAGTCCTGTTGTAAAATAAAACTCTTAATTTTCTGGTGGATTACAAGCAACCTACAACTACCTACTTGATCAATTATTTTAAACGCTCATATACACACGCACACGTGCTGCTGTGCTTGTGTGTGTACATACATGTATATTTAATACGTTTTTTTAGGTGAGTAGTCAATTGTGAAACGAATTTTGAGTGAAAGGGCGTGGGTTTTAAATTCTTAATATTTCAAGAGGTTGATATTAAAGATAAATTATGATATAATTATAAAATAAAATAAAATTATGAGATACACATAAACTGTTGCTAGGAAAATATAATATGTGGTTTTTCAATAAATATATATATATATATAATTATTTCATACAAGGTCCAAAAACATTTCAGCCTTCACAGTAAAAAAAAATATTTATTTTGTATAAGTAATGGGCTTAATTTTAAATATACTCTGGGCATTACTGAATTACAAGTAAAACAAAGTATTATTTTATTTTAATCAGAACATTATAAAATGTGGAAGTAGTAAATTCATGTTAAATATTCCCATTATTTTGTAAGTAAAGGTCAACTTACACTTTCTCAGAGCAAAGTAAATTGTTACAGAACATATGTACATATGTACATGTAACACAGGCAAGAAATCTAAAAACATTAATCTGGTACCAATTATCTTTTGCAAGGAAAATATTACACCTAAATTTAAAAAATCCAAAACGAAAAACACAAACTAGTTACATTCAAGAAATTTATTATTCGACATTATTGTCATAATTATATTATAAGTGGAATTTATTTGCTGGTGGTTAAGCGATGTCTATATGCATTTCATTGTTGCTTTAACAAATCGTCAGTAGACTTCAACTACACATTTTGAACAGTCACAAACCTCTTATCTTATGCACAAACTCCAAAAATTATTTAAGAATTCACAAATAATAATATTTTTGAATATCACAAAAGCAAAATAAGCGTAATAGGCTTAGATTAGGATTTCTAATTGTATAAAGGTGTAGAAAAATAAAATAGATTCATATCGAATAAAAATTATTTGCTGGGTTTTGTATAAGTTTCTAAGCCTATTACGCAAAATAAGCTTTTGTGATTTTCAAAAATATTATTATTTGTGAATTCTTAAATAGTTTTTGGAAGTTGTGACTGTTCAAAATGTGTAGTTGAAGTCTACTGACGATTTGTTAAAGCAACAATGAAATGCATATAGACATCGCATAACCACCAGCAAATGAATTTTACTTACAAACTAATAACAATTATTCAGCTACGTTTTATTGAAATTTCGTAGATATCCTACGGGAAATTTTGTTCCAACTGCCTTGAACATACCTGTCCTATGAATTGGTGAAAATGATAATGGTTCAAAATTATCCTGACATATCACAAACCTAGAACAAAAGTGCTAACAAAACTTTCTCACTCAGCGTCGCATCGGAAGATTTATATATTTTTTTAAGATTTTCTGACGCAAAATAGGGATAGTTCCATTGCCGGTTTTATGAAACCATAACTGGCACTAATCTTATCACTGAGTATTTTATTAAGTCAATTGACCCGCACCAATGACGAAGCCATCTAAAAGTTACAGACCCCCTCATATAAATTTCTGCATCTCGAACCAGTCACGTAACGTGTCCTGTGATAGGTTCTTTTCCCTCTGGCATATAAATTCGTCTTGCTATTAATTTTTAATATTTTTCATCATTACAAATTTGAAACAAACATGATCAATGTTTTTCTGAACTTTACGCAAAAGTCAGCTTCAGGCTTCAAATATCATTTTGTTTGTGTTTAAAGCCTGGTACGGAGTTCATACGTAATTTCAGGTTCTCATACAAAAATACGAAAATTCAGGTTAGTAAATTTCATAGAGAAATTTCCATTCGCTAGTACGGACTTTCAAAAGAAAAGTACACGGAATTTTTGACATTTCTAATTTCCGGCAAGTTGTAAATAATTTTTAGTCTTTTTGTGTATTGTCAATTAAAACACAAATAAATTTGTATGCATGCAAACACAAAAGTCTACATTAACTTCGTACCGGACTTTAACTAGAAAAGATATTTTAAAAAATGTTGCTTTTTATAGGAGCATCATTTTTATTATTACAGATGGAAGAGACATAACAAAGTAACACCCCTTTTCCACACGCAAAGTTTACTTTGCAAAGTCTTAATTCAGCTGTGTGAAAGACAGAGGTAGCAGTACAGTCTCCTTCTGTGTTTCACCCAGCTGATTTAAGACTTTGCAAAGTAAACATTGCGTATGGAAAAATTTATCACAACTTATCACAAAAAATTTGGTGCAAATTGTTGCTCGAATAAAATGTTTTGAAATGTAATTTAAAAAGAAATTTTGCGTTTTTCAATTCATAAGAATAGTTTAATTTTTCTTTATGGTTGAATAAAAATTATTTGTGATTTTTCAAATGGTTCTTGAAATTTTGTGCATAAGCTAAGAGGTTTTCAACTGTTCAAAATGTGTGGTTGAAGTCTATTGGTGTTTGGGTAAAGCACCAATGAAATACATATAAACATGCTTAACCACATGGAATACAAAATAGACCCGTATGCTATATGGGTTCGCACATAAATATTGTGGAAACTACAGCCGAATGACAAAACGAGTACGTCAAAGTGAATAAATTAAGTACGAGTACGTCACAAACAAAAAAAACATTTTTGAACTTAATATTTTCAATAACTTCATAAGCAATTTTAATAAAATATTTAAACTTAAAGAAATTTTTAAATTTGATGTACTTAAAATTCTGCTTTCTACCATACACCAGTATGAAAATTAAAACCAAAAACTTTTTTTTTTTCTTCTTTCAATTCATTTCCATTTACATCAAAACCAATGGATAAATTTAATCAAATGTTGACTTCTCTGCGGCACACAGTGAACTCTTGTGTAGTATTTAATCGTTTGAAATTCGGTGCATGTGATGAAATTTTGAGCGGAATAGGAACACAGAAATGAAAAAAAAAATATTAAACTGAAACGACCAAAGCTGAAAATCTCGAAAAGAAAAAGCTGTAATAAAAACTCGAAAAATGCATTGTAGAAACAAATAAACGAATAGAACAAGAACTTTACACGGATTTTTTTTTTGGTTCTTTTTTTAATTCAATTTATTTACACACAGATGCCTTATTCCGCACCCAAAATAAAATGAGAAAACTTAGATACATACGCTTACATTAACAAAATTGAAATAAAATGAACACACGAATGCAATTTTATGAACATTTTTGTGCCTGCCGTATGTCTGTTTGTCTGTCTGTCTGTCTTTTCAATTGTATTTCTTTAGATTTACACAATATTTTCTGTTCTTGTGCTCTTTAGATTTCATTTCATTTATATCTGTATCTGTATCTGTTTCTATATCTGTAGCTGGCTGCGTTCATCCATCCATACCTCAACGGTGTAGAGTCTACGCTGAACTCATCGCCTGCACGTTTGGGTGTATGTTGTGCTCGAGTGGAGTATTAGTTTCTTGCTGTTCTTTCGTTTATTATTGTGTTGGCTATGAAATGTATTTTTGGTGGCAAAAATAGCTCCCGGATTGTTTTCGATTAAATATAAAATGGAATTGAGAAAAAAAAATAAACGATGAAGCAACTAAAACACAAAAATGTTTTTAGCGATTTAATATGTTGTAAAAAAAAATAGAAGAATCCCTCAAAGAACAAATCCATGCACAAATAGGAATTATACACGCTTACGTTACAAATCTGTTGTAAATGTATTTGAATTTTTTTTCTTCTCTTTCCATTTTCTGATGATCGCTTTGACAAATTTCATATGCTAGAAATATATTAAATTTAACTTGTAAAAGAAATTAATTTTAAAAAAGCTAAACCTTAATAAAATTTTTAAATGTTTAATTTGTATTATTTCTTATAGGAACAACTGTTGCTGCTTCTAAAAAGTTGGGCTTAAAAAAATTTGCCTTAAAGTAAAGCTATTTTATATAAACCGAATATTTAAAACAAAATGACTCCTTTAAAGTTCTTCATTCCTTTTTTCCATTAATAATAAAATGAAATAAATTTTCCGTACTTTTTCCAATAAAAGAAATTTTTTAAATTAACATCTTTATGACCAGCTTTCATAGCGGAGTTGCCAGCACGGAATTTTATTTTACTATCTACATATAACAGTAAAATTAACAATTAATAGAGCTATATTCGGCTGTACCGAATCTTATATAGGAATAAATTCAAAATATAAGCTTAGTCCTGCCAGTTTTGCATAGAAAAATTTATAATTCAAATCTAAGTACTTGTCCCTACTTGTGAGTAGTATAGACTCATAATACTTAATAAATTGCAACTTTTTCTTTTAATTATTGCATGCAAAATTAGCAATTTTCCTTTTTGCATATCAATTTTAAATTCTTCATATTTTGAAGTTGATGCAAACTGTAGTACAAAGCAAGTGTAATTTAAAATTTTATTGAGAATATTTTTGTGTGCTTTCCTTCATTTATTTGTTTAATTTATTGCATTGTACACCAGGTGGAGGTTAAAAAGAAATTTCATGTACACTCATGCATACTCTCTTTCATTTAGTTTAAAAATATTTATATTCTTTATGCTCACACACAAAGTGCACTTGACTGTGTGGCAGCCTGACTGACAAGCAGATAGAAGCAAAATCTCTTTGTATGCGGCTGCTGCCACTCTGCTACTTCTACATTTTGCCATAAAACAAATATAATTCAATATTTGCAATAAAAGAAGTGGCCTCAAGGGAAGTGTTCAAACATGACGACCTTAAGTAGACACATCATAATGTCAAACAGTTATTACATAAAATGTGAACAACATACGAGTACATTTACAACAAGCAAAATGAGCAGCAATAACGCTGCGTAGGTATTTTTCGCAACAAATATGTATTATAATATCCGTATGAAAAAAGTATTTAGCTACTTCATCAGTTTTATCTCCATCAGCATCATCATCACCAACATGTTTGGCACACACAACAACACAGGGATGGCAAAGTTGGTACAATTGTACTTTTTTTGATATTATTCAAACTCAGAAAGTACAATAGCACACCAACGACTAATTTAGTACATTTAAGGAATCTCCCCAGTTTCTTTTCAAGCGATTGCATATGTCAATTTTTACTTTTGAACAATGAAACTAATATTCTTCTCACTTGAAAATGTGAACTCGTCCATTTCCAAATCTTTTTTCTTCTAAATTCGAATGCTAGAGCACATGCTATTAATTTGTATATTTTAAATTTCAACTTAAACAGATGTAACCATACGCTTTAATATCCCAATTCACAAGCAAATTTTGTGAAAACTATTCGGTAGCCAGAACAAAGTCAATTATTTTAATAAAAACAATTAAAAATATGTAATTTGAACTAAAAAAATCTTTTCGTACAATTCAGGTCAAAAAAGTAAAATTTTTGAAAGTTGTTGGTACAATTTTAAAATTCTCAATGCCGTCTCTGCAACAACATCATTTTATCCATACCAATCAATATCGATGTGTAATCGTGCGAACACGGACGAGTGCCTGTGTTGTGCTCATTCAATCCTAACGCAAACACACATACACATATGGTTCCATTTTTGCCACTGCCTATCAACCATAAATACAGTTAGTTACTCATTCATCAGCAGATCTATTTAAATTTACTTACGTGTATTTTTATTTGAGATGGGCCACACCCACGTGATTAGAGTGAATCAAGAATAAAATATTTTAAACGTGCCGCAAGCATTCTGTTCTACGAAAAGGAACTTGTTTTATATATAACATAGACCAATAGTGAAATTAAATTTTGCGAAGAATTTAGAAATCTTTAGGGAAAATTTTTTTCTCCACAATTTTTAGGGTTCCGTACACCAAAGTTGAAAAGGAACCCTATTGTTTTCGCTAGATGTATGTCTGTCACATGCTGTCTCTTCGAGAACCGTTAGAGCTACGGACCTGAATCTGTCACAGAATAAGTAAACCAAAAACAAATATATGACAGTTAAAGGGTGTTCTAAAACAAGCAACGAAACATGTTGAAATCCTAATGTAATATATATACAGAAAAATTTTATATAGACACTAGAAATTTTCAAAGTTAGTGTATTTTTTTTTTGCAGACTATGCACGCCAATTAACACTGAAAGTTAAAAAATCAAAATCAAAGGGTATTCTAGCAGTTAATGTAATTTTGACAACTTGCTGTATCTTGTAAACCGTAAGAGTCAAATTCTGGATATTTTCAAACACGCTACAAAATACTAAAATTAAAAAATGCCACAACAAAAAATCGCAAAAATTAAAAACACTAAAAACACATGAATAAAAAAGATCACCAAAAATAAAGTAAATCGCTTTAATGCAAAAAAAATTACCAAAAGTAAAAAGGTTGCCCAAAAACAAAAAAGAAAAGGTCACCAAAACGAAAAAAAGCGCCAAAACTCAAAATATCGCTAAAACTATAAATATTTATTAAAAAAAACAGAAAGAAAAAATTAAAAACCGAAAAACATCGCCATTCCGAAAAAATGCAAGAAAACATGAAAAAAATCACCAAAAACTGAAAAAAATCACAAAAAAGAAATAAACGCCAAAACTAAAAATTATTACGCACTACGAAATTCTTCGCGTGCGAGTCAAAACCGCACTTCAGTGAATTTATTATTTTTTTCTAACAGTTCTTTTTTACGGTTCTGTCTACTATTTGTGCTGCGTATGGAGTTTTTCTTGTCGACATCAGATATGTGTAATTTCATTGTGACGGGTGTGACCATACTACTCACATTATTTTTATAATTCAAAATTATAAAATTTACAAAAAGGTTTAGGTTTCCCAACGTATTAATGTTAAACATCATTTAATAATAGGTAGATACTAAAATAAAATAATTTCTGCTCACAGTGAGCACCAGAGGGCTGTGACGGGTGTGACATTTAAAAGTCTCTTTGATTATATTAAAAACTGACTGAATGGAAAAAATTGATTTTTCATTAAAAAGAATTTTCTCGAAAATCAGACGAGAGAAACATAGTTTTAAGACTAGAAAAAATTTAAGAATTAAAACTTTCTATTGACTTTTCTTCCCAAACCAATATTAATTCAATAAACAAAGAAAATACAAGGAAGTTCACATTTAACTTAAGTGACTGTCTTTTTTTAATTAAGATTCAAAATTCTTACAATTTGAGTTTCGTGCATTGTCCTTTGTATGCTCTTTCGTTGTCTTTATGGATAAGTTTTTCTTTGCTTCTAATGGTTTTGTGTCCATCACAGCTTTCTTGGCATTCCTCTTTTTCCTGTCACTTTCTCAATTCAAAGCAAATGAAAAATACACTACAAGAAAATTATTCAATGCGTTCTACGGAAAATTTTACAAAATATATTCTAAGAGCCATAATTCTATAAAAACTGAGGTTTGTAAAATCACACGCGTCACAGACTTCTGATATCCAATCATAGCAAAAATCATGTTCTATCCGTTTCCAACTATTATGAAATAATTTGAAGGATTAGGTGTGGATACCCTTTTAAGTTACAATATTTATTTTTTTATTTAAACAAAAATGTGAATATCATTGTCACACCCGTCACAACACCCACATATAAAAATATTTTATTTAACTGCAACTTGATTATTTCGAACTTTTTGATGATTATTTTTGAAGTCTTTTAAGTTTTTTGTGAACAAGTTTTGCTGGCTTTCTATTATTATAATTAACACAGATAAAATTGTCAGCAAAGCAATTTCACACAACAAACAAAAATTCTGCGTTTAAAAAAAATTACCACTGATTAAATTTTTATGTTAACAGCGTTCGTACAAACCTAATCAAAAAAAAAAAAAAATATGTTGGTAATCAAAACAGCTCATAAAAAATTTACGACACTTGTATCGGCTACTTAATGGCCTTATTTAATAAAGTCTTTTATGTACGCATGACAATCAACAACACAAACATGTTTCAGTATTTTTATTATACGATGCCTCGTATCAATTAAAGTCACATCATTAGTAATGTTTAATTATTTCGAATTGTCACAATTAATTTGCACATCATTAAATTCATTATTAATGGCTTTTTTTTGCCTCAACTGCGTGCAAATAAGCTCAATTTTTATAAACATTACACACATACAGCCATTAAATCCTATACGATTTAATACAAATTGATTTAGTTTTTTTTTTTTTTGCTACATATTCTATGTTTTAGTGCGTTTTTAAGTGACCTTTAACTCCTAATATATATTTTTGTAGCAGCAGCAATTAATTCTTGCACATAAGGCCGATAGTATATTTGTTGTTTGTTTCATTCTGGCATGAAATTGAATTTGCCTTTAAAATCCCAAAAACAAATTCGATTTACAGGAAAACATTCAACATTCATTCATGTGTAGGATATGTTGGTTTAAATAGAACAAAATTTACAAAAAGTGTTACTCATTTGTTGAAGTACAAAATAAACATGTGCAACGCATAAAATAAACAGAATTTTATATAAGAAACAATTTCTAAAGAAAAGCAAATACACATACATGTACATATTAATTTCGGTTAAGTGGAATGGGTATGATGGTAATGGTAGAATTAGTCGATTCGTATCGTGTTACTTTTGAAGTTGTCGTATCGTTTAAATCTAGATGTTAGTTAGTAAAATATGTGAGACTGGAACGGAACATATCAGCTGTTATTTTATTTCTCTTTGCTTTATACATGTATGTGTATGTATATATGTGAGAAAGAAGTTAAAGGTTTGCTCTGCAAAAATCAATCTTCTGTAGATTTCTACCTCACATACGTTACGATACAGATAAAATAAATAGCAACATGTTTCATTTATGTTACAGATACGAATCGACTAATTCTACCATAAATGTAGGAGTGAGTTTAATACAATAACAATAGAGAGAACACACATATGTAAATAGATCGATATCATTATATCTAAATTTAATTTAATTTAGATTTACAGCCTGGCCCACGATGTCGACAAAGAAAGTTTCTTTCGCTTGCTTATATTGAAAACAAAAACAAAATAAGAGAATTTGTTTTTGTTTTCAATGTAATTAAGGCCGTTAAATTTAACGAACCAAATTATATGCAACATTGCGGTGTTGCCAACATAAAACAATGACTGTAAAATTCGAAATAACGGTAATAGAACATTAGGAGAGATTCTACCATATTCTTTGAGAGCAGTAATTGATAAGTATAGAGAGGAATTATTGATTTCATTCTGAGAAATTCAGCAATATTGCTCGAGAGAGAGAGATAGAGAGAGAGAGAGAGAAAATGATAAATATTGTAAATAGCTATTACGATCACGGTTGTCCGATTTTTTTCAATTTTGTTAAAAAATAGCCATAAAAATCTCCAACAAAATTTATTTCTCGCCAGAAAAGTCGCCATGTAGAAAATCCAAATATTTTTTATTTTAACAAACACAACCAGTGAAGCGATTAGCTTGTCTGCAGTGTTTATGGTGGGAATCGAAGCCACATCCTCTGGAGTGAGAGGCTAGCGTGGTAACCACTCAGCCACGGGGGCACATGGATGCCAAACAAGTTGAAAAATCACCACGTTTGGCGAGAAATCGACATATCTGACAGCCCTGATTACGATATATAAATAATCAACTTAAGGCCTTTATTTTTTTATTATATTGGAATTAATTACAATATAGTTTTTATAAAAAACAAAGACCTTAAGCTTGATTATTTACATATCGTAATTTATAAAACGGTCGAAAAAGTTATTTAAATAAAATTGTATAAATAACTATTATAAACTTCAGTTCCATTGCTTGATAAGAGTGTAACTTAAGGGTCACTCAGACTTTTATACATGCATAAAGACTTAAAAATATTTTTTTCGACTGTTCACACCATCACGCCTCATATTATATTAAAAAAGTTTTGTTTGTAATTAAAGCTTTTTAATTATTTAAATTTTTTTTTTTTTAATTTTTAATTGATTTTTAAACAAAAGTTTAATTGACTCAATTAAATTTTTTAACCGATTACATTTTTGGATTTTTTGCAATCAAAGGTGTTAATTGAAGAAAAAAAAATTTTTGAAATGAAATTTATGAGTGATGGCTTTTGCTAGAATTCGGAAAATTTTTTCCTTCATCCCACGTAAACTTTTACAAAATTACTCTATGTTGCTACAACATTGAATTTTTGGCCGATTTGTTTCTGTAACCATATCAAGTGTTCACAAACAACAACAAAAAAATACAAATGATTGTACAATATAGTCGCATTATCTACTACTAACTCGAACACATTCATAAAGAAATTTACAAACACTTACGCAACATACAATACACACATGTACATAATATGTATAAATACCAACATACGAGTACACTTGTAAATATGAACTCCCAATGTGAGTTTGACATCTTAACGAACGATTTAACATGAAGAAAACAATAAATATTGATTCTTTACAATTTAATTGCTGCCACTGACTTTAGTGTTCATTGCTCGTTGTTGCTGTAGTACTACTGTTGCTGTGTAGTTGGTTGAATAATGGTGTTGTTATTTTTGTGTTTTTCTTTTTTTTTTTACTTGTTTGTTTGTTAAAGTTTGCCAATACTTTATGTAAGATTATTGTCTCTTTTTTTTATATTTATAAATCTGGAAAAACAGCACACACAAAAAAGACCCACACTGGCCAAATCAACATACATATAAGGTAAACAGACACACACACACACACACACACACACACACACACACTCAGGCAGCACACACAATATTGCTTTTTTCACTTCCGCGAGTGGTGGGCATTTGCTGTAAAAAAAAGCAGGCTGCATGCAACATGAAATAAATAAACATTCGTACAAAGCTCAGAACACTAGCAGCAGCAGCAAAAAAATAAAAAAACAAAAAACTCCTGGAGGGCCATGTGGCACGTTTATACAAATTCTCAAAAAAAAAAAAAGCATGGAATTTTAAAATAAAAATGAAATGAACACAAAATAATTGTAGTTCTAAGTGAATGATTTTCTAAAATATGGAAATTGTTCAAGTGCAAAAGTGAAATGGCCGGCATTAAAGAATAATCGATTAGATGGAATCTTATTCTTAGCTTTCTATACTTAAGTATAAATCTTGGGTAATAAGTAAATGCTTCATAAATGAAAATAAGGAATTTGTTATTTGTTTGAAAATAAATTGACCCAATTTAGTGATTAACTATAACGATTAAATAAGAAAATTTTTTTTTTGCTAGGGAAAAATAATTCCAAATTCCGATTTTGCCTTATTGTAATAATTTTTATAATTCGTTGAAATTCATGAATAATTAAAATACCTGGATGCTTCGATATGCTAATGTGCTAAAATTCCATTTAAAAAAAACTGTGAAAATTCTATTTTTATTATTCCCTTACTTGCTCCAGGAAATTAATTATAAAACAAAATTAATTTTTTTACGAGTACTGGCTTGGGCCTTGTGCCAGTTCTGAAAGCAAACTTAAGGTTTTGCAACAAATTAATAAAACAAACACTGGAATTTTTAAAAGGATTTGGAACTTTTAATTCCTATAAAATACTTATATAAATTCAAATATAAAATAAATGCCTAATTGCTTAAGTGTTTTTTTACAGAAGTATTTTTATCAACTCAGCTATTTTCGCGTATCATGTTACTGTTAAACATGTTCAGTTTGGAAAGAAAGTGCATCGTGCACTTATTCCATTTTATGTTCAGTTTGGGACCTATGTGACATGGTTATTCGGAATTTTGTGACTAAAAGTCACACCAAATTTACATTATTGGACATTTAATCACAAACACGCATACGTAGAGGGCGGACAGAGGAAAATATCAAGCCTTAAAATATTCCATTAATAAATTAAATGAACATTTTCCTAAAGTAAACGAAAAAAAAAGTTTGACAACTCCTTAACAGTCACTTAAGCATTAAAATATTTTATTATTACTATTTTCAATTTGTGAATAAATCTATTTCTTATGTCACAAAAACATAATAAATTACTAACTACTTAATGAAAAGTGATATATCACTTAAACTTCAAAACTTTTAACATTAATCCTTAAAATTAAGTTATTAAAATAAACTATACCAAACGTAGATAAAGTTACACTAACGGAAAAACATAAATTTTCGAGAGAGAGAGGGAGAGAGAAAGAATATACAAAACTTTTTTCTTGATTGTGTTCGTATATCTTTTATGTTATATAAGTCTTAATAATTTAAATAAAATTTTAGCAGCAAAAAGAAAACAGCAACAAGGCATCAAATGTTTGACTACTTTATGCTAAAATGCAGCCAACCGCAACAACACTTTTCCACCTCAAAGTCAATGCAATGGAAACTGTGTTAATTGAATTATATCATACTTGAACAAACAGACACTAGAACCCAAAACACACACCTGCACGCATGCTGTTAAAACACACACGCTTGCACTCACAATCACGCATCCATATACAGCAAGGCACGCACACAATTATGCAAGCAAAAACTTTTGGTATCTATGGCTAAAATACGGCAGCAGCAGCATGTATGTATGTATGAATGTATGCATATATGTTTGATTGCATGTAGCTAAAGAGGCAAAATGAGTAGTAGTCGAGAAAAGTTAAAAAGTTTTTTCCTTCTGGTCTACGAGTAGCATTCTTCTTATTGGTTAGAAAGATATTCTATACATACATATATAGCTAAAGGGTGATTTTTTAGCAAGTTTCTTTTTGGCAACGCTGTTTTTTTGAAAACTCACTTGTTTTCGTGTGTCATGTTGCTGTTAAACCTGTTCAGTTTGGTCTATAATTTAACCATAAATCGGCTTACAAATGAACAACGCTTGCAGATTATTATCAAAATTCATGCTCGGTTAAGAAAGTGCATCGTGCACTTCTTCTATTTTATGATCAGTTTGGGCGACTATTCGGATTCTTGTGATTACATTTCGCATCAAAATTACATTATTGAACATTAAACCACCAACACGCATACGTAGAGTGTGGACAGAGCAAAATATCGCAGCTGTATTCGCATTTGGGTCTCGTTACTTTTTTTTTTGCCCAAAATGGAAGAGCTGGTCGTGGCAGACATGTGTTTTGAGCAAGACGGTGCCACACGCCAGACATAACGCGTAACAATAGCCCAATTGAGAGGCGAGTTCGGTGAACAGTTTATTTCACGTTTGGGAACAGTCAATTGGCCGTATAGATTGTGAGATTTAAGGCCGTTAGACAATTTTTGGTGGGACTATGTTAAGGCTCATGTTAATAGGGACAAGCCCGCCACGGTTGCCGCACTGGAAGACAATATTGAAGAATTTCTTCGTGAGATACCGGCGATATGATGAAGAAATTATGCCAAAATTAACCATTTCAGACAAATTCGCTTTCAAAATTTATATGAAATCATGGTGTCTATTCTGGAATACGCGTCGACTTGGTGAAACTTACATGCAAAACAAAAACAAAACTGTGTAAATGTAAAAAAAATTGTTTTTGTTTCTGATACAAAATTAACCGTTTTTAAAAGAGAGAGAGAAACGCGTTGAAATTCTCACGTTTATTTCCTTTTAGAAATGTATGGCAAACAAAAACAATTTTTGAAAATTTGTTTTTGTTTTAATCAGGGACCGTAACGGTTATAATTTTTATTTTAAAAATTACTTTTTAATCGTTATTTCTTGAGTTTTATTTATTCCTCACAAAATAATAGTTATTTTGTGACTTTTATTTATTCCTCACAAAATAAGAGTTATTTCTTGATTTTTATTTATTCCTCACAAAATAATAGTTATTTTGTGACTTTTATTTATTCCTCACAAAATAACAGTTATTTTGTGACTTTTATTTATTCCTCAGAAAATAAAAGTTATTTTTTAGTTTTATTTATTTCTCACAAAATAACAGTTATTTTGTGACTTTTATTTATTCCTCACAAAATAAGAGTTATTTTTTGATTTTTATTTATTCCTCAGAAAATAAAAGTCATTTTTAAACTAATAACTGCCAGTTCATAGAAGTCAAGTAAAAATTCTTGCTTGGCTATTTACATTGAAATCAAAAACAAATTTTGAGTGCTTTGTTTGTGTTTTCAATATAAATAGCCAAGCAAGAATTTTTACATGGCTTCTATGAACTGGCAGTAAATAAAATATAAAAAAATAACTCAGTGTTTTTGTAAATAAAATGAAAAATAGAGACTTTAGTATAGATTCTGCATATATTCGTACAATAATTTTTTCCTTTTGAAATTTGTATGAAAAACATATTGTTTGTAACGAATTGTCATTATTTTTCATACAATTTGGAAACGTGTAGAAATGAAATTTTTTACAAAATATGCCTATTTAAATTGAAAAAAAAACAAATTTGATATTTTTTATTACAAATAATTTTATTTCATTTACAAAAACAACCAATTTATAAGAAAGTGAGTTTGTTTTTTGCTAAGCTTTCACGCCCAAGCCGCTCATCTGGTTTTAAAAATTCTTTCACCAATGGAAAGCTACATTACCAGCGTCAAATATAAGATATTTTTATCCGGTTTGGAACCGGATTTCTTAAATTTGGTACGGATTTTGTCCGAAAAACACATTTTTGTGCTGGTTAGGGTTTTAAGACCGGTTCTTATGTATTTTATAATTAATTTGTTGCATAACATAAAAATATTTTTTGATTTGTCAAAATTTTTTAATGTACTAAATATCTCAACACCTTCATAATTAACACATAATAGTTACCAGCTTGATAAATGAAACTTGATAAATGAAAGAAAAATTAAATGTCATATGGGCTTTAGCGAATAAAATAAAAACTTCGGCCCATTGGGTGGTCTAATGTACATGAATTTAATAAATTTCACTCTTTGTGAAGAATGATGCAACGCAAAAGTCTTCTGACTTACCATCATCTTCAAACGCTGAAACACCAGATGCGTTACCGTCGTCTGAAGACACAAACACGTGTTCATTATTAAACGAGTTCTTAAACTCTATTGAAGTAAATTCAGAGGATGAAGACTCAGATGGTGATCTGGAGGAGGAAATGAAAAGGGCGATAAACGAAATAGACAATTACAATCCTAAGCCCATTGACGTGGATGCAGATGTAATGAAATATTGGGAGGGAAAAAAATATATATATCCATACCTGTACAGATTGGCACAGGTTTTGCATAGCACGCCAGCAACACAAGTCTCTGTAGAAAGAGCATTTTCTGCGCTAAAATTAATATTGACAGATTTAAGATCGAATTTATCACCAGAGTCCATGCAAAAACTCTTATTTGTTAAATTAAATTAATTAATAAACACATTTTAAAAATGACTTTTATTTTCTGAGGAATAAATAAAAATCAAAAAATAACTGTTATTTTGTGAGGAATAAATAAAAGTCACAAAATAACTCTTATTTTGTGAGGAATAAATAAAAGTCACAAAATAACTGTTATTTTGTGAGAAATAAATAAAAATAAAAAAATAGCTCTTATTTTCTGAGGAATAAACAAAAATCACAAAATAACTGTTATTTTGTGAGGAATAAATAAAAGTCACAAAATAACTCTTATTTTGTGAGGAATAAATAAAAATCAAGAAATAACTCTTATTTTGTGAGGAATAAATAAAAATTAAAAAAATTAAAATCATTGCATCTATAGGTAGTCCATGTAACATGGAGTATTGTGGTATATTCCTTGTGCCCGTAGCACTTCTCTATTATTGTGATTTTTTCAGTTTAAATTTGGAAAATAATCGTTATTTGCGATCCCTGGTTTTAATGTAAGGTTTCACTTCTTCGACGCGTTTTCCAGAATAGCCTTCCATATTTAAACATTAAATTACATAGATCGTTCTACCGACTCAAATAAAAATTCCATGCACTTCTCTAAATTTTAAATGTTTGTTTTACGTATCAAATCCGAAAGCTCTTAAAAAGTCACCCCTTATATATTTTTATATTAGTCTAACTAAATGCTTGTCCGTCCCACATTTTCCTAGTGATGTTTATGGGCCAAAGTATTTGCGTGTGTGTGTGTGTGTGTGTGTGTAGCTGTGAGTATTTGGTGTAATTAAAATACCAAATATTTGCTCAGGTAAATAATATTTCTACGCCGCACAAAACAACAACAAAACAAAATGATTTTTAGTGGAAAATGTATGTGAATAGAAAAAATGTGTTTTATATTTATGTTAGTTGTTGCAAAATATTTGCAGGTGTCAGAGTATTAGTGGGGTGGTATGAGGATGCAATCCGAAGGTTTTTAGAACAAAACAACAGATGAACAAAATTGAAATCATTGACGCAATATATTTACGGCACTATTTCCTTAACTTTTTAACTTGGCTTGGTCTCACAATACTTGTCGTTGCTTTCTTTCTTCTTCTTCTACTTTTTTAGTAAAAAAAAAATAACACATAAAACTTGTTAAAAAATTTTCTTATTTTTTGCCAAAACTTTTCTAGAAAATGAAATAAATATTTGCCTTCATGTAGCGACGCCAAAGGGTTGTAGTTTTACGCATACACTGCAAGGCAAATTTTTGTAGTAGAAAGTAAATTGAAAAAAATAGATACAGGGCAACCAGCGTAGTTCCACAAGCTACAGCTGGCATTGTGCAGTAAATGAAATCCCAACTTATATTGTAGTTGAAAAACTACAATAAACAATAAAAATAATAATAAAATAGATGTGGCGAATTATTTTAAAGCCTACAAGACCAAAATTAAAAAATTACTTTATTCCAAAATTCTAACTCAATCATAAACATTATTTTAAGTTCATATTTTTATGGCACTTTTTCCAAAATAAATCATCAAATTGCAATCGTGAATAATTTTTTCGAAATATCTTTCAATTTTTTGTCAGTGAGTCAACATTTACATGAAATCATCTTTAAGCATTGAATTATATAGATCGTTCACCGACTCAAATAAAGATTTCACACACTTCTTATAGATGTATTCCTTTATCACGGCATGAATAGCTGGACCGATTCCCCCATTCTTTTTTTATTTTTTCGTTACAGTCTGGAGAAAAAACTGTTGGTATTTTTTCCGTTTTTTATAAAAATTGGTATAAACTCGATTTAAAGTACTCTTTCTTTCTGGATGCGAACAAATTTGCGGGAAAATGCTAGTTATGATATAAAGAACTGAATTTATATAATTTTTTTTTTACTAACGTGTTTATAAGACTTTATATAGATTTCACCAATTATTATTTGATTTCTTTTAA
This sequence comes from Nowickia ferox, assembly GCA_936439885.1. Taxonomy (NCBI): domain Eukaryota; kingdom Metazoa; phylum Arthropoda; class Insecta; order Diptera; family Tachinidae; genus Nowickia; species Nowickia ferox. Next base: position 98,979,996 of record OW387026.1, on the reverse strand, counting down.
TAAATTAAACTAAATAATATTTTGTATTGTTATATAGGCAAGGGAATTCCCGAAAGATTGAAAAATTATTCCCGCTTTGCCGGCAAATGAAAAAGAACGGGAAAAGAAAAACCCTAATACAGACAAATACTCACACAAAACACACAAACCCTGATACATGCTGCAGTATTTAGTTTTGGATTCTATTCCTGTACCTTAACAAACACTTTCAAGTTTTTGGACGCCATCCGCAAAATGTTTTCTTCCCAATTCAATTCACCACAAAAACGTTTTGAGAAATTATTGCAAAAGTTTTCCTTCTTACCAGCATCAAAAAAAAATGATTAAAACAAAATGAAATAAAATAAAAAGCATAAATTTTGAAATCAAGAAGGTGAGCATGCAATTGTTTGCAATGTGTATGTATGTATATAAAAACAAGACATTTTTGCACAAGAAGAATAATAAATACCTCTTAAAAGAAATTAAAAATAAAATATATAAGAAATAGTAAAAACTATTTAAACTTATGAGCACAGAGACCATAAAGTAGAATTTAAAGTTGCTGATGGGTGCAAGCAATCGGTGCATTCGCACAACGGAATCGGAAAGTATTTAGTGTCAAAGCATTGGCTGTTTTATAAATACATACTTAAGTGGTTTATTTCCTTTGCTGTTGTAAGACAACAAAAATGTATTTTTATGCTAAAGAACAGTAACTAACTAAAAATACATTTTTGTGGATTTTGATTTTTATTTTTATATATCATAGTGTAAAATTAATCTGCCGTGTTTCAATGCAAAGTCATGTACTTGTCTGAGTAAAAGTTTTGAATGGCCCCATTAAAAATGGCCGCACTAAAAAATTGCCTTAAGATTTTCTTTTGAAACTAGCAAAACTTATTTGGGCCATATTTCAAGATACTAATTTTTCGTGGATCCGAAAAAAAATAAAATAAAATTTTTGGGGCCATTTTTCAATTTGAGGACATTTTTCAAGGGAACCATTTTTAAAGAGGCTTATTTTTCAAGAGACCTTCTTTTCATGGATCCGAAAACAACAACAAAGGTTTTTGGGACCATTATTCAATTTAGCATAATTTTTAATTTTTCAGTTAGGCCCATTATTCATGGATTCGAAACAAAAAAAAAAAGTTGCTGCAATTTTTCCTCATTTTCGGGGCTATTAAAAGTGATTTTTCAATTTGGGGTGGTTTTTAATTTTTCTGTTTGGGGCTATATTTCAAGAGGCTTATTTTCCATGGATCCGAAAATAACAATACAAATTTTAAGGACCATGATTTTCGGTGTAATTTTTTAAATGAGGAAGACTTTTTCATTTCTCATTTTGACGCCATTTTTCAAGGGGCCGATTTGTCATTTCAATAAAGTATTTGGTATCATTTTTCCTCATTTTAGGTGCCATTTTTTAAAAATATCCCGGGATTTCCCGTTTAGCGTCTCTAATCCGAAGACAACAATGAAATTTGTGGTACTATTTTTTCCTAATTTTTAAGGCCATTTTTCCTCATTTTTGATTTGGGACATTTTCCAATTTGGAGTGATTTTTATTTTATTAGTTTAGGTTAATTTTTCCTTCATGGAGCCTATTTAAATACATATAATAAGTTTTTGCTATTTCTTTATAAACTTTTCTAATCTGCATTTTTCCACATAATGTATTTAACTTATCAATCTTGTATACTTAAAAATTAAAATATAATATAATATAAAAATATATATAAAAATATTTACTTGCTATACAACAAAAATATCATGCCATAACCGCCAAAAAAGCTTAAGCGACATAATTTTCGAAGCTCACTTTTTGACCAAAATCGAATACTTACGTTCGTAAATAGCAGATTTGCGTAAAAATAAAAACGAAGTCCAAAAGATGTGCCGCTTAAGCTATTTTAGCGGTTGTGGCTCGATATTTTGCTTGTTAACTGAAACAACGTCATAAATCAAAAAGCTAGTTTACCAGAAAACGGGTTTAAAGTTTTCAATTTACACACAACTTAATGGAAAAAGAAAGTTTTCTCTCAACAGTGGAGTAAACAAGATATTTACACAATATTATGATCCACTTGAGAATTAACTCTGCGTCACTAATCCAAAGTACCACTTTTTTTAGTTATGACGATTTTTTAGTAAATGAGCGATATGTAAAGGATGTTCTTTTATAGAGTGACACAAGTTTAAATCATAATAAAACAAGGAAGTATATTTTTACTGCATGATTCATAAAAAATATTTCACGTTTATTATGCTCTTATTTGACATATTTCTATGGAAAATTTGTCAAATAAACCTGTAATAAACCTAAAATATTTTTTATGAATTAGACGGTTAATATCAATGAAACGAGCTTTATTGGAAAGAAAATTTTATGAAATTAATGTTTAAATATGATTTCTGCCATGTGGCTGCCACGGCTGTCGCATAGAAGCCGGAATCTGGAAAGCCAATTTTTTTGAAGACAGTAATTTTATGTGGATGAAATGGTGTTTCGACAAAAGCTTGAGGATTCTCTTCACTCCAAATTCGACAATTCTGCTTATTTACGTGCCCATTCAACCAGAAATGGGCTTCATCGGAAAATAAAATTTTGAATGAAGAAGTGCACGATGCGTTTGGCGAATAGAACAATTATTTTGTTTAAAAATTTCAACAATTTGCACGCGTTGCTCTGGTGTAAGTCGATACATAAAGAAATTTCAAAGCAAACTAAACAAAAAGCAACCATCAGCTGTTAAGTGGGTGTGATGCAGTGATGATGATGATGGCAGTGATGCCAACTCAAAGTTGTAACACTCTAAAAAAACACCCTTTATGTACATACATTAGTATGTATGTATATGTATGTATGTACATATATTCTCTTTTGTTTCTGTGGGTGGACACTTAAAAAGAAACACAAGTCTTCTCTCTAGGACTTTCGCTTTTTTGTGCTAATCATTTAGACATATTCATTCTTTTTTATCAAGTTAATCTCCTTCTATTTTTTTTTTTCAATTAATCTTATACCTTAGGATTAGTTTTGGATTTGTTATTGTATTAATTTTTGGCAACCGGTGTTGCCAGTTAAACTTTCTCGAGCTCGAAATGGGATTTTTTTCGTCTGCTTGATTTAGCTTCATGTTTTGTTTGAATTTTTGCACTGGCTATATTTAATTTTAAATTTTTCTGCTCCTCGCAGAAATGAAAATATATATAAATGTCAAGAATACACTAAAATAATAACAACAGGTTGCCTAAATTTATCTAAAATTTTTTTTTGCTATTTGTAGAAACGGATGTCAAGAATGACTTTAATAAGTAACATAGAATTTGATGGCCTCTTGAGAGTAGCTTTTATAAATTTCCACAAATAAATCAAAACAATTCACTTATTCCATTTACACGGAGAAATTTTGTATATAAGGTTGAAGTTTGCATTAACTGATAACACTCATACAAGTGATAAAAATTAAGCAGAGGCTTTCCAAGGCAACATGCTTTTGTGTTCTGTAAAGCGTTGGTCAGACTAATTGACCTATAACTACGTACATAACCGCTCTATTGCATTCTTTAATTGCTCCATCACTTTGCTGTATTATTTTCTGTGCAAAAACGAGTTTTCAGCTTCATCTTCTTTGAACACCTACTTTTTTTGATAGTTGCTAATGTAAAGAATGTATTTAACACCAGCACAGCAACCAAAAAAATGGGGGTTACTCCACTTTTGCGGTGATGGCATTAATTAGAATTGTATTTGCTAAAAAATTATTACATCCCCAAAATACAAACTTTAGTCTAATAAATTCAAACAAAGAAAAATATCTTCGTCCGCAGTATTAAAAAAAAATCGTATTTTACTAATATCTTTCGATATTGAAGATACAATCAAATTTCTTAGCATGACAAAATGAGACCATACTAGATTTCTTAAAAATTTTGCAAGAAAAAAGTAAACAAAATTAAAAAAAAAATCAAAACTGGCAAAAAATCTTCGAAATAAATGAAAACCTGTCTTACCATGACTACAAGCAGTAAAGTAATAAAAACCGAAAAAAATGAAAGTACTTCCTTGAAAAATCTTTTTAATTAAAAAAAAACACGACTTATTAAATAAAAATACACACCAACTTTTCATAAATAAAAAAACAACATTTAACATTTTTATTAAAAATTTGTGCAAATCCACTCCGTTCTGTCACATTGTTAAGCAACATTTTTGGCAGGCATTCCTAGAAAAAAAAACGTAGCAAAAATACAAAAAAAATATATATTTGTAGCAGTAATACGTAGTAACAGTAGGCAAAATAAAACAAAAAACAAAAAACAAACGGAAGGATTTTTTCACCACTTAGTTTGGCGGCGGAAATATATAAAAACACTTTGTAAACTTTAATTAAATTTTTATTTGAATCTTGTGCACGCACACATGCAGAGAACTGTCAGGCAACTTTCTTTTTTCTATACTTTTTTTCTTCGCTCCTCTTCTAGCCTCACACACTACAACAGTTTCCTGAAAGAAAAAAAAAATCTAAATTTTATGAAATCAACGACAAGAAAGAGCTTACAGTGTGAGAAAAAATTAAATAGAAAAAGCATACAAAAAATCTATTAAAAACTTTTACTTCTTTGTTATAAAAGTTCATTTATTTTTGGGTAAAAAAATAAATAATGTTGACATTTGATACTGCTGCCATATTTAACAAACTTTTTTTTACAACAGAAACAACTACAAATTCAGTTTAGCTCTAAACATATTCTATGTACTCGTATTCCTTGGCAACAGAGTTCTATTTTAAACTTAAAAGACGCTGCAGTTGGTACTAATAAAAGTTGCAACCATATCGCCTCTATAATTAGACAGAAGCAACACACGCTGTGATGTTTAGTTTTGAGTTTTTGAATTTTCTCTCCGCAAACAAAAATGCACTTGAATTTTTTTATTTTTTTTTTGTATTCAGCGTTAGAAAATAAAAAATAGAAAACCATAAAAAATATCTTAATATAAACGAGGGGTAATATTAAAACAAAGTGTGGAAAATTTTACAAACTGAAGAATTATAATGCACAGATGACACTCTGATGGTGAGCAAATAAGATTTCTAGGATAGATATTGAGAGGTCTAGGGCCATATTCAAAATCAGATACGGTGAGCAATAAGCTGTTTTTTCTGTAATTGACATATTTGCACTCTCTAGAATATGAGGTTTGCTGTCATAAATGCGGTCCTAATTGCTTAGCTCGATCCGACGGTGCCTTCTGGTGCCTAGTGGGGCCTAAAAAATTTAAATAATTCTGCAGTTTCTAAACGGACCATCTGATTGTTATGAAATTTCTGTAATTTCGACTATATGCCTTTAAAGTGGGCAAAGCCACAAACCCCCAAATCGGGCAACCTTGGGTTTTTGAAAAATTAAAATCGATCCAAGTTGATGTTTTTGCTCTGATAAAAAAAAATTTTACAAGTGGATTTTTTTTTCTGTCCAAGAGCTAAAAAAAAGAGCCAGCTACATTTATGGGTTTTGGCTTACAGTTTAGGCAAAATTCGTGACTGTTCTGCTTATGGAGAAGTCAAATCTTGTTCGATTTAGAAAAGGAAACTTATCATGAATTAAGAACAAAATTTGTAACATTAAAAAATATTTGCACAATTAAGTCAAAAACTTGAGGGTGACGTTTGCTGAAGTAGTTAGCGCGTTGACTACAAAACCGAAGGTCCTAGGTTCGAGCCCGTTATCCGACAGTCATTAAAAATAGCAACACCAAACACTTTTGTGATGTGCATTAGTGTCCTTTGTATTAGTTGTTGTGGGAAAAATTCTAGTGATGCAGGCATAAGGCACTAGTTACTAAAATATACCGACCGCAGCAGATATTATTCCTAATGTAACATCAGAGCGTTCTCCTTCGTTGTGAAGCAGAATCATCGGCAAAGTAAAATAACCAATAAAATGGCAACTAAACACAGCTTCAAAATTTAATACACCTCATTTGACACCAGAAGTCGCTGCAACACTGCATTATTAAAAAATAGCGTGCAAAAAGCAGAGTTGTAAAAAGTTAAGCTTTCCTCTATCTCTTCCTTCACCACAAAGGTAGCACAAAGGGATCATTGTATTGAACCCAAGTGAGCTGAACTCTAAATTTCACCCTTCCTTACCAACAGCCTGCTAACCTAACCTTACCTAAGTCTAAAAGTTATACGCAATTTAAATTAATATTTTGAAAAAAGTAAATTTTTCGCAGTTTTTTGCAGAAAATTGGGGTTAATTATTTCGTTATTATAAAAAATTTTGCAAAAATACCAACCCTATATTTTTATTTTTTATTAAGGTATTATTATAAGAAACATTGCAAAGAAATTTTTGGTCAAAATTTTAGTTATTGAAGGAGCCAGATCTTTTCGAAATAGACCTACTTTTGTTATAAATATAATATCGTCGCTGTTTTAACTAAAGGCCGTGATACAATATCATACAAAGTTGAGCGATCTACAAAAAAGTACAACCCTGGTGTGATGTATTGTTATTGTCTTTTCAAAATTTTCATAAACTCCATCATACCAGGGTTATATTTAGTTTTTCGTAGATCGCACGACTTTGTATGATAGTGTATCACGGCCTTAACTGACATTTTTTTTAAAAATGAGTTAAGTCTTTTACTAGACTTTATAACTCATAATACACCTTGTCTACAATTTATTTTCATGACTGTAAACATTACTGTTGTGCCTATATAAGTAAAAAGATTTCAGACGCAGCCATAAGAATGAATGTATAAAACAACCATAAAATCTGCTCTCCTGTCAAAATTGTTAAAATGCTAGTTAGGTCAGTTAGTTAAATCAGCGACGATATGTAAGGCCTTTTATTCTTAAATTCCAAGGCTGGAACAAAAAAAATTATTATGCCACCTTGAGACCAGATATTTTTTTATCTGTGCCTGGCAAAAGATAAGATGAATAAAACAAAAATACTGAAATAATCCCATTTTTGGGATTTTAAGAAATTTTTTTGGGAATTGGCGGGAACTCAAAAGCATATTTTATTGGTTTTAACTTTTTGTGTTTTAATCGCATTTATGATAGCAAGCTTCATATTTAAGATAGCTTATATATTAAGAATTGAAAAAAAATACCATACAAGCTGCGACCAGTCTAGTGAAGTGGTATGGCGTGCGGTTCACGGATTTACACCTACACATTTTTTATTTTATTTTATTTAAACATATATATGTATACGCTGGCAAATGATGAAAAATATCCCGAGTATCATGCTCATATATTTTTTGTCCCATTAAATATTTCATTTTATACATATACACGGTGGCGAATGATGAATAAATATCCCGAGTATCATTCATATACTTCTTTTTTTGTCGAATTAAACAGCAATAGCCTGAGTATAAGCCTAATCAGAGTATAATTATGAGAGAGACAGTAAATGCGCTTGATAGGCATGTGCCTTTTTATTTTTAATTGTAGCGTATTTTATATTTTCCCCATAAACGAAGTAGATATGCTCTTTTATGTTGAAATTGGCTATACTCGTAGTCACAGTTGCTAGAGAAAAAATATGTGAGCATAAGAATTGTTTGCGCTAAAATTGTGGTTATATGAGTTACTAAACATACTTAAGTATATATTTTTTGAGTGCTCTTTGTCATTCTCTGCCACATAGAATACGTCATACACCATACGTCATTTCTCGCCTTTTTCAACTGACAACTAAATCAAATTATGTACATGTTTTCTTATTGGCTTTGGCACAAAGTACAAAACTTGGGCAACTTGTGTTGTGCAGGGTATTCTGTACAAAGATTAAAAAACTTTATATTATAACAAACAAAGTCTGTCTTTTAAAATTCCATACATATGTAAGTAATGTAAAGTTCTTTTGCAAAAAAAAAGAAATTCTAGCAAGCTTAAGGCTTCTAACATGAAGAGTGACCCTCGCAGTTGATCAATTTGTTTTTAAGCAATCATCTCCTGTGGTTCTTTGTCTAAAAGTTTAATTTATTTTCGGTTACAAATAAGACAAGATATTGTGTTGGCAACCAATTTCAGTATTTCAATTGTACACAGTTCATGTGATTTCTCTTCAGCATTTAGTAGATTTATTTGCTACACAATGTGGCTATTTTCTCTACATTGTCAGCTGAATGTGTATAACTTGAATAATTTTTATATATATAAAGTATTATTTTAGTATATTAAATGGCATTTGTAGTGTTGAAGCGTAGCGCATTATTATTTTTTTTTTTTGTTCGGGGCTAATGTACTTTTACGTACTTTGGGTGGTATCTATTCAATTTTGTCTTTTTTTTTCTCTAATTTTAAATTTCATTACCCATACAATGCAGTATGCGGTTTTATATGTGCTGAATTAATTGCAGAACGCAGGTTAGTTACTGTTTGTAGTATTATGGGCTCTATAGTGAGAAGAATTTATAACTTTTAAGTTGTCACTGGTTCTTTCTATTTTTTCAATGAATACATACTCGTATATAAAATATTTTTAAAAGGTTTCAAACACAAAAAAATTTTAAAAATGGGTTTTTGTATTATCACTATTAATGCAAATCAATGAGGGGAATAAGTATGGAAATTTTAGATTTAACTGAAATCAATTATCAACTTTCATACACATTTTTTTTTTCGAAATGTACAACAATTCTTACGTGCCCTGGGGACGATCAAATAAACTCAACAATCACATAGTTGTGTGCGTGAAGTCAGTTTTTTCCACCTTTCTAAGCAGTGATTGGTGAAAATTAAAGAGTTTTCATTTTATATTGCGCAGGTTTGGTATGTTTATAATAAATAAAACTCGAATCAAAAACTTTTATTAGCGAAACTTTTTTTGACAGCAACAAATTTAAATTTTTTTTTTGCCTATTGCAGAAAAATGTTCTCTCTATCTTTTATATTAAAGGCTGATTACAAAAAACTATTCTCTCCTTTTGATCATCTGGACTTATTTTCTGATTACATAACTATTTGTGTGTGTACGTGTATGAATGTCGTTTCCTTAATATTTTCTTATGTACGGACTTGAAATTTATCTGCTCTTCCTGTATTCTTACTCTCTTCGTTTTGTTTCCTCTTTATATATATATATATTACTCTAAAAAGGGAGTAGTTTTTGGGGCATGACATAACTCACCAACCTTCATTATTTTTACATTTAGGTTTTTCTTTATGTTTCATCTTTGGTTACAAACCAGGACGACTAGCATACAGTTGTTTTGTAAGACAGTCACTCTGAGTGTGTTGTCTTTGCGATTTATTTGTTAAATTGAAATTTTAGTCACGATTTAATTTTTTTTTCGCTAAAGAATTTTTTGCCTGATCATAGAAATTTTTACATCACGTCCATTCTTAAAGTTTTTTGACAGTATTCAGCAAACTGTATGTGAATGTGTGTTGGAGCGTGCATGCATGTGTGTGTGTGTGTGCGCGCGTGTGTGTGTGTGTGTCTGCATGTGCATGTACTTCTAACCACTGAGCATTTGGAGATATGACAATGTCTTCTGTAAGAGAATCGGAAGAAAGGTTGCAATTGACAAAACTAAAGTAACTTCTAGGCGTGACAAAACACATACGAGTACTTCTGTGGAGAAAATAGTTGACTATGTGGTCCAATGTATACACAGAAAATTTTCATATTAAAATCTACCAAAACAAGATAAATTTGTTCGGCAATGATTTTGCTTCATACAAACAAACAAACAGTAATCTTCAAAGGAAATTTTACGTTTTGAAATAATTTTATTTCAAAATGAAAAATCATGTTGAATCAAAGTGATATCAAGTTGAAACAACATGAACGTGATACTGAAACAACACGAAGAACAATGTTGAATCAAAGTTATTTCAAGTTGAAACAACATGAATTTAATTTATTGTAATTATCATTTTTTTTATTAATTATTTATCTTACGCGAAAAATTAATTTTAATTCAATATGAATTAAATGATCATTTAACATGAAATTTATTTCAAATTGAAGTTACAGCTTTGAGAAAAATACCAGCTGTGAAGCTACTTTTGCTTGTCTGCAGGAATCGAACCTGCATCCCTACGACTATGAGACTTGTTTACTGCCTATTAGCCAGCAGCAGGAAGTTTTCGCAAGTAATGCGAACTTTGTCGTCTGTCTACGAACATGAAACCAACAACAACAAAGTCACACGATTGAGCAACACATTCCACTGCAGCTATGAACAAAGCAAATACTCATTAACGCACTCAAACAACATATTTCTAATAAATATACATATTCCAGTTAGTTAGTGTTAGTGTTAGTTTTATGTAATGAAAAGTTGGAAAATGTGTTTTATCTCTAGCATATCTCAATGTTAAATCGATCATGTTTTCTCCATATATGTCGATTATATACATATATGGACTAGTACTAATTTTTTGTGGAGTATACTTTAAATGCACTTAATGGAATAGTCGCGTTATCTGCAGGGTTGCATAAAAAAGCTGGAAAAAATATTTAATTTACTATCATTATGATTAGAGATTTATTTGTTCTCTGTGTTGAAATATTCAACTGCTTTGAATACAAAATTTATTAACTTTTTTCTAATTGAATTTTAAACGTTTGTTGGGTATATGCGCCTCATAGTTTGCGTGTACGCCATCACTGTATTGTCAATGTGGAACGATGTGTTCGTTTAGTCAGCATTTAGTATCTGCATTTATTGCAGCGATCCTCAAAATGCTCTATTTCCACCCATATTCCTCTTATAGGTAAAGGATAGCTGAGGCTACTTAAGGAATTTCGAATAACTTTTTTTTTATTTTTATACACCCATATATAATTTCTTATTCTTATTCTGGTTCTTATTGATAAGAAATTAAAACAATGCAGTTTTGACGATTTTTCTTATATTAATTATAGTCATTAAAGTGTTTTGAGTTTGGATGAGAAAAATTTAAAAGAAATAATTTTTGGCGATTGCATTTTTGGCAATTTTCTACTATTTTATACAAATTTATATTAAAAAAAGAACTATACAAAAAACAAATTGATTATCAAATATATATTCAGAAGAACTAAATAAAGCTGATTTTGGCGATTTTTTAAATTAATTTGGCGAAATACATAGCTCGGAAAAAATCTGACAATCCTGGTTTCAGAGCTTCTTTTTCTTTGTTATGATAGTAAAATTGAACTTGAACTTGAACCATTTTTCTGGCCTAAGCCGTAAGTAACACAATTCAGCTGAACTGCTTACCTGTCATAAGCAAAACGTTGCAGCTTTAAATTTTGAGTCGCATTAGTCTTACGGGGGCTTACGGCTGTAAGCCGCTCAGTTTGCACAGAGTGAATGTTAAATAAATTTGAGCAAAAACATTTTTAATAATTCTTCCAAAAAAACCGACTTCAATGCCAAGATCTGATAGAACATTTTCGAAAAAACATTTATGGGATATAAAATTAAATTTAAATGGGGGTGTCTCCGCCCACTTTTTAAATGTCAGATTTTGTGTTTTTCAGAGCTCAGGGTGTGTGCTAAGTTTTGTAAAAATTGGTACAGTAGAACCACTTCAAATAAAATATTCAATTTTAATGGACGTAACTCCGCCCATTTTTTCAAATGGAATATAGTGTCTATTTTTGAGCTCAAGGTCTGTGATAAGTTTTGTAAAACTCGGTTAAGTAGAACCACGTGAAATATATGAATAAATTTTAATGGGCATAGCCCCGCCCATTTTTTCAACTCTTAATTGTGTATATTAGTATAATATCATAAAATCAAAAAAAAATTGTGGGCGTGTCCCCGCTTATTGGTTTTTTGCAATGGAACCAATGGGAAACTATACCCTCTCAGACAATTAAAAAAAATTTTACAATCGGTCTAATATGAACCGTGTTATGAAGTAACACCTCCAAAAATAAAATAGAGACGAATTGATAAGCTACTCCTTTTTTTTTTTTTTTTTTTTTTTGATTATGTAGACACATACATGCATATCGTCAGCTGAAATGAAAAACAACGTAACTAACAAAAAATTAAAAATTGGATTTTAAATTAATTATTGAGTATCTATTACATCGAAACACATGTCCCTACAAATTTTCCAAACTTTATCACATCAACCGTATTAAAAATGAAAATAAAGAAACTTTACTTCAGTCACTTAAATACTCGTATTTTCGTTTCGTTTTTTCTCTCTCCCATAAAATTTAAAAAGTGCAGTTATTTGATTTTGCATTACACATTTGTATATATAGGGTCCGCCATCTGACGTTTTTTTTTTCAACTAGTGCTTATTTCGTGAATGGTAACACTTAGCTCATGTCTGATTTGACAGATAATTAGTTTCATCCTTCCGCTGAACGAATATGGTTGTGTATACGCTTGAACAACGCTGGGAAATATTGCCTGCGATCGACTGACAGAAGATGCCGATTTTGCCAAAAAAAATCATCTTTTCAGATGAAGCTCATTTTGATCTTGGCGGGTATGTAAAACCCGCACGCATACGTGTTTGGTGCGGATTTTGTTCCAGAGGCATAATTGGGCCAATGAGCAAGGAGTGGTCGTTGCAGTCAATGGCAATCGTTATCGGGCCATGTTGAACGAATTTTTGTTCACAAAAATTGAAGAGGAGGATATTGGCAACATTTGGTTTCAACAGGACGGCACTGCGTGCCACACAGCCCTGTGTGTTTGCGCCCTGTTTAAAAAAAAAAGTTATCTGGCGGACCCTATATTATATATTTTTTATACATGTAGCAATACAACTTTTTTAATAAAAAATATTGTTCAGAATCTATTATTGATTGAGTATAAACACTCACAAAATGCTGTATGAAAATAAACATACATACACTTTGCATTTTAACGAAAAAAAAAGATTAGCGTTCCCTGGCTTAACGCATTATAAAATAAAGTTCAACAATTTTCTATTTTACGCTTCATACTTGTTATATTTTTAGTTATTTTTGAAAACTCTTGCCTTTTCTATTTTAGTTTTAGTTTTTAGTCTGTTTTTTTTTTGTTGCTTCGGCAAAAAGGGCTTTCACCCAACAAGACTAGATATGTACTCGTATGTCTCTATAAAAAGTTTACCAACAGTTCTCTTCTGTTTTATTAATTTCCGCATTAAGTTTTGTTGAAATTCATTTTGCTTATTCCACATACATACATAATCGATGTCTGTTAAAAAGGAAAAATTCTAAAGTCATGAATGTTGTTAAAATTAACAAAACCTTCATTTTTAGACTTTAACTGATGACTGACTGGGAGCTGCTGAGTTTATGACGCTGCTAATGTTTGTGAAAAATTACAATTTCGATTAATTGAACACAGCTGATATTTTTAAAAATAAATTTGATTTCTAGCTATTTATTGAGCAAAATCTAGTACTTAATAGATTTCGGTGAGAATCTAGTAGGTTTTCCATATAAAACATACAAACGCTTTTTTCGTTTTGAAATTTGTGTGGGAAAAATATTTTTTGAAACGAATTTTCGTTCTTTTTCATACAAATTTGAAATGTTTAGAAACGAAATTATTTACAAAATTGGCCCATTAAGCATTGCCTGGTACTCTATTCACAATTTCATGCGAAATGCTACTAAACTACAAACTACATGTAAAAGTATTTGGTATGAAATATTTGCGAAATTAACTGAAATTATCTGGCAACATGTTTTTCCATGCAAAATTACTCTGGCATCATTTTAGTTTCAGCTGCGAAACAATATGAGCAGTACTTTTTTCGCACGGAATTTTAACAATGTTGCATACTTTCAAGCAATAAAAGCGAGAAATTAAAATTTATTAAAAAAAAATACGGGTTGGACTACATTTAGTACATGTCAAATTTTTCACGCGAAATAATCAATGTTGCTGGAAATTGTTCACAACTTTGAACAGAGTACTAGGCTTTACATTAGCTACATCCAAGTTATATGCACAATGTGCAAACTTTTACAAAAGAGCTTTTGTGCTTTTACACCAACGAGAGTACAAGAGAGCACAACAGCCAATCAGATCTCGGCGACAACAATGCTTGCTAGAAATAAGAACAAATTTAAGAGCTTTCAAATCTGTTTACCTCAAATGCAAATGTCAAAGTATGTGCGTTTGGAAGTAGCTGCTTTAGACCAGTGATCTGTAATGCATCGTTTTTTCGCTATTCATACTGACTCATGAAATTTTAAATCTAAATAATTAGACATCGTTGAGTTTAACTATTCTAATTTACGCACACTAACTATAAGATTGATTTATAAGTATAGGTTGAAATAAATATGAATACGACATCGACATCATACTCATATCACACTCACACTCATAAATCACCTCAGTTTGATTTATAATTTCAGAAAAATACTTATACTACTAACATTGATTCAGCTCACTCACCTCATTCATATAGTACAACTATAACTACAACAGTATAAAGTGTTTAAAGAAACACATTTGTAACCTCATAATCAGTATTTTAATGTTCGTATGCGAAGTAAGTTCGCTTTGCCATAGCATACATATTTTGCATCGTCTATAAACATTGAGTTAAGGAAAGTCGAAAACAACAACGTCATAAATCTTGCTACGTATGAGTGCGATGAGAACTTCACACATGCGAGTGAATATGAAGTTGAACAGCATTGCAATAAGTATGAGTGCGCATAAATACAACAAATTATAAGTCATGATTCAACTCTACTCACTTTTTCACTACTCATATCTGATCACTGCTTTAGGCTAAAAACTCAGCATCTGTCCTTAGAAAGGTTTGGTTGTAGTTTTGGAAAATTTTCACTTAATGCGTTTTGTTTTGGATTTAAAGAAATCTTGAAAAATGGGGAAAAAAACTTAGTGTACACGGTATAGATTTTATATACAGATTTTAATTGAAATCTGCTTGATTTTGTGCAGGTGTAAATGCCCTGTAATAAGACAAAACTCACCAAGAAAAATTTTTAAACGCCTTATGCCTTATGCTCTTTAATTTAACTGATCTCTTCCCACTCTCCGTTCGCCAAAATGAAACAATACTCAGTTATTGTTGGTAAACCTCTGCAATGATTGCATTGAAAGGCTTTTCAAGACGTTATTTTACAAATTAAATAATGTCGTGTCGATACGAAAAAATACGCAATGATTTTAATTCTGCCAAAGTAAACCAAACACACTAAAGAGCAAATAACTAATTTTTTTTCGAATCGAAAATGAAAGATTACAATCAATCAAGTAGAATTGTGAGATTCTGTTTTGATATCAGAAATATAAAAAGTTACTCTGTCATTCAAAAAAAATCAAATTAGATTATAATTATTAATTGCTGCAATTATATTTTAATCGATTTGTTATAGTGTGTACCATAATGGTTGTTATTGTTTCTCTATCAATATAAATCACAGATCTTCATCCCGTTGCCCCGAAGACTCTGTCAACAATCTGCTTGGTATACGTACGCAACTACCAACATAAATTTAAAGCAAGACAACAAAACACACAAGGGAATTAGTGTAATTCTCATTTTTTTCTGAAATAAATACACTGAAAGTATTTAGCAACCGCCAATATTACTTTATTTTTTGTTATCTTCATAGTTTTATAAAAATAAATTATCTCATTTAAATATTTTTATAACAGCACTCTTTATACAGTTAAAGAGGCTGAGTGTCTAGTAAAGAGTCCGCCATCTGACGTTTTTTTTCAACTAGTGCTTATTTCGTGAATGGTAACACTTAGCTCATGTCTGATTTGTCAGATAATTAGTTTTATTCTTCGGCTGAACGAATATGGTTGTGTATACGCTTCGCTAAGTGGGCCTGCGATCGACTTACAGAAGATGCTGATTTTGCCAAAAAATCATCTTTTCAGATGAAGCTCATTTTGATCTCGGCGGGTATGTAAACAAGCAAAATTGTCGCATTTGGGGCACAGAAAACGCGCACGCATACATTGAAAAGCCGACGCACCCAAAACGAGTCACTGTTTGGTGCGGATTTTGGTCCAGAGGCATAATTCGAAAATGAGCAAGGAGTGGCCGTTACAGTCAATGGCGATCGTTATCGGGCCAGCCATGTTGAATGAATTTTTGTTCACAAAAATTGAAGAGGAGGATATTGGCAACATTTGGTTTCAACAGGACGGCGCTACGTGCCACACAGCCGAAGCTTCACTCAATGTTTTGCGCCCTGTTTTCAAAAAAAAAAAAAAGTTATCTGGCGGACCCTTTATATAACCAGAAATTGGAGGAAAAAATAGGAACATACAGCTTAAGGCATCGCTACAAACAAACGTTCAATCATTAAAAATTAACATATAAAAAAATATTTTGCATGTACCCCATTAAACATTTACAAGATTGATGTTTTCAGAGGAACGGCACTAATACGTTTTTCCTTTTAAGCATTTTTCCTTTTTGGTGACCCCTGGCATAAGTAGACGGCACAGAAAAATATCGGCATTTCCCCCAAGCTAAAGTCTAGTTAAATTTTTCTGGTCTTCTTTAGAAAATCACATTAATTAATAAAAATATTTCATTGTATAAGAAGTGCAAAATACGCAGGCAAATACCTAACAAAACTTGAGTGCCATCCTAATACCCCTGCTCACACACATCCGCTTAAAAAAGAGAGACACTAGAGAGGCTCTAATACTCAACACTCCAGATGAAACAGCTTGAACATATTTTTGTGCTTAAAACGATATTTATGTATTATTGATTACTATCACTAAGCTTATGCCTGACACTGGTTGGGCCTAATTATTATATCTAGATTTAAGATTTGAATACTTAATGTTAGTGTTAATTTTTTGAAGATACAATAAATAAATATAAGCATGAAAAAAGAAATAAGAATTGAAAACAATGAGAAATAATTTTTTACCAAAATTCATTCCAGTTCAATTAAATTTAAATTTGTATGTATTACATTTTTAATTTTTGTTACTCATAAAAAATTGTTTAAATTTTCCTTCTATTTGCTCATGTCCGACAGTCGACTCGTCTAGAATATTTTTATGAAAATTACTTAAAAAATTAAGTGCTTTTCATATAAGTTTTCGGCTCAAGTCGACCGTCTGGATTATGGCAATAGGTGGTAAATTTATTTGCTAAACCTTTCGCAAGCCAAAACTATTTATTTATTTATATTTTTTAACACGTCAGTTATTCTTTCATCATTTTACTAAGCTCAAATATGTCTTTTAGATATTTGAAAAATGTTGCTTCATTTCATATTCATGCAGCCCTTTATGTGTTAGCGAATACGAGTACTGGCAACAAATGTCATTTTTTGCAGCATGCGTTGTTGCTTCACTTTGGCCACTAAAAGCTTTTTGATTATGAAAAATGTGTTCAACATATGCTGCAAATGACTTTTTTATATAAAATGTTGTTTGCTCTTGTTTTATATCAGCTCTCTTGTTTGTTGTTTATGCTTACAACTGATGTTTGTTATATCCGACCACTAACTCGGTAATATTTTCTCATTTTTCTTATAATGCTTGACTGTGGGGCTACTGGCTGTGTTTTGTGTGTATTTTAAAAGTAGTTTACTTTTCTTGTTTTAAGTAATTTGTTTTTCACTTTAGTTATACTAAACAACAATAAATAAATAGTACTTTCTTGTTGTTTTACTAACTACTTGAAACGATAGCAAAACTTCAACTGCAAAAAAAAAAGAAAAAAGAAGTGGCTAAGAACAACTATTTGCTCATTGAAATTGCAGTTTTCAATTAAATACTTGTGCTTGAAGTTGTGTTTATTTCAAGTGCGTACGTACTGAATGAACGCTGTGTTTTTAAATAATTTAATTAGTTGCAGGCAGCAGATTGATGAAGATGCTGCAAAAGTCTAATGCATTGTGTGTTTTATTTCGGGGAAAACAAATTTTGAAAACATTATTGTTTTTTTTTTAATTTAAGAATGGATATTGCTAATGCTGGTGCAAATAGCAAATTTATTAACTGCAATGAAATGTCTCTTGAGAGAAATAGATACCAAAGAAAAGATATTACGTGGTACAGTGAAGCCTACGGAACACAAAGCAACAATAATAAATCTGTATCTTCTGAAATAACTAACCAATTACAAAATTATGTATGCGCAAAAGTTATAAAAAAAGAGTTCAACTTTCAAAAGCGATATATCCTTCGCACCTCCTTATTATTCCCTGTGAGGCTGCGTGACGTCACTGGCTTATGCTGATAAGCCAGCATCGAATGACGTCCTAGAGACCAACATTGTTCATGTTATTCGTGCTATAGCTGGCAGTATGAACAATGTTGGTATCTAGAACGTCATTTGATGCTGGTTTATCAGCATAAGCCAGTTACGTCCAAAATGGGCCCAAAATCGTCAAGAACAGCCCCAGTGCTTATTTATACGAATAAAACTGTTCAGCACACAGTTCTTAATTAGAGTTCCGCTACGATGACTTTTTGTCCGTCTGTTCGTCCGTCTATGTATCTGTCACAGGCTGTTTCTTCGATCACCGTAAGAGCTACGGAACTGAAATTTTCACAAAATATGTAAATCTCTGGCCGCTATAGCCACAAATATATGACAGTTAAAAATTAAAGAGTGTTCTAAAGCGAGCAACGAAAAATTTTGAAATGCTAATGCAATATACATACTACGTTTATACGTTTATAGCACTTCTATAGACATGTTACTTATGTTTACAAAAAAATTGTGTAAATGTATAAAACAACAAATAATAATTTGTTTTTATTGCCATAATTTTCTTCTATCAATGTTTTTTTGTGCAATATTTATCAATTTATTGTTTTTTATTAGCAAACATTTGTAAGTGTGGCAACCTCAAGCATTTTATTTGCAAAAATAGCGCGTTAAACGTGAATAGTTTTCTGAATTAGTAAGTCGCAATAAAAACAATAATATGGCAACAATTTACAGTTTTATTTGCAAATAAGCCGTACGTATAAACGTACTAACAGACAATTATATGCAGCCACTTGAAATTTTAAAATTTAGTGTATTTTTATGCAGACTACAACAATTAACACTGAAATTTAAAAAAAATAATATCAAAGGGTATTCTATTAGTTAATGGAATTTTCAATTTATATTTTTGATAACTCTCTGTATCTTGGAATCTTTAAGAGGTAATCTTGAAATTTTCAAAAACGCTAAAACTAAAAAATGCAAAAATTACAAAAAAAATCGTCAAAATGAAAAATCATCAAAATTAAAAAAGCACTTAAATTAAAAACTAAAATAAAATGCTAAACTGCAACAAAAATCACCAAAAGCAAAAAGGTCGCTAAAAAAACTAGAAAATTGTCAAAAATTTTAAAAAAATCGCCTAAACGAAAAAAGCGCCAAAATTAAAAAAATCGTTTAAATTAAAAAAAACGCCAAAAGTAAAAAAATGTCAATGGGGGCTATTCTGGAAAACGCGTCGAAGGAGTGAAAGTTACATGCAAAACAAAAACAAAACTGTGTAAATGTAAAAAATAAAATTGTTTTTGTTTCTGATACAAAATTAACCGTTTTTAAAAGAGAGAGAAACGCGTTGAAATTCTCACGTTTATTTCATTTTAGAAATGTATGGCAAACAAAAACAATTTTTAAAAATTTGTTTTTGTTTTAATGTAAAGTTTCACTTCTTCGACGCGTTTTCCAGAATAGCCCCCAATACTAAAAAAAAAAGCCCCAAAGACCGAAAAAAATCGCCAAAAATTAAAAAATCGCCAAAAACCGAAAAAATCGACAAAAAGAAACAAGCGCTGTATGGAACCATTCGTGTGCAAGTCAAAGTCCTACTATACTGAACTTATTTAAATCTCAATATGTGTAATAAGCAGAATATGGCAAGATTACTAGTGAATTTAAATTTAACTAAACAAACTAACCGATCCATCAGGCGTTAACAAAATAAATATTTAATTGCAGCTAAATTTGTGTTTGAGCCTGTCATTATGTGTTTTATCTCTTTTATGGTCAATTAAATGAATTTATGATTATTATTACTTTTTTTTAATAAATTCATTAACTTGATTGAATTTTTCAACAATTTTCCATATTGGTCGTATTATGCACATAATTAATATTGAAAAATGGAAATGAACAAGAGAAACTTTTATTGTTTCTTCTGTAGCTGCAAATTTGTACATGAATACTTTAGCAACTCTGATGGACACAGTTTTTGTGTTCTTTTTTTCTTATTTTTTGTTTTTTTCAATGAATACTTATGCTTAACATTAAAATTAAAAGGAATAAAATGAAAGATGTGGTAACAAATGACTGAATGAAGACCTATAATACCAGTTTAACTTTTAATGGGCTTAATTTCAAAATTTAGTTTATTTTTCAAAGTAGACTCCTTTCAGCTCCATACACTTTGTGCAACGTTTCTTAAATTTTTTTAGCAATTCCACAAAGTTAAATTTATGGAGGTCATCAAAAAAGGTATTTGCTTATGAGATGGTTTCGTCGTTGGCGTTCTAACTCTTTTCCCCGGGGCCATTTTTTCAGGCTTTCTTTACATATTCATCCATGAAAAATCCTCCAGTGCTGTTAAGTCGCATTATGCGAAAGTGTCAGTTCCTTTTAATAAATCAATTACGACACTGTGCGCTGTGTGGCATGCGGCACTGTCTTCTTCAAATACAATTTTCATTGCAATTATTATTGTTATACATATTATTATTGTAAATAAATAAAAATTATTGAGATTTTGTAAAAACAATATATATTCATATTGAAAATACTAGAACGCTCGATTAGAGACATTGTATATTGTAAATATAAAAAAAATATTGTTAACTAGTGTTTATTATAGTGTAAATATATATTTTTTTCTACCCAATAAACAAAACAAAAAAAAATAAAATTTTTTGCTATTAAGGAAATTCATTTGTTTTACAAAAACGTCGACGGTTAAATGACCATGCCGCCGTTAAATTTTACATTTTGGTCGGCGTCGTGTTTTAAGACATACGAAGCAATTATTCAAATAAGCTGTAAAGTACACCAGATAGGGTGACTTTTGGACGATGAAAAATTGTCTCAAAATGAAGTGACAGCGCTGTCAAAATTGTTATGTGTTTCTTTTTATCCAAGTAAGCCATTTTTTGGCCAGTGTAATAGTACAATTCTCTTATAGGAGACTGTTAAAAGTGCTCATTCTAACACTGCATACTGTAGGTAATTTTTGGTATTTTTAATTATTAAATTTTTATTACCGAAATACGAATGCTTTTAATTGCCATTCATTAAAAATGTTTTTTTTGTCTTTCATTCATATTTCTTCTTGGTTTTCTTCATCTATGTCTCTCTTCTTATTTCCTTTATCTCCACAAATTTTCTGTATAGTTTTTCTGCAATTGCAAGTGCTCAAAAGCTTCAGTATGTCCTTCACTAAGACAGCCAGTATTTAAAGGAATGTTATTTTATATACAATGAAAACAAAAATTATTCAAAAGGTTCCCAATTAAACTTGAAAGTAAAAATTTCATTGGAAATATTGACAAAGAAATAAATTTCAGCAACACATTAATATTTTAGCAAAAATTTAAGTTTTTGGTAGAGGGTTAATTTTAATAACAGCGCAATTAAATTTGAATTTGCGAGTGAATAAAAAAACACCTTATTGTGAATGTGTGCACCCGAGAATGACAATGAGTACTCAAAAAAAATGTACAAAAGTAAATAATCTTAATTTAAGTAACTCCGTATAATAATAATTGTAGCGCAGACAATTCGAACGCTCACATATTTTCTCTCAAGCAATTATGACTATAGCCGAATCCAACAAACAAGAGCATCTCTATTTCGTTTATGCGAGGAACTAAAATGCGCTACAACTAAAAAAAAGGCACATGCCTATCAAGGGCATTGGGTCTTTCTCATACTTATAGTCTGATTATGCTTATACTCAGGTTATGGCTATTTAAGCGGGCAAAAAAATGTACGCATGATACTCGGGATATTTATTTATCATTCGCCACCCTATACACACACTTGTGTATATAAAATGGAATGGGAAATGTGTGGGTGAGTGGCTGTTTGAAAGCATGCTGTATCTGAATGTGTAAACAAAATAGTCCTGCAGATACTCATGTGTAGCCCCTTAATGCGCACTAGTGTACCTCATACAGTCTATAAATTTTATTTGTGGTCGTTTGTGCTGCGTAATTTAAAAAATGTGTAGAAACATAGTTGTTGGATATTAATAGTGTTACGTATTCGGTTTAAAATTATTGCATGTACTTGCATATGAATGCGTAATTCATAGTTGTTTGACGGCCAATGCCCAAAGAATACTTAAAACCATACTTCTGTCATTCTCTGGTGTTCACATGCATTGTAGTGAAATAAACAAGACAAATCAATCTAGCTGGAGCATTCACGAAAGACAGTTAAAGTTATCGCATTTTGCTTAAAACCAATTTTTTTCGTACGTAAAAACACACTGAGAAAATATGTTAAATCGGGAATATGTGTTAAATTTTTTTTAAGAATTTTTTTTTGGCCAGCCAGAATATATACTTAAGAAAACTTTTGATGAAACAATTATTGCTTATTCTACAAAATGAAGCTCATTAGAAATAGTCGAGTTTTGCTTAAAAATAAAGGCGTGTAAATCAAGCAAAGGCGTCGACTGACTGACTGTTCACCAAAAATTTATTTATTGATACAACAACAACAAATTATTTCACCCGAAAAAACAAAAAATTACAAGAAAAGCGTAAGAAAAGTAAAAAAAAAACCCAAGTTTTTCCTTAAAACGAATTAAACAGAGACTAAAACTCCCAAAATGGATATCAATCATTCCTTTAAGTCACTTTCTTTACGGCACTGATCCAACTTGATTATAATTTTGCATTACGTATACATACTTTTTTCATTTTATTTCTTTTCTTTATCTGTCGTATTCATTGTCCATATTTTTGGTTTTTTTCTTCTTCTACTTCTTATTTTAATTTGTTCACTCTCAACTTGAAGCAGGACACAATAGTCAGTTTCCACTCATTTACTTCATACAATTTAAAATAAAACAGAACAACAAAAAAAGGAATTATTGTGAAAATTGTACTGCAATCCAATTCAACAAGGATGTAAATGAAAAGTGACCAATTTCTCTATCAGGATTTTTCTATATGAATATGTGTATATGTGTGTATGTGTGTGTGCAATAATACGAATGTTGCTGAAGCAAATAATTTTCAACATCAGCGATCAAAGGCTGGTAAAATGGGTTGTTGGAATCATGTCCACCTTGTCTGACTCAAAATGTTCGTTGCCAGGGTGCAGAGGAATTAAGCACAAAATGTTTTTGTGTGAGAAAACATTTGAAATTTGTTTTGTTTTTTATTGCAAAGGAAATGTGGTTTTTTTTTGTGCAGAATATATTTGATAAAAGAAAAAATATTTGAATTTAAACTAATTTTTATCATTTGGCATTTGTATGTAAGTGTACGTTGTAATTTATTTTGAGATCAATAAATGTCAAAGTGTCCTTCAGATATCTGTATGTATATTTACCAGTAATTGCCGAACATGTAATGTAACTCTTTAAATATAATCATGCATTAGATGTATTATAAAACAAGTGAAATGCGTACAAAAGTCCTCATCGCACACACATATTAAAAATATTTGTATTTTAGAAAACAACACACACATACAAAAGTAATATGAATGAGTTTGTAATATTAATTAAAATATTTGTAATATTAATTAAAAAATTAATTAAATTTTCACCTATAAACAATTTGATAATATCAATTAAGTTTTTCCATTCAAATTAATTAATACAATTAAAAATTTAATTGAATCAATTAAATTATTAATTGAAAACATTAATTGGTGAATACTTTTTTGTGTGCAAGCTTCAATAGATAATGGAAGGAAATAACAAAAAATTTCAGTCTGTATTTTTTAGATAATTCTTTTAACTTCATTTTAACAATATTTGTTTGGCAACCTTTGTATGTCTTTCATACCCGATCTGCCGGTTTTTAGGGCTGCTTTTTACGATTTGTTAGAATAGAGCCAAGAATTACTGTTTTGTGGGGGAGTTAGAGAGTTAATATGATTCACAAAAATATTTGTCTTAATATGTTCTACAAAGACGCTGAATGTAAAGAATACATAATTTCATATACCCTTTTTCTTCCCCTGCCCTTAAAGAAGAAAATTTCCATGTGATCTGTTTAAACACCGACACCCTTACTATTTTTTTTTTGTCTTCTCTACCTGAAGCCATGCCTGAGCCCCGAAATTTTATTTCGCATTGTATTGTGTTGTTATAACATCTTTACAAGGATTTAGAAGTTTAGCAAAGAATTTTACAAATCCTTGCTATAACTTCAAATTTTAAAGTTTAAATCAACTAAAAATTTTCTATTTTTTTCCATTTCTCTTACTTCCATTTCGTACAGGTTTTTTCCTGCTGCTGCTAAATATCAATGAATTTTATAAAGTGGCTGAGAAGATATCAATACGTTTAATGGATATTTGGATGTTGGTTTTAACGGTCGGTTTAGTAAAGTTGGCTGTTAACTTCTTTCTAAGCCACAGCCCGTTACAACATTTATTTGAGTTTTTACACTTAAAGCTGTTTACGTTTTTTGTCCGCCTAAAGTCTCTGTCCATTGAGGAAGTAAGAAAGCAAGATTTTTTTTCACAGCTCACTTTGCATACAAAGTATCCCCTTAAATGGCAGTTCAAACATACAACAATTTTGTTTTTATGATGCTTCTTTTCTTACTCCACAGCTATGTAATCGTATTTGAATTGCAGTACACATAGCAGGAGTGTTTTAAGCACACACTACCTTCATTTTTATTTTGGTGGTTTCATTTATTTGTTTATTTTTTTTTATTATTATTATTTTGGTTATATTTTACTCTCTTCAGCATTAAGCTCTTGTTTTTGAATGGTTTTCTTATGGAAATTTCAATGAAATGTGGTAAACGATGATTATACAATTTTCTTACTCTTGGTTGAATTTTCGGGCTACTGGAGAAGAATTTTAAATATATTTTTTTCATAATTTTTTTGTTTCCTTTTTCAAGTATAAAAAGTCCTTAAAGGCTATCAAGCACAGATTTTTACTTCAACAAATAAAGAAAAACAACAACGACAAGCAGCGGTAACAACAATAAAAAATTGCATTAGTTGTAGTACTATAGGGTGTTTTTTTTAGAGGTATAGAACTTCGAATTGAAATAAAACACAAGAAAATCGTTTTAATGTCCATGAATTTGGCTTTATTAGAAGGATAATTTTATGCCATTAACGTTTAAATATGATTTCGGGCATGTGGCCGCCGCGGCTGGCTCGAATAAAGCCAATTCTACAGGTCCAATTTTCAACCACTTTTTCGAGCATATGGGGCCGTATGTTGGCAATAACGCCACGAATGTTGGCTTCCAAGTCCCCTAACGTTTCTGGTTTGTTGGCGTAGACGAGCGACTTCACATATCCCCAAAGAAAATAATCCAATGGTGTCAAATCACACGATTTTGGTGGCCAATTGACCGGTTAACCGAATTAATTGCTCTGATGGACGATTATGTCGACCATAAAATGGACGGAGCTTGCGGTAAACTTCGCGAACTGAACCATTATTTTCGCAATAAATTTGCACGATTTGCAAGCGTTGTTCTTTTGTCAACCTGTTCATGATGAAATGGCAAACCAAACTAAATATTAATCACTTGACAGCTGACAAAATGGCCGCCAGTTAAAAAAGTGATGCCAACTTAAAGTTCTATACCTCAATAAAAAACACCCTATACTACTACTACTGCTACTACTACAGCAGTTGTAGTTGTAATCGTACATGGGAACAGTTTTGTAAGCAACCAAAATGAAAAGAAAGTTTCAGCGCACATACATCCATACATAGTAGTTGTTTCCCATGGCTGTTAAACTGCCCCTCGTTTTTTTTGCCAGCCTAAATGTATGCACTACTACACCTACTGTTTTAAATACGAGCATGAATGAGTAACTGGATCTCTACAGTTAAATTAAATACACACGTTCTTGGTATTGGTACACGTAACATGTGTACGTGTGAGTATGAATACTCATATGCTTGTGTATGAAGAGAGAGAGAGAGGCACTACAGGATTTTACTGTTGTTAGGTACTTTCGCTTGGTACGCGTATTAACAACAATCTGCTCTTATTACTCAATGATGCTTAAAAATTAAAGTGCTTTAATTTTGTACGTTTTTTACTGAAGATCATTCTGCTTTTGGAAGTTTTTTTAACTACGAGTTCAGTTAAACTAATTATCATATCAATTGCATTTAATTCTAGAGTTTGTTTTTAATGGCTTTCATTTTAAATATTTAATGGAAAAATTCCAAAATAAATTAAATCAACTTAGGCAGCTTACAGATATTCCTTTAAATGCTAACAAATTAAACTCTTTTATGTACTTAATATATTAACAACATTAAATTAAATGTGGGTTATATTTGAATACAAGACCAAATAATATAAAAAAATTAAATTTAAATTTAATCCAATATAATATAATTGAAATAGAATATTATTCGATATCATGTAGTTTTTTATCTCCTTTTAATCTAATTTTTCGATTTTTTTATATATTCAATGAAACTATTTTTTCAAGCTTTAGGTCTTTATACATTTTTATTTTTAAGTTTCAATATTTCGTTCACCTTAACTTCTCCAGGATAATTCTTATTTTTAGCCTTCGTCTATTTAAGAAAAAATCCTAAAGTTTTAAGAAACTTTAACGCAATAATACAAAGATATCAGTTAATTAAAAGTTCTTAACCATCTTCTAAAGCAACCCATGAACTCAGTAATAACAATTTACTATTATTAACCATAACGAGCTAATTTGGGAAAACAAGCAAAAGTATAAGAATAAACGAAAATACTCGTATATCTTATACTTTCTAGATTTAAAATTGTTATTTATTTGATGCATAAAAATAAATATTTCCAAACTACCCACTTTGGGCCTTTTAACACTCATTTCGAAATTATATTAATTTCATACAATCTTTCTTAATGTTTTCGGTTTCTCCTGTTTTTTTTTGTTCTTTTTTTTTTTTTTTTTTGTTTTGTCATACCTTACCGTATGAGATGTTACCACTAAACTACCTCCATTGCTGCGATAAACATATATTTTCGAGTGCTGAAAATAACTAAAAACAAGCAAAAAACACTTATGTGCAATAAATTTCGAAAATACTGATGGTAAAGCAAATATATAAAAAAAAACAGGAAAAGTTTAATCGAATTGCAGACGTATTTGTCTTTGAGCTTCGAATGCTGGTTTTTTTTTTTGCTATTTCTATTTCTTTGAAATTAGAAGGCATTACAAATTTATATAAAGTACGTACATATATGTTATTCTTCTTTTGAGATGGTTCATTGCTGCTGAGAAGTATGCTATACTTTTCAAACTAACTTGGCATTCTGGTTTCCTGTACAGCTCTAATTGTTATGTGACTTGGCAGCATTATTTAATAAAGTTCCTGCTCTATTATATTCGTTTTATTTGGTAGCACTCTTAATATGATTTGGTAGCACTATTTATTACAAAACAAAGTTCTACTCTATCGTGTATGATTATTGGGTTTTTTTAATTTGTAAAACTATCGGTCTGTCCCACGATGCCACTCGAAATCGTTCGATCGATAACTTGTATTGCAAACAACAATAACATTAGAAAATGTGTTGTTGTTTTCAATATAAGTATTTAATCGAACGATTTTTAGTCACATCCTGGGACAGGCCGTATATTTTACAAAATAAAGTTCTAGCTCTCTCATATGTGATTATTGGGGTTTTTTTGAAAGTTAAAATTTTTTCTTTATGTCATTTAATAGATTAAATGATTTTCAATTCTTGAGTCAAAGTGTTGCCCAAACTTTTAGAAAAGAAAACGCCATACGATTCGCTGCTGCTATAAAGACCCTTAATAGAAGTTTTGTACCACTTCGCAGTTGAAAGCAAAATGAGCTTGATCTTTTATTCATACATTTTATGAGTTTTTCCACACATTTTGCTGAACATGAAAATTCGTATATCAAGATAGCCAAGGTATAAGGAAGGCTATGAATGTCTTTTTTGGACGATCTCCTCATGAATTTTATATGGGCACAAAAATTTTGCAGTTTCAGCATGATGCATAAACTTAAAATTGCATTTTACAATATCAAAAAGATATTGAACTTCTTCTACAAACTCGCTGTTACTATTTGTTATTTTATTTTTTTGTGTCAACTATTGAAAACCAACCCTCAAATTTTATAAGATATCGTCTTAAAATTTTTCAAACGTGAACATTTAATTTAAAGAGCCAAAGACTTATTGCATACTTATTGTTTCCCTATTGCATCTCGTTTGAAGATTATTTTTAATTAAAGCTACAATATTTATTTTTAATCGTTTCATAACCATTCATATTTCCTTATTAAGCCACAAAAGCAAGACAAGCAATTTTTTAATCCCTTCCAAATAATACTTTAAAGTCGAACTGTATTCGAAAAAAAACAAACAAAAAATTATTTTCTATATCTGTGCATATTTTTTAAACACTTTATGCTGGTTGTACGTCCAACGAAACTGAACTTCATGAAGTACTTTTTAACTATATTTCTTTGTATGTATCGTATACGACTCAAATTTACGTTTATTGGTGTGTGGGTGTAGTCTTGAAACGCTCTGAATATTGGCCGTTAACATAAGATATGGCAGCCAATAGCGAATTAACGATTATGTGGGATTTAATGTTGGAAAATATGACCGCAATCATTAACACAGACAAAGAGGGAGCAGCCAGCATCAGTTCAATATGAAAGTGTGACTCTTTCAGGCAGCAGGTCATTTAAATGTATACGAATGCCAATAAATGTTCGTTTTTTTTAAGTGTTTTAAAAAATAATGTTTATGGCGCAAATGGTGGGATTATAGATTCGAATGAATGAATGTGAGCTTTTATTTTTTATGGGAATTATTTTTATAAGAGAAATTGTATTTACTTTATGATAGTGAAAGAATTTATTGTTTAGACAATTTTTAGTTAAACCAAATTGATTTAGAAATTTTATTTTAGCTTCTTAACTTTATTTAAATTTTTTTTAATAAAATTAAAGCCTGGTACTCTGTTCAACATTTCACGTGAAATGCTGTCAAAATACATATACAAAAAATTGACACGAATTGTTCATGGAAAAATGTTGCAGAAATAGTACTCTGTTTATCTTGGGGAAAAAGTATGAAATGTATCTTCAACATTTTAAGTTTTCATGCGAAAAAAGATAGGTGGCACTTATTTCGTGTGGAATTTACAACAAACACATGGGGCGTTTTTTAAAATATAAGAAATCGTAGCATAGTTTCAGGGCTAGTTAATATTATTTACATGTGTCAGATTTTTCGTATGAATCAATCAATTTTGTTCTATATTTTTCACAAATTTCAATAGAGTACTATGCTTAAAATTGAACGAGTTTAAATCACATGAAAGTGAAAAAATAGCATATTTGTTAGAAAACCTTTAAGATTTTTTAAAGTCTTATAAAGGTTGGCATCTTTATTCAAACTTTTGGCTTTAAAATACTTTTTTAGGTACCAGTCAGATAATGACAAAAGTATCGATTTAAGTACTCTTTGAGTGTTGGCCGTCAAAAAACAATTATAAAACGAATACGCTTCGCTATAAACATTCAACAACTCTGTTTATATACATTTTTAAATTACGCAGCACAGACAAAATTTAAAACTGTGTGAGCTACAATCACACACATCAATACAAAAATAATCCGACTATTAATCGACTACATTACATGCATATATACAGGGCTATTTTATTTACACACACACACAAAGCATGTTTCCAAACAGCCACACATTTCCCATTCCATTTTATATACACAATTGTACGCACATATATGGTGGCGAATAGTGAGTAAATATCCCATGTTAAGTACTCATAGCCTGTATATAAACATACTCAGACTGAAAGGATGATACGTATATGCCTTTTTATTTTTAGTCGTAGCGTATTTTAGTTTTTCCCATAAGCAAAGTAGAGATGCTCTTGTATGTTGCAATCATTTTTAATTATATTTAGTTGCTTGAGAGAAAATATGTGAGCATACAAATTGTTTGCACTACAATTATGATTACGAGTATATGCAATTTCTAAAATTAAGACTTTTTAATTATATTTATTTTTTTTTTTTTTTTTGTAGTACTCATTGTATAACAGAATAACTTAGGAGCTGGATGTAAGAAATATCAGGCATCAGAAAACATTTTTGAAGTGGAGTTAGTTGAACAGCACTTACTTCACTTACGGCCCTTTTCACAATGTACAATTAAAAGCTAACAGGGACCTTAACGGCAAGTTTTGTATGAAGTCCATGTGAACTCTTAATCATACATTGTTAAAAGGGCCGTTATATAAATTGTGTTAATTTTCAATTTACATTAAACATGTTTTTAACTTTTCACTAAAATTCGTGCCATATAATTATTAAATTTCTTGAATCAATTTTAATTTCTACTCTAAGTTTAGTTATCGTCTTTTATAATAAAAGTTTTTAAATTAATTTCCCACACGCCCATTATATGCACAATCACACTTGCACTCACACACATACACATTACTGCAACAGGAAATAAAAAAGTAAACTATTCATTCTCGAACTCTTCATACTGGCACATCCTGGCACATCCTTTTTTATTAAATAAAGCAGAAAAAATCGTATACAATTTTTTATTGTAATCTCTAACGATTTTCATTTCAAAAGACGCATACATTTGGAATAATAATAATAATAAACCGGAAAGGATGCATATAACTGCATGGGTGCAACGCATTCAAGTAAACAATGCGGTTATAAAAATGATAATATTACAAAAATTATGTAAATTTTAAATTAAAATAAAAAAGCAACCACCACTATTGAAATTGCAACAAAACCATACAAAGACTGGTAAAGGAAAGAGCAAAAGCGGATAGAAGAAGTAATAATAGAAGCAAGGACGATAATCTTATACACAAGCATACATACATACATATATATATACATATACATATGTATGTATATAAGCCTGTATGTATGTATAAACGATGACAAACATAATCATCAACTTAGTCCTCATCATCAACATTAGTGGCTTTCGTCTTCATGAATAACATCATTATCATCATCATCATCAACATCATAATCATCATCATCATAAGAATGTAACACATTTGCATTATTTATTTTACGGCAACAGAAACATTCAAATGCAGATTGTGCACCTTTGGTTTCTAGTATAAGAAAAAAAAGAAACTTGGGAAAAAAACGGAAATAGAATATGAGCGAAGAACACTAGACAACAAACCTGTATAGAGAGTGTAAGTGAAAATAGTAAAATTGATTTGCATTTTCTTGCACTTTATTATTGAAAAATTAAAATGTTGTCCGCAAGACTTAAGCATAAAAAATGCAAATCAGTTAAGAACTGCTGCTGCCATACACACAAACAATATAGAACTATACACGGAAGCGGAAAGCATTTGATAAGGCAAAAGCAGTGGGAGTATACATCGAAGAAAAAAAAAAGCCAAGTAGTTTTAACTCGGAAGGAAAAGAAAAATTCTAACATACTCACTGGATAGCTGGCAAAAAAGTTTTAAATTACAATTTTAATTAAAATAAATAAAAGAAATAAAATTTTATTTCTTTTCAATTAAATTTTCAAAACATGAATGAAATTTTAATTTTATATATCTTCTTCTTCTATATATATAAAATCGTAGTGGAGTGTGTTTGTTCGAAACGCATAATTTCTGGAGGTATAAAGGCTGTGGAGCTCAGGATCGGTTTAATACCAGGAAGGCTTTCGTTTCGTTTTTGACACTGGGGAGTAATTTATAGTTAAAAATAAACGCTTACCGGGCTCAGCTAGTATAACAATAAGTCTGTGGCAAAAAGGAAAAAGTGCTTAAGTCGAGATAAGCTGCTTTTGAGTTAATGTTACCTCTATAATCTGCATATTCGAAAGTACAACTGATCAAAATCTAAATTAGTTTGAGTGATTTTTCAAGAAGTTATATCAAAATGACTTGCGGCTTGTCTTTTTTAGACTTCTAATCTCATTTGGATTAAAAGCTTAATTTAGGTTATACTTTGATATATTTTAACTTAAATGTATTACTTATAGTGTATAGAACAATGTTTGTTTAAAAAGATAAAGATTAATAGAGAATTTCCAAATTTAACTGTTGAAGAAATAAATTTCTGAAAATCTACTTGAACGCTTAAAAGTTGTCTCCCGCAAAACACTAAAATATAACTTAAGTACTTTCTCCTTATTGCCACAGAAATAACAAATAACCTCAAATTTGGAAGTAGTTGGAGAAAATATTTATGAAGTGCAGTCATGAAAAAATCGGCATTTCAACATAAACTCTAGTACTCTGTTCGAAGTTGTGAAAGCTGTTCAGCAACATTGATTATTTCGCGTGAAAAATTTGACACGTAACAAGTGAGGCCCATATTACTTTTCCAAAAAAATAGTCGTTTTTATTGGTTACAAGTATGCAATATTGATCGACTTTTGTAAACAAAAACATCAGCTGTCAATGGAGTCTATTCTGGAATACGCGTCGACTTGGTGAAAATTACATGCAAAACAAAAACAAAACTGTGTAAATGTAAAAAAATTGTTTTTATTTCTCATACAAAATTAACCGTTTTTAAAAGAGAGAGAGAGAAATGTGTTGAAATTCTCACGTTTATTTCATTTTAGAAATGTATGGCAAACAAAAACAATTTTTTAAAATTTGTTTTTATTTTAATGTAAATTTTCGACGCGTTTTCCAGAATAGCCGCCAATATTTCATGCGAAATAAATGCCAGTCACATTGTTTCCCAGATTGCAAGAAAATGTTGCCAGATACATTTCATACATTTTTCACGAGTTGAGTTGAACCGAGTAAAAGTTTTGCAACATTTTTTCATGACTATTTCAGGTAAACTTTTTTTATATGGATTATGTCAACATTTCGCGTGAAATTGTGAACAGAATACCAGGCTTAAGCTAAGAAATATTTTTATAGAAGTCATCTAAGTCATCTTGTAGTTTTTTTTATTTCAAAGAAAAATTTATGTGGTGCATAGTTGATTTTGTAAGTAATTTTTTCCCATTTTTTTTGGTTTGGCAATATTTTGCATCGTTTGTGCAAACTTATTTTCAATGTGGTTATTGATAGATTTAATGAAAGATTTGCAGTGCAATTTTCGACGTGAATAAATATTTCAAAGAAGTTTTGAAGTTCAAAAAACGGTTTTAGGTTTAAGTTTACCAGTTATCAGACCCATAGTGCATTGTGCACAAAAATAAGTTAAACTTTTTGCTCATTCGCTTGCCATCATTTGGCTTACAGAAACAAAGTACTTTGCGTGCATTTGTCTGCATTTATTTAAGTGTTTCGTTAGTTGTTGGAGTTTGGAGCAAAAAAATAAAAATACATACATACACACAAAATGGAGTTAAAATAAAAACTTTTGAAGTTAGACATATTTTTTTGTGCGTCTATTCTTTAGTAGCCAAAGTTTTTAATGCAGTTTTTTAATAAAACTTTAAGAATGACATTTATTTAATGTCTGACAAATGGGCGAAAGAAATGCACTCGTATTTCTTTAAGTATGAAATGAAAACTTTATTTTAAAATTAAAATTCCATCTAAATGGAAACACAATAATGCCTTATAATAATTATAAATTCAAATAGGATAAGGACTTCTAAGAATTTAGCAATAACACATTAATCGAAAACAAAACACAACAGCCTGTGGCTAATAAAAAGCTAAAAGCTTCCAAGCACATTATAACCAAGTTACTTATAATTTTCTTACAGTTGGGTTGGATGTTATTCATATCAAGCCATAATTACTGTGTAATTGCCGATGTTTTTGTTTTAATCTCTTTTAACTGCCACATACTACAATTATCGTATTTTATCTCTTGTACAACTTTAAGTTTATGTTATGAAAAAATATGTACAGTACTCGTATACTTTCTGTTTAATTGACTTAATTTATATTATGGTTTTTTCCTAAGTTGTGCCATAATTTTAACTCTTAACTCGTTAAAATTTTAAAACTTTCATAAAAACTTATGCAAGGTAAAATTAGGAGAAATCCTTTGGCTAAAATAAATTGTTACAATTTAAGCAACATTTCAGTGTCTCTCCTCTATTGCACATGTATGTTAGAGAAACTTTGTACAAAATTATATAGAGTCATATATGTATACGATACAATCAGTAAAAATGTTGTCAGTTAAACAATTTAACATATTAGAACAAATCTAAAGAGTGTTGATGAGTTGGTGCAGATGTGTTTGTACAAGAGAACTTGTGCAATAAATATAACTCTTTACTTTACCTATTTAGCTTGAAACAAAGTTTTAAGAATATGGAATATTTAAAAGCCATAAAATGGGTTTATAATTACAAATGTGGCAGTGCAAAGGTGGCAGTGCTTAGAGAGGGGTTAAAATGGCTGCTTAAAAGGATCTCCCGTTAGATATGTTAAATCAAAGAGAGAGAAAGATAGAGAGAGAGCCCCGTCATATCTGACAAGGTTGTCATATATGACTATTTCTAGCCAAACGTGAAGATTTGCCAACTTGCTTGCCGTGTAAATTTTTGATTTGGCGTCATGGTGATATTTCTGGCAATAAATAAATATAAGTTTAACACTTGTTAACGCATTAATAATCCCCATTTATTATTTTACTTATTTAGTAAAATATTTTTTTATTAAAAATGCATTAAAATTGCTTATTGAGGGGTTTAGCTGAATCCTATGCGCATTTCACTCTTGCTAATGCAGGATCCAGCTAAACCCCTCAATAATCAATTTCAATATATTTTTTATAAAAAAAACCGAAATTTATACGCTTCAAAGTGGTCTTAATGAGGTTTTTAAGGTGCCTAGACATGCTCAGACTTTATTGATATGTTCACAAAAGTTTTTCAGCTTTACCGCAGCTACAACTTTGCCAAATATTATTAGCAAAAAATTAGGAGTCCCTGTAAGTTATTGTGAAAAAAAGTGAAAAAAAAAAATTTTTTCCTTAGTTTTTGCAACAAAAAAAGTGGACTATATTTTTTTTTGGCATAATATGTTGACCAGATTTGTTCGGTAGACTCTTAGCTAAATTACTGCCATATATATTATTTAAATATGCCACTAGTGACTGAAGATATTGCAAAATACGCAGGCAAATATTTAACAAAACTCGAGTCACATCCTAATCCGCTCGCTCGTAATATCTTGAACTTTACTGAACATATCCGCTTAAAAAAGAGGGACACTGGGGCTCTTATTCTCAACACTCCAGATGGGACTTCTTGAAAATACTTTTATTTTTTATTTTTTCCTTTTCGGATTATCACTACTTATGTATTATTTATAACTATCACTAAGTTTATGTCCCACACTGGCAGGGCCTAATAATTATATTTAGATTTAAGAATTTATTATTTATTGTTAGTTCATTTTTGAAGATACAATAAATAAATATATGACAAAAAAATATATAGATTAGAGCTATTGTCAAGTTTGTATCAACTGTTGGCCAAAAACTGATGACATCATTTTTTGAGGGCGCACTGATTTTCGAAACCTTTGGAAATTGGTTACAAAAATCGCGAAACTATACTGTCCAGTCGGTGTGTTTTTTCCCAAAGTCTTTATTTGTTGCATAGTGTAATTACTTTGTATCGGGGATACCCGTCTCCCCCTCCAAAACACCCAAAATGTTAGTGGAATATGCAGCTTGTTTCAAGAGCTATTCACATCAAGTTTAAGGTGCCTCGCTATTGTAGTTCTGAAGAGATAGGAAAAATAATCATTACTTTGTATGGAAGGTACCCTTCCCCCCCCCCCCCCCCCCCATTACACTTCTGTCAACCAAGATTTTGTCGGAACTTGCAGTTTATTGTGAAAGCTATCCATATAAAATTTAGCGACTCCCAGTAGTTTAGTTGCTGAAATATGAATTGATTTGCTAAAAAAAGGACCTTTGCCCACTGTGCGGCACAGCCGTATACAGCACACTCTACTTATAGTTTTTACATTATTGAACTGACAACATTTTGTTTCTAGATTTGAGAACAATAGCTGACGAAAAATTAAGAACGGTTGGCTGCCGTTGAAAGTATTAGAACGCTTTTTTTCACTTTTATGAACAGAGAACATTTTACAATATAACCAAATTTTCATTTAATTTTATCTTAACAAGAGAAGAACAAAAATTCCAAACTTTTATTTCACTATTTAGAAAATTTTCTGCCTTCCAACTTTAATGCAGTAATTACAACTAAACAAATTATAATAAAAATAAAAAGAAGAAGTCCCACTGTGTAGATACAGTAATTATAAAAATATCTTAACAGCAGCAAATGTCGAAAGGGATTTCTCAATGTAGAAAATTTATTTAACAACAAGTGTTTAACTAATTGTTATCCCCGTAATCACAAGAAAAAAAAAGAAACTCCAATAAGCAACAAAACGAGAAAATATAGTAATTCTGAAAGTAAAGTTGGGAATGGTTGAAGTCTGTGGGAGGTTTTACTCTTTATTTTTTCCGCATGTCTTATCAAGAATTTAATAAAAATAATATTTTGTTATTAACCATAAAAAAAGGCGCCATACAATTTGTTTCTGCACTTGTATTTAATGCTTAAATTATGTCGTTCGTTAAAATAAAATAATTGAATTAAAAGAAACGGCTCTGTAGCTCAGCGCGTTTCAGAATTTTGTGTTTTACATTTTTCGCTACATCTGGATGTTTCACGCATCACGTTTTTGTTTATATGTGTGTGTGCGTTGTGTGTGCGAGTGTGTAGGTAGAATATGTGACTTTACACAAAAGCTGTTTGTTGTAGTCGACTATCAAAATCCTAGGGGAGTTTTTAATTTGTTGAAATTTTTATTATGTTTTATTTTTTTTGCTCCATTTTTTTATATTTTTATGACATAAATTTACGCTGTTGTTGTCTTTTATTCTTTACTTTTTTTACGAGTATCTCAGTAATTTTCTCTTTTTACAGGCTCTTAACAAGCATGATAAGCAATAATAAACATAAATTCACACAGATTACAAAAAACAAAACCTCCTGTGTGTGCCAAAGGAAGAACAGGATACATATTTGTGTAACAGCACAAAACAAAAAACACACCCAAAGGATGGCGTTTAATCTGGTTCCAGTGAAACAATTTTTGCTCAGATTGTTTAAATTGAAACATAATGTGTTTAAGCCAACTAAAATATGGCATTAATGAATCCAAGCATGGGAGGGAGGGAACATTATGCACGTTCTCAGCATGTTTTTATTTATGTGCATACGTGTTTAAAAGTTAGAACAAAATATAGAAATCATTATATGTAGGCTTTATATATTTTATCACTTTTCTACTAATAAATTTTATACACGGCCTTTTGCTAAATAACTATTAAAATTTATTTATAGTCCAGTCTAATGCAATTTGCTTTGTCTTAGGATTTGCAAAGATTGTAAACAATTTATGTTATATAGTGTGAAGAAGGAATTTAATGCGTAAGGACAAGGTAAAAGCTGTTGAATTTACAACACGCAAAAACACAAAAATTAATTACAATTTGATGAAAATTAGAAATGTCAAAAATTCCGTGACCAAACAATTGTTTGAACATTAGTTTTGGTTTGAATTGACTGAAAAAAGTCTACAAGTATATTTATAACATCCCTAAGATAGGCAATAAATTTCAAGAATTCATAGTAGAGATGGGCGCGTGTTAAATTTTTCCAACACGACACGAACACGAATGCCAAGATGTCCAACACGTACGAAACACGCACGCGAAATTTTTTCAAAACTCGAAACTGCACAACACGCACGAAATCAAATAGCAAAAAAAAAGGATTTTTTATATTCAAATAGATACATATTTTTGTTTAATTTCAGAACTTTAAGCTTAAGAGACCCCTACACTATTAACAAATTTGATGGTTTTACGTGTTTGACGATACAAAATATTAAATTTTTTCTTTACTGGAAATTCAGGCATTCATATTTTAACACCAAAAATCGTTTCGTGCTTATCGTGTCAATTTTGCTCAACACGATACGAACCGGACACGCACGAAATTAGATTTTCTGTCAGGAACACTTCGTGTTGAGTCGTGCATGTTCGTGTCACGAAAAAAACACTACACGCGTCCATCTCTAGTACAAGCAAATGGAAATTTCTTTATGAAATTTACAAACCTAAATTTCCGTAATTTTTTCTACATACAGTTTGTATGAGAACCTGAAATTTCGTAAGAACTCCGCACCAGGCTTTAATGGGGTTTCCATTTCCATTGACATAAAACTTTACCTTGCATCCCTAAAAGCAGGCAACGATTAAAAATAAGTTTAACCTCGTTTAAAATACTTAAGCAAAATTTCGTGCGGAGCATGCCCAATTCACCATTAAGGTGGTGAAAAGACTAATATAATAAATGATTTTATTTTATAAGGTCAGTGCAAATACACCTACACAAATTTTCTAAGCAAGCAGAAAGAAGCCAAACGTCTTCATACAGACATTTCGCCTGGGGTTCCCATGTTATTTAAACCATTTTCTTTGTTAACATTATATCAAACATTTTCAGCTTTATGCACACACTTTCAAACTTTAAGTATTCTCATGTTTATCAAACTTTTCACAAACAGAGAAATAATATGAAAAATTTCACAATATGAGCACACAATGGCAAAAGATAAATGAACAATAAATATGTCACTGCCACTTGTTTGCATTTTTCTTGTTTTTATTTTTTTTTTTTTTTTTTATAAAATTTATTTTCGATTTAAATGTCGTTTTACAAATACACAAGTAAAAGCCACAAAATGTGTCAATAACATGCGGCCATAAAATAAAACAGCTGTTTATTTATTACAAAGAAAAAAAAGTTTTAATAGTGCAAATAAATTGTACTGCTGCAAAAATGTTTATTATCAAATGCCATCTTTAATTTAAATAAACTCACAGATTATTTTAGTTTGCCTTTGCTGTTGAAATAAAAGAACGGCCAATATATTGTAAGCTCGTAAAATAAAAATCAAAGCCTTTGGCAAAAAAATAAGTTGTACATATTTTTTATGGAAATTTGACACCTTGTTAAACAGCTTTTATGTTTTTGAAATGTATATCATGAAATTTACAACTACATTCAACTTAAATTTATATTCATTTAAAGTTGATTGCATGTGCCTGTGGAGACATGTAAAAGTACATACGTATGTATGTATAATGGCTTGCAGAGTTTATGACAACAAAATAATTTCATTTTTTTTTCAACTTGTTTTACATTTTACTAATTCCTTTTGTTTGCACTTTCATGGTCGAAGTACAAAGTAACTAAATATAATTCAAAATTTGTACATTCAAAACGTACGAGTATATACATACATATGTACTACATATGAGAACTGAAAATTTTCTATCAAAATATGTTTTACTTGTTGTTTAAATTGGGAGACCATGTTAATTTTGTTATTGGTTTTGAGCAAATATGAATTTTTCATTGCAAACTCTCATTATTACAAATTTCAAATATGGGTGCATACATTAAGGGATAGAATATAATTTTTATATTTTATTTTACTTAATATTCTTTGAATAAATACAAATGCAGATTATCTGCAGCATTCTAAACAAAAAATATTTCAAGTGAGCGTTTGTCAAGGTTTGTACGGAAATTTTGTTTCAACACACACTACAGATGGGCTCGTGTAGAATTTTTTCAACACGACACGACCCGAACACGAATATGGAAGTGTCCAACACGTATGAAGGACGCAAGCGAAAAATTTTCCCAGCTCCACAAATTGTTTCATGTGTTTTCGTGTAAATTTTTCTCAACACGAAACTACCTTACCACGCACATAAGCAGATTTACGTGTCACAAACACTTTGTATTGAGTCGTACGTGTCAACAAAAAAAAACGACACGCGCTCATCTCTACTTCAAACCAACATAATTTTGTTAAAATACTGTAGTATCAAATTCTTTTATCTAATTTTTCGACCTTTTTCAATATATTCAATTAAACTAATTTTTTGAGCTTTAGGTCAATGTTTATTATTATTTTAGTACTTCGATATTTCGTTAACCTTTGGTTAACTTCTTCAGCAATAAGATCGGTTGATAATTTTCTTTGCATCATTTCAAATTTGAGTTATGTTTACTCACTACAGTATTTTCAATTAAACTAATTTTTTGAGCTTTAGGTCAATGTTTATTATTATTTTAGTACTTCGATATTTCCTGAAGAAGTTAACCAAAGGTTAACGAAATATCGAAGTACTAAAATAATAATAAACATTGACCTAAAGCTCAAAAAACAACAACAATAACATTGAAAATACTGTAGTAAGTAAACATAACTCAAATTTGAAATGATGCAAAGAAAATTATCAACCGATCTTATTGCAAATTCGTTTCATGAACGATATTACTAGTAAGTTCCTATTAATACAAAACACTCTTTAGCTTTTATTTCTTTTAATGTTTTTTGCACATTATTAATCAATTAAAACACATATAAGAAATACTTAAGAAATACTATTTAATTTGTCTATATGCATTTCATTCCTGCTTCACGAAAATCATCAGTAGACTTTAATTCAAAAGATTTTGAAATTAGCTAAAAAATTTCCCCTTTTCGCAAATTGTAATCGTGAATTATTTTTCCCCAGATATAAAGGGTGTTTCTTATTGAGGTATAGAACTTTAAGTTGGCATCACTTTTTTAACTGGCGGCCATTTTGTCAGCTGTCAAGTGATTAATATTTAGTTTGGTTTGCCATTTCATCATGAACAGGTTGACAAAAGAACAACGCTTGCAAATCGTGCAAATTTATTTCGAAAATAATGGTTCAGTTCGCGAAGTTTACCGCAAGCTCCGTCCATTTTATGGTCGACATAATCGTCCATCAGAGCAATTAATTCGGTTAACCATGGATCGTTTTCGCACTACGTTTACTCTATGTGATAATACGCATCCGCTGAAGTCGCTCGTCTACGCCA
Organism: Nowickia ferox; assembly: GCA_936439885.1. NCBI lineage: Eukaryota > Metazoa > Arthropoda > Insecta > Diptera > Tachinidae > Nowickia > Nowickia ferox. The sequence continues at coordinate 98,938,937 of OW387026.1, read as the reverse complement.
ACAAACCAGAAACGTTAGGGGACTTGGAAGCCAACATTCGTGGCGTTATTGCCAACATACGGCCCCATATGCTCGAAAAAGTGGTTGAAAATTGGACCTGTAGAATTGGCTTTATTCGACCCAGCCGCGGCGGCCACATGCCCGAAATCATATTTAAACGTTAATGGCATAAAATTATCCTTCCAATAAAGCCAAAGTGATGGACATTAAAACGATTTTCTTGTGTTTTATTTCAATTCGAATTTCTATACCTCTAAAAAAACACCCTATATTTACCTTTTTTTCATTCCCTTTATTTTATGAATACTAATTTTCAGAGAAATTTGTTCTCTTTTCCCTTGGATTTGTTCACTTTATTTTTGCAGGCGAACTAAATTATTACATCGCATAATTTCGAAATTTTCCTACGAATTATATATTAAAAGTTATAAATATTTATTTTTAGTACAAGATTAGTAAATAAAGTTCGCGATTGTTAACAATAATTCCCTGCAGGACTTTTTTGGTGCACACACAGTAAATTGTATGGCGGTGCAGATGGCTTACTAAAGATTTTTTTCCACTGCAGCTAGAATATTTATAAACACAACTGTAAAGTTAAAAAAAAATTAATAGAACCAAAAATGTATGTATTTTTTATTTTTAAACTTAAATACATTTGATTTTCAATTCATTTACAAATCTTCTTCCATTTTTTCCAAAAAAAAAAACAGAAAAATTCTTAGCACAATGTTTCAAGCTTAAAGGAGAGTATGTTGATAAATAAAAAACACAGAAGGCTACGGAATTATCAAACTGCCCTCGTAATATTAATAGCAATTAACGGCCTGTCCCACGATGTCACCAGAAATCGTTCGATCGACAACTTGTATTTCTAACAACAATAACATTAGAAAATTTGTTGTTGTTTTCAATATAAGCATTCGATCGAACTATTTCTGGTGACATCGTTGGACAGGCCGTAAATAACGAAAACAAAAAATGCATGAGTATTAAAAATTCTGTCATTAATCATACGTTCGGTGCCCATAACAGTCGTTAACATTTAAATAATTTTTATTGCATATGTTAAGGATGTAGTGGATTTTAAGCTTTGGTTATTTTTAAGCACAGTGGTAACACTTCACCGTAGAGAAAAATAATAAACAACCTTTTTTTATAGCATATCTACAAGAAATGAATGACTGAAACTAACACAAACAAAATTTCTTTACTAACACATTTGCAACAATCAAATGAAATCAATATTGGCAGTCAATTGACTAGTCACTTGATCGGAAGTGATGATGGATTTATTTATTAATTATAGTTGCTCTACTCTAGCATATATGTTAGAGTGGAACATCTAATGTACATATTCCAGAACTTTTAAAATGTCGAGTTTTATTAAAAGAAATAAAATTCATTCTGTCTGTGAAAATTAAAATTTATAACTATTAAAAAAGATAAGTAAAAAGAAAAAATAAAATAAATTTACAAAATTCAATTTAATATATGCATATTTCTTTTCAAAATTTTAGACATTTGTAAAAAGTAAGATGCGTTGGTGGTGAAAAGATGTGAAGAGGGCTATAACCGCATGAGCTATTCTGTTTTGCTGAATTATATCTTTCGTTTTTAATATTTTGTTACATTTTATATTTTTAAGTGACTTTTTGTAATAAAAACAAACAATTAAAATAATAAAAATTATATTTATTGTCAGTATATAAGTCATGTATGATTGCTCAATTGTGGGGGATATATATGTCCATGATGATCATTCAAACTTGACTAATATTTATGCTATCATTGATTATTAAAAAGCAGTAGAGTGAGCAGTGCGACTATATAGTCATTAGAGTGAGATGCAACATCACACGTATACAAAAGTTTCCATCACATTTTTCATTTTGCCCTTAATAATGTGATAGAAACTTTGTTCTACGCAATGATGAATATATCCTGCATGACTTCCGATCAAATGACCGGTCAATTGACTGATACTATTCTTGTAGGGATATCTATAAGAACAAACTAACGATTGGTGCAAGTTTTAGGAAAAATTTTGTTAAAAGCAGTTTATTTTCAGATTTCCCAAAATTCTTATAATTTCTTTAATTTGAAAAAATTGTGCCGTAAATTTGAGCTAATTCGTCTTAATGGTGCAAGAGGTGTCGTTGTTATTAATTAAATTAAACTAGTTGTGCTCTAAATAAAAATTTAATATTAATTCCATAAACACAGCTTTCGCTCCTTTAAATATTTACTGTGGGGAATATTAGGATGGAATACAATGTGATTTCTAAGTGGGGTATAGTACTATCAATATCAAAATAACATATTTAATTAAATCAATTATTCAAACAAACAACTTTCTAAGCTAACACTTAACTGATTAATATACCTTACTTCTCCTTAAACAAAGGCTAATTCACATGTCTATAAAATATGTTATACGAAATTTATGTTAGCAGTTTCACAAAGGAAGTTTCACTTGAGTTAAAAGATTAATGTATATGTAGTCATACATACATAGCTATTATGTATAATTTTATAAATTTGCATATGTATACATAAATATATATATATATATATGTATACATATACATAAATACATAAATTATTCACTGCATCCTTATTTCTTTCCACTTTCTTCCTTAACGATTAAATTACACTCACACTAACAACACAATCTGCAATTTGATAAAAGTGCTTATATGAAATTATATAACATTGTTGCTTAATTGTATATAATCTAATTATATTTAGCTTTATTTGCATAATTAGAAATTGATAAAATTTATAAACTTATCGTACACATGCAAATGCAAACATGCACAAACATTTTAATTGTTTTTGTATATATTTATTTATTGCACATACGAGTATACGAGTACAGGGATGGATGACATTGTATTTTTGTACATTTGCAGAAATTTTAAAGCTTAAGCAAATAACATAATAGTATTCGAAGCATAAAAGAGCAATTTAACTTAATAAGTTTGTTTAAAAACCAATATGCATGTGAAAGGATTTATTTATTAATAACTTTGTATTTTGCAAATATGCAAATACTAATTATTGTATTTATTTGAAATTTCTATCAAGATCATTTGTTTTCATTTAGATTAGGTTATGGAAATGAAAGTGCTTTCTTTCTTTTAATGTTTCTTAAATTAGAATTATGTAAAGGGTAATACTTTTGTAATGAAAGACTTTAAAATTTGTTCTGCTGAACTAAAAGAAAATTTAAGATTAAAAGTCTTATTCATAAATAAAATAATCAACCGTATAGCATATATCGAGTCGAATATTCGTCTACGAGAATTTTGTAGTAAATTAAAAGAAATGTGTACAAATTTTCTTTAATCTCGACATACACAATACGGGTGAATATAGAAAGCTCTTGTAAAGCTTTTCTAACGAAATTTCAAATTAACTTTAACATTTGTTAACGCACTTGTTTTTCCTTAGCGATAATTCACGGACGAATCCATCAATTTTAATCATATTTGCAGCAGTCCTCCTTCCGTACATCAAAGGCGAAAGGTAACCCTATTGTTTTCGCTACGATGACCGTCCGTCCGTCTGTATGTCTGTCTGTCTGTCACTGGCTGTTTTCTCCAGAACCTTAAAATCTATGGACCTGAAATTTTCACAGAATATGTTAAACTTTGGCTGCCACAGTAAGAAATATATGACAGTTACAAAATTAAAGGGTGTTCTAAAGCGAGCAACGATACAAGTTTAAATCCTAATGTAATATACAGACAATTGAAATTATCGAAGTTAGTGTATTTTTATGCAGACTACACCAATTAAAACTGAAATTTAATAAATCAAAATTAAAGGGTGTTCTGTCAGTTAATGTAGTTTTGACTGTGTAATTTTGACAACTTGCTGTATCTTGGAAACCGTAAGCGGCAGCACAAACTCTTGACATTTTCAAAAAATTTTAAAACTAAAAAATCTCAAAACGAAAAAATTGCCAAAGCAAAAAAATCGCCAAAATGCAAAAAGCACTTAAATGAAAAATATCACCAATAATCAAATAAATCGCTAAAATGCAAAAAAAAAACGCGATAAGGAAAAAGGTCGGCAAAAAACTAAAAAAAAAACGGCAAAACCCAAAATAATCGCCAAATCGAAAAAAAGCGCCAAGAATAAAATAATTCGTTTAAACTACAAAACCACCCAAAAATGGCCAAACACCGAAAAAGTCACCAAAACTAAAAAAATCGCCAAAGGCTGAAAAAAAATCGCGAAATCAAAAAAAAACACCAAGACTAAAAATTCGCTAAAACTAAAAAAAAACCGAAAATATCGCCAAAAACCGAAAAAAATCAGCAAAAATCCAAAAATATAAAAAAATCGCCAAAACAAAAAAAAAACATTTTTAGTGTTTTTTAAATAAGAAACCGCCAAAACAAATAAAAAATTTAAAAAAAAATTCTACTTTAAGTAAGATATTCGATTATAGAGGCCAAAGTTCGTATAATATTGCGTATGTAGTGTCCGTATGGAACCCTTCGTGTACGAGTCAAGGTCGCACTTTGCTGAATTCAAGAGCTGATAAAATTTAAGATGCGATTGGTTTTGCAGATTAAAATTGATATGAAATAAAAAATTTTCTGGACAACTTTATTTTCCAAAATTCTCAAAATTTATGAAATGAAATGTAAGTGAGTTAAATGTATTTAGAATGTCGTAAATTTGGTTCCAATATATTAAGCCATACATACAAACACATACACACACACAAGCACACTCAAATATTCAATATTCAAATATTGTTTTATTGTTTTCACGTTTCCTGAACTCAGGGTTCAATTGCAATTAAGTTTTCAAAAATGTCGTTTATTATTTTAAAAAAAAACTGCAGCAAAATATGTATTTCTTTTTTTTTTAAGCAAACACAATCCGCGATGCAATTAGCTTGTCCGCAGAAAACATCCAGGGGGTATGGCGGGAATCGAACCCACGACCTCTGGACTGAGAGGATAGCATCGCTACATCTCAACCACAGCGGCACTCTATATAAGCAATTCAAGTGTATACATCGTTTACTTTTATTTTCATGCAAAATTATGGCTTCTTAATTTCCTGTTCTATTATTTACTGCGAGCGGAATATAATGATTGTTCGTGTTGAATGAATTTTAACGAAACTTAATTTTATGTATTCGTTTGTAAGTGTGAGTTACACTAAACTCAACTTCTCCCCAACGTAACTTTTACTCAAATTTTAATTATAAAAATATGAAAATATATTTATTTATTTTTATAGGTAAATTGTAAACATATGCATACTCGTATTTATGCAAAATTCAACAATGTGTTTATTTAACACTAAATAATTCGATCATGTTGCTTATATATTTAATAGTTTTAATGCAACAATAGCATTTACAAAATTCATAACTCAATTATTTGGTAATAAAAAACAATAGTTAAATGTACGTTAAGCAAACGATGATATTGTTCAATGTATTGAAAACTAATTTAAACAATAATATTTTATGAGAACACATAAAGTCAAAACTGTATGATTTATAAATTGCAAATTTATAGTCAAGCGATGACAATAAGCAAAATTTGTAAATATCAAATAAATAGAAATAAAATAGAAAAATTTATCATGTATGCATGTATGTAAGTCTGTGTGACAGATAGACAATTTTTTATTTTCTTTTAATATTAATTTAACGAATACAAATAAGAAAAAAACATTAAATTGTTTTTGAAAAAGCATAAAACAAATTTAACAATAGAAATAATAAAATAAATAAAACATGCACAAACACAATGAACTATCTGATGCACACTTATGCAAATGCAGAGCACAGTACAGTACAGTGGGATTTGATGAGGAAAAAAAGTAAAAAAAAAAATATTGAAAACTTAATTTTTAAGAGTTGCATGTGATTTGCATGTCCTGTTCCGTCTGATTTTAAAATGTTAATCATTAAAATAAAATTATAATAAAATTTTCTCTTTTAATGAGGGATAATTTCTTAATCAGGCTTAAGTTCGGTATTTTCTAAAGAAGAAAAGCAAAGTTGAACTAGAATTTTTCTTCCCTTCTTGTGTTTGGAAAATCACATTAATTAATTTAAAATACTGAACAAATTAAGTCCGATTAAGAAATTATTGCTGATTAAAAATCATTCTACTGCAATTAAATTAGACTATTAATCAATCAAATTTGCTATTTTTAATTTAAATATGTATGTATGTAATAATACCACTGTAGTTAATTTAAAGACTGATTTTTTTTGTTTCGTTTATTTCATTCGCTTCAAAGTATGCAACACTATTTTCATAAATACTAAATTTCTGTGTCACCAAAGCAATAGCGAGAAGAATCTCAACATAAAATAATTTCTCCCCCTCCCAACAACAAACTGAATTTTTTTAACGCAAAAAAAAACGAAAGAGCGAGCCATGAATGAAATAACAAATAAAATAAATAAATTTGCACATTATTAACAAACAACTGTACACAATTGTACAATGAAAAGCGTGAATGAATGAAATTGTTGTGGTTGCGCTTGAAAGTTCAACATAAAGTGCACTTAAAGAAATGCCACCTACCAATAAAAGATTATCGATTGCAGCAACTATTATGATGATGCTAGTGTAACATCATCTATTGTTTACATCTGCAACTGGATTCAGTAACTTTTATTACGATAATCGTATCGTTTTAATAAACATAGCGAAAATGTATCGACTTTGCTATTCAGTAACATGTTTTAACGATATTCGCTAACGTTTGAAATAAAAAAAGTAATATAACAAGCTCGAAATCATTTAGTTTATATTTAATTCTTCTTTGTGCTGTTCGGTTATTTCGCCACATGATGCCACATGAAATACAATTTAATGGCGAGTAGAACACAGATGTACACTCCAGTAAAAAAGTAATTAGAAGAATCACATTATCGTTACACAGCAAACGAATAAACATGTCGATAAATATTACGATTTTCGGTTCGCAAAAAGTTACTGAATCCAGTACCTGATGTTTCAGTTTTAATTACTTTCTTTTTATTTTGTTCTTCAAACAGCTGTTTTTTAGAGGTTTTTTCAGATGAAAACGGCTGATTTCTACAGAGGAAAAGCTTGAAATTACTATAGACAGGGGTGTTCTGTATACCATTTTATACATTTTGAGATCGTGCGACTTTCAACAACAAAACAAAGTTCTGCTGATCGGAAGATTTGGTGCTTTCGCAGTTAAGTTCGTATAAAATATCTTTTCATTCCACATCAAAACTAATTAAAAAGCTGCAATAAGTCACCTCTTTAATTGAGCTCTTTCCTGGAAATTAGACGATTTGAAAACACGCGATTTACAGAACATCCCTGATCATTTTTATAAGATAAGACTAGTAAATTTTACATTATTTTGTTAATTTTTTTGCACTAAATTTTGAGTAGATATCCCCGACTTTTCCTAATGCAATAAGCCATTTTGTTATTTGCAACAAAAAAACCCAGATGCATATACTCGTATCAAAATTAGCATATTTAATAAGAATTTTTTTAATAAGTCATGGAGCATAATTTAAGTTTTTTGAGACTCCAAAAGACGCCAAACTTACCTTGTAATTTTTATATACATATAAAGCAAAAAATGTGATTAATGAAAGTTGAATTTTTATGATTAATAGACTTGCTTCCAAAAATGAAGATCTTAAGTTTAAATTTCATTAATCACACTTCATTCTAAAACTGCTCGTCTTCGATTAGTTGTATGAGAATAAGTTGCATAGTAGTTTAAGTTGCTTATAATTTCTTGTGAAGGCATTGAAGTATCTCTCTACTGTTTACTTATATGAATTCAAACAACTTCTTACTCTCGATAAAACATCAGTTATTTGATTTTATACACTTTTTTACACCCTCAATTAACTTATTTTAATTTTTTATATAAACGTTGTTTTTGTAATAAAAAAAATAAATAAAACACAATTGTTTCCATTAAAATACCTTTTTTGCAATAGTAACGTGCTGATAACAATAAAACGTAATTCGTAATATCATTAAAAAAATCGTCGGCTTAGAGCATAAACCTGCTAACTCACTTCCAGCAAAAATTTTACAGGAGAGACAAAATACTGTTAAAACTTTCTATATAAAGCTTAAGAAATTAGCATAATACATTAAATTTCTTCGAGATTTAGAGCTTCAAATTAAAATAAATATTTAAGCAAATCATTGAGGCGCCTCTTTCTCTTTCGAATGGCGTAAAAGTGTCATATGCTATAAAAAGTGGATTCTAAGCCGACGATATGTTTTACAATGAAGCCAACATCAAAAATTTACTTTTTTTCAGCCTCAAAAAATAAAAACAACGTTTTCTTCAATGAGAATCTACAAGAAATGGCAACATTTGTATAACAGCGCCATCTAGCGTGAGTTAACGGTAAAAAATAAATATCTAATATGGACTCCTCGACCGCAAAAACAGTAAGACACCAAAAATTTTCAGGATAATGAAAATAAATATCAAATTTGAGGGTGGCGTTGGCTGAAGTAGTTAGCACGTTGACTACATAACCGAAGGTCCTGGGTTCGAGCCCGGTATCCGACAGTCATTAAAAATAACAACACCACGCATTTTTCTAATGTGCATTAGTGTCCCTTTGTGTCAGTTGTTGTAGGAAAGTTTAAGTGATGAAGGCCCTGGTCCCTGGTCACTAAACGATACCGACTTCAGAAGATACTCACTCATCCTAATGTAAAATCGGAGCACCCTCCTTTGTTGCGTAGCAGAATCATCGGCAAAGTAAAATAACCAAGAAAATGGCTACTAAACACAGCTTCAACAAAATTTAATATGCCTCATTTAACACCAGAGGCGCTGCAACACTGCATTATTTAAAAAAAAAACGTGCAAAAGCGAAGCGAATTGCAAAAGAATAAAGGTTTCCGCTATCTCTTCTCTATCACTATCCCTTTCCTAAAGTAGGTAACACGTAGTAATAATAATAGGCATTCATTGCCTGAGCGTTACTTCTACATACAGCTTTCCAAAATCACCAACTTCAAAAGTGCAACGTAATTGAGCGCTTACCTTTTACGTCGAAATGAGTCGCCTAAATAAGAGCGTTAACGTTGCGCCAGAAATCAACTTCATTCAACTTCACTTCTTTACGCACTGTCAAAACTGGATTTTCCAATTGCAAAGCGTTGACGCCGCGTTATTTCGATTGGTCTGATAAATTTTGTATGGGCATGAGAAATTTTGACAGCCAGACAACGCTTTGCGTTGTAATTTAAGTGGGTTTCATCCCATTCCATTTCGGAAAGTTCGATTCATGAGTTCTTGTCACAGGCTAGAACGGTCACTAAGGAAACGCCCGGATTTGTGGAGGAACAAAAATTGGCGATAACGCCCCTGCTTACACATTGTTGCGCGACTTTTTGGCGAAAAGAAACACACTAATGATTACGCAGGCACCGTATTCCCCAGATCTGGCCCCTTGTGACTTTTTCTTGTTCCCGAAACTGAAGAGGCCCATGAACGGACGACGCTACGCCACTATTGACGACATAAAGACAGCATCGAAGGAGGAGCTGAACAAGATAAAAAAAATTATTTTTTGAAGTGCTTCGAAGATTGGATAAAACGTTGGCATAAGTGCATAATACCTGAGGGGGATTACTTTGAAGGGGACAAAATAGATATTCATGAATAAATAAATAATTTTTGAAAAAACACAAAATTCACGATACTTTTTGAACACAACTCGTATTTGAAAGTGTCAGGTGCTTACAATGTCGCTGTCGCTTTCAAAATAATTAAGTAGCTGGCTACAGAGCCACAATTCCAGCTGGTGGCATTCGAAGTCATGATTTACTGCAGCCTGCTGCATTAATTTTTATTTCCTTCTCTTTGAGAGGAAAAGCTATGTTGCACTTACTTTTTGGAAGAAGACAAAACGCCATAAGCCAATTACTTAAAACTTATAATATAAATGGAAGACAAACTTAATATTCATAATATGGCCTGGGAAGCGCTTGAGTGAAAGAAAGGGCAGCATCATAGAGTACGAAAAGAAATCATATATCTCCGTCTTCATTAATATGTAAAATATTTACTTTTCCTTTGCTTTTTGTAAGTCAAATTATTGTTAAAAATAATAAACCATGTCAAATTGTACTTATAAATGCAGGCTTAATTAAAAAATATTTAACTTATATTTCTCGTTTAGGGGAACTCCACCAACATACTTAACGATATGGCTGCATGGACCCCTTTTTACAATTAGCTTAATGTTAAGGTATTAAACAGCAATAAAAAGTTGCACATTGAAAAGGATATTATGTGAAATATTATAAAATAATTTAAGAGTACCATAAAGTGGTTAAGCAGATATGATTAACAAGGGGAGCTTATTATCGTATTATCCTATTTATATTTATTATTTTCCCCCTTAAATTTAGTTAGTATTCGAAATTTTCTATAGAAAAGTAAGTTTTTAAGAGTTTTTTTATATTTCTAGGATTTATACACTCCAACAAAAATGGTAGAAGTATATATACATTAGGAGACATCCAGCATTTATAAAGTAAAATAGATATTGTGTATACATCTGATAGAGATTTGATCGCGGTTTTTTTATTTCAGCACACAATCACATGACTTCATTGTTTATTCTATAGTACGAGGGCAGATCAATAAGTCCGTGGCTTTTAAGATGAAACCTTCCCTCCTCCTTTTAACTCAATACACTTATGCGCAATTTTTAACTTAAAAATTAAACGGGTTTTAAACTTAAGTTCCATTTAAGTAAAAAATTCATTTTTACAGATACTATTTAAATCGCCGACCCCATCCATTTAAGTGAAACTTAAGTTTTTCATAGTACCATATGATTTTGACAGTTCTGCAAATTATGAAAATTGCACATTGAACTTTTTCATTATTTTACAAAAATATACAATAAATAAACTCGTGATTGTGATTGTGTTATTATTAATATCAACTAAAACAATGAATTCAGATGAAGAAGATATGAATGATGAAGCTTTCTGTGCAAGATTAAGAAGACAAATTTTGCGGCGTCCACGTACAATAAGAAGTAGACCAAACCATTTTCATTTTGCAGCTGTTAAATGAAAAAGTTGTTTATATTTTTTGACATTTAATAGTGGTACCGTACTTTTATTACAAATATATACACAATTTAATAGTGCTACCATACTTTTATCACAATTAAATACCAAACACATTTTCACACTGAAAAACTGAAACCCTATTTAAATAAAACTTAAGTTTTAATAAAAATTAGCTAAATACGTACTTAAATATTAAGTTAAAAACTGCGGGTTAGTCCAACGTTTCTCCAGTTTTTGTATACCTTCCAAAAAATAGGATTTTTCGAGGTCCTTAAAATAGGCATTTGTTTGGTCAATAATTTCATCGTTGGAGCAAAATCTCTTTCCACCGAGCCATTACTTTAGGTTTGGAAATAGGAAGTAGTCACTAGGGGCTAAATCCGGAGAATATGGCGGATGTGGTACCAATTCGTAGCCCAATTCATAAAGTTTTGCCACACACGTGTGCACTCGTGCATCATCTTGATGAAAAATAACTTTTTTCTTGGCTATATGGGGTCGTGTTCTTTTTAAATCCTCACTAAATCGGTCTAATAAGTTGGCATAATATTCGCCGTTTATTGTTTTTCCCTTTTGAAGGTAATCGATGTGGATTATCCTGCGTGCATCCCAAAAAAACTGTTGCCATCACCTTATTGGCCGACAAACTTACCTTGGAGCAGGTTCACCCGGAGAATGGATCCATGTTTCATCCACAGTTACAAAACGCCGCAAAAACTCATTCGGATTGCGGTTAAACAACTCCAAACAATCCTTTGAAGTTGTCACACGTTTACATTTATGGTCAATTGAGAGCAAACGCGGCACCCATATTGCAGACAACTTTCTTAAACCCAGCTGATCACTTAAAATCGAAACCAAAAATCTCACGCACTTTTTTTTTGGATTTTTTCGAAATTTTCAGGTGTACTGACCTCAATTGGCTGTCCGGAACGTGCAGCGTCATTTGTACTTTTGCGACCACAACGAAAGTCAGTAAACCATTTTTTACAATTGAAATCGATGTTGCAGAGTCCCCATAGTTTTTATCGAGCTTTTCCTTGGTTTTATTGACGGTTTTTTTCGCACTCGAAATTCACTTTTTTCCATTTTTAGAAAAATACACGAGGTTGCACGTTTTAAACGGCTGTTAAACGCAAAGTAAATGGCGACACTTGCTCAAAATTTGACAGTAGTCTATTAACAGGTGGTACTTGAGGGGAACAGTGTTGGATTTCATATAACTACGAGGGAAATTCGAAAAGTCACGGAGTTATTGATCCGCTCTCGTATCTTAGCCACTTCTAATAAAATAAATGCGATATCGTTTATTTTTAAATGTCTTCAATATCAATATCAAGAATAAAATTAGCCAGCAAATTTAATGATTTTTCGTTCAATACGTTGTCATGCACAATACACATACATATCGCTCATTTACTACAACAACAATTAAGTTTTGTGTTTTCATTAAATTGAAAACTTTAAACTCATTTTCCCTCAACTTGGTTTTTTTGAGTTATGATGTTTTGTAGTAGATGCGCAATATGTAGGTCACATTTAGAAAGAACTCACATTGCGAACAAAAGAAAAGAGATTTCTTTCTTTGGCTTTAGCTGCAAATTAATTAAAAATCTCTTCTTACAAAAGCAATGTAAAATTTTACAACATTCTCACGGTTACTGCAATCGAAAAAAGTCACCCAACGTTTCACAAATGTTTGTTAATGTGTGTGTGGGTGCTTATAAAATTAAAAAATATGCATATAAATTATACAAGAACTGCTTATTTGTGACAACGAAAGAAAAAAGATCTAAGCTAAAAAAATTTCTATAAAGTAGAAGAAAAAAAAACACGATTTGAAATGAATTGCGAAAAATAAAATTAAAATTCACATTTGGCTGTTGCATTTTGCATCAAATTACAGAAATACCACGCAAATGACATCAACTGTGAGCGCAGAATGAATGAATGAATGGATGGTAGCGAAAATAAGTAAAAAAAAAAAATTGCAAAATATAATCAAATTTCAATAAATTGAATGAACGAATATGTGTGTGTCATGCGTGTAAAAATGTCTACCATGCATGTGTGTGTATGCATGTGTGTGCCTTGCATGTGTGTGCCTTGCATAGTGGTTTTCAGCAAGCACAACAGTGTTGCCAGAAAATGATGATGAGAGAATGCTAAATCGATCAAAAAATTCTGCTAAAATGTTCTACAGAAGAAAAGTATAATGCCAAATTTAAATGTAGAAACAATTATTGAAATAGCTTTGAATTTCATGTAGCACATACAAACATAAAATAGTTAATAATTGGTGTTTTTTAGAAATGTTACAATTACGTTTAAAGTTTATTTAACTCTCCAACAATCCCTAATTATTATTTTACTTATTCAGTAAATAAATATTTTTTTTATTAAAAATACATTTAAATTGATTATTGGATCCTATGCTCATTTCATTTTTGCTAGTGCAGATCATCAGGGAAAGGAACCTTTGCCCTGCAATACATGCACATTTATGAGAAAAATCCTCTAACAAATTAAAATTATTAATTTTCAACAAATTCTGCCAGAAAGCATTTAGCAGAATTTTTTGAAAGTTGAATGCTTTTTAACTAATGAAAATGCCAGATCTAGCAGTGAAAATGCTAAAATGGCAACAATGAAGCAGAATCACAATTATACGAATATCTATACCAGGTTTCCATTCCTAGGTCCATTGAATCAGTTTCATTGTGACAAACAAGAGCTAGTCATGTTACTAATCATAGTTACAGGACAGCGGTGAATTACACTCAAAAAAACAGACATGTACTATTATTAAGAAAAAAAATAAATTCTAAATTTAAGTAAAAAAATCTCTAAGTTTAAATAAATTTTTCTGAGTCCTAGTAAATTTTTACAAAAATCTAGTAAAAATTACTTAATATGAGTAAAATAAATATAAATAGTTCATACCCTTAAAAATAGTTCATAAAAATTCACATAGATTTTCTACTCAAGCCAACCGTCCGTATTGCAGAAACAGAGGGTTAATTTAATATAATATAATTACTATAACAGTCGTAAAGCAGCTCTGGGCGAGTCAACATCAAGCGTCGTTGGCAATTATCTCTTAAGTGCAACCAGGCCACTGTTGTTTATTGGCCTTCGAGAGTTTTGCGTCTCGCTCGCACTGGTTGACTGAGCTGCCACGGATAACCGTATATTCTTGCGGTTCTTCTGTGGAATTTATTTAACAACCACGTTGCTACTTCCTATGTGAAGGCATAGGTCGTGTACAGTCAGTCACAAAAACCTTTTTAAAATACTGTTAATAACATCTTGGGCATATGGTCTAGTTACTCCGCCCATATTTGTGCAACCATATTATGCAAATTTACTTTGTATAATATGTATAAATAAATAAATAAATAATTACTATAAACTAGTTCATTAATGAACTAGAAATTTAGTAAATATTTTACAGCTTTGGAGCCATACGACAACTTTTTTACTTAAATTTAGAACATTTTCCAAAGTTTTAGTTAATTATTTTTTTGAGTGTAGTCTAGTAATTTTGAACATTTTCATTTTACTTTTTAGCCCACTGTGCATTCAGCTGCATTCAAAATTTTACATGCATCGGTATTAAAAAAAAAACTTATATTTTTTGTAACATCGTTTACTGCCAAAAATGACAGAGAAAGAAAAAAACTTCATCATATACGAGTATGAATTACGCAGATATTTTTGAAAATGCGATATTAATTTTCAATCGAAAATCAAATCAACTAAAATGACAACGATACAACCACATCCATACAATCAAACACACAACTACTATTAAATTAGGTGTGTCCCGAAAATTTGTCGGTAATTTGCAATAAACTTAATGAATTCATAATAAAAATGTTTTTCAATAATTTACTTTATAGTAAATAAAATTTTATTTTATAGAAAGTCCAAGCTGACGTTTTTTTTTTCTAACCAAAGCGAGACCTTGCTAATGTACATATATTAAAACGTATAATTTGTTAAACAAATTGTTGCAAAAAGATGATAGCAGATCTGCAAGCTCAACTAAAGAATGAGCTACATAAAATAATAGATAGAGGGATAGAGAGTTGAAATTTACTGAGACCAAAATAATAAAGAAGGTTAATCTAACCAATTTTAACCTGCTTAGTTTTTTTGCCATTAAAATGAAGAAATTTTGACTCTAGTTAATCTTAATAGTCTTAATTCTTAATTTACATCAATCTAAATAGTTTTTTCGATTCAGTTTTCAGTCAACAATATAATAAATTATTTTATTTCCTTGCTTAATCTCAGAAAACAGAAGAACGTTTAATCTAACTAATTTAAATTGTTAGTTTTACTGTAACTAAAAGTTTCGGCTTGTGACCGGTGTAACAAGCCACTTTGGCTGGTTAATCTCATTAACAAACAAATTTCCATAGAAAATAATTTGTTTTGTAAACTTTTTGTAAACCAAAACTATTTTCTCTGATCTATGAAACATTTTTGTTATTAAACCCAACTGAATTGTTTATATTTTTGCGGCCTTATTTATAAAAGTTATTAAGGCTTTATAAATTTTCAGACAAAATTTTTCTTATCAAGCCATTATAAAGACAATTTTTGTCATAAAAGTATTTTTAAATAAAAAACTAGCCATCATAGGAAAAATTTACTGATCTAAATCCCCTTCTATGCTCCCTTCGGTGTCCGCCCAAGAGAGATTCCACTGTACTTAAAAGTAACAGACCAAAAAAGTTTCCCTCAAGTAGAAGAAAAATAAGCAAATTAACTGGCATGCGCATAATTAGAAAAGAACAAACGACAATGGCAAGACTGTTGTGAATTTAGAGATGGTAAAATTGAGCTTTCATTACAAAAAAAATTTCATTCAATTGTAATACGAGGAATCAAAACAATTCACATATTCCATTTGCACTGGAAAGTCTAGGACTAGTATTATAAAGCTGAAAATTTTGTATCATCCCTTTTAGACACGGAAAGTTTACTTTGCAAAGTCTTAATTCAGCTGGGAGAAAGACAGAAAGAGATGGTATTACCTCCTCTGTCTTTCACACAGCTGACTTAAGACTTTGCCAAGTAAACTTTCCGTGTCTAAAAAAGGTATATGCTTCCATGTTTCTATGTTCATATGTTTGTAAGAGGTATTCTCCGGAACTGGCAAACCGATTTAAAAAATGTTTTCAACAAAATGAAATAATGAGACCTACTAACGGAAATAGGCTAGGTAAGGTCCCACTAAAATGCTTAGGCAACGCACCAGGGGCGCTAAGACTTCTAATCTCAGAAAATACTATTTATCGTTTTAGAAGCAATAGTTTCAACATAATTACGCCTCTCCGAAAATATCTAAGGAATTTTGATGAAATAGATAGACCATAGATAGATCATTGTAAACAAAACAACGGGTAAAAAATACATTAATTGAGGCAACGTTTTGTTGGGCTCAGCTAGTGAGTATATAAAGCTGAACTCTGCATTAACTGACAACACATACAGAGGACCAAACAAAATAACACTGATGGTGAAGGTGTGACACATAGTTGTTCCGTTCTGCTAGTGTTTGTCAGAATGTTTACAATTAACTTTATCAAATCATAAATATAGAAACATATTTTCCTTTTAAATAAAAACAATTAAAAATACTGCACTAGAAAGTCCGATAAGAACAACCATATTTAAATATATCGAGCATTTTTTTGATTTTATCGTAAGCGACTTGTTATCGAAAATACACTTTTTTATTGAAATGAAAATTTTAGGGGCCTACCCATAGTTTAGAATTATTAAACCGCCAAAATTTTTTATAACGTTTACGATACTCGCTGTAAAATTGTATCGTAAGCGTAAATTTACGTACAAAAACATATTTGAATATTTCAAAAAAAAAACCTATGCCTGAAAACTTTAAATTTTGTCGCTTACGATAAAATCGAAAATAAGGCTCGATAAATAACTGAAAAAAATCGATCTCTATTTAAATCCCAACCGTTTACTGAACTTAAGATATTTAACTTAACTTAAACTTCTATTGCCTTACCCATCTTTTTCATCGCAAATACATACATACACATGTACGAGTAAGTATGTAAGAAATACAGGCGTTCTCGTTCATATTTTTTTGCATGTCAAATGGAAACTCTGACAATCAACCCGCCACAAGTCTAAGTCATAAAAAGTCTAGGGTTTTAAATTGTGTCAGCATGCACAAGCGTAAAGCGCAATGTGCATGTGCATTTTTGCAACAACATGTTTCTGTTGTTTGTTGTACTAACGACAGTAACTCTGAGCTGCGTTGCGTTATGTTTCTTGCTATGTAATCATTATGCATTGACTTCAAAGCGAATCGTCATCAACATCTAGTGATGAAACATTCCTTACTTTTCCCTTTCAAATTGGTTTTGTGGAATGACAAAAAGAAAGAAAGAATAATAATACAAGCTTCAAACATGCATACATACATACATACACACATAACGTTACCTCAATATAGAAAGGTGCTTACACATTTTTTTAAATCGATTTTTTTGTTTACATATTTCGATAGAAGAAGTATCGAATGTATCGAAAAATGCAAAAATTTCGATTAAAAAAAAAATAATAAGTAAGGGCCTTTCTATTTTAAGGTAACGATATGTATTTTTTAAGCTGATATCCTGGCTAAAGTTGTATTTTATATATACATACGTACATATGTACATGTATATGTGTCCGTACGTACACACATTATTGCTACAGTATTACAAATGTGCAGCTAAAGATGCGTACATTTTGTACATTCGGCACTTGTTTCGCCCGGTATGACTGTCAAATGTATGGATGAGCCATTCCTGCGAGCTGCCAGTTTTTCATGATAAATTGACAGTCGGGTGAAATGGATCAAACAAATTGTCAATAATTTTTTCATTTATTTTTTTGCATGTCAGCAATTTTTAGCAAAATATGTAATGTCAATGTAAATTTTTGCTTTTGCCTTTTAACATTTGCAATAAATATGTTTATGTACGAAATATACGAGTATACATACATACACATGTATGAACGAATGTGCATGCTTGTGTCGATATATATTTCACATTCATAAGTACATATAAAAGTATCTGCGATTGTACGAGTATGCATGTACACTGGCGAGCAAAATTCATGCCTCACGACGCACTATGGGGGAATTGAGAAATTAAATGGAAGTAAATCTACAACTTCTATCTAAACGGATAGTTCGATTTTATTATTATTTTATGGAATAGGTATAGTCGAGTTTAAGGTTTGGACTTTGTATTCCTTAAGGCTGCAGAGTCACAGTGGGCCAAATGAAAACTTTAGCACGAAATAAATTTTTTTAGTTTGGATTCGATGTCTGCGACAGGCTGTTTTCTCGAGAGCTACGGACCTAAAACTTTGGTCGCTACAACAGCAAGTATATGACAGTTAAATATTATAAGATGTTTTCAAGCGAGCAAGGAAATATATTGAAATTCTAATGTAATAAGTGAAATTTATTTGCCACCAGGGTAAGCGATGTCTATATGCATTTCATTGTTGCTTTAACAAATCGTCAGTAGACTTCAACCACACATTTTGAACAGTCACAAGCTTGTTATCTTATGCACAAACTTCTAAAAACTATTTGAGAATTCACAAATAATAATATTTTTGAATATTTTAAAGTAACAATGAAATGCATATAGACATCGCTTAACCTGGTGGCAAATAAATTTCACTTATAATATAATTATGACAATATGTCGAATAATAAATTTCTTGAATTCTAATGTAATATACAGCAAATTTCAAAGTTAGTGCATTTTTATGCAGACTACGCCAACTAACACTAAAATTAAAATAATTAAAATTAAGGAGTATTCTCTCAGTTAACGTTATTTTTACTATGTAATTTTGACAACTTGCTGTGTCTTGGAAACCGTAAGAGGCAAACTTTTGAAATTTTCCAAAGCGCTAAAACTACAAAATCCCAAAATTAAAAAAATTCCGAAACGAAAAATTAGTAAAACGAAAAATATCACCAAAAATAAAATACATCGCTAAAATGCAAAAAATACCAGAAGTAAAAAGGTCACCAAAAAAAACTAAAACAATCTCCAAAAACCAAAAGAAAATCGCTAAAACAAAAAAGGCAACAAAACTAAAAAATCGCTAAAACTAGAAAAAAAATCGTACGGAACCCTTCATGTGCGAATTAAAGTCGAACTTTACTGAATTTATTTTATACTAATAATCTTTTCACATTCTGCTTTTTAATTCATACAGTTGTCCCTTTCTCGCAGAACCTGTGTCACAGATGATTTTAGATTTTTAAGTTTTTCATTGAAAAATCCTAAAGCTTCATTACAGTGCAGCTTTGACTCGCACACGAAGGGTTCCTTACGCCACTAGTTTCTTTTTTCCTTTTTCTTCGTATTGACGCTTTTTTAAGTTTTGGTGTTTTTTTTTGGATTCTAACGATTTTTTCGGGCTTTGGCTATTTTTTTCGTTTTTTACAATACATATTTTTACTTTTGCCGATTTTTTTGGTGTTGACGCTTTTTTTGGTTTGGCGTGTTTTTTTTGTATTTGGCTTTTTTGCATTTGGCGATTTTCGTCGATTTTTGGCGATTAATTTTTTTAAGTTTTTTGGCGAACTTTTTACTTGTGGTGCTTGTTTTGCATTTAAACGATTTATATTATTTTTGGTGATATTTTTCACTTACCAGTTTTGCTCGCCACTGTACAAAAGCTATAATGTTATCAATTTACGATTATTTACACATGCGATGTATCGCTGAATATTTGTTGCTTTTAGCTTATTATGGCAAATATTTGACTTTACAAGATCTACAAATTTGCATAAATGCATATTTCCTTAAAAGTTTAATTTTTTCATTTCTCTACGAAAATACAATTTTTGGTATGCAATTTTCTGATTTTTATATATTATTATCTAAATTAGAGTAGATGACAGGATGCAGTGTAATTATAGAGCTTAAGATAATTTCATTAAAGTTTTCTAATCAAAATTTGCAGAATAAATTCAAAATGTTTTAAACGCTTATGATAAAGTTTTGGTTAAAGGAAAATTAATTTCGTTTTAAAATATGATGGAAAAAATATTAGTGGGAGCAAAAGTTATGAACAAAAAAGAAGAATAAGTTAATTTTAAGCCACTAATGCTAAATCATTGTATTTTATACGCTCACTTCACTTTTGGGATGATATGTTTTGATTTGATTTTTAAATTTTTGCATTAGTTCGCTTTAAAATGATTTGGGGAGAAAACTCGCAAAAAATTCCCTTCTCTTTTATATTTACAATACGAGTACTTACTTTTTTTCCAGGGAAATTGTTATTCATAAGAGAGGAAAGGGAAAAATTCCCGGGGAATTTAAGTTTAACATTTGTTAACGCACTATTAATCCCAAATTATTATTATAGTTATTCAGTAAAATATTTTTTTTATTAAAATTACATTAACTGAAATTGATTATTGAGGGGTTTAGCTGGATCCTATGCGCATTTCACTGCAGATCATCAGGGAACGTTTACCCAAAAATTTCCTTAGAACAACTAGAGTTATTATGTTAAACTTTCATTTAAACATATGAGAAGTTCAACTAATATCAAAGTTGAAACAAGAACTCAATCAACATCTTTTATATTTTCTTACTTTACCAATGCCACATTGGGTAGTGTGAATAAAAAAAAATGCATTTGCGTTTTACTTAAAATTTAAAAAACAAACATGCGTATTTAAGGTTTTACAATAAATTTTTAAGTAAAAAGCAAATGCTTTTTTTATTCACACTACCCATTGGCTGACTTTTTTCAGCTCGAATTGTAGTTGTAAGAAGTATATAAAGAAAAAAAAATGTAAATAGCAACAACAGCTATTCACGAATAGAGTGTTGCCAAACAAGTACTTTTGACAGGGGAATTGTTATTCATAATTTACTGAATATTTAAATGTCATTCATTAAATAATATTTAAATTTCATTCAATTTAGTCGTTAATTTTCCAATGCGCAATTGGTTCGTGCCACTAAAAACAAATTAAAAATTTAAAACCAAAATTGTCTCTAACTACGAACTTTTGCATGAGCTGGTCCGTCTGCACATTTGTATGCATTTATGTAAGTACATATGATGTTTATGCACAAAAGGCAATTTGTGTAAGTTGGGCTCTGTTTATGGTGTAATTAATAAATGACACGCCCGTTTTTGTAAATGTGTGCATTCAAAGGCGTAATGCAGATGCAAACACACACATGACAATGCTCATAAATACAAAATGCATACAGAATAACAAACAATCGCCAACAACCCAAAGCTATGACACAACTATAAACATTGTAAAATCCTTTTAGCATATTTGCAGCAAGTATTTAGTGTGTGATTGTTCGCTTAATGAAAAAAATTTACTTTAACATTACATTCGTCCTTAAAATATCAAAGAAATAATTTATAGCTACAGGACAAAGATGTGGTGAGCTAGAGAACTCTGGATTTAACAGGGATGGTTTTTTGCAAGATTTTTCATAACTTGTTCATGAAAAAACGTTGCAGAAGTAGTTTTCTGTTCATATTGGGAAAAATATATGAAATTATGTATCTTCAACATTTAAAGTTTTCACGCGAAATAATTTGGCAGTTGTATCGCATGGAATTGAAAAACCAGCATATGGTGTGTTTATACAAACATAAGAAATCGTAGCATAGTTTCGGGAGCTGTTTAATATTGTTTACATGTTAAATTATTGGTACGTAATAATCAATGTGAAATGACGTAGAGGGTATTTGTTTTTAATCTTTTGATTAAAAAAAGATCAGCGTTTATTAAAATTTTTTTTAAGTTAAAATAATTTAAAACCCTTTCTTCAAGTTCTTATCAACTGAAATCATATTTGGGAAGCGAAATTTGTATCTTCTTTATTCTTTTAATAATCATACAAATTTCGCTTAACGTGTGCTCATCCACAAGCAAATAAAATAAAACAAAAAAAGTATTAACAAAAGCATCATATCGTTCTCTTAAATTAAAAAGGCGGCAGCTCATTATTTTTTTTAAATCGAGTTTTTTATACATTTCAATAGAAGAACATCAAATATATCGAAAAATGCAAAAAATTTCGATTACAAAAAAAAAAAATAATGAGTTAGAACCTTTCTATATTAAGGGAACGATATGTATGAAAAAAAAATTAAATTAAAAAAATACAAATAAATAAATGGTTATTATTTCATTAAAATACGGCAATTTAAACAACAAAATGAAAAAGCAACTTCAACAATAACCAACAGAAAAAATGTTATAACAACAAATGTTGAAAATGAAATAAAAAATAAATTGCATTTCAGAGATTAAAATTAAAATTTAACATAAACATTAATGCACTCATACAACACATGCACAATTTACGCCTCCTATTCCGGTATGATGATTGTTGATACAAGTCTATGTGCAAGAAAATATTTTAATAATGAATTTAATGAAAATAAATTTATTTTTTTATTATTATTATTTTTCATATATCACGAGTATCTTGTGCACTGTCATTAATTATTTCAGGCCACTTCATGCGGTAAATTTAATTTTTTTTAGTAACCGCTTTAGTTCTAAAGCATTTAATTTGGCGACTTCAACCAAAATAAATGAAGATTATTTTCAGGCTATGAGACGTTCATTGCATTTCATTTTACATATTTATAATACTCGTACCAATAAATTTACAGCATCGAGCTGTTTTTATTTCTATCATCATATTCTAGATATTTAATTAGATAATTTTACAGAATTTTTCGTGATGTATACGACTTCATATATAGAAGCTTTAAATAAGTTAATGATTGCACTTTGAATACTCGGTAAAAAAGAACATAAAAAAATAGAGCTTTATTCGGTCTGTTCTTATAATTCAAAAAGCTAAATGTCCGTCCATCCGTCTGTCCGTCACAGGATGTTTTCTCAAGAACCGTAAGAGCTACAGAACTGAAATTTTCACAGCATATGTAAAAATATTTCACAGTTGAAACTTTTACAGCTGATTGTTGGAAAACATAAAGAATAACATGTAACAAAAAGTTGAAAATTGCGTCATTACAGATTTAAGAGCTTTGCACTAGCTCTAATAATAATAAAGTCGTATATATATATCATTTAATCAGGCTAAAGTTCGTATCGCTTTGTAAGCCAAATTACATGTGATAATTATTAATGAACAAATAACACCTAAAGTTAGTTGTAAATATTCTGACAAATACGTAGTAGAACGGAACAACCAGCTGTTTTCGAAGGCCACTAAACCTTCATCATTAGCGTTCTTTTGTGTTTGGTCCACTGTGTGTGGTGTCAGTTGATGTAGATTTCTGCTTTATATACTCAGCCATTATTGCAAATGGAATATGTGAATTGTTTTGATTCATCGTATTACAATTTGCTGAAAGGTTTTTTTTTTATAAAATTAAGAAAGAAAACATTATATATGTCGATTATCTACAATCGTAAATAATCAAGTTTTGTCAAAAAAAAAATAAAAAATTTAAAAAAATATGTCGCTTAAGCTCTTTTGGCGTTTATCTGTATACTTAACCCGTCGGAAATTCCGTTGACTTTAAACTAACTTTAAGCTAACTTTTTCAATCAATTTTCAATTTTCTAATCAACTGACTCTTTTAACATTGTGATGCCCTAGGCGGTAGTCAATTGTCTCACTTTGCATTACTTTTCAACTAGCTTAAAGTTGGTTTTATTTAAGTGAGCTGGTTGTAAGTAAATTAAAAAAAATCCTGGAGTTCGAACTATGTAACTTCACACGTTGTATAGTCAACGCGCAACTACACAGCTAAGCTACCATCTAAAATAACAACAGAAAAATTTTAATATAAAATTTAAATGAGTTTCAAAGTACATAGCTGAGAGTAAATTTGTTGGCTCTCACTTAATTCGATTCGAATCGTACTCAACTTAAGAATTTATTTTTGATTTGTTCTGGATGACATTGCAGTTAGCTTTTAGTTAGTCTAAGAAAAGATGACTATAAGTTAATTATTTTTGTAGTCAACCACACATTCTCTTTATGTTAAAATTTTTCGTTTTTCGCCTTCTCGTACTTTTGTACATTTCTGTCTTTTATTGAGAGAATTTATAATTTCCTCTCATTTTACCGAACTTTACCAAAGAAAGAAACAGACCTAATGATTTCCCTCGCATTAATTCAATAAATAAACCTTAGTCGCACACATAATTTTGGGTATTTAGTATTTATAATATAATTTAAATATGCATACATTCATTTTTATTTTCTGCATTTCATATTAAAAATTTTAATTTATGTATTAAACATTTTACACGTTATGCATTGAGCATAGACTGACTATATTCCAGCAATTATGCAATTCACTGTTATTTAAAACGAAAATGCATATAAATCATCATAATTAAAATTAATTAAACATACAAGATAAATTTAAACTCATGTAAACAATATACGCAAAAGTAATAATAATAATAATTCACATTTGCAAAATATAATATTTAAAAAAAAATAATAATAGATATTACTAAATATGAATGAATGCATAAAATTATTGTAGTAAATTCATATATAGGCTTATTCATATAAGGTATACGCGCCTCAATTCGCATTGAAAAATTCATACTTGGGATGTCAAGAAAATGTAAGGGAAACTTTGTGATCAAATCTGAGGGATATTCAAATTGCAAGCTGCGAAAATAGTCGTGGCCCTACTTTTGGGAAAAAAAAGAGAAGAGACGTATCTTAGGACAGCCGGTTATAGCTATGCTGCTTAGCTATATAAATGATTATGCTATAAAATTATATTATATGATGATGTCAAATTCGCCGCAAGTATTTCGAAACGTTTGCATTTATTTCCCATTATTTTCCTTTCTATCGGCGTACGATTAAATTAATGTATTGTTTGTGGCCGACGCCGGTTCTTTGGTTTGTGCTCATGTGCAAAAACAAATTGGGCAATCCTTCTCATTGGTTTTGTTTCACTCACTTCATGGAACGAAAAAAAAAGCTAAATTAAACCATTTGTTTCATTTATTTTCGTACTCTGGTTTTAAGTACAATGAAATCAAAACAAAAATTAATTTATAATTTTAATAGTGTCGATTATTTTAGTTACGAAAATCACGTCCTAGCTCCTGTATCGTGACATAAATAGCATAGCTATAATATATATCTGTGGTTTTCATGCTTAACAGCGTATGTTTAAAAATCGAACTTTTTTTCAGTATTAATTTTCAGTATTATTATTAAAATTATTTTTTTGATTGTGTTGTTCTTTTAGATAATTTTGTAAAATTTTCCGCGACCTTTTGAAAAATCATTTAATATAAAACAATTTGACATTATGAACTAGAAATTAGAAATATATAATATACGAGTATGTTGTTATTCATAAAACACACATATATATGCTATGTGTTTTTTTAAATGCAGATCTATATATGTTTTAAATTTGATCACAATCGTTTGAGTTGTTAGCCGATAAAGAGCAGCAAATAAACAAAGTTATCTTCCGAAGGCCGAGCGGACATACGGACTGGAGAGCGAATATGATATTCACTGTAATACGGTTGCTAAAAGCTCTTTCTTTAATAGATCTCTCTGTGCTGAAATATTTTCTTCGTATGGAGGGCTTATCGCCCCCACGACCCTCTTTAGGATTTTTCCTATTATTTTTTCAAAGCAACCCTGTACGAAATTAAACAAAAGAAAAAGACGGTGGCGTTGGCTGAAGTAGTCAGCAAGTTGACTACAAAACCGAAAGTCCCGAAGGTTCGAGCCCGGTACTCAACCGTCATTAAATAACAACAGCACGCATTTTTCTGATGTGCATTAGTGCCGCTTTCTATCAGTTGTTGTAGGAAAGTTCAAGTGATGAAGGCTTAGACACTGGTCACTGAGCTACAGCGGCTTCAGCGGATACTAATCCTAATGTAACATTAGAGCGCCCTCCTGCGTTGTGTAGCAGAATCACCGGCGAAGTAAAATAACCAATAAAATGGTTACCAAGCATGGCTTCGAAATTTAATACGCCTCATTGACATCAGAGGCGCTGCAACACTGCTTTATTAAAAACGTGTAAAAAAGGCAGAGTTGTAAAATAATGAAGCTTTCTTATATCTCCTACTTCATCATGTGCCTTCTCAATCACTATTCCTTTCCTAAAGTAGGCATTCATTGCCTAAGTGTTACTTCTCTTTAAAAAAAAAAAAAAAAAGATAAGTATTCCAATCGGTCAAGCTGTTTTTGAGTTTTAGCAAGCCTAACGAACGGCTGTGATGACTGAGTGAGCGAGACATACAGAAAATACAATTGTCTTCCAACTCGTGACATTTTTATAAGTCCTCTGTGTTCAAAAGTGCCCTTCAATATATATTCTTTGTTTAGGGTTCCGTGCATCAAAGGTGAAAAGGAACCCTTTTGTTTCTGCTACGATGTCAGTCATCTGTCTGTCACAAGCTGTTTTCATGAGAACCGTAAGAGCCACGTAAATGAAATTTTCATAAAATATGTAAAACAGTTAAAAATTAGAGGGTGTTCTAAAATGAACAGACAATTATATTTAGACACAGACTGCGCCAATTAGCACTGAAATTTAAAAAATCAAAATTAAAGGATATTCTGTCAGTTAATGTAATTTTGACAACTTGCTGTATCTTGGAAACCGTAAGAGGCACACTCTTGCAAAAATCAAAAACGATAAAACAAACAAAAAATCAAAAATAAAAAATCAAATCGAAAAAAATCGTCAAAAACCGAAAAAATCGCCAAAACGTAAAACAAGAGACAAAACTAAAAAAATCGCTTAAGCTAAACTAAATCGCCAAAAAACTAAAAAATCGTTAAAAACGAAAAACACGTCAAAAACCGAAAAAAAAATCCAAAAAGGAAAAAACGCCAAAACTGAAAAAAATCGCCAAAAGCCGAAAAAAGCTTTACCATGTACTTAATTTTATTGAAAAAATTTCTCCATCAGGTAAGATATTCGATTACACAGCTAAAGTTCGTATTGTATTACATATTTAGTCGCACTTTACTGATTTTATTATTTAATAAATGATTCACTCATACTTTGATAAGCTAAATATATCGTAAACATGTGCAAATACTAAAAAAACAAAAATCTGAAAAAGACAAACTATAAAATCCATTATTTAATATGCCTAATGGTAGTGTGCATTTCAAATTGTATTTGAAATTTATAAAATTTATAACGGCATCATCAATATTTCATTATAAACATCCTGACACCATCATTAAATAAATATTTAAAAGAAATTATTATATAAAACAAAACCGACACTGCAACACTTTGAAATATTGCAAAATAAATATGGAGAAGAATTTATTTGTTCACTAATTAAAATTCAATAATGCAACAAATAAAAAACTAAATCAAATGAATAAAAATAATAAGTAATTTAATTAATAAATGATTGTATCAATAAATGATAAATAAAGTTACAGAAAATCGATTGTTAATAACAAAAAAAGTATTTCAAAGGCCACATTTAAATCTTCTCATTGAAGTCTTAAAAAAAAAGAGAAACCAAAAACAATGAATTATTTTATTTTTATCCAATATTTTGCTGCCACTTTGGGTAGCTTCTGCAGAGATTTTTTAGGACTATTTTCTCGAGAACCGAGTACAAGTTGCGGATCTGCAATTTTCACAGAATATGTAAAACTTGGAAGCTACAGCAACAATTATATGACAGTTAAAAATTAAAGCATCCTGATGTAATATACAGACAATTATATATAAAGACTTGAAACTTTCAATGTTAGTGTATTTTCTACAGATTGAAATTTAAAAAATCAAATGACATTCTATCAGTTAATGTAATTTTGAAACCGTAAGAGGCCAACTCTTGAAATTTAAAACTAAAAATCCCAAAATTAAAAACAACTAAACGAAAAATCCCCAAAATGAAAAAATGGTTAAATGAAAAGTATCACCAAAAATAAAATAAGTCGCTTAAATGCAAAAAAAAAAATCTGCAAAACTGGAAAAAAATCATCAAAACAAAAAATAATTTATTGCTTTTACTCCAAATCATGGGGGCATAGTGCTAAAACACTAAGGGCCTGGTTCACGATATCGACAAGTCGAACGTTGTCGCATACTTACATTGAAAACAAAAACAAATTCTAAAATTTTGTTGTTGTTTCCAATGTAAGTGTGCGGCAACGTTCTACTTGTCGTATCGTGAACCAGGCCCTAAGAATATGTATTTTTTTTTTTTTTTTGCAAAATACACTAAGAAAAACACAAACAAAAAATCGTCAATAAATCGCCAAAACGAAAAAACGCCAAAGCTAAAAATGGGTCGCTACTAAAAAGTCGCCAAAACGAAAAAGCGCCAAACTACAAAAGTCTCTAAAACTAAAAATAATTGTAAAAAAACAATAAAAATCGCCAACTGAAAAAATAGCCTAAACGAAAAAGCGCCAAACTAAAAAAAAACGCTAAAACTAAAAACATGAATTGTAAAAAAAAACAATAAAATCGCCAAGAACTGAAAAAATCGACAAAACGAAAAAAAAACATCAAACCTAAAAAAGCATTTGTACTAAAAAATCGCCATAAGCCGAAAAAAATCGCTAAAAGGAAAGAAGTGCCGTACGGAACGCTTCGTGTGCGGGTCAAAGTTGCACTTTACTGAATTTATTATAAAAAACCCAAAGTGGCAGCAAAATGTTGTTTAAAAAACTAGAACAATTCATTGTTTCCTAAAACAGATCTAAAGGAAAATCAATAAAGTTTAAAAAAATATCTAAGTTTTATATTGTTATTTGGTAATAATTGTAGCACTTATTATTTTTTTCTTTTTAAGTTTACTACAGTTAAACATTTTTAAGGCTTTTTAATTTTCAAAATTGTGCAAATGAATTTTAAAATTTTAAATTACATACTTTAATTCGAAAGATTTTCAAAAGATGTGTGAACTAAACTACAAAATGAACAAATCCATTTTGTTTTTCCATTGGTATGAATTGTTTGTCGTCAAGTGAATTAAATAGTTTTATTTGTTTGTTACAGCATATACTCGTACATGCACTCACACACACACACACACATATGTACATATATTTTAGTTATTATTGCTGGAACTGCTTCCATTGTTTTATTTAATTTGATTTATTTTACTTATGTTTACTATTGCTTTCGTTGTTATATTAATTCCATTACTCTATATCATTCATTAACCGAAATGGTTTAAACTTTAATCGAATACCGTTTATATTCATACTTTTTTACTGATACATACATAATAGTGTTGTTAATCGAACAATAATTGTGCGAATATTCGAACAATTCGCATGAACAAAAATTTTGCAATTTATAATAAAAAATTATTCGAATAATTTTTGTCGAAAATTCGCATATTACAATAATTTTCTTATACTGCATTTACATTGTACCAAAATCTATTATATTTGATTTGAAATCTTCATCGAAATCCATGTCGTTTGCGCTAAATTTTTTGGACATTTTTCTAGATTTCGTATCCAAGACAAAATCCTTTGACTAAAGTTGTAACCCAAAAAGTGATTATTTACCTCATTCACACACCTTCAATAGAAAATTTTGTAGAGCTTAGCTAATTCACTCACTTTTCCAGGGTAGTAAAAAATAAATAAAAATATTAGATTTTTGTAGAAAGCAACTAAATTTCGCTCGAAATCTCGTAAGTACTAGATTTAGAGACACTGTAACGGCCCTATTAGCTACTTTCATTAAAAATTAGTTTACATTTCACAACTTTCTAATGGGGTATTTACATTATCTCGAAATTTAGTACTTATGAGATTTCGAGCTAAGTCTTGCTGCTTTTTACAAGATTTGTCATTCAAAACAAAGTCGATTTTGTCAGTAGATTTGTAGGAAATCTAATGAAAATATGATACTTTCTTTACTACCCCGCACAATATTTTTATTAAAAAAAAAGAAGTTTGAATTAGCTACGGTCTGCTTGAAAAGGTGCGTGAATTGGCTACATTGCAGTTGTTTGGTTGTAATTTTCGAAATTATTCAGTTAATGGGTTTTGCTTTGAATAAAAAAGTCTTGATAAATCTCAAAAAAAAAACTTGGTGAAAGCGGTATAGATTTTAATTAAAATCTGCCAGCTTTTGTGCAGGTGTAAACGCCCTATAACTAACAATATTTGGAGATATCAAAGAACAGAACACACAAACTTCATATCGTGCCGTCACCGCCAAAAAAGAAGCTTAATGAAATCGTAAGGAAATTTGACCAGCAACTTTCAGAAATAACCTGAACAATGTTAATTCAACTGCTGCCATTTCGATTACAAGCCATTGAAGCGTCTTCTCAGTATGTAAGTTCTAAAATTTTTTAAATTTTTATCAAATTTTAAAGTTAAATGCATTCGTTATTAACCTATTAAAAATACATTCTTACTGGAAATTTTAGTTTTAATATTTGCAAATGTGTTTGGTCTGTTCGACGTGATGTACTTCATTCATTTATTTTCTCCACATAAAACACATAAATCTTTAAAATTTATTATTTTAATACGCATTGCGCTCAAAGTTAATAACTGCTAACGGAAAATTCTAAATAGAATTTCAAATTCTCAACAGATACAAAAAACAACACGACAATGAATAACAAAAATATCGTATTTATATCCATAAATAAGCATTTTCGCATGCAAATAAAAAGTTTGGTTTAAAAAAGAGCATATTATTAAATTTTATAGTGAAAATCTGTACGAAAAATTAGTTCATATTAAAAAAAGGAGATTAAAAAGTTCTTGCTACTAAGCTTTCTGATTTCCATGAGCCCAAAACAAAACCGTTATCATGCCTCAACCACCGTATTCAGAAACAACAGCTCCTGAGCGATGTCCATGCGACGTTGTTTTTGTTCAAAATTTAGTAAAAAATCGACGAGCACACCAAAACACGACTAACCTTTTTATCTGTCAAAAACAAACTGACAACCCAAAATGGCTGATATTGCCAACATATATAACAGACATTTGTACCAACATAACAGAAAAAAATGCGAAAATCGAACATACGTAACTCACGAAATTTGAAAATAACGGTTATTTTTTTATCAGACCTCGTATGTACATATGAAATAATGAATAATGAAATTATAGTGCCTTACCTGGTTGCTATCTAGATCGTGATTTATCAATGCTGGCCAACGAGAGAAATATATTCTTGTATGTGAATTCATTCATTCATTCATAAGAAGTTGACTGTAGTTCGGTACTTTAATGCCACTTTGGCCAGCTATGCTCGATATGTATGTACATATGTATATTTAATATTGTACTTAATATATCGAGTATAGACTGATCTTTTCAACTGTTATAGTACAAAAAAAAACACCCATACTTTCCGATTTTTCTTGCTTATTCAAATGTATAAAAATCGTTAAAAAGAACTACAACAAGTTCACTCTAACAAACAAAATTTTTTATGTTAACATTATAAGTTCGGTTCTAATAATTTTTATTTTCTAGTTCTATATTATTATTATTATTATTACTCAATAGCTCAATTATTATTAATACTCAATAGCTCAATAGCTTTAAATCACTACATTTATGTTTTACATATTTAATTGTCCAACGACCGTAAAATACTATTTCCAACTTTTAATATTAAGCCCATATTTAGTGAAATTAAAGGTGAAATGAACTAACAATGTGCTCTTTTTATTTTCCATAAAGCCGCTAGAATATACACATTTTTGCATATGTACATATCGTCATATAAAATACAACAAGCCTTAACTTGCATGAGATCAAAAATCGCCTATAAATAATTAACGAAAATGAATCATCTCAAATTTTATTCGTATATGTCCAACAACGAAAGTCAAAAGGCTACTAAGAACTAAAGACATACGAGTATTATAAAATCTATGTTTCCTTTTTGGAATTTAGGTGACGATATGTATGAAAAAACAAGAATAAAATAATAATTATTAGGAGCTCAATAGACCATGAAAATACATACATTTGATATCTTAACTCTGATATAAGACACACAATTAAACAATCATTAAATGTAGGAGAAAAAATTTTACAATCTGTCGCCCTAATTTGCTGTGGTTGCAAAAACTAAAATTAAATAACCACCTTGATGCAAGTCACCACTACAGAGTTGAATAACTCCTAAGATTTGCACCAGAGACTACAACCTGCATTATTGTATGCAAAGTGCATGTTGGAAATGCTGTCGAGTGCTTATCAAAATCATACACCGGAAACTGATTACAACAACCAAATAGTTTAGGTATGGTTATACTAATAAATCCACCACAATGTAAATTTACCACTGATGTCAGAGTGGTGCTTTTCTCGACTAATAATCAAGAAATCTGTGGCAAAATGGAAAAATGCTGTCTTCGTCGTCTTAAACTAAAAATTAGAAAAATTTAAAATTTAAACTTAAAATTTTTTTTAAATTACTTTTAAATCATTATATCTTGAGTTTTATCTACTCCTCAGAAAATAAAAGTTATTCTTTAATTTACATATATTTATTCCTCACAAAATAAAAGTTATTTTGTAGCACTTCTCTATTATTTTGTTTGATTTTTCCAGTTTAAATTTGGAAAATAATCGTTATTTGAGGTCCCTTCTTATTCAGTTTATTTGTATGCTTTTTAAGATGCAGTAAAATTACTTTTTCTTATTTTATTTCAATACAAGATATTTTTGGGATTAGCTTGATGTCACTTCCCATTATATATAATTAATATGTACACATTTCTATTGAAGAAGTGTCAAGTGATATGGTGGTACAAGAAAGCAATATCTTTTACAGAAGCAGGAATCCATTTTAAAAGTCACTTACATGATTTGGGTTTGAAATGTACCTTAAAACAATATTTCCATACGAATAATTTTATTTTTTTTAGATACCGCCGTAAAAGTGCTGCACCGAAAAAATTATAAATTAGACTTAAGAACGTTTTACTTATTGGCAAAGAATTGTGTTCAGTGTATGTTTTTGTTAGTTTTGAATAGTAGATAGTTTAATAATTAAAATAAATTTCATACCAGTCGTTCGCAAAACATCTCATCACACGAGACTTGCTTTTAAAAATAGTGCTTAATTTTAAGTGTAATTTTTCACGCGAAATTAAGAGCTGGGGTGGATGCCGGTTGTATTAAAAAAAAATTATTTGTTAGAATATGCAGTATATGTACATACTCGTACAACCATATTTTCTATGTGACTTAACTTTTTTTTAATGTAGACAACCTTAATATAATTCTTAAAAATCACCCATAAGCTAAATATGTTTTCAATTAAAGCACTGGAATGTTTATAAAAATGTTTTGTTTGTTTTTTTTTAAACATTAATAAATACAACTGGTTGCATACCTACTCTCAAAATTAGTTCCCATGTTTACAAACTGGTTACAAAAAATAAGCGACAACTTGGAGAACGTGAGTTATCAGATGTGCTCTGATAAACACAAAGAAATAAAATCTTACTCCAGCAAACTGGGTCGAATGCCGGCAGACTCAAGCGAAAGCATTGCGACGTACTGATGTGTACGTGCATTAAAGGACGTAAACAAATTTTGCATAAACACATTTCTGTTCATGAAAATATTGTACTTAGTTAGCTACACAAATTAAAAAAACCACATACAGTGATCTCTGGGTTTAACGAATTTTCGGGTTAGTACATAATTTTATTTGTTACCCACAGATATTGCAAGTCTTCGAATAACAAGTTACTTTCGAATATCTATAATATATATGTATGTTACATAAATATTTTTCGAACATGTGTTATTCCATAAAAAAGTCAACCAAAAAAAATATTATATTAATATCAAAAATGTTTCTTTTATTTTTAATTATAAAGCTGAATAGTCTATAATTTATCATCCTTATTTATAAAAGTTATTAAGCCTTTGTAAACGGTTTTTCAGAAAAATTTTCATAAAAAAATTTTCTTATTAAACCTTTATAAAGCCTTAATAATTTGTATAAATAAGGCTGTATAAATATAAAAGCATTTATTTTTTTAAATTTTTTGACCGAAATATCCGACTGCAAAAATATTTTTTAACTGAGCCTTTTTTATCAATTCTTTCAAGTAGTAGGTATTATTTTTTATTTTTTGTAATTTACAAATTTTGTACTAACAATAACTTTACGCATTAGCACAAAAAAGGAGCACGGGGTTCTAATAACAGAAGTTTTTTGAGTCTGCTTTCACTTACACCTTAATGTCGCATACGTCTTTTAAAATCAATATTAATTTTTTTTCAGCAGTAAATAAGCATTTGTTATTGTTTAATTTATTTTGAGTTAAAGTACAATCAATATTAGCAAAGTTTATTGGGTTTAGTTCTCTTGGGAAAAAAAGTTGTCACGCCCGTATTTGTACTTAACCCATTTAGAAAAAATTAAAACAAAATTTTAATATTTCATAAATCTACATATAAACACCCATATTCATAAAATTTAAAATGAATTTGAAATGTATTTTTAAAATTTTTATATTTAAAATTTTTCATACAAAATTTTCCTAAAATGGATTTCGCTCTTTTTATTTTTTTATGGATATGGGGAAGACGATTTTCTTTCGCCTTCACTTTCACATTCACAAAAACAAAATTCTTCATAAAATTGCGCTGAATTATTTTCATATTTCTATAAGTGCACAAAAATAACTTTGATTTTTGTCGCGTACGTTTCTCGCTTGATATCGCCCAACAATTTTTCTTAAATATACTTCCTTCATTGCTTTAAAACACTTTTTAAGATCTTTAGATCATTCCATTCCTCTCTTGTTTTTTGCTCAACTAAAAGAGTTCTAGTGTTGCGTACGTCGCCTGGGGATTGCCCATATGTGCCCTTAATTATAAAATACTTCGAAATATTAAACAAATCTTAAAAAACTGCAATAAATATTTGATAAATAGTAAATATTAATTGAATGAATTTACCTCCGGCATCGTTATTTAAAGCGGTAAAACACTGTAAATTAAAATATACAACCTCTCAGATGTATTGTCTGGAGAGGAAATAATAGTTTTATTTTATTTTTTGCTCCAAGTTACTGTATGTATGGGGAAAAAATAATAATAAAAAACAACTATAGCGAATATACTCACAATCTTTGTGAGTACAAGCTGTGGTTGTTGTATGTGCTAGACGGAGAATAGCGAGTATAAAAACACGATGTGAATGAAGAGCTGCAATTATTCGTTTGACAGTAATCAACTGATACGCAGTGAAAGAAAATACTGAGCAAAGCAAAGAACACAAGAAATATTGTGTAATTGTCAAAAAATAAATTTACACACTCTGGTGAAAAAAATATACGTAAAAATTTTTGTTTTAATAAATTTTGTGCTAAACATCTTCAACTTCGTAACAAAATAGTTTTAAAAAATAATTAATTAATAAAACTACACAAATATGAGTCAAATTGTGAATATTGCGAAACAAACAAACCGTTTGCTGCCACAAGTTAGTAAACAAGGCAAGTTACATACATACATTTTATTCGCAAAAAATCAATCAAAGAAATTTACATGCAGAAGCATAATAAAGAAATATTTTGCATTGCATTGGAAGTAAAAATTAATTTGGTGTTTAATTTTATTAACTTACAGTTGCCTGCTTTTCAACAAGCTCCGCCTGCCAGCAGGATTTCAAAGGCGAATTAAAACCTAAAAGTGCTCGATTTGTGGAATTCCAAAAGAAAATAAGAGCGAAAACTCCCTTAGGTAAACTTGATGAATTTTCGCGCCACCCCTTCCAGGAAGTCGAGCCCTTGAGACCCTGGCCCAACAATGTGAATCCACACACCGGTGAAATTGGTGGACCAGCTGGCCCTGAACCTACACGCTATGGCGATTGGGAACGCAAAGGCAGAGTTTCGGATTTCTAGTCACAACGCTTACTTAGCTTTAGACAGTAGCATATTAGACGTTAAGAGGCACTTTTCGTTTGTTAGATTGTACAAACCGTAAAGAAAACGGAGGTTGTTAGTACGTAAGTTGGAGAGTTTCTTTCCTCGACTATAATTAAATGAGTGCGAAGAGGAAAGAGATTTCTCGTTAGGTTAATAATATTACTTGTTTGCTTGTTGTTCATTTTTAACAACATTATATGACTGTGCACTTAAAAATAAATTTAAATTTATTATTAACTCGAAAACATAAGAAACCAAAAAAAAATGTTAATAAAATTAATTACAAATAAAAAAATTTTCTGTTTTGTTATTTCATATACAGTTGAAACAATTTTGGAAATGAATGGTCCAAAAAATGCTTTTATTCGACGAGCTACTTTCAATGCTAATCAGAAAACCAAATTCTGAATTTTAATATAATCGTCGAAAATTGTATTACTTTAACGGTTATCGATGATGCTAATGACCGGTCAGCAAAATGAACAGCAATTTAAATATTGCGCGTTTAATATGCATACATATGTACGTACATATGTTGCGCATTTAATATACATATCGCACCCTAAATACAAAAGGGGCACAACTCAAAATTTTCCAAAACTGAATTTTTTCCATAAATTAATTCAGAATACACATCTCTAACTACTGCAAAAATTTCTTTCACATCACTATCTTCTTTAACTGGAAAAATACAGTTATGTCTATTTTTATGTTAAGTGTGTTGCTTCTGCACGATGAACTAAAGAGAATTATTTTTAGTTGTGCTAATGTGCTCAAGAACAACTGTCTCTATTACTGTAAAAAGTGATCAATTTCGTGGTGTATTATTTTGCATTGTGCTTCTTTAGTTGGAAAAAGTAAGTTCAATTAACAGTATTATTTATTTATGTGCCGAAAAAAATTTCAGTTAAAGAGTCATAAATCAAAATTTTACTTTATTTTCGCAAACATAATATAAGATTGAAAAAAGTATAGCAGAACCTTCTTCAATATTGAATTTTTTCATAATGGAACAATATTTTCTTTAAATATTATAATAATTTTTATATAAACAGTTTTTTGTCTCTCCTGAAAATTTTAGTATTTTGAGTTGTGGCCCTTTTGTATTTAGGGTGCGATATGTGAACATGTATAAATTTACTCAAACAATGTCATAACTCAATAAATGGATTTTGAAGTTTACAGTCTAAGCCCACCATATGTGTATGTAGATTTTGACACATTCTAGCAGACGTAGAAGTCTTCAAAATTTTAATCATCACCAACGTGTAGTGAAAAATTAACTTTTTTATACATATTAGAATTGTATGGACCTGCCCATAGTTTAGAATTTTCAAAATGCCAAAATTGTTGATACAAATACAGGTTGTAAAATTTTATCGTAAGCCACAACTTACGTTTGTAAAACATATTTAAATTAGGGATGCAACCGATACCGATACCGATATATCGGCGATACTGCTGGTTTCCCGATATATCGATATCGGCGATATTTTACTGTCGATACGCCGATACTTCTTATATTTTTCTTTAGAGTTTTTTGAACAACTGAAACTGAAATGTATTGACAATTTTGATGATTTTAGAAAATAAACAGTATGACATTCAGTTTGAATTGACTCATTGACTCATTCGGTTTGAATTGACTCATTCAATCTTACACTGTTATTTTGTGAAAAACAATAATTAATTTTTTGTTAGCATGAATTGAAATTCAATTCTTTTTTTAAGTCTTATTAATATCAATTTTAAATCTTGAGCCAATCTAAACTGAATTTTAACGTTTATTTTGTAAAATCATAAATATTGCAGACCTTTTTTTGTTTGAAAATTTGAATTTTAGAAACTGAAATGTACTGAAAATTTTGATGATTTGAATGGCTCATTAATAAACACTGTTATTTTGTATAATAGAAGAATTATTCTACTTGAGTTTTGTTAATTTTTACTTGAGCTCAATTTAAATATGCGTATCGGTATCGGAATCGGTATCGGCGATATTTATTTTTGAGTATCGGTATCGGATCGGCGAAATGGCGTATCGTTACATCCCTAATTTAAATATTCTAAAAAAAACCTTCCCCTGAAAACTTTATTTTGTCGCTTACGATTAAATCGAAAATAAAGCTCGATACTCGTATATTAAACTTTGCTTGTTTTTATAATTTTTCTTTTTTCTCTTTTTTCAGTGATTTTCAACTTACGCATAAGAAGTTCGGAAAATATTACTACAATCGAAAATATTTCCAAATTTTTCTATATTTTTGATCATTTTGATCTTAAGCGATCATACTCGTATTCTGGCTCTTAGTTTTTATTTAGAATGACAAACTAAACGAACTTCAGTTTGTTTGTTTTTTTTAACTCTTATATAAAACTCTTCATTGTTATAGCTATGCTATTTATTGCGCAATAGAGGGGTTAGGAAATGATTTTCATAACAAAACTAATCGACAATATTACAGTTACAAACTTATTTTTGTTTTGATTTCTTTGTACTTATAAGCAGAGTACGAAAATAAGCGAAACAAATTGTTTGATTTTGTTTTGTTTGGTTTTTTGAAGTGATTGCTTAATTTGTTTTTGTTTTGTTTTTGCACATGTGCTCATGCAACCAGAGAACACAGCCGCCACCGGCCACAAACAATACATTAATTTAATCGTACGAAGCCAGAAAAGAAAATAATGGAAAATAAATGGAAAGGTTTTGAAATATTTGCAAAGAATTTGACATCATCATATAATATAATTTTATTGTTGAATTGTTATTTCACACATGAAACTTGTTTTATATAACTAAGAAGCATAGCTTTAACCGGGTGTCCTAAGGCACCTCCCTTTTTTAATTTAAGTTGAAAATGGTCCTCTTTTAAGTTTCAAATTAATTGTAATGGCTGTAAATAAGATTTGGTGTGAAGCCATTTTCACTTATATCAAATACTCAATAAGATTTTAATTAGAAATTTTAAAGCCAGAAAATTTAAATAAGGCAAAAGTTATATTTAAATGTACACATCGTTGCCTAAATATAGAAAGACCCTAACTCATTATTTTTTTGAAATCGAGTGTTTCGTATATTTCGATAGAAGAACATCGAATGTATTGAAAATTTTTAAAATCTCGATTTCAAAAGAAATAATGAATTAGGACATTTCTATATTAAGTTAACGCTATAAATGTTTATTACTTATTTATTGTTATTGCTTCAGTATACAAACTCTGTTGTGGTTTGTTTGTTGCTCAATGATGCCTTTAAAATTGCCAACATTTCTTCCGTTACCGCCCATAGACGGTCTTGTAGCACTTCATTTTGTGAAAGTTTGCTGGGCTCACAGAAATAGCAATTATTGAAGTAAAGCCCTGTAAGTCCGGTTAGTTCATTGGCTGTAGCACAATAAATTGTGGTGGCAGCAGCTTGTTGCTGTAAAAATAAGAAGAATGAAAGTGCGTAAAAGATATTCCATGACAATGGGAAAGTGAGCAGCAACAGAATGAAAATTAAACATATGGCAAATTGTATTCCTTTATTTGTTATTATGAAGATGATGCAATATATATAATTGTTGTTTTGTTGGGCTTTGTTATTTTTTTTTGTCTCAATTTGTATCTTGACTTTGTTTTTAAATTGTAGCCGTTCTTTAACGTACGTATGTAAATTTTTATATACATAAATACTGATATGTATGTATGTACATACATACTGGTATGTATATAAAACAAATTAAGCAGCCACATTAGTTATTTTTGTTCTTTTCTTTCATTGTTTTAAAACGAGCAGTTAAATTTATGCCAATTTAACCATCAGTCTCACCACAAACAAAACAACAGTGCAATATGAGTAAGTAACAAGCAGTGATTGAATTTAATTAACTTATAACTCAAAAAAAAACAAGCAAAACAAAAAGCACTAAAAATATTTATAGATTTAAAAGTATGTATACATATTTACCAAAGATTTTGTAAAAGGTCGTACTAGCGCGAATAATACACGATAGAACCACCAATTGCGCGATAAATTTGTGGAAACTAAATTGCCAGGGTGTACTGAGAATACAGATATACCACGATGCTTCCACAGCTAAAAATATATTAATAAAAACGGCTGCTAATTATTGTATCACATTGTATTAGTTCAAATTAGAGATAGAAACGGTAGTAACTTTTCACTCGCACTCGTGTAGGATCGTACGTACATACAAAAAATTTACAAATAAAAATTCAAGGTGTTGAAAAATACATTCAATGTTATATTTTTTTATTTTTATTATTAAACTTCCTTTTAATGGGTTAATCAAACCGTAGTTATAAAGGTCATATTGTCATAATGTTCTGAAATTTTTTTTTGAATATTATAATAATTTATTAGATTTTTTTTTTTATTTATTACTAGAATCGCACAGTGGTCTAAATTAGACCACTTGACAAGTACATATTATTTTTATTTGAGCTCTTACATTTGTTTTTACCACTCTACAGTGTAGAGTCTATACCATTAAAATTTTATTATAAAAAATTAGTCATTATAATTATTTAGAAAAATATTCGATTTTTTTAGTTCCACTTTCAAAAATAACACATATTATAAGAAAATATAACAAGAGCTATAAAACATACGCTTTTCTTTCAAAAAAAAAAAACAAGCTACTTATGTCGCACGTGACAAAAAGTGGACTTTTCTGTGGAAATACCCATATAAGATATATAAATTTTATTTCAGCTTTAGGTCTCTTTTCTATTTCGCTGAAACTTTTTGTATCTTCCTTAGGAATTAATAATTTATTCGACCTTTTAATTTATTATATATAAATTTTATTTCAGCTTTAAATAAATTTCTTATCAATTTAAAAAAAAAAGAAACCTAAAGCTGACATAAAATTTGTATATAATTTTTGTTTGAAAGCAGAAACAAATACATTTGTATATGTATTTAAATTATTTAAAACATTATGACAATATGACATTTATGACTACCGTTTGAATCCTTTAAATATTTTATTAACTATTTTAGTATATTGTTTGTATTTCAGAACTTCAATGAATTATTTATTTTGAATTATTTAAGTCAAAGGGAAACACAGGACACTGCGACCAAAGTAGATCAAATTACATTTCAAAACTGTTCACTCAAAAAACACTCAAAAATCATCTGGGGTACACTCGCGCCCAATTAGTTAATTCTTTCAGGGATTTTAAATAACGATTATTTTTCAAATTTAAACTGAAAAATTCACACTAATAGAGAACTCCTACGTTCACAAGGAATAAAGTTATTAAAAAACTTAACTTTACCGACTATTTTCTGATTTTGATTTATTTCTCAGAAAATAAAAGTTACTTTTTGATTTTGATTTCTTTGCTCAAAAATTTTTAATTATTAAACTGAATGAAATAAATAAAAAAGTAAATTTAATTTAACATATAAGAGTTTTTTTACAGACTGGCGATAAATTCAATTTAAAATGGGTTAATATTCCGTTTAAAGCAAAAATACGCTTTCTACAGTTTAAAAATTAAGAAAAAAAATTAAAAATTAAAAAGCAACTGTTATTTCGTGAGGAATAAATAAAACTCACAAAATAACTTTTATTTTGTGAGGAATAAATATAATTCAAGAAATAACTTTAAGTTTGTGAGGAATAAGTTAAAAATAACAGAAATAATGATTAAAAAGTAATTTTTAAAATAAAACTTACGGTTATGGTCCCTGAATTCTTTTACTTAAGGTCATGAATAATTCCCATCAATTTCAATTGCATATGAATTATATCAACGGCTTAGAATGTAAACCTGCCAAATACACTTTCTATAAAATATCGTCGGCTTAGAGTGTAAACCTGCTAAATCCACTTGTTATAAAACAGCGTCGGCTTAGAGTGTAAAGCTGCTAACTCACTTCAACCAAATTTTACAGGAGACACAAATATATAAAGCAACACATTAGTTTTTTCCGACAAGGTGTCGTCTTTTTCTCTTGTGAACGGCATTGAAATGTCATATCGCTCATTTACTTAAACAACGGCATAACTCAAAAAAAATTAGTTTGTCAGAAAACGAGTTTAAAGTTTTCAATTTACACACAACTTAATGGAAAAAGAAAATTTTATTTTGTTTTCAAGAGTTGGGTAAACAAGATATTTTTATGAAATTTTTACAAAATATTAAGAACGATATGAGGATTATTCTGTATTATTTACTCAAAAATTGCATATTTTGAGTTATGACGTTCTTTGAGTAAATGAGCGATATGTTGTTAAAAGTGTAATTAGCAGGTTTACACTCTAAGTCGACGATATGACATTTAATGCTGTTCGAAAGAGAAAGAGACGCCGCATCGACTGGCTAAAAAATCTGGCTGTACGAGTTATCGCCCAATCGTCGTAAATCGTCGTAAAACAAATATGAAGAATTGCCCAAAAATTGTAGTAAAAAAAATTAGGTAATTGTTCATCGACTTTGGCTGACTCAACATTTTTAGATATTCGGGTATTTTTTCATAATGAATACTTAATTGCCAAATTTCATCAAAATGTAAAAAACCCCCAAAAAAATATTTGGCGATTATTCATTCCAAATTCGGGTGATTGTACGTAATGAAAAAACACCGAAAAACTTCGGGCGATTATTCATTTTACACCTTTTTGGAGCGATCGGGCACAATGACTAATCACCCAACAATTTTGGGCGTTCCTGTTTCGGGCGATTTGCACTTGGGCGATAATTCGTGCAGTCAAAATATATAATTTAATTTGAAGATCTAGATGTCGAAAAAAATTATGTATTAAGCTTATTTCTTAAAATTCTAAGGGGAAAATTTTTGTGGTACCACATAATCTTCTTAAGATTCTCCGTATGGGACTTAATGCAGGTTAAAAATCTCTTAAAATGGGACTAAGCGGGCTGAAATGCCCTAAAAAAATATTATCCATAAAATTCTTCTTTAAATATGTAAATACATTAACGCTTGAAAATTTATATAAAAAGTTGTATTTTGTTTTACAGTGTAGTTTATTGCAGTTTTCATGAAGACTACATAAATACGTT
This sequence comes from Nowickia ferox, assembly GCA_936439885.1. Lineage (NCBI taxonomy): Eukaryota > Metazoa > Arthropoda > Insecta > Diptera > Tachinidae > Nowickia > Nowickia ferox. The sequence goes on along the minus strand of OW387026.1, from coordinate 98,895,812 downwards.
GACACATTTGTTATGCCGCCCAACTTTGTCATCAGCAAGCACTTTACTCAATCATTATATAAACATATTATTCATTCTCATTATGCGTTATCTGTTCTTGCAGCGTGAATACTCAGATTTTTCGCAATACGTTTTCATGCAAAACTGAACCGAATTATTATATAATTTATATTGTTCTCTATAAAGATCATACTTTTTCAAAAAGAAACCCGAAAATAATATCTAAGTACATACATAACAAAACCGACGAGAGTATTTTGAAAAAAATAAATAAAAATAAAAAAGTTTTACGGCATATTTAAATGTTTCAATAACTAATTAATAAAATAATAATAAATAATAAATTTTAAATATTTACTCGAAACTTACCTTAGCTAGTTTTGTGGCAAATAACACATTACATAGTTTCGCATTGTTATAGGCTGTCATACTCCAGTATTTATCTGGGGGTGGTGATAAATGCTGAGGCGTTAAATTGTCTGTGGGCAATTTGCCAAATCTGAAATAAATAAAATATTTAATAATATAAATAGAAATCAAATAATGAAAACGTGATTTACATAAATAAATAAAAAGCCATTGCATCTAATAAAATAATAAAGTAATGCATTTTTTTTAAATCACTAAGTATGTACAGGTGACTCTCGATAATTCGCAACTCAAGAAACCAGAGAAACGTTTCAAATAATAGCAAACTAAAAATAATGGAAGTTTAAATAGGCAAAATGGGTATAAACGAAGTTCAAATAAATAACAATTTGAATAGAATTTATGAGGCAAAGCTCATTTTTTCATTTTCCTAAATTTTACTTATGCTGCTCTCACTTTATACACATTCTAGTGGAAAATTTATATGTTCACAAAATTTGTCCAGCCTTACCATGGCTACAACTTTGCCCAAAGTTTTTTAGCAAAAAATTAGGAGTCCCTGTAAGTTAGTTATTCAGATAAATATAGTTCGGAATTTCATAAAAGTGATAAACCTTGTTTCCTTAATTTTTGCAAAACAAAAAAAAAAGCATTAAGAAATTATTTTTTGGCACAAGATTTTAACAAGATTCGTTTGGTAGACTCTTAGCTGCATTATTGTCACACATAGTTTAGATCTATCACCACGTCTGAATTAGCTGTTGGCCAAAAACTGATGACACTATTTTTAAGGGTGCACTGATTTTCGAATTTTTGTTTACTAATTGGTAGTACTATCGAACATATCGAGCGTTTTTTTTTCGATTTTATCGTAAGCGACATGTTATCGAAAATATACTTTTTATTCAAATTAAAATTTTATGGGCCTACCCATAGTTTAGAATTATTAAAACGCCAAAATTTTTGATAACTTTTGAGATACAGGCTGTAAAATTTTATCGTAAGCGACAATTTACGTATGTAAAACATATTTGAATATTTCAAAAAAAAAAACTTCTCTTGGAAACTTTAATTTTTGTCGCTTACGATTAAATCGAGAATAAGGCTGGATATATTGCCCAGTTCATCTCTTTTTCCAAAAGTCTTCATTTGCAAACTTGAAAAATTTCACATTGATTTATATTTATATTATTATTATATTTATGTTTGAGTTGTGCCACAGTTTTTGCAAAAAAAAAACTTCTCGTATTCTATTTCAGTTTACAAAACTTATTATAAGGCTGAAATTTACATTAACTGACACTACAAACTGAGTATCATTCACTAGAACGCTGATTAATTTTTTATATCATGTCACAAAATTTAATTTTCTTTTACGTATTTTTTGTCATGTCTTGCATTTTTCTCCATATTTTTTTGGAATTAAGACTTAAATCATTTTAAAAATAGTTCAGAAATTTCTGAATGAATTTTTATTCCTGTTATCCTGCAACAATCAATAGAAAACTTTATATATAGGTATAGAATATATTACGAGTATGTCGAAATATTTTCTAACCAACTTCAATGTTATGTAACCAGTTTACTATCGCACTTATAGAGTCGTCATAATCACATATGATAGAGCATTTTCTGCATAGTGTTCTTGAGAGTAGCCTGTATGTTGATAAACTGTAGAAATAAAGATTAATTACAAGCAGCGCCAATAAATAAAAATTAATTTGCATATCAAAACAAGAAATATGTACATATGTACATATGTATGTATGTACTTAGGAAAATATACGCAGTAAAATTACATATTAGCGATGGTCGTGTGGGTAAGATTAAAAATAAATTAAGTCACGTTTTAGTGCAGGCTTCTAGGAAATTGAGTGAAAAGGGCCCTAAATAGCATTGGACTACAAAGAATTTGTACTTTAAACAAAAATAGGATGTATGTACATAATGAGTTTTACGTCCTTACTAGAAATCAGGGGGCAAATTACGGCACATGATATCAAAGAAATTTTCATAAAATTTTAATTATGATTGTATGGAAATTTCGATCGATATCGAATGCTTCTGTTTTCAGTTTTTTTCCATCACGCATAGATTTTTTGCAAAAGGGATGACTAGTGGGTGGTTGGTAGCTATTACATGCGACATACATAAAATTACGTTTAAGTAGTACCAATACATATATATATTTATATATACCCTGCAGGAAACGCGAGTAGTGAAATTGTAGTGATTTACTAGTGACATTGTCAATAGTACTACTGACCGCGTATACGCCAGCCAATGTAATCATCTATTGACATTTAACATTAGCTTGTCATTGAAAATCCACCACTAGACTGTAGCACTACTGACTAAGTAGTTCTTTTGGGATTACATGGAGACATTGGCACCAAAGATTCACTAGTATATTTTTAGGGGCTCTAATCTACAATATGGATACCCTGCAGGAAATGTCAATAGTAAAATTATACTGATTATCTATTGACGATGTCACCAGGACTACTGACAAATTGACGATGTCAGCAGGACTACTGACAAATTATACCCCAACTTGTGGGACCATATGGCGAAAATGTCAATAGAAAGATTGTACTGACTTACTATTGACGATATCACTACACTGTGGGAAATGTCCGTAGTAAAACTGTACTGATTCACTATAGACGCTGTCACCACCTGCAGGAAATTGTTTGTCATTTCTATTAAATACATATGTATGTACGTATATATGTATATGTAAATCAAAAATTGTATGTTCCGCTGAATTAGTAAAGTCAAACACTTATGTATGGATCTGAAAATTTGACAAATCTTTACCTGATGGCACAAAATCTTCCACAGGTTCGAACAAAAATTTTCATAATTGGCACCTTTCACTTTAAATTGCTTAATTTTCACATTTTCTATTTTTATACAATACGGATTGTTATTTTATTTGTTTTTTTTTTTAATTTCTTTTTGTGTATTATGTTTTTAATTATTGTTCAATACATTTATGTATATTAACCTTTTAATTTTATTTCTTAAATAATTTTTATAAACACGTAAATTTTGCTTGACGTCACGTTTATTTTCAACAAACCTATAAAACATTAAGAAGAAGCATGTTTTTTATGCATTAAAATCAATGTTGACAATGTCACCAAAATAGTTGACAAAAGTGGTGACTTGAGGACACTTCACCCCACGTTTCCTTCAGGGTATTTCCTCGCTCGATGTCAATAGTAAAATTGTAATGATTTACTAGTGACATTGTCCATAGTACTACTGACTAGGTATACCTCAGCCAATGTAATCGCCTATTGACATATAATATAGGGTTGTCATTACAAATCTACCAGTAGACTTCAGCACTATTCTTTTACGACCATATGGCGACACTTGAACCAAAGATTCACTAGTACATTTTAGTGACAATCGTCTACAATTTTATAAGGGTTGAGGCAACAAACTTAAAGACATACCTATGTATTTTTTTAACATTATTGCACAGCATAATAAAAAAGAAAAACTACTGACGCGTTCCTATATTTTATATTTTAAATTATTATTCATTAGTGCTGAAAAAATTCCATTTTTTTACATATATAAAAATTAATTCTTTTTGGCTTTACCGATTCTCCCCATTATTTTTTTTTGGTTTTGTCTGAAGAAGTAGAATATGAAAGAAAAAATTAAAGGAAGTTAAGCGGAACATTACACTGTGTAACAAAAAACCATTTGGGGATGTGATACCATTTTTCGACTGGGTGCTGTCGAGTACAACCAGGGGTCGAATTGTCACGCAAAAACACTATTTTCGGATTATGAAATACGTGAACGTTCTGAAATCCCATTCAGCTTATACGATTGACGTATCACTTAATTTGTTTTCGTACAATTGTCGATAAGATCACGAATGTGACGTTTTGAGCCCAGGTTGATCTCAACACAGGGTCGAGTCAACATCCGGTAGGCTTTTGTTTTGCTTTTGATCCAACAAGATACCACTTGGTGTAGTAATTTGTAGTTAAAAAAATAAAAAATTATTGAGGGTAAGACAACATTTTCAGGGCTCAGCTAGTGTAAAATATTTCTTTATTAAGTTTAGAAACTTCGAATACGACCGTCCTGTTATATTAAAAATATTTACATCAAAATTATGTTGGAAATTTTTTAAAAAAAATTATTTATTTTGTTCTAAGACTGCAACATTTTAGTTCTTCGTTATCAAATCGATTTTTAGGATTAATATATTTAAATTCGATCTAAATCGGATGAATGAATGATTCGAGAGTTATTGATGTCGGAAAGTTTCGGAAAACGATTTTAATTATTAATAACATAAAAAGTTCGTGTGAACTTAAAAAACTACATCCAAATATTGCAAATTTTATTTTAATCGGCTAATCGATTTGAGAGATTTGATGATGTCGAAAAATTAAAAAAAAAACTATTTAGAATTTCGTCATCACACACCTTTTTCGTCACATTTAACTCCCTGCGATTGTTTTCTATTTCGTTGGCTCGGTGGTAAAATAATAATTTCCAACAATTAAAAAGCGGAGTCTGGGATTGAAACAGGTTTTCGAGGCTATTGAATATCGCTGTGAAATGTGTATCGATTATGTTGAGCAATTAAGAAAAATTTTCCCAAATCTGTTGTGTTTTCTTTTTTATGCCGTCTTGTTTTGGGTCCGCCCTCGTACATATGTTTGTACATACATACATACATATTAGTTACTTGCATGTGAATATCTGGTGTTTGAAATAGCAGCTGAATTTTAAAATAGTGCCGGCGGTTTGTCGTATGCCACATAATCTGACCAACTTCAACTGGACTTTGCACGTTGCGCATTTAATGTAGACAACGTTCATTGTACGCTATTGGAATTCAGTACAGATAAAGATACAAAAGATAAATAATGTACAAATATATATATATATATATATATATATATATTCATATACATATGTATGCATGTAGAATGTACATTAGGATGGCTCAAATTGTATGGGTGGAAAAAAAACTAAAAATAGAAAAAGCGTGGAATGCAAAACTTAAACGAGTTGCATTTAATTGGTTTATCCGCCTACCTAATTGATTTATAAAATAAAACCAACTTATAAAATCTTATATGCAAAAAGTTCCACTCGAAAAATGCAAATGCCACACATTTTGACCCAATCGTAGTCTATGAAAAGAAGTACAGCTGGTGCGAGCTTATATATAGATACAGCCCTCCTTTACTGTGAAGTTAGAATATCATACTAATGTTTCAAGAAAATTTCTGAAGATTAATTTCCATCAAATATTCATTTCACTCTGTCATAGGACGCTTCTGTTTATTGATCATTTACCGCGATCAAACGTGATACCCTTAATTTCCTGAATCAATTAACATAGTACGATACATCAAAAATCTTGCATTTTTTGTAAAATCAATTAATCGAAAACTATTGTAATAAAAACTCAAGATCTGCTTGCCATAGAAACGATACCTGCAGAAGTAGCCTGCAGGTATGTAGTTGCTTGTGCAAAATCAACTCTGGTTCCCGTTAAAGAATAAAATTTGTCTGGTGGTGGGACTCCATGAAGGAAATCTGTACGAATCGTGATTTTTACCCGAATAATGCAAGACTACAAATCAGGACCGATGCTATTGGAGACGACTCTGTAATACTTCTACACTGTAAAGTAGAAGAGGTCAGGAATGAGTAAGTAAAAAATTCGAAAATCCGAAATTATATTATTCTTAACTGTATTCAATTATTTTATGGATATTGAATAAATTGTATTTATTACATTCAGCATATGCATAGATAATTATGTTCCAAACAAAACGAAGCCATATCTCAATGAAATCTATGTCTAAGCAACCATACCGCTGCCGATATTTGTATTTACAATTCCTTTTGGTTTGTTTTCTTGTGATTACGCATTTTTCGAACACAACTTCGGACATTATAAGACCCAAACAAAACGTGTGAACTTCAGCGATTTACAATTCACAAACGAGTTGATAGTCACGTGAGTGACGTAACGTGTCTGAATAAATTACATATGTAAATATTTAAACTCTTAATAATATATGCTTTGCAATAACCCAAACTAGATTTAAATCTGGACTTTGGACTTGTTTTGGTTAAAAATTGATGTGGACATGTGCATACATATGTACGTTTCTATGTATGCATATACTCGTACTTACTTACATATGAATGTCTGTATATTCTTGTCTCATTTATGTTTTCCAAATGACAAGTTCAAAGCATTTGACGCAGTTAATAAATTATTATACTATTTTGATTTCGTAAAATACACTGTTTCCAAACAGATCCAATATATTCAAAATTATTATTGTTTGTATATAGTTGAAATCTTATTGTCAAAGAAGAAAAACTAACCACCTGCTTCAACAACCCAGACTGTCGACTTGAGCATAAAATTTATATGGAAAGCACAAATTTTTTTTGTGGTTTTCATAGAAATTTCCTAGACGAGTTTTTTACATGACTTGTGGAAGCTGCCCATATGAGTGAGTCCTTAATTTGCAAATTTGAAGATAAAAGATATACAGCCGCATTCACTAAAAAATTTTTGTTTTCAAACATCTGCAAGGAACATTAAATAATTACACAGCACTCAATTTATGAAAACGACTCATTATGCGCCGTTTTAATAGCTGCAGCGGAAATGCGAATTGAAAATACACAACAAAATTTTTTTTTAAGTACGGACATTTTTATAACTTCCAAAACGTCAATTAGTGCACATTTTCGAATTTTTATTATTATTTTATTATTATGTATGGTCGTATACTAAGCACAATGTGTCTTCTGCGAATTTTTATTTGGTTAATATTAAAATGAGTAAAAGTATTTTAGGTCTTAAGAGGCTGGCAGAAAACTCCGTTTATGAAAATCAAATTTTTTTCAAAAATAGCAAAGATCTCGCGATTGATTGATAGGCAGGAACCGTAACGGTTATAATTTTTATTTTAAATCATTATTTCTTGACTTTTATTTATTCCTCAGAAAACAACAGTTATTTCCTGATTTTTATTTACTCCTCACAAAATAACAGTTACTTTTTTATTTTTAATTTTTTGCTTAATTTTTGAAATGTAGAAAGCGTAATTTTTGCATTCAAAATAATATTAACCAATTTAAAATTGAATTTGTCGCCCCAGAGTCTATAAAAAAAACTCTTATATGTTAAGTTAAATTTGCTTTTTTATAGTTTATTAATTTTAAAAATTAATTTTTTTTAAGCAAAAAAATAAAAATCAAAAAGTAACCGTTATTTTGTGATGAATAAATAAAAGTCACAAAATAACTTTTATTTTGTGAGGAATAAATAAAAGTTGAAAAGTTGAAAGTTGAGTTTTTTAATAAAAATCAAAAGAATTGTATTTCAATGTAGTTCATGTAACATGAAGTATCGTGGTATATTCCTTGTTCATGTAGCACTTCTCTATTATTGTGATTTCTTCAGTTTAAATTTGGAAAATAATCGCTATTTGCGATCCCTGGTACTAGGGTTTGCACACCGATTATAATCGTAATCGAAATCGCGATTAATCGCACCTTTTATTCTTTATCTTAATCGAACCCATTAATCGCTCGATTACGATTAAAAATTTTGCTCTTTTTGAAGCAAATAATTTTTTATTTTATTTTTTTATATACTCCCAATTTTATTAAAAATAAAATTTTCTCACAATAAAAATATAATTTAATTGAAAAATTTAACTAAAACGCGAACTCAAGACAAAATAATTAATTTCGTTTTGTTCAGTTCGACTTAAGCTAGTGACGTAATTTATACTGATTTTAATGAAAGTTATAATAGTATATTTTCTTGTTTAATCGCTATTAACCCAGAATCTCGATTAATCACATATTTTTAATCGTAATCGCGATTATGAAACTATGCGATTATTTGCAAGCCCTAACCCGTACTGTCGTTGTGAAAGTTTTCGTGTGGTGGGCAAATCGGCCTCCACAACCATGTGAACCTGACTTTTAAGATATAAGATGTGTTCAGGAGATTTGTATGCTACATTATTAGGAATATTTTTTACGGACATTTTTAAGCATCTAACTCTTCTTTGGCTTTGGAGTTAGTCCGATATTATGGAATGGTGCTCTAACTATAGCATATGGTGGTGTTAAGTCTGAAAGTTTTTTCATATATCTATTAAACATTTAATAGCGCTTTAATATAGTTCCTGCCATGTCAAACTGACCAATATGCAAATTTGTATTTTTCAGAATTTAAAGTCGGCGTATTCCTAAAAAATGTCAGGCTTAAAATGCTTCTTACTGAGTTATCTATCGTCTATGAGAATTTGACCTTTTTAAAATGAGGCATATTTCGGTACCAAGATAACGAATCTAAAAAACGAATTTTGCATATTTTATAGTTTGACATGGTAGAATCGATATCTTGATTAAATGGAAATAGTGTAACAATATGAATTTTATTGTGATAAGAATTCATAATTATGAATTCATTTAATAATAATTTAATATTAATTGTCAGATTACACCATTAAATTTTTTCCTTATCGGGGTGTATAAATAGAAATTAATACAAATGTTATTACACAAAACTTTTTTATAAGATTTAATAGAAAATACCAATATACTAGATGAGCCCGGCAAACGTTGTCTTACCTTCAATTATTTTTTTAACTACAAATTACTCCACATAGTGGTCACTTGTTGGATCAAAAACAAAACGAAAACCACCGGGTAGGTAGGTAGGATTGACCCGAACCTGTGTTGAAAATATCAGCTCCACAGCTCTTATAGTTTCAGAGATCATGCGTTAAGAACAAATACACATATATGTACATACATCCACAAAGTTTGGATTTACTCCAAGAATTTTTTCATGAAATTTGTTATGTACATACATTTAATTGTTGTTTAATCACAAGCAAAGTTTTGATTTTTAGGCAAATGAAATATTTTTATTCAGTTTTATTTGCACCATTTATGACTAATGAGGTGGCGTTTAATTTTTTTTTTTTGATAGTTCATGTACATACTTATGTTGTCAAAAACTGTGAAAAACTCTCCTGACTGTTCATCACATGCAACTTTGACTACCCATGTGTCTACTACACAAATACATACATATGTGCCATTAATTAGCAAATATAAAAAGTTTTATGCAATAAGTTTCATCCACAGTGTAAACTTAGACCGTGTGAATGTGATCAAATATCTCATGAATTTTTATTTATAGAAATTTATGATACAAATTTAGAAAATAACAAAAATTAAAAATTTTAAAAACCCCGATTTTCTTAAAAAATAGTAAAGAACCCTCTCGATCAAGTCACCTTTCAAACAGAAAAAACTAAATCAAAATCCGTCCAGCCGTTTGGTCTGCACGTGGACACGGACAGACACACAGATAGACAGATGCACAGACACATACTACAAACTTATAACACCGCTTTTTTTGGTCGGGGGTCACTGACTAATGTTAAATTCTTAAATATTTACATACATATACATTAACGGCCTTATTCATAAAAAATATTTTAGGTTTATTACAGGTTTATTTGACAAATTTCCCATTGAAATACGTCAAATAAGCGCTTAACAAACCTGAAATATTGTTTATGAATATGACAGTAAATATTTATATAGGGTGTTTTTTATTGAGGTATAGAACTTTAAGTTGGCATCACTTTTTTAACTGGCGGCCATTTTGTCAGCTGTCAAGTGATTAATATTTAGTTTGGTTTGCCATTTCATCATGAACAGGTTGACAAAAGAACAACGCTTGCAAATCGTGCAAATTTATTTCGAAAATAATGGTTCAGTTCGCGAAGTTTACCGCAAGCTCCGTCCATTTTATGGTCGACATAATCGTCCATCAGAGCAATTAATTCGGTTAACCATGGATTGGCCACCAAGATCGTGTGATTTGACACCATTGGATTATTTTCTTTCGGGATATGTGAAGTCGCTCGTCTACGCCAACAAACCAGAAACATTAGGGGACTTGGAAGCCAACATTCGTGGCGTTATTGCCAACATACGGCCCCATATGCTCGAAAAAGTGGTTGAAAATTGGACCTGTAGAATTGGCTTTATTCGAGCCAGCCGCGGCGGCCACATGCCCGAAATCATATTTAAACGTTAATGGCATAAAATTATCCTTCCAATAAAGCCAAATTGATGGACATTAAAACGATTTTCTTGTGTTTTATTTCAATTCGAAGTTCTATAGCTCTAAAAAAAACACCCTATATGTATGTGTTTGACATTGAAAAAATTTGTATACAGTTATAAAAAATTTAAATTGCATGAATGAAATTCTTGATGGATTATGATTAGTGTGTAACCTTTTATTTATTTGATTTAAATATGAAAAATATGCATAATATCTGTCGATTTCATGAATAACAAACAACCTACATATCGTCGTCGAAAATGCAAAAGTACGTCACAGCACTTTTTCTAATTTTACAGGAGATGCAAAAAACCTTATAAATTTAAGACTATTTAGGTATTTGTTAGGTGCCAAATTGAATAATGAATTAAATCGGTATTTTTGAACATATGTGAGTAAAATTTTAAGGTTAACCACATCATAAAATCAATCAAAAAACACGATTTTAAATTTTTTGATGATACGTATGTACATACTTTTTGATTTTCGACGACGATATGTTACATTTTTCTCATTTCGAGTTTATGATGTCAAATTGTATTATTTTCAATGCTTTTTGAAAAGTACTAAGAAATTTTTTTTAAATATGTACCATAAAAATATCATCTTTTTAACTGACTTAAAAAAATGAGGAGGCTATGGCTGAGTTTACATATGGCATTTCTTGTGTGCCATATGCCAAAAAAGCGTAACCACTAATTACTAATGAAAAAGTACTTGATTCAGACATGTATTTATTGATTTAAATTGTTTCCAATCATGTTGGATTCTATAAAATTGTCTATTAGTTATGTATGAAACTGATTAACATAATAAATATGTGTCTGAATCAAACAGTTTTTCATTAATAATTAGTGGTTACGCTTTTTTTACGCATGTGTGGCACATGGCACATAGATGTAAGCCCGGCCTATCAATTCGTCTGTATTTATTTTATTTTGTTTTATTTTTTTTTGTTATGTTACTCCATACCTTTTAGATCGATTTTAAAAACTAATTTTTTATCTGAGACGGTATAGCCTCCATTTGGTACCATTCTAAAAAATGTGGGCGGGGATACGACTATTAATTTTTTTTATTTGATATTATGATGTCTTGCTTATCCGATCGATACGTACATACATACATACATATGTACATATGTATGTACATAAATTTGTGTCAAAATGTACAACAGAAAGGCTCGCATTTCTTTTACAAATGATTCTTAAAATTGGAGTTGGCTTGAAGTATGAATTTTATAAAGTAAAACAGGTTTTACAATCAAACCTTAATTTTCAACATGTGTCACATGCATCAATTCATAAAAGGAAAAAGTATTGAAAATACATCTAAAACTGGTCACAACATTTCAACATCAGCAGCGAACGCATTTAAACTTTTTTCATTTTTATTTTTTGGTTTTAACGCATATCAAATGATTTTGGTTTATATTTGATTTGATTGTGTTTCTTTCTTTATATTGAAAAGTTTTTTTAAGTTTTTTGTTTCTCTTACAAATCACGCGATAGTAACGTGATACGCGATTCCAAGTTGTTTGCAGCATGTACATATGTATGTATGTACAACATTCAGACATATGTACATATGTACGCACATAAATTTATATAAATCAATGTACATATGGCCATACATACAATATAAAGCTTCATTAATGAATGTATGTATGTATGTAATTACGAACGAATAAATTTCAATCTGTTGTATGTACTACGCACAATTTTAAAACGTGTCTGGGTGAAGGAAAATAATAAACATGTACTAGATTAGAGCGACTCACTGAAAAAAAATTTTGTTAACCCCCTTACAAATCAAAGATTGGTCCTTGGAATGAGGATTTAAAAAACATTTGAGGGGTCTAGCGATGACAGTTCGTGAGCTGGACCGTGTTTAAAAAATGTATACCTATGTATGTATTTCTAAATTTTTTTCCATATTTTCAAAAATATAACTTTTTTAGACAAGGTCCAGCACACGAACGGTCATCGCTAGACCCCTCAAATGTTTCGGGAATCTTCATTAAAAAGACCAATCTTTGATTTGAGAGGGGTAACAAAGTCGCGTTTTTCATATCCATACAAAGTGATTCTCTCTAATTTAAGTACATACATAATGCAACATATTCCAATATGAACTTTTTAATGAAATTTTTATCAGTGCAATGGTACGAGTATCATATTTTGAAATTATTCGAGTGAACAAAAATTCTTATTTATTTCTTTGTTCTAATAATGGAATAAATTGAAAATATTACTCGAATGTTCGAACGAATAAAGAATAAAAAATATTCCAATAACTTAAATGTACAAAGAAAAAAAGCAATTACCTTTCTTTTTATAAAAAAAAATACTTTAAAGAGATTATTCGAATATTCGACAAAGATTTTTTCAAAAAATTGTTATTTTAAACTGAAAAATGTTGTTCGTTGGAACAAAAATTTAAAAAAAATTAATGCAATTATTTTTGTTCGAATGACTACTCTCTTGTGTATTAAAATAGTTCCAAAGATATTCGCCAAAAATCGTTCGAAAGAAATTTTTATTCTAAATTGAAAAATGTTGGTCGTTCGAACAAAAACTAAAAAAAAGCAGTTAATCGAATTAATCTTGTTCGAATGACAACTCTCTTATGTATGGAAATAGTTTCAAAAGATTATTCGACTATTCAAAAAAAAATCGTTCGAAAGAAATTTTTATTCTAAATTGAAAAATGTTGTTCGTTGGAACAAAAATTAAAAAAAACAGCTATTCGAATTATTCTTGTTCGAATGAGAACTCCTTTATGTATGGATTGGAAGTATTAAACCTGAATAAAATGATTCAGTTTAAAAAATTAGCTTAATGAACTTAAAATTAAGGAAGCTTTAATTAGGAGCTGGACTTTCTCTAAGTTCTAGTCCTGCATTTAAAAAATATGTAAACTTATGTGTATTTGTATGTCCATACCAAAACATGTATATATGTATGTATGTACTACATAAGTATAGGGTGTTTTTTTTAGAGGTATAGAACTTCGAATTGAAATAAAACACAAGAAAATCGTTTTAATGTCCACCAATTTGGCTTTATTGGAAGGATAATTTTATGCCATTAACGTTTAAATATGATTTCGGGCATGTGGCCGCCGCGGCTGGCTCGAATAAAGCCAATTCTACAGGTCCAATTTTCAACCACTTTTTCGAGCATATGGGGCCGTATGTTGGCAATAACGCCACGAATGTTGGCTTCCAAGTCCCCTAACGTTTCTGGTTTGTTGGCGTAGACGAGCGACTTCACATATCCCCAAAGAAAATAAGCCAATTGACCGGTTAACCGAATTAATTGCTCTGATGGACGATTATGTCGACCATAAAATGGACGGAGCTTGCGGTAAACTTCGCGAACTGAACCATTATTTTCGAAATAAATTTGCACGATTTGCAAGCGTTGTTCTTTTGTCAACCTGTTCATGATGAAATGGCAAACCAAACTAAATATTAATCACTTGACAGCTGAAAAAATGGCCGCCAGTTAAAAAAGTGATGCCAACTTAAAGTTCTATACCTCAATAAAAAACACCCTATATATATTTATGTATCTTCATACATATGTACGTAAATGAATAATATAAACGTGTACTTTTTGACTACATACAAATTCATTTCTTTCAACTTAAATTGAAATGATGTATTATTTTGTATCTGTTTATAAAAGTGAGTTCCGTACAGCAGAGGAGAATATGAGTGCTATGAAATGTATTGGTAAAACGTTGCATTACTCACGTAGCTCCATCGTTATGTTGTATGATTATATTTGTAGTAGTGCTCTTGAATTGTATGGAATACAAAAATATAAAAAAAACTTTAAACTTTAATAAAGTAAAAAAGTAATACAACAACAGTTGTGTATAAAAAAATATGAACATTAAAAGCCTTCCTTATTTAGATACATATGTACATACTATAGGGATGCCAATCGGTACTGGTTTTTACGATCCCGGGATTCGGGATTTCAAAATATGAAATCCGGGGATTTCGGGATAAATTTTTTTTGAGATTCAGAAATTATTCGGGACTCTGGGTTTTTTGTGTATCAAAAAATGGGTTTGAACTTAAGAGTGGATTCTGGTACCTAAAAGGGTGTAGAAAAAACTTCTTCAAAACTTCATTTTCCCACACTAGGTCCCTTTTCTCGGAGAAGGTTACATATAGACAATGCTTAACCACCGGCAAGTAAATTTCAATTATAAAAGATCAATATTGTGTTGCCACGGTTATTATCTTCACATGGTGGAAGGTCATGATGAATTTATTTAAAAAAAAAAAAAATTTTAAACAATTTCGGGATCGGGATTGGCTTCCCTAATACATATGTACATACACACACACATACATAAATATCTTCAATTTACTCGATTATTTTCAGATTAATTGAATTGGATGTCATGAAGCGTGATTATCATCTCCAAACATAGTTAAGTTTATTTATCCAACTCTGCAAGTAACTTAATATTTTGGTTTTGAAATAGACTACACAATATTATTGAGATCTTTATTATATTATTATTGTCCCTTTGCTACACACTATTAAGAAAGTTGCACAATATTTAATATATATATATATATATATATATATATATATATATATATATATATATATATATATATATATATATATATATATATATATATATGGATCAACTTTTCTCATAATATATTTAAAAGTAAACAGAACCTACACACACACACACATATATATCTATCTAATAAGTTTTTTCTAAAGCGGCGCATCCATTATACAATATTATGTCGTTGTACATATTATTGTCGTTTTAACCTATACTATGCCATAAATGGCACAATATTTTCAGAGAAAATATTGCCCAATTTTCCTGACAGTGAAAAAGTGAACAACATTGAACAATGTTGCCATCACATTACACAATTGTCTTGATTGTACAATAAAAATCAAAAGTCTTGCGATATTTGCCAATATATTGTACTGCCTTCGTATATGATATACACATTGACGATATTTTTGCACAATTATATTGCAAGTGATTGGGCCGCTAAATATAAGTTTTTCGTGATATATATGTATATGTATAATAAAATAAAAACTGGAACAAATTAAACAATTGGGAGTTAAATAGTTTAAAAGTAAGATAATGTTTAGTGACATGACTGGTGGTCAATCATTATTGTACAATGTTGTTAAAACACTAAAATATATTCCTTTTTTGCACAATATATGTTAACTAGGAAAACGAAAACTGTTGGGGTCCATTTAAATTAGTTCCATTTGTGTTTGCGCAATATACATATGTAAGTCAAAAGACATTTGATTTTATTCAATATATTATGCCACCTATTAATACTTACACGAATTCAGTTGTATTGTACAATGTCAATTATTGCACAATAATATTGCAAGTCTAACGGTACCTGAAGTTTTACTGCTTTTAAAATAAATGTTTTTATATATATATGTATATATGTAAATGTTTTTAATTTTTGTTGATAAAATGCTTTTCACTTCGAGCAGTTAACTCGAAAAACCTTATAACTATCTTCTCCGTTTTTAGTGTATATGTGTGTATGTATGTGCGTAAAAGTATCTTTATGTACATACAATACACATGTACATATGTATGTACACACATGTATGTAAGGCTTCTTTGGAATTTTTCTACAATGTCTTTTTCTGAACACCAAAAATGCTTTCAGAGCAAAAAAAAATGTTTATCCAAAAAAAATATTCAAAGAAATAAAACATTTATACATACATACACATGTAGATATATATGTACATATCTTAAAGAAACATCATCATCATCGATCGCAATTTGTTTGATGATTCGTTGAAATTTGCACGTACGCCAAACAAAATGTTCTGTGTATTTCGCTAAGCAAAATACACTTTTGCAATTCGGCGGCAAAAAAACAATAAAACAATTATTAAATAAAAACTGAAAGGTACGCGCCGTAGTCTAGATATTGTTTAAGTTGTACTGACCTATGACAATTTCCTTATTTTGCTGGTAAATATAGTCATGGAACGTGATTCATTTTGCAATTTTCGCTTCAACACACAAGATAACAACTTTATTATTTTATGAGTGAAAAAATATTTTTTGCTTTTATATCAAATAAAATTAGAGGGAAGGTATGTTAACAATAAATGTTTTTTTTTATAATTTTAAATTAAAAAACAAGTTCTTCTCCTGTTGTTTCTTTTCATAATTTCTTTCGGAAGTTTAAATTTGTAATGACAAATTCAAGCATTTTAAATATTTTCTAGTTATAGCGATGTATCCATTAAGCAAAACTTTCGAAGGCACCCTGCATATCGTTACCTTGATATAGAAAGGCCCTAACTCGTTATTTTTTTGAAATCGAAGCTTTTGCATTTATCGATACATTAGATGTTCTTCTATCGAAATATAAAAAAACTCAATTTCAAACATAATGAATTTCTATATTAAGGTAACGATATGCACATACGAGTACATAAGTAAATAATACAATTGTTTGAAGACCAAACTAGGATAAGAGTTAGTAAAAGAAGAATTCTTAAGAATACAGTGATAGCTCCCATAACAGATAATTTCCTTAATGTCATTTTTTTTTGTGTTGATAACCATAAAATTAGTTATTCCCTTGTTAAAACAAATAAAAATATTTATGTATACACCACGAATCACTGTAGGAATGTAATTTAATTTTATCAATTTTGAACAAACATTTTTCTAACGAAAAATACATTAATATCAGAAATAGAAAAGAATCGTCAAACTTAGAAAATAGCTAAATAAAAATCAATCAATAAAAAAAAGAAAAAATGGACAAAAAGGAAAAAACGTCAGAATAGAAAAAGTTTATAATTCCAGAAAATTTTCTAAGTTCATATTTACACTATGCAAGTCTTATTGCTTAAGCTGATTAGTTTGAGGGAGAGAGAGGCGAGGGGCACAGTAACGTTTCTTTTCCCCTCGCCGCTCTTTCCTAAGAAACTAATCAGCTTAGCAATAAGACTTGAATAGTGTAAATATGGACTAAGGCAGAGAAAAATCGTTAGTACGATGCAAAAATCACCAAAAACAGCAACAGAGGGCAATCATGAATAAAATACCGCGAGAAATTTTTCCCGGAGAACAATTTCAAGCAATAGCAAGTTATACGGAAAACTAAAAAATCCAATTGGAAAAGGAAGAAATATCTCGCGGAATTTTATTCATGATTGCCCTGACAGTCTACAGAGAGGAAAAATACCAAAAATCACCAGACTGTAAAAAATCGTAAAAATAGAAAAAATCGCAAAGCGGAAAACAGTCCCCAAAACTGGTAGTCCTACAGAATGGCAAAAGTTGCTAAGACGGGTTTTCCACATGCAAAGTTTACTTTATAGGAGAGAAGGCAAAAAGAATGGGAAAAAGTCGTCTAGATTTAAAAAATTTCGAAAACCGGAAAAATTTATAAAACGGAAAAAATCGCCAAGTATATTGTTTAGTTAAAATGGCACCTTTTGGAAAAGACACTTTCCAAAAAAGTACTTATTTTAAAAAACATATTTTTGTAAAAGATTTTATAAAGCTTAAGCTTGATATTAGATTTATTATTACTAATTACATTTATGAAAATGTAAATGTAAAAAATTAGCAGTCAGCTGTTGTATATGTATATTTTACTGGATTTTTAAGATTTTTCCGTTCGCGTACTTTTAGATGCAAACGTTTTTATTGAAGGTAATTTCTTTATATTACTCACTATTTACTTAGTTACGGGATTTTACTGGAAAAGTACTCGAACATAGCTATTATTACAAAGTTTTATTATTAATAGACACAATGCATATTACAAAGAAAATAATAACTTTTCATTTATATTGATTTATTATTTATTTATTTATTTCTTTCTACTTCCCAATACAATTATGTACATATGTATGTATGTACGTACTCGTATTTCTCCACATTCAATACGAAATATTTACAAAAACAAAGTTTCTTACACGTATGTTTTTAAACATTAATTTAATAAAGCTGAATGAATTTAATTTTCAAGGTTTACTTTGTGTTTTATTTATGAAAGTTTTATCAATATTGTAGCAATTAATAAAAAGCAAATACGTATATCAATTAATATAAAATATTTACACTGGGAATTCTGAAATAAACCAACCGAAGGAAATAAATACCATAATGCCGCAGTTTTGGACAGAATTTTTTATTCTTCAATCATAAGAGAACGCGCATGAGCGCAATTTCTTAAATTATATGTGGAAGCTAAAGGTATGGGAGTAGTATACCATGATTATCATGCATGATAGGGATATACATTTGTAGTTATTGTATCAATAACTCAAAGTTTGAACAAAAAACAGAATTTAGTTTTTAATCTACAAATTTATAAGTTAGATAAAAGACGCCTGGAATTTTTGATAGGATAATGATATCAAAATATAGGATACATATATGCATGCAGACATCAGCCAAATGCATTTCTGAAGAACTTGGATAAAACAAACATTAATCCAAAGTTGTACATTAACTTTAAACCACAAGTAGTTCTTTTTGCTTGTAATCCACAACTGCCACATATAATAATGTGTATCGATGGCTTAATATAAAATAGAAGTATTTAAATTATCTTAAAAATAATGTTTTAAAGATTTCTGGCTGCCAACAAATAATTACATCCTTCTTAAAGAATTAAGTACATTACAATTAAAAATAAAAAATGTATGGTCACTTAAAATATAATTTTTATTTGCAAGTTCTTTAGTTTTTATTCAGATTTTTCATTCTATAAAATATCGAAAATTCAAGTTACGCCTTAGTTATATTAAGCCATACATATTTTACATAAAATAGAGTAATGCAATAATACATGTTTTAATGTAACTGAAAATAGTTCCATTTAATATATGCTACTATTTTTTATTAACTTTTTCTTATTAACAATCACTCACCTGTGGGATTCTGACGAAAGCACAACAACTCGACTGTTATGATCGAATAGGTTCTCCAACTGCAAAGTTATATAAAAATGTGATAGATGGCTAACTTGGAATGTTGTTTCAATACCATTCTCGGTTACGGTATAGGGCAAACCAAAAACACCAGCATTCAAAATTAAATAATCAATATGTCTGCAAGATATAAAGAAAATTAAAATGAAATGTATAGAACTTTAATGGTGGCACTTACTTAACACTGCGCTTTATATTCTCAACAAAGTTACACACCGACATGAAGGATGCCAAATCCAATTCAATCCTTTGCAAACGGTTTCGGCAAGCTGGACGTTCTTTGACTATGGATTCTATGGCCACTTCAGTTGAAGAACGACCACGACAAGCTAGAATAACGTTACAGCCATGAAATGCTAAAGAACGTGCTGTTTCAAAACCAATACCACTGCTGGCACCCGTCACTACTGCTAAACGACCATGCAAGTCTTTGCCATGCAAAATTTGTAAAGCAGTTGTACTGCCATCATACCGCTGCCTTACTTGAGCAATATTCAGGGGTGGCTCTTCAGCAGCAAAAGCCAAACGTGGATCTATATTGGTTGTCTGTTGGGTTAAGTTGTTGTAAAAGATGCTAGTTTTAGTTTGTTCATCAAACCGTTTTTCCCAGCCAATGGGCAATTCGCTGTTTAATCGTTTTGTACGTCCAGTACGAGGATGTGTCATCTGGGTTGTTTTTGTTTGCTGGCTAAGTTATCAAGTGTCGAAGAAAAGGAACCCTTAATTTGCTGTGGGCTTTTAGAATGAACTTAAAACTTACTTGATGTAACATACATAACCCTCATCTGAGGCTTGTTCCTCCCAACCCGGTGGCAATTCATCTTCGCTATCAGAATCTGGCATAAAACCTAAAATATTTAAACTTATCAGGTATGGAATCTATAATATAGTATCCACTCTTTCGCTTACTCATTTTCTGCAAATTGATAAATTATGGTTGTTTGTTTTTAATTATTATTGTATTTTTGTTTGATTTGCAAACATATTTGTTTATTTATTTATTATTAATTTATAATAAATTCTTTACAGGCATTCACTTTTATACAGGGTGTTTTACATAATTTTTTTTTTTAATGCACCCAGAAATGGGAGTAAGTTATTAGTAGTATCAAAGGCTGTTTTACACTATTTTATTAACCGTTATTTATTCGTTGGACTCGTAAAGAATAATGAAAGAATTAGACGATTCGTATCGTGATCAGCTGACAAAATCTGTAACATAAATAAAACTGTTTATTTAATATGTATCGTACATGAGGCAGAAAATAAGGGCCTTATTTTGTAATAAAAGTTGTTAAAATTATCAAAGGCAGCTTTACACTCTTCACGTTACCGTTATTTATTCGTTGGACTCGTAAGGAATAATAAAAAAAAGCTGTTTATTTAAAATGTGTCATATCGTATATGAGGCAGAAATCGTGGCAAACGTTTACATACATACACGCACACGTATAAAGCATAGAGAAATACAATAAAAGTTGACACTTTCGCTGGCAGGCTCACGTTTCTACTAACTAACATCCAGATTTAAAGATACTACAATTTCAAAAGTAACGCGATACGAATTGACTAATTCTACCTACAGTGGCCTTACGGTGGTTGGCGTATTTCGACTGCAACTACGACAATTTTGTACTTTACTAAAGAACATTGCAACATTTTTTCTTTAATCTAGCACAAAATTAAAGCAAACCCTTAAGCCTTTGACGCAAGAACGTCGTAAATCGTTTTTTATATTGTGTAAAAATTGCATACAAATAATTTCTACACTCACCTCTTAACAGGAATTTTACACTTTACTTCTATAATCGGATAAATAGAAGTACATATAATTTTATACTAACCTTACATGGGCGTAGCCCCGCCTACTTTTTTGAATGCAAGATTATGTATTTTTAAGAGTTCAAGGTGAGTGCCAAGTTTCGTAAAAATCGATCGAGTAGAAGACCGTGATATATCATATTAAATTTTAATGGGCGTATCCCTGCCCACTTTTTTTGATGCAACATTGTGTTTTTAGTGTTCAACGCGTGCGCCAAATGTTTCGTAAAAATTGGTTAAGTACAAGCATGTGAAATATAACATTAAGTTTTATTGGGCGTGGCTCCGCCCATTTTTCAACCTTGAGATTGTGTCATTACAAGAACTCAATGTGTTGCGTAAGCTTCGTAGCAATCGAATAAGTAGAATATCATAAAATCAAATAAAAAGTTGAGGGCGTGTCCCTGCCCATACCATCTCAGACAAAAAAAAAATTAAATCGCTCTGAAATGAACCGAGTTTTGAAGTAACATAACCAAACAAAAAATACAGCCGAATTGAGAACGTCCTTCTTTTTTTTTTTTTTTTTGAAGTCGGTTAATTAAAAGAAGTCAACGCCAGTTTACAGTGTTGCCAGTTTACTACATACAATCAATTAATTTTAAGGCCGATGACTAAACTTATTACCAGGGATAAGGACTTCATGCGTTTAAAATAAGTATTTTATAATACAGCAGAAGATCTTTAAATAATTTTTGTTTACTTATTTTTCTTTTGTGATTTTCAAAAATATTATTATTTGTGAATTCTCAAATAGTTTTTGGAAGGTTGTGCATAAGATAAGAGGTTTTGTGATTGTTCGGGATGTGTGGTTGAAGTCTACTGACGGTTTGTTGGGGCAGGAATGGAATGCATATGGACATCGCTTAACCACCAGCAAATAAATTTCACTTATTTTTGTTTACTCATTGAGAGGCTAGAAAACTGGATACGCGAATATAAAAAGAGCAATAAGAACAAATTCCAAAAATTATTAATTCTGATATCATTATCTAAATAGGAAAAATATGAGTTTTTATTTAGTTCTTTTATTTTGTTCATTTTATTATTTCAAATTCAAATGTCATAAAATTTTTTTATTTTCATTTATTTTTTATTCTTTATTTAATAATACGCACACAATACTTTTTACAGCATATTTCCTGCTTCCCTGCTTATAAAGCAATTTACTGTAAAACTTTTGATTAAAACAAATCGTTCCGATTTTGCTGTTTGAAATGCATTTAAAAAAATATTTCGATTTATTGAAAATTAATTATGTATGTATATAATATGTACCTATAATTAAACTTTATAATTAAACTTTAACAATAAATGTTAAGCTAAGTAGTCATTAACAACAGAAACTAATATAAAACTAATTTCATATTTGCATCATAAATATAATGAAGTCATTTATTTACAATTCCGGTTTGTTAATAATACCGTAGAATAGAGGTAGTTTTGTGGGATCATGGCGAATGACAATAAGGAAAGGTGTCTCTCCACGGAAAACAACATCGGTGCCTGAACGGACTAAATGGGTGAGAGTTGCTGCTGCAGCTTCCGTCCCTTGTTCATCCACGGAAAAATCTACATTGTGAATAATATCATCTACATAAAGCTCGGATCTATTCGGAACGGGTTTTTCACGATCCGATTCTAAATTGGATAGGGCTAATGAAGCAATGTCATGGCAGGTTTTTGAAACCTGTCGTTTCTCTCGCTTGTTGGTGGGATTTTCAGTTGTAGATAATACATCAATTGGTTTTAAAATAGTGTCATCTTTAATGTCATTGCAAAGGGGATTAGCGCCTCCAAATCTAGAAGAGAAAACCAGTGCTTGCTCGTTATATCTATCATTAAGCGGAGGACCTTTGTAAACCGGGGTTTCACGATAAATCGATTGAAACGAAACAGGAACACTTTCTGTTGCAAGATCGCCTTGTGGTCTTTGGCCAATCAAAGATAAGTCGCTGTGGCCATTAGCAAATATGTCACGCACATTCATAGTTTGCAATATTTTTTTCATATGCAAGCTGCGTGCAAAATGCATTTTTGGAAACAACATTACCGTAGTCCTACGTTCCATTTTATCAATCATGCCATTTATTTTATGAGCATCTAAAATATGTTGCAAGTCTCTCAATTTTTTGCGAGAGGAATCATTAGGTTGAATAACATACATCGTAGTTTCGTTGCCCTTGTATGGCAGACCTATAATTCGGCAATCATATTCTTTGGCATCATAGAAAGGATATATGCCTCCAGCGGGCATCATTTGTACTTTAATTGGTGGATTATTTAAACCATCAGGAAAGAAATCCATTTCTGTTGTAGAGCCTAAAAAGAATTGAGTCTCCCAAAATGCTTTAAAGTATAGCGCAGAGGCTAGTATAACATTTGTTGATTTATCTAATTCATATTTAATTATTTCGGGAATTTTTCCAAATGTTGCTCTATTCACCCAGGCATTAATATAGGCAACAGCTTGTGTATTTCGGGCCTGAAAATCCAATTTCTTAAGTTCGGTTTTATAGATGGATTGAACTACTTGACTAAAAGATTAAGAAATCAAAGTTAGTGGTAAAAAATAAATACTCGTACATACATTTATTTGTATGTGCAAATAAGATCAAATTGAATAATATAGGATAAAATAAAATAAAATAAAATAAAATAAAATAAAATAAAATAAAATAAAATAAAAGGATATTTAGGTATCTATGGATGTAAGTATGCATGTGTTCACTCGAATAATGTTGGATCGCTTAATCGACAGTTAAAGGCCTTATCAGAAGTTAAGATATCAGAAATGCCAAAATTCAGGATTTTCCCGTTATATACATATCGAGCCTTATTTTCGATTTAATCGTAAGCGACAAAAATTATAATTTTCAGGAGAAGGTATTTGAAAATATTCAATTATGTTTTTTTACGTAAATTGTCGCTTACGATAAATTTTACAGCCCTTATCTGTCAATTATGTTTTTTTACGTAAATTGTCGCTTACGATAAATTTTACAGCCCTTATCTTAAAAGTTATCAACAATTTTGGCATTTCGATAGTTTTAAACTATGGGTAGGCAAATAAAATTTTAATTTCAATAAAAAATGGCTCGATATATATGACATAACTTTCGCTGAAATTCCATTTGGCACGACTTAAAAACCAACCCTCGTAGGTACTGTCAACAAGTTTAATACGCTGTTCACAATTAACTGCTTATTTTTATAAAATAAAAAGAAATTTTGCTTAGGAGCCAACACTAAAAACAACAACTGCACACTAGGGTATTCATTCAGTTAACCGTTAATCGGTTAACGGTTTAATTACTACCCGATTAACTGATCGGTTAATTTAAAATTGGATTTTAAAGCTAATTGAGACCAGGTGGTCTCGATTTGCAACTCTGCATATTCGCCTTGTATATTTGCTAGTGTAAAATTTCCTGCTGACAGATTACTTCCAAACGTTTTGCTTTGATTTGACAGCAGAGACACTGTCAGCTGATAGTCAGCTGATGAATTAACATCACCTGATGTGAATTCGCCTTGTTGGATTTTTTTCGATTAACGGTTAAACTGGTTAATTTCAGTCGATTAACCGATTAAGCGACGTACAAATAATATCACATTTTATAGTATTATTGCGTATTATTTGTTTCATATCAAAGTCTACGTCAAAGTCTTTGGACATGGCTGTAAAACTTTTTATTAAAAAAATTATTAAGTTTTTGTTTAATAATTTAATAAAAGCCAATAAATAGTACTATTGCCAACGATTTAATTAAGCATTAGATTTCATGAGAGATGAATTCAATTATTTTATAGCTACACTCTGAAATATTTCCTTCTAGCCACAGTACAAAAACGAAACGTAAGAAATTCAGAAAAACTTTTTTACAGAATGTTCGTCGCTGAGCCCCGCCAGCATGAGGGAACTATTAGTAGCTATAAGAATTTGAAAAAAATATATAAAACAGGACTTGAATGTCATAATGAATGACTTTATATGTTTAGAGAAATAAAAAAAACTGAGAAACTAGTTATTCTGTATTATGGATTGCTTTCGATTTCCTCAACATCTACGATAGGTAAAAGGATTTTTCCAAGTCAAGTTTCAGCAAAACTAAAGAAGAGAATCGCTTAAATCCTAAACATTGAAACCAAATTATTTTTCTGAAAGATTGTGTTAGAAGATCTCTTTAAACTATTGAAGTAACTAATATAATGACCACATAACATAAACTTTTTAATTTTTAATGAATACATATTTATGAATTATTTTTTTTTTTTTTTGCTTGATTCAGTTTAAGAATTCGTATGTGTTTGTCATTTTTCTTGTTTTACTAATAAACTAAAATTAATAAATAATTTATGCCCTTTTATTTGTTGAAATTACTTGATTTATGAAAAAACTTTATTAATCTGTTAACTGGTTAATACCGAATTAACCTTAATCGCTTAAGCAAAAACCTCGATTAATTAATCGAGCGATTAACCTATTAAAGCAAAAGTCAGATTAAATGAATACCCTACTACATACTAAATTTTTTTTGTTTTAATGTAAATAAAAAATATTATTAATTTTATAAAAATTGGCAGTAAAATTGAAAAAAATAAATAAATATTTTCATTAGTCACTCAAAAAATAATTCAATGAATCTAATTGTAGATGTACATACTTATGTATGTATGTACATATATATGGACATTTGGCAAAACGTCTTCTTCTTGAATCAACAACTTTTTAGTGGAGCGAAAAAGGTGCTAAAGTGACAAACAAAAGTTATTGTTTAGAAAATTAAATAAATCTTTTACTTGGATATTAAACACAAGTGTTCAATGCAAAATTTGCGATCTTTTTGTTTTTTCTTCTAAAAGCAATAATGGAGTTTAATAAAAATAATAACATCTATTATCTACGAGTATATATGTAGGTCACTTTGTGAAAATTGTTTTGATTAAATTAGATAATAATATTAGTTGCTTAAATCAAGGCAAGTGGTAAGTTTTTCAATCTTTGCTTTTGACAAAAGGACTTCTTTCTAAAGAAGCTGTTTTTACAAAAGGGAACAAAATGGAGTCAAGCTGTTTTGTCAAATGGCAGTTATCACTATTTTGTTTGAATTTTCAAATCATTTTCAATTCTCTGAAAGAAAAAGTAGTGCACTAAAATGTTATATTTACCATAAAAATCTTGCAAAATTGTCTTATCATCGAGAAGACATTTTTTTTTCAAATGTCCAAAGATATGGAAATATGTACCGTCACTTTAAAGATGACACTACAGCAACGAAATGAATAATTTAAAATTTCCGCTTTCCGCAATTGCGGAACGGAATGAATAATTAGATGTAGTGTTGAGCGATACTGTGATTTTTTAATAATGTTGCTCCTTGTGAACGTTATTTCTAAATCGTTGTTCTTTTAAACTGGGACTGTGATCACAGTTTACCAGCATTTTGTTTGTAGCAGTTCTGTTATTTTGACAAAATCTAATAAGAAGAGCAGCAGTGAAATTTTTGATATATACCTACTAACAAGACTAGCGACAAGAACAAACAATTAGCAATCAACCCTATCCAAATATTGAGAATTGTCGTATTGCAAATACAAAAATGTGAGAGCTGTACATAGTTGTCAGAAAAGACGATTTGACTCGACAAACGGTAAGGGTATAAAAAAATTCATGTGGTAGGTTTATTTGCTGTAAAGTAAGCATACAAGATCATTCACAGTTTGTATGAAAGAACTATATTTCCAAAACCTGTTACTTGATAAATTCAGTCACAATTGTGATTAGTGATTTTTGAATCGCTGTGAAAAAGTAACAGGTTTCGAAAAATCGCCCATCTCTAATTAGATGTATTAATTTACTGCATATTAAATGTTAAGTATATTTTTTTGATGGTTTTTCCCTTTAGTGCGTCACACTATCCATTGCTCTATTGTGAGCAAAGAAAATGACTTTTATTATTAAGGAAATAGGGAATATCTAATTTAGATATTCAAAGGCTTCTCTCACGCCCTACAAAAATGGTATCAAATGCAATTAAATATAAAAATAAAGCAGAAAGTACAGTCGGTAAAAAAAATTCAAGAAAATTCCCACTTCTTAAAAAACACATGCAGATAACCGTTTGGACTTCGCTTGAAAACATGTCGATTGGCCTGCAAGCAAATGGCGCAATATCTGTATGGAAATTCTGGCTTTGTACAATATGTGCACCGTCCACCATCTTCAGCATGCCCACCGTTCTGTACCCGTACTGTCAAAACTGTTAAGAACGGTGGAGCAAAAATTATTATATTTTGTTGCTTTTTATAATATGGTATGGGCTCTATACATAAAAATAACTGGTGTTATGGGTCAAAACGCGTATGTTGACATTCTGAAGAATGTAATGTTACCGCATAGTGGTGTAAAATTGCCACTGAAATGGGTCTTTCAGCAGGATAACGACCCAAAGCATGCTAGTCGAAAGGCTAAGGAGTGATTTCGCGCCGTCAACAAAATTGAGGTTATGAAGTGGCCAGCGCAGTTCTCTGACATTAACCAAATAGAGCATTTTTTGGGGAGATATTAAAAAAGCCGTACACCATTTAAAACCACCTAGAAGCTTTGGGAAGTGGGAAGTTGTTGAAAAAGCCTAGAAAGAGATCACAGTAAGCCGATGTCAAGATTGAGTCAAATCAATGCCACGTTGCTGTGTGGCAATAAATATAAAATTTTAATTTAAAATGTTTCTTCATGTATTTCAGAAAGAACGCGAAATACCTGTAGCCACTGCTATTTTTATGTTAATTGTGTTAATGAAGTGTGAATACCAATTTCTAGGGATAAATTTAATTTTTACCAACCAGACCAACCAGAGTTGAATTTTCATACATTTTATTTTCTGTTGTAGTATATAGAATAGGGGAAGATCTATTCCAAAGACTGGCACTGCGACACCTGATGGATCTTTTGTGCCATATTGTTGTTGTAGTATATATTTTCTATTGTAATATGACTGAAAATGTTAAAACTTTGTTCTCAGCTATAACTTGAAAAATATTTGAAAATGGTAAAATATTTGAAAATGGTAAAATGGCAAGTACTCCCTCATAATAAATTTGTTTCTTTCTCTTTGAAAGGACCCAAGATTTTGTCCTTATTGTTAGAAAAAAAAATCACCATAAATGGGATTTTATGTATGTAATCGTATGTGTGTATGAGTACATGCCTCAGTTAGTAATTTGGCAATGGTCCGTCATTCTGTCTTGTGTGTATTTGTAAAAGTGGAACGACGAAACGGTCATTAGTTATGTTCTGAATGTGTTCTAATAAAGAATGCATACATATTGACGGATATGTATGTATATATTTATGTATATATGTACTACATAAATATATGTATGTTTGTATGTATTCGGTGGTGTTATCAGAATCATGAAATTTTCCTGTATTAAATTTTTTTTTAACAAAGCATAACAATTAAAATTAACAAACTCAAACATGATTTAATAACTTTACACCAACATTAGTACATTATTGTACAGAGAAAAATTACGTAAGTAACAAAAATTACAAATTTAATTTTATGGATAGTGAACACTGTCCATTATATTTAAATTTTGTGAGTATATACTAGTGATATAACGAATATTTATATTCGTATTCGCGAATATTCGCCCAATTTATGACATTCAGATTCATATTTGTATGTACATTAGACCGACTCACATTGTATGGAGGTGAAAACCGCGACTTTGTTACCCCTCTCAAATCAAAGTTTGGTCTTTTTAATGGGGACTCCCAAAATATTTGAGAGGTCTAGCGATGACCGTTCGTGAGTTGAACCGTGTCTAAAAAAAGTATATTTTTGAAGTTGTTTGCGTACAACACATGAATACACACATATAACAAATTATAATTTTGTTAAATACATATTTTTTTAATTTATCCTTGTTTGCCATACAAATAAATTCAAGTATTTAATTAATTTTAAATTAACACTACTTACCTATAGTCGGGATTTAGCGTATAATCATTTTGCACGAATAAGCCATTGGCAACTTTTATAATATGCCCCACCGGGCTGGGAACGCGACCTGAGGATCGAACCGGTGCTTCTTTGATCATTGTAAAGCGCCAGTTAGCATTGGGGCGTTTATTAATACCGCCGCCGTTTACATTTGTATGCTGCAAGTCGTCTAACATTGAACCAAATTCTTCGTGATACATATTCGGATTATGTATTAATTCACTATCAGATTCAAGGCCAAGCAATTGTTTTAGTTCTTGATAACTTCTGCCCTTAGCACCCAACGTTAACAGTGATAATGCTGCCATCAAACTTAGTGGTGAAAATATTTCGCTTCTTGTTCCATGAGGATCTGAGGTAGCTAATTCTAGGCCCACACTATGTCCAAAATGTAAGACATTTTCGGCGATAATATCCGAAATCCTCTGATCTACTTGTCTCGAAATTCGAGCAGATGGGTTTTTCCTGTATTCGTCATTGTTTTGTAATGTATCACGTTGTAAATCCTCATCATTTCTCTTATTATTTGCTGCCCATGACGTGTTAATGAAAACAGCCAAAAGTGACAAAGATAATGATAAGCATATAAAGTTATAAAAAATTCGCATTTTTTTATAAATATATTTTTCAACGAATTAAACTTGTACTTAAACCCGTATGCGCAGCGATCGTCATTAAGCCAACAAGCACACACAATGTTTGTAAACTACTCAATGTTGACTTGTTTTGACTAGTTCTGTTTTTTTTCTATTTTTTCTGCTAATTGAATTTGCTTTTGCGATACGTTTAAAAATTTTGTGAATACTTTTAAGCTCGATTGTACGACCGCAACTCTTCAAACGTTCGATTCAACTGATCTTGCTAAAAATCCAGCATTGAGTATTTAAAGGTAGTATTTTGTTCTTTTGTTACACTATGAATGAGATTCGTTACTCATACTGGATTTTTAAAATAGAAAAGAAACTTGAACTCAACGTAAAGAGTTTATAGCAGAAATTTCTCTGGAATTCTTTTTTTTTTTTGGCAGGTGAGAGCGCGCATGTTCTTCAACAATAACTAAGCGGTTATTGTTAAAGCAACTAGGAGATACAAATTAATAATTATAATCAAAAATAAAATAAATAAATACATAGTTATGTAATAGCGAGAACAGTGGCATAAAGCTCTGTTCGTATATACCGAGAATTAAATGACACAAAATTTAGGGAATTGTTAGTGGTTAGTGCAAAGAATAACTAACTCCACTTTATGCGCATTTTTAGCTTTCAAAATTAATTTCAACTACAATTATGATTATAATGCAATGAAAATGTTTAAATGTTTCTATTATAATTAAGGCTCCATAAAAAATAGCCCAAAGCCAAATCGCCCAAAAATAAAAAATCGCCTAAAAATTTTTCCATACAAATTTTGAGCAATTTTTATTTTTTTATTTGGTGATTTTTCATTTTGAAAGTTTTGAAGATTTGTCATATGAAAGATGTTTCCATGAAAAATCGCCCAAAAATAAAAATTAAAAATCGTCTAAATATTTTTCCATACAAATGGCCAATTTTTTATTTTTTTTTTTGTGATTTTACATTTTGAAATTGTGGGCAATTTATCACATGGAAAATGTTTCCATGAAAAATCGTCCAAAAATAAAAATTAAAAATCGCCTAAATATTTTTTCATAAAAATGGCCAATTTTTAATTTTTTTTTTGTGATTTTACATTTTGAAATTGCGGGCAATTTATCACATGAAAAATGTTTCCATGAAAAATCGCCCAAAAATAAAAATTAAAAATCGCCTAAAATTTTTTCATACAAATTTTAAATTACTTTTTCCAGCAAAAAAATTAATGTACAAATCATTAGCTACAGCATTAATGAACTCAGCTCAGCTCTATTTCTGGGGAAATAGCAGCGTCATAGGACGAAAGTGATCCAAATAACTGAATGGTATGCGCTTAAAAGGTTGTCTAGAACAATTTTTGATATAAACAACAGCCTTAAGCCAATATCCCACTATCGGCTCACTGCAATAAAGTTATAAGTAATAAGCTAAATCGGCCTTGTTTTTCAACTGATTGAAATATAAGGACATAATTGCACCACACTGCATTGGTAATAGACTTACTCCGGAATTAATTGAGAAATAAGGCAGTTCTAGTTTATTACTTATGACTTTATTGCAGTGAGCCGACGAAAATCGGTACATTGTGCCGATAGTGGAATCCCTGCTTTAGACACAGAAAAAATTATTCTCAAAAAAATTTCAAACAAACGTTTGCTTGATATAAAATTTAGTTGCAGTAAATATTTGTTCCAATTATGTTTTAAGCACAAAAAAACTGTTAAGAGATGATTTTTGTTCCAATATATGTAGAAATTCCATACAGTACAGAGCAGTTATTTGTTTTATTTGCTTTTTAATTTGAGTAAAAAAAATTTGTTGACTCGGACAATTTGTTGATTGAAAAAATCATTTTTTTACATACATAATTTACATTACATAATTTTGCATTTGAATTTAAAAATTTCTTTGTATGGCCTAAATTGAATAAATTTATATTTGATTCAGAGAATTTTGTGTTTGAATTAGAAAATGAGTTTTTTCTGTGGAATATTAAATTCTGTACCTGTATTGATTAGTATGCAATGAAAGTGGTAAAACTTTGGAACTAGTTTCGATTTTTTTTTTTTTGCTGGGTTCATATGAAAAATTGCCCAAAATTTTTTTTACATTTAAAAATTAAAGGGGGAAATACACCCAAAAAATCTGGCAGTCATCAAATTCGAATATAGAATTTAAAATATACAAGAAAGGCGGAACTCGAATTTTCTATATTTTATAGGAAAAGCATTTACATGCATAAATAATTTTTTAAGTGTCCATATATATGTCCTTGATTTTTAACTGTAACGTACTAAGATCTTCAAGGAGGATGTAATTATACGTTGTCTCCCAGAAAACGTTGAAATGGAAAAAATTGAGATACGCCCTTTTTATATTAAGCCATCGATATGTAGATATACAGGCTTATGCTAAATACTCGCAAATTTTCACATGTAAATTTCCGAACGTGTGAAAAATCGGTATCAAAAAACTTCATTCACATAAATTTGTCTGTTGGATAAAGTGGAAATATGTTGGTTTTTAATTTTATTGGAATTGATTAAACGAAATTAAAATTATTAAAGCCGAGTTTTGACATATGTATGTACCAAAGAGTTTGAAATTCTTCCGCTACACGGAAAGTCGTCGCACGAATTTTTAGTTTTTTTTCCATCCACATGATGGACCCACCCTAATATAAAGTTGGAATTTTTTGTGAGCCAAAGTTTTAAATTATTTCGAAGCTTTGGCGGTGTAAAATTGATTCAATGAACTGTTTCATATTTAAAGATCTTAAACAGTTAAGAACATTTTTTTTATTCATGCATCATTATATGCACGTGCATACATACATATATACATATGTATGAATGTGTGTTCAACCGTCATTTCAAAAGGTGAATCCCCAACTTAGCCAACAAAACAAAATAGCCCTTAACAATTGCTTTGTATAACAAAAATTAAATTATTTATTCTCTTATACAAACTAGGGATGTAACGATACGCCATTTCGCCG
Source organism: Nowickia ferox (assembly GCA_936439885.1). Taxonomy (NCBI): domain Eukaryota; kingdom Metazoa; phylum Arthropoda; class Insecta; order Diptera; family Tachinidae; genus Nowickia; species Nowickia ferox. The sequence goes on along the minus strand of OW387026.1, from coordinate 98,862,807 downwards.
ATCCGATACCGATACTCAAAAATAAATATCGCCGATACCGATTCCGATACCGATACGCATATTTAAATTGAGCTCAAGTAAAAATTAACAAAACTCAAGTAGAATAATTCTTCTATTATACAAAATAACAGTGTTTATTAATGAGCCATTCAAATCATCAAAATTCTCAGTACATTTCAGTTTCTAAAATTCAAATTTTCAAACTACAAAACGTCTGCAATATTTATGATTTTACAAAATAAACGTTGACATTCAGTTTAGATTGGCTCAAGATTTAAAATTGATATTAATAAGACTTAAAAAAAAGAGAATTGAATTTCAATTCATGTTAACAAAAAATTAATTATTGTTTTTCACAAAATAACAGTGTAAGATTGAATGAGTCAATTCAAACTGAATGAGTCAATGAGTCAATTCAAACTGAATGTCATACTGTTTATTTTCTAAAATCATCAAAATTGTCAATACATTTCAGTTTCAGTTGTTCAAAAAACTCTAAAGAAAAATATAAGAAGTATCGGCGTATCGACAGTAAAATATCGCCGATATCGATATATCGGAAAACCAGCAGTATCGCCGATATATCGGTATCGGTATCGGTTGCATCCCTAATACAAACCTTCACCATCCAAACTACATATTTAAAAATTACACTCACTAACTCATTATTTTTTTGAAATCGATTTTTTTTAATATTTCGATAGAAGAACATCTAATGTATCGAAAAATGCAAAAATCTCGATTTCAAAAAAAATAATGAGTTAGGGCCTTTCTATATTAAGGTAACGATATGTATGTATATATGTATGTATGTCTGTATGCAATTACATGCGGCCATGACGTAAAGTAGGTACTTAACAGATACATAAATCCGTTGAAAAAATAAAACCGAAATTTTAAGTAAATTCTTTTTTTTTTTTTGCAAACAAAAAATATTTAACAAAGCATCGATGTTATCTCTGATCAATGGGGTTTTCCAAATAAGACTAGTATTTGTACCTAAGTGATATTTATAATATGTATGCATGAAATATAATTTAAATGTAAATGTGTTTACATACCTTCTAGTCAGCCTAGAACCATATGTCTCTATGTCAACACTATTTTCTCTAGCGACAGTTGCACTAGTAGAAATGTCGACAACTTTCCTTTTATGCACGACTAGAGATACGTTAGAGACAACAGATCTAGTGTATTTCTGGTGACATTGTCAATGAACGCGTCAATAGTTTGTTTTCTTTTTTATTATGCTGTACATTAATGTTAGAAAAAATTACAAATGTACATATGTATGTATGTGTTTAAGGGTTTTGCCAGAACCCTTATAAAATTGTAGACTGTAAAGCCCCTAAAATTTACTAGTGAATCTTTGGTGCCAATGTTTCCATTTAGTCCCAAAAGAACTACAGTCTAGTGGTGGATTTTCAATGACAAGCTAATGTTAAATGTCAATAGATGATTACATTGGCTGGTGTACACCTGGTCAGTAGTACTACTGACAATGTCACTAGTAAATCACTACAGTTTCACTATTCGCATTTCCTGCAGGGTAGACAGTACATATACTTACATATGTACATGCACATACAGGTACCCAGTCGGATTTTTATTAGCTAGCTCAAAATATGGGTGACTTTTTTCTAACTCATTTACAACTAGCTTCTGAACTAACTCATAAATGATACAGATGTGAGTCAGTTATTTTTTGCACAACTGTCTTCTTCCCGATAAGTATTGAACTAACTTTAAGCTAACTCAAAACTGATGTAGAGATTAGTGAGTTGTTTTTGTACAACTAACTTCTTCTCGATAAGTTTTGAGCTAACTCAAAGCTGATACAGAGATGAGTCAAAGTTCAGCGGGGAGATGTCAGCATAAAATTCATATTTATGTTATCTCTGTGCCGTTTATATTTTTTATGGCGCGATAGCAAAGTGTTAAGTATGATGCCTGACAAACAAAGTGATCACGGTTCGATACACGTTTTCGTTTCTTAAAAAATAATTTAAAATTGTTTAAACTTTAAGCTGACTAAAAAATGTCAATCAGTAGTAAGTTAAATCATAATTAACTAAAAATAACTTAAATTTTTTTTTTTTTTTGATTTGGCACAAGCTAACTCATAATGAACCAACTCATGGATAGTTCAAAACTGATGCACTCGTCCTGCGGCCACTCGATGCTAAAACTGATCACTTTTAACATGCAGAATGAGTGTGAATTTTAACCACCTCTGCCTAATTTTTGGCTGATAATTCAATAGTTTTGAGTTAACTCAAATTCCCACTGGGTACTTACATGCATACATACAAATGTATGTAATGCAAATAAATAATTTTATATATTTTGGTAACAAAGATCGTTTCATATCCATTATATTCCTGTGAAATTATTATTATTATTATTATTATTTATTAGATTCATAACTAAATTACAAAATCTAATACTTAAATAAGGAGCATTAGCAACTAGGCTATCAGCTCTATCCTGTGAAATTAAAAATACCTATTGTAACGGAAAATGAAATTTGAATTGAACTTATAATTTTTAAATGGAAGAATGTATTATACATAGTAATTGTTCACTTTTTTCATCAATTAAGAACATCCAAATTCTTTTCAAGATTTTGTATTTTAATGCCTTAAAAAGTAATGAGTGGTACTTATTTATCCAATAATTTTATATATTTATACTATAATGACTTCCTATAAATGCACTTTTTTAAGATAAATTTGTAATGCGATTGGAACTTCTCAAACAAAAATTACACGCGTAGAATGCATTTTAGATGCATACCGTTAGAAAATGTGGGGCCTTATTTTGAAAAACGCAACGATGACAAACTTTTTATGGAAAACAATTTAATTACAAGAACAAAATACATACGAGTACATACATGAAAAATTTCTCAACGCTTAGCGTTCGTTGCCTTTTACAAAATCTGTGGTTTTCGTGAATAACAACTTATGTTATTTATTTCTCAGTTCAAGTTTATGATGTCGAATTGTTATATTTTAAAAGCTTTTTAAAAGATCTAAGAAAACTATGGACGTATGTACATCACATTTTAACAACACAATTTCTAAATTTTTTTTAAATATGCTTAAAAAATAACTTTTTTGGGTCTACTGAAATAAATAGATTTTTTGACATGAGCTGCTGTTATTTATGAAAACCACAGAAATAAGGCCTTTATTTAAATTTATTTATTTATTTTATTTATTTATTTACTTTATTTATTTATTTACTTTATATTTCAAGTAAATTTTGAAGCACCCTTTTCTCGTAAAATAGAACAGCTGTTTTATAAACAACAACAACAACAGTAGCTAACAGATTTAATAACCTTCGTTTGTTTACAACATTTTTTATTAGATTGAGTTCAGTTTATTTATTCTTTTAATTTTGTATTAATTTATTTAAACCTGTAACAAAAAAAAAAGTTTTACCCAAGTTAGTGTTATAATAATCCAATAAACAATCCCAAATAGAAGGAACTTTATTTTGCGGATGTTCTTCCGTTTATCCAACTGAAATCTTATGGCCAGTAGTGATTTAGAAGTTCTCGAATTAAAACCTCCTTCTGTTACATTATACAAAGCTAACGATAATGAGATTGAACGTTTTAAAATACAGGATTTGTCTTATAATGATTTCTACTGGGAATATATGGAAAGAAACTATCCCGTTGTGTTGATGGATGTTTCGACACATTGGGAATGTCGGCGTAATTGGATCAAATCTGAGCCTATAGAGCAGATAAAAAATTTAGATAATCAAGTAATATCACCCGTTATGAGATCCGATACCATTGATTATGATTACCTCAAAGAAAAAATTGGAAATTGTCGCGTACCAGTGGCGAACTGTAACAGAGAATATTATAATAGCCATGCCAAGAGTTTTATTTCATTTTATGACTTTCTAAATTACTGGCAAACGAAGAAAACGGATTCGGCAACTGATGAAAAAGCATCCACAGAATTAAGTAATATTAAGACTACTACCACCGAAGATTTACTCTACCTCAAGGATTGGCATTTAAAGGCTCAAAATGCTGATTATGATTTTTACAAAGTTCCTAAACACTTTGCATCCGATTGGCTGAATGAACATTTGGTGGAAACAAACGAGGATGATTATCGATTTGTTTATATGGGGCCAAGAGAAACCTGGTAAGAATTGTCGTGTTCAGCCTATTTGAGTATGTAACTCATTATACCTACACACATATGTATTTAAATATGTATGTATGTATGTTTGTACGTTAATTTTAATTTTTGCTTCTTAGGACACCTTTTCATTCCGACGTATTTGGCTCATTTAGCTGGTCTACAAATATAATGGGCATTAAAAAATGGCTATTATTGCCAGAGGGTGAAGAAATAAAACTTTTAGATCCATTAGGAAATGTGCCATTTAGCATTAACGAGACAATATTGGATGAAAGAAACGTAAAATACTTTATAGTAATGCAAAATGAAAATGAATCGATGTTCGTTCCTAGCGGTTGGTATCACCAAGTATGGAATATAACTGACACAATATCTGTTAATCATAACTGGTTTAATGCTTGCAATTTGAAAAGAATTTGGAATAATCTAAGCAACCAAATGGAAAAGGTGATGAGAGAAATTGACGACTGCCGGCAAATGGATAATTTTATGGAACATTGTCAAACCATGCTGCGCGCTAGTTTTGGTCTGAACTACCTCGATTTTTTGCAACTATTAAAATCTATTACAAAGCGACGTTTAAGAAAATTTAATAACAATACTGCCTCAAACGGATCACCATTGCCATCAACACTACAAACACCATTATCTTCATACAATACGACGATGTCTTCCACTCTTATATTTTTTGATCAATATATGCCAAATGATTATCATGTATATCACGATTTGGAGCGTATTTCGCAAGTGATTGAACTAATGTTGCAAGATTCAATAATTAGTGATGATCGTATTATTATGTACCGTAAATGTATACAATTAAGGGAAATAATAACATCGGCATTATCGTAGTCTTCGCTAAAAAATACCAGTATAATCCAGTAATGAAGTCTTTATTTCCTTAGATATTGTATGGCTGTTTATTACTTAATTTATCAGATAACTCGCTGTACATAGTACATACATGCATCCATATATTAATATAATGTGAGACAACGTGATGTTATTTTAAGTAAAAATGGTAGCTTAAAGTTAAGTAATATTTGATATCTGAAAATTGATATTTTTATACTAATCAAATACAAAATACGTACATATGTATATTTAAACCATATTGAATATATGCATTTTGTTTTTTTTTTATATCCTTCGCAAATGGTTTGTTCGAGAAACATTTCGGCGAGAGCAAGTACCTTAGCTTACACAAGTAGGTATAACTTTTGTGTGATTGAAAAGTTGTGAAATATGAAAGTGTTCAGTAAACAAACCGAAAATTCTGAAATATGTAATGGCATTTTGGCTTTATTAAATTTTAGTGATAGAATGGTTTTAATTGATTAATAGCTCAATAATTCGTTATTTATTAACATCGAATTTGCACTTGTTTTTCGGAAATCAGAACCATAACTATGAAGTCAAGGTACGCTCAAAAAATGTTGTTCAAATCTGAGATTTCGATATTTTGTTCCAAGCTTATGTCGAGTACACATCTGGTACACATGTGCCCAAAAAAGCGTAAGCACTAATTAAAAACTGTTTGATTCAGACATGTATTTATTAAGTCAAACAGTTGCATACATAACTAGTACACAATTTTATACAACTATTTGTCAATAAATATATACATGCCTGAATGAAACAGTTTTGCATTAGTAATTAGTGATTACGCTTTTTTGGGCACATGTGTGCCAGATGTGTACTCGGCATTAGACTTGGAGCGGAAAGAACAGAAACATGTCATTAGATCTACATCAAGTCTGCACAATTTTGCATTCAAGAGAACCACTTCACAATGGGAAACTTATTCGCAGTAGTAACATAAAAAACATGTTCATCTCATCGTATGCTTTTGATCTGCTGTGCAATTTGATACTCCAAAACTTTAGGATGCAAGACAATGGCATACAAATCAAGTTGTTTTTGATCAAGCGCATAAACCGGAAATATTGCATACATGAATAAACTAACTTAAATTGTATTATTACGTACCTTTATAGTAGAAAGTAGAAAATGGTTTATATATAACTTTATCACTTAAAATCAACTTGTTCACTTGATGAAATGGCGGGAATATGTAACAATATGTGTTCAGCTGCAAGACATATCAAGAATTGGCAGCACTTTAACAAATTGTTTTAATTTCCTTGTGTACACTTTACCAAATCTTTATATTTGCTTTGTTTACTGTTTTTAACAAAGTCCGACTTCGTATTGTCAATTTCTATATAAAAAAAATTGAGTTTTTGTAATGGATTTTGACAATTAAAATTACCTGCCTTCAAATCAATGTAATAACCACGGAATAAAAGGTAATAACAACTAAAACCCAGCAAACAAGCCGATTTAATATTCAAATCAATATACATACTTAAATACAAATGGGGCTTATTAGAGAAAAACATTTAATATCGAATTAAAGAAAAGCCATAATTGATAGTCTGTCCTCAAATTAAAGTCAGTTTGTTTGCATTCAAAATTTTACGAAGGATTGCGACTCACATACATGCATACAAAGTATACAGTTATATGAAAAAATTACGTTTCAAATGTTTTACTTTGCGTTGGCTGGGGTCTGTCTACCCTGTACTTTGCTCCAACAAAAAATACTTTGATAAAAGTGAACGTACCAAATGTATGTATGTATACAAATATGCACATATTCATACATACGAGTACATACACATACTTAAATTAAATAATAGAGAATGAATAAATTATCAGTAGATTAAAGAATTTCATTTATTTAAGGGCAGTATTAATTAATTCAAGCAAGAATATTTCATAGTCCGTGGAAGCTAATTGAAAGATGCCTTTAAGGGGAATTAAAGTTTTGGAGTTTGCCGGGTTAGCGCCAGCCCCTTTTTGCGGAAAAATTTTGGCGGACTTTGGAGCAAAGATCACAGTTATAGACAGGGTTGGTGCTAAAAACAATATACATATGTATGTATGTACATAGATAGTACATCACACACTTATATAAGTACTTACTTACATACATATGTACATCTGTATATGTATGCATATCGAATTAATTTCTGAATGAATCTAATATTCTCCCTCCACCAAAAACAGGTTCCCGACAATCCACTCAATTGTTTAAATTATGGTAAACATGTTATTGCTATTAATCTGAAGGCGCCACAAGGACAAAACTTAGTCAAGAGATTGTGTAAAAATTATGATGTTTTAATAGAGCCTTTTCGACCAGGAGTTATGGAAAAATTTGAAATGGGGCCAGAAATTTTATGCAAAGTTAATCCCAAGCTTGTATATGCTCGTCTTTCAGGTTTCGGTCAAGATGGCCGCTTAGCAGCTCGTGCTGGGCATGACATTAACTATGCGGCAATGTCAGGAGTACTATCAATGTTAGGCCGTAAAAATGAAAAACCCTTGCCACCAGTTAACATTCTTGCCGACTTTGCAGGTGGAAGTTTAATGTGTGCATTTGGTATCTGTTTAGCTTTGCTGGAACGTTTTCGTTCTGGACGTGGTCAAATAGTAGATGCTGCTATGATTGATGGAGCCGCCTATGTGGCTAGTTGGCTGTTTATGTCTCGTAATTTACCGGGCGTATGGGAGGGCGGTGAACGTGGTAATAATGCTCTCGATGGCGGCACATTTTTCTACGACACATATGAAACAAAAGACGGCAAATATATGTCAGTTGGCCCTTTGGAGCCGCAATTTTTCGATATTTTCAAGAAACACTTGAATTTACCACAACTATCACAGTTTTTTTCTTCAGAAAGTGAGAAAGAGGCAGCAAAGAAAGCTATTAGTACTGCTTTCCTGCAAAAAACACAATCCGAATGGAGTTCCATATTTGAAGATATTGATGCTTGTGTTTATCCTGTTCTAGATTGGTGTGAAGTTATGCAACATGATCATCACACAGCACGTGACTCTTTCGTAAAATTAAATGATAATCTTATAGCACCTAAGCCGGCACCACGTCTTAGTCGTACTCCGGGTAAGTTGAATACTCGTCTTGCCAATTCTTCGGAGGCTATTGAAGAAGCTACGAATGTTTTAAGAAATCTAAAGCTTAGTGCGGAGGAATTGGAGAAATTAATAAATGATAAAGTATTGGTTTTGCCTAGTACATCCGCTAAACTATAAAATATTTTTAGGGAAATATGGGTTAACTTTGTTTTTATACTAAATTTAAAAATCATGCATAAGAATGCATGTAGTATGTTAATGGAAAAAAATACGTTTTTAATATTAATAAATATATACGAGTATGTACACATTTGTAAATTTATTAATAATACCTTCATTTAAAGTAGCAAACTTTCCTATTAACCTGGAAACTTGGAAATTTTAGTGGCTACCAATCAATCGTCGTAAACGTATGTATATAGATGATTACATGTATGTATTAAAAAAAAATCTGATTAACAAAATTTCAACTAATATTAGATTCTGAATATGTTACTTTCCTTTCGAAATACGGGTAGACCCCAAGTTCTTTAAATCCACTACGGACGGAAAAAAGCACCACATATTTAACCCTATTTCAGTTGTCGACATCACGTCACGACGTCACTTTAGCACAATACCAAAAAATTCGGGCTTGTCTACTCGCTCTCGAGAACAATTATGTGCTATTGACGGTGTATTTATGTGTCGTAAGGTCTAGAAAATATAATGAGCCTGTCAGTTGTTTTCGACAACGGATAGACAACCCCGAATTTTTTGATATTGTATTGAAGTGACGTCGATGTTGACAACTGGAATAATGGTGATTTATTTTACTTTAGGCTTTGTAATAAAAATGAAAACCACGCAGTACGGCAAACAAATCAGCTCGCTGTGGTTTCAGAACAGGCCCGATTTTTTTAAATAAAACTCATATTAAATTTTGCGTCGAAAGAAAAATATAAACCTTTATTTTCACACACATAAATTTTAAACGTACAAACTATCAGTCATACAAATTACAATATTTTTTTTTATCTTATATATAATGTTTTTTAATTCATTTATTTTTTATTTCTTAAATATTAGTTTTATGTTCTGAAATTCAAATTTAAGAGAACTGAACAAGAACAAGATGAATGTTGAATATAAATTTACTACTAATTTCGATACTACTGTTAGAAAATATATGTTGGAGGATTAAAGTTAAGAGACAGAGAGTGAGTGAATTTAATGATTATAATGGTTATAGAGCATTTTGTTTTAAGTTAAAACACTGACTGTCTTTTGTTTAAGCTTAAATATTATGACATGACAATCACAACAGATAACACACACGAGTCATACAAAAGTTTATTATTAGTAAGTGGGCTGCTAGCTGCTATAATTAAAACGAACAAACACACATTAACTCATTTGAACTTTCAAATACTAATTAATAGTAGCAACGAAAGTAGAAAATATTTTTGATAGAAGCTTAACTTTTTAAAAATAATAATATATGTATGTATAGGCATCGGCGAATTCAAGAAAATGCACTGCCATTTCGATTCAAACATAATCAGAAAAAAAAAATTTGTTTTTGTTGTTGATTCACCTAGTCCGCGATTTGGTTCTAACGTCAACTCATCAGTAAGTAGACCTTGAAGAAAACTCTTGATATAGCTTAGAAACTTTATTCACATGTTTATACAAAAACTCTCAAAAAATAATTGAGAATTATTAAATTAAATACAAGAATAACAAGCTATAAAAACTTCGACAAAGGTGGTATAATATAAAGACTGATTGTTAGTTTATGTATAAAATTTGACACTTATAAGGTCAGCGAATTTTCTCAATTCCGCCGTTGGAAAACTTTTTTTAATATGCCTCCACTATAATACATGAGTATCATATATTAATAAATTTTAAAAGTTAGGAAAAGAAAGTAATTGGTTGTCTTAAAAGAAAAGTCCATATCAAGAGGTTCGTTGGCATGTGTTTTCGGATGTTATATAATTTTTTTTGTATTTAGTTTTATCCTCGTAAATAAATATTTTTTGTTTCGTTGCTATTGATGTTTTTTGTAATTTTTTTTATTTGTTTCAGTCGTTTAAAAAGTCCGTTTTTATCATAATTTGGTCCGTTTGAATTTTTGTTTTCTAATTATTTAAGTCTTCGGTATTTGTTGCATTTATAACATTTGATGTCATGTTAGTTAACACACATATGCACATACACGCACAATATAGATTCATACTTCATTTACATATACGCTAACTAAGGATCACAAAAATCACTCATTCTAAAAAATATATCGATTAAATGAATATTCATACTATTAATATTATTTTTTTAGTTTCTTATTTATAATACTACACGCATGGAATGATCAGCATCCGCACTTATGATATTTAAGAAGCATCTTCATTTCATCATTTATACATAATTTTTCATAATAAGAAATAATAAATTCTGTGCACAATCTCACACTAGTTTTTGTTTTGAATAAGTGTATAGGTACATCATTATGTTTTAATTTCATTTAAGGGTGTATTTATGAATGAAACCAATCACCCATCATCATCATCATCATCATCATCATCATCATCACCATCATCATACAGCCTTCATTCATTCAACTTTAAATTTCAAGAAGTTATTTTTCATGAGTTTTTTTTTCAATTCAACATCCGTCACACTCATATTAAGTGAATAGTGAATAAAACTTTCATTCAGAAACCTGTAAATTTTAAAAAAGTTAATTTTAGTTATTTGTTTTTAAGAGTTTTTACGAAAATTATATACAAACTATTTATTTTGCAACTCTGAAAGAGCGTAATTATTTTTTCATGAAGAGGAAGTACAAAATGTAGCATCTATTACGGACAATTCAATTTCTTTAGAATTAATTACCGCCTCTACTGAGAGTAAATTTTATTGCTTAAAATAATTTTTAACTAAACATTTTTTTGACTTGAAAAATTATATTTTCGCGTTTTTAATAAGGACTAGTTGATTTAATTAAATTTTATTTTTTTTAATATTTCTAATTTTATCACCTTTTTGTTTTAAAAATTATTGCAATTTGGCAACTGAAATTAACTGCCAGTTGCCATTCGTTATACCATTGGCAACGCCACTAAAGTTAGGTTGCCATTTATAATCCAGCCATTAATCACAGATAAGTATATACAAATATTACATTAAGTCAATACATACACATGTGAAGAATAGTCCGAAACGAATCGATTACAATTTCATATAGGCACCCAATAAAAAATTTGGATGTTATTCTGAAGGAACTACATTTTCATTGCTTCGAAAAAAATCGATATCTTTTATGTGCAGCTTATTTGCAGAAAAGCAAGTAGAAATTAATTTTAATTTTACAAAAATTTGTAATTCGCTCAACAGTTTTAGGAAAAACTGACTATGCTTTAAAAAACGACTTTTCTAAAGAAATTCATGAACTAATTTTGATCCAAAAATTATTAGTTCTTTACTGAAATTTACATGAAAACAACGTTTTGCGTTGTATAGAAAGAAAGAAATTGCGAAAATGGAAATTTTTTTTACCAATTTTTCCTTGAGGAAAATATTATTATAGAAAGCAATAAAGGAAATATTTCTTAACATCGCTTCCAAATCGGTGATTAAAAATATTAAAAGAGAACTTCTTGCAATGCACTACTTTCGGATCACAAACTCTACATTTTCATGACTTCTTTGGAGTATCTTTTCTTACTGGGCATGTAAATATGCGATGTTATTACTATATGCCATATACACTACGAATCATTTAAGAAATTCAATTTAATAAATTTTAAAAGAATATTTTTTTGGACAAAAAAAATTAATATCGATGGATCAGATCGATACAATTTTTATTTCCACTACTTAAGAGAGTAAGAATATTTTTGCAATGAAGCAGGGAAGCACGGAAGGCACAGTTGTGGTATGGGGTGATATTAAAAACGGAAAAAATTAGATTATCGTACAAAAGAGTATTAGAATTCGCGTTTTCACTATTTAAAAAGATGTTTGGTTTAATACCGTAGACCTGCCAACACGACAAGGCACACACTGTCAGAGCTGTAAATCAGTGAATTCGATAGCAAGATGCAGGGTGTCTGCTCTGTAATTCGAAACGAAAGAAAATACTTTCGAATTTGTATGTTAATTATATGAAAATTCGAAAGCATTTTCTTTCGTTTCGAATTACAGAGTAGACCAACAGATCTTCCATACTAGCCTCCATATTCTCCGGGTCTTAACATAATGGAAAATTTCTGGGGGCTTGCGAGAGAAGTAAATAAAGTAAATAAAGCAATTCGATATAAAGGAGTCTTTAAATTACGCATTAAGATATACCTGGAGCCCATTATCACTAGACTTTTACAGAAAGTCATAAATTTTTTTATACCGAGAGAACTACATGAAATACAGTTTACAAACATTGTAAATCACAAAAAAGAATTCCGAGCAGGAAAAGCTTCGATGACTTCTAGTCCAAAATTATTATTTTTTTTAATCGACCCTGCCATGACAGCAAGTCTAATGAACTAATGTTAAGCATGCCTGTCGATATGATACCACAGCATCACCGAACTAAGCTATTGAACTGAGAGGAGTGCCCTTACAACCTGACGTCCTAATTCCGAAGTAAAAATCTTTAATTTTGAGTTACAAAATAAATAGAATTTTTATATTATCATATTATAAAGAAATTTACAACAACTTACATTCATTCATGGATATACTGCTTAACAATAGTAGTTTTCCATCAGCAGCAAAAAAAATATTTCTCTTTCGACATTTTGATTGTAATTATGTTGCTTATCTAAACTATAAATAGAAATTTGAAAAAAAAAAACATGCACACATTTTTCTTACACTCATCATAGTTTTCAACATCACAACAAACCATATTTAATTCATTATTCGTTCACACAATGGCTTAAAAACATACACGATGAAAATTTTGTTACAAATTTAAAGAAAAGCTCTTAGGAATTTAATTAATGATAATACACAGTTAGCTTATCCGAAAACCCCCTTAATATGCTTCAGAATTCTTCGAATACAAGTGAAAGAAAAAAAGTTATTCCATTTAGGCGAAAGCATAATGGAATAATAAAATTGCATTAGAATAATATTATAAAATACAGATAAAAACTATTGAGACCAAATTCATTTAAATTTACATTAAAATAAAATTCTTATTTTTTTTTTAATTTTTAATATTAAAATTTTAGTAATGGAATATACATTTTTTTCGAATGGTGATAACACTACAAATATTATTGTACCATGCAAATTTCCATAAAAAATTTGTTTTGTAAACCTTTAGCAAACAAAAATAATATTTTTAAGAGCTTTTCTTTAAATAAGTTTCATGATGTTAAGAAGTACTCAATAGATAAACGAATTAGTTCTTATTTGTTAATGTAGCTAAAAGATCTTAAACGGCTGTATAATTTAATTTTTCACTTTTATACAAACTTCATTACATTTTTGTATTATTTGTTAATTTTTATATTAATTATATTTATTCAAGTAGTATTTTTGTTCGTTAAAAGTCGTGTGAGTTTGTACGTAAAGGTAATAACTTGTTGTGTGTTTGTTAAAAAAAAGACAGTGCTTAAGGATTTTATACAAGTTATAAAATAAATAGAATATGAGGGTACTTTTGGTTTAAATAGAATCGAATATGCGTCTGCGAGAATTTTGTAGTAGATTAAAGGAAACGTGTACAAGTTTTCTTTAATCTAGCACAAAATTCTCGTAAACGAATATTCAAGTCGACATACATTGTGTACGGGTGATGATCTTATCGTAAGAGGCGGCTCATTGACCTTCATCGCCTAAAATAAAATATGCCTTGAAAGAATTTAAGTAGAATAAATGCATATTTCGATATTTACAATTATTTTAAATTTTTGGACCCTCATGCTGTTTTTGATATTTAACGTCATTAAAATTGAAAAAATTGACAAATAATAATTAAAGTGGAAAAGTTTTGTTTGGTGCTATTTTACAAGTTCAAACAAGGCTTTTATTTTTTGATGTGCATGTAAATTTTTTCTAGCAAAAGTTCAAGTCATTTGCAGAGGTGTCACGAGGTCAAAGTTCATCCCAAAAACAAGTTTCTCAAAAAAATCTTACAGAAATGTAATATAAAAATTACCCTTTTTTGTCATCGCATCACGCGTAAACGGTTGGACCAACGCCTTCTCATTTTTGTTTTGTTTGTTATTGCCCGGAGAAGAATTCAGAAAGTTAAACGAGAATAATTTGTGCTTTTGGTATTTCTTTTTTTTTAATTTTCTTTTTAGTCTATACATAGGGAAAATTTTAAGGTCGTCATGTCTGTCGCTAATTTTGAAAAAAAATTACTTACATTTTTTAATTTAAAAAAAAATAACGTCGAAGGCGAAAGACGCCAACTACGATAAGGAGAACAATTATATTGGATAAAAGTAAATAAAGTTTTAGGCCATATTTTTATTTAGCACCTTTAAGAAGAGAGAAGAGAAGAGTTTTTTTGACTGAAATTTTTAATTTTGTAAGATTTTTTTATATTAATTCCCAAAGGCCCAAAGTACTTCTTTCGGTTGGGTAATCAGCGGAATATGTAATGATTACTACTGCAAAACTCATTCTCCCCCGGGAGGAAGTTGAGCCGCGCTAATACTTTGTCGCAGAATCATAATACATACTTATTTCTCATATTTGTAGTTTCTCTTTTTCTTTTATACTAATTTTCGGGGGGTTATTATGTAATTCGAATCGAACGGAAATGTTTTCGAATTGTAATGCTAATAACACACAAATTCGAATAGTTTTCTTTCCGAAACGAATTACATAATAACCCCCTTGTATTCTCTCGATTCGAACAAAACTTGAAGTATTTGTTTTGGTTTAAGGCAGCTACGTGCAAACACACATACTCTGACATTTGCATTTGAGGTAAACTTAAATTTTTTCTTGTTTCTTTGCAAAGTAAGAGCAAAGATTGTTGTCGCCGATATCTGATTTGCTGTTGTGCTATCGTCGGTGTGAAAGCACAAAAGCTCTAAAAGTTTGTACATTGTGCATATGGCTTGGACGTAGCTGGTTTAAGGGCTAAGAAAGCCACTTAATGAAGATTAAGTAAAATTCAGTATAAATTCTATACTCGGAATATGAAATAAAATTGTAAATTATTAAAAAGTTAAAAATCATTTTGACCTAAAATGTAAAAGTCAAAAGGGGATTTTTCACAAATTAACATTTTCGTTTGCTTCGATTTAGACTGCGATATTTTTGTAATAGATTAAAGAACAAAGCCACGTTTTCTTTTTTTAGTCTAGGCCCAAAATGTCGAAGTCGAAATTCAACAATCCAATTATCTTAAAATTTGAGTTTCAAAATAAAAGAATTCGCGCTTATAACATAAAAGTTTTAATTTCACGCCAAATACAGAATCAGTGAAACCAAATAAAAATGAAAGCCAAAAATCTATGGGGCGTATTTCGACTTCGACTACGACATTTTTGTCCTAGAAGAAGAAGTGTTGTGGTGTTCTTTAATCTATTACAAAAACGTCATAGTCGAGGTCGAAATACTTCAAATACGACAAGGCGGAATATAAGCCAACCCTAAAACTTAGGTTAGCAGGCTGCTGGCAAGGAAAAGTCGAAAATTAAAGTCCAGCTCACTTGGGTACATTACAATGATCCCTTTGTGCCTAAAACTTACAAAGTATAGAATCCTTAAGCACTATTTTTGTTTCCGTCTGACATAAGAAAAAATTATATGTATGTGTTGTGTGTATGTATTGGATTTAGTACCCGTACTGCGTCTGTGTCAAGTCGAATATTCTTATACGGGAATTTTGTCCTAGATTAAAGAAAACTTGCATACGTTTGCTTTAATCGAGGAAAAAATTGTCGTAGGCGAATATTTGACTCGACATACGCAGCAATAGGGATGATTATATTGATGGTGTATCGAATATCGAAGATTGCTTTGTTGGTATATTTTACTGTAATTAAAGAAATGGAAAAAATAAATAGAAAGAAAATTTGGGTTGAAATCTTTTTTTTTCCTTTTTTTTCTATAAGCGGCATCTTTGGTATTAACAAGAAAAGTATAACCATGTTTGAATGCACAGACTACCTACCATTTGCATGTACATATGTATATTTTAAAGGAAGCTTTCGTTTAAAAAATATTCCTTATTTCTATGAGCATGTGCTGGCTGGCTGACTGTTTCAAAATTATTTAATTTCAGATTCTCTTTAAAAAAAAAAATGTTGCACTTTTCGAGTAACACATTGTTTGCGATTGCTTTTATCTCAATTTGTTGTAATTAACTTCTTAGGTAGTATGTTTTGTTATATGTGAAGGCGTGGTGATAATGTTTACTTAATATAATTATAACAACATAAAAATTAGTTGTAAATTGCATACAAATATTTGTTTTGTTTCGCTTTGCATTATTCAATAATAGTGTTGTTGTATGATGTATAATAATAAGTAATAAACATTTTGTTTTGTCCCTTAAAGTGTAAAAATTGTATAAATTCCGTGTTTCAGTTTAACGTTGCATTTTCATTACAATTACCTAAATTCTAAATTTGTACGAGGCATTAAGTCGTCATTTAAGTCATTTTCATTTTATTTTTTTTTCAAGTTATATTTTTTTATGACCATTATTACAACATGGCTTTTGTTAAAGAAGATAGAATATGCTCGGACGTATAAAAAGTTACTTCATTATTGCAACTTTACTATAATTGCCCTTAACTTAAAGTTAAAGTAAAATTGTTATATTGAAAAACCTGTTTATACGTCCTATGAATAATGCCAAAGTTTTAACTAAGGCCAAGTTGTAATATAATGGCCTTTAGTTTGTAATTTGATTCGTTAGTCATGTTTCAGTTGTTTCAATTCGTTTATAATTTTTGTATTTTTTTTTTTTATTATTTTAGTTTTACTAGAGTATAATTCTTTTGGCGAATTTCAAATCCGTTTAAAATCCTTTATGGTTGTTTTGAGCTAGTTTTAATTGTTTTATTCTTTCTTTTTTTTTGTCCTATACTATGCTTATATTCTAAGATTCTTACTTTAATTAAACTTACAATTAATATCACACAAGCACGCACGCGCGCATAATAAGTCTTCAATCAGAAATCAATAGAAATCATATACAAATCATCTATAAATCGAACACACAAAAACAAAAAGTAAAACACAAAACATTTAAGGCTGCGGACAATAGACTAAATTTGGACAAGACACACAAATTTTTTTGTTTTTAGTTATTTATTATTTTTTTTTAATATTCAAAAGAGTTTTTAATAAATTTATTTTGTGAATTTCAATTAAACATAAAGTGCTGTTTCTTTTTTTTTACTTTTAAATGGCCTAAAAACATTTGTAAGGATCTTGTAGGAAAGTGTACCCATTTCTAAACTTGAATTAAATCGTTTTATTTGATTTATGAAATAAATGAAGCTTGTTGAAGAATCTTCCTTTTAATGCAAATTTCAATTGATTTTTTAAAGCTGCATTTTTTTTTTTTTTCAAAAAGTGGTCTTCGATTCTCTAAAGCTGGTCAGTCCAAGTCAGACTGAATCAATTTTAATAACAACTTTTAATGTGAGTAAATGTTAAAAGTTATTCAGGTATGTGATGGAACTCGAATGAGTTGAAAACGAAAGATTTGTTAATTTTTGAATAAATTTTTACTTTTTAGAATAAATTTTGTACAAGTCGCACTTTAATGACTTTCTGAAAGTGAAATAGAAGTAAAATACGAAAAATATAAAAACCATTTTAAATAGAAATTCAACAAAATTTATTGAAAAATGTGCGAAACCCATTTAACAGTCGAAAAATATTTCGGAACAGAGGAGAGTCGAGTCCTCGTTATAATTATTTTTTTTAAGTATAATTAGGTTTGTGTTTGTTGCTTGGCATGAAAATATTCAATAACATTAGATGTTTTACGCTGGAGTGTCAAACCTCTCGATTGACTTAAAAAAAATATATATATACACTAGAAGAGTTTCGGACTCATACTTTCTATACGAAGCTTGACCATTAAACTTTCCAAACTAAATCGATTCGCTTTGAAAATCGATTTCCACCACGTATCAGATTATGAAAACAAAAATAACATAATGGGCTGATTCAGCAAAATCATGAATATTTCCTCGGAATTTATTTTTCACGGAAAATAATTTTCTCGAGAAAAAGTTCCTCCAATCATCATAAATTCCGTGGCATCACCGTAGTACGGAGCTCGTTGTTTTGCTTGTTTGTTGACATTTTGTTTTCTCCCCTTTTTTTGCGTGCAAGCCTAAACAAAATTGTTGAAATTCAAATGCTGTATTTGGGCATTATTTATGTTTTTCGGAATACACGAACTATAATGGAGTATTAAATGCATTTTTATGTAGACTCCCCTCTGTTTTGCAAGGGATAGATTTTTAGTGAAAAAGGCAAGTTCAACTGCATTCATAATACCTACTTTTTTCCCCGTCAATGTTTTTATTCCCGCACTTGGTTACAAAAAGTGATTGGGAGGAATATTACATATAAGTATATTTGCGCAATTCTCAAGCCTTGTTGTATCGTTTAAAGTTGTATTTGAAACGACAATTTCGAACTAAATATCTTAAAACAAAAATAATTTACAAATCTAATTTGTTTTTGTTTTTGTTTAGAGACATTTTTATTGAAATTTCAAATACAACTTTTAGCAATACAACAAAACTTGTGAATTTGTGTATAATTACATATGTATTATTATACTATAATTTCTGGGGCTCAACTCTGAGATTGGTATATTAATAACATTCAAGTTCGAAAGCAGACTATATGTAGCTCCAGTAGCAGTTTTTAAAAGAAAATGCATTAAATTTACATAATTCCAAGTTATTTTACTCAATTTTAAATCGAATACAGTTATATTGGGGATCAAGCAAAATTATATACCGTCCATAGACAGTAATTGCCTAAATAAATTAAGAAATATGTTCGAAAATAACATGTATTTTTATATATCGATGGCTTATCATAAAAAAGCGTTTTCAACGTTTTCTATTAGCCAACGTACAACGCACATACTCTTTAAAGTAAAATAATGCTATAAATTTGGTTAAATTACCACGATTGATGTTCTTAGATCCTTTTTGTTTCTGGCCATTCATATACTCGTAAGCTGTAGTTTTAATTCATTATAAAGATTTCTCAATGCGCATTCTTTCCTTATAGAAAATGTGTACTCTCATACAAATTCACATTCACACAACTTCTCTATATTATTTTAAACACACATCTAAGAAATAATAATATGAAATATGCTTGCATTCATTCACACACAAAGTGCAGTCAGTCATAAGAACACACAGGACTATATTATTATAACATGCACACATTTATTTGTATGATGTTTTGTTTTTAATGTAATCAAGCATTCACACAAAGTGAAATAATATATATATATATATTAAATATATGCCAAGCTGATTAACGTTTGCAGATTTTTTAATTTTTTTTTTTATTAATCAGATCACTTGCACACACACACGTACATTCGGCACTTAATTTAAATGAAAGAGTTATTTGAAAATTTTACTAAAATATAAAGAATGGAAATTTAATTTTTAGTAGATTTTAAGTTATTGCATTTTTTTCCTCGCCTAATAAGAGAACCAAACAAGCTTTTCGTATGCAAATTAAGTAGAAAAAAAATTAAAAATATATAATGTCAAATAAAGTAATAAAAGAATTATTAATTTGTTTTAAAGTAAATTAATAATTTTAATTATGATGATGTATTGGTGTAGGTGTATTGTTTATGTTTTAGTTATTTGTTAATATTATTGTATTGCAGGGGAAAATTTTGGGATTCAATATGGAACAAAATTTAAAAATATTTCAACACATTATAAATGGAAATATTTTGAAATTTCCTTCGATATCGAGGGCCGTAATTTGCTTTCTGTTTGTTGTTGTTGTTAATCTTATGTTTTCGGATGGCTGTATAAGTATGTAATCAAATATAAATATTTTAATTAATTTTCAATATACATCGAAAAGTTTTCAAAATTTTGTGTGTGTGTGTGTGGTATGAATTTATAACACAAATATTTTATATGTATGAAGAAGAAACAAAAACATGAATAAAAGTGTCAATAACAAAAAAAAATATATTAGAATATGTAATATTAATGAAAATCAGCAAATCTGATTTAAATTTTGAATGAAAAAAATGTGATTTTGCATTTAAATAATTCTATTTTTTGTGATAATTTAAAAAAAATCATATTTTTTACATAAACAGAGAGAAAAGTAAACAATGAACTTTTTTTTTTTTTGAGACAATTTGGTACAAGCTGGATTTTTTACCTTAATTTGAAAGAATTTCGAAGCAATTTTGCTGTTTGGTACCTGAAACGAAAATGAATTATATATATAAAATGATTCGATTGAAAAACACTCTTACTATTGAATAAATAAAATAAAATAATGAAATTATTAACACATTATTTATAACTAAAAACTGTGTCAATATTATGGACCAACAATATCGTCGCCACAGGATAGAAATTTGTCTTAGCATAAATATGTATATTTAATATGATAACTTACCGTTTCGTTGAGAAATTATTCAAAATAAGAAAGATATTTAAAAAAAAAGTCCTCTATATAGAATGTAAGATTGAAATGCGATTTACTGAGCTATTGTTTGATGGTCACGCAATTTTTTAATTTCCTTGGTAGCCCAATTACATAGAGATTTCGTGCGTGAAGCTTTTGATCGTTTGCCTTCGGCCAAAAATTGTGTAATTGTAACATCGTCGACGAGTGATAAAAGATGTGGGCCAAAGGCTGTGCATAAATCTCCAATAAAGCCAGCAGCACTAGCAACCATAGAGTCGGAATTTTCACCTTCGACAGCAATACGTTTAATAAACATAACGATGTGGCCAAGATGTGGCTCCAAATGATAAACATCTTGATTTGGTGTTTGGTCCACACCCTTGAGGCCCTGTATGATGCCAGTATAGGCTTCTAGAACACTTTCGCGCAATTCATTTAGATATTCAACCATTTCGTAACTGTTAGGATCAACCTAAAACAAGAAAAACAAGATTAATAAAATTTCTTAAATCTCCTGCCCTCTTTAAAAGAAAAGAACTTACCTCTAGTTGCGAAGCAGCCCTCAACATTTCCAAAACAACACTTAAATATTTCACAAATTCACTACCGATACTTAGCGCCATATCACCAAAAGCTGACAATATTTGTGGCTTAACACTGCGATGTAATGTAGGCTCTGACAAATTGGCCAATAAAAGGGTCATGATTTCGTCACAATAAGGAATGAATAGTTGCTTTAGAGCTCTCGAAATATCGCCCGTAAGCCCAACAGCTGCACAGCAGACTTGATACTCTTGATGATTCTTCAGTCCCATGTACAAGAAGGGTTTAAAGGCGTCCATGTATTTTACAAATTTAACGCCCAACAACTCAACTAAAGTGGAGACTGCTAAAAATGCGTCTTCTTGTACACCTCCTGATTTTCCCGAACAAGAATTGAACATCGTCAATAAAGCGTTCATGATGGCATCAGATATTTGCGGAGCATCATCCTCGCGTACCTTGCGCAAAACACTCTGAAGAGTGGCACACAACAACGATTGCAAATCATTGAACTGATGACGATCATTATGACTAGCAATGCGTGATTCCATTTGCAGTACTTGATTGAGGCGTTCCAATATAACAATTGTTGTCCTCTGTACAACTAAATAACAATCTAATGGGGAGTTCTTTATCATATCCATGAGAGCTTCATAAGCAGCGGCTCGCAAATTGGCTTGATTGCCGTCTTGGCGATCGGTTGTCTCCAACAACTGAGTAATGATGTATTCAAAGAATGGTGAAAGACAGTATGTTTCGGGAGTTTCACCATCAGTAACTTCAGCCGCTTCGTAGGCAGCATCCGATAAGCCAATAAAAGCCCAACAAACATTGGCTGCCACTCGAGGCTCAGCTTTGAGACTTTGAATGAAACATTCCAACAGCGGTTGTAAATATGTTTTGTTAATTGCGGCTTCAGGAATTATCTAAAGATACAGAGAATTAAAAAAATTGTTATCAAAGTCCTTAGCAAGTTACTTACATCACAAATGCGGCCGAATGTCCAAGCGGTAGTGTCTCGAACAATAACGCTTTGATCGTACATTAAACGGATGAGAGTTGGCATTGCTTGTTCCACCAATGATTTTAGAGTGTTACTTTCAATTCCACTAAGTATAGAACCGAATGCCATAACTGCTGCGTCACGGAAGCGCCAGTTGGGCGAAACAATATTATCCTTGATGAAGGGAAATACATGAGGAACAATTTCATCTTCACAACAGGTAGCCAGCAACATTAAACAGACAGATGCAGCTTTCGAAGGGCTCCAGGTGTCTTCATCGTCATTTTCATCTTGTTTTGTTAGTTTCTCCATTAATACTGGCACCAAAAACTGGAGAGCACCACGAGCATAGTGTTTCGATACACGTGTAGGAGCACGACCAGCATCATTTGCCTCCTGATTTTCGATAGCCAAATCAATTTCTTCATCGCTCACATTGGACCAGAACTCAACACCTTGCAAAGCAATCAAATCGTTGTCCGATTTCATAGCTTCCAAGGTAATGGGGAAAAGAGCTTGAGCCATATAAGGTTCCATGTATATATAGTAAAGTGTCATTATTTTTACTAAACATTGTAAGGCAGCCACACAAACTTGAGTATCTGGTGATTGGGTAGCCTCGCAAACTACCTCCATAATATAGTTACGTTCTACATCTTTCTCGAAATTTGCTTTCGTAAATTCCAAAGAATTTAATAATGCTGTTGTAGCTGCTAAGCGAACGTGATTACTGGGTTCCTGTTTGCGCATACCATGAACAATAGCAGTTAAAATTTGATTAGATTGATTTTCCAATACACCATAGCGAATATCTTGGCATATGTAACCGATTGCTTCCAAGGCGGCCTCACGGTCCATTTCACTGGAACCCTCAGTAACTACTTTATTGACCAGGGTTTGAATTAAAATTCCCCATCGGTTTATGGGCAATTCTGTGACAGCTACATAAGCAACGCACTGAGCAGCACAAGAGGGTCGAGTATTTTCTGTGCCCAAAGCGGCAAGAATCTATTTTGTACATAAATCTTTATTGATTTAGTTTGTCCGAGCTTGTTTGCGCTAATTTACTTACGTTTTTCTTAATATATTCCTTTGTGTCTTCAGGGAATTGATGCCACCTTTGTTGATATTGCAAATTAATAGTTTCATCTTTACTGGTCAAATGATTTTTTAATTGCAGGCCAGCTGCCATACGAGCCACAGGGGTATTGCTAACAGTAACTAATATGTCGGAGAGGGCCTTAAGGAACTCCGGCAAATTATTTTCAGCCGCTTGCTCCAAAAAGTTTTTCGCCGACAATAGTTCATTTTTATCTTAAAATACAAAAAAAAAAACCAAGTATATATTTATGTAAAACATGCACTTATAGCCGTATGTACTATAACGAAAAATGTACATACATGAAGTTATCAAGAAGTTTAATGCAGTAGCATTTCTACGCAGTGTATAAAGTGCGAATTTTTTGTTATACATAAGAATATTAATGTTTAATTTTTATTATTTTGTGTATCCTGGAATATAAGCTAATGGATGTGCAAAATATTTCTACTGCTTTATGCAAATCGCAAATTAAATTCTGATTTGAATACGGATTTTGTTAAATATTAATTTGCGACCGATAAAGCTATACTTATCATCAAAAATACAAATCGCCTCATCTGGTTTTAGGTCGGGCATCTTTGTGGCATCTTGGTTCAGTAGTTAAGCACTGGCTTTCACAGCAAAAAATTAAGCAAATGGCCAGCATAAACGCAGTACGAAAAGGCGCCAACAACCTTAAATGAACTTTGGTCCAAGTCCAAACGGAATGCAAGTTAATTTTAAAATAAATTTGTTTAATGTATGTGTGTTACAAGTCGAACGTTGTCGACATCGTGGGAAAGGCCTTATATTTTCAAAATTAAATTTGATGAAAGTTTATCACATTTATCTACATGTATATTTATCCTATATTATGTGTTTATGGAACTGACTGTTCGGTTTAATAGATTTTGCAAAATCTAGTTACGAGTTAAAAAACGATTATAATAATGAACAATGAATGAGCGAATCCTTAAATTTAATTGGCTAATTTTATTTTAAATTTATTTATATTTTATTGTGTAAACTATTTGAAGCCTCTGAGCAAAGATTTTCAATTCATAAGTACTCCCAAAGATATGACACAAGTGACCAAATATTTATGCATAACGCAGGTTTTAAAAAAAAAACCGCAGATAATTTGATAGGGTAAAGTCCATTAACTATTTATTCTATGCATTGTTATAGTGATGGTGCGAACCCGTCCTAACATCGATCACATTCTCATTGGTACTCGAAAATAATTGATGGTAAGACATTTTTTTATAAATGTTTATAGCTAATTTATAGTAGTCATAGGTAAATTCTGGAATTGAATAGGTATTTTATCACACAAATTCTAAATTCCAATCTATACTGTTTCCTTAAGAATATATGCAGTTAATTTGAGGCGGATGTCTATTAGAAACCATTTTTATTTAATTTTGAAGTATGTACATACTCCTTCCTACACACATATCAGCATGCTTTTGGTACTTTTAAATCACATAAGTACTTTTAATGTCGAATTGTAGTATCATTTTAAAATCTGTCTCTTCCATGCCTATCACCTACACTTTGTGAAAGAAAACGATGCATTTTCAGTTATTTTTAAAAAAAGGACCATTCATCTATCCCTATTCGCGTACAAAAAAAGCAACTGTGTAAATGATAAAAACAAACTGCAAACCAGAAACAACAACAACTGTATACATTGCCTTGGCGGCCCTAATTGAATAACGTGGTTGTCTTTATGTACATATGTATGTATATAGCTTTCTTGATGAAATTTTTTGTGTACAATACAGACTGAAATTCGACAAAAATGCCTGCATGCAATTAAAATAAATATATGCATCTGTGTACGTGGGTACATATGCAAGCGTCAAATAAACTTTTTTTACACATGAACCAAAACCAATAGAAATTAAAATATATATAGATATGTATGTATGTACATCTGTACACACATCCAAACTTAGGTAGATAAAGTGCATTTTTAACTTACCAGGCGATACAGTCTTCTCCAAGACCTGTATTAACTGTAAGGTGATTTGTGAGTTCATTGTTTCAGAATAATCTTTTATCTACATGCACATTATATAAAAGAAAAAAATGCCCATATTAATATTGACTCGAAAATGAAAAAATTTATTGCATTACCTTTATTACTTTTTATTTGTTAATATTAGTTAATTTCAGCACACACAAATTGAACAAACCTGATGTTTGCTTTACTTGCTTCTGATTCGTTTGTCCGTCAAAGATTGATTTTTTACTTCTACTTTCGTGTCTTTCTCCTTTACACACTTTCAAATCCTATTGTTATTCGTTGTTATGCCTACAATTCGTCTTTGATTTTTAGTTGCTGTCTCGTTAATTTATATTTCAGTGTCACTCCTTTGTTATAATTTATGCAATTTTCGATTTATTTCTTGTTGTTACTGTTTTAAAACGAGTACAACTCTTTAATTATAAAACTTATTTGCTTAAAGATTATATACACTTGAGTTTTCCACGTTTTAATTAAATATTTTACAAGCTGAGTCTTGGCCGGCTGCGAATTTTCTTCCACATGGAAGTTAGCGAAAAATACGAATGACTACGATTCGGTGAAAAACGATTTTTGTGGGCTTTTGGCTTTCTCAGTGCCAAAAAGGTGATAAAAGTAGGACTTCACAATAAATGTAAACTGTCAAATTCTATACATAGAAAATAGTTGTTCGTTTTCCATTTGAGTTTTGACATTCAAATATTTCGTTAAAGATATAACGAACATACCTATTTGAAAACCAACTGATTACTCGCTGAACGCCTCTACCAATAATGGTGTTATCATTTTAGCGTTTTTAAGGATGATGAATGTTATAATGAACAGTACAGAACATCTATCTATGTCTTTAATATTATTGACAAAATAAAATAATAGGATAATATAATAATTTGGAATTCTATTTGTTTACAGCAATAAAACGAGATTTAACAATCTGTTAACATCCATCAATAAAATCAGCGTGAAATTGAGCGATCAAACAAAAAAATTGTGTTTTCGGTTCAACGAATTCTTTAATAAATTGTCCACAAAAATAAAAATATGAATAAATAATAACAAATCGGAAGATTATTTTACTATATTTATCTTCTAATGAGAACAAAATCAAATTGTCCTTCACAAACATTTTTTAAATCTTTTACAAAACTTTTAATTTTGTGTTTTGCTATGGTATTTTTATATATGTACATAAAACATCAATATTCGGTTTATATTGTAAAGTTTTTCTTTACTGAAGATAAATATAAATTATATGCATTTATATTAATATGTTTTTATTATTTGTGCAAGTTAAGGAACAAATTATTTCGGCCTGTAATTTATAGTTCGTGAAACCGGGATAGCACTGTACTTGATTGTGGCTTATTTTATTTTACGAGTCGCCCTGTTCGAATCGGTTATGCTTCCTTAGTTGCCAGATCGGATATCTTTTCGTCATGTTGTACCAAATTGCCAAAAAAAAAATGATATTAAACAAATTCTCGAAACGATAATTTTTTTTTTATTTATTGATACGCATAAATACTGTGAATTAAACTGTTTTTTATGTATTACTTCAATTAAAATAAATATATACGTATAAGGTGATGGTAAGGCAGGTACAGTAGAGCAAAAAGGCTTGGCGCGAAAAGTGAAGGACTTTTGACAGACAAGATATACGAAATGTAAAATACTTCTAGTTTTTTAGTCGAAACTAGAATTAATAGACACTGTAGAACAAAAATCAGATATTTTGCAATGTCACCTTCATGAAGAAATTGTTTGGTTTAGTCTCTCTCTCTATTCGTTAACGATAAACAGTTAGATTTTTTTGCGAATGCGTGTGTTTGTTTAACTCTAACTTGAAATCTTAAATATAATAAACATGTCCATCGCAGTAACATATACTTTTGGATTCAAAGAGTTATTATCAAAAGAGCACCGCTTCTGGAAATCACTAATTGCGGAATTAATTGGCACTTTTGTGTTGAATTTCTTTCTATGTGGGGCCAGTTCTCAGCTAGAAGATAGTACATTCACTTCCTTATCATTTGGTCTGGGAGTATTTACGGCTATAACGATAGTTGGACATCTTAGCTGTGGACACTTTAATCCAGCTGTAACGATAGCTATGTTGATAACTGGCCAAATAAGTCTAATCAGAAGTATATCTTATATTGGTGTTCAATGTTTAGGAGCTGCATTTGCTACGACCACAGTGAAATTAATTCTTGATGATGCTTATCACAATAATTTGGGCCACACAAGCTTGGCGAAAGACATATCCGAGTTGCAAGGACTAGGAATTGAATTTATTTTGGGTCTTGCACTTGTGTTGACTGTATTCGGTGCCTGTGACACTAACAAGCCGGAATCAAGGAGTATAGCACCTTTTGCCATAGGCATGTCTGTTACATTTTGCCACTTGGGGACAGCACGCTACACTGGATGTAGTATGAATCCAGCCCGCACATTTGGAACAGCTTACGTTACAAACAATTGGGACTCACACTGGATTTATTGGGTTGGTCCCGTATTGGGAGGAATGGTAGCAGCTCTGGTTTATGCAATAATTTTGGAAAAACCTGCTGAGATTGCAAAACCTTCCGAGATTTCAGATAAATGTCGAATTCATGCCTATGGAAGAGAAATGGAAAAATTAGAAAACTTGAGTAATTTTGTTTAATTAATAATAATTTTCGAACTGTTTCTTGCGCTACGGAACGAATATTTAAACAGTAATTTAAATAACTTGGAATTTTGTAAATTTTTATATATACTATATAAACGTCTTAGATACATATGCAAATGTATGTATGTATGTAGTATGTATTTATTGTTAATAAAATGCTTACTGTACACCTTTAAAATTATTTAAAAGAAACTCCCTTTACGTATCTCCCATTTTTCATTAATAATGCAGAATTAGTCGAAGCATCATGTAATGATAAAAATGTTAGCTCTCGCACGGTTATGCTTATGCGTTTATCTGAGTGGAATATATTTATATACACATACATATTATTTTATCTTTGCAACAAATGTCTTTCTAATGCTTTTTAATTTCATAACGTTCGACTAAAATGATGTTAGTAGACTTTTTTAAGTCAGTGTATCTAAAAATTTCACCATGGTAGATTTAAACTGTATTATCAGTGCTCCCATCTGAAACTGATCTGAGTCAATATTCAAATATTAAACTTTTATATGTAATATATAAATTCTATTATTAATTATAAATATATATATATATATATATATTACTTTACTTAAGAAAAGATAATAATAATTATTTTATAGAGACAACTTCCTTTCAATTTGTGGTGTTTTTCTGTCGAATACATACATATTTCCGAATATAAATATTGCCTGTGTAGATGCTTGGTTTTATAACGTAGCTTCTTACTACTTTTTTGTTGTGGTCGATTTAGACCTTTTAAATACAACCATGTTATCTGAATTCTACTTTCTGACATGTATAGATCAGAAAAAAAAATTGCAATTTCTAAAAAAGCAAAGAACGAGTTATTTTTGTAAAATATATGATCAAAAGTAAAATTCGAACTTAAAAATAGTAAAATAAATACGAAAACAAACATTACGTTGATATACAAACAATTTTACACACTTGCTTAAAAACTTGGATGATTAACACTTTTCTGTCTACGTAGGCCAACAAAGAACATTCATCATAGAAGACGAGTTGAAAAAGCATCACTAGGGAAGGGTGGCAGTGAGCAATTCACAAAAAATTAAACATTGTGTATACATATGTATATGTATGATTAAATACTATTTATCAAGTGCGAAAAAATAAGAACGTCATCAAAAACTAACTTTAGTTTATATCTAAATCTGTGAAAATGTTTGATGTCGGCCAGCATACAGGCTGGCGTAAGCCAGGAGATGCGTTTAGTGTAGGTGGCTTCGTTACGCTGCTATTATTTCAATGTATTGGTCTGAGTGTCCAATTCTATCTACCAGGCTTGGCTCCTGTAAATTATTGCATAAAATCTGACGCATCCAGTAATTGCAAGGTAATTAAAATTTCAAGAGATAATGGTTAATGCTTTAAATTAAACTAATAAAAAAGTCAGTTATATACTACGTATGAATGTATGTACATACATATACATACATATGTACGTATGTATATGCACGTAGGATTAGAGAAATATGATAATATTCGGGTATGGTCTGAATTCCACGTAAAATTAAATTGTTCGTTAAATGTCATATCAAAAAATGTTGTAGGTACTGTACAATACAAAATACAAAACCTTTGAAATTCGTGTTACTCGTAGTTGCAAGAAATATGTATAAATCTTTGCCTAGTAAATATTGAATTGTAATTCCATATACCCACAATAGATAATATCAGGGCATATGTATAAAATACCCTACAAGAAATTACCCTGTCGCCAAATTTGTGGTTGACTACAAAAATAATCAACTTGTAGTTAACTTTTCTAATGTACATAAGTACATATAAATATAAAAATTTTGTCGATTTTGTATGGCCATTTGAACATGAACTCAAAAACATACTCGCTTTCGAATTTTTTCAATCACAAGCGGTCACTCATATCGCTCCTTTATTCTTCATCGTATTATATTTATTGTGAATAAACTTTTTATACAAATGGTTTTTAGATTTACCTCTTGAGAAGAGATTTTTTTTTTAATAAAGGAGCGATATGTTGTTACTTCTGAACACATCTTTAAGTTTCAAACCACATAACAAATGAATCATTGGTTAAGTTTTCTTTATTACTTCCTTATTATTATTTCTTATTTATTTCAGTCGAATGTCACTCTCTACGTTAACCGTTTGAATACAGAAGAGTCAGCTATTCCTTACGAATACCATCATTTTGATTTTTGCATTGGCAATGAAAACGATTCACCTGTTGAGAATTTGGGTCAAGTTGTTCTCGGTGAACGTATACGTCCTGGTCCTTATAAAATAAATTTTTTGGAAGACATTGAATGCAAGGCGGTAAGTAAACTTTTTTGTTTTTACATAAAATCAGACTTTATTCGATTTTAATAA
The DNA here is from genome assembly GCA_936439885.1 of Nowickia ferox. Classification (NCBI taxonomy): domain Eukaryota; kingdom Metazoa; phylum Arthropoda; class Insecta; order Diptera; family Tachinidae; genus Nowickia; species Nowickia ferox. The sequence goes on along the minus strand of OW387026.1, from coordinate 98,832,378 downwards.
GGCATTTACACCTGACCAAAATCTAGTAGATCTTAATAAAAATCTTTATGAAAATCTATAACGTTTAAACCAACTTTTTTTTGACATTTATCAAGGCTATTTTTTATCCAAAACAAAATCATTAACTGAAAAATTTCTAAAATTACAACCAAACAACTGCAATATAGCGAATTCACACACCTTTTTAAGTAGATCGTAGCTAATTCACTCATCTTTTTTTATAAATATGTTGTATAGGGTAGTAAAAAATAAATAAAAATATTACATTTTGATTAGATTTCTTACAAATCTACTGACAAAATAGATTTAATTTTGTATGGAAAATCTAGTAAAAAGCAGCTAGATTTAGCTCCAAATCTCGTAAACACTAGATTTCGAGACAATGTAAATGCCCTATTACATTCAATTAAAATTTTTATTGTGGCAATACGAAAACCCATACAATATGCAACATGATCGAGAATTAATTAATATCATACAACTGCAATATCTATATACACATATGTATATTATTATAATACATTTCCTCCTCTGTACATGTGTCTTTAGCTCCTGTTTTTACGTATATTGTAAGAAAAATTGCGCCGTTTATTGAATATTATAGAGCAAAACGACAATAATAATAACAATAAAGTACTTACGCCCCAGAAAGAGAGTAAAAAATTACATCAATTACAAGAAATTCAAAATTGTGGAATTTTTGTTTGATATTCCAAAAACATAAAAACTGAAAAAATCAATTTATCAAAAAAAAAAAAAAAAAAAAAAAAAAAAAGAATAATGAAAATTGCCATAGGACAATTGTGCCAACAAAACTCGTATCATTTTAAGTAACAACTATAGTTTCATTCATAAATAGTAGAAAGAAACTGCAATAGTAAATCGGGATTGTTCTGCATTCCACGTGAAATTAAAGCGTTCGGAATTGCCATAACATTGTTGTTATAAATTCCCATTTTCAACAACAATTGTATGGCAATTCCGCACGTTTTAATTTTACGTCTAATACAGAACATACCCGATTGTAATAATTCCTTTTTAGGTATGTACAAAGAACTACATAGGCGGCGATCCCAATAGCGATAGAAGAATGATGGTTCTTAAAAAAGGCATCAGCTTAAATTACCAACATCATTGGATTGTCGATAATATGCCAGTAACCTGGTGTTATCCTTTGGAGAATAATAGACAATATTGTAGCACTGGTTTTCCGATGGGCTGCGTGCCGAGCAGTGAAAATGATATTGGCTGTTTAATAAATCCGAATTACAATAGACGTGGATTTTACTATCCTTTTAATCATGTCGATTTGAAAATAACCTATCACAGCGGACAAACTGAAGAGTGGGGTGTTGGCTTCCGCGCTAATGGTGGTCGTATTATTTCAGTTAAAGTAACTCCAAGCTCCATCCATCATGTGGATGTCAATAAATTAGATTGCAAAAATACCGATCCTTTGGCAATAAAGGGCAGTGCCTTAACACCTGGTGAAAAACTATCCATTATTTATACGTACAGTGTGGAATTTGTACGCAATGATGATGTCAAATGGTCTTCTAGATGGGATTATATATTGGAATCTATGCCACATACCAACATTCAATGGTTCTCGATTTTGAATTCTTTGGTTATCGTGCTGTTCTTATCCGGTATGGTTGCTATGATTATGTTGCGAACTCTGCACAAGGACATTGCCCGCTATAACCAAATGGAAAGTGGTGAAGATGCTCAAGAGGAGTTCGGATGGAAACTGGTACATGGTGATGTATTTCGTCCACCCCGTAAGGGCATGTTGTTATCGGTATTTTTGGGTTCGGGCGTGCAAGTTTTTTGCATGACATTGATTACTTTGGCCTTTGCCTGCTTGGGTTTCTTATCGCCTGCTAATCGTGGAGCTTTAATGACATGCTCAATGGTACTGTATGTTGCTTTGGGAACACCAGCTGGTTATGTTTCAGCACGCATTTACAAGAGTTTCGGTGGCATCAAATGGAAGAGTAATGTGATTTTAACATCGACATTATGTCCTGGGTAAGTTGGGACCTGAAAATGTGCCGAGCTATAATCGTGTATTAATTTAGATTTTATTTTCTTCAAGTGTTGCATTTTGTTCGTTCTTTGTAATGAATCTTGTGCTTTGGGGAAAGCAGTCATCCGGTGCTGTACCATTTAGTACTTTGATTGCATTGTTGGCTTTATGGTTTGGCGTTTCGGTGCCCCTGACATTTGTGGGAGCATATTTTGGTTTTCGAAAGAGGGTAAGTTTTTATGTCTTTGAATTTGGAAAAATGCTGGTGGATGTCTACTGTGTAATTCGAAACGAAAGAAAATGCTTTCGTATTTATATGTTTATAACATGTAAATTCGAAAGTATTTTCTTTCCTTTCAAACTACTGAGTAGACCTTCCGAGTTACAAAATAAAAAGTTTTACAAACATACATATTTTTTTTAATATCGAAAACATTTTGTGGAAATGCTTTATTTTCGCAAAACTAAGTTTTTAACCGACTTCAAAAAAAGAAGGAGGTTATCAATTCGTCGGTGTTACTTCATAACTCCGTTCATATAAGACCGATAGTAATTTTTTTTGTCTGAAAGAGTATGGCTTCCCATTGGGCGGGGACACGCCCATAATTTTTCTTATTTGATTTTATGATATTCTGCTTATTTGATTGCTGCGAACTCTGGCAGGCACCTTTGGTTCTTGTAATTACACAATTTTAAAGTTGGAAAAATGGGCGGTGCTAAGCCCATTAAAATCTATTATTTTATTTCACGTGGTTCTTCCTAACCGATTTTTACTAAACTTAACACACACCTTGAGCTCAAATATAGACACAATCTTCCGGGCGGAATCACGCCCATTAAAATTTAATATTTTATTTCACGTGGTTCTACTTAACCGATTTTTACAAAAATTACCAAACACCTTGAGCTCTGAAAAACGCACAATCTTGCATTTAAATAAATTGAGCGGAAGCATGCCCATTGATATTTAATTTTATATATCACGTACTTCTTAACCAAGAGATTTTCAAAATTTGTTTGTTTGAAACAGTTTACTTTCGGTTTGGTCCCATAATTTTTTTCAAAACTTCTATCAGATCTTTGCATTGAAGTCGTTTTTTTTTGGCAGAATTATTTAAAAATACATTGAAATTGATTATTGAGAGTTTTCAAGTTTTGTGATAATTACACTGATGAAATATGGAATCTGGTGGAGTAGCAGCTCGCAAACAAATCACATTGGATCCAATTGGTTCTCCGAGTGGACGCCTTTTACAACGAATTGTAGTAGAGAGAACTTTCAAATGTTGTAGATAGAAAGCATAGTTTGCTATAAAACTAGATTAACATCAGCGGGAAAAAGAGCCTCCATCCATTCAAAAAATAAAAAATTAAAAAAAAAATGTTGGTAATATCTAGAGAACTGCACCAACATACATAGGCAAACATAATTTTGGCGGACGGGTAGCGGAATACTGTTTACATGAAAATCATTTTCATTTTAAATTTTCTTATGTGGGAATCACAAATTCGGTGTGAATTATTTTAAAATCAAAGACAAATAGTCGTACAACTCAGTGGGCGTTACTTTGAAGGCAAAGGGCGTAGGTTAAGCAAAAACCAGGCGGAATAGAGCAACATAATCCTAAGTATTTTATAAGACAAGTATATATAAATTCGACAACGATAGAAATCGTTAGCCGGTAAAAAAATTTGTAAAATTTTTTTAAAATATTTTCATATAAATCGTTAATCGTTCGTTGTAGCATTAATTGCTAATTAATTGAAATTTTTTCTTAGTCTTTGGAACATCCCGTACGTACAAATCAAATTCCTCGACAAATACCTGATCAGTCAATTTATACGCAACCCGTGCCCGGCATCATTATGGGCGGAGTCTTACCATTCGGTTGTATTTTCATTCAATTGTTCTTCATCCTTTCATCGATCTGGTCAAATCAAATGTACTACATGTTTGGTTTCCTATTTTTGGTCTTCGTAATTTTGGTTATAACTTGCTCGGAGACCACCATACTCTTGTGCTATTTCCATCTGTGTGCAGAAGATTATCACTGGTGGTGGAGATCCTTTTTGACATCTGGTTTTACGGCTGTCTATCTCTTCATATACTGTTGCCATTATTTTGTAACAAAACTATCGATAAAGGATGCGGCCTCAACATTCTTATACTTCGGCTATACATCGCTAATGGTGTTTTTGTTTTTCTTGCTGACCGGTTCAATTGGTTTCTTCGCCTGTTTTTGGTTTATACGCAAAATTTACAGTGTTGTCAAAGTGGATTAAATTCTATGCTTATAAGTATGGCTTTATATTGTGGCTTCTAAGCTACATACATATACAATGTAATGTTAATAATGTATTTAAGGATCAAAACCTTAGCATAATAACAGAAACTTAAACTTAAGTTGTGATTTATTTTTTCTTTTGTCTTAAAAAAAAACATTTCAATAATACATAAAAAATAAAACAAAGATATGTGTGTCATACCAAGCAAATTGTAACAGAAGTGAATTTGAAAATTTCAAAAGGCCAGATAGTATATTGTATGTATACCGTAGTTTGAATAGAATACAAAGATGTCATACACATACACATATCTTGTAAGAAAAATACGCGCAATAAATTATATAACTTTATTAAATCAAAATAAAAAAAACAATAATTTATAACATTTTATTTTCATCTTTTCTTATACGAGTATGTATTTAAACAAACTAAAATGAAAAGAAATTATATTTTAAATTTAAGTTCCATTCGGTAACTTTTGAAACTACTCGTAATAATTGAGTCAATATTTTTGTATGAAATAAAAAAAAACAAGCAAATTTTAAAATGACATTTGAAGAAGATATCTTAATTAATTTTTCTCAGTTTTAGTGTCGTATAACAGTCGTCATGTACTCTAATTACTCTTTCCATTCATATATTTTATAAAAGAGTTTTGGTAATGATCCAATTTAAAATAAAAGAATAATAATATCAAACATTTAATTTGTGTATTAAACACAATAAAACAACGGAAGGTATTTCGTTTTTCTGTTTGGAGTATTTTGAATTTTGATAATTGCGTGTTTCTTTTTTGTCATTTATATTATAACTTTGTTTTAGTGTCACAATGTCATAAGAAATAACTAGTTTAAAACCTTTAAACTATAGATAATGAAAATAAAATAAAAAATAAAATAAAAATAAGCAACTGTTTTATTTAACAAATATTTAACGAGGTCTTGAATTGCATCTGCCTGCACAGTGTTTCTACTTTAAGTGCCCTAGAGACGATAACGGCTACGCGTATAACGACCCGACCCGGACGGCAATTATTGATGAAAATCAAAAGGTTTCTATTAACCCTCATTCCAGTTGTCGACATTGACTATTATGCTATTTTCTAGACCTTAGCGAACGGAAATAGATTGTCAGTGGCGCAAAATTGTTCTCGAGAGCGAGTGAACAAGCCCCAATTTTTTTGGTATTGTGTTAAAGTGACGTCGATGTCGACAACTGGAATAAGGGTGATTTTTTTTATTTGACGGCTGATTATTTGATCGTCTCTAATACTGATTGTTTTTTTGTGATTCTTGTTAATGAAGCGGAAGTGCGCGGACGAACAAAACTTTATATTAGGTTTTATTGAACATAAGCGTCCTTATAGTTTAATCTTAATTTACTTAAGAGATTTTGGTGAGTAAATTTATCTCTTTTTTATACCAACTTTTCATCAAAACTTTTTTCTCTTTTTCATACTTTCGTTCTATCTTCCCGCTATAGGAAGTTATTGATTTTACCCCAATTTTCGAAAATTGGGGTTTCATCATTAATCGACGTTTTGAGGTCTTGGGAGTCCATTCTGACTATTTTCGAGATGATGTCCGTATGGACGTATGCATGTATGTGTATGTGTGTTACCCAAGGTATGTGGTAGTCTTGTGGGTATATCGTCGGCTTAGAGAGTAAACCTGCCAATTCACTTCCAACAAATTTCTATACAAAGCTTATGAAATTAGCCTAATACATTAAGTTGCTTCGACATATAGAGCGTCAAATTAAAATAAATATTTTAGCAAGTCGATGAGGCGTCTCTTTCTCTTTCGAACGGCATTAAAATATCATATATTATAAAAAGTTGATTTAGCAGGTTTACACTCTAAGCCGACGATATGTATATCTGTATGCACCCTACAAACTGAAAATTCCTTTATATATTGCGTAAATTATATGTCAAGGAATAAAAATTAATTAATTTAATTATCACAATAATTAACATTATTTAATTATAAAAATATGTTTTTATATTCCTAATAAAAAATAATTCAAACTTATTTGCTGTTGGTTTAGCATGTCTATATACGTATTTCATTGGCGCTTCAACCAAAGCATCAATAGACTTCAACCACAAATTTTGAACAGTCACAAATGAAATACGTATATGTAACCTGCTCCATGAAAAGGGACCTCTGCGCCGAAAAGAAGTTATTGAGAAAAACTCGTTTAAAAAAATCAGACAAAGGTGAAAAGCATTATTATGTTCATCTTTACAGGTGATTTGTAAAAAAACTAAAAGACATAGAAACTTGCGGTTTGCGGCATTTGAAAGAGCGTTTTTTTCCTATAAGAATCACTCAAAAAGTAAAAAAAAATTTTTTCGGCGCAGAGGTCCGTCCCTTTTCGTGGAGCAGGTCACATATAGACATGCTAAACCGCCAGCAAATAAATTTCAATTATTGTACGAGTATGTACACTTCTGACAATGTGTTAAATAATAAATTTCTTCAAATTCCTAATAAAACATTTTTTGGAAATTAAAAATTTTTGTATGGGGACCACCCTAATGATTGAAGATGGTGGCTAGGTGTGTTCTGAACAAATGTTGGCACAACAAAAATATTGGGGGTTGGTCGTATATTTGACTCCTCTATTCGCACTCTGGGGCTAGTTAGGGCGATGAGGAGTAATAAAAAATAAAATTTTGTATTGTGAATTGGCCATATATATTTATTTGTTTTATTTTTATATACGTATAATTTATAAATAAAATACACACATGTATATATCGTCTCAAAAAGGGCCTTAACTAACAAACAATTGAAATCTTATTTTTTATAAATTCCAATTTGTTTTAGCAAGAAACAAACACGATAAGCTCAAAATTGTTGGAACACATAGTGCAGGTTAATTAATGTTGAATTTTTGCAACTTTTTTGTTTTTACTGTGATGTGTTTGAAATTTTAGTTAAGGCATTTTGCGCTTAAGATAACGATATCTACAAATACATACATACATATGTATGTGGGTATGATCATTTATGTATATCCATATGTATAGCTACAAATTTAATTACAACTAAGAATAAACATACATAAGTAGAGCTAAAGCATACACAATACTGATTGAAATGTCTTCTAATTAGCGACAGCTTAGAAGTATAATTCATATCCAATGGGTTAATTGCATGGTTCCATCTTCTGTTCTTTGAGTGTCCATTACACTCATTTGCCGCACCAAACGTTTCATAGACGGACGAGTGGGACGACTAGAATCCAAAGGAGTACGTTCATCTATAATTGATTTTGGCCGTTGTCGCATTGAACGTCTTGCTGCTGCTGCAGAAGCATTCATTTCCAGCTCCACATCTGAGGCGGTATTTGAATGCATAACATCCAGATTTTCATAGGATGAAGGTTGAGAGGTGGACGTTGCGGCTGGCCGGCAATGAAGGCAATCATTTACGCTCCAATCTTTGCCAAATTCTTCACCCTCCTCAATAGTTTGTGGTAAACGATGATGCAATGTTTCGGGCAATCTCAAGCCAGTAAGGCCGCCCAGCATAGAAACAAATCCCATAATCACTAAAGGTAATTTTAAGTTTTCTTTGCCCTGGAAAATAATAAGTAAATATAAATACATATCGTTACCTTAATATAGAAAGGCTTTAACTCATTATTTTTTTTAAATCGAGTTTTTTCTATATTTCGATACAAGAACATCTAATGTATCGAAAAATTCACAAATCTCGATTTAAAAAAAAAATAATGAATTAGTTTCTTTCTATATTAAGGTAACGATATGTACAAGTATATGATTGAAATCAAACTTACCAAGTAGGTGACAAAGGGAATGACTATTAGACCAAGACCACCTACATAACTGGATACACCAATGCCTATACCGCGAACTTGGGTGGGATACAATTCACCAGCAAAGGGATAAATAATTAAAAATGAAGCGGAAAGTAAGGCTTTTGATATCAAATATAAAATTAAAGTCTCATCAACAGCTTCATCGGGTATCATGACGGTTATAACACAAGCTACACCACTAAAACAAAAGTAGATGTTATTGAATATTAATTGTAAGAACGAAAAATTAAATTTTAATTATTTTACTTATTCAGTAAAATATATTTGTATTAAAAATGCATTGAAACTGATTTCTTAGAACAACTGGAGATATTATGATAAACTTCAATTTAAACAAATGAGAAGTTTAACTCGTATTAAAGTTGAAACAAGAACTCAATAATCAACATGTTTTTTATTTTCTTACTTTAACATTGCTACATTTTCTGACTTTTTTCAGCTCGAATTGCAGTTGTAAGAAGTATGGAACAAGAATAGAGTGTAGCCACACAAGTATTTTTGAGCGGGTGTGTTTTTGGGAGTTCTTGTTTCAACTTTGATATTAGTTGAAGTTCTTATTTGTTTAAACGGACGTTTAAAATAATCCCCCTTATTGTGGTTGGCATATTTAGACTTCGACTACGACGGTTTTGTAATAGATTAAAGAACACCACAATATTTTTTCTTTCATCTAGGACCAAAATGTCGTAGTCGAAATTAGAGATGGGCGCGTGTTGAATTTTTCCAACACGACACGACACGAACACGGATGCCAAGATGTGCACAGCACGCACGAAATCAAATTGAATAGCAAAATAAGCATTTTTTTATATTCAAATATATACATATTTTTGTTTAATTTAAGAACTTTAAGCTTAAGTGACCCCTACACTATGAAGAAATTTGATGGTTTTACGCGTTTCACGATACAAAATATTAATATTTTTCTCTACTGGAAATTCATGCATACATATGTATTTTAACACAAAAAATCGTTTCGTGTTTATCATGTCAATTTTGCTCAACAAGAAACGACACGAACACGCACGAAAACAGATTTTCTGTCACGAACACATCGTGTTGAGTCGTGCGTGTTCGCGCCCATCTGTAGTCGAAATACGCCAACCACGATAAGTCCCAATATCTCGAGTTGTTCTAAAGCTGGGATTGCACTATCGGCACAATGTACCGATTTTCGTCGGCTCACTGCAATAAAGTCATAAGTAATAAACCAAAATTGCCTTATTTCTCAATTAATTCCGGAATAAGTCTATATGACTCTATTACCAATGGAGTGTGGGGCAACTATGTAATTATATATCAACCAGTTGAAAAATAAGGCCAATTTAACTTATTACTTCTAATTTTATTTCAGTGAGCTGACTAAAATCGGTACATTGTGCCGATAGTGGGATCCAGGCTTAAGAAACTTTTGTGCAAAGATTCCCTGATGTTCTGCATTAGCAACAGTGAAATGAGCATAGGATCCATATGTATATTTCATACAAAATATTTTACTGAATAAGTAAAATAATAATTTGGGATTATTAGTGCGTTAAAAAATTTTAAACTTAAATTGTAACAATTCCCAAAACAAAAAAAAAACACTAACTAAATTTTAATAATTGAGTTATTTCAATTAATTAAAAATTTTATTGAATTATAATTTTTATTGAAAATATTACTTAGAAAACTGTATGTATTTCCCTGTATTCACAAGTTTTCTTAGGTTAGATTTGGTTTTGGTTTGGTTGGCGTAGGCAAAATATGTATATATATATTAAAACGACTTACCCCAATATCATAGAAAGACTTAAAGGCCATCTACGTCCCCAAGAATCCATTAAATACCAGCATATTAAATAACTGGGTATTTCCACTACAGCCGATAAAAAAAAGCTGACATATTGATTGCTGCCTAGAGAGGGACCATAATAGCTTAAGCCTAAATACACGGTTTCATTGGCGAACCAGCTCAATGTTATCAAAATAGTTTTTAAACGCATATTTGGTGTTCTAAAAAAATAAAATAAAATCTCATTTAGATTTATGCTTCCTTATCCACAAAAGTCGTGATTTACCTGCACAAGTCAGCCAGGCCTACATTTACGGTTTTCTTTTTTTCCTTAAGCTTATTACGCGATATTTGTGCTTCGAGTTTTAGTTTAACTGCTTCTGGAAACTGATTGCCATTTATTCGTGCCATATTTTCCAAAATTTTCAAAGCCTCCTCTAGCCTTCCTCTCATTAGCAGCCATCTTGGCGATTCTGGCATAACAAATAGGTAAAGAAAATATATATAAAAAGGCACGGAGGTGTAATAGGAAAGCTTAACCCAATCTCGTTCTAAATAGGTCACCACTGACAATAACATGATGCCCGAAGTGTAAAAAGTACAAGTCATCACGGTAACGAAGGAACGATAGTTTTCGCCAACAAGTTCAAGAGCTGAAAGTATATAAGATATATATAGTATTTGAGTTTAAATTTTTATGGCAAACTCCTGCCATTTGTTTCCTATTTGATAAATAGTTTTTTATTTTTTTATTTATGGAAAAAGCTGCCCTGCAACTTATTTTCTTGAGCACTAAAATTTATTAAACTATTAATACTTACAAATAATAAATGGTATTTGATAGACAGCTGGTATAGTTAAGCCCACAACAACACGACTTCCCGCCCACGTCCAAAAATCTTTACTTAACGATGTTATCAAACTGCCGGCCAACAGAGTTGCCAGACAAGTAAAATATGAAGTTCGACGGCCAGCACGATCATTTAACAAGCCAAACAGATAAACACCAATGGGTCCGCCAACATTTAAGGCTGCTAGGCCTATAGTGGGATATATATCCCGATCGCAAACTAAATCAAACTTAAGAAACAAAATTAATTGAATTAATTTCAAAGAGAAAAAGTTTCAAGTTATCGATCCAGCTAATAAAAAAATTAAGCATTGAAATATGTAACGATGTTTGTGATTTCATTTTCAACTGGTTTTACCTAATGCATGTTAGTGATTGATTGATTGAATGATGATGTTTAATAAAAAAATCAAGATGCCATACATCTATTACAATGGAAGACCACACTTCGGTGGTATTGTACTCCCAACCCTGTTGACACTTTTCCACTGGCCACGATGCATTCGGCTCTAGGCCATTGATACTGGTATTTTCAAGTATTTCGGTCCAATTGACCGCATAACGATAACATTTGCTATAAGAACCGGTATTATATTCCTAAAAAAGTAACAAAAGAAAATGAAAATAAACAAAACTGTTTTACTATCTCTTTCAAGTTTAAAACACGCAAAGTCAATGTCAAAATAAGTGTCAAATTGGAAAATATGGCTTCCTTTTGTTTTTTTTTGTTCTACAAATTCGTATGCATCACTTTACCAAATCTGGTGCAATTGCCAAATATTTTCTTTGCTCCACCGAAATATCAAGTAATTCAGGTATTTTACACCAATAATCTTCAGGGGTATCAGCCATGAAAAGTTGATTGAAAGCACAAAACCCGCACGGTATACAAGCTGGCAGACATATGCCAAAAACCAACAATTTCTGATATTTGCCAAATTCACCAATTGTAGGTAGTATATCATCCAAATCAAAGGTTTCCTGCAGAAAAATTAAAAAAAACCCTTAATTAACAAGCTACACAATCATCTTAAACAAACGAAAGGCTTTTACATCCTCTTCATCTTGGACTGATTTTGGTGATTGTTTTCCGGATATTGATTCTTCGCCGCATTCACTATCATTTTCAAAAGACATTGCAAATTAATTATATTACTTGCTAAAATTTTAAACTTATTTATACGAAAATTAAGTGGACACTAGCTAACAATTGTCATGTTGTTAGAAAAAATAGCCAAAGAAGACCAACAACTGCATATTGACATTTTAAGGTCTTGTTTATATGCATTTTACTGCTTTCGGACATTCGTTGTGGAAAAGAATAAAGCACATGGCTAAAATAAAAATTTAAAAAAACACATTTTCAACGGTTTTTTTAGTTTATTTCATTTCCATTATATTTCGCAGCAATTTGAATTCAAGTGAAGATGAAATGCACCCCCAAATATAAAAGTGAACGAGTACGCTGAATTAATGTTCAGATGACTTAAACGTTAAAGTCGAAAGCAAGAATTAAATTTAAAATTTCTGTTGCTACGATTCTAAAAATTAGAAGTTACATTACATTCTTATTTACACAAACTTGACATTAGAAAAATTTTAAAACAGTAATCAATCAGCATGAGTTTGTTAGAAATTTTCTCAGGATTTTTAGTTATTATTGTTAGTATTAGGATTTGTATATCACAAAGCAGATTGTTTTAAGTACTGTATTGTTTTAAGTACTCGTTGAGTATTGGCCGTCAAACATCTATGAATGCATACAGCTAAAAAAAAACGCTCATATGCAAACAGACTCATTATTTTAAAACAAATACGTAAAACTGTAAACATACAAAAACTATGTTTATACACATTTTTTAAATTACGCAGCACAAACAACTGAAATAACTAAAATTTATATATATATGAGTATAAAAATACTCTCACATACATATGCGTATATACAGGGCTATTTTATTTACACACACACACATGAAGCATATTTTAAAACAGCCGAAACATACTTTCCATTCCATTTTATGTGCACAAATGTATGTTTACGGTGTTGAATATCGCGAATATCATGCGTATATTTCTTTTTGTCCGAATAAATATACATATATAGTCTGAGTACAAGCATATTGCGACTGTAAGTATTTTAGTTTTTTGCATAAACGAAGTAGAGATGCTCTTGTATGTTGGAATCGACTATAGTCATAGTTGCTTGAGAGAAAATATGTGAGCATACGAATTGTTTGTGGCAAGATTATTTACTTATGTATATTTTTTTTTGAGTACTCATTGCCATTCTCTGATCTCGGCAAATGGGAGCAAAAACTAAATCATATACTCTAAAATTCTTGAGAATAAACTGGTTATCTAAATAACCTTAATAAATAAACGTTTTTAGTTTTATTATAATATAAGCAGCCAAAAAAGAGAAGTGCTAAATTAATCAATTCCTAGTTTCAAAATTAAATTTTAGAATATAGTTCTATAATATATTTTTTATTTTGTATTAAAAGTGTTACAGTAATAAAGAGTTGTGGAAACATTTTCACAAAACTCTCTTAAAACCTTTGGAAATGGTATAATGAAATATTTTAAGCAACCACTAACAACATTCTTATTAATAACTTTATAATTCATTAAAATTAAAATAAAAAATAATTAATTGATCAATTTTTAAATCAATATCATGGTATAATAAACATGCCAAAACTATACCTATAACACTTATAACTACAGAAAAACAACATGACTTCATTTTAGTGTTGAAGGTTTCTTATAGGTCAATAATAACATGAAAAAACTATAAATTAGAATAAAAAGTTTGAGTCTTAAGTCTTTAATTTTACACATCTTCAAATGCGTTTTCAAGTTCCTTTTCCAAGTATTTTCTTTTGAGAAAAAATTCATGCGGTAATCAAGTTTCCTTTATAAGTCTTTCGTTACAAAAGAGCAAGAAATATGATGCGCTTGCTTCTTAAATCTTTCAATTTTTATTTTATAAACTTACTTATTAATTAATTAATTGAAAATATAATTAGCTAATTAATTTTTAAATCAATATCATAATATAATAAACAAGCCAAAACTATACCTATAACAATTATAACTACAGAAAAACAACATGAATTCTTTTTAGTGTTGAAGGTTTCTTATAGGTCAATAACATGAAGAAACCATACATTAGAATTCGAAGTTTCTGTTTTAAGTCTTTAGTTGTATTCATCTTTAATTGTATTTGCAAGTTCCTTTTCCAAGTCTTTTCTTTTAAGAGCAAATTCATGCCGTAGCCAAGTTTTCTTTTTAAGTCTTTCGTTTACAAAGAGTATTCACGAAAGAGCAAGAAATATGACACGCTTTCTTCTTAAGTCTTTTGATTTTTATTTATTAACCTTCATTATTACATACTAATTAATTAATTGAAAAAAAAATTTAAATTTTTTTTTAATAATTGACGCCTAACTTATAAAAATTATTAAGGCATAAAAAAGGGTTTATAAAGCAGATTTAGATACAAAATTTTTCCTATTAAGCATTTATAAAGCCATAGTAATTTTTATAAATAAGGCAGCTAATTTTTATATCAATATCATGGTTTAATAAACAGGCCAGATCTATACCTATAATAACAATTACAATTACAGAAAAGCAAGAGGTTTTCTTTAGTGTAAAAGGGTTTTCATCAGTCAAAAATATGAAAAATTATACTAAATCAAATTATAGTTTGTGTCTTAAGTCTTTTATATTTTTCATCTATAAATGCTTTTTCAAGTTTCGTTTCCGAGTCTTTTAGTTAAATAATATGTGTATTGAAGTGGTAATGAAGTTTTCTGCTTAAGTCTTTCGTTACATAATACTATTCACGAAAGAACAAGAAATATGATGCGCTTCCTCTTTAAGTCTTGTGATTATTAATTAATAAATTTTATTAACATGGAAAATATTAAAAAATTTTTTTTTTTTGAAATTAGAAGAAAGTATGTACATCTTTATTAATTTTCATTTAAAATTTCGCTTAAACTCAAAGAAACCACAGCAAAAATTTAATTAAATTAAAGAAAATTTACTTAAATATTTGTAATAAGTAATAAATGATTGCTGCAATAATAATCATTGAATTGGTATTTTGAAAATGGAGCCTGCAAGAGGACTTACATTGTATGTATAATTTATAAGCTCACCCACCAGTATTTCTTTGTTAAGCAAAAATACACATTCAATTATTGCATTTATGGTCACAACTGCATGACTAAACATAAAGCGACAGAAATAAAAAAACGCAAGTGTGCTTACTACACACTTCAATATATGTATGTACTTGAAAACGAAATGTGTGTAACAACGAACAGCACCTGGAAATCTTTAATTTAAAGAGTAACAGCAACACAAATATTATCTGGTATACCAAAGTGTTGTAGTTGTAATGTGTTGTGTTTATGTAGTTTAGTTTTTTATTTAGTAGCTTTGAAATTTATACCACCAATATTTAGATTTTTCTTCTTTTTTTCAGCCAATGACTTTGAACCAGCTCTAGAAAATTAAACATGCATGTGCAAAAATTGTATTTCTATTTTCAATGCTTCGTTTTTCGTGGCAAAAAGCAAAAGAGAAGCAAGCGCATAGATTTTATTGAATAATTTTGAAAGGTACAAACTTATTTATTTTTATGTATAGTTTTTAGTTTTTGTATTAGACTACCAAAGCTTGATCTTGGTGTTATTTATACAACACCTTTTCAGCTATCTGGAAGAAGCAGTAAGCTGTATTTATTTCTCTTAACATAAAGTAAATATTCTTCATCGAGTCAATGGAGGACTATGCAAGTTAAAATTTTGGAATCGCAATAGTTAAAGTCCTTAAACTTGTTTAATATAAAGAGGCTTATTGTGTAAAAAATCAGAAGATTTGTTTTCCATGTAAACTCTGACTTTGAATGAATTACAAATAAGAAATATATAAAGTTAAACAAAAATAATAAATTCAAAAATTTTTTTTTAAAGTAAAGAAATATGTAAATTTTGCTTGTTTTTATGGTGAAGTATTGTCGTCTATATGCATTTCGTTCCGTCATATAGACCATAAAAACAAGCAAAATGTTCAAATTAAATAAAGACATTGTGTCAAATAATTATATTTCGGTATTTCATGTACAGAAACATGTTTAAAATATACTAATATCAGTGCGTTTACATTTAAGTAAAATCTAGTACTTATGGAATTTTGGGCAAAGTCTAGTAGATTTCCCATATAAAAAAAAATCTACTCAAAATCTAGTAGAACTTAGCGATAAAACTATGGTTGTAGTCAAATTTGTACTAAAAACTCAGCCTGTGTATATAAAAAGGTGTGGGAATTGGCTTACACTTCAGTTGTTTGGTTGTAGTTTTGGAAACTTTGCAGTTAATGGGTTTTGTTTTGGATAAAAATATTGATAAATGTTAGAAAAAACTTGGTATAAACGGAATAGATTTTTATAAAGATTTTAATTGAAATCTGCACATAAAAAACAAGTAAACAAAAAAGAGTTCAAGAAAAACATTTTGTTAGCTTTATTTGTACACTTTGAAAGCTTGCAGAAAAAACTTGTGGTTGGGATTACTTCCCTTGGCAAATAATTTTTTTTATTTGAACAGCATTATGTTGAACCAATGGTAAAGACATTTAATTGATTAATTTATGATGCGGCATATACAATAATACAAGTTATGGTGGCAAACGATGACTTTAT
Organism: Nowickia ferox; assembly: GCA_936439885.1. Taxonomy (NCBI): domain Eukaryota; kingdom Metazoa; phylum Arthropoda; class Insecta; order Diptera; family Tachinidae; genus Nowickia; species Nowickia ferox. The sequence goes on along the minus strand of OW387026.1, from coordinate 98,815,868 downwards.
GCTTTCAGGGCCAAATAAGAAGTGTTGCGAATCGAAATAAAATGAAACTGAACTCTTCGAATAAAGACAGTAACTGTAAGTAGATTGAAAAAAAACAGTTTGTTGTTTCTAACACGTCTCTAATAATATAGCAAAATTATTAGATAATACTTGCTGCACTATATTAGCCAAAATTAGGTATATTTTGTTGTTGTGTGCCATATGCATTCGCATATAACAAATAACAATTTTGAGTCTTTTTTTAATGTTTTTTAATGATAATAAGTTGATAAAATTTGTTTTATGAAGATTTATGTTAATCAAAATGCAATTATGTATTTGAATTTTATATTTTTCCGAAGTTTCGTCGAATTTTATGTTCACTTTTTCAAGCAAAAGCACTTTAGGGAATTTTAAAAATTTTCCGGCAAAAATTAATTACACCCAACATTGTTGCCATTTTAGCATATTCACTGCTAGATTTAGCATATTGTTTCGTACAATCACATTAAAGTGTTTAAAAAAACTGCTTAAAAACTTTGTGAATTTCAAAATAATTTAACGTTTTTATTTTTCCACTGCAGAACAGTTTAACAGAAATTTTAGGACGATTTAGCATTTTCCCATCATGATTTTCTGGCAACACAAGTACAACAAATTAAAATGATTTTTTCATTAGTGAGAGAGAGAAATTACTACATCTCTCTCTCTCTCTATCTCTCTTTTTCTCGCTGTTCTTAAAATTTTTATCACCCAATTTTGGGGGAAGCTTTTTTTTGTGTGTTTATATTTATTCACAATAGTTATTGTAACACTTTAAATAAACAAACAGTTCTTGTATCTTAAGTATTAACATACTCTGTGCCATATTCGAGCTTTGTTTTGATCAAAACTCCCTTAGCGGAAAGCTCAGAATCAAACAGTGAAAAGAGCTTTAAACGGTATAAGAACACCACTATGGTTAAAAATAGGCCAATACTCCAAAAAATTATTTTAGTAACTTGAGCAATAAATATTCACAAAATCGGAAGCAGACTTAATACCAGAGAACGACAATGAATACTCAAAAAAAAAAAAAAACACGCAGAAGTAAATATTCTTAGTCTTAGCAACTGCGTATAATCATAATTGTAGCGCAAACAATTCGTACGCTCACATATTTTCTCTCAAGCAACTATGACTATAGCCGATTCCAACATACAACAGCATCTCTACTTCTTTTATGCAACAGGCTAAACTACGCTACAACTAAAAATAAAAAGGCATCAAAGGTATCAAACGAATTGACTCTCTCTCATGCTTACAGTCTGAGTATGCCTATACTCAGGCTATGGATATTTAATCGGATAAAAACAATATACGCATGATACTCAGGATATTTTTCATTTGTATTTATAAAATGGAATGGAAAATATGTGGGTGTGTGTGTGTGACTTTTTGAAAACATGTTTTATGTGTGTGTGTAAATAAAATAGCCTTATACTATATATATATATGTACCGATTAGTAGTCTGAGTATTTTTATAATCATGCGTATGATTGTAGCACTGTAGTTGTGCTGCGTAGTTTAAAGAAATGTGTATAAACAGAGTTGTTGGACGTTTATAGTTATACGTATTTGGTTGAAGGCCAATACTCAAGAATAGATACTACACAATTTGTTATATTTTAATTTACTGATTTCAAAGTTTAACTTTTAGATTTTATAATTTTCAGCCACGGCATTTAGAAAAAGTGTTCATTATCCCTTTCGTTAAAAAAACCATTCGCCTTAAAGTGCGCATTTAATTCGTTTTCCAGCCCATGAAACTAAAAAAAAAAAAAATACTCACATAGCTGCCTTCGATTTTGCATTAATTGCTATTGTTCATGCTTTTTGACGCTGTTGTAATTGTTTCAAGTGTTTCCATTTAGTTGTTGAACATGACCAATAGTTAGTTATTTAGTTCGCTGGATTTTGTATTGAGTGGAATTGAGTGTCATGTTTATGTTGTTCACTTTTAATAGCCAATTACTCACTCACTTTCGGCCACCATGATGGCAGAAGTTGAATTTTTGCTTTTCTTAACTCTTTCATCTTCTCCTACTCTGTTACATGTGTGTGGTGTGGTGTGTGTACGTTAAAATTTTTAAATGTCTTGCTGGAGCTGCTTGAATTTTGGAAAATAAATGGCTTCTAGTAGATCATTGTGACACCTGATCATTAAAAAACTATAAAATAATAAATGTTCTGATCGCATAGAATAGAAAACAATTGTTGGCCATTTCAGCTCTTCTACACGTATGTACGTGTACGAGTACATGTGTGGACTTGTTAAAAATACACAATCCTTAAGTTAAATCGAAGAAACGAAAAACATTAAAATAATAGTTTTTTTCTTGTTTGTTTAGATGTAGATATTCTTTTTTTATGTATGTTTTGTGAATGCTATCGTTTTTTTTTGTTTGTTTGATACATCAATATACTAAATTTTGTATGCTGGACTTTTGTATGCAGAGGTTGTGATGTTTAATCGCCTGAGAATGTCGTGTTACCATTAATTGTGTGTGTGTGTGTGTGTATGGCTTTTATTTTGTTTAAATATTGAACCCATTTAAGGAACACACAAGGTTAAATCACATAACTTTGTTATTTTATTATCATCTTTGTATCTGTTTATTGGCCATTATGTGTCTTCCAAAGATTTCTGCTGATTCAATTATAATGGTATGACTAACCCTAAAGTATGGCCCCCATTTTGGAGAACACATTTGAAAATTTGCACAGTGATAACATAAGACAACTGGAAGCAACAAAGAAATTTTTTATAACACAACTAATATGTCATTAAAACTTTGTTGGGTAAGTTTGAAAACTCTATTGGGATTTATATAAGCAAATATTGATAAAACATGATAATTATTGATTTGTCTTACTTTATAATCTATTAACAGTCTTTACTATATGCTCAGTGATGCCAAACCTGATCAGTATAAATTTAAAGAAACCTCAAGAAGAAACTTTAAAAGAGAAAAGGGTTGGTCTTCTCTTATTTATTAGTTCATCCTCATCATCTGCGTAGAAAGTAAAAATAAGCACATGCCAGAGTTCGTTAAACATAACGAACTTTAAGTGCCCTGGAGACGATCAAATAAACTTATCATTGACGTAGTTGTATGCATGCAATCGCGTTTTTTTCGGCTGCTCATACGCTTTGTCGCCAATGATTGGAGGAAATCAAAAAGTTTTGATAATTTTTTTGGAGCGCTGATTATTTGATCGCCTCGAACTCTGAGTGACAAAAGAACATCAGTTTATTTGTGATTTTTGTTAATGAAGGATGAACAAAAGTTTATATTGCATTTTATTGAATATTTCCACAATCGTTTTTACAGTTTAATCTCAATTCACTTCTCCCGTTTTTATACTAACTTTTCATTCAAATCTTGTTTTAAGAACACTGCACAAGAAATCAATAACAATAAATCATTAACCAATGGCAACATGCTTTGATACGAATGCTACAAAGACGTGTTTCTTTGCACGTCTCCTTTTAAGTGAAAAGCATACGACACTCATACATGAGTATTGATTGGCGGACTTATTTTATCGTCTCCGGGAAGCATTAGGGAGGCAACATTCAACTTCATTCATTCATTGCTAAATAATATTTTGAAAATAATAAAAAAGTATTATATTATTTTTAACCGACTTAAAAAAAATGAAGAGGTTATCAATTCGTCTATCTTTTTTTTGGCATTGTTACTTCATAGCTCGGTACATTTTAGACCGATTGTAAAAAATCTTTTTTTTTCAGAAAGTATAGCTTCCCTTTGGTTTCATTGTCAAAAAAGCGGGAGCGCGCTCACTAATTTTTTCTTTAGTTTTATGATATTTTACTGACGTTTTTACGGTTTTGTAATGACACAATTTCGAAGTTGGAAAAATGGGCGCAGGCACGCCCATTAAGTTTCAATATTATATTTCACGTGTTGTGCTTAACCGATTTTTACGAAACTTGGCGCACACCTTGAGTTTTTAAAAGGACACAATATTGCATTCCAAAAAGTGGGCAGGGCTACGTCCATTCCATTAAAATTTAATGTTATATTTCACATCCCATTACTTTATCGATTTTTACGAAACTTGGCACACACCGTGAACTCTGAAAGGTCAGTATTAAATTATATGTACTTCTACTTATTCCATTCCCACGAAATATGGCAACGAGTTTCGCCATTTAGAATAACATAATTTTGTGCTGAAAGAAGTTGGCGGAGCCATGCCCATTAAATATTAATACTATATTTCATGTTTTTCTACCTGACCGATTTTTACTATAAACTTCAATTTTATATCGAAATGGATTTTTACTCGTAAGTTAAAATTTTAAACTTATGGCAATTTATTATGAAGCCGGTACCACTGTACATTTTATTTAAATTAAACAAAACAAATAATCTGAGAATTGTACCAGTATATACATATGTACATATGCATGTGTAAATGTACATAAATATCGTCAGCTAAAATGCAAAACAACGTAGTATGATTGTAATTGTTTGTGATGAAAAGCTAAAAATCTAATGCAAAATCGTTTATGATTTTCAGATATAGAATCAAAATCTTATAATTAATTTTCAAAATATAGGGCCTGTCCCACAATGTCGACAAAGTTCGACTGGTCGCAGACTTACATTTAAAACAAAAACAAAATTTTAAAATTGGTTTTTGTTTTGCATAGATAGAGCTTTTTTCATTTACTCTAACGATATGTATGTACAAGTTAGTTATTATCTTTACCATTGTAATACATATTATAAGCACAATAGTAATAAAACGATTGAACAGATTTTATTGGTTGAAACGAAAAAGCTTCCTGCTGCTGCTGCTGTTGTTGTTAATTTAGATATCAAAAAGTTAAAACAATAACAGCCATTATAATTTGTTTAAACAATAACATTTTATATACAATGTGTACATACATATGTGTGTATGTACGTATGTATGTTTATGCATGCGCAAATGTAATATGTAAGCTTGCAATCGCCCTCGCATAATTGTTCATTTATTAAAAGCACGAAACATAATTGGACAAGTATTTTTATATGTATGCCAGATACCAGTAGTGAGTGAGTAGATATAGTACTTTTTTTTATAATAGCCAGAGCTGTCAGATATCTTTGTAGCTTACCCGCCAAATGATCTGCTAAATATCGCCAAAATAATTCCAATAAAGCTAATACATTTAGCTTTTTTATTGCAATATAGTCACAGTTAAAAGTAGTTAGAAATTCATCATATCGTATTTTAGCTTGTGTACAAATTTTATACAAGTGACGGTCACTTGTTGGCAGAAGAAAATTTTTTAATACATTTTCTGAGTCGTATGTTAATTGAAAACCCTAAACTCATTTTCTTAAAAGTACTATTTGAGAGTTATTATTATATTGCTATAAATAAGAGGTCTATACAACATTTTTTATTTATCATTTCAAGATCGACTTTTGGCAATATGAAAACTTCAGTTATTTAATACTCAGGCTATTGCTTTTGCTATTTGCAGAAAATAAGCAACAGTGATTTCAGCGCCATTTCATACAATTTTTATTTTATATATTTTTTGTTGAACTGGAGTTGTTTTGCATACAAAAAAGTAAAAATTGTCCCTAAATTTTATTGTTGGTTTCAGCTGAGAATTTGTGAAGTTAAAGTGTCAAAAATGCAGGAATAATTTCTTAATCGGGCTTAAGTTCAGTATTTTCAATTCTTATTGAATGAAATATGTTTATGATTTAATGTGTATTTCTAAAGAAGAGAAGAAAAATTAAACTAGACTTTTTAGCTTGTTTTCTATACATATAACAAATCTCCAGATCTGGCAACACAGATAATAACATTTGTAATAACGGTTGTTTTTTTCTGTTGTATTCGGAATTTACAATTGTTCATGATTTTTTAGTGTCTTTGTTACCGTATTTAAGGTGCGCTTCATTAAATTGCAGTTGTTATTTTATTGTTGTTTCTATCGCTTACTTCTTTTCCATTTAAATTAAAAAAGAAAAAAAAATCATTTGAAAATTTATTACTTTTGATTATACTGTACATTTGTACATACATACATATGTATGTACATACATATGTATTTATGGAGATACTTACATGTGTATATACTATTTTAATTAAAATAATTTATTATTTTATTATTCTTTCGCTTTAGCCGCATCTAATTGCAATTTTGTTTTTGTGCTTTTGTTCTTTATTATTATTCATTTATATTTATGCATACGTGTGTATGTGTGTGTGTATGTACATATGTATTAGACTGGCCGTAATTTTTTTTTTTTAGAAATTTAAATTTTATTTTTTCTTAAAATGTTTGTTTTGATATAAAAACAAACTCCAGAAATTTTCAGCCAAATCCGATGATGCCTAGTAGTGCCTAGTTGACCTTGAAGTTTACAATATGTGCATTATAGGGAAACCTACATAAAGAAATAACGTTTTCACCAATAAACGGTAGATTTTAGAAATATGTATTTATTTGAGTTATGTATATTAAAATACCTGGTTTACAAGGGAGCTTTTCGTGTGAGACGGATATATTTTCCTATAATGTTCCACCACTTGCAACAGATATTGCTTGTCTCGATTAAAATCTGTTATCAATTTAACTCCCCTTTCGGCTGCATCGTTGACAACGGCCAAATTTTCGCAAATAATTTTTCCAGCGCAAAAATCATCTCTATCTTTCCACGTTACCGGATCCGAATGCAAGAAACTCCAATCAATTTGCAATCGAGTGAAGAATCTTTTTGTTTTTGCAGACACGAAATCGCTCAAATTTTTTTCAGTATACGCTCTGACATCTTCTATTGTAGTTTTAATTTTTTTCGAAATATCTTCTTCATATAATTCTGCAATGTTACCAAGGGCATTAACCATTTTTAGTTTTATATCGTAAGGGATTTGGTCATCAAAGAAAGACAGAGCAACAGCTTCTTCACTCAAATACCATAAATGATTGATAATTTTTTTTAACAAAATGATGGAAATATTTGTATCATAATATGCAGTTACATCATTTATAAGTTGCAAATCTAATCTTGGTGCATTCACAGATTTGACACATCCAAACCAATACGGAACGTAAATTCGCGTCAAAAATACACAAATGTTACGAAAGCTATTTAATTCCGCTGTCGTTAGTTTAAATTGCTCACGAAACAGAAACACTTTAAAGCAGTATATATTTTTCGACATAAATCGAGCATGCGTTGTTGCACCAGGTGCACGGAATCCCGAAAAGCCTGGTGCTTTTTCACCAATAAAAAGCAATGAAAGTTGCAATACTTCTTTATAATCTGCCCGAACGTATTGAGATTTCAATGCCTCAAGGCAAAATATTTTGTGGTATTCTAATTCACCCACCGTAAAAAGTTTTTCTACATCCTCATCCGATATTCCACTCTTAAAATTAATTTGGTTAATATTTGGCCAAAACTTGGAGAAGCGATTAAAAATAAGAACTTCTGGTGCAGCAGTTTTACCAAAATTTAGTTCGAAGACAGCTCTTATCAACAATTCACTAATGTGATGACGACATGGAAGAAACAGCAAGTCCCTTTTTAATTTCTTTTCTAATAAGTAGGCTGCACCCTTATTAATGCCAGTGTTACTTGCTGTTGTGTCAAAAGATATTATTTCGACTAAATTGTCCATTTTCCATTTTATCAAGAAGTTAAAGGTTGTATCAGCTATACTTTCACCAGAGGAGTCTTGCATTTTTGGAATTCCAAGCAGTTTCTCCACATTTTTGCCAGTCACAACTAGAGCTAGTCGCTCTGATTTTTCTTTGCCTTTTACTTCTGGAAGTAGTTTGCCATCCCAATGAAGGACAAATACTTCAGGTATCTTGAATCAGAAAAATTAAAAAAAAATATTATTTTTATACAACTAGTCACAAAAATAGATTTTTTAGTATTTACATTGAAACTTTCCAGAATCTGCTGAGCTTGTTTGCGGCGATAATCCCTCCTCATCGCCTGAATAGTGGTTCGATTGAGGACTAAAGCGTCCAATTTTATTGCTGTGGAAGTTGGATTGACTCCCTCAATTTTTCGTAGTAGTGCAGCTGCTGTTGCAGTAATTAAATGCATGGCATCTCTCGTACTAATTTTGCATTTGTCCATACTTGCCAGCATTCTATCATCAATAAAATGGATATTTCCACGCGATTGTTGACCTTGTGTTACGACGGTCGGTTCATCGCCTGCTATATCAATTGATACATTTTGATCAACCACAGAATACGCCATTTCGCTACTTTCAGTACTACCTGAAATATCCATAGCAGATATTTGCTCTGATATTTCAAGAAAAAATAAATAAACTAATTTGCATGATAATTCAATAAAAATCTCAATTACCTAAATAAACATTTTTCTCGCGATACGTTTCAACGCGCATTTTTAATATATCAGAACGCTTTTCTTTTCGTTTCTGTTTTTCCACCATTTTTACATCTACACCAGACATACTTCCTGGTCGACCTCTTTGCCTTTGAAGAACAAGAAAGTCTTTATCCTGTTGGATCTTCATTACCGCAAGTGCATCTGACGTTGCAATGTCAAATATATAATTTTCAATGCGATCCACAAATTCCTCTTCGTTTTTCCGGTGCTTCTCATACTTGGACTTGGCATTCTTCTGCAAATTTCTCCATTTCTCATATATTCTCTCCAAGGCTTTAATAGAGTTTTGTTCTGACATTATCGGAATGTTGGCTCTTTTCCAAAAATCAGAAACAACTGCAATTGTCAATTTTGCACTGCTTTTTAAAGAATAGTTTTCCATACGTATTTTATAAAAAAAAAATTGAAGAACCTGCTTCAATGACGGTAATTTTGCACCCAAAATTTCATTTTTACATTTTCCTATGAACAATACTAAATCATCTCCAGATCTCAGTTGTTTTTTAATGCCATTATTTGTTATTTTTTTTATTCTTTACTATTTTTTTTAATTTTCACTTATATTCACTTTCACTTAACAGACTCTACTTAGTAATGAAACGCAAAGCTTACATGCTTGTTAAGATCATCTAAATAACGGTAATCAGTTCTTTTAGACTTTGTATTTCTTTTTTGCAGCATGTTTCTCATCATCTCAACTTGCTTTAATGTCCCGTTAGATTTGCTCTTCTGTAGCATGTAGCAATTGTATCAAATAAGTTTTTAAGCAAACAATTTTTTTTTTAACAATTATGTATTATTTTTTTTGAAGCGAAAGAGAGAGTAATGTAAAGAGAATAGAAAAAAGCTATTCCTTGAATGAATTATATGTATATAACAAATTTAATAGTAATAATATAATAAAATTAAATCTGTTGCACATTTTTTTTTAGTCAAAGTAGAACAAACTTTGTGCAACGCATAAGAAAAAAAACTTTTTGGCGTAGTAAACTTCAAGGTCAACTAGGCACCACTAGGCATCATCGGATTTGGCTGAAAATTTCTGGAGTTTGTTTTTATATCAAAACAAACATTTTAAGAAAAAATAAAATTTTATTTTCCAAAAACAAAAACAAGCCATACATCGTACGGCCAGTCTAATATGTATGTACCTACCGAAAAAAAAACACAGAAGACCTTCTTACTTCAGACCTTATTAAAAGACTGCTTAGGAATCTTTTTGATTCAATTAGTAATCTTATCTCACTGCTAAAGAATGCCTCGACTATTTCGCTTAAAAATAAGATACATATTCCGCATTCCCTTCTATGGCCTTTCACACATGAGACTAATTTTTATGCCCCACAGGTTTTGTTCTTTTTAGAACACACGAGACTAATTCATCTGGCATAAAAATGTATACGTGCACACAGCTTTGTGTGCAGCAGTGTTTTTTGTATTAATTTAACATTTGCTGTATTGTGTATTGGTTTTGTGCTGGTTGAAAAATTATGCCAACCACAAGACCACTCCCTTTCGCCCTCTCACCCACAAACTGGCATGTTATGCCAGCACAATTGTTCTCGTGTGTGAAAGGTGTATGAGAAGGGAAAAGAGAGGGAGAAACTTTTGTGTTCAGTTTTTTTTTACCAAAGCAAAAGCAAAATCCATTAATTTGAAGGCCTTCAGAATCGTTGATGAAAGAAACAATATTGGAAGGCCTCTTTACTCCTTCTTTTTTCCGCTGGGGAAACACATATCGCACATTCAGTTCAACAAAACTAGTCTCGCAGAAAACACGTTTAAAGTTTTCATTTCACATACAACTCAATGAAGTCATGAAAAAATATTCTCCTCTCATGAGGTGATAGATAGTACAAGTTATTTATATGAAATTTTTGCACAAGATAAAATACGAAATGCATTATTATTCTGCTTTATTAGCTCAAAAAACTAATTTTTTGAGTTATGACACTTTTGAACTGAATGTGCGATATGTATATGCCCTTAATTATGAATAATTAAGGGCACATATGTACATATATATGAAAATACATATGTCTTGTTTTTCTAGTGTTTGTATACATATAAAGTAAATATTTATTTTCGGACATGTCTGATATTAGGCAAAATCATAAACTTTACCAGACGCGGTTGGTTGTCGTCAATTCACTAAGAAATTTACAATAGCATTCAGCACTTCTTTGGCACGCAATTTCTGCAAATTTTTTAAATTATTATCCGCTTATTATCAGACTCTTAAAATACTTAACAGTCTTAATTCGATTTAGTACAATTATGTGACATATTGCAAAAGTTTTAAAAATCTCATCAGAAAAGTAAGTTCAATCATTCCTATAATTTTCGGTTTCGGTGATTTCTTACCGATTTTGCAACTTCCGTCTGGCTTCTGACATAATGCTGACTCAATTTGGGAAAAAAATGTTCACTGGGTATTTACTTATTTGCAAATTTAATAAAATATCATTTTAATAAGTGCTTTCATAAAAAACTTAAAATGGTTTTACCCAACTAAATTCAATTAGAATGGATGCATAAAATTAAATTTCATAAACTTCGTAAGAAGATGTGTTGAGCCAAAGGCTTCATTCAATAATCCGGCCCATAAATAATAAAATACTTTATTTTAATGAAAATATACATATGTATATTTATTTAAGAAACTTATTGCTATAAAGATTTTAAATACTTCTGAGTTAATAAAAACACAACCAACACTATACGAGTACTTAATGGATTTGTACAATTCACTTTTATTTTCATTGATGCATTAAATACATATATGTATAAACGTTTATGCATATGTATGTAAGTATGTATGTATGTTTATAAGTTTACTGCTGCAATATTATTTGAAACGTTATCAACATTGTCCAATGTCAGCAAAGAATATAGCACATTAACACATTAATCGAAATTATTTTTTAATTATCAATAAATCTGTAGCTGAGTAAATTGCAGAACGTTTTAAAAACATTATAATTATATTATATTGGTAAAACGAATAGTAGTGGATAATTAAAAGTAACTAAAATAATACACATACGAGTATAAACTTAAGCATATACCATTTAAATAATTTTAAAACTACATTTTGTTGATTATTTCTTGAAATCCGCAATGTGAGTTATAATTAACCCACTTGGGGATAAGAAAAAACTGTGATGTATGTAAAGTATAAGTTGTTTTCGATTTAAAATCGAATCGATTTCCCAACTTGTTCTACGATATTCCCTTGCAATAACTTGTATTTAAATGGAAGTAAATTTTTATAAAATAATTTAAACCGATTTATTTGAATATTAATATTTATAGGGGAAAACACATACGAGTACTACATCTACATAAACACTTAATAAGAAGAGATGTTTATTGAACTCATAGAAAATCATCCCCAGTTCTCGAAGGGTTTTGCCTAAGGAGATCGCATAGAAATTGGGAGATTTTTAGCAAACACGTGCAGATAATTTAAAAAGTATTTAATCTAATGGGTTGCATGAGTAACGCAATTTCCTCCGTTTAATATTTTCATATTATTCTCTAAAGCTAATCATCATAGTTTATGATAACACAGCAAAAGCCATTTTTTAAATTTATTTCTGTTTGAAACAGTTTGAAGTAGAGATGGGCGCGTGTCGAATTTTTCTAACACGACATGGCCCGAACAGAAATACCAGAAACGTACGAAACACGTACGCGAAAAATGTTCCCAACACAAAACTGCACAACACGCACGAAAAAGCATTTTTTATATTCAAATAGATACATATTTTTGTTTAATTTCAGAACTTTAAGCTTAAGAGACCCCTAGACTATCAAAAATTTTGCTGGTTTTGCGTGTTTGACAATACAAATACAAATATTAAATTTTTTCTTTACTGGAAATTCATGCATGGATGCATATCTTACATCTAAAATCGATTCGTGATTTATTGTGGCAGTTTTGATCATTAATCAAATCAAATATAAATCAAATATTCTTTCACCAACACTTTCTGTTAAGTCGATTATGTTCGTGTCACGAAAAAACACGACACGCGTCCATCTCTAGTTTGAAGTGTATTTTATTTCATTATTCCTTGTTTCCACAAGCCAGGCAGGCGTCTCGTCTAGAGAATTTGTATGAAAATCACTAAAAAAAATTAGTGCTTTTAATATAAATTTTCTACTCAAGTTAAGTCAAAGTCGAAGTATATTTCAAATACATTTTAATTTTTTATAAATATAAGCTTTAAAGTTAATTGTATCTAAGATGGAGCCGATCAACTAAAATTGACCACGATACTTCCATTGTTTTAAAAATAAAAAATTTTTAATGTAAAACTTGTGATTTAAAATTAAGAAAAATATTCAAGAAATGAAAATTTTAAATAAAATCTTTATCAAAATCTATACCATTTGCAATAAGACTTTTTGACCTTAATCAAGATTTCCTATCCAAATCAAAAACCAAATGACTGAAATTTTTCCTAAACTACAACCAAACAGCTGCAATGTAACTAATTCACACACCTTTTTAAGTACGGAGGCTTACGCTTTACTATAATTTTGAAAAAAAACCATACTAAGTTATCCATCAATCACCAAAGTACTGCATGTTCTCCATCAGATCACAAAAGATCCTTAAAATTTATCCACGATTATCATGAGTTTTATATCGTACTCCACCAGGGCAATTTTTAAAAATGTTATTCAAATATTTCTAGATCAAGTCGACCAAATTGTATTAAAATCTTCTATTTTCTGTTAGTTGCGTGTACAAAAAATTATTGTATGTTAGGTCAAATGGTAAATTGCGTGATTCATTCATGAAGGTTAAGCAAAATGAATGCATATGGTTAAAATAACGGCACCGAAAAACCGTAACTCGGTATGATTATTTGCGACCGACAATTAAACTAAACGGTCATAACGGCACAAGTTGTTCTCCAACGCAAATACTATATATTTTACGACTCAATGCCATTCATAACAACATTCGCTTCAGCAAATCTCAGTCCGACAATTCTCCTTTCAACGTCCGCAAAATGTCTTTAGCAGCCTGCATTCGGCTTCAGCATTATTGGCCTGAACTTGAACTCGTCTTCAGCAAAGTGAAACAAACATTGCAATAAATTGCTCAATAATGTTGTGTAGTCTATGGGTGCCCTTAGAATAAAAAAGTCATCAAATCATTTTTAGATTAAAAAGTCGTCATGAATACATAAATACCTTAAAGGGTTAATTCATGCCACAGATCGCCGCAATGAATTTATGTCTTCGTTAAGTGTCAGTCAGCATCAAAGTTCTTTGTACTATTGCATGCGAAAAAGAAACAAATTTAACTGACAACCTGCTAAATAGAAAGAAATTCCAAAAGCATTAAAAAATAATCAAAGAAGTTACTTTTTCAAAGAAAAAAAAAACAGAATAAAATTTATTTGTTAGAAACAAATAAAAATGTTTTATTTCTTCTGTTTGATTTTCATTAAATGTAAAATTATGAACGCTCCTTATTCATAACTTTGTAACTTGTGGTTAGATGGAACAAAAAAAAAAAAAACTGACTGGCATGATTGTTAAAATTTGTTAATATTTTTATACATCCAAGGGATTACATTGTAATAAATAAAATATTGTTGGCAAAAAATTATTACAAAATTTCTTAATTGTCTGCAAAAAAAAAATAAATAAAAATTGTAAATTCGTGTACAAAAATATCTTGCATGTTTAAAAAAAAATTATTAGAAAAGAAAAAATGTGGAACTATTGTATTTAACTAATGGCAAGGATTTTTTTTTATACTTTAGATAAATTTATGATGTAATAGTATTAGGGATGGTTTCGTGTGGATCTTGTTTGCTTGACTGATGCCATGTTTATGTTTCAAATGTATATTTTTGCCGTTATGACTTTAACTGGATGTCATAGAAGTCAAACTATGCACTAAAGTCCCGGTACATTAGTTTAATGTGAAAAAATTAAAGAAAAAAAATTTAGTTCAGTTTTAGGTATAGAAGTTTTGCTTAATAGTGAAGTATTCAAATTGCCTCACTTGCTTTGAATATATGCAAGTAGATTTATTGTACCATCAGGATTGTCTTGATTTCAAATGTATATGTATCATTTATTCTTTATGAAGCATTACTGCTTTTCTTTATAAAAGCAAAATACGTTTTAATTTTGGTTTTGAAATATATTATCTGCTTTGGCGAATTTGTTTAAATTTTTTATTTTAAAGTACTAAATGCAGATAATGAATTCAAAACATACTTAACTTTAAAAATTTTTATGTAACCTGTAAAATGCGGCACGTTCTTAAAGTACTTATATCGGGTGTTTTCTTGAGGTTGCGAGTTTCGATTAGAAATAAAAATCGAAAACAAAATATTTAAAACATATACATACTTAATAGGGCATTTACCCCTGCACAAAATCTAGCAGATTTTAATTAAAATCTTTATTGAAATCCATACCGTTCACACCAAGTTTTTTTTTTGACATTTATGAAGACTTTTTTATAACAAAAACCCATTAACTGCAACATTTTAAAAACTACAACCAAACAACAACAATGTAGTCAATCCACACACCTTTTTAAGCATATACTATAGCTAATTCAATCATCTTTTATATAAATATCTTGAACAGGGGTAGTAAAAATAAAATAAACATATTAGATTTTGAATAGATTGCCTACAAATCTACACACGAACTAGATTTGGTTTTGTATGGGAAATCTAGTAAAAAGCAGCTAAATTTAGCTTGAAATCTCATAAGTACTAGATTTCGAGGTAATGTTAATGCCCTATAACAAAATGTTTAAATTTTTTACATGCCTCACTATGCAACAAACGACAATATAATTGAATTTTGTCTTGCAGTGATGCCAACTCAATGCACGCAGTGTTGTGTAAACACAAATATTATAAATCAGTAGTATATATAGATCTCTTTAATTCGATTAATTTACACTATACTACAAAGTAACGAAGGAAAACATCAGCTAAGACTAAAGAAAATGTGCAAGTACAACAAAGTCTGTACTCAACCTCGTTCTTTATTCCTTCTCTCCTACAAACTCAACACTTTGCAAAGAAAATTTTTCGTGTGCGAAAGGGAATCTAATATTTGAATTTTGAGTTTCTTATATTTGATTTTGACTGCATTTTAGAAAGGAAACATGTTTAAAGATACGTCTGAAAGGCATACGACTATATAAAAAAAAATTAGTTTCAAGTGTGTTTTAGTCAAAATTTGTATGGAATTTTTGCTTTAACGCACACTTCAAACCCAAATTATTTTTTTTTTTTAAATACGGCAGATGGACTTCAAAACCTACATAGAAAAATTTAAGAAAATAAGATTCAATTGGAAAAGAAAACAAAAATTCAATTAAAAAATCAATTAGTTTGCAACCAATCACCAACCAACAATTTTAATTGATTTTTTTTTAATTAAAAAAATACTACATTAATTAAAAGTTTAATTGATGTTTTTTTTAGAGATTCAATTAAAATTTAATTGAAAAATTTTTAGAGATCCAATTAATTGAAATATTCTTAGGGATCCAATAAAAAATATTTAATAATTTTAAAAGATTTAATTAAAATATTAATTGAAATATAAAGAAATACAGTAATATATGTACATTAGACCACCCAAACTGCCGAAAGTACTTATTTTATTCGTAATAATTTTAATATTTTATTTTTATTCAACGCATGTTTAAATTAATAATATTAAAATAAATAATTACATGCAATTTTTAATAATTGTAGGGGGGTAACAGTAGTTCTTGGGAGGGGAGAATGCACCCTCCAGAATGGCATCTCTATGCCTATAAGTATAGAGTTAAACTCTGTTGATAAAACTTTTTTTGTAAGCATATATTCAATTAAAATATTAATCGAAAATATTATTTTTTCTAATCAAAAAAAAAAAAAAAAAATCAACAATAATTTGTTGGACCTATCCTATTGTTTTATTTATAAAGAGAATTAACACTCATACAATGAATGCCTAATATTATTACTAGGTGTCTAATGCTGCGAATTGGTCGCGGTCTTCCAATTATAGTCTTCGCTATAATACATTATATGTCAGCTGTTCAGGAAGATACCGATTTTTACCTGCTCAGCGAGTGCCCGGCATTGCACACTTACGCGCCATAAATTTTTAGGAAAACCCATATTAGGCGAGTTATCTCGAAGGTATCACAGATCGGTATAAGTGACCTCTAGTTGTAACTCAAGGCAGCGGAGTAGATCTAATACGACTGATCAGTGAATCTTGCATTGGGTCCACACTTTTGTCATAGGTTAGGACTCGGACAAGTAGAGTGTAATTTTTATCAAAGTGAGATTCCCATTAAACTACCAACACTATATTTTTACTGTTAATAAACTAATAAAATAGTGGTTTAATGCATTTCAAATAACAAAAGCGATACATGTAATTACCGTTTCTTTTTAATTTTTCGAACTAAAATATATAAATATAATTTCAGTGAAAAAACAAATAAGATCAGTGTGAAAAAGAAGAATTTTGAATTAAATTAATTTTGAAAAAGAAAGAAGAAGAAAAGCTGATCAATTTTGGCACCCTGTAACTTGCTTTTATTATAAAAGGGCACTTAAAAGCGTCGCTTCTGGAAGCTTAGATCCTCTTTTAGCTTTTCTGCGGTGTTCGGATCAATAGTTCAGAAGATAGAGATTTGATGCCACTAAAAATAATAGTATTAGGCGCCACAATGTATAAGACTTTGAATACCTCGCAATCGTTTATATATAAAATCAGGCACAGCCAAAACACTTCGCACACTGTTGCTAGTTCTCAGTTGTATGTATAAATTATATGTTAAAATAAAACTATTAAAATAGCAACCGCATTGTTCTAAAGATGTCTTTATAAAACACATTCTAATTTCATCTAGACTTTTTAGCTTAAAAAAAACACCCTTTGTTAAAACAATATAAGCACATACAAACATATTTATAAGCATGTACGAGTATATGTACATATTTATTTTTTAATATTTTATGATGTTACAAAAAAAATAACAAACGTCACCGTTTTTAATTTTATATTTTGGTGTTGTTAGTTGCTGTGGCCACGGTTGCGCCCCCCAATTGTTAAGTTAATAGTCGTCAAGATTTGAGCGGAATTTTCAAGTTGCTTGATTTTATGAAAATTTCTGTATGCACTTACTTACTTGTATTCACTTTAGTATGCTCGACAACATAAATGTTCCGAGGCGATGATCTGTGTTTGATTTAGTGTAAATGGAAAAACGTCAACGTTTAAACTAAAATAAAATTAAATAAAATAATAATGATAATAAAAAAAAGACTACACTAAACTAAAAAAATCAGGCAGGTACGGGTATCTGTCATTTTTTATTATTTCTTCTTATTTTTTAAAAAAAGGCTTGCCTGCATAGCTTCGTTAAAAATAGAGGCAGAAAATAAAAGAAGACGAAATAAAATTTAAACAATTCAAAGGCGTGATTAGACATGCTGCACATTTTGTTCCCTAAATTTTATTTGTTGTACGAGCATTTATTTCTCATGCCAACCCAACAATGGTCCACAGCTCAACAAATATGTACGAGCGAGTTTGTATGTATGTGTGTGTATGTTTTTAAGGCAATATTTAGTTAATGTTGTTGCTGTTGCTTTTGTTAGCATGTCGGGGGGTATTTTTTAGGTTATTGTTAAAAGGAATGGTTTAGGGGATTGTACTCTCTGTCTCTGGCGATATTTGAAATTTGAAACAAACAAAATCGTTACTTTTCAGATAAACGTTGACAACATCTTTGATCTATCGTAGTGATGGTTAAATCTACTGTTGGCAATTTTTGTTTGAGAGAAAAAGTTGATTCTTTAAAGTTCGGCGCAATTTTTGCTTTTTAAAAGATTTCCTGAGGAGTTTAAGTAATAATCACTACGGCCTTTCTAAGCACTGGAATTCTAGAATTCTACAAAGAGTGATATCCCGCTTAAGTTAGAAGTTTATCGAGCTTTAAGGATTACTACGAAACAAATACGGAAATCAAAAGGATGCTTATCATAATTTTCCCTGTACATTATGCAAACATTTGAAAGTGTTATTTACACAATTCTGAACCTTAAAAAAAATTTGGTGTTGATTTGTTGTATCATATTTTGGCACATTTTACCTTTAAAAACGGTGCTTTTGCAATGACGCGTTAAAGTTGAAAATTGTGTGAGAAAACTGGAAAAGTAAGCACAAAAAACAAAAAGCTTAAGTAATTTTGAAAAATTAATAAATCTAACCATGAAATCATCAAGTTCAGGCATTTGTCTATTCAATTAAAAATTTAATTAATTCAATTAAAAATTTATTTGATTCAATGAAAAATTTAATTGATTCAATTAAATTAATTGATTCAATTAAAAATTTAATTGATTTAACTAGAAATTTAAATTAACACACACAGTGGACCAAACACAGAAGAACGCTGATGATGAAGGTTTAGTGGCCTTCGAAAACGGCTGGCTGTTCCGTTCAACTATGTGTTGTCAGAATATTTACAACTAACTTTGATGTTATTTGTTCATTAATTAATAATTATCACATGTAATTTGGCTTACAAAGCGATACGAACTTTAGCCTGATAAATCATAAATATATAAATAAAATGAAAGTTCGAACAATAATAATTAAAATTAATTAAATTAAATTAGTTTAATTAAAAGTTAAATTGATGAAATTAAAAATTTATTTGACTCAATTACAAATTTAATTGATTCAATAAAAATTTTAATTGATTCAATTAAATCTTTAATTGATTAGATCAAAAATTCAATTGATTTAATTACAAATTTAATTTATTCAATTAAAATTTTAGTTGATTCAATTAAAATTTTAATTGAACCAATTCAATAATTAATTACTGTTATTAACCTGTTTGCCCATGCTAACGAATTTCATTAATTGCTTAATAAATATTACAAAAATTTTGTTGATACATACTCGTATTACAACATTTTCCATCAAACGTCAAAAATCTTCAAACAAAAGCATTATGTTGATTTTAAAAGCAATTTATTTTTTATAAAATCTAAACGATACAAATGTTTTTTCTCATGAAATTTTTGTGAAACGATTTTCTCCCCTACCAAATGCATCTTCCACAAATAGAGGTTAAAGTTGAATTTGTCAATGAATCTGCTGTACGTGCTATTCCTTTTGACGTTAGTTTATTCTACCTGTTTTGTCTTCTCACTTTTATTTGCCATCGTATAAAACAGCTACTCACTCCATCATTATGTCAATTGATATTCCATGAAATTGAAACTTTTTTTTTACATTAATCACCTGTTGAGCTGAAAACTCTTATGGTCTTTTGCTTTGCCATCTCGCAAAACAGAAGCATGTTTTTTTTTTTCATTTTAATCTTTTTTTGCATCCTTGCATTTATTTAACAATTAAAATTTTCAACATTTAATCATTGCATTAATGTCACAAGTCACACATTGTTTATAATTTATTTAGATCATCAATAGCATAGATTTCAAATGGAAACAAAAAATCTATAACATTGCGATCATTAAGCAGTTGTTGAATTGGATTTTGTGCTTATTTCTATTGGCCATATCGAAATCTAATGCTTAACAAGCCATTTAAAGTGGTTCATCTGTTGCTTTTTTCACTTGTCGTTTTTTTGCGCGATTTTACGCGACAGTGCAACAGCCAGTTTCCAAGCGATCGATATGATCATTTTAAAGGCAAATTATAAGACTTACATAGTAACCTTCAGCTGTCACTCTGAAGACAAGATGTTTTTGTCGCCGTTTGCAGTTGTAAGCAATTCATTTTTCAACTACCAAATGGTCATCTTCTTGGTGTCTTTGAAAATGTTGGCAAAAATAATGGATTGCAGTTTGGAATGTGTTAAAATAGCAAATGTAAAATTGAAGTTGAATTTATTGCATAGAATATCTTGGCGTATTCTTTGAATTATATAACGCAGCTAAAGCTTGAAATTGCTCTTCTGATTTAAATACTTTTGTTTTATTGGCACAGAATTATTGAAATTATCTTGCACTTTTAACATTAAGATTTATGCTCTATGCTGTTACATAATCAAACTTAATTTTTTCTTTTCGAATTCAAATTTGTTTCTATTGATTTTATTTTACTTTCCGGACTATATTTTAGAGACAACAGGGGCTCTGCTCTGTATTTTGAAATGAAAGAAAATGCTTTTGAATTTGTATATTATTAACATTACAGTTCGAAAGCATTTGCTTTCGTTTCGAATTACAGAGTAGACCCCCTGTTTCAGTTCGTTGTACAAAAGATGCTCAAATTCGTTCCAGTTCAAGATTGCTAACAAATAACGCAGTTAGTGGATGTTCTATCGGTGAGAGAGTTATTGGACTGTCATTAGATGTTAGTAATAGTGAAACCAACATCATACATAATTAAAATTTTAAGAATCACAATGTCATTCCTCTTATTAGTTAGTTTGATTTTTTTTTTTTTGCAAAATTTTCATTTTATTTCCGTTTTTTAAAATATGCACTTAAAAATGACAAGCAATATTCATCAATATGTATTAATTTAAAATAGCTATTAACTTATTTGCTGTGAGCACCTGTTGTTCGATTTAATTGCAACAAGCAGCTTAATACTAAATACTCGCATAACTGCTCGTACAATAAACAAGTATGTTGTATGTGTGTATGTATATGTGTGTTTAAAGCCACTGTAATTAATTGTATCAAGACGTCTAACAATATTAATTTGTTTTTTCTTTATTTCTGCTACACCACATATTGTCTACATGTACATTGTACATACGAGTATTTATGTTTTTGTAAATATCTAAATGTTTGTTATAGTCAAAGACAAAAAAAAAAAAAAAAAAATAATGTTGAAAAATAACTGAAGTGAATATTTAATAAATTAATTAAATTAAACTGTTAAAGAATATAATTATCTATTTAATAGAGTTGGACATTAATTATTTTTAATTAAAAGTTAGTGCCAGCTTCTTTTTCCGCGATGAATTATATTTCTGTAGATTGCAAACCCTGAAAATTACGAGCCTTACGGCAGACAGCCCTAGTGTGGGAGATGAGACAAAAAATACCGAGATAGTCCGGTGCACCTAGACTACTAATTTGCTGTCGGCGTCCAACCAAATATTAGCATTGGTCTGATACTAGCCATCCAAGACCAATTTTGGTAGCAACCACAACCACAACCACAACCACTACATACGTTTCTACGTGATTGGAAGCAGCGACTATGGAAATTCACTGCTACTTCGTATAAATTCACTGCTTCATATCTTGATAATTTGAACTGATTCCCAGTTACATTGAAATTCAATACAACAATCATTACATAGATTTTTGTCTCCTCAGTAATTTGAAATTAAAGCCTATAATTTAATTTTTTTACTTTATACGTCTCATACGTTTAAATGTACTGTAAATACGTACCCTGATGCTTAGGCCAGACTTGACGCTATAATTT
Source organism: Nowickia ferox (assembly GCA_936439885.1). Taxonomy (NCBI): domain Eukaryota; kingdom Metazoa; phylum Arthropoda; class Insecta; order Diptera; family Tachinidae; genus Nowickia; species Nowickia ferox. Next base: position 98,793,944 of record OW387026.1, on the reverse strand, counting down.
TGGTTTGGCTGTCAGATTTAGAATTTGTAAAGATGTCGAGCCAATTACTGTTTAATACAACTCCATTATAGCGCTATCAAATGAAAGACTTGGGTAAGCAAATTTCGAAAAATGAATTGATTAATTAAAATTTGACAATCTTTTTGCAATTTTTATTTTCCCTTTTCTAGCAGAGATTTTTCGTATTCCAGTTTTGTCATTCTTTGAAGCATATCCTGTTACTTTCAATTTATTAATAATAAATGAAAACAATTTTTAATATTTTAACACTTTGGCATTAGAAAATGTAAAAAAATATCCCAAACGTATCTACGAGTACATATACATACACGAGTATCCTTGACAAAAAGTATTTCACGTTTGCGCTAGTTCATGCAAAATATATTTGAATAGATTTGAAGACATAGACTTCTTCTTTACTCACAAATGAAATCAAAACAATAAAAATTACGTATAATACTATAGATAAAACTCTATTAGATTTTGCAAAACTTATTATTAGAACTCAATAAATTCAATTTTCAATATCAATTCGTTATGTGTGCCAGCAGACAAAGAAAATAAGATTAATGCTTAAATTATTTTTATAATTTTTTTTTTCTCATATACAGGTATATTAATAAGTAGTTTCATTGAATACAACATACCCTTATAAAAAGTTAAGAAATTAATATTTTGTTTAATACACGTATTTTATTAAAAATAACATGCAAATAATATTAAAAAAATTATAATAATATTGAACAAAAAAGCCAAATTGGCTTGGATTTGTAATGCATTCCAACGAGTATAAAAAATGCTTGTAGCAAGCAGACAACTCAAACAAAAGTGATATCATTCAAATTGTGTTGAATTAAACATAATAATCTAAAATTACAAATACAATTGTGAAAAAAAAAATCAGAGCAAAAGTGAATCTGTTTTGATGATTAATGACGTTAAAAATATACGAGTATCTTCCAATTGGTAAATTGCGCTTTAGAATTACATTTCTGTATTTTAGTTCTCTTCTACTTTTTAAATAAATTCACTAAAAGTTTTAAATATAAGATTTTTCTTTTGTCTTTATTTGTGAAAGATTTGAATCATTCGTTTAATCCCCGTCCATACTAGACGCACTTGCTGGGAAACGGACAGACGAGTGGAAAAGGGTACTTCACGTCATGTACATGCAGTTCTTATTGACCATCTCATTCTCCTGAACAAAAGAAGAAAGTTATAAAATATATTAAGCTGCAAAACTCGATGAGCTACAAGCTGTCAAAATAATTCCGTTTTTCTCAAATTTTTGCACTTACTAAAGGTTGGGGCACAATGAATCCGTCATACGTTAAACTTCGGCTTTTTCAACTGACAGCTAAGTTGAAATACATGGTTTCTTATGAGGTCTGTTACATTCAGTACGTGTCCGTCACCGTAAAGTACAAAAATTGGTCAACTTTTAACTTTTTGCGCACGTTGAGAGCAAAAATAAAATTAAACAAAAGAAATAAGCGATAATAATAATAAAAGTTGAATTTAATTAATAAAATGGAGAACCGACCTATTGAAGCTGTTCAAATGCTTACGTATATAAAGTACTCATTGTGGCAACCTTCTCCGTCGTTGCGTTAATGACAGTTGAAAAAGGCGAAGTTTAACGTATAACGAATTCATGGTGTCCCGGCCTTAATTGATACATATGATTAAAATTTTTAAGGCTTGTTTTTCCTTTGTGATCAATTGCAGCAAATAATCTTTCCCAATAATTTAAATATATTTAAAATGAGGCTGATGAGTGTTATATATGTTAGTGTTTTGAAAATAAAATTTCTGTGAGTAAATTACTGCATTCGATATCGTATGAAATTTAAAAACATTTCCATATAAACTCCAATTGAAATACTTTGCAACTTCGTTCGATATCGAGTAGCGTAATTGGTCCTCTGGCTTTACTTATTTCAGTTATTAAGTTTTTAAAATAAATCTGATACAAATATTTCCCACAAACATTTTTCGCACTTCACTTTTTAATTTGACACAGTTTTAAATAAAAGCAACATTAAAATGATGTATGAACATAAGCAACAACAACAACAAAAAAATGACCACCAAAATCCAATATAAGTTTTTGATATAAGTGTAAAAAATTTATCAAAACCCATTGAAGAAGAAGAAGACAAATAATAAGCGTAACAAAAAAATAAATGGTAACAAGAAGTGAAACAAATCCTCAATTGCCGTTTCACAACTGCAAAATATTTATTTGTATTAAAATTTAGTTGTTGTCGTACGAATGAGTTTTACGAATCAATTGTATTCGTGTATACTTATACTACCCAGCGGGAAAAAGAAGGAAGGCCTCTATACAACTTCTTTTGGATGTACAAGGCCTGCTCGCTCCATTCCATACTCATGTCTTTTTTACACGCGTTGTCATTGCGGTGTAGGCCTTCTATTCTTGCTTCTTTCACCAGAGATTCTGGAAGTCCTTCAAATTAATGAATTTTGCTTTTGTTTTACCGCTGGGTATGTATACATGTGTATACATGTGTTTATGTATTTACAATTCACGTATGTATATATGTATGTATGTATATGCATTTAGAATTTGAAATCTTTTAGATAAACTCCTAAATGGAAAATTGACAATTTATGTTTTTGTATGCATTTATGTATGTATGTATGTTTGAATGTATGTATGTCTACATGTATGTGTGTATGCATGCATGCATCTAAAAGTTGATTTGAACATCTTAACTACATATTAAGAATGCATTTAAATCAGGCTAACGATGCTATTGGTTAAATAAGCAGAAGATGGTGTACTGATGAGCTTACGCTGCACAGTGGGTCAATTTATGCTTTTTTCAAAACCGAAAAATAACAAACATAAAAATGTTAAATAATTAAATATACGAGGGCGCGTTAATAAATCCATATCCTTTTTAACAAATTAAAGATTTTTGGGAAAGGTTTTTGCTTTATGCAAAGTTTCCTAAAAATTTTTTATCCCTTCCAAAAACAATATTTGTCGAGGTTATTAAAATAGATGTTTGCTTATAAAATCATTTCATCGTTCGAGTCAAATCTGTTTTCACCGAACCATATCTTCAGGGTTGTGAACACGAGATAGTTACTCGGGCAGTTCGTAGCCCAATTCATGGATTTTTGCAATGCACTCTTGCATTGTCATGGAAGAAAATAACTTTTTTTTAGCCAAATGCGGTCGTTTTTATTAAATTCTCATTAAATCGATCCAATTACATAGTTGGCATAACATTTGTCATTGATTGTTTTAGCGTTTTGAAGATAGTACTTGTAGATTATACCGCGTGCATCCAAAAAAAAAATTCGATCGCCTTGAGCTTATTGGCTGACAAACCCACTTTGGCCTTCTTTGGCGCCGATTCATCTTGAAAACCCACTGTTTTAAATGCTTTTTGGTTTCTGATGTGTTTTCTGGTGGATTTACGTTCCGTCCATAGTTACAAAATGGTAGAAAGAATTTTTCGTATTCCTGCGGTTGATCAATGTCAAATATTACTGCGAAGTTGTCTCACGATTGCATTCGCGGTCGATTGTGAGCAAATGCGTCACTCAACTTGTGGAAACCTTTATCATTATCAAATGATCATTTAAAATTAATACGACTAACCTGTATGCATAGGCCATAGGTCTTCCACAATCTCTCTCACTTTCAATCTACGATCTCCCAATACCATATACATACATATATATAACTGGGCGTCCAGAACATTTGGCATTTTCGTGCCAATTTAATAAATAAATTTTTTACCATTGAAATTGATGGTGAAGAGTCCCAATATTATTTATTAAGCTTAGCCTGGGTTTGAGTGATGATTTTATTCCGCAAAAAATAAGGCATATTCATATTTCCCATTTCCACGTGGTAGTCTGCTGTAAATTTCTGAAGTATTACTTCGAAAGTAAAAAGGAAATAAAAAATTATTAAGCTATTACAAAAAAAAAAAAAATAATTTGGCAACGCTTTTTATAAGAAAATTTTTTATTTTGGCGTTTTTTTTTAGTTTTAGAGTTTCTTTCATTTTGCACTTTTTTCGTTTTAGCGATTTCATTCGGGTTTTAACAATTATTCGGATGTTTTTTTACTTTAGCGATTTTTTTATTTAGACGCTTTTTTTGTTTTGGAATTTTTATCCGTTTTGGCGATTGTGTTTCGGTTTTGGGCAAATTTTTTACTTTTTTGGCGACCTTTTACTTTTGGTGATTTACGAGTATTTGCATTTAATTTTATTTTTGATGATATTTTTTATTCAAGCGCTTTTTTCATTTTGGTAATTTTTCGTGTCGGCATTTTATTAGTTTGGTATTCTTTAGTTTATCGTGTTGGAAAGTTTCAAGAGTTTACCTCTTACAATATCTTACATAATCAATATTGCATTAATTGATAGAATACCCTTTAATTTTGATTTTTAAAATTTCAGTGTTAATTGCTGTAGTCTGCATAAAAATACACTAACTTTCAAAATTTCAAGTGTACGAGTATATACACATCGCACCCTAAATACAAAAGGGGCACAACTCAAAATACTAAAATTTTCAGGAGAGACAAAAAACTGTTTGTTCATCGTGCAGAAGCAACACACTTAACATAAAAATAGACATAACTGTATTTTTCCAGTTAAAGAAGATAGTGGTGTGAAAGAAATTTTTGCAGTAGTTAGAGATGTGTATTCTGAATTAATTTATGGAAAAAAGTCAGTTTTGGAAAATTTTGAGTTGTGCCCCTTTTGTATTTAGGGTGCGATATGTATGTATATAATTGCTGCTCTTTAGAATAGCCTTTGATTCTTAACTCTTACTGTTCTCGAGAAAGCAGCCTGTGACAGACAGACAAACGGACATCGTAGCGAAAACAATACGGCTCCTTTGCGCCTTTGGTGTTCGAAACACTATGCTTATACTTAAATTATATGTATGTTTACATACATATATATATATACACATATATATATATAATTATATATAAATATAAATATGTTAACAATAATATATTCAATAAATTGTTTTTTTTTTCAAACCACAGTGCGTAGTAAATGAAATGACATTACAATTTGAAGTAGAACTGGTCGGTCATACAATTTGAAGGAGTCTCTCTCGTTGGTAGCAATCACAACAAAGTTGCTGCAGTTGTCTTGTAGTTTTTTAGTTATAACTTGTTTGCATGTCTATAAATTATGTGACTGACTTTAAGAATCTTCTAAGATTTCAGACTTAATGTTCATTTTGTTTGTAGCCACTACAATTTATATGACGATGATGATAATCTAATGATGATCAAGTTGTAGTTGTTTTAAAAAGTAAAAATGCAAAACAAAAAACTAAATGAAAAAAAAAACGGAATACATGCAGAAGACTCAACTTGAGACAGGTCGAGGTTATATTGAAAACAAGCTCCTACGGTTATTTAATTTATGTAACTATTTCTATATTTATTGTTGCTCTCCAGTTACACGTTGCGAAAAAATCTAGTATGTAAGTTAGTGTAAGGCAGTTTTCCTTTCAAATGTACATACGAGTACATATGCACGTGTGTATATAATAACTGAATTTTTTTAATTATTTGAAAGCATATTTAATTATTTATGCAAATCCCCTTGTCAAAAATATACGGCGTTTCATAATTAAACAGAGAATAAAATATACGAATTTTTGTTAGAGCCATTTCACTCACACTTTTTAGCCCGCCTTGTTTTGACAATTTTCATTTAAGCCCCCCTACGAAAAGTCACGCACATTTACATTAAGCCTTTTTTATTCATGCCTTTTTGCTATTTATATACACGCTTAATGCTGAGAGTACGAAAAAGGGAGAGAGAAATGTCATAAATCCCCTGGAATTTTAATTTTGTGCCTTTTGTTTTACCCCACAAGCTTCTCAGCCCCTCTCACCAACAAACTAAAAAAACCTGCCTGCACAGGCAAGCAAAAAAGGCACAGTGTAAATTGCGTCTTAAAGATAAGGCCAAGCATAAATCCTTTCACAAGGAAACCACGATTTAGTATATAAATTTTTCTGAGAAAATAAACTAAATTACCAAGTGGCAAATGGCCTGTAATAAACCGCAGATTCACTTAAAAATTCTTAAGTCATTTGTACTCTAAAATTTTTTTCGAGTGTATTCGCTAAATAATATGTGGTCGCTTAAAATGTAAAAACCCATATCAACTAGAAAATATAACTTATTAATTTTTATTGGTAATGTTTGCTGCACATCATTACAAATGTTTCACCTTTTATTGTGGAAAATAATTTGCAATTACGCAGGAAAAAAATCTCATAGGTTAATCTAACCTGATTCGATTGTAAAGCTAACAGTTAAAATAAATTATTGCTGAAGTTTAATTTGACCATGTTTAGCATAGTTAATGCATTTGGATTTGTTGTTTTCTTTTCAGTGCAAATTGTTGTTGTAATTTAGACAAACAAACTATTTTTGTGGTTGAAATAACTAGTTTGAAAAAGTTACTTAATTGATGGACCTAACTGGTTCTCCGAGTTGAGGTGAGTTATAGCACCATCCTTACTAACCTAACCTAAATAGAAATAAAATATTAAAATAAGTAATAAATTACTAAAATTTAAAAAATATATTACCAAAACAAAACTAAGCACAAGAAATCCTACTAAATTGAGTTGCTTCAGTGTAAACAAAAGTTGTTGTAGCGATTCGAATGAAAAGAACAAAATTTTTTTGGTTAATCTTACTAAATTTAGCAGTAAAAACTAAATAAGAATAACCAACTTAAACTATTAATGTACTTGCTTTGTTAGTTAAAATACCTCTCCCCTTTCATTTAGATTTATCTATAATTTATTTTGTGTAAACGAGTACTAGGGACAATTGGGAGGGCGCAACAAAAAATTTATGTTCATATTCAAGTAGCTCCATATCAAGAGAGCCTTATTAAAAAACCAATTGTTTATGATGAGTTGATTGCAAATTCATGTTTAAAAACTATTTAAAAAAATAAAAGCCATGTTTTGCACAAATAGTTCTAAGTGAAATTTATTTGCTGATGGTTAAGCGATGTCTATATGCATTTCATTGTTGCTTTAACAAATCGTCAGTAGACTTCAACCACACATTTTGAACAGTCACAAACGTCTTATCTTATGCACAAACTTCCAAAAACTATTTGAGAATTCACAAATAGTTCTAATATTAAAGTTTTTGTTAGTCCTGTAAAGTTATAAAAATTATTGCTGCACCGTTTTTCATATTTGTTAACCATATGCTTACGTATGGCTGTTATCATTTGTATTTATATGATTAGTAAGAACAAAAACTTGGTATAATACAATTCACTTAGAAGGCGAGAAATATTCTTACGTATCATCACCCCAGATTAGCTGCACTGATTGTGCAGATGCAACCAGCGGGGACTTGCTTCTTTTTGTATAATGTCCACCAATTTATCATTTTGATCGCCATAAATTATCAAATCTCTTGAGTGTTTGCAATTAATACTTAAGTTTTCAAATCTAGGATTTAGCTTAGAATTCAAAACTTTGCAGTTGTTGTTGTTGTTGTTGTTTGTTTATTGACTCTGCTAGAGATGTCTTATTCGAAGATCAATTTCATTTTCAAAATGTTAAAGGTTTTTCTTTTTATTTCATTTGCTTTAGAACTCCATATAAAAGTAAGTACGGGTATGAATATGTAGTATCTCTATATATGTACGAGTATTTTATAGTTCTTGTAACATTTTATTATTTTATTTTATTGTATTCATTTGTTTGCAAGTTGTTGTTGTTGAGTCTGTTTGAACTTTTTTTTTTGAAGTTGCTTGTTAATAAACATGCAAAATAAATACTATAGGAATTTTATGGCAAACAAGTGTTTGTTGTTGTTGCTGTTGTTGTCGTTAGTGTTTATTGGCTGTCACATTCACTTTTAAAATGTTTGATGGAAAATTAGCATGCAACTATTGCAATTGCTTCAATTTAAACAAAGCGGATGCAAAATAATTAAATTATGTTCATATTTCTTTTGTTATTTTGTTTGAAAGTGTGTGCGGGAAATGCTTTTCAAATACCCGGAAATTTAATATACTAATAAGTTCTTTCTTTCCTTTCAAAAAGTCCCATACAAAGAAGAGATGGCGGTTAAACATTTTTTTTAAAAGATTTTATATAAAATAAATAAATACATACACATGTATGTATATGCATTTTTCCTGGAAAGGATGACTTAAATCTTAAAAAGGCCATACAGTCATATTTTTTAGTTTTAGTTATTAGAATCTTGATGGAATCGAAAATATACAATTTTTCAATATTTCAAGCCTCATTCAGAAGAAAAATAATTTAGGTTTACAAAACGCTTAACAAACAATTCTCCATACAAAATTTGTTTTGTACACTTTTTGTAAACCAACATTATTTTTTCTGAATGCGGCAGTTAATGTTTTAATGCACAATTTGAACAATTAAAATATGTAAGAAATATTTATGTACATTCAAAATGCAAATCTATAGACAACAACACGTAAATGAAAATATGTACTAGAGGCCTAACTCATAAAATATTAATTTGGTTAACATAACGTTTAAACAAAAAACTTTCCATACAAAATTTGATTTTGCAAGCCTTTTGTAAGCCAAAATTATTTTGTATGAATACGGCTGTAAATATTTAATTAAAATTCATAAATGTAGAGGTTTAGAGATTTTTAAACAAATTTTTATACATATTTGCTTAATGCACAAAACCTCTTGTATCTTTGTATCGAGTGTATTATCGCATTTAGTACAATAGTGTAGAATATGTTGTTGGTAACTTTTAAATAAGTATTTAATACACTTTAACACTTTTATTTCATAAATAAATAAAATATTTACTTATTTCATAAATACTTTACAAAGTAAATTTGTAAATTTACAAAGTAAATTTGTAAAGTATTGTTGTACAAATATGGGCGTGGTAACTAGACCATATGCCTAAGATGGTATTAGCAGTATTTAAAAAAAGTTTTTGTGACTGACTATACACGACCTATGCCTTCACATAGGAAGTAGCAACGTGGTTGTTAAAGAAATTCCAGAGAAGAACCGCAAGAATATACGGTTATCTGCGGCAGATCAGTCAACCAGTGCGAGCGAGACGCAAAACTCTCGAAGGCCAATAAACAACAGTGGCCTGATTGCACTTAAGAGATAATGGCCAACAACTCTTGATGTTGACTCGCCCAGAGCTGCTTTACGACTGATAAATAAAAGATGTTTTCAAAAAAGTTGTATTAGCATCGTTGCTATCAATATAATGTGAATGGCAGGTGTTGAGCAGAAGAAGAAGTATAAATTTACAATTAATTTGTCTTTTTGGCAGCAAATCACAGTTTTCGATAATTCTTCTAACATTTTTATCCCGTACCAATTATAATTATCTATAATTTTATTAAGCTTGAGGTCTCTTGTTTTTATATTATAAATCGTTTATTTATAAAGGGTGTTTTTTTAAGAGCTTTTGGTTTTGATTTATAAAAAAACAAAAACACATTAAATTTAGAGAAATGTATGAAATTTTTATTTATGTCGATAGAACGATTTATATAATTTAATGTTTAACGATGTTTTTATGTAAATTTTGATCGCTGATATGTCTGAAATGGTTCATACGCCGGGTCCAATTTTGCCATAATTTCTCCATCATATCGCCGTTATCTCACGAATGAATTCTTCAATGTTTTCTTCCAGTATGTCAACCGTTGTTGGCTTGTCTCTAACATAGCCTCACAAAAAATAGTCTAAAGGCGTTGAATCGCACGATTTAGGCAGCCAATTGACCGACCCCAAACATAAAGTAAACTGTTCACCGAACTCGCCTCTCAATTGGGGCATTGTTCCGCGTGATGTGTGGCGTAAAACCACATGCCAGCCAAGTCCAGCTCTTCCATTTTGGGGAGTAAAAAAGTATCAGAGGCCCAATTGCTGTTAATTCACGGTAATCAACGACACTGGTCGATACAACTGCGATATTTTCCTCTGTCCACACTCTACGTGTGCAAGTTGGTGGTTTAAGATTCTGGTGCAAAATTTACTCACAAGATTTCGAATAGCTGCCCCAGAAGGTCGCCCAAACTGGAAGAAGTGCACGGATGCTCTTTCCTAACTGAGCATAAATTTTGATAATAAAATTTAATAATCTGTAAGCGTGGTTCATTTGTAAGTCGATTTATGATTAAATTATAGACCAAACTGAACATGTTTAAAAGTCACATGATACACCAAAACAGCTGAGTTGCCAATCACAGTGTTGCCAAAAAGATATTTCTCCACTGCTTTGTGTGGCTTCTTCAGGACAATATTTTTGTTTGTTTTGTTTCAACAATTAACTAGTGAACGAGTTCCACCCAAGTCTTATAAATACCATATAGACTATATTAATTGTTGTGAATTAGGCAATAATTTAAATAGTAAAATATGTGCTGAATTATTATAAAAAATAGCTTTGTTTTACAAAAGGTTTAATAAAACAAGTTTTGTATTGAAAACTGCTTTATAAACCTCTTATAGATCAAAATATAATTTTTTTTTTTTGGACTAATAATATTGCATGGAGTGAGTATCATAATTTTGTAAACTCTTTTTAATACTTGATAGATAATAAAAAAAAATATTATGCACCTTCTTCATAATATTATAGATCACAGGACATTCAAATAAATAACACTTTTATAGCAATCAACATCAAATTCAAAAATTAAAAACAAATCCCATAAGATTCACTAAAAATTAATGCATGCAGTGCAAAAATATGATAAAGTGTTTCTGCATTTTTATTACATATCAGCAACAATAATTTTTTTTCTTGCACACAAACGAGCGGCTTTAACTCCATCCAGTTCCCTACTTAAATGGCATGTAAATGAATACTTATTTTGACAAAATTATACAAGTTTTCAGTGTATTTTTTTTTTCTTTTAATATTTTTACATTACAGATTCATTAACAAAAGTGACGATAATGGATGGCATAAAGTGCCACCAATACTGCAGTGCATACATACATACAATATACAGTGTATATTGTATGGAATCGCATCGTTGTCGCTTTGCCCGGCAGATGTTCAATAATAGGCTGCAGTCCAGGCTCTTCGATTACAAAACTCAAGGCAGTCATTTGTTCTCGTGTGTGTGTTAAAAACGAACAGTAAAGTGTTTATAATAGTTTTTTTTATGCCGCCACTAAATGCAACGATATTTAGCTACAAGTGATTTTCATTGTAATTTTCTGCGATGATCATTAAAATAGAAACAGTAAAAAAACACCGATCATGTAAAATGAAAATTCTGTGTTTGGCAAGAAGTGTTTCTTCTTTAATTTTAAGTTTAAGCCTTGGTCTTATTGTATGCATGCATGTATGTATGTATCTTTTTATATATTTCTTTGGAGGGAATTAATTAAATGACTTAAATAAGTTGTACTAACAATCGTAGCTAATGTGCCAATCACATTTACGAGTTTGAGACGTATAAAAAACCATAAATTTGTATTACGTTAAGATTTTAAGGCCTTAATGGTGGAAGTATCCATACAGCAACAGCAGTACAGACAGTGTTTTTTTCTTTTATTTTGTGCCCACTTAGGCATAAGAGGGATGACAGAGAAAAAAGTGCTGAGTTGTAACACCTTGAGATGTACATATTTTGGTATGCTGCGGGTTGAGCTTTACGAAGAAAAGTTACGAACATAAGTAATGATATAATTAGTGTAATTAAAGTGAAAAAAAAAACAGTCATGTCACCTAAAATAAATGAATAAATTTTGCTTATATCAGCGAGCCTAGACTTCTCCACAGCACGTGCTGTCAATAAATTTTATAATAAAGAATTAATTTACATGACACATACATACATATAAATGCATACTTAAGGAAGAAGGAAATTATTAATATTGATCCTTCTTATTCTTAGATTCACTATACATGCATCACTTTGAAATAATGGAGCAGGAATTTTCGTTGTAACAGTTGAGACTAGAGATGGGCGCGTGTCAAATTTTACTAACAGACTTTCTCTCACGAGCAATTCATGTTGAGTCCTGCGTGTTCATGTCACGAAAAGACACGAGAGCATAATAAGAACTGCTGTACTATGAACAAAGCTTAGATGATGACTTTGAGTTATTTAAATCAATTCAGTAAAGTAAAACTTTGACTCGTTCACGAAGACTTATTGTTACGCTGCTGCAACTTTTCTAGTAATTTAGTCTGCAGTTCAACTGTGTTACCAGTTGTTGGCAGCTCCGGATTATTAGACTCTTTCTTGCGTTGCTTCAATTTAAGCTTTTGAAATTTATTTTTATATTTTGGTCATGCAAGTGCCACTTCTCAAACTCACACATTGTTACGTTTTTATTTAACAAAAGTTAGACTCAAATTTTTGCAAATAAATAAAAAGTCCCCAATATATAATTATTATTAAATCAGAACACTTTATTTACTCAACACTGACATTAAGATTTTTTAAGCACACATTGTTAAATTACTCACTGCTGGAATACCACGTTGTTAACTTCTTTGTTCTATACATAAGACAGTCTGCTCAGATTTTGCATCGATCTTTTTATATTTAACACAAAGCTTACAGAAAAATGTTAGCAACATCATTAAAGTCACAGGATATTCAGTAGCTTCCGATCATTCACGTGTCTAAATCGTTTTACAACTCGTTCTGTAGGTTTGACAGTATGCACTTTGACAATAGCCTGGGACTACATCTATAAGGATGTTTGTACACAAGTAATTGTATGTGAGCATGTATATATACAAATTTCTGATAACTTAAAACCCTGCTTCCACAAGTCAGACAGACGACTCGTTTAGAAAATTTTTATGAAAATCACTCAAAAAAATGGGTGCTTTTCATATAAATTTCATACCCCAGTCGGCCGTCTGGATTGTAGAAACAGCTAGTTAGATCTTGCGAGAATTGAACTGATTTGGGGTCGTGCATTTTGGAAGTTTTCTAAAACAAAATTTTCACTGAAACTGCTAATCAAAATCAAGATCTAATTAGCTCTGGAACTTAACAACAACGCAAATTTAATTAAAGTCCAAAAGTTATTGTTAAATCGCTTTTCAATATTCATTTACCTTTTGCTGCCGAAGGGTGCAAACTTGAGCTAAAATCCTGAAATGGTTTGCGAGATATCGTTGTCAGAAAAAAATAACGTATTTGCATAATTACTCTAAAATAATGGGAAACAAGTTTTTATATTGATTAAACAATTCTTGGCGGTAAGTCGCAGCTGTGTTCTGCAAGGTCAGCAATTTTCCTCATTTTTTCACGATATCTCTTGAGAGCTTTTTCTCTGAAAAAAGATGCGCAGATCAGTGATATTATTTCAAGAGATGACATTTAATTTCTCTTGACATTAGACCCGAGCTCCCAATATTGTTCACCGCTGTGGTAATCAGATCCCAAAGTACATAGTATTGTCTCGCTTACAAGTTGCATGTTATAAAATGAAAAAAAAAAAAAAAAAACAAAAATATGTTGCATGTACCACTACATACATATTCATACATATGTATGTATGTACAACATTAATGTTGCATGTTCAACTTTTGTATATCCAAGTACAAGCACAGCTTATTACTTAGATGATCGTGTTGGACCTTGTGTTAACTTCTATGTTAAACTATGTTACAACAACAACATACATACATGTTGAGAGCCGCTAACTATTTAAATTTTCAGGTTAGAGTTTAGAACAAGGAGTGTACGATTTTAAATACTCGCATATTCTATGGCATCGGTGCACTTAACTTAAGTGTCTCCGTTGGTTAAATTTGTCCAATATATTGAGGTAATACATCCTCCATTGTAACGTTGTTAATATTGTTCAGTTAAGGTTGATTGTTTGGAGTGGCAGTTATGGTGTCATCTTCTGAAAAAAGAAGAAAAAGAAAAAAAACACACCAAAATTATACGTATTATTAGACTGACACAAGTCGTGCACGATTTGTTTTTGTTGTTTTTTAGTGTGTTCATTCATCTTGGTTTTGGTTTTCTTTTGTCGACAATTGTTATTAAGTATTTTTAATATTGGACTTTTGTTTTGTTCGATGCCCAAACTTCATACCAATAATAAAGCAAAAAATAAAAAATAAAAAAAATTACAACAACTGACACAGTACATCACAGAATACAACTCATAATATTGAGTGGCAGTTATATTGTGTAGTTGTTATTGTTACAAGTGAGTTTATGTCATTAATGAAAAATATTATTATCTGTGGAAACATTAACAATGTTTTTATGTTCGAATTACAATTACAAGCATGTATTTTGGGGATTTGCGCATATATTTAGTTTGCAATGGTGTTAGTAGTTGAAGCCCTACAGCAGGTTCAATAATTCTCAAATTATTTCGCAGCGGAGTAGTGTTCTCAGCACTTTCTAATTAAATAAACAGTAAAATATATGTAAAAGAATTTTAGAACAAGAAATTTCAGTATAAAAAAAGACACAATGCATGTCTTCAGGCGCCACTTTGTATATAAAATTGAAGTAGGCAATATTTACTTCCGAATTTTTTTTAATGTTTCCTTTATCTGAATGTTTTCAAAATAAAATTTTTTTTCAAATTCACAATTTTTTCAGTTTTTTATTTTAAAGTGGAATTTAAAACGCAAAATAATTTTCAGCGAAAATACTTTAGTTTTCTGGAAGCATGAAACAAAATTTCAGGATTTCCAAATGCTTAAATAGAAGAAAATTAATTAGTTTTTAATTATTTTTAAATTCGCCTAAGTTGGTCACCAGAATGTGAAAGCAAACATTTAATCCTGTATCTCATCTCATCCTAGCAAAAAACAATTTCTGATTTGGAAGCACTAACAACTGTGGGAATCATCGCATTGCGTAGTTGAAAATAAAAGCTTTCGCAAAATGCTTCTGAAAAGCAGTAAAAAAATAAATTATCTCAGAAAATGTTGCAAACCAGTAACTTTTGCATCTGATTATTAGTTTTCTGAAGCACTTTTTTAAGGCAAAGAATTCACGGCCTTTTGGAAGCTGAATGTATTGATTCTAGCTGGCTCATCTCGAACAAAAAAAATGCCTTATTCATGAGCAACAGCAAGTGATTCTGTAACATTGTCTCCTTTACAAATACGCAGTAATTTTTGATGAGATCTCATCTCATCTCAAGGATAGTCCTAATTTATTTTTTTTAAATTATTTTTTTAATAAATAAAAACCAAATCTTGTGTAGTTTCTGCATTTTTTTCTTTGTTGCAAGTTTTTCGTTTTTTGGCGATTTATTTTAGTTTAAAGATTTTTTTTAGTTTTGACGTTTTTTTCGTTTTGGCGAATTTTTCGGTTTTTAGCGATTTATTTTAGTTTTATTGATTTTTGTTAGTTTTAGCGTTTTTTTTTTGGTTTTTGGCGATTTATTTAAGTTTTATAGCTTTTTGTTAGTTTTGGCACTTTTGTTTGTTCTGGCGATTTTTTCGGTTTTTGGCGATTCATTTTAGGTTTAGAGACATGTTTTTTAGTTTTTTTTTTAGTTTTGCCGATTTTTTCATTATTTGGCGGATTTTTTTTGTTTTAGCGATTTTTTAATTTTCGATTTTTTTTGGTTTTAGCGTTTTTGAATAATTCGAGAGTTTGTTGTCAAAATTAAATAGTCAAAATTACATAGCCAAATTATATTTGCTGATGGAATACCCTTTTATTTTGATTTCTTAAATTCCAGTGTTAATTTGTGCAGTTTGCATAAAAATACATTAACTTTGAAAATTTTAATTGCCTATATATATTATGATTGAATATTACAAGGGATTTCAATATCTTACGTTGCTCGCTTTAGAACACCATACAATTTTTAACGGTCATATATTTGCTGTTGTAGCGCCCTCAAAGTTTTATATGTTCTGTGAAAATTTCAGGTCCGTAGCTCTTACGGTTCTCGAGAAAACAGCCTGTGACAGACAGACACATTTTCTTTCCTTTTCACCTTTGATGTACGGAACCCTAAAACGTCTTTCTGGATTTTTGGCGATTTTTAACATTACATATGGTATAAAATGACAAAATACCTTTGACAATCCTAGATATGAAATACACTAGTGCTTTAAGTCTTTTGTATTTTTTTTTTAAACGTGTAGTACATTCAAAAGTCTGTGTATGACTCTAGCAATTTAATAACTTGCTTAAATTTATTTTCTTTTTGTTCACTTGGGTTGGAAATGAATAATGTTTCGCGGCAAACAGTTTAAGTCATAAATATAATTCTGTGGAAATATTAGTATATTGCAGTTAATAATTTTGTGTTTAATGCTCAACTTCGTTAAAATTTATTTTTTATTTTGTTGTTTGTGGAAATGTGTTTGTGTATGAATTGCTTGCCACTAAATAGTCACAATGTATTGTATGTACGTATACTCGTATATATAAATTTCTTTATAATGTATGATACTCTTCCAAGGTGTGATTTAAATCCTTATTTAAGATAAACACGTTCAAACACATATTTATTTACATATATCCCTACATAGTATACTATATATGCATGTATGTATCTGCAACAAAACAAATACAACAACAAAATTAGTTGGTTGTGTATTGAAATAGTTTTGCAGTTGATTACTCTACAATATAATGCATTGTTTTAAGCAAAACAATTTTATAATTTGATTAAGATGTTACAACTTCAAATAAATGGTACTCGTAATTTTCAGTTTTGATTTTTTTCCACTTGTGTTAAAGTTAATCAAGACAGTTTTAATGAACAACATTTTTAATTTTCATGTATCGATACTACAAAGTAACTCTTTGTAAGCTTTGTATGTTTTCAGTAATAAAAGCAAAAGTAAGATGTGCAAATGGATGCAGGTATTATTTTCAGAAATACAGAGCTTTTCTAACAGAAACACAGAGTAACGAAATAGTGTCAATTATTAATCCACTTGATAGGAAGTGTTAGAACTCGGACCTGTCCCTATTACTTGGAGCCCAGTCAAGTTAATGCCTAGTGAAAAAAATTCAAGTAACTACTGCAAAAATACTTTTTCTCCACTTCCACAGTATCAATAAGCATGTTATTTTGGTTTTTCTGGAAGTGGTGATCGTTAGAGCCCGTTTAGATGAAGTGTGAAGTAGCTGCGACAACGATTATGTTCATTTTTGGGGTCCCTTCGTAAATCCATGAAGACTTTTTTGTCATTAGGAGACTAAAGGAACTAATTGTTAGTTTGGATAATGTAGAATTCATATGTCCACGTAGGAATTATAGAACTAAATTTTGCGTCAGTTCAGCAAGAAAAATAATCAAGATTTATTACAATATTAATTTATTTCTTACTTGTTGTTGCACAAAAATACTTAAAATAGTCCACATTATATTTTGCATTAATTCATATTTTATAATCAATTTCATTGATTGTAAAATATGTTTCATATGCAGACATTTAAAAGTTAAAACTACTTCTAATACAGCAATAAAAAAGAAACAATGGGACATCATTGGTGTTGTCGTTTCAAAGAAGGTGTGGACATTAATAATACTTCTCTCTATACATAATAACATGAAATGTATGAACATCAAATCATTTTATACGTACTAATATTGAGTAGCTCCACCGTCACCATTCTCTTCTTGTATGTCACGTTTACTGCATTTACTTTGAGGTCAATTATAAATATTGTGTTTAATTCAGTTTTTGTTTCTATTTTTCTTTTTTAAGATTTTCTAAAACATTAATTATATTAATTGTTAAATTATAATATTTCGTGCAAAAAATCGTGTAGACATAAAGAACTTAAATCAGCTATTTTTGTTGCCAATTCTTTTTTTTTTCGCATACTTATGTTGGACGGAAATTCTTGTTTAACTATCATAATTTCAAAAAATTACACTCTGCAGGCACATTTCAGTGTTTAAGTGTCTTCTTAAATTGAATGAAATTAAAAGTGTAAGAGAGGAAGACATAAGTGCATATTTATGTATATATTATACAGACATAAGTACCGGTATTGCATTTATATACCCTTCAAAACTTTATTAAAAATGGCCAAATCACTTATTAACATTTAACTGCCATATGAATGTATACATACTCTCATTAAATGCATGCACAGATTTTTTTTATACTCTGCTGTTACACTGTTCTGCACAAAAATAAAAAAACAACTCGGGAGCAAGAACTTCTTTAAATGATTTCAATGGGATTTACTGTGCTGAATCCAAATCTGTCTGAATCCAAATCACAGATTGATTCCATCACGTGTAGTTTTTGAGATTTTCTTATTTAAATAAAATACTGATATTGGAATATTAATTTTTATTATGATAAAAATAAAAAATCTTACACATACGAGAAAATGGCTTCTATGATATAAATTAAAATTTTATGACATAAAAAATCAACTACTAATTAGTAGATCGCTTTCTTTTTTTAAAATTTTATCTGATGTAACACGATTGGTTTCCCAGCAGAAATCAGTTCATATTATTGGGGACCACTTGCCGCTATATCTTTTTTCCATGTGCGTAATATCTCGTTAGAACCTTTCACCATGCTAACCAGATTTGACACCACGAAAAAAATCTAAATGCAAGTGCAGGAAGTTTTTTTTGGCACGTTGCATCTTTGTTATTGATATGAAAGAAGAATTTCTTGTGCCAGTTCTTCGTAACTTAGAGCCCTTATATTTATTTCCAATAAAATTGTGACACACATTTTCAAAACCTATCCATGCTTCTCTCTCTTCATTGACCAGCTTAGATTTGGGCAATTCTTTAAAAATTTAAATTATTTTTGAATTGAATTATATTCTGTTCAAGGTTATTATCATTTAGTAAAGATTTGTCAAAAAATAGCTTAATTTTGTTTGAAACAGTGTTAAAAAAACTGCAGTCGAAATAGCAAAAGTCCTAAAATTTTGCTATTTCTTCGACTTCTAATTTTTTGACTGCCCAGTCACAACCTGTTGCTCATTCTTCTGCTACTAAAATTCAAAGACTCGTAAGGCTCAGTTAGCCGACTGTAATGGAATGTAACTGCAACAGTAGGAAACAGCTGATCGATATTGTTATGTGAAAAGTAATGAGAATGGTTATAGAGATTTAATGTAACGTAACCTACTTTTCACATAAAAATACCGATCAGATGTTTCCTACGTTGCAGCTACATTCCATTACAGTCGGCTAACTGAGCCTGTAGTCGAAGTTAACGCAATAAACGAATAGATATACTCAACGAAAAGCTCCAGCCGTCGACTCACTGCTGCTTTAAAAAAATACGAAGTTAAAGAAGCAGATGTGTTTATGTGTATGTGTTTGAATGTGTGTTGTGTGTGGGTATGAGTGTTTTTTCCTGCATATAAAAATATAATAGTAAGAAAAACAACAACAACAACATTTTTTCCAGCAAGCGATTCAATACGCAATTGAAACTGTAAAATCAAAAGAAAACAAAAACACACACAACATCTCTACTACGCTAACTTCCTAATTTATTTAAAGCAGCATTCAGAAAAACATAAAACTTGCCGAACATGTCGACGAGACCTGAAGTTCTTCGTCTTGTATAGCTTATTCGTTTATTGTGTTAACTTCTACTGCGACTCTTGAATTTTCAGAAGCAGAAGTATGAGAAGTTTTTAAACGCTGGTTTGAAATGAAAAATCAAATAAGATTTTGCCCCAACGAAATTTTTAGAAGAGGTCTGACTTGAAATATTCTAAGTGAGGTTTAAAAGAGATTAACGGCAATACATTTTTCATAAAACTAGTATGGAAGAAAACGAAAAAAGTATTTTATTTAAAAAAAGAATAAAGATCTACAAACGACAGCAAAACTAATATATTGCTGCCACTTCTTTTAGCAGATTCTCAGCTAGTCAACGTCACCACTCGGCATATGAGGCCAATATAACTGACAGTTTATAGAAGAAAAGTAAAAATTCTCTTTTACGTGTTTGCAAAAATTTGATTGCTTTGTTTTTGTTTAAAATATAAATAGGCAGACGAGAACTTTTACTTGTCTTCTACAAACTGGTAGTAAATATCTATATTTTAATTATTTTTACATTAAAAATTCATTTGAGCAAAAATATATAAATTTGGACTTACTAAATTTAGTCTTATTCTTACTTTTAATAATTGTTATTTGTAAAAGTGGAGTTAGTGTATTTTGAGAATTTTTTTTTGTAATTGACTTATACCACTTTCAAAAATAACAGCTCATAGAGACTTTCATTAAATGCATGTACATAATTTTCTTTATACTCTGCTGTGATGGTTTTTTAAGCAGTCTTACTTAACTTCTTATACCAGAAACGCAATTATTGGATAAACAGCATGAAATAAATATATCTAGAGTACAAAATATATTTAATACAAAACCCATAGCCTTTATAACTACTAAACTTAAAAAGGAAATACTTGTTTCAATACAAAACGCCAGATGGTTATCTATACAAATTTATTTAACCACAAAACAGGAAGTGCTTTTAAAAAAGAGGGGGAAAAAGAAGTAAATAAACTCTCTTGCTCAATGACGTCATGATAGGGCGCTAATGAAACCCCAAACTTGAATATGTAAAAACTGCACTCTATTTCTCTTATTCTCATTTGTTGTGACTTGTTGACGTCATGGATGCACGTGCTTTATTGGAAATGAAGTGCACTTGATAGAAAGAAAACAAAATTGTTATAATGGAATTAAAGTCAGAAATTGTAAGAAGCGGTGGGTGAGTGAAATGTTGAGGAAAATGCCGGCATGAAATTAGTTAAACAAATATTATGGTGTGAAACACTGACGACTTAAAAAAGATGTGAGTTTGTTGATAAATAATAAAAAAATACCTCTTTAAATTTTCTTGGTAATAGTTACAAAAATTGAAGTAAAAGAAAGGATATTTTAATTTAATTTTATTTTATTTTATTTGATTTGATTTTATTTTATTTTATTTTATTTTATTTTATTTTATTTTATTTTATTTTATTTTATTTTATTTTATTTTATTTTCATTCCTGATTAAAATATGCGCCCTTAGTTATAAAAGTGGTCTAAGTCATACGCATTTTTTCTTCGAAATGTAAAATAAATCTTAAAAACATTTGAATTAATATTTCATAAATATTAAATAAATTTATATAAATTGAGATTAGTATAACTCTAAATTTAAGAAATGCATAAAATAAAAATATTTTTTGATTTGTTCAAATGTAATCTACTAGATATCTCGAGCAAAGAAATATATGACTTAGACCACTTTCATAATTAAGGGCACATATATGTATATTTATTTGTGTCTGCTGCGGTAGCCTCATATCAACAGCTGTTTAATACAAACTATGAATGAATGAATGAATAAAGTCAAACGGGAAACACAGGACACTGCGACTAAAGTAGATCTGTTGTATCGCTTGCCAGGTACTATAGCAACTCATCTAGACCTACTTTCCTGATGAATCTCAGGATTGCCAGTGGGTCTAGTGCTGGAGTTCCCAATCCTCCAATAGGTGCTTGCCCAATTGGCTAAGTGACGCGGCTTGTTCAAATCTTGAAAGGAGTCAACTGACCATCTATTGTAAGCAGCATGCAAAGCTTATTTTGAAAAGTCTTGAGTTTATAGAAGAGAGCAAAAAAGAAAATGATGGGGAGAACTTGTTTTTCCCGTTTTTTCTTCATTTTTTGTTCTTGCTTCGTGGTATAGTGAAAATTTAAACACATTTTTAAATAATATTGTGAAAGTACACACTGCGTGTCTTAGAAGGGCCTTAAGAAGGGTAAACAGTTAAAAAAGGAAAAAGTCACGAACTTATTGGCGTACCTCGCCTGTCCCTGAAGTTGGTGATTACGAATCCGTATTCATTATACTGTTTTCACACCGACAGTTAAAACCTGGTTTAACGTTAAAACAGGAAAGGCAGAGGCACAATAAATCCGTCATACATTAGACTTTGCCTTTTTCAATTGTCATTAACGCAACGAAGGAGAAGTTTGGCACCATGTGTACTTTATTGACGGAACCATTTGAACAGATTCAATAGGTATATTCTCCATTTTATTTATTAAATTAAAGTTTTTTTATTTACTTCGTTTATTTCTTTTGTTTAATTTTATTTTTGCTGCCACAAAACACAAAAATCTAAATCTGAACATGAGAAAAAAAAACCAACCAATATGTGTCAAACTACTCAACGTACGCAAAAAGTTAAAAGTTGACCAATTTTTGTACTTTGCGTTGACGGACACGTACTGAATGTAATAGACCTTATAAAAAACCAAGTATTTCAACTTAGCTGTCAGTTGAAAAAGGCGAAGTTTAACGTATGCCCCGGCCTTAAACTGCAGATTCTGCATTCTCACTGCAATCTTGATAAATTCAGGTTTTAAACATTTTAGGTTGAAAATGTATCAATTGGTATCTATTCCTTTTCACTGCCGTAAACATTATCAGCTGCTTTCGGTCATTTTAACTTGGCAACACTGTATTTAGCACAGCGAAAACAAGGTTGCATTTCATAAAACCAACTTGAAAAAAATTCAAAAATGGTTTTTAGTTGGTTTTAACAAAAACAATTTGTATGGTTAAACCAGGTTTTAGCAGTTGGTTTTAACGTTAAAACCAACTTGTCAATGTGAAAACAACATTATTTGACTAGCATGTAACCACTGCAGACAAAAAGAAATTTTTTTGGAAGAACACAAAATCGTGTTTAGATTAAAAAATCCCCAAAAAATATAATAAGTCATCAATTTTGGCCATACACATCTTGGCCATTTTATATGTTAAGTAATCAAGGAAAAATATTTTATGATCTATTTATATGATTTTAGTATGCAGTTTTTTCGTATTGAATTGGTGAAATAGTTCATTTTAAAACCTTCATTGTTGTCAAGTTATAAATGTTGCTTGTTTTTAAACATTTATACACGAGAACTTGCGCGTAATTGATTTTTTATTTAAAGTGAGAGGTGGAACAGAACTCTCTCTCTCTTGCATACTCATATTTTTATGAAAATGAGTTTTAAAAATACTTGTACTTGTGCTAAAAGAGGAAAATAACAGAGTGTGGGATTGCATGCTTCTCGTTTATTCCCATCAATGTCAGTCCATTATTATGACGTTCCAGTTTTTTTTTTATCGATATGTAAGGTTCATAACTACCCAAGAGGGAAACTATAATAAATATTGCTTTTATCGTATTCCTTGCACTGAGATTTATTTTAGAATGTGCTTTATAAATGTAACAACATGTACAACATGATTGCCCCTACAATTTCCGTTTCTTTTTAAGAAACATGTGAAATGAAAAAACACAACTAATGACGTCATTATATTGTACATATCTATACATGTTCTTATACATTTATATATATAAACTTCCACAACAACAATATACTTATATATACATGCATGCCAGAATTTATCCAAACAGCTAGACAATATATAGACCAACAACAATAACAACAACAATAACAACAACAACAACAACAACAACATAAGTTACTACCATAATGTTTGCATTACTCATTGCCATGTTAAAGTTGTGTTTGTTACTGTTGGTGGGTCGGTCTAATGAAACAGATAAAAGCTGCTAATTTCTGTTTAATTAATGTGAAAACAAAAGATAATAATCGAAATAAAGTTGTAAGAGTAAGGAGTATATTTTATGTATAATAAACGATTTATTAAATGTCAGGTTGCTCATACGTCTTGAATGCCAGTTTACATACAGTGAAGATCAAAATAATTGCACCAATTAGAAAATAATTTTTTTTTTTGCAATAAGCAAAACTTACCTTTAACTGTTAATAATTTTTCAAGAGTGTGGAAAACTTTATAATTATTTTGCGAGTATATTCTCTTTTAATGTGACCATCGCGAATAATGTTGCAAGTGATAAAATAATACTTTTGCAGGAGAACAATAAAAAACGTATTTTAAGGTCAAGATTTTTTATTTTTTTTGCTTATCAAAAATATAAAATAAAAACTTTTATACATTTTGCTTATACTCGTATGTACCTCTGTTACATTTATCAATCACTTTAGCCAAATTCCACTCGCATCATTTTATTAGTTACAATGTTATTCCAGTGACTGACTCTTTGTAATTGTATTTGGACGATAGTAAGATACACAATTGGGGATAGTTTGATGTTTGAGAAATGCAAGAGAGTAACAGTAACGGTAATTTGTAAAAAACTGGTTTTTCAAAATGTGTCTCTTGCAATGTTATTCGCGGCATAGCGAAACATTTCATTTGTTATGAACGTCCTTATACCTTTTCAAAGGCCAACAATTCGGAAATTGATTATCATAATAACAGGGCACGCATGGTGTTGTTGACGTAGGCAAATATACCAGATATATAATATCTTAAGGATTTAGGTTCTTGACCAAGTTTAATAGGTGTTTTCGGTTTCTTTATTGGAAACTCCCTCCAATAATTCTCTCAAAGGCGAGCATACATAATATAAAGCGATAATAGTATTACGAGTATATGGCGGAAGAGCTGTACTTATTTTCCTCCACAAAAACATATTCTATGCTACTAAATTTACCACTTCTGTTCTGTTCAAACTTTTCGCTTTAAATAACTCTGGGTAAATGCAAAAAGTATGAGCGTGTATACATACGTACATACTTTCATGCATCTGAGCAATTTTTAACTGTTTGAATTAAACAACCCCGTTTAACAGAAATGTTAAAAAAGAAAAAAATTTGTGATTTATTTGCTGGCATTTCTGTTACAGTTTTTTAACTTGCAATATTAAAACTACTTCTTGTTTTCGTTTTTGTGGCTTTTTAATTTTTTTCTCGCTTCTAAACTTTTTTTTTTTTTTTAATGTAGTTTAGTTAGTTAAGTTTTTATTTTTATTGCCGTGTGGTTATATGGTTGGCGCTTGGCATTACTCACACGAACTCAATACCCGTACGACACTACTAATGGCAGCCATAAGAAAGGAATGAAGTCATGGCTGAAGTTGAATTGAGTTTAATGTCAATGTCAATTGTACTGGAAAACAATGCAGGTTATGGTATATAAATTTGAGACTGTATATTGTAAGAAGTACGGAAGAAATGTGAGTGAGTGTGTAAGTGCTTGTGTGTGAATATTTTGTGCCAAACAAGCCGGCCTATGAGTGAAGTCATCGTTATAGAGTAGTAGACTTATTTTTTTTTACATTTACATTTAGTTTGAAATTATTTTTCGCATATAGTGGGGCGAGGCATTGTTTTAATTAAAAATGAAGTTATTTAATGCAATTTTTATCGCCTTTTAAATGTTGTTTGTAGTTTTCTTATTTTGTGCGCTACATTTGAAAAGTACATAAATAAATAAGTATTAAGAAATAAATTAATTATGTGATGGATTATAAATAATGACATTGTTCAATTAATGGTCCCTGAACCTGTTGAAAACTTACCCTAATTTTTTTTTATCAAACAATCATTTTCAGCGATTAGGCCCACTTCGGGATGAATGGTGACGTCAGCAAATAAAATTGTGTAATTTAGGACGATACACATCTTGATGAGATGCACGATTATAATGTAAATAATTTTCCATATAAAGCAATCTGAATCTATTTTAAAATGTTTAGTTGGTAGATGAAAAATCAAAAACAAAAACCTTATAGAAAACAGTCTAACTAGATTTCCTTGCAGGGCATAAAAGAAATCGACTTTGTTCAAATTGTTTCAGTATTTAAGTTTCAGTAATTGTTGTTGCCATGTTAAATAAAAATAATAACAATAATGCGGCTTTTAAGCAAAAAAAAAAAACTGCTTTAAATAAACCTTTTTTTTTGTGCATTTAAGGAACTCGATAATAAATCGTTTCTATTTTCATAGTGACAGTGTGTTATTTTTGACATGACACTGCTGCACTTTTCCATCGATGGCTTATAAATATTAATATTTTCTTTTTTTGGAAGCTACTAGACTAAAGCTATTCTATTTTATTATTGGTTTAAAAATAATATTATATTTATTTTGAAACGGGGTGGTATTTTTGTTTAACAACTTAATGCTGCAGCTTTATGCAAATGAGAATATTTCTGGAAAATGCTAGACTTGGCTGGCGAGCTATAATTTTTTTTCAAAGGCCAATGTAAAACTTATAAATTGTGATGGTAAATATTCTTCGTTTTCTTTTAAACTGAAATATATATTTATTTAATATATAGTTATATGTTCAAGATGCAACTTTCCTGAAGAAACAAAAAAAAACATTTTTTGTTGACTTTCGTTTAAAAAGGTTTAGACTTATTATAATGTGTGAAAGATCGCGGAAACTACCGATACGTCATTAGTACAGGGAACTCAGTAATTGGGTAGAGAGGAGGACCAACAGCTCATGGTAAAATAGGGAGGATTGTGGCCAAAACTTAACTCAAGAAGATCCAAACTGCTACTGCACATGGATAGGAAAGCCATGCGAATCATGAAAGGCGCGTTGACTGGCCACTGCTCGGTCAAAGCAAGAAACTGGCACTATTATCTGTCACTGCCCGAAGCTGCAACGTCATAGGCTCAGATGGCTGAGCAGACGTTTCCACTAGAGCACTATTGATATCGGGAATTGTAAACTAGAGGACATCCGGGGCTTCATCATCAGAATTCAGTGGCTTAATGACCGATAGTATAGTAGATAATATTTAGTGGCTTAATGACGGATAGTAGTGTCATTTCTGCGTACAAAGAGGAGGCTCCAAGTATAGGGGCGTTATAGCACTATCCTTCCTAACCTAACCTAACATATTATAATAAAAACAGGAATAAACATGTTATTATTAATTTAGTTTTGATAAAAATGGATGCTTTAATAATGCGAATATCTTATATAATTGTTAGTAATATATAATATTCTTTTTTATTATATTTTTGTCAACCTTTTTAGTTTATTTTGTTGTGCTTTAACACGCTGTGACTTTAGCGAAAATAAAGTGCTCTAGTCTAACTTTATCTAATGTTTACCTTTTAAATGAATGAAGTGATTATAAACTGCAAATCAAAAGAAAGGCGTTAAACTGCTCTAACTATCAAAACCACGCTCTACGGATTCTTGCGAATTGATACATATATACATACTCGTATACAGATGAATTTACTAATATCACAAAATTTTATAAAATTTCTATTAAAATACCTCTTAATTAGTATACCGCTCCGCTCCATTAATTTAATATTTAATTGCTGTATTTGTAAACAGAGGGAGTGTATGTCCTTGATGCAAAACTCATGGCCTTGAAAACGTAGTTTAAGCTCTAAGACATTTTACTTTATATAGACGAATAGAAGCAAATACACAAATATATGTGTACTTGTATGCAAATGTGTATGTTACTGGTACAGTCGGCACTCAATAATGCGGTGAAACGCAAAAAATAAGGAAATAACAATACTAACACTTTCTTTGCGAATGCCCAGCTTTGCATCGCTCGAGACACAAATTTTTAGGCAGTCATGCACTAGATGATCTATCAGATCTATCTGAGATTGGGTTGAATGACCTTATCAGATATCTCAACGCGACGGATTGGATCTAGTAACGATCACCGTATCAGAATACTCAGTTACGGTTCTACATAGGTTGACACCGATGAGTGTAGTGTTCCTTTCAAAAAGGGAATCTTCTAGATTCTACTTGAATGCCTGCGTGTAGTGGGCAGCCACGTAAACCAACCCACAGGGGTGCTGAAACTTAATTAATATACAGATTAGTAACTAAACACTAAAAATAATATGGATTATATCTGCCTTATTCATAAAAAATAATTCAGGTTTATTAAGCGCTTATTTGACATATTTCTATGGGAAATTTGTCAAATAAACCTGTAATAAACCTAAAATATTTTTTATGAATTAGACCGTATATATATAGGAGTAGTTTTATAAACAATAACAATTACTTCTCCAGCTCAGTGGTAGTTTAGGTTTGCTACTTAGATGGAGACGATCAAATAAACCTGTCAATCAGAGCGTGTATGTGGGTGTGATCTGTCTGCCACTCAAAAAGTGAATTATAAATAAACACGTCAAGCACCATCTGAATTTGTAGAGCAATATAAACTTTAGTTCGTCCCCTGAGTTTTCAATTATTAACAAGAATTACAAATTTGAAATTTATTTGCTGGTGGTTCAGCGTTGTCTATATATTTCATTGTTGCTGTAACAAATCATCAGTAGACTTCAACCACACATTTTGATGGATTTCTAATTGTATAAAGGTGTAGGAAAATAAAATAGATTTGTATCGAATATAAATTATTTGCTGGGTTTTTGTATTAGTTTCTAAGCCTACTACGCTTATTTTTCTTTTGTGATTTTCAAAAATATTATTATTTGTGAATTCTCAAATAGTTCTTGAAAGTCTGTGCATAAGATAAGAGGTTTGTGACTATTCAAAATGTGTGGTTGAAGTCTACTGATGATTTGTTACAGCAACAATGAAATATATAGACAACGCTGAACCACCAGCAAATAAATTTCAAATTAAAATAAACTTCTGACAATATGTCGAATAATAAATTTCAAGAATTACAAAGAAACATTTTTTTTTGGAGATAATCAAATAATCCGCCGTATATAAGCTTTTTAATTTTTATCAATCATTGCCGAGACTGCAATACACGCAGCCAAAAAGTATACGACTGCACGCACACAAGTATGTGATGAATGTGTTTATTTGATTGTGTCCAGGAAACTTTAGCTTCGTATCTCTTTTAAGCTTTTTCTTGTTTAATTTTATACTTAAAAAGGATCAAATGAAACATAAGTTTCAAAACTTATTTAATTTTTGTATTACATGGTAAAACTTAAACACAAAACTTATAATAAATACAACAGCAACATTAACACTTCGTACCATACCCGCCAAAAACAGCTTAGTGCACATAACTTTAAAATTTAGTTTTTTTACCAAAATCGACTATCTGCAATCTTATATAATCGATTTTCGTCAAAAAACGAAGTCAAAAATGTGTTTGTTGTTAAGCTTTTTTGGCGGATATGGCTCGATTTACTGCTCCATCGTTTACATGCTTTTGCCGGCTAATACATACACACACACACACACACTTACACCTACATACGTTTACTTTTATTTAAATTTAAAACTTATTACAAGTTTAACTTGCATGTATTCTTTAAAATTTTGCAATTGTAGCACACACGAATACATACAGACACATACTCGTATGCTTATACGCGTATTAGAATTTATAGATATTACGATAAATTATGTGTCTACAATTACCTGTGCACAAACAAATAATTACGCAATCAACAACTTATTGATTTTCCTCATACCACCATTACAAACTATTACGATGTGGTCACACGTGAAATTGAATTGAAATTAAAGACGTCAATAATAAAAATTTATTTAATGGATCCATTCTGACCCACGAAAATTAATTGAAAAAGAAAAAACAATATGCAGGTGCTTTTGTACGTGCATCTACGAGTATATGTGATTAAGTTTAATCGAATAAATATTAAATTAGGGTATACTGACAACATATGGATACTTATTTTACATACATATATACACTCCAGATCATGTGATTAGAACCACTTTTAGAAAACTATTTTTAGTAAGCAATATTTCTCTTGAATTTATTTTTGTCGACAGCTAAAATTTTACTACCTTCGAAAAGAGCATTTTCTTAAGATTAAAAATATTAAAGGTGCTTTTCCAAAACAGGCGTCATTTTTTTTGTTCGAATGATGACTCTATTGGTAAGTCGATCATATTAAGTTGCATAAAGCTTATACTTATACTCAGTCATAAACGTTATTGCTCCAGAGTCCCTTTTCTGTTTCAAACAAACAAATTTTCTTATGGTTTTTGAATTGTAACCATATAATTTGTATATTAATAGCAATATTTAGAAATAATGGCACAATTTAAAAACAAATCACCTACAGGTTTTGATTTGAAACGACCACTTTAACTTTTGTTTAAATAAAATTATTGCATTGTAGTCGTTTTATTGCATTTTACATTCACATTCAATGTGAAAAAGGGTTGCAAAACACAAAACTGAGCTGATAACCATTCATTATAATTCGAATTGAAATGTATTAAAAGAAATCATTGGAGAAGGGAAATATATTTATTTTGCTTAGAATGACAGTAAAATGCATACTTTTTGTGCTGTTTTGGACTTTACTTAACAGTATTGCCAGCATAGCACTTTTCCGGGCTACACCTAGTCTATTTTTGGTCAGTCAGTATTTTTGTATTGAATTCTTTTCCATCAAAATCACTGCACAAAAATCCACCTAGTGGTAAAATAATAACTAGAGCTATGCTCTTTATGACAAATACAAGAGCATAGCTCTAGTTATTTTTTGATTTTCCTAACAAAAATAATCGACACTATTACAGTTATAAATTTATTTTGGTTTTGATTTCTTTGTACTTAAAACCAGAGTACAAAAATGAACGAAACAAAATGTTTAATTTTGCTTTGTTTCGTTGTTTGAAGTGAGTGAAACAAAAACAAAACAAAAAAACAATGAGAACGATTGAAGAGTGAAAACCAAGGGAAATCAATCTCTGGATAGGAAACTTTTTCTTTAACGAATTATATTTCTACTTGGTTAGTTTATTTTTAATTTAATTTTTTATATTTATCGAATCTATTACTGGATGTTCACAAGCAGTAGGGGATTGCCAATTCTGGCGCCGATTAAAATTGTGAAATTTGGGTAATTAAAATTTGAAATTTGTAAATTTCAGTGCAAAATTTTGTGAAATTTTAAAATTTGGGAAATTAAAATTTGAAATTTGAGAAATTGTGTTTTTTGTTTACATTAGGAGTTTTTTTTTACATTAATTGTTTTTTGTTTACATTAGTTGTGTGAACGGGTGATTTTTTTTTTGGTAAGATTAATTGCGTGGGAACGGGTGATTTTTTTGTGGTAAGGGATTAAAAGTCATGAAATTAATTTTGCCAAAAGCCGACCTGAAAACATCATTATTTTTTCCAAATGCCGACGTGAAATCGTGAAATTTAATTTTTCCTACTGCCGACGGGAAAATCATGAAAATGATTTTTCCTAATGCTGAAGAGAAATTTGTGGGTGTGTCTAGCTGTAGGAATTGAAGTCTGGCTGTGCTTGGTGGGGGGCGGGGTGTGTCTAGTTGTAGGAATTGAAATCTGGTTGTGAGAGGTGAGGTGAGGGTGTTGTTGTTGGAAATGGGGAAATAATCTAATAGCTGTAGGTAGTGGCAACCCTGATAGATGTTTGGAATGGAGGGTGATAGGGAATATATTTGGTAATGTATGTATGTATGTTTATGTTGTTGGATTAATGTATGTGATCGTATCTATTTTTGCTTTGTAGAATATCATTGCTTGTGTGAATTACATCAACACTTCTTCATGCATATTTACATATATGTGTATATATGTTTTCTAGGCTATTGGCATTGCTATTCTTATGGAGATAGAAAAATATTGTTTTGGCATAGGTTTTATATTTACAAGTGCATTTCAGATAGTAAATATTTTGAATCACATTAGGTTGATAAGCAGAGTTTTATGGGTAATTATATTTTTCTCATATGAATCGTGGGGATGTGTGTATGTGTATGTGTGTATGTGTATGTGTGTGTGAGTGTGTGTGTGTGTGATTGTATGCGTAAGTGTGTGTGGTGTGTCTGTTTGGGTGTGTGTGTGGTTTTGTGTGGTTGTGTGTATGT
Organism: Nowickia ferox; assembly: GCA_936439885.1. Classification (NCBI taxonomy): domain Eukaryota; kingdom Metazoa; phylum Arthropoda; class Insecta; order Diptera; family Tachinidae; genus Nowickia; species Nowickia ferox. Next base: position 98,762,229 of record OW387026.1, on the reverse strand, counting down.
TTGTATATGAATTTCATCATATGTCGTAATATTATCATAGAAATTAGATTTGATGACTACTACGCGATTCTCATGCAACGTATATAAGTAGAAAAAATAATGTAGATTGTCATCAGTATACTTTGATATCTCAACAAGTCACCACCTATTGTCCAAACCAAATTTTTAAAGTGTTATTGTTTGTTAAACATGTGTGTGTGTGTGTGAGTGTGTGTGTGTTTGTGTGTGTGTGATTGTATGCGTGAGTGTGTGTGTGTGTGTTTGGGTGTGTGTGATTTTGTGTGGGTGTGTCTGGGTGTGTGTGTGTATATGAACTTCATCATGTTGTAATACCATCAGAGAAATTAGATTTGGTGACTACTACGCGATTCTCATGCAACGTGTATAAGTAGAAAAAATAATGTAGATTGTCATCAGTATACTTTGATATCTCAACAAGTCACCACCTATTGTCCAAACTAAATTTTTAAAATGTTATTGTTTGTTAAACATGTGTGTGTGTTAGTGAGTGTGTGTGTGTGTGTAAGTGTGTGCGTGAGTGTGTGTGTGTGTGTAAGTGTGTGCGTGAGTGTGTGTGTGTGTCTGGGTGTGTGTGTGTATATGAACTTCATCATGTTGTAATACCATCAGAGAAATTAGATTTGATGACTACTACGCGATTCTCATGCAACGTGTATAAGTAGAAAAAATAATGTAGATTGTCATCAGTATACTTTGATATCTCAACAAGTCACCACCTATTGTCCAAACCAAATTTTTAAAGTGTTATTGTTTGTTAAACATGTGTATGTGTGTGTGTGTGAGTGTGTGCGTGAGTGTGTGTGTGTATGTGTGGGTGGGATGTGTGTGTATATGAACTTCATCATGTTGTAATACCATCAGAGAAATTAGATTTGATTCTCATGTAACGTATATAAGTAGAAAAAATAATGTAAATTGTCATCAGTATACTCTGATTTCTCAACAATTCAGAACCTATTTTCCAAACCAAATTTTTAAAGTGTTTGAAAACAAACAAAAACTACAAAAGAGCTAAAACTTATTATTGTTTGTTAAACAAGTTTATATAGTGTATCTTATGTGTGTGTGTGTCTGTGTGAGTGTGTGTGTGTATGAGTGTGTATGTGTGTGTGAGTGTGTGTGTGCGCGCTTGAGTGTGTGGGGGTGTGTAGTTGTGTGTGTGTGCATATGAATTTCATCATGTCGTAATACCATCAGAGAAATTAGATTTGATGACTACTACGCGATTCTCATGTAACGTATATAAGTAGAAAAAATAATGTAGATTGTCATCAGTATACTCTGATTTCTCAACAAGTCACCACCTATTTTCCAAACCAAATTTTTAAAGTGTTTGAAAACAAACAAAAAACTACATAAGTGCTAAAACTAATTATTGTTTGTTAAACAAGTTTATAGTGTATAAAAAAAATATTTAGATAAATTGTTTATAAATAAAATAATTAAATAAATTGTTTATAAATAAAATAATTAAATAAATTTTTTATAAATAAAATAATTAAATAAATTATATACAAATAATACAGCAAGTTGTCCCATCTGCAATAAAGTCTTTATGACGCAAACAAAAGTAAATGATCATATAGAAACGCACACTTATGCTAGCCAGTCGAAGGCTATGTTGGGAATTAGTAAGCTAAATATTAAAAACAAATATTGTGAGGATTGTGATGAGATGATTCCATCAAATAGTTGTATGGTTCACGTCAGAACCATAAAACACAAAAACAGCTATTAGCAAGAACAGATCAGCGATTTTCTCACTAGAAGAATAAGTAACTTCAATAGGAGGATCGAGACATATATCCTCCTCAACAACAATGTGGGTGACTTATTTCCGGAGGAGTTTCTCGCATCTCCCAAGAGCTCTATAGTAAAACCACTTAATGAACGTAGTAGTATACATACTACGTTTAAACTTAATATGGAGCTCATATGTGTAGCAGAATCATCGGCGAAGTAAAATAACCGATAAAATGGCTACTAGCCATAGCTTCAAAAATTTAATACGCCTCATTTAACACCAGAGGCGCTGCAACAGTGCATTGTTAAAAAACGTGCAAAAAGCACGTCTTTTCTTTATAACTATCCCTTTCCTAAAAGGAGGTAACACCTAGTAATAGTAGTAGGCATTCATTGCCTGAGTGTTACTTCTCTTAAAAAAAAAAAATGGTGAATGATGAGATGAATGTTAGCCAATTTGTACACATCTCAAAGATGATGTTGGTGGCCCTCTCTGATGACATAGAAGAGACCGATGAGCTAAGAGCCAAAATGGAAGCATTTCAAGAGAGGGATAGCGGATGGACCTTGATTTCAATAAATTCCCTTGAATTTAATATAAACAAAGTGTCCATAATAAGAGGATCCAGAACTCTCATGTTTATTGCTTTAAATGGTGTCTCATTGCGGTTTTGAATGTAAATAGCGGTCTGAATCCTAAGCAACGAAAAAACTTTAGAAATTACAATATTACAAATATTTCTGATGAGAATATTAATATATAAATAATTCGAGAATCAAAATAATGTTAACATAAATGTATTTGGTCATAATGGAACATCACTTATAGGACCGTACTATGTAACGAAAGGAGAGAAGCACAACAACGCATGATTATAAGATCCTGATTTGCAACACCTGCCTATATCATACACATGATGATTATGTGTATAATCATCATAAAAATATTTGCGGCAAAAAAGTCATCAGAATGCCCGAAGATGAAACTAATATTAAGTTTAAGAACTTTCACAAGCAGTTGGATGTACCATTTGTAATCTACGCGGACTTTGAGTCTATTTTGGAAAAAGTTTATGATGCTGTGAGTAAAAGTACCACAAATGTACAGAAACATCGTGCTTGTACATTCGGCTATTTTATTAATTGTAGCTTTAATAGAGAAAATAATTTATATAGACATTATTTTGGTGAAGATTCGGCGAATATATTTATCAAAAAAATAGTTGAAGATTGTACAGATATTTAGCTTAATTATTTACTTAAAGTTAAGAAAATGTTTGTGCCCCCAATAGAAATAGCTTAATATAATAATGCACATAATTGTCATATATGTAAAAAAATTTTAAATAACAATATATTTAGAGATCATTGTCATCTTACGGGTAATTATCGTGGAACAGCTCATAGCGAATGCAATTTGAATTATAAAACACCTCAGTTCATACCAGTTATTTTTCATAATCTTTCTACATATATGTATGTATGATGTTCACCTATTTTTCAAAGAACTTTCTAGTATAAAAAATGCCGCAATAAAAGTGTTTCCCCAGAATACAGAGCGTTATATTTCTCTTTCAATTCTTATAAAGTTAGATGCAAAACATGGTTTCGAAATAAGATTTATAGACTCGTTTAGATTTATGGCTTCGAGTTTAGATACATTAGCGAAAAATCTTGATAGTCATGATTTCAATACTGTTCGATCATGTTTCATTGATGGAGATCATTTCAACCTGATTAGAAGAAAGGGGTTAGATTCCCAGTTCTGTGAAATTTTAAAATTTGGGTAATTAAAATTTTAAATTTGAGAAATTGTGTTTTCTTGCGTGCGTTTTGATGTTTTTTTTTGTTTACATTAATTGTTTTTTGTTTACATTAGTTGCGTGTGAACGGGTGGTTTTTTTTGGTGACATTAATTGCATGTGAACGGGTGATTTTTTTTGTGGTAATGAATTAAAAATCATGAAATTGATTTTTCCTTATGCCGACGGGAAAATCATGAAAATTATTTTTTCAAATGCCGAAGCTTTAAACGTTCAATCTATGCCGGACTGGGAAACTACAACTACTAACTCAAGCTTGAAAATATCTATTTATACTCAAAATATCTATATCAAGTCAAATATGAATATCTGAAGAAATTAGTTTCATCAATTAAAGGTATCCCATGCCATACATTCAATGATTCAATTATAATATTTAACGCTATTGTGCGTGAGAAGCAAAATAATATTCGTGTATATTTTTGTATTGGCCGACATAAGAATGATGACTCATTCTGCTTGTGCCAAACTTATACCATAATTCGCAAGCATTTAATAAAAGACAATGCAAATGTTATTAAGATGAGAAAAATATGAAGCATTTTCACAGTGATTATATTGTCAGTAATATGAATTTCGAAAAGTTTCAAGAAATTTGTAAAGTGTTGGAAGCATAAATATTGATTTTTGATGATAAGCAAAGATACTTATTTAAACGATGATCGTTATAGAAAACAATTTGACTATTTCATAACTATATAAGTAACTGTTCATAAATACTTGACTTTAGTTATTAATCTAACTTTAAGCTTCATACATCTATTGGCTATAACTGGTGTGATACCTGATAAGCTGATCTGAAGACCGGACCAGCTACCTGATAACCTGATCTGATACCTGATAAGCTACATGATAATCTGATCTGAGAGCTGATATCTGATCTACTATTTACTGTTAGAAAACACGGATGTGAAAGTGTTAAGGCTGTTGCTGTCGACAAGAAATGTCTTGAAAAAAAAATAGCTTCGTAGTATGAGAATTGGTGAAATAGATACACGTGAACAACTGAGAGATACATTTTAACTTATAACAGAACCTCTCAAAGAATTCATAAATAGCTTTAAAAATATTGAAAGAATTCCCAAGAAAGAGGAAAGTAAAATCAAGACAGCAGTTGAAAATAATAAAAGTTTAAAACCTAAACAACTCTATATGCTTTTCAAAAACACTTTAACGAAACTATGCAGTATTAAGCGATAAATCTAAAATTAATACTAAACAAAAAAAAAAAATAATAATAATAATAATGTAAACAAAAATTTTAAAATAAGCAAAAACAAAAATTTTTTCATCCAACTAAGTACACCAAGTAGAGAAACAAAAGACATATAAAAATGTAGACATTTGTAATTAAAACTTCTATTTAGTAAATTGAAGTTGAAATAAAAACCATTTACATATTTCATTATTTTTTCAATATTTTATTTTACATTTTTTCTTAAAAATCTTAATACTAATACAAATTTAAATTTATGTATAAATAAAAATATAAAAAAGTACGTTAATCTAATATTTGTTTGCTATAATGATAAATTAACAAATTAATAAACAAATAAATAAATAATAAATAAACTACTAAATAATGTAAGAAATAAAATAATTAAATAAATAAATTAATAAATAATTAAAGAGATAAACTAATAAATAAATACAGTTAGTACAAAATTAAATTTTCGTTGTCATCTTGCAGGTAATTTAGTGGGAATCATTCTATTCTACATCCATTGTTTCCTACTGTTGCAGTTACATTCCATTACAGTCGGCTAACTGAGCCTTTACATACATGCAAGTGACTGCAATAAAAGCGTATTGGAAAACCCTAAGCTGTGGTGAAATAAATTCGTTATAAGATGTAAAACACTTTACTCATACTTTATAACAAAGACGACGACTCCCAACATTCAATATTGCACTTTGAGTAATTGCGTGCAAACCGCTTTTGCAGATATTTATACTTTTATAACTTCTGCCAAAACTAAACAATCACCAACATTTCTGGGAAATCTAAGCATCATTTAAGTTTTAGGTCACATCTAACTACCACATTTGTAAAACAAAAGGAAGAACAAAATTGAACGTTTATTGAACAACTACTTAGTAAAACAAAAATTTTAATTTCAGATGCGATCGTGCATTTGAATCAACAGAATAAGAAGGCAAAAAAAAAAAAAAAAAAACAGTAACCAAAATAAAACACAAACATAAAACTTAACATAATTCACACGAAAACTAAAATAGAACTTTTACACATAATAACCATACACAAGGCCTACTAATAGTCAGCAATTTTCGTTCATTATATTGAGATACAAATGGCAATACAGCAACTAAATTGAAACATATGTATGTACGTACTACATATGTACTCGTAGGTGCACATGTATGTACACACAAGTTATGGAAGTTGTTGCAAAACAATACAGACGTGTATGCAAAATATTCATTTAATTACCTTCAAATCACAAAGAATCCGAAGTACATACCTATTGCCACAAAAAGAAGTAAATTATTTTTTCCACAAAAAAAAAGTTGTTTGAAAAATATATCGGCACAATTTTCAAGCTTAATAATCTTCTGCATAATACCGACAAAAGCGTAAACAACTACAACAACAGCCACAACATTATTTGAAAATGATATCTAAGCAAGCACTTACAACAACAACACAACAACACAACAACAAAGGCAATACAACATTTATCTAATATTAGTTAGAGAGAAACACCAAAAAAAATATATACAAAATAGATCCCCAATTTCAATTTCAAGTCGAAGCGCACGAATTCAAATTCCGTTTCGGCTACACAACACTAAATGTTTAGCAGTGATTCCTACATGCAGCAACAATAACAATAACAGCCGCAACAACGCCGAAAACAGCAAAATTTTAAAGAAACCTTAAACCCCATTTAGAATATCATCACACCAAAAACTTTAACACAAGCACAAGCACAAGCACAGAAACAGATACTGCTGCAGACAAACTGCAAATCGACGACTAAGGAGTGCCCCTTATATGCATGCACCTTCTTTGCAAATGCTTTGTACAATTTAGCTCTATTGTGCCAGTTGTGTTGCCACAACAAACAAACAAACAAAAAAACGGAAAAATATATATCTCTATGCATGTTTTATATACAACAGCATGTAGTGTTAACGAGAATGTGCATGTTGCGACTGCTCGCTCAGCAGTGTTTGTTGGTTGTACTCGTATATGAACTCGTTCGTATGCACAACAGTGATCAGTACAATTTTGGGATTAATTTGGCTTGGCATGTCATGCAAACAACCAGAGCCTGCTGCCTGGTGTATACTCTCGTTCACCAAAAATTGCCTTTGCAGAGCCTCTATTACATACATATGTACTCGTACATACAGAAAATAATATAATAATAATAAAAAGATGCCAACCGCAAAAAAGCATGTACTGTGCACCAATGAAACACTAAACACCAAAAGCGGCATCAGACTCATTTTTAACATGCTAAACTTTAGCTCGACAAAACTTTAACAACACTGAGTGCAATGAAGTGGTTAACAGTGCTTCGATTTGTTAACAATGCATGAAATTTATTTGAAATATAAATTTAAGGTGTTTTCTGCATTGATGCTTGATGCAATGCAAATTCAGCTAAAAATCAGAGTATTCTTCTTCTTAATGCAAATTATGAAGCATTTAAGTAAAATTATCTTAAGTGGCAAATTGTAAAATTTTGAGGGGACAGCTGTTTTTAATTATTTGCAATAAGCTGGCATTATTGGTGAAGCTAAAATTTTTATTTTTCAGTTTACCGAAACTAATACTTATATATAACTTTATTCTCAATTCTATTTGGTTTCTTCAGAAAAATTATATGAAGCCCAAGTGCTTTAATTATCAATCACAAACTCTTGAAAAAGGATAAAAAACACTATATATACATTTTTAGAAAAACTATTAAAAAGTTACTGAGAATTACGAACATAGACATGGTAAGTCACAATCCCTCAAACGAAAATTTCATATTCACAGCAAACATTTAGATTTGGCTGTGATTCTGTTTTTAATTATTTATTTAAGACATATTTTGCAAATTAAATTTGCAGCATATGGTTGTACAAAAATGGGCGTAGCAACGAGACCATATGCCCATGATATTATTAATAGTATTTAAAAAAAAGTTTTGTGACTAACTATTACGGAAGATATTCAATCAGTTAACCAATTAATTGATACCCGATTAAGTGTTTGATTAATTTAAAATTTGTTTTTTCGATTAACGATTATACGGGTTAATTTCGGTCAGTTCACCGATTAACCGTTTAAGCAAAATTTAATATTTTTCGTAGTATTTCAATGTGTTTTTAATGAAACAAATAATCGTTTCTTCTAACAAATAAAGGCGAGATTAGTTTTCATACAAATAAAGAAGTATGTTCAGTGAGCTTAATTTTATTCAAAAAGTGTTTGCTACTAACAGTTTTTTTTTGCATTTAATTTTTAGTCATTATATATACTAGAATAAAATTAAAAAAAAGTGAAGTGAACGGATTTTTTTTTAATTCAGGCTTTACTAAACTTAAAGAAAAAATCATTTTAAAACCTAAACAGACTATTATTTCTAAAAGATTATTATAGATTATCCCTTTAATCTGAAAACAAGTATATGTTTTTTTTTATTACTACATATATGTGACGCGCAAAATAGAAAGGGACCTAAGGGTAAAAACCGCTTTTGTTCAGGAGAGCCATTTTAAAGATTTAAATACGTGTATCTTTGGTGTACCATAACTTTCATAAAACGCGCATACCTCTGGGAGGGAACACTTTTGGGGCATGGGATCGGTGTCATTCGATGCTCAGATGTGGTCCACATCAAAAAAAAAAAAAAGTGAAAATTGATTTTTTTTTACCCTTAGGTCCCTTTCTCTATGCGCTGTCACATATATAAATTTTTCTTCGTCTTATTAAGTTCGAAAATATTTAATTTTGTTATATTATAGTTTATTTATTTTTGTTAATAAAATCTTAAAATAATGAATAATTTGTATATTTTTATTTATTGAAATGAATAAATTTATGAAAATTATTTTAAATCGGTTAAGCGATTAATCCAAAACTAGCCGATCAAAATAAATACCAAATAATTGAATACCCTACTAACTACACACGACCTATGCCTTCACATAAGCGCCTCTAGTACATTTACTACTACGAATACATAACACAGAATTTTCCACGTAACGTATACGTCACTGCTTTTTCCTGAAGTAAGAATTATACTCGTACCTCACAGTGGTTGATTTTTGGCTGAAAATAATGGAAATAATTCTGCAGTTTCTAAATGGGCAGTCCGATCGTTATGAAAGTTCATACAGCATTTGAAGAGGTGCTACAGAGCTTAAGTTTTTCTTTTAAATCTTAAGCTCCTAAAATGGGCCAAATAGGGTTAATGGAAAATTCAAATCTATTAAAACTTTATGTTTTAATAGTATAAAAAACATTTTTTGCAAGTAGACTTTCCTATCTAAGAACTAAGACTTTTTACCTACCTTGGTCCACTGCTCTGCTATTTTAATAACATCTTTTTAAATATTAGACATTTTGTTTTAAGTCCCTAAAAAGTTTCCTTTTGCAAATCGGAGAAGATTTGACTTCTCCATATGCAGAACTTTGGATCAAAGTAGGTAAAATATTTTTTTTTAATTTTTTCTGGTATATTTAGAAATGTTGTATGAATTTAATAACAATCAGACATTCCGTTAAGAAGCTGCAGAATTATTTCCATTTTGTTAAAATCATCCGTATCGAGCCATAACCGCCAAAAAACTTTAACTGACACATTTTTGCAGCACATTTTTTTTGTGACGAAAATCGATTATTTACAATCGCTAATAATCGATTTTGTTAAAAAAAATTTATTTCGAAAATTGTGTCGCTTAAGCTTTTTTTTTGCAGTTATGACACGATATATTGCTCTAAATTTATTCATCGTTCAAAGTAATTTTAAAATTATGCATTGCACACTTTATTTTATTTTAAAATAATTACATAAGACTTCGGGTTATATTAATTTAATTTTCAGAAACTTCACACTTCGAACATAAATTGTAGCTAATTTATAAAAATTACTTAAAGCAAACTAAATAGTATTTAATTTATTTCACAAAAGGTTAAAAATCATCTATATCTACCAGTTATGAAATATAATTAAAACGAAAAAATAGTTAAACAGCCGTTTAATAAAAATAACCTATGAAAATACAATTAAAATATGTATTATTTGCAAAAAAATTAAACTTTTCAAACGATTGCTGCTGTCACATGAAATCCCTTTATAAACTAATTATATTCTTCAAACTACTGTGCATTGTTTTAAAGTCACTAAGAGGCCGCGTATGGGTCAACTTAAAAATATACATAAAACATACTCACTTACAAACTCTGCCTCACCTACTGAAACGGCCAAACAAACAAACAAACAAACACACACACCAACCAAACAGCCCGGTAACTTACAAATTCAAGCATAGTAAGAACAACAAGAAAACAAACTTAAATGATGTTGCCTAAATGCACACGATCACTCTCATTGTACTATTTGCCAGTCTGCCAGCCACCCAGTCAACTAGCCCAACTAACGTTATGTCTACTTGACTGGAGGTCCGTCTGTCCATTTGCTTGCCCGTCTTTTCTAAATCGTACCTTAGACAATGAATTTTAGAGGTGCTGCCTCTACCATACTAGAAGAAACAAAAAACCCCACTATCTCTGCAGCGAAATTCCTCGTAATACGACTTGCGACAACATCCACGATGACTATTTGCTGCAGTACTCGCTCGCACACCCCATAAAACAACAAAAGCAACAACAATGGCAAAAAGCCACACGATACTGTGGGAAAATACATATTCACTTAAAACACGAACCTTGCAAACAAATATAAGTACACACTCACACACAATCTCCTCAGATTTAGCAAAGTCCAACGAAAGGAAGAGTCTTCTCTTACAACATTATCTCAACATTAAGTGAATAACAGTAACATACTTCTAAGCAATTCTCCTTCACCCCCCACCAAACTCGTTCTCTCATCGTAGCCGGCAATCTGTATTATTCTTCTCAATTACTTCCTTCTATTCTCCGTCTGTGTTTATTTTTTTTAATCATGTGTGCGCTTGTCACACATTCATACACTAGAAACAGTTAGAAATCGTGTCTTGAACCTGACTTAAGAGCAAATACTAAAAATAACTTTTCTTGCCTTACCAGCTTTGCAAAGTGTTGTTGTTATTTGATCCAAGTGAGAAAGAAGCACGAAAAAAACTAAAAAAAAACGCTTACGAACGAATTTATTGGTAGTCGTTGTTTTTCGTGTTCAGTGATAAACATGTTCTGTGTGAGAATAACTCTCACTATCGTTTGATGTGTTATTCACATAATACAAAGTATAATAAAAGTAAAATTTTCATTAATTTGGGAATATGAGGGCAGAGCTGTCAGGTGTGGGAATTTAGCCTTAAAGTTGGGAACTTTATTTGCTGAGTTAGATAAAATTTAGAATTTGGGGATTAGAAGCTATTTAAGAATTTCTTTTTATTTTGATTTAACATTTGATTCATTTCAGAAGTAATCGTTTGCAATCTTCAAACTATAAGAAAATTGCAATAGCCCCTAAAAGGCTAACTTGGCAACGCTGGTAAGTAGTAATAAAAATTGAAATAATTCACAAACTGGTGCCTCTAATAAGGTCTTGAACAACACAATCTTAAAATTCGAAGAGCAAAAAAGTACTTAAATTATTTGACAATGGGTAGTACGAATAAAAAAAAGTATTTGCTTTTTACTTAAAAATTTGTTTTAAAACCCCAAATTTGTATGTTATTTTTTTTTAATTTTTAAGTAAACAGCAAATACTTTTTTTTATTCATACTACAAAATATGTTTTGGGTGAGGACGAATATATTATCTGGCAGCCCGTTTTTCATTATCTTTGGCTGTGTTGGTTTTGTTTTGGTTACAGTAAAGAGAACGAGGCGGATCATATGTTACCGGTTTCTTTTTATTGTTTGAAAATAACTTTTTGTGATAAAATTAATTTTTTTATTATTTTGTTTTTGTCAATTAGTCTTCAATTGTTATTGAAGAAGATGCGCTAGTAGAGATGTTTAATATATGTATGTATAAATCTTTTTAGTAGATAACTGCAATTGAAACTTTTATTAAAACTTGTGGGAAAATTTCGAATAGTTGATCAATATGTGGAAATTAGGATTAACAGCTTCAATTGGTAACAAACTAAATAAACATTTGTTTCGAGGAAAAGCATGTTAGCACTAACGAATGTAATTTGAAATATTACTATATAAATTAGTTAAAAAAGTAATATTAACAGGGAGGTGAATAGTTTTATTTTGAAGTTGATAATAACTTATGCCGAGGTCGGTTACAAAAATATTTAAGTGGGCTAAGCAAAAAGGTTGATAATTTGTATTATAACTAAACTAAGCCATATAAACAGGAAATATTATATTTAAGCTAATTTTAATTATTATTGTTCCAACTTTTTGTTTCTATATTTATGATTTAATCAGGCTAAAGTTCGTATCGCTTTGTAAGCAAATGAACAAATAACACCAAAGTAAATTGTAAATATTTCGACAAACATTTAGTAGAACGGAACAACTATGTTATGATTTTATGCCAATTTACCTGCATACACTAGACTGGTGCATATTTTCGAAAAACCTCAATACTTAATATATATTAATGTTGACACATGCCGCATCGAGCTTAAAGTTCGGTATATTAAACTGGTTTTTATTTTCGTAAAGTCACAATATTATTATATATTCTTTTAGCAAACAAATTTTTGTGTAAAAATTTCAAGTCCCAATTTTAATATTAAATTAAAGTTCGGTATAAAAGGCTAAAAATCAACAAAAAGTCTCATAACTGCCCCTGACCCGTCCCAGAAGTTTAAAATGTACGAATGACCCCCCTTATCCTTTCTCTTCAACATTTTTTCAGAATATACAAACCAATATCACCTCTCATTAAGGGCGTTTCCATACAAAAATATTTTTATAAAATTTTCCCCACCGTCCTAAAAGCGCCCATGTTACCCTTACAGGAGAAAGAACTACTGTCGCTATGAGACTTTCACCTATAGAGGCATACTGAGGGTAATTTGGAACAGTGGGGAGGGGAGAGAAAATGTAGCCGAGAAAAAATTAATACATGTTTTACATGCCCATTCCGCATTGAAATTAAAGTTTCTTAGGAAGTCGAGGAACGTTCCAATCTAACTTTATAAATGACACTATAATTTTAATATTCTGGAATACACTTCGACTTGGTGCAAGTTACAGGGGAAAAAAACTGTGTAAATGTAAAAAATTTGCTTTTGTTTCTCATACAGAATTAACCGATTTTAAAAGAGACAGAAACGTGTTGAAATTCTCACGTTTATTTCATTTTAGAAATGTCTTGCAAAAAAAAAAACAATTTTTAAAAATTTGTTTTTGTCTTAGTGTAAAGTTTCACTTCTTCGTTCGTTCGTGTTTTCCAGAATAGACACCAATAACTTTTTTAAAGGTTTGACAACTTTAAATTTAAACGATTGCTTAATTCACAACCTATTGTCGGAGTTTGCATAAACATTTGTTTATAAGCAATACTTTTATTGAAATTTCCACCCATTTATGTAAAGATCTACGACTCCGAAAATAGGTTTTGACTTGACTTGAAATACAACTTTATGCCACTAATGTTTGAATATCGTGCACGTGTAGCTAGAGGGTTAATATCTTCTACAAAATTGCTGAACATACCCTACACCTCAGTTGTAAGTAACACATAGTTTAATACACCGATATGCTTCACAAGCAAGCTAAAGGGGTAAATTTAATCCATTGAAAATAAAATTTCGATGTCATCTTTTAAAACGCAAACACACGCACGATTTTTTGTCTGCTCTACCAAAAAACGAATTTTTTTGTGGAAAACTTTCGAAATTGTTGAATAGTGTATTATATGCATTTCTATCCATGTAATAATTTTTTATTTGTTATTGGCTTAATAAAAAATATAAGTTTTTGTTTCTTATCGTACTGTGTACTGTATATACATACGTACATTCATACATACAAACATACATACATACTTATTTTTGTAAACATGCATGTATGGCTGTGTCTGTGCCAACAATGACGTCAATAATTATATTTTCTATTTGTCTTTCATTTTCGTGGTTGCACTTGTAGGGGATGTTGAATTTGTTTGCATGTGTGTGAATGTGCGTTTGCATGTTTGTTTAAAGAATATTGGCCCCTCTTATTATTTCTAGCGCAGTCGCTTTTTATACTTTAAAACGTCATTCATTATGGTATTTACGAGTACGTTATTTGTTGTTATTTTTATACATGTGAGCTGCTTCGTCGAGAGTAAAAAATGAAAATAAAAGCTCGAAAGTGTTTTTGTAGCAAATGCAATAAACTTTTTGATGAGTTCCATAGATGATGTTGGTTGATGATGGCTAGAGAATGACGTAATTTGCATGATGATAGTATTTGTGCTTATAATATCTAGAGAATAAGAAACAGTTCATAGAGAGTGAGAGTGTAACAAGTAAAACAACGAACGGTTGTTATGTGGTCCCCAAGCGAGACTAACTAACAGTGATTTTTGTTTATTTTACTTTTGGGGGGGTCAAAGTGAATTTTTCTTAGTTCTCTTTAGTTGAGACTTTAGTTGGCAGAGAGAGCGAGCGAGACTTGAATAAGTGCATGCATATGCATACATATGTATGTATATTGAGGTAAAGTGCAAATTGCAATTGCCTCTGTGTGTATGCGTTAGATGAGGTGTTTTTGTTTTCGTTTGCTTGTTTCTGCATTAGCCAGCCTCATCACCACCGCCACCGAAAAATCTTCGTAGACTAGGGCAACAACAATAACAACGATAACATCGTACAATATCATCCTCCACAGCAAATTGTCATTAGTTTATTGTTGGTGTGTGCTTCTTCTTTTTCACTTTTGGCAAAAGCTGTATTAGACATAGACAACAACAACAGCAATAATAATAAACACAGCAAAGCAAACGGTAAAGTGAATATAGTCGCGTGTAACCGTAAATATAAGTTCAGTCGCGTCACAGACGCCGCGTTGTTAACACATTAAAGCTACGTAAGCTAAAAACCGTTAAAAAACACTATAAATATTTCTATTAAACGGAAACTATTAGAAAGAATTAAAACATTTTAATTTCTTTATATAAAGATATAAGAAAATATCCGAATAACAAAAAAAAAATTCAATAACAGTTTCGGTCATTTGCATTAAATTGTCTGTGCGAGTCTTTTTCGTGTAAAATTCTTTTTATCATATATTTTTTTCTTGAGTGGTACTGTTTCCTTACTTGGTTTTTTATTCGTTTGAAAGTAACAAAACATATCAAATTTAATGGTGCTAAATTAAAAGGAGGATATATGTATGTACATATTTATTACTTTTGAGATTTAAATAACATGATAAATATTTATTAATTTGAACCTGAAGGAAACTAGTTCATTAAAAGTTAAAATAACGTGTGTTTGTGTTTTTTGCTGAAATTCAAATCCACTGGACTTGTGTGAAAAACCAAATTCTTTGCATTACTATCCCGCCTGTCTAAAAGCCGCCAAAATTTTGCTGGAAATTATAGAGAAAGTAAGTTTTGCTGCAAAACTAAGGATTTTTCTTTTTAATTATAAAAGAAAATGATAAGTAATTCTTTTATATAAGCACAAAACTTAAAGTTTAGGTCAACTTGTAAAACTCCTTAAGCAATTTTAGAACAATATTTATCACAGCCAAAACTAGATTGTTTAAAGGCTCGAATAAAACAAATTTTCGGTGCATAATAAAATTAAAAGCAAATAAATATGTAAGTAAGACAATCTCAACTTTTATTCCCTCGCACATTGCTATACAGTGCGTATGAGTTATGAAAACATTTGAATACACATTGCGTTTGTGTGTTTAAATTCGAAAAGACATTACATTTATTTTTTAGAAACAGAAATCAAGTTTTATTTTATCTAACTATTTAAACCATATCGTCTTGGTAGAACAAGTGTAAAAGTGTTTAAAATTGAATTTAGAAAGAGTAACTAAGTGTAACTAATTCGGTGTTTTGAATAAAACAAACGACTTGCAGTGCCTATACACTTTTCTCTGAACAAAAACTTGGAAGGTAAAAAATTATATATACATACATAAAAACAAAAACAAAAAAATATGCTAAAGACATACTCGTGCGTTTCAAAAAATTTAAAATAAGCTTTAAATTTAAAAACAAAAATCTCAAACAACAAAAATCACCGTTTATTTATTTAAATTTTCTACTATACACACTGTATTACATATACGAGTACATAAAAAACGTCCTTGTGCCTCCTTCCATTTAAAAAAAAAAATATATATATACTTTCATATACAGTAAATTATGTTCTCACAAATGTATTACGTCGTAGTGCTGACGTCATTAAAATATGGAAAAAAGTGGTGCTTGTATGTATAATACAATAAATAAAAGTATACCAAACATGAAGAAAAAGGACAATATGAAATAAATACACATACACACACACACGCAAAAGTGATAAGAAAAAGCAAAAGAGAACAAATAAAAAACATTAATCTTAAAAAAAAACTTTTAACGTCAAAATTCCTGAAAGTGAGATTCCATATAACAAAACCAAGAAAATCGACGTGCTGGAGCTGCAGAGTTTTATAACGCGCCTAAGGGTTTTTAAACCTTCCACAGGTGTTTATCATAAATAATAAATGTTTAATGTTTTATGTTTTGTGTTTTTGTCTTGCTGTTAACATTCTATTTTTCATTATATTATTTGATTGTTTAGAATTTTAAATGAATTAGAAAAAAACTACACTTGACTTGCAGTTAAAAATGTTGTATGACTTAATCAAATATATCTGGTAGTATCTTAATATAAAATGCGTAATCGCTTGGCCTCCTTGATAGTGGTAAAACAAGAGCCCTCCAACTCTTTAGGTAATCCAACAAATACTTTAAATCCAAACCCGTCCATTTCAACATCTTCCTCGCCCTCCTACGAAATAAATAACAATCAAATATTTAATGATCACAATACGGCTTTGGCCATTAAAACGGAATTGAATACCTTTGAGATAAATAATAATCACATACAACTAAATGACACATTCAATTATAATACATATCAAAATCACCATCACCAAAACCAACACCAGCACCTTAATAACAATAATAAGCAACAGTTACAACAAACCGAACAGCAACAACAACATCACCACTACAACAACCAGCAACACTCGCACCAAATTTCGCCCACTTCCAGCAATACAGCAGCAAATTTAATTTATCCCTGCCGCAATTTATTTCCTGATGGTTGTGATATATCACATCACAACCAATTGAATTGCTCTAATTTTTCCACATTCGATTCGACCTTAAATGAGTCGACTACATTAATGTACAATTCCCACAGTGATAAGTTTATTTTGAAATCTGAACCCTTATCGTATGAACACCAACATCACCACACTCATCTCTATCACCAGCAACATTTGCAGCACATGCAACTCCTGGAATCTTCCTCTCCACTTGATGGCCCATCATGGTGTTCAACAAATTTTTCCTGTCGCAAGCAGTTTAATAGTTTTCAAAACTCTTCGTCTGTGGACTATAATTGCCAGAAATATAACAATAGCAGCAACAGTATGTAACTTTGAAGTTTCCTTTGATTTTGTCAAGGTTGTGGGTACAAAAACTGATACATTTGCAATATTTATTATTAATGTGGTTGTGGGCTTAATATATATTTACATATATAAGTTAATTAGTTTATTTGCTAAAATTTGCAAACGATTAGTATTTTCTTAAAATTTAGACAACATAATGAATTTTTAATGAAATACGATTATATAAACGTAACATCTATGCATTGCGACCTGGTGTAAATTATCCTTTCTATTAGTTTCTTTTAAATACGCGTGTACGAGGGCAGTCATAAGACTGGCCGACACAATAATAATTTTCTTAATAAATTATACAGTAATACCCTGTTAATAACGCCTAATATAATTATATACTTTGTTCGGATTACTAAATCATTCGGCCTATAGTTGAAAACAACTTTAGAGCTAAAAACGTAGTTATTACTATTTTTTATAATAAAACACTCAGTTGCAAAACGAAAATCTTCTTAAATATAAATACGGCACAAATTTCTCTGTCGTGCACTTTAAGTATCCTATCGCCCACCAATGCAAGGTTATGTTAGGAGAAAAATGAAGAGTGCAGCCCACTTGGGTCCAATATAATGATCCCCTTGTTCCCCTTGTGCTACTTGTAAAGTTGGAAAGAAATAGAGCATAGAAGGTTTAGAGGGGGAAAAAAGTGAAAAAGGTAAATTTAGAATGGAATATAATGTATTGACAGAGATATTAGTTGCAAGAGGAGAGGAGAGAGTGGGTCGAGAATGGGTCATGTGTGAGCACACGGCATAGGGGAGAGTCAGCGGCCATACCAAAGGCTCAGATTTTTGAGTCTCATTACCAATATCTTAGATAGTAAACTGCATAATCTGCAAATAAAGTGCAGACAGCAATGCTCCAGAGATGCAAAATGATTTCCTAGTCCTCTTCATGGGTTCCAAAATTGCAGTTTTCGATCAGTATGGCCAAGAGATTTTTCAATTGCTGCCTAGTGAAGTTTTCATGAGGCTTTTAGTTCTGTGAGGACTTAGGCGATATATTGATTTGAAATATCGTTTAAAGGATAGTTTTGTGTATATATTGCTGCTTTATTGCTACATACACAGAAAAAAGTATTCACCAATTAATGTTTTCAATTAATAATTTAATTGATTCAATTCAATTTTTAATGGTATTAATAAATTTGAGTGGAAAAACTTAATTGATATTATCAAATTGTTTATAGGTGAAAATTTAATTAATTTTTTAATTAATATTACAAATATTTTAATTAATATTACAAACTAGTCATGACTAAAAAAAAGCAAACTAGTTTTGCAGAAAATAAGTTTAAAGTTCTCAATTTACATAAACTTCAATGAAAATATAAAAATATTTTCTTTTCTCAAGACAAATAAGCAGTCGCATTCAAGTGGTTTTTGTTTTTGCTTCTTGTCACGACAAAATAGTTGACTGAACCTGCAGAAAACTTTTAAAAGCAAGACATTTTGCTTCATTTTTCATTTCATTTCATTTTGCATATAGACTGTTTCTGATTTTACTTGCGAAAATAAGCAAAAGCAACAGCAAATCAAATTCAAACTTTTGAAATCGTCGACTGTTCTTTTTTTGGTTTGTTTTTAGCAAAACATTAGTAAATTTTTAACTGTTTGAGAAAGCCAAAGCAGCGAAAAGTAACAATTTTACGACTTTTGCTACTTCGACTTAAGTTATTTAAGCACTAGGGCTACATCACCTTTTTCGATTGCAAAACAAAAGTAAGTTAATTGGTTTTTATTATTATTGTTCGAACTTCATTTGTTTCTATATTTTTTATTATTTGATTAGGCCAAAGTTCGTAAGCCAAATTACATGTGATAATTGTTAATGAACAAATAACACCAAAGTTAATTGTTAATATGCTGACAAACATGAGTAAAACCGGTAGGTTGTTCCGTTATACTCGTGTTTTCGAAGGCCACTACATCTTCATCATCCGCGTTCTTGGTATTTGGTCCACTGTGTGTGGTGTCAGTTGATGTAGATTTCTGCTTTATATACTCAAGTTTTCAGTGCAAATGGAATATATGAATTGTTTTGATTCATATTACAATTTCGTACTACAATTTGTTGAAAGCTGTTTTTTTTTGAAAGCTCAGTTTTACCATCTCTAAATTAACGTTGTAGTTGGTTCTTTACTAATTATGTATATGTTATTTAATTTAGCTTACAAAGCGATACGAAATTTAGCCTAATCAAATAAGAAAAGTAAGTTAATTTTTAAAGGCTAATAAATTTAAGCGTATCTGCTTAAGGGTTTATGATCTCCCCATAATTTAAAATAATTCTATACATATTTTAAAATGTGTCAAACGTTATTATCAAATAAAACCATATACAACCAAAATATAAGTAATTTCTTGCTTAGCATCTCGGTATGGACTGTAGTTAAATTTTTAGAAAAGCTCTTAAATGTAACTTTCATATTTAAGCCTTTCTCTGCAAAGCTGCATTATCCAATTTTTGAAATTGAGTGGTTAAAAAATAGGATTGCTGACAGCACAAGTCCCACTGTGAGTCATGCGAACTTGAAGACGTCAACTTTTGTAAAGTGTAAAACGCGTGGCGTGAAGTGCAGAGTGCGCAGAAGTTATGAAATGAGTAGAATACACTGAAATACTAGAAATGAAATATACTCGTAGTTAGCAACAGTGTTCTGCTTTCCTAAGAAATTGTGAGATTGCAAAAGGCACAATTTTAATATTATATTTTTCTATTTTTTTAAAGCAGCATGAAATACTCCGTTTTCGAAAGTTATTTTAATATCTTAAAATAAGCTCTTAATAAAAAAGAGTACAGTACTTGTATGTGCATGTAATAAGACTTTAATTACTTCAGTCACGCTGATTTTTTTATTTTATATAAATATGTATTCCTTTTTTCTTGGATTTTTCCTTTCTCGCTTGATTTTTTTTTCGTTAAAAAAATGTTTGTAAATTAAGTATTTATGCTAATTGCAGTATTTTCAATTTCTATTTATTGCCAAAGAGGAAATAACCATACAGTATTGCATACGGCAAATCTACGAAAAGTAAAAATGGAAATAAGTGATAAATTCTTAAGCAAAAATATACAACTTGTATTCATGCCGACAAGCATATTAACAAAAAATATTTATGTATGCATAATTTGTTATTATTTTTTCTTTGAATATTTTTTGCCTTTTTGCGGAAAATAGAAGAACTTAAATCAAGGTGCCATGAGACAGTTGACAGTCTTTTGAAAATGACTAAAATATACAAAAAAATGCAATTTTCTGCGAAAGGAAAAAAATAATATTGGCACATACTGAAAATATGCTCGTGATTAGCTATTAACATAAATGCAACAACTATGCACGTGGTTATTATTATTTTTATCTGATTTTTTTGTCTAGTCTTTAAACAGTTCAATTGCTTGCATTTGGTTAAGGGCCTATTGAAATAGTTGAATGGATATTTAACAATAAAATAGTTTTTCTTATTAGTTATTATATGAAGTTGAGCATATTTTTTCATTTCATTTTAATCACTCAAGTAACGATATTCATATGTTTCCAAATAAGAACTTTTCCAAGGCGAATCCATATCAAGTGATCCCAACAGACCAGATGACTCTTTTTGCAGCTAGGAATATGAATATTCCTTACAGCCAAACCTTAATTAGAGCGTTGAGCACTCTAGTATATTCAAAGTGTATTTCATATGTTTAAAGTATTTAGCAGCGAAGGACTATGAGCACTTAAAAATATACAGAAGTAAATAGTCTTAATTTAAGTAACTGCGAATAAACATAATATAGCGCAACCAATTCGTACGCTCACATATTTTATTTCAAGCAACTAGGATTAAAGCCGATTCCAACATGCAAGCGCATCTTTACTTCGTTTATGCGAAAAATTAAAATACTCTACAACTAAAAATAAAAACGCACATGCTTATCAAAAGCACTGACTCTCTCACTCATACTAACGCTCTGGGTATGTTTATACTCAGGCTATGAATATTTAATAGGACAAAAAAAGTACGCTGATACGCGGCATATTTACTCATCATTCAATACCGTATACATACATTGTTGTATATTAAATGGAATGGGAAATATGTGGGTGTATATGTGGCTGTTTGAAAACATACGTTATATGTGTGTGTGTAAATAAAATAGCCCTGTATATATGCATGTGTAGCTGATTAATAGTCAGGGTATTTTTATAATCACGCTTAGTTATAGTTTTTTGTCCTGCGTAATTTAAAAAATGTGTATAAACATAGTTGTTGCGTATTTAAAGTTATAAGTGTTCGAATTTTTCTGATGTATATTAGTAGCCCTTCACTGAACTATACCGAGTTCAACAGATACTAATCCTAATGTAACATCAAAGCGCCCTCCTTTGTCGCTATTGTGCAGCAGAATAATCGGCGAAGTAAAATAACCAATAAAATTAAATGGCTACTAACTATAAGTACAGCTCCAAAAATTTAATACGCCTCATTGACACCAGAGGCGCTGCAACTCTGCATTATTAAAATAAAAAAATAAAAATAAAAAACGTGAAAAACGCCGAGTTGTAAAAGAATGAAGCTTTCCTCTATCTCTTGCTTCAGCACCTGTCACCTCTATCACTATGCCTTTCCTAAAGAATGTAAAACACGTTTTAGTAGTAGCAGGCATTCAATCCCTGAGTGTTACTTAGTACTTAAAACCATACTTTTTTTATTCTCTGGTACGTATCATGCTGCTTACGCAACGCTCTAATTTAGTTGGCTGTAAGATGTCAGCACACACTTTTCAGTACCTTTTTTTGACATCCCAAGTATTAAATTTTTCAAATCGAATTGAGGCAAGTCTACCTCATATGAATGTTATTATTTTAATTCAACTTTTATTTAATTAATTTTTTATAACCCAAAAAATCTTCAATCAATGCTTGCTGCTAAACGCTATTACACATTTCCTAAAGAACAATTATTACGTTATAAAAATGTAGAAATTAATAAACAATATCAGCTGCAATACAAAAACAACGAACATCCAATCAAAGCGAAAAACAAAACGCCAACGAAATATTGTATAAGTTAGCGACACCAACCAAATCAATTTGCAATAATCAGCATTTAATAAATTAAGAATTTCTACACGCGTATCCGGTCTAATTACAAACTGTCTACTTGCACTTGTTTCGTGGGAAAGCTATTTTGTTGGATCAGCATTTGAATATTGGCGCATGTATTGCAATATGATCGGACAACCAAAAAGCCAAGTAGAAGAAAGGAAAAACGGGCAGTCTTGGTTGCGAGCTTCTTCGGTTCAGTTTATAAATTTAATTTGGTGAATAAAGAATTAATTGTTTGATTTGAAATTTAAAATATAAAGTGAGTTATTTAATTAATTGGCGCTGTTGGTTGCGCCTTAAATAATTTTTTTATCGAACTCAAGTGCAGATCCTTTAACTGGCGCCCGAGCAGGGACCCGCTTAAAAAACTGCGGAGTCCTTTAAATAAAAAATAATAAAATAATTTAAATAAAAAATAAAGATACTGCGATTCCTACGGGACCCTCCAGGATCTTCAAATTATAAATCAATAAGGTTATAACTGAATGAAACGCAAGCTCCTCCTTCGCCAACCGGGTATTTCTGGTGATTCATAACCAAAACTATCACTTAAGATTACCCGAGCGAAAGTGAAGTCATCCGTACCTTAGTAGGTGCCCACGATTATAAAAGCGGGCTTCCAAAAAGGAATCGCACGGACCTTCCGTGAGGAGAAAAAGGTTCTCCACTTGAGCGCGTCGCGGTCACGCAACCAAGACTCACTCAAGGAAAAGCAAATTATTCTTCCTTAAAAATAAAGCAAAAATCTAATAAAAGTCGAGAGAATAAAAAATAAACTAGTCTAGATACCAAAAGAAGAAATAAAAAAGTTTTAATTGAAATTAAAAAGAAATTGATCTAAATATCAATAGAAGAAAATAAAAAGAATTTAATTGAAATAAAAAAAATTGATCTGAATAACAAAAGAGGAAAAAAAGGAATTTAATTTAACCAAAAGTAGTGAATAAAGGAAAAAATTATAAAACCTTTTTTTTTTACGAAGAAGAAATAAAAAATTTAAATTAAATTGAAAAGTGAAGAGAAGTAAAGAAAATTATAATTTTTACAAAAAAAAGATATAAGAAAATTTGAATTGAATCAAAAGCACTATATGAAATTTTTCTATAAATTAAAATAAAAAAAAAGCGAATAAAAGGAAAATTATTATAAAGTATTTTTTTTGCAATAGAAAAAAGAGAAAAAAACTATAGAAAAAAATTATAAAAAATTTGAAAATTAAAGCATACAAAAAATAAATAGCTCAATAAAGAAGAAGCAAAAATTATAAAGTGAAAGAAATAGAAGTGCAGTGAAGTGAAAAAAAAAGCTGAGAAACGTTGCCGTTATCATCAGGTGAGTCCAAGTGTCCTTTTGCCACTTATATAATTTCTCTATGGAAGATATACAAGGAAATCTTACTACCCTTACGGGGGCAGTAAACCGTCTCTTGCAGGAGATGAAAACAATCGAGTTTAGGCTTAAAACAATTGAAAGAAATAGGGACGTTGAAGAACTAAAAAGAAGGTTAGATTCAATGATTCCTACAGAATCTGATCAGGGAGAAACAGTTTCAATTTCACAGGCCCCAAGAAATGAAGACGAGCTTAATTCAATATGTAGGCTTCCAGACAGCGTTAAGGAACTTAGGACATTTGATGGGAATCCACTAAACTACGTGTCCTGGGTCCATGCGGTAGAAATGGTCCTGAAAGATTTCGAAATAGTTAGGCACAAGCCTATTTATAGGTCCATTTTGCAAAGTATACGTCAGAAAATAGTCGGCGAAGCTGATGCCGCTTTAGTGTCATATAATATTTTTGACAATGACTGGAAGGAAGTAAAAAAGGTTCTATCACTCCACTATGCAGATAAAAGGGATGTTCAAACCCTCGAACACCAACTGAACCAACTTTCACAGGGGTCGTCAAAGGTAGATGAGTTCTATTCAACGGTAAACCATCAATTATCCCTTATAATAAATAAACTAAAAACAGAGACCTATAGCGAGGAGACGATAGATGCATTGGTTACTACACATAGGAACAGGGCATTAGACATATTTATCCGCGGGTTAAATCCAGACTTATCCAGAATGGTCATCATACAACGACCAAGAACCTTGCCAGAAGCATATTCGGCCTGCCTGGAACTTCAAAACCTTACGATGCGGAACAATATTTTGCATTCAAAATCTCAGCCACGAACGAACAATCCATCAGCTGCAGTGCCTTTCGTCAAACCATATCCGAGACCACCTAGACCTCACTTTAATTTTTCGAATAATGCTAGGTATAATTACCATCACCATGGATACTCCAATAATAATAATCGACCTGCACCATTTCCAAGGTTCCAAAATGTCAAGCCAGAGCCGATGGAAACGGACCACTCTATACAAACACGAAAAACAAATTACACGAATCGCCCCAATTACGCAGAAAAAAGAAGGGCAAGTGAAATGTTTAGAACGGACAAACAGCCGCGTGTTTTCCACCTGAATACGGAAATTCAAGATGCAGGACTCGTTCCTCAAGAGGAATTATCTATAGGTGATTTCGATTCCGCAGCAACGGAACAAAATTTTATGGAGGAGGGGCATCCAGCCTACCTTACATAGAATATACTACAGGCAACAACACTCGACTTGCGTTTTTGATCGATACCGGCTCGAACAAAAATTTTTGCAGTCCAAAACTATCAGCCGGAAGTACACCCTTACAAAACTCAGTCATTGTCAAAACACCAGCAGGAAAACTTGAAATAACTAGGAAGATAGTAGGAAAATTCTTTGCAAAATATGGAATATTTGACCCAATAACATTTTATTTATTGCCTGGTCTTAGTACCTTTGATGGTATTATAGGTGATGATAGCCTCAAGGAGCTTGGAGCAATAGTAGATAGGAAAACAAATATGCTAGTGATTAGGGATATCATTAAAATACCTCTTGCGGCGAAAGAATCAAGTAGTTTAAATTATGTGTTGAGCGAATCCATTCCAGACAAAACTAGGATGAAAATTACTGAAATAATTAGCAGATTTAAATCACTATTTGGGCCACTGGATAGCAATCAAGCAATCTCCACAAACGTTCGTGCAGAGATAAGGACAACAACACCAGATCCTATTTACTCGAAAAGCTACCCATACCCAGCTGCAATGAGAAATGAAGTAGATAGACAAATTACGGAATTGTTATCAGAAGGAATAATACGTCCTTCCAAAAGCCCTTATAATTCCCCGATTTGGATTGTTTCAAAAAAGCCAAAACCAAACGGCGAGAAACAATACAGATTAGTGGTTGATTACAAACGATTGAATGCTGTCACAATTCCCGACACGTATCCTATCCCAGACATTAACGCTACTCTAGCGAGCTTGGGTAATGCCAAATATTTCACTACGATCGACCTAACCTCAGGTTTCCATCAAATTCCTATGAAAGCTTCAGACATTCCAAAGACAGCGTTTTCAACTATGAATGGGAAGTTCGAGTTTCTTCGTTTACCCTTCGGGTTGAGAAACGCACCAGCAATTTTCCAACGAATGATTGATGATGTCCTGAAGGAACATATAGGAAAAATCTGCTACGTCTACATTGACGACATTATAGTGTTCGGATGTAGCGAACAGGAAATCCTTTCTAATGTAGAGACAATTTTCGAAAAACTAAACAACGCAAATTTAAAGGTCAACATTGAAAAAACTCATTTTATGCAAACAGAAGTAGAATTTTTAGGATACATTGTGAGTGCAGATGGAATTAAACCAGATCCCAAAAAAGTGACTGCCATCGAAAAATTACTTCCCCCTTGCAATCTTAAGGAACTCAAAGGGTTTTTGGGAATGACCTCATATTATAGGCGCTTTATAAAGGACTACGCGAAAGTAGCAAAACCATTAACTAATTTAACAAGAGGTGAGAATGCCCAGGTAAAAGCCAATCATTCGAAAAAAGTTTCAATAGAATTACAAGCCGATGCACTACTGGCTTTTGAAAAATTAAAAACTCTACTGACTACAGCGGAGGTCCTTGCCTTCCCAGATTTTGACAAACCATTTAACCTCACAACTGATGCATCTAACTACGCCATTGGAGCTGTTCTCTCTCAAGGTGAGTCTGGTAAAGATAAACCGATCGCTTATATATCCCGGTCCTTAAATAAAACTGAGGAACGATACGCAACTAACGAAAAAGAGATGCTGGCGATCGTATGGGCACTAGATAACCTAAGAAACTATCTGTATGGAGTAAAGAAGATTAGAATATACACCGACCATCAGCCCCTTACCTACGCGCTAGGTAACCGGAACTTCAATGCCAAATTGAAGCGATGGAAAGCTCGTATAGAAGAGTATAATCACGAGTTGATCTACAAACCTGGTAGATCAAACGTCGTGGCAGATGCACTCTCTAGATTGAAAACTAGTGTTAACCATATCAGTGACGTTTCCACAGACACGGCCAGCGAAGGGGATTCACAAGCAACAAGAACAGCCTCAGAAACTAGAGACGATGACATTGAATCAACAGGTTCAACCATCCACAGCGCACTCCAAGATGCATCAGACTTAATTCCCCACGTGGAGGTCCCTATTAACGTTTTCAAAAACCAGATAGTTATTAAAATAGGTCCTGAATTGCAGTCCAGCGAAATACCACACGAACACTTCCTACGTCACTACGTCTCTTCGCCTGATTGGGATGCAGAGAAACTTTCGGACATGCTAAAAAAGACATTAAATCCTAACATCGTAAATGGCATTAAGGCCCCAGAAAATTGTTTAGCGATTTTACAAGACTTGTATTTACAACATTTTTCAAGGTATAAAATTAGAATCGCTCAGAAAGAAGTGAAAGATATAAGATCAGAGAATATTCAATTCGAAATAATACAGCGAGAACATCATAGAGCGCACAGGAATGCAAGAGAAAATAGGAAGCAAATTTTAGATGAATACTACTTTCCACGCATGTATGCTCACATTAGAAAATTCGTTGAGCGTTGCGACATATGTAATAGCAATAAGTACGACAGGAACCCAACGAAACCTTTACTGCAAGACACTCCTACGCCAACCATGCCGTGCGAAGTATTACATATGGATATAATAGAAATACAAAATCAAAAATTCCTGTCCGTACTGGACAAGTTCTCCAAGTTCGTTAAGCTGTTTCATATAAGTGACAGGTCTGTATTAAACGTGAGAGAAAAATTAGTAAAAATCCTTCATTACTTTACAGCCCCAAAGATTTTAGTAACTGACAACGAGAGTAGTTTCCTTAGCCCCCTAGTAAAAGATTTCATTGAAAGACTAGGGATAAAAATTTATTTGACCCCATCGCAACGAAGCGAAGTAAATGGACAGGTAGAACGCGTCCACTCAACTCTTATAGAAATTTACAGGTGCCTACGGGCAGAAAAAGAGGAACTCAGTGTGCAAGAGCTAATATATGTAGCCGTCGATAGATATAACAATACTATTCACTCCGTTACAGGAAAAAGACCTAGTGATATATTCTTTAACAGAATAAAAGCATCCGATATAAACAAACTGTTTGAAGCCCGCTCTAAAATTAACAAGGATCTTAGGGAGCTAATTAAAAAGAACGCTAGGGAAAGGAACAAGCGTATGAATAAGAAACGCACGTCTCCAAGAAAATTTAGAAAAGGTGATACGATCTTTGTTAAAATTAAAAACGTCAAAGCTAAAAACAAACCAGTTTTTAGGAAAGAGATTATAGAAAAGGATAACAGGGTCACAGTACGCACGGTAAGTGGTAAAAGGATTCACAAGGCTCACATAAAAAATTTGAAACAAATTCCATAAATTATCAAACATTCTATTTCTTTCACAAGATTTTTTTCTAGAATTCAAAATAACGCAATTACTAAAAATATATAAAGCGCTCTATAAAAAATTGGTGAGTGCCTCAGGCACTGGGGTTCGACTCCCTAAGGGCAGCGCTCATTACTATTATAAAAATGCCGATATACATAAATTGAAATCAATATAGATTTGAAATTAAATTATATAAAAAAGGGAAAAGAGTAAACTCTTTACATACATATATAAAAATCTATCATTTAATTAAAAAGATAAAATTCAAAAAAAAAAAAAAAAAAAAAAAAAGAAAAAAAAAAAAACGGCTTTGCCAGAATTACACTAAGCACTTATGTTATTTAATAAAATAATTATTTTTCAGGAAAAATGATTTCCAAAATAAGTATTCTCCTTATGGGTTATATTTTTACTCTACACGCTGAACAAATTTTTCACTATGACGTCCCTATTGTTACTGTGAGAGCTGGCAACGCTTGGACGATTAATGGCAATTTTAAATTGGTTCACGTCATCAACCTGGATGAATACGCAACAATTGCGGACAATATAACAATGCTGGTCCAGAAACACTTGCCGCCCGGCAAGACTAAGGAAATAATTGATTACCATCTGACGCAGGTGCAAGAGAGACTCATCGAGCTAGGAGCCATACGGGCCAGAACCCGAAGATCAATCGATTGGATAGGATCCGCATGGAAGTGGGTCGCTGGCAATCCGGACGCTGCAGATTGGAACTCTATTTTAAAAAGTCAAAACGCAATAATTGATAACAACAATGAACAGTACAAGATTAACGCACAAATATTGAACACCACGAATGAAATTGTTCATAAAACGAATGATCTTATTATCAAAATGAACGAGATTAGTAATGGCAAAGAGGCCGAGAGAATTGGACAGAACACTATGAACCAAGTTCTCATTCTAAAAGATATGATTAACGAAGTGGTAAGAGCTTGTCAATTGGCTAAAAGTGGAATTATCAACACAAACTTATTGAATAGAGCTGAGGTCGAGGATACTATTTCCGAAATGGAAACACTTCCATATGCTAACGCCATCGAAGCTATTGAACACGGGAATCCATCCATATATACAAATGGGTCACTATTGCTATATGTCCTTTCCATTCCAAAGCTGAAAAAGGACTTTTATCACCGACTCATCGCTAGAACAACAATAAGAATGGGTAGACAAATTGAATTGCCATTTAATGAAATACTGATAAGTCAAAATGAAACGTTTGGTGTGAAAACCCCCTGTCTAAACATCAACAAAGTAACAGTCTGTCAACAAACATCTCTAATCAACCTGGCTGAAGAAACATGTATACCACGCCTGCTCAAAGGAGGAATTGCGAACTGCCGCTACAGGATGACCAAGACGCATGTAATAGAAATGTTAACAGCCGATATTATTTTCCTAACAAATTTCGAGGGCGTCCTTAAAACCCAAACACATACAAAAACGCTCAATGGAAGTTACCTGATACAGCTGTATAACGAAAGCATACAGATCAACAACGAAACATTCTCCAGCACATCTGTTTCGAGGCTACAACCACTTCCCCCTGTCCTAACCAACGTGGCTGATCAAAAACTACTGGTAGACATCGACCAAGTCCACAATTTAAGTTTGCACAACGTAAACAAGCTTCAGTATCTTGGTTTGAAATTGAACTTGTCACTTGGAACACATATAAGTATCGCGATTGCGATGGGTATTTGCGTTGGAGTCCTGTGGCATAGGATAACTAGGAGAATCAACCTACCAACAATCAAATTTCCTCAGACAGCCGATCCTACCACTAAACCAAGGAATGTGATCTGCGGGACGCAGATATTTAAAGAGGGAGGAGTTAGCGACACCAACCAAATCAATTTGCAATAATCAGCATTTAATAAATTAAGAATTTCTACACGCGTATCCGGTCTAATTACAAACTGTCTACTTGCACTTGTTTCGTGGGAAAGCTATTTTGTTGGATCAGCATTTGAATATTGGCGCATGTATTGCAATATGATCGGACAACCAAAAAGCCAAGTAGAAGAAAGGAAAAACGGGCAGTCTTGGTTGCGAGCTTCTTCGGTTCAGTTTATAAATTTAATTTGGTGAATAAAGAATTAATTGTTTGATTTGAAATTTAAAATATAAAGTGAGTTATTTAATTAATTGGCGCTGTTGGTTGCGCCTTAAATAATTTTTTTATCGAACTCAAGTGCAGATCCTTTAACTTATATACTCGATATCTAAGTGAAATGCATCATCACTATCATGTGAACTTTGTTGGCCGTCCAAAATAATAAATAATATACATAAGTATACATACATGTATACATACATGTGTATGTATGTAAATAAATGCATACATGCTTGAATGAATAATTTGTGGATAAATATAAAATAATTTTCAAACATTCTCGATTTGTATATTAAAATGCAAAGAGAAAGAAAAAAAAAGAGCTTGATATAAAAATAAAACAAAAGCAAAAAACGTAAAATCGAAATTATTATGACAAAATAATGAAAACATTTTTAACTACAAGTTCTGACGCAGGTGTTTAATTTAAAACTAACGGTTTGTCAATTTGATAATTGTTTGTTTATGCATGTCTTTATACATACGTACATACATACATATATAGAGATGTAATTTTATGATAATACAAAAACATAATACACAATCACATACACACGAGTACATACAAACAAGTACTTAACGAGGCAGATGATAGTTGTGCTTTAATTGCTGCGATGTCCAAATGAAGATTTTTATTTTAGCCTTAAATAGAAATCGCTTAAGACTGGTATTTTTTTGTTACTGACCTTCGGCAAAATAGTTGTAAAACATTCTCACACTAGTCAGAACTGGGCGCTGCACGTTAGGTCCGTTGTGGCTGTGCATATGTGATGTGTTCTAATGATTTTGCCTTTCCATAGAACAGGGACTTTGAGAAAAAGATTCCATACGATTCTAAGTAACCTCCTCATAGAAAAGAACAAAGTGTAAAGAGTACACAAGTGTATAAATAACAGTCAACTGAGAAGCAACACATTTGAAAAGTGAGGAATAGTTAATCAGGCTTATCCTAAATAAAATTTCACATGAAAATTTCCGAACGTGTGAAAAATCGATATCAAAAAACTTCATACGATTGTAAAATAATCTGACAATTTATGAAGAAAATAATTCACATAGATTTGTCTGTTAAAAAGGTGAAAATATGTTAGTTTTTAATTTTACTGGAAGTGATTAAACGAAATTAAAATCCTTGTGAACGAGAATTTGATTCGGAAATTTCCACATGTGGAATTCATGATAAGGCTGAATATGCTTCTTAGTTACTGTTGGATTGCCTGAGTCAGCAAGAAAAAGGACACGATACTAATTTATGGGCCATTATTAGTGCACTTCTGTATTAAATATTAGTGATGCACTTGCCTATTATCGGCTCGCTGCTGAGACAAAACAATAAATTGTAATTGCAACTGCCAAAGAGCGGCACTATCATGTGTGTATTAAAACAAAAGCAATAACAACAAAATCTATCTTTCGTCTTTATTAATTTTTTTTGTTTGGTTTCTTTTTATTGTCATCGACGTCGCTGTTTGTCGTTGTAGATTATAAAAATGATGGGCGATTTCGTCATAAATAGCAAAAATATATAAACAAATCATTGGTTGCCATCAACATCATCATCATCATCCTCTTAAACGTTTGGCAACTGCATAAAAAATATAAGAAAAAACTTAAAAAAAAACATTTTGTTGCTTAAAAGCGAACAAACATTTAAGTGACAGACACACTAAACAAACACTTTGTACAGGTGACTGACTAAATGAGTGTTTATTTGTCTTAAAACAGTGTACGCAGAGTGACAAGGAGTAATAAACGTCATAATATTTTAATACCGTAATTATGTAAATATCAGACTAAAAGGGATCAACTCAAAATCTATAAATTTTCCATACAGACAAAGAATTATTTATAGTTGCATATATATATGTACATACTTTTATATGGACGCTTTTTATCGTTTTCTTACAGAAAGTGAAAACTGCAAAGTTTCAAAGAACAAGTGCGATATATATACATATGGGCATTTCCACGGGAAAGTCCAATGTCCACAGGAATGTAATTTTTTTGTCGCCACGTGCTACAGCAAACAATTAAGCTTGTGTTTCGGAACAATGTGACTCGATTATTCTTAAAATATAACCTAATGTAGAGCTGTTGACTGACTGCACAAATATATAAAGAAGTAAAAAAAACTTTCGTTTTCTTAAAAAAAAAACAAACATATTTGTTTGATGTCGCACGCGACTAAAAGTTGATATTCCTGTGGACATGCCTATATGTATATGTACATATATATGCACACAGGTTTGAAGAGGTGTTCGTAAATATAATATAAACATTTTGACCACGTGTAATAAACACGTTAAAAAATTGAGTAGAAATTAACACTCATATAAAAAGAATAATTGAAAAATAAACATCATAGTCAAGCTTTTAAAAATGCTATTTTGAATTTTTAATTTAATCATAATCAAATCCCCTTCATAACATCCGTTGCGTGTACTTTTCAGTTTGATTTCCTTCCATACACTCACTGCCTAATGATGCCATACTTTCGTGCCTTATGTCAATAATTTAAAATAAATTTTTTGCTTCTTTTTTCCCTTTTCATATAAATCACTCATACACATAAATTATTTTTACGTCAAAGGGGTTTTTTTGCATTGTTGCAACATGTATGAGTCCATTTGTGTGCCGAGGAAAATAATCTAAAAATCTTGTTTTATTTTTAATATTTTTTCCTTTAGCGACTGCAAAACTATGACGCCGCTAGTTTGGCATCACAGCAACTTACAAACAGTCCATCCATCCATTGACTCAAACACAACCAAAATCTACAATAAACGTGTGTTTTTCATTGATTTTTTTATTTGTTTATATTTTTGCTATAATAAATTTTCACATGATGACTATATTATAGTTTTATATTGAAATTATACTATAATAGAATTTCGAGAATGTAAACATTTGCTTAAAACACTAGAGGAATATTCAACAATGTATGAGATTATTTCTTTTGCATGTTTAAACATGTTTAAATATAAATTTAACTTGCATTTCGTAAATCAAGAAAGTACAGTATGTTAATTTATATTTTCCTTTGAAATTTCCATAATCACAACAACGCCGTTTTTAAGTCTATAATTCCTGGAGAGAAAACAAGCTACAGCAAAACACATCGTGCCAAAGCCGCCGGAAAAGCTTAAGCAACATAATTTTTTAACCTCATTTTTTACGAAAATAATGAGGTTCGAAAATTACGTCGCTTCAGTGTTCTATTCGGCTGTTCCGAATCTTAAGTACCCTTCACCAAGTAAATACATACATACATGCAAAAATACATAAATTTTGTGTATTTTGTGAAAGAAGATTCATTAATTTTGTTCTCTATTGCAATTTATAGTGATCTGTGATTATTTGTCGACTTAAAAATGTACATGTAAAGATTTTTTTTTTCGATATAAGCAACGCTTGAATATTTTATTCTGCATCCTGTATTTAAGAACTGTCTTACATTATTAATACATATTTTTTATTTTTAAAATGAATGAAGAAAAATTAATTGAAGAGGACTTTTACAGAGATCAGCTCTTTTCAAGGGCGATTTACTCATCCATATGTTAAGCATATTTAAATATTGGATTCCAGCAGAATTTCCGGGATAGCAAATGGAAGATGTCCAATGACTTAAGCATTTCAAAGTTTTCTTCAATTACTCAAGCCTAATATGATTTAATTCAAAATTGTGATGAAAGCATATGATAAACAACATATCACAATGCTTTGTAAAACTAATGGGTGCTCATAATTTACATAGAAGCAACAAAAAGTTATGCTTTATGCCTCCTGATTAAAGGTCTTTTTAAAATATAAAATATGTTTAATAAATACAGAAACATATTTATTTTACTTAGTTAGTATTATATAAAAACAACTCAACTTTCCAGCCCTGTAACCTTCTTTTTGATTTTGCAGATTTTCAATCATCAACCTCTGTCTTCCTAAAATATAAAATATGTTTAACTAATAAGCAAAATCTAGCCCAAAACAATTTAAAATTTTCCAACCCTGCAATCGTCTTTTTAATTTTGCTGATTTATTTCAATCTTAAACATAAAATGGGTTTCATTATTGAGGAAAAAAAATTAGTTTAAGCTGGTTGCTTTTATATACCAAATACAAGTTTAATAAGTTTTCCAGCCCTGAAACCATCTTTTTGATTTGGTGATTTTCAATACCAATCCATCCCTTTCTAAAATGTAAAATAAATTTAATTATTAAAGAAAAAATAGCTTTAGTTAGTTACTTTTATATAACAAAAATAAGTTTAAGTTTTCCAGCCCTGTAACAATTTTGATTTTGCTGATTTTTAATATCAATCTATGTAGGACTAACTCTGACGCATCAGTACAAGACCCAAAACTCTAGCTTCCTTTTTATTTGTTGTTCCTGTGTATCAAAGATTTTTCCAGCAGAAAATCCTTAGCTAAAATGCCAAACGGCGTAACTAACAAAAATTCAAAATTGAGTTTTTGATTTATTATTATGAATGACATTAAACTACATGTTTTGACCCAATTTTACACTTCTGTGATATAAAATTACAATTTTATTTACAAAAAACAAGGGGACTTAACTACATATTTCCTTAGTTTCTTTTTTAGTTTTTTGCTTCTCCTGTAAAATTATATTTTTGTTAGTTACGCCTTTTTGCATTTTAGCTAACGAAATATATTTAAAGAGTGACTAAGTATTGGAGCAATAAGAGATACTATACACAACAAAATCTGTGCAGTCCATTTGCCAAAAACAACAAATTAAAACCTTTTCAAACAAAAGTCCCAGTATTCCGGTTTCTACTTTATAATAAAAAAATTAAATTGGGTGGTGCAAAAAGTTGCACAAACACCACATTCGTATGTGCATTAACAATTTTTGCATAAATTTAAGTAGATTCAATATAAGTAGAAATATAAATATGTAATTTAAAAAAAATATATTTTATTAAAAATTAAATTGATGTCGTCATTGGACTTTTTTCAAACACTTTTTTACTTTTAAAGACGTATGGCACACGTTTTTTTTCTCAGTACATATGTAGACTGACACTGCTGCTACTTATAGATTTATCATTGTCTTCATGAATGATGGTGTGAGAGTGCTTGTGTTTGACTGAGTTTGTTACACTCTTGCACACTTTTCATTTTGGATTTGTGCAACATTGCAACCAGACACAAATATTACATGCAAGTTTAGTGGAATATTTGCTTTCGCGCCTTTATTAAATATTACACAAATATTTAGATGTCTGCAAGGTGTTTAGTTTTTTTTTTTTGTATTTCTCTTCTTAGGCTTTATTTTACTTGGATGGATTTTAGCGCACAGCCAGTAGTTATTTTTTTATTATTAACTCATCAAAAATTTAATGATACCAGTAAAAATAATGTTTAATTTGAATATTTTACTGTTAAAAAAATACATATTGAATTAATAATCATGCCTGTATTATAAGTTAAGTGTTTGGGCTGGCAAATGTGATGTGTTTGTGTGTGTGTGCGTGTAAGTGTGTCGTACGATGCGTATGAGTTACGCCATTGCATGGACAAAAACAAATATTGCGCATATGCAGCGTTGCCAGAATTGATGATTTATCATAGTATTTTTGAACAAAATTTTTAATACATAATATCGCTGCTTTATTGTATTATTATTGTAGAAAATAACTTTTAAGTTTTTAATTTACATAAAACTTGATATATGTATATCAAAAATATATTTTCTTTTCTCAAGAGGTGCGTGTACAAGGATTCTGTATGAAATTTTTATTCAAGATTAAATATGATATAACAATTTTTTCTGTATTATCTGCTCCAAAAACTAATTTTTTTAGATATTTATATTTTACAATATAGGAGCGATATATGATTTTTAAGTTTTTCTTTTAAGATTGAAGTTTTGGCTCTAAAATATTGTTTTAAGTAAGACTTTCAAGCTTTCTTCTTCTACAGATGTGTGGCCTGTCGTAGATTACTACAAATCAACTTTAGTAGGCGTTATGAAATAAGGGTAAGAAAATAAGCCCCAAACAAGAAATTAAATAAGCCACAATAAAAAAAATCAAAATTTAAAATTAAAAAATAAATAAATTTTTGTTTCATAATATTTAATTTAAGATCATATGTGTGTCAATTTAAAGTTATGTAAATGTGAAATTTATTTGCTGGTGGTTAAGCGATGTCTATACGCATTTCATTGTTGCTTTAACAAATCGTCAGTAAACTTCAACCACACATTTTGAACAGTCACAAACCTCTTATCTTATGCACAGACTTTCATAAACTATTTGAGAATTCGCAAATATTAATATTTTTGAAAATCACAAAAGAAAAATAAGCATTGTAGGCTTAGTAACTTATACAAAACCCAGCAAATAATTTTTATTCGATATGAGTCTATGTTATTTTTCTACACCTTTATAATAAATCTCTTGAATGTTATGTAAATGTGTTTAAAACTATTTTCTAATTTATTAAACATCGTTTGAAATTTCCAAATAATACTTGATTTTTCATGAAATTTCAGAAAATTTTTTAAATCAAACTTTTTTTATTTGCTAAAAGAAGCGCTATAGAAGAACGACTAATATATAAAATATTTAAAAAAGCTGTAGCTTAAATTTCTGAAGCAGTTTTGGCACCTTTTAATCCAATATGCTTCTACAGTCCTTCTATTGATGAAAGAAAAATTTTTCATGCAACTCATTTCATGAAAACATGCTTAATGTATAAAAGACTTACCACTGTTCTCAAAAGCCAGAAGGTCGAATTGTATAAAATCATAAAAGCATGAAAATCACTCCAAAAAATTACTGCTTTTCATACAAAATTTCTACTCTACTCAAGGTGTTTGACTGAGTTGTAGAAACATGGGTAAAATATATATAGTTTTTCAAAACATGCTATTTAGACAGCTTTTCATTTTGAGGTCGTAGATGAATTTCCTAAATCAAAAAAATATCTAGCCAATTTATTTTAAAGCCTGACTTTACTTGATCTCTATAAAATTATTTAAATTTCTCGCATACCATTTCTTTGATTTTTAAGTCCGATTCGATACCCGTAACAAGTCTGATTATCTTTTGTTTTGTTGCTCAGGCTGAAGTTCTTCTTTTTCAGGAATCTAAATTAGATGTCAAAATTTTATATATATATATTTTTTTTTAATGAATAATTGTAAACATTTTGACAAGCACTAGTGGAAAGGAACAATAGGCTGTTTCTGAAGGCCACTACACCTTCACTATCGGTCTTCTTGCATTTGTTTCAATGCAAATTTTAGCTTTATATATATACATATTTTTTAGTGCAAATGCAATATGTGAATTATTTTGGTTTAGCATATTACAACTTTTTACAGCTTTTTTATAATTAAAGCTCAAGTTTACCATCTTTTATTTACAAAAGTCTTGCCATTGTTATTTTTTCTTGACTAATTGCGCATATGCCTGTTAATTCACATAATTTTGTTCTTAATAAGACAAACATTTTTGGTTTGATACTTTAAGTATGTACATTTGGTTACTTGGCTTCATGCCAATAACTATTAGTTTTAGGTAATTTTTGATTATCTTTTCTCTTCTAACTGAATGAAAAAAATAAAGTAAGATCAGTAACTTGCTATAGCGGGAAGTTTAAAACTGAAACATGCTTAACAATCATTTCATTATTCAAACTACATATAATTTTTTTTAACGTCAAATGATGATTTTACAAAATTCCTGGTAACACTGCCCATATGTATGTATGTTTGTATATTTGTCTGAGATATTGTGGCAATATGCAAAACATTCAAACGAGGGAAGAATTACTGAAAGTTGCAACAACGTTCTGTGTTTAAATTTTAATAAGATACGCAAATATTGTAACTGTCAGTTTTGGGACATGTTATCAGTATCTCAAGAGTTGTTTTGTGCTGTTGACAATATACTGGTTCTCAATCATTATTCTTCATCTTTATTTTTTATTAGCATAATATGACTGCAAAAGTTATTAAATGAATTGCAGTGAATCTATCAATTTGGTTTTATTATTTCAATTACACTATTTAAGAGCGATGGTTCCTAAACGAGATCCACCTTAAAGACTTTAATATTTTGACACTTGACTCGAGCTTAAAAGACTATAAATAACATTAATGAGGTCAAATGCCAAGTCATTTCAAATTGGTTTCTTCTCTAACAAACAGCATATCAATTTATGTCATCGATAGCTTGCATACAAATACAAAAGAAATATCATTAAACTTAATCAAAATTTGTTTGTTTGTTGCTGGTACTGAAGACATTTGCATATGCTGGTATCAAAATTATTTTTGTTTTTCCCCTTCTTTGCTTTTGTAATTATAAGATGGCATAAATCATTAAATAATTAAGCATCAAATGGTTTGCAAAAAAAAAAAAAGAAATTAATAAAATCAAAAGCAGAGTTACAAATCACCATAATATTTAATATACATAAATCTCATATTTTTAATACAAGTTAAATATACATACATGTGTTTGTATGTATGTTTGTATGTGCATTTGGTCAAAAAAGTAACAACCAGGCTCTTTGGCGAGGTTAACGCTTTTGATTTTGCACATTTTGTTTTCGTTTGCTGACGTAGAACTACACAAATGTTTATTTAAGCAATTTAAATAAATGAATATTAAAAGAAAAAATAAAATTAAATTTTATTGCAAACTAATATGTCTACTACATACATTTTATGGAGTTCAAAACGACGGCGATGATTTTTTGCAACAAAGTTTCTGTGTTTAGCATTAATAACAACGTCATAAATAACTTTTATTAAAGAAATTGCTATTATTAGCCAAACAAACTGACTGAAAAATAAAAAATACAGGTTTTAATATTATTCTTAAGAAAACTTGCTTAAAATTGCTTATGAGAAATAGTTTTGTTTTTGGTGAATTTTTTAAACATAAAAAGTTATTATGCCTAAATGTGAGGTAAATTATTTCATAAGATTTGTCTTCATGTATGCGGTGTTAATAGAAAGATCTTGACCTTGCAGTCTATCCCTGGGAGTTCTTAAGTTAAAACAGGTTTGCATAAATACGTACAAGCTCACACCTACACGCGTGCGTATATCCATACGGAAATAATCATTAAAACAGAAGATATACGAGTAAACGAGTGTACCGATGACCATCAAATATGGAGATTTGACTGAAATTCGATTTCGTAAAATTCAGTGCAAAATCAGTTTTTCCGCTATTGATTTCGCAAAGATTTTTCAAAATTATAAATAAATCTCCATGTTTTATGTTTAAAGTAAAATTTTTGGGATAACATTAATGATGTTTCTATCAATTTCTTTACAGTTTTCAAATGTCTAATTGAAAAATATGCATGCCTTTGCATAATATAATTCTCATTTAGTACACATTAAAATAAATATAATTATTTTGCATTTTCTGTTCTCAGAAGACTAGAAGTCTAGAAGTCTTGACTGATGTAAAATTATAAACATATTTATTTAACAATAATTAAATAAATTTCTTTTGAAATCTTACAGTTTTTACTTCAAAAAAAGCAGTAAAAATTCAATATAAAATAAAATAATATTAAAAACAACTTCCATTGTTATTCCTGTTATGAATTATTTGTTTGTACATATTAGTTATTAGAAAAATATTTTGAATTTTATACATACATTTGAAGTATTCTTGTGTTAATTAGTCCCGCTGTAGGCTTGTAATTTTTGTCGCAGCACTTCTTGGATATGAAATCTATAAATTTTGTATTCCTCTCCAGTTTTTTTTTCACTTAAAAATATGAAGTAGCTGCAAAAAACACATTATCTACATAACAATTTTTTAGACAATTTCATAAATTATAATTTTTTAACGAAGTTAAACTACGGCTTGTGAAATATGGAAAATAAAAAATAGAAAATTAAGCTCGTTAAAATAATTAATAAATTATCTTTATAACTTGGCTCAACAATATTAAAGTTTTATATTATAAAAAATATCATAAATAACTAAAGTTTAAGACCCTAAATTTTTTATTCGAAAGGCATAAACTTGCCCCGTAAAAAATAACAAAACAAAAAAGTGTAATGCAACGATTATTTTTATTCCAAAAAATCAATAAATAGCATTAACATTTGGAGCATATGGCCACCACAGCTGTTTTTGACTAAATACATCCTAAACGTGCAGTTCTGGGATAATTTCACGAGTAATACGAAGAATGTTGGCCTCCAAAGTATCAATTGTTGCTGCTGTGTAATGACTTCATGTACCTGTACAGAAAATAATCGATCCAATTGACATGCCTTGAAATCAAATTTTGTAACTGCATGATGGTGAAGCCACATCTTTCCACAAAAAACCATTGATCTTGGCACAGTAACGATCTCCGTTGATCAATGAGCCACCAGCGTGTAAGCCGCATCAAGTCTGTTGTGGATTGGTTTCACTCCAGTTGCGTCAATTTTGCTTATTAACAATCCCCTTAAGACAGCAATAAGCCTCATCGTTCATGGGATCAGTTTCCAATTGCTCTAGAGCCCAATCGATG
Source organism: Nowickia ferox (assembly GCA_936439885.1). NCBI lineage: Eukaryota > Metazoa > Arthropoda > Insecta > Diptera > Tachinidae > Nowickia > Nowickia ferox. The sequence continues at coordinate 98,721,273 of OW387026.1, read as the reverse complement.
AAAAAACAATACTTATGATATTCTCGTGGCTTTAATTCTTGCACTAGTTTGGTAATTCGTAGATTTGGATCTTCTTCCACGCTCGATATTCATTCGGTAGTTGGGGTGTGTGTTATTGCATCATTTATAGAGTATGTGGCATGAAATCTATACACAGTTCGACGGATGTGTTGCTCAGGTGAACGATTATGTGCGCCATAAAAACCATGAAGTCGGCTATAAGTTGCCTGAATTGATGGCTGAGCGCAATATGACAGCTCGCTTGACAGTTAATTCTGTCGTGTGACTGTTTCTGGTTTAAGCTGCGTTATGATTATTGCTTAAATCTAAAAATATACAATATTTTTGATATTTAGTAACCATGAGATTACCCACTTATGCGTGTTTCACTTTCAATAACATCGAAAGAAAAAACAACAAATAAATTTGCATAATTAATCATAATGAATATATTCGCAAAATTTTTTTTCTTTTTGCCTTTTATATTATCTCTAATTTTACATATTCAAAAGCAAGTTATATTTATTTTAACACAGCATGGATAAGCTACAAAATATAAAAGGAAATATAGACGAAATAAATAAAACTAACATTCTCGATAAATCAAATGAATAAGTTGGTTTTGATCTGTGTTAGTTTTTTTTTTTATTTTATAAGCAAGTATATGTATATACCAAATAAATTTGTCAAAAAAGAATTTACATTGGATGGCACATATAATGTATTCAAACTTATAGACCATAACTTAACATGATTGCCATGCCAGATTACAGGTAAAGAAAATGGTTATAACAATAACAGTCAGTATGGTCTCTGCAGAAAAGTATGGCTTTAAATATTTTTTTTATTGTGCATGTGAATGAACGAATTTTAATACATCCTTTTGCATTTTAGTTGACGATATGTATATAACTGTAATATTTTCCTCATATCTGCACACACAATTTAATTCATGTAATTAAATGAAGAGCCTACAATATTTTACGTATATACATTTTTCACAGTTTTTAAAGATTAATGTCATGATAATAAGCAACTATTGGGCTACTGGAATCATTTTATATACGATAACTAAAAAAAAATTTGAATGCGAAAATCTGCGGTGAACAAAACAAAAACATTTTTATATTAAACACACAATTGCTGGCCGTATACTCGTACATATACGAACAAGCATATGAATATATTATTTATATACACACAATGTATATTGCATATATTTACATAAGTTTAAACAAAATTAATTTAAAATGTTGTCATATCTTTTATGCATTTCCACTTCGCTGTTATGTCTGTTTAAAACTTAAAATAAATCATTTGTGTTAATGGAGTTTTGCATAAGATTCAGCGGCTCTAGTTTTTAAATATAAATCATAAGTTAATTTTTTTCTGCATAATTTTTTATAAAAAGTAAAACTACGGACATCTATAAATTGCCAATTCAGACATTCTTCATACAGAAAAATTAAACGCGCTATACATCGATCATTTTTCATATCGAAAAAAATAATGGGCAATACATCGTCCATTTTTCATATCGAAAATGAAACGTGCTATAGATTATCGACTTTTCATATAGAAAAATTAGGCGTATTATATACATCGTCCATTTTTCATATAGAAAAATTAAACGTGCTATAATCATCGTCCATTTTTTATAGAAGATTTCAACGTGCTAAACATCGTTCATTTTTTATATAGAAAAATTAGAAATGGTATATAAAGACACATTATTGATATCGAAAAATTAAACGTGCTATACATCGAACAATTTTCTTATTGAAAAATTAAATATGCTATATATATTCTAAAATTTTAATATAGGAAAATTAAACTTATGGGTACCACCGCATTTCATTATAGGTGACTTGCCATAACGCCATAGCCATAACGATAACCATAGAAAGCAATTGAATTTTGGTTTTTCGCTGTAACTGTTAGCAGCTTTTTGCTGATTAGACATACATATTTGTTGTTGCACTTTTAAAATGAATAAACAAATGAAAACATAAACAGCTGTTTATAGTTATGGCAGCACTAATAGGTGAAACAAATATAGTTATGCTTATGGATATGGCATTATGGTATGACAGGTCTGATTAAAACTAAAGACGCAACAAATAAAGATTTTACTCTATTAATTTTACAAAAGGCAATAATTTTTTCAAAAAAAAAAAAACTATACACATACTAAACAAATTTAAAATGTTTTTTTGCAATATAAAACAATAAATATAAACAAATTAGCAAGTATGTATGCATTTCACTTTTGTTATTTTTTAATTACGAGTATTTGTGTTTTTTTTACAATTGATTTAATTTAATTTAATGACTTCGTTGGTATTGGATAGAATACACGACAAAACGTCACATACATTTTCTCATAGGATCTACTTTTATTTTTGTATCAGTGCCTTAATAAATATTGCAAACTATTTACATATACATACATATGTAATGCACAATCAATTATAACTACTAGAAGGCATATAATTAGTATCATCGCTAGTTTGTAATCTCTCAAATTAACGACGTACTCAAAATACCACCATTCTTTAAAACCCTTTTCATTTCTCTTTTTCTCAATTCTTCACACATTTAAGTTAATGTATTTATTAAAGGTTTGTGTGTGAGTGTGTTTGTGTAAGTGCGACTATGCTTCTTTTTTTGTGTATGTAGATGTTTGTATTGTAAAATTAACGAGCTTTTTCAGTTTTGTTATTATTCGTGTCTGTAGTGTGTTGTTGTAGCTGCTTTGTTTACATTTATAAAACTATGACGTCAAAGTAAAAATTTAAAGTTTTTAATTGTTTATGGTGTATTAACAAACACACACACCCACATACGCACACACGCAATCAGACAATATTTGAATGCACACACATTGAAACGCAAGCACATACATACATACATACATGCACCTGTATATATGTAAGTTAATACACTAATGATAGGGAAGGAAAAGCGAATGTTTGAATACACTCTGGTGCATACATATATTTTCACAAATTCTCATGTAATATATTTTCCCACTAATACATACATACATACATACATACATCCCTAACAATGTTGTCAAGTGCTACTTTTGCTTCACATTAAAAGTTCCAAATTACAGGTACTTTTATATATAAACTATATATATAAAGAAATAAGTAGTTTTTTATAATGCAATAAATGGAGCAATAGTTGCATTGTTTATTCACAAGTAGTTTAAAGGAAATTTATTTAATTTATACATTGGATGGTATTATTGATTTCGCACTGAAAAGAAAATACAACAGAAATAAATATCGATCATTCCTGCGGTATAAGTTTTCAGCGAAATACTCGTAGATTTAAAACCCCTGATTTTATTAAATCTAAGGTGTTATAATGTCAGCTCTTTTTAAAAAATATTTAAAACAGGTTTTGTATTTTTTTGTGTCCCTCAGACTTTTTTGTAAGTAGTAAATTTTCTGCTTTCTTGTGTTTTTTTTTGGTTTCAATGTTTTCAAGGTTTTTTAACAATGTAACATAATATCCACTACATTAATACTTACATGTATGTACCGACGGTACATCGAATAAGTAAAAATAATTAATGTGATGATCGTAAAAGATAAGCAAGAATAGTTAAACATACTTAGGTAGAGTGACATAACTTTGTGCTAACCTGAATAGAAAATGAAAAAACGGATAAACAGAAAATGAATAGTGATACTTACAAATGTGTTTACCAAAGGTAAATCAATAATTGTATACCCAATATTTCTCATGTTCCATTTCATTAAAAATTTGCGTTAAATAGCTGATGTTAATAACAATCTCTACCCCAGTAGATAGACTTGATAAAAACTCACATTAATTAATAAAAATATTTCATTCAACAAGAATTGAAATTACTGAACTTGAGCCCGACTAAGAAATTATTTCTGATTATATTTCTTTCTTTGTTATATTTTTTCCTACTACATTTTGTCTTAACTGGCAATACTGGTAAATAAGTTTTTCATACTTTTTGTACGTATAAATGTCCTTGAACATGTTTAAGTCATTTTAGTAGGGTTTTGAATGGGTGTAGATGTATAAATAAAGAAAGTGGAAGAGAGGTAGAGTAGGAGACTCTAATAAATTAAATGAAACTTAAATGAACAACTTAAGACATTAAACCAGGAAATATTAAAAAAAAACGTTTAATTAAAATTTAAAACAGCAAATATTTAAAACTGCAGAAAAATATTAAAATTTGCATTAAATTTAAACAAGAAAAGTTTTGAAAATACAACAACTTGTGTACAAGCAGGGAAGGACATGGGTACCACTAGCAGGTCACCAATATGTATCCTCAGACCTGATGCTTATGCAGAAGTTACGAAGATCCAATCATTTGCTTTTTTCAAAAAGTTTTATTCATTATATGATGATATTTTGCATTTCTTGACTTCCCGACCCTTTTTAATACTTGTACGAGTATTTAGAAGGAAGCAAAAACTAAGTAGTAAAAAATGCAAACAATTTTATACTTCAAACAACAATTATCGTTTCAAACTTCCTCCTTGTATAAATAAACATTAAGTGATTCAATTTTAAAACCAATAAAAATAGAATTATTATACGTATTGATAGGGTAGAAATACTTAAGAAACTAAAAGCAAAATTAGATGAAAATTTCTGTTATGCGGAATCGATTTGAACACAATTAATTGTAAGAACAATGACATCAAACAATGCAACATAAAAACTGAACAACAACTGCACAATAGAAGCTATAAAAATAACAATAAATAATTGCTGAGCGTTTGTAGAGTAATTTATGCGGCAAAAAATAAACAAAAAAGAATAACGACAAAATTAGCCAAACGCACTTGCGAAAAAAATGTATGTATCTATGTATAGATTTTTTTGGGAAGAGTTTATAGTTTGGGGTGCTAAATAGCAGTGCTTACAGGTATTTTTTAAATTAATGTCGTTAACTGACCAGGAGTGAAAAACAAATCGCTTAATTTGCTTTATAAGCAGTGCTATTTTTATATCCCACATTGTGCATTTATTCACCAAAATAGTGTTTGTTATGTATTGTTGTGTGTTCACTGGGAACTAGCGACAAGATTTGATTGTTGCTGATTAACATTTTGGTGTCGTTTTTGTTGTTTGCGTACAATTAGTTGTCCACATGAATTGCATTGAAAAATCGATTTCAAATTGTTTTTTGCTTATGTTTTACTTAAAGTCAGAATATGTTTTGTCGATTGTAGTTAGTAGCGCATTTCAGTAGCACTTTAATTTGAGAAATGTGTACAAATAATGTCTATTAACGAATTGTTATGATTCACAATATAAATTCTAAATAATATTCCTTCAATTCACAAGCTAAGTTGTATCATTGTGTCGTCAATTTAACTATAGTAGTGTAAAATTGTTGTTGGTAATTTTCATGTCAACATGAAATACACTCAATGCTCAGTTAGCCGACTGTAATAGAATGTAACTGCAAGGATAGGAAACAGCTGTTTGATATTGTTATGTGAAAAGTAATGAAAATCGTTATAGTGACGTAAGCGGAATGTAAAGGCTCAGTTAGCCGACTGTAATGTAATGTAACTGCAATGGTAGGAAACAGCTGATCGATTTTGTTATGTGAAAATGAAAATGGTTATAGAGATGTAATGTAACGTAACCTACTTTTCATAGAAAAATATCGATCAGCTGTTTCCTACATTACAGTTACATTGCGTTACAGTCGGCTAACTAAGCCTTAAGAATCTGTACATTACTTTTCACGTAACAATATTGATTAGCTGTTTCCGTTGCAGTTACATTCCATTACAGTCGGCTATCTGAGCCTTTACTCTTTTATTTCATATATTTAAAAAAGTAGTATTTAGAGACTCTCAGAGAGTGATTGTATGTAGCAACCTTGTCTTTTGTCATTAACACACTTCACACTGCCTGTTCAGAATTCTAAAATAAACAGAAAGTTATATTTGATACAAGATAAACGATAGAAATCGTTGTTAGTTCAGCAATTATTTGTTGTGTTTTGAAAAAGGAACTTAAACTACTCTGATTGTAGTTTTGTAATTCTCAATAATTTATTGAAAATTTGTCTATATATAGTGTATACACTTTGTGTCTTTTTTTAATTATGGTTGAAGTCCATTGATGAGTTGCTTTATCAGCAACGAAACGCATCTAGATGTGCTTAACCAACATCAAATAAACTTTTTTTAGTGTTTAATCAAACATTTTTATTATAAGTAGTTTTTTTATGTCTCTTTTAATTTGAAGCTTTGCTTACATTATTGACAATTCCCGATCTATCACAATCGTATTTTTCTAATTTTTAGGTAACTAAAGAAATTTGCCACACATTATACTAATTTAAATTACGGTTGCATTGCCAGCTGATAAGCCAACTGAATTATGGTTGCCAGAAATATGCAACGACCATGGACGTTGCATATTTTTCTTAGTGTATTAACTGTTATCTTTACAGCCATACGTACACAGAAAAAAAAAAAGATTTGTAAATATACTTAATTTATTTGTGAATACAATTAAAATATTATTTAAAAAAGGCACCTACAACGATTTTTTTTAAATACAAACACACATTTATAACATTAGAAAACAAAACCAACTCAATTATTTCCAATTAAAATGATTGTGTTATTGAGTTGTTAACGGAAAACAAAAATTTTTAATGAATTTGTTTTTCAAATTCCGATGTGTGTTTATTTTTTTTTTTATTAATTTTTATTTATAATTTTTTGTAAAATTGTAAAGTTATTTATTTTTCCACACAACCCTCGAAACTAAATGTGTTTGGGATGAGTCGAAGCGGCAACCTCTTGACTAATAAACTAACGTACTTACCATCCAGCTAAAGAGCAAATCGCAAATAATAGATACACGCAAAACATGATTTCTTATGTTTCCTCTACATGTACGCATTGCGTTGATATAATTTAAAAATAATTTTGTTGAGTAAAAAAAACAAACCACGACGTTTTTCGGCTGCTTGTGGATTTCACACGTATGCAACACGAGCAATCAAAATATACAACAATAATAGCAGATCACCGCGTTGGGTCAGTCAACAAGCAAGATAAACACCAACACAAACAAATTAAATTAAAAAATTAATTAAAAATTTTTTCCAATAACATGGTTTTGTTGAACAAAATTCTTATCTATTTTTTCTGTGTACTAAATAAGAGTGTTGAGCGCTTATCGTCGAGTTAGCGGCAGAGTACATAATTACATTAAATTTAAACATATAAAATTCACTTTGAATGTACCGTAAATACGTGCCCTGTTGCTAACGCAACGCTTAATGCTCTTGTTTCGATATGACTGTTAGACTACTTGTCTGCCAAAGCAAATACTTTGTATTTCAATTTCTATCGACAACGTTGATTAGTTTGCCTATAAATACATACATATGCATGTGTGTAAATAAATACATTTACTGGCACTGTTGTGTGCAACAACAACAAAATTTTGTTCCGAAACTCAGAGATTTATTTTTAAGCACCAACATTAACAAACAGAAAACAATTTAAGTGTTCAAAGTTTAAAAAAGGTGAACCGATACAACCAATGATACACCGGTTGGCCATAGAGAATGCGGAGGCAAAATTCTAAAATTGTGTGAGCATAATTTTTTCCTTAAATATTTTACCCAAAACAAGAACAAAAGAAAAAAAAGATAATGCCTCATATTCCTTTTGTTATCACAGATTTGGAAAGCCTCGTCCTACAGTTTATTAAACAATTTTCAACCCACTTCATTTTTTGTCAGTGTGTGTAACAAACTAGAAACCTACACGAAAATTTAATAAACCAATAAACTTTATGACCATTTTTTATAGCAACAAGGAACGTGCTATCCTTAACGATTATAATAGAAACTGATTTAAAAATGCTTTAAAAAAAAACTATAAAAACACACACACATGAAACAAATAGTAAAAATAAAATTTTAAGCGTTACTATCCATTGCGTTATGGTTTCTATGTAATAACACAATATGCACAACGACCTTGAAAACCCCAACTCAATTTAAAACAGAGCCAGCAGAAGGTATAAAAAGTTGATGCATGTGCTTATACTCGTATATGTATGCATGTTTTTATGTAAGTACATACATATGAAGACGTAATATACATATACTCGTTTTATTAATATATATCAGGCGACCCCGACCTACGATGTGTACATACATACTACATGCATATGACGTCACTTCTGGGGGTAAATACTAAAGCGCATGTTTAAAATCCATTGTATGTATAATACGAAAGAAGAAGGAAAACAAAAGAGAAAGAAACGAAAAATTAAAGGATATGGTACTCAAAAGCTTTTAGACTTGTAAAACGACCCGATGGGAAATGCAAGAAAAGTTTCATTTCATGCCATGAATTATACAATCTTGTATATGGAACAGCAAAAACACTCACTTCTGAAATTGAATACTTCTAGAGGCACTAAAAATATTAATATTTCTTTTGATACTCGTAGTATAAAGAATTTTTTATCTATTTTTTTAAATTTTCAAAAATCAAGAAAAGGTATTTATGGCCCGACCGATTGGGTGGATAGAAGTATAAAATCACAAATTTTCAAAAAGACGATTTAAAATTTAAAATTAAAAAATCTCAATCAAAAACACTTGGAATGTTTATTTCAATATTTTGATTCTATTAAACGAGTGTCAAAATTAATAGGAATTTAAAAAAATTATTTTTTGTTGGTTATGTACGCCTAGATGCTTTGCGTTGCTGCTAACCAACGCTTCAGTAGACTTTAAGTGCATCTAAATTTGCTAAGCCAATAACAAATAAATTTTTTAAATTCATTTTGGTATTTTACTAGATTTTTTGAATTGTGGTTGGAATCTACGAAAGTGTTGCTTAGCAGCAAAGACATGCCAAACCAACAAAAAATTAGTTTTTTATAATTCGTATACACTTAGAATATTTTTTTTTACTATTTTTGCTGTAAAAACATCTGAAAACGAAAATTTCAGAAAAAATTTCAATTTGGACCCTTATTAAGAAAGTTATGAGCAAAGGACAAACAAATTCAAACATTTTTTGGGTTGAAGTCAATTATGAGTTTCAAAAGCGGGAACGAAATGCATATAGACAATTGCTTAACCATAAAAACAAGCAAAAATTTCAAATTAAATAAATAAAGACTTTATATCAAATAAATATACTACGGTATTTCATATTTCCATTTTATTTAATTTTTGGTGCATTTTCCGTAGGCAAGTGCATACTTATGTGCATATTTTTGATTTTAAGGCGCATTTTTTAACGCTTAAAATCCATTTTGAGTTGCATGAAAAGCCGAGCCCTGAGTATTACTAATAACAAAAAAATTTAATACAATATTGCCAACGATGAGTTTTCAAAAAGCAAATGCCTGAAACGCCTCGAAATAAATAAATAATTTCTTAGAAAATTTCATGATGTAAATTCAGTCTTAGTAACTACGTATCGCTCATTTGCTCAAAGAACATCATACCTCAAAAAATGGAGTTTTTGAGTTAATTACTACGTTTATACGCACGGCTTTGTTGCAAATAAAACTGTAAATTGTTGCCATATTGTTATTTTTATTCCGACTTACTAATTCAGAAAACTTTTCACGATTAACGCACTATTTGCAAATAAAATGCTTGAGGTTGCCACACTTACGAATGTTTCATAATAAAAAAACAATAAACTGATAAATATTGCACAAGAAAACACTGATAGAAGAAAATTGCGACAATAAAAACAAATTATTATTTGTTATTTTATACATTTATAAAATTTTTTTTAAACATAACATAGGGTCTACACCTAATATAATATGTAAGATGAGATCGTCAAATTCAATCGCAGAGAGAATTATGTTACGTGTAGACTTCAAATTAATGTTATCTCAATCTTATAAGATTTTTTATGAGAGCGTTGTTATAAGAAATCCTATAACAACAATCTTATGAGATGAACTGTCAAAAAACACACGTACACGTGTTTATTAAAATAAGTGAAAAACAATGTTTTGGACAAAATTTCTGAGATTTTATATGTTTAAATGTGTTTAATTTGAATTGTAAATCAAAGTTTGTCTGAAAAAGTGAAAACAAAATATATAATTATACAAAAATAATACATGTTAACTCGATGAGAATTTGCATAAAATGAAATGTTATAAGAAAAGTAAAAGTACGTCTTCCTGTTGTATGAGATGAAGAGAAATATCGACATTTTATTTTTGTTATTCTGTCGACGTTCTCTCACATATTATGTCAGAGTTAACCGCAGTTGTAGTCGCTATGTAATTAATATTACTATAGAAGTGCTACCAAGTTTTTAATTATTTACAATGCCGTATAAACAGTGAGTTGATTTATTTGCAAATAGTGCGCGTATAAACGTTGTAAATGATGCAGAATTAATCTTCATATCGTTTTTCATATTATGTTAAAATTTCTAACAAATATCTTGTTTACTCAACTCTTGAAAGCAAAATGAAATTTTCTTTTTCCATTCAGTTGTGTGTAAATTGAAAACTTTAAACTCGTTTTGTGACAAACTAGTATTTTTGCGTTATGACGTTCTTTGATATGTTCAAATATTTATACTCGAGTTAATAATACTTATAATACTCTTGAGCACTATTGAGTGCATACTCACCAGCAAGGTGCACAAAACTTTGATTTTGTCAGTTCAAGTTTTTATTTTAATATTAAAAACAGAAAAATCAAATGTAACCAATTTGCTTGATGAAATTTTTCATTAAATAAAAGAAAAGAGTGACATACAAAAAAAGTTGTATTATAAAATTCTAAAGCATTTTAATTAACTATTTTGATCTGTGACATGATTCTCTTTCAATACACAAATAAAAAAATTTTCACCCGAATAATTTTATAACATCTTGCATAGTGTAAATTCAATCTTCCACTTGTTCGTTCACTCACACGATTCATAATTTGACAAAAGTCCATTAATCAAAAAAAAAAAAAATTGTTTTTGTCTAGCTTAAATGAAACGCGAGACATAAACGCAAAATCCATAATTAAACACAAACTATTTGGTAATTCATTTCATAAATTTAATATCTTAAAACAAATTTGAAACTACAAGAAGCTGTAAAACATGTTATAACATGAACACATACATACATACATACATGCATAATTGAAACTATTAAAAATTAAACTTTTTGTTTAACAATTTTTTGTTGTTCTTGTTGTTGTTGTTGTTGTTATTGTTAGCATAATTTGAAAAGAAGATAATTATGACGAAAATTCCATACAAAATCAACTTGATTATGATCGCCAACTTCAGTTTAGCAGAGAGAGCAAAAAAAGATGTGGAACAACAGAAAACTTTTAAATCTTTATGAATAAAAAAAAAGAAGAGACAAAACTGCATTTTAAGCTAAAAAAAAGCAAAAAAAAGAAGATTTCTGTGAACACTTTACCGCCAGAAAAACATTGTTTCATGACACTTAACCATGTTGCATTTACTTACTTACTTGTTTTTGTGCACATTTGCTTTGTTTAAATTGTCTTTTATGTTAAACATCTTGATTTTTATATTATTTCATTTTTTTTGTTGTTTTGTTGTTTATTTATTTTTTTTGTTTTTTGAGAAGGCAATCGCAAAAAAATTCTTAAAGATTAAAATTATTTGTTTTCGTAACACTTGTTCTCAGATCTTCATCAAGCAGCAATCTTTGGCAATTGTATATGATAAAATTATAGGCAATCACTATTAACAATACGCCCCAAACATCCTTGAGTGTTGAAATACATAAATGTAAAATATTTCCAGCATAGGAAAAATTAAATAAATCAAATAGGGTTATTGTTGCTTTAAGCATAGTTGGCTAGAGTCAACACCCTAAACGCACTGGATACTTCCGAGGTTATAAATAAGTTAAGAAGATACGAATACAATCGAAAACTGTTTATGTGCTGAAGATGTTGTTTTTAAAGTCCAAGGTGGAGCAAAAGTAATGTCATAATTTGAATTTGGCTGACATTTTTGCAGTTGACATCATATATGTCACTGTTCTTTGACAGTTATGATGTACTTGGTATATAGAGAGTCACTTGTCAATAAGCCAGGGTACAATAAACAGCTCAAGAGTGTAAAATTATTGTTACTTCTTATAGCATAGTTAGTACTCTGTTCAAAGTTGCGAAAATTTTTCAGCAACATTGATTATTGCGCTGATTTACACAGGCATAATTGTGCTGGAATAACATACCAGTTTGTTGGTGAGAGAGCCAAAGAGAGTGGTTTTGTGGTTGGCATAACTTTTGAACCAGCTACAACCCCGCATTAGCAGCATGAAACCAATACACACACAACTTAAAAAACAGCAAAAATTTTAAATGAATACGAAAAACACTAACACACACAACGCTGTGTATACGTATACATTTTGTGCCAGATGCATTAGTCTCGTGTAATTTGGAAAAGAACAAAAATTGTGTGGTTGAAAAATTGTTCTCGTGTAAACTACCTCATTTGGCGTAAAAAATTTTACATGCACTAAATGTAGCCCAACTTGAGGTTTTTTTTATAAATTTCTCTCTTTTATTGCTTGAAAGTATGCAACATTGTTAAAATTCCGTGCGAAAAAAGTACTGCTGATGTTGTTTCGCAGCTGAAAAAAATTATGCCAGAGTCATTTTGCATGATACATTTTACGCGTTTTTCGCAATAAAGCGAAATGCTGTCAAACTACATGTAAAAGTATTTGGTATGAAATATGCAAAAGTTGTAGTAAAAGTAGTTCTTATGGCGAAAAACACGTAAAAGCTATCTGGCAGCATGTTTTTCCATTCAAGACGACTCTGGCATCATTTTAGTTTCGCTGCGAAAGAACATGAGCAGTACTTTTTTCGCACGGAATTTCGACAATGTTGGTCCTGGTTCACACACTTCAACTTTTGTTGATCAACTCGTAATTCAGCTGTAAGAAAGATGGAGAAACAAATACACACATCTCTTTTTTTCTACAAGCTGAATTACGAGTTGATCAACAAAAGTTGAAGTGTGTGAACCGCGACTTGCATTTTTTTTTAAGAAATAAAAGCGAGAAATTTATAAAAAAAAACTTGCAAGTTGGGCTACATTTAGTACATGTAAAATTTTTCACGCAAAATAATCAATGTTGCTGAAAATTTTTCACAACTTCGAATAGAGTACCAGCCTTAAGAACAAGTTTATTTCGCAAATACATATTGCATACCTAATACTTTTATATGTAGTTTGACAGCACTTCGCACGAAATTGTGAACAGAGTACCAGGCTTATCTGACAAACTTCTAGTCTATTGTTTTAATGCAGCATGGATTTCATCTTCGTTTACCTCGTGCAAGCTGGGTTTACTACAGATGTCGCAGAAATTGGCTGGCTTCGTTTTATTCTTTCAACCTAGACGTCCCACAGAATCTCCAACAAAAGTCTTAGTAATCTTGAAATTCCTCGCAAATTGTTTTTTACTATACCCAAACAAAATAAAGTGCAATAGATAGCGCAAAATCTCTCAATTACTTAACCGACTATATCCTCCATTATTCTCCCCTACAAGTAAGATTAAAGCAATTACGCAAGTGCTATGTTTGCACATAATGGCTCAAATTTTGTTTAATTTTTTTTTTATAATATGCACATTACTTATTCAATTTCCCATAAATCTTTGCAAATTTTAGGAATTTTTTTCTTTAGTTTGTATTTTATTTTAGAAAAGTTGTATGACCAACATTAATTCTATGGAGAATTTAAAGAAGTTGATTGTTTTTAAGCTGTATAATTATAGTTTAACAGTTTTTTTGTTAAATAAAAAAAAAATTACTTAAAGTAGAGAGAAGAAGAAAAAAATCAGTGTCTTGAGGTTTTTTGCTTAACTAAACATCACCATTTTTGCCGATGAAGTTGAAACAAAGCAACAACGACAAAAATAACATAAAATCTAAAGAAGACGCCACACATTACATTACATTATACGTTTTATATCGAAGATTAAACATTTTACAAGCATATTATAAATTCTTGTCAACATTCTTTGTTTAAAAGCATCATCAAATGACAAGCATCAATTAATTTTCATTTAACGAGTCTTAAATATCTACAATTACAAATCAATACCATTGACTGACTTCAAGAAGAAAAAAACCTATAGACACTGCTGATCAGTTAGTAGAGAAGAAAAACAAAACCAGTACATGAACAAGTCCATTTAATTTTAAAATTCACTTGTCCAAGTGTTTTACATTACTAACGATTTATGACAAATCCATGCTTATGTTTGATTTCCCAACTTCTTATTCGCAGCAGAACGATTAAACATTTTTAACTTATTTGAATGCACAAATATTTTAGTTTGAAATTACACTTTATTTGCTTTTTTATGAATGACTTTAAAATTTTTATTGAGTACTTTTTTCTTCTTATCTTTGAACAATTTCTAGTTATTTTTTTATTTGGCCCATAGTTTTGTTTTTTATCTTGTGTGATTAAAAAAATCGGGATCTTGCTAAAAGAAAACTCAACAAACATTTTGTACACCCAGAGAAAAATCATACGAGCTCAAAGTTATCACATGCGTTGCACACACCGCTGTTTCATTTTATACAGAAGTGAAAAATGCAACAATCCAATTAACAGCCTTGTACTGTCCCCTCTGTACTGTACCCTCTAAGTCCATATTTACACTATGCAAGTCTTATTGCTAAGCTGATTAGTTTGAGGGAGAGAGAGAAGAGGGGAACAGTAACGTTTCTTTTCCCCTCGTCCCTCTTTCCTAACAAACTAATCAGCTTAGCAATAAGACTTGCCTAGTGTAAATTAGGACTAACGGAAGTATTTTCAAACTTCAATGCATTTCACTCAATGTCGGCACTTGTCACTCTTATCGATGTTCGATTCAGAGTTAACTCTCAACAAAACCAGTTAATTATCTAAAATTAATATGTATAAATTTATGATTTTCTCTAATGCCATAAATAAATGAATAAATAATCTGAACAATGAAACGAGCGGGAGATTCGTTGCAGAAGAATAGAAAAAATAAAACAAGTATTAAACAATAAATGCATACATACATACATATTCAATTATAACTGCAACATCTTAGCAAATACGAGTAAAAATCTTGAAATGTTTAAAGATAAAAAATTCGTTAGCAGAAAATTAATTTCTATACAAGCTTGGAAAAAGTGATTTTATAGCTGAAGCAGAGTAGAAATTCTAAAAACTCGTTTCCAACTAAAATTAGCTACACTTCAAATTGAAACTTCATATAAAAGAAAAAAAAATGTTTTCTTTTGCTAAACTGCACTAAATATTTCTTATTGTATTCCTCGAAAAATGACTTAATAATTTATACTTGTTTGAACATAAAAAAATTATATTTTTTATGTGATTGCAATCTTATATTAAAATGTGCAAAATGCAAAATTGTCTTCTTGTCTACCTACACCAAGTTTGGGGAATTCCAATTCTAACAGTTTTTAGTCTTGATTATTAAATAAAAACACTTATAATATTAAGAAGAGATTTATGGAGATGTATTGAAAACATATTTTAGAATTATAGTGAAGCTTTTAAAAGCATATTTGTTTGTATAAATTATAAAAGTCATGTATTTTTTGCCTCAGTGTATACACATAATGGATGGATATTTGAGTAAATTAAAACGAAATATTATGCAAACCTTTGGCTCACAGCAAAAAAAAAAAGCATACTTGAAGATTTTCAGCAAAAAAATATATCAAAATTTAAAATTGTTTTCAATTACTTTCATCATTCAGTCATTAAGTGGTTCCTTATTCAAAAAAAAAAAACTCCTTCTTATAAGCCTTGTGTGCCCCGGTACATCAGCGGGTAGTGTGCTAAGCTATCATTGCGAAGTTCGATTCCCATTAAAGACTCTCTGTTCTATGGTGAAGAAGGTTTTTGTTGCTACGCTCGCCAAAATAAGTAACTATATAATTTGTATTGTATTGTATTGGAAAAAATTGCGATATTTAGGAACTTTTACCCCAGTTTTCAGTCTAAATTATTTTTTAAACGAGAGCTTACCTAAAAAAAAATGGTTAGATTCAAAGTACTCGAATTAGGTTTACCCACTGGGTCTCCGGTTTGTTAAAAAAAAAATTTTCGAATTCATAGTTCTTACATAAAAAATTCTCGTAAGCTATTTACTTTGATGATTTCATATATAGGGTCCACCATCTAACGTTTTTTTTTCAACTAGTGCTTATTTCGTGAATGGTAACACTTAGCTCATGTCTGATTTGACAAATAATTAGTTTTATCCTTCCGCTGAACGAATATGGTTGTGTATACACTTGAACAACGCTGGGAAATATTGCCTGCGATCGACTTACAGAAGATGCCGATTTTGCAAAAAAAATCATCTTTTCAGATGAAGCTCATTTTGATCTTGGCGGGTATGTAAACAAGCAAAATTGTCGCATTTGGGGCACAGAAAACCCGCACGCATACATTGAAAAGCCGACGCACCCAAAACGAGTCACTGTTTGGTGCGGATTTTGGTCCAGAGGCATAATTGGGCCAGTGAGCAAGGAGTGGCCGTTACAGTCAATGGCGATCGTTATCCGGCCATGTTGAACGAATTTTTGTTCACAAAAATTGAAGAGGAGGATATTGGCAACATTTGGTTTCAACAGGACGGTGCTACGTGCCACACAGCCGAAGCTACACCCGATGTTTTGCGCCCTGTTTTCAAAAAAAAAAGTTATCTGGCGGACCCTATATAACGCTAAAATTTACTTGAACTGATGCTAGACACAATGGCCTAGACACTTCGTAAGGCATGTTGTTACGTTATAGCGATATTTAACAGAGTAATTGAAATTTTCTTTGGTCTGTTTGTTTCTTAATAATTACACTTTTTTTTTGAAAATAATCAATCATTATTCGGATAGAGAGAGAGAGGAGACAAAAAAAAATGATGTTCAAAGTTCATATAAATAATTTATAAATAATTAAAATATAACAAGAAATTATAAATAACTAACAAATAATTAAGTTTTTATACATTATTTTTTTTTTATTTGTAAAATCTTTAACATTTGAAATGATTTTGAACACCGTCACCACAATTCTGGCCCCGTATTCAGTAACTCGTTAAAGCTAAAGGTAGTAAATTCGATTCGATGCTGAACAACTAGAAAATTAAAAATTTTTGCCGATTATATAAAAAACTTAAATTTTGGCGATATACATTTTAAAGTCATTGTCTGATTTACTAATACGCGTTTCAAAATTGCATTCCTAGTTTAAATCAATGAGTGAATTTGTCTATTTCAACATTAAGAAAAGTATTTATAAAAATTTCGTGGGTTAAGTTATAGGCTAGGTTGAAAAGAGGAGCAATCAATATTGAAATTTTAAAAATATTCGTCTATATTCTAGCTTCCACATCGTTTTCACATGTTTTCTTGTGAGTTCGGATGTTAAAACACATGCTACACCTGTTTAAGTTGAAATTTAGAAAATACAAATTAATAGTATGTGTTCTAGCATCCGAATTTAGAAAAAAAAAACCAATTTGGAAATGGACGATTTCAAACTTTTAATTTTTTTCGTTTTCACTTTTGAGCAAAAAAAAACTCGTATTTCTTTTACTTGTTAACAGTCTTGTGAAAGCAAAACGAAGCAAGAAATTTTAAAAAAATTTTAAATCGTCCTTTGCCAAATTGTTTTCTTCTCAATTTGGCTGCTAGAACACATACTATTAATTTGTATTTTCTAAATTTCAACTTGAACAGGTGTTGCATCCGAACTCACAAGAAAACATGTGAAAACGATGTGGAAGCCAAAACATAGACGATTTTTTACATATAAAAAATTTTAAATTAAGGCTAAAGTTTATGTTATTATTTTGTTACTTTGCGACATCAAAACAAAATCTTCTCATTCGATAATGGAATCGATTGAAAAAAGTATTTATTTCTAATTAATTATAAAGAATCACACAACTAAACTAATTATTTTAGATTAACTTTAACTACCAAATTACTTTTTATAAAAAAAAACAATGCACTAAAATCTATACAAACATAAAAATTTTTTCCCAACATTAAAAACAATTAATGTTGAATATTAAAACATCAAGTACACAAATAAATTCAAGAACTAAAACAAGTGTTTTTAGTCTTCAATCAATATTTTAAACACAAAATATAAAATAAACCAGCAGCAAGATAAATATTGCCATGCAAATGTGTATTTAATTGTATGTATAGTAAATAAAGTCCGCAAAATAAAAATAGTAAAACATTTATAAAATTTTGTTGTACGAAGTGGATATCTCAGTGTGTAAAACTGATCAACCAAATCAAACTTTGAAAAACACCTAAAATTAAACTGAAGTAAAGATAATCGCAAAGACAAATATACAGATGGAGAGAGGCAAACAGGCAGATAACTAAACAGACAGACGGACGGGCAGTCGTACTCGTATGAGTACTTAAATTCATACTTTTTTTTCGCGTGATTATGGTCACGTTATTTGTGGTCTTTTTTATTGCTCTTTTATTTGAAAATACAATGTTAATTTTATTATTATTTTTATTTAGTTGGATTTTTATTCTAAAAAGCATTTATTTAAATTCGTTGCATTTGGTACTTGATTGAACCATTCAAGGTCTTCTTTAATGGCGATGATGTTACATTTGCATTTACGATTTTATTGAAGCGTTCTTTTTTCTTCTCTAAGTGTTTATCTATTCTTTGTATGTGATTTGATTTTTCCAATTTTCATAAATGCAAACACATGCATAAAGCTTAGTGCAAGAAAATGACATGTAACTTTAATTATACGACTTTAGTTTGATCATAAAATTTACACTGAGATTTTTTTTTTTTTAATTAATCAAAATTCTATTAACTCTTTACAAGCTCAATGCAAGTTCTAAACTGTCTGTGATAATGCCCAAGTTATATTTTTAAAAGCTCATTTCCTCTTCAAAAATTTATTTGTAAATTTTTTTCCAATCATTTAGAAAATATTTATTTGTAGACAATATTTTCACGATAGATTTCGTAGCACGACATAAATCTTAGAATAATCTTCTTTAATTTTTATATTCATATTTCATTCTTAATTTTTCCATTTCATATTTTTTAATGATATGAAGGTATACTGTCATATTGAGATTTTACTTTTGTAAAAAAAATACTTTTTTATGATGACCTTAACATTTTCATACATAAATTCAGATTTGCAGATGCATTTTTTTCACTGCAACGAAATTCCTCCTTAAGGCCATTGCATAATAGGGTCATAAAAATTTAAAGCAATAATTTAGTTTAATAAAATTTTAACTATTAGCGCATCATAGAGTGGGCGATTTGTGGAACTCATTCATTAGACTACAGTTTAAGAATAATATTACAGAAAATGTAAAAAATATGAACTGTAAGCTAAATCAGGCTATAAAGAAATCCCAAAAATTATTAATTTAACTTGAGTGTCTATTTAAAAGAGATTGAAACAATAAGCATAATTTTTGCTTTGTCGTAATTGTCGTTTCCTTTGATTTTATTTCTTCGCTTGAACCATAATGCCGAAGCAGAGCAAGGATTTGAATTTAAGACACCCTTTCTTTTGTACCATAATGCCAAATAAAGATTTGACACTTCAAGATTTATCATTTTTTAAGTTCTTTTTTTTAGGAAACATACACATCTAAAAAATTAATTTTAATTATTTCATTTTAGTGTTTTTGTTCAGTTCTTTTTTCATTTATCAGAATAGTTGTTTATTTTGTTTGTTTGCTCTATAGAAATTATTATAAAAATTTCTTATATTAATATCAATCTACCGGTTGCGGCGAAGAGAAAGTAAATTTTCAGCTCACTTGGATCCAAATAAAAGGAGAGCTATCCAGCCATTTTATTAATTATTTTATTTCGCTAAAGATTACCTGCTACAAATATCGACGAAGTAGTTCGCTGCGATATGCACTAACGTAGACACTGAAATATATGTATATGATGTCGATATGATTGCGCCTGTCCAGGGATTGAAGTCGAGCTCTCAAAGGCCATCATTTGTTTTGTAGTCTACGCACTAAATATTTCAGCCAACAGCACCCATCAAAAAACTAACTTAAATTAAAATAAGTTTTGATTCTGAGCCATGCATAGATTCAAAAGAAAACACAATCGGTTCTTTTTAAAATTAAATTTTTATAATAAAATTTTGCAATAGAAGTATGCTGTCACACGGTCAAGTTTATCTAAAAGAAACTTTCTGGTAAACTTTTCTATTATTTTCTATTTACTACCACACAGTCAAGTATTCTGTAAAAAATATAATGTTTCCACCAGGTTAAATTTTCTAAAAGAAAAGAGTGCTAGAACACAGTCAACTCTGCTATAGCAGAAAAGTGTTCTGTTATACAGTAAATTTTTCCATATGAAAATTGTTTTGTTACATAGTCAGCTACTCTATAAGAAGGGTATGCTGTTGCACAGTCAACTTTTGTATTAGAAAAGTGTTCTATGATACAGTCAACTTTTGTACTTAAGAAGTGTGTTGTGATACGGTCAACTAATTAATAATTACCCGCTTAAATTTTCTAAAATAAAAGTGTACTGTGACACATTTAATTTTTCTATACAAAACAGTGTGCTACTACACTGTAAAATTTTCTATAAGAAAAGTTAAATTTTTACTTAAAAAGTGTGCTTTTGCCGGTCTAATGAGAAGATTATGATTTGACACGGTTGAATTTTCCACACAAAAAAAACTGCTAATACAAAGTGAGCTTCTCCATAAGAAAAGCGTATGTTACACAGTCAAACTTTTTGAAATAAAAGCATGTGGTGAAATAGTCAACTTTTCTATTAAAAAAAGTGTGCGACAACACAGTCACCTTTTCTATTAGAAATGTGTACTATAATACAGGCAAATTTTTTGTTAAAAAAGTGTGCTGTGGCACAGTAAACTTTTCTTTAAAACAGTATGGTGTAATATAGGCAAATTTTCTATAAAAAAAAGTGTGCTCTGCAACAGTCAACTTTTCTATATGAACAGTGTGCTCTCAAACAGTTAATCATTTAATAATTATTAAATATCTTATAGTTTGGCCTCAATAACTCGTATAAATATTGTTTTTTACCATTTGCATTGAACAGAATTGAAGAGATTTTGGTCTCTATATAAAAAAAAAATATTGTGCGTATACGAACTTGTGAAAAAATGGTATCAAATACAATCCAATCCGGATTGCTTACTAAAGAAAATAATTTTTTATATCTCATTGCTCGTCTCTTGTTTCTCTCTTCTTCATCTTCTATCCTCTTAATACAGAGTACACATTGTAACATTTTGTGACATCGCAATAGTGTGTACTAGTGGCAATGTTTGTCATTTTCGATATTTTTCTTTGTGTAGCATTGCTTTCCACATAAAAACTTAATGTGAACGACGTTGCACACCACAAAATGACAATACAAGAAATGCCAGATATGTACTCAGCATTACTCCTATTGTATCATAGGGCCTCTACAAAGTTTTTCCAGTTTATTCTGTCGCATGACTTCGCTTTAATCTCGTTCCATCATATTCCGGTCTTATTTATATCTTCTTGCAGACATTTCTTTCAGGTGATTTTTGGTCGACTCCTTTATATTGCCTTCTTTCTTTTGAAGTAAATAAAAGGTTTTGGATTTTTGAAACTGAAAGCTTATCAAATATAAATTAAATTCAAAACGAATTCATATTGCTACCCAGCAGTTTCAGTTAATCAATGAAAATATCTTTCTTTATTGGGCACACATTTATTTTGAAAATTTTTTGATAACCAAATGTGGAGACATTTTATCATTTTCTTATGATCAGCTGATTTTTTGTTGCCAAGTAAATAATTTTAAATCAGAATGAAATGATAAAAAGAAATTTTTTTCTACGTGTACGGAAGGTGTTCACGGCTTCACTACCAAATTTACCAAACCGTAGATAACTTGACGATATAACTTGCTGAAGCTTTTGACTAGTTACCTATCAGTTTGTATGAAATTCTTCATCAAAATCTCTTGCTGGCTTGCAGTTAAACTCTGATGTCTTTCATATACATACTTATGTATTTCACAAAGAAACAGAAATTCATGAAACTCTCTTACTGATTCTTGTCCCAATTTAAAAATAAATAATGTATTTCCGGAGACAAAATCAATAGAAACAATCATCTGGTCTTAAAACGAGTCAGTTAGCTTCACGAAAAAACAAATGTAATCTCCAATTTGTACTGGAATTTTTTCTGAAAATTTGCAACCATAAACGAAGACTCAGTGTACCTGAATGCACTTATGCTTTTCATGAAATTTGTTAAATTAAAATTAATACAAATGCATTCTGTCTACAGCCAATTTCAAAAGAATACAGCAACATTTTTAATTATAATATATTGAAAAACATGCATGTAAATTTCTTAAATAACAATAAAATATTCTTATAACTGATGGCGCTTCTTTATTATTGGAATTAATAACCAGTATTGAAATTCCATAACTTAAGCCGGAATAAGTATTTAATGGTTACATACAATATTATACACACACACACACACACACATGTCTAATTTTTTCTCTTTTCGTTTTCACAACGCAACTAAATGCACATATCATATACATTGTATGGGAGTACGATGACAATACAAATCGTGTTCGATCTTAAGTTAATCGTTATGCCTGGCAGCAGTTTTTATCATCGCATCATTAATACAAATTGTTGCTGCTCTCATGCACACAACGACACAACGACACAAGTGTAATTTGCAAGATCTACGATTCAATTGTTGCTGTTCACCGCGCTGTCTGCAGAAAACAAATAATCGTTCTTTATGTGTGAACCACTTGTTGCTGATGTTGTTTGTTATCGATGGTGTGTTGTTATTGATGATAACATCAATGTTGATTGTGTGCATGATGTTGCCAATAATATTGTGTAAGTTGTATGGAATAAAGTACGAGTATGTCTGTACACAGTATGTAAATCATGTGTGTACTTGCTTATGAATATGATATTATAAATGCAGTGAATTTGAATGCAAGAAAAAAGCAAATAGTCTTTGTCTATGTTAAAACGACAATGGGCGTTGAAAGAAAGCACCATGACACATTTAGGAAAAAGGTGGGATTTTCTAGAGCTTGAAACTCTTTTTCTATTTAAGATATGAAAATTAATATTAGAATTTCTCCAAACCGATGGCACTACTGCATTAAATTTTTGCAAGTTCCTGTTTTAAAACATATTTTTTAAATTGATTGAATTTTTATTAATATTTATATTTGGTACGATGAATGTGTAGTACCTTCTTTTAATAAAGAAAAAATGCGTTTTTCATTCTATTAAAATTTTACGAGTTTTGGTATTTAGTTTTATGAATTCTGTGGTAGGTTCTATTTCAGTAAAAATATTATTTGATTTTTCTCATTAAGTAATTGAATACGGTACGAGTACTTTAAGAAATATACAGTTTTTTTGATTTTGTGTGTATGTATATCTCTTAAAAGTAACTGCTGACAATGTAGTCATGTATTTTTTCACCAAATTAAACATGAATAATGTAGATCTGCTACATCAACCATTTTAAAATACAACATTTATTTTACTATACATTTATTTATGTGACAAAACGGTTTATATATTAAAATGGTTTATATATTATCTCTTTAATTAAAACTCTTTCCAAAATTGCGAATGTTATAAAAATCATTTTGCACTTGCAGTTAAATCATACAAACCAGTTTTTTTTATTTAAGAAACTCCCTTGTCACAAGTAGACAAAATTTTTGTTTGAACAATAACAATAAGATGAATAATAAACACTTTAACACACATTCGGTTTGGCAAGAGACAACCAACGAATGGGTCATTATTTTGGCCATATTTTCTACTTACTTTTACTCTCATCTTTATACTTACAAAAACAAACATAAACAAGCTCAATTTGATATCCCAGAAAACATAAAGGCACACACTCGAATTAAGATGGTTAAATCATTTAATAAGCAATGCAATTTATTGACACATATGCACCAAAATTAAAAATGATTTATCAATTAAAAGCCCATTTTATAAAAATTATTAAGTCTTAATAAACACATTTCCTTTATAAAACCGTATTTTTTTATAAATAAGGCAGTTAAGTTTTAAAAATAATATTTTCTCAAAATTAATAAATAAATGAAATAAAAATAAAATAATTCAAATGTATTTGCTGGTGGTTAAGCATTGCCTACATATTTCATTGGTGCTTAGACAAATCATCAGTCGACAATGCTTAATCAATTAAAATAAAATTATGCCAATATGTCGAATAATAAATTTCTTAAAAATAAAATAAATAAATATAAAATAAAATAAATAAATATTTCCTTCACAGAAAAAATTATTCACCAATTAATGTTTTCAATTAATAATTTAATTGATTCAATTAAATTTTTAATTGTATTAATAAATTTGAGTGGAAAAACTTAATTGATATTATCAAATTGTTTATAGGTGAAAATTTAATTAATTTTTTAATTAATATTACAAATATTTTAATTAATATTACAAACTCATTCATATTACTTTTTTGTGTGTTATTTCTATTCAACTCAGAAAAAAATTATTTTTAGAGCTATGCTCTTTATGTCAGATAATAAACGACACTATTACAGTTATAAATTTATTTTTATGTTGATTTCTTTGTTCTCATTTTTTTACTTTTCAAAGAAGATAGCAGAAGACTTACTAATAAGAACTTAAAAAAACAGGAGTGTTAGAGCGAATTTATTTTGTTTTATAAATAATGAGTATTAAATAAATAGTTTTAAAATGCAATAATTGCATCGTTATTTAACACATGAAACTAAGATACCTCTCTTCTGTTTTTGTTATCATAAAATAATTGCAAAAAATTAACAATTCAAATTTCTAAAATAGTGGAGTTCACAACGAGGTCAGTAACTACGAGTATTTATGCATTGAATTGGTAAAAAATTTTGTTTAACAAATTTTGTAACTAAAAATATTGAAATTCCTTATTCATAAACATAATTTTGTTTTATAAAAATTTTATTAATCCAATTTCTATAGAAAATTTCTTTTATAACCCCTTTATAAACCAAAAATATTTTTTATGAATAAAATTCCAATCAGAAGTTTTATTTTGATAAGCGAAAAATATTCTTTTTATGAAATTTTCCGTTATGAGTTCGCACGTTTGCGGCTGAATGTTGCCAATAACTTTCAACAACTTTACGAATTTCATCTTCGAGTTATTGAATCGATTGTGGGTCATTGCAATAGGTCTTATCTTTCACAATAGTGTCGTTACTTGTATGGCACATATGTACATCACCGTCTTGTCGAAAATAAATACCATCTCCAACAACATCTTCCAATTAGGGCCATACAAAATCATTAATCACCGTAACAGTTGCTCCAGAAACTGTGTCGTGTTATAAAAAAGAAGTTATCAGCCAGCTGTTTGGTACTTTTTCTATAACTGTGCTTTTAAGAAGTAAAAGACGGGGGAAAAACTGCCACCACGGAAAAATTGAGAAAAGTGAGTTAAACGAAAAAAGGTTACAAAAACAAAAAGGCAATCGTCAAAACGAAAAAAGGCATGTAAACGAAAAAAGGTGAAATGAAAATTTTGCCGAAGCGAGAAAATCACAAAAAAATTAATGCCAGTATGAAAGAAATCGTCCGATCAAAAACATACAACAAGGTAGGGCAATTTTGTAGCCGAAGAAATTTTCATAATGAAAGTAATGAAAATGACAATGATAATAATTTAATCGACGCATTGAAATCTGCTTTATATATTTTGCAAATTAATTTTTAATGCCACAGTTGTGATTTAATGCATAAAGAGTACAACGGACGATTTCATTTATTTATAACTCTTCGTACTAATAACGCAGTGAACATATATATATTATATATTACTAAAAATATGAAAAACTTTTGAGATAATCAATTGATCATCACAAGTTGGGAATAAATGTGTTCGTTAAGCCAAAAAATTATCTCGCTTAAGAAAGCGCTTGATTTCAAAATATATTCAATTTGAAATCGTATACTCGTGTTTGCTGGGATGCATACACATGTATGTAAGCTACATACATACATACATATGTTTCATTCTGACTTGTATTTATGGTATAAATGTATTTATTTTAAACATACGTTCTGATTATGTTTGCCTATGGCTGCATATATGTATGTGCCTGTGTTTCATTGGCTTCAGTTTATGATTACTTATTCTCCAAATAAGTAATAAAAAAGTTGCCCCATACATGAATTTAATAGCAGCTGATTGCAGTAATAAAAAAATGCAATTGATAAGTATCCACTAATTGAATTCAATTGTTTATGTTTCATAAATTTAAGATTTTTAACTAACACATTGCATATGTATGCTTCACTTGCCTGAATGGACAAATTGATTATTTTTTTCGACAAAAATTTTGTAATGTTATTATATGTATGTTAAGATGAACGATGTTGACTTTTAGAAGTAGCGGACTTCCTTTTAACGAAATTTATTTGCTAGCAGCCAAGATGCGAAATTATACTTGAATATTAAATTTAGTTGCTAATACAAGTACATATAATAATATTTTATTACGCTGAAATTAAAGAACTTTTATGTTTTTAATTCCTATTTTTGAAGTCGGTTTGAAAAACTATATAGAGAAAAATGTTTGTAGCTGCGAGCGATTATCAGCATGAACGCTATGCTGTGTGTGTATACCAAATCATTGTAAATTCCTTACTAATCCAAGAAATATTTTTCTTAACAACATTTTCTTAATAAACAATCAAGTTATGTCCTCATTTGCACCAACAAAATATATATATATATACAGATATATATATATATATATAAATCACCTGCTTCTGATTACCAACTTTTTATCAATGGAAAAAACTTGCAGTTATAGTGAGATAAATATAAAATACATATCTCGATTTTAAATTATGTTCTTAATCGTTTGATAAACAGAACCAAGTAAAATAATAAAATGCACTTTGAGAATTAAGTTTAACCTGTGAACTTCAGCCACACCTACAGCTAAAAAAAACAAATTTAAAACAATTTGTTCGCTTAATTTTAAATAAAGCAAAAATCATTGATTTTATTTGATTTCAGTTAAAGATAAGAATCTGCTTAACCCCAAGTGCAAATTTTGTAGCAGACTTAGAACATCATTAGCCGGGTTGAAAGTTAAATATTAGTGTATGATCTTAAATTAAAACACTGATCATTGTAATAAGTTTATAAACTGAAATAAAGTTCCAACTGTGAGCTTGCTATCATTAAACTTTTAAACTTAATGTTTGCATGAAAAAATAAGGCAAGGCGACAGCCCTCATAAAAAAAATTATATCTACTTATACTTATGCATATCCCACCGTCTCGAACAATCAATAAAATACGAATAGTAAAATATATTGGAAAACATTAAGCAAATGAATCCATTGCATGTTGAATGTATTTTTTTTTTCAATTCATTCATATTTAAAGAAATGATTTATGTGTTTTTGGCGAGATTTTTTCAATAAAGCAGAGTTTCAAGCGTGAATGAGATATAATCTGCTATTGAAACAAATAAATACATACATACATAAATTTTTATGTCTTAAAGATGCAAAACCGTTTTGTCTGTGAAACGGATTTGGAAAAACACTGGGCAACATTATTTGAAAGTGTTCTCATATTATAAAATATTTCTTTTGTTATCTTTATATATCGCCGCTAGTTTAACTAACTGACATAACTTACATTTAGCTATTCTGGCAAATCGATTTCACGTACATTCAGACGAACATCGCTTACTCGACTTACCTATTCATAAGGAACCAGAATTAGAGATGGGCAAATGCAAAAAATTTATCTATATCGAATCGATATTTCGATACATATTTTATTAAATCATCGATATATCGATATTTTTTACCTACAAATATTGCAAAAATATTCCAAATTTAAAATAAATACACATATTAACATATCGTGCCATAACCGCCAAAAATGCTTAAGCGACATAATTTTCGAAAGTTAAAGCGACATATCGATATTTCAATATATCGATATTTTTGCCCATCTCTACCCAGAATATAAATATTTTATGGGATCGCATGTGAATATAGAGAAAATTACACACGGAATAACAAATCTTTACTATTTTTGGAGAATTTTATAAAAACTTTTGTTTAAAAAACTAAAATTTTTACACTACACTAGAGACGAGATTAGTACAAGAATGCAAAATTAAATTAACTGACACGTATACCTTTACTATATAACATCTAAGGAAAAAACTGAACGTCAAGAGCATTAAAATTGTTAACCAGTGTAAAAGGAACATAAATAATACAATAATTTAATAATGAAAACACTTACATCAAATCGCCTAGTTAACAATACCAAACAACCTTGTTTAGCTCGCCTGTCTACAGTGCTTTAGTTATTATGCTTATTTTGAGAATTTTATTTTAAATTTAATACTTAACATAGGTTAGTCGCTTTTTTTAATTCCTGTCACTTAGTTTGCTATGGTAAAATGTTTTTCTTTTTTTTCATAAAAACACATCAATTGGCTTTAAAGTTTTAATAAAAAAAAAAAAATGGCAAAGCAAACCTACACACCTTATTTGCTAATAAAACAATAAATCAGTAAAATAGTAGTGCAAGTTCTATTTTTATTTTTCTTGTACTTCTTCTGTTTTAATACTTGTATTATATTTTTTTTATATTTTTTTTTAATACCATTTGAATTTATATTTTAGTTTTTGATTTGTTGATATAAAAAAAATAAACATTATTTGTGAGGGTTCACTTGCGATTAGTTTGACAAAGAAACAAAAATAACAAGTTGTCAATCATCACAATTGATTAAATCACAATGTCACAGTGGGCCTGTAGGAATGAATGTTTGATAATAAATCAGTAATACTTTGACATACAAAATGACTTAAATGTCATTTAGTTTCATTGCAATAATTTAAATAAGCTCTTGGGAATTATGGTTAAGCAAATTTTGCAGCAAATGATTATAAAAAAAAGCAAAAATCATAAAGCTTATGATTTACAAATCAAAACTAAAAACATTGCCATGATATAAAATCATAATCACATAATATACATGGGGGAATTTAAACGATAGTCATAAAGGTCATACTGTTGTAAGAAAAGAATGTGAGCTTTTCCCGTTTTCTCTTATAAACTCAAGACTTGGCAAAGTAAACTTTGCGTGTGTTGAAGCCATCTTATAGAAGTACTCAACTATTCATTGATTGTATTAAAATTTATGTAAATTATAATCAGGACTTAAGTTCAGTATTTTCAATTCTTATTGAATGAAATATTTTTATTATTAATTCAATTGCAACGATTCATATTGAATCTACTTGATTCTCTTTCATAATTTGGTATGATGAAGCATGTTGCTTCGCTCATGATTGGGGTGTGAAGCATGAATAGAATTGTTAAGTGGTGAGTATCAATATACTATACCATTTTGCTCATGCTACGATGCAAGACCATTTGCACAAGATTGTGAATTGGGCTATTGTGATATCATATATCCTAGATTTGCTACAACCGCAATGTTTGCACCATCAGCTTGTAACGAGGAATGATCGAAACTTTTATTTTGTTATCTTCGCTTTTTAACGAAAGTTAAATCGCTTAAGTTTTTAGCAGTTATGGCACGATTTAATTTGCGGCGCTCTTTTAAAGAGATGGAAACCATGGTTAACTTCCATTTTATGAAATATTTTGAGCCCAACACTTCACTCAGTCACCACCATTATGGCCTTTGAAGTGTTGTTACAAAAACGTTGAGTTCTTGAATTTTTTTTAATGACTTTGCACTGTATTCTCATTTAACAAATTAAAATTTATTGATATTTTCTCGATTTGGGGCAACCGAACGGAACGTACTACAAAAACTTACAAAAAAAAAATTCAAAATGAAACGATCAGTTTAACCAGCGATTGTTTTCAAATATTCTATTTTTAATCACACATATAAATACAAAAGTTATAAGTTCACCTCTCAGTCACCTACAACATTGCCAGCCAGGCAATCTCTAAAGCAATTCTATGATATTGTATTTATTTCATTTTTTTTCTCAACCATACAATCGATATTTCAATCTCATCACTTGTGCACCAATTGTCCATCCATCAAAATGACATCAAATTGCCCAGAAAGTAAAAAAATGGTTAAAAATAAATAATAAAAAAATAGACTTCAACTAAAAGTGAATTGTGTGAATAAAACTTCGAAAGAGGTGCTGCTGATCAAGAATACTATTCGCGTATCAATGATTTTGGTTGTAGGTTCAATGCTGCACACAACAGGCTGCTGCACACAGCAGCACCTTTCAACAAAAATCTAGTTTCGTATGTAGATTTGTTTTACTATTTGTTTTTGCTCAAGTTTTTCATACATATGTGTGTAAATTTTTCTTTGAGTTTTTGCTTCCAAACAAACGATCATCATCAATCTGCATTGATGTGCAAATGTAGACTAAGTCAATCGTTTGTCTTTCAGTGTTGTCTGTCTATCGGTTTGTCTAAGCAGTATCTTTGGCTGTCCAGTGAGTTAAAATACATTTAAAGCAAAATACGAAATAATAAAAAAATTTAACGATTTTTTTTTTTTTTTTTTTTTTGTTAAAGCAAGCTGTGAAGCACGATTTTATGTTGACCTTGCAACGCTATTTTAACGTTTAACTTGGCAAAGAAATGCGTTGCAAATTAGATGATTCGCTTAGAGGTTTTTATCTTGAGCTTCTTGATTTCTTGTTAGATCGAAATCAACTGCAGTTGGTAATTAAAAAAATTTTATGAAAAAAAAAATTAAAGATCTAAAAAATTATTACACATTTTGCTTAAGAGTGGCCATTCATAAGCCTATAAATTGAATCTAATAAAAAATATAATAAATTACAACACGTTAATTAAATTAATTTAGCATTGAGTTTAAGAAAAAACTCTAAATTTTGCTCTAAGGCTATAAAAACGATTTTTTTTTTCTTAAAGAATTGTGACTTTTGATAAATGCTTGTGATTTGACAATCGTAATACCATCACAAATCCTATTTGTTAAGTGAGCTTTTGCTCATGTCACTAATGTCTTGTATTACATGATTAAATTTTTTTTATTCTAGCTCCTAAAAACATTTCAAAACTTAATGGCATAACAATAGATTTTGTCTGCAGAGCTGCTAAGGTTACTTTTTTCTTTTTTTTTTAAAGCAATACGATCCCACCATCTGTCAAAAAATTATCTACTAAATACTTTTCTTTATTTGTGCTAAATTTTCCCTTTTATGGTTACAACCAAATAAAAATAAAAACATTTTTACTATTTTTCCTTTTAGCATCCAATTATGATGGTTTGCATACATACAAACACAATTAAATTGAAATTTAAATGACAGAAATTTATGAGAGGGCTTGTTTTGCAGCAACATGAAAGGAATATCCATTCATACATTAAAAAAAAAACTAAAATTTTGATAACAAATTGCTTTTCAAGCTTAATTTGTTAAGATATTCAAATCTCTTTTGTATGTAGTAAGTTTAAATATCTATCAAATGGAACCTGAATGTCCAAGCAATAAAGCACAAGGTACGAGTTGATTTTTAAATCTAAAGAGCAACTGTGTTAGTCTAAAAAAAATTAATTTGAAACTCAACTGTGCTTTAGTCAAAATTTGTATGTTTGAAGGAAAATATTTTAACTCAAGGGAATTTTCCTGATAATAAATAGATCTTTAAAAAACTCTCTACCATGGAAATTGCTTAAAAAACCAAAAAAAAATTTATAATAACGAGATAATCAGAATATTATTTATATATTACTTGGGTAACAATTTCTTATTAACAAATTAATAAAAAAAAAATCAAATTACAAATCTTACAAAATCTATCTGCTCCTAAAAAGTCTTTTTTGCAAATTTAAAATAAATTAACAACGAAAAACCACCACACACAATGTGAAATTACATTGTTCAAATGTAATAATGTTAAATAATAAAAATTAACACTTGACATGACAGTATACATATGTAGCCATCCATACATACATATTCATATTCATTTGAAACATTCTTACCCAAAATCACTAAAAATTAAGAAAAAAGATATAAAACAAATTTTTAGTAATAACGAAATTTACCATGATATAAAAAAAAACAAACAATAACTTAACAAGCAAAACAAAGCAACATTCCACAATAAGATATAAAACTTTTGCCAAAAAATTAATGAAAAAAAAAAACAGCACAGAAACTAAAACAAAAATTAGCAAAGCAAAAAATAACAACAACAGCAACAACAAACAATAAATGCACGTTTTCATTTTCAATAAAGCGCGGGAAAATTGCAGTGAACAAAAAAATTTTGTAAACATTTTTAATACGTATTCTGTTTACTCACTACGACATCAACTTGCAACGCCAAGTAATCTAATATGTAGTTATTATATGTAGATGATGAAGAAGACAACGCGATGGTGGTGAAGATGACGATGAGCAAGCAATATCCAAGTCCATCAAACATTTAGGGAATCATTGCAGAAAA
Source organism: Nowickia ferox (assembly GCA_936439885.1). Taxonomy (NCBI): domain Eukaryota; kingdom Metazoa; phylum Arthropoda; class Insecta; order Diptera; family Tachinidae; genus Nowickia; species Nowickia ferox. The sequence goes on along the minus strand of OW387026.1, from coordinate 98,688,635 downwards.
AAATTTATGAACAGAAGGATTTAACACAAATGTTTGTCTTTAATCTTTATCATATTAACTAGTTCTATTTCTATTAACTAGTTCTATTTCTGTCATAGGTTTTTCTATAATTTTGTTTTAATTATTCGTTCTAGTTCAGCTCTAGTTTAGTTTACTTAAAGTTCACTTATTTTTCACTTATAATTCACTTCTGGTTAATTTCAAGTTGTTGCTGTTCAAGAGTTATATTTCAATTTCGTTTCAGTTCTATTTTAGTTATAGTTCAGTCTAGCTTAATTCTAGTTCAGTTCCATTTTCTGCAGACAAGCTTTTAAGCTTTGTTGAACTTATTCTAGTAAGAATTTTATGAAAATGAAATGAATAAATAAATAAAAAGATACGTTTGTACAAAAACTTAAAATTAGTTCTATTTCAGTTCTAGTTCAGTTCTAGTTCAGTTCTAGTTCAGTTCTAGTTCAGTTCTAGTTCAGTTTTAGTTCAGTTCTAGTTCGGTTCTAATTCAGTTTAAGTTCAGTTCTAGTTCAGTTCTAGTTCAGTTCTAGTTCAGTTCTAGTTCAGTTCTAGTTCAGTTCTAGTTCAGTTCTAGTTCAGTTCTAGTTCAGTTCTAGTTTAGTTCTAGTTCAGTTCTAGTTCAGTTCTAGTTCAGTTCTAGTTCAGTTCTAATTCAGTTCTAGTTCAGTTCTAATTCAGTTCTACTTAAGCATAGTTCAGTTCTAGTTCAGATCTAGTTTAGTTATAGTACAGTTCTAGTTCAGTTCTAGTTCAGTTCTGGTTCAGTTCTAGTTTAGTTCTAGTTCAGTTCTAGTTCAGTTCTAGTTCAGATCTAGTTCAGTTCTAGTTCAATTCTAGTTCAGTTCTAGTTCAGTTCTAATTCAGTTCTACTTAAGCATAGTTCAGTTCTAGTTCAGATCTAGTTTAGTTATAGTACAGTTCTAGTTCAGTTCTGGTTCAGTTCTAGTTCAGTTCTAGTTCAGTTCTAGTTCAGTTCTACTTCAGTTCTAGTTCAATTCTAGTTCAGTTCTAGTTCAGTTCTAATTCAGTTCTACTTAAGCATAGTTCAGTTCTAGTTCAGATCTAGTTTAGTTATAGTACAGTTCTAGTTCAGTTCTAGTTCAGTTCAGGTTCCGTTCTAGTTTAGTTCTAGTTCAGTTCTAGTTCGGTTCTAGTTCAATTCTAGTTCAGTTCTAGTCCAGTTCTAGTTCAGTTCCAGTTCAATTCTAGTTCAGTTCTAGTCCAGTTCTAGTTCAGTTCTAGTTCAGTTCTAGTTCAGTTCTAGTTCAGTTCTAGTTCAGTTCTAGTTCAGTTCTAGTTCAGTTCTAGTTCAGTTCTAGTTCAGATCTAGTTTAGTTCTAGTTCAGCTCTAGTTCATTTCCAGTTCAATAGCAGCTTAAATTTATTTCAGTTCTAAATCAAATCTAATTCAGTTTTAGTTAAGTTCTAGTTCAGTTCAAGTTTAGTACTAGTTCAGTTTTTTTAGTTTTAATTCAGGGTTAAATCAAATCTAAATAATATCTAACTCAGTTTTAGTTCAGCTTTAGTACAGCTCTGGTGTTGGTTAAGTTCAATTAGAGAGTTTTATGGCAGTTCTAGTTAAGTTATAGTTCAGTTCCAATTTAATTATAATTTAATTCTAGGGCTGGTCTAGCTCATTTCTAATTCAGTCTTAGTTCCTTTCTAGTCCAGTTATAATTCTCATTTAGTTATATTTTATTTATAATTTAGGTTTACTCCAGTTAGATGTTTTCACAGTTTTGACTGAGTTGTAAACTGTTTCATGGAGCGATGTATTTCATTGTCTTATAAATTTACTATTTGCCTCGGAAAAATAAAATATTTGCTCGCTGGGAATAGCTTGAAGTGTCTGATGTAGACACAGCATATAAATTGTGTATAAATTAAAGTATTTAGCACGAGAGTTCCCAACAGGTTGCATGCAGGCCAACTACAACAACAAAAACAACAACATCAACAATATAGTTTGCACATAAAAAGTTAACAACAGCAATAACTGCAAAACAATATCAACACAAGGAAAATACGACAATAAACAGTTCTCAAAATCCATTGATCTTGCTAACCCAAAAAAATATAATACTCACATCTAACTAGATGTATTCACAATACGTTTAACAATACTCTAGTGCACCATCATATAAGACAAACTCCTATTTCTCGTGTATCGACATATTAAAGTACCAGCTATTAAAGAACTTCCTTCTATTGCCATCTCCTTTACTCTTTTAAGAAAAAAACAAAGTGGGAATGATATGATACCAATATAATCATTAAAATATACTTAAAGACTTGAAGTTTTGAGAAAAGACTACAAGCGAAAAAAAATATTAGTTAGCTGACAACAACTTGAAACAAAAACTAATACAAATAAAAAGCCTAACCCACATATTTGTCAGTAAAGCGAATAAAATTTGATTTACAAACGAATGGCACTCGAAAAAAAAATTAAACAGATGAGGAAAATAATATTGAGAGAAGAAAAGGTTCACATACATCATCTATGGCTTGCGAAGTTAAAATAAGAAAAAATACTGTACAAGTAGACAAAATAAATAGTCAAAAACTAAGCAGACCTAGTAACACTGCATGGTTATTAAACATAGGGTGTACAAAGGGTGTAGCAAAAGTGGTAGTTTTTATTTCAGTTCATTTATATTTTTACTATTGTAATCGTGTAACTTTAAATTTTTCTGTCATTACATATTCCCACAATTTCACAATTTTATGTTCAGATAGAACAGCAGAAGTTAGTAAATAGTCGCATTTCACTTTTTAAATATAACAGCTTTGCAAAGCATTACCACGTACTTAAATAAACAAGCCACATTACATCGTGTAATAGACACTCATGAAGTTATCTAATTTAGTTCCACCATCGCCAATGATGTTACGCCAGTCATGGCTTAAATCAATAATCTTTCATGGAGTAACAACAACAACAACAACAACCACAACAACATCTATAATAACAATAATAATAATGAAGTACACGAAAACTTTGGAACATGGAAGTGCTGTTGTTACTACGAATAACATGCACAAATTCTTTTTTATTTATTTATGTTTTGCTTTAATCGCATTCTGCAAAGTATCTTGTTTATTTAGTTTATACATAATGGCAACAACAACGACTGTAATAAGCAACGAAACAAAAATCACTAAATCACATAATTATTTGTAACATCATATACTACATACGTAAGACAAAAAAAAATACAAAAAAATCTTTGCTCAAGTACTAGGAGTAGATGTATTTTAGTTTTTGCATCTCTATTATCCTAAAGTATGATCAACGTGATCTGTTGAATTTTGTCATCATTAGGGGAGTATTGAAGAGGTAAATAAAGAGCTTTTATAGGTCACAATCATTTCTTCATTTCTATTATCTGGATTTGTACAATATACAACATTCCAGAAATTTGTATCTAATTTTTCGATATTTTTTACATGTTCAATTGGATAAACAGCCAAGTCCTATTAAACATTTGAGACCTTGTTGTCTGTTGTATGTAAGCTTTCTTAATATTTTTTCTAGTTTAGTTAATCCATAAATTTGTTGGCAAGCGTGTGCTACATATACTTAAAACAAGGTTCATCCCTTTAAGAAAAGAAGCAAAAAATTTAACTTTCAAGCACACACTTTTTATATTTGTGGCAACAAGTAAAAAGTGCTTAAGTCATATTTAACTATTACTTTTAAACTTTCAGGTCCACTTTCAAACATTTATTTATTTTGCAGTTAAATTAGGATATTCGGTTTTCCCTTTTATTTTATTTAGCAAAACATTTATACACACTATTAATAATAATCTCCCTAATTATGAATTTCCCCGGGAGTTTTTTCTCTTCCCCATAATTCTTTAGCGGGGAAAAATCATCCCATTTTAACTATCCGGGGAATAAGCAAATACGGGAGAGAGTAAAATCTGCATCAGCTGTTTAATGTTTAAATTTTATTCTGCACTAACACCCGGAATTTCCCCGGGAGTTTTTTCTCTTCCCCATAATTCTTTAGCGGGGAGAAATCATCCCATTTTAACTATCCGGGGAATAAGCAAATACGGGAGAGAGTAAAATCTGCATCAGCTGTTTAATGTTTAAATTTTATTCTGCACTAACACCCGGAATTTCCCCGGGAGTTTTTTCTCTTCCCCATAATTCTTTAGCGGGGAAAAATTATCCCATTTTAACTATACGGGGAATAAGCAAATACCGGAGTGAGTAAAATCTGCATCAGCTGTTTAATGTTTACATTTTATTCTGCACTAACACGAGAGTTCAGGAATATAAATTTTATACAAATTTTATGTTTTCAGTGCCATTAAAATTGTGTGTTAATACTCATATAAATACTTGTTTTTGCTTAAATGAAAAAAGTAAATAAACAAAATAACTAATCACAAACATGCGGAATAATTTTATGTTGAGAAAGTTGATCTAAAACTGGCCAGGTGCAGATACGCTTGGATTAAATTCCCAATGACTGCATATACAAAAGGAATAATAAATTTTATAAAGCCTTTCTTATTGTTCTTGATATTAGAGGGAAACAAATCTTCAATTTACCTATTATGTGAAGTGAAAGGAGACCTGCAAAATTGAGAGTGTTTTAGTATTTTTTCTGAAGGCAGAATTAGTTCATGTTTTTTAAGTGCATGTGCGCAGGACTGGGATAAAAATGCCTAAAGCAAGAGGGTGCTTATTTAAATCTTTTGTTCTAAATAAATACTTATAATATTCCCAGTATAAAAAGTCAATAAGATCCTGAGCTTGTGATCAGAAAATAGTGCAAATTTGGATAATTTCTAATGCTTGCAAGAAGTTCCCTTTCTTGATCCACATTCAGTGAACCTGTAGTAGTCATGGTAATGATGTTGAGTAAATCTGAATTTTCGTTTGCTTTTTTTTCCTAAATTTCATTTAAATCAATATTTTTTTTATAAATAAAAATCTAATACTTTATGGTATGGATTTGATTTTCCTAAAAACTAAGACGTATCGGTGGCTTTTTTTTGGAAAACGCCTCAAAGAAGTGAAATGTTACATTAAAAAAGAAACAAATTTTCAAAAATTTGTTTTCGTTTGCCATAAATGTCTAAAAATAAATAAACGTAAGAATTTCTCACGCGTTTTTCTCTCTTTTGAAAATTGTTAAACTTGTAAGTAGTTTCTGAATAATTAGCTCAAATTTTTTCGCTGGGATTTTTTAAATTTTTTTAAATTTGATTTTTAAATTTTTCCATTAGATCCCTTCAAAATTTTTGGAGATTAAACTCTCAAAAAAGTTTCCCTTCTCCCTCAAATTTAGAATACCTACTTTCTCCCATATAGTTTTTTTCCGGGAAAATTTTATTTCATAATGGGAGTAATGGGAAAAGGGAAAAAACTCCTGGGGAATTGTTATTCATAATTGGGCTGAATATATTCAATTTGAAATATACAAAAGCCTTAGTTGAACTAAGCTTTAATTAAATGTGAGATTAGAAGTCGAAGAAATATTAACAGCAAGTCAGTGCGCTATAACTTCTTGTAAAATCGCATAAGATATATAACTAATACTTTGTCCAAGGGTACTTTTAAATATGCAGATTATTATTATGTTATGTCATTGACTCAAAATGAGCTATTCTCCACTTAAGCTGGTTTTCCTTTCTGAAACAGAGATTGTCTTAAGTAATAGTCAGCTAAAGCGTTTTCTAACTTTAATACAAATAGTGGCTGATACAAATGTTATAAAATACATACTTGTGCAGTAAGTGTTTAATGAGTAAACGGAACAGCCGAAGACACAAAATCTGTAAAAACTTAATTTTAACCATGATTTATGCATTCTAGTACCTCTGTAACGCTTTATTGTGTATAATCGTGGAGTTCACAGAACGCACCCATAAGGCAGGCAACGTTTCTTTTTTTTTTTTGCTTTTGCTTTATTTGTTTCTCTTCTTGAACATCCTCTAAGGTTTGGTTTCATTTTAAAGTCAATATTTTGTAGCAATTTTTACTTTTAGTTTCGTTTCTTATAAGAAAACAATTTTTTTTGTTGCTTGTATTCATGGGATGACTGTCAATTTAAGTGTCTGATCGAACTGTTACCTCTGATTGCATTTTATTTTATTTTTTTTTATTTTTGCTCGCCTATTTATTTTTTTAACTTATTCTTCATCATAGTTATTGTTTAATAAAATACCATGCAATTTGGGTTTTTTTTGTTCTTCTTGTTTAATTTTTGGTTTAAAAGTTTTATTGTTAAAAAAATTTATTTTCGGGGTGTAAATTGAAATTCTTTGCTTGTGCATGCATGTCAATACAATATGAAATGTTTATAATTGTGGCGCAAACAAAAAAGCCAAAATAGAATGTATGCATGTGACATTCGTTATGATCATATATACTGATGATCAGAGTGTTAGTAAAGTGAGCATGTTGCACAAAAGAAGTTCACTTCGTGTCTAAGTATTAAGAAAGGTGTGATTGAATGTGAATTAATTATTGTGATGAGTTTTATAATAAACATATAAGTATGTGTCTTCATATTTCAAAGACTTTACAACAAAAAATTAAAATGTTCTTTTTATGATGAAAATAATTTTATGGGTTACGAGTGCATATTTGTAATATTATAAAATACTTATCGTCGTTGAAGATGTGCAACAGCTCCTAAGCGATATCCATGCGACGTTGATTTTGCTCAAAATTTAGTAAAAAATCGAAGAGCACACCAAAACACGACTAACCTTTTTATCTGTCAAAAACAAACTCACAATCTAAAATGGCTGATATTGCCAACATATATAACAGACATGTGTACCAACATTAAAGAAAAAAAATGCGAAATTATTTAGTTCGTTCGAATTGGAAAAACTAAAATCTATTATTCGTTAAACCTTTAAATCACTGTATTTTAAACACTTTTTAGCAATTCAAACTGTTTTTCTGCTACAAGTTGTTGGCCTTACTTTTCTTTTTACTTACTACTTGATAACTTTGTTTGCTCTTATACTTTTTTAAAGGTTTCTGAAGACTTTAAATATCTTTCAAATACTCGTATACTATTAATAATTAAGTTTTCCTTTATTTCAATAAACATTTTAATTCAAAATTTAAAGTAAACAAAACAAGTCTTGCCAATAGAATATCTCTGAGCAAGTGCACATCTTCAGCCAAATTGTCTTAGCATCAGAAGCGAAACAAATTAATAAAATGCTAAATTCCCAAACGTACATAGAAAATCAATTTAAATTTAATAAAATCTTATAAAACAATCTCACTAAAATGGTTAATTAAATTTACACGTTTCTAATGGCTAAAGAAATCTGCAAAGATATAAATGAACAGTTTTTTTTCCAACAAATACACCATAATTGGTTAGAAAATGTAGAATCCTCTTTAAAACATAAAAACAAACTTATTTGCGGGGGATCTTTTAATGGAAGCTGAGGAATTGCCACCAACAAAAAATGTTTATTAAAACGACAAATTAGTAACGACTAATGGTTGATCATTTGCGAAAATTAACAGTGTAGTTGCTGCCAATACAAACACATAAAATGAACATGTGTAAAAAAGTACTTATATAAGTACAAACATACAAGCATACAGATGCTTATACTTCTTTTTTCATTTGTATGAATGTGTGTTGAACCTTTAAGGAAAATTTAATATAAAAAAATTACGACAAGAAAAAAAGAAAAAAAATAAGAAACGTATGTATGTGTTGAACACTAACTGCCTACCGCGGCGTCTTCATGAATTTTTAAAATTCAAACTTACAACATGCAACATGAATTTGGTTTTGCAGGCAAACTGATTGTGTGTCGTGTGGTTGTTTGGGAAACGCAATTTTTGCTTTTTATTTATTTATTTGATTTTTTAATGTGTAGTCGTATCAAACAATTTTCCAATCAATAAAAAGCTTACTGAATGACTATATACTGATTGTTTGCATTGGGGGCTTGTGCTCATTGACTTGACTCCATAAGAAAAGCTAAAAAATGCACAAGTTTAAATACTTAAGTTGCTGCAAGATTTCCAGTGAAAAACTTGGCAACATATTTCTGTTTGAAGCACATTCTCTAAGCGGAAAAAAAAATTAAGTTGATCACGGACGAAGATAGCGAAAACTTAATCTAAACACAAGAATGCACTGAGCTTGTGTTACCATGAGCAATCCCAGCAAATAAGATCATATAATTCTTAAAGTATGTCATTACTTAAAATGCTTAAAATAATTAAGTTTGTTATCTTAAGCTTGATAAAAAATTTATCACTTTTAACTAAAACTATTGAAATTCTTTTGTACTTAAATCAATTATTTTGAAGCGTGAACCATGGATTTTTTTATTTACAACAAATAAAATTAAGCTTTATTTTAAATAAGGAAATGTTTTTGCCAAATGAAAAATCACTCGTTTCTTAAATACTTCAAATTTGAATTTGTTTTCTTTCTTTTTTACTATGGCTTTGTCTTGGCTTATCCTGCAACAAAATAAAAGCAGAAGATGGCAAACAAATAAACGAACAAAAAAATACGACTATGAAATCGTGACTTAATGTATTTTAATCACAAATGCATCATCTCATATTAAAATACCACACTAATTGTTATAAGCAAATGCATACAAAAGAAGAAAAATAAAAAGGCCAACCAAAACAAATCAAACGGACAGAATTTTTTTCTTCTGTAATAAGATGGACCGACAGAGGTACAGACAGACTAAATGCAAACAAGAAAGAAAAAAAAAGCTCAGCAATTAAGTAATAGATTGAAAATTAATTTCCTTATACCTACTTTAAACACCATACTATTACGTGTATTATTATTGCATCCAGCAGATACGTACATACTCGTAGATGTTAAATCAACTTACTTGCATATAGAATTTATTGAATGTTAAAAGTTAAATTGTTACTGATACTGCTGGAAATTGCGTGTTAAATCAAAATACAACTAAATTTAAAATGTATGTTTTTTGTATGATTTTTGTTTTTGCATTTTTTTCGTTTAAATTAAAAACTCACGATTTCTTGCCAGCAACTAAATTTTGTATTTATACATGAATAAATTGGTAGGAGTAATAAATCGACAAAGATTATTTAAATACTTTCGACATTATTTTTATAAACAGCCTTATATTTTTTTTTTTTGAAATCATGATATCTTTTTTTAATTAATGTAAATATGCATTTAATTATATATTGTTTGTATATAATTATGCTTACACTTGTTTTATAACATTGCATATTGTTGATGCTGTCTGGATATTGATAATTCAAAAAAAAAACAAATTCAAAATATGATAAGACAAACAAAGTTCTAATGATTTGTTTGCTAGCTATTAACTATTTATTAGTTTTATGTGCTACTTAAACGTTTAATGGTTAAAAATTTTAACTTTTTCCGTACTTGAGTATTTGTATTTGTATATTTCCCATGAGGAATACTTCAGTAGTATTAGAAGGACTAATAAACTTAGCATTTCCGTCTTGTGTATATATACGAGGGTGGGTCATTAACTCAGTGACTTTTTGAAGAAACGCAAGTTTTTATATAAAAAGTTAAATTCTTGCTTCGATAAAATTTACGCATACTTCAGCAACAGTTTTTTTAGATTGTTAACCAACTTCAAAAAAAGCAAGAGTTTATCAATTCGTCTGTATTTGTTTTTGGCACTGTAACTTCACAACTCGGTATATTTTACACCGTTTGTAAAAAATCTTTTTTTGTCTGAGAGAGTATATCTTTTTTAGCTTTATTCCCATTGTAAAAAAAGTTGGCGAAGACACGACCACAATTTTTTTATTTGATTTAATAATATTCTACTTATCCGTTGCTAAGAAACTTACCCAACACATTGGCCGCGGCTTATTATTATTATTTCGCATGCCTCTAGTTGACCTATTTTTACGAAATTCAGCACACATCCTGATTTCAACAAAACAAACAATATAATTTTCAAAAAGTGGGCCTTTTAAATTTTAATATTATATTTAAAATGCTTGTACTATTTAACCATTATTTACGGAACTTGAGACACATCTTAAGTTATTAGAAAGACACAACTTTGCATTAAAAAAGTGGGCGGGTACACGCCTATTAAATTTTAATGCTTGTATATAAGCAATATCTACAAAAATTATCACACACCCTGCGCTCGAAAAAATGACACAAGGTTGCATTAAAAAAAGTGGGCGGGTACACGCCTATTAAATTTTAATATTATATTTCACATGCTTTTATTTAACCAATGAGTTCTTAGAAAGACACAATTTTACATTTAAAAAAATGGGCAGGGATACGCCCATTACAATTTAAAATTATATTTCACGTGCTTTTATTAGACAGATTTTTACGAAACTTGGCACACATCTTGAATCCTAAAAGTACTTAATATTGTGTTAAAAAAAGTGGGCGGGGCTACGCCCATGAATGGTTAGTATTAAATTATATGTACTTCTACTGATTCAATTTCCACGAAACTTGGCAAGGAGTTCCGGCTCTTAGAATGACATAATTTTGTGCTTAAAGAAGTGGGCAAGGTCACGCCCATTAAAGTTTAATATTACATTTCTGCCTGATCTCTTTTTACCACACTTAGCGCACACCTTGAGCTTTGCATTTAAAAAAGTGGAAGGATGCTAATACTTGCTAAATTGGGCATTACCACACTCCTAAAAATATAATCTTGGCATTAAAAATGTGAAAGTATTTTAAAGTTTAAAATAATTTATATTCAGTTAAATAAAATATTTTTATATGTATTATCTATAATTTTATTCAAAGTCGGTGACAATAACAATTTGCTAACCAAATTGACACCGACTTTAATATTTTGCGTTTATACGTTCGCAAAAGAATTTTCAGCAAACACCGAATAACGCCAATGTATGGCAGTGCAACATCATTGTGTATTTATAGCCTTAAACTACACTACAGTCTTAAATACAAATCATATTTTCAAATTATAGGCTTTCGATTTAGTGCCTTCTTGGAAATAGAAATCGATATCAAATATTTTCTTACTTGCAATAAATCATTTTTCTATACATTACAATAGAAAAATATTGATTTATAGTAGTTTTGATAAGCATAATCTTACCCTATGATGAGCTAAAGCACTCTTACAAAACACCCCATTATGAGGAAGGATTTTTAAAATATGATTCACAATATTATGAAAAGAGCTGAAAATTCTAAAAATGAACATTCACCTGACATCACTATTGCGAATTTCTTTCAAAATTTTATTCATATTTCTTCCAACTAAAACTAAAGAAGATAAAAGTGAAAATTATCATAATAATTCCGTACTGCTTGAAATAATATGACATTAGAAAAGGCTGTTTTATTATCAAAAAAATAAACTAGAAAACATGAAATATTATTTGGGTATTAAAATTTTTTTTGCTATATTAACCCATATTGCGTATGTCGAGTAGAATATTCATCTACTAGATTAAAGGAAACAAGTACAAGTTTTCTTTAGTCTAGAATAAAATTTTCGTAGACGAAGGTTCTACTCGACATACGCAATACGGTTGATTATGTTGATATTAAAATTCAAATTTTTAACACCCACATGCCGATTATATGACCAAATATTTGCCAAGGAAATTCAATTTAGTTATTATGTATGAACATACATAAACATTTCTGAGCATGTCATAATTCCATTAAATACAACAGTATATAGTTAATTCATAATAATTATTAATTTTCGGATTCATATTTTCTTTGCAGGATTAAATACAAATACAGCGATATTTATGTTTTTAAGTTCTTGCTTCACATAAATTATAGCACTGACCTAAAACAAATTTGCATAAATATTTGCATGAAACATATATAAATATTTCTTAACAATTTTTATTACTCATATATGTTACTTTATTACTAATGGCTTTACTACTTTGTAACTGTCGAATGTCTGTTTTCGAAATAAAGTGTTTTTTTCTTCTTCTTTTAATTAAAATTTTAGTACACAACTAATGGGCATACATAATTTAATTGAAAACTCAGTTAAAAATTTAAATAATACATGAATTAAAAAATCTTGCATTACAAGATTTAATAACTTGGTTATTAAGTATTTCCACATACGTGCTTCCATAATAAAGAAGCTAAAAAGAATTAATTCTTAAAATAAAACCAACAAAAATGTATTTTACAAATAAGAATGTTGAAATAAGGAAAAAGTTTTTTTATTAAAATTATTGTGTTTTGTGGCCCATAAGGAAGAGTTGATATAAATTCTTGCAAAACGACAACATCTATAAGTTACTAAAAATTTAATTAATTTTTTGGTTTCGTATGAACTCATTTTATTTCTGGCTGCACATTTTATGCATCTGTGAGATCATTGTGATCGAATTCTCTCTAAAAAAAATTCTTGTTATAAGCTAAAAAATTTTTTTATTGTTAAAATCCAATTTACTTTTGTTTGCAAGCTTGCTGTGACTCACTGGACGCTAAACATTTCCAATCAAAAACAACAGAACATTATAGTAAGTTAAATAAAATTAAAATTTATACTAAACAAAAAAAAACACATGAAATCAAGTTTAAAGAGAAAAAGAGAGCATTTATAAAAAAGCCGCTACTTGCAAAATATTATTAATTTTGTATTTTATTTTATATATAATGGATAAACTAAGCATCTCATTGATTTGAATTAGCCATGCAATTAAACCCTTGTGGACCAACAATTTAAATCAATTTTTTTTAAAAATAAATCTATGAGACTTACGAGCCATATTATACATATATAAGGCAAAATAGAAATGATTGATTTATACAAAGATATTCGGTTATGAGATGGAAAGCGATTGTTTTAAAAAAATTTTAAAAACGTGTAATGAATTTCGTTCGATTTTGGAAATCATTTTTAAGCCAATCTCAAACTACTGACTTTAAAAAAATATATAAATACATAAAGATAAAATTTAACAATAAAACAGAGCTGTGAAAAAACTTTATTAAAAATTATTGGAAAAGAATATTAAAACAAAATTAAAAAATTGTTGAAAAAACGACTATAACAAACACATAGTAACTTTTATCGTTTCCAAATAGCTTTTCATCATATAACTGATTATTTTTTTTATTGTAACAGATGATAAAAGTTTTTTTCTCAAATCTTTCTATCAGGGAAATACAGATAATAAAGTCTTTCATTTACAAATTATTACTTAAGTTCGCTTCTTAAGTCTTTTCATTCACACATCCTCTTATGTGAGCCAAGTTTGTTTCTTAAGTCTTTTAATTTAACTATTTATGGAATGTAAGGTTTGTGTATTAAGTCTTTCATTTTATATATTAACAATTATTTACGTTCGTTTCTTAAGTCTTTTAGTTTACACATCCTCTCATGTCAGCCAAGTTTGTTTCTTAACTCTTTTATTAAACATTTTATGGAAAGTAAGGTTTTTGTCCTAAGTCTTTCTATTTTTAAATGGTTACTTAAGTTCGTTTCTTAACTCTTTTAATATACGTCCTATAATGGAAAACAAAGTGTATTTTAAAATTTCGCCTTAAATTTTCAAAATCAAAATAGTAGTTTTTTAATTTTTCGCTTCAAAAAAATTATATTTTATAACTATTTTTCAACTGTTATTTTGTGTTTCTCTCTTGTTTTTCTTCTTTATATATAGAGTTTAAATTACTAACTTTAAAGCTTAAAGTATTTTCTAATTGCTACGAAATGTGTATATTTTAATTTTCTCATATGAGTCAAGTTAGTTTTTTTAAGTCTTTTATTCAAACTACTTATTGATTAACTCTTTAATTATTTACGTGAAGAGTTAAGTTCGTTTTTTAAGCTTCTTATTAGAAACTGTAAAACGAAGCAAACTATATTTTGTGTTTTCAATTTGCGCCTAAAATTGTTAAACAAAATATGTCTCATGGTCGTTTTAAGCACTTTACTTAATCCTTAATATATTTCACTACTTTTTTTCTACTTTTAGTACTTGAATTGAATCATTTTATTCCATCTCATAAATGGTTAAATTTTTGCACAATATACTTTGTTTAAATACATACAGTCTGCAATTCTGAAGGCCATCTTCAACATTTTAACTGTACACGTATGGTCAGTACAGCATTTAAGTCAAACAATATAAAAATATATACTCATGTATATAATAACGACATAAATGTGCAGTTAGTAACTTTATTTATAAATATATGTATAAGTATAGTAAAAAAAAAATATTATGCTCGCCATGTAGCTCAACACCTTCACTTCAGCAAACATTTTTAACCAGCTCACATGGCATCAGAATAAGATCGACCGCCGCAACCGTTCGGTTGACAAAAATTAAGAAAAACCAGTTCAATAAAAGAAAAAACCTAAATCTGACACATGTTAATCGTAAAAAATACATTTCAAGATGAGAAGACATACACATTGAGTCTGCTTCCACTTTAATTGTGGACTATTAAACATGACGAAATGAATTCAACATTCTCTAATCTAAGCAAAATTTTATACTCATCTCACCTTATACTTGAATTTAAATTGAAATTTTCGTACACTTAAGGTTTTTGGTATACTTAAATGGGTTCGATTTCATGTCTTTTTAAGTCGCCATAAATTTGATAGCCAGTTTTTATTTTATTTCACTCTATTTTATTGCTTTCAATAGTTTAGCTATATAATTTTTTTTAATAATTTTGAGCATTCGAGCGGGCGCAGTATTTTTATCTAATTAAAAATCAATATTTGTTTTTTATACAAGCACTTGCTTCGTTAAGTTTTACGAACTATATAATATTATCTTAATATAACACAATAATACAAATTTTTAAGTTGTTTAAATTCATAACTTATGGTTATGACTTAAAGTTGAATTAATGAACTAGTAATGGCTCAATAAACAACTTTATGGGACATGAAAATTTTAAAATTGTCTAGTAGTTTATTATTATTATTATTATATTGAACCATAACCGCCAAAAATAAAGCTAAACCGACACGTTATTTTTTAACATCGGTTTTTTTTACAAAAATCGATTATTTACGATCGGTTTTGGTCAAAAACTTAAGTTTGAAAATTATGCCGCTTAAGCTTTTTTAGGTGGTTATGGCACGATATATACTTTCTTATACATAAAGATTTCAAAGTCAATAAAATTATTCTGTTTAGTTTGAAAAGTAAAAGCATTTTAAATCCAATTCATATGCCTATTTCGACTACAATTTATTGAAACCAACAATATGGAAACAGCGAAGTTTAACTATTTGCAGCACTTAAAAACTAACAAATACTCAGTTTGATCAATTAATATCTTGATTAAATTTTAATCTGAGCCAAGCCATAGCTTTAATTGGTTTTAAAACAACAGCTTATGTCTAAAACTAAAAGTCTAAAGCTAAAGTATATATGTATGTAAATAACAAAGAAAAAAAGAGAAACATATATAACATTATATACAAAACCCGAAATCAAGAAGATGATACATTTGAGATTTATAAAAAAAAAACACCAAAATACTATATAGGAAGAAATTTATATGCTACGAGATTACTTAAGCTGCAAAAATAATTCGAACTACGAACAACTATGAGCTTTTGAAAAAACACAAAATTAAGGAGGAGGAAGTCTATTAACTCAACAGAATAAAAATAAAATCCATGAAATTGTATAAAATAGAAAATTTAACAACTTCACAACATTCGTGGGTTTCATTTGGAGATATTATCGCGAAGTGAAACAAAAATTAAATAAACCTGCAAATAACAACAATTTCAAATACCTGGTGCACCAGCCAATGTTGTTTCACTCAAAGTTAAAACAATGCCAATTGTGCTTGTATTTTCTTGTTTTTTTTTCTTCTTCGAAAGATGTAACTAAGTTAATTGGAAATTCCCTTATTGCAGTCAATAAGATTCTCACCAAAAGGAATGGAGTTTTTTATAGGGCAAATGAAAATAAAAGTAGATAAATAAAACAAAAGACAAGTTTTAGAGACCCAAACAAAAAACACAACCTGGCAGACAGTCAGGCCAACACAGACACAACACGATTTACAATAAATTTTTTTAAAGAAACAAAAATGCAAGTATTGTAACTTTTTTTTTTTGGCACACAAAAAATTAACCTACCGATGAAGGGATATTTATTCGTAAGTTAATAACATGTTTATGGTAATAAGATGAATTGCGTTTAAATTTTGGTACACTCAGTGCATATGTCTGCACTATGGGTCAACTGCTATTTTCTATTAACAACATTTGTAAATAAAAATGTTAAAACCGCCAATTGAAGTTAAAGCGGGCTATTGTAACTATAAGCCAGACAGAAACAAAATATGAGCATAAAAAGAAGCATTCTAGTAAATTTTGGTAGTCTTCAGAACAAGATAACTTCTAAGACAATAATAATCACTATTCTCAGAAAATTTGTATTTGTTTGTAGAAAAATTCAAAAACTCAAAAGAAAAGAAAATATATTTTCTAAAATAGTGCTTTAGAGAGGTAATTTTTTCTAAAAATGTACTTTTTCCTAAAAGATACATTTAGGAAACGGCAATTTTTTAATAAAGTTATGCTTTCTAAAATGTGATTTTTGTAAAAAAAAATGCTTTTCTGAAGAGATACTTTTTAAGTGGGAACTTTTCTATATTGTACTTTTTTGTTAATATAGTTTTTGTAAAATAGTACTTTTTTTGAAAAATAATGCTTTTTCTTAAATGGTAAATTTCTAAGAAATAAATACCGTTCCTTACAAAGTTATTTCCCAGAAGGGTACTGACTTCAACTGACTTCAAAAAAGGAGGAGGTTATACTCGTATGTTCGTCATGTATGTATTTTTTTTTATATATTAACAATTCTTTTTTTATATGAAATGATATACTCCACAGATGGTGCCGTTTTCACCAATATGCGATAGGAGCAGAAGAATGGGTACCTCCCATACAAATTAATTATTAATTACGATATATATAGAATACTATATCATTGGGAGGCTTCAAACTTGGTGAGAATTACTTTACAGTTAATGCGCATAATCCAGTGGGAAAGGAGTAGAGTAGTGAAGGGCTCCTTCCCAAACAAAGTAATCAATAATTAAACGATTTCTACGTCATTTGTAAAGCAATTTTAAAAATTCTCTTTCTATATGAAATGGTATACTCCACCTGCGACCACCTGCATTTAAATAAATATGCGAATATATGCACTGAAAAGTAAGAAATAAAATTTAAAAAAAATCGACTCTATGCACTGAAAAGTTAAAAATAACAAAAGTATTATATGCGCTAACTACTTAACTATTTGCAGTCGGTACCAAGAACGTTGTTAACTAAACCCAGAAATTCATTTCTGGGTTCTTAACCAATAAGACAGATTCTTCCTTCTTGACACTAACTGCAAATAGTTAAATAGTTAACGCTTATAATAGTACTTTTTTTTACTATTTTCTTTTAGTTTTTTTTTTTTTTAAATTTTCTGTTTCTGATAAAAGATCTTTTTTCTAAAAATTTCCTTTGTTTTTAAATATGCTTGTCGTAAGCAAATTGTTTTTTTATTTTTTATAAAAATACTTTTTATGTTTGTCAAACCATTAGTAATTTCTACAATATGCATATACAACTCTATAATGTATTTATATATCCTTATGAATAAGAAAGTCAAACAAGCGACATCAGTCTTTCTGAACGTGAAATCCATTTTTCGAATCCACCAGAAATGCTAGAGACTTCAGTAGTGAACTTTTGTGCCAACATTTGTCGTAAATAGAGTTACTCAAGAGCTTTTTTGTATAAAACCAATTTTAACTAATATAAGCTTTTGTTGCTGCTATGTAAAATATGAGCACTCACTACTTTTACAAAGCGTTGTTGTATTTTATTATGCTCTTTGCACAGTTAAGTTAAAAAATTCTTAAGTGCAGAGTGCAGAATTAAGTATTCAAATATGGCTAATGAAATCTCAGAATCCAATTGTATCGCCAAAAAATGCCCACAGGTCACAAATTGGACAATAGGACAAAAATTAACAATTTTTTCACAAAACAAATATGGGCATTTCCAGGATCTAGAACAGGATTTTATTGAACCCAATAAACCTGGTATCTAGAACTCGTTTTTCAAAGTATCTAAAAAAATAAAAAAAATCTGCGAATTGTAACATGATCTCAGTTAGTGACTTTTTTAAACTAAAGTGAAATAATGTGGCTTTGAATTGATAGTTGTAATGTTAAAATATTTGTGTTCCTCCTTTTTTAACCACCTTAAGCATAACTTAACACGGGACATTTAGAACGGGACATATTTTTTTACCACGTTTGTAGTAAGGGTTAGCTCAAGTAAAAATTGTACTAACTTCGAAAAATTTCATATTTATTATCCTATTCATGTTCAGGGATATATTAGTATTAGTTGCTTTTAATTTTAAATGCTCATCATGCATGTTAAAAAATAAAATTAAAAAAAATGAAAAAATTGCACCTGCGATAGCAAACGGGACACACTTTGAAAATCAAAATAATATGTTAAGTACAAGTTTTAAATGTAAATATTATTACTTTTAGTTAAAGTCATCAAATCTTAATTTGGAGTAAAATTTTCAGCCACCTGATTCGAACGATCGCCAAGTACTGATAACAAGTGATGTTTTCAGTAGTAGAATTGATACTGAATGGGCACATTGACAAAATAAAATGAAAAGTTTGTCTTTAATCGAGCTTTGTGTGTTAGTTTTTAATTTTCGAGCATTAATTTGTTATTCATAGAAATATTTCATAAGATTTCTATAGTCATGATACAAATATGTAAAAAATTATTACCAAAGAAAAGCACGCAGTACATGTTCAGTTTTCAGGAAAAAGTTCTCGTAATAACCAACAAGACAAGCTTAAAATATATTATATTATAAAAGTTTCACCATTATATACTTCTAAATACTTCTTTTGACGAAATATTCTATTCGGATAATAATCCAGTATTTATTCTTCGTGGCAACATACTAATGAAAATTTAAGCCTTGTAAAACTTATATGCGTTTGCTACTGGTCATATTGATCGTTTGCAATAAAATAAAATATAATTAAGGAAACTGAGTGTAAAAATTTCAATTTACATACAACTCAATGCTGGTTTTAAAAAATGTTCTTCTCCCAAGAAGTGTGTGAACAACAACAAATTGCAAAAGAAGATAAAAAGCGAAGATTAGGAAATATTTTGCATCATTAGCTTCCAAATTGGATTTTTGCAATAAAGGAGCCACAATATGTCGTTGCATTAATTTTTTATTACCCACAAAATTTCTGTCACCGCCTGCCTCATTGTGCAAGTACTCGTACTATTAACAAATGACGAAATGGTCATATTTTCTAAATTTTAACATTATTTTTATTGCATATGTACTATGTATTCACATGTGTATGTCTAAATACAAAGTATAAATACATATTTGATGCTGTATATGTATGTCTTGCTGAATGACATGATGTGAACTCTAGTGCCACTACGATGTTTCAAATTGAGATTCACGAAACAGAAAAAAAAAGAAGTCCAACAATAAACATGGTCTTTTCTGTTATCCGTGAAATACAGTTTATACAAAATTCATTGATCTCGTGTTTTTGTATACATATATACATATATACATATGTACATATATAAATATATTAGACAGTCCATCTAGCTGTCCGTCTCAATATTAGTCTGTCAGCAGTAAGAGTGTGTTAAAAAGTCATCGTTTTATTTCATTCATTGGGTCACTAGTAAAAAAATTTTGTAGTAAAAAATCTACATAAAAAATGTACGGCATGGAAAAAAATTTTAAAGAAGCATGTTGTTGCTGGATTTGTTGCTGTTGAGTCTGCTCTCACACTCATTTTAAATCAGCCATTGTTTAAATCATCACCAAACTACAACCATCCTCATGATGCACCAACAGCATCACTTTTTCACATACGGATATATTTTGTGACCAACCTATTATAATATTTAGTCATGGACATTGCACATTATGCATTTTAAAGGGAGGTCTACTGAGGGAAAAATTGTGATTATATGAACAGTTTCCTTCTGATAAAGATTTCCATGAAATTTTCTATTCTATGACTTTAATTTTACGAATTAGTATGATAATTTTCTGCTACATATATATTTATAATGCTCCTTTTAGACATGAAAAGTTTACTTTGCAAAGTCTTAATTCAGCTGTGTGAAAGACAGAGGGAGGAATACTATCTCTTTCTGTCTTTCTCTCAACTGAATTAAGACTTTGCAAAGTAAACTTTTCATGTCTAAAAGGTCTATAAATTATATTATTTTCAGTTACATTTACTACTTTACTTTAACCTTTGCACGATATTTTAGAAATTTTATGCAATATTTTAGTAATTTATTCATAAATTTTATAAGCAAATTAAAATATCCTTATAAAAAATGTTTTGGGACTCTGGGGAAGCCATCTCTATATATTTAACAAAATAGCAATATATGCTAATGGAAAAAAACTGCTCATCCAAATTTAAAATTCATGTCGTTAAAGACTGATCAATTGAACGCAACATAAGAACTACAACACACAGGCTGAGGCGGCAGCATCATCACCACTTCCTCGACACTGGCAAGTTGTCATCAGCATACATGTATGTTAGTTTATGCCAGCTAAATGCAAAAGCCACAGACAAGTTATGGCCAACACAAGATGCTCAAAAAAAGTCAACAATTGAGGAGTAGACAACAAAAAATTAAAAAAAAAAATAAAACTAAAATTCCCAAACATTGATTTTAGGCCAGGCAAGGGGCGACTTCATTTTGATGGAATTGCCAGAAATTCATGCACCAAAAAATTAATGTTTTCGCAAAAAAAAAAATATATAAATAAATAAAAAATCGAACTTTGGTATAAGTACTAGTACTTTGTTCGGGAGATTATGTACCAAACCCAATGCTAATGTGATGGAGCTTGCTAAATTTATACATTTCTACAAACATAGTATTTGGTTAACTTAACTTTGGCCTAGTGCTGAAATGCTAGTGCACACAGAGTCAGTGCAGCAAGCCGTTGAAAGAAAACCAAAAATAGCAACAAACAACAAAAACCTCCAGGCTATTAACAATGTATGTTGTAAGCTCTAAGGAAAATAATATGTATTAACAACAATATTATATTTAAAAAAAAAAAGCTAAATAAAGTATAATAAAACTTATAAAACTTTTCGACAAAAAAAAATATCAACTCGCTGACTTATGTAACCACCTTTGAGCAGAAGTTCTCAATCGATGAAAGGAGCTAGATTAAAGAAAAGATAAATAAAAAGAGCACGACTAAGAAAAACTTTAAACAAAATAATTAACATTAAGCGATGTTCAGAAAACGTTTGTTTGACAAGCAAAGTGCTTTTGAAGCAAACTTTAATGTAGTTTACGAGTATGCAGGAATTGTCCTAAAGAAAATGCAATTTTCACAAAAACCGGACAGACAAGTGTTTTAATACTATATTAAGTTTCTAATTAAAAGATTGTTATTAACTACCCGTTTGCACATGAGTTCCCTTAAAAACTTCGTGAGAAACCCTGACTGTGACCAAAATAATGACACAATAAACAAGGAGTTGGGTCTTCTTCTTCTTCTTATAATAATAATGCATTGTGTTTATTTTTGTTGTCTAGTGAAAGCAAAAGCTTCTAACAAATTTTTGGGTTTTCTTTGAAATAAATTTTTTATTATATTTTATGCGAATGTATCGTCCCAGGCTGCAAATATGAGTACAAAATTAAAAAAGAAATTAACTGTGAGTTTATACAAGACAAGTAAAAATTCTCGTCTGTCTATTTACATTGAAAACAAAAACAAAACACTCAAATTTGTTTTTGTTTTCAATATAAATAGACAGACAAGAACTTTTACATGTCTTCTATAAACTGGCAGTAAATCTTTTTTTCAAATTTACTGTTGGTAAAATATGTATATAAATGTTAAGTCACTTTCTTTACTTTTGGGTAAAGTTCGGTCAAATGAGAGCAAACTGTAATTTCTCTCAATGACGATTGGTGATGATGGTGTTCTGCTATTCTTCAGCTTGAATTAGAGATTTCCATCTGCGATAGTGCTAGTTGGTTTAACGTTTTTGCACGCCAGGTTGGCTTTGAGCGTCCTCGTTGATTAAAATCTTGCGCGTTATATGTCAGAGCATCCTTTATGATTGTGAGATCAATCCATTCTAAAATGGCAATAAAAGACAATAATGTGCAAAAGTGCGAGAACGCAAGAAATAAAAAATTTTAACTGAAAAAGAAAAAGGCAGTTCAATCAGGTCCCACCACAAGTACGGCTGAGTAATGCTTACAACACAAAAATTTGTCAAGTTGTCCATAAAAAGAAATAGTTGCCTTAATGAGGTGCCACCAAAAGCCCACCTGGTATATATATGTAAACATTACAATACAAAAATATGTCAAATTTTCCGTAGACTGTGTGTCATTATGGGTGATTTTGAATAAAGTATGGATCACACACAAGAAAACGCATACAAATTTAAACATATTGGCGGTATTCGCGTGATCTCAATGAAGAGTAAAGAAACAGACCTATTATAAAAAAATTCTTATTATATTGTAGAAAATTTAATTTTACTGCCAGTTTTTAGACGACAAGTTATTCAAATTACTCAAATTCCTTTTTGTTTTCAATATAAATTTTTATTTGTCTATATTTTTATTTGTCTTCTTCTATATAAACTGGCAGTTAATTAAAGTTTTCATTGCAAGTCAATATGTGTTCTATTTAATATCCTTTCATTATGCTTCTTCTAGTACAAAATTTGAAATGGGTTAACTAGAGTCCAATATATATTTCAAATTCTTATGACACTTAATCAAAAGACTTTCAACTTTCAAGATATGAATAAATGAATTAAAATTGTCTTTTATTTGCATTTAAATCAATTTTGAATGACATTGGAAGCCTGAATAGAGTAATTCTATAAAAAAAACACATTAGGCTTTCAACATCGTTGAGTCAAGTTTTCTAAAGAAAATATTTCGTGACATCAATCCTTCTTAAGAGAATTTCTCGTTGGATTACGTTTTCCTATAAATAAGTTTTTTTATTTGAGTCAAAATACAAATGGTGATTGACGGGTTTATTTGATCGTCTCCAGGGCACTTAAAGATAATATTTTACTTTATCGCGCTTTTTTAAATAGAATCTCTCGCTGCTAGAAGCTTTCCTGAAGAGTATCTTTCAAAAACTAAAGCTATCTTTAGTTGCCTAAAGTTTTGATTGCAGGCTTTTCTAAATAGACTCTCTTTTTCTAAAGAGAATCTCTTGCCGGCTTAAACCCCTCGAAAAAGCTTTCACAAGGAAAAATTTCTTAGGCCATCAATTAAAACAAAAAACACAAACAAAAACATTTTGTCAGAGCCTATTTTGCGGTTTCATGTACAAAAAGAACTGCTGTTTTGTTTGCTGTTGCTGATTTTTTTTATTATCGAACATCAAACAAATCACAAATAATAAAATAACAATAAAAATATATAAAGAAATATTAATAAAACAAAACAACAACAACAACAATTGTTAGTAACAATAAAACATTTTGTTTTCAAACAAATTCGCCAAACAACAATAAGACATCTAAAGATGCTGCAGAAACAAAAAACTACCAAAATAGGAATGGAAGAACTCACTATTGCACAAGCTTTTTATTGCTGGTTTAACGAAAACAAGATAGAAAAAGAAAACATTGGCCAAAGCTACCAGTACCGTTCCTTAAGAGTAAAACTGCCTGCCTGCTTGCCTGCCTGCCGGTGGCCGTTTGGCTAACTGACTTGCTTAATAGAATGTCTTGTAGACAATTCACTCCAATTGATAAACATCATTTGCCAATCCTTTTTTTGTTTACTGTTTGTTGCAGAAGGGGAATTAAAATATTTATTTAGATTTTTTCTACGTATTCATATTAGAGTACAAGTAAAATAGTCAAATTTGTAAGTTTTGTTTGTTTGATTGTTATTATATTTTCAATATTTTTGGGAAAATAATATTTAATTAGCATAACTAAGAAAATGCATTAAGAATTACATACGATATCTATTTCTTATGCTTACAAAGATGATTGGCTTTAAGCAAATTCCTTTCTAAAGGCCCAGAGGCTAATTTGATTATGTTTTCTTTCAATTCAAGAGATTGTAAAAGATTTAAGTTGTGGGAGCTAACAAAACAAGTTACAAAATGTGTTCAAACAACCATCCTTTTTAGTGATAAATATGAAAATTTTAACCTTACTTATTTTTTTATGTGCCCGCAATATTTTATAGTAAAATTAAGCGTTCATTTTTACCTACAAAACATGTGGAGGTGATGAGACGGCATTATTATTTAATGGAATAAGAATTAATGAATTTCATTTAAAATGAAAGTAAATGCATACAAACATATTAAAATATTGACAGTTCTTGATAAATGTATGCATGTTGCAATTTGTTTAAAACAAATAAATATATTTATTTCCAATCTTCTAATATTACTTTTTCATTAAAGAAAATGATTATCCAATAAATAAATTCATACAAACAAACAAACATGTGCACATTTGCAAACATATTTAAAAAAGATTTTAAATACTTTTTTAAATTAAAAATACTATAAGTTATGTTATCATTACAAACATTTATTTTCGTGTGCTTTACGACTTTATATTCGAATACGAAAATGCCATTACTAGGCAATTATACGCTAATTTAGCCAAAAAAAATCAAGTGTTAAATACAAAAGACGCCGAACCGAATATTGCAAAATATGAAAAGTAATATAAAGATTAAATAAAAACTGGAAATTAAACATTTTTTAAATCTAAGCACAAACTTTTGCAAATAAAATTCTTAACCAACGGCGGCTACATGTACGTGAAAATATAGCAAAAGGGAGTTTTAAAAGAAGATGTTTTTCATGCCCGAAATTTCATTATTATAAATTTAAATTATTCATTAGTTGAAATATAATCCCTGAAAGAGAATGAAAGTCATTGTTAAGAAATGATTCTATATTTTTCAGACACAGAGGCCTTTATAAGTTTTTATTCTAATCTTCTTTATAGTTGAAATTAACAACTTTCAAATTTC
Source organism: Nowickia ferox (assembly GCA_936439885.1). Classification (NCBI taxonomy): domain Eukaryota; kingdom Metazoa; phylum Arthropoda; class Insecta; order Diptera; family Tachinidae; genus Nowickia; species Nowickia ferox. The sequence continues at coordinate 98,663,538 of OW387026.1, read as the reverse complement.
ATTTGCTTCAATAGTGTCACGACTCAATAAAACTAGTTTTGCAGAAAACGCGTTTAAAGTTTTCAATTTACATACAACTCAATGAAGACATAAAAAAATTTTCTTCTCTCACGAGGTGGCAGTACAAGCTATTTATGTGAAATTTTTACATCATTAACTCAAAAACCGCATTTTTTGAGTTACGCCACTATTGAAGTAAATGAGCGATAGTCACATAATGCAATCACTGTATGTAACAAAGATAGAATTCTCTTCTTTTTTTTGTCCGTGCTGACTTTAATAAATCTCTTTTACTAGGAAGTAAACCCAGACTGACTCATTCAGTCACTTTTTGAGTTTTGGGCAAAATATTACCTCCATATTTATAAAAAAAAACAAAATGTGCTTAAAATCCATTTCAAGAAAAATGTTTATGAAAATTTTTAAACAAAATACATTTTAAACTCATTCTTACATGTTTAGTTAAAAAAATTAGCATACAAATTTTTTGGTTTCCTGAAAAAAGAAAGTTTATGAAAAAATCATCATTGGAATAAATCTGTCCCTATCTTTAATCTAATGAATAGTTATCAAACAAATTAGCTTGTTCCGAATTTATGCCCATGTAAAAATCAATCATTGTAAAATCTGGATCACAATTAAGTTCTTTGTACATAATTTCCTCTTTAAGAACAATAACATTACGATAACTAGTGTATCTATCAATGCACTTGCAGATACTTTGCCGCAAGAAAGTTGTAGATCTCAAACTATGTTATAGAATCAATCATGATATTCTTCTTTATAAGCGGTATTTTTTAAGCCTAGATAGAACTTAAAATTAAAAAAAAAAAAAAAAACTTTAATGCTCAAAATTTGTTATTCAAAAGATCAATAGCTGGCGTTCTGGCACGTCCAGGTTCAGGCCACTTTTTCCAGCCTTGAATGAATAATGTTAGGCTCCAAGGTGTCAATTCTTGCTGCTTTATCATCCTAAGCCAGTGACTTCCTGTGGAAAAAATCATGAGTTGTCAAATCGCACAATTTCGGAGGAAACAGGTACCTACGTTTAATTTTTCTGGATGTAATGGAGTCTGTACAGTATTTTGTGGATTGATTTCACTCCATATACAACAATTGTGTTTATTAAGTCTAGGACTCACTATCATAGACTATGATTTTTTAGGAAAAAAAACAGCCATGATCTAATTATTTTTTTTTTTAATTTTCATTAACTCTCCAACATAACATGGTTGTATTTTCTGAAAAATGGTACACTTGTGAAGGATAATGATTAATATCAAATGAAAAGGTATTTATATTTGATACCCACATCATAAAAGTGACAAAAATAGTAGTCCGCCCCTTTAGGGCGTCCACCATGTGTTTTTTCGTCTAAGGAATCTTAACACATTGATCTCAAATTAGTACCTATGTACACATATATTATGTACGTAGTTACTAATATTTTTTCCCATGTAAAAGATGTAGAAATCTGAAATCTGCTTCAAAAAATTAAAATTAGAAAATAACAATTATTTCTACTCCACAATATAATCATACAATATTAATCATAGCGTTCAGGAAAAGGAAATGCATTTATAATTAAATACATGCAAATGGTCTTTCACACACGAGACTAATTTTTATGCCGCACAATTTTTGTTCCTTTTAGAACACACGAGACTAATTTATCTGCCTTAAAAATATATACGTGCACACAGCTTTGTGTGTATTAGTGTTTTCTGTACTCATTTAACATTTGCTGTTTTTTGTGTTGTGTGTTTTGGTTTTGTGCTGCTGATGCCGAGTTGTACCTGGTTGAAAAATTATGGCAACCACAAAACCACTCTCTTTGCATCTCTCACCAGCAAACTGTTATGTTATGCCAGCACAATTGTTCTCGTGTGTGAAAGTGCAATGTTTCAAAATATTTCAATATTAATCATACGCCAGCCACAGTTATTATAAAAATTATTTAATCTATTTAAACTGTGTGCAGAGTTACCAGGTTAGAAAATTAAAAAAGCAATACATTTCCGTTCGAAATTTTACTCTACAGTATTAATATTTCCCAAAACTTTTCTTCATAAAACAAATTTTTTACATTTAAATAAAAGTTTTTATTTAACAATAAACAATAAAAAATATTTTAGTTTCATTATTATTATTCGAACTGCATTTGTTTCTATATTTAATGAATTGAACAGGCTAATGTTCGTATCGCCTTTTAAGCCAAACTACATGTGATAATTATTAATGAACAAACAACATCAAAGTTAGTTGTAAATATTCTGACAACACATAGTTGAACGGAACAGCCAGCCGTTTTCGAAGGCCACTAAACCTTCATCATCAGCGTTCTTCTGTGTTTGGTCCACTGTGTGAGGTGTCAGTTGATGTAGATTTCTGCCTTATATACGAAACTTTTCTGCAAATGGAATATGTGAATTGGTTTGATTCATCGTATTTCAATTTGCTGAAATGTGTTTTTGTAATGAAGGCCCCAAATTTACCATCACTATATTTCATCATTAGCCTGTACAATTCATTAAATATAGAAACAAATGCAGTTCGAATAATAATAATGAAACTAAAATTAATAGTCATGGGCTTGTGGCAAAAAAATTAAATAAAAATATACTTAATTGTAACAAACCAAAAAAGTTTGTCTTAAGTAGAACAAAAATAAGCAAATTAACTAACATGTGCATAATTAGTAATGAAAAAACGACAATGGTAAGACTGTTGTAAATATGTAGGTGCATGCAGTTCTAAAAAAAACTTACAATTACATATATATATGTATATATTTCTCTGGTAGATTTGACTATGTATGTAAACAAAAGCTTTGAAAATGATGACGAAATCAATCTCACACCAAAACCGTTTGACAAGTTTTGAAAAAAATGTGATAATAGCTTGTCCTAGAAAAAAATTTTTAAATAGTTTTTATTTCCAATTCATTAGGTATGTGATAAAAATCATTTTCAATTTAAAATTGTATTTCACTATAATATCAATATTTTAAAAATAAATAAATAAAACGTAAAAAGTTGTGATGCACATACACGAGTTTGAGTCGATTTCATTCTACGCTTGCCATAAACCGTAATCGATTTTATTGCTCATCTTGTTCGACGAAAGCTGAAAACGAAGTAGTCAAGATCGTTCACCATTGTATCGTTTATGCTTAAAAGATGATGAGACAATGCCAGACATTCTCTGCAAGTGTTCTTTCTTAAGTAACAATAGAAGACGTGTTTTTCATTCCGAGTTTCTGATATTAAGAGATTGAAAAATCCAGTAGATGTTGCAGTGCTGGTCTTTGAGCCATGTCTTTTCCCTATTCAATTCTAACATAATATCGCTAGTTGTCCTAAGAAATTTTTTCGTAAAGGTTCCCTGACAACTTGCATTAACAACAGTGAAATATGCATAGGTTTCAGCTAACTCCTCAATAATCAATTTAAAGATATTTTTAAGAAGCAAGTAATATTTTACTTAACATGTAAAACATTAATTTTGGGAAAAACTTCTATAAAAAAGTTAATCTGATTGACCATTCCTCATCTTATCTAAAAGTACCATACACCCTTTCGCTTATAAAATAAATGCAAAATTTTATACAAAACCCTTTCCACTTGCAAAAATAATAAATTACTTAAACATTATGCAAGTTTTTTTATTTCTCTATACCTTTTTCGGCAAGAGGCATTACCACAGTCGTACACCATAAAATGAAAAAAGCAACATATGTTGCTGCTGCTGATACTGATACTAATACTGATGCTAATGTTTTTGTCTTCTATCAACTTTGAACTCTGAATCACAGCATGGGAATTAGATCTCACATGCACATCAACGAAATAAAATGTGATGATATACAACACTGGGAATTTAATGTAATAAAACAAATATTATCGCAAATAAAAAATATCATTTAAGTTTTGATTTATTTTTCACAACAACAAAATAAAATTGAGCTTTTAAAACACCCACTTTGGACCATTAGATGTAATAGTTGTCACTGTTTTCAAATTGAACATCTTGCACACATTCACATAAAAAAAGATTTATTGTATAATGAAAGCGCTAAATTCGAAAGACTATATTGCTGCAGTTTTGCATTGTTCGAATTAAATTAAAATGCATTAAATTTGCGTTCAACACGCAAACCTCCTTAGACTGTTAAAAGACTTAATAGAAAATACTTGTTACGGCTACATGTCTGCATGTTCCTCGTCGTTGTATTAATCATCATTGGCCGTACACTAAGATAGATTGAATGTGTTAACTGCATGTTTCTAAAAATTACTACCACATGTAGTGGATTATTGTTGTATTATACGAGTATTGCAATAGACACATGGACATGCATTGAAGGTAAAACTGTGAAGGAAAAAATTTGTTATTATTGATCACTTCATTAATATATTGAAGAAAAAAAGTTGCTGGGTCTAATTTATAAAATTATTTTTTTTTTCATGTTAATTTAAGCTTTTATAACACTTTGTTAATACCTGTAACACTTCAAAGTCACTAATTATATTTTAGCAAAAAATAGTATTATGATTATAATAAAAAAATTATTATGCTTTTATAAAATTAATGACAAATTTGAATGCTGATTCATTCAGAAGAAAAGAATTGTAACAAGTATGTAAAAGACCCAATGTGCAATTAAATTTTCTATTTAACATAAACATATTTTTGAGCAAGTTCTTTTCGCATTCTTTTTTTTTTTTAACCTAAAAATGATTGACTTTAATCCCATAATTAGCAGATTGCTAAATTTTTATATACACAAGCAGTTACACACCAAAACAAATATATTTATTTTTTTTATTTATTTCCTCTCAAGATTAGTAAGAAAAATAGTTTAAATTTGTACAAACATTTTGATTGGAAATTAGGGTAATGCGAATCGTTTATCTAACTTGTTTTCGATTTTTTTTCATATTTGGAATGAATAAAAAATATAAATTTTTGTATCATGGGATGCATTTTTAATACTACGTGTATATTTATTTTTAAAACAAAAGCATTTTAATGTATGGCGAGAGGCAATTTCGCACATGACATAAGCTGACAATATCCTTTAAATCTTATCTCCTTGTAAGATCTTTAAGTATATGTAAATTATTCAAAAGAGCACTGCCAAGCCCGACTCTTTTTAAGTTAAAGTATGCACATATTGTTAGCTACAATCTAAAAAGGCGTAACTAACCAAAAATTATGAATGCCATTAAAACCACATGTTTTGACAACGTTTTATACTTCTGCGATCAAAAATTACCCTTTTATTAACAAAAAAACCAGTGGACTTAACTACAAAGTTTGTTTAGTTTTTTTAGTTTTTTGCTTCTCCTGTAAAATTATATTTTTGTTAGTTACGCCTTTTTGCATTTTAGCTAACGATATATTAATGTACAAATCAAAAATACATTATTTTAAACACTTGAATATGACTGTGAGTGGATTGCCTAATTGTTGTACCATAACGTTTGATATTGGAAACTACCAGTGATACACACATACTTTTGCTTAAAACAGTTCCGTTGGGCGTAACAAATTCATATGCACATGTGCTCATACATACATACGTACAACAGTAACAACAATAACAAAACAAATAGTCGCATGAACTCGTGCAATTCTCCATGTGAGTACACGACGACTGTGTACGATTTATAAACAAGTTGTTCACCTACATTTTGAGGGGGGGAAATAAAGTAAAAAACAAAAACTAAAGAAATTAAAAATATTTGATGCTGTCCACAATTCACAGCAGCAACAACATTGTGTTTGTTGACCAAGTCGTAAAGATGTTAATATTGTTGTTGCTTATTAATTTTATTGCAGCAAACTTTGTTGTTGTAGTATAAACTGTTGCCAAACATTTAACCAACTAATGAATGGGTCATAATATTGATGATAATAATGATGATGATAATGATGCCGTTGCAGACAATAATGATCAAAGTGATGTTGCAAAAAGAAGATGAACAGACAAAGCCTAAAACCGGCAAGCAATAAAATTTCTTGTTTCATGCGACCGTCTCAAACGATTGTGAATCGAAAACGTATACTTATGATTCTAAGTGAATGCCCTACAATGCGAGGAGTAAAGATAAGTTCCGGTCGAGCAAATACTTGACGATAATCAGTGTTGGCGAGATTTGTGTAACCAAAATTTTTAAGACCTTATTTATAAAAAATATTTTTGACTCACATGTACATAAATATATTAATATTTTTTATTATGTACATAAATACATTAATATTTTATATTTGACTCATAAAACGGATTTATAAGAAAGTAAAATTTTTTGTAAATAAGGCAATTAACTTTTTTGAATTAATTTTGTTAATTATTGTTGTAAAACATTATCTTCTAAAGACCTTATCCATAAAAATATTTTTGATTTATAAAAGGTTTATAAAACAGATTTAACTATGTATATATAAAATTTTCTTTATACAGAATTTAAAAAATTTTTATCTCTGTAATTGCTTTTGCTTCTTTTTACGCTTCTGCTTCTGAAAATAGAAACAGTCGCAGTCAAAGCTAACGCAGTAAATGAAAAGTTATATACAAAGAAAAAATACTTGGATCGAACTCATTCAGTAACTCGTTTTTGATACAAACTAATGGCCGAACCAATTTAAATTACATGGGTTCGATCCTTGGTTTATGTGAAAAACGAGCAAAATATGTTCCACAATTTCCTGAAAAAACTGGAAGTCTGCTAGTATGCTAGAGGTGCAACTTTACCATCATTTATTCCCTACTTCTCCTTTAGATTGTTTTATAAGATACATATAGACACATATGCATACTTATATTCAATTTTAGAATTAATACGTGATTTTAGAATTTTTAAATTTCTTAAATAAGTAGAGAATTACTTGTATCTATTTTCAATCTCTCCAAATTACATTTAGTAGGGCTGAAATGAAGCGTTGAGCACACGTTTTTTACGGAAACAAAATAATTGAGTATGCATGTACATACATAAAAACATACTTGTCTTTATTACCAAATCCCAACCAGCATCTTTAAAATTAACTTCTGCTGTCTACGTCCATCTACAACAAATATGAATGTGTGTGAATCTGCCTAGAAAATACATTATTTAGTTTGTAGTTTTTCTTCATTTCAATATTTTTTTTTTTTCTAACTCTACTTTAGCACTGCTATTACTACAAGATTTATATTTAAAAAAAAATATATGATTCTCTATGTATGTTTTAAAGGCATAATGGACAAAATATGTACATATGTCTTATATGTATGTATGTATATGCACTCGAATAGTCTTGTAATGTAATTTATGAGACCAACATAAATTTATAGAAACTACAAGTTTAAACTTGCATATACAAAACCCGATATTATTAATGTTTAACATGGATAAATTCTTACTAGATCTGAATTGTAATTAAGTTTGGTGTTTCTTTAGTAGCCTTACTCTTTCTGTAGTTTTCAGTTGGAGTTTCTTTTTCAATTAAAATTTGTTCATCATAAAAAATATGTTTAATGTATGTATGTATGCTAATACTAATTTAATTCTTTAACCTATAGCACACGACTTGTAAAAACCCACATGGGCATGTTGCTATGACGTCACGAGAATTTTCAGCATGTTGATTGCATTTTCTGAAATAGATAGTACACAGAAAAAATATATTCCTGCAATAAACAGCTTTAATTGAAAATAAAACCAAAAATCAATTAAAAAGATAATAAACAACTTTAATTGAAAATAAAACCAAAAGTCAATTGAAAATGTAATTGGGTCAATTAAACTTTGTAACTAATTAAATTTTTAAACAAAAGTTTAATTGACTTAAACACATTTTTAATTGATTTTTGGTCTTATTTTCAATTAAAGTTATTTATTGCAGGAATATATTTTTCTGTATAGTGGCTAAATGCCGTAAAATATTTTTGATAGTATTTTTGTCACAAGATTCATTTAAAAATGCGTGATGTATGTGTAGTTTCTCCAATACAAGTAAACGACTTGCCTAAAAAAATTTTATAAGAATCACTCATATTTTTTTTCATATAGTTTTTCTAGACAAGTTGCTTATTTCCATTGTGGAAACTACACGTTAAAATATGTATATATATAATAGGTGTGTTCATGTACTAAAAATCGTTGCGAATTTTTAATAATTGTTATTGGAGAGTTCTTAATAACTCAAAAAGTTTGCAAGGAGAGAGCATCAAATGGGAGTAATAAATTTACTGCGGAGGGCCAAGCCTCCAAGACCCTTTTCTATGCCTTTGTACGAGTATACTATCTAAGTCGAAGCGTTTGAACAACCAAAAATAACCAACTCTAGTCCTATAGGTTTTTCTAGCTGACAATCTTTACGAACTGTGTAAAAATATATAAAATAATTAAGTAAAAATATATAAAATAAGCAAAGGGTAATTTCATTTCATTTGAAAAATTTCTAAAACGTACAATCTTTATTCAAAAGACTTCATGAGTGAATTAAGTGTTGAGTTCAGCACAGATGCGGAAACAACCTAAACATATGAAATTTCATATTTTATAAAATGATCAATCAGATGCGTTTCCAAGTTGAATTTTCCATTTCATAGAAATAATCATAAACTTTTATATTTTATACGCTTAATAATTTTAATTTTAAATCATTTTGAGCTTAAAGCATTAAAACATTAAGCTTATTCCTACTTCATAAGCATAGTAACAAAAAAAATTTCATACAGAAAAAAGAGAAAAATAAGCAAAGGTAAATAATGTCAAAACAAACAAAAAAAAAGGATATATTCACAAAAACTTTTTGGACTTTTTATTAAAAGTTTTTTGTAAGCCAAAAATATTTTTTATGAATAAATACAAATTAGAATGAGGTTTTCACAATGCAATCAACTATCTAATTTAATAAAATTATTTGCAAAGCATTTATTTCTTTTAATTATTTTTATGCAAAATCTTCCAGACAAATTGACAATTTGTATTCTGAAAGGTATTTATATTAATTTGTTTAGTTTTGTAATTAGAATATGTTAAGTACAAAAAGAAATAAAATTTGTACGCAGTTTGCTTCATTTCCTTATTGCTTTAATGATTTTATTTAATTTTTTATTTAATTTGTTCTTAGATGCGTATTGCTCATATTAGTTCTCAAAAACATATAATACTGGGGACAATGTAAAGAATTCTATAGCTCACTTACATACATCTGCTTGTTAACACACAATTTGTGACTCTTAATACCAATCACACTTTAATCATTTAAACCAAGAGGGTACTAAAAAATAAACCTCCTCATTTGTAACAAATTTAAATTTAAATGTCATTATTAGTCTCTTAGGAATTGTATATAATAAAAAATCATTTATTTCTATTTATATTACATACAATCTTATTTGCAACTTTTTATTATTACATTTTTTTCAAATTTAATATTAGGTATACTTAACCGTAACTAAACTCATAGAAATTAATAAATATTTCGGTATTTCTTTCAAATGCCAACATATTTGCTGACTGGCTTAATTTTATTTTTTAGTCCTATCTAAAAAACAAATATAAATTCTTTGCATAAATAAAGCACTTGTTTCATGACTCTATTTTGTTTGTTTTATTGCAGGTGCAGCATTTAACACTAACGCCACTCTACAAGAAGAACGTGCAGCAACGACGTTGTCTACACCCACAATAACAACGACAGCAGAAGAAGCAGCAGCAGCAGCAGTGGTATCATCAACAGCAGCCACCACAACTGTGATACCACATCTTAAAGCACAAATAAATACAACAACTTCAGCAAATACAACACCACCGAAGATCTCAACAATAATAACAACAACTAGAACAACAACAAAAGCAAACTCTATCCAACAAACATTAAATAGCAAAAGTAGCAGTAACAACATCAATAGTAGTGCCAATAAATTGGTTAAAATAAAAACTGAAACGACATCAACAGAACAAGAATCAAAGACGTCGTTTGGCACTAAAATAACAGATACAAACAGAACTACAACATCATCTGTGGGCACAACAACAACAACAAAAGCAGCAATAGCAACAGCATCAATATTAGCATCATCAACATTAAGTAGTACAACAAATCGACCAACAACAACAACTGCAACAACAGCAACAAGCAATCAACATCAAAATCAAAATCAACAAAATCACAAGACACGGCCAACAATTGCTGCAACAAGCATGTTACTATTGCAACCAAATGTAAGAAACATTTTATAATTTGATATTTATTTATACTCGAACTTATAATTTTGTATTAAATAATTTCTACACATTTTAAGATTAGTTAAATTAAAGCAATCTTTAAATAATTTATATTTGTGTATTTTTTTTTATAAGAAAAGCTTTAGTCAGCTTAAAAGTTGGCTATTTTTAAAATCCTTAAGGATTGTTATTATAACCTGAATTACCCATACAAGAATTTTCTTATTACAGTAGTTCTCGCTTAAGTGCGTCCCGCTTAAATGAGTTCCCCGTTTTAATGCGCAAAAGCTGCTGGCAACAAAAATATACTAATAAGACATTTTATAGAGTTACATAGTCCTCTTTCACACACGTCAGGTTTACCTGATCAACCTGCATTCGTGTTCACACACACCGCCAGGTTTGCTTCATCAATTTGCGTTGTCGTAGAGTATTACGAATGACAAAACAATAGGAAAAAACAAACTTGACTGGTACGGTCAAGTCTGTACTCCCCTCCATTCTCTTTTCCTCTCTCTATTAAAAACTCAAGATTTGAGGAGTCAAATCTGACGTGTGTGAAAGAGGACTTAATATTTTATGTATCTTCAGACCCTATTAGTAGGCAATGAAAGAATATAAACCAGGGACGGAAAGTGGGTTTTTTAAATAAGTTCACATGTTAATAGCACAACAGTGCAACAGTGAAAAATCCACACGGTCTTGACAGTATAGGTTCGATAGTAAAACCCTATACTCAGTTTGGAGATTTTGGAGATCAATTTTTTTTATGAGCCTCAAAAAATGGACTAGACACGTTCAAATTTTGTTGCTATGTTCATAAAATTTGTTCAGCTTTACCGTAGCTAAAGCTTTGCCAAATATTGTTAGCAAAAAATCAGGAGTCCCAGGAAGTTACTTTGGAAAAAAGTGAAAATAAATTTTTTCCCGTAATTTTTGCAACAAAAAAGTGCATGAAGAAATCTTTTATTGGCACAAGATTTGTTCCGTAGACTCTTAGATACATTATGGCTAATTCTAGTTTACACTACGCAAGTCTTATTGCTAAGCTGATCAGTTTGTTAGGACCTATATATATATATGGCCTCAAAAAACTGTTGGCCAAAAACTGAAGACACCATCTGATTTTCGAAATCTTTGGAGGTCCATAAAAAATTGGTCACCAAGATCGCTAGGTTGAGTGTATGGTTTTATTATGCTTTGGTAGTACTATCGATATACTATACTGTCTAGTACGTGTATTTTTCGAAAAGTCTACATTTGTTGCATATCGTTTGGGCTTTCATAAATAATAAATATAAGAAAAATTATTGGATCCAACCCAACGGTAGTTTTTTTAAAAAGAATAAAATTGAGTGAAGACAAATTTAAGTACAAGTTGAGATACAGTATAATGAAGTTAAATTTCGTAAGAAAAATAAAAAAAGTTAGTATTTTAGTACCTTGTTAACCCACCGTTACTCTCTTTTACAGCTTGTGAAAGACGTGGTATTGACAGCATCAAATTTACCGTTTCAAAAGGTGTTATTTCTGGCCATACCCTTCTAAGAGAAATCATTGCTCATTGCGATTGAGATGTGGCGATTGGAGAGAGCATTTCAAATTTTGAGGTCATGGCAATCTATTCTGACTATTTTTACAATTATATTTGTATGTAGACGTGTTAGCCTCTCGAATTAGAAGCATTCTAAAGAATATGAGACCACTTAGATATTTTTGCTTTTTCCAATCAAATACATTTTTAAATTTGAAAACTGCATCAAAACCTGAAAATTTTATGAAAATCAGTTTTCTCGACTCATATATTTTTACGGTCTAATTCATAAAAAATATTTTAGGTTTATTACAAATATTTCTATGGGAAATTTGTCAAATAAGCGCCTAATAAACCTGAAATATTTTTTATGAATATGGCAGTTAGGATTTAAGAAACAGCATATCAAAAAGCTGTAGTGATTTTTGAGCGCCAACAGATTGAGCTTAGCAGGAAATTCCAGGGATGGCAACCTATACAAGCTCAACTGTTTTCTTAACTGCAACTTTCGGAGTGACAAAAATTTGAGAACCCACTGGTGTTCTTTTCGGTTTAATATATTTTTTTAACTTCCTAGTGCATAAGTTTTTTCTGAAACATATACTTTAAATAGTCATAAGAAAAGAGTTTTTCGTTTCAAAAATCTTTAAGACAAACTTTAAAGAGTACCACTCGATTTTTTGTCAAATACAATTTTTTAACGACATTTTAAAACATTGAATAACATTTCTCATGACTTGACGGATTAAAACAAACATGTAAATTAAACTTTATTTTTTTTAATTTCTCTCAGATATCAGAAAGTGGTCCAAGTCATATGCATTTTCGCTTAGAAATATATATAAATATTTATGCAATCTGTGACAATAAGGAAAAAGTGCTTAAGTCATATTTAACCGTTTTTCAGGAGAGCACTTTTTTCAGAAATTCATTTCGTTTACAGTTAAATTGGGAAATTCTCTGTTAACATTTATTTTTTTTAAGTAAACATCGTTCTACACACTGTAAATAATGCATTCAAGTTGAAATATATCAAAGTATAAACTAAATTAAGCTATTATTCCAAATGAGATTAGAAGTCTAAGAAAAGTTAAGCCGAAATTCATTGTGCTATAACTTCTTGAAAAATCGCACATGAGATTTTGCCCAGGGATACTTTAAAATATGCAAATTACGGAATCTCAAAATCAGCTTATCTCGACTTAAGCACTTTTTCCTTTTTGCCACAGAAATATTAAATAAATTTATATTCATCGAAACTAGTACAACTCTAAATTAAAATGTTGCATAATATAAAAATATTTTTTTATTGCTCAAATGTAATCAACTAAATATCTCCACACAAGAAATATGTGACTTAGATCACTTTCATAATTAAGGGATAATTTTTTGAATATGTTTTACACAATCATATTGGAGTTAAATAGGGAAAAACAAACTAAGTCAATGTCAAAAAGAATAATTTCTAAATTCAAATGCAAAAATAGGCCTGTCCGGAAATGTATCACTGCTTTGCATCATAGGAGCTAACTTTTACTTAAAATGCAATACGAGTACAAGTTTGCTGATAATCTTCTTTAGTAGTGGCTATGCTTGTACTTCATATTTGGCACTTATTTGTGCGTTATCTACTTCAGGGAAGCATTTTAGAATACTTAAATATAAATTTGCAGCGTAGTGATGCATTTCCGAACAGTCCATATTCTAAAAAACAATACGAGTAAATAGGTAGACACACATTTGTAAAACTTAAACAATTTTGACAACCTGTATATTATCTTCTCGTTTTCTAATTATTTTATATAGATCAGTTTGTAATCGGATCGGATAACTAAATCTAAAGATATGGATTTGTTATATTAATTTTAATGCTAAATAAATTCAAATCTTGCATAGATTTCAGCACAGTCTTTTCATACATATATAACATATTTTCTCGACTTTATTATCGAACTGAATGTTCGTTCGTGGACGTTAGAAATTCTTTTATGAATTGTTTTTAATAAATAAATTACTTACTAGTTTGCATACCATTAGCCTTTAATGCCAAAATTTTAAATTTACATATATAAATATGCATAACACAAATAATTTTCAACAATACAAAATATGAAAATATTTTGACTACACCTCAAACATTTCCTTTCGTGTTACTAACATCCTTATCCTCGAAAACCATGACAATCTGTTAACAAATGAAATAAATACAAAGTATAAATTTATAGCGCTACAAAATAACCCCTCCACTAATTTGCACAACAATATTTAACTAATTACAATCTTATTAACAAAAACTCAAGTACTTGTACGCAAAAAAAACTCTAAAAAAGAATCATGTGAACTAAAGTCAGCCGCAACCAATCAACAAATTATCACCAGCAACACCTTTTATGCAAACACAAAAAGGGTGTTTAAGTATCTTTTCAATTTCAACAGTGGGATTAACTGGCACACAAAAGCACTAAGAGGGTTGAAAGTAAGAATATAAAATTGAAAAAAATTAACTCGTAATAGGTGTAAAAAAATTCATGATTTGTAACAAAAAAAAATTGGCAACCAAACAAGAATGAAACAAAAACTGCCAATCACACACAATGTTGCCTGTCCGCTTTGCGGTTAGCTGTGAATACATAAAGGCGCATGTCTAACATTAACAATAGCAAGGAAAAACATTTATTTTCTTAGCTTTCAGGATTCACTATTGATAACTTTTTCCTACTTTTGTTTCGTTAAAACTGATTTAGTATTTTTATAACCGTCTACCATTGCAGAACACTTTCGGTTCTCTTTCTCCGTTTGATAATTTCTCCACACAAACCAATAATCAACAATCCCAAAACCAAGTGACGCAAGATAATCATCACAACCAACATCATCATCACCATCATCACCAACAACAGCAAAATTCTTTACCTAATCAAAGTGTTGCCCACCATCATCATCATCATCATCACCAAAACGTGACATCAGACAGCATTAACCATCACACCTTGTCAGTAGCGTCGGAAGATCATTTAATTGGTAACTTGACGGATACTACCACTTCAGAGCATTCGGAATTAATTGATCACACTTTTCATCAATTGTCAGAACTATTTTTTCCTGCCGATTCCAATCAATCTCTGCTCTCGCCTACAATTGACCAACGCTCCTGTCTTGACACGGACTCATCGGTTCATCATCACCATCAGCAGCAGCATCATAATCAACTACAAGACTTGCACTCTTCATGTGAGACTTTGGTCGGTTCTAGTGAGGATATTACCAGCTCTATAGAAAACTTAACAAAATTAACCTGCCTGCGTGAAAAGAGACTATCCTCGATACCTGAACAACACATAACTACTACACCCAACTCTGATCCAGATCCTTCTTCATTGTGCTTTGACCGTTCTACACCTCAAGAAATTGGTCTGCTTAGTTTAAGATCTAGCAGCGATCCGGCCATAGCTCTACACACCCTACAAGAAAGACAAGCACTACAACAACAATCAAATCATCACATAACCCACCCTCGTGCGGGAGGTGATCCTTTACTTTCACCTCTGGGAGGACCACTGTCATTGCCAAGTTTTCAGGAAACCTACTCTATCAAATACAGCACGTCATCTTCAACTTCGGATTCCCTAACCACAGAACTGACAATTAAAATGGATGAAGACTGTTACCCTTTGTCTACATCAACGGAGGCTATAGGTGGACCTGCATTAAATCAACACACTCCCACTAACAGCACAACTACATCTGTCAGCTCACTTCATCAAGGAACCCACCGGCAACATCAGCAACATCCTCACATGCATCCACATTTACAAGAACAACACAACATGAACGGCAGTCATCAGCAACTGCAGCATCAACAACAAGCAACTAATAATTTTAATTATCATGGTCATTTTAATGCCGCAGCGACACCAGCTTCATCCAGTTCCTCAGCTTCTTCGTACGAATTTAGTAATAATGGCAATGAAACCGTGCAGAATTTCAATGTGTCGGCAGCCGGAGAAAGTTTCTATCAACAGTATCAGTTGTCACAGCCCAATGTAAGTTAATGATAATCTTTTGCAAAAAGAACTAAAAACTACTAAAACCGCTAGAAATTCACTTTCTTTTAATGTGAAATTAATGCATACAATTTTATTTTGTACATCTTTTCAGAATTACCAATCGCCAGCAGCTGAACGTTACAGTTTACCTACATTTCCCACCATGTCTGAGTTGGAAACGGCCTCAGCTACTGTCTCCACCACACTTTTGGCTCCACTACGTAGAGCTTCTTTGCCCGTCAATCGCTCCGAGTCTCCCATCAATCATAGTCCGAAACTTCCTAAATTAATTATTGGTACTGGCAACACTTCGTCGTTACATCATCATAAGCACCACATACATTCTCAACGCTCGAGCGCGCCAAGTTCCGCCTCCAATTCGCCCAGCGTTCGCCAGCAAACTTCGACGCCTGTCTTACATCATATTGCGCAAACCACAGACCTGCTCAATGGTCGTGTTCTACCAACACCAACTTCACAATTATGTGCAGTTTGTGGGGACACGGCCGCTTGTCAGCATTATGGCGTGCGGACATGCGAAGGCTGCAAAGGATTTTTTAAGCGTACCGTCCAAAAAGGCTCCAAATATGTGTGCTTGGCCGACAAAAACTGTCCCGTTGACAAAAGACGACGAAATCGTTGTCAGTTTTGTCGTTTTCAAAAATGCTTAGCCGTCGGCATGGTCAAGGAGGTGGTACGCACTGACTCCCTTAAAGGGAGACGTGGTCGTTTGCCCTCTAAGCCAAAATCCCCACAAGAATCGCCACCATCTCCACCCGTCTCGCTAATCACAGCTTTAGTACGTTCTCATGTCGATACGACACCGGATCCCTCATGCCTCGACTATTCACAGTATCGTGAGCCCACCCAAGAAACCTCACCCGTTATCATGAGTGAAGCCGAAAAAGTTCAGCAATTCTACAATCTTCTGACAACCTCGGTGGATGTTATTAAACAATTTGCCGAGAAAATACCAGGCTATTCGGATCTCAAGGCCGAAGATCAAGAGCTGCTTTTGCAATCTGCATCTTTGGAATTATTTGTTTTGCGTCTGTCCTATCGTGCTCGCATTGACGACACTAAACTGACATTCTGCAATGGCATCGTATTGCATCGAAGTCAGTGTCAACGTTCCTTTGGCGATTGGTTAAATGATATTTTGGAATTTAGCAAAAGTTTGCATAATTTAGAGATAGATATTTCGGCGTTTGCGTGTTTGTGTGCACTGACACTCGTTACAGGTTGGTATGAATAAAAAAAATATTAAAATATTAAAAAAATTAAAAAAATAGTGTGCTATTTGTTGCATATTGCTTTTTTACTTGAACAACCTCATAACTGAAAAAACTAGATTTTTTATTTAATAATGCAGATTTACCCCTAATGCAAAAAAAAATAATAATTTGAGTTTGAAGTATGCGTTGAAATAAAATTTCCGTACAAAATGTTTACTAAATTTGAGTATAATAGAAAATTGATTTCTATTATGCTCTAAACACATAGACCACAGCAGGCTACATGGCTACACGACTACAAGTGCTGCTGGCTTAATTATTTTGAAAACAGTAGCAGCACCATAAGCACCATTTTTCTAAGCACTAATTTGATTTACATACATATTTTGCTCCATTGTCAACACTGTTTTTGGTTTTTAGCCATCAAAAATAGAATTTAGTTTAATTTGACTACAATGACAAATGGTGCACTGACAATAGCCTGCAGCTTGTTGCCTTGTTGCCATCTAAATAATCATTATCATATAAATATGTGTATTCTATCCTTAACATTTTGTAGTCGGTAGCTGGCTGTGGTGAATGTGTTTAATGGTTTATACTCAACTCTTGAGAGAAAAAATTTAAAAAATTAAAACTTTAACTCGATTTCTAGCAAACTAATTTCTTGAGTTATGGCGTTATTTGAGTAAATGAGCCATAATTTTATAAAACTTAAATATTAAGGAAAAAAACTATTGCTACAAAATAAAAAAGTACGACAACATTAAACGTTAGAGTTTGAAAGTTTTAGTTACAGTTGGATCGAACTCATTCACCCATTTATATTACATGGATTTGATCATTGGTTTATTTCAAAAACAAGCTACTGAATGAGTTCGATCCAAGTCGAATTTTAGTTCGTAAAATCTTTAGATTAAGTTTTTCATTATAACACTAATAGGAAGTTTAACTCTTGAGTTCCAATTAAACTTGAAATTTTTAAAAGTAACTCAATAGCATTTTATTAAATCAAACGGTTAAAGACTTTTTACATATATCTCTCGCTTTCAGAACGCCATGGCCTACGAGAACCGAAAAAAGTCGAACAACTGCAAATGAAAATCATTGGTAGCCTGCGTGACCATGTAACCTACAATGCAGAAGCCCAAAAGAAACCCCACTATTTCAGTCGGCTGCTGGGTAAATTACCCGAACTGAGGTCGTTAAGTGTCCAGGGCCTACAAAGAATATTCTATTTAAAATTAGAAGATCTGGTGCCAGCGCCCGCCTTAATTGAAAATATGTTTGTGGCCAGTTTGCCGTTTTAAATGCGCTTTCCCCCATTAACACAAATTCAATTTTACGTAATTAAGGAACGAAATAAAATAAGTGTAAATAGTAAAACTCATATTTCTATTTGTCTTTAAAAAAAAACAACTAGTGTTTAATTTTTTAACTATGTACGAGTATGTTGGAAGTATAAATTCTTTTTTATTGTGTATTGAAAAACTTTTGTTTCCTGTTTTTAATTTCTGAGCCTTTACAATGCAAGCAAAAAATCCTTACGTGACTTGTCGTCTGTCGGTCGCTTTATTTTATTTATGAACTTTTTTTTTATTTAATTCAATTGAATAGATTTTGAAAGAAACTATAGACATTAATTGAAAAATTAGCTATAGTTTAAGTTGTCAAAATTGATTTATTTAAAGAAAACAACAAAAAAAAGCGTATAAAACAACCCTTCAAATCCATAAACACCGCTGTGGATATAAACAAAACACACAAGTAATAGCATAAGACAATAAACACATTAAAGCGTTATTAAATACTTTATATCCTACTTCGCAATATTATATGTTTAACGTGAAAATATTTTAACAACAGCAGTATATGTAAGTGCTCTAGAATTTTAGAATTTTAGAATTTCTTCCTTTTTCCGACGAAGTATGTAGTAGCGCCTTAATTGTGTTTCCGCTTCATTTTTATTTATAAATTATTTTCAAGTTACACTAATGAACGCACAAACATTGTTTAGTATGTAATTCTAATAACTTTAAATATTTTTCTAGTCATTTGTTTGTTACAATTACAATACCTTATTTTGATTTGGTACCTGTAAAGCGTTATTTTGTAAGTTTATCGTAAGTTTAAGTAAATATATGTATGCACAGTTTCAAGAACAATTCTTTATCGCCAATCAACAAAAAATCTCATTTACGATTAATGCAAACAGTTTAACTGTTATTCATTTCACAAGATTCTCATTAGTTAATCATTTTTAAAGAAAATCTAAGCAAATTAGTTATAAATCAAAATATCAAAAAAAAAAAATATTATTTTATATATAAATTTGATCGTAAATTAAAAGGAGAGAGATGGTCCAAAATTGTTCATATTGAAGTTCTAAACAGTTTAATTTTTTTCGGTTTTTAGAACTGTAACTGCACAAAATAACACAAAAAAGTTAATTTTAATCCTAAAATTTTTTTTCGGAAAGTATAATTCTTATTTGAAAAGTATATGGCCACGTCAGCTGTTCTCCACGAAGCGCATTCTTTGCCTAGTTTCTTTAACGTATATGAGACCTTTCGAGTCCAAAAAATTGTTATCAACTTTTGAAACACACGACGAGTAACAACTGGTTTGTGCAAGACGTTGACGTTAGAAATCTTGGCTTTTTTAACCGACTTTAGAAAAAGGAGGAAGTTATAAATTCGTCTCTATTTTTTTATTTTTTTGGCGGTGTTAATTCATAACTCGGCTCATATTAGACCGATTTTTTTATTGTCTGAGAGGGTAGCTTCCCATTGGTCCTATTGCAAAAAAAAAATAATTGGGTAGGGACACTCTCACAAATTTTTTTATTTGATTTTATGATATTCTACTTATTTGATTGCTGCGAAACCTAGCAAATACCTTTGTTCTACTAATTAAACAATTTTAAAGTAGAAAAATTGCCCATTAAAATCTATTATTATACTTCACGTGGTTCTAACCGATTAACCGATTTTTACGAAACTTACCCCACACATTGGGCTCAAAAATAGACACAATCTTCCATTTTTAAAAATGGGCAGAGTCACGTCTATTAAAATTTAATATTTTAAGTGGTTCTACTGTACCGATTTTTACAAAACTTAACACACACCCTGAGCTCTGAAAAACTCAAAATCGTGCACCTAAAAAATGGGCGGAGGCAACCCCATTAAAATTTAATTTTATATCCCATAAATTTTTTTCGAGAATGTCCTGTCAGATTTTCGCATTGAAGTCGGTTTTTTTTTTGCAGAATTATTTGTAATAAGAATAGTAAAAAAACGTCACTCGTATGGTTTCACATCAAACCATACGAGTTGACAAATATCAAAACATTTTAAATTTTCACTATCATCGCGCCAGAAATCTGAAGCTAATTTGATCTGTGTTCGCGTAATTACTTCAAATGCCGTTTTTTTTAGTTTTCGCAGCGACATTATATGAATGGGTGAGAAAAACTTTATTTTTAATTTAGTGAAACTTATCGTGGTTTGTTTGCTCTATGGCAAGCAATATAGTAGTAGTGCATTTACATTTGAGCAAAATCTAGCGCTTAGAGATATCAGGCAAAATCTACAAAATACAAAACAAAATCTACTTCGTCAAAATCTACTTAAAATCTAGTAGAACTATGCCTTTTTTCAAATTTGTATTAAAAAGTCAGCCTGTATACTCGTATATAGAAAGGTGCGTGCATTGGCTACATTATAGTAATTTGGTTGTAGTTTTGGAAAATTTTCAGTTAATGGGTTTTGTTTTGCATAAAAATATTTGATAAATGTCATAAACATAACCTGGTGTAAACTGTATAGATTTTCATAAAGATTTTCACTAAAATCTGCTACATTTTGTGCAGCTTTAAATGCCTTTTAACCAGATTTCTCATACAACGCTAAATATACTTTTTAATTAGATTTGTATGGAATCTACTCAAAATCTAATGCTTTTATTTTTTATACTACCCTGTACAACATATTTATATGAAAGGTGAGTGAATTAGCTAAGCTCTAGAAGAGAACGAGACAACGGCACACACTCTTTGCGAGTGTATCGTCTTATGTAACAATAGAAGGCGTGCTTTTCATTTTGTGTTTCTGTGTTCAGTTGATATTAGATGGGCTTCTCCAATATATGTGCTGACTTTCATAAGGAGAGTCATACAGAGATTGATTTAACTTATCTGTGGCACAAAAGATCCATCAGGTGTCGCAGTGCCAGTCTTTGGACCAGATCTTTCCCTATTATGTTCCAGCTAAAGTTCAATCATACGAACCATAACCGTAACCATAGAAAACAGCTTTTCGAACCAAACTTATGGGCAACACTGCATTTGATTATAACTGACTTGCCATAGCTCATGTCTAATCGTTTCAGGAAAAATAACAAAATATACGGCAGTAACTTCAAATGCTCTCAAATTTTTGTTTTATTTCCTTTTGTGCTTATTTTTCTTTGTAGTTTTGTTTACAAAATTTATGAAATTTATTGAAAGTGTGGTAGCATTGTTGAGAGAATATTTTTTTATATGTGAGAGCATAAGAAAAACGTTATCAAAATAAAATAAATTCTATTTCTCAACTGCTTTCTGGGGCTGGTTTTTTGTGTCAATTTGTATGGAAAATGTGTTTATGCCGCAATTCTGTTTGATCATTAACGGCCTGTCCCACGATGTCACCAGAAATCGTTCGATCGAATACTTATATTGAAAACAACAACAAATTTTCTAATGTTATTGTTTTTTGCAATACAAGTTGTCGATCGAACGATTTCTGGTGACATCGTGGGACAGGCCGTTAAGTTTAAGCGCTAAAAAATTTTCCTTTGAAGTGCATGAGCTAAGTCAGCACCTTTTGGGTTACAGTGAAAGACAAAATTTTAGACAAAGGTTTTTGTCTTGGATACGAAATCTTGAAAAATATCAAACAACCTTAGTGTAAACGATTTAAATTTCGATAAAAATTTCAAATCAAATTTAGTAGATTTCGAGGCAGTATAACATAATAATAGGATTTCAAAAGGCAAAAAGGTATGATCGATAAATTAGCACAATGCAAAAAAAAATTCAATTATTTCAAACAACAAAAACACAAATATATACAAAGCATATAATATCACAAAAACTTTGAAGATTCGTAAATATTTTATAAAACTTTGAAAACTTTACATATTGGACCTCTCTTTCACTGAAAGGAATGTAAGCTTAAGAGATAGTTTTGCCATTCTAAATTTTAAAGTTAAAATTAACGTTAACATAAATCTAGCTGTAGCATAAGATAAATATTAATAGACGTACTTCAGTAGCCTAAAAGGTGAGGTCAGCCGGAGCAAATTTTTCCCCAGCTATAAGTGCAAATTTATTAATTTTTTATACATATATTTTGTTTTTGTCCAAAATTAATTGCACATTCTGACCATACCTTAAATTTATTTGATAAGAAATTGTTAATATAATAAGATTTATGAGAGTTAAAGTACCTTAATAAAAACATATAAATTTTATACATTCATGTATGAAAATAAAAAATTAAACTTAGACTTCAGAACTTTTACTACTAATTTTCATACATTTTGAAAATTAAGACAGAATTAGTTTTTACTTCCTGTTCTGTTACGAATCAGCTGACTCGTTTTTGTTTACAGAAATCTTATACAAGTAGTTAGTTTTTCTGTTTTAGTTCAACCTGTGAAAATTTTGAAATAAACTGTGATTGTGCGCTTATATGAAATGGAAAACATAACACTTTATTGAAACATAACAACGGAGGATGCAAAGTTCATACATTTTTCTTTGTTTGATAGAAACAGCTGATACGATATTATAGAAAAACTAACTACATACTCATATGTATGTATGTACGAGTATTAAAATTTAGCAACAGAACGGCACAGCACAGAACAGCAACAGAAAGTACAGACTATTGAGGTCTTTAGCAATTTTATTTCATAAAGAACACTTTGTGCATAAATATTTATTATTTTTTTAAAGTGAATATTCATTCTTTTAAGTATATTTTTGTAAATATGTAAGCTCTTTTAAAGAGTTTTTAAAGTACCATGTCGAAGCTCATAAAATGAAGGCATAATTTATTTTTCTGTAGAACTTAAGAATTATGAATATAGATGGTATGTATGTATGTATGTTTGCATTGTAATAGTTACATAAGCATAGCAGTTTTTATGTATTAAGTTTTCTGCAGTTCCACATATTATATGTATGTACCTTTTTATTAACCAACAAATAAAAGATATTTTATCGGTGTTCAGTGAACAGTATATGGGGTATTTCAAAAATGCAAGTGCAAACTATTGAAACATTTTTTACAATCAAACAAAAAATACAAGTTTGAGGCACAATGAATTTTTAACCAAAATTTTTTATGATTTTTAAAATTCAAGATAGTTTCGACCAGCATTGCCGCAATACCGTTTGCACCTTAAACTGAACACCATTGTTATAAATACATATGTATATTGCAATTCTTAGCTTTGAATACCCAGGCAAAAATACAGACTTCAAATATTTCCCCATAATCTATAACTGTTTGTTGACATAAGGCCTAAATGGCATCAAAGATAGATATTTGTTTACTCCTTAGCTTCATCAATATTACAAACTTCACAAACTTTGCAATAGTTTAATCTAGTGTTCAAAAAAGCGGGTGTATATTTAAAAGGTGCTAGTAGCGATTTCTGTACTTCCGAAGCTTTCAAACCAATTTTTTGACAGAACGAAGTCTGTCTGGGGGTCAGTTAGTTATTTATGGCTCCATTATGGATGGCAACCGAACTTTGGTTGCGTTGCTAGTTGTCGAAATGGAATTACGGATGACAATTTTCTATAAACAGCTGATAATTTCAGTTGCCATATTGGCAACCACAAATTTGTAAAGCGTGGTTTTTTTAAGTGTAACAACTTTGAGTTCTCCTCACTGCTTTATTTGAGCACCCATTTAACAGTTGATAGTTGCTTTTTGTTTAGTTTGCTTTGAAATTTCATTATGAATCGCATTATATTTTAATCAAAATAATTGTTCTATTCGTCAAACTCAAATTGATATTGATTTTGAATTTCCATTCAAAATTCTATTTTCTGATTAAGCTCATTTCTGGTTAAATGGGTACGTAAATAAGCAGAATTGTCGCATTTCAAGTGAAGAGAACCCACAAGCTTTTGTCGAAACACCATTACATCCACAGAAAATTACTGTTTGGTGCACTTTATGGGTTTTATGGGCGAAAAGTTGTTGAAAATTGGTGTTCCAGATTGCGCCTTCTACGCGCCAGTCGTGGCGGCCACATATTTCAACATTAATCTCATAAAATTTTCTTTCCAATAAAGCCCGCTTCATTGATGTTTAAAATATATTTCCTTGTTTTATTATGATTTAAACTTGTGTGACTGCTGCTGCAGTTTTAAAAGCAAAAAATTGGAAAAAACAGAAAGTAATTATTTTTGAATTTCTTCTATGCTTATTTAAAGAAAATATGCTTTACAGCTAAAAAGGAGTTTGTTAAAACTTATTTTAGACAATAACATATACTCACAGTAGAGGCAGTAATTCTAAAGAGCCGTCTAATAGATTCAATCTTTTGTACTTCCTTCTCTTAATCAAACATTAATTCCACTTAACTAATAATTTTTGTGATCAGTTTTGTTTTAAGCACTTTTAATTAATAATTTTCTTTTTAGCACTTGTATTTCTTATATTTTTATTTTGTTTACATTATTTTCAGTTGCCAATCGTTCATGATCGTATTTTCGATAACTTTTTGGCAACTGGAGGAAGTTGCCATTCATAATACCAATTTTAATTTCAGTTGCGTTGCTAGTTAACTCGGCAACTGAAGTTCGGTTGCCATCCATAATCGAGCCATTAATACAAATTTAAACGATACAACATGGCTTGTGAATTAAGCATAATATATAATATATTATACATAAGTAATTTCTACTTAATAATGTTTGTTTTTAATTGTAATTCAAAGTTATATTCCACACATATACATACATACATACATGCATAAATTAAATCAAATACATATGTACATATGAATCAAACTATTTCATATTTATGCTTACATATATACATACATACATATCTACGTTTGTTATGTACGAGTGTGTGTGTTTGTAACTGTGTATTATCTACTCAAACTATTAGCATAAACATATGTGACAGCGCATAGAAAAAGGGGCCTAAGGGTAAAAAATCAATTTTCACTTTTTTTTTGATGTGGACAACATCTGAGAATCGAATGAGACCGATCCCATGCCCCAAAAGTGTTCCCTCCCAGAGATATGCGCGTTTTATGATGTGATGGTACACCAAAGATACACGTATTTAAATCTTTAAAATGGCTCTCCTGAACAAAACCTGTTTTTACCCTTAGGTCCCTTTCTATTTTGCGCGTCACATATACATAAATATAAATATATATACAAATAATATAAACTGTAATATATAATAATAATACATTTGAGTATTTCCCCAAATTAATATTTTTACCTTCCCATATACATAAATAAAACAAAAATAAATGTATTTTTTTATACAATTTTGTTGCAGTTGTTTTGGCAGAATTTTAAGAGCCAACTTTTATAAAACGAAAATGTTAAGCGATGAAAAATTTTATATGGAAAAATATAAATTACAAAAACAAAATACATGCAAAATTTGTCAACGTTTAACGTTTTCGTTTTACAACGTGATGTACAAAGTTTAAATGCGAATGTATGCGAGAGTTAATTTAAATTCAGCGCAGTGCAATTTTATATCTTGGACACATTTACCTCTTGTACGGAGTACGGAGGTAAAATTTTTAAACTGTCCGAAACATTGACTTGTCCGGCTTACTGAGTAGTCCGGATTAGCGAGTGTCCGGATTATAGAGGTAGTACTGTATTTCATTCGAACTTAGTTTCGAATGATTCAGGCAAATTTCAAACTAAATTATTCCCGAATTATTCATTATTATTCATAATGAAACCAAATAAGTGCATGTGAAATAAACAACTGCAATTATGAATCATATTTTGAAATACTCAAAGACTTACTGCCGTGTCCAAAAAAAAATAATAATTTGAGCTTGACGTGTTTTCTTTAAAAAAAAGTTTCTAACAAAAAGAACTCTTGAAGCTCAAATTAATTTTTCTTCGATACGGCCGAAATTCTATTGGCTTTCTCTTTTTTAACTGTTAAGTGTCTTAAAACACTTGCTTTTATTTCTATTTAAGATATCTAGTAAAATATTGATACTTAAAAAAAATAATTAACCAAAAACTTGAAAAAATTAAAAAAAAAATTAACTAATTACTAAAATTATGTATCTAAAACTACAAATGTACCTTAAAAGCAGTTAAACTGAAATGTAACATTGGGAACCTGAATTTTCGAAAGGAATATGAATTTATTGCAATAATTTAATACAAAAATTAAGAAAGGGAAAACTACTAACCATAGTTAAGTATGTATACATTTAAAGATTATATAAATATGTATGTACTAGTTAAATTAAAGCTTAAAGATTAATAAGAAATTTTTTTACTTATAACTATATATTTTTCATATTTCCCAGTAAATATTTTTTTTATAAAAATCTTACACAAACAAATTTTGACGTATTCATTCAAATTTAAAAGTTTAAAGAAATATAAACGAAAGAAACTTTAGATAGGAAAATCTATTGAATTGTTCACATACTATGCAAAAATTAATATATGTACATATTGTATACAAATATTATTTTTTGTTAACTTAAACTATATGTTAAATTAAAAAAGGAGAAAAAATTATATACATATAAGAGTTATATATGTACATCAATAAAGAAGAATATATATTTACAAACAGAATTACATAATAAATAAGATAAGAATTTGCACTTTGTATGTTAGTTTAAAAAGATTTTACAGCTAAATCTAATCTACTACAAAAACTTTATTTTTTGTTCCCTGTCTGTTTTTTTTTCAACTATAATTTACATTTTAATATCGCTTAAAATATTTCAAACAAAATATTAATAGCAAATGCATATAAGCGAAATACATAAAACTTTTATATCTAATTTATTTTATCCGATATTCACTTTAAACTATCACGCAATTTAAAGAAAAGAAAATTTTTCCTAGACCTATTAATATCTAAAACTAAATATATAATGCATATGTAATATAAAATAAATATATACATAGTATATATATAAAAAATAATAAGTAAAATTGCAGTTAAACTAAAACTTAAATTCTTAAGTTAAATTTATTATTATTATTATCAGTTCGTTTATTTCAAGTTTTATTTTTATTATTATGGTTGTTTTATATTAAACGTTTTATTATTATTCGTAAAAATTAAACAAATGATTATTATAATTTGTTTGTTATTTAATATTATCGCATTATATTATTATAGAAACAAAATATAAAAAAAAAAATAAATTTGTCCTTGATGTAAAAATAAATTTTCGGTGTTTCATTGCAAAATTAAGCTTAAAAAAAGATCCAGTGCTACTCTGTAATTATGTATGTAATGTATGTTAGTAACTCGTAACGTACTAGGTAGTACTCTGTTAAAATTTGTGAAAAATGCTTAGCAACATGTGATTAGTTCGTACGAAAAAGTTTACCTTTAAACAATAGGTGTGTTCCACAAGATTTCGTAAAAGTTCGGACTAATGAGAGTAAAAAGAAAATTACTCTCTGAATGTGCAAAGCCCAGCGGGAAATTAAGCGACTTACTTCGATAATAATCACTGACTTCAGTATGACATCATAAGCGAGCAAATTTAAGTACTTGGATTGTAATGTATGTACGATTAATCTGATATATCACGTGTTGCTAATAACTTCAATTACAATGTAAGCAGGGATTCATTTAATGATTAAAACAAACAGTTTGCTATAAAACACAATTAAAATACTGGTCTACTTTTATGCTAAATTTATTATCACGTTCGGTTACAACTCCGCTGTCGATGTAAGTGCAATGCTAATGAAACGTACTGACATCGTGGCTTACTTTGTAAGCGAGAGCGCAACACTTATGCATTAAACACATTCACCACAGCAGGCTACCAACTACAAAATGTCAAGGATAGAATACACATGTTTATATGGGATTGATTCTTTTGAAGACAACAAGGCAACATGGCGGCAGGTTGTTGTCTATGCTGATTTTGTCGTTGTAGTCCAATTAAACTAATTTCTATTTCTTCGGCTACAATGAGAAAATTCAGTGTTGCAAGTAATTATAATACAAAATGTTGAATGAATGTTATCGTACAATTATTTCATATTATTTAACAGATAAGTACATTTTGAAAGAGTAATTTAATTTTTATAAATGCGAAATATTTGAAGGTGGCAATACTGAACTATGCATTGATACTTAAATATGGGGTGCAGATGGTGCTTCTGCCGTCTCCAAAATAATTAAGTAGCTAGCTACGAGGCGACAAATGCTGCTAGCGGCATTTGAAGTCGTGTGTTCGTGTAGCCTGCTGTGGTGAATGTGTTTAATGCATTACGCGTCCTATGACACTGTTATGTTAAATCTAAATAGCAAAATAAGTGAACGAATCACCACTGACTGCTACTAAGTATTACTGATATCATCGATTACGTAATGTATATTTTTACCACTGCGAAGTTATCCAAAATTGCTGGAACGAAATACTAGTGCTGCTTACTTTTTAAATTAAATTTTATTTTAGTGATTTTAGTCGCTTAAAACGCATGACATTATAAAAACTAAAATTTTGCATAAAAGTAAATGAAAAAAATCTCCAAAAAAAGTAGAAACTACGTGAATTATTTAAAAAATTACAAAAAGCATTTTTTTATACAACTTAAACTTTGTTCAAAAAACCTCCCATTTTGCTTTTTAATAAATTTGTATGTAAAAACTTTTTTTCAAATATTTGCAAATTTTCTGATTAATTTTTCAGTTTCATATGTATGTAAACAAAAATCAGCTGATTATCTAATTCTTGTCCGAACTTACCCAGAAAAAAAAGTTCGTACTAGTTTGTACAGGAAATGAAAAAAATTACTTTCTCATTCGCTCTCAGAATTGCACAAAATTGCAATTGCTGGAACGCTTTTGGATAGCTTTGCTCAAGTTCGGTCTGTTTTGTTATGCATCTGGAACAGACCTAATATTAACTAACCCTTGAAACTATGCTACAATTTTTTAAGTTTGTAAAAATACCCCATGTGTTTGTTGCAAATTCCATGCCAAACAAATCCCACTCAAATTAATTCGCATGAAAACTTAAAATGCATTTCTTTTTTTTTTCAATCGAAATTCAAATTAGTGAAAATGAATAGTTTTATTTAAAAAAATAACTGCTTCAAACAAATAAAATCAACAACTTCTATTTTCAAACCTTCTGATATGTGATGGATGGTTTTTATTGTTTTCAGAACAGGCCCGTATGTATGAAACTGTTTAACTTAATAAATACATGTCTGAATCAAACAGTTTTTCATTAGTAAGTATTGGTTACGCTTTTTTGGGCACATGTGTGCCAGATGTGTACTCGGCATTAGAAACTTAAATTCGATTTCACTGTATCGTGCGTTTTACCGATTTACATTTGGCTATTATTAGTTTTGAGGAATCGCGCGATTTCCATTGCATAGTCCTAATTTACACTATGCAAGTCTTATTGCTAAGCTGATTAGTTTGTTAGGAAAGAGGGACGAGGGGAAAAGAAACGTTACTGTTCCCCTCGTCTCTCTCTCCGTCAGCGTAGCAATAAGACTTGCATAGTGTAAATATGGACATACCAGATTAATTCATTTAGCAAATCACTACAGATTCTCATACCTAGTTGCAATTGGTTGTCTTCGCTTCAAATTCTATTTTTTGCAGTATTGAAGCAAGTATGTATGTGTATGTGTGTGTGTGTGTGTGTATGAATGTAAACATCTCATAACCCAACGGGAACAAGGAGTAAGGATGCCTTTTAGAAGGCCTCTATACTGCTTCTTTTGGATGTACAAGACCTGCTCGCTCCATTCCATACTCATATCTTTTTTACACGCGTTGTCATTGCGGGGTAGGTCTTCTGTTTTTGCTTCTTTCGCCAGATTCTAAAAGGCCTTGAAATTAATGGAATTTGCTTTTGCTTTGAGGCGTCATTTCCAAAATGTATGCAACGCCGTTCACATTATGTTTTTTATATGGAAAGTAATGCCACACAACCAAAAATATCAGAAATGACAAACGTTGCCACTAGTACACACTATTGCAATGTCACATAATACCATAGTATGTAATCGGCATTAAGAACGGGTCAACGGATCGGAAGCAAATTTGTCGCTCTCTTAAATGTCGTCATATAGTGAACCGATTCGGTTCGGTAGATTTCGAAAATTTTCAACAAAAAAATGTTCTGAACTGTTTTTAAATAAATTTTAAACAACTAAGCCGATCAACTTCAAAATCTAATAAGCTCTTAACCTCAAAAAGATTCGTCGATTGGTAGACTTAAGGTGCAAAAGTGTATCGGATCATCATAACAAAATCTATAAAATGGTTCGAGATATCGTTGTGGAAAATTTGCGAATTTTTTGCATTTATATAGGCCTGCCACAGAAACCAAATTCGATCGGAATGACTTCAATTCAGTAATTAGGTTCTTCAGAAAACGAAAAACGAAGAATTTTCTCGAAAATTTAAGTTTAATGCTCGGAATTGACATTTTCTGTATGTGAAAGTACAAAAACCTGTTTGCACCAACTTTTTTTTGTACATATATTTAAGACGTCTTAAGGAAAAAATGAAGCATCATAAAAACTGAAATATTCTATGTTCAATAAAAAAATTTTTGTTTCTCTTCTAATAACCATGTGTTTTTTGTTTTGTATTGCCCAATATTGCCACATTTAAATTGAAAACAATCGAATTGCCGATTTTTCGGAATGAACAAAATCGATCTGGAGAAGGTAAAACAAAATCGATCGAAATGAAAAAAATTTCGATGGATTTCTGTGACAGGCCTGAATATTTACATTAAAGTTTTTTCAACCAATTCCCATGTTTTTTTTATAAAATACATGTATTATTGACCACGAAGGCTTTAATGTATTGAACGAATAAATAAATAAAAAAATACAAATTCAGAAATTCAAATTCTATCATCTATTTCTGTCTTTGTATACATTTTTGCAGATACATACATAGATTTTGCCAAGAAAGTACATATTTAGATGTATATTTTAAATTTAACATACAATCTTACTTCCTGGCCACTGTAGAGCATCCAAAAGCCTTTGCTCGTATGTTAGTGAGATCAAAGAATATGTTTTAATTTTCATGTAACATTTTTACCTTTGTAATTTTCGAAAAACGATAAAAAGCCATATTTTCACTATTTTCATCTAAATTTTATTGGTTTTTATATATGTATGTATTTCATAAGTATATTTCGACTCGTACAATTCGCAGATTATATTCAATGAACAAAGTCGCGATATTATTTGAAAAAAAGAAAATAATATTAATATTATATAATATTATGAATGATTGAGGGAACCGAAAGTTTAAATGTTTCGGATATTAAAAAATTACTTCAAGGCGGTGTATGAATATAAATGAACAGCAAAAAGTAAGACAATATTCAAACACCAATAGCCATTAAGCGATTTATAATTTTTGTTTTTTTTTTAGTTAATTAGTTTGTTCATTTCAATTTATTGAAATATAATTAAATTTTTGTTTATTTATGTATTTAAGAATGAGACATTTAAAATAATAAGAATTTAATAAAGTGAAATTTCGTGAAAAGAACTTTTCAACAAAACGTTTAGGAAAATTAAATAAAAAATTAAATCAAGAAAATAATGAGTTGAGAAGAAAAAGTGAAATATTTTTATAAGAAAAAAAAATAATAAAAAAATAAAATAGATGTAAATAACAAAATAAAACGTTTTGCAGAAGTTACTTTTCTTTTAAAACAATTAGTATGCAAAATAATACATGTATATCATAAGTAATTTTTTTAACTGAAATAATAAATTTCATATCGATTTTTTTTTCATTTACATTGTGAAACATTTTAAAAATGTTTGCATCGAAAACATATTTTAAAGTTACTTTTTTATTCAAATGGAAAGCATTTTACAACAGCTTACAAAAAAAAAAAAAAAATAAGAAATAAAAATATATATAAAACATAAAAATAAAGTTGTGCAAAAAATTAAATAATTAATTTTTTTTTTCTGAGAAAGAAACATGTATTAACAATTTAGCTAAATGAGCTAAAGCAGTATCAAAAAAAATAATTACGTTATTCGAAGTTTTATAAAGATGTTCGAAGTTCTAACTGACACTGAAATGAAAGAAAAAAATAAATTAATAAATAGTTGTAATGCTTACCTCCCTTAAGAACGTTAATAGGAGAAGAATGTTTGAATTTTGTCCAATAAAACGATCTGCAGTTAAAAATTTCAAAACAAAAGCACCGCCAGCCACGCCACAACGGTATTTCGTCTCAAAAATGTATGTGGAAGGATCCATTGGAGTAGAAGTAAGGAAGGTTGCGAAAACTCTTAACGTAAATGTACATACAAGTTATTGGAATTAAGAGTTGAAAATTTTAAGTCGTATAATATTTTAATTTCGTCATTAAAGTTGATAATGTTATGATGACTGCTTTAATAAAAACATATGTACTTCTTTTTTAATATTTTTTGAAATTGCGACGATTTCTGTAACCACCTCCACTACCACCACCAGAATTTCGAGAGCGTTGGCGAATGTTTTGTTGGTTATTGCCATAGTTTTGAACTTTGGCTGAATATTTGCCCGAAGGTGGAGAGTATATTTTTTGATCTGATACAGTCTTCGCTTTCTTTTCTTCGTCTTTACCATTTTCAGTTTTGCCGTCAAAAGTAATCGGAGCATGACGCTTTGACCCAAGTTTACCCTGTAAATTAATAAATAAAATGACAATTTATTATTTGAATATTATTCAAATATATACTGAAAATAAACTATTTTCGTAACCATTATATCCAACACATATTTTTTTCACTTGTTTGTCGTATAATATTCTTCTTTAATTTTTTTTTTTTTGTAATAATTTTTTTGATGAAAATGATTTAGAGAATGCACTCAAAAATATTTTCAAAATAAAAAACATCCTAAATCTTCTTGTTGAATTAAGGCATTTGCACTCCCACTGCAAAAGCAGGAGGGTAATGTCATTGAACTTTTCATGTTTGAAAGTAAAAAAAATTTTTAAAAGGTGAATTTTAAAAAAGTTAAATAGCTTATTTGAAAAAATAATGTATTTTACTTACATTTTTGCGTTTAACCCAAGACAATTGTATGTCATGTTTAAAACTTGGTGGCGAATGGAATAAATCTCTTATTAAAGTGCTAATATTAGATGTTGTCTTCAGAGCGGTTAGTTTTAACTGATTTTCTTCAGATTTTAAGTCCTCTGATGATTTTCCTTTAACAGCTTCCTCTAATTTTTTTATGTAACTGTATGAAAATATAATCAAAGTAATACATAATAGTTTAAATCATTTCCATTATAATAATAATAATAATAATAATAATGTTTCGGCAATCATATTTAACATTTTAAATTTGAGATAATTACCCTTGAGTTCCACGTGCCAAATATTGCAAACGAGAGCGAAAATCTTTCAACTTTTCAGCGTCTGTAACGAATGATAAACTGTCAGGATGTTTTTTACCCAATGTATGCACAGCATACAATAAACATTCAGCATGTGAGAATTGGAAGGATGGTGGAGGACTACTAATATCTTCGTTATCTTTAAGCTGAGGTAGAGGCATGTATTCCTGATGTGATTCAAAAATAAATATCAATAGTTTACTTTTATTTAATACAATTATTACCCTCAAAACTTGATATATATTGTCAATACGTTGTGTGGCATTATCCAGTACATCACAAAATCTACACATCTCTGCGAAAACTTTTAGCAATCGTAATTGAACCTGATCCTGTGACGCTGATGTGGCAATCATATTCCAAGTACTTAATGGTAGTAGTTTATCGCAGACGTATACCACAAACTCCGTAGATTTTATAGTGTTCTAAATGGAAGTTAGTAGATTAAAAATGTTGCGAGTAAATATTTAACGAATTCTTACCGAAAAATATGGTAAAGCGTGAGTAGCACACTGTATAAAACGCTCCACGATCTCATCTTCAATTGTTATAGCGTCAATGTCAGCATTTAATTCGGCTTGTTCCTTAGCCAAATTAACTAGTTCAGCATGCCCCGTAATTGTTGTGCCAAGTTTGGTGCTTCCCAAAATATTCATACACAAATGAAATTCGTCAGCAGTGACGTCCTAAAAATTTAACATTTGTTTTACATCTCGAATTTTTATAAATAACCGATAGCGCAATTGATTTCAAATGTTGAATCGCTATTTTATTTATTGAGCCGTAAGTAGTAAATTGAAAACTTAAAATTCATTATGTGGGGGGCAAATTACGGCATCTGATACCGAATAAAATTAAAAAATATTTCTATATAAACCACTATTGAAATATTTCGTAGCTTCGTTCGATAATTTTCCCCGTGATTTTTCTTTAAATTATGATAATTTTGCAATAAATTTATGATACATTAATTTGAGTTTACCTGTAAAATTTTCTTTATTTCATCAATAATAAACTCTTCTATTTCCTTGGTGACTATAGTTGGTCCCATAGCAAATAATTTGGTCGCAATAAATTTGAAACAACGTTCGCGTGTTGCTTCATCACCGTTGGAAATTTGAGTAAAAACTCCAGTCAAGGAGCCTTTGCAATCCATCTGTATGAACAATTTAAAATATTAAAATTAGTACAAAAACAGGTTATTACACTTATTATTTATTTATGAACCTTAATAATAGTTTGCAAAGAATTGTTAACTTGCTGCAACTCAAGAGGATCATCCAGAACCAACAACTGGGCTAAAGTGTCACCCACTTTAGCCGTAATACCAACTGTGTCTTGACATAATTTAGGCAAGTCTTTAATTGCTTGACGACGTATCTAGAATATACACACATACCGGCAATTATTTAATTATTAAAAGAAATTAGAGGTTAGAATTAGAAAGTTCTTCGTTCACCTGCATATCATCGTCTTCACATAAATCTAGTTGAGCATCAATAGCGGTATCAGATAAATCAGGAAAATACTTGAAAAATTTTCCTATAAATTGTGAAGCCAAACGTTTTTCCTTTGATGAACCTTTTACGGCTTTTAAAATGTCCTTGTATTCAGAAACATGCTGTGAAATAAACATGTGTATGCATGTAAATACCTATTTAATTTCTTACATTTGTATACAAAATAACTTACGTCTGATATTTTGTCACCAGCATCTGATAAAATTTCATAACATTTATACAAATGTTCAATGTTATCCATGTTTAAAGATATTATTAATTGTTCTACGATAAACAAACAAGGCGTCTTTTTCTCCTTTAGACAAAATTTTTATTATAAATTCACTATTTACAATTCTTTTTTCTATTTGCGGAAATATGTTGTTTATTTTCAATAGTTTTATTATCGCAGAATATATATTATATTACCCTATAATCACACTTCACAGTATTATTTAATAATAATATTTCATAAAATTAATATGGAAAATCGCGTGTATCCCGTTATAAGAAAATTTGTGACAGAAAAAATTATGTTGTTGAAAATAGAATATCAAAAAAAGATTATGCCAAAATTAAGTGCTGCCAAGTAAAGGAACCTTCTAATACACTTATAGATATTTTACATAACTAATGTCATGCGTACACCGCAGGCACACGTTCAATAAATCGCTTTCAAGTTCACCATAAAATTCTTGTTAATTAATATCTGACACAAATTAATTGTAAGTTTTATTTAAAACATGAGCTGCTCTGATTAGCTGTTAAAAGTGCCAGAGATATGGATATGTGAAACTGAAAGCAATATAGAGGTCAATTGAAAAAGTTTGTGTTAATTTAAATTTATCATAATTAAATTTACAAACCAACTATATGAAGCCACCAGTCGTAAAGCTGCTCTGGGTAAGTTAACATCACGCTTCTTTGGCAATTACTTCGTAAATGCAACCAGGCGACTGTTCTTTTATTGGCCTTCGAGTTTTACATCTCACTCCCGGTGTGTGATTAAGGCTGGCTTCAGTTAACGGTACGGAGTTACTGTTTCGTGTCGTTGGTTATTAACTGCATACAAAAACTTTATCTTTGATAACATAAACTATCTTTCTAAGAAAGCGTACTTTGAAATTGTGGTGCCTGGCACCAGTATTGGCGATGGCGTTATGAAGTTTATCAATTCGAATACATTCTAGGTGATCGCTAGGGATCAGGTGACTATTTTCGCCCCTTGAAACTTGAGTACACGTTGAATGTCAACACATGTTTTTCAGTACATTCTTTTGACATTTCAAGTATAAATTTCCTACTTTGTGGTATACCTTATATGAAGTTACATTGAAGTTTATCTTCGCGGCCAAATAATGATTCACCAAGGTCTATCTATTCGTTGTTGAAGTAACTAAAAACAAGCAAACAAATAAAGCCAATATCTGCTGGGTAAGGAAAAGTTATATGTATATTAATTTCAATTATATTTTCATTAAAAAAAATTGCAAGTGTCGCTGGCCGACAAATTGTAACTATTAATTGTTTGTTAGCATTGCCAACTATTTTGTCTTTTTCTGATTATTTATTATGTTCAATTTTGCTTTTGAAAACGAAAACATAAACAAACGACATAAAACTTTCCTATTTAAGGACAAGAATTATATTTTCGGTAAATTTAAATGAAAAAGAAAAGACAAATTGCAACAACATATATAAAGGAAAAATGTTGACAATTCTCGTTCAACCAGTTTTAAAATTTATGCAATTTTTGCACACACTTGCTGTGTTTGTACTGACCGCCAGTTATCACATTGGTCGGGCAATATTTATGGTCCTTATAGAACTGTGTAATATTATACGCGACATATTTATTACATTGTCAATTATTGGTGAAGAGTTGTATCGTTTTGCTTGTGAACTTAATACAACATTTGTAGCTGTTTCAACTTATATTAGAAGTTCTGCGAATGGTGGCATCAGTTGTGCGTTGGAAGCTCTGGGGATTTTCGTGAAGCATATAGCCAAGTTTTTTGTTAATACGCGCTTACACTGCAAGCTAATGGCTACCCATATTGGTAGCTTTATAAGAGATTTCTTGAATCTACTACGCAATGCATTGTTATTAATAGCAGACTGCGCCTGGTGGTTAATAACACTATTGCCCAGATGGCTGCTTTATGTAATAATTTCTATAGGGGATGCTATAGTAGAAATCATTACATCAATCCGCAAGGCCTTAGTAAACACAACAAATGTTATACTGGAAGATGTCTTCCGTTTAACTATCGCCATTGTCGTGCTCTTTCTTCTATGGCACAATCGTATAAGACTATTTTTACAAGTATTGAGATGGATTTTAGAAATAAAAAGAGTAAGTTCCCACATTATATGGAAATGAATAAAGACAATAATAAAGGAATGTCAGAGTTAAAAGCTAGTAATATATATTTTTTTCAGTTTTTGAGAAAAAGCTGCCTTTACTTATTGATGATTAGCCGAAGACTTTTCGGACGCAGACCTGGTCGAACCCTCACTTCTCCAATACGAACTATCCAAAGACGTTCTCCTTTATCCCGCTCCAGTATATCTCCTAACAGCAGTGAGAAAACATTGGATATTACACAACGTTGTGTTGTATGTAAAGATCATCAAAAATGTGTTCTCTTATTACCCTGTAAACATTTGTGTCTTTGTGAGGAATGTGCCGATTACATGTTCTTTTCAACTCAGAGACATATTTGTCCTCTGTGTCGCACATTAATTGATCACTCGATGTCAGTCTATACTTAATGCTAACCAAATATACTTCGAAGATTATTAAAAAAAGACTAATTTAGATTTAATAAACTTTAAAATATTTTGTACCTAGCTTTTATCAAATAAAATATACTATTTATTAAGGATTTGAAATAAAAGGGTCGTTGTTTAATATTTATTTGTCCCACTTAGAGAAAACACCGTTCAAAAATAGTTTCTGGAACTATACCACTGGAAAGACAAGAAATCATAAACAAATTATTGAATTGAAAGAAAAAAATCGCAAAATTCCGGTACGCTCTTATAGTTGATTCCAGTCAGATTTTAATATTTTATTTATAATATATGTATGTATATGAATAATAATTCTATACAATAGTGTTGAAACAGAATATGTGGATTAATATATTTTAAATACTCGTTATTTGAAATTCAATTACATATTTTAAACATTACAAAAATGAAATATATAAAATTTAAAAATGATTTTATACAAAATCTATTATCAATTTATTTCCTAGTCCTACTGCTCGGAAAATCAGGATGAATCTGTTTTTGTTTAATTAGAAGGTGGCTGTTTTTGATCAGAGTTTGATGGTTGTTGATCATTGCCTGGATTTTCTGCTTGATTGGCATTAGCGGAGGCATTTGATAATTGTTGGGAAAACCCCTGGAATAGCTGTAACATGTCATTTGGAATCTGTGGTACAGCATTTGGACCTCCTGCCATACCTCCCCCACCTTGCAGACCAGAAAATATTTGAGAAATGGCCTCCTGCACCGCTGGATTTCGTGCCATTGATTGTAAAGATTCCAAATCAAGTTCTGCAGTGCTAAAGATGTGACGAATGGCAGGATTCGAAAGCATAACGTTAAGACCCTGTGTCAACTGCGGTAACAGAACGTTTTGGGACATATTGCGGGCATTACGAGCCACTTCCAAATTATTCTGATAGTCTTGATTGTCGGGTTCCAGTTCAATAGCTTTGGCATAAGCCTGTTGGGCCTCTTCATATTTACCCAAATTAGAATATGCGATACCCAAGCGGCCATAGGCCTTACCATAGTTCGGATTATATACCAAAGCTGACTTGCAATCAATTATTGCTCTGTCATTATCACCCAATCGTATGTAAGCCGCAGCACGATTACAATAGAATATGGGGTTTTTAGGATCATAAGTTATAGCACGGTTATATTGCAACAATGCTTCATTATATCTGGCATTTTTCATCAGCCGGTTACCCTCATTCTTAATAGTTTCGGCTGCTTTTAATATTTCAGGATTCTTCTCCAAATAATGTGTTTCATAAAGATCAAATAGTGAAACTTTTTTAGCACTCCCTTCAGCGACTGTATTTTCAGCTGATGAAGAAGTCTGGGATTGCTCTTCAGGTTCTTCTTCGCCCAGATCAAAGGCTGCCTGCAGACATTGTATGGCCACTTCACAACTTTCTTGTGCATCTGGCTTAAATGCTAGTTCGTTAATTTGCTTTTTCAAGTAGTCAATAAAGCTACGTACAAAGGTTTGTTGAACTTCGTCTATCATATTTTAAGCTTCTTATAAATACTTTGTCAGTAATAATTCTTTTTCTCGTATTAAGAAGATACACACGTAAATAACTTTTTCCTCAAGATTGTGAATGTGACTTTTTCTAATGCGGTGTAACCTTCATATGTCAACTCATCGAATGGTTACAATTTTTGGTATCACATTTATTTAATACAGTGCAGGGCATATCAAACGGTCATGTAGCTATTGCTGAGCTTTTACACATTTTGCATCAGTTTTTATTGATTTTGTGTGAGAAAGGGAGAAATTGAGTTATACCTTTTGTACATATATCTGTATCTTTCTCATTATAAGGTCTAAGGTTGGGCAATTTTAACTGGAGCGTGTATAACCGGAATTTAAAATAATATATACAACAGTCTACAATTTAGCATCCCTATCAAGGCAGTTAAATTAGGTACCACCAGTTCCACAACAGAATTACAACACAAAAAACACACGCCTTTTGTTTATATGCCGAGTACACATCTGGCATTTCTTGTGTTGTCATTTTGTGGTGTCATTTTCAAAATGTGTGCAACGCCGCTCCCATTATGTTTTTTATATGGAAAACAATGCCACACTACGAAAAATATAGCAAATGACAAACGTTGCTACCATTATACACTATTGCGATGTCACAAAATGTCATAGTATGTGCTCGGTAATAGAAACAATCAAAATGGTGTGTGGTTTCCTGATTTCTGTATAATCAAAATTAAAAAATACCAATACAATAAAAGTATATTAAATAATACATAAATCTGTAATATTTCATAATATTAATAGGTATTATGATTCTGTTTTCTACACCTGCATGTATGCATATACATGAAAGTGCTCATATAATAACTAAGAAAACTAAAAGAAACCGCAACTACAATCACCGGTATCGGAAATAAAAGGCGAACATGTTGTTCATGTGAAAAATTTCCCGTGAACAAGAAATTTTACACAAAATTATTAATTTTGTACACTGACACAACAACAGCGCAAACATTGGCGATCACAATTTTAGAGAAAGGGAACACATTTCACGTGAACTTTTATTCCCGATAAGTGTGAATATACATATTTATATAAAACTTTTATTTTTGTGACTCGGAATCGGAAATTGTGAATAAACTAAGAAAAGGGGTGGGTGTCCTGAACACATACAAACAGTAACCGGCTTAGTTGTACTATTTCCTGTAGTAAATGCAACCATGCATGCCGATATCATTATGCCTTAATCCGTGTTGCCGTAGTATATAAATCCTTGTGTAAGTGTACACATACATAGCTACAAAATATATGTAAAACATATATAAATAAAAAGAATTTAGTGAGTGCTACAAAAACAATATGTACCTATGCGAGTTATTAATATATTTTGCAGCACATAACGGTATTTCATATAGCATAAAACTAAACCATTCTGGCAACACTGAATTATTTTCATTCTCTCTGTGCTTTTGTTCACATGAATTTATTTTGTTATTAATTTCTTGTTAGTAACTCATCTGCAAGCAAAGTTAAAGCTAGTTGGTTGTTGGCTTATTTATTTTTGGTTGTATGTATATAAAAAGTTTTAGCTGATGTTTCCTGGGCGTGTAAGACGTGTGTACCAAGTAAATTTGAAATATAAATATGCATGTGTAAATAAATAATCAAGAGGCAACAGATTGTTGTGCAAAGCATACATATAACAAACCAACAACAAAATAACTAGAAAATATTATACAAGTGCATGCAAAAGTAAATGAAAAAAGTTAATGATCAATTCTAAAGACTTTCAAAAATATTTATAAAAAGATGTTTCATAAGATAATGCAAGAAATGTAAATTTCACTTTAATCTTATATAATCGTCGGGTTGAATTAAAAAGTTTTTATAGTGATTTCTATGTAAAATACCAATTTAGTGAGTGAACAGTAAAAAAAATTTATATTCGTCCTTACTGATTGTCCAACAAAACGAATTCTATTTTAAAGTCACGGTGGTGCGTCATCATATGTTATAAACGTTTCCTGTTTCAACCACTTCTTGTTGTTGTTGCTTAAACATCCATCATCCTAATTTTGTGTGTAAATAAATATACTGTAAATATTCTCTTTCTTGGCCTGGTAACCTACACTAAAACAATTGCATTGCAAACAACTTTCCGTTGATTCGAGAGCCATTTCTTCCTCCATTCCCCTTCTTTTTCCCATACCATCCACCTAACGCGTTCTTTCGTTCATCCTGTGATTGAACAACACAAAACAAAACAAGTCAAATAAATTGAAAAATACTATAGAGTTTTGCATCAACGGTCCCATTACCAATAAATTGTAGTTGCCATGGTGCGCTTAACACGTAAAGAACGTCAGGATAAAGTAAATCTATTGTCAAGTATCAATAAAGTAAGCATTGGAGATGATATTGAGGCGACCGATAATGGTAAGTCAGGCATAAAGCTTTTTATATCTTTTAGTTTTTTGTTCAATTGGAAAGATTATATCGTTACCTTAATATAGAAAGGCCCTAACTTATTATTTTTTGAAATCGAGTTTTTTGTATATTTCGATAGCAGAACAACTAATGTATCGAAAAATGCAAATATCTCGATCTCAAAAAATAATGAGTTAGGGCCTTTCTATATTAAGGTAACGATATGTATTAATTAATTAATATGTGTGTATGTACATGCATACAAATATCTCTATACGTTCAAAATTTAGTTAATTTTTTAGAATTAAGCATATTAAAAAAACTACCAATCTATAGAAAAAAAGCTTACATACCAGACTTTGACAGATTTAACTTTACTAAATATTAACGACTAGTATCTACAAATCTTAAAATTTTCTGGTTATGCTACAAAAATATGACTCTGATAGGAATTTTTAAAATTTTCAGATGGCTGTTCACTAGTAGCAAGCTTAGCCATATTATAAAGGGTATTTCATTAAGCGTTTCCTATCTTTAAATTTAAATTAAAAAAGTGTGTGTGAGATGTCATCCCAACTTTTTATTCGTTTTAAAGGCCTATCGATGCCATTACGTATGGAATATAATATAAAATTGCAAATGTCCGACGCGGCTTCGCTCCACGAAAAATTACCAAGTGATCAGATAACCTTTTCTTAATCTATAAAAAATTAAAGAAAATCCATATGTATAGTGGAATATATTCCAACCATATCAAGCTATATTTCATCCAAAATCCATGCATAACTTTTGATTTAGTTAATTAAGAAAAATCAAAGCTGACCTTCACTAGGTCTTATAGTATTTGATCAATTATCAGCTGAGAGGAAATTGGTCACGAAAATCCGTTTCTTTCTAGCTGTCTACATATAAAATGTGAGGTAAACACTTTTATACTGATTCTTAAGCTGTCTAACAACACGAAATATTTGGGTATTTATGTAGGCTCTTAACTATGATGGCATCGAAATGTCCAAAATAGAGCCAACAAGTCTGCGATTACTTTATACACGTGGCAAAAGGAGATTGGAAAACATGGGGGATAAGCCCCAAATGACCTTTCTACATAATTATGAAGCCAAGCTAACAAGGGAAATGTCAAGAATTTTTAAAAATTTTCAATGATAAAAATATTAAAATATTTTGACCCGGTTCTAGGAGGTCGGAAATAAATAGTTTCCCTTCCCAACACAGTTACAATTATTTACACTTTACTCAAAGAGAAATATATTTAAGCAAAATCCTGAACTTTACTGAACTTTAGCTTCCACAAAGGTATTTTTTCGATCGGGCATTTCATGTAAGTGTGCGCATATCCGTATGAGTTTATGTATGTAAATGCAAACGAATAGGTCATTGGCTTATTTTTAGAATTAACACATGTTAATACATGTACACATAAGTGTATACTTTTTATACCCTTCACCAAAAATGACATTCTGTATGTAAATTCTACAATATTTTTGTGATCCCATCTAAGTATACTTATGTATATATTCTGTAGTCGAATAAGCGATGTCCGTCTGTGTGTACGAGAAATCGATTTCGCGAAGCCAACATTTTTGTTGAAAATCAACAAAATAAAAAAACCTTT
The DNA here is from genome assembly GCA_936439885.1 of Nowickia ferox. NCBI lineage: Eukaryota > Metazoa > Arthropoda > Insecta > Diptera > Tachinidae > Nowickia > Nowickia ferox. The sequence goes on along the minus strand of OW387026.1, from coordinate 98,619,994 downwards.
CCAGGTATGGAAAATTAAAATTTTTTATTAAATAAACAGATTTTATGTTTTGGAAAGATTTTTGCTCAATTTTTTTTATTTTTCTCAAATTTTGATAAAAAAAATATAGTTTAACCATACAATCATAAGCTTTTATTGCTGCCATGTAAGACATGGCCACCCTTTGAATTAAACAATTTAAAGCAGTACCATATGGGTCCAATGTTTCAAATCGATGGTGTACCTAATATCGCTATATAAGGGAATAGTGAACAGTTCTGTAATATTCAATTTATTAAATACCGGAAAATGTGAAATAAATTAGCTTATTTGGTATGAAAGAATAATACTAAATTATTTTATATGTACGTGGGTAAAGGGTATATAAGATTCGGCACAGCCGAATATAGAACTCTTACTTGTTGCATTGAAATTCTGTATAAGTTTTGCTTTTCTCTTATTTTTGCTTAAAATAAATGTGTAAAAGTATATTTCACTACGCATTTAAATTTCGATTATCAGTATCTATATATATGTATATATACCGCATATATAGACCTCGATTATTCGGGCCGCACGGGACTGGCACTAGCATATATCATTTTATATAACCTCTATTGAACTTGTTTTTTGATTATCTGTGCTAGTCTCGGCCTCGTGCGACCCGCATAATCGAGGTTCAACGGTATGTGTATTTATATGTACATAATTATGTGTGTATGCATGTATTTGGTTTAATTTTTTCATTTTCATAGATGGCTATAAACACATGATTGATGGTAGACAATCGTCGGATCATTCTAGTACTGATGAAATATTTCTTAAAGGCCTCCTGCTAAGTAACCCATCAACGCCCAACAAGGAACTCTTGGTAAGTTATTAACATACGCACTTAGATATTAACTTCAATTACTTTCGCTATTATTTTGCTTTTCTATTACATTTTTGTAGTGGAGGGGAAGGTTTAATATCAGTTTAATACATACATACATAGACATCGTTACTTTAATATAGAAACGCTCTAACTCATTATTTTTTTGAAATCAATTTTTTTTCGATAGAAGAACATCTAATGTATCGAAAAATGCAAGAAACTCCATTAAAAAAATTAGTTGGGGCCTTTCTTTATTCAGGTAACGATATGTACATTTTAATTGACCTATATACAAACTAAGTACATACATACATACATACATGTGTACATACATACATACAAATTTGGGTACCTACTCCACCAAGATTAAAGTTTATGGAATTTAATTTAGTCTTGTTGCGTGATGTATCTCCACCAGAGATGGAAAATCCAGTTCCAGTACTATATCAATTTTGTCGCGTGCTTATATGTTAATTTTCAAACTATTACAATACCTACTTCTTTATTTGCTTCTTCTTTTCGAAATCAAATACACACAAATTTTGTCTGAAACAATTAGGTATAATCAAAAGTACTTTTGACTCTCTATTGAGGATGGCATTCACTATCCTACATACTCGTATGTATAATTACATACATGCAGGTTTACATTTTCTCCAATTTCGTACGATTATGTAGGATGGTAACAGCTTATGCCAGAATTTTTCTCCACTAATTGGAAAAAGTTCCGGAACAAAATATCTAAATGTGACAAAAATTGGCATCTTAACGTTAACGTTAATACTTCCATGATCAGTACAATTTCAAAATCTGTATTTTCCATGACTGATTTTTAAGACTCTAAATTATTTTTGTGTGTTAATATTTTTTGTCTGTTGTCATTTTGTTTACGAATGAATTTAAAAAGAAAATCACAAAATATCTGGGTGTATGTTAATATTTCGTCTATAAGAATTAGAACAATAGCATAACTATGTGTGTATGTACATACCCTGTCGGAGAATGTGTGGTTGACTACAAAAATAATTAACTTATAGCTAACTTTTCTTAGACTGACTAAAAGCTAACTACAATGTCATCCAGAACAAATCCAAAATTAATTCTTAAGTTGAGTACGTAACCGAATTTGATGAGAGCCAACAAATTTATTCTCAGCTACTTTGAAGCTCATTTCAGTTATAACACATTTAATGTTAATAACATTTTGCTGTTATTATTTTAGATGGTAAATTGGCTGGGTAGTTAGCGCGTTGAGTACACAAAGTGTGATGATACATATTCGAACCTCAGAAAATTTTTTTAAATTTACTGACTAGCAGGTGATTTAAAAAGCCAACTTTAAGTTCGTTGAAAAGTAATTCAGAGTGAGACAATTGACTACCGCCTAGGACTTCGCAATGTTAAAATAGTCAGTTGATTACATTGAAAAGTAATCCAAGTATCAGTCAGTACTAGTTGCGAAATAGTTAGCTTAAAGTTAGTTTAAAGTTAAGGAAATTTCCGACAGGGTATATATGTATCTATCGGGTTGAGAAAAATATCTCAGGTAAAAGAATTATATTGATGCATTATTTATTATGTAAATACATACATGCATATGTACATACGAATATGTATGTATGTATGCAAACAACCTCAATCAAAGACTTTTAAGTTTAGAGAAAATGAGTTTTGATCGAAACAAATTTAAGACTTTTTAGAATTAAACTTCTTTGTGTATAAAATACTTACATACATAACTACAATGTTAAGGTAAGAGACGTTTGACAATACAGAAAAAACGAAATTGTCTTAGGTATAAAATAATTCAGCCCCACCTTAATATACAAACATGAGTACATACATACTTATGTACATATGGTCGCTCATGAAATGAGCGGGAAGTTCTAGGGTTAACCTACAGAGTCAATCGTGTCCCATATTTTCTTCAGATATGTATTTAGTGGATTTCATTTGAATAAATTAATTTCGTTTTATATTATGCAACATTTTCATTTACAGTTTTTTTTAGTCTTGATTAATGAAAAGTTATTTAATACATACTCGTATACCCACTCCTAGTTACATGCTATTAAATATCTCACAAGCCAAAGCTTTATGATTTTTATCACCACTTTCATAACTATGGGCACACATGTGTGGCATGTGTGGCACGAAACCGTTTCAGAAGTTTAACAAATTATATGGTTGGAATAGCGTGACCTTTAGTGCCTATTATTAGTCCGCATATACATACATATCATACATATGTATGTATGCATGTACATTGTATGTAGTGAAAGTGCAAATATCTAATACAAATTTTTTTTATAAGTCGAAGTAGTAATTAACACAAATAGATTGTGTCCATGAGATTAGAAGGAGCAAAATTAGAATAGAGTAAATAAATCATGATGTCGCCAGTATGCTCGAATATACAAAATTGCATGCCAACGGATACACTAAGTGCAACGTAAAAGCTTTCAATTGAATTTTATAGGTACAATACATCACACATATGAATGCGTGTTTGTGTGTGTGTGTTGTCGATGCATTTACCAATATTATAAAAGCTTTTAACTGTAGCCATGTTTATGTAGCACATAAAAAAGAAGTGTTATTTTCAAAAGACCGGTTTTAGTTTGGGAAAACAGCACATTGTACATGTGTACATACATACTCGTATGTAGGTATGTGTGTATGCAAGTAATAATCAAAACAAATAAAAATAAAAACGAAACAGTTTGAAAGTCTTCCGGGCATTTGTATGATGCATTTTAGCATAAGTACACAAACTCAAACCAGTTTAAAGTTATTCGATTGAAGTAATTTTTTGTTAGCCAACATTTTTGGTAGTTGCTTTCATACAGTGTTTAAATATAGTTAGTGATAGATATTTAAAATTTAATTTATAAAAATGAAATGTTATTGTTTATCTATTATTATTGATTATTGACTTATTGAAGTGGAGCTTTTACTCTGTTTCTCATAGATTTCTATGGCGTTGAGATTTGTCAATTGGATGGGTAACTTCAACGGCTTTCAAAATCCATAAAAAATCCTTGAGCATACAAAGAAAGTGCATCTATGGCATGCGTCAAAATTGCCTAGGAAGCCATCGCTTTGACCATCTTGCAGTGTTCTTGCTAATTTCCTTGAAAATATGTATATCGATCGCACGTGTTCTTCTAAAGGAGGCAATTAAAAATTTAAAAATTTTCATTCACAAATACATAGAGGTACATTTGTATGTATTTGTAATACATTTTTTTTTTGATCAGTGTAAACGATTTCCCCTCTAATTTTTGCTTTTTGTGAATTCGCTTCACACAAAGTTCACAATTCATTATATTGTGCAGACACTCGCTAGCTTTGCGTTCATAAGCAAGCATACAAACAAGCTAGTATCCACTTATTAATTCCATGTACATACATAGTTTGCTTTGGTTGGGGTTTGGTCGTTTCAATGCTAGTGTTAGCAATTTAGTAACGTATAGATAGCGCTAAGGTAAGGTACGGGTACGAAGTTTAAAAAATAATACTCTCAACGGCCAAGTGAGAGAATAAACAAATACACACAAAATATAATGATGGCTTAGACAAAAACTTTTTAAACGGGTCTTATAATTTATCTGTTTTCTCTTCGTTGTTGAAAATAAGGCTTAGAAAGAGTGTAATTGATTGTGTGTGTGTGTGTGTGTATATATTTTGAGAGCTTTTAAGTTATTGCAACGAATTTAATGTCCCGCTTTTATTCATACGAGTATTCAACAGTTTTACTTTTGTGTGAGCTTGTTGTCTCTTTATACAGAGTGAATACTGTAAATAAGCGAGTGTTTTTCAAATTTGAGGTGTCTTTAAAAAAATCCCACTAGTCAGTAATAGTTTTTCCATCAACGCGAATGCAATCGAAAGTTTTCCAAAAATCAGCTAAATGTTCAATATAATAATGTAAAAAAAGTAGAAGTGCTAATTTTTCGAATTAAAATACACACACGAGTGCCTATTAAGAAAAAGAAAATCAATATTAAATTTATCGAGAATTTAAGCATTTGTGTTTGCCAATTGATTGCTACCTTGGTGATTAAAATACGTACATATTTACATGTATGCACATATACTAAATACATATATACATACAAACATACTTAATTTTGAATAAATTACTACAGTGCTTTGTTGAAAAAACCAAAAAAAACCTAAAACAAATAGGTATGCAGTTAAAAAAACACTTGGTTTAAAACGATGACGTATCTATGAACATATACTCGTATATACATATGAACATACATACATATATACGAGTATATATTTATATAAGTGTATGTATTTAAAATGTTATATGAGTGTTTTGTTTGGAGTCTTTTCTTTTAACTGTCGTCGTGAGCTTATTTATATGTACCTACCAAGTCAGTATTGTTGGCATTAAAAAACAGTAACAAAAAAGAAAAAAAATAAACAACCACTAACTAACAAACTTGGTAAAAACTGTCACAAAGGCTTAAATGTAGAATTTTATTGTAGTGTTTGTTGTAGTTGACTGACATTGTTATTATAATTGTGTAATATTTTCATTTTTCTGTTTAGTACAAAGTAATCTTGGCTCTCTCAATTAATCTCTTCGTATAGTGCTCCCTCACTTTTATGTCAGGTTTCTCTCTTCTTTTAACCCAGACTTGGTCAAGTCAAGCTTTTTATTTTTATTTCTTTTTGGGAGTGGTCCCCCAAAAGAATAAGTAATTTTCTCAGTAACATCAATTTAAATTTTAAAATAAAAACTAATATTTGATTATCGTAAAAGTAAAAAATAATAAATTAACACCTGCATTAATAAAGAAGGTAATATTTGTCTTAGTGTTTAATTATTGCGTGTACCTGGTAGATAGATATTCACACATACGAGTACATACATATATACGAGTATGTACGTATAAATACTTCATAAATACCTAATTATGAATTCAGCAACAGTAGATTTTTTGTTCAATAACGTTTGAAGCCCTCCCCAATGTTAGTAAAATATTTATGTTTTTATGTTGAGATGTATGTACTCGTACATATGTATGTAAATACGTGTGTATTTTATAATTCTTTATGCATATATATGTATGTACATTAACTATTACTAATTACCATAAAAGACTTGCTTAAAAAGCTTAATTGAAGTGCTAACTAAGTGTTTATAATTTCTTGTTTACTGTAGAGCTAAAATTTTGTAATTTTTTATATTTTCAATTGAATTAATTGCAATGAATAAATTACCATTATTACTATCTAATTCTCCTAATTCAAAGTAATCAGCTAGTTAGATCTAAAAACTCATTTTCATTGAATAATTTGAAATTATTTCAACTCTTACCACACGGTTACATAAGAAAATCGAAAAAAAAGAATATAATACTAGCAGGACTATTAAACTAAACTATTAAAAACATGTACTCTAATAAATACAAAAGAAGCTAATTCAGTATGAAACACATGTTGGCACAGAAATTTCAAACAGCTAAACTTTTTATAATTTTATGACATGTTTCAAAACGTTTTTTTATAATTTATAAAATACCAATTTCAATTGCTCGTTTCCTTTCCAATTTCAATTACAATTTTATAAAAACGACCTCGAGCTTAACCAACATAAAAAAAATTTTTATAAGAAATTGCAATTTTTCCTGAACATACATATATTTTATTTTGATATGATTTATTCTGTTAGATAAACAGTAATTTTCGTTACATTAAGAACTATATCAAAGTTCTAGAAACTAATTCGTATAACCGATTCGTTAGAAGGATGGATTTCAAAAAGTGGTCTGTTAGTTCCACTTTCACAGATTTGTGATGTTTTGTGAACATTCAGGCTAAATCCACCTTGGTCTAGAACCGGAAGTAGTGGCATGCTTGAACAACAGTGTTGCCAGAAAATTATGACGGGAGAATGCTAAATCCGTATATCGCTCATTTATGCTATGTTTCCACTACGAATTGAGTCACATGCTTCGCTTCCTAAATAATGCTTATGAATCATGCCGTTTACACTGCGCATTCGAGCGTCGTTTTGGCATTTGGCACACATAAATTTGGTTTGTTTTCATTTTTTCGCACACATACACATATACCTATTTTGTTTTGATAGCTAGTTCAGTTAAACTGACGACTAACTGCGATAAAACGTAGAGAAGATATAAATTTTACGTGATTCGCAAGTAGATTCATATTGAATAAAAAAAATGCCGAATTATTCTGCATTAACTAAAAGATGAATTTTTTGAGTTATGACACTATTGCAGCAAATGAGTAATATGTAGATACATATATGTATATCGCTAAAAATCGTAGCAAAGGAAAAACTAAGTTTATGATTATGTCACTGTTTTATAAACTATTTACTTATTTGTTGAAGAAATACTAGAAAGGAAGAAACAAGTTTACAATTTGTCTAATTACCTTTTGAAAATTTATAAATAAATATATATGTATATATATATATGTATATATATTATATTTAATCCTTTAATTCCTAGGAGGAACATAGGACCTCACTGTTTTATTAATCGTTGTGTGTAATTTGGAAGTACGGGTTATTAACCCATAGCATTTTTGAAAATTTAATTTAGCAAGCAATTGTCTCATACATCAGTATGTACATATATTTTCCTCAAATTGTTTTAAAAGTCATATTAACAATGAAACACATCTCTTAAATACACATTTATGTGTGCTCCCACATACGCACATATATATCTACATGCAAATGGTCATTGTAAAAGTAAAAGGAGGTTAAAGCCCTTTAAGATATTGTGTATATAGTAGTTATGAACATCCTACAGTAGAATATGGTTATAACGAACTCGAAGGCACTGGGTATTTAAGCACACTAGTAACATAAATAAACGTATCGTGCCATAATCGCCAAGTCAATTATGTACGATCACAAGTTATCGATTTTCGTCAAGAACGAAGTTAAAAAATATGCCGCTTAATCTTTTTTTTTGACGGTTATGCCTAAATTTAAGTTTTATTCAAATACTTCTTAAATTTTATTTGCCTTATTCATAAAAACTAATTCAGGTTTATTAAGCGCTTATTTGACATATTTCTATTTGAAATTTGTCAAATAAACCTGTAATAAACCTAAAATATTTTTTATGAATTAGACCGTATAAAAAAATCATTTGTTATTTTCGGTACCTGAAATCAGTCCTTGATGAAATTACTGCCAACATAAATATAAAAAATTTCGAACGAATTTTCCAAACAAATTGGTACTTATTCTATTATGAAATAACTCACAATGCTTTTGAATATCATTAAATTTTTTTTTGTTTGGAGTTATTTAATATATCAGCTTTGGACATAATTTAGCAAAACCGATCGAAAAACCTTAGGGGAAAAACTCTTTCAGCCTACCTTAGCGTAGGAAATCAGGAAATCTTTAGAAGGCAGTGGCGGTTTGGGAAATAACATAGAGGAGAAAACACCTAAGTTCAACGGAAGGCTGGCTATGCAGAAAGTGTTAAGTAGGCAGTGTCGTTATGAGAAATATTATAGAGAAGAAAATCCTTAAGCCTGCCTGAAGATCGGCTATGCATTAAATGTTTAGTAGGCAAGACAGCGTTGTTATGGGTAATATCTGGAATATATATAGAAAGATCGCTCATGCAAAATAACATTAGATAACGATGCAGGTGATACCGATGCAGGTGAATATAGAAAGATCGCTCATGCAAAATAACATTAGATACCGATGCAGGTGATACCGATGCAGGTGAATATAGAAAGATCGCTCATGCAAAATAACCTTAGATACTAATGCAGGTTGTGGATACAATATAAAAAGAAGAGCAAACCTATATGCACCAAGAAGTGCAATAATGCAAAGAAATCCTAAATTCTATGGCGTATCCCGCTAAATATGTGTCGTTTTATTTTTGCATGTATTTATTTCATTGAGAGTTATTTCACTTTTCTTGGGAGTTGTTTTTTTTTGTAAGCCTTAAGTAAAATTAATACCAGGTAGTTTATTAAAGCTGTGTTCGACCGTATGTATGTACATATGTATGTATATAAATAAGTATTTGCAAAAATAAATTTTATTTGCTGTAACAAAAGTAAATTGTTTTCGTGGGGCTTCACTCCAAGATTGTGTTTATTTTCCTTTGCGATTTGTACTCTTTTATTACTCTTTTCCAAAGTAGTTAAATTCAACTACGTACAAGTGTAATTTATATGTGAATTTTCTAAAAAAAAAACAATGCCACTGACTTTCTTTTTGTAAGGAAAATTAATATATGAAGTCTAAGTACTTATGTATAATTTCTTCAGATATTTTTAGTGTCATCTACTATTTGATCGTGTGACTAAAAGAATAAATATGGAAACTTGTAAAAGTAGATTCAGTAAGCTGAAAGTACTTTTTTCCAAAACGTCGATATATACATACATATATATATATATATATATATATATATATATATATATGTTTGTATACATGTGCATATCGCCACTACTAGAATCAGTCGTTAGTCACTTATTAAAATTATAAATAATTTTGTCTTTCGAATCACAAAAGAAAATATAAATTTTAAATGTAAAATATGTAGGTATTTTAATTGAAAATTATTTTCTCATGCATGATCGCGTCGAAACAACATATTCTCATACGTATGATGCTGCAGCTGTATGAGTTATGTGCACCCGGTTTAAACTTGAATTTTTCAAAACCATGATGAACAAACGTAAAATATGTATGTATGTAGCTGAATGAATGAATCATAGAAAGTAATTGTATAGCATTCCATTTATGTATAAAAAGCTAATTGTTGCGAATACATTACGTGATGATCATAATGATCATTTATTAAACGTAATCACGATTATGGGAAAAAGCAAGAAAACGGCAATTGCTGATAATAATTTTTCGTATAATGAAAGTTTTAAGAAAAGTGAATTTTTTATATGAAATGAAATGCATTTTTTTTAACCATAATAACATGCAAAATTCAATAATTGAATATTATTTTTTTGTTGTTGTTGTAAATATGTTTTATGTACATATGTATATGTAGTTGAAATTTATTTTAATAAAAACCAAACTATCGCGACAAATTAAGAAAACACCATACCACCATACTTTCGACCTAACCTTCGCAACAGAAATAATGTTATTAAATTTTTATGTGGACTTTAATTATTAAAAGATTTAATAACATGACAATAGTTCACACCAATGATGTAACTTGATGTGAGAGATCACATTGAGGTTAAATACCGTTAAGTAGTAAAATAAAAAAATGAAAATTAAACAAAAACAGTTCTCCATCTCTTGCTTCGTTTTGAATACAATTTTGACATTCTTACTGCTCAAGTTTGCCATTGTCTTGTTGTTCATTCCAGCGCTGTTGTATCTTGACCTATGCAGTGCCAATTTAAATTTACTTAATTTAATTATTTCCTTATTAATAAGGCTTGCTGCTTTCGTTTAATTTAAAATGTCTTTTGTAATACTCTATTTTTTCTTTAGTTAAATCCAAGAGAACCTCAGCCAGTTCCAGCTTTTTTGCCAGCACATTTAAATAATAAACCCATTTGTGACGATATCATACGAAAATTCTCACCCTCTAGACGTTTGGAATCACGAGAATTAGCTAAACTTTTAGCGCAACCACATTTTAGGGTAAGAACGAATAAAAAAAAAAATTGTTCTCAATGAATCGTTTTATGTATTCAATAGAGAATGATAAAGCTGCACTTAAAAACAAACATACATATTTACTTGAACAGTGTCATAAATCAAAAAATGCTATTTTGGAGTTAATAATGCAGAATAATTGACGAAAAGTTTCATACAAATATCTTGTAACTATAATAAATTCTTGATAGAATAATTTAATTTTCTTTTTTAATTAAGTTGTGTGTACATTAAAAACCTTAAACTGGTTTTTTTTTGTTAAACTAGTTCTTTTGAGTTATGACATTGTTCAAGTAAATAAGCGATATGTATTCTTATAATATACGAAATATTTTGTTATATGGCGCCATGAAAGCTCTTCGAAAAATACAGTTTGGTGGCAAATGCAGCATTCGTTATCGAATAAATTCTCATATAATCTTTATTCTATTTGTATGAAAATTTCGATCGATATGGAATGCCGTGCCAATATACTTTTATTCGGCTTGACGAATTTTGAATATTAAATATGTACGAGTATACGAGTATACACTTTATTTCACTTTTTTATTTTAAGTTGTATCTTCGAAATCGGTTATCCAATTTCGAAAATTCTTTTAACGGTATGTACTGGAGCCTTCAGATGCAAATCGAGTTTTCTTAGCATGCAACCATAAATTCCTTAAACCTCTGTTCAATTCTAGTCTAACATTTAAATGTTTTCTTCTAGGCCCTCATACGTGCCCATGATGAAATAGGTTACCTATACGAAGCACGTCTGAAAGCTGCCGGTGGTTCACTTACAAAACTAGAATCCCTATCGCAACGTAAATCTGGTGGCTATCTTTTTCCCCCCGAACTGATTAACACAACGATGCCTATTGAAACCATCAAAATGGTGGGTTTGCGTCGCAATCCAAATCAGCCCTTAGGATTAACCGTTGAAGTTGACGAACACAAACAATTAGTCGTTGCACGTATATTAGCTGGTGGCGTCATAGACAAGCAGGGCTTATTACATACTGGCGATGTTATATTGGAAGTAAACGGCAGCTCGGTACGTAGTCCGGAAGAATTACAAGTTGAAGTGTCACGGGCTAAGGAGAATTTAACATTGAAAATTGGTCCTAATGTTGAGGAGGAAATACGTTCATCACGCTTGATAAGTGGGCAGGTAAAGCAAAATGGTGTGGCTAGAATTGAACCAGGCAAGAAATTGACGGTAAGTGGTGTTAGTTAAGTGTTAAATTGTTGTTTGTTTTTTCTTTATTTGGGCTTATGCTTTTTATGTAGATTCAATATAATTGATAATACAATATAAATTATTTGAGTTTTCTTCTGATTTCAATAGCTAAAAATTAAATACATAGCAGCGTTTTTAATATAAAATATTTTATTTTTGTTTTGAGCTCAGTTGAAAATAGGACCTGTTATATTTTTTATGTAATACATCGTACCATAAGCGCCAAAAAATCATAAGCGACATAATTTTGGAACTTCAGTTTTTGACGAAAATCGATTATTTGCGCTCGTCAAAAACGAAGTTGAAAAAATAGTTCGCTTAAGCTTTTTTGGCAGTTGTGGCTCAATATGTACTGCATGAGTTTTAGCTGTTAAAATCTTTTTTGAAATCAGACTGACTAGAACTTAGACAAGAGCAAAGGCAGGGAAAGAGCTTTAAAAATATACATACTTCGCAATAAATCACAGAATGAAATGACAACAAAAGCGTTATGACATCAAAATTAATAATTTTTCAAAACGAATTGCATCCAGTATATTTTAATTGAAATTTGTTTACTAGTGGTTAAGCATGTCTAGATGCATTTCATTGGTGCTTTGCCAAATCATCAGTAGACTTAAACCACCATGCAATTGTATTATGATACAGTGTATTATAGTAAGTGAGGTACACTACAATACAATATGCCTGTTTTTATAAAATGAAGAAGAATTTTCGTTCGACTGTTTATAGTTTAAAAAAAAAATTAAATTAACGAAATAATATTTTCTTTAGTTTTATATAAACAGTCAAATCGGTAATTTAACGAGTTTAGTAAAAAACACAATAACTCTTTATAATGGTGAAGTAGATTAGAGTCTTTGTTGAGAACACAACCCTATTTTTTTTTGGGAGAAATTAATTCAATCATATAAAAGAAAATTAGAAACAAACAAACATTTCTTGAACTTTAATAAAATTTATCTTCACAATATCGCTTAGACAAAAATTTTTTTTTTGAGAAAGGATTTGAACAGCAACTAAATTCGTAAAAAATTATGTGTAAATATCGCACACATAAACATAAATAAAACAGTCACAACTCAAAATTATGAAAATGGTTTGGTTTTTCATAAGACCCCTGAACTGACTGAACAAATCTGGAACGAGCGGAAAAATTTCTTTTGCAACACAGTCTTCTTGAACAATATAAAATACCGTTATGCGTATTTTTATGTTGCATACTTGCGTCATTTGTACAGTATTAAAAGCTTTTTGGTACTAATCAGCATCTGGGATTTTTTGAGTTGTGAATGTTTATGATTTAGAGTGCGATATGTTTATGTTATCACTGGAAGTATTATGCTTAAAATTCATTAGTTTATTTTTATATGTGTGTATGTATATTTATACGTTACGATGTAAGTGTTCAACTCTTAGAGTTGACTTTAATTTTCTTTTAATTTTGCGCTATTTACAATTATGAAATAATATATATACTATACATACTTCTTATTAAACTGAAATTAATCAAAAGCAAGCACTTTAATTCGAAATATGTATCTAGAATGAAGATCATTTAGGCATAAGCAAATTTGATAAGTAAGTACGAGTAAAACTAAAGAATTTAAGCATTTAAGGCCTTATTTATAAAAATTATCAAGGCTTTATAAAGGCTTAAAAGGAAAAGTTTTGTATGAAAATCTGTTTTATAACCCCTTTTTAAAAAGCCTTAATAATTTATATAAATAAGGCTGTTATAATATTTCCTTAAAATATAATAAACATTAACAGACAATAAAAGTTATGTACAATAGCTTGAAAATGAAATTATGTACATATGTACTTACAAACATACACATACATACATACATAATATAATATTATTTTTAAAACTATTAAACTTAAATTTACTTTCTTTTCTTTTTTAAGTGTTACATGCGTGCCTTATTTACATATTCTCCTTCGGAGGACTCCTTACTACCTTGCAAGGATATCGGTTTGCCTTTTAAATCAGGAGATATACTACAAGTATTTATTTATTGTTGTAATTTTCTAGTCCCTTTCAATTAATTTTATTGCATTTTTATTACAGATTATAAATGTAAAAGATCCAAATTGGTGGCAAGCAAAAAACATAACATCACAAAGTGATCAAATTGGCTTAATACCATCACAAGAATTGGAAGAGAGGCGTAAAGCTTTTGTAGCACCTGAAGCAGATTATGTGCACAAAATAGGCATTTGTGGTACAAAGGTAAGTAAGTTGGATGCAAACAAGCTAGAATCTTCTACCTGTATGTATATAAAAAAATTAATCCCTTTGTCACGTCATCACGCGTGAACGGCTGAACCGATTCCCCACATTCTTTTTTTGTTTGTTTGTTATTATCTGGAAAAGAATTATAGGAAAGAAAAAATTCATTAAGTTGCGCGGAACACTACACTGTATAACAAAAACAAATAGTTGAGGTTTCTGTTGTAAGTTTCAGTTTGTTCCACTGGAAAGCGAAAACGGCTTAATGAATTTGGATGAAATTCAGTAGGCGGATAGCATATAGTCTAGATAAAAAAGTACAGGATAATTTTTATGGGGTACAACGGGTGAAAATATGTACTTTTGGTACTTTTTCTGTTTCTTAGATTTTATCTCTTTAAATAAATTGTATGAATGTGAATGAATACAATATTCAAAGTTATGACAGTACAACGTCTGTCGGGTACGCCATCTTGTAATATAAGTTTTTTCAACGGTAACAAGTTGCTTTGTTAGGTTTTTTGCAAGAGAAACACATTATTCAAAAACAATATTTTTGAACTAAGAAAATTTTATAGAACGAATTTTTAAACTAATTTTTTTTTATAAAACTTTTCTAAGCCAAACATATTTTTTTGTTTAAGGCCTCATTCATAAAAATAGTTTTGATTTCTAAGGGTTTTTATACAAAACTTGTTTTATAAATCCTTTATAAAACAAAATTATTTTTTATTCATAAGGCAGTTAAAAATAATCGACCAAGCATTCGATTAAATTGCATTTTTATTTCAGATCTCAAAACGTAAACGCAAAACGATGTATCGTTCCGTAGCTAATTGCGAATTCGATAAAGCTGAATTAATGCTGTACGAAGAAGTAACGCGTATGCCGCCATTCCGTAGAAAAACTTTGGTATTAATAGGTGTTTCCGGAGTAGGAAGGCGTACACTTAAAAATCGTTTAACAAACAGTGATCCAGATCGGTTCGGTTATGTTTTACCCTGTAAGTTATAAAATTTTAAACTCATTAATAAAATAAAAATATAAAATAATCAATCAAATATTATATTAATAGACACCACACGTCCCAAACGAGCTTTGGAAGAAAACGGCGTTAGTTATTGGTTTGTCGACCGTGAGTGGATGGAACAGGAAATTAAGGAGAATAAATTTTTGGAATATGGTGAAAGTAATGGAAATTTGTATGGCACTCATGTACAGTCGATAAAGGACGTTATAAACAGCGGTAAGTTTTGAAATTAGAATGCTTGATTTACATAAACACATATATCGTTAGCTAAAATGCAAAAAGACGTAACTAAAATTTTACAGGAGAAGCAAAAAAGAAACTAAAAAAAACAAAAAAAAATTAAAGCTTCATTTTTGATCGCAGAAGTGTAAAATTTGGTGAAGACTTAGGACTTTAGGTTAGGACTTTTTACATTGTAGCTAATGATATTTATGTATGTATTTATTTTCATTATTTTTTTTTTAATTTAGGAAAAATGTGTGTTTTGGATTGCGCTCCAAATGCTTTAAAAATTTTACATAGTAGCCAAGAACTGATGCCATTTGTTATATACATTGCTGCTCCTGGCATGGAACAATTAAAATTAATTTATAATGAACGTCGTGCAACGGGCTCTAATAAAAATTTAACGGTGAGTTTTTAAAATTATAAATTTTTGTAATGTAATTCTCACCGAACTGTAATCTCAAATAATTTCTGCTGTTA
Source organism: Nowickia ferox (assembly GCA_936439885.1). Lineage (NCBI taxonomy): Eukaryota > Metazoa > Arthropoda > Insecta > Diptera > Tachinidae > Nowickia > Nowickia ferox. The sequence continues at coordinate 98,604,281 of OW387026.1, read as the reverse complement.
CTTACTTCAATGTCGACATCAGTCATACAAATTAGTATTTTTTATTAAAAAATATTCATAAATATAAAATTCCTCAAATTATGTAACTTTTTATTTATCTCAAATAACTTACTGGGCCTTATCGTGATTGACGTATTTCGACTTCGACTAAATTTTGGTACTAGAATAAAAAAATGATGCGATGTTATTTACTCTATTACAAAAACGTCGTAACCAAAGTCGAAAGGGGAATATATATTTTTTGTATGTTGCCTTGGAAGAAAATTCGGCCAAAAACGAAAAAAGTACTAAAAACAAAGCACTAAAGGCAGCCAAACTTAAAAACGGTTATGAGACCTTAAAATTTTTTTTGGGAATCGTCATAAAACAAAACAATCTATAATCTGAGAGAGGTAACAATAACTTTGTTCGTGAGTCTCTAAGGTACATAAACAAAATATTAGACAAGCTAATCGCTTCGCGGGTTGTGTTGTTTCAAAAAAAAATAAATAAAAAATATAAATCTGAAATAAGTTCGAAAGAAGTTCTTTCAGTAGCTCGTTTTAGACACAAATCAATAATTCAAACCCATGTACATAATTTAAATGGGTTTGATTAAATGTTTGCATCTAAAACGATTCGATATACAAATCTACAAAATATGTTTTTCTTCTTTACACAAGCTGAGCCCCTATAGGGTACATGGTATGTACTTTACTTTAATATTGAAACGCCTTAACTCATTATTTTTTCGAGTTGAGTTTTTTTCAAATTCCGATAAATAAGCCTTTAATCTATTGAAATATGCGAAAAATTCGATTTGAAAAAAAAAAACAATGAGTTAGAACGTTTCTTTATTACGGTAACGATATGTAAATAAAAAATTATAGTTCTAATTAACTAAAATAAATTATAACCACGAGACATCACCAAAAATATTTTAAATCAATATGTTATATTAATTTTCAAAAACCAATTATTCTTTCAGTTTGATCGCCAAAGTTCCATACGTTTTAGTTCCAGACGTGCTCGTACTTTGGAATCTTTAGCATCTTTGTACGAGGTAAACTTTCTTAATGTTCTCCTAAACAAGCGAAAAATTCTAATTTTTTCTTTTTTTTAGGATGATGACTTAATAGCTACTGTTGAGGAGAGTGCATTTGTACAACGAAAATATGAAAAATATTTTGACATGGTCATAGTTAATGAAGACTTCGATGACACATTCCGTCAAGTCGTTGAGACTTTGGATGAAATGAGTCATCAAGATCAATGGGTACCAGTTAATTGGATATATTAAATAGCACATTGCGAAAAACATAACACCAATAATTAAATAACATACATTTCGATTTATCTACTTCAAATCATGAAACGAATAATTTTTATTAAGAAATAACAGCTGCTTCCTTTACAAATGCTCTAAATAGCTAAAAAAAACAAGCACCAACAAGGAAAACCACGTACTAATTAAGAAACTGAAGTTTACTACTCTAACAAAAGTGTTCGTAATTGTTAATCTTCATTTTTTTTGCAGTTTTTTATGTTAATCAAAACATAATTATATTTAATTATTAAATATTTTTTATATAGATAAAATTTATTTGTTGGTAAAGATTTAAACAAGAAAATTAAAACAATTGGTGTGTTAAACTGAATTTAAATTATGAAATTTTTAATGAAACTGTATACATAGTTGCAACAAACTTTTCTTAATTGTCAACAGAAGGCGTGGAGAAGGAAATCGGATCGAGAGTTAACAAAAATACTTCAGTTATACATGCTACGCCATTTTTCCTATATAAGTAAGTCCAAATAGGGAGTTTCGTATAACAAATTTCATGAAAAGTTTCACAATGTAAATTCGGTATTAAGAAATAAGTACGTTTACTAAAAAATGTATGTAGTTATTTAAATTATTTGTTATATTTATTTAATGTTTATATCATCTGCATAGACTATGTGTGCATGTATGTACTCGTATGTTCAATATACAAAACGATATTTTTTTTTTTTTTTTTTGTAATAAAAACATTTACATGCATTTCATTTATAAATTTTAAATACATATAAATAGATAAATAAATTTTTCAAAACTATTCTGTAACGAGTTCGTCCATTTAAAAAAAAAAAACAATTGTTGCAATTTTATTAAATTTTTTTAGTATACATATTTTTATTTACTGATTAAGTACAATTTGTATTATTTTTTTATTATTATGTAATATCCATTTTAGGTTTATTAATGTTTGTTTTAACAATCTTAGTTTTTATGCAACATAATTGTAATTACATACATTTAAAAAATATATATTTTTTATTATTTTATACATACATATATTGATTACTGAAATAGGACAAAAAAATAAAATCGTTTTTAAATTTCTGCATTTATTTATTTTTTACACTATGCGAAGCAAAACTAAATTATGTGTATAAACTATTATTTAGCATGCATAATTGTACTAAATATACTAAACTTTAACTTTATTTTAAAATAAGCGAATTTGTTTTATGCTTTTCGAATATAAAATATGTATGTATGTAACAGATACCTAAATAATTTGTTTGTAATGTGTGCATACTACATTCGTACTTCGCACGAATTCCTTTGCATCCACAAAGAAACTAAAATTATCGAAATGATTAAGCACTCTAAAAATTATTACAAAATTCTCAATCTAAAAATCCGATGTAATTATTGGACCTAATTACTAGACAGTCAGTTTTTAATAAAACACATTATATTTTAAATCGAAAATAAGCATTGAAATGCTTAGTATGCTTTTAGCGTTTGTATTGCTTAGCAATTGCATTAAAGAACGTAAAATAAATAAGTTAAATATACATATTAAGAAGGCAATTAAGCGATGGGCCTATCACGAGTGTCGTATTTCCACTTCGACAATTTTGTAGTAGATTAAAGAAAAAAAATGTTACCATGTTCTAGTAAAAAATTGTAGTCGAAGTGTGACCGACTGTTTTTATTCATCCAAGTAATTTTTCTTCATACTTGCAGCAATCTATAAACAAATTTTTTCAGTGTTTTTATAACAATTAAATGCAGTTTGGTTGTCTGAGAGTAGAACAAACGTACACACGACCAAACTGTGTTTTAGTATTATGAACGTCTCCTCTGTGTTATGAACCACAACTGTATTTTAGTTGAAATTGACATCGCGCTGCCAACTTAAAATATCAGTTTGACAGAAAACAATTAATTTGTGTGAAAATTTAAAAAACACAGTTTTAGAAAAATATAGTTTTTAGTGTTTTAGTTCAAAGAAATCATACCAAATGGATACAAATATGTGTAGATTTATTTTATGACGACGAAAACGAAGTGGCAAATATATGTAGATGTGCTGCATATCAAAAGAAAAATTCGTGGTGATTCCAACCCTCTTGAACTACCCAATGCAAGGTAAGGAATAATCAAAATAAGGAACGAATTCGCTAAAAAATTATTTAGAAAGGTTTTTTACTTATTTCCGGTAAAACAAAGAAAAGTTTTGTTATTTGTTGGATCACCTAAAACCATATTTACAGAAACCTTTGCATGTTTCCGGTATACCGCCGATACTGAAAATGTTAAGAAAATTTTGCTATTAAACGTAACAAATATTTCTATTTACGATTTTTCCATTTTTTTTTTGCTTTTTATATCGCACCAACCTGTAACTATAAAAATCCAACCACAGACCCAACTATTAAAAAGCAGTTGTGTATACTCAACGTTTTTCTCATCCAAACTTACGCAGAGTTGTAAATGACAATACCAAAACACAACTGAAAAGTCAACTGTTAATTTAGTGGAGAATGGCAATGTAAACTTATCAATCCCAGCCAAACTATTTTAAAAGTTGAGAACCGTGATAGGAGCGTTGATGTAATTTGCTTTATAATTCGTAATAAAAGACCTCATATTACTTATGATCGGGCATGTTTACTCAATTTGACTAGTAAAACTACATACATATGTGAATTCGATTATAATTCGTTTTGAAAATGAGAAATTTACTCGTATTCGGTTTACAGAGCAGGGCCGTTAAGTTAAACAAAAGGTTGTTTATTAAACTAAATAAAACCAAATACCGACAAACGAAAATTCTTGGGATTATATATCGAGTTGCAATAAAGGGGCGATATGTAAAGTTATTTTATGAGAAAGTCCTTCTGAAAGCTTATTTATTGGTACATACTCTACAAAGTAAATTTGCAGAATATGGTTGCACAAAAATGAACGGAGTGACTAGACCATATGTCCATGATGTATTCTTAAAATGTTTTTGTGACTGACTATACTAGACCTATGCAACGTTATTCTGTGGCAACGTGCTTATTAACGAAATTCCACAAAAGAATCGTAAGACTATACGGTTATCCCTGGCAAATCAGTCAACCAGTGCGAGTTAGACGAAAAACTCTCGAGGGCCAAGCAACACACACAAGCCTGATCGCACTTAAGAAATAATTACAGGCCATTCAGGCCAGAGCTGCTGAAATAAGTTGATTTAGAACGAATGCTTTGAAACTTTATACATGTATTCTTATACATACATATCTGGTAAATAGATAAATCTAGCTTTAGATTTTAAGTTTAAATGCGTACACACATGCCAGTAAAATAGACACAAAAGGTTGTCAGCATACTTAGAAGGTATTACATTTCACAGCAGTCTGGCTTGATAGCTAGGTTTTATCCATGGAGAGTACATGTGTATGTAGCTTCGATATAAAGAAATGGGTTTTTTTTTAACTAGTTTTTATTAAATACCATTTGAATCAAAAATTTATTATACATATGATGCGATTTTTTGCTCTTTTCATTGAAATTCAATTTTTTTACATAAAACCTAAAATATTCCCAAAGATTTCTCTGTTACAACATGAGGCTGGCACATAAATTCATTATTTTCCGGCACACCTAAGAAATCTTGGAAACCTAACATTTCATCGCGACCTAACAGCACATCCTCCATCATATTGCTAAAATAAAAAAAACGTTGCATATAAGTATACAAATATTTGTATATAAACAGCATACTCATTTACCTAGACTGTAAAAAAGGCAATCGACCGACTTGCCTGGCTGCAAATAGTTCCATGCCCATTTTAATGGGCATATTTAGGCCTTCTCGGTTCCTCATCACTTGCATATTCAGATTGTATTGGTGTTGATCGTAGTTGGCTTCAGAATCACGTAAGCGATGTATGTGAGCCACTTGCATTAAACAATTAGGTTTGCCAGGAGTAGCAACGACAGGAGCAGCATCAAGAGTTGTGGCAACAGATGGTTGTACTTTAATAGAAGTTTCCTAAAGTTACGCCGGTTGCATTAAAATAAAATATATACATATTTATATCTTTTTGAACGCAAAATTGTTCACAATAAAGACTATTTACTTACCATTTTTCTATTTCTTTAAATTTATCTAATAAAATTCTTTGCAGTGTCTATGTGCTTCTTCTTTTTTAAAAGAGAATGACAAACAAATTGTATATACGTGAAGCTAGTTGCAGTTACTGGTGGAAACAAATGTCAAACCGTCTTGCAAAAATTTTGTGACACAGGGTGCTTCTAATATCAGTAGAATTTGTGGTGGGTGTCTGAAATTGCTTAAAGTAGGAAATATGTGAGACAATGTTGTAATAGTTTGGTTCGCATTAACGAAGAAGGAACAAAACAAAAGTCCAACTAAAGAAACGGAAAGCAATTTAAAGTCACAAAAGCTAGCTATATATTTTGGCGCAAAATTTTGACAAGTGTGAATAGATAGTTTTGCTTTGGAGTTGTGTTAAAAATTGTGTACCAAATGTGTGAAATGTTATAAATATATTAATAAAATTGTGATAAAACTCTCTACATACATAATTACACAATGTGAGAAATGTGTAGTGTGTAAAAATAGTGTGAGCAAGGAGTAAGAGTAAGCAAATTCTTTAACTTTTTTATCGACACATTTGGTTAGATATTAAAATAGAGTTGTGCGAAAGGCAGTCATTTTAATTTAGTCGAATAAACTTAAACTTCATTCCTAAAATGGTAACAAACCTCTACGTTATGATTAGTGCAAAAGCTAAAATTGAGGCTGAAAGGAAAAACTTTTTATATACATACATACATACATACTCGCGTATGTAGATAACTATAAAGTATACATAAATACTATGTACATATGTATGTATGTTCATCTGTGCTTGTGGTACAGGGGTGTTACTGACGGACAGGTTTTTTTATTCAGCTTCAGCTTCTGATCCCAACGCTATGGAAATTCGCTTGTCAAAATGTGTAAGGTACACAAAGGCTGAAAAATTTTGAGAATTCATACAGGCATCATAAAGAGCATTGCAAAACTGTTTATTTGTAAAAAGCAATTGGAAGACGTTTAAGTACGGGTTTTTGCATTGCCATTCTTTGTAGAAAAATAAAAAAAAATTTACAAACGAATATAGTGTTTAGCTACTTACATATCGTTTCCTTAATATAGAAAGGCCCTAACTCGTTATTTTTTCGATAAGAGAACATCTAATGTATCGAAAAATGCAAAAATCTCTATTACAAAAAAATAATGTCGGGTGCCAATGAATGAAAATTAATGAAAACTAATGAAAATACATATTTATAATTAAAAATTATAATTAATTTTTATCTACAGATAAACTATATTTTCTGCATTGCACGACATTTTCATTTCATCATCATATTTTATCTAACTAATCTCTTTATATTTTCGCCAATTCAATCTATCATAACTATTCCGTGGTATACAACAAAAATATTTTTCGTATTGTTCACTGCAGATTGTGTTAGTTTTACCATATAAATATTAAATTCTGATGCAGGACCATCGCTGCTAATTACTTATTTGTCCTGATCTGCATTACTGTCTTTTATAATCAACACCTTTTTCGGTCTCAGACTGCAAAGCTTTTATAATTTTATCGCGACTTTCGGCTAGACCAATCTTCATTCTATGCGCTAGTTCGGTTACCCCCTATATTTTCTTTCTTGGTGATTGGAACCTATTGAACAGCTTTAGATAAAGTTTTTTCGACTTATGTGGAGATTCGGTACTTATAGAAGGCCCAGCAACATTTTGATATTGAACCCGCTTGTAGGCTCTTTGCAATGTCTTCTTATATCTTTCCATAATCTTCATTGGAATAGCTAAAAAAAATTTCCTGCGGGGGTGGGGGGAGGGTTATGCCCTGGTGATTTTCATAGGTAATATTAAAATATATAATTAAATTAAAAAGTCTACCTGTTATTCTCAAAAAATTAACGGTTTTTCGAAAAAATTTAATATATTCGTTGTAACTTATATAAATTATTTTAGATGAGAACATAATTTCACTATGTAGTCGCAACAATATTTTTTTTTCATTTCATGAAAAACAGACGATGATAGTCCATTTAATATTTTGCATGAAAAATATTTTGAGTGAAAAATGGAAAATGTATAGCACATTTATTTTTTGCATGAAAAATGCACGATGTATAGTCCATTTAATATTTTGCGTGAAAAATATTTTGAGTGAAAAATGGACAATGTATAGTCTGTTTATTTTTTGCTTTAAATATAGTCCATTTAATTTTTTGCATGAAAAATGGACGATGTATAGTCCAAATAATTTTTTTCATGAAAAATGGACGATGATAGTCCATTATATTTTTTGCATGAAATAATTTTTTGTATGAAAAATGGACGATGATAGTCCATTTAATATTTTGCATGAAAAATAGACGAAGTATAGTCCATTTAATTTTTTAAATAATTTTTTGTATGAAAAATGGACGATGATAGTCCATTTAATATTTTGCATGAAAAATAGACGAAGTATAGTCCATTTAATTTTTGGCATGAAAAATAGACGAAGTATATATAGTCCATTTAATTTTTTGCATAACAAATGGACGGTGTATAGTACATTTAACATTTTGCATGAAAATAATTTTTAATGTGAAAAATAGACAATGTATTATAGTCCATTTATTTTTTGCATTAAAAATGGACGATGTACATTCCATTCAATGTTTTGCATGAAAAATATTTTGAGTGAAAAAATTTTTTTATATTTTTTTTTTCATATATTTATTTGTTGTATCTTCAAAAATGAACTAACAATAAGTAATCAAATCTTAAATCTAAATATAAATATTAGGCCCGACCAGTGTCGGACATAAACTTAGTGATAGTTATAAATAATACATAAGTAGTGATAATCAAAAAGGAAAAAAAAATAAAAATAAACGTATTTTCAAGAAGTCCCATCTGGAGTGTTGAGAATAAGAGCCCTTGTGTCCCTCTTTTTTAAGCGGATATGTCCAGTAAAGTTCAAGATATTACGAGCAAGCGGATTAGGATGTGTCTCGAGTTTTGTTAAATATTTGCCTGCGTATTTTGCAATTTATTCAGTCACTAGTGGCATATTTAAATCGCGATGTATATTTGAATTTTTGATGTACCATGGAGCCGATGTTATCAAACGTAAATTTTTGTTTTGCCTTCGTTGGATTTTCTCAACATTTGAAGCTGAAGCAGTGCCCCATAGCTGAATTCCATAGCACCATATTGGCTTCAAAAGCGACTTGTATATCAAAAGTTTGCAGTCTAGGCTGAGTGTTGAATTCCTGCTAATTAACCAATATATTTGGGTTAATTTAAGTTTCATTTGAGTTAACTTAGAGTCAATGTGATATTTCCATGTAAGCCTTCGATCAAGGTGTATGCCAGGGTATTTCGCTTTTTATTTAACTCAAATATTTGCTTAATATTCTCTTTGGTTTTATTTGTTTGAAAATTAATTCCTGTTTTCGTTTAGCTTTATCTGTAGTCAGCATAAAAACAAGTTACTGCTTGGTACGAGTATTATACGTGAAATTATAATATCCTGCAAATTTTCTTCTCCCCATCGGGTTGTCATCTCATTTTTAGGCAACTGTAGAGGAAACATTGATCAGGAGTAGCGTAAATATCACTTTTTTTTATCCATAAAAAGTATTTTTTTACTATAACCTCATACACATTTTCAACATAAATAATTCTTCCATATAATATTTTAAATTTTTACAAGATAAATAAATAATTTTTCCATTCTACGAGTGAAGCTTTTTTATTGTTATTTCATAATTTCTAAAATATTTAAATACTTTATTTATTTCATTTTATATAGAAACACAAACAGGTTTCACTTTTCCAATTAAGTTTTGTTAAAACTACAAGCTTAAATACATTTTTTTTAATGTCTTAATTTAAGGCAGTGTGAACTAATTTTGAAACCAATAAATTCCATAGTTAAACTTTATTGCATTGTATTGAATGTTGGCTGATGTAATAATCAATAAAATATGTTAATATTATTGACAATTGGTGGAATACCTAAGAAAGCCTAAACAAACGTTAAAATACATACATATACATACATATACGTATTGGTCAAGCCCATCCATCTCTTTTGCATTTATATACAGATGCCGATAGAAATGATTTATGAGGCTTTCAATGAAGCGAACAATTAAGATACAGACAGGCAAGGCAACATTTTACAGTCAATGTTAAGAAATTTTAAAGAAAATTTACAGCAGAATATGGAAAATATGACGATTAAGTTTTCTTAAAATTGAGGCATGGCTCGATCACCTTTAGCACATGCAGCATAGTGTTTTTCGTACATGGCTTTTCAACCGTAATAAATAATATAGTTTTATAACTTTTGTATCATTTTGGATGGAACTTGTTAGTCAAAGACGGCCAAAAAGTGAAAACAATAAAAGAGAATATTGAAAAGTGCTAGTAGACTTGGGATTGATAACAAAAATTAGCCGTGAGTTCGTCAGCTAGCCAGTCACTAATAAAGACATACAATGTGATATGATTGCTCAGAATTCAACCAAGATCGATTCGATCGTAAATAATAAGTAAAACTCACTCAGTAATGGCCAACAAAGCAGTTTAAGATGATGTTGGTGAACAAATTTAAAACTTTAAATGAAATTAATTTTATGTTAAGATATGAGTGTGTTTTGGCATTTGGCAATATCGAATGTTTTACACCCAACATCACAGATATACATACATATATATGTATATATGTATGTACATATGTACATATGTTTATTTATTTTTATTTATTAAATGTTACAAATACAATGATAAATTATATCATAACTTTAATTTTTAAACGAGAATAGTAACAAAGACCTTCACTCGTTGTAGTGAAACATACCAGAGTCTGTGGTGGAAATTGAACCCACAACCTCCACACTGATAGGCTAGCACACTACTCACTAGCCTACCGAGGCACCCATGTATATAAGTATATGCACAAGTTTGATCAAACTGTGTGACAAGCATATCCATTTCAGTTAAAAGATTCTGCAAGAATATCGTGCCATAACTGCCAAAAAAAGCTTAAGCGACATACTTTTCGAACATAATTTTTTGAACAAAATCTATTATTTGCGATCGTAAATAACCGATTTTCGTCAAAAAAAAAACGAGTTCCAAAAAATGTTTCGGTTAAGATTTTTAGTCGCTTACGGCTTGATATGTTGGCACACAAAAAAAAAAATTCATTTTGATATTCTTATATTCATAAAAAAATTAAAATGTATTCAAATACATCTATTTTAAGAAAATTTTGAATGGAAATATTGAAATAAAATACATTTCAAACATTTCCCAGTTAAACTGTAAAAGAAATAAATTTCTGAAAATCAACATGAACCTTTGAAAGTGCTCCCCTGCAAAACAGTAAAATATGACTTAAGCACTATTTCCTTATTGCTACAGATATATTGCAAGCGCTACTAAGTCCTTTTGCGTTTACATAATCTACCATAAACCCTCAAATCTTTATAACTAGAATTCTTTCGTCTTTTTATGAGAGATAATATTTAGTTAACTAGTAAAAAAAGAGCTTCCAAGGAAGTCAATAAGATCCCAAACTTGTGATCCAGAATCAGTGCAAATCTGGATAGTTTCTAATGATTTTTACGAAGGGTTGTCATTGCAAGAAGTTCTCTTTTTAACCGACTTCAAACAAAGAAGGAGGTTATCAAGTCGTTTCTTTTTTTTTTTGCGGTGTTAATTCAAAAAATAGACGCAATCTTTCATTTGAAAAAAAGGGCAGAGTTACGCCCATTAAAATTTTATATTTTATTTTAAGTGTTTCTACTGTACTGAACTCTGAAAAACACAAAATCTTGCACTTAAAAAATGGGCGGAGGCACGCCCATTAAAATATAATTTTATATCCCATAAATTTTTTTCGAAAATGTTCTATCAAATCTTTTGGCAGAATTGTTTGATACCTAGTCAGTGAATCCGAAGTCGTTGTCATCATGTTAAGTAAATCTGATTTTTTAATTTATTGAGTTGGAAGCAATTCGCCACCAACCATGGAAAGACCAAATATCAAAAATTTCGTTTAAATCAATTTATTTTGTATAATTGAAAATTTCCGGAAATAGCTTCGAAATAAATTTTCTGGATATTGTTAATAACACTGTGCGTGCAACTGTGAAAATCCACACGGCCTTGTAGTGTAGGTTCGATAGTACTACCAAAGTATAGCAAAACCCTATACTCAGTTTGACGATTTTGGTGGGCCTCCAAAGATTTCGAAAATCAGTGCGACCTCGAAAAATTATGTCTTCAGTTTTGGCCAATAGTTTAGTCAGACTTAGTGATAGCTCTAAACTATATGTGGCAATAATGTAGCTAAGAGTATACCAAAAAAATCTGGTAAACATTTCATAACAAAAAAATAATTGCATCGTGCATTTTTTTGTTGCAAAAATTAGGGAACACTCTAAATACCTCATTGAGACCACTTTCAATCAATTAATATTTACGGTCTAATTCATAAAAAATATTTTAGGTTTATTAGAGGTTTATTTGACAAATTTCCCATAGAAATATGTCAAATAAGCACTTGATAAACCTGAAATATTTCTTATGAATAAGGCAGTTAAATGTCATACATACATTTTCTTATTAACCCTTTATAAGGCCGTAATTTAAAAAAAGGTATTATATATTTATTTTTAACAAATACGTTTTTATGTAAAGTGCATACAGATGTAAATATTATGTACAGTTACTTGAAGCAAAAAGTTATTGAAATAAAAAAATCTTCATATACATACAAACATATTTCCACAAAAACTCACATTTTTTTTCAAGAATTACTGTATACATATTGATTTTCCATTATCAAATTTTTCATAAATTAGATGCATCAATTTTGATAAGAGTAGGCGTGGAAAAAGAATCAGATCAAAGAATGTTACTAAAAATGTTTCAGAGATTCATGTTAACCAGTTGATCGCCTCGATCAGGTGACTATATTCGCCGCTTGTAAATTTAATAAACATTGAATGTCAACACACAGTTTTCAGTACATTTTTTTGGCATTAAAAATGTAAATTTCTCAAAGCGAATTGAGGTGAGTATACTTTATTGCTCTCTTCTCTAGCGCTGTTGCAACAAATTTCATGAACATTTGCATAATTTAATATAAACACAATAAGCTAAATGAAATTCTATACAAATACATTTGTAATTTAATTTAGATTTTGTTTTTAACCGTTGGATAACAATATGAGTATTTAAAACACAAAATAAAAATTGCAATTTCGAAACCGCTTGAATTTTTGAGAACGAGGATTCAATTAGCCATTTCATATTTCCTGTTCCGCCTTCAGAACTTATGACTTGACAGGAATCTAAATTTTAATTTGAGTAATTAAAGGAAAACTTTTTCGTTTCCACTTAACATTATACATTTTTCGATTTCTGTTCTTTTTTTTTCTAATTATCAAACATTAAAAACTAAGTGCTGTAGGGTATTAACGCAAAGACAGCAAAGTTTAGAAAGACGGACGGGTGGCATTAAAGAGATATAATACACTCACTCATAGAAATAATAAAAATACATACATACATATTACTGAAGGGGTGTAATAAAATTTTATGACTTTGAATTAAATTGATACGAATTCGAATGCATGCATCTACTAAATGGATGCCTGTATAAATACGTAAGTATGTGTGTATGTGTGATTTTAAAATTTAAATGTTTGTGCTTGTATTGGTTGAATAAAATACAACATAAAACGAATTTTTTTTTATTCTTTTAACAATGGCAGCTGATCCCCAGCCATGATGGCTAATTTCACAAAGTCTCGTCAAAAATGTATGAAAGCCTCAATTAAGGTACAAACATACACACTCTTCTTTCTGATCATCATAAAACTTTGTCGTGTTAAATTTTTTAAAGAATTGTTTTCTTCGTTTATGTTTCTCTTCTTAATTTAATAAAAAAAAAACTAACTATACATTCATACAAATGCAAGCATTTCTTTTTTTTTCTTATATGTTTTCTATTTCTTTTCTAAAGATCATTTAAAGATTATGGGATTTTATAGGATGATTGAGAGACAGCTCATGTACGTACATGCATGCATATGTATGGCAAGTGTGTGTATGTGTGTAGGTATCAGCTGGAATTTTATACAGAAAGCCTTCATAAATCATTTGACATGCAAGCATTTTAATTCTGGCTATTTTACATTTAATACAGCCTGCTCTGCCTTCTTTTGGCTGTATTGTTTTCCTTTTATAGTTTTTTTTAGGATTATTACAAAATGGTTACAATCAAAAGAGAATGTTAAAGGTGTCACGTTACATTCACATTTACTCTATAAACGGCTAAGAAGCCATTTTTATTATTCAGCCATAATAGTTTAAATTGTTATTATGCAGGGATTTAATACGACTCTATAGATATTTTCAAAATTAAGGCCGTAGAGCAGAAGTATTCTGCAATTTGAAAGCATTATTATCTTAGCTTAATGTGAATATCTTATGTTACGTGTCATTTGTATGTGGCTTTAGATTTTTTACTAACAATTTGCAAAATGAGCACTTGCTTAAAACATTGTATGACTTCAATCCTTGTCAGAGTTTTGGCTTTAAATCAAAGTATTATTATGCCATTATCCCATGAGTATTGGACTGTTGGTGTGATTTCACACACAAAAGTAATACGAGTAATTTTGTAATATCAATTAAAATATTTGTAATATCAATTAAAAAATTAATTAAATTTTTACCTATAAAAAATTTGATAATATCAATTAAATTTTTCCACTCAAATTAATTAACACAATTAAAAATTAATTTCAATCATTTAAATTCTTAATTGAAAACTTAAATTTGTGAAGACTTTTTTTGTGTAAGTATTTTTTCTAAACGTTAAGGTTTAATTAGTCGAGCCATACTCGTAAGCATTTAAAACAACGCACAGTAGGTAATTTGAGAAGAATCTTGGCAGCACATTACACTTTTGGATATATGTAAATTAAATGGTTTTTTATGTTTTATAAATAAAGTCATAAACAGTATGGTTGCAATAAAACAATACTGCCTTAAGAACGAATCCAAATTGGGAGTGTCGAAAAAAACCGAAAAAATATATTTGGTGAAAAAATACAGACATACGAGTATATCTGAAATTTACTGAAACAAAATATAAATGATTCAAAAGATTTTAGTCTATTCTTTCCAAATCCTTTTATAAATTCAAAATCGGTTGATATTTAGCTTAGGTAGAGATTGATAAGTGCCTACGGGTATAAAAAAACCGGTTTTTTACACGTAACTCAAGATTTTGGGGGTGTTTGGAAAACTCCCAATACAGATTATTGTTATGCTCGACAATACCTACCAGTAAAATAGTAACATGTCCCAGGTATTTCGATTTCATTAAAATTTGTCACACAGTGTACTTATTCGGAAATGACTTTCACAAAAAAAAAAAAGAAAACGATACCATTTTATAGTTTAATAAATCTAAATAAATTTGGATAGAAGGATCTATACCTAATTGAATCTAACGTTAACTACTTTTTTTTAAGAATTGGACTTATACCACTTTCAAAACTAACAGCTTATAAAGGGTCCGCCAGATAACTTTTTTTTTCTGAAAACAGGGCGCAAAACATCGAGTGTAGCTTCGGCTGTGTGGCACGTAGCGCCGTCCTGTTGAAACCAAATGTTGCCAATATCCTCCTCTTCAATTTTTGTGAACAAAAATTCGTTCAACATGGCCCGATAACGATCGCCATTGACTGTAACGGCCACTCCTTGCTCATTGGCCCAATTATGCCTCTGGACCAAAATCCGCACCAAACAGTGACTCGTTTTGGGTGTGTCGGCTTTTCAATGTATGCGTGCGGGTTTTCTGTGCCCCAAATGCGACAATTTTGCTTGTTTACATACCCGCCAAGATCAAAATGAGCTTCATCTGAAAATATGATTTTTTTTTGGCAAAAGCGGCATCTTCTGTAAGTCGATCGCAGGCCCACTTAGCGAAGCGTTGTTCAAGCGTATACACAACCATATTCGTTCAGCGGAAGGCTAAAACTAATTATCTGTCAAATCAGGCATGAGCTAAGTATTACCATTCACGAAATAAGCATTAGTTGAAAAAAAAAACGTTAGATAGCGGACCCTATATATGATTCGATTAGGCTAAGGCTCGTACCGCTGCGTAAACCAAATTGTATGTGATCATTATTAAAGAAACAATTGTTTTTTATTTCCAATATTTCTTTGTACAACAGATAAATTCTTGAGTCTATCAGCGCAGAAGTGGTGTAACCCACATTCGATTTTTGGTTGCTGTTCTGGTGATAAATACAGGGTGTTTTTTTAGAGGTATAGAACTTCGAATTGAAATAAAACACAAGAAAATCGTTTTAATGTCCATCAATTTGGCTTTATTGGAAGGATAATTTTATGCCATTAACGTTTAAATATGATTTCGGGCATGTGGCCGCCGCGGCTGGCTCGAATAAAGCCAATTCTACAGGTCCAATTTTCAACCACTTTTTCGAGCATATGGGGCCGTATGTTGGCAATAACGCCACGAATGTTGGCTTCCAAGTCCCCTAACGTTTCTGGTTTGTTGGCGTAGACGAGCGACTTCACATATCCCCAAAGAAAATAATCCAATGGTGTTAAATCACACGATCTTGGTGGCCAATTGACAGGTTATCCATGGTTAACCGAATTAATTGCTCTGATGGACGATTATGTCGACCATAAAATGGACCGAGCTTGCGGTAAACTTCGCGAACTGAACCATTATTTTCGAAATAAATTTGCACGATTTGCAAGCGTTGTTTTTTTGTCAACCTGTTCATGATGAAATGGCAAACCAAACTAAATATTAATCACATGACAGCTGACAAAATGGCCGCCAGTTAAAAAAGTGATGCCAACTTAAAGTTCTATACCTCAATAAAAAACACCCTATACATTATTTACGTTACCAACTATCAAACAAAATAAGAGTAAACCGCATTTTGGTATTCTACAGAAAATGAAGCTGAAAAATCGTTTTTGCACAGATCATAATATTGAAAAGTAATAAAGCAATTAAATAATTAAAAATGGCAATTGTTTAAAAAGCTAGATGTGGGTGACACCACTTCTGTGCTGGTTGCCTCATACCCAGCAAAAAAAAAATATGATTTGGAAGCACTAACAACTGATGGAAGCAATGTATTGCTTATTTGATAACAAAAGCTTCGAAAATTGCTTCTGAAAAGCCCTAATGTAAGGCGAGCTCTCACAAAAATTATATATTATTACTTCTGTGGAGCACTTTAGTAAGGCAAAGAAAATTCATGGCTTTTTGGAAGCTAAATGTATTGCTTCCAGTTAGCTCATCTCGAACAAACAAAATGGCTTATTCATGCGCAACAGCAAGTGATTCTGTTACATTATCTCCCTTACAAAAACGCTTATGGTAAGCAGTAATTTTTGCTGGGTATATACA
Source organism: Nowickia ferox (assembly GCA_936439885.1). Classification (NCBI taxonomy): domain Eukaryota; kingdom Metazoa; phylum Arthropoda; class Insecta; order Diptera; family Tachinidae; genus Nowickia; species Nowickia ferox. The sequence goes on along the minus strand of OW387026.1, from coordinate 98,587,448 downwards.
TATGTATATACATATCTGTATAATAATTGACAATGAAAAATACTTTTTATAACAAGGCGGTAAATCAAAAAACTCAAATATTCAAATATGAAGTTTGTTAGACATTGAAAAAAGTATTTTGAAATATTTAAATGTTTATTTATTCAAAAATCACATTTCACGTTCTTGAAGCAAATGAGCGATATGTATGCATACATTTTAATTCAATTCAAAAATATATTTGTGCATTATAAATAAAAATATAAATAAATGTTGGATTGTGAATTCTGTGGAAGAGCAACTGTAATTTGAAAGCCTTTCTGTGAATTATTTGCTTAGAAATAACAAGTAGCAGCTTCTCAAAGACCACAAAATTTTAAACAGAAAACACAAATTTAGCGTCGGCATTTTAAACAATCGATCAAACATATTTTCAGTAAAACAAAAGGATTGGATACAGTATATATCAGTACATGCATGTATACATACAAGTATGTACATATACATATATGTACGTGAATACATACATACCCTGCAGAAAATGGGAATAGTGAAATTGTAGTGATTTACTAGTGACTTTGTCACCAGTACTACTGACGAATTGTACCCCAGACAATGCTTTTTGCTATAGACATTTAGCATGTACGTGTCATTGAAAAGCAACTACTGACGTTGGTACTACTGAGTAGGTATTTCTTTTGGGACCGTATCGAGACATTGGAAACAGATAGTCACTAGTACATTTTAGTAATTCTAATGAAAATAAAACTGAATATTTTATTAAAAATTTTGTTTTAATAAAAAATACATAAAAAGGGAACATTCGTTCAGCAAATAAGGATTTAGTTTGCTGTTTGTATTATATATAAATGAAAAATTCAAGGTTCCGTCGAATTATTAAAATCAAACACTTACGTATGAATCTGGACTTACTGGACTGGACTTTTTAACTGATCCCGCAAAATCTTCTACAGGCTCATAAAAATTTCCACAATTATTTCATTTCAAAATATTTTTATTTTTGTAATTACAGAATGGATTGCTTTTTATTTGTCTTTTGCAATTTCTTTTTATTTGATTCTTTCAATTATTTTTTAATAAATTTTTTTATTTGCCTTTTATATTGATTTCGTAAACTAATTTTCATAAAAGCTTGTATTTTGCTTGAAGCCACTTGTATTTTCAACAAACCAATAAAACATTAAGAAGAAGCATAATTGTGTGTATCTGACAAAATATTTTCTACGCATCAAAAACAATGTTAATATGTAGACGCTCGTTTGACAATGTCACAAATATAGTCGACAAAAGTGGTGACTTGGAGACACTTAACCCCATGTTTTCTGCAGGGTATGTTCTTATGTATATATGTATGTATATTGTTGATGTTGTGCATGCAATGTAAATATTTTACACCCCAATTATAGAAACGCAGGTATGTTTGTATGCATGCACGCATACACACTCGCATATGTACATATGTTTGTGTATGAGAAAGTCTAGTAGTACGGATGGATACAAGCAATTACGGATGCGGATATTTAAGTATCTATAGAGTGCGTACGTTTTTGTTTTTCAACTTTTACACTCTGACAACAACCGACTATTTACTATTCGGCATGTAGCATTCTTGCGTTTGAACACTCATCCATGTCAATTTGATTTTTTTTTCGGTTATAAACAAAGTTGACTTTAATTTGTGCAATGTTTTAGTTTTTAGTATTTTTATTTTTTTTTAGCATATAAGTGTGAAAATTTTAAAATTTCTGTCGAATTTATTTCTGTGACTCGGCTTACTTTACGTCCAGGCAACAAATATATGTATGCATGTAGTTTTGTTTTTTATATAAAACTGCAGTTGCCGTATTGTTAGTTTTGCATATAAACATGTTGAGTAATAAATTATATGCATTTACTTCTTCATCTGTCTGTAAGTCTGTGTCTCTCTGTATTTGTGTGTTTGCATGCATACACACTTTTCTTATCAAAAAGTCAAACAAAATATTTTGAAATTTGAAATTTATTTAGATGGAACATCTCAGGTCACGAATGTGTGTCAAAATATATTTTTAATGCACTACAGGAATCTTCAAATTCTCACCATCAAAGCAAAGCAAAGAAAGAGTCAACTTTTAATTAAACAAAAAACAGTCATCTATTGAATTCAAAGGCTTAGTGCTGTATCCAGATTTGTATACATACCTCGCACAGTGTTTTGATTTCATAAAAGAGTTGGTCAAAAGTAAAAGCAGCTTTCTCAGACGAATGAAAATTTCTATATATTTTTATGACTAAGAAAGAAGGAAGATGAAAAAGATGTTAAAACCCACTGAAGGCCATAGTCAGAATAAGTTTCTGCAAGTGGGATGGGGATTACATTTATTGTGAGAAGTGGCTGAAGCACTCAGAGAGGTCGATGTATGTACAAGTTACTGCAAGAATGTACTAATTTATTTTATAACAGACATAATCAGTTGGAACATATACGATTTTCATTATTGGCGATGAATAAGGGTAGGCGGATTTTAACAAAACTTCATCTTCCTTTCTTACTGATACATAAATATGTGAAAGTAAAAAAAAGACACTCCGAAGAACTCATGAAAATGTACAGTTTGCAATCGAAGGTAGTGCGAATTTGGATCATTTCTAAAGATTTTTACATATGGTTGTCATTGCCAGGAATTCTCTTTTTCGATCCTAATCACCGAATTGGAAGCGATGTTAAGAAAAATTTCCTTTTTGCCGTTTTATAATAATATTTTATTCTATGAAAAAATAGTAACAAATTACACATTTTTGCAATTTGTTTCTTTTTATACGAATTTAAACGCGAAACAGTGTTTTCATGTGCATTTAAGTAAATAACTTTTAATTGTTAGACGAAAATTATTTCATAAATTTCTTTTGAAAAACCCGATTCTTTAAAAATCATGGTGAATATTTTCTTTTTGTTTTTGTTTTACTTAAATAAATTTCCAACTTTTTTTTTTGCTAATTATCAGCGTATTAAAAATATCGATTTTTTGGAAGCAATGAAAATGTATTTCCTGATATAATGTAATTAACGAAAAAAGTATTGAATTTATTAACTACGAAGAACTAAATACATTAAAACTTACAATGTTTTTGGCTTCTTTAATAATAATTATATATTGCATTTGTTCCTCTAAATTTTGCAATTTTCACTTTTTCCAATAAAATGATATACAGTGATCATATCTATCCAATGTAAAAATAAATAAATAAAAAAGATATGGTTGTAGTATGGTTGAGAAAACAATATTATGTTCTCCGAAACAAATGTGTGGTCGTTGAAAACAAGTTATTGTTATTTTAAACATTAATTGCGTTACGATAAACAAAGTTATGTTTGAATTTAATAATTACATTATTATATTCATAAAAAGTGTGATATGATTAGAATTTAACAATATAGTTTTGTTAAAAATTTATGACTCCAACATAATTTGTATTATTATGTAAAAATAATATGATGTAAATAACAATATAATGTTATCCAAAACCATACTATATTTAGTTTAAAAAAATTTTTTTTTAGAAATATCTTCTGTCAGTTCAGTGTTTCGTTTGTAATATATCGGTATTGCACGCGTAGTGTTAAATAAATTAATAAATAAATGAAGTATATATAAACAAGAGGATAGATGAATAAAAATATATGTACATATATTTTGTTATAAATGCGTGTCTGCATTTCGTGTATACGCACATATTTGTTTAAGTACACGTGCACATATATAGACTTTATTTCAACAATATTATTTTATATTTATTTGGGCTTTGACGCTGTTTTAAGCAAAAGATCTACCAATATATGGTTAAAAACAAAATATTATTATATAGAATAATACTGTGGTCGTATTTATCAATATTATTATAATATTATAATATGGTATGGTTAGTCTTAATTATATTTTAGTCACATCTAGCAATAGTATTGTCATATTTAACCAACATGTGATAACTTTGAACAATACTAAGATTAGGTCTAACAAAGTTAATTGTTATTGTAGATAATATTGTTATTAACTCAGATAATAATATTACTAAAACTTTTTTTTCTATTGACAATAATATGATTTGACTGCAACCATATAATTCAATCATAGTATGTTGCTGTTTGATTATGGTTACCTCAACCATATTTTTTCTTTGCGTGTACATATATCCATATGTATATATATGTACATGGCTTCTGTGAACCAGTCTAAAATCGATATTTATTTTTTGCTTGCTCAAAACACGTCACATTGATCTCTGAAATAATAGGAAAGCCAGTTTTAAAAGTTGATGGTTAATTAAACCATCATGTGCGAGGGAGAAGTTATGTATTTAATAAATTTCACAATTTGGCGACAAGTCTTATTAGTGCTCATGCACTAATTAATAAACCTGGGTTATTCGTTTATTTGGCCAACATCTTCCAAAAATGAATCGTGTATTTGTATTCTTAAAACCCTCAAAAAAGAAAAAAGTATAGCAAATAAAATTAACAAATAAGCTCTTGTATGAATTTGACAGTGTTGTCGAGGATTTTATCACCATAAGGGATTTTGGTAATTTCTTTTTAAATTCTCTGCTTGTTTTACATTTCACTGGGTTTAGTGATATTGGAAACTACTTTCATAACTAACTTCCAAGTATTAGTCAGGTGTTAATCGTCAAATCAATAAATTTTGTTCAATTTTGCAGCTTTTACCAAAAATTACGATAATCAGTTGAAGGATAAAAAAATGCTGAGTAATTAAGCTTCAAAGTCTTCTTTTTTTCCTTCTTCCTATTAAGTTCATACCAGGGTTGTCAGATTTTTTTTCTGAACTATTTCGCCAAATTGACTTAAAATTGCCAAAAGTTTCCAAAATAAATTTTATGTAGATTTTCTTAAGTTTTTCTTTTTATTATAAATTTTTATAAAACTATCTTATAAAAATTTAGCAGAAAATCGCCAAAAGAAGAAATAAAATCACCAAAATTATTTCTTGCACATTTTCTCATCCAAATTCAAAATGCATTAATTACTAGAATTCTTAATTAATATAAGAAAAACCATTAAAATCAAGTTGTTTTAATTTTTTGGATTTAGTTTTTTTAAACTACTCCTTCAACAAACTCATTTAATTAATTTTCTGCATTACAAAAATTTTAAAGTGAAATTTTGTTAAAATATGGCCATACAACCCGCCATCAAATTTATTTATCGCCCAAAAAAATAGTTATGTGCCCAAACCCAAAAATTTAAACGCCAAACAAGTTGAAACACAGTGCTTTGGAATTTTTTTGCTTCAGTTATAATTCTCATTTAACTGCTAAATAATGCTTTATAGAAAGTATCGAGTGCGTCGCATAAAAGATAAGATACACATTCCATTCTTTGAGAAGGGAAAAAAGAAGGAGTAACATTTTTTGTTTTGTTTTTTTCCAAAGCAAATGCAAAATCCATTAATTGGAAGACTTTTCAAAATCGCTGGAAATAGAAAGGAGAGCAAAAGGCCTGCCCCGCAATGACAACGCGTCTAAAAAAGATATGAGTATGAAATGGAGCGGTCAGGCGTTTTACATCCAACGGAAGGAGTATAAAGGCCTAGAAGGCATCCTTACACCTTCTTTTTCCCGCTGGGAAGCTTTATTACACTCAATATATTCATACTGATGTTAGTGATTTCTCTTTTCTGAAAATATCAGAGTTTTTTTAAGCAAATTATTAAACATTTTTGCATTTGAATTTACAAAATTTCTTTGTGGGACTTGAATTGAACAAATTAATATTTGATGCAGATAATTTTTTTTTAACAAACACAACCCGGGAAGCGGTTAGCTTGGTGTGCGGAAAATACCCAGGGTCTATGGCGGGAATCGAGCCCACGACATCTGGACTGAGAGGCTAGCATCGCTACCACTCAGCCACAGGGCTGTGGCTAAATAAGAGCCGAGTTGAAATTTACTGCAAATATTTTATGGCTTCATATTACTATTAATAAAAAGCGCCATCACCTGCTGACTCATTCTTCTGTTATTAAAAGATATGTTTGTTTTATTTTCTCAATTAATTTATTAATTTTGTGCATTTAATAAAAAAATGTACATTGTTTTTGTCCTTTAACAACGTTAACTTAATTCTTTTTTTACATAAATAGAAATACTAGAAAACAAAATTTAATTTATTTATTAATGACACTAAAATTAGCAGAAAAATCAATAATTTTTTTTTTACAGATTTTGTCAATAACATATAATTGTTCACACTTAGTACGATGATAAATAATTCAAAGTTTTATTATTTTAAATACAATAAGTAGATAGTTGTGTGTATTTGTACGTAGGAAATCGTTAAAATTGAGTTTCCTTAACTAAATTTCGTATTATTTATTAACTAATAAACGTTCAATTTATTTCGAAAAACTTGCCGAAAGAAAATTATAATATTTACAAGATATGACAAAAAAAATGGAAGCAACTTTAACATTTAAATAGGCAAGGAGCGATTAAAAAATTATAACACAAAAATACGGATTTGAAGGGAATGTAATTAATTAATTTTGAAAACATTTTTTCAAAATTTTTTTTAATCTTTATATGTGTAGAAGATATTTTTTGTAAGGACGGCTACTAATATTATTATTTTTTAATTAGTTAAGGCAATGTTTTCTTTTCCTTATCATACGATATATGTATGTAGATTATATATATAAAAATTAACTTATTTTAGGTTTTAATTGCTATTTTAGCTTAACCCTACTAATTAATGTTAAAATATAAACCAAAAATTAAAGAAACGCAATTAAAATCAAAATAAACAAAAATAATTATTAAATATACTTTGTGAGGGACTTTTTACTTGTTGAAATATTGAAATTAGGAAAGAGATTTTATGTGATTTCACAAAAGTATTAAAGTTGAATATACAATCACAAAAGACAACACGTGTAATATTCAACTAAATCATGAAAAGGAACAAGAGAATTAGACTAATATTTACAGAAAATGCAGAAGTATCTAGAAATTAAAGAAAGCTCATTAAAATAAAAATGTTTGATATGTTGCAAACATAAAGGAAAACTCCTTATGTGTAAGCATACAGATTTAAATGCAGTGAAGTGGGCTATTTAAGATTTCACTTTGACAAGTGTTATTGTTACATGCAATATTGTAATTATTGTTATTGTAAGCGGCGGCCGTAGCAGCAGCAGCAACTACAGCCAAAGCGGCCTCAACATCAGCGGCTTCATTGTCTTGCTGCATGCTTGTTACTGTATTAGCTATATCATGCAAAACACTGTCTCCATTTACACCACAACCACTGGCATTATACACTGTTGCACCGTTATTGCTGCCATAAGGTTGTCACATCGATAACGAGCTCACAGCTGCTGCAGATATTTGTGCATGAGGAGATTGATGTAATTGATGCGAGTGTGCACTAACCGCCAATGGATGACCATGTAGGTGGGGATGTAGCCTCATGGAGGGCATGCTCATGGCCATTGAATTTATTGAGTGCAACGAGTGTTGCAGGTGTAAGCCGGGTTCCAATTTCGGTTTGGTATCCATTAAATTAACATAATCGTGATGTTGTACACCACCTAGAGTGGGCTCGTTCACTTTCTTATTTTGTTTGCGCTCTTTGGCTCGTCGATTTTGAAACCAGATTTTCACCTGGCGCTCAGACAAAGATAACGATTGGGCTAATTCTGTTTTACGCCGTATGGTTATGTACCGAGACGTACAATATTCTTTCTCCAGTTCTAAACGTTGAAAATCAGTATAGACGACACGATATTTATCCTTTGTGCGTGTTTTGCCTAATAGAAAAAAAATGGAAATAAGAATTCAATTAAGTATTTTAATTTTTATTTAACGGTGAGTCTATATAAATACGATGTCAGAAAGTAAATTAAGTTTTCGAAAGATTGGATTTAATTTTCAATAAAGTTAACACAAAAAGGGCAACGTTTACAAGCTAATATTTTAACTATACATACATGCACATGTATTTCAAAGAATAAACATATTTTAAAATTTACCCAAAAAGTGCTTCATAACTGAATTCTTTTATGCTCGTACTCAATTATGATCAAACACTTTTAAACCCTGAAAAAAACTCGAACACATTCGATCACTTATTAGAATATAAATTCAAACGAATGAAGGATAAAAAGTACTAAAACTAACTTCCGATCCTCAAATAAAATTGATATTAGAACAATTAAACATTTTTTTTTTCAATCGCCATAACCAAAAAAGGCAAAGTGGGAAAAATCACCAGAATACGAAAAAAGTTGTCAACTTGGCAAACATTTTCAAGATTAAAATTACAAAAATGTTACAAGTATTTAAGAAATCACCATAAATCGCTATTAAAACAAAAAATTTTCGAAACGGAAAAAATACACCAAAATGATAAACATTCACCAAGTATCCGGTATAGTTAAAACGAATAAAAGAAAAAAAAATAAGTATTCAATCGGTTATGCCGTTTCTCAATTTTAGTTAGACTAAAGGATCAGTTAGCCAACTATAATGGAATGTAACTGCAACGGTATGAAACAGCTGATCGGTATTGTTATGTGGAATGTAATGTAAGAATCTATACATTACTTTTCACATAACAATAATGGTCAGCTGTTTCCTAACGTTGCAGTTACATTCCATTACAGTCAGCTAACTGAGCTTTAATGCCGAGCACACACTATGACATTTTGTGACATTGCAATAGTGTTTGACACTTCCGATATTTTTCGTTGTATGGCATTGCTTTACATATAAAAAACATAATAGCCAAATTCACAGTCTTGTGCAAATGGTCTTGCATTGTAGCATGTGCAAAATAGTGTAGTATATTGATAATCACCACTAAGAATTGTTAAGTGGTGAGTATCATTATGCTACGATGCAAGACCATTTGCATAATATTGTGAATTGGGCTAATGTGAACGGCGTTGCACACATTTCGAAAATGCAAATGCAAGAAATGCCAGATGTATATATGTGTATTTACATATATATATATATATATATATATATATATATGTGTGTATTTACATATCTACATAGATTTACGTATATGTGTATAAAAATTGTCATGCTCTGTACAAAGTTTTAAATGTATAGTTTTCATCAATGTATAGTTTTCACAATCAAAGAAGCGTTTCATTTCACATTACTAGAGTACCAACCACGTGCACTTAGTATCGATACAAAAATATCAAAAATATTTATCTATTTTTCCACACTTCTATTTATTTTTTTACAACGACAATAGTGACAACTTAATATTTATTTGCGGCTTATTCGATTTGTACCTTTAGCCCGGAATTCCAACCAACATTACTAACTTAAGTGCTACAAAAATATTTTTATCATGTTGATTTGTTCATCAAGAGGTATTAAATGTTGTATGCAATGCGGCATATTTGATGTGCAATGAGTGAGTGCATTTATTAAAAAAAAAAATCTATACGTACAAATTTGTAGTAAGAGTTAATGTATTTAAAACTTAATAAGATCTTTGTAATGTGTCAAGCTAATGTTAAGGCAATCCATCATTACTGGCGTATTTGTAATTATTTAATCAACGACTAGGAGAAAAAAAATAAAGAAAACAATAATAACAATTGTAAGCTAATATGCAGCAATGATAATTCAATATTTACCTACAGTCAAAATGGGCTTAAAAATATTATGAATTACTAGTGTGAACTGACGACAAAATGTCTGCGAGTATTTTCAATATTTCTCGTATAGAGATGTACAATGAATAATAGTATGAAGATATGCATGATATAAAAAGCATACACATATGTACATACGTGTAACCACCCAAAAAATTTATTGGATGCCGAAAGTATTTATTTTATTAGCTCCATCGGCAGTTTCTGATAGATAGATAAAAAATCACATGTTTGAAAAAAATAGCGCGCAATTCGCCTGTGCACATTGCACTTTTCACCCAAAAAATAACCTATCCTGACTATAAACACTTTTGGCGCCATAACTTTTAAATGCGGCGTTTTCGGAAAAATTTTATGTAACCGTTTTTGTTTAAAATAAATAGCACAACATGCTTTCTGTACATAATTTTGCCGCCTCTGTGGCCCATCATGATCCTTTAATGGGATGAAACTAAGTTTTTTTTGGAAAGGCTTTTTTATCGCCTCTCGCTAAAAATTGGAAAACGATGATTATAATCCGTTTTCATTATTTTATAACGTGAGATCTGTAGATTATAAAGCGTCATCGCATTTAGACACAAACATAGACGAGAAAAATATATTTTTGTATAAAAAATTTGCGTACATACTTGCATATATTATATAAATTCACGATCAAATCATTAGGATTCTTTTTACAAAAAAAAATAATAAATACATTGAAATGAAATGTACCAATATTTTTTAAATAATAAATAAAGTATTCTAAAATATGGAATAAGGTGTTCTAAGGCCTACTGAAAATTTTTTCATAATTTTGTATACTCTTTCTCAAAAAAAATTCAGTTTTATCCCTGTTTGTGAGTCTCAGTTCACACTATGTAAGTCTTATTGATAAGCTAATTAGTTTGTGGGAGAGAGAGAGAGAGACGAGGGGAAAAGAAATGAGTACTCAGCCTCATGCTCTGCCAATACACAAAACTATGCATAAAAAATATGAGTTCGAAAATAAAACTTGCATTGTGTGAACGCAGATGAAAGTTCAAAGGAGAGAAAGTGATAAGCTTAGCAATAAGACTTGAGTAGTATGAACTAGGACTGATATAAGAGCCTGAATAAAAAAAAAACAAGATTGTGCACTCGGCCGTACAAAATATTTTATGCTGCGCATCTACGTACGTCATCATAGAATACAAATAGGTGTTTGTTGTAAAATGTGTGTGTGTGAGAGAGAGAGAGAGCACTATCCATAACGGAACTGCGCAATGTGCAATCTTGTTTTTTTGATCCATGTGCTATATATATGTACATTAGAGTGGCCGTTTTTTTTTATTTTTTATTTCTTATATTCTCTCCCCCCAAATCAATTCAGTTTTATGTAAAAAAAATACAAAAAAATTTCATGGCTATAGGTTGTGTTTTAGAGGTTGCGTCCACCCCTCAAAGTTGCCTTCAGGCCCATTTTCCAATGTAATTTGTTTGCATATGACTAACTTTAAAAAAAAAAACATTTAACAAGAATATGATATATTGCAATATTTTAGCTCTTCTAGTCAACAACATTAGTCTCACAGAAAGTTTTTTGCTAAAATTAATATTTTAGAAAATAATGAAAGAAATAACCAACAAAATACCAAAACTTATATTTACCAAATTATATTTATATGAAAATTATTTATATTAAGCATGAACAATAAGAGCTTATATCTATTAAATTATTTCATGCATATACATGTAGTCAAAGGAAAACTAAACAAAACAAAAAAATCACATTGAATAACTGCGCTTGAGGGCCAACTTTGAGGGGCGGACGCACTCCCTAAAACACAAATTATCGCTATGATTTTATTTTTGTATTTTGTACATAAAACTAAACTGATTGGGGGGGAGAGCATATAAGAAATTAAAAGAAAAAAATTCTCCATGCAACTAAAGGCCACTCTAATATACATACATATATATCGCATGTTTATTGCAATATAGTAATAACTAGAGATGTGGAAATGTCTTGATTTTTTTTAACGTCGCTCGTAGTAAATCACTGGTGATGGTGATAAAATTTAAAGTTAATTATGCCTGAATGCGTTAGCGTGATTTAAAATACCCTCACGGCATAACATTAGGTCATAATGATATAACTCATAACATTTTTAGTCCGTCATTGACTTTAGATTTCGAGGTAGAAATTGTTCTGCTAACGCACTCCTCCCACCTCACACTAAGGATGGTATAATCTTATTGTTTATAAAAAACTAATTATTGTTTAAACACCATAAGTCTGAAAACAACTTGTTCAGTATTGGTAATTTATTAATTGCTACGTAAAACATTTTATTTTCATACATTAATTTTTACTGCTATGCAACGATAACGAAAGTAGAAATAACATTTAGTTAAGAAAGATAACACTTTTTTAGAAAATTTAAAATACTTGAATCAATTGTGTGACAAATTTCGGAGGGGGGGGGGGGGGGTGGGAAACCCCGCATCAAACTAGCAACTTTAAATAACAAATAATTTTAAGAAGCAAATTGCTTGATATATTTGAGATCCTTTTCTTTTTACAAAAAAAAAAAAAAAAAAAGATAATTGTGTACTGCATAATTTATGTGCTATGTCAAGGTGTTTCTATTACTATTTACTTTAATAAGCTCTAATTCCACTCTTATCATGTTCTGTTTAACCTCCTTTTTTATGTTACGAGTATTTTTACGTGCACATACATACATCTACGAGTATAAATTAACTTGTTTAATTTCTTGCTGATTTTTCATCATAAAAATGTTTTATAACGTTTACAAAAACTGTTGCAGAATAAAGTAAATACAAAAATATACTTGAGCAAAAAGCCTACAATCTTATTTATTTATTTTTTTTTAACTACACTTGTCCTTTTTTTATAAATACGCGTGATATTTCAAATATTATTTGAATTTGAACGTCACAAATCTAGATTTTCTAGATAATAAAATAAGAAAAAGCTAATAAACACTAGAAACAAGATAAGATAAAATAAATTTAAAAAAAAGAAAAAAGAAAAGATTGCAGAACAGAAAAGTAAGTGATCTCTAATGATTTAGCTTTTTTGTAAGACACTCACATACACACAAACACACACACGAATGACTTTGGGTAACAAGATATGGCTGAACAATTATAGCAGGTTTATGTTTTTCTTAACACAGCGTTTGCTATAAATGTTAAAAAGATAAATAATTTACAGCTTTTCCTTTGTGTGTTATAAAAGCAAACAAAGAGCTTCTTATCAGAACCAAAAACATATCGCCTTCGAAATTGCAAACAGCATTATTGTCTGAAAAAAAGAAAATTCAAAATCTCTTTGCAGAACTTAAAACTCCTTCGACAATAACTAACGAATTTATTGCTATAATATCCCAGTGAAAAAAATTTTAAGTAATTATTTAGGAACTACTTTTTCTCTACTTCCAAAGTATTAATAAGTGTGTTTTTTTTTACTTTTCAGTATCCGCTTATTAACAACATCCAGACAATTAATTAAGAAGCTATTTCACTTATGAAAAATTTAAGATCATTTGTAGTTTTCGCAAATACTTAAGATATGTCTTGATTTTTTAGGGAAATGAAATCCATGTTCATGAAGTATTATATTTTTATTTATAAAAAAAAATATTGATTTAAAAGGAATTTAAGAAAAGAAAAAATTAACATTTTGAACATGACTTCGGAATCACTGAATATGTATCAAAAAAAGAGAACTTCTTGCAATGAAAATCCTATGTAAAAATCATTAGAAATTATCCAATTACTGGGATGCATGTATGTATGTATAAATTTCCACTATAATAGGGTATGATTATTTTTTCACATTTAAAATATCAGGAATGTTCTGCCGAGTGCACACTATTGCATTTTGTGACATCGCAATAGTGTGTACTGGTGACAACGTTTGTCATTTGCGATATTTTTCGTTGTTTGGCATTGCTTTCCATATAAAAACATAATGGGAAAGGCGTTTCACACATTTTGAAAATGACACCACAAAATGACAACACAAGAAATGCCAGATGTATACTCGGCATTTTCTATAACGATATGCACACGCACTCATACCATGACCGACTGTTAAGATGCTTGACTTCATACGCCAACCTGCATACATAGTATGTATTGGCATGTACATATGTACATATGGGAAATTCCCAGGCGACGGACGCGACATTCTTAGGCCGGGCTTACATCTGTGTGCCATATGCCACACATGCGTAAAAAAAGCGTAACCACTAACTACTAATAAAAAACTGTTTATTTCACACACTTATTTATTAAGTTTAACAGTTTCATACATAACTAATAGACAATTTTATAGAATCCAACATGATTGGAAGCAGTTCAAATCAATAAATACATGTCTGAATCAAACAGTTTTTCATTAATAATTAGTGGTTACAATTTTCTGGGCACATGGCAACCAAGAAATGCCAGATGTAAACTCAGCCTTACACTTTTAATTGAACAAAAAACAAGAATGGAATGGAAAGATCCAATATATATCTAAAGTGTTTTAAAGCAATAAAGGAGTAGTACATTTAATAAAAATTTTGGGCGATATCAATAGTATAGTAAAATGACAATCAAATTTCAGCGAGTAACGGACGCGACAAAAATAGAAGTTATTTTTGTTCACTTATAGGAATATACACAATTCAGCGAAACTTTATGAAGATTTTTTTTGTGAATGTGGAAATGCAGGTGAAAGAAGATCGTTTATGTTGTGTAGATCTATGAAATATGAAAATTTTGTTTTAATTTTTTTTAAATGGGTAAAGTACAAATACTTACGTGACAATATATATTAACCTTTAATTCAAAAGAAATTGAACAATAACAAATGCTTATTTACTTCTGAAAACATTAATAAATATATTCCCCCTTATTGCGAATGGCGTCGTCGACGTCACAACAAGACGACAGAAAAAAGTGTAACTTGTCTACTCTTTGTCGACAACAATTGGCTACTATTAACATGCTCGATTAATTTACAAAACCTCAGAGATTCGTAAGAGATTGTCAATAAGAGCCAATTGTTGCCGATAAAAAGTAGACAGGTGACAATATTTATTAATGACGTCGACGACACCATTCACAATAAGGGGAACGTTACGGATGCGACATTGAGGTATAAGTGAAAGCAAACTAAAAAAAAATGCTGTTAGACCTCCGTTCTCCTTCTTTTGTACTAATTCTTAAGGTTATTGTTAGTAAAGAATTTATAAATTACAAAAAAAAAAAAAATAATTACTTTAAAGAATCGCTTAAAAAAGGCTCAGCAAAAAAACAGTTCTTTTACAGATGCATATTTCGGTCAAAATATTTCAAAAATTAAAAATGATTTTATATTTATAAAGTATAAAAGCAAAACAAAAATTTTTGAGCAAAAAAAAAAAACAGCAAGGTCCATATACCATACAAGTGTCCAATTAGAAGAAAAGTGTTTTGTTTTTTAAATTTAAGTATTAAAATTTTTACCTATTAAATTTAGTATCATGCATGTATGTATGTATGTATGTAAAGGTACAATGTTTGTATGAAAACCATATAAAATGATTTTTTTCTTTGTTTTATTATAATACTTTTTTAAACTCTAGTTGTTAAAAATGTACATACATATGTATGTATGTATGTACGAGTATGTATGTATTTATGTACCAAAGAACAACAATGAAATACTATATAAAAAAATAAAGGTGTGAACGATTTTATTATTGTGTCACTCAGTCAAGTTTAGCGTATGAAAAATTAGTACTTTTTAACAGAGTTTTGATAAAAATGAATTAAGTGCTTTTTTCATATTTTAATGATAAAATCTAAGGAGTTTTTAACAAAATTTGTAGTGTTAAAAGGTAAAAAAGAACTTATTACTAGCAAAGCAAAATGCAATAAAAATAATTGAATCTTTCACTTATTTCGACGTTACACTTGTAGTTGTGAATGTTGGAATGCAAGGCAGTAAACTCATCGTATCATTCATTATAATTATTATTCCACTTTCAAAAAAATTAATTTACGATGCCATTTTATGGTTTAAATAAATTTGAATAGATGATAATCAGGGAAACCGCAAATATGCAATTGCATGTTTTTTCTTGTGCGACATGTTAGTCCGGAGATAAGATATTTATTCGTCTCAGAACTTTTTATGAAATTTGGCATCGATTTGTTAGTGCATATTTTACCCTTTAAAGCATATTTTTAGCATATTTTCGAACATTTACAGCATAATTTACGGTTTTAGGGCACATTTTGATACTTCATAAATTTTTTTTATTTTAATATGCTTACAAGCCCTCTCTCTATCTTATCTGTTGGTCAATTTTTTTCGCCATCTAAATCTCATTTCCAATGTTCCATATAGTGTATACATTTTTCTTATATATTATGCAGTTATTACGGACGTTAGTTTCAATAACAATTTGGTTTTGCTATTTGTGACGGACTGAGTAGACGTTGAAGGAACATCGCCAATGTATAAAAGTTTATTTACATGATGTGACAGGCAACTATTTTTATTTGAGAATCTAGGTGAATATTTTGTTGTTTATTGTAATAAAAATTATAATTAAAAAGCTTGTCTTGTTTAACCAAAATATAGTACCAAAGCTTTAATTCTGATATCGTGATCTCTTTTGAAGTTGAAGTTAAATTTTTACGGAAGTATAATAATAATATAATTTGCTTTAGTCAGAATTTGTTTTGACGTTCACTTCAAACCCAAGTTATTTTTTTTATACCGCATTTATTCTTTATTAATTTTTTTATTGGCGGTATTCGATGTTTGATGCAAATTGTGTTGCGTAAGTGCAAATGTAAAATATCATAGCTTTTCTTTCAAATCCAACAACAAAATACACACACAATTCAAAGAAAAGCATTTGCATTTTTGCATTTTTGCATTTGCATTTACGCAAGACAATTTGTATCGAACATCGAACACCGCCATTGTTTCGTTTCTTTTTGTTTATTTTATTTTTGAATTAAAAATATATTTTCATTTACAAATACAAAACCAATTTATTTTATTTTAAAGAGAATATTTTTTTGAGTTTTTAGTGCACATTTTCAAATTTTTAATGCATATTGAATGCGCGAAAAAAAATTTTTATAGCATATTTCTTTCTGGTTTTCCTGATGATAATAAATATGGATAGAAGGTATATATAGCTAATTAAAGCTAATGTTAACTTATACAATTTTCAGAAGTAACAGCTCATATATAATATAACTTTTATTAACTCCAAAAACGCTCTCATTTATTATTTCATAATATCAATGACAAGACAAGTGCTTATGGTAGTGATGAAAATCATTCTTATATTGATGACAAAGCTTTGGCAATATGACGATGATATTGCCAAAGCCAGTCAAATGAATTGATGTACTTTTTGTTAGACACTTGTTATATTATTGATGTTCAATTACATCAGCACTATGACTGTTTTTCTATCAGTGTATTTATGTTGATATAATTATAATTTTACGTTTATTTGATTTAATTGGTTGCTGTTGTTGTGTACGAGTATACATATTTGTATGTATGTATGTACACAAGAGCCCATGGCTGTGAAAGTAGTCCAGTTCATATAGTTTTTGCTTCGAGATATTTAATGGATTATCTACAGTTGAACAAATTAGAAAATAATTGCATATTTTCCAAACATCTTAATTTCGTATTGTACGAGTAGTAGTTTTAATTAATGAAAATATTTATTTAGCTTTATTTAATATTTTCAAGCAAAAATATGCGTGACTTAGACTACTTTCATAATTATGGACACATGTGTATGCATGGCTTTCTTATATTGCCTGAAATGTGCCGACAAATGATATGATATTTATGTAATGTGCAAAAATGTACACAAAATACACTATCATGAGCACAATACTTAATGCATTGGAACTATACATTAAATATTTGTATGTAGATATGTTCTTTCAAAAACATACAACAATTAATACTATCGGTTTGATAACTAGAATATTTAATCTCGTACTCATACATATATACGAGTACGTATATACTTTATTTGTGAAATATATTTAACGAATTAGATATTAGTAACTTTCATTTATACTCCTGAACAGCCAGTTTAGTCTATTTATTGATTTATAACTATCATACTATTTTTTATTTCAATTAGAATATCGTAAAGCGGAACACACAATATTTTAATTAAATAATAAACGTTTATAATTAGTTACATTCGACATAATCTATTTTCAATATTTTGGAAGCCACACACTGTTGTTATACCAAAAAACAGCTGATGTCAGATCAAAATAGAAGGCTACCCAATTGAAATTTTGTCGTCTCACATCGCCACTTGCCTGTTATACAGTACCAAAATTTCGAAGCTTTTTCACAGCAGGTATTAATTTCGAAGTGGGAAGCTTGACATGTCAGATGTTAAAAAAAATGTCGTGTGAAACCAGTTTCAGTAATCATAAGTGGTTTCGGTTTAACTAGTAAATTTTATGAGATCGATAGTTAAAAATGTATGTTTGTACAAAAATTTTTGTCTGTTGTAGGGGAAAGAGTTTTCAATTATGTATGTATGTATATACAAATTCAAATTGTGTTCAAAGCCATCGAGTATTGTGTGTGTAATATTTATTATATTTTCTTACTATTTAATTTTTCTTCCATGATCTTTGTTGTTAAGTGTTATAGCTGCTGACATATTCACATATTTGCGAATAAGAAGACAATGACTGAAATTTTTTGAGTTTTGTTTCTGACACCAACATATAATTTTTTTGATTGACACAATTTGTGTAGTTTATCGTCGAAAGTCAACATCATCGTCTTCATATGTCAGTTAAAAAGTTTCGAACAAATAACGTGTATATCATAATTCAAATATTGGCTACAATTTTAAATATGTTCATATACTATATTTATTTATATATGTATATATAAATGACTACAATTATTACGGTTTGTATGTGGGTAATCACCATTTGGTATCTTCTTTATATTTGGTAGAAATTTACTGACTTATTAGGTGTGTAACTTTTTCATAAAAATATATAACTATATCATAGAAATAATTATACGCTTCCTATCTTACAATAACAATGCATTAAATCAGCCCCCGTATTCTTTAACTTTCTAAAGCTGCATCTCCATCGCTAAAATTCTATAAAGTCGATTTATCAATTTTCGGCTACGAATATATTTTCAGGCATTGGCTAAAAAATTTAATCCACCGAAATTTTAGTGTTTTATGTCATCGCCAAATATGTTTAATTTTATATCTGTTCTGCATTTTAGCGATCGAATTTAGCTTCAGCTTTAGCGAGTTACAGAATACGGGGACAGGCTTGTATTATTTCAAGAGTCATACGATTATTTATGATACTAAAAATGAAGTAAATTCGGACTGCAAGCCTAGCACAAAAAAAAATGGAAAGATGACTAAGAAAATCATATTTTTCTTTCTTAATTATTAGCAAGATCTAAGTATCCAAATATAAAACACTGTGTGCAGTACTGCATGGTTGAATTTTCAATTCATTCATGCATAATTTTATTTCATTAAAAGGAGTACCAAATGTAGAAAGTATATGGTTAGAAAAAGTAACTGGTTCTTGAAGCACTGAAAACTGGAAAATTGGTTTAAATTGTTTATTAAATATTTTTCCAATTCATAACCTATTGTATGCGTTGTATATTGAATACGAGTATATGTTGTGGGCATAGTTTGTATATTTACACGAAGTCATTCGTACTGTTTTTACACCCATCATAACTTTTTCACCACCATCGTAATGAAAATGAAAACATAAGAAGACCTCATCGGAGTTACTTCATATGAGAAGTTTGAAAATTTTACAATAATAATTTCCATAGTATGGAGGTGTCAAAAGTGCATATTTTTAGACATACTAACTGCCTGACTGACTCGCTCATTAATATTATAAGGCACTTCCGCTATAGCTGGAAAAATTTCAAGACTCAGCATTTCTAATCAGGAGGTGGGTCCACGCCCATAAAAATTTAAAGTTGTTTTTTATGGTGGAGAGCTTAAATTTGGTGTACAGGAAGACCTATGGCAGCTGCTAACTGGATAATTTGCAAAACCAAAAATTTTAACCACTCCCATAAAGCTCAGAACTAAAAATTAAGACCACAGAGCTTAAACATAAGCGATTCTATTAGACAAGGCTATATATCGTTAGCTAAAATGCAAAAAGGCGTAACTAACAAAAAAAATCAAAATCGATTTTTTGATTGTTTATTATGAATAATGTTAAACTAAATGTCATGACAAAATTTTACAATTCTGCGCTCAAAAATTACGCTTCTATTAAAAAAAAAACAAAAGGTCGTAACTACAAGTGTGTTTATTTACACAAGTGTGTTATGTACACATTTTCTGCCAACAAAATATAATAAAATAGTTTTCCTTGAAAATTGTTTGAAGAAATGCATGGACGACCTATTAAAAAATATAATAGAACATATAATTTTCATTTTACAAAGTTGTTTGCTTCTCCTATAAAATTATATTTTTTTATTATGCCTTTTTGCATACATATAACAATAATGTACATAAAAAAAATAATTTCTTCGTGCATTTTTTTTTTGTAAAACTAAAGACAATTTTGAAAAGGAGTTTCATGGCAATTTTAAGAGATCTAATGAAAACCCTTAATTGATTTAAGTTCATACTTATATCGCACTATTTTTTACAAAAGTTGTAACCTTTTTAAGGAATTTCTGCTAAAGTTGAACTTCAAATTTTCATTTCGATAATTGTTATTGTGGTGGACTCCATATAAATGTCACATGTTGGCTCGCAGATTTTTAAACTAATCTTGATTTCTTCCCATAAATAAATATTTTCGTTTAAGCAAATTTTAGCAAAATTGTTGTTTAAATTAAATAAATATTTGCCAACATACAGACAGTCGCATTGTAAATTTTCCATGACTTTTTTTTACGATGCGTGATCTAGAGCCGTTTATATGCATATATGAAATTTATTTTTTCACATTTTTATTGTAGAGAACTAAATTACAATCAAATAAACAATTCAAGAATAATTATATCTAAGCAAATGTATGTAGATATAAACAATTGCTTGCATGTACGAGCGAGTATGTACTCGTATATTTAATTCTCTTATCGCTATAAGGCAACACCTAACCCAAGATAAATAAATCTAATCAAATAGAAAAAGCACAGACAAACGAACTTTTAGTGGAAAACACGTACACACACACATCTACACCAAGCAAAGGTTTTAATAATTCCTAAATTGTTGTTAGTAAAAAAAGCAATTGCAAAATTTTTAAGACCAAAACGTGTCTGTTAAATATTTTTTTAAATAAATATTCATTATCTTGAATGGCGACAAAATAGTGAAAAACAATGATTTTTGTTGGATGGATGCAGGGATGGTATGGCATGTTAGTTATACTGGTGTTCTCAATGATATTCAAGATGTTTATGTTCCAAGCGTAGTGTTGTTTTTAATACTTTGGGAGCTAAAGGTCTGCTCTTATAAAATTCAAATATTTATGCACGTAAAATGTAAAAAACCACAAGCAGCGTGTAAAGCACTTGTATGCGCACATGACAACGAGCACAAGTGCACGTACGTGTGTATGTATGTGCGTGTGGATGTATGTATGTATGTATGTAGTATGTCTAAACAAAAGTGTAAAAACAAATACATAGTTTGAAAATAAAACCTCAGATAAGATGCTAAAAACTAGTGCGTATATGTAAATACGAGTATATCTCCACGACTGTTGCACTAGTTGAACTGAAAATTTTGAATTTTGAAAACACAAATATTTTCTTCTAGGTCCCGTTTATCTATTGTATAATTTTCTTTTTTAAATGCGTAAGAAAATATTTGTTGAGTTTATGAACAGTTTTTTGTATTTAAGTAATCACAAATTCTAAACACAATGAGCAGGGAATTAGAGCAAAAAAAACAAGAGAAAAATAATTGTGCAAACATGTCCATCTACTACGCTTAAAATTTTATAGCCTGTGACATTTTATACTTATTACATGTACATACATATACTTATACATATACTTCAATCTTGTAAGAAATTCTTGCAAATAGTGTACACTACTGCACTTTGCAATTAACATTACATATCAAACTATAACCGCCAAAAAATATTAACCGACAAATTTTTTGGTCTTTGTTTTTTGACGAAAATCGATTACTTACGATCGCTAATGATCGATTTTGGTAAAAAAAAATCAGTTCGAAAATTATCTCGCTTAAGCTTATGTTCATTTACATTAATCTCCAAAGCGATTGCAATGAAATCGTGTGAGCTTGCATGATTGAAGAGATATAATAATTTTGGAACCAATAGATGTCGCTTATCGTCAATATATATGTGCAGTTTCCACAAGTCAGTTAGAAGACTCGTTTAAAATTACTGTATGAAGGCAATTAAAAAAAAAATTAGTGCTTTCCATATAAATTTTATACTCAAGTCGACCGCCTGGGTTGTAGAAACATAAATTATTATATATATTCAGGGAAAATTCTTTCCTTTTGGCTTTCATTCTTGATTTGACAATCATTTGTTTGGAAAAGAGTTTTTGTTCGAACTTTGATTAGTGCCGGATGGAATATTCTGATACTAAAGCTAAAAATTAAATGCTGAAAATTTGAGCCAAATTGACAACCTTTTTGTAACGCCTCGCGCATCGAGGTCAAAGGTCATATTTGTAAATTTCACTATTTCTATTTCAGAAGTATGTATGTTTATTTATTTTAGTGAAAAGCACAGTAAAATAAGTTTTTGAGATTAACCCTGGCATCTCCTTTGGGTTAAACTGACCCACAACTTATATTATTGCTAAATTCTTTAATATTTTTCATTATTTGGTGCAAATTAATTGATACTTTTATTTAAATACATAAATTACAATAACTACTCTTTGAATTAACTTGTACTATAAGTAGCTTAAGATTTTATAGATTGTGGATTAGCACTTTTCGAATACTGCTGCTTATAGTTTTGCACCACTTGCAAAATATAAAAAAAAACTAGAACATCAAGAATAAGCGGTATCAGTGAATTCGTGAAAGTGGAGAAAAATTGGTAAGCGATATATTATTCAATATGAACTTTCATTTGAAAGGTCTTAGTCCAATCATTAATAAGATCGAGCTAGATTCTACAGAGTTTTCAGAGCTTAAATGAGACCGTACGAGCTGCCAAGACGAATAACATAGTGATCAACCACGCCAGAAACGGGTAGGAGAATTATCAAACTGATATTGGATGATCGTCTGTTGAAGATGCGCGAGTTAGCTGAAATGATAGCCATTGAAAAATGTGCTAAACATCGCATATCAACCAAAACTTAGAGGACTAGAAAGCTGTACTTAAGATGGGTCAAGCGTTTTCTCACATCAAAACTAAAACAGTGTCGTGAAGATGTTCCAATAGAGTGTTTGGTGAGGTTTCACCATTTCACACCTAACCCACAGGAACAGTCAACGAAGCGAACCGGAATGGGAGAAACATGTCCAAAGAATGCAAAGACAGTTTCATCTGTATGCAATCATGTGAGAATTTTTATCGATTATCTTCAGAAAGGAAAAACAATGAACGATGATTATTATTCTAACTTATTGCAGAGTTTAAGTGATTAAAGTCGGAAAAAAGGCCGCATTTGGCGAAAAATAATGCATTGTTTCTTCCAGACAATGTATTAGTTCACACTCCACTATAGCCAGTTTTTAGTATAAATAGGAAATCAAAGCTATTGAATTACGCTGGGAAAAATGTTTCTAAATTTTTTTGTGTTTTCTTTATTAGTTTGGCTAATTTTACAGCCGCCCTCGTATAATAAGTACACTTATTATTTTTAAATAATAAACTAAATCAAAACTGACCAGATGTGTTGAAAATAAACTGTATAATAATGTTTTTTTTCACCTTAGTGTACACTTATTTATCAGGCAACAGATATATGTATGTATGTAAATAACCCTAGGGACATTTAAATAATGAAATGAAAAAAAACACTAACAAATTCAAAAAGCCAAAGAATTCAAAGCATCTCAACCAAACTACAAAATCCGTAGAGTCAGTTAACAGAAAATAAAACTACCACTATTTGGTATTTCATACAACAAAGTGTCCTTAAGTACACTACAATTGACATTTGCACGCCCTCATTATAAGTGTTGACACTTGCGGATAGCATCATGACAACATAGTCTTATAATTTAAAATCTTAAAAAAATAACAAGGACACAGCAAGGCAATTATTTGTGGTAGAGCAATTATCACCCCATAAGAACAAGAGCTAAACAAAACGTTATGAAAGTCAGAATTAAAATAAACATGTTTAAAGCATTTTGCATTCAAATACAAACTCGTGCTGCTCATTTCTTCTTAAATATAAAGGAATGTATGTAAGACAGAATTTGTTATTGTTTGTCACACAAGTGCGTTGAACAAATATCCTGGGAAACATTTGTCTAGCAGACAAAAGGCATGAACTTTAATGTTAAACTAAACTTTCATCATGTTTGGTAACAGAGTTTGAGCATAAGAATAAATACACATCCAACAACAAAGGTAAACAAAAAAAAAATAAATTTTTTCAAATAAGTATATAAGCGAATGGAAACTTGAAATAAGAAAAACAATCGGATATGTAATTCCTTTTATGATGCTCTTGGGAGTTTCCCACAAAATTGTTGCTGAAACCAAAAAAAAAATTATCTTGGTGAAAAATTGTATGCTTGTTCTTTCATATTTATATATGTATGTATGTATATGCTCAAATTTATTTGTGTGATATAGCACCAGATCTAGTTATCTTGATTTATTCTAATCTCCTTGGAATTGATACACTTTAACGTGTTTCTAAGCTAAACTTGACCATGACTAGGAGTTGCCACCACTAAAACATAATAAAGTTTCACAGTTGCGTAAGAAATTATGAAGAAAAATATTTTATTCATGCAGCTATAGCGAGCTTCTATTAAGCGAATTTTTACTATAGAAAGCGTACTAATAGATAGTAATTGTAATTTTAATTTAAATTGGGAAATTGTAAGAGTGTGGGGTGTTTTGTAGATAGATGCTCATGCACGCCATGTCCCTAATATTGGTGTCACAATTTTATATCTCTTTTTATGGAAATGCTATTAAAATTATCTGGCCATGTATTCATATTATTTAGACCCCTTTTAGACATGCAGAAAGCGATGGTATTGGTTTTATGTAATTTCCTAGTAATCTAAGACCCCTTTTATATACGTTAAGTTTACTTTGCAAAGTTTTAATTCAGCTGCTTGAAAGATAGAGGGAGGCATACTTTCGCTTTCTGTCTTTCTCCCAGCTGAATATAAGTAAACTTTTAGCTCGACCCCTTTTATACACGCAAAGTTTACTTTGCACATTCTTAATTCTGCTGCTTAATGCTGGGCGGGAGACAGAAAGCGATGGTATTGGTTTTATGTACGAATACATACACATCTCTCTTTCTCCCAGCAGAGTTAGCATTTTGCAAAGTAAACTTTTCGTGTCTTAAAGGGGTCTTCCTCTATAGAAAATTTGTTAGTAATCTAAGATCCCTTTTACTTTGCAAAGTCTTAATTCAGCTGGGTGAAAGACAGAAAGAAGAAGGAATACTTTCTCTTTCTAATGGGTTCACTTTTTCAACATCAGGTTGTGCCTAAAATAAAATGCTAAATATTAATGGGCGTGGACAAGCCCACTGTTAGAAATATGAGAATGTGTCACTAAAAAAAATATGCAGTGCTTCGTAGGAATCGGTTTAATACAAGTACATGGAAAATACTTAAATAAAAATACATAAAATCAAATATTCACCTGTATTACGTATGTTGAGTCCAATATTTGTTCGAGATTAAAGAAAATGTTCGCAAGTTTTCTTTAATCTAGTTCTTCTAGTCGTAGATGAAAATTCGACTCGACATACGCAATACGGGTGATTGTGTGTGTATACATCGTCCTTTTTTCACAATATGTACTCGTACATAAAACCAAATGATAGCTTTACCATTTCAGATAAAATAATTGTTGTTAAATGAACATAAAAAATACATAAAAATATTGGGGATTTAGGAATCTCTTTCTGAAATTGAATAGAAATAATTTTGAAGTACAACTTTATGCAATTGAAAATTTTTACTTTTAATAAATAAAATCATTTCTTTAATTTCAGTGATAAATGAGAAAAAATACATAAAAGTCTCATAATTGAACAAAATGTTCAATGGTTTAGAAAACCGTCGATTTTTTTTTATACGTAACATATACAGAAAGCGGCAACACTAATCGTGAATGAAGTGTATGATATAAAAAAAGTTATAACATAAAAAAGATTCTAGTAAGTTAAAGTTGTTGAATATATTTATGTATTTCTAAACCTTTTTTGTTTTGTTGCATTCTTTGCCAAAATACTTAAGCAAAAGAAAATATGTATGTATAAAAAAATTAAGAAAAGCTGTTGTGGCTATAAATTCTTTAGCAAAAGTTTTATTTTCATGAGCGTCACCAAAGCGACAATATAACCATAACATTATTTGGCATTTTGTGGCATCCTAAGATGCTGTTAAATCGTAAATATTAGCTGCAAATTACATCATAAAATCATTTCATTCGATTTGACGTTTATTTGATATTAAGACATTTATTTTGTATGAGCATACTTATGTACATACTCTGCACATGTGTATATACATATTTACATGTATGTAAGTATACGATGTGCAAAATATTTTTGTGTACATATGTTGCAATTTTAAAATCAAATTCTTTTATCTAATGTTTCGACCTTTTTCAATATATTCAATTAAACTATTTTTTTTGAGCTTTAGGTCTATTTATATTATAATTTTATTAGTACGATATTTCGTTAACCTTTGGTTAACTTCTTCAGGATATTTTTTATTTTTGTTTCTTTGGAATTAAATTTTTCTTTTTTCTTTTTTGTAATTGAAAGGAGAAAAGAAAAAAGAAAAATTTAATTTCAAAGAAACAAAAATAAAAAATATCCTGCAGAAGTTAACCAAAGGTTAACGAAATATCGTACTAATAAAATTATAATATAAATAGACCTAAAGCTCAAAAAAAAATAGTTTAATTGAAGCAATTTTAAAATATTTAATCAACTCATATTTATTATTTATTGTTATTAAGACATTTTAAAAATTAATAAAAGTAAAGAAAAAAACATTTTAAATATTTTACCAATAATTTTTTATTAACTATTTGACCAAAAATGAGAGGAAAGCAAAAATATTTAGTATAATAATATTAAGTGTCCCCATTTTCTATTTAAGGAAAACAAAGTTATGAGGGAGACAAAAAGAGGATAAAATTAAAAACAATAGAACAAATGCAGTTTAGTCAAGCATCTCCAAAAAAAGTTAAATTGTCTATATGACAGAAAACTTAAAAATAAGAAAAAAAAAAATTGCATTACAAAATTATCGTCGAAAATATGTTAAATAGCTTATGTGATAGAAAATGTAACAAACAAGAAAAAAATTTAATAAAAAAGTTGCCTTCGACCTACATACATTTCCTGAATTAGAGGCCTTAAAGAAAACTGTGAAGGGTCTCAAAAAAATTTTTTTTTTATGTGCTAGAACATTTTCAAGAACTAATTTAAAAATTACCACCTTAATAAGTGGTTCCACCCAGGGTGTTTATGTATGAATAGTACTATAGGGTCCACCAGATAACTTTTTTTTTTGAAAAACAGGGCGCAAAACATCGAGTGGAGCTTCGGCTGTGTGGTACATAGCGCCGTCCAAATGTTGCCAATATCCTCCTCTTCAATTTTTGTGAACAAAAATTCGTTCAACATGGCCCGATAACGATCGCAATTGACTGTAACGGCCACTCCTTGCTCATTTTCGAAAAACATGCCAAAATTATGCCTCTGGACTAAAATCCGCACCAAACAGTGATCGTTTTGGGTGCGTCGGCTTTTCAATGTATGCGTGCGGGTTTTCTGTGCCCCAAATGCGACAATTTTGCTTGTTTACATACCCGCCAAGATCAAAATGAGCTTCATCTATTCGTTCAGCGGAAGGATAAAATTAATTATCTGTCAAATCAGACATGAGATAGGTGTTACCATTCACGAAATAAGCACTAGTTACAAAAAAAAAAACGTCAGATGGCGGGCCCTATATATTTTAGTGGGTGGGGCCACTTTAAAGCTTGCAAAATCATGGTACTTTCAGAGCACATAGTGTGTGCCAAGTTTCGTAAGAATAGTTTAGGTAGAATCACGTAAAATACAATATTAAACATTAATGTGATATTCCCCCCCACTTATTAAAGCAAAAGAGTATGCCCTTCTAAGAGCCCAAAGGGTTTGCCAAGTTTCGTAGCAGTCGGATGAGTAAAGATACATATCGCACTAGTTCCTCTAAAGTGCCTTATCTCAAAATTTACAAACGCTCAGGATGTTTTTCCAGTTTCGTAAGAATTGGTCAAAGCAGAAGTACGAGAAATGTAATATTATTTTTATTATTACTTTATTCTTGTAAAATGTTTTTTTTAAAAAGATAGTCATATGCAAACAAATTACATTGAATAAATGGCTTGAATGCCAACTTTGAGGGGCGGACGCACCCCCTAAAACACAACTTATCGCTATGAAATTTTTTTTATTTTTTTTTACATAAAATTTAACAGATTTGAAATAAAAAATATAACGGCCACTCTAATATAGATATACCGTTAGCTAAAATGCAAAAAGGCGAACCTAACAAAAAATTAAAAATCGAGTTTTTGATTGACTATTGTGAATACAATTCAAATACATATCTTGATAAAATTTTGCACTTCTTCGATCAAAATTTACGCTTTTATTAACAAAAAAAAAACAAGGGAACTTTACTAGTTTGTTTAGTTTTTTTGCTTCTCCAGTAAAATTATATATTTGTTAGTTACGCCTCCTTGAATTTAAGCCAACGATGTGTAGGTATGTATGTTCATACGATCTGGAATCAGAAATCGTGCATTATGTCAATTTGAATAGAAGAACGTTTAATACTCGTATCTCTAAATTTGTGTCATGCAATATTTTGCTGGACTTACAATTATGCCTGATTTCGTGGCAATAATTCTGGCACTTAAGCCAACCAAAATTAAAATGAACACACACACACATACACACTTTAAAATCCAAAAATCTAACCAATCTATGAACACTAAATAGCAAACCATATTCTGGTTGGTTTGTAATTTACTTGAATTGTTGGCTTAAATTTTGTTTAAGCCCCCTTTGGTGAATGTAAAGTCATACCGGTTTGCTTTTATGATTTACCCAGTCATACGTAGTATAACAAAGAAATATAGCAATGTTGCATGTTGTGATGGCTGAATAAGTGCCTCAGTGTCATTACGATACAATACACGTACATTAACTTCTCATTCCTCACGAAATATGTATAAGAAGAAAGAAAAAAAATTTAAGAAATACAAAATGGCTGTGAAACATGTCACTATTTATCAGGTTAGAAACGGAAAGGGAAAAAATATTTTATCATGCAGGTTTTCATGTCAATTTCGAATAACGTTAATTTAGTAAGAAAAAGAAGGCTTTTTAATATTAGCAAAAGCACGTCTAAAATGTTATACTTAAAATTATATATATACACACATACGTACATACGAGTACATACATATTTATCACAAAAAGGGATAAATTAAAAAAAAAACCAAAAATTTGAATCATGCACCCAATTAAGATTTCTTGTTTTTTGTTTTATTTTTGTTTCTTTAAGAAAATATGAAAAACTTGCAGTCATGCGTACAAAAATAAAATAAAAATTCAAAACTTAAACAACAATAAACCAAATTCAGCATTTTATCATGCATAACAATTTGTATTTTGAAATCCTACCGCTTGAATCCAATAAATCAGAGAAATCATCTAAATTTGGTGACGAGCAAAGTTCAGCTTCAGTATAGTTTCCTTTAACGATAAGTTTTGAAAAAATAAATATTAATGAATAAAAATTTGATTTGTTTTATATATTTTGCCAAAAAGACTAGTATCATAAAATAAGAAATTCGTGTATATACTCTTCGAAGTAAATTAAAAAAAATAAAATAAGAACATAGTACAATTATTAAAGAGGAATTAAATGTTACAAGATTTTGTCACACATTTCATATTATTTAAAATTTATTCTAAAGCTTTACTGGTTGACCAGCCTACAAAGATCTAACTAGCGGAAACCGTAACCTCTGCGATACAAACCTCTTTATCTTAATATAGAAATGCCCTAACTCATTATAATTTTTTTTGATGTTTATGTATATGTATATACAAATAAAGAACTCTGCAGAAGTATAAAATTTCGTGGGATACATACGATGTCCGTTTCGACCGGATATCGAAATAAAAATTATAGTTTTCAGTGAAACAATTTTAAATGTTTAGTTGAACTATAGTGAATTTTAATCAGAAATAATTTCTTAGTCGGGCTTAAGTTCAGTAATTTAAATTCTTATTGAATGAAATATTTTTATTAATTAATGTGAGTTTTTAAAGAAGAGAAGAAAAATTAAATTAGACTATAAGCTGGGGGAAATACCGATATTTTTCTGTGCAGCAACGCACTTCATCAGCACCCAAGTCTATCTAATGGGGTAGAGATTGTTATTGTTAATTACTGAACTTAAGCCCGACTAAGAAATTATTTCTGATTAAAATTATAGTTTTCTATTTCTATTTCAAAGAAGGTTATTGTGCTTATCAGCCTATGGATGTATTTATATATGTATGTATGTACGAGTATGCATGTTCCTTTGTGGCACTATATAAATGATTCTTACATCAATCGATTTGTCTTAATCCTAGAGATATGACGGTAGTAAACCAACAGACTCCATTTTGTAAATAAGAAAAAAATAAAAAGTCGGCGAACTATATCAAAATGGGTATCATTCGACAGGTATTTCAAAATCAGCTTACGATTCTCTTATGATTTTTCATTTCGAATGACCATTTAGGTTCACAGTTGGTCGGGTTTTATGATTTTTGTAATTACTATTTGCTTCTATAAAATTTTTTTAAATGTATCCACCGTTCGCCGAAAACGAAAAATTTGCCGCAAGGCGCGAATTACGGCATTCAACATCGAATGAAATTTTAAAATATTTCAATAGAGCTTAAAAATATATAATAATTTTGAGTTCTTTTTCCGATATTTAAAATGTCTTAAATTGTCGCCTGTTCTTGGAGTGTCCTCGTATTTTATATACATAGTTGAAATAAACTTTGTGGTTTTCAAGATTATTGTTATTTGAAAATGATTGTTCAATCTACAAACTAGATTGAAGGGTATCACACACCACACCACCAACAACAAACGATAGCAACTGATAACGATCAGTATTGAAAATATGTGTTTATCATAATAAATAAAGAACATTTTATATTTGTATTTTAATATTTGAGTGTGAAGCCATTTTTGTTCTAAATATGAATAAATGTTATCATAAAATATTGAAATAATCGTACCTATCCAATGCGTCAATACCTAACTATACATACATACATACTACTCGTACATACATACAATATGTACATAAATATAGATTTTTTGGGTAATGTTATTAAAACCATTAAAAATCAGGCAACATGGAGTATAAATATTTAGTTAATAGCACACAAAGCACACAAATTACATACATACATACATATGTTTGTATGTATGTATGCACATAAATAAATATATAGTCGTAAGCTAACAATATAATTTCAATTCAAGGGGGTTACACAAATCCTTATTTATATGGAACGATGTTATGTTCACGAGCATTATGCGGAGGAGGGAGATATATTACTTTAAGTTGTCACTTTTTTCATATTCTAGGGAAAAAGTGCGGTATAAATTTTATATAAATTGACATATTAAATCTGAATGTGTCATTAAAATTGACATGCAGTATTATTGCCACAAAATGTTAGGAAACCTGTCAAAATATTTTTTCTTCTTATTATTTAATGAAGCTTTAAAAACTTATAACACACATTTAGAATATCGTTATATTTTTGGATTCTTTATTTGTTGTTAATACAAAAAATAACAAATATCGATAAATTGCTGTGACAAGGAAATCATTTTACCATTTTATTTGCTTTTGGTTATAAAGGTTGATTTTTTAAGAGCTTTCGAATTTGTTTTATATAAAAAAAAACACA
The DNA here is from genome assembly GCA_936439885.1 of Nowickia ferox. Taxonomy (NCBI): domain Eukaryota; kingdom Metazoa; phylum Arthropoda; class Insecta; order Diptera; family Tachinidae; genus Nowickia; species Nowickia ferox. Next base: position 98,555,555 of record OW387026.1, on the reverse strand, counting down.
TAACATTTAGAGAAATGTATGAAATCTTTATTTGAGTTGGTAGAACGATCTATATAATTCAATGTTTAAAGGTGATTTCATGTAAATGTTGACCGCGGCTACGCCTGAAATGGTTCATACGATGGGTCCAATTTTAGCACACTCTCGCCAACATATCGGCCGGTATCTCACGAATAAATTCTTGAATATTGTCAGCCGTTGCGGGCTTGTCCTTATAGACATGATCCTTAACATAGCCCACAATAAATCGTCTAAAGGCGTTAATAGGCGTCCAATTGACCGGCCCCAAACGTGAAATAAACTGTTCACCGAACTCGCCTCTCAATTGGGCCATTGTTTCGTGTGATGTGTGACATGTTGCACGGTCTTGCTGAAACCACATGTCAGCCAAGTGCAGCTCTTCCATTTTGGGCAAAAAAGAAAAAAAAGAAAGTAACATAGGCCTAATTGATGTGGATGGGGCCGAATCGATAATCCACGGTCATCAACAATACTATCGAATACAGCTGCGATATTTTCCTCTGTCCGCACTCTACGTATGCGTGTTGGTAGTTAAATGTTCAATAATGTAATTTTGGTGCGAAATTTAGTTACAAAGTTCCGAATAGCCGCCTCAGAAGGTCGCCCAAACTGACCACAAAATGAAAGAAGTGCACTTTCTTAACTGATCATGAATTTTGATAATAAAATTTAATAATCTGCAAGCGTTGTTCATTTGTAAGTAAAAATGTTCTAACGATTAAGTCTAACAGAGGGGACGAAAAATATACGTGAAAAAAATATTTGTGGAAAATGTTAGCCGTGAAGCTATATATGTAACCATTCTCCGTATGGATCTTTGTTTTTTTCCTTGTTCCATCTTGTCAACTCAAAATGTTGCAATTTTAAGTTCTTGCAAGAAAACTTTACGCAGTTGTTATATTTACCCACTGAAATAAATCTAATGTCATTTTCTCTATACTTTCGTAAAAAATTCAGTTGTATTCCTCTTTGTGATATAAGAGTATATAACAAAAAATGTTGTTTTTACTTTACTGAGATTTAGACCTTTCGTGAGTAAGTTCCGGTTCAAACACGGCAATTTTAGCTGCTCAAGTCTTGAGTTTATTAGAAGAGAAGATAATTGCATGTTGCATATTGTTTTTGTTTTTTTTTCATTTATTTTCAATCGCTTTTATTTACAAAGAATTTTTTTTTCACCATATTATAAAGTATATTTTAAATTTTAAGATGTATTTAAAAAGTGTTCATAACGTACCACATATATGTATATCACTATCTCACAGTGTTATAAGTAAAATGTAATTTTTTTTTATTATGCCGCACACGGCAATTTTAGTAAAATTTTTTTTTTTTAAATTTTTGCTGAACTTACTTTTACGTTTAGAGGCGAAATTTGAGCCCAACAATATCGTGTTTTCTTTATCTAAATTATAATTGCTGGGCTCAAATTTCGCGTGTGAATGTAAGAGCAATTACTGCAAAACTATTTCAAAGTTGAGTTGCTTAAAATGCCCTGTGTGAAGCGTTACTAATGAAAACACATTCCGTATATATATTTTTTTATTTGTTAATAAAAAAAAACTTTACTTATTACAGAATTCTCGGTGTTGTGCTCTAATGAAAGTTATGCACCACGCTTTTACAAATATCTTTACGAAGTACATAATAACATAAATATTATTATTTGTCCATAAAGTGGAAATCACATTTTAAACTTAAATCACAATTTAATTTGAAAATATACATACATACTATTACCAAAGATATCAATATGTTATCGAAAGAAGGTAAGCCAAACGTGACACTAAAAGTTTACAAAATCCTGCCTGAAACACGTTTCTTTTATTTGAAGATAAATTTTAAAAAAGTTTATAGACAAAAATATATTTTTAATAATTCCATTAGCTTTGTTTTTTATTTTTAAATGAAATTTATGATTCCTATTTATGATACGATTTAAATTTAAGCGCGAATATAAAACTCATTGGAACACAAATCACAATAGTAACAGCTTAATTATACAATAAAGTAGCAATAATTATAAAAAGTAAATAAAAATATTTATAACATAATTTCCATAAGAATCTCAAAATATTTGTGCTTTTGTTTTTACTTTAATAAGTACTCGTATATTCATTCATAAGTAAAGTACATAGACAGTACGTTGTAGTAGAGTTTTATAGTTTTATACCCGTTCTCATATTAAAGCATTATTGTTATTATTATTATCCTATAAATATTAATAATTGTGATTTGAGTTTTAGCGATTTATAGAATGTTTGAGAAAACAAAAAAAAAATTAATTTATTATAAACACTTCGACTGTTGTTATTTGATATAAAGTTCCCACATTAATTACAAATGTATATACTCGTATGTACATACGATGACTGGATAAAGAAAGTAAGATATCATAAAATATTTTAAATTAACGCCTATTTTATATCAATAGCAAATAAATATAAAAGTGTTGTTTGGTTTTATATCATACTCGTATTTAGTTGTAACCTTTAACAATATTTTTTCTTAATTAACAAATAATAAATATTATTAAATAATTAACCCATAACCATATAATTACATACATACACGCATATGTACATAAACAATATACTTACGTACATATGTGTACATACACCATACATACATGTTTATATGTGTACATACATACATACATATGTACATTGCTTTGTTTGCATAAATATTATATCTTAAATAGAGAATTTTCGATAAGCCACATTTTGTTGATATACATACATATAGACACAAGTCTATGTACGAGTATGTGTAATGCGTGCTTTTTACACCTTTATATTTAGCCATAAATTTTCTATCTTATATGGTTTATTTATCTGCTCTTTAACTCTTGGTTCAGACATTGTATGCATGTATATTTGTGTATAATATTGTATATTTGCATTAACATACATATGTACATATGTACATTGCGGGTTTTCAGATAAATAAAAATTTAATGAATGATTTAAATTGCGGTGCATATCAAAATGTACAAATGTACTTATAATTGAAGGGCTGATGTCAACACTTTGTACCTATACATACTTAATACACTATACAAAATTAGTTCTGTCTAATGACCAGGGAAACCGCAAATATGCAATTGCATGTTATTTTTCTAGTCTGACGTATCAAACCGGAAATAAGATATTTATCCGTTTCAGAACTTTTTATGAATTTTGGCATCGATTTGATAGTGCATATTTTTGCATATTTTAGCCTAACACGCATATTTTGAGCATTTTTCGAATTTTCATAAAATTTTTTTTATCAAATTCTTTTATCTCATTTTTCGACCTTTTTCAATATACTCAATTAAACTAATTTTTTGAGCTTTAGGTCAATGTTTATTATTATTTTAGTACTTCGATATTTCGTTAACCTTTGGTTAACTTCTTCAGGAAGTACTAAATAAATAATAATAAACATTGACCTAAAGCTCAAAAAATTAGCTTAATTGAAAAAAAATTTTAATAAAAAAAATTTTGATTAAAAAATTTTGGTAATAATTTCTACTTTTTTCCGTCTAAATTTCATTTTTAATATTCTATGCATGTAGTGAGAAAACAGTAGTATGGGCAAGCAATATTTTGCTACCATTATAAAGTTAGGCTTTAAAAAAAGGCCATTGTATATGTTCTGGCTTCCGAATAGATTTCACATGTTTTCTTGTGAGTCCTTATGTTAAAACACATGCTACACCTGTTAAAGTTGAAATTTCGAAAATACTAATTATTAGTATGTGTTCTAACATCCAAATTGAGAAGAAAAAAATGGGTAATGAACGATTTCAAATTTTTTGATTTTTTAATTTTCACTCACTTGTAAACAGTCTTGTGAAACAAAAACGAAACAAGAAAATTAAACAATTTTATATCGTCCATTTCCAATATTTTTCTACAAAATTTTAATGCTGGAATAAATACTATTGATTTGTATATTCCACATTTCAACTTAAACAGGTGTAACATGTGTTTTAACATCCTAACTGGAGGTTAATTTCAATAAAAATTTGATTTATGGAATTTTTAACCACACAAATTCCGACAAATTCTCTGACCTTGGCATAAAAACTAAATTTTTGTCATTGGAACAAACTTAGTTTTACTCATCAAATTATTTTTATTTAATCATAAAAAATATTTACACGTTTAGGAAATGTTTACACAATAAAAATCTAATCGACTTTAAATGAGGCCATAAACAGATCTTATCACCTTAAAAAAATTTCCTAGGGAAAACCTTTTTATGTAAAAGAATTATTTTTTTTTATCAGGATTGGTTTTTTGTATGAGAATATAAGAATACTATTATAATTGATTCTTGTTCTTATTTTTTATGATACACATAAGTACAAATATACTATGTATGTACATATATATTTAAGTACAAATTAAAAATCTTGTGTTTCAAATAATGGATATTAATGACAGTGAGTGAGCTAACAGCAAGATAACCTCCACAGTGATAGTTATTTTTATACTTGGAAAAAGAGGACTTCGAGTCACTTTGCCACTTTGCCACTTCTAGAAATTCGATTACACTATCCAAATTGAAAGTTATCGATAAAATACGACTTTTGTGATTTTTGTTTTTAACTAAATAGTTTGTGCAATTATTTCTAAGCTTTAAACGTCACCGTTCACCGTGCATGAAAAAATTGTTGAGCCGGCCAACCCTTCGAAAAATATGATAGATTTTTTTTTAGTTTTTGCACTAATGAGCCAAACTGAGAACTAAATCATTCAAATCGGTTGAGAATTGGTAAAGTTATGGAGTCTTAAAGATAATTTCCTTGTAAAATTGTACTCGCCAAGGATAGTTTATTTTTTATTTTTAGTATATTGCTGCCTCCTTAGCGTATTATATTGGGCAAGAGCCTAATGCATGTACGAAGTTTCCAACGATTTGGTTATGTAAAACCAAGGCAAATTCACATAAGGTATACTCAGCTAAATTCGCTTTGAGAAATTTATACTTAAAATGTCAAAAAAACTTACTGAAAAATGTGTGTTGACATCCAACGTACGAGTATATTCAAATTACAAGCGGCGGAAATAGTCACCTGATCCCTTGCGACCATCTAGTATGATTTCGCCTTGGGTAAAACTATATAGAATTTTAATATTAATGTGAGTGGATGCTCAATTTTCAGTGTCATATTGATATTTCATTCCATTTTGAACGACGCTTAAAGTAACACATTTTTAGCTCAAATAGAAGATTATAAAAAAAGTGACGAAATTTGTATATGTATATATACATAAGTATGTATGTACGTAAGTTTCGGCATAATCTAGATCTTTTTGATTTTTTAGGAATCATCTTTTAATTATAGACAAAAACTTCCTCATTATAAAAAGAAGAATTTCAGTTTAAAAGCTGAAGCGAAAATATTTTAAGAGATCCCTATTTTGCGAAATGTTGTTGACAATCGATAATAAAATACTTGAAATTTCAACGATTTTGGTAAATAGTTTCTGGTAGCACTCGCTAACAATGACAAATAGATTCCTTTACCATTTATCTACATGCATACATATCGTTACCTGAAACGCAAAACGCCCTATCTAACAAAAAATTTTATATCGACTTTTTTTTTATCAATTCCTCGGTATTTCATAAAAATAATCGCTACAAACAATAAACCAAAAATCTGAGCGAAAAAAGAACGATTTTATTACATTAGAAAATTCACATTGAACTCCTCAATATTTTCCATTTTAACATGTTTTTCCTCTTTCTGTAAAATTATGCAAATGTTAGTTCGGGCGTTTTGTATTTGATTTTATTTTGTACACGTTAATTGCGAGTTGTTTCCCCAACAAAGGGAGAAACATAATGCCGCCATTACGTTTTTATTTGAAACTAATATATGTACATATGTATGTATGCAAGTATATGTATGAATTTATTTAGTCAGTTTAATCAAAATCCACTTCAATGGAAAAGGCGAGTATGTATGTATGAATGTATGTACATACATTTGTATTTTATTTTACCCACTTTGATATTAATATACCAATATTTCGTCTTTGTCTAAAGATAACAGCAATTGAAATTATTTGACGAAAAGCGATAATAGTGTTTAAAACATTGCAATATACCATTTTTATTATTATTTTTTTTTCATTTGTCAAAGTGTCAGCCTTTATTTTAGATTTGGTATTATGTACCTATAATAATTTCGATTGGATTAATTGCAAAATAACGTCTACAATGTTTTATGACCGCGCCTATTTTAATGATTCTATATCGACGAAATGGTTGCATGTATTTACAAAGTCAATGTTTGTTTTCCAGAGGAAAAATTTTATAAGTCTTTAAGTTTTATCTATAAACTCGTACATACATATATACATAAATATATAGTATTAATTATAAAAAACTTGCGCCCTTGCGCACTGTGCATATACACAGTTTCATAACAGCAACATTGATTTTTAATATAAAAAAATAATTTTATAAATCTCAGTCCAGATTGAAAATGGCTCAGAATATTTTAAGTTTCAAAATAATTTAATATTTTTTTTTGTGTGATAACAGATTTAATGGGTGAATAAATTCCACAAATTTTTTTATTGAAATTTTTATTAAAAAAAAAACATAAATCTGAAATCAATTAAAAAATCTCATAAATGTCAACAAAACTCAAACATTCTATTTTATTACAAATATGTTTGTTTCTATGTTTCAAAATCAAAAAGAAATAAAATTATCTGTACAGTAGAATACCGATAATTTATAACGAAATAATTTTTTCCGAGTTTTTTTCTTATAGAATATGATTGTTCCTTAAAAGGTTGTCAACTTTACTCTTTGTGATATAAAAATATTAAAAAAAAATATTTAATTGCCTTTACTGAAGACTTGAGGAACAAGTGCGGTATGTACATACATATGGGCGATTCCCAGGCGACGAGCGCGACATTCGTATACTTTTAGTTGAGCAAAAAATAAGAAAGAAAGAAAATTTTAAAGCAATAAAGAAGTAGTATATTTAAGAAAAAAATTTGGGCGATATCAATAATATATTAAAGAGATAAAAGCAAATATAAACGAGAAACGGACGCGACAAAAATATAAGTTATTTTTGTGCACTTATAAAAATATATATAATTCAACGAAATTTTATGAGGATATTTCCAATGTGAATGTGGAAATGAAAATGAAAGAAGATCGCTTGTGTGTAGATTTATGAAATATGAAAATTTTGTTTTAAAATGGTAAAGTTCAAATACGGACGTGACAAGGCGGACGCGACATTTTCTTTCCAAGAGAACTAAACAATGTAAATTTGCTAATATTGATTGAACTTTAATTGAAAAGAAATTAAACAATAACAAATACTTATTTATTGCTGGAAAAATTTAATAAATATTGATTTTATGCGACATGAAAGTATACGTGAAAGCAAACTAAAAAAACTTCCGTTATTAGAACTCCGTTCTCCTTTTTTTTGTGATAATCCGTAAGGTTATTGTTAGTAGAAAATTTGTAAATTACAACATAAAAAAATAATACCTATTACTTTAAATAATCGCTAAAAACGCTCAGCTCAATTGCATACTTCGGTAAAAAAATTTTAAAAAATTAAAAATGGTTTTGCATTTATAAAGTATGGACCTTTCAGTTTTATTATTAGAAACAAAAATTTTTTTTGGTTGACCTTTTTCTGGAACTACCCATATGTACATGCTTTAGGGTGATAACTTTTTTGGTATCATTCTCCCAAGGCCTTGCAAGGGTATATTTTACGGGCAATATTATTTTGATAATAAAAAATATTTTTTATTTCAAATTGGCGATAAGAAACTTAATGCACCAAAATCGAATCCTAAAAATGCATTTAATATTTTATTTCTATTTTTTTTAAATATGGTAATTATGTGTATGTATGTATGTATTACGTATGAATAACTACAAATTATGTGGGAAAATTATAAAAAAAGTATTATATAATTTCAGTTAAAAAAACACTATTTTTATTAAAAAACTTCATCGCATATGATGCGTAAACTTTTAACGATCGCGAAAAACTAAAAATGCATTTCTTAATGGCTTTCCATGGTATGATACTTGCAAAAAAAAATGCAAAAAGCTATTATCCTAATGTACATATGTATGTACAGGGTGGGCCAACTTGGACTGACTGATTTGAAATGCTTATAATTTTTGTATTTTTAATTTTTTTTATTTTTGTATTTTTAATTTTTTTTTTTTTTTTTTTGCAGATAATACAGAATTTTATAATGTCATCATACTCAGTGGAAGAACGTGTAAAAATTGTTGAATTTTATTATGTTTCCGGACGATCAATTGTTACAACGCAAAGAAAATACCGTCAGCATTTTAATACTGCAGAGGCTCCCAGTGTAAACATGATAAGAAGCTTAATGACCCGTTTTGAGAATTTGTGTTCAGTGGGTAATGAACTACGAAGAAATGTTGTTCGTTCTGTTCGCACTGAACAAGCTATAGAAGCTGTACTAGAAAGTGTTCACACGTGTCTACTCGTCGACGAGCTACTCAATTGAACATCTCCAGAACATCGGTACGACGTATTCTAAAAGTTGATCTGAAGATGTTTCCATATAAAATTCAATTGGCCCAAGAATTATTATAAGCATTTCAAATCAGTCAGTCCAAGTTGGCCCACCCTGTATATTGAAACCTTCAGCTAGAGTAAAATTAATGAAATCTTTTTAATTTATTTATTTTTCTAGACTTAAGAGAACTGAACATACATGCACGATACATACGTACATATAGACGTGGTTTTATTAGATCCTAATGGGATTATAGCAATTATGAACTGCAAATCTTAAGATAAAAATAAAAATTATTTATTTCATGATGGAAATTTTTCATTAAATTAAAATGGATTATTTAGTGTGATTCATCTGAATAAATTTTTTTAATATTTATATAACCTCAACAACTGAATTGAAGTTATGCGAGCGTATTGTCCACTAAATATTTTCAACTATAACTATAGCCGATTGCAACATAAAACAGCATCTCTACTTCATTTATGGGAAAAACTAAAATACGCTACAACTAAAAATAAAAAGGGACATGCCTATTTTATAACCTGAGTATACTTATACTCAGGCTATGGATATGTGTGGCTGTTTGAAAAAATGATTGTAGCTCGTACAAAATATACATTTTAGTTGTTTTAGTATATGCTGCGTAATATAAAAAAATGGGTATAAACATTGTTGTTAGATTTTTGGACTCTAAACTTTAGAGTTACACGTATTCGTTTTAAAATTAATACTTGTGTTTTTTTTATTTTTAGCTTCCCGCATTCATAATTGTTTGCGACCAGTGTGACCAGATCCTAAAAATTTTTGCAGCTAAATTGACTTCAAAGAAAAATCTAAAAAGTGCTAAAAAAGAATTTAAGAGCTAAAAAATAATGCTGAAATTTAATACTTCTTTTTAAGCAAACATTTTCTTTAAAAGTTTCTTAAACAATAACGAATTATTTATTGAGAGTAAAAAGTATTAAAAAAAACAATAATATTAAGTCACAGAAGGTTCTTAGAAAACATAAGCCTTTTCTCGCTTTTGTTTTGTTTATAAACAATAACGTTAAAAAACTGGGGCTTATAAGAAAAACAGAGCCTTTTTCGTATAACCAAAAACACAGAAAACCCGATATCTCTTCTTTGTCACTCACATGTTACAATAACGTACACATTTTTTCGTTCGCTATATATATACTGAGACTAGGAAAGGGATAATGCTAGTGCTGATCGTGAAATGACAGATTATATAGATAATAGAAAAATCTATGGCCTTTATTATGAGTTGCATTCGATTTTCCATCTTCGCTGGCTATAGAACATCGAAAATCAAATGTTCAATTCATATTATGAGCATCGACAATTTAGCAACGAATTTTCTATCGATCAGAATTTAGCTTTCGATGAAGTATTTCAGTATAAAAATTATTATAAACGGTTGTTTTTTATTCTTAAGTAAAGTTGTTGCGAAATTTCAAAAATCAGTTTGAGTTATATTAACAATAAGGACATTCTTAGACGAATGCTCGTCATAACATCAAATGAGAATTCGTTCGATCAGTACTTTTGACTACAGTCGAAGATCGAAAGTTGCTCACAATAAGGGTCTATAATTGATGTTGATATGACTGTGAGGAAGATTCGGGTAATTGTTATCCTGCTATTACTCATAAATAGGGTTACATATGTATCTATGAAAACATTGTCTATCGGATCCAAAAATGTTTTCTACTCTATTTTAGGCTATAATCAGCCGTATATACATAAATACCTTAAAAATTACAGAAAAAATTAATTTAAAAAAATAGAAAGCGACAACAACACCATACATTGAAAATATCATACCTTGCAACCTAAAAATAATAAGAAAATTGTTTCTTTGATATAAACCAAATAGTATTAGATCTACACGCCAAGTAACGGCGTATTATATCTCTTAATATTTAATCCATCGCGCATAGTGATTAAGTTTCATTAAAATTCGTTTTGCGGTTTTGGAGATTAGAGTAAATGAACACGTCACTTTAGTAATATAAAAGTTACTTGTACCTGTGTTCTTATGTTATAAGAATCAAGAAATATCTAATCTTTCAAAATTAAATTATAAGTAATCAAGTTTTAGAAAGCAAAATTATAATTTAAAAAAAATAACTACATATTTATTTACACAGAAAAATTTTGAAATATCAACTAAATCAATCAATTAAATTTTTAATTGAAAATATTAATTGGTGAATATTTTTTTGTTGTGCACGTACATATCGCTCCTTAGTTGCAACATAGTCATAACTCAGAAAAGTTAGTTTTAGATAAAAGGACTTTAAAAGCTTTCAATTCACATACAACTCAATGAAGTTATTAAAAAATGTTCTTCTCTCAAGAGGTGAGCGTACAAGAAAAATATTTGTATGCAACTCCTTTAGACGATAAAACTCGGTGTGATAAATTATTCTGCATTATTACTCCAAGAACACACCAATATTTATTCTGTTCTCGAGATGCAATCAAAGTAGCCAATACGCGACAATTTCTTAAATTAATTTATTTTTTCGTGTGTTCCAAGTGTTGTCGTAAGTACCGTAAACTTAAACTCACTTTATATGTAATTCTAACTTATTTGAAACGTTAACATAAAACTCTGAGCCAATCTTTACCCATGTAAATATTTAGTTTTTATTCGTTTAAAGGAAAGAAAATTGCATCTGCTTTATATATTTAATGAGCACAAAATAAAGAAAGCAGAGGCAATTTAATTTCTTTTAAACAAATAACCCATTTTCATGCACAAAACAAAACAGAGAAAAAAATTATTTATTAAAAAAAACCATTTGCAAGTAAATCAAAACAGACTAAAAACTACCAAAACAGCTGTTTGTTTCTGTTGCCGCAAGTTGGAACAATCGTGTGACTGGGCCATTTTTTGCCAATCTGCGATAATAAAATTTTTATAAAATGGGAGAATCATGTGACTGCAACGTATTTGATTGGGACAATTTTATTATTGTACACCAATTCAGCACAATAAAAACTGGGCCAGATTGATGTATTTGCGGCAATCGTGTGATCTTACCTTAAGTTACGAATATCCTCGGCGGCTTAGAGTGTAAACCTTCTGAATCCACTTTTTACAACATATGACATATTAATGCCTCTCGAAAGAGAACGACACGCCACATCGACTAACTTAAATATTCCCCCCAATGGAGTCTATTTTTTACTACGGGTGTTGGCAATCCCGGGGCCCCAGCTGGGGTGATGTGGATTTTTCCGTTGACGTACCTTTGGTACATTACCCGTAGAACTTATGTGTTACTACCCAATCTCTGGCAACAGAGCAACGGATGTGCACATATTTATTAAGAGGAAACAGGTCTGTGTTGTCAATCAGGTGCAGCGTCACCTGGAACTTCCCTGAGTTCAAAAGACGATAGAGGTGAAGCCCTTGTGGTGGATCTTCGAGGTATCACCAGATGCTTGTCTCTGGTTCCACGGGTGCCGGTTGCCCGACAGTCGAGCTGCTCTAGGTGTTCGAGTGTATGTAGCGGCCGTCAGGATCCTTTGCTAAAAGGTCGATTTCGTCCTACCCCACGGGGTTAAAGGGATTGTTGGCGGCACAGGCATGCGTCTGACTTTGATGAATGGTTGAGCTGTGCCGGCAATGGTGAGGAATTCTCTTGGAGACCTCGCTGTGAGTATAAGCACTTGTGGCGTGAGAACTTGGAGAATCGTACGTGGTGGCTGTGGTTGCTACCAAAAACGCTGGGAGAATAGTCTTGGCTTCCCAGTGTTAAATCAATGCTAGTGATTGGCGTGACGCGGTCAGCCAAACACTATTCTAGGTGCTGTTGGCAACAAGTTCTCACGCCACAAGTGCTTATACTCACAGCGAGGTCTCCAAGAAAATTCCTCACCATACAACAGAAGCTGCTATGGGCACGGACATAGCAGCAGAGTTTAGATAGCTCAAAGTACCTCAGCAAAGTACAGATATAGTACAAGGATAACTACTATGATCGAAGATTGCAACCTATGTGCCTTGTGGAGTGGGCACATAGTTCATTCTTAAGGGTGCATGGTGGCGATGGTTGGCGTCCTACCTACACCCGGTGTTAATACCACCGTGAGATGAGGCCGTAAAGGCAGGTGCTCACGCAAATCTTGAACACATCTGACTTAAATATTTATTTTAATATGAAACTTAAAATGGCGGAAAAACTTAATGTATTAGGCTAATTTCTAAAGCTACTCGTATGTATTTGTAGAAAATGTTAACAGTATTTTGTCTCTCCTTTAAAATGTGCTGGAAGTGAATTAGCAGACTTACACTCTAAGCCGACAATATGTATTCGGTGTTAAAATAAAGATTCTTTCACAAGCAATTCAACGTTTGTAACGAATTTTAAGTTCTTTCTTTTAGCAAAAGGCTTTCTACTTGAACAGAACATTTCTTTGTTCAGAAATTCGCATTAAAGTGCTCAGAAGGGTTTCTTTATTTAAATAAAACTTCTAGGTGTTCACTTCTTTTGCACGTTTCACTCAGTAAATATTTAGATTTTTTTCAACTTAGAACGCATCACCGTGTCGCTTGTATTTTTTGACACAATTTTTTTTTGCACGCTTTTCTTAGGAACATAGCTACCGTGTAAAAAAGAGTTAAGTGTATATAAGTATGTACAAACAAAAAAGCTTTGTGTACTTACCAGGAGCCGGCTGAGCCGGATACGATGGCTTCTTCATCCACTCATAGTATTGATGGGATTTAAGCGGCGACGAACGATGATTGCCGTTAATTGCCGTGTTATTATGATTGTTATTATTAGAAGTGGGACTATTGTTGTTATTACTCAAATGATGAGTAATATGATGAGGCGATGAAGAGGATGGTGGAGCACCAGGGCTTGAAATTTCACTACCACTAACCGTAATTGGTGGCGAGGGTAAACCTTCAGTGATATGTGGCGGCTGCTGTGCTTGTTCCCCAATACTGCTAGCAGTTTCGTTCAATTGTGTTGTACTACCCGAAGCAGGGCCGGTCGATGTTGTTGAGGTAGAGCTGCCAGACGACGCAGACGGTGTTGAGCTATTAGCTGCATTACCTACTGCTGATCCATTAATCAGTTGATGCTGTTGTAACATTTGACTGTTCTGAGCGAAATTCTCAGCCGATGAGGGAGAGTGCCATTCAGAGGCAGCTGCTGCATTTGAGGCTGAGTGGAACATGGCATGAGGATTATAATACATCTGATGATGGGCAGCATGAGGAGATTCCATATCGCCCAGGTACTGATGATTTGGTGGCGTGTGGTGGTAGTTGGCAGTCCATTGCCAAGGCTGGCCCGCTGAGTACGCCAAATTGGCCGCGCTATGTTTTTGAGGATACGACAGGGTATTATAATATGAAACCATTTTTGTTACAATGTTTTTTTTTTGTTAAGCTTGCGAAAAATTCACAATATTTTGTAGATAATTAAGGTAAGAAACGATGTTTTGTGAATCGTTATTATATTACTCAATAAATATAACACTTTTTAAATTAAATATGTACCTACAGATACATACATACATATGTATATAGCAATTATTCATTAAGTATTTGAGTTAATAATAATCACTTCTTTAATTAATCAGTTATTTTTTATTTTTTTTTTATTTTCTTATGTATATTAAAGAAATGTATTTTGTCATTTGTTTATGTATTTTCGTCTTCCTTTTTATGATCTTTAGTTCTTGCAGTTATAATGTTGACAATTATTTCATGACAGATCAATAGTGTTGATTTGTGATAATTGATGAAATCACACACACTATTTGTTTACTTAACGCGGCACTCACTCCTTAAGTTCTTTAATTTCCATAATCCACTTTGTTGCTACTTTTATTTCTTAATCCCATTTACTTTTTCTTTTTTTAATTTAAGAGTACTTAAACATTTGTTATAATAACATGTGCATTATATTATTGTAGTATTTTGTTTTATATTTATGTTTATAGGCATCTATTGATTGCGACAATTCGATAATGAGAGCGCAAGTGATTATTTTATAGTAGGTATATTATTTTCGATTGCAATTGCTTAATTATGATACAAATTGTTTTAATTAATATATTTCTTTACAACTTTAAGCTTTCCGCCGCAATAAAATAAACTATATGAAATAAAAGCGTTAAAAATACGACTATGACGACGACGTTAGCGTCTTCACTTGTTTGTGTATCATAAAATACTGAAATGAAGAAATTGTTATTATTAACACAGCGTTGCTGTCTGGTATGTATGACGGTGAATTTTATTAGTACACTAAACCGAAATCAGTCTACCGTTGTTAACTTTAGTGTTGTGACTAAAAATGTTGCTACGATAAAAACTCGTAAACGGGTATTAAATAAAACGAATACCAGGCAACAAAAATAATTCTCACATAGTCAAACGTTTATCAAAGAAAACAAAAACACCCACTTAATTTTTTTTATGCCACTGCAAGATAAAAAGAAACAGATAAAGACAATTTTGCGCTGCACTTTCATTCTCTCTTGTGTTAAACCAAATACCTATGTGTGTTAAATTTTATTTGAAATTTAACCCCGTAACTGAAAACTCCGCCTTCTAATTCAAGATGGCCTTTGTTTATGTTGTTATCTCTCTTTTACACTCCCCAGGAAATGGAAGCTATTTATTATTCTCATACTATCATATACCTACCTAGCTCCGGTGATAACTCCTCCCAGCATTAGTTTTGTTTTTCATTAGGGGTTTTTCTATAATCCCATCTGAGCATTAAATGGTTGAGCTTGCTAATACACCTTAGTTTTTACAATTAGTCTAATAGCTAGTAGGTATGTAGTAGGGTAAACTCAATAATACGAAAAATAGGCGTATTATTTGAGTATCGTGCCCAGCGTAATTAATTCAAATATGTACATATATATGTATATTATATAAGATTGTGTTTTTTAAGCTCATTTCATTATATTGCTCTAAGTGATTATGTTTTATTGCACTGGGTTCCTTCTGACCTGGGATGGCTGGCTGGTAATTATTTACTAGGACATTATGTAATTAAAGGTCATAAATTTGTGCATGCGCAAGTATTATTTGCTACACGCTATTTATACTGTATATTTAATGTATATATATATATATATATATTTATATATATGTATGTACATACACATGTGTATATGTGTATATATGTACATATGTACATACATATGGAGGATTCCAAGGCGACGGACGCTACATTCGTACACTTTTAGTTGAGCAAAAACGAGAAATGAATGGAAAGATCCAATATAATTTTTAGTATTTTAAAGCCATGAAGAAGTAGTATATTTAAGAAAAAAATGTTGGGCGATATCAATAACATAGTAAAAAGATAAGCGAGAAACGGGCGCGACAAAAATATAAGTTATTTTTGTGCACTTATAGAAATATACATAATTCAACGAAATTTTATGAAGAATTTTTTATTGTGAATGTGGAAATGAAAATGAAAGAAGTTCGTTTATGTGTAGACTTATGAAATATGAAAATTTTGTTTTAAATGGGTAAATTAAAAATACGGACCCGACAAGGCGGATGCGACAATTTTTTTTCCAAGATAACTAAATGCACTAACTTTGCTAATATTGATTAAAACTTTAATGCAAAAGAAGTTAAACAATAACAAATGCTTAATTACTGCAGAAAAAATTTATAAATATTGATTCTATGCGACGGATGCGACATTAAGGTATACCTAAGTGAAAGCAAACTCAAAAAACTTCTGTTATTAGAACTCCGTAAAGTTATTCTTAGTAGAAAATTTGTAAATTACACCATAAAAATAATATTACCTACATAGGTGTTACTTTAAATAATCGCTATAAAAAAGGCTCAGCAAAAAAATAGGTTTTCTTTATAGTCGGATATTTCGGTAAAAAGTATCAAAAATTAAAAATGCTTTTACATTTCAGTTTTATTATTAAAAACAAAATAAAAATTTTTGGTAAAAAAAAATTTTTTTTTTTGGTTGACTTTTTCCGGAAATACCCATACTCGTATGTACATACATATACATAGTACGCATGCATGTTCACAATTTTTTAAACTAATATGTATGTACATACATATGTATGGATGTATACGAAAATAAAAAGTTATATATTCTTTACCTTAATGAAGGCAAAGTGTTTTCTAAGACTAATTTTGTAATATTTTTATTGACTGGCGTGTTAATCTGTATAAAATATAAAAGTTAGTATTTTTCCGCTCTTTTTTTATTATTTTTTATGTACCAAATTTTGGTATTACCAACCTTTAATATTCCAAAGAGTAAGCAACTTACAGATAGGGCAATAATGTAATTTTTTGTAAATATGTACGTATTTTCGAATTTAAGCTTTAGTTCGACGCCATGCCACAACACTATACGAATAACCATAACCATATGCATCTCTATATAGCAAATGTAATAATCGCTTAAGTCGACTTAAGAAAATTTAGCTTTATTATGCTGTATTATGTCTCAGTTGAAAGTTGCAGTGATTAAAATGCTATATACTCAACGAAAGGATCACATGAAAGTAGAGACATACATTAGAGCCTCTTAAAATCTTACCGGTAGCGTCAAAATATCCGAAAATCACTGATTAGCTTAACTCGATTTATGCGTAGCCTTTTTCAACTGACATTAACACAACGACGCAGAAAGTTGACATAATAAATACTTTTTTGACGAAAACATTTGAGCACCTTCAATAGGTTTGTTCTACATTTCATTAATTAAACCAGTGTTTAAAAAACTTAAGTCGAAGTAGCAAAAGTCGTAAAATTTTTTCCTTTTCGCTGCTTTGGCTTTTTGCAACTGTTTAAAATCAACCAATGCTTTTGCTTGCGCTTGTGAAAATCAGCAACAGTCGCAGTCGAAGTAGAAGCAGCAAACGATGTATGAACAATTGCGCAGCACTTTCAACAGTCGACGATTTAAAAAGTTTGAATTTGATTTGCTGTTGCTTTTAGTTAGTTTCGGTAGTAAAAGCATAAACAGTCTGTATGCTTCTGTAAGTACCAAACAGTCACAGTCGAAGAAGCAAAATCTCTTGCTTCTAGAAGCTTTCTGCAGGTTCATTCAACTAGTTTGTGGTGTTTGTTATGTCTTTGCTGTTGTTTTTGCACATTAGACAAGAGGCAAAAACAAAAACCACTTTACTGCAATTGCTTAAAACTTCTAAAAGCCAGAGTTTTTGCTTCTTCGACTGCATATAGACTGCTTCTGCTTTTACTTGCGATACTAACCAAAAGCAAAAGTAAATCAAATTAAAAACAGAAATAAAACTTAAAAAATAAAATTAAACCGACTTCAAAAATAAGCACTAAAAAGCTAAAACTAATATAGATCTAGTTAAATGAAATATTTTTACATATGTTACCCATAGTGCTGTTTGTTAACCTCCTTCTTTTTTTGAAGTCGGTTAAAAAGCTTAAGAATTTCTTAAACGTGCGATATTTAGTAAGCCACTCTACACAAATACAATATAAGTTGCTTTAGTTTTGACCACCAGTGTATGTATATAAATTTAATTATTATACATATGTAAAATTCTGCTAAAAGTCATTAACGTAATTGACATCTTTTATAAGTAGGTGTGGCTAAATTAACTTTATTTAATATTATAATATTTTAAAAACATGCAGGGTGGAAAGTCCATACATATTTACGTACATATGTATGTATGTATAATAACTTAACTGAGTTCAAACAAACACTGTAGTTGGCCAGGTAGTCAGCCATAGGCGACATAGGTATTCATCTAGAAAATAGTTTGAATTATGTAGAAAATACGTTTATTGAATACAAGTTTCATATCACTAATTAATTGAACTTATAACTTTCTTTGCAATAAGATTTATTCACAAGATAATTAAAATGTGTTTAACTAAACTCCTTATTATGTAATCCGCTAAAGCTAAATCTCTATCGCTAAAAAACTATAAAGTCGAATGTAATTTTTAAACGTGTATTACTAAATCAGGCAATGACTTAAAAATTTAGTTCGCCGAAATTCTAGTGTTTCGGGGCTGATCCCACTTATTATGTAATTCGCTAAAGTTAAAGCTAAATTCGATCGTTAAAATGCTGAACACGTAAAAAATTTAAAATATTTGGCGATTACATAAAACATTAAAATTTTGGCGGATTCAATTTTTAATCCGTCGCATTTGTAGCTAAAAATCAATAAATCGATTTTATTGATTTTAAGCTAGTTATTAATTTTCATACAATTTGTATGGAAATTTTGATCGATAACGAATGCCATAGTTTTCCCCCTTGTCTTGAATAAAATCTGATTGAAAAAAGGCAACACGGAGGACATATGTATATGTGTATGAATGTATGAATGTTGGTAGGGTGAAGTGTAATTCGCACATTATCAAATGCCAACTTCTTCAGAAAGTTTATATAAATAAATAGACTCACTCAATGGTTATAGGTGTGAAATAATGTGCTCCCGGCAATTAATATTGAACAAAAAAAAATTTTTGTGTATTTTCGTTAAAAGAATCAATCAGCTAAAGGAGTTTTCGAATAAATTTGTGCCTTCAATAACATTTGATAAGAAATTTCATTTTCAAAGAAATATTCGAGACTCGATTTCTGATTATATCCCGGTTCTAATGGTCACAGAAGACCAATAAATAAAAATAAATAAAATTCATTTATAATGGCTATAAAATTGTTTCTCAAAGCCTAAAATCGCTCATTTACTTAAACAACGACACAACTCAAGAGTTCCATTATATATGTAAACATAATCGTGAAGTTCCTTGCACAAGATAATGAAAATGTCTCTTGTACATTTCGTTATTCGCTAAATCTCTATCGCTAAAAATCTATAAAGTCGATTTATCGATTTTCGGCTATGAATATAATTTTCAAACGTGTATTACTAAATCAGGCAATGACTTAAAAATGTAATTCGCCGAAATTCTAGCGTTTTATGTCATTGGCGAAAGCTTTAGCTTTGGCGAGTTACAGAATACAAGGCGACCGCATTATTAATGATGCAAAATTAATCCTCATATCGTTGTGTAAAGATTTCATGCAAATATTTTGTTTACTTAACTCTTGAAAGCAAAATAAAATGTTCTTCTTCCATTAAGTTGTGTGTAATTTGAAAACTTCAAACTCTTTCTGGCAAACTGTATATAAGTATATATATAAAGGGTGTATATAAAGAGTGTTTTTTTTTAGAGTGTCACAACTTTGAGTTGGCATCATTGCTTTATTTGAGCACCCATTTAACAGCTGATAGTTGCCTTTTGTTTAGTTAACTTTAAATTTTCATTATGAATCGACTTACACCAGAGCAACGCGTGCAAATTGTTGAAATTTTTAATCAAAATAATTGTTCTATTCGTCAAACTCATCGTGCACTTCTTCCATTCAAAATTTCATTTACCCATGAAGCCATTTCTGGCTGAATGGTTACGTAAATAAGCAGAATTGTCGCATTTGGAGTGAGGAGAATTCACAAGATTTTGACATACTCTCGATCAAGTCACCTTTCAAAAAAAAAAAAAAAAATGACTTAATCAAAATTAAAAATAGTTATAGTAAGTTAACGATATGTACAAAGGAATGTCGTCTTCTTTCTAAAACTAAAGTTTGTTCTTTCTACACTCTATAATTTGAACTTATAATGTGAATGCTTTCGTGTTTTTTTGAAGCAAACAAAAATTAAAATTAGATTAAATGTCTTTAATTTTCCTCATTTGAGGAATTTAATGCTTTGCACAAATGGTTTTGCGAAAGTGAAAATTGCAAAAGAGTTTTTTTCAAACGTTTGTGCTTTTAACTAAAATGAGTTCAAAAACACTTGTAAATATTAACTCTCAATTATTTTAACTTTTTCTCTAGTCCCATGAATTTCAAATTTTCGAAAATCGACTATATATAGTATTATTGGTCTTATTCATAAAAAATATTTTAGGTTTATTACAGGTTTATTTGACAAATTTCCCATAGAAATATGTCAAATAAGCTCTTAATAAACCTGAAATATTTTTTATGAATAAGGCAGTATAAATATACATACATATGTATGTATGTTAGGTATTACATGTTTATGTTTATACACATAAATATGCATGTATGTATGCATATTTATGTGTATAAACATTTCGTCCCCGCTTATTATTTGTAGTTATTTTGTCCGTGACCAATTGAATATTTTAACACAATAACATTGTTTCGAGTCCCTGCTCAAAATGTACAAAAGATTTAAGCAAATTAAATGAAATTTGTTCCTAAGAAATTTCCTACG
Source organism: Nowickia ferox (assembly GCA_936439885.1). Taxonomy (NCBI): domain Eukaryota; kingdom Metazoa; phylum Arthropoda; class Insecta; order Diptera; family Tachinidae; genus Nowickia; species Nowickia ferox. The sequence continues at coordinate 98,534,697 of OW387026.1, read as the reverse complement.
AAAATATGTATGTACGAGTATGTACATCTGTATATACCTACTTATTTACATTAGGGCGTGCCAATTTTTTCGTCGAAAATCGTGTAGCAACATTGAAGTGAGATCAAGTAATATTAAAATTTAAAAATTAAATTTTTTTAACGCATATAATCTATTTTAATTTTTTGATAACATTCTTGTTTTTTGAAAATTTTGCTTGTTTTTATGGTTAAGCGATTGTCTATATGCATTTCGTCCCCGCTTTTTGGAACTCATCAGTAGACTTCAACCCAAAACATTTTAGATTTGACTCTTAATACTATATTGAGAATCACAATATACAAACATAATAAGTTTGAAAGTCTCAAACATCTTTATTCGATGCTTGTTTGTACTATAAACATACGAAGTTTGTTAGCTAAAATCAAAAATGTTTTGGGTTGAAGTCTACGATGAGTTCCAAAAAGCGGGAACGAAATGCATATAGACAATTGCTTATCCATAAAAACAAGCAAAATTTTCAATTTAAATAAATAAAGACTTTATGTCAAATAAATATACTTCGGTATTTCATTCTTGTTTTTTTTATTTAATTTTAATTATTACTAGTCGAACTTCATTTGTTTCTATATTTATGATTTGATCAGGCTAAACTTCTTGGTTTTCGTTAAATTAATTGCCATAATTTCTTTGGTAAGAAATTTTTGCTTGTTTTTAACAGCAACAAAAAATATAAGAAATATATTAAATACAAACTTTAAGTCAAATAAATACTCAGTGAAAAAAATGAAAGTGATTATTAAGGAACTACTTTTCTCTACTTCCAAAGTATCACTTAGTGTGTATTTTTGACTTTTCACGAATCGATTATTAATAGCTGTTACTGTCAATGTCACGAAGCATTAGATTTTTATTTATAAAAAATATATTAATTTAAAAGAAATTTAGAAAAGAAAAAAGGAACAAACGAAAAATCACATTTACTTTACATCATGAACATGATTTCCGATTCACTGAATATGGATCAAAAAGAGAACTTCTTAAGCCTACAGTACACGGCATGTAAAATACCACATATGCATGTGGTTCTGACGTAATTTTGACGTCATCAAGAAGCTACATCTGCACCATGCCGTGTACTAGTAACATATGTACATGTAGATATTCACATGCTTACAGATATGCTGCCTCAGGAAATGTGTTCGATTCGGCTACATGTGCCACACTTGTATTTTGGAGCAAAAATACTATCAAAATTTTAAGGCCTATAGCCACTACTAGTAATTTAAAAAAACGCAACCAACATGCTAAAAATTCCCGTGACTTCATCGCCACATACGCATGTGGCTTTTTACATGCCGTGTACTGTAGGCTTTATAATAACATTCAAATTTGCCCTACTTCTGGATCGCAAGTTCAGGATCTGATTGACTTCCTTGGAAGCTCTTTTTCGCCCTGTATACTTCGGTATTTCTTATGTGAAAATAATTATTTTGTTTCTCATTTTTGCTTTTTAATACTTTTATTGTTACTAAATTAGGGCAATTAATTATAAAAAGGTGCTGAAATATAATACATATATAAAGATATTTGTTTGAAGCGTTTAAACTTAATATGCTTGTATATATATTGTTATTCTCAAGAACGTATTAAGAGTCTTACTACAAATATACGAAGCTTTTCAGCTAATTTCAAAATCTTTTGGGTTGAAATCTATTGTCGTGTTCCAAGAGAGCAAGAACGAAATGCATAGAGACGTTGCTTAATTATAAAACCAAGCAAATTTCCCTAAAAAATATAACAATCTAATACTTCGTCTTTTGTTTAAAAACAAGAAGAAATTTTGCTTGTTGATGATATATAGACTTCAGCCAAAAAGTTCTTGAAAAAAGCTAAAAAAAAAAGTTTATATGTTTGTAGAAAAACTCGTAAAATGTTATTGAGAATTACAACAAAAATTTTTATTTCCCTCATTATCGCTCAAGTATTCGAAAATTATTTAATACTTATTGGCCTGTACGAACAACAAAATATGAACAACATTTGTTCGAACAATTTCATACTCGAAGAATTTGATAACACTAAATTTGACTCGCCCTAATGCACATACATATGTACATACACATGATTACATACATACACATTTTACTAAACGCGGCATAAACTGAACTTCCTTATGCGTTTCTAACTACATATAATATGTATGTACTCGTATATTGCCCTTATATTACTAGTAATGATTTCTAAGTAATTGTCCTTGTAAAATTCCATCATGACCTGAGTAAGACCGATAATAGAACGAACCTCAAACGATATTAGTACAAAACAAATCTAAAAAAAAGTACGGTAGTAAGTTCAATTTTGGAAAAACATTTGGCACGGTTTATGGTAAAACAGCGAAATTAAAGCGAAATTTAGACGGTTTCGTTTGTGATTTTTTAACAGAGTTTTTGTTTTATCTACTATTGTCACCTACCTGCAATACCTAAAAAGGTGCAATGCACCCAGTTACTGGAAATTTAATTTTTTTAGACGCACCTAAACGTGCAACAAGAATATCAAACAAACGAAACTTTGTTTGAGTAGCCTGTTTAGGCGACAGTGTTAGAAGGCCGTTTTGTTTTGGTGTTCTTTTAATAGCATGTCATAAAATGACCATCTAAACTGTCCTGCCTGGTACATATTAAACGTAGATCATGCTTTCGCTTTTGAGTTGCCATTATTTGCTCTTCATATTTATGACAGCTGTTTTACAAACTGTCATAAATGTATTTATTTTCTTTAGTAATCAAATATTAGCTATTCCATTTGCAGAAAAAGGGGTTTATCCTCATTATTATTTTTACTTACTGCTTAGTGTGTGTTTTTAATGTAATACGTATTTAAATATGTGTGTCTGTATAATTTCTAAGCTCGCGTTTACCTTAATACATTCCATTGTGACTATAATATTTTTATTGTTTTACCGCATTTGATGTAATTGTCTTTGCTCTTATTATAGCCCTCAAAATAATAAACTAATACATATTAGTAAATATTGCAATAACTAATATGAGACCTGTAGCTTCATTCATTATCCTTTACATTTAGACTTTTAAAATGATTTACTTAAGTAACGATTATTTGACATATACCTACCTACATATCATAACTCAAAAAAAAAACTAGTTTGCCAAAAAACGAGTTTGAAGTATTCAATTTACACACAAACTTAATGGAAAAAGAACATTTTATTTTGCTTTCAAGAGTTGAGTAAACAAGATATTTGTATGAAATTTTAACACAATATGAAGAACGATATGAGGATTAATTCAGCGTCATTAAAGTACATACATATGTATATTAGGCGTAATTTGAAAGCTTATAAGGTCAAGTATTTTTGAGATTTTTTTCAGATTTTTCGGAAGAGGTTTAGGGGTCTCACAAGTCGAATTTTTGCCAAAAATCGAGTTTGCCCGCATTTTTGTGTTTTCTTCATAACTTGAACCATTAGCTCGACTATCTTCACTTTTGAGGAAACAATTTAAAAGAAAACTGTGCAAGCTTTATTTTTGTGTGCAAAAATTATAAGTTTTGCAATGAATTTGCTCATTTCCATACATTTTGTAAATAATGCTTTATAACTAATTTTTATAAAATTTAAAAAAACTAATGATGTAGTTTAAAAAGTTAATTAATTCTTAATAATTTGAATACAACAATTTTTAAATTTGCTTTTACCATTTCTGGGTTATACCCGTTTTTAGCTTTGTACCCAACTTAATTTTATACCCTACAAATCATTTATTGGGGTTCTTACGATGTACATAGTTCTATGCCCTTTAAACGCTGCGTTGCGTTTTACAAAATTTGGCCCTTATTGTTATTTATTTCATTCTTACACTCGTATTCTAAGCTCTGTGATAAAATAATAATTATAACAAATGACAATTTTTACATTGTTTAATATATAAAAATTGTCATTTGTTATAATTTTGTTATTTGTCACAAAGTTCAGAAAAAATAACCAAAGAATAAGTCCGCATCTTCAGGAAAAATCGCTGTCAAATTAACAAAGCCCATAATAAAAGCTACGACAGTAACTTCAAATGCTCTTTAATTTTTGTTTTATTTTCTCTTGGGCTTATTTTTCTTTGTGGTTTTGTTTACAAAATGTATGAAATTTATTGAAAGTATAGTATATATGTGAGAGCATAAGAAAGAAGCTGTCAAAATAAAATAGATTTCATCTCTCGACTGCTTTCTGGGTCAGCTTTTTTGTGTAAATTTGTATGGATCATCAAAATCGGTCGGTTTATATAGTGCCATATACATAAGTACATAATACATAGGCTGATAAGCACAATACCTTTTTTGCGTCGCACAGTCGAGTCGAGTCGGCTCAGAACAGTTTTTGTACAGAAGCCATGTTTACATATCGAGATAGTGCTTTGACATAAGGGGAGAAAAGCTGCATTTTGTTCAAATAATGGGGGCTCAAATAATGGTGTATAGGAAATATTGTTTTTCAGTTGCTGGAAGAAAAGTGACGATTTTACCGAGGTAACTGACTTTGAGAGCCTGGCGCCGCACCAAACGTGCTCCGATTAGCCTTAAACTTTCCAGATTTTTTTAATCTCAAAATTAAAAATTTATTTTCGATGCGAATGAAAACTACTCACAAGTTACAGACATCAGGTAATGACTTTAAAATTTGTTTTTGCAAAATGTTGGCAGTTTTTGGCAATATATACATATTAGTGATGCACAAATATTCGTATTCGAATTGCCGAATATTCATTGCCATTTTTTCCAAAAAAAATTAAATAAATAAAAGCATAAATCCTAAATGAAATTAAAATATAAATGGCTAAAAATATTAGTTTGTACGAATCCACTAAATTTTTAATAGAAAGTTGTGCTCAGTATCATTTTCAAATATTATTTAATGACGATCATTAAAATTTTGGCTAGTTTTTATTGACTTTAAAGTACGCCAACAGGAGTATGAAGTAATTTTTCATAAGAATTTTTTCATATTTCATATTGCAGGCGAAAATAGAACCACAGTTTAATGTCTGTAAATTTCACATATAATATTCGTATTCATATTCGTATTCGCGAATATCGTTTCAAATATTCGTATTCGCCAATATCAAAAATTGACATTCGTTACGTCCCCAATACATATGTATGTATGTACATAGTATGTAGTATGTAATACATACTATATATACATGTTTATGTATGTAAAACACGCTACAAATGTTATAGCACATATTCAATTATTCATCACGGCTTATTACTGTTATACAATCCGTTTTAAGTAAATTTAAAATTTAACCGAAATAAATAGTAATTGGGACAAACATACACAGGGTAACCACAAAACAATAATTCCTGAAGGTTGCATATGTGATTAAAAATGGTTGCTGTATCAGCTCAACTTTTCCTTTACAAAAACAAATCAAGCCGTCAGTTTTGTGTGTACTAAATAAAAGCTGTTATTAGGTATAACCCCGTACTTTCTTTTTCGAAATGAAAAAAATTGACGATGCATCTATATCGCTCCATATGAAAAATGTGCTAAATATCGGCCATGTCACAGAGCTCAATTCCGTTCGGAATCGGAATTCAATCCATCCCATTTTTGTAGGATATGGTGTCTAAAAAAGAAAACTAAAATACGGAAATTTTGTCAGGTGAATCGAAACTGTTGACGGCGCTGGTATTTTGGGGTATGATCCGGCTAGGGCTATAAATTTTGAGGTGGATTCAATTCCGTTTTCGAACGGAATTGAACTCTGTGACATGGCCGTATATTACATTGAACGTTTCGATATGAAAAAGCACGATTAATAATTTTATATGAAAAATGGACGATACTATCACGATTACTTTTTCAATATGAAAAGTGAGCGATGTATATATGTAAAAAATTGACGATGTATAGCATGTTTAGTTTTTCGATGTGAAAAATAGGCGATATATATATATTTTAGCAGGATAAATTTTTTGCACTAAAAAGGGACGATGTACAGTGCATTTAATTTATAGCATAAAAAATTAACGATATATCTTAATTTTTTGCACATAAGATCAGCGATGTATAGTCCATTATATTTTTTGCATGAAATAATTTTTTGTGTGAAAAATGGACAATATATAGATCATTTAATTTTTTTAAATAATTTTTTGTATGAAAAAATAAACGATGTATAGTCCATTTAATATTATGCATGAAAAATATTTTGAGTGAAAAATGGACAAAGTATAGTCTATTTATTTTTTGCATTAAAAGTAGACGATGTATATCCCATTATATTTTGTGCATGAAAAATGGACGATATATAGCCCATTTAATTATTTTAAATAATTTTTTGTATGAAAAAATTGACGATGTATAGTAGATAATATATTTTTTCCATGAAAAATGGACGATGTATGGTCCATTTATTTTTTGCATGAAAAATAGTCCATTATATTTTTTGCATGAAATAATTTTTTGTATGAAAAATGGACGATACATAGTCCATTTAATTTTTTTAAAAAATTCTTTTATATGAAAATTGGACGATATATAGTCCATTTAATTTTTTTAAGTAATTTTTTGTATGAAAAATAGACGATGTATATTCCATTATATTTTTTGTATAAAATAATTTTTTTTATCAAAAATAGACGATGTATATAGTACAATTAATTTTTTTAAATAATTTTTTGTATGAAAAATGGGCGATGTATAGTACATTTATTTTTTGCATTAAAAATGGACGATGTATATTCCATTTAATTTTTTGCTTGAAAAATAGACGATGTATATAGTCCATTTAATTTTTTGCATGAAAAATAGACGATGTATCGCCCATTTAATTTTTTCATGAAAAATAGACGATGTATAGTCCATTTAATTTTTTCCATGAAATATGGACTGTATAGTCCATTTAATTTTTTGCATGAAAAATATTTTGCATAAAAAATGGACGATGTATAGTCCATTATATTTTTTGTATGAAATAATTTTGTGCGTGAAAAATGGACGATACATAGCCCATTTAATTTTTTAAAATAATTTTTTGTATGAACAAATGGACGATGTATAGTCCATTTTATATTTGCATGAAAAATAGACGATGTATAGTCCATTTAATTTTTTAAAATAATTTTTTATATGAAAAAATGGACAATGTCTAGTCCATTATATTGTTTGCATTAAAAATGGACGATGTATATTCCATTTAATTTTTTGCTTGAAAAATAGACGATGTATATAGTCCATTTAATTTTTTGCATGAAAAATAGACGATGTATCGCCCATTTAATTTTTTCATGAAAAATAGACGATGTATAGTCCATTTAATTTTTTGCATGAAAAATATTTTGAGTGAAAAATGGACAATGTATAGTCCATTTATTTTTTGCATTACAAATGGACGATTTATATTCCATTCAATGTTTTGCATGAAAAATATTTTGAGTGAAAAATGGACAATGTATAATCCATTTATTTTTTGCATGAAAAATATTTTGAGTGAAAAATGGACAATGTATAGTCCATTTATTTTTTGGTTAAAAATGGACGATGTATAGTCCATTTAATTTTTTGCTTGAAAAATAGACGATTTATATATGTCCATTTAATTTTTTGCATGAAAACTGGAGGATGTATAGTCCATTTAATTTTTTGCATGAAATAATTTTTTGTATGAAAAATGGACGATGATAGTCCATTTAATATTTTGCATGAAAAATAGACGATGTATAATAGTCCATTTAACATTTGGCATGAAAATTTGACGATGTATAGTCCATTTAATTTTTTCCTTGAAAAATAGACGATGTATAGTCCATTTAATTTTTTGCATGAAAGATATTTTGAGTGAAAAATGGACAATGTATAGTCCATTTATTTTTTGCATTACAAATGGACGATGTATATTCCATTCAATGTTTTGCATGAAAAATATTTTGAGTGAAAAATGGACAATGTATAATCCATTTATTTTTTGCATGAAAAATATTTTGAGTGAAAAATGGACAATGTATAGTCCATTTATTTTTTGGTTAAAAATGGACGATGTATAGTCCATTATATTTTTTGCATGAAATAATTTTTTGTATGAAAAATGGACGATATATAGCCCATTTAATTTTTTGCATGAAAAATATTTTGAGTGAAAAATGGACAATGTATAGTCAATTTATTTTTTGCTTAAAAATGGACGATGTATATATAATCCATTATATTTTTTGCATGAAATAATATTTTGCATGAAAAATATACGATGTATATTTAATTTAATTTTTTCCTTAAAAATGGACGATGTATAGTCTATTATATTTTTTCCATGAAATAATTTTTTGTATGAAAAATGGACGATGTATAGTCCATTTAATATTTTGCATGAAAAATGGACGATGATAGTCCATTTAATATTTTGCATGATAAATAGACGAAGTATAGTCCATTTAATTTTTTGCATGAAAAATAGATGAAGTATAGTCCATTTAATATTTTACATGAAAATAATTTTTAATGTGAAAAATAGACAATGTCTTATAGTCCATTTATTTTTTGCATTAAAAATGGACGATGTACATTCCATTCAATGTTTTGCATGAAAAATATTTTGAGTGAAAAAATTTTTTTATATTTTTTTTTTCATATATTCATTTATTGTATCTTCAAAAATGAACTAACAATAAGTAATCAAATCTTAAATCTAAATATAATTATTAGGCCCGACAAGTGTCGGACATAAACTTAGTGATAGTTATAAATAAGACATAAGTAGTGATAATCAAAAAGGAAAAAAAAAATAAAAATAAACGTATTTTCAAGAAGTCCCATCTGGAGTGTTGAGATTAAGAGCCCTTGTGTCCCTCTTTTTTAAGCGGATATGTCCAGTAAAGTTCAAGATATTACGAGCGAGCGGATTAGGATGTGTCTTGAGTTTTGTTAAATATTTGCCTGCGTATTTTGCAATTTCTTCAGTCACTAGTGGCATATTTAAATCGCGATGTATATTTGAATTTTTCATGTACCATGGAGCCGATGTTATCAAATGTAAAATTTTGTTTTGCCTTCGTTGCATTTTCTCAATACTTGAAGCTGAAGCAGTGCCCCATAGCTGAATTCCATAGCACCATACTGGCTTCAAAAGCGACTTGTATATCAAAAGTTTGCAGTCTAGGCTGAGTGTTGAATTTCTGCCAATTAACCAATATATTTGGGTTAATTTAAGTTTCATTTGAGTTAACTTAGAGTCAATGTGATACTTCCATGTAAGCCTTCGATCAAGGTGTATGCCAAGAAAGTTGAGGAATACTTTGATTGTTGATTCGAATGGGAGAGCAAGTATCTCTTCTCAGGGTAAATGTTAAGTGGACACATTTTTGTTCATTTACTTTAATTCTCCATAAGTTCAACCATATTTCAAGCTGGGTAATGTGTTCTTGGAGATTGCGGGATGCCTCATCAGGGTTTTTGTGTATACTCATACAGGCTGTATCATCGGCAAATGTAGAAGTTATTCCTCAGGCATATCACAAGTATATATTAGATACAAGACTGGCCCCAGAATACTGCCCTGTGGCACACCGGAAGATATAGATTCGGGCACACTCGTGAACTCTCCTTCCACAACAGTGAACTTCCTATCAATAATATAACTTTCCAAAAGCTTTTGTATGTTTATTTGTAGGTACGTCTTCAATTTTAATACTAGGTCTTTGTGCCATACTTTATCAAATGCCTGAGAAACATCAAGAAAGAGAGCAGAACAATACTTCTTTTCTTCAAATGTTCTTCTTACAACTTGGACCGACCAATTATGCGTTTGTTTAATGGTGCTATGCTGACTTTTAAAACCAAATTGATGGTCCGGGATGCACCCATTATCATCTAAAATTTTGGACAATTTAGTCATGAGCAGCTTTTCGAAAAGCTTTGAGATTGTTGATAGTAAGCTTATAGGCCTATATGACTCAGCCTTGGTAAGATCTTTGCCCGGCTTTGGAATCATTTTTATTTTGGCAAGTTTCCAGTTATTTGGAAAATACTGCATTCGTAAAATAGCATTAAAAGTAAATAGCAAGATTCTTATTGCAATATGAGGCAAGTTCATCAGCATCCTGTTACTAATGCCATCAATACCTGGAGCTTTCTTCGGGTCGAGTTCAGCAATTATTTTTTGTAGTTCACGCAACTCAAACCTTAAGGGACGAGGGGGTAGAGAAACTACACTTGGTAATTCGGCAGCACCCGTACATGAATTGGGAGTAAATACAGATTTTAAATGCTCAGAAAATAAATTACCTTTCTCACTATCGCTTCTCGCCCAGCCTCCGGTCGAAGTACGCAGTGGTGATTTAAGGTCAACGGGTCTTTTAAGATTTCTAGTAGCGCGCCATAAAGAGTAATTAGATGCTGACGTTACATCAAGACCTTCTAAATACTTTTCCAGTAGTGCAGTTTTTTCCGACGATAGCAGCTCTTTGAGTCGTTTAGTACATTCTTTAAGTCTGATTTTATTTAGGGGTGATCTGTGTTGTTGCCATTCTCTTCCAGCTCTCCTTTTTCGCATACAAGACTTTCAATTTCCGTAGAATAAATTCTATTAAAGCCAGTCTGCGGATAGGGGGTAGTGGCATGTTCAGCAGCCTGTTTAATATTTTCGTTAAGATTGGCAATGTTAAATTCAATATCATCAGATGATCTTAGCTGAATGTTTTCTACGCAGTGACTACTAAGATATTTTTTGAATCCTAGCCAGTTGATCCCATTAATCATTTTCACATATGAGTTAGTTAAATCATTCCTTAGTGGGTTGAAAATTGTAACTATTGTGGGAGAGTGCTCGGAGGACAGATCTAGAGAGGCCTCTATGTGAATTAAGTCTCTATGAATATTTTTCGTAACGCCAAAATCTATAACATCTGGAATTTTTCTTGCGTCAGTAGGCCAGTAAGTAGGCTCCCCGCTCGAAATGACATCTAAGCCTATTTTTGAAATTGTATTAAACAACGCTCGACCTCTAGGTGTAACAAGACGCGAGCCCCAGTACGTATGTTTTGCATTGTAGTCACCAGCTGCCAGGAAACAAGATCCAAGCGATTTGTAGAACTTCTCATACTGATCTTCGGTAACTGAAAATCTGGGAGTTGAGTAAATTGATGATATCACGAAATTCTCACAAAAATTGTCTACGAAAATATTCGTTGCTTGCATATATTCTTCAGTAACGTTGTCAAGGACATAGTGCTTGAGTCTTGACTTAATTAGAATTGCTGATCCACCGCATGCTCTCCCTCTAGGGTCCTTTGTATCATATAAAGTGTAACCATTTATTTTAAATAAGCTTCTTGAGGTCAAATGAGTCTCAGAAACCAACATTATAGGTATAAATATTTTTTCCCATGAGGAAGTGCTCAAGTTCATTTTTATGTTGGCGAATGCCGTTTGCGTTCCAGAAACATATTTTTAACGTGTTCATGATTTGTTAACTAATGCTTGAAGCAGTGTATTCTGCATTCGCAGCATTTCTTGCATCATATTAGTCATATTTGTAGTAAAGTTGTTTATAGTTAGCACCAGATTCTCAATAGTAGCTTCAAGGCGACTAAAGTTAAAGCTTGAGTTTGCTTTTGTTGAATTATTTGGCGGTGGAACATTTTGTGTGCGAATAGAACTAGTCTTAGCAACATCAGCATACGATATACGTGAAGTAAATGGTTGGCTCATTTGAGCAAAAGTGGCGGAGTTCGCGTTTACTGGTTGAGCTGGAGTTAATTTGGGTTTTTGACCCATAGCCTGCTTAACGAAAGAATATACAGGACTTCCTCTGTAGTTAGCGGTGTGATTACCTCCATAATTACTGCATTTTTTTTCTGATTGATCTTTTGGCTTAGTACAGCTAGCAGTACCATGCAATTCACCGCAGATAGCACAAACTGTAAGTAATTTGCAGTAAGTTTTTGTATGGCCATATTCTTGGCAATTATGGCACTGTGCGGGACCTGAACGCTTACGTGGCTCTTCAACTGTGATTTTTCGGTGTAAGAGATACTTTACGCTATAAATTGGATGGGTTTCATTTTTTTTTAAATTTTATGTCATTCGGCTCCAGTTAGACCCGAAATAGGGGTTGGAGGACCTTTTCTCTGTTAATTATGTTGGTAACATTTTTTACCTTAAATCCTTGGTCGACAAGTGCACATTTTACTTCTTCGGGCTCAACATATGAATCTATGCCCTTTAATACTATCTGTAGGCCTTTAGCACTCTTAAGTTGCTATGTGTAAAAATTTGTTTCATTTTTTTCGAATTCACTAACAATTTTTCGAAAATCTTTTTCATCATATATTTGGATTTTAGTTTCATCAATATTACATCGTTTAATTGGAACGAAGTGAAAAGTATTTTCTCCAATGGTCGACAGTAGTTTTTTGTAGAAGCGCATTAGAATTTTTTTCTCTCAAATAAATAGGTGGTGGCTTAAAAGACTTTTGCGATGATGTAGCGGGCTTGTCGTTTTTGTCTTGCAATAATGAAAAACGATTTTGAAGATGCACTGTTATCCCTAGACATCTTTGGAGCTGATGAAATTTTAGAAGAATTTGGGCTTCGCCCACGCTTTACCACGGTTATATATCTGTCCATTCCTACTTGTACATTTGGTTTTGAGTTACTGTTGTCTGTAGTGATAACTTGGTTTAGTGATGAACACGAGCCCGGAGCGGATGATATCGCTGACTTGAATGAAGAAGTACTAGGCAATTGTAATGTTAACGAATCACTAGTTGGCATTGGACAAAGCGAGTGAAAAATGAACAATGTATAATCCATTTATTTTTTGCATTAAAAATGGACGATGTATAGTCCATTTAATATTTTGTATTAAAAATATTTTGCATTTAATTTTTTGCATGAAAAATGGACGATGTCTAGTCCATTTAATTTTTTCCATGAAAAATGGACGTTGTATAGTCCAATTAAATTTTTGCATGAAAAATGGACGATGTCTAGTCCATTTAATTTTTTCCATGAAAAATGGACGATGTATAGTCCATTTAATTTTTTAAAATAATTTTTTGTTTAAAAAATGGACGATATTCATGTAATTTTTTTAAATAATTTTTTATAGACGATGTATAGTCCATTTAATTTTTTGCATGAAAAATGGAAGATGTATAGTCTATTTAATATTTTCCATGAAAAATGGTCAATGTATAGTCCATTTATTTTTTGCATTAAAAATAGTCGATATATAGCCCATTTATTTTTTGCATGAAATAATTTTTTGTGTGAAAAATGTGCGATATAAAACCCATTTAATTTTTTTAAATAATTTTTTTTATGAAAAATGGATGTTGTAAGGTCCATTTAATTTTTTGAACGAAAAATGGACGATGATAGTTTAATATTTTGTACGAAAAATAGACGATGTATGGTCCATTTAGTTTTTTGCATGAAAAATAGAAGATGTATAGTCCATTTAATATTTTGCATGAAAAATGGACAATGTATAGCTCATTTAATATTTTGCATGAAAAATATTTCGAGTGAAAAATGGACAATGTATAGTCCATTTATTTTTTGCATTAAAAATGGACGATGTATAGTCCATTTAATGTTTTGCATGAAAAATGGACAATGTATAGTCCATTTAATTTTTTGCATGAAAAATGGACAAAATATAGACAATTTAATATTTTGCATGAAGAATGGAAGATGTATAGTCCATTTAATATTTTGCATGAAAAATGGTCAATGTATAGTGCATTTATTTTTTGCATTAAAAATAGTCGATGTATAGTCCATTTATTTTTTGCATGAAATAATTTTTTGTATGAAAAATGTGCGATACATAGTCCATTTAATTTTTTTAAATAATTTTTTGTATGTAAAATGGACGATGTATAGTCCATCTAATGTTTTGCATGAAAAATATTTTGAGTGAAAAATGGACAATGTATAGTTCATTTATTTTTTGGTTAAAATTCGACGATGTATAGTCCATTTTTTTTTTGCATGAAATAATTTTTTGCATAAAATATGGACGATGTATATTTAATTTTTATATTTAATTTTTCGCACGAAAAATTAACGATGTATAGTCCATTTATTTTTTGCATTAAAAATAGAAGATGTATAGTCCATTTAATATTTTGCATGAAAAATGGACAATGTATAGTCCATTTAATATTTTGCATAAAAAATGGACGATGTATAGTCAATCTAATTTTTTGCATGAAAAATGGACGATGTGTAGTCCATTTAATTTTTTTAAATAATTTTTTGTATGAAAAAATGCACGATGTATATTTATTTAATTTTTTGCATGAAATTTGGACAATGTATAGTCCATTTATTTTTTTCCATGATATAATTTTTTGCATGAAAAATGGACGATGATAGTCAGTTTAATATTTTGCATGAAAAATATTTTGAGTGAAAAATGGACAATGTATAGTCCATTTATTTTTTGCATTAAAAATAGTCGATGTATAGCCCATTATATTTTTTGCATGAAATAATTTTTTGTATGAAAAATGGACGATATATAGCCCATTTAATTTTTTTAAATATTGTTTTGTATGAAAAATAGACGATGTATAAATGTTAGATGTATAGTCCATTTAATATTTTGCATGGAAAATAAACGATGTATAGTCCATTTAATTTTTTGCATGAAAAATGGACGATGTATAGTCCATATAATATTTTGCATGAAAAATATACGATGTATAGTTCATATAATTTTTTGTATGAAAAATAGATGATATATAGTCCATTTAATTTTTTGCATGCAAAATGGACGTTGTATATTCCATTTAATTTTTTTAAATAATTTTTTGTAAGAAAAATAGACGATGTATAGTTTAATATTTTGTACGAAAAATAGACGATGTATAGTCCATTTAATTTGTTGCATGAAAAATAAACGATATATATCTATTTAATTTTTTGCATGAAATTTGGACAATGTATAGTCCATTTATTTTTTTGCATGAAATAATTTTTTGTATTAAAAATGGACGATTTATAGTCCATTTAATGTTTTGCATGAAAAATGGACGATGTATAGTCAATTTAAGATTTTGCATAAAAAATGGACGATGAATAGTCCATTTAAGATTTTGCATGAAAAATGGACGATGTATAGTCAATTTAAGATTTTGCATGAAAAATTGACGATATATAGTCCACTTATTTTTTGCATTAAAAATAGACGATGTATAGTCCATTATATTTTTTGCATGAAATACTTTTTTTATGAAAAATGGGCGATACATAGTCCATTTAATTTTTTTAAATAATTTTTTGTATGAAAAAATGAACGATGTATAGTCCATTTAATTTTTTGCAAGAATAATGGACGATGTATAGTCCATTTAATTTTTTAAAATAATTTTTAGTATGAAAAATTGACAATGTATAGTCCATTTGATATTTTGCATGAAAAATATTTTGAGTGAAAAATGGACAATGTATAAACCATTTATTTTTTGCATTAAAAATATACGATGTATAGTCTGTTATATTTTTTACATGAAATAATTTTTTTATGAAAAATGGACAATACATAGTCCATTTAATTTTTTAAAATAATTTTATGTATGAAAAAATGGGTGACGTATAGTCCATTTATTTTGCATGAAAAATGGACGATGAATAGTTCATTTAAGATTTTGCATGAAAAATGGGCGATATCTAGCCCATTTACTTTTTTTTAAATAATTTTTTGCATAAAAACTAGACGATGTATCGTCCATTTAATATTTTGCATGAAAAATGGACGATGTATAGTCAATTTAAGATTTTGCATGAAAAATGGACTATGTATAGTCCACTTATTTTTTGCATTTAAAATAGACGATGTATAGTCCATTATATTTTTTGCATGAAATACTTTTTTTATGAAAAATGGACGATACATAGTCCATTTAATTTTTTTAAATATTTTTTTGTATGAAAAATAGACGATGAATATAGTCCATTTAAATTTTTTGCATGAAAAATGGAAGATGTATAGTCCATTTAATATTTTGCATGAAAAATGGACGATGTATAGTCCGTTTATTATTTTGCATGAACAATGGACGATGTATAGTCCACTTATTTTTTGCATTAAAAATAGACGATGTATAGTCAATCTAATTTTTTGCATGAAAAATGGACGCTGTATAGTCCATTTAATATTTTACATGAAAAATAAACGATGTATAGTCCATTTAATTTTTTGCATGAAAAATGGACGATGTGTAGTCCATTTAATATTTTGCATGAAAAATGGACGATGTATAGTCCGTTTATTATTTTGCATGAACAATGGACGATGTATAGTCCACTTATTTTTTGCATTAAAAATAGACGATGTATAGTCCATTTATTTTTTGCATTAAAAATAGACGATATATAGTCCATTTAATTTTTTGCATGAAAAATGGACGATGTATAGTCCATTTATTATTTGCATGAAAAATGGACGATGTATAGTCCATTATATTTTTTGCATTAAAAATAGACGGTTTATAGTCCATTATATTTTTTGCATGAAATACTTTTTTTATGAAAAATGGACGATATATAGCCCATTTAATTTTTTAAAATAATTTTTTGTATGAACAAATGGACGATGTATAGTCCGTTTATTTTTTTGCATGAAAAATGGACGATGTATAGTCCATTTATTTTTTGCATTAAAAATAGACGATATATAGTCCATTTAATTTTTTGCATGAAAAATGGACGATGTATAGTCCATTTAATTTTTTGCATGAAAAATGGACGATGTATAGTCCACTTCATTTTTTTAAATAATTTTTTCCATGAAAAATGGACGATGTATAGTCCATTTAATTTTTTCCATGAAAAATGGACGATGATACTTTAATATTTTGTACGAAAAATGTACAATGTATAGTCCATTTATTTTTTGCATTAAAAATAGACGATGCATAGTCCATTATATTTTTTACATGAAATAATTTTTTTATGAAAAATGGACGATACATAGTCCATTTAATTTTTTTAAATAATTTTTTGTATGAAAAAACGGGCGATGTATAGTCCATTTAATTTTTAGCATTAAAAATAGACGATGTATAGTCCATTTAATTTTTTGCATGAAAAATGGACGATGTATAGTCCACTTCATTTTTTTAAATAATTTTTTCCATGAAAAATGGACAATGTATAGTCCATTTATTTTTTGCATGAAAAATGGACGATGTATAGTCCATTTAATTTTTTTAAATAATTTTTTGTATGAAAAATGGACGATGTATAGTCCATTTAGTTTTTTGCATTAAAAATGGATGATGTATAGTCCATTTAATATTTTGCATGAAAAATATTTTGAGTAAAAAATGGACAATGTATAGTTCATTTATTTTTTGCATTAAAAATAGTCCATTGTATTTTTTGCATGAAATAATTTTTTGTATGAAAAATGGACGATGGATGGACGAAATATTTTTTGTATGAAAAATGGACGATACGTAGTCCATTTAATTTTTTAAAATAATTTTTTGTATGAAAAAATGCACGATGTATAGTCCATTTAATTTTTAGCAAGAATAATGGACGATGTATAGTCCATTTAATTTTTTTAAATAATTTTTAGTATGAAAAATGGACGATGTATAGTCCATTTAGCCTTTTGCATGAAAAATGGGCGATGTATAGTCCATTTAATATTTTGTATGAAAAATATTTTGAGTAAAAAATGGACAATGTATAGTCCATTTATTTTTTGCATTAAAAATACTCGATGTATAGCCCATTGTATTTTTTACATGAAAATATTTTTTGTATGAAAAATGGACAATGTATAGTCCATTTATTTTTTGCATTAAAAATAGACGATGTATCGCCCATTTAATATTTTGCATGAAAAATGGACGATGAATAGTCCATTTAAGATTTTGCATGAAAAATGGACGATATATAGCCCATTTAATTTTTTTAAATAATTTTTTGCATGAAAAATAGACGATGTATAGCCCATTGTATTCTTTGCATGAAATAATTTTTTGTATGAAAAATGGACGATATATAGCCCATTTAATTTTTTTAAATATTTTTTGTATGAAAAATAGACGATGTATAGTCCATTTAATTATTTTCCATGAAAAATGGACGATGTATAGTCCATTTATTTTTTGCATTAAAAATAGTCGATGTATAGCCCTTTGTATTCTTTGCATGAAATAATTTTTTGTATGAAAAATGGACGATATATAGCCCATTTAATTTTTTTAAATATTTTTTGTATGAAAAATAGACGATCTATAGTCCATTTAATTATTTTCCATGAAAAATGGACGATGTATAGTCCATTTATTTTTTGCATTAAAAATAGACGATGTATAGTCTATTATATTTTTTTTATGAAAAATAGACGATATATATAGTTCATTTAATTTTTTAAAATAATTTTTGGTATGAAAAAATGGACGATGTATATATAGTCCATTTAATTTTTTGAACGAAAAATGGACGCTGTATAGTCCATTTATTTTTTGCATTAAAAATAGACGATGTATAGTCCATTATATTTTTTGTATGAAAAATTTTTTTAAATAAATTTTGGTTTGAAAAAATGTACGATGTATAGTCCATTTAATTTTTTGAACGAAAAATGGACGATGTATAGTCCATTTAATATTTTGCATGAAAAATGGACGATGGTAGTCCATTTAATTTTTTGCATGAAAAATGGACGATATATAGCCCATTTAATTTTTTTAAATATTTTTTGTATGAAAAATAGACGATCTATAGTCCATTTAATTATTTTCCATGAAAAATGGACGATGTATAGTCCATTTATTTTTTGCATTAAAAATAGACGATGTATAGTCTATTATATTTTTTTTATGAAAAATAGACGATATATATAGTTCATTTAATTTTTTAAAATAATTTTTGGTATGAAAAAATGGACGATGTATATATAGTCCATTTAATTTTTTGAACGAAAAATGGACGCTGTATAGTCCATTTATTTTTTGCATTAAAAATAGACGATGTATAGTCCATTATATTTTTTGTATGAAAAATTTTTTTAAATAAATTTTGGTTTGAAAAAATGTACGATGTATAGTCCATTTAATTTTTTGAACGAAAAATGGACGATGTATAGTCCATTTAATATTTTGCATGATAAATATTTTGAGTGAAAAATGGACAATGTATAGTCCATTTATTTTTTGTATGAAAAATGGACGATGTATAGTCCATTTAATTTTTTGCATGAAAAATGGACGATGTATAGTCCATTTATTTTTTGGCATGAAAAATGGACTATGTATAGTCCATTTAATTTTTTTAAATAATTTTTTGTATGAAAAATGGACGATTATAGTCCATTTAAATTTTTTAAATAATATTTTGCATGAAAAATGGACGATGTATAGTCCATTTAATTTTTTTAAATAATTTTTTGCATGAAAAATGTACGATATATAGCCCATTTAATTTTTTTAAATAATTTTTTGCATGAAAAATAGACGATGTATCGTCTATTATTATTTAATATTTTGCATGAAAAATGGACGATGTATAGTCAATTTAAGATTTTGCATGAAAAATGGACGATGTATAGTCCATTTATTTTTTGCATTAAAAATAGTCGATGTATTGCCCATTGTGACGATGTATAGTCCATTAAATTTTTTTCCATGAAAAATGGAAGACGTATAGTCCATTTAATATTTTGCATGAAAAATGGACGATGATAGTCCATTTAATTTTTTGCATGAAAAATGGACGATGTTAGTCCATTTAATTTTTTTAAATAATATTTAGTATGAAAAATGGACGATGTATAGTCCATTTAATTTTTTGCATGAAAAATGGAAGACGTATAGTCCATTTAATATTTTGCATGAAAAATGGACGATGGTAGTCCATTTAATTTTTTGCATGAAAAATAGATGATGTATAGTCCATTTAATTTTTTTAAATAATTTTTTGTATGAAAAATGGACGATGTATAGTCCATTTAATTTTTGCATGAAAAATGGACGATGATAGTTTAATATTTTGTACGAAAAATGGACAATGTATAGTCCATTTATTTTTTGCATTAAAAATAGACGATGTATAGTCGATTTAATTTTTTGCATGAAAAATGGACGATGTATAGTCCACTTAATTTTTTTAAATAATTTTTTGTATGAAAAATGGTCGATGTATAGTCCATTTAATTTTTTCCATGAAAAATGGATGATGATACTTTAATATTTTGTACGAAAAATGTACAATGTATAGTCCATTTATTTTTTGTATTAAAAATAGACGATGTATAGTCCATTATATTTTTTACATGAAATAATTTTTTTATGAAAAATGGACGATACAGAGTCCATTTAATTTTTTAAAATAATTTTTTGTATGAAAAAATGGACGATGTCCATTTAATATTTTGCATGAAAAATGGACGACGTATATATAGTCCATTTAATATTTTGCATGAAAAATATCTTGAGTAAAAAATGGACAATGTATAGTCCATTTATTTTTTGCATTAAAAATAGTCGATGTATCGTCCATTTAATATTTTGCATGAAAAATGGACGATGAATAGTCCATTTAAGATTTTGCATGAAAAATGTACGATATATATCCCATTTAATTTTTTTAAATAATTTTTTGCATGAAAAATAGACGATGTATCGTCTATTATTATTTAATATTTTGCATGAAAAATGGACGATGTATAGTCAATTTAAGATTTTGCATGAAAAATGGACGATGTATAGTCCATTTATTTTTTGCATTAAAAATAGACGATGTATAGTCCATTATATTTTTTGCATATACTTTTTTTTATGAAAAATAGACGATACATAGTCCAATTAATTTTTTAAAATAATTTTTTGTATGAAAAAATGGACGATGCATAGTCCATTTAATTTGTTGCAAGAATAATGGACGATGTATAGTCCACTGAATTTTTTTAAATAATTTTTAGTATGAAAAATGGACGATGTATAGTCCATTTAGTTTTTGGCATGAAAAATGGACGATGTATAGTCCATTTAATTTTTTTAAATAATTTTTTGTATGAAAAATGGACGATGTATAGTCCATTTAAATTTTTAAATAATATTTTGTATGAAAAATGGACGATGTATAGTCCATTTATTTTTTGCATGAAAAATGGACGATATATAGTCCATTTAATTTTTTTAAATAATTTTTTGCATGAAAAGTGGACGATGTATATTCCATTTAGTTTTTTGCGTAAAAATCGACAATGTATAGTCCATTAATTTTTTGCATTAAAAATAGTCGATGTATAGCCCATTGTTTTTTTTGCATGAAATAATTTTTTGTATTAAAAATGGACTATATATAGCCCATTTAATTTTTTTAAATATTTTTTTGTATGAAAAATAGACGATGTATAGTCCATTTAATTTTTTTTGTATGAAAAATGGACGATGTATAGTCCATTTAAATTTTTAAATAATATTTTGTATGAAAAATGGACGATGTATAGTCCATTTATTTTTTGCATGAAAAATGGACGATATATAGTCCATTTAATTTTTTTAAATAATTTTTTGCATGAAAAGTGGACGATGTATATTCCATTTAGTTTTTTGCGTAAAAATCGACAATGTATAGTCCATTAATTTTTTGCATTAAAAATAGTCGATGTATAGCCCATTGTTTTTTTTGCATGAAATAATTTTTTGTATTAAAAATGGACTATATATAGCCCATTTAATTTTTTTAAATATTTTTTTGTATGAAAAATAGACGATGTATAGTCCATTTAATTTTTTTCCATTAAAAATGGAAGACGTATAGTCCATTTAATATTTTGCATGAAAAATGGACGATGATAGTCCATTTAATTTTTTGCATGAAAAATATACGATGTATAGTCCATTTAATTTTTTAAATAATATTTAGTATGAAAAATGGACGATGTATAGTCCATTTAATTTTTTGCATGAAAAATGGAAGACGTATAGTCCATTTATTATTTTGCATGAAAAATGGACGATGGTAGTCCATTTAATTTTTTGCATGAAAAATAGACGATGTATAGTCCATGTAATATTTTGCATGAAAAATGGACGATGATAGTTTAATATTTTGTACGAAAAATGGACAATCTATAGTCCATTAATTTTTTGCATTAAAAATAGACGATGTATGATCGATTTAATTTTTTGCATGAAAAATGTACGATGTATAGTCCATTTAATTTGTTGCAAGAATAATGGACGATGTATAGTCCACTGAATTTTTTTAAATAATTTTTAGTATGAAAAATGGACGATGATAGTCCATTTAATTTTTTGCATTAAAAATACTCGATGTATAGCCCATTGTATTTTTTGCATGAAAATATTTTTTGTATGAAAAATGAACAATGTATAGTCCATTTATTTTTTGCATTAGAAATATACGATGTATAGTCTATTATATTTTTTACATGAAATAATTTTTTTATGAAAAATGGACGATGTATAGTCCATTTAGTTTTTGGCATGAAAAATGGACGATGTATAGTCCATTTAATTTTTTTAAATAATTTTTTGTATGAAAAATGGACGATGTATAGTCCATTTAAATTTTTAAATAATATTTTGTATGAAAAATGGACGATGCATAGTCCATTTAATTTGTTGCAAGAATAATGGACGATGTATAGTCCACTGAATTTTTTTAAATAATTTTTAGTATGAAAAATGGACGATGTATAGTCCATTTAGTTTTTGGCATGAAAAATGGACGATGTATAGTCCATTTAATTTTTTTAAATAATTTTTTGTATGTAAAATGGACGATGTATAGTCCATTTAATGTTTTGCATGAAAAATATTTTGAGTGAAAAATGGACAATGTATAGTTCATTTATTTTTTGGTTAAAATTCGACGATGTATAGTCCATTTTTTTTTTGCATGAAATAATTTTTTGCATAAAATATGGACGATGTATATTTAATTTTTATATTTAATTTTTCGCACGAAAAATTAACGATGTATAGTCCATTTATTTTTTGCATTAAAAATAGAAGATGTATAGTCCATTTAATATTTTGCATGAAAAATGGACAATGTATAGTCCATTTAATATTTTGCATAAAAAATGGACGATGTATAGTCAATCTAATTTTTTGCATGAAAAATGGACGATGTGTAGTCCATTTAATTTTTTTAAATAATTTTTTGTATGAAAAAATGCACGATGTATATTTATTTAATTTTTTGCATGAAATTTGGACAATGTATAGTCCATTTATTTTTTTCCATGATATAATTTTTTGCATGAAAAATGGACGATGATAGTCAGTTTAATATTTTGCATGAAAAATATTTTGAGTGAAAAATGGACAATGTATAGCCCATTTATTTTTTGCATTAAAAATAGTCGATGTATAGCCCATTATATTTTTTGCATGAAATAATTTTTTGTATGAAAAATGGACGATATATAGCCCATTTAATTTTTTTAAATATTGTTTTGTATGAAAAATAGACGATGTATAAATGTTAGATGTATAGTCCATTTAATATTTTGCATGGAAAATAAACGATGTATAGTCCATTTAATTTTTTGCATGAAAAATGGACGATGTATAGTCCATATAATATTTTGCATGAAAAATATACGATGTATAGTTCATATAATTTTTTGTATGAAAAATAGATGATATATAGTCCATTTAATTTTTTGCATGCAAAATGGACGTTGTATATTCCATTTAATTTTTTTAAATAATTTTTTGTAAGAAAAATAGACGATGTATAGTTTAATATTTTGTACGAAAAATAGACGATGTATAGTCCATTTAATTTGTTGCATGAAAAATAAACGATATATATCTATTTAATTTTTTGCATGAAATTTGGACAATGTATAGTCCATTTATTTTTTTGCATGAAATAATTTTTTGTATTAAAAATGGACGATTTATAGTCCATTTAATGTTTTGCATGAAAAATGGACGATGTATAGTCAATTTAAGATTTTGCATAAAAAATGGACGATGAATAGTCCATTTAAGATTTTGCATGAAAAATGGACGATGTATAGTCAATTTAAGATTTTGCATGAAAAATTGACGATATATAGTCCACTTATTTTTTGCATTAAAAATAGACGATGTATAGTCCATTATATTTTTTGCATGAAATACTTTTTTTATGAAAAATGGGCGATACATAGTCCATTTAATTTTTTTAAATAATTTTTTGTATGAAAAAATGAACGATGTATAGTCCATTTAATTTTTTGCAAGAATAATGGACGATGTATAGTCCATTTAATTTTTTAAAATAATTTTTAGTATGAAAAATTGACAATGTATAGTCCATTTGATATTTTGCATGAAAAATATTTTGAGTGAAAAATGGACAATGTATAAACCATTTATTTTTTGCATTAAAAATATACGATGTATAGTCTATTATATTTTTTACATGAAATAATTTTTTTAAGAAAAATGGACAATACATAGTCCATTTAATTTTTTAAAATAATTTTATGTATGAAAAAATGGGTGACGTATAGTCCATTTATTTTGCATGAAAAATGGACGATGAATAGTTCATTTAAGATTTTGCATGAAAAATGGGCGATATCTAGCCCATTTACTTTTTTTTAAATAATTTTTTGCATAAAAAATAGACGATGTATCGTCCATTTAATATTTTGCATGAAAAATGGACGATGTATAGTCAATTTAAGATTTTGCATGAAAAATGGACTATGTATAGTCCACTTATTTTTTGCATTTAAAATAGACGATGTATAGTCCATTATATTTTTTGCATGAAATACTTTTTTTATGAAAAATGGACGATACATAGTCCATTTAATTTTTTTAAATATTTTTTTGTATGAAAAATAGACGATGAATATAGTCCATTTAAATTTTTTGCATGAAAAATGGAAGATGTATAGTCCATTTAATATTTTGCATGAAAAATGGACGATGTATAGTCCGTTTATTATTTTGCATGAACAATGGACGATGTATAGTCCACTTATTTTTTGCATTAAAAATAGACGATGTATAGTCAATCTAATTTTTTGCATGAAAAATGGACGCTGTATAGTCCATTTAATATTTTACATGAAAAATAAACGATGTATAGTCCATTTAATTTTTTGCATGAAAAATGGACGATGTGTAGTCCATTTAATATTTTGCATGAAAAATGGACGATGTATAGTCCGTTTATTATTTTGCATGAACAATGGACGATGTATAGTCCACTTATTTTTTGCATTAAAAATAGACGATGTATAGTCAATCTAATTTTTTGCATGAAAAATGGACGCTGTATAGTCCATTTAATATTTTACATGAAAAATAAACGATGTATAGCCCATTATATTTTTTGCATGAAATAATTTTTTGTATGAAAAATGGACGATATATAGCCCATTTAATTTTTTTAAATATTTTTTGTATATAGTCTATATAATTTTTTTAAATAATTTTTTGTATGAAAAATGGACGATGTATAGTCCATTTAGTTTTTTGCATGAAAAATGGACGATGTATAGTCCATTTAATATTTTCCATGAAAAATATTTTGAGTAAAAAATGGACAATGTATAGTCCATTTATTTTTTGCATTAAAAATAGTCGATGTATAGCCCATTGTTTTTTTTTGCATGAAATAATTTTTTGTATTAAATATTTACGATATATAGCCTATTTAATTTTTTTAAATATTTTTTTGTATAAAAAATAGACTATGTATAGTCCATTTTATTTTTTTCCATGAAAAATGGAAGACGTATAGTCCATTTAATATTTTGCATGAAAAATGGACGATGTATAGTCCATTTAATTTTTTCCTTGAAAAATAGACCATGATAGTTTAATATTTTGAGTGAAAATTGGACAATATATAGTCCATTTATTTTTTGCATGAAAAATGGACGATGTATAGTCCATTTAATTTTTTAAAATAATTTTTTGTATGAAAAACTGACGATGTATAATCCATTTAATTTTTTGCATGAAAAATGGACGATGTATAAATAGTCCATTTAATATTTTGCATGAAGAATATCTTGAGTAAAAAATGGACAATGTATAGTCCATTTATTTTTTGCATTAAAAATAGACGATGTATCGTTCATTTAATATTTTGCATGAAAAATGGATGATGTATATATAGTTCATTTAATATTTTGCATGAAAAATATTTTGAGTAAAAAATGGACAATGTATAGTCCATTTATTTTTTGCATTAAAAATAGTCGATGTATAGCCCATTGTATTTTTTGCATGAAATAATTTTTTTTATGAAAAATGGACTATATATAGTCCATTTAATTTTTTTAAATATTTTTTTGTATGAAAAATAGACAATGTATAGTCCATTTAATTTTTTTCCATGAAAAATGGAAGACATATAGTCCATTTAATATTTTGCATGAAAAATGGACGATGATAATCCATTTAATTTTTTGCATGAAAAATAGACGATGTATAGTCCATTTATTATTTGCATGAAAAATGGACGATGTATAGTCCATTATATTTTTTGCATTAAAAATATTTTGAGTGAAAAATGGACAATGTATAGTCCATTTATTTTTTGCATGAAAAATGGACGATGTATAGTCCATTTAATTTTTTTAAATAATTTTTTGTATGAAAAATGGACGATGTATAGTCCATTTAGTTTTTTGCATTAAAAATGGATGATGTATAGTCCATTTAATATTTTGCATGAAAAATATTTTGAGTAAAAAATGGACAATGTATAGTTCATTTATTTTTTGCATTAAAAATAGTCCATTGTATTTTTTGCATGAAATAATTTTTTGTATGAAAAATGGACGATGGATGGACGAAATATTTTTTGTATGAAAAATGGACGATACGTAGTCCATTTAATTTTTTAAAATAATTTTTTGTATGAAAAAATGCACGATGTATAGTCCATTTAATTTTTAGCAAGAATAATGGACTATGTATAGTCCATTTAATTTTTTTAAATAATTTTTAGTATGAAAAATGGACGATGTATAGTCCATTTAGCCTTTTGCATGAAAAATGGGCGATGTATAGTCCATTTAATATTTTGTATGAAAAATATTTTGAGTAAAAAATGGACAATGTATAGTCCATTTATTTTTTGCATTAAAAATACTCGATGTATAGCCCATTGTATTTTTTACATGAAAATATTTTTTGTATGAAAAATGGACAATGTATAGTCCATTTATTTTTTGCATTAAAAATAGACGATGTATCGCCCATTTAATATTTTGCATGAAAAATGGACGATGAATAGTCCATTTAAGATTTTGCATGAAAAATGGACGATATATAGCCCATTTAATTTTTTTAAATAATTTTTTGCATGAAAAATAGACGATGTATAGCCCATTGTATTCTTTGCATGAAATAATTTTTTGTATGAAAAATGGACGATATATAGCCCATTTAATTTTTTTAAATATTTTTTGTATGAAAAATAGACGATGTATAGTCCATTTAATTATTTTCCATGAAAAATGGACGATGTATAGTCCATTTATTTTTTGCATTAAAAATAGTCGATGTATAGCCCTTTGTATTCTTTGCATGAAATAATTTTTTGTATGAAAAATGGACGATATATAGCCCATTTAATTTTTTTAAATATTTTTTGTATGAAAAATAGACGATCTATAGTCCATTTAATTATTTTCCATGAAAAATGGACGATGTATAGTCCATTTATTTTTTGCATTAAAAATAGACGATGTATAGTCTATTATATTTTTTTTATGAAAAATAGACGATATATATAGTTCATTTAATTTTTTAAAATAATTTTTGGTATGAAAAAATGGACGATGTATATATAGTCCATTTAATTTTTTGAACGAAAAATGGACGCTGTATAGTCCATTTATTTTTTGCATTAAAAATAGACGATGTATAGTCCATTATATTTTTTGTATGAAAAATTTTTTTAAATAAATTTTGGTTTGAAAAAATGTACGATGTATAGTCCATTTAATTTTTTGAACGAAAAATGGACGATGTATAGTCCATTTAATATTTTGCATGATAAATATTTTGAGTGAAAAATGGACAATGTATAGTCCATTTATTTTTTGTATGAAAAATGGACGATGTATAGTCCATTTAATTTTTTGCATGAAAAATGGACGATGTATAGTCCATTTATTTTTTGGCATGAAAAATGGACGATGTATAGTCTATTTAATTTTTTTAAATAATTTTTTGTATGCAAAATGGACGATTATAGTCCATTTAAATTTTTTAAATAATATTTTGCATGAAAAATGGACGATGTATAGTCCATTTAATTTTTTTAAATAATTTTTTGCATGAAAAATGTACGATATATAGCCCATTTAATTTTTTTAAATAATTTTTTGCATGAAAAATAGACGATGTATCGTCTATTATTATTTAATATTTTGCATGAAAAATGGACGATGTATAGTCAATTTAAGATTTTGCATGAAAAATGGACGATGTATAGTCCATTTATTTTTTGCATTAAAAATAGTCGATGTATTGCCCATTGTGACGATGTATAGTCCATTAAATTTTTTTCCATGAAAAATGGAAGACGTATAGTCCATTTAAT
Organism: Nowickia ferox; assembly: GCA_936439885.1. Lineage (NCBI taxonomy): Eukaryota > Metazoa > Arthropoda > Insecta > Diptera > Tachinidae > Nowickia > Nowickia ferox. The sequence continues at coordinate 98,506,130 of OW387026.1, read as the reverse complement.
ATTTTGCATGAAAAATGGACGATGATAGTCCATTTAATTTTTTGCATGAAAAATGGACGATGTATAGTCCATTTAATTTTTTTAAATAATATTTAGTATGAAAAATGGACGATGTATAGTCCATTTAATTTTTTGCATGAAAAATGGAAGACGTATAGTCCATTTAATATTTTGCATGAAAAATGGACGATGGTAGTCCATTTAATTTTTTGCATGAAAAATAGATGATGTATAGTCCATTTAATTTTTTTAAATAATTTTTTGTATGAAAAATGGACGATGTATAGTCCATTTAATTTTTGCATGAAAAATGGACGATGATAGTTTAATATTTTGTACGAAAAATGGACAATGTATAGTCCATTTATTTTTTGCATTAAAAATAGACGATGTATAGTCGATTTAATTTTTTGCATGAAAAATGGACGATGTATAGTCCACTTAATTTTTTTAAATAATTTTTTGTATGAAAAATGGTCGATGTATAGTCCATTTAATTTTTTCCATGAAAAATGGATGATGATACTTTAATATTTTGTACGAAAAATGTACAATGTATAGTCCATTTATTTTTTGTATTAAAAATAGACGATGTATAGTCCATTATATTTTTTACATGAAATAATTTTTTTATGAAAAATGGACGATACAGAGTCCATTTAATTTTTTAAAATAATTTTTTGTATGAAAAAATGGACGATGTCCATTTAATATTTTGCATGAAAAATGGACGACGTATATATAGTCCATTTAATATTTTGCATGAAAAATATCTTGAGTAAAAAATGGACAATGTATAGTCCATTTATTTTTTGCATTAAAAATAGTCGATGTATCGTCCATTTAATATTTTGCATGAAAAATGGACGATGAATAGTCCATTTAAGATTTTGCATGAAAAATGTACGATATATATCCCATTTAATTTTTTAAAATAATTTTTTGCATGAAAAATAGACGATGTATCGTCTATTATTATGTAATATTTTGCATGAAAAATGGACGATGTATAGTCAATTTAAGATTTTGCATGAAAAATGGACGATGTATAGTCCATTTATTTTTTGCATTAAAAATAGACGATGTATAGTCCATTATATTTTTTGCATATACTTTTTTTTATGAAAAATAGACGATACATAGTCCAATTAATTTTTTAAAATAATTTTTTGTATGAAAAAATGGACGATGCATAGTCCATTTAATTTGTTGCAAGAATAATGGACGATGTATAGTCCACTGAATTTTTTTAAATAATTTTTAGTATGAAAAATGGACGATGTATAGTCCATTTAGTTTTTGGCATGAAAAATGGACGATGTATAGTCCATTTAATTTTTTTAAATAATTTTTTGTATGAAAAATGGACGATGTATAGTCCATTTAAATTTTTAAATAATATTTTGTATGAAAAATGGACGATGTATAGTCCATTTATTTTTTGCATGAAAAATGGACGATATATAGTCCATTTAATTTTTTTAAATAATTTTTTGCATGAAAAGTGGACGATGTATATTCCATTTAGTTTTTTGCGTAAAAATCGACAATGTATAGTCCATTAATTTTTTGCATTAAAAATAGTCGATGTATAGCCCATTGTTTTTTTTGCATGAAATAATTTTTTGTATTAAAAATGGACTATATATAGCCCATTTAATTTTTTTAAATATTTTTTTGTATGAAAAATAGACGATGTATAGTCCATTTAATTTTTTTCCATTAAAAATGGAAGACGTATAGTCCATTTAATATTTTGCATGAAAAATGGACGATGATAGTCCATTTAATTTTTTGCATGAAAAATATACGATGTATAGTCCATTTAATTTTTTAAATAATATTTAGTATGAAAAATGGACGATGTATAGTCCATTTAATTTTTTGCATGAAAAATGGAAGACGTATAGTCCATTTAATATTTTGCATGAAAAATGGACGATGGTAGTCCATTTAATTTTTTGCATGAAAAATAGACGATGTATTGTCCATTTAATTTTTTTAAATAATTTTTTGCATGAAAAATGGACGATGTCTAGTCCATTTAATTTTTTGCATGAAAAATGGACGATGATAGTTTAATATTTTGTACGAAAAATGGACAATCTATAGTCCATTAATTTTTTGCATTAAAAATAGACGATGTATGATCGATTTAATTTTTTGCATGAAAAATGGACGATGTATAGTCCACTTAATTTTTTTAAATAATTTTTTGTATGAAAAATGGACGATGTATAGTCCATTTAATTTTTTCCATGAAAAATGGACGATGATACTTTAATATTTTGTACGAAAAATGTACAATGTATAGTCCACTTATTTTTTGCATTAAAAATACTCGATGTATCGTCCATTTAATATTTTGCATGAAAAATGGACGATGAATAGTCCATTTAAGATTTTGCATGAAAAATGGACGATGTTTAGTCCATTTAATTTTTTAAAATAATTTTTTGCATGAAAAATAGACGATATAACGCCCATTTAATATTTTGCATGAAAAATGGACGATGAATAGTCCATTTAATTTTTTGCATGAAAAATGGACGATGTATAGTCCATTTAGTTCTTGGCATGAAAAATGGACGATGTATAGTCCATTTAATTTTTTCCATGAAAAATGGAAGACTTATAGTCCATTTAATATTTTGCATGAAAAATGGACGATGGTAGTCCATTTAATTTTTTGCATGAAAAATTGACGATGTATAGTCCATTTAATATTTTGCATTAAAAATGGAAGATGATAGTCCATTTAATTTTTGCATGAAAAATAGACGATGTATAGTCCATTTAATATTTTGCATGAAAAATGGACGATGTATATATAGTCCATTTATTATTTTGCATGAAAAATGGACGATGTATAGTCCATTTATTTTTTACATTAAAAATAGACGATGTATAGTCCATTTAATTTTTTCCATGAAAAATGGAAGACGTATAGTCCATTTAATATTTTGCATGAAAAATGGACGATGGTAGTCCATTTAATTTTTTGCATGAAAAATTGACGATGTATAGTCCATTTAATATTTTGCATTAAAAATAGACGATGTATAGTCCATTTAGTTTTTTGCACGAAAAATGGACGCTGTATAGTCCATTTAATATTTTGCATGAAAAATATTTTGAGTGAAAAATTTACAATGTATAGTCTATTTATTTTTTGCATTAAAAATAGACGATTTATAGTCCATTATATTTTTTTAATTTTTTAAAATAATTTTTTGTATGAACAAATGGACGATGTATAGTCCATTTAATTTTTTTTCATGAAAAATGGAACACTTATAGTCCATTTAATATTTTGCATGAAAAATGGAAGATGATAGTCCATTTAATTTTTGCATGAAAAATAGACGATGTATAGTCCATTTAATATTTTGCATGAAAAATAGACGATGTATAGTCCATTTATTATTTTGCATGAAAAATGGACGATGTATAGTCCATTTATTTTTTGCATTAAAAATAGACGATGTATAGTCCATTATATTTTTTGCATGAAATACTTTTTTTATGAAAAATGGACGATACATAGTCCATTTAATTTTTTAAAATAATTTTTTGTATGAACAAATGGACGATGTATAGTCCATTTAATTTTTTTCCATGAGAAATGGAAGACGTATAGTCCATTTAATATTTTGCATGAAAAATGGAAGATGATAGTCCATTTAATTTTTGCATGAAAAATAGACGATGTATAGTCCATTTAATATTTTGCATGAAAAATGGACGATGTATATATAGTCCATTTATTATTTTGCATGAAAAATGGACGATGTATAGTCCATTTATTTTTTACATTAAAAATAGACGATGTATAGTCCATTATATTTTTTGCATGAAATACTTTTTTTATGAAAAATGGACGTCCATTTAATTTTTTAAAATAATTTTTTGTATGAAAAAATGGACGATGTATAGTCCATTTAATTTGCTGCAAGAATAATGGATGATGTATAGTCCACTAAATTTTTTTAAATAATTTTTAGTACGAAAAATGGACGATGTATATAGTACATTTAGTTTTTTGCATGAAAAATAGACGATGTATAGTCCATTATATTTTTTGCATGAAATACTTTTTTTTATGAAAAATGGACGATACATAGTCCAATTAATTTTTTAAAATAATTTTTTGTATGAAAAAATGGACGATGTATAGTCCATTTAATTTGTTGCAAGAATAATGGAAAATGTATAGTCCACTGAATTTTTTTAAATAATTTTTAGTATGAAAAATGGACGATGTATAGTCCATTTAGTTTTTGGCATGAAAAATGGACGATGTATAGTCCATTTAATTTTATTAAATAATTTTTTGTATGAAAAATGGACGATGTATAGTCCATTTAAATTTTTAAATAATATTTTGTATGAAAAATGGACGATGTATAGTCCATTTATTTTTTGCATGAAAAATGGACGATGTATAGTCCATTTATTTTTTGCGTAAAAAATGGACAATGTATAGTCCATTTATTTTTTGCATTAAAAATAGTTGATGTATAGCCCATTGTATTTTTTGCATGAAATAATTTTTTGTATGAAACATGGACGATATATAGCCCATTTAATTTTTTTAAATATTTTTTTGTATGAAAAATAGACGATGTATAGTCCATTTAATTTTTTCCATGAAAAATGGAAGACGTATAGTCCATTTAATATTTTGCATGAAAAATGGACGATGGTAGTCCATTTAATTTTTTGCATGAAAAATTGACGATGTATAGTCCATTTAATATTTTGCATTAAAAATAGACGATGTATAGTCCATTTAGTTTTTTGCATGAAAAATGGACGCTGTATAGTCCATTTAATATTTTGCATGAAAAATATTTTGAGTGAAAAATTTACAATGTATAGTCTATTTATTTTTTGCATTAAAAATAGACGATTTATAGTCCATTATATTTTTTTAATTTTTTAAAATAATTTTTTGTATGAACAAATGGACGATGTATAGTCCATTTAATTTTTTTCCATGAAAAATGGAACACTTATAGTCCATTTAATATTTTGCATGAAAAATGGAAGATGATAGTCCATTTAATTTTTGCATGAAAAATAGACGATGTATAGTCCATTTAATATTTTGCATGAAAAATAGACGATGTATAGTCCATTTATTATTTTGCATGAAAAATGGACAATGTATAGTCCATTTATTTTTTGCATTAAAAATAGACGATGTATAGTCCATTATATTTTTTGCATGAAATACTTTTTTTATGAAAAATGGACGATACATAGTCCATTTAATTTTTTAAAATAATTTTTTGTATGAACAAATGGACGATGTATAGTCCATTTAATTTTTTTCCATGAAAAATGGAAGACGTATAGTCCATTTAATATTTTGCATGAAAAATGGAAGATGATAGTCCATTTAATTTTTGCATGAAAAATAGACGATGTATAGTCCATTTAATATTTTGCATGAAAAATGGACGATGTATATATAGTCCATTTATTATTTTGCATTAAAAATAGACGATGTATAGTCCATTATATTTTTTGCATGAAATACTTTTTTTATGAAAAATGGACGTCCATTTAATTTTTTAAAATAATTTTTTGTATGAAAAAATGGACGATGTATAGTCCATTTAATTTGTTGCAAGAATAATGGAAGATGTATAGTCCACTGAATTTTTTTAAATAATTTTTAGTATGAAAAATGGACGATGTATAGTCCATTTAGTTTTTGGCATGAAAAATGGACGATGTATAGTCCATTTAATTTTATTAAATAATTTTTTGTATGAAAAATGGACGATGTATAGTCCATTTAAATTTTTAAATAATATTTTGTATGAAAAATGGACGATGTATAGTCCATTTATTTTTTGCATGAAAAATGGACGATGTATAGTCCATTTAATTTTTTTAAATAATTTTTTGCATGAAAAATGGACGATGTATATTCCATTTAGTTTTTTGGGTAAAAATCGACAATGTATAGTCCATTAATTTTTTGCATTAAAAATAGTCGATGTATAGCCCATTGTTTTTTTTTGCATGAAATAATTTTTTGTATTAAAAATGGACTATATATAGCCCATTTAATTTTTTTAAATATTTTTTTGTATGAAAAATAGACGATGTATAGTCCATTTAGTTCTTGGCATGAAAAATGGAAGACGTGTAGTCCATTTAATATTTTGCATGAAAAATGGATGATGATAGTCCATTTAATTTTTTGCATGAAAAATAGACGATGTATAGTCCATTTAATTTTTTTAAATAATATTTAGTATGAAAAATGGTCGATGTATAGTCCATTTAATTTTTTGCATGAAAAATGGAAGACGTATAGTCCATTTAATATTTTGCATGAAAAATGGACGATGGTAGTCCATTTAATTTTTTGCATGAAAAATAGACGATGTATAGTCCATTTAATTTTTTTAAATAATTTTTTATATGAAAAATGGACGATGTATAGTCCATTTAATTTTTTGCATAAAAAATGGACGATAATAGTTTAATATTTTGTACGAAAAATGGACAATGTATAGTCCATTTATTTTTTGCATTAAAAATAGACGATGTATAGTCCATTATATTTTTTACATGAAATACTTTTTTTTATGAAAAATGGACGATACATAGTCCATTTAATTTTTAAAATAATTTTTTGTATGAAAAAATGGACGATTTATAGTCCATTTAATTTGTTGCAAGAATAATAGACGATGTATAGTCCACTGAATTTTTTTAAATAATTTTTAGTATGAAAAATGGACGATGTATAGTCCATTTATTTTTTGCATTAAAAATAGACGATGATAGTCCATTTAATTTTTTTAAATAATTTTTTGTATGAACAAATGGACGATGTATAGACCATTTCATTTTTTTCCATGAAAAATGGAAGACGTATAGTCCATTTAATATTTTGCATGAAAAATGGACGATGATAGTCCATTTAATTTTTGCATGAAAAATAGACGATGTATAGTCCATTTAATATTTTGCATGAAAAATGGACGATGTATAGTCCATTTATTATTTTGCATGAAAAATGGACGATGTATAGTCCATTTATTTTTTGCCTTAAAAATAGAAGATGTATAGTCCATTATATTTTTTACATGAAATAATTTTTTTATGAAAAATGGACGATACATAGTCCATTTAATTTTTTTAAATAATTTTTTGTATGAAAAAATGGACGATGTATAGTCCATTTAATTTTTTCCATGAAAAATGGTCGATGTATATATAGTCCATTTAATATTTTGCATGAAAAATATTTTGAGTAAAAAATGGACCATGTATAGTCCATTTATTTTTTGCATTAAAAATAGTCGATGTATAGCCCATTGTATTTTTTGCATGAAAATATTTTTTGTATGAAAAATTGACAATGTATAGTCCATTTATTTTTTGCATTAAAAATAGACGATGTATCGTCCATTTAATATTTTAAAATAATTTTTTGCATGAAAAATAGACGATGTATCGTCCATTTAATATTTTGCATGAAAAATTGACGATGTATAGTCCATTTAATATTTTGCATTAAAAATAGACGATGTATAGTCCATTTAGTTTTTTGCATGAAAAATGGACGCTGTATAGTCCATTTAATATTTTGCATGAAAAATATTTTGAGTGAAAAAATTGACCATGTATAGTCTATTTATTTTTTGCATTAAAAATAGACGATTTATAGTCCATTATATTTTTTGCATGAAATAATTTTTCTATGAAAAATGGACGATACATAGTCTATTTAATTTTTTTAAATAATTTTTTGTATGAACAAATGGACGATGTATAGACCATTTCATTTTTTTCCATGAAAAATGGAAGACGTATAGTCCATTTAATATTTTGCATGAAAAATGGACGATGATAGTCCATTTAATTTTTGCATGAAAAATAGACGATGTATAGTCCATTTAATATTTTGCATGAAAAATGGACGATGTATAGTCCATTTATTATTTTGCATGAAAAATGGACGATGTATAGTCCATTTATTTTTTGCATTAAAAATAGACGATGTATAGTTCATTATATTTTTTTAATGAAATACTTTTTTTATGAAAAATGGACGATAGATAGTCCATTTAATTTTTTAAAATAATTTTTTGTATGAAAAAATGGACGATGTATAGTCCATTTAATTTTTTGCAAGAATAATAGACGATGTATAGTCCATTTAATTTTTTTAAATAATTTTTAGTATGAAAAATGGACGATGTATAGTCCATTTAGTTTTTTGCATGAAAAATGGACGATGTTTAGTCCATATTTTGAGTAAAAAATGGACAATGTATAGTCCATTTAATTTTTGCATTAAAAATAGTCGACGTATAGCCCATTGTATTTTTTGCATGAAAATATTTTTTGTATGAAAAATGGACAATGTATAGTCCATTTATTTTTTGCATTAAAATTAGACAAAATAGACGATGTATCGTCCATTTAAAATTTTGCATGAAAAATGGACGATGAATAGTCCATTTAAGATTTGGCATGAAAAATGGACGATATAAAGCCCATTTATTTTTTTTAAATAATTTTTTGCATGAAAAATAGACGATGTATCGTCTATTATTATTTAATAGTTTGCATGAAAAATGGACGATGTATAGTCAACTTAAGATTTTGCATGAAAAATGGACGATGTATATATAGTCCATTTATTTTTTGCATTAAAAATAGACGATGTATAGTCCATTATATTTTTTGCATGAAATACTTTTTTTATGAAAAATGGACGATACATAGTCCATTTAATTTTTTTAAATAATTTTTTGTATGAAAAAATGGACGATGTATAGTCCATTTAATTTGCTGCAAGAATAATGGACGATGTATAGTCCACTTAATTTTTTTAAATAATTTTTAGTATGAAAAATGGACGATGTATAGTCCATTTAGTTTTTTGCATGAAAAATATTTTGAGTAAAAAATGGACAATGAATAGTCCATTTATTTTTTGCATTAAAAATAGTCGATGTATAGTCCATTTAATTTTTTTAAATAATTTTTTGTATGAAAAATGGACGACGTATAGTCCATTTAATTTTTTCTATGAAAAATGGAAGACGTATAGTCCATTTAATATTTTGCATGAAAAATGGACGATGGTAGTCCTTTTATTTTTTGCATTAAAAATAGACGATGTATAGTCGATTTAATTTTTTGCATGAAAAATGGACGATGTCCACTTAATTTTTTTAAATATTTTTTTGTATGAAAAATAGACGATAATAGTTTAATATTTTGTACGAAAAATGGACAATTTATAGTCCATTTATTTTTTGCATTAAAAATAGACGATGTATAGTCGATTTAATTTTTTGCATGAAAAATGGACGATGTATAGTCCACTTAATTTTTTTAAATATTTTTTTATATGAAAAATAGACGATGTATATATAGTCCATTTAATTTTTTTCCATGAAAAATGGAAGACGCATAGTCCATTTAATATTTTGCATGAAAAATGGACGATGATAGTCCATTTAATTTTTGCATGAAAAATAGACGATGTATAGTTCATTTAATATTTTGCATGAAAAATGGACGATGTATAGTCCATTTATTATTTTGCATGAAAAATGGACGATGTATAGTCCATTTATTTTTTGCATTAAAAATAGACGATGTATAGTCCATTATATTTTTTGCATGAAATACTTTTTTTATGAAAAATGGACGATACATAGTCCATTTAATTTTTTAAAATAATTTTTTGTATGAAAAAATGGACGATGTATAGTCCATTTAATTTGCTGCAAGAATAATGGACGATGTATAGTCCACTTAATTTTTTTAAATAATTTTTAGTATGAAAAATGGACGATGTATAGTCCATTTAGTTTTTTGCATGAAAAATGGACGATGTATAGTCCATTTAATATTTTGCATGAAAAATATTTTGAGTAAAAAATGGACAATGAATAATAGTCCATTTATTTTTTGCATTAAAAATAGTCGATGTATAGTCCATTTAATTTTTTTAAATAATTTTTTGTATGAAAAATGGACGATGATAGTCCATTTAATTTTTGCATGAAAAATAGACGATGTATATATAGTTCATTTAATATTTTGCATGAAAAATGGACGATGTATAGTCCATTTATTATTTTGCATGAAAAATGGAAGACGTATAGTCCATTTAATATTTTGCATGAAAAATGGACGATGATAGTCCATTTAATTTTTGCATGAAAAATAGACGATGTATAGTCCATTTAATATTTTGCATGAAAAATGGACGATGTATAGTCCATTTATTATTTTGCATGAAAAATGGAAGACGTATAGTCCATTTAATATTTTGCATGAAAAATGGACGATGGTAGTCCATTTAATTTTATGCATGAAAAATAGACGATGTATAGTCCATTTAATTTTTTTAAATAATTTTTAGTATGAAAAATGGACGATGTATAGTCCATTTAATTTTTTGCATGAAAAATGGAAGACGTATAGTCCATTTAATATTTTGCATGAAAAATGGACGATGGTAGTCCATTTAATTTTTTGCATGAAAAATAGACGATGTATAGTCCATTTAATTTTTTTAAATAATTTTTTGTATGAAAAATGGACGATGTATAGTCCATTTAATTTTTTGCATGAAAAATGGACGATGATAGTTTAATATTTTGTACGAAAAATGGACAATCTATAGTCCATTTATTTTTTGCATTAAAAATAGACGATGTATGATCGATTTAATTTTTTGCATGAAAAATGGACGATGTATAGTCCATTTAATATTTTGCATGAAAAATGGACGATGATAGTCCATTTAATTTTTGCATGAAAAATAGACGATGTATAGTTCATTTAATATTTTGCATGAAAAATGGACGATGTATAGTCCATTTATTATTTTGCATGAAAAATGGACGATGTATAGTCCATTTATTGTTTGCATTAAAAATAGACGATGTATAGTCCATTATATTTTTTGCATGAAATACTTTTTTTATGAAAAATGGACGATACATAGTCCATTTAATTTTTTAAAATAATTTTTTGTATGAAAAAATGGACGATGTATAGTCCATTTAATTTGCTGCAAGAATAATGGACGATGTATAGTCCACTTAATTTTTTTAAATAATTTTTAGTATGAAAAATGGACGATTTATAGTCCATTTAGTTTTTTGCATGAAAAATGGACGATGTATAGTCCATTTAATTTTTTCCATGAAAAATATTTTGAGTAAAAAATGGACAATGAATAATAGTCCATTTATTTTTTGCATTAAAAATAGTCGATGTATAGTCCATTTAATTTTTTGAAATAATTTTTTGTATGAAAAATGGACGATGTATAGTCCATTTAATTTTTTCCATGAAAAACGGAAGACGTATAGTCCATTTAATATTTTGCATTAAAAATGGACGATGGTAGTCCTTTTATTTTTTGCATTAAAAATAGACGATGTATAGTCGATTTAATTTTTTGCATGAAAAATGGACGATTTATATCCACTTAATTTTTTTAAATATTTTTTTGTATGAAAAATAGACGATGTATAGTCCATTTAATTTTTTTCCATGAAAAATGGAAGACGTATAGTCCATTTAATATTTTGCATGAAAAATGGACGATGGGAGTCCATTTAATTTTTTGCATGAAAAATAGACGATGTATAGTCCATTTAATTTTTTAAAATAATTTTTAGTATGAAAAATGGACGATTATAGTCCATTTAATTTTTTGCATGAAAAATGGAAGACGTATAGTCCATTTAATATTTTGCATGAAAAATGGACGATGGTAGTCCATTTAATTTTTTGCATGAAAAATAGACGATGTATAGTCCATTTAATTTTTTTAAATATTTTTTTTTTTTTTTTTCCATTTAATTTTTTGCATGAAAAATGGACGATGATAGTTTAATATTTTGTACGAAAAATGGACAATCTATAGTCCATTTATTTTTTGCATTAAAAATAGACGATGTATGATCGATTTAATTTTTTGCATGAAAAATTGACGATGTATAGTCCACTTATTTTTTTCAATAATTTTTTGTATGAAAAATGGACGATGTATAGTCCATTTAATTTTTTCCATGAAAAATGGAAGACGTATAGTCCATTTAATATTTTGCATGAAAAATGGACGCTGTATAGTCCATTTAATATTTTGCATGAAAAATATTTTGAGTGAAAAATGGACAATGTATAGTCTATTTATTTTTTGCATTAAAAATAGACGATTTATAGTCCATTATATTTTTGCATGAAATATTTTTCTATGAAAAATGGACGATACATAGTCCATTTAATTTTTTAAAATAATTTTTTGTATGAACAAATGGACGATGTATAGTCCATTTAATTTTTTTCCATGAAAAATGGAAGACGTATAGTCCATTTAATATTTTGCATGAAAAATGGACGATGATAGTCCATTTAATTTTTGCATGAAAAATAGACGATGTATAGTCCATGTAATATTTTGCATGAAAAATGGACGATGTATAGTCCATTTATTTTTTGCATTAAAAATAGACGATGTATAGTCCATTATATTTTTTTAATGAAATACTTTTTTATGAAAAATGGACGATAGATAGTCCATTTAATTTTTTAAAATAATTTTTTGTATGAAAAAATGGACGATGTATAGTTCATTTAATTTTTTGCAAGAATAATGGACGATGTATAGTCCATTTAATTTTTTTAAATAATTTTTAGGATGAAAAATGGACGATGTATAGTCCATTTAGTTTTTTGCATGAAAAATAGACGATGTATAGTCCATATTTTGAGTAAAAAATGGACAATGTATAGTCCATTTATTTTTTGCATTAAAAATAGTCGATGTATAGCCCATTGTATTTTTTGCATGAAAATATTTTTTGTATGAAAAATGGACAATGTATAGTCCATTTATTTTTTGCATTAAAAATAGACGATGTATCGTCCATTTAATATTTTGCATGAAAAATGGACGATGAATAGTCCATTTAAGATTTGGCATGAAAAATGGACGATACATAGTCCATTTAATTTTTTAAAATAATTTTTTGTATGAACAAATGGACGATGTATAGTCCATTTAATTTTTTTCAATGAAAAATCGAAGACGTATAGTCCATTTAATATTTTGCATGAAAAATGGACGATGATAGTCCATTTAATATTTTGCATGAAAAATGGACGATGTATAGTCCATTTATTATTTTGCATGAAAAATGGACGATGTATAGTCCATTTATTTTTTGCATTAAAAATAGACGATGTATAGTCCATTATATTTTTTGCATGAAATACTTTTTTTTATGAAAAATGGACGATAGATAGTCCATTTAATTTTTTAAAATAATTTTTTGTATGAAAAAATGGACTATGTATAGTCCATTTAATTTTTTGCAAGAATAATGGACGATGTATAGTCCATTTAATTTTTTTAAATAATTTTTAGTATGAAAAATGGACGATGTATAGTCCATTTAGTTTTTTGCATGAAAAATGGACGATGTATAGTCCATTCAATGTGTAGTCCATTTATTTTTTGCATTAAAAATACTCGATGTATAGCCCATTGTATTTTTTGCATGAAAATATTATTTGTATGAAAAATTGACAATGTATAGTCCATTTATTTTTTGCATTAAAAATAGACGATGTATCGTCCATTTAATATTTTAATTTAATTTTTTGCATGAAAAATAGACGATGTATCGTCCATTTAATATTTTGCATGAAAAATTGACGATGTATAGTCCATTTAATATTTTGCATTAAAAATAGACGATGTATAGTCCATTTAGTTTTTTGCATGAAAAATGGACGCTGTATAGTCCATTTAATATTTTGCATGAAAAATATTTTGAATGAAAAATGGACCATAGTCTATTTATTTTTTGCATTAAAAATAGACGATTTATAGCCTATTGTATTTTTTGCATGATAATATTTTTTGTATGAAAAATGGACAATGTATAGTCCATTTAGTTTTTGCATTAAAAATAGACGATGTATCGTCCATTTAATATTTTGCATGAAAAATGGACGATGAATAGTCCATTTAAGATTTGGCATGAAAAATGGACGATATATAGCCCATTTATTTTTTTTAAATAATTTTTTGCATGAAAAATAGACGATGTATCGTCTATTATTATTTAATAATTAATTTAAGATTTTGCATGAAAAATGGACAATGTATAGTCCATTTATTTTTTGCATTAAAAATAGACGATGTATAGTCCATTATATTTTTTGCATGAAATACTTTTTTTATGAAAAATGGACGACAGTCCATTTAATTTTTTAAAATAATTTTTTGTATGAAAAAATGGACGATGTATAGTCCATTTAATTTGCTGCAAGAATAATGGACGATGTATAGTCCACTTAATTTTTTTAAATAATTTTTAGTATGAAAAATGGACGATGTATAGTCCATTTAGTTTTTTGCATGAAAAGTGGACGATGTATAGTCCATTTAATATTTTGCATGATAAATATTTTGAGTAAAAAATGGACAATGTATAGTCCATTTATTTTTTGCATTAAAAATAGTCGATGTATAGTCCATTTAATTTTTTTAAATAATTTTTTGTATGAAAAATGGACGATGATAGTTTAATATTTTGTACGAAAAATGGACAATCTATAGTCCATTTATTTTTTGCATTAAAAATAGACGATGTATAGTCGATTTAATTTTTTGCATGAAAAATGGACGATGTATAGTCCACTTAATTTTTTTAAATATTTTTTTGTATGAAAAATAGACGATGTATAGTCCATTTAGTTTTTTTAAATAATTGTTTGTATGAAAAATGGACGATGATAGTTTAATATTTTGTACGAAAAATGGGCAATCTATAGTCCATTTATTTTTTGCATTAAAAATAGACGATGTATAGTCGATTTAATTTTTTGCATGAAAAATGGACGATGTATAGTCCACTTAATTTTTTTAAATATTTTTTTGTATGAAAAATGGAAGATGTATAGTCCATTTAATTTTTTGCATGAAAAATGGAAGACGTATAGTCCATTTAATATTTTGCATGAAAAATGGACGATGGTAGTCCATTTAATTTTTTGCATGAAAAATAGACGATGTATTATAGTCCATCTAATTTTTTTAAATAATTTTTTGTATGAAAAATGGACAATGCATAGTCCATTTAATTTTTTGCATGAAAAATGGACGATGATAGTTTAATATTTTGTACGAAAAATGGACAATCTATAGTCCATTTATTTTTTGCATTAAAAATAGACGATGTATGATCGATTTAATTTTTTGCATGAAAAATGGACGATGTATAGTCCACTTAATTTTTTTCAATAATTTTTTGTATGAAAAATGCACGATGTATAGTCCATTTAATTTTTTTCATGAAAAATGGACGATGATACTTTAATTTTTTGTACGAAAAATGTACAATGTATAGTCCACTTATTTTTTGCATTAAAAATACTCGATGTATAGCCGATTGTATTTTTTGCATGAAAATATTTTTTGTATGAAATACTTTTTTTTATGAAAAATGGACGATAGATAGTCCATTTAATTTTTTAAAATAATTTTTTGTATGAAAAAATGGACTATGTATAGTCCATTTAATTTTTTGCAAGAATAATGGACGATGTATTGTCCATTTAATTTTTTAAAATAATTTTTAGTATGAAAAATGGACGATGTATAGTCCATTTAGTTTTTTGCATGAAAAATGGACGATGTATAGTCCATTCAATGTGTAGTCCATTTATTTTTTGCATTAAAAATACTCGATGTATAGCCCATTGTATTTTTTGCATGAAAATATTTTTTGTATGAAAAATTGACAATGTATAGTCCATTTATTTTTTGCATTAAAAATAGACGATGTATCGTCCATTTAATATTTTAATTTAATTTTTTGCATGAAAAATAGACGATGTATCGTCCATTTAATATTTTGCATGAAAAATTGACGATGTATAGTCCATTTAATATTTTGCATTAAAAATAGACGATGTATAGTCCATTTAGTTTTTTGCATGAAAAATGGACGCTGTATAGTCCATTTAATATTTTGCATGAAAAATATTTTGAATGAAAAATGGACCATAGTCTATTTATTTTTTGCATTAAAAATAGACGATTTATAGCCTATTGTATTTTTTGCATGATAATATTTTTTGTATGAAAAATGGACAATGTATAGTCCATTTAGTTTTTGCATTAAAAATAGACGATGTATCGTCCATTTAATATTTTGCATGAAAAATGGACGATGAATAGTCCATTTAAGATTTGGCATGAAAAATGGACGATATATAGCCCATTTATTTTTTTTAAATAATTTTTTGCATGAAAAATAGACGATGTATCGTCTATTATTATTTAATAATTAATTTAAGATTTTGCATGAAAAATGGACAATGTATAGTCCATTTATTTTTTGCATTAAAAATAGACGATGTATAGTCCATTATATTTTTTGCATGAAATACTTTTTTTATGAAAAATGGACGACAGTCCATTTAATTTTTTAAAATAATTTTTTGTATGAAAAAATGGACGATGTATAGTCCATTTAATTTGCTGCAAGAATAATGGACGATGTATAGTCCACTTAATTTTTTTAAATAATTTTTAGTATGAAAAATGGACGATGTATAGTCCATTTAGTTTTTTGCATGAAAAGTGGACGATGTATAGTCCATTTAATATTTTGCATGATAAATATTTTGAGTAAAAAATGGACAATGTATAGTCCATTTATTTTTTGCATTAAAAATAGTCGATGTATAGTCCATTTAATTTTTTTAAATAATTTTTTGTATGAAAAATGGACGATGATAGTTTAATATTTTGTACGAAAAATGGACAATCTATAGTCCATTTATTTTTTGCATTAAAAATAGACGATGTATAGTCGATTTAATTTTTTGCATGAAAAATGGACGATGTATAGTCCACTTAATTTTTTTAAATATTTTTTTGTATGAAAAATAGACGATGTATAGTCCATTTAGTTTTTTTAAATAATTGTTTGTATGAAAAATGGACGATGATAGTTTAATATTTTGTACGAAAAATGGGCAATCTATAGTCCATTTATTTTTTGCATTAAAAATAGACGATGTATGATCGATTTAATTTTTTGCATGAAAAATGGACGATGTATAGTCCACTTAATTTTTTTCAATAATTTTTTGCATTAAAAATAGACGATGTATGATCGATTTAATTTTTTTCATGAAAAATGGACGATGATACTTTAATTTTTTGTACGAAAAATGTACAATGTATAGTCCACTTATTTTTTGCATTAAAAATACTCGATGTATAGCCGATTGTATTTTTTGCATGAAAATATTTTTTGTATGAAAAATGAACAATGTATATATAGTCCATTTATTTTTTGCATTAGAAATAGACGATGTATCGTTTATTAAATATTTTGCATGAAAAATGGACGACGTCCATTTAATTTTTTAAAATAATTTTTTGCATGAAAAATAGACGATGTATCGCCCATTTAATATTTTGCATGAAAAATGGACGATGAATAGTCCATTTAATTCCATTTAATTTTTTCCATGAAAAATGGAAGACGTATAGGCCATTTAATATTTTGCATGAAAAATGGACGATGGTAGTCCATTTAATTTTTTGCATGAAAAATTGACGATGTATAGTCCATTTAATATTTTGCATTAAAAATAGACGATGTATAGTCCATTTAGTTTTTTGCATGAAAAATGGACGCTGTATAGTCCATTTAATATTTTGAATGAAAAATATTTTGAGTGAAAAATGGACAATGTATAGTCCATATATTTTTTGCATTAAAAATAGTCGATGTATAGTCAATTTAATTTTTTTAAATAATTTTTTGTATGAAAACTGGACGATGTATAGTCCATTTAATTTTTTCCATGAAAAATGGAAGACGTATAGTCCATTTAATATTATGCATGAAAAATGGACGATGGTAGTCCATTTAATTTTTTGTATGAAAAATAGACGATGTATAGTCCATTTAATTTTTTTAAATAATTTTTTGTATGAAAAATGGACTATGATAGTTTAATATTTTGTACGAAAAATGGACACTCTATAGTCCATTTATTTTTTGCATTAAAAATAGACGATGTATGATCGATTTAATTTTTTCCATGAAAAATGGACGATGTATAGTCCACTTAATTTTTTAAATAATTTTTTGTATGAAAAATGGACGATGTATAGTCTATTTAATTTTTTCCATGAAAAATGGACGAAGATACTTTAATATTTTGTACGAAAAATGTACAATGTATAGTCCATTTATTTTTTGCATTAAAAATAGACGATGTCCATTATATATTTTACATGAAATAATTTTTTTATGAAAAATGGACGATACATAGTCCACTTAATTTTTTTAAATAATTTTTAGTATGAAAAATGGACGATGTATAGTCCATTTAATTTTTTCCATGAAAAATGGAAGACGTATAGTCCATTTAATATTATGCATGAAAAATGGACGATGGTAGTCCATTTAATTTTTTGTATGAAAAATAGACGATGTATAGTCCATTTAATTTTTTTAAATAATTTTTTGTATGAAAAATGGACTATGATAGTTTAATATTTTGTACGAAAAATGGACAATCTATAGTCCATTTATTTTTTGCATTAAAAATAGACGATGTATGATCGATTTAATTTTTTGCATGAAAACTGGACGATGTATAGTCCATTTAGTTTTTTTAAATAATTTTTTGTATGAAAAATGGACGATGATAGTTTAATATTTTGTACGAAAAATGGACAATCTATAGTCCATTTATTTTTTGCATTAAAAATAGACGATGTATAGTCGATTTAATTTTTTCCATGAAAAATGGACGATGTATAGTCCACTTAATTTTTTTAGATAATATTTTGTATGAAAAATGGACGATGTATAGTCCATTTATTTTTTGCATGAAAAATGGACGATGTATAGTCCATTTAATTTTTTTAAATAATTTTTTGCATGAAAAATGGACGATGTATAGTCCATTTAATTTTTGCATGAAAAATAGACGATGTATAGTCCACTTAATTTTTTTCAATAATTTTTTGTATGAAAAATGCACGATGTATAGTCCATTTAATTTTTTCCATGAAAAATGGACGATGATACTTTAATTTTTTGTACGAAAAATGTACAATATATAGTCCACTTATTTTTTGCATTAAAAATACTCGATGTATAGCCCATTGTATTTTTTGCATGAAAATATTTTTTGTATGAAAAATGAACAATGTGTATATAGTCCATTTATTTTTTGCATTAAAAATAGACGATGTATCGTTTATTAAATATTTTGCATGAAAAATGGACGATGAATAGTCCATTTAATTTTTTGCATGAAAAATGGACGATATATAGTCCATTTAGTTTTTGGCATGAAAAATGGACGATGTATAGTCCATTTAATTTTTTTAAACAATTTTTTGTATGAAAAATGGACGATGTATAGTCCATTTAAATTTTTTAAATAATGTTTTGTATGAAAAATGGACGATGTATAGTCCATTCATTTTTTGCATGAAAAATGGACGATGTATAGTCCATTTAATATTTTGCATGATAAATATTTTGAGTAAAAAATGGACAATGTATAGTCCATTTATTTTTTGCATGAAAAATAGACGATGTATAGTCCACTTAATTTTTTTCAATAATTTTTTGTATGAAAAATGCACGATGTATAGTCCATTTAATTTTTTCCATGAAAAATGGAATATGATACTTTAATTTTTTGTACGAAAAATGTACAATGTATAGTCCACTTATTTTTTGCATTAAAAATACTCGATGTATAGCCCATTGTATTTTTTGCATGAAAATATTTTTTGTATGAAAAATGAACAATGTATATATAGTCCATTTATTTTTTGCATTAGAAATAGACGATGTATCGTTTATTAAATATTTTGCATGAAAAATGGACGATGAATAGTCCATTTAATTTTTTGCATGAAAAATGGACGATATATAGTCCATTTAGTTTTTGGCATGAAAAATGGACGATGTATAGTCCATTTAATTTTTTTAAACAATTTTTTGTATGAAAAATGGACGATGTATAGTCCATTTAAATTTTTTAAATAATATTTTGTATGAAAAATGGACGATGTATAGTCCATTTATTTTTTGCATGAAAAATGGACGATGTATAGTCCATTTAATTTTTTTAAATAATTTTTTGCATGAAAAATGGACGATGTATAGTCCATTTAGTTTTTTGCGTAAAAAATGGACGATGTATAGTCCATTTAATTTTTTCCATGAAAAATATTTTGAGTAAAAAATGGACAATGAATAATAGTCCATTTATTTTTTGCATTAAAAATAGTCGATGTATAGTCCATTTAATTTTTTTAAATAATTTTTTGTATGAAAAATGGACGATGTATAGTCCATTTAATTTTTTCCATGAAAAACGGAAGACGTATAGTCCATTTAATATTTTGCATTAAAAATGGACGATGGTAGTCCTTTTATTTTTTGCATTAAAAATAGACGATGTATAGTCGATTTAATTTTTTGCATGAAAAATGGACGATTTATATCCACTTAATTTTTTTAAATATTTTTTTGTATGAAAAATAGACGATGTATAGTCCATTTAATTTTTTTCCATGAAAAATGGAAGACGTATAGTCCATTTAATATTTTGCATGAAAAATGGACGATGGGAGTCCATTTAATTTTTTGCATGAAAAATAGACGATGTATAGTCCATTTAATTTTTTAAAATAATTTTTAGTATGAAAAATGGACGATTATAGTCCATTTAATTTTTTGCATGAAAAATGGAAGACGTATAGTCCATTTAATATTTTGCATGAAAAATGGACGATGGTAGTCCATTTAATTTTTTGCATGAAAAATAGACGATGTATAGTCCATTTAATTTTTTTAAATATTTTTTTTTTTTTTTCCATTTAATTTTTTGCATGAAAAATGGACGATGATAGTTTAATATTTTGTACGAAAAATGGACAATCTATAGTCCATTTATTTTTTGCATTAAAAATAGACGATGTATGATCGATTTAATTTTTTGCATGAAAAATTGACGATGTTATAGTCCACTTATTTTTTTCAATAATTTTTTGTATGAAAAATGGACGATGTATAGTCCATTTAATTTTTTCCATGAAAAATGGAAGACGTATAGTCCATTTAATATTTTGCATGAAAAATGGACGCTGTATAGTCCATTTAATATTTTGCATGAAAAATATTTTGAGTGAAAAATGGACAATGTATAGTCTATTTATTTTTTGCATTAAAAATAGACGATTTATAGTCCATTATATTTTTGCATGAAATATTTTTCTATGAAAAATGGACGATACATAGTCCATTTAATTTTTTAAAATAATTTTTTGTATGAACAAATGGACGATGTATAGTCCATTTAATTTTTTTCCATGAAAAATGGAAGACGTATAGTCCATTTAATATTTTGCATGAAAAATGGACGATGATAGTCCATTTAATTTTTGCATGAAAAATAGACGATGTATAGTCCATGTAATATTTTGCATGAAAAATGGACGATGTATAGTCCATTTATTTTTTGCATTAAAAATAGACGATGTATAGTCCATTATATTTTTTTAATGAAATACTTTTTTATGAAAAATGGACGATAGATAGTCCATTTAATTTTTTAAAATAATTTTTTGTATGAAAAAATGGACGATGTATAGTTCATTTAATTTTTTGCAAGAATAATGGACGATGTATAGTCGATTTAATTTTTTAAAATAATTTTTAGTATGAAAAATGGACGATGTATAGTCCATTTAGTTTTTTGCATGAAAAATAGACGATGTATAGTCCATATTTTGAGTAAAAAATGGACAATGTCTAGTCCATTTATTTTTTGCATTAAAAATAGTCGATGTATAGCCCATTGTATTTTTTGCATGAAAATATTTTTTGTATGAAAAATGGACGATGTATAGTCCATTTATTTTTTGCATTAAAAATAGACGATGTATAGTCGATTTAATTTTTTGCATGAAAAATGGACACTGTATAGTCCATTTAATATTTTGCATGAAAAATATTTTGAGTGAAAAATGGACGATGTATAGTCCATTTATTTTTTGCATTAAAAATAGTTGATGTATAGCCCATTGTATTTTTTGCATGAAATAATTTTTTGTATGAAATATGTTTGTTAATTTTTTTAAATATTTTTTTGTATGAAAAATAGACGATGTATATTCCATTTAATTTTTTCCATGAAAAATGGAAGACGTATAGTCCATTTAATATTTTGCATGAAAAATGGACGATGGTAGTCCATTTAATTTTTTGCATGAAAAATTGACGATGTATAGTCCATTTAATATTTTGCATTAAAAATAGACGATGTATAGTCCATTTAGTTTTTTGCATGAAAAATGGACGCTGTATAGTCCATTTAATATTTTGCATGAAAAATATTTTGAGTGAAAAATGGACAATGTATAGTCCATTTATTTTTTGCATTAAAAATAGTCGATGTATAGTCAATTTAATTTTTTTAAATAATTTTTTGTATGAAAACTGGACGATGTATAGTCCATTTAATTTTTTCCATGAAAAATGTACGATGTATAGTCAATTTAAGATTTTGCATGAAAAATGGACGATGAATAGTCCATTTAAGATTTTGCATGAAAAATGGACGATATCTAGAGCATTTACTTTTTTTTAAATAATTTTTTGCATAAAAAATAGACGAAGTATCGTCCATTTAATTTTTTGCATGAAAAATAGACGATGTATAGTCCATTTATTATTTGCATGAAAAATGGACGATGTATAGTCCATTATATTTTTTGTATGAAAAATAGACGATATATATAGTTCATTTAATTTTTTAAAAAAATTTTTTGCACGAAAAATGGACAATGTATAGTCCATTTATTTTTTGCATTAAAAATAGACGGTTTATAGTCCATTATATTTTTTGCATGAAATACTTTTTTTATGAAAAATGGACGATATATAGCCCATTTAATTTTCTAAAATAATTTTTTGTATGAACAAATGGACGATGTATAGTCCATTTAATTTTTTGCATGAAAAATGGACGATGTATAGTCCATTTATTTTTTGCATTAAAAATAGACGATATATAGTCCATTTAATTTTTTGCATGAAAAATGGACGATGTATAGTCCATTTAATTTTTTGCATGAAAAATGGACGATGTATAGTCCACTTAATTTTTTTAAATAATTTTTAGTATGAAAAATGGACGATGTATAGTCCATTTAATTTTTTCCATGAAAAATGGACGATGATACTTTAATATTTTGTACGAAAAATGTACAATGTATAGTCCATTTATTTTTTGCATTAAAAATAGACGATGCATAGTCCATTATATTTTTTACATGAAATAATTTTTTTATGAAAAATGGACGATACATAGTCCATTTAATTTTTTTAAATAATTTTTTGTATGAAAAAACGGGCGATGTATAGTCCATTTAATTTTTAGCATTAAAAATAGACGATGTATAGTCCATTTATTTTTTTGCATGAAAAATGGACGCTGTATAGTCCATTTAATATTTTGCATGAAAAATATTTTGAGTGAAAAATGGACAATGTATAGTCCATTTATTTTTTGCATGAAAAATGGACGATGTATAGTCCATTTAATTTTTTTAAATAATTTTTTGTATGAAAAATGGACGATGTATAGTTTATTTAGTTTTTTGCATTAAAAATGGATGATGTATAGTCCATTTAATATTTTGCATGAAAAATATTTTGAGTAAAAAATGGACAATGTATAGTTCATTTATTTTTTGCATTAAAAATAGTCCATTGTATTTTTTGCATGAAATAATTTTTTGTATGAAAAATGGACGATGGATGGACGAAATATTTTTTGTATGAAAAATGGACGATACGTAGTCCATTTAATTTTTTAAAATAATTTTTTGTATGAAAAAATGCACGATGTATAGTCCATTTAATTTTTAGCAAGAATAATGGACGATGTATAGTCCATTTAATTTTTTTAAATAATTTTTAGTATGAAAAATGGACGATGTATAGTCCATTTAGCCTTTTGCATGAAAAATGGGCGATGTATAGTCCATTTAATATTTTGTATGAAAAATATTTTGAGTAAAAAATGGACAATCTATAGTCCATTTATTTTTTGCATTAAAAATAGACGATGTATAGTCGATTTAATTTTTTGCATTAAAAATAGACGATGTATGATCGATTTAATTTTTTGCATGAAAAATGGACGATGGACGATGTCCACTTAATTTTTTAAATAATTTTTTGTATGAAAAATGGACGATGTATAGTCCATTTAATTTTTTCCATGAAAAATGGACGATGATACTTTAATATTTTGTACGAAAAATGTACAATGTATAGTTCATTTATTTTTTGCATTAAAAATAGACGATGTCCATTATATTTTTTACATGAAATAATTTTTTTATGAAAAATGGACGATACATAGTCCATTTAATTTTTTAAAATAATATTTTGTATGAAAAAATGGACGATGTATAGTCCACTTAATTTTTTTAAATAATTTTTAGTATGAAAAATGGACGATGTATAGTCCATTTAGTTTTTTTAAATATTTTTTTGTATGAAAAATGGACAATGCATAGTCCATTTAATTTTTTGCATGAAAAATGGACGATGATAGTTTAATATTTTGTACGAAAAATGGACAATCTATAGTCCATTTATTTTTTGCATTAAAAATAGACGATGTATGATCGATTTAATTTTTTGCATGAAAAATGGACGATGTATAGTCCATTTAATTTTTTTAAATAATTTTTTGTATGAAAAATGGACGATGTATAGTCCATTTAATTTTTTCCATGAAAAATGGAAGACGTATAGTCCATTTAATATTTTGCATGAAAAATGGACGATGGTAGTCCATTTAATTTTTTGCATGAAAAATAGACGATGTATAGTCCATTCAATTTTTTTAAATAATTTTTTGTATGAAAAATGGACGATGTATAGTCCATTTAATTTTTTGCATGAAAAATGGACGATGATAGTTTAATATTTTGTACGAAAAATGGACAATCTATAGTCCATTTATTTTTTGCATTAAAAATAGACGATGTATGATCGATTTAATTTTTTGCATGAAAAATGGACGATGTATAGTCCATTTAATTTTTTTAAATATTTTTTTGTATGAAAAATAGACGATGTATAGTCCATTTAATTTTTTTCCATGAAAAATGGAAGACGTATAGTCCATTTAATATTTTGCATAAAAAATGGACGATGGTAGTTTATTTAATTTTTTGCATGAAAAATTGACGATGTATAGTCCATTTAATATTTTGCATTAAAAATAGACGGTATATAGTCCATTTAATTTTTTGCATGAAAAATGGACGATGTATAGTCCATTTAATTTTTTCCATGAAAAATGGACGATGTATATATAGTCCACTTCATTTTTTTAAATAATTTTTTGCATGAAAAATGGACGATATATAGTCCATTTAATTTTTTGCATGAAAAATGGACGATGATACTTTAATATTTTGTACGAAAAATTTACAATGTATAGTCCATTTATTGTTTACATGAAATAATTTTTTTATGAAAAATGGACAAAACATAGTACATTTAATTTTTTTAAATAATTTTTTGTATGCAAAATGGACGATGTATAGTCCATTTAGTTTTTTGCATTAAAAATGAACTATGTATAGTCCATTTAATATTTTGCATGAAAAATATTTTGAGTAAAAAATAGACAATGTATAGCCCATTTATTTTTTGCATTAAAAATAGACGATGTATAGTCCATTATATTTTTTACATGAAATAATTTTTTTATGAAAAATGGAAGATACATAGCCCATTTAATTTTTTAAAATAATTTTTTGTATGAACAAATGGACGATGTATAGTCCATTTAAT
This sequence comes from Nowickia ferox, assembly GCA_936439885.1. Taxonomy (NCBI): domain Eukaryota; kingdom Metazoa; phylum Arthropoda; class Insecta; order Diptera; family Tachinidae; genus Nowickia; species Nowickia ferox. The sequence goes on along the minus strand of OW387026.1, from coordinate 98,480,178 downwards.
TTTTTGCATGAAAAATCAACGATGTATAAGTCCATTTAATTTTTTGCATGAAAAATGGACGATTTATAGTCCATTTGTTCTTTTTAAATAATTTTTTGTATGAAAAATGGACGATACATAACCCATTTAATTTTTTTAAATAATTTTTTGCACTAAAAATAGACGATTTATATTCCATTATATTTTTTGCATTAAAAATAAACGATATATAGTCCATTTAATTTTTTGCATGAAAAATGGACTATGTATAGTCCATTTAATTTTTTGCATGAAAAATGGACGATGTATAGTCATTAATTTTTTTAAATTATTTTTTGCATGAAAAATGGACGATGATACTTTAATATTTTGTACGAAAAATGCACAATGTATAGTCCATTTATTTTTTGCATTAAAAATAGACGATGTATAGTAAATTATATTTTTTACATGAAATAATTTTTTTATGAAAAATGGAAGATACATAGCCCATTTAATTTTTTGCATTAAAAATAGACGATTTATAGTCCATTATATTTTTTTTTGCATTAAAAATAAACGATATATAGTCCATTTAATTTTTTGCATGAAAAACGGACGATGTATAGTCCATTTAATTTTTTGCATGAAAAATGGACCATGTATAGTCCACTTCATTTTTTTAAATAATTTTTTGTATGAAAAATGGACGATGTATAGTCCATTTATTTTTTGCATTAAAAATAGACGATGTATAGTCCATTATATTTTTCACATGAAATAATTTTTTTATGAAAAATGGACGATACATAGTCCATTTAATTTTTTAAAATAATTTTTTGTATGAAAAAATGGACGATGTATAGTCAATTTAATTTTTTCCATGAAAAATGGACGATGTATAGTCCATTTATTTTCTTGCATGAAAAATGGACGATGTATATATAGTCCATTTAAGATTTTGCATGAAAAATGGACGATATATAGCCCATTTAATTTTTTAAATAATTTTTTCCATGAAATATAGACGATGTATCGTCCATTTAATATTTTGCATAAAAAATGGACGATGTATAGTCCACTTCATTTTTTTAAATAATTTTTTGCATGAAAAATGGACGATGATACTTTAATATTTTGTACGAAAAATGTACATTGTTTAGCCCATTTATTTTTTGCATTAAAAATAGACGATGTATAGTCCATTATATTTTTTCCATGAAATACTTTTTTTTATGAAAAATGGACGATATATAGCCCATTTAATTTTTTAAAATAATTTTTTGTATGAAAAATGGACGATGTCTAGTCCATTTAATTTTTTGCATGAAAAATCAACGATGTATAGTCCATTTAATTTTTTGCACGAAAAATTGACGAGGTATAGTCCATTTAATTTCTGAAATAATTTTTTGTATGAAAAATGGACGATGTATAGTCCATTTAATTTTTGCATGAAAAATAGACTATGTATAGTCTATTATATTTTTTACATGAAATAATTTTTTTTATGAAAAATGGGCGATGTATAGTCCATTTAATTTTTTGCATTAAAAATAGACGATGTATAGTCGATTTAATTTTTTGCATGAAAAATGGACGCTGTATAGTCCATTTAATATTTTGCATGAAAAATATTTTAAGTGAAAAATGGACAATGTATAGCCCATTTATTTTTTGCATTAAAAATAGACGATGTATAGTCCATTATATTTTTTGCATGAAATACTTTTTTGTATGAAAAATGGACGATGTATAGTCCATTTAATTTTTGCATGAAAAATAGACGATGTATAGTCTATTATATTTTTTACATGAAATAATTTTTTGTATGAAAATTGGACGCTGTATAGTCCATTTAATATTTTGCATGAAAAATTATTTTAAGTGAAAAATGGACAATGTATAGTCCATTTATTTTTTGCATGAAAAATGGACGATGTATAGTCCATTTATTTTTTGCAAGAAAAATGGACGATGTATAGTCCATTTAATTTTTTAAAATAATTTTTTGTATGAAAAATGGACGATGTATAGTCCATTTAGTTTTTTGCATTAAAAGTGGACGTTGTATAGTCCATTTAATATTTTGCATGAAAAATATTTTGAGTAAAAAATGGTATATATAGTCCATTTATTTTTTGCATTAAAAATAGTCGATGTATAGCCCATTGTATTTTTTGCATGAAATAAATTTTTGTATGAAAAATGGACGATGATAGTCCATTTAATTTTTGCATGAAAAATATACGATGTATAGTCCATTTAATATTTTGCATGAAAAATGGACGATGATAGTCCATTTAATTTTTGCATGAAAAATAGACGATGTAAAGTGCATTTAATATTTTGCATGAAAAATGGACGATGTATAGTCCATTTATTATATTGCATGAAAAATGGACGATGTATAGTCCATTTATTTTTTGCATTAAAAATAGACGATGTATAGTCGATTTAATTTTTTGCATGAAAAATGGACGCTGTATAGTCCATTTAATATTTTGCATGAAAAATATTTTGAGTGAAAAATGGACAATGTATAGCCCATTTATTTTTTGCATTAAAAATAGACGATGTATAGTCCATTATATTTTTTGCATGAAATACTTTTTTTATGAAAAATGGACGATATATAGCCCATTTAATATTTTGCATGAAAAATTATTTTAAGTGAAAAATGGACAATGTATAGTCCAATTATTTTTTGCATGAAAAATGGACGATGTATAGTCCATTTATTTTTTCCATGAAAAATGGACGATGTATAGTCCATTTAATTTTTTAAAATAATTCTTTGTATGAAAAATGGACGATGTATAGTCCATTTAATTTTTTGCATTAAAAGTGGACGATGTATAGTCCATTTAATATTTTGCATGAAAAATATTTTGAGTAAAAAATGGACAATGTATAGTCCATTTATTTTTTGCATTAAAAATAGTCGATGTATAGCCCATTGTATTTTTTGCATGAAATAAATTTTTGTATGAAAAATGGACGATGATAGTCCATTTAATTTTTGCATGAAAAATATATAGTCCATTTATTTTTTTCCATGAAAAATGAAAGACGTATAGTCCATTTAATATTTTGCATGAAAAATGGATGATGATAGTCCATTTAATTTTTGCATGAAAAATAGACGATGTATAGTCCATTTATTTTTTTCCATGAAAAATGAAAGACGTATAGTCCATTTATTTTTTGCATTAAAAATAGACGATGTATAGTCGATTTAATTTTTTGCATGAAAAATGGACGCTGTATAGTCCATTTAATATTTTGCATGAAAAATATTTTGAGTGAAAAATGGACAAAGTATAGCCCTTTATTTTTTGCATTAAAAATAGACGATGTATAGTCCATTATATTTTTTGCATGAAATACTTTTTTTTATGAAAAATGGACGATATATAATAATTTAATTTAATTTTTTAAAATAATTTTTTGTATGAACAAATGGACGATGTATAGTCCATTTAATTTTTTAAAAAATTTTTTGTATGAAAAATGGACGATACATAACCCATTTAATTTTTTTAAATAATTTTTTGCACTAAAAATAGACGATTTATAGTCCATTATATTTTTTGCATTAAAAATAAACGATATATAGTCCATTTAATTTTTTGCATGAAAAATGGACGATGTATAGTCCATTTAATTTTTTGCATGAAAAATGGACGATGTATAGTCATTCATTTTTTTAAATTATTTTTTGCATGAAAAATGGACGATGATACTTTAATATTTTGTATGAAAAATGTACAATGTATAGTCCATTTATTTTTTGCATTAAAAATAGACGATGTATAGTCCATTATATTTTTTACATGAAATAATTTTTTTATGAAAAATGGAAGATACATAGCCCATTTAATTTTTTGCATTAAAAATAGACGATTTATAGTTCATTATATTTTTTGCATTAAAAATAAACGATATATAGTCCATTTAATTTTTTGCATGAAAAACGGACGATGTATAGTCCATTTAATTTTTTGCGTGAAAAATGGACCATGTATAGTCCACTTCATTTTTTTAAATAATTTTTTGTATGAAAAATGGACGATGTATAGTCCATTTATTTTTTGCATTAAAAATAGACGATGTATAGTCTATTATATTTTTCACATGAAATAATTTTTTTATGAAAAATGGACGATACATAGTCCATTTAATTTTTTTAAATAATTTTTTGTATGAAAAAATGGACGATGTATACTCAATTTAATTTTTTGCATGAAAAATGGACGATGTATAGTCCATTTATTTTCTTGCATGAAAAATGGACGATGTATAGTCCATTTACTATTTGGCATGAAAAATATTTTGAGTACAAAATGGACAATGTATAGTCCATTTATTTTTTGCATTAAAAATAATCGATGTATAGCCCAATTTATTTTTTGCATGAAATAATTTTTTGTATGAAAAATGGACGATCCATTTAATATTTTGCATGAAAAATATTTTGAGTAAAAAATGGTATATATAGTCCATTTATTTTTTGCATTAAAAATAGTCGATGTATAGCCCATTGTATTTTTTGCATGAAATAAATTTTTGTATGAAAAATGGACGATGATAGTCCATTTAATTTTTGCATGAAAAATATACGATGTATAGTCCATTTAATATTTTGCATGAAAAATGGACGATGATAGTCCATTTAATTTTTGCATGAAAAATAGACGATGTAAAGTCCATTTAATATTTTGCATGAAAAATGGACGACGTATAGTCCATTTATTATATTGCATGAAAAATGGACGATGTATAGTCCATTTATTTTTTGCATTAAAAATAGACGATGTATAGTCGATTTAATTTTTTGCATGAAAAATGGACGCTGTATAGTCCATTTAATATTTTGCATGAAAAATATTTTGAGTGAAAAATGGACAATGTATATATAGCCCATTTATTTTTTACATTAAAAATAGACGATGTATAGTCCATTATATTTTTTGCATGAAATACTTTTTTTATGAAAACTGGACGATATATAGCCCATTTAATATTTTGCATGAAAAATTATTTTAAGTGAAAAATGGACAATGTATAGTCCATTTATTTTTTGCATGACAAATGGACGATGTATAGTCCATTTATTTTTTGCATGAAAAATGGACGATGTATAGTCCATTTAATTTTTTAAAATAATTTTTTGTATGAAAAATGGACGATGTATAGTCCATTTAATTTTTTGCATTAAAAGTGGACGATGTATAGTCCATTTAATATTTTGCATGAAAAATATTTTGAGTAAAAAATGAACAATGTATAGTCCATTTATTTTTTGCATTAAAAATAGTCGATGTATAGCCCATTGTATTTTTTGCATGAAATAAATTTTTGTATGAAAAATGGACGATGATAGTCCATTTAATTTTTGCATGAAAAATAGACGATGTATAGTCCATTTATTTTTTTCCATGAAAAATGAAAGACGTATAGTCCATTTATTTTTTGCATTAAAAATAGACGATGTATAGTCGATTTAATTTTTTGCATGAAAAATGGACGCTGTATAGTCCATTTAATATTTTGCATGAAAAATATTTTGAGTGAAAAATGGACAAAGTATAGCCCATTTATTTTTTGCATGAAAAATGTACGATGTATAGTCCATTTATTTTTTGCATGAAAAATGGCCGATGTATAGTCCATTTAATTTTTTTAAATAATTGTTTGTATGAAAAATGGACGATGATACTTTAATATTTTGTACGAAAAATGTACAATGTTTAGCCCATTTATTTTTTGCATTAAAAATAGACGATGTATAGTCCATTATATTTTTTGCATGAAATACTTTTTTTATGAAAAATGGACGATATATAGCCCATTTAATTTTTTAAAATAATTTTTTGTATGAAAAATGGACGATGATACTTTAATATTTTGTACGAAAAATGTACAATGTTTAGCCCATTTATTTTTTGCATTAAAAATAGACGATGTATAGTCCATTATATTTTTTGCATGAAATACTTTTTTTATGAAAAATGGACGATATATAGCCCATTTAATTTTTTTTAATAATTTTTTGTATGAAAGAATGGGCGATGTATAGTCCAATTTATTTTTTTCCTTAAAAAATAGACGATGTATCGTCCATTATATTTTTTACATGAAATAATTTTTTTATGAAAAATGGAAGATACATAGTCCATTTAATTTTTTTAAATAATTTTTTTAATGAAAGAATGGGCGATGTATAGTCCATTTAATTTTTTGCATTAAAAATAGACGATGTATAGTCCATTTAAGTTTTTGCATGTAAAATGGCCCCTGTATAGTCCATTTAATATTTTGTATGAAAAATATTTTAAGTGAAAAATGGACAATGTATAGTCCATTTATTTTTTGCATGAAAAATGTACGATGTATAGTCCATTTATTTTTTGCATGAAAAATGGACGATGTATAGTCCATTTAATTTTTTTAAATAATTGTTTGTATGAAAAATGGACGATGATACTTTAATATTTTGTACGAAAAATGTACAATGTTTAGCCCATTTATTTTTTGCATTAAAAATAGACGATGTATAGTCCATTATATTTTTTGCATGAAATACTTTTTTTATGAAAAATGGACGATATATAGCCCATTTAATTTTTTAAAATAATTTTTTGTATGAAAAATGGACGATGTATAGTTCATTTAATTTTTTGCATGAAAAATCAACGATGTATAGTCCATTTAATTTTTTGCACGAAAAATGGACGATGTATAGTCCATTTAATTTTTTAAATAATTTTTTGTATGAAAAATGGACGATGTATAGTCCATTTAATTTTTTCCATGAAAAATGGACGATGATACTTTAATATTTTGTACGAAAAATGTACAATGTATAGTCCATTTATTTTTTGCATTAAAAATAGACGATGTATAGTCTATTATATTTTTTATATGAAATAATTTTTTTTATGAAAAATGGGCGATGTATAGTCCATTTAATTTTTTGCATTAAAAATAGACGATGTATAGTCCATTTAACTTTTTCCATGAAAAATGGACGCTGTATAGTCCATTTAATATTTTGCATGAAAAATTACTTTAAGTGAAAAATGGACAATGTATAGTCCATTTATTTTTTGCATGAAAAATGGACGATGTATAGTCCATTTATTTTTTGCATGAAAAATGGACGATGTATAGTCCATTTAATTTTTTAAAATAATTTTTTTATGAAAAATGGACGATGTATAGTCCATTTAGTTTTTTGCATTAAAAGTGGACGATGTATAGTCCATTTAATATTTTGCATGAAAAATATTTTGAGTAAAAAATGGTATATATAGTCCATTTATTTTTTGCATTAAAAATAGTCGATGTATAGCCCATTGTATTTTTTGCATGAAATAAATTTTTGTATGAAAAATGGACGATGATAGTCCATTTAATTTTTGCATGAAAAATAGACGATGTAAAGTCCATTTAATATTTTCCATGAAAAATGGACGATGTATAGTCCATTTATTATATTGCATGAAAAATGGACGATGTATAGTCCATTTATTTTTTGCATTAAAAATAGACGATGTATAGTCGATTTAATTTTTTGCATGAAAAATGGACGCTGTATAGTCCATTTAATATTGTGCATGAAAAATATTTTGAGTGAAAAATGGACAATGTATAGCCCATTTATTTTTTGCATTAAAAATAGACGATGTATAGTCCATTATATTTTTTGCATGAAATACTTTTTTTATGAAAAATGGACGATATATAGCCCATTTAATATTTTGCATGAAAAATTATTTTAAGTGAAAAATGGACAATGTATAGTCCATTTATTTTTTGCATGAAAAATGGACGATGTATAGTCCATTTAATTTTTTAAAATAATTCTTTGTATGAAAAATGGACGATGTATAGTCCATTTAATTTTTTAAATAATTTTTTGTATGAAAAATGGACGATGTATAGTCCATTTAATTTTTTCCATGAAAAATGGACGATGATACTTTAATATTTTGTACGAAAAATGTAGAATGTATAGTCCATTTATTTTTTGCATTAAAAATAGACGATGTATAGTCTATTATATTTTTTACATGAAATAATTTTTTTTATGAAAAATGGGCGATGTATAGTCCATTTAATATTTTGCATGAAAAATGGATGATGATAGTCCATTTAATTTTTGCATGAAAAATAGACGATGTATAGTCCATTTATTTTTTTCCATGAAAAATGAAAGACGTATAGTCCATTTATTTTTTGCATTAAAAATAGACGATGTATAGTCGATTTAATTTTTTGCATGAAAAATGGACGCTGTATAGTCCATTTAATATTTTGCATGAAAAATATTTTGAGTGAAAAATGGACAAAGTATAGCCCATTTATTTTTTGCATGAAAAATGTACGATGTATATTCCATTTATTTTTTGCATGAAAAATGGACGATGTATAGTCCATTTAATTTTTTTAAATAATTGTTTGTATGAAAAATGGACGATGATACTTTAATATTTTGTACGAAAAATGTACAATGTTTAGCCCATTTATTTTTTGCATTAAAAATAGACGATGTATAGTCTATTATATTTTTTACATGAAATAATTTTTTTATGAAAAATGGGCGATGTATAGTCCATTTAATTTTTTGCATTAAAAATAGACGATGTATAGTCCATTTAACTTTTTCCATGAAAAATGGACGCTGTATAGTCCATTTAATATTTTGCATGAAAAATTATTTTAAGTGAAAAATGGGCAATGTATAGTCCATTTATTTTTTGCATGAAAAATGGACGATGTATAGTCCATTTATTTTTTGCATGAAAAATGGACGATGTATAGTACATTTAATTTTTTAAAATAATTTTTGTACGAAAAATGGACGATGTATAGTCCATTTAGTTTTTTGCATTAAAAGTGGACGATGTATAGTCCATTTAATATTTTGCATGAAAAATATTTTGAGTAAAAAATGGTATATATAGTCCATTTATTTTTTGCATTAAAAATAGTCGATGTATAGCCCATTGTATTTTTTGCATGAAATAAATTTTTGTATGAAAAATGGACGATGATAGTCCATTTAATTTTTGCATGAAAAATAGACGATGTATAGTCCATTTAATATTTTGCATGAAAAATGGACGATGATAGTCCATTTAATTTTTGCATGAAAAATAGACGATGTAAAGTCCATTTAATATTTTGCATGAAAAATGGATGATGATAGTCCATTTAATTTTTGCATGAAAAATAGACGATGTATAGTCCATTTATTATATTGCATGAAAAATGGACGATGTATAGTCCATTTATTTTTTGCATTAAAAATAGACGATGTATAGTCTATTATATTTTTTACATGAAATAATTTTTTTTATGAAAAATGGGCGATGTATAGCCCATTTAATATTTTGCATGAAAAATGGATGATGATAGTCCATTTAATTTTTGCATGAAAAATAGACGATGTATAGTCCATTTATTTTTTTCCATGAAAAATGAAAGACGTATAGTCCATTTATTTTTTGCATTAAAAATAGACGATGTATAGTCGATTTAATTTTTTGCATGAAAAATGGACGCTGTATAGGCCATTTAATATTTTGCATGAAAAATATTTTGAGTGAAAAATGGACAAAGTATAGCCCATTTATTTTTTGCATTAAAAATGTACGATGTATAGTCCATTTATTTTTTGCATGAAAAATGGACGATGTATAGTCCATTTAATTTTTTTAAATAATTGTTTGTATGAAAAATGGACGATGATACTTTAATATTTTGTACGAAAAATGTACAATGTTTAGCCCATTTATTTTTTGCATTAAAAATAGATGATGTATAGTCCATTATATTTTTTGCATGAAATACTTTTTTTATGAAAAATGGACGATATATAGCCCATTTAATTTTTTAAAATAATTTTTTGTATGAAAAATGGACGATGATACTTTAATATTTTGTACGAAAAATATACAATGTTTAGCCCATTTATTTTTTGCATTAAAAATAGACGATGTATAGTCCATTATATTTTTTGCATGAAATACTTTTTTTATGAAAAATGGACGATATATAGCCCATTTAATTTTTTTTAATAATTTTTTGTATGAAAGAATGGGCGATGCATAGTCCAATTTATTTTTTTCCTTAAAAAATAGACGATGTATCGTCCATTATATTTTTTACATGAAATAATTTTTTTATGAAAAATGGAAGATACATAGTCCATTTAATTTTTTTAAATAATTTTTTTAATGAAAGAATGGGCGATGTATTGTCCATTTAATTTTTTGCATTAAAAATAGACGATGTATAGTCCATTTAAGTTTTTGCATGTAAAATGGCCCCTGTATAGTCCATTTAATATTTTGTATCAAAAATATTTTAAGTGAAAAATGGACAATGTATAGTCCATTTATTTTTTGCATGAAAAATGTACGATGTATAGTCCATTTATTTTTTGCATGAAAAATGGACGATGTATAGTCCATTTAATTTTTTTAATAAATTGGTTGTATGAAAAATGGACGATGATACTTTAATATTTTGTACGAAAAATGTACAATGTTTAGCCCATTTATTTTTTGCATTAAAAATAGACGATGTATAGTCCGTTATATTTTTTGCATGAAATACTTTTTTTATGAAAAATGGACGATATATAGCCCATTTAATTTTTTAAAATAATTTTTTGTATGAAAAATGGACGATGTATAGTTCATTTAATTTTTTGCATGAAAAATCAACGATGTATAGTCCATTTAATTTTTTGCACGAAAAATGGACGATGTATAGTCCATTTAATTTTTTAAATAATTTTTTGTATGAAAAATGGACGATGTATAGTCTATTTAATTTTTTCCATGAAAAATGGACGATGATACTTTAATATTTTGTACGAAAAATGTACAATGTATAGTCCATTTATTTTTTGCATTAAAAATAGACGATGTATAGTCTATTATATTTTTTACATGAAATAATTTTTTTTATGAAAAATGGGCGATGTATAGTCCATTTAATTTTTTACATTAAAAATAGACGATGTATAGTCCATTTAACTTTTTCCATGAAAAATGGACGCTGTATAAAGTCCATAGTCCATTTAATATTTTGCATGAAAAATTATTTTAAGTGAAAAATGGACAATGTATAGTCCATTTATTTTTTGCATGAAAAATGGACGATGTATAGTCCATTTATTTTTTGCATGAAAAATGGACGATGTATAGTCCATTTAATTTTTTAAAATAATTTTTGTATGAAAAATGGACGATGTATAGTCCATTTAGTTTTTTGCATTAAAAGTGGACGATGTATAGTCCATTTAATATTTTGCATGAAAAATATTTTGAGTAAAAAATGGTATATATAGTCCATTTATTTTTTGCATTAAAAATAGTCGATGTATAGCCCATTGTATTTTTTGCATGAAATAAATTTTTGTATGAAAAATGGACGATGATAGTCCATTTAATTTTTGCATGAAAAATAGACGATGTATAGTCCATTTAATATTTTGCATGAAAAATGGACGATGATAGTCCATTTAATTTTTGCATGAAAAATAGACGATGTAAAGTCCATTTAATATTTTGCATGAAAAATGGACGATGTATAGTCCATTTATTATATTGCATGAAAAATGGACGATGTATAGTCCATTTATTTTTTGCATTAAAAATAGACGATGTATAGTCGATTTAATTTTTTGCATGAAAAATGGACGCTGTATAGTCCATTTAATATTTTGCATGACAAATATTTTGAGTGAAAAATGGACAATGTATAGCCCATCTATTTTTTGCATTAAAAATAGACGATGTATAGTCCATTATATTTTTTGCATGAAATACTTTTTTTATGAAAAATAGACGATATATAGCCCATTTAATATTTTGCATGAAAAATTATTTTAAGTGAAAAATGGACAATGTATAGTCCATTTATTTTTTGCATGAAAAATGGAAGATGTATAGTCCATTTATTTTTTGCATGAAAAATGGACGATGTATAGTCCATTTAATTTTTTAAATAATTTTTTGTATGAAAAATGGACGATGTATAGTCCATTTAATTTTTTCCATGAAAAATGGACGATGATACTTTAATATTTTGTACGAAAAATGTACAATGTTTAGCCCATTTATTTTTTGCATTAAAAATAGACGATGTATAGTCCATTATATTTTTTGCATGAAATACTTTTTTTATGAAAAATGGACGATATATAGCCCATTTAATTTTTTAAAATAATTTTTTGTATGAAAAATGGACGATGATACTTTAATATTTTGTACGAAAAATATACAATGTTTAGCCCATTTATTTTTTGCATTAAAAATAGACGATGTATAGTCTATTATATTTTTTGCATGAAATACTTTTTTTATGAAAAATGGACGATATATAGCCCATTTAATTTTTTTTAATAATTTTTTGTATGAAAGAATGGGCGATGTATAGTCCAATTTATTTTTTTCCTTAAAAAATAGACGATGTATCGTCCATTATATTTTTTACATGAAATAATTTTTTTATGAAAAATGGAAGATACATAGTCCATTTAATTTTTTTAAATAATTTTTTTAATGAAAGAATGGGCGATGTATAGTCCATTTAATTTTTTGCATTAAAAATAGACGATGTATAGTCCATTTAAGTTTTTGCATGTAAAATGGCCCCTGTATAGTCCATTTAATATTGTGTATGAAAAATATTTTAAGTGAAAAATGGACAATGTATAGTCTATTTATTTTTTGCATAAAAAATGGACGATGTATAGTCCATTTATTTTTTGCATGAAAAATGGACGTTGTATAGTCCATTTATTTTTTTCCATGAAAAATTATTTTAAGTGAAAAATGGACAATGTATAGTCCATTTATTTTTTGCATAAAAAATGGACGATGTATAGTCCATTTATTTTTTGCATGAAAAATGGGCGATGTATAGTCCATTTAATTTTTTACATAATTTTTTGCATTAAAAATAGTCGATGTATAGCCCATTGTATTTTTTGCATGAAATAAATTTTTGTATGAAAAATGGACGATGATAGTCCATTTAATTTTTGCATGAAAAATAGACGATGTATAGTCCATTTAATATTTTGCATGAAAAATGGACGATGATAGTCCATTTAATATTTTGCATGAAAAATGGACGATGATAGTCCATTTAATATTTTGCATGAAAAATTATTTTAAGTGAAAAATGGACAATGTATAGTCTATTTATTTTTTGCATAAAAAATGGACGATGTATAGTCCATTTATTTTTTGCATGAAAAATGGACGATGTATAGTCCATTTATTTTTTTCCATGAAAAATTATTTTAAGTGAAAAATGGACAATGTATAGTCCATTTATTTTTTGCATAAAAAATGGACGATGTATAGTCCATTTATTTTTTGCATGAAAAATGGGCGATGTATAGTCCATTTAATTTTTTAAATAATTTTTTGCATTAAAAATAGTCGATGTATAGCCCATTGTATTTTTTGCATGAAATAAATTTTTGTATGAAAAATGGACGATGATAGTCCATTTAATTTTTGCATGAAAAATAGACGATGTATAGTCCATTTAATATTTTGCATGAAAAATGGACGATGATAGTCCATTTAATATTTTGCATGAAAAATTATTTTAAGTGAAAAATGGACAATGTATAGTCCACTTATTTTTTGCATAAAAAATGGACGATGTATAGTCCATTTATTTTTTGCATGAAAAATGGGCGATGTATAGTCCATTTAATTTTTTAAATAATTTTTTGCATTAAAAATAGTCGATGTATAGCCCATTGTATTTTTTGCATGAAATAAATTTTTGTATGAAAAATGGACGATGATAGTCCATTTAATTTTTGCATGAAAAATAGACGATGTATAGTCCATTTTTTTTTCCATGAAAAATGAAAGACGTATAGTCCATTTAATATTTTGTATGAAAAATGGACGATGATAGTCCATTTAATTTTTGCATGACAAATAGACGATGTATAGTCCATTTATTTTTTTCCATGAAAAATGAAAGACGTATAGTCCATTTATTTTTTGCATTAAAAATAGACAATGTATAGTCGATTTAATTTTTTGCATGAAAAATGGACGCTGTATAGTCCATTTAATATTTTGCATGAAAAATATTTTGAGTGAAAAATGGACAAAGTATAGCCCATTTATTTTTTGCATTAAAAATAGACGATGTATAGTCCATTATATTTTTTGCATGAAATACTTTTTTTTATGAAAAATGGACGATATATAATAATTTAATTTAATTTTTTAAAATAATTTTTTGTATGAACAAAGTGACGATGTATAGTCCATTTAATTTTTTGCATGAAAAATTAACGATGTATAGTCCATTTAATTTTTTGCATGAAAAATGGGCGATGTATAGTCCATTTAATTTTTTAAATAATTTTTTGTATGAAAAATGGACGATGTATAGTGCATTTAATTTTTTGAATGAAAAATGGACGATGATACTTTAATATTTTGTAAGAAAAATGTACAATGTATAGTCCATTTATTTTTTGCATTAAAAATAGACGATGTATCGTCCATTATATTTTTTACATGAAATAATTTTTTTATGAAAAAATGGAAGATACATAGTCCATTTAATTTTTTTAAATAATTTTTTGTATGAAAGAATGGGCGATGTATAGTCCATTTAATTTTTTGCATTAAAAATAGACGATGTATAGTCCATTTAAGTTTTTGCATGTAAAATGGCCCCTGTATAGTCCATTTAATATTTTGTATGAAAAATATTTTAAGTGAAAAATGGACAATGTATAGTCTATTTATTTTTTGCATAAAAAATGGACGATGTATAGTCCATTTATTTTTTGCATGAAAAATGGACGATGTATAGTCCATTTATTTTTTTCCATGAAAAATTATTTTAAGTGAAAAATGGACAATGTATAGTCCATTTATTTTTTGCATAAAAAATGGACGATGTATAGTCCATTTATTTTTTGCATGAAAAATGGGCGATGTATAGTCCATTTAATTTTTTAAATAATTTTTTGTATGAAAAATGGACGATGTATAGTGCATTTAATTTTTTGCATGAAAAATGGACGATGATACTTTAATATTTTGTAAGAAAAATGTACAATGTATAGTCCATTTATTTTTTGCATTAAAAATAGACGATGTATCGTCCATTATATTTTTTACATGAAATAATTTTTTTATGAAAAAATGGAAGATACATAGTCCATTTAATTTTTTTAAATAATTTTTTGTATGAAAGAATGTGCGATGTATAGTCCATTTAATTTTTTCCATGAAAAATGGACGATGATACTTTAATATTTTGTACGAAAAATATACAATGTTTAGCCCATTTATTTTTTGCATTAAAAATAGACGATGTATAGTCCATTATATTTTTTGCATGAAATACTTTTTTTATGAAAAATGGACGATATATAGCCCATTTAATTTTTTTTAATAATTTTTTGTATGAAAGAATGGGCGATGCATAGTCCAATTTATTTTTTTCCTTAAAAAATAGACGATGTATCGTCCATTATATTTTTTACATGAAATAATTTTTTTATGAAAAATGGAAGATACATAGTCCATTTAATTTTTTTAAATAATTTTTTTAATGAAAGAATGGGCGATGTATTGTCCATTTAATTTTTTGCATTAAAAATAGACGATGTATAGTCCATTTAAGTTTTTGCATGTAAAATGGCCCCTGTATAGTCCATTTAATATTTTGTATGAAAAATATTTTAAGTGAAAAATGGACAATGTATAGTCCATTTATTTTTTGCATGAAAAATGTACGATGTATAGTCCATTTATTTTTTGCATGAAAAATGGACGATGTATAGTCCATTTAATTTTTTTAATAAATTGGTTGTATGAAAAATGGACGATGATACTTTAATATTTTGTACGAAAAATGTACAATGTTTAGCCCATTTATTTTTTGCATTAAAAATAGACGATGTATAGTCCATTATATTTTTTGCATGAAATACTTTTTTTATGAAAAATGGACGATATATAGCCCATTTAATTTTTTAAAATAATTTTTTTTATGAAAAATGGACGATGTATAGTTCATTTAATTTTTTTCATGAAAAATCAACGATGTATAGTCCATTTAATTTTTTGCACGAAAAATGGACGATGTATAGTCCATTTAATTTTTTAAATAATTTTTTGTATGAAAAATGGACGATGTATAGTCTATTTAATTTTTTCCATGAAAAATGGACGATGATACTTTAATATTTTGTACGAAAAATGTACAATGTATAGTCCATTTATTTTTTGCATTAAAAATAGACGATGTATAGTCTATTATATTTTTTACATGAAATAATTTTTTTTATGAAAAATGGGCGATGTATAGTCCATTTAATTTTTTACATTAAAAATAGACGATGTATAGTCCATTTAACTTTTTCCATGAAAAATGGACGCTGTATAAAGTCCATAGTCCATTTAATATTTTGCATGAAAAATTATTTTAAGTGAAAAATGGACAATGTATAGTCCATTTATTTTTTGCATGAAAAATGGACGATGTATAGTCCATTTAATTTTTTAAAATAATTTTTGTATGAAAAATGGACGATGTATAGTCCATTTAGTTTTTTGCATTAAAAGTGGACGATGTATAGTCCATTTAATATTTTGCATGAAAAATATTTTGAGTAAAAAATGGTATATATAGTCCATTTATTTTTTGCATTAAAAATAGTCGATGTATAGCCCATTGTATTTTTTGCATGAAATAAATTTTTGTATGAAAAATGGACGATAATAGTCCATTTAATTTTTGCATGAAAAATAGACGATGTATAGTCCATTTAATATTTTGCATGAAAAATGGACGATGATAGTCCATTTAATTTTTGCATGAAAAATAGACGATGTAAAGTCCATTTAATATTTTGCATGAAAAATGGACGATGTATAGTCCATTTATTATATTGCATGAAAAATGGACGATGTATAGTCCATTTATTTTTTGCATTAAAAATAGACGATGTATAGTCGATTTAATTTTTTGCATGAAAAATGGACGCTGTATAGTCCATTTAATATTTTGCATGACAAATATTTTGAGTGAAAAATGGACAATGTATAGCCCATTTATTTTTTGCATTAAAAATAGACGATGTATAGTCCATTATATTTTTTGCATGAAATACTTTTTTTATGAAAAATAGACGATATATAGCCCATTTAATATTTTGCATGAAAAATTATTTTAAGTGAAAAATGGACAATGTATAGTCCATTTATTTTTTGCATGAAAAATGGACGATGTATAGTCCATTTATTTTTTGCATGAAAAATGGACGATGTATAGTCCATTTAATTTTTTAAATAATTTTTTGTATGAAAAATGGACGATGTATAGTCCATTTAATTTTTTCCATGAAAAATGGACGATGATACTTTAATATTTTGTACGAAAAATGTACAATGTATAGTCCATTTATTTTTTGCATTAAAAATAGACGATGTATAGTCTATTATATTTTTTACATGAAATAATTTTTTTTATGAAAAATGGGCGATGTATATATAGTCCATTTAATATTTTGCATGAAAAATATTTTGAGTGAAAAATGGACAAAGTATAGCCCATTTATTTTTTGCATGAAAAATGTACGATGTATAGTCCATTTATTTTTTGCTTGAAAAATGGACGATGTATAGTCTATTTAATTTTTTTAAATAATTGTTTGTATGAAAAATGGACGATGATACTTTAATATTTTGTACGAAAAATGTACAATGTTTAGCCCATTTATTTTTTGCATTAAAAATAGACTATGTATAGTCCATTATATTTTTTGCATGAAATACTTTTTTTATGAAAAATGGACGATATATAGCCCATTTAATTTTTTAAAATAATTTTTTGTATGAAAAATGGACGATGATACTTTAATATTTTGTACGAAAAATATACAATGTTTAGCCCATTTATTTTTTGCATTAAAAATAGACGATGTATAGTCTATTATATTTTTTGCATGAAATACTTTTTTTATGAAAAATGGACGATATATAGCCCATTTAATTTTTTTTAATAATTTTTTGTATGAAAGAATGGGCGATGTATAGTCCAATTTATTTTTTTCCTTAAAAAATAGACGATGTATCGTCCATTATATTTTTTACATGAAATAATTTTTTTATGAAAAATGGAAGATACATAGTCCATTTAATTATTTTAAATAATTTTTTTAATGAAAGAATGGGCGATGTATAGTCCATTTAATTTTTTGCATTAAAAATAGACGATGTATAGTCCATTTAAGTTTTTGCATGTAAAATGGCCCCTGTATAGTCCATTTAATATTTTGTATGAAAAATATTTTAAGTGAAAAATGGACAATGTATAGTCTATTTATTTTTTGCATAAAAAATGGACGATGTATAGTCCATTTATTTTTTGCATGAAAAATGGACGTTGTATAGTCCATTTATTTTTTTCCATGAAAAATTATTTTAAGTGAAAAATGGACAATAGTCCATTTATTTTTTGCATAAAAAATGGACGATGTATAGTCCATTTATTTTTTGCATGAAAAATGGGCGATGTATAGTCCATTTAATTTTTTACATAATTTTTTGCATTAAAAATAGTCGATGTATAGCCCATTGTATTTTTTGCATGAAATAAATTTTTGTATGAAAAATGGACGATGATAGTCCATTTAATTTTTGCATGAAAAATAGACGATGTATAGTCCATTTAATATTTTGCATGAAAAATGGACGATGATAGTCCATTTAATATTTTGCATGAAAAATGGACGATGATAGTCCATTTAATATTTTGCATGAAAAATTATTTTAAGTGAAAAATGGACAATGTATAGTCTATTTATTTTTTGCATAAAAAATGGACGATGTATAGTCCATTTATTTTTTGCATGAAAAATGGACGATGTATAGTCCATTTATTTTTTTCCATGAAAAATTATTTTAAGTGAAAAATGGACAATGTATAGTCCATTTATTTTTTGCATAAAAAATGGACGATGTATAGTCCATTTATTTTTTGCATGAAAAATGGGCGATGTATAGTCCATTTAATTTTTTAAATAATTTTTTGCATTAAAAATAGTCGATGTATAGCCCATTGTATTTTTTGCATGAAATAAATTTTTGTATGAAAAATGGACGATGATAGTCCATTTAATTTTTGCATGAA
Source organism: Nowickia ferox (assembly GCA_936439885.1). NCBI lineage: Eukaryota > Metazoa > Arthropoda > Insecta > Diptera > Tachinidae > Nowickia > Nowickia ferox. Next base: position 98,461,005 of record OW387026.1, on the reverse strand, counting down.
AAATAGACGATGTATAGTCCATTTAATATTTTGCATGAAAAATGGACGATGATAGTCCATTTAATATTTTGCATGAAAAATTATTTTAAGTGAAAAATGGACAATGTATAGTCCACTTATTTTTTGCATAAAAAATGGACGATGTATAGTCCATTTATTTTTTGCATGAAAAATGGGCGATGTATAGTCCATTTAATTTTTTAAATAATTTTTTGCATTAAAAATAGTCGATGTATAGCCCATTGTATTTTTTGCATGAAATAAATTTTTGTATGAAAAATGGACGATGATAGTCCATTTAATTTTTGCATGAAAAATAGACGATGTATAGTCCATTTTTTTTTCCATGAAAAATGAAAGACGTATAGTCCATTTAATATTTTGTATGAAAAATGGACGATGATAGTCCATTTAATTTTTGCATGACAAATGGACGCTGTATAGTCCATTTAATATTTTGCATGAAAAATTATTTTAAGTGAAAAATGGACAATGTATAGTCCATTTATTTTTTGCATTAAAAATAGTCGATGTATAGCCCATTGTATTTTTTGCATGAAATAAATTTTTGTATGAAAAATGGACGATGATAGTCCATTTAATTTTTGCATGAAAAATAGACGATGTATAGTCCATTTAATATTTTGCATGAAAAATGGACGATGATAGTCCATTTAATTTTTGCATGAAAAATAGACGATGTAAAGTCCATTTAATATTTTGCATGAAAAATGGACGATGTATAGTCCATTTATTATATTGCATGAAAAATTGACGATGTATAGTCCATTTAATTTTTTGCATGAAAAATGGAAGATTATAGCGCATTTAATATTTTGCATGAAAAATGGATGATGTATAGTCCATTTATTTTTTGCATTAAAAATAGACGATTATAGTCCATTATATTTTTTGCATGAAATACTTTTTTTATGAAAAATGGACGATATATAGTCCATTTAATTTTTTTAAATAATTTTTTGTATGAAAAATGGATGATATATAGTCCATTTAATTTTTTAAAATAATTTTTTGTATGAAAAATGGATATATATAGTCCATTTAATTTTTTTAAATATTTTTTTGTATGAACAAATTGACGATGTATAGTCCATTTAATTTTTTGCATGAAAAATTAACGATGTATAGTCCATTTAATTTTTTCAATGAAAAATGGACGATGTATAGTCCATTTCATTTTTTAAAATAATTTTTTGTATAAAAAATGGACGATGTATAGTCCATTTAATTTTTTGCATGAAAAATGGATGATGTATAGTCCATTTAATATTTTGCATGAAAAATATTTTGCGTGGAAAATGTACAATGTATAGTCCATTTATTTTTTGCATTAAAAATAGACGATGTATAGTCTATTATATTTTTTACATGAAATAATAGTTTTATGAAAACTGGACGATATATAGTCCATTTAATTTTTTAAAATAATTTTTTGTATGAAAAAATGGACGATGTCTAGTCCATTTAATTTTTTGCATGAAAAATGGACGATGTATGGTCCATTTAATTTTTTCAATGAAAAATGGACGATGTATAGTCCATTTCATTTTTTTAAATAATTTTTTGTATAAAAAATGGACGATGTATAGTCCATTTAATTTTTTGCGTGAAAAATGGACGATGTATAGTCCATTTAATATTTTGCATAAAAAATATTTTGAGTAAAAAATTAACATTTATTTTTTGCATTAAAAGTAGTCGATGTATATCCCGTTGTATTTTTTGCATGAAATAATTTTTTCTATGAAAAAGGGACGATATATATATAGCCCATTTAATTTTTTTAAATATTGTTTTGTATGAAAAATAGACCATATATAGTCCATTTATTTTTTGCATTAAAAATAGTCGATGTATATCCCATTGTATTTTTTGCATGAAATAATTTTTTGTATGAAAAAGGGACGATATATAGCCCATTTAATTTTTTTAAATATTGTTTTATATGAAAAATAGACGATGTAGAGTCCATTTAATTTTTTCCATGAAAAATGGACGATGTATAGTCCATTTAAATTTTTAAAATAATTTTTTGTATGAAAAAATGGACCATGTGTAGTCCATTTAATATTTTGCACGAAAAATAGACGATGTACAGTCCATTTAATTTTTTGCATGAAAAATGGACGATGTGAAGTCCATTTAATTTTTTGCATGAAAAATAGACGATTTATAGTCCATTTCATTTTTTGCATGAAAAATAGACGATGTTATAGTCCATTTAATTTTATCCATGTACAATTTTTTTGCATCAAACATTTTTTTGCATGATAAATGGACGATGTAAATAAAGTGTACTAATTTTTTTATTACAAATGGACGATGTATAGTTAGTTCATTAAATTTTTTGCATTAAAAATATTTTGAATAAATATGGACAATGCATAGTCCATTTAATTTTTTGCATACAAAATGGACGATGTATAGTCCATTTAAAGTTTTGCATGAAAAATATACTATGCATAGTGTATATGTTTTTTTCATAAAAATTTTTTTTTGCATGAAAAATGGACGATGTATAGGCAATTTAATTTTTTGCATGAACAACGTTTTTGCATGAACAATTTTTTTGCATAAAAAATGGATGATGTATAGTCAATTTATTTTTGCATGATAAATAGACGATATACATATATATAGTCCAACTAATTTTTTTTTTCATAAAAAATTTACGATTTACATATCGGGCCTTATTTTCGATTTTATCGTAAGCGACATGTTCGATAACATAGACTTTTTTATTAAAATTTAAATTTTGTGGTTCTACACATAGTTTATATGATACGGGCTGTACAATTTTATCGTAAATGACAATTTAAGTATGTAAAACAAATTTTAATATTATAAAAAAAAAAACATTTTCCTGAAAAATTAAATTTTTGTCTCTTACGATTAAATCGAAAATAAGGCTCTATGTATATTTATATTACGTGTAATTTTCCAATATGAAAAATGGACCAAATCAGTTGTTTTAAAAAATATAATTTATCTATCACTAAGTTACCTGGGACGGAAAATATGGCTTTTTAAAAATTGAGGAAAAATTCTTTAATGGTTTTTGTATAAATTTTGTTGACGTATTGAATCTTGGCAATGCTAGTGGTCTACTCTGTAACGTAAAATGAAAAAAAAATCCACTCGAATTTGCATGTTATTAACATACAAGTTCGAAAGTAGATAAATTATATTTTTAAATACAAATGATTTGGTCGTTTTGATGCTGCGTTTGAATTCTTTTTAATTCTTTTTTTTTTAATTTTTTTTATATTATTCAGTTAATCCAATCGATAAAATGCGTTTGGAGAATAATGTATTTCGTCAGTTCGATGAACTATTTCGCCATGACCAACTCACACGCCATACATACGTGCTAAAGCCTAATTTCAATTTCTTTTAGAAAGTCTATTAAAATTTTATAATTAATGTATTTTTCTTGTTTGAAAAAATCAGTTAGGTTTGAATACTTGAGTAATAACGAATATTTGGATCTGATGTTATCATAAAAATTACATTCAAATATTATATGAGAATCAGTTTCAGTTTCACCACAATGATCACATTTTTCTGAATCAACGATCTTCATTTTAAACAGAGTTGTTTTTCCGAAAGAATGGCCACTTGATAATCTATTAATTTGTTTTATTTCATTGGACTCTAAGTTAGTTATACTATTAAGCCATGGTTTCGATCTCTTTACAAAAGAGAATATACCATAATAATAACGTCCTTTTGCTGTACCAGGTGTTTCATAATTCTGGTTCCATTTCCTCCAAAGTTTTTCTTCAATATTAATAATAGCATCTTTAATTGATAGACAAATTTGTAACGTAGTACCATCAGAGAGGGTTTCTTTTGTTTTTTTAATTCAATGTGCTTTTATTTTTCGTCGCTATATTAGGCTTTTTCAATCTGTGTATCGTACAGTTCAAAATTCTGAAATACATATGTGTGTATGTATGTACTTATAACTGCGGTTCCTGGATAACCACCCAGTAGAATAATTGTAAAATTTGTATACTTCTTAGGATTTATATAAAACGATCATTAAGATTTGTTTCAACTTATTTGGTAATTTGTTTTAATTTAAACAAATTTATGTTATTTGTTTCACTATTTATTTAGGTGGAATTAAATTCCTCACAAATTAATTTAAAAATTGTTAACACACATTTGTTTTTCTTATAAAACGAAAATGCTTAAAACATGAGCATTGAATTATTATTTTTTAATATACAATAATAATAAAAGGTACAAAAAATAATAATTGGACATTAAAAGTAGTTAAGCTCATAAAAATTACACATAGCTATTGTAAAAAACCACAGTTTGGTTTTAAAAAATGATTAAATTTTACATTTTGAGTGGAACCAGGTTTATTTATATATAAGAAGAACTGTTAAAACTAAAACTATTCAACATAAAAATATACATAATAAAAAAATGTAGAAAATTACAAATGCCATAATAATTTAAAAGAAAATAAAAACAAACGTTTTATTTAATGTAAATTTGAGTCTTATTACGATTTGTTATAAACAAAATTGTTAAACTTTTTATTTATTTATTTTACAAGTACACATTTCGATGTATAAAAATATATGTATGTTTACAGCTTTAAAGAACCATTCAAGATAAAATGTAAGTGTTTTTTTTTTCAATATATATCATTCTTAATTTTATGCAGAGCTGTAGTGGAAAATATAATTTAATTTATTGACTTAAACGACTATAAAGTGATTGCTTTCTATTTACATTAGTTATATTTAGTAGTTATTTAGGAATAAATTATTATGCAGAACCCATTAAAGCTTCGTTACTTAGCATTTCTCTTGTCACTAGAGAACCGGGATTAACTCTTGTCCTTGATCTCGAACGGCTAAGTTGCGCTCGTCGTTCAGCACCCGCTGGTCGCTGTCTTCTTTGCTGGCGATTATTGCGATTACCAAAAGCGGAACCTGTCTGTAATGCTTCTAGCAAACTGTCCATAACACCTTCTTGCGTTTGAGCCGCATCCATGTCGACTAAAGCAAGTTTACGCTGTTGTCTTTCCAGTTGTTCACGTAATGATTGTTCTCTAGCCTCTTGCATTCGACGTTTCTTTTCTTCTTCTTCGCGTTGACGCACAATCTCTTGATAGGCCTGAACAAAGGCATCTTTAAAGGTTTTGATGTCAGCAAAGAATTCTTCCATCGTATATTTGTTGGGATCAAAGGCGAAATATTCACCTAAATCTTTGAATAGCTTTTCCATTTGCACTTGCATTTTACCTAAATAAAGTGAAAACGTTCAAGTTTATTTATATAATACTATTGTGAAAGGTATCAAAGATTTATTGAAATAATAATTTTATTTATTTTTATTTATTTAAATTTATTTAACTAAATATATTTCTCTAGTTGAAAAAAAGATCTACCAGAGATACTCCTGAATATTTTAAAACCACAATATTATTATTATTTGAGTTTTGCTAGATTCCCACCATCCATAAACAAACTGTACAGTATTGTTTTTGCTATCAAATTCAGGTATTTGTGCAATTCAAGAGATTTCAAAAGTAAAACATATACATATGTTAGTCTGTAAAATGTAAAAAAAATATAAATTTTCTTCGTGGATTTTCTAGGATGTTTTCCAAAATTTGCTCTTACATCAGTTTTAGTGATTTTGTATAACATTTTTTAATTTCTCTTTGGTTTTCTTTAAGGTTTGCGATAAATCCGGTTTTAAGGAGTTACATTTGTATGAAAATTTTTACAATTTATTCAGAAAAAAATAATTTTGGTTTACAAAACGTTTACACACAAATTTTCATACAAAATTAGGAAACAAAGAAAGTATGTACATTGTACATACACCATTTCTCTTAACGATTTTGAAACATATTGTTGCTGGAAAATTGGGCCCCTATTATGAGCTGCATTCGATCTTGGATGGCTATGGAACATCATGTATCGAATCTTAAATTATGAGCTTGCAACATCATCGAAAATTTCTCTAAGCAACGAATTAGTTATCGATCTGCCCAGTTTCAGTAATTTTTCACCTTCATCTGACGAATTATCGAACCATAAATATTTTACATTCATTTTGATTTTCTAATTTATTTTTAAATGCTTTTATATTTCATTTTGTAGCTTTGAGTTTCACTTTTAACTCAGCTGATACGCTATTTTGAACGATCACAATGAGCGAAATTCACAATACATACTGACATTCTCCAACGAACGTTTATATATCACTTTACCAAATGGCAATTCTTTCGAACAGCACTTTTGACTACTGCCGAAATTAAAAAGTTACTCGTAAGGGCCTCAATTTTCATCAGCTAAAAAAAACATTTAAACACTTACCCAGCACATCCACTTGCTGCCTGCAATCGACGGCAAATTTGCCCATCACTTCACTAAACTTATCATCTTCACATTGTGGCACTTTATTGTTTTGTAGATCAGTTTCTAAATTTTTTACTGCAGAAGTCATTTGTCTCATTGACTTTTGTATGGCATCTAAATTGACACGTGATGCCTTATCGACATGTGTCATATCATTGAAGAATGTCAAAGCATCGGGAAATTTTTTTTCCACTACATCGACCAAATAATGTAGCAGCGTTTGCTTGTTATCGGAATCTTTTGTATTTGTCAATTTGGTTAGGTAGGAGATTTCAAAACCGTATGCTGGATCATTTTTTGTACCAGAATTCATATAATTACCCATTAGCAATATTAGTTCCAGGATTTTTGAGAACTTTTTGCTATTGCGTACCTCTTCACACGCTGCTGTACCTGCCACAATGTCAGGCTTTATATCTTGCATCATGTCGGAGAAGGTTAGTTTGAAATTTAAATTGTGTAAGCGCGGTGACAGCCGTTTGATTTCACCTAATCAACAAAAGCGAGAGAGAGAGAGAGAGAGAGAAGAGAAATTAACAATAATTGATATATAAAAATAAAAATTGTATTTTTACCAATAGTAGCTGCAAACTGTTCAATGGGCGGCAGAGGATCACCTTTTGATTTTATTTCTTGCAATCGCTTTAGTTGTTCAGGCGGTGGTAAATATTGAATAAGATTTTGCAATATATTGGAAGACAATATGTCGGTATCACAGCGTAAAAGACATATTTTTATTTGTTCATATGATAAATGTTTGAGGGAGCCACCCAGGAGAATAGATAGATTTTGAGCCGCTTTGCCATCAAGCACTCTTAAATCAACATTTTTCTTTGCCAATGTTGTCGGTTTATCAACGGAATCTTTGGGATCCTTTTTCACCGGCTTAGAAGAGAATTTTAGAGAGAGTTCAGTCAACATGTCATCTGAGGCCAGTTTATCTTCTTGACATTTAACCCAAAACGATTTTTCTGACATTTTTTGAGGAATGATGGCTTTCCAGTTCGCTCGTTTCATGGGATTCTTAGCTTCCCACTTTTTCTTAGGTTTTAAGCCATGGGGGAGGACAGGAGCCATGGGAATAAGCATAGGGGGTGGGGGTGCACCTCTGATGCCAGGTCCCATACCAGGCATGGGTGGAGGCGGAGGACCCGGTGGTCCACCCATACCAGGCATTGGTGGGGGTGGTGGTGGTCTTGGACCACCCATACCCGGCATCGGAGGGGGCGGTGGTGGTGGCGGACCGCCACCACTTCTTGGCATACCAGGCATTGGTGGTGGGGGAGGAGGAGCTGGCCCACCTCCAGGTAATGGTATATTTACCTTTGGCAATTTATTTGGAGATTGAGCAACAACTCCAGTCGCTTCCATCAATTTAACCTTTTCTTCTAAATGCGCTGCTTTTGCTTCCGCTTCCTGTTTGGCAATTTCCAACTCCTCTATTTTCTTTTCATACTCCTCGGAACGTTTAGTCTCCTTAGCTTTGGCCTTCTCCACAATGTCGTCCAGTAGCAACGAAGAGTCAATGTGAAAGTCGCGATTTTCGAAATTCGGATCACCAAATTTGTGAAAAACTATTTGTGACACGCATTCTTCTATTAGCTGGTAGTACGCCGGCCTATAATAGAAATCATCGCGAATATAGAGCAAATGTTGTAATATCGACAGAAAATAAGGTTCGGCGGGCGTATCGGTAACAATGTTTTTTATGACATCAAAACAATCTGTAACATCATCCATATTATAAGTGACATTATCGAAACGTTGGGTAAATTCTTCAAAATCGTCTTCACGTATTTCGTTGAATATTTTAAAGTGCTGCTTTAAAGCATCATTATTGCTTTTCTCCACAATATCTTTGAATATGTCGAATTTCGAATATAATCCCATACGCATAATTTCACATCGCAAATGTAAACGAAAGTTTAAATCACTTGGTGTGTTCGTTAAAGTGTTAATGAAAATTAAACTATGGCACGCCAATTCTCTTCGGGCATCGTACTTTTCGTCCAAGAATAAAGCATCCACAATAGGCCGGAAACGTTCACTTGATTTGTACGATGTTGAGGCGGCAGTTGTTATGGCTCTCAATACTTTTTCATAGCCATTGCGATCGTGTACCAAACAGAAGGAAGCCAAGAGCTTGACAGCTTCGCACATTGTGCTGGGCTTGCGGGGATCAAGACATTGTGCTAAAAGTAATACCACTGTATGTTGATCGGGTGTTAATACCAAATTTAGGCCCCAGGTGTTATTCATAATCGCTTTCAGACATTTTATGCATTCCAGCTCGATACGATCAAAGCTCCGCTGCTCTTGCTTACATCGTCTCAGTAAATTGATAATTTCATCGATGCCATCTTCACCGAATTCTTTTATCCACGAGAGGGGATTATTAGTAAGGGCCACACGCAAACTTTCAACGCAAGCGTGAATTTTATTTTCACTATGTTCTCCATTTCGCAGGTACTCTATGTAATCCAAAGGTTTTTCAAATTTCGAATTAGCTCGATGTTCTAGGGAATTTTTGCCTGTAAATAAAAAATAAATAAATAAAAAAAAAGAAAAATTTATTTTATTTTAAGACTATAATTATGAGGATTAGAATTTTTTAAAATAAATGTTGGAAATTACCCTAAAATATCAACAATTAATCTGTTCACAGAACAAGCTATATGATAAGATGTGCCAACTTCTTACACGGACATACATAAATGCAGATAGCTAAAGAGTTTACAACCAGTATTTCGTATGCTAATATTGGATTTAAATGGAATGGCTCTACGGATCAGAAATTGCAGATTTCGAAAATATTAGGAAACAAATTTTTCGGAAAATTGATTTTTTTCTTCAAATAAACTTTAAACCGATTGAATTCAAAATCTAAAATCCAAATAAAAAAATAGGTCGACTGCCGAAAAAAGAATTCAAATCGATGAATTTCTTCGGCAGGTGCCACTGTGGAAAACTTCAAAAATACGCTTTTTTAAACTCTAAAAGAAACCTTGACATATCGATTTAGGGTTTAGCTTAGCGGTTAGTTCCAGGGGATGGTCAGTCAATCGTTTTCCATATATTCTAATTTTTTATTCATATTCTTAAATAAGTTCCGTAGTATTTTATCACAGAAAAATAGTCATCTGGTTTTAACCAAGTAGTTTTATTTACCTACATATTTCGCCTTTGAAAACAAATACAACCAATAATACGTTGACAGAATAAATAATAAAATAAAATGAGTGGCTTCAAAGGCATACATATATGTATGTAAATATATACATCCATATGTACATTAGGGTGTTCTTAAAAAAAATCGGTTTATAAATTAAAAATCGGTTCATATTTAACGTAATTAGAGTTTGATAAGTGCCTAGTAGTGGTGAGCACAAGATGCTTGCTTGCTTAATCTTCATGTTGTACATTATTGAATTGTTCTCTCTTTTTAGTGCTCTCGATTTTATGAGAACACTGAAACTGGTGCTCAATTTTATCAAAAGTATGCAATAGCATTTGTTTATATGCGAAGCGAGGGCATTTGTTATTGTAGTGTCGAAGCATATTTCACTAGTGCACACCGAATGACAATTGTAAAATGAGCACATAAGTGTAAAAATATGTGTGTGTGTAAAAGAAAAAACAAACAACGTAGATTGTTTGAGCGTGTTAGTTCGCATGAGATACTGTTCTAAGTTTTATAATTTATTAATTTAAGGCTCTAAAAATAAAATATGTATAAAAATAATGTCTTTGACGATAGATATAAAAGTAAAAAGTTTTATTATCAGTTAATATTTTATGAAATTTTGAGTTTGTGAAATGAAGTATGGTGCACTATGAAGTGTGCAGTAAAAATATTGCACACTTGACAAAACTATCCATTCAACTGTTGTACAATGGTTTTGTGTGTTTTTGTTTCCTTGTTCTCTATTTTTGCTTCACACTCAATTGCTTTTACCACTACAAACAATATTCGCTCTTGAAAAAAATACAATACTGTGCACTTTTTTACAGCTTGCGCACACTTCTAGTATCTACGTCTAACCCAAGACTTTGGGATTTTGGAAAATTTCAAATACAGATTGTTGTTATGCTAGACAATACCTACCAGAAAAATAGTAACACGTCCAGGTATTTTGATTCCATTAGAGTTTGTCACACAGTGTTATACTCTGCTAATAAATTTAAAATTACATCTTCATTCAATAATGGTGTGAATGAAATTGATAATTTTTTAATACACACCACATGGAAAAAGTTATAAGGGCAGCGAGCATTTTCAAAAACACCAAAGTTCGGGGGCTGGTAGCGACCCCTAAACCTTAACAAAAAAATTTAAAAAAAAATCAGGCGTCATTTTTTCACGGTGCTTAATATACTTATATTTCGGATGGCCCATAACAAAATCCAATATTTTTTTTAAGAACAACCCATATACCAGTACATACTCTTATACATGAACATTCATATGGAATAAAGTTATAAGAAATTTTGACATTTCAGTGTCGTCAAAAACACAGTAAAAAAATTTTCAATAACACAAATATATTTTTTGTGTTCTCTTATTAATTTATTTCTTTATAATAAGAATGCTTTAAAATATCTATTATTAAGTGAAATTAATGACATAAATTATATGAATTAAAAATTAAAATATATACGAGTACACATGTGCATATATGTATGTATGTACATACAATGTATGTATGTATGCACATACAAATTAGTATATTTATTAAAATAAATATGTATATGCATATTATGGTATCTACGAGTATGTAGGTATGTATGTACATATGTATATCAATATACATACATATTTATATGCATACAAATACAGTAATTTCCGCTTAATTGATTTTCTAAAACGGAAAAATCATTTACCCGATACTCTGTTAATTGATCCATTAACGCATTAACGGGTATTTTTCCATGTGTTTTAAGTGTAATCAGACGTGCCATAACCATATTTATATGGAACATTTTCATTCAACGTTTTTTGGAGCAATTAACCGGGTAAACCAATTAAGCGGGGAGCAATTAAGCGGAAACTACTGTATATAAAATTTATTAACATTTATAGGTGCTATTTGAATGTGGAAGCATGAAAAATTCGCACAAGCATACCCACAAGGTAGCGTATATAGGATATTCCATATGAATCATATAGGCAAAATTTGTTTCCGATTTTAATACATACATACATACATATGTATCTCAATATACGAGTACTCGTAGCTAATTTTTTTAGTAAGATGTACGAAACTTTCATATATATGTATGTTCGAAATTAATTTTTAGATCTCAATAACAAGGGCACAATTCAGTTTTACAGATTTTGTAAATTTTCGAAAACGTCTTTTTTCAAATTAATTTTTGAAATGCTAACCTAAACGAATTCAAAATCTTATCAGCTCTTTAGTTTAAAAAAGGCCAATTTAGCTTATTACTTATAACTATATTACAGTGAGCCGACAAAAATCGGCACATTTTGCCGATAGTGGGATCTAGGCTTTATTTATTGCAATATAATATGTTTTTAATTATGCGATGTTCATTTACTCAAAAAAAACTGGTTTGTTGGAAAACGAGTTTAAAGTTTTCAATTTACACCCAACTTAATGGAAAAAGAAAATTTCATTTTGCTTTAAAGAGTTGAGTAAACAAGATATTTGTATGAAATATTTACACAATATGAAGAACGATATGAGGATTAATTCTGCATCACTAACTCAAAAATTCCATGTTTATAGTTATGAAGTTGTTTGAGTAAATGAGCGATACATAGATACGAAATGTTTAAAAGCCTCAAATATGACGGAAAACTGCAACCTTGAAAGAAAATAAACTGACTTCAAAATATAGTTTTAAGTTTCAAAAGTTTTAAGCAACTATTGTTCATATTTAATTAATTATCCAGCCCCTTATTCTGTAATTCGTTGAAGCTATGCTGAACAAATACAAATTTAAAAATTTTTGGAGATGACATACAATATTACAATTTCGGCGGATTAAATTTTTAAGCCATTGCCTGATTGATATGGCAATACACGTTCGAAGCACGATTTTATTTTTACGCTTTAAATTTTCATTGGTTTTTAATTTAATTGTATTTCTTTGAATCAGACTAGTATGACTTAATTAAGCATAATAACAATAAATAAAAATTTATTCGAAATCGTGGACGCATAGACAGCTAAAAAAGTTCAAAACTTAATTAATTTAAAACAAACTATAATTTACCTGCCGCTCACGTGGAATGTCCCATATTTGAAATTCAGTTAAAAACGTTTCAAATAATTCCTATTTAATGCCTTTATGTTGTCATATTTAATTCCACACAAAATGAAAATTCAAAAATAGAATGAATGCATTCATTTTAAATTTAATATATAAATACTAAAAACAAAAATTTAATATATAAACATTAACTGGAAATTTTTTAAACAAGAATATGTAAAACATATTTTTTGGTTGCTATAAATTTATATAAACTCTTATTTCTCTACTTTTTATTTGTTTTATTTTGATACATATTCGTTTATTTTGGGAGCATTTCTTAATGTGCTTATTTTTATTTTTATTGTTTCAAGTGTAAGTGTTTTTAAATACATATATTTTTAACGATAAAAGTCAAGGTCATTTGCACTAGAAAAGTTGTTGTTGTTGTTTATTTTTTTGATAGTAGATTTTAAGCAATTTCATACCAAATAAGAATATGGACGCTATATGCACACGTATGATTAAATGCGTGTTGCAAATTTACTAAATATATTAAGATTTTAATTATTTTGTACGAATTTATTTGTTTCTCTATTTATGAATCGACTAGGCTAAAGTTTGCGTCACTTTGTAAGCTAAATTACATGTGAAAATTTTTAAGGAGCAAATTGCACTAAAACAATTGTAAATCTGTGGCAATAAGGAAAAAGTGCTTAAGTCATATTTTACTGTTTTGCAGGAGAGCACTTTTAAGCTTTCAAGTCGATTTTCAGAAATTTATTTCTTTTACAGTTAAATTGGGAAATTCTCTGTTAACCGTTATTTGTTTTAAGCAAACCTCGTTCTAAATACTGTAAATAATAAATTCAAGTTAAAATATACCAAAGTATAACCTTAATTAAGCTATTATTCCAAATGAGATGAGAAGCCTAAAAAAGATAAGTCGTAGTGATATAACTTCCTGAAAAACCACACAAATAATTGAGATTTTCACCAGAGGTACTTTCAAATAATCAGATTACGGACGTACCATTAACTCAAAATGAGCTTATCTCGTCTTAAGCACTTTTTCCTTTTTGCCACAGAAAAGAAAATTACTCTCTGAATGTGCAAAAGTTATCCAAAATTGCTGGAACGCATCTTGAAATATTTACTAGTGCTGCTTACTTTTTAAATTAAATTTTATTTTAGTGATTTTAGTCACTTAAAACTCATAACATAATAAAAACAAAAATTTTGCATCATTGGCAACAGCTGTAAGAAGTAAATGAAAAAAAATCTCCAAAAAGTAGAAGCTACTTGAATTACGAGTATTTAAAAACACATAAAAAGCATTTTTTTATGTTAAAGAAATGGGGAAATATGCACAAATGTGCTTACAACTTAAATTTTGTTCAAAACCCTCACATTTTGCTTTTTAATAAATTTCTATGTAAAAACTTTTTTTTCCTATATTTGCAAATTTTCTGATTTTTTCATTTCATTTTTTAATTTTTCAGTTTCATACTCGTATGTAAACCAAACGCAACTGCTTATTTAATTCTTGTCTGAACTTACCCAGAAGAAAAAGTTCGTACTGTTTGTACAGAAAATAAAAAACTGTATATTTTTCAATGCAAATGGAATATGAGAATTGTTTTGACGCATCGTACTGCAATTTGTTGAAAGCTTTTTTAAGTAATGACAGCTTTTTTTACATAACTTACACAAGCCTTGTCGTTGTGTTGTTTGTTCTTTACTAAATATACTTAAAAAACATATTTTAAATGAATGAAATATTGGAACAGAGATCAATTGATTTAATTAAATAAACTTTTTATTTAGCTATAGAACGTACACGGTGGATTTTATCGACCTTCAAAACTACAAATTGTAGAAGGGCAGCCACCAATATATTTTTGCTATGTCTACAAATTAGCGATTGAGCCAAATCGCATACACACACATTTTTTTCAGCAAAAGAAAACACCTCAAGCTTAGGACAATGAACGAATGTGAGAACTTTTTCAGTCCAGTTCTGTTTTTAATGTATGCCGATAATTATTTTTTAAAATTTGTGTTATGAAATATGTTGTGTTGGCATAGATAACGGACGTATTATAACTTATAATATATGTATATACAAAATCTTTGTTTTGAAATTGTTGCCAGATCACAGAAAATTCGAGCAAAATTTTTTACTTTTTTTTTTTACTAAATTTGTTATTAAAAAATCTGTTGTTTATTAAAAAAAAAAAAACATTGATATTTGTTAAATCATGGTAGGAAGTATTTATTATAAAATGTATTTTCTTTAAGAAATGGCTTTAAAATAGTGACAATTCGAAAAGTATTGCTGTGGCAATAGTTATGTGCGGGTGTATATAGTTTTTTCAGTTTTATTAGATGCGAAAGAAACCTTTTCACAATTTATAGAAACCCCGAAAAAGAATGGTTCAAATGTATGTAACTAGATTTAAAAAAACATAATCTATATTTGAGATTAGGACATAGCCATAAATCTTTTTTAATTAATTACAAAAGCATTTTTGCATTAAAAATTTTATATATGTACAAAAGAGTGCGGTTAAATGGCAATAAAGTTTATTTATTATTTTACTTATTTTAACTTCTATCAAGAACTTAAACACATACGAGAACATATCGCACATTCAGTTCAATAGACATAACTCAAAAAATTCGTTTTTGAGTTAATAATGCAGAATAATAATGAATTTCGCATTTTATCTTGCGTAAAAATTTCATATAAATTGCTTGTATTATCACCTCCTGAGAGAATAATATTTGTTTATGTCTTCATTGAGTTGTATGTAAATTGAAAACTTTAAACGTGTTTTCTGCAAAACTTGTTTTTTTGAGTTATGACACTATTGAACTGAATGTATGATATGTTCATATGTATGTATGTATTTGCATACAAAAAAAAAATAATAAACTTTAATCTTCAAGTGCAAAAAACTCATATGAATCACATTTTTATTCTCAATAATTGTATACATACATACTCGTACATTAACATATTTCAAGAGCTAAAAATTAAAACTAAAAGCAATCAGTCTCCGAGTAAAATATAAATAAAAAACAACAACAACAAACAGACAAAAACATTAACGCAAACGTGAAGATAAAAACAAGTTAATAACTAAAAATGTAATCTTATCTGAAGAATGTCAATAAAATTTAGATTACGTTTTTGTTTGTTGCTTACCTTTTAAATGCATAAAAATCATTTTTTGTCTTTCGGTGATGGATTTTGAGAGCAGAGGTCCACGCTTATCTTTTGGTATATTCATATCCTCTAGAATTTCCATAAATTTAACATCGACTTCTGAATCACTTAGACCACGTATGGTCTTTTCCAATTCCTGCAGATCAAATGCAGCTTCACCATCTGCCGACGTTGGACGACCGGATAAAGTGCCCGTATTGCAGTTGCCTGTTTTTGTTTTTGGGCGACCAAACCAACTTTCGAGTAGGCCACCCGATTTCGTTTTTTCATGCTTAGACATTCTAAAAGCAAAAATTTGCATGATTTTAATTATTTTTGTATTAAAGTAAATTGCTGATATTTTTTTTTATATTTAAAGTGAAGAAAATTTCCAGAGAATTTCGTGAAAATGTTAACAGCTGATATGTCTAGTTAGTTTGGTTAAAGTAGTACGTGTAATGCGGTGCACGAGTTTTGCTTGATTTTCAGACTGATATCAAATGGTGAGACGTACATATTTACGAGATGTACATATGTATGTAAATATGCATATGTAAACAATTACTACATACCACTAAACTTTTTATTTGTTCTTTCTATTACTTTGTAAATTTTTACCGCTGTTTTATTTACCTTATCCATTTCTTTGCTTTACTAGGCATATGGAACTAAAACTATGTATGAATGAACATGTAAGAAACGAGAGTCCACTTACATAGTTTTGGTTTATTCACAGTGGTTTGTGATGCATTTTATTTGTTTCTTCAAAAAATAATAATAATAGACAAAATTTGGTTTGTCGATAATTTAATAAAAAAAATTGCGGTTATTTGTCTTAACATTGGGCAATCATAAATTGTGCATTCCTTCATAAGTCTGATAATCAAGAAATAAATTGATACAAATATTTGTCGCTTTCTTTGTACTTTACAACTTTTCAATTGTTTATTGAACTTTTCTGGCATCATCATGACTTCGTTGCTTAAGATAGCTAAAGTATTTTAAGAAAACGAAGAGGAAGAAAAATATATAATTTTAAAACAAAAGAAAACTGAAAAGTTTTTTTAAATAATTTTGAAAAACATTAAAATGTAGCAAACGAAAAAATTATCAAAATTTAATAAGGATGAGTGTTGATGCAACATATCTTAAGCGATAGTTATTGGCTGTTCTATAATTATACAACAAAACCACTGTAAAATTTAGATTTCACTTGGTAGATGTGCATTTTAATTCCATTGACTATTGATGACATGCGCATTCTTGCACCAGTCAAAATATAATTACTAGTAAAAGTAGCAAAGTTTTATAATATCTCTTAACACTACTTGTGTACACATTTCAAAACTATTAAAGACACACTCTGCATTCAGCTTTGTTTATGTATTGTTTTTATTATTCAGAATGTGCACTGAACCAATGCATAAGTTTACGTGTTAAACAATGAAAATTTCAGCATTTTTTTACGGTTAAATGTACCATTTCGTGTTTGGTTATTGGAATACAGAAATCAAAATATTTTGTAAGTTTTGAAAGAAAATTAAAAAAAAATATTGTTTATGAAGATCAACAACATTGAGAGCTTATAAACGATATTGCATTCTGGAAAAACTTTCAATATGAAATTATATTCGCACACTTGCTGTGAATGCTTCTTACCGTTAATAATATTAAGTCATTAGCAATTATGACATCATTGGCATATGTTAATATAAATAAATAAAAAATAGTAATGCGACAAATATGCACTTATAATGAAATAAATGCTTAGTACACACTATGGCATTCGAGACATCGCAAAAGTGTGTACTAGTTGCAAAGTTTGTCATTTGCGATCTTTTTCGTTATTTGTTATTGCATGCCAAACAAAAAATATGACATGAAAATGACAAGAAAAGAAATGCAAGTGTGTACTCAGCAAAACAGTGATTGCTAATTTTCGATTAGAAGCGTAAAGTTGTTAAAAAAATAAAATCAAATAGTTTCTCAAAAATGTAAATACATAGTTTACAAAGAAGAATAGCATGCAGATACGTATGTGTATATTACAAAATAAAACATTCAAGATAAGAGGTTTGTGACTGTTCAAAATGTGTGGTTGAAGTCTACTGACGATTTGTTAAAGCAACAATGAAATGCATATAGACATCGCTTAACCACCAGCAAATAAATTTCACTTATATTACAAAATAAATTGTAATAACTTTTGTGTTGTGATTTACAGTGAGTCAGATTAGAATCTATTATAATGGACGCAATTGGGTCTCCGAGTGGAGGTGTGGTATAGCAACATCCTTCCTAACCTATCCTAAAGTGAGTCACAATAGAATTTATTGAATTCATCAGTTTTTGTACCCGATGAAAGTGCTTTGGTCTTTACATCTTTGCTATACTACCTAAAGCGGTTATTATATTCATACCCTCATATTTAAAAAAAAAAATTAAATGTATTTGAAATTCATTTTAAGAAAATTTTGTATGAAAAATTTGAAATAAAATACATTTCACTCATTTTAAATATTATGAATATGAGTTTTTTAATATATTATATATAGCCCTATATACAAAACCCGTTATTTATTCTATTAAATGCTATTTATACTATTCGGTAATTTTAAGATATAATTATTTTTAGTAAGATACCTATGTACCTACATATATCTTACAAATATTAATAAACCTTAAACGGTTACCATATAATACATGGTAAAACTACCGTACATGTAAAAGCTATGGCGAGTAATTTCTTCGGCGGAGCTAAAAACTTTTTCTTGGGGGACAATACACATATTGATTTTCTTGACTAATATTAAAAAAGATAATTATAAATAGGGTTTGATTTTACACTTAATGTTTCTTAGAAGTTTTTCAAAATTTAAATGAACCAGAATGAATTTTAAAAGCAAATAATTTCTTAATCGCGCATAAGTTCAGTATTTTCAATTCTTATAGAATGAAATATTTTTATTGATTAATATGATTTTCTAAAGAATTGAAAATACTGAACTCAAGCCCGATTAAGAAGTTATTCCTGATTAATTTTCCGCAATTTCATCTGCTCTAAGAGTTTTTTCATCTATACAATTTGACCAACCCTAATACACATTCCTGTGGTTCTTACGATAATAAACCTATAGGTATTAAAAATGAATTACAAAATTCATATCACATAAGTATATACATACATATGTATGTACATAATAATACATATTTATTTTGCTATACAAGTGTTCCATACGCGATGAAATGCTCTCTTGTCTCATTATTGCTATTTATTGATAAAGTGCAGATCATGGCGATACTAAAGATTTATATTATTTCATATTTTATCACTTTTTATATCGTATACATCTTGACCAATCATTTCGAAAGGCTAAAAAGAGGAATATCTACATATGAAGTCACCTTTAAAGTAAACAAATTTATCATTTCAACCCTTTAACAACAAAATCAGAAATTTTAAGTAGGTAATAAAAAAATCAGTAAATATAACGTAGCAAAAGCCGGAATTAAGTTCTATACACTTACCTTCGTTTATTTGAGAGTTTACGTCATAGATCCAAAAATAATAGCAAATAGCAGTTTTTTTCTTAAGCTAACAGCGCAAAAAATAATAACACAACTTTGAGTACTAATAACAAATTCTGTACTCATTTGATATTGGTAAGAGCCCAATTTTTGTCTTGTTGAATACGCTGTGTGGAATTAATGGATTTTGAAGATGGATTGATGACCAAGCTTATGTTGGAATGCTCAAAATTCACTTGGATTTTTCTGTACTATGTATACTTATATGTATGTACACATATGAATCGCCCGATTTAAAAAAATATTCGGTAAGCGTTAAATGTTCTTTAATTTATATATGTTAAATGTTCTTTAATTTATTTATGCGTGTTTTTGTGTACATGTATTTATATTATCTATAAAATTGAATAACCAACTCATTTGATTTAATTTCGATCCGCGATGGTAATACACACTTTTTTCTTTTTGTGTGCACTTTGTCAAATCTGTTTCTATGGTATTGTTTCCTCCACCACTTGTTGAATTTTTTGCGTTTGTACAACTTATCTTCTGTAAATATCTATTTTAATTAAAACTATTTCTCAATAATTTATTGATATCTGTGCATTTTATTCCCGCAAACTTTTTTATTAGCACTAAAATCTTATGCGCGACGAGAACATAAAAATTGTACTCATTTGTTGCCAAGTTTTTTTCCATTTTTTTTAATGTCATTAGTCAGAAAAATATTTATAATTCACAATAGTTACATTCAAGTTCACCACGATCAGTGATCCAATATACAGAGTTGTATATAAATATCTTCTTTGTTGATTACGCTACAGTTACACAACAAGGATTTGCTTTAAAGTTTTTAATACATACTGGTTTCAATAAAAAAATTAGCCATGTATATTATCAACAGACCTAGACTGGAGGTATTACTTTTTGTTTTATTTTCGAACATAAGAACAACGTTTAATTTTTATATTATTTGGGAGCTCAACAAATTTTCCAAATATATTCATTTTGAGCAATAATATTTTAAGTAATGAAAATTATCAAAGTATCTGAAATTTTTCGAAATGTTTGATTATGGTTTTGTTGTCTGTGATGAATAGTTCGGCATTACATATGTATATTGAAAACGATAGTCATCTATGCTACTTGAACTACCTTGTAGATTATTTCAACATGGTGTTTTCCTTTGTTTAATGCATCCTACGCTACCTACTGCACAATGAATGAAAAAGTTGTTTTTCTTTTTCTTTTCAACATTTTCCAAACACAGCTGTCTCAACCATTTTTGTTTACAATTGCCTTTGTAAAAATAGAAAAATTCTTCCCTTGAATGAGCAAAATTTTCGGTGGGTTGGAGATATAGAAACATTATATTTTAGTAGTTTGTTCAAGTTAGTAGTGCACTTTTCTCACTGCGGTACTCTGTAATAAAAGCAAATTTGTTTTACTAATCCATATTGTAGAAATTTGGAAAAATGAGTGAACTTCGTCTTGGAACAATGAGTCGACATCCGCCATGGTTAAAGGGTAAAGATATTGGCTTATTTTACCGCGACAGACAGCGACAACGACTAAATGATAAAAAACGCAAAGATAATCCATCGGCAGATAAAGCAAAGGATGATGAACGTATCAAAATAAACGCTTCAGTAGATATACCTCCCGAAGTACTTAGTAAGTTAGAGACCTGCATGGAAGAGTTCGAAAGTGCCGAAGAAGATGAACGTCTTTGTCATGAATTTGCAAGACATTTTCGCAGCATACTTAAGGTTGACTTTGAAGAATTTCTTGAGAAATCAAAAAATTCGTTTAGAAATAAGGAGGAGAAAATTAACATAGATGAATGCAATGAGAGGCTGAAAACTTCTTTTTGTGATAAGCAAAACTTGGATGAATTTCGCAAACTAGTCGAAATGCGTCAAAATTTGCCTACTATGAAGCAAAAAGATGCTATTTTGAAAGCGGTTGAAGACAATCAAGTCGTACTTATTGTTGGGAGCACTGGATGTGGAAAAACAACGCAGGTGCCACAATTATTGCTCGATGCGTATATAAGTGGTGGCCGTGGAGCTGAATGTCGTGTTATATGTACCCAACCTAGAAGGATATCAGCCATATCAGTTGCGGAACGTGTGGCCTATGAGAGAAATGAGTCATTGGGCTTGTCAGTTGGCTACAAGATACGCTTGGAAGGGTAAGCATAATATTTTTCATTACCAGCTAAAAATATTTGCTGTTTTTATAACAAATTTAAAGACAAGAAACTGAAATTTAACTATTTCAGCCACACTAAGAGCCAATTTCACCAATTTATTTAAATATCAATTAGTTTCAAATTCATTCATATGTATATACATACATAAATAATTATTTACATACTAGATACATACACTCTATGTGTAGTCTGTAGGTATACACATGTATGTACATTTTGTCTGTATAACTAGAGTTTGAAATTTTCTATATCGTCAAATAGATATTCCCCTTAATTACCCTTAAAAACCTTTGAATAACTTACGCATATGTACTTATGTATAAACATATGTATGTATTTATGTACGTATTTTCACCATTTTGAAATTATCGTTAGTAGTACACATTTCTTTATTGTCATTTTCAAAATGTGTGCAACGCCATTCACATTATCTTATTTTGTATGAAAAATATCGAAAATGTCAAACGTTGCCACTAGTACACACTAATGCGATGTCACAAATGCCATAGTATGTACTCGGCATAACAGGCTATATTCATTAAATTTTTACCAATTTTTTAAAGGAAATAATTTTTCATTCTAAAAAGAAAACGCATAGAAAATTTAAAATTTCGAATATAAAATCGTTTCGTATCTCTCAACTAAAATTTTACATTATATACATACATACATATGTGCATATGGTAGGTAGGTAAGTAGCTATTTTGTACCTACATACATATCGATGGTCACAAGTAGAAAACCCCTAACTTGTATTTTCACGAAATTGAGTTTTTCAGTGATTTCAATACATGTAACACAAATACACCACCTGGTCACAAACATTTATTACAATAGTGTAAAAAATAGCACTCTTACAAGCAGTTGTACAAACAGTTACAATTACACTGTGGAACAAATTCAGGTTAGCAAAAGTTAGGTCGATTCTGAGAGCGAGGGGTGAAAATAGAGGCTAAATTAGAAGACCCGTATCGCGGCGTTTGTTTATGTTAGTTCGAATTTTTTTTTAATCGACCTTCGAACTTTGCAGTCACATGCCGATTTTCAGCATATTGTTTATATGTTTTTTTTGGCTATAACTCGTCGACTAATTGATACATACATACATAGGTATGTATCTATCTTACAAAAATTTAAATTCATCTCTTTGCTAACTTTGAAAATGTTCTACCTGCAATTATGACTATTTATCAAACACGTTTTTCCTGTTACTGTAAGGGTGTAAGGGCGGTTTGCATTTTCTGCAATATTTACCCAAATAATTATTTGAGTTAAGGCATTTCTACTTGTGACCAACGATATATACATGGGTAAATGTTGCAGAAAATGCAAACCGCCCTTACACCCTTACAGTAACAGGAAAAACGTGTTTGATAAATAGCCATAATTGCAGGTAGAACATTTTCAAAGTTAGCAAAGAGATGAATTTAAATTTATTGTAAGATAGATACATACATATGTATGTATATATGTAAATAAGTACATACTTATTTATGTATGTACCTACATATGCACATATATGGCAAAAGAAAATTCGTGAAAAATTTGATAGATGCATGTATTTATACTATATATGTACATATATACATACATATGTACCTATTTACATAGATATGTATGTACATATGTATTAATAAAGACTTCTAAATAAGAGCACACTATTAGACCAATTCTAAATATAACAAAGGAAATAATTCCCAGGGAATTAAGTTTTTGCGAAAATGAAGTCTTCATATTTTAAGCAAATGGCGAAAAAATAACAAGTACTAATTAAAAAAATAAAAAAAACCCGACTGCGACCAACTTTGAACCGTTCAATATCCTAAACGGTCCTTCGAAATGAAAAATCATAAAAGAAACCTAAAGATGATTTTAAAATACCTGTCGAATGATACCCATTTTGATATAGTTCGCCGACTTTTTATTTTTTCTTATTTACAAAATGGCGTTTGTTGGCCGCCATATTGAATTTTTACTACTGTCATATCACGGGATTAAGACAAATCGATTGACGTAATAATATATACATATAAGGCCGCAAAGGAACACACATACATACATACATAGGCTGATAAACACAATACCCTTTTTTCTGTCGCGCAGTCGGGTAAAAAGTGAGAGAAATCTTCGAATTTTCGAAGTCAGCTATTTTGTTTTCAATTTTTTTTTATTTTCCCTGAAAGTTCGCGAATGGATTTTTTAAATAGAGGAATAGGTAAACTATCTACTCCCGGGGAATTCAGAATTGGGCTGTATTTTATTAAATGAAAATATTATAATTACGAGCATTCATACATGTACATATGTATGTTTATACATACGTACATACTCACATGTGTTTTTTTATGAGCCTACCTAATATTTTCACCAGGTATACCAGTATAATTAATTTTTTTTTTGTACAATTTAAGAATTTTTTTTTTCTAAAAGCTCATAAAATATTCAACACTGCAAAATATTGAACTTTTAACCATTGCCTTTAAAAACCAATGTTTTAAGAATGAAATCAGCTAAATGTTATGAAAATCGGCTAAATTAGTAATTTAGTAAAAACACCCAAACTGGAGTTAGGCATACAAAATAAAAATATTGCTCAATTACAAATTATATTTCAGGTGCTCTCCCAGAGATTATGGATCGATTTTATATTGCACTAGTGGTATATTACTCCAAAAAATGCAATCAAATCCTTTAATAATGGGCGTTAATCACATAATATTGGATGAAATTCACGAACGTAGTGTGGATACGGATCTTTTAATGGCCTTAATTAAAAAGGTAATACATACAAACCACATTCAAATCGACAATATAAAGTTTTTACAAAAATTGTTTAATATAAAACTGAAAAAGAAATTATAGAAAAAATACACACAACTTGATAAAAATTTCAGATATTACCCCATCGCCCCGACTTAAAAGTAATTTTAATGAGTGCCACTGTATCGGAAGAAACTTTTAGTAAATACTTTGACAATTGTTGTACAATGCGCATCGAAGGAACACTTTTCCCGGTTGAAGTTCTCTACCTTGAAGACATTTTACAAGAAACTGGTTTTGACAGATTTTCAAATCAAGCTGTTATTCAAAGAAATATTTATGGGAAGAAATTGAAAGCTACGGAGGAACAAACGCTGCAATATAAAAATATGATAAAACCATATTTACCCTCATTACAAGGAAAATACGATCGTCGAGTAATTGAAACTATAAAGAACTACAAAGATAGCGAAGGGTGTGAAAATTTGGACTTTTTGGAACATCTAATTTTTTATATTTGTGAGAAAAAACCACCAGGAGCCATTTTAGTATTTTTACCGGGCTACGGAAGGATTTCTTTGCTTTCTGTTAAATTGCAAGAGCCTTCGTTTTGGAAGCATAAAGTCTTATCTGCAGACATTATTGTGTATATCTTACATTCTCAGGTACCTACAGTTGAACAGAAGGAAGTGTTTAAGCCAGCACCGCATGGCAAAAGAAAAGTTATATTATCTACCATAATAGCAGAGACATCAATAACCATAGACGATGTTGTTTATGTTATAAATTCGGGGAAAAACAAATGCAAGGAGTATGACGTGTTTCGTAACCTACAAGCATTAGAGGAAGCATGGGTGACTAAGGCTAATACACAACAACGCAAAGGTCGCGCTGGACGTGTCCAACCTGGGATATGCTACAATTTGTTCACAAGGTAATATAGACATAAACAAAATCAGCAGGAAAATATACATACATATGTGATTTTTTACATCTGTATTTTTGCTAGAATCCGGGAAAACTTAATGCTTGATGTGCCCACACCGGAAATATTGTCCACTACATTGGAATCTGTAATTTTACAATTGAAACTTTTGCACATTACCGATCCCTACGATTTTTTGAAAAGTCTTATAAGTGCACCTGAAGAAAAGGCCGTCAGTAATGGCTTAAAATTACTTAAGCGGTTAGTATAGATATTTCTGTCTTCGAAAATAAACTGATTTAATTTTATTTTCAGAATTGAAGCTTTAGATAGTAATGAAAACTTGACTCCACTTGGTGTGCATTTAGCACGTTTGCCTACGGACCCCCAAATGGGTAAAATGATTCTAATGTCTGCCCTCTTTCGGTGCTTGGATCCTATAACATCCGCAGCAGCCGGCTTGTCGTACAAAAGTCCTTTTTATACACGCATCGGCAAGGAGAAAGAAGTTGATGCTATTAAGCGTGAATTGTCGAACGATTCCAAAAGTGATCATTTATTAATACACTCTGCTGTTCAGGGTTTTCGTGATGCCACAAACAATGAAAGCACTTCAAAATATTGTTATGACAATTTTCTTAGCTATTTTACATTGACGCGAATTGAATATATGAAAGAACAATTTGCTACTATGCTGGAACATTCAAGTTTTCTAGAAACTTCAGATTGCCGTGCTGAAAATTCAAATATTAATTCAACAAATGTCTCTCTATTGAGGGCCATAATTGCTGCCGGTCTTTATCCGAACATATCATTCCTAAAGTAATACATACGCGTAAACTCAACTTTATATAATTACACTTAACATACATTTTTTATAATCTAGGCAAATCGATCGACGGGGTAAGGAATGCCTTCACCAATTATCAACACCTGAATATAGACGTATTCAGTTTCATCGTTCGTCCGTAAACAGTAGTCAGAATTCGTTTGACGCTAAGTAAGCCACATTGTCCGCTTTGAAATAAACTTTTAACACATTTTTCTTTTAGCTACTTTGTTTATTGGCTGATGCAGAGAACAGGAGGCATTTATTTATATGATTCTACTATGGTTTTTCCTATGGCATTGCTGATTTTTGGTGATGGTGTTAAGCAGGGTAAAACTAAAGAAAACCAATCATACATCAGTGTAGCCAACACATATTTGTATGTTTACTTATAATCTTTTCATTATTATAAAAGTATGTACATATAAACATTTATTTTTATTGTTATTTAGCTTTGAATGTAATGAAGTTTCTTCATCGTTCATATTAAAATTGAGGAAAAAGCTTCAAGTATTATTGCGAAAGAAAGCCTTGTACCCTTCCCCTATTGGAATAAATAGCAAAGATGAAAAACTTATAAAGTAAGTTATGAATATTATTGACATAATCAGCCCTTTTTTGAATACGGCAGATAGTCTTTATAATAAAATTTATTGATTTCTGACTTGTTTTTATTAACTAAATTTTTTTAAATTATTGTTATTATTATTTATGTTGTTTAAATATTCTATTAAAAATGCATACAAAATATAAATTTTTTAAAACGTTTTTTAGGGCTATACAAATCTTACTCTCTTTGGATGATGCTGACGACCGTGATCTGTCCTTAACAATGGATGATAAAGTTAATGAATCTGACCAATGATGGAAATCTAAATCCATTATCCACTTGTATAAAAATTCACAAATCATGACTTAGAGAATGTAATAACGACGTTTGTGTAATATATTATTACATACTGTTATTATTTTTAATAATTTAAGAAATGTCTGTTTAATCATCTACGAGTAGAGCAAATGTATTCCGTGATGTAGAAGGTGGAGTCGAGTCACGATCATTTGAATTGTCTTCATCAGCATTTGTTTCATCATTGGAACTGCTAAGTTCATCCGTGTCATAAGCACCTTCAATGTAAATAATAAATTAGACAACATTTTTATAATAAATATTTAGCTAATATTTAATAAAAATTTTAAAACCCTACTTTCCGAGTTAACCGATGAGGTATCTTCATTACCGAATTTATTTTTTACATCCTCCTCTTTGTCATCATCATCATCGCTGGGTAAGTTTTGATATTTTTTCACTTCCTCTATATCAGCGTGTTTTTGCCACATTTCGCGTTGTTTATTGAACTGAATTGGATAGAATTGCAATATTAGTTGCAATTGACCAACCACACACGAGCGTAACAGATGATTTGCTGCTCTATAACGATCTGCCCTGCCAGACTTTGCTGTAATGAAACCTCGCTTCAAAGCCCAGGCATCTGCTATGGCTACAGGAGACCATTCATCGAAATCTTCGGGCAAATGAATTTTTAAGATTTTCGGCAAATCTAAGTGTTCGGCCATCAATTGTATAGAGCGATAGGGCACCTGCAATTGTGATATAGGAAAACTACCCAACAAAACTTGCAAGTATTTTGAAGTCGACGACGGAAATACCAAGCCGGGACAATCACAGAGGCGCACGCAATTTGTAAGGAAAATCGTTTGAAAGTGCTTAGTGTGACCAGGTGTGCGACTAACACTTACAACTTTCCGCCCTTTAAGAGCATTAATCAGAGAAGACTTTCCCACATTTGGAAAACCCACGCAACCTAAGGTCAAAATTCCTTTGTGAAATTTTTCATGCTTTTGGCAGCCATCATCGTGAGCCATGGTACTTTCTACATCATCCGTACAGTTTTTTACTGTTTCGATTTCGTTATCAATACAGATATTACCGACATTTAAGTCTTCTAGAATTTTTTGCTCCCAACTTGAAAGATCAACTTGAGATTCCACAATCTTTTGGCATTCTTTAAAAATACTGTAAACACCTTCAATACTGCGCCTATAATCTAAACGACGACGTTGCTGTGTACCTAAATCACAATTGATAATTTTTAATAAGTAAATACATTTTCTTCTCCCAATTACCGTTTTTAGCTTGTGCTGGATTCGAGGCAAATATAAGCACAGCCAAACCGGGATAAGTAGCTCTGAAGTATTCCCGCCAGGCCACAACTACTTCAGGCGCAACCAAATCCACTTTATTTAATATTAAAATGGCCTGCTTACCCAACTTATTTACAATATGATCATATAAAGCAGGAGGAAACATTAAAGTCTGCGAAAAACACCAATTTATACATAGTTGTACAAAAAATAGTCAATTTGAGTTCTTACAGAATAACGAACATCAACAATAATCAACAAAATATCTGATAGTTCCAGAACACGCCACAGCTGACGCCAAGTTTCCAAATTAAGTTCAAACAGAGATAAATCTTTGTTTTCAGATATTTGTTTTTGCTGCACTTTCTCCACATATTCCTGTTTTATGAAATATTTTTCGTATGAATATATTTCTAATAGTTTATATCATTCCTCGAAATTTAAACTTACGCGAAAATATTTATTTTCGTTTCGATCCAGTGTCACTTTATCCATATCATAAGTCCATATCGGACGCACGGGAAAATCGTAGCCCTCATAAAAACTCGCATCGATTTCCCTTTGCTCAGGTGTAGCCGGATTGTACGGCTTCAATCCTTCCAATTTTAAGCGCTCCAATTCTTTCTTAGATTCTTGATAGAAACACAAATTATAGCGATTGACATTTTTATTGCGTCCACCTTGGCCGCCGCTTGGTTGAGACCGCATCATTAATTTACGAGCAATGAACTCATTTTCTTCAGTAGTTTCACCATCATCGTTATCGTTGGAGGTTTTTAAATACTTTTGTGAACCTTAACATTAAATAAAATAAGCAATTGTGTACATACATACATATGTATGTATGTGTGTACATGTTTGGTGAGCTGTTTCTAAACACATTTATGCACACCCATAATAAATTCTTGAAGAATTTACCTTTTAATAGTCTTTTCTGCGATAATTGGTCTTTCTTCTTTTTGCCACTATATGGAGTCTTGCGTCTGGCTTGTGGCATTTTCAGAGAAGTAAATAATTTTTCTAGAAAGTTAATTGAATTAATGACTCCAATCTCTTGCTCGTGTTGCAAATTCCGGCCATAGAAAAAGGTGGAACGATAAATAAATTCAGCTGTTTAAAACAGTGCTGCCAGAACAAGAAATTTTGGTATTGTCTTTGAACATAGCAAGACATAATATTTCGTTACATAATTGATCATTTATGAGTAACAATATCATATAAGAATCTAAGAATATAAAAAATTAAAGCTTTTAAACGACTTTTTTTAATAAATTAAAACAGGTTGACAGAACACGGCAATAAACAAGTTAAAAGAAGATAAATAAGGTAAAATTGGCTAGTCTGGCAACGTTGGAGAAAATATCCTTGTTAAAGCAAAGTGGTGATTGCCTTCAGTAACATTTTTCACAGGGTGCCTACAAATTCCTTATTCTAGATTTCAACCGTAATGCAAGCCCTATTGCAAAAAATACAATAATTTTGTATGGATATGATTCATACAAAATATCATAAGAAAAGGGAAATGCTAAAAGATTAAGAAGTATAGTGAAAAAGAAAACTTAGTAACATTAAATTTAATTTGATTGAACTATTAAAATCGAATGCTATAAATTCTAACGAATTTGTTTACTATTTTGTTTTTGTATTTAAGTCAAAAAACTCAATCGTTTTTGAGCTTCAAGAATTATTAAAACACTACAGGCATACGTATGTATAATAGACCATCCATAAATGTATGAGTTGCCGAAAGTATTTATTTTTTCCGCTCCACAAATTACAACTACCGCGTTTTTAGTAATTCTACACCACTACAACACTGTATATACAAAAATTTGACGTTAGTTTCTGAACGGGGTCACAATAATTCGATACCGCTATAACACCGCAAATACAAAAATTTGACTTTAGATTTCCAAATACCCCGTTCACAATAATCCTATACTGCTACAACACAGTAAATACAAAAATTTGACATTAGTTTGGAAATTTTCATTGTGACGACCTTATAAATTTGTTTTTACAGTATTGTGACAACATTGAAAACAAGAGTCGGCGTTATCATTTTAATGTTATGAGTTCATTAAGTTCTTGGTAAACAGATGTTGTGGTGGTGTTAGTTGTACCCGGAGACCATCGTAGCAACGTCGTGCTGATTGTCTTTTTCTGCCTGGGTAGTATATCACTTTTGCATTGATGGCGTGCAAATAGGGCATGATAGCGTGAAAAATAACTTAACATAACTTTAAAATTCGGCGTTTTTCGCAAATATCTTATATAACCATTTTTGTTTAAAATAAAAAGCAAGACATCATTCAGATCATTCGATTCGTTTGACTGTTAACCCTTTCGTAAGCTCCATCGGACTTAAAAACCAACCTTTACTAACTTTTTGTTTTCGCTAGAAAATTAAAAGACTTGCTTTGCTTCTTATTTTTTTTTTTTTTTTTTTTTTAAATATTAAACAAACTGAATTGAAGTCTGTTAAAAACTGTTTTTTATGATAACTATTACATACTCAGTAATTTATGAATTGGCCGTCTGTATACATATACATATATGTATGTATGTATGTAAGTAAACTCTTTTGGGCCATGGTAGTGGTTATAAAATTATTTCAATAGAAATTGTTAAATTAAAATTCACCCAGTTTTAATTAAAATCCCAAATTAAATAGACCTGCGAACGGAGTTTGAATAAAAAACTGTTTTTATGTTTCATAAAATTTTACATATTTATGTTTTATTTTTCTCTATTATTTCTTTTTAATGTATTATTAAATTTTCTCTTGTTCAATTAACTATGTAGAAATTGTTCTTTTTGTTTAATAAGAGTTTTTTTGTTGTTGGTAAAAAAGAGATACATACATACATTGTTGGGGGGAAATAAATAAACAAATGCACAATTTTATATGTGAGTAAGTGTTATTGTTTTTTTTTTTTTTGTTTTGTTTTGTTTTGTTTTAGGGATTTTTGTTGTTCATATTTTTGACTGAAGTGTACGTTAGAAAAATTTGTTTTTTGAATACTTAAAACTATAATTATATTATATGTATATAGTGTTCATTTTCTAAAATTTTTTTAATAAACATGTAATATGTACTAGAGTGAGTTTTTTTATATTCGTTTCAATATTTGTTTTCTTCATACTATATGCATGTGGGTATGTATGTATGTATACATACATATTTATACATATGTATGTTCCTATTTTTATTTAAAGTATTAAATTAACAAAATTTGTGTACAAATTTATAGTTTGGTTTTCGTTCTGCACTAAAATATGCAAATCTAGTTTTTTTTTTATATATGTATATGCATATGTATTTGCATACATATATTGTATGCATATATATTTTCAATTTAACTTATACATTTCTTAAATACATACATTTAATAGTTAATTTATAGATATTTAATATCTTAGAGATAAGATTTTTCTTATTAATTTAATATACTCGTAATAATTTTATGGAATTTTTTTTATGTAAATACTTATTGAAATATTGATTAAATAAACGAGAATTATAATATTTTTAATTCTTTCAGTTTTTACTACAAATGTTTATTTATACTATAACGAAATTTTCTACTTAATAGTAAATAATGAAATCAGTATTTTAACTTTAGAAGTTTAATAATGATAACAAAAATTAAGTTTATAAATAATATGTTTACCAATAAATACTTATAAACTCAACAATGCTTGTAAGAAATTCTTATTTTTCTCATATAAAGGTTTCTTTGCTTATTTCGAAGAAGTTTATTTAGTCTATTTTCGCAAGTGTTTTTATTTATATATATAAGAAATATAAATAAATAAAAATATCTAAAAAACTTTTTGGTAGTTGCAATGAAGGTTTTTGTTTTTATGAAGGTACAGAGATACTGACAGTGTGTGTTGTTCTTTTTGTTTTTCTTATTATTTTATAACAACTAATTTTCATCGTAAAGTGCTAAGTTTAATTTTTATCATTTTGTGGGAACTTTATAGGTACTTAAATACTAATTTATGCACAGTGGTGTAAAGGAAATAAAATGTGAAGAGAAATTTATACACATACATATGTATGTACATATATATATGTTATAATTGAAAATTATATATGTATAATATATGTACATGTATGTATATATTTTGAGTAATAAATTAAATATAAAAATACATATGAGCATGGAACATATTTGATAAAAAAGTAAAATTAGTTCGAGAGTACATATCGCTCATTTACTCAAAGAACGTCATAACTCAAAAAAACTAGTTTGCCAGAAAATGAGTTTGAACTTTTCAATTTACACACAACTTAATGGAAAGTACGAAATTTTTACACAATATGAAGAACGATGTGGGGATTAATTCTGCAGCATTAACTCAAAAGAGCGATCGTATTTTAAAGTAAGATTTTTCAAATCATCCTTTGAAATAATCGAAATGATTTGTAAGTAATTAAAGCTACGAGTATATACTCGTATGTCTCTTGGCATGCAAGACGTGTGTGATATTTTCGTGAAATAAGTAGTAATTCCTACATTAATTTTTTAACTTTCATTAAATACTCATGGCTCATATACATATGTATATTAAATAAACTTCCGAAACATTAAAATCAATTTTTTGTTGCCTGACACTCCACTGTGCAAGTGTACATTAATTTTGCTTTGTTTTTATTCTAATATAATTATTTTATTTGAAAAACAAATGCTTGTTTGCTGTTGCTTAAGCCCATCCAGATACATTTGGTTGCTGCTTAAGCAACTCACCAGTAGACCTTAATCACAATTATAAAAGCTTACAAAGCTTACAAAACCCTAATGCTTATAGAAAACTACCAATAATTTATTGTAAAGTGTTTATTTGAATTCTGGTTGAAATCTGTTGATGAATTACCTAAGCAGCAACGAAATCCATCTAAACGTGCTTAACCAACAATTAGCAAACTTTTTTAAGTTCACTGTAAAAAAAAAAAAATATTTTCTTTTGTTTTTAATTTATTTACTTAAATTATGGAAGTACTTAGTACTGGAAAACTTTATTAGTTTCTACTTAAGCATAAATCTAAATAAATTTAGATAATTTATCGAATATCCAGCTTAATTTTAATTACATGCTAAACGAAGACGTTTCATATTTACAATTTTCTTTGGAAAACTTTGCCTTACATGCAACTCCATTTGGATGCTAAAGAGCAAATAGAGATGTAACAAATGTAATACAAAGTTCGAAATCTTGTCTTCATTTTAAATTTATTACTTATAAACGAATTTTAGTAGAACGTTACGCTATATCGATCTTTTTCGGAGTTTTTTTTTACTAAATAAGTAGAAATATATAAATTATCTAAGGAAGATTTGACTAAATTTTGTTTTACTTAGATAGCTAAGGTTTCAAAACTTTATTTCTCTAATAATTTTCATTTTTATTTATAACTAATATTTCAATAAATTACTGTACATATGTATATACATACGTACTTGTATATACATTTATATGTATTTGTGTATATATTTGTGTTGAAATAGTTTTATAATATATTTAAGTGTAATAATTTCCCTTTATTCTTCTTCATCCTTTGGCTTGTTGAATTTAAATTTTAAAGTTTGAATTAAGATTAAATTATAAAAAATGCTTTTTATATTAAAGTAAAATTTAATTTTAAATAAAACTGAAATTTAGTTTTCACTTAAAATTTGATATGTATCTCAGTTTTTTATATATATATTTTTAAACTTGATTTTAGCTTTTTTTTTAAATTTTTAGCTTATGGGTCTTTGAGTGGACTCTTAGAAAAATGCTATTGACGAGGAAAGTTTTAGGCACTATGCTTAGATCACTAGAATGCGTAAACATGTAGTAATAGTCCCAGATTCTTTAATGAGCTTCTTCTTAGTTGAGAGGTGTATCTAAATGCCACTATTCACTATCCTACATAGTCAAATGACATTTGTGAAAATGCAACCCTGATCAAGTGAGTTTTGGAAAATTTCAAAAGCTCCGTTTGATCAGGGTTGCATTTTCTCACAAATTATTTGCATATGTAGAATAGTGAGTAATAGTATGTTTCCACCGACTTTAAATCAAGTAGGTTTAAGTAAATCACTTCAAAGTGTTTCCACCGAGCTTGTGAGTGATTTGTTGTTTGAATTTTCCTATTCAATTTATGCACGTGCTTTATAAGGTGGACGCAGCCGCTGTATTGTGAATTTTATTCACATGTAGTTGACATCTAAAATTGATTAAATATTCCTTAATGTAATTTTTTCGAAATCGTCAATCACTATTGATGTATGGCCCATGGATGGTGTTTGTAATTTTAAAAGCAACGCAGGGTTGCATACATAAATTGAGTTCGAAAAATAGTATTTTCGACATTATTTAAAATAAATCAACTACTTTGAGGTGATTTATCCATATGAAAAATGTATGGTAAATCATGTATAAATTCACATGATTTGCACAAATAATCATGATTTGTCTAAATTATGCCAGTGGAAACATACTACTATAAGGCAATCAAAAATAAACCGGTAACTTTTGTTTTCTGCAACCAATTCCAATTTTAGTTGTTCCTTTACAGCTAATGAAGTCTTATTGATTTTAATATTAATTCTGTTGAAACACACCTCAATTGTGTTTAATAGAATTTACAATGAAATTTATTCATTGATTCTTCGTAGTCACTTGTTTCAGAATATTTTAAAAAGTTGAACAGCAGCTGTTTTCTACCAATCATCACGAATTGTGATGAAAGATAACACCCCATAAAATATAAACACATTATTCTGAATTTATTATTCATTTAGCTGTTATACATAGTAAAAAAAAAAAAATAAATAAGAAGGTGAATTATTTTTAACTAAAACCACAATATTTTATACCCGTATAACCAAGAATTAGAGCACTAAAACGTTTCACAAAAGTTAGCGATGTAAGATTTTACTTAAGTCATCTATAATTACATATACGTAATTATAATATATAATATATATATTATAAAATAAATATATCATAAATCTGGGACCACCTTTATGTACTACATAAACTTCCAAATCTCTTCATTCAACTACAATAATTCTAATGGTGTTTTCTTTTCTAAAAAGAAGGTAAACATTTTTTGTTCCCTCAAATATTCACTGGGAAGAGAATTGCTTTTAATTAGGAAGTGCCCAAGACCTTAAAGCCATATAATTTTTGCCAAATAGGGTATTTAACTTCAAAAAGAAATTAAGAGAGGACATTCTTTTTTTTTCTTAGAAAAGAAAACGCTATTAGTGACTGCTGCATAGTCAATCCTGAGTTTAGTACCTTTTCTGTGCACATATTTTAGAGTTACTTTTTGTCGTAGTCCACACTATGAAACATTTGCTGCAAAATTTTCATGAGTTTTTGGACGAATGGAAAAGAGTACTTTGTTTCATGTACATGCAGTTCTTGTTGAGTATTTAATTCTCCCGAAAAAATGAGCGTCGGCAGAGTGAGTCTTGTGTGAAGAACAGCAATACTCCCTTATCTAAGGCCAGTGCAGTCGAGTATTATGTGACGTGTATATACAACAGCGGAGTTGTGAAGTATTTATGTAATTTTAGTGTGTGTATTTAAGCTCTTGATTAGTATAAGTGTATTTAGTAAATGAAGTGTCATTCTTAACCTTAATTAGTACACTGGAGTTTTTTTATTCATTTGCAAATTCTCGAGTCCACAAAAAAGCGTTTTAAAGGGTAAAAATATGTTAAAAAAATCTGTTGCTGTCTTTATGTCGCAAGCAAACTTTAAAGGCTCTTTTTCTTTCTATACAATTCTTTCCTAGCACATGTTCTGTGCTGACAATAATGGATTCGGGCCACATGCTGTGCATGGGATTGAGAAAATATGCATATTAAGCTGGAAAAAAATTTCACTGTGCCGTTTCAAAAAGAGCATTTAGAAATTTTTCCCAGCAAATGTTTCACTATATGGACGGGGACCTTGTGAACTAATACAGTATTTCCTGAGTGTTTTGTAGAATTTGCTTGTGTTGGTGATAGTGAAATAAAACTTTATAATGAAACTTAGGCAAGTATATTATTTAATAAGTTGTTTAGATATTGTTGTGTTAATATTTTTGACTTCGTTTTATTTTCTTTGGTCCAAGCTTTTATTTATTTTGTAAAAATTTCATGTAATATTTTTAAACTTTACATGCATGTATGTATGTATTGGAAAATCTTTATTTATTATAAAATATGCATCTATTATTCTGCATGGATGTATGTATGTACTTATATGTGAATCTGATGTATAGATTTAAAAAAAATGGAACTAAACGCATAAGTGTTTTTAAGTTTATGCTGTGGGAAATGAAAATTATTTGATTTATATTTTTAAGGAGCAATTATTAATTAGAGGTAAGAAAATACATTAAATTTGTTACATTGGCTCAAATAACACTGTGCAACAGTGAAAAATTCACACGGTCCTGACGGTATAGGTTTGATAGTATCACCAAATCGTGGTAAAACCCTATACCCCGTTTGGCGATGTTGGTGTCAAAGATTTCGAGAGTCACTTTACCCTCAAACAATGGTGTAATCAGTTTTTGGCCAACAGCTAATTCAGACTTAGTGATAACATGGTGTAAAGAATGATTAAAATAATGTTTAAATGTTATTTTTTTTAAATTAAAATATCCGAATTTCAGAAATGAGTAGTTGAAAAGCTGCGGTTTGTAAATCAACTGTTGAGAAATTGACTTTTGCTGTAAAACAGCATGCTACACAATCACCCCTATCGTGAGCATTTTGCCCTCCAAATATGTATTTCTCCTTTTCATCAAATTGCAATCGTGAATAATTTTTCCCTAGAAATGTTTTCCTTTTTTTGATTCCTCTTATCATGAATAATATTTTTCAGGGGGATGTTTCATTTTTCAATTGGTTTTGTTCACTTCATTTTTGCAGTTGAACTGAATTATTACATCGCATGATTTCGATATTTCCCTCGAAATGTTGTTGTTTATTGGCCTCCGAGAGTTTTACGTTTCACACCGCATATGATTAGTGGTTGGAGGAGGCTCCTATATAAAGAAATTGTTGATGGCGTTATAAACCTTTTGTTCGGCAAAATTAAATCTCCATCCCTTGTAATAAAGTTGTAAATATTTATTATTCGGACAAGCTAAGTAAATAAAGTTCACGATTGTTAACCATAATTCCCTGCAACATCTTTTTTCATGGACTATGAATCTCTTTGGTTCACACAGTAAATTTTATGTTGTACTAAAGAATTTTTTCTACTGCATCTACAATATTTAAAAACACAACTTTGAAGCTAAAAAAATTTAATTTGGCAACTTAAATTTGTTTGATTTTCAATAAATTTTTAAGCTTTACAAATCTTCTTCCCTTTTTTACATTCACTGGGACTGATAGCGGGGAAAAAACTCATGAGAGATTCACGATAGCATTTTTTCCTTCGAGGGAAATTAAAATTTCAAGGACACCAAAATTCCCCTTGTTATTTACGAAGGGAGTGAATATTAATTTTTTATTTTTTTTAAACAAACACAACCCGCGAAGCGATTAGCTTGTCTGCGGAAAACATCCAGGATCTGTGGTGGGAATCGAATCCACGACCTCTGGACTGAGAGGCTAGCATCGCTACCACTCAGCCACAGGGGCACCCTATATCGTACTTATCGAAGCTTTCCCCACGAAAATTAAAATTTTTCATATTTGTACGATTTGTAGTAAGTAACTATACTGTGCATAAGACTTACTACAGAGTATGTATCTAAGTTATGTTAATACCGATGACAAAGTCCTACAAAATTATCTATTCTTTTCAAACAAAGTGTCCCTGTAATCTAGAGACTATTATCTTTCCTCTGGGCTTGGCTCATTTTTCATTTTAAAGCCCACAATCAAATCCATACAATGCAAAATGGCCGAAGATTGACAAGTTGAATTATTTAAAGTTTATGCAAATAATTTTCATTTCATGTTATACACATGTGTTCGATAGAAGATATTTTAAGTGCGACTTAAAAATAAAGTTATTGAAGCTCTATGGCTTTTTCTGCTTTATGGGATTTTAATATTTCTTTAAATTAAATATATATACATATGTATGTATATTTCTTGAAATACACTTTAATTATCTAATTGCAATATGGTAATAGATAATACGTTGCAATATATACTAAATATATATTTTTGTGTGTGTCTTAATTAAAAAATATATTAATATTTTTAATGTCCAGACTTGTTGAGATCATCCACATGATCCATATAATAAAAATATATAAAATGTAATAAATATAAGAAATTGCCTGCTACTAAAAAAAACAACCTTGTTTTAATGGGACTAAATAGTCCTTTAAGATTAACTGGAAGTACAATTGTAAGGATCTTCGGCACGAAAATTTGGATGATCTTCATAAGGTTTAATACCTGCGGCTTTCTTCTCATCACGTACTCTTTCAACCTGTTGCATGACACGTAAAAAATTTCCACCTGCCAATTTTGTTAAATCTTCAATTGACCAACCCACACCCAATAGTTCTGCGAAAAGTGTAGGGTATGATGACACATCTTCTAGGCCTTTTGGAGTGCTGAAAAAGTATAAAACGTATCGAAAATTAGCTTAGATTAATAGCGTAAAATTAAAAGCAATGAAATATGTTTGCTGCTCTATATACTGCATTTAGTTGATGCTAAGACAGATAATATAATTGTTTATGAAATATCTTCAATTAAAAATTTATTGATTCAATTAATTAAAAATACAGGTGACTGCGTAAGGATTAGTTATACAAAAATACCGCAGCCATAGCTGTGTAAAAAGCCGAAGAACGTCAAAACCACAAAAATACGAGTAATTGTACCAAAACTAAAACAAAATGAAGTTTTTGACATTCTTAAGCTACAAAGCACACAAAGAAAAAATATTATCAGCTGAAGTAGCGCTACCATCTGGTTATATACGCCTTGATTGATACTATTAGTTTGCTTACACCAAACTAACTCAAGTTTTTGTTTTAGTGTCACAAAATTTCTAGTCAAAATTTCATTTTATTTTTTCTGTGAATGTCAACTCGATCTGTAGACCTTGAACTTAGGTAAAAAATATTATATTTATAATAAATAAAAAAATAATAAATAAAAATTGTTAGCATGCTTAAATAGTTTTCCAGATTTACACAGATCTATTCACAAATTTCATTTTTTATTTTGCCTTTTCTTTGCTAGTTAATTTAGTAAACTTTTCAATCATTAATCTTGCAAGAGATTGCTAGTAATTTTTTTTACATTTGTCAATGTTTGACATATTTGTTTTCCGCACACTTTGTAATGGTCATAAGGAGCAATTTGGCTGGACAAAGTGGGTTTCTTTCTGTCAACTGGAGAGTTAATCGAATAAAAGAAAATCTTCATCCCATACATATTTAGGTATGCAAGTTCGTGAAGATATTTTATTATAAGCTATATGCGAAATAAATACTAAATGCTGTAAACGGTATTATTGTTTATTAATAACGTGACGTAACGGGACATTATTGATCAAAGAAATAAATATCTTTTAGAAAGCGAGATGCACATACAAAGTTTCGCATGTACTTAGGAAACACAGTTTTCAGTAAATTTAAAGTTTTTCTAAAAACTCCTGTAAGCTCGAACTACAAGAAATTCAGAGTATGCACGTTTTTAGAGGACTACTTGGATATTAATGTATGACCAATATTGTCCTCTCACATTGACTAAAAATAAATGCGTATTTATCAGAAAATGCCAAGTTCAAAACTTGGCAATATCTACTTCAAACTCATGCTTTTGAGAAATATATTTCATGGGCATTAATAAAGAAACACCTTGTAAATAAATTTGCATTACTTTTTTCTGTCTCAGTTGTCTCATTTACTGAAAAAGTCCTTTCGAAATGTATTATTCGAATATTTATAGGTTAACAGAGCTCTGTTAACACTCTAACAGAGCTCTGTTTAAGCACAATGTTTGTGTCAGGGGTTATAAATTTTAAAATTTAACTTCACACACATTAATTTTTTAATATCTTGGTATCTGCAACAAATACAAACTTGAAATTCCATTGATTCTGCCGATGATAGAAAATAATCGGTATAAGACAATTGAGCGTGGCTCCCCTCAAATAGAATAATGTTTACTCAGAAAAATATCTTATAAAATAATGCAATGACAATTTTTAAACTGTTCATGACTATTTATGTTAATAATGAGAATTATATTCTACAAAATAGTGCAGGTTGAACCACAAGCGTGACACCTCTAATATAAAAATGTATTTTTTCATTTACAAACGTATATAGAATGTAGCGAAGCACACAGGGTTTGTTTGGTCAGGTTATTTATTAATAACTGTAAAAACGAAACTGTTGCCAACAATATTAACTAGCCCTTGAAACTATGCTACAATTTCCTACGTTTGCAAAAACACAGACTGTGCTTCTTGTAAATTCCAGGCGAAAGAATTGCCACTCATGAAAACATAAAATGTTGAAGATGCATATCATATGGTTTTCCCAAGATGAACAGATAACTACTTTTTAAAAAAATTTTCATAAAATGTTGTATAGAGTACCAGGCTTTAGGGAAAATGCCTAAGCTGCACTATGATCCCAATACCAAGTTTTGCGCGAAAAAAGTAGTTTTTTTTTTAATGGTACAAAAGTGAAAATTTTGTATGGCTTTTTAATGACAAGACCCCACCGTGCACATACAACGGTATATTTTTTTTATATATTTGCAATATTATCACTGCAGTATTGTTTTAAACAGAAATAATTGCTTAATTTTGTTTTTTTTTTAATTCTTGATATCTAGTTGATTTAGCATTCTGTTTAGAAAAAGATGTATGCAAATTAAAATGTATTCCTTTATTTTGGAATTGTATCTGTATTGGGATTTGTGTTAGACTTTTAAAAGTGAATTTCACCAGCTTTCGCTCCAATTTTTGTATCGTTATATTCTATGAAATGTGAATTATTAAATATTTAAGAAATCAGCTGCCGGTATTTGCCTAAACACTTTATATCGAATCTTTAGGTTGCAATGTCTTTTTTAATTTTTTTTTAAAGAATAATGCTGATATATTTTACATTTTCATCAAAAGTGGTATACATAATGATGAAAATGACCGAAAGCTGTCGAAGAAGTGAATGAAAGCGCATCGAACAAATAATGTTTTCGCCTCCTACTCATAAATGTTGGTTGGATGATATTTTTCTCTTTTCCAGTAAAAGCTTGTGTATGTTTTTGGAAGAATACTTGCCGGACATACCCTCAACATCGAAACAATCGAAAAGGAAATCTCTTGTAAACACTTACTCCCCAGAAGAATTCTTTCTGGCGTGAGATCGTGCCATGCTAAGTCATGTTTTTACACATTTGTTACTTACAGGTACTTCTAAAAGATAGTTACGACTTTTTTTCGCGCTAAATTTTTCATTGGGACCACTGTGGGCTGTTTATGTATATGTTGACAGTGGTGTACAACATCTAGTACAAAAAACAAAAGAGCTTTTTAACAAGACTTGGGTCGAACTCGTTTAGTCCGTAATTTTAAACAGTAAATGTATTTAAAATGACCGACCGGACGCATTCGATTCAAGTTTCTGAATGCGGCCTCCAGTAGAGAAATCCTGTGTTGAATACAAAAATAGTGTTGGTGTAAGCGAAGTCAGTCAGTCTTGTGTTAAGAATAGTGCAGTAAACATCGTGGTATTCTTAAAGCCAATAATTTAATATTAAAAATAAATACAGTTGTTGTTCTAAAAGTTCCAAACATGTGTTTAATGTATTAAATGTTGAATTCAATGAAAACTGTAAATTTGTAATTTTTATTTTGTTTGCATTTACAAACTTGAATAAACAAATTATTTTGAAAGCTATGTTAAATATATGTGCATACATACATACATATGTATATGATATATGAAATTGATTTTTTTTTTTAAATAAATGTATATCTAATTTTATAAAAGCTGAGTTGCTAAGTGGTTTTGACTTCTTCTTCAGTTAAATGCTCAATTCTAAGTTAATCTAAATTTAAGTGAAACAATTTTGTGCATATATTTATTTGAAAGTTATAGATGTTAGAATACACTGCTGAGGAATAGTCTTTTCATACAAATTACAACATTGCATTTTCATTTGTTTCACTGTGCAGAGAGAAAAAGAATCAACAACAACGCTGGCCTATTAAGGGATGTCACAGAAAGAGGTAATTATAAGTAAAGTTGTAATTATAAATATTTTACGTTCCCAGATATGAACATGTTCACCAATTCTAGATTCAAACTTAGAGACTTAAAAAATTGCTCTTATCATCGGCCTTACATGTTATTGTAATTGAGATTTTTTTAATTGCAATTACCAAAATGTAATTGAGTTTTTAACGAGAATTGCAAAATGTAATTGCAATTGAAAAGCTTCAGTTACAATTAATTGTAATTGTATATATATGTCAATTACAAATTACATCTAATTGTAATAGTTTTTTTTGCAATTACAATTACATGTATTCACGTGATTTTGATGAATCATGCATGACACGTGTGAGTAATGTTTAATACTAAAACTTTGCAGAGCTAGTGTGAAATGGATGCTTTAAGAGTTATTATTTGAACAACCAGGTGAAAGCGTTTAACAGATGACAATTTTAGTAAAAGGGTTTTCTTTTTTTTTGCGCTTTATTTAATGATATGTAACACATTATCTGATTACTAAAAGAGGATTGTTGTTATCATTGGCGTAACCAGAAATTTTTTCTAAACGGGGGCATTATGACTGGTGATTTTCATGAGTAAAATTAAAATTAATAATTACATGCAATTTTTAATAATTGTAAGGGGCAATGACCTCCGCAGAACTGCCTTTCTAAGCCTATGGTTATTATAATTTTTGAAGTTTATTATTCACAGTAATTTAATATTTTTAATTGTAATTGTTACATACATTTTCTGTAATTACTTCACTAAGCAATTACTATTTGAATTACATGTAATTGAAATTAGTTTTTTTCCAATTACAATCATGTAATTATAATTAAGATTTTTTCAGCAGAATTACAAAACAATGTTGTAATCGATGTGTAATCAATTACAAAATGTAATCATTACTGCCCAACTCTGACTGAAAGTTAGTTAAGATTGAAATAAAATGACTATAGCCAAGTTTTGTATTAATGACCGGAAATTTGTTAACTTATAGTAGTTAAGAAAACCAAATAGTATGTGATAATTAGTTTTACTTAGTCTAATTTTTAATTTTTTTTCGAGTAAATGGA
The DNA here is from genome assembly GCA_936439885.1 of Nowickia ferox. Taxonomy (NCBI): domain Eukaryota; kingdom Metazoa; phylum Arthropoda; class Insecta; order Diptera; family Tachinidae; genus Nowickia; species Nowickia ferox. The sequence continues at coordinate 98,417,454 of OW387026.1, read as the reverse complement.
AACAGCATTTCCACAGTCAGTCTAATTTAATTTTTGTCTTGCCCTCTGACTCCCGAAACATCAATTGCTTTGTTGACAATACCACACCATTTCAAAATGCCATCCACTGATGGTTACAACGTTTCGCAACTTTGTATCTGCACACGATAAAAATACCGGATCTGAAAATTGTACACACTTTGTATTGATACGTTTTGGAAGTCAGTTCTGATTTAAACATGACAATTTAAGTTGAGCAACTTCTTAGCTTCTTAGTTCATGGGCGAGAGAGGAAAATATGGTGGCTCCTCTCTTCGTTATCTTTTTCTCTCTCTTTCATAAGCTCAAAAGTTGCTCAAATGAAATTCTCACAAAAAACAATGTTATTGCATAATGTCAGCTCCGCTTTGACATTTGTGAAGTAGACAGATGCAAAATATACGTTTATGATTCGCTGTACTCCTCAAGAACGCGAAAAAATTACTTTGATTTTTTTGCGACAACTTTTAATTGAAAATTATCATGAGCGACGAGCTCCATTTTCATTTCTATGGATTCATGGATAAGCAAAATTATCGCTTCTGGGGCACCAAAAATCTCGAAGAGCCATTACACCCGCTGAAAGTTACTGTATGGAATGGTGGGCATTATTTTTTTCGAAAATGCCGCGGGCCAAGCTTTTACTGTGAACAGAGAGCGCTACAGAGCCATGACTCTCCTTTCTCAACTGGACATGCGGTTCCAACAAGCCCGAGCAATGGCGTTTTATGATTGTAAAAGAAAAACATCGGGTGACTATTTTTACGTCACCCTGTATCATTGAAACAATATTTAACTTAAAAAATAAATCAGTCAAATACTTAATTTAAAATATTTTTCCTTAAACCAGAAACTATTCCTTGAATTATATTATAATTTACATATTTTATTCTAAAATTCTTTGAAGCTGTATTCGCAGAATATTAGAAACTCCTTACCGCTTTCCTAGCAAACAAAAAGCCAGGAGTAAAAAATCTGTTTGCTATAATACGAGTACAATAGATTCTATAATCAAGCATTTCCTAAAACTTGTTTACAATTTAACAATTTTTTTTTCACTTAACACCCACAAGACATGTGTTACATGTTACATCTTTAGTGCTTATAGCATGGACCACAAAATTTTCATTTACAACATTAATTATTTATACTGTTGTTAGTCTTCTTTTTAATTTTTTTCCGTCTTGGTGATAACAATAAATTGTAAACACAAAATTCTTAGCTTATTTATTTATGACCCTTTTTGGTATTTCTTGTTTATTATTTTCTTCAATATTACAATTTGCCACAGCTGCCATTATCATTACCATCACTCCGACCTAGCCGACCACCACTCTGGAATTTTTTGTTCATTCATAGCAGCCACAGCGTGCCACCTTTTCTTTGGGCCTGTTGCTAAATGAGGTGCCACAAAATAAATATGTATATGTAAACAGAATGTGCTAGAAAATGTTTGCATACACACACACATACATACATACATATGTACATACATTGTCTGTTCTACCAGCAGTATTTCTTGGCTTAATTCCTCTTCTTAACATAAGGTTGGCATATATTAACTATTATTTTTTGCTTGAAATATATGTATGTACATTATTTCAATAAATATTGCTTACTATCAATGAGATGAAGGGCTTTGGGCATATTTGCTGTTTAAGTAAGGCTACATGCATTAATAAGACCTTATTATATCTACGAGTATTGTCAAAATGTATGAATTATTGTTTATGGGGTATTAAATTGAAATTTTTGTATAATTTTGTTTGTCTTATTACTGAATATATTGCTGCAAATTATTATTATCCGCTTAGATGGGCAAAATACAAAAGGTTTTACTACTTCTCTGGTATGGCGAGATCCATAATTCTTAGATGTTATAATACAGCTTTGAAAAGTTTAATCCAAGCTTTCAGAACTACACCCATGTGTAATATTCTTGTAGAACTGGGGCTTCCAATATTAGAGCAAAAATATAATACTCGTTTAAGCAACTAAATTTTAGCCCTCATATTCATACAAAAATGAAATGTATTTAAAATCTAGTTTAAAAAAATTTTCTATAAAAAATTTTAAATAAAATAAAAAATTCAAACTCATTTTAAATTTTTTCAATATGGGGGCAAAAATTTCCCAAATAGGCAAAAATATTATTTGCAATGAGGCAATAAACTTTAATAAACTAAAATGAAAATCCAAATCCAATCCAAAATCCAAACCACTGACTGACGAATTATGAATATCACTTATGCCCTAATTCAGTAAGAAGATTTAGGACGTTTTTGTTTGAAAATACTTCTGAATTCTTGTTTTTGAATTCTATAAATTATTTACTTCAAAAATAGTTGTTGTCTTTGATAAAGAAAAATAGAAATATTATTACCATGTTTTTAAAACATAAAAATAAAATTAAAGTATTATACAATAGTTTGAAAAATACTTGAAAAAATATGTGTTGGATATAATGTTTAGAACAAAGTCATAAAGCAAATACACGAACCTTCTAGCAAGGACAATAAATAATAATTGTTCTAAAGAATCACAACTGCGGCTTATTTTCGTCCATAGACAAGACGAAACAATCGTCGAACAGAATTAGGGCATTAATATTAGAGATGGGCTCGTGTCGTATTTATTTCGTGACACGAACACGTACGACTCAACATAAAGTATTTGCGACTGGAAATCTGATATCGGTAGTGTCGCGTTGAGCAAATATAAATACTAAACAGGAAACGATTTAAGATATGTATGCAAATTTCTAGATAGTGTATGGTCCTCTAAAGCTTAAGTGCCAGCTTTGAAAAGCGACGCTCCAAAAAAGCATTTAATTTTTGCGATTTTTAATGCAATGCCAATTAAATATACCTGTAAGTTCTACGACTAGTCAAAGCTGTCATTCATTACACATTTTGTATTATATTGGCAACACCAATTGGTTTAATTGAACTACAACGATAAAATCAGCAGGGAAAGCAACCTCCCTGTTAATCCCTTTTATCTTTATTTATTGCAGTGTCAAAGCAAATTTCAAATAGTGTCAAATGAAACGACAAGTGTGACAATACGTTTTTCACATACACATCCACATATTGTATGTAAGAAAAAAAAAAAAAAACAAAGCAGATTATTTGAGCGTGCTAGTTCGTACGTGCTGCTGTTCTACTCGAAAGTTTTATATATAATTTATTAATTTAACAATTTATAAAGTAAAAATAATATCCTTCATCATGGATATATTTTTAAGAAGTTTTATTACCACATAGGACCTTATTTTAGAAAACGCAACGCTAAGCGTTGACAAATTTTATATTTGTTTTGTGTTTGTAAGTTACATTTTTTGAACGCTTAGCGTTGCGTTTTACAAAACTAGACCCTTAAAATTTTATGAAATTTTGAGTTTGTGAAATGAAGTATGGTGCACTATAAAGTGTACAATAAAAATACTGCACTCTTAACACAACTGTCTTTTCAATTGCTGTACAACTATTTTTTGCGCTTTTAATTCATTGTGCTCTACATTTGCTTTGCAATTAATTTCAATTACTACTACAAATAATATTCGCTCTTGCAAAAAATACAATATGTCCATTTTTAATGCTTTGCGCTCACCTTTAGTGTATACAAGTTTTGTCTTTTTTTTAATAGCTATTATTTTGATGAGTTACAACGGAATTTAAAAAAAGTTGATTTTGAATTTTTTGCTATACAGAGAGTCTTGCGTCGTAAGTGACCATACACATATACGAGTATGTACCTTAAACTGGTACTTCTGCGTTGTTATTTGGTGTAGAGTACATTTTATAAGTACCTTTTTTGTAAGTTTTTTGGCTGGGCATTGAGAGTTGCACAACCTTGCAAAATTTGCTCCGATAATGTTGCACTTAGTTAAGGCCGAGTCACATAGAATCCGTCATACGTTATGCTGAGTACACACCTGGCATTTCTTGTGTTGCCATTTGTGGTGCGTTTGCAACGCGGTTCACTTTATGTTTTTTATATGGAAAGCAATGCCACACAACGAAAAATATCGGAAATGACAAACGTTGCCACTATTATACAATATTGTGATGTCACAAAACGCTGTAGTGTGTACTCGGCATTATTCGTTTACTTTTCTTTTCAACTGAAAAAATGCAACGATGGAGAAGGTTGTTACAATGAGTTTTTTGTTCACGGGAATATTTGAACAGCTTCAAAAGGTTTCTTCTATATTTTATTAATTAAACTTAAGTTTATTTTATTTTATAATTTTTTATTTTATTTTATTTTTGCTGCCACAAAACACAAAAAAAAACTAAAGCAATACACACAAAAAAAACCAACTAATAGTTGGCAAACTACTCAATGTAATTTAAAAAATAAAAGTTGCCCAACTTCTGTAAATTACCTTCACGCAGAAGTACTGAATTTCACATATCTCATAAGAAACTCTAACCTTAAACATATTGCTCGTTTACTCAAAGAACGTCACAACTCAAAAAATGGAATTTTTGAGTTAGTGATGCAGAATTAATCCTCATATCGTTATTCATATTGTGTAAATATTTCATGCAAATATCTTGTTTACTCAAAGCTTGAGAGAAAAATAAAATTTAAAATTTGTATGTAAATTGAAAACTTCAAATTCATTTTCTGGCAAACTGTTTTTTTTTTTTATTTATGATGTTGTTTTAGTAAATGAACGATATGTGTCAGTTAGAAAAGTAATGTATAACATATAATGGATTCTATGTGACTCGGTCTTTAGCCCCTGATAATTTTGCATAATTTGTGCAAAATATTGCCCAATTATCTCGACAGTGAAAGAGTAAACATCATTGAACATTCTTGAAACCACATTATACAATTGTCTTGATTGTACAATACAAATTAAAAGTGTTTTGATATTTGCCAATATATTGTAACACCTTTGAATATGACATACACATTAGCGATATTATTGTACAATACGAAAAATTGCACAATTATAAATCATCAACCTAACGTGGTATTTCTTTGCCTTTACTTCTTGTTAACCTTGTGCTTGCTAGTATGCAGCTGTAAGGAAAAGTCAATATACACCTACACACATGAAATCATTTTCACATTAACTGAGAAAGAGTGAGTTAGCCCGTTTTCTAATTCTTTTAAGTACAATTTAGTGATATTTGCACATAAATTTTTCTTCCTGTGTACATGCATTTGAATCGATTATTTATAAAAGGCCTCTTGTCACAAAAAGTAAACTTTTGGAAAATAAAAGAAAACTGTTTATTTTCCCTCATGAACTTTTTTTTATCGCTTCAACTTTTATGACAATATTTAGGCTTATGGAGCTGAAAATATTTAATAATTGATTTATTTTTTATTTATTGTTTTCTATGTTAAAACACCTGTTCAAAGTGACTGATAAGAGCCTTTTCATAAAGAAAGGGGGCTATTGCTTTGAAAAATAATTTTTATTAAATAAATTAATTTTGGTTTGTGGACTGTATATCCATAGGTCGCTGGTTCATATCCGGCTCGAGGGACCAAAAATGAATATGTGAAATATTTTCCTAAAAAAATATATAAATAAAGAAAACAAAATATAATTAGTTTGGGGTTAAATAAACTTTATAATTTATTTGGGGAACTAACGTTCGATTCGGGGGGTTTCTACAAGAATAGTAAAAGTATATATATAGAAAACTTAACACCAATAACAAAAAAACCGCCTTAGGCGCCAAGGAAAATTGGAATTAAGTAAAACATGAAAATGTCAAAAAAGCAAGCTTTGACTGAACATTAACATGGGGTATTTCATACATAAACAGTAACATTTTATTGAAATTTGTTTTAACACAAAGGATTTAGTAAAATTATATTAAAATTTAGCACTTAGGAACTTCTGTTACTTTCATCAGTCATTTAAAAAAGCACTAAAAAGCGTAATTTTGAGATCTAAAAAGCGTAAAAAGCACTATCGCGGAAAAGGGGTGAAGATCCAAACGAGTGAAGTTTAATAATGTTTTAATATTTTCTAAGCTATTCTCTATTTCGGAAATAACATCATCTTTAATGAAATATATCAGACGAAAATATAAAAGCACCAAGTTTTTATTAAAGTAATTTTAAGAAATGCACAAAGCACTATGTGGTGCTTTTTCTTAGTTTTTCACTAATGCTCAAAATTTGGCCATTTAATAAGTTCATTGTTCTTCTGGGACGTACTGAACAAGTTTCTTCTAGTCACTTATTTTTTCGGTACGTATCGGTACTTTTGTTTCTTAAGCTTTTTTTTGTTAGAGAATATTGTTGTTGTTTATGGAAAGCCTCTTCATAAGTAAACAGAAAATTCTAGTGATCAAACATGGGTCCTTTCATAATCAAATGTCGTATTATCATATGACCTACCGATTTTCGTAATAAAAGGTTTTTTTAAAAAGAAGTGACAAAAGGCCTTTCATAAATAAGCGATTCATGTATAAATTTTTATTATTATAATGAATTAAAACCAAGCCTTCTTTGAAGTACTGTCGAATTAAAAATATCAACAAAACCGCGAAATAAACAACCCATCTGCTGTTCTTACAAGCAAACTAACGGTGTCATGTCCAAAACTATTTATTATGTCTCATACCCATACAAACATACATATCTATGTTTGTATGTACGTATGGGCATGTTTTGTTTTATGTTTTTTTTAGAGGTATAGAACTTCGAACTGAAATAAAACACAAGAAAATCGTTTTAATGTCCATCAATTTGGCTTTATTGGAAGGATAATTTTATGCCATTAACGTTTAAATATGATTTCGGGCATGTGACCGCCGCGGCTGGCTCGAATAAAGCCAATTCTACAGGTCCAATTTTCAACCACTTTTTCGAGCATATGGGGCCGTATGTTGGCAATAACGCCACGAATGTTGGCTTCCAAGTCCCCTAACGTTTCTGGTTTGTTGGCGTAGACGAGCGACTTCACATATCCCCAAAGAAAATAATCCAATGGTGTCAAATCACACGATCTTGGTGGCCAATTGACAGGTTAACCGAATTAATTGCTCTGATGGACGATTATGTCGACCATAAAATGGACGGAGCTTGCGGTAAACTTCGCGAACTGAACCATTATTTTCGAAATAAATTTGCGCGATTTGCAAGCGTTGTTCTTTTGTCAACCTGTTCATGATGAAATGGCAAACCAAACTAAATATTAATCACTTGACAGCTGACTTAAAGTTCTATACCTCAATAAAATACACCCCTTATATATCACTGAAGTATGCATATATGTAAATTGACTCATTGATATTATGGTTTATGTAAAAATTTGGTTTGGATGTACTACACGGTTGACTTGTTATTGTTTTAAACTTTTACATTATTGTTATCATTATTCCACAAAAATGTAGCTTTTGTCGTTCATATGCAGTATGCGTGCATATTTTAATAATAAATTTTCTAATATTTGCATACAAAATTTGATTAGTTTTCTATACATTTAAATTTTATATGTATGTACATACGTATATTGTGGTCCAGCCGATGGGCTAAATTATTATTTATAATGCCTGCATAATATAATGAAGTATTAAAATTTTTTCGATAAAAATTCAAAAAGTAAAATAATTGTAAAAGTAGTTGAAATGAAATAAGCTTTAATAAATGTACGAGTATGTAGATGAAACGGTTATTGTTTAGCTTAAAGTCGAATTGTAATAATAAAAAAATTTTTATGCGTCCTAAAAAATTCTAGCTCTAACTAACAACAAGTTGTAATGATCGCGGGAATTTTTCCCAGGGAAATCAAGTACAAAAACAACTATTCATAACCTACTTAGTTTCTCTTCGGGGGCGAACGAAGTTGCGAGCAGATGCTAGTACAAAATAAATACATAAGTAAAAAACAAACAAAGCTAAAAAATACAAAACATCGGCTCATCGGCGAACTGAACAAACATTCTTTGTTAAATTCCACGCTGACAAAGTCGTGCAGTTTAAGTATTAAGTGTAAATGAAACTTTTCCACGACTGTCTTTTTTGCACATTGTGCAAAAACCAAAATTGCGGTTGAAAATTATTTCCAAGAAATCGCGTCAAAAATTTTTCCCCCAGCCCTTTTGGTAACACCCTCATCCCCACTCCATTCCTCTCTCTTTTACACCAAAATTCTCCAAAAAGAATTCAGTTTTTATTCTCGTGGCACTTTTCACAACTAGGTCACTCCTCACATTTTCTTGGGGTTCCAATTTGGTGTAAGCAATTATTTGCTTAGTCATATTTTAGACTCGGCAGTTTTCCTTGAAGCAAGTCTGAGTTTATGGGAGAGAGAGGAAAGAAGATGGGTACAGACTTGCTTGTACCGAAAAATTACTTCAATTTCCTTTTGTTATTTCATTCGCTGTATTAAAACAATAGGAACATTTAAAAAGAAACCGCCTGTGAGTAAGCAAACGAGCAGTTTTAAAAGAGAATTGAAGAGAACTGCTGCAAGGGTGAACCTGTGGCTGAGTGGTAGCGATGCTGCCCTCTCAGTCCAGAGGTCACAGGTTCGATTCCTGCCAAAGACCCTGGGTGTTTTCTGCAGACATGCTAATCGCTTCGCGGATTGCGTTTGTTTCATAAAAAAATTGCAGTTTTATTTCCAAAAAAAGAGAAAATCTGCCGAGTCTAAAACATGACTTAGCTGCAAGCCGCTGCAAGCCGCTGCAAAAAATTTTGGTATGACATGAAACCTGAGCTCCCACAAATAACTATATATATACATATATATGTATATTATTCCTCGAAGAAATGCGAAAACGTAAGTTCTATACCACAGAAGACAAAAACTTTTTCGCAACTTAAAAAAAAAAAAAAAAAGAACGTGAACTATAAAAAACGCGAAATTTTACACATAATACTAACATTTAGTAAAAGATTTTCATATTTTTGTAAGTGCGAGTACATACCTCCTGAATTGTAATCCATTTTAGTGAAATTTCAAATATAACTAATTTTTGTAAAAAAAATAAATTTTTCCTTAATGCAATTTTTTAACACTCAACATTTTGAAAACTGTTTATATACAAATAGAGTTGCCAACTAGCACATATTTTTGGCATTTATGTAGTCGAAGTATTAGGAATTGGATCGTGAATTCTTTTTCATAAAGTGAAAGCTGAAAATTTTAGTTTTTGCTGTTAAAATTGAAATTGGACACATAGCGCATTGTTAGGATGCATCGGTATAAAAAACCATTCAACCTATGTATGTCCTTTACTAGGGGTCTCCACTAGTCATGAACTTGGTATGGGCATCATATAAGACATCGCAAATGGCTAATGGAGTCCGCTCATGCTCCGACATCGATGCCTGAACATATGATTGAGCAACAATGTGCGCCATGAGATTCGCCGTGCGCAACAATTTGCAATAGAAATAAGAGAGACAGAACATAATTGGTAAATATTCCATCTCTATTGCGCAAATTACTTTGATATGCCTGAACGTGGACATCTCACGTATTCATCACAACAAAGAAGTTGATGAATTTTTCACAGTTGCTCTGAAGACGTAGGGTAGGTTATAAGATGTTTTCACATTTAAACTCTCAAACTCTTCATCTTGTCAGACAGTGGATATATTTATGGATTTAAAAATTTCGAAAATAACTAACTATATATGCATATATTTCAATAATATAGTGAAATAAGTAGATGCCACTCGATTACCTAACTTTTTGGAAGTTTGTATTTGAAAATTGTGTCATTACCTTGCAGGAAATGCGAATAGGGAAATTGTAGTGATTTAGTAGTGTCGTTGTCAGTAGTACTACTGACCAGGTGTACCCCAGCCAATGTAATCGTCTATTGACATTTAACATTAGCTTGTCATTGAAAATCCACCACTAGACTGTAGCACTATGACTAAGTAGTTTTTTTAGGACCACATGGAGACATTGGCACCAAAGATTCAATAGTAAATTTTAGGTTCTCTAGTCTACAATATCGCTATTTCCTCACTCTATGTTAATAGTAAAATTGTAGTAATTTACTAGTGACATTGTCAATAGTACTACTGATTAGGTGTACCCCAGCCAATGTAATCGTCTACTGACATATAACATGGGGTTGTCATTGAAAATCTACCAGTAGACTTTAGTACTATTCTTTTACGACCATATGGACACATTTGAACCAAAGATTCACTAGTACATTTTTTTAGTGACCCTCATCTACAATTTCATAATGTTAGGGCAACAAACTTAAGCACATACATACATGTGTATTTAATTTAACAATATTGCACAGCATAATAAAAAAGAAAACCAAACTATTGACGCGTTCATTGACAATATCACCAGAAATACACTAGAATTGTTGTATCTAACGTATCTCTATTCGTTCATAAAAGGAAAGTTGTCGACATTTCAACTAATGCCATTGTCGCTATAGAAAAGGGTGTTGTCATAGAGACATATGGTTCTAGGCTGACTAGAGGGTAAGTAAGAACATATGTATATATGTATGCAAATACCCTGTAGGAAATGTCAATAGCAAAATAGTATTGATTTATTATTGACTTTGTCACCACTACTACTGACTAATTATACCCCAGACAATGAATGCTTTTTGCTATAGACATTTAACATATGCGTGTCATTGAAAATCTACTACTGACACGTCATGACATTAGTACCATTGACTAGATAGTTTTTTTGGTACCATATATAGACATTGGAAGCATATGTATTTAAACTAGTACATTTAAGTAATTCTAGTCTACACTTTTGGTACTTTTTTGGAGCAAATGTTGATAATACAATTGCATATTTTGTGCACATTTGATGTTTTAGTAAAAAAAAAATTATAAAATATAAAAAGTAAATAATAAATAACAGTCATTAACAGCAAATAATAATCCCCCTTATTGTGGTTGGCGATTTTTGAAAGTCAAGCGTATTGTATTAGATTAAAGAAAAATGTAGCTTGTTTTCTTTAATCAACTACAAATAGTTGCATTTGAAGTCGAAAAACGCCAACCACGATAAGGCCCAATATCTGTGGTTTTCATGCATGACCAAAAGTCGATTTTTGAAGCTGTCAAAAAGAGCAGACAAAAGTGCTGACTTGGAGATATTTAACCTCAAGCTTTCTACAGGGTATGTGTGTACATAGAAGAATTTGTTTTGGAATTTCCACTAATGGCATTACTCAATATTAAGTGTGAGTGGAACTGCTTTAAAATGAATACGAATGTGGATATGCACACACATATAATATTTCAATCTGACTTGTACATAATAAGTTCTATTGTTCGAATTTGAAATTGGTATTAGAATTTGTTGTTTGCATTTACTGCTACTGTTATTGCTGTTGTTGTCTGTTTTTAATATTATTATTATTATTATTATGATTGGGAACTGTTCGATTGTTATCGTCTCCTTTACGATTAGTTTGAGCAACCAATATGTTATTAAACTGGGTTAGAATGAGCATACATACTATATAAATACATATGTACATACTCGTATATATATTATTTGTGTACATCATGTTGTTATTCATTCACTCTAATGTTAAGTGTATATAATAATTTGTATAACGTTGGTGGATTGGCTGTGAAAAAATAAAAAATTAGTAAATAGGCTTGAATAAGTCATTGTTGTAATTAATTGAACTTTACAAAAACAATAGCCGAACTGACGTGTGGATGGGGGCAAAATGACTTTGGCGTAAAGTGGCAACCTTATTAACCCTAGAGCATTAACGCTCAGCGATTCGATGGTCAGCGTTAATTTTTTATCATTTTTGAATTTTTTTTTTATTCGTTGTTTGTTTTTGATTTAATCTAAGAAAGTTGTTCAATGATGGCCAGCTCTAATGGAATGGTACAATGAATCGCTCTAAGCGGACATTAACTGATGCTGAAAGTTCAAATTTTTTTTTTTAAAGAGACTATAAACAATATTGACGAAGTTTCAAGTGATGATAAATATTTGGATGCTTCCAACAAAATTAAATAGGACAGTATTTCTTAAGTATGCTGCCAGCAGCTCAAAAGTCAAACATTATTATATGAAAAAAAAAATTTGGGCAAAGACCGTCATGGTCAGTCAGCTTGTACCTATTGCTTAAACTGATATTCGAAATCCTTTTATTTGTGTCTTGTGTTACATTGTTGTAAATGTTTTGATTTTAAGTTTTAGTTATTTTTGATCTCTTGATTTAGCAATAATAACTTTTACTTCCCTTTTACTGATCTCAGAAGAATGAATGACACGAATTTACAGAAATTTAAAATATAAAAATACTACATATTTTTTTCAATGAACAGTTTCATCTTATCCGTTTAATAACGTATTATACATCATCCAATTCAATAATATTCAAAAGTTTTTGATTATATCCTATAAAAAAATCTTTTAAAAAAAAACATTGTCGAATCGACCATCATTAGTTACAACGTATGTAAAATATGGTTAGTACTCTAGGGTTAAAAATGTATTTTAATTTTCAGTGAGGAGTCTGTTCTGGGGGAGTCTGTTCCTCATATTGCTCTTCATAATATTTTCTTTTATATAAAACATACATATAAAATGTCCCTAATAGAACTCTCAAGTATTATTGATATAAAGTAGTTAGTTAAGGCTTAATAGTTTAAGTAGAGAGTATAGAATAAAAGCAAATGACAGGCACAGAAAAAAGTATTCACCAATTAATGTTTTCAATTAATAATTTAATTGATTCAATTAAATTTTTAATTGTATTAATTAATTTGAGTGGAAAAACTTAATTGATATTATCAAATTGTTTATAGGTGAAAATTTAATTAATTTTTTAATTAATATTACAAATATTTTAATTAATATTACAAACTCATTCATATTACTTTTTTGTGTGGGGGAGAAAGTAAACGTGCCTCTTGTGTTTCTTATTAAATACACTTTTCCAAATATTTACTATCAATCCTGTTAAACTGTAATTTATCAGTTCAATTATACTGGCAATCGCAACAAAAACACATTTAAAAAAAATATTCAACACAAAATATTTAATTACTTATCAATCGTTTAAAATTCAGGAGAAATTACTTTCCCTAACATGGTTAAGGTTCTACCAATTCCTAGAGAATGTGTATTCTGAGCCGGCTTGAAAAAAGTTTTTAACACAATTTCAACACCATCAATCCGGCAATACAACCAAATAAAATCACAAGCATTGCAGCAAACTTTAATGCACACGTACAATACAAGCCAAATATCAAAAAGGAAAGATAAAAAAATTAAATATTATCAACAATTAAAATATTTTAAATGAAATGTCAAGGGAAATCTATTTGATATTACATCGTTATTTATCATAGACCATTAAAAGTAAATGATGAAACAGCAAATGAAATCACTTAAAATTGCACAAGGGCAAAATAAAATGCAGATTGCAGATAAAGATCTGTGATTCTTTGTATATAGCTTTAGCAAGCATGAATGTGAATGTGTGTGTAGTGTCTCTAGTTATGTGACTGTTTGCATACTGCAAAAAAAAAAAAAAATAAATTGAAATTGAAATTAAAATAAGTATGTGCATAAATATGCTTGTATCTATGTATAGACATACATACATTTTTATGCTAATACTTTGGTAATATACGACGTTGTATACATACATACTTTACACTAAGTATAAATATATATAAAAAATGTTATTTACTTACAAATTGATTCCATCGTATCCAGCGCCCAGACCCACATGATCAATGCCAGCGACACGCTTAATGTGATTTATATGAGCTGCAACGAAGGCAATGATGTTAAATAAGCCAAGGAATAAATATTCCAATTGCCGCCACCCAACAAATACCCCAATCGAAAATTGCAACAAATCAGCAAACCGAAACGCAGACAAACATCGTTGACACAGTATGAGAAGTGTTATGTGAAAATAGGCAAGCACAGAAAGTGCCAGTCCACCATAACCAGCAATCAGCAATCGTAGTTGCAGCAGCATTATTTAATATCATCAGAAATGTTGCAGTAAGTCGATTGTTATCCATTCAAGATGAATCAGCACGGAAAATTTGCATAATGCAATTGAATATTTTGCGATTTTTTGTTGAAGATTTTCCATAAGAAAATTGGGTGTAAAATCAAATTATGGTCAATGTACCATTAATAAGTAGATATATTTTTTTTTGGTTGGCGAAATAAGATGCATAGATATGAAAATATAAAAAGATATAAAATGTTAATTGTAAAAATTAGTTTATATTTTCAATTACATATTTGCTTTAATGTGTGTAATCATTAAAAATCTTGCGAACAAGACAACGGCTGAATAAGTTGGATAAGTTTTCTTAGATGAACATGAAAGGTCCATTGCAATGGATTGCAGTGCATTGTGTTTCTAAAGGTATTAAGTGCTATAGAAATTTTAATGAGCATTAGATGCAGCCAAGTGTTGAAAATTTAATTTATGTCCAGTATTTTAGGCAGTACTGCCACCAGCTTCAGTAAAGAAGTCCGAAACGACTTCTTAAAGAGGCCAGAAGTAGTACGATCTTAATTTATTAAAGATATTTAGTCTCTTTTCTTATACATTATTTAAAAAATTTCAATTGAAATTTTTGTCTGCATACATATATACATTATCAAGTGTGCTACACTAGCAGAACTTCTTGGAAAAAAAAACTTTTTAAGTTAAACAGTTTGCAAAAATTTTACGTTGATTGTCTGTTTAGCTTAATAAACAGGTGTCTGCACCAAAATGTTTTTCATTATTATTAAGTTGTTATGCTTTTTTGTTAAACTTTTTGCCCAAGTGTGAACGTACCTTAAAAGAAATGTTAAATTTAATTTAATGCATACTTTTAGGTATATGCTAAATACTTAATTTTAGGAACTGCGTATACACATAATTGTAGCACAAACAACTTGTACGCTCACATACATATGCGAGTATGCCTTCAGCCAACTGTGATTATAGCCGATTGCAACACAAAAGAGTATCTCTAATTGATTTATGTGAAAACTTAAATAGTCTAAAACTATAAATAGACATATAAAGGGACATGTGAATTGTACGTATTTAGTGTCTGTCATGCTTAGAGTCGAAGTATGCTTATACCCAGAGTATGGATATTTATACGGACAAAATAAATCTACTCATGATACTCAGAGCATTTATTAATCATACGCCTCCGTCTAAATTTAAGTTTATGAAATGGAATGAATGGAAAATAAGCTTTGATCGCTTTGTAACAATTCGACTTTCTGACACCACTGATATTTGAAGTGTGTGCACAACTCTTGTATATACTCATGTGTAGCCGAATAAACACTCAGATTACTTTTATACTATGTATGCTTATATGTATGTATATGATTGTAGCTAACAAAGTTACTTGATGTCGTTTGTTTTGCGTTATCTGAGGAATGTATGTGAGTATAGTCATTGGTTGCTTATAGTTTATTCAGTTATTCAGTTATATTTAGTTAAAACATGATGAGTATGTTTGCGTATTAGAATTGTTCTTATTTTTAACTGTACGCATTTAAACAGGAAATTTTACTGTGATATATCAATACGTTTTTAGATTTTTTTTTGCAAACATTTTAAACATATTTTTTGCGTGATACAAAATAATATCTTTTAAATATTTATGCCGGCTTAATTGCAATTGGCAACATGGGCGAAAAAGCACATAATGTATGCATTCACAAAAAGAGAGTAAGAACGCTTTCACCTTTCTAAAAATCTTCGCGTCCGAGAGCGACTTTTAGGCTTTCCATGGACTTCCGTGGATTGATCTCAAATAGTAAATGAGATTAGTCCTAATGTCTTTGGTCTAGGCAAGCAGTTATCTATATCCATGGGCCAAAGGCCAACAATATTTCTAACAAAAATTCGTGAAATCGCTAAGTGTGGCCTCATTAATTTACATACGGATCCTAAGGATGCAATATCCCAGCAGATTTGAAATGTTTTCTGTTATAAGAGCACCAATCTCAGCTAATTTCAAAGTGGTTCGATGCAACTACTAACTATCAATAGTTAACAAGGTTCTACATACTTCTATATATTACTTTCAATAGACATCGCAGGGACTACGACAAGCCTATTGATAATTTAACTCTTCTAAGATTTTTTTTCCCATATTACGTTACATTTCTCCAAGAAAACGAGCTTCTTCATGAATTTTGAATTTAAAATTATTGCCACTTAAAATTCAATATTACTGAAGAATTTAACATTTTATTTGACATTGATTTCATGACACCTGCAATACCATAAAATTAATTACATATTTTTGACTTGCACATCCATCTAGCGCTGTACTCATATCAATCATTAAAGTTAAAAGTTTGTTCGTAATTTAACGTTTTTGTAATGTTTCGTATGTTTTTGGCTTTCATTTACTTACCCACTGCATCGTGCACGGTTGAATTTTCACTACACGAAAGAAATCTCGAATAAAAATTAACCATAATAATGCCACCATTCTTGGCCAGCGACTGCAACATGTTATCCTGTACATTACGACTGGAATTGCACAACTCATATGCAGAGGAGTGTGAAAATATTACAGGTGCCTCACTGACTTCCAAAGCATCTCGCATTGTACCTGTCGACACGTGTGACAAATCTACCATCATGCCCAAACGATTCATCTCACGTATGATTGTCTGTAAATATACAACAGGATAGAAAAGAAAATGAGTTAAAGTGATGGGCGGAATAAATATTTAAATGAAGAAATAGTGGCTATTTGGTGGGCTATAGCTGTTGGCGCACGCTGTGAGTGTATTAAAAAAAGAAATATGTAAAAGAATGTATAATAGAGTTAATTACTATTTGATTGTTTCACACACATAATGACATTAAAATAAAGGGATGAGAGATGAGAGAGGGTCTGCAACGGTAGCTGCAAATAAATGACCATGTGCATTGCATTTCAATAGAGAAATGTATAATACTCGTATACAATTGCTTTTAATTATAATTGATGGCTTACATTTCTCAACCAAACATCAGAAGATAAATGACTGGCATTTAAAAACAGAACACAATTCATTTGTTATAAAGCAAAACCAAGCAATAAATTCTTCATACCATATAATCATTTAACTAAATTCTTAAAATTTATAGTAGGTATTGCAATAAGAAAATTTCACTTTCCTGACATGCATACATACATGTGTCTAATGTAAATGTTAAAAATTGTTTTAAATTATTAATTGTTGTATGCTTTTATAATTTTTTATGCTTGATTATCTATTTTTTTGAGCAATAAATCTTTTCATATCTACAACTTTTCCTTTCAATATATTCTTTTTTCAAGAGATGGCATACACTGATCAAAAAAAAAGTATGGCTCTATATACCACATGCAATTTACACATCGAGCTGCCAACTATTAAATAGTATATGTATATATAATGTTAACTGTTCCCTCCAATGAGACTGCCACCAGGTCACTCTCTGGAACCAGTGCCGTAACTAAACTTAAATATTAACTTAAGATTAACTAGTATTTATACTTTTGAAATATGAGTGCCCCTGTGGTCGAGTGTATAGTATGCTAGCCTGTCATGCCGAAGGTTGTCAGTTCGAATCCTACAAAGAGGCTCTGCTTATAATATATTTATATAATTGCATTTGCAGCAATAAAAAACTAAAAGTTTTCATTGTTACAGTTAAATATCGGAATGACATTAAGTATATAGTTTATATTATTATATTTATAATATATTAATCTATATTATTCAGTGACAAGTCGCAAGGTGCATACAAAGTATAAACCCAATCCTTAGACATCCCTATTTAAAAGTAACTGGTCCGCTTCACAGAAAGTTATACAACTCGGGCTGGTCCGCATTACTTGTGTCAACGATTCCTGCCGAAGACTCTGGGTGTTTCTGTAGACAAGCTTACTTAGCTTTGAAGTTTGCGTGTGTTAAAAAAATTTTTATATATATCTTTTTCAAATATGTATATATTAAAAGTTATGCTATAATACCAAATAGCTTAAATTTTCAGTAAAATTTTAAAAATTACCATAAATAGTATAATCTGATGCGGGCAGGAACAAAAATTCCAAAAATATTTTTTTTCCTGCGATAAGCGCTTTTAATTGAAAAAAAAAAAAAAACACAAATCAATTAAAAATGTAATTGAATCAAATAAACTTATATTTAAAATTTTAATTTAATTAAAAGCTTAATTGATTCAATAAAATTTGATTTGATTGATTTTCGGTTTTTTTTTCAATTAAAAGTGTTTATCGCAGGAGAATTTTTTTCTGTGCAGGCAAATATTTTTCAGTTGCTTGTCACTGAAAAAGACACCCGTTGCAAGACGTGAAGTATTTAATTTTATTTATACAAATACATACAATTGCTTGTATATATTTTCTGTTTATATAAAATTTGTTAAACAATATGTAAATTTTTGTCACAAGCTCATTTCTTGCAATTGTAAGTTGTTTTTTTTAAATACATTCATTTGATTTGCATATTCTGAAAATTTGGTTTTAAGGATATATCAAACTTAAATTTTTTTTTGACAGCCTATTTAAGTTTTTTTAACAAATTGTTTTAAATTATTTATTTTAAGATAAATATCTGTAAAAATAAATAAATATAAAATAAATCAAGTATAAATACAATTTATTGTACGATTGATAGAATAGCCGTAAAATGAATATTGAACATTATTAAAATGTTAATATCTCAAGAGTTAATTTTGTTACTACATACATACATATGTATGTATGTGCGTAATGCAATAAAACGAGATTTGAATACATTTCAAATAATTCGCTTTCTAACACAATATTTTTTTTAAACAAATATCGGAAATTTTTTTTAAGAAATCAAAAATATCAAGTACATACTAAACAATTTAAATCTGCGTATGAAGACACGAACTTATGCCGAGTACACACTATGGCACACTATTTTGTGACTTCGCAATGGTGTGTACTAGTGGCAACGTTTGTAATTTCCAATATTTTTCGTTGTGTGGCATTTGCTTTCCACATTAAAAAACATAATGTAAACGACGTTGCACACATTTTGAAAATGACACCACGAAATGACAATACAAGAAATGCCAGATGTGTACTCAGTATTAGATACGTATCTATGTATGTACGAGTATGTATGTATATTAGAGCGACTCACGCTGTATGGAGGCGAAAATCGGGACTTTGTTACCCCTCTCAAATCAAAGATTGATCTTTTTTAAGGGGACTCCCAAAACATTTGAGGGTTCTAGCGATGGCCGTTCGTTTTAAGCGGCTTGAAAAAATCTTTCAGATAATGTACTTTTTTAAATATACGATAATATGCAAAAAACTTCAAAAATAGACCTTTTGTTGACACGGTCCAGCTCACGAATGGCCATCGCTAGAAAACTCAAATGTTTCGGGAGTCCTCACTAAAAAGACTGATCTTTGATTTAAACAAAACAAATTTTTTTGTTCAGTGAGTCGGTCTAATGTACAGACATTCATGCAGACATGTGCCGTACATACACATATGTACTCGTATGTACAAATGTACATATGTACGTAAATAAAATTTTCTGTTATAAGTTGACAAGTGTATCAAAGAATCCAATTATCTATCTATCTATGTAGTTATGGACATCAATTTAAAAATGTTTACCCTTTTTTTTAATAGAAACATGCACAAGCAATACTTATTTGGAATATATTTCAAAAACCTAGTTGCAGAAATATTTTGTGCATACTTTTAGGAGGGTATTTATATCATTCATTTTGTGTATTAAAAAGTGAATGTAGTGGCGCTTTAATATAGTATGTGAAGTTTGTCTAGCAGAAATTTTTTGATGAATATACAGTTGACTCTTGATAAATTGATACTCGAGGGATCGGAAAAAAGTTCTAGTAAAAAAGAGTACATAAATAAAAAAGAAAATAAATAAATACACATTTGAACTGAGCGCGTAAAGTCAAGCATTACATTCGATTTTATCGTATGCCACATTTAGTAAAAAATATATTTTTTATTGAAGTTTAAACTGTAGGGGCTTACCCATAGTTTGGAATTGCGAGTTTTAAAATATCAAAATTGTCGACAACTTTTATGATACAAGCTGTAAAAATTTATCTTAAGCAACAATTTACGTATATAAAACACTTTTGAATATTATATAAATTTTCTGTCTCTGGTTTTTTCTTCTTTTCTTACAAACACCTTAAGTCTAATAGTTCAGCATAGTTCGCAATTACGATTAACAAATGTGCGATTAATCGCGATTAAGCAGGAGAATATACTATTATAATTATAACTAAAACAAAAATAAATTACGTCATGAGTCGAACTGTACGGCTTTAGCCAAAGAAATTTAATTATTTTATTTTGAGTTCGCGTTTTATTTTAATTTTTTGAATTAAGTATATTTTTATTTGGAAAAAATTGTAAAGCATGTAAAGTAAAGTTCGTAAATCAGAAAAATACGATTTATGGGAAATCAATCTTTTGATGGGAAACTTTTTCTAGAACAAAATCTATTTCTACATTATTATTTTATTTGTCATTTAATTCTTTATATTTATGGAAACCATTACTGGATGTACGTACACAACTGACTAATTTATATTATGATGAATAAACGACTTTATATAAAAACAGCATTTTTTATACCGCCCGCAACAAACAAAACTGTGTATGCAAAATGTATATATTTTAAATTAAAACTTTAAATTTAAAGTTTTTATGAGTTGAACTCTCTCCTATTATGCAAATTTTACATAAATTATTTGCTTGAGAAAATGACTTCGATTACCATTACGAATAAAAGATGCGATTAATCGCGATTTCGATTACGATTATAATCGTCGTGCAAACCCTAGTTCCGCATCGGTTAGGTCAGCATGGATCTCTAAGCTTAAAGAAACTCGTCATTTTAATATATGTAGTAATAAAGTGCCAGAGCTACTTCTAGATCAAGTCCTTGCCACTTAGCAACCAGTTGCGTGAGTAGTTTTGTATCTGCTTAGAAATATGTTTATATGCATGTACATGAATGTGTTTCATCAGATAATTCTTTACGAACTTGTGAATTGATTTTATAACCTTCGCTTTTTAGCAAGTGTACACGAGTTTTTTAGATATTAGAAATTATTCAATAAATATTCAAGATGAAGCCTTGAACTTATTGCGCGTGTATAAATTAAAAACGTTTTGCTTGTTATTAACTAAATTCTTTGACAGTAGACTGCAAACACGTGTCGGCAAATACTTGGTTTTGGTTGCCCAAACGCTACTCGTGTATTATAAATACTTCCGTTGTTTTTTATTTTTTATTTTTTTTTATAAAGTAGACATATACTTGTATGCATGTATGTATATTTCTCTAGTATATTGTTATAAGGTTTCTTTTTACGAACCATAAGTTTAGTTTTTTGAATTTATGTTAACTGCGCTTTATATTTGTTTTTATTGGGAGGTAGTTATAATAAGAAATATGGTAGTAGTAAATTGTAAAGTAAATTTTATTTGTTGGATAGAGAGCGATGTACAGGGTATCAAAGTTGACAATTGTATATATGTATATGTAGGATGTTTCTTGAGTAGACAAAAATCTTCTTGGTCATTAGCGTAACTACACTAAATTTTACAGAATATAATTGCTTGTAATAATGGAAAATGGGTGTCCCAAAATCCTAGTGGGTAGGGTGCTAGGCTATGAGTGCGAGTGTTGTGGATTTGACTCCCACCAAAGACTCTAGTGTCTATCTCTACAGCGGGCAAAGGTCTCTGTTACATTATTCGTTCAAATAAGTTATCTATTTACTTTATTGTATTTGTAGCATTTAATAAATAAATAAAAATTGAATTGGAGTGGAAAATAAATATAAGTTTAACATTTGTTAACGAACTACCCAAATTATTATTTTACTTATTTAGTAGTGGAAAATAAATAAGTTCTGCTTAAGATTTGCATGCTATGAATATTTTATGTTTGCAGGATGCGCCAAAAGAGAGTGGCATTACATTTACTCACATTATTACTCAGGGTACGACCCTTCTCATGCAATTCATTGTGCCAGAACTACGAAAATATGTTTTGGGAGAACAGATAGATGAAATAGTTTCTGTGGACATTCGATTTGAGTTTTTGCACTTCGAAAGTGACAGGAAAAACTTATTCTAAATACAAATAGTATGGTTAAAAAAACGAATTTTCTCTCTAATGCACAGTGCAATTCACTTTCCAATCGACCACAAATGGCTGAGCTCTTAATGAAGCACGTGTTGTGCGTAAAACTGTGCGAGTCTCAGGAAACTTTCCTGATAGCAATAGAACAAAGAAATGCTCCATTGAATCTATAGAGTTAGATATCCAACAGTCTCCGATGAGCTACTTCGCCCTCTCCCTCTCCCATTCGCGGTCGAGCACGTGCTTGAGTCTTGTATACTTCTAGTTTACAATTTTCACCAAAACTCTATGTAAGCGTTCTTCATAAATGGAATATGAGAAGAAATTAGACAATTAGTTTAATATGTACATTTTACTCATACAACTCATATCATTATGGCATCAACTATTTGTCAAAGATTTTTTTAGCTCTAACTTAAAAAATAAAGTAATTTGGCATCTACAACTTCAAAAAGTAGGTTATGTACAAATCAGATGCCACCCAGATAGTTACAAGATAAAATTAATATGGAGGGTATTCTACCACGCAAACACTTGGTCCTTATTTTGATTTCAATTTTAAAAATTCGTTAAAAATACATGTCACACATACGGGTGTTTGGATTAAGTACGCAGCCAAAAACGTTTTTTTTTTGCCATATAATAAAATATATATAAATATAAATACAATAATTTCTAATTTTATTGAGCTTAAGGTCTCATTCGATATTTTGACACTCCTTTGTGTTGCTTCTTTAGGAAAATATTTTATTTATTTATTTTTTGTTATTTTTATTTTTCTAAAAATCTCTACCCCATTAGATAGACTTGGGTGCTGATGAAGTGCGTTGCTGCACAGAAAAATATCGGTATTTCCCCCAGCTTATAGTCTAATTTAATTTTTCTTCTCTTCTTTAGAAACTCACATTAATTAATAAAAATATTTCATTCAATAAGAATTGAAATTACTGAACTTAAGCCCGACTAAGAAATTATTTCTGATTAAAATTCACTATAGTTCAACTAAATATTTAAAAATTGTTTCAAAAAATATTTTAGTTAATTTTAATTGTTATTGTTCGAACTTCAATTGTTTCTATATTTATGATTTGATCAGGCTAAAGTTCGTATCGCTTTGTAAGCCAAATTACATGTGAGAATTATTAATGAACAAATGACACCAATGTTAGTTGTAAATATTCTGTCAAACACTAGCAGAACGGAACAACTAGCTGTTTTCGAAGGTCGCCACACCTTCATCATCAGCGTGCTTTGTGTTTTTTCTACTGTGTGTGGTGTCAATGCAAATAGAATATGTGAATTGTTTCGATTCATCGTATTACAATTTGCTGAAAGCTTTTTTGTAATGAAAGCTCAATTTTATTTTATATAAAATATTTCCATTTAGAATACTATTAACATTAAATCGTTTGTTTCTTTGTAAATTAGACAAAAGAAGTTCGACAGGACGGAATAGTATAATATATATAGTGAGTATAATAAATATAGTGAGGATACCTTCAAAATATCTAAACCTTTCCTGGAGTATTATTTTTTTTAAAGAATTACTTTACTTGGACTCTTTTAGAGTTCAAAAAAAAATTATTAAATAAAAAAACACCATTCGGCACAAAAAGAACCGTTAAATTACCCTGATTGCGTCTCAACACTTCTTTCCTATAAACAAAAATTTCAACGTGAATTCATGTTTTTTAAGAAAAACATATTGGAACTTATTCGAAGTATAAGAAAAACAAAACTTTTAGTTTATTAAGTTTCATAAATTAACCTTGAATATATTATTTTCTTTTGTTATTTTCTTTGGGTTATTCAACTTGTCTTTTTTTTATTTTTTTGATGAATTGATTTAGATATTAAAGTAGTGCACTGATCCACTTTATTGCGAAGTTATGTTGCAAGGGCATGTGTATTAGTGAATGTGTAGCTCAGTGTTTCAGTTAGACTTTGTTCACATGTGGCAATTTTAGTTTAACAACTTTTTAGTTCACAGGCGAGAGAGGAAGATATGATGGCTGCCCTTTTCATCATCTTCTCCGCTCTTTTCCATAAACTTAAAAGTTGCTCAAGTATAATTGTCGTGCATGACTTGTAGTCTTACAAGAGTTGCTATCAATCTCTGCCCAAGTAGATAGACTTGGGCACTGATAAAGTGCGTGGCGGCACTTTAAAAACCACCTCTATATATATAAAAATGAATCAATTTTTCTTTGTCACGGCATCACGCGTAAGTACGTAAATGGTTTTTGTTTGTAATTGTATAAAGAAGAGTGATATAAAAAAAAAATATTGAGAAAGTTGCGCGGAACAAGAAATATTTGTGCTGTTGTTATTTTCTTTGTTTTTGATAAGATTGGTTTAAACGCATTTTTAAGTCTGCTCAATTTCTTTCTGGATGCGAATGAAGTCGTAGGATAATGCTAGTTAATTAATAGAAAAATACTGAACTAAGGTTAGGTTAGGTTAGGTTAGGTTAGGTTGAAAAGAGGAGCCATTACGCTGATGTCCGGGGACATACACATAATCCAGTCCGGGCGTGCTGTGCGCTCTCATGTAAATTAACAAACGAACTCCATCTTTATAGGAACTAAGTATCGTTCACGTAGCTCCTTAAACTTTTCCAGTCAATACCTCTAAGGTGGGTGATGACGGTAAGGTGGGATACCCAAAATAACGGGATCTCTGCTGGACGAAAGCTACACAATGACAAAGGAAGTGCTCCATTGTCTCTTTGTATTTCATGCATGTGATGCATTCATTGTCATTCGTGGCTCCAATCTGGTACAAATGCCCTCGTAGATTAGAGTGCCCTGTTAAGATGCCCCTCAACTTTCCTAGCTGGCTTATCTTCGTCTGGGTCGCTCCATAGAACCTTGCTTAAATTACCCACAGCATCACAATTCCATCGTGTCCTGTGGGCCATCTTCGCACAATTTTGTAACTAAATCTTGGCTGCCCTTAAAAGCTTTGCATTAATTAAAGTTACTGTTCTTTTTCGATAGTTAATTTGTACTTTAATTTCCGGCTACGCCGTAGTGGGTTGGCACCCTTACAAGTCAAATTTTGCCATGTACTGCGTAATTGTTTATCATGTTCTTGCAATCTAAAATGGTTCTAGAGTTTAATCTTTCGATTGTGATTGCCCTAATTGACGACTAGCTGTCTGTAAATTTATTGACCTTTGCGGGCTTAATATTCACACTGATCCATTTTAAAACCTCTGTGATCACACGAACCTCCGCCTGGAAGACTGTATCATGGTCAGACAAGCGGAAGTATTTTTATTTTTTTTTCTTTATATTACAGAATAAATTATTTAAATTTTTTCATAATTTTGAGGAATATTTGAACTTGAAATATATTTTTTTGTAAATAAAATAAATTTTTAAAACCCAATAATTTCAATACTTATTCAGGCTGCCTTGGATTTAATTAAGAATTTAAAATGTTTATATAATAAATAACATTCCATATTTAAATAAAAATTAAAATTAGTACTAAAGACACAAACAACTTTGGCAAATTATGGAAAAATTTTAATAAATTTTAGTAAAATTTTACTCAAACATAAAAATATAACTAACAGGTTGTTTGTGTGAGATGATGACGTTCGAAATCATGTTTCCTTTAATCAATTACGAAAATGCCAAGATTCCCATAGCAAACGTCTTACACGAACAGGCTGTTGGTAACCATCTCACTCGTCTCAAGTAAAAAAACGGCTTTTCTCCCAAGTTCTAGTTAATATTTTTTTTAGCGTGAGGTTATATAGGAGTCGCATAGTACAATACCTGTCGTGTGAAACCATCTTAAAGAACTACTAATTGTTGAGCTTCAATGCAGTTTATAGTTTTTTTATTATTGTTAAGACTTACACTTATTCTCTCATTTGCAGTGGGAGTAGATATTTATATCTATTTTGGCAATACTTTATTGCCTACTCGAGCACGTCTTTAGTAGACATGTATCAAGTGTGACGCATTTTATTATTTATTTAACTGTTTCTAAAATGCTGCTTAATTTTATAGCTTTTTACGCATAAACGTTGTGTTTTTCTTTTTAATTTTCAATAAAAAGTAACTTTTATAATACGTAATTACTATGTACATGTTTTACTATTTAGTAGAGGACTTTAGCCTTAAAAAATTATAGTTTTGATCATAATATTGTATGGTAGATGAGAGGAATTTGTAATCTGTACAATATACATATATAAGCCCCAATTATACTTATATAAAGTCCTTTAAGCTCTTTCTGGGGAAAACTGATATCTCCTTTAACCCATAAGATTTTCATTAATATATATGAATCTCCCACTTTGAAAGTTAAACAAGCCAATTAAAAAAGATAAAAATAGTAGCATATTAAGATTCAGCCTATTATGATTCTTTTATCTGAAAATAACTTGTAATTATTAATTGTTTATTTGTATTATTTATTTTATGTTAAGTGACATTAACCGAATAAAAAAAGGCAATAAAATTGTGTTTCTATACAATAAAAAAATTAAAAAAAAAAATAATATTAATAACTTGTTCTGACTTATAAGTCAAAAGTTTTATCTTTTAAAATTTTATACTGTAAAATTTTTTTTTGTTATATGCAACACAAAGTAAACAATGAGTAAATGTGTAAACAATTTATTAAAATTAAAGAAAAGTAGTGCAATACGAGTATGCATGTCCTCTGAAGGAAGCATGGGGTTAAGTGTGTCTATGTCAATATTTTTGTCAACAATTATGGTGTCTTTTTGGTGACACTGTCAACAAATTGTTTTGTTTGCTTTGTTTTTGATAGGTAGAGAAAATTGTTGGGCTCACAATCGGTGGGTAGCCGACGACAATTGTTTTTTATTGACTGCGGACATTTCCCACAGTGTGGTGATATCATCAAGAGTAGGTCAGTACAATCTTACTATTGACATTTTCGCCATATGATCCCACAAGAACTACCCAGTCAGTATTGACGCAGTCTACTGAGTATGCACTGATACATACACTTTTTTGCATTCTAGAAGGCAAACTTTTTTCTTGCCTAATAAATTAATTTTTTTCTAACAGATGTGTTCAAATTTTCAAATCTTATCTTTATTTCAATAGTATACATACAAAATTATTTCTTTTTCAAATTAAAGTTGTTTTTATTTCAATAGTAAAATCACAAAAGTATGTACTTGTATGTGTGTACATGTGTACTAAAGTGTGTATATAAATATGCTCTACAATTCAGACACGTGTAGGTAAACATCCCGTTTTACGTAAAAAAGTTTAGTGCGAATTAAACTTGAATTATTTGACATCATAAACTTAATTGCTACGAAGTATTGTCACCCTTCAATTAACCTTATCTCAGTGGGGCGTTAATAAAAGGCCTATAAAATGTTTATTCCTATTCCTTAAGGAATGTATTAAAAAAAAAATAATCAAGTTTAGGCTGATATGCTGCTGAAATGCTGAAAGGATGTACACATGTATGCACATATTTTAATTTTATTTTGATTAACTGTTGTACATAGAAATAAAAATTATAAAGCAATTTATTTATTATAAAGACTTCACCCGTTCTAATGAAGCTGACGAGAGTCTTTGGAGGGAATCGAATCAACGACTACCCACTAGAATACCGGTGCACCCAACTATGTACTTACATATCGTCACACGCGAACGCAACTATACAAAAACTCGAAACCGAGATTTTGGTTGATTATGGTTTATTTTATCAAACTACATGTTCACGCAAATATTTAGACCTCTGCGATCCAAACTTACGACTATATTAAAGCAATTCAACGGACATAATTACGAATTTTTCTATTTTTTATTGCAAAAAACGTAACTAACATAAAAGATTAAATGTATATAAAAAGGAAATAAATGCTTAAAAATATATAAGCATCCATACTACAAGTAAATTTTGAAGAAAATTTTCAAGAGCACTTTATTATTATTGATTTTGAAACGTTTTTTGTTTCTCCTGTCCGTTTGCATTTAAGGTGACGATATATAAAGCGTGTTTTTTTAGAGCGTTACAACCTTGAGTTGACATCACTGCTTTATTTGAGCACCCATTTAACAGCTGATAGTAGCTTTTTGTTTAGTTTGCTTTGAAATTTCATTATGAATCGAGTTACACCAGAGGAACGAGTGCAAGTTGTTGAAATTTTTAATCAAAATAATTGTTCAATTCATCAAACTCAGCATGCAGTTCTTCCGTTTTATGGCGTACATAATTCTAGTAAATAAGCAGAATTGTTCGCTTATGTCGAAACACCATTACAACCACAGCAAATTACTGTTTGGTGCGCTTTATGGGCTGACAGAGTCCTTGGCCCATATGTCTTCAAAAACGATGATGGTCAGAATTTTACTGTCAATTAGTGTTGAGCGATATTGTGATTTTTTAATAATGTTGCTCCTTGGGAACGTGATTTCTAAATCACTGTTGTTTTAAACTGTGACTGTGATCACAGTTTAGCAGTGTTTTGTTTGCAGCAGTTCTGTTATTTTGACAAAATTTAATAAGAAGAGCAGGAGTGAAATTAAACAGCGACTGTGATCACGGTTTCATACATTTCAGCTCTTCTGCTTTAAAAGTATGTATTAGTATTGGTATATTGATAAATGCTAATAAGAAGAGCCACAAGAACAAACAATTAGCAATCAACCCCATCCAAATATTGAGAATTGTCGTATTGCAAATACAAAAATGTGAGAGCTATACATAGTTGGCAGAAAAGACGATTTGACACGATTTGACGACTTTTTCTCGACAAACGGTGAAGGTATAAAAAAATTCATATGGTAGGTTTATTTGCTGTAAAGTAAGCATACAAGAGCATTCACAGTTTGTATGAAAGAATTATATTTCCAAAACCTCTTACTTGATAAATTCGGTCACAGTTGAACAGGAACATGATTCGAAATTTGTTTGTACCTCAATTAATCTTGCTGTTATGCGGTTCCAACAGGAGGGAGCCACATGCCACACAGCAGGCGCTACAATTGATTTATTCAAAGAAACTTTTGATGAGAAAATAATTTCACGTAATGGCCCAGTTAATTGGCCATCAAGATCGTGTGATTTAACTTCATTGGATTATTTTCTTTGGGGTTATGTTAAGTCACTTGTTTACGTCGATAAACCATAAGCAATTTAACACCTGGAAATCAACATTCGAAGAGTTATCGCAAATACTGCGAAAAGTTGTTGAAAATTGGTGTTCCAGATTGCGCCTTCTACGCGCCATCCATGGTGGCCACATGGCAGAAGTCATATTTAAGCATTAATTTCATAAAATTTTCTTTCCAATACAGCCCGTTTCATTGATATTTAAAATATATTTCTTTGTTTTATTATGATTTAAACTTGTCTCACTCTATAAAAAACACCCTTTACTTACATATTAACTTATGTATGTTTAACAAAACTTTTCTGCTCACTGTGTGACAAATATTTAAATATCAATGAAATAAAATTTATAAAAATGTTGAAAATTATTTATTTGAAGTTAAGTCCGTAATGTGCAAATATGAAGATTTTATGTTTGTTGTTCGTTAAACAACGTCATTTCGTTTGTGTTTAGGAAACACAACATTTTTAAACTACAGACTTAACGTGAAATAGGTGCTGATTTAATGCCCAATCTAAAAGGCATGTTATTATTTTAATTTCATAAAATTTGCTTAATATTGTAAGATTGATTGCAAATAAAAGTAGATAAAAAACATAAACATACTTCAGTATTTTTTGTACATTTAAAATTAAAAGTTTAGTTATTTATCTTGGATTTTAAGTAAGAGTACTATTGTTGCAGTGCAATGTGGCAACTAACTGTAACCAATAACAAACGCAAATTCTTCATAAGAAACTAATTATTTTTGATACTTGTTGTAGGGGATTTGTTGGAATATAACTTTTCAGTTAGTTTCATAACTAAAAACATGAAAGTAATCAGCCAATGGAGTTTTGAAAAATATATACGTACGTACTCTACTACTACTACAATTAATTAAGTGGTTGAAAGACATTAAAATTATGCAAACATTTCGCATTGCCATAGGAAATTTTATAAAAAAAAGTGGCACGTTAATCAAAAGATATGTATGGGTGCGTACAGGTACATGTGTGAAATTATATCCCAGCAAGCAAATTGGCATGCAAATGAAAAGTGAAAAATTTATGAATAAAAAATATTCATTCCTAACAAATTGCAGAATTCTTTGTACTTCCTTTTAATAATACCAAACTATTACGATAATTAAAAATATATTTCAATCAAAGATCATCAATAAAACGCCTGACAGATCCGGCAACTCTACAGTAATTTGGCTCATCTTGGCTTGTTATTTATCATAAATTGATCAGAACTACACTTTCAAATTCTACAAGCTTGTTTTGCAATTTGTGGTTCAGATCAGTAGCTTTACCCCAACATTGAGATCAGTTTATTGTCAACACAATCGAGCACTTGACTCATCCATTATAAATTATGAATTAAAAATAAAAAAGATAAACTAGTCACCCCCGGCATGATTGATTTTTTAAAAGTTATTTTAAAACTGCGAAATTTTGCCTTCTGCCACGCCTCAAAATACAGGAAACTATTAAGTACCGTTGTTAATGCATTGAATACAGCTTCAACATTGTTCTAGATAGTTTTCTAATCGAGGATGGCGTTGACTGAAGTAGTTAGGACGTTGACTATAAAACTGAAGGTCTTGGATTAAAGCCTGGTTACCGATAAAGTCATTAAATAACACTGACCACGCAGTTTTCTGATGTGAATTAGTGTCCCTTTGTGTCAGTTGTTGTAGGAAAGTTCAAGTGATGAAGGCATAGATACTGGTCACTGAACTACACCGGCTTCAGCGGATACTAGTCCTAATGAAACATCAGAGCGCCGTAGCAGAATCATTGACGAAGTAAGATAACAAATAAAATGGCTACTAAACACGCTTTATTGACACCAGACGCTCTGCAACACCACCTTATTAAAAAACATGCAAAAAGCAGAGTTGTGAAAGAATGAAGCTTTCCTGTATCTTTTCCTTCACCACCTGTCTTCCCTATCACTGCCCCTTTCCTACAGAAGGTAACTCTTAGTAATAATAGCAGGCATTCATTGCCTGAGTGTTACTTTTCTTTAACAAAAAAAAAAACTTCTGGTATCTATTTCACACGAAGTTATATTTTTACACTTGTATTATTGTTTTTCAAATCATTAAACGCTGCCTACCTTTAAAATTTGAATGCATTAAAGTGTGTGTTTGAATTATCATAGAAATTTTTTATAATGCATGGAATTTAAATTACATAATGCATATGTCCGTCACGGTGTCCTTGAGTGGCTCGCATCCAAAATGCTCAATATTCCATGACTTTGGCGCATAGATCATGTTGGCTTTGATGACGAGCGCTGCTGCTACTTAATCACTTTTAACGGTCGCCGTTGACGTCGTTTGAGGTTTTGTGGCTCCGTCGCCTTTTAAGATATAAAGGCTGTAACATATTTTCAACTGCCTTATGAAATCAAATTATTTCTATTTTTTATTTTTTGCCAAAAATCCCTCACTGGGCGTCGTTATCAAAGATATATGAACCGATGAAGCCGCCAGTTCAAAATCCACATTAAAAAGTAACTCTTTAGGTATGCATTGGACGCTTTTAGAGCTAATGTGGATTGGTATGGTGTCAAATTGTTAAATTTTGTTTGTTGACGTACAAGTTCATCAAGAAATGGGCCTCATCATAGAAGATGATTTTTCGATAAAAATTAAGTTTAGTTTCTAACTGCTGCAGGGCCCCACAGCAATTGCACGTGAATATTCTGTGCTTGCAGAACCAAGTAAGGCTGCACAATTCATGAAGTTGTGGTCTGCGAAAGGCAGACTTGCGAAATCGACTGTCTCGGATTCTTCTGTGCAACTCAAACAGTTTTGTAATTTGACAGCCTATCTAATTGAGCTATCGCCACTTTTTAATATTGTAGTGCATTTGTCTTGCAAAATATTTGGCTGAGTTTACATCTGGCATTTCTTGTGTGCCATGTGCCCAAAAAAGTGTAACCCCTACTTACTAATGAAAAACTGTTTGATTCAGACAAATACTTATTGATTTTATCAGTTTCCAATCATGTTGGATTCTATAAGGTTATTTATTAGTTATGTGTGAAACTGTTTAACTTAATAAATGCGTGTTTGAATCGAACAGTTTTTCATTAGTAGTTAGGGGTTACGCTTCTTTTTACGCCTGTGTGGCACATGGCACACAGATGTAAACCCGGTTTGCCATCTATCAATTAGTTACAGATTGATTCATAACAGCTATTATTCAAAATGAAACGTTTTATTGTCACAGCCTGTTATTAATCAAGTAATATTTGGCACTAGGAAACTTTTCATTTGTCCCACCACTAAGAACTTTCTTGCTTTTGCAAGAAAATATATGAAATAGATTTTTGTCTATCTAGTTGAGCCTATCAACCTTAAAAGGCTTTATAAACACAATTACTACCCAACAATATCCATACATGCACATAAGGATTTTCATAAACATAAATTAAAAATTTTTTAATTAAAAATTCTACTGAATCCTTAGAAATACACATTACCAGCAATTACATACATATGCATGTATGTATAAATCGATGGCTTACTATAAAAAGGGCGTATCTCAAGTTTCTTCGAATTCGCGTTTTTAACGTATAATTATATCCCACTTTAAGAACTAAGTAAGTAACAATGAACAATAAAATATCGAAAATTCGAATTACGCCTCTCTTATATTAAGCCATCGATATGTATGTTGTATGTGCAATGGCATACACGAATTCAAGAAAAATTCTATTTTTTTGCAAACTCATAGGATTTCCAAATATTACTTAAAAGAAATTTCAAAAATTTAAATGAAAAAATACCTGTAATTGTAGTATGTACAGACACACATTCAAACGTCAAAAGTTAAAGGTCAAATACATTTGCACACTTAATATATGTAAGTATATGTGCACACATACATACATACATGCATACATACATATAGATATGTACATATGCAGGACCTTACACTCTCTTACACGCATTTGTTTATTATTACCACCTGTGCGAGTTTTAACAATGGCAGTATAGAGAGTTAGAAAAAAAAGGTAAAACAGAAACGAACACGTTTAGTTTGAGAAACAAAAAGAATAAAAACAATGGTTGCAAACTAGTCAAAACACATGATTAAGTCAGGTACTTAATTCCCATTTCGTTGGCTTTATATCCAAACAATAGGCTGTTACTGAAGATGACAACAATATGAATATTATCAGCAGACACATACAAATATTATTTAAATCCATTGAATTGTGTTCCTTTCCCTACCCTGGTGTCTTGCTCAGCTTAGAAATTGTTGTGGTTGCTAAACGCATACATATGTACTCGTATGTATGTGTGCAAGTGTACAAGGACAAAACAGATTTGAAAATGATGTTATTATTTACATATAGTTCAGGTATTATTGGGCGTTGACTAAGTACCAGTATTGGTAGGTGGAAGTTTTATAATTGTGATCTGGTACGGATAATTGAGATAGTAAATAGGTAGTCGAAGGTTAATAAAAGTTTTTATTTCCAATGACTTTTGCTATGCAGATTAGTGATGAGCTATTTTTCGGAACCTGTTACTTTTTCACAGCGATTGAAAAATCACTAATCACAACTGAATGCTCGTGCATGCTTACTTTACAGTAAATAAAGCTACTACATGAATTTATTTGTATACGTTCACCGTTTGTCGAGAAAAAATCGTCTAATCGTGTCAAATCGTCTTTTCTGGCAACTATATATAGCTCACATTTTTGTATTTGCAATTTTACTGTCTCTCTGACTTTCATACGCCAATTATCAATATTTGTTTGGGTTTGATGCTAATTGTTTGTTCTTGTCGCTCTTCTTATTAGCATTTATCAAAATACCAATACTAATACATACTTTTAAAGCAGAAGAGCTGAAATGTGTTAAAGCGTGATCACAGTCACTGTTTAATTTCACAACTGCTCTTCTTTTTAGATTTTGTCAAAATAACAGAACTGATACAAACAAAATACTGCTAAACTGTCACACAGTCACAGTTTAAAAGAACAGCGATTTAGAAATCACGTTCACAAGGAGCAACATTCTTAAAAAATCACAGTTTCGCTCAACACTAATACAGATGCTTATTTTGCAGTTAAGATTTTAGTACATTAGATTACTGTTTAGGCACAAGTCCTTAGGAAGCCTTTAATGCTATAATGGGGATTGCTACTATAGACCTAGATAAAACAACTACTGCGACAGAAAATACTGCAAGATTGTCGGCATCTGGCTGGTGAAAGTCAAGAACGGTTGTACCTCTAGAACTAAGTCCATATTTACACTATGCAAGTCTTGTTGCTAAGCTGATTAGTTTGATGGGGGGAGAGACGAGGGGAACAGTAACGTTTCTTCTCCCCTCGTCTCTCTTTCCTAACAAACTAATAAACTTAGCAATAAGACTTGCATAGTGTAAACTAGGACTAAGGAAAGCCTCAGATTATTATACAAACTAACTTTGCTAGAAATTTCAAAGTCCTTCTCCGATAGTACAAGTGTATTTCAGACTGAAATACTGGCAATAAGAGAGGCGGCAGGTAGTTTACTCTACAAAAAAGAAATGCTCGGGGGAAAATCGGTATTTTCGTCGACAGGCAGGCAGTACTTCTTGCGCTAAGATCACTTGAAATTAATTTTCAATTCAGGTAATCGATGTGAGAATGTGCTATTCAGACTTCGTCGTCAGTTCAATACCACTCTTATCTGGTTTCCTAAACTTCATCTCAAATGAGCATTCAGACGAACTAGCCAGGTTCGGATCCGCTATGGATGTCTCTAATACATTATTAGTAGCAGTTTGGCACATAAGCTTAAGAATCAGCAGGTAGATGGAGTAGAGTAAGTACGTGTATGATTGCAAAGTAAATGTGGCCATGTTTCTATGCTAAGCAAAAGGAAAAAAGACTATCCCGCAGTTGGGCCATTTCTTGGAAAGCTCATACCAGATGACCTATCGGAGGTATCACAGATTGGTACAAGGGAACTCATAGGGTACCTCAACGCAACGGAGTGGACTTAGTGCTATTGATCATTGCATCAAGCATTGTATTCAGAACTCTTTTTATAGGTTAGGAACCGGAGGAGTAGAGTGGTATCTATCAATACTTAACTTAGCTAGCAGCCACTTTAACTAACAATCGACAAATATTAATTTTGAAAGGAATTCTGGAGAAAACTGTTGCCAATTAAGCAGCTGACATGATGACATCCTGATGGTTACAGAAGGAAATTTATACGATATTATGGTGAACTTGGTACTTATTTTAATCTCAGTATTTTTAGGAGCCGAAGTTTTTCCATATGAATCTTGGTATTATTTTCACATGTATCTCTTTGTGCGGATATCATTTTATTTACGTTTTTTTTTTTTAATTTTTTATGTTAACTTTTAATAGGCCACCTCCCTACTAATTTAACATATAAAATTATATGAAATATTACGTCAAATTTGGTTGTAAATGCCTTTGTCCAGTTTTATAAATACAAGGGTATGTATGTGAGAATTATATGAAAAATTATGTTAAATTTTTATTGGTATCTCTCCACCCATTTCATTTACTGCAAAATTGTGTCATTATAATTGCCCACAAGTAAAAATCAAATACTTGATTAAATTTTAGGAAGTTGCAACACGCACTTAATCCAAAAGCAAGATTTTATCTACATAATAGCATAAGATTGGTAAAAAGTTTCGCAGAAATCGGTGCGACGGGTGGCCAATTGCCCGTCTTCTTATGAAAATGCAAGATTGCGACATGACAAGTTTCGCAAAAATCTATCAGGTTAAAATATTTTTGGACAAATTTTGTAAAACTCCAAATTGTAAAATTACTTAATTACAATTAATTGCCAATAAGGTAAGTGAAAAGCAACTAAATGTAAAAAGATTGTGAAAAAAATAAATAAATTCAAAATGGAATAAACTTGTTTGTTTTCTAAGGATTTGTGTTTGAGGCTTTTATACTTATCATGTTTGTATATTGTGATTCTCAATAACATATTAAGAGTTAGTTTACTTAAAGGCATATGAAGCCTTTCAGCTTATTCCAAAGACTTTGCTTTAAAGTCTACTGATGAGTTACTTAACCAGGGGTCGTCTAATCGTTGCTTGCAATAACGAGCTGATACGAACACGTTTTTTAGTTTGCTTTTAAGGCGTTTGATACCGAATAATTATTAACTATTATATTGCTCGATAGGGAATATCTTAATCTGAAACTGAAAAAACTTGATCGAATCAGCTCATTATCGAAAGTGACAATTAGACTCTTAGAAATTTTCTCGTGAAGAATATTTTGTTTGTTGTTGTTTAATCGGTCTTATTTAATATTATTTTACTCGTACTTTATATTAAAGCTTTTAGGATATTATGTGATGGTCCCTTTACTTTTTCATTTAAAGCCACTTTTTCATTTAAAGCAAACTAAAAGTGTGCTAATTCTTGTGTGCAATACTTTGCCATTAGGATGAGTAAATTGTTTATTTTATACTTATTGTGGAAGTTTTAAGAAAAATTACAAAAAATTTTAAATCGAATGCTGGAATACACTTTAGCAAAACTCACTCACACAATCGTCAAATAAATAAATTGTAAATATATTGCAGCATTCTATTTACTATTATATCTCTAATGACCTTAAATTATCCTAAATGTTGTGGTTTTATTATGAACATTGTGAAAAATTAAATATCATTTATCTTTAAAGAGGAACAAATGTGTGTACACACATACTTATGTTTATATTAATATATTTACTATATATGTATGTATGATGGTATCTGCATGCACTCCATACGCAATTTGTAGTACGAAATTTGTATTGACTTCTTATTTGACACTCTAATATAAAATTTTTCTGTAGAAGAAGGGAAAATTTCTGAGCAAAATGGTAAATTTATTTTTGTGGTTTTATATAGTTTTTTTTTTGTTTCTATTGGTAAACGAAAGGTTTACAAAAGTGTGTACGTGTGCATACATACGTATGTACATAAATACATACTTGTGTATGTATTTATGTACATGTTTGCTAACATTCCCATAAATATATTTGATTCATGGTTGGCTGAATAAGGTCCTAATATTTTCAGTTTAATTTTCATTTTCTAAAGAGGTTTGTTATAACAAAATGTTGGGTTTTGTATGAAAATTGTTTTTAAATGCTTTTAGTAAATTTCAATCATCAATCTTTAGAATTGCGGTTGGGTATTTGTAAAAGAAGGGAAGGAAAAAATATGTATTTAAATTATTTGTCTGTTGGTTTACGGTCAATGGAATTGAGTGCTTACAATATAAGAAAATTAAATAAATTAAACCTTAACAGGATAGACAATATACTTTTGGCCAGAAATTTATTTTTTGTATTAAAAGTATTCTAGATTTCTTATTTCTTTTTTTCAATTCCAAAACATGCTCAAGTGGCTTTAGTTAAACATTTAATTGAAACCTGTAATCTTTTAAAAATTAATGTCTAACACTTTTCTAAATCCAATTAAGTACTCTGAGCTAAATTACTGGTTTAAGCAAATATGTTAAAAATAGTTTAATTTTTTAAAGTCAGATAAGTAAAACATTGGACAAAATTTTTATACCTGTTTGGGTATATTTGTCATACCCTTGAGGACTGTGTTCTGTGCATATTTTGGTGTAATAAGATTAACGTCATGTGTAGATGCCACATATTCTGATCTAATTTTTAACGATTTGATGAGTCCATTATTTGAGCGTCAAACGAACCAATGAATGAGTAACAATGTTGAAGAAAAAAACTTGTAATATTTTATTTTTAATTTAACGCTTGTGAAAATTGATACGAGTCAAAAAAAAATTATTTATGTTACAGCACGTCGTGGTGCAACGAAATGCATCAACACACACACAAAATTTTAAGAAAAAAATGTAGTTAGTTTTAAAAACTGTTATTTTACTAATAATAATCATAAGATTTGTAATCTTATGTTTTTCTGCAATATATTTCCCAAATAATTAAACGTTTGTTAGCTTAGATTAAGAAGGGTGGTGTTGCAACACAGAAAGTTAAATTTTTGATAACAAAAATCCCGGTATTCAATATTTTTTTTTTGTTAATTTCCTGTGATAAAGAAATACGCTTATTAATAACAAAAATTGTAAAAGAATGATATTTTTATTGCAATAATATAAATATTTGAATGAATAAAACAATTTTTCGATAATTAATAATTTTTTAAATTAACTTTATTTCAAATTTAAGTAATTTTTTTATTAAAACTTGAGCATATTTTGACATAAAATTTATTTCCTTCAATAAGGAATGTCGTTGAAATTCTCATAATTTTTAGCTAAATTTTAGTTAAATCAATAAAAATACTATTTGAAATAAGAAAATTTTCAACAAATGCATTATTTAGTTTGATAAAATTTGTATTGAAATAAAAAAAAAATATAATAAAAATTATTATTATATGAAATACCGAAGTATTTGATACAATGTCTTTATTTAATTTGAAAATTTGTTTTTTGGTTAATCAATGTCTATATGCATTAACCCAAAAGATTTCAAAATTAGTTACAAAGCTTCGTATGTTTATGGCAAGATTCTTAATACATCATTAAGAATCACCATATACAAACATAATAAATTTAAAAGCATCAAACAAAAATCTTTACAAACAAGCATCTCTATTCACTTAGCTAATGTACATATATAATTTTACATATGTGTATGTACACATACATACATACATAGTATGTATGAAAACAAAAGACGACGTTTGTCGGTTTTTTGTCGGAATTTACATATACTCGTACTCATATACAACACGATCATTCAAAATAAACAACATCAATAGCAGAACAGTGCGTTGGGTCAATCAACAAGCAAGCTAAACACCAATACACTTTGTTAAAATTAAATTAAATGATATTTTAAAATGCGCGCTATTGATAAATATTGTATTAATCTAATCACAAATATTATTAAAATTAATTTTTTTTAATAACATGGTTTTATTGAACATTTAACCCCCATTGTACCCATATAAACCTCTATTATCTGTCATTAAGCTATTGTATTCTCCTAATGAAGCTCCTGATATCGTCTCTACCATGTCAAACTATCCAATACCCAAAATCCTTTTTTTAGATTCGTTACCTTGGTACCCTAATTTCTAGGATATGCCTCGTTTCAAAATGCTATAATTCTCATAGACGATAGATAACTCAATAAGAAATGTGTTAAGCCTGGCATTTTTAGTAACACGCCGACTTTAAATTCACAATTGACGACTATTTGCGATTTTCTGAAAAATACAAATTTGCATATTGGTTAGTTTGACATGGTATGGATGATATTCTCCAGTTTGCACTTTGCAAATGCTCTCATGGAAACGTCTGCTCAGCCATATGAGCCTATGGCTTTACATCTTCGGGCAGTATCAGATAATACGCAGCAAAAAATATTCGAAGCACTAAAAGCTGTTGAAAGCAATACTTTGCATGTGTAGAAGCACTAACGTAAGCGAGACCATTAAAATATGTTCTACGATCGTACACGAAGAGCACACAATTATATACATACTAGATTAGCCCGGCAAACGTTGTCTTACCCTCAATTATTTTTTTAAACTACAAATTACAGTGGACACTTGTTGGTTCAAAAACAATACGAAAACCTACCCGGTATTGACAAGAACCTGTGTTGAAAATTTCAGCTCCACAGGTCGTATAGTTCCAGAAATCATGCGGTAGTAACAAACACACACTGAGATTTTATATATATAGATATATGTATGCATATAAAAGAACACGTTTGCTTCTAAGTGGCTCATCGCAAACAAAAATAAGCATTATAAAAGTGAAATTGCAAGTGATTCCGTTTCGTTGTCTCCCTTACAAAAATGCTTCTAGCAAGAAAGAGAAAGAGACGCCTCATCGATTTGCTTAAATATATATTTTAATTTGAACCTCTTCATTTGGAAGAAACTTAATGTATTAGGCTAATTTCTTAAGCTTTGTATAGAAACCGTTAACAGTATCTTGTCTCTCTTGCAAAAGTTGCTGGAAGTGAGCTAGCAGGCTTACACTACTCTATGCCGACGATATGTCTCGCTCGCACAGTCATCAAATCTTCTTTAATGCTCTTTTTTCGAATGCTAATATTTTAATGTATTTTAATTTTATATTTTGTTGCCTCATTCGCTGCGTGATTTTTGTAAGTAAAAATTAAAAATTAATATTTTTGGATCAAAATGCTTAAAATTAAATCTGTAATTATTTGATTGAAATTTTGCTTACGTTTGCTGAAAGGTAAGGCCAGCTTATTCACAATATAGTTTAAGCCTTCAATTAATTCAAGAAAATATTTTTCATTGCTGCTGCAAAGAATTTTG
This sequence comes from Nowickia ferox, assembly GCA_936439885.1. NCBI lineage: Eukaryota > Metazoa > Arthropoda > Insecta > Diptera > Tachinidae > Nowickia > Nowickia ferox. Next base: position 98,376,825 of record OW387026.1, on the reverse strand, counting down.
GCACTGAATGATAGTCAGAGTCTTGTACTGTTACAAAATATCTGAAAGTTTCAAACGTTTTCTATTGCATTCATTTCATTTTAAATCAAATATAATTTTTAAATAAAAATTTATTACCATTTATGTTAAGAAAATTAAATAGTTTTGTTACGAGCAAATCTAAAAATTCTCTTTACATAAGTAAATATTTTATTTATTAATTTAATATCTACTAACTTTTTCTTGTTTGTAGTTAGAAAATTATGTAAATTATGTGTGTTCGTTTACTTAAAGCGTGTTGTTGTAACTTTATTCTATAATTGTTGTATGATTTTTGACTTTTCATTACTCTTGGGTCAAGATTTTAATTAAATTGTAATAAAATTTTTGTGCACAATAAATTTGATGCCTTAGCTTGTGCACATAAGCTCCCAAAGCTTGTTTAAGTGTGTGCAGTTTAAACATTTGGTTAATAATTAAAACTTGCTAAGACACTGCTTTCCCAGACTGCAGGACAATAAAATATTCCATTCTTGTGTTTTATTGCTGATTATATTTATTATGTTTTTAAGGTTTGCAGTATGATGAATGTCATATGACTAGGTAATTGCTAATGCGTCAAGTGGCACTTTAATTATAAATTTAAACGACAGTTTGAGTTTGAAATTAGACATTGCATTATGACTCCAGTATAAACATAGTTGTAGCAAATAGAATGTGAATATATATGATTGATTACAATTAAGTGCATAAAGCGCAATAGTTGACTTTTAAGGATGAATTTTCTTTATAAAATACATACATACTTATATATGTACATACAATTGAAACTTGTACCGAATTCAAGGGAAAGCAATAAAAACTCTTCTCGGTTGCATCTGAACAACTTACTAGCAGGCGTATAACAACGGCAATGGAATCAAAATTATTTTCTAAAATATACTAGCGCCTTCCATTTGTAGTTTTCAAAAATTAAGTCCATAAAAAAACTTTTTAACTTCTGGCACACTGGCTAGAAAGCTTTTTTATTTTGAGACAAGCTCGATAGATAAATAAAATAACTACAAGACAAGGTTGATGCCAGGTTTCTTAGCTTAAGTGCTTGACAGGTACCCCAAAATCGGACAACTCGGATGTATAATTTTTGTTAAAAACAATCTAAACGACTATTTGTAAAATATACCGTGAATTTAACTTATATATACAAAAGTTTAACTTATACAAAATATTGATCTTTTATAATTGAAATTTTATTTGCTAATGCTTAAATATTGTCTATACACAGAGAAAACAGTGCCTAATAAATAAATATCACAAAATATAACAAAATTAATAAGATACCTCTATGGTTTTTTTTTCAAGAAGGAAATCTTATTAATTTAATAAGAAGGAAACTTGTAATTTTTATTAGGTTACCTTATTGATTTTTTCAAAAGGGTTTCTTCTTGTTTTTATTAGGCGACACAATAAAACAAAATGTATGTCTTATTTTTATTTAAATTCTATACCATACGATGTTACTTATTTATACATACATACATACACATTATATTATATTCTTAACTAACTCACCGTACATACATATTATTACTTGAGAGGAGAAGACAAGTGTTGAACCAGGAGCGCTACGATGCGAAAGCTAAATGCGATGAGATGCCAATTTGGTACTCTCTATTACTTTCGCAAAATTTTTTGATAAAGTGGCAGCACTGACTTTGCAAAAGGAAATATGGCAAAGATTGACAGTAATGAAATGGCAAAATATGTAAAAAACGTCTTTTCAAAATAGGAAAATTAGGAAAAAGTGAAGTGTAACAGGTTTTAATTGAAAATAAAACAGTGTTTGATGAGGAAAACCATCGTGTAGGACGCGTCTTAATACTCTCTTTAAAATTTCCGTTTGAATACGGATGCGTTTCTGTATGTTCTAAACGCTATTCAATACGAGCTAAAAGTTTCAAAGAGATCTAGAGCAATTCCAACTATTATAAAACTATCGCAGCAATCTCACATTGCTTCGAGGTCTGCTCGGCATTGAAAGAATACTACGTTCCAACCATATCAAATTTGATTTATGATGATTTTGATGGTTAGATCGGCCAAAAACAAGCACTTACACTTCAACACAAAATTCCAGGACAGTATGAATGCTATGGTTTGGTTAATTATATATATTTCACCTTGATTTTACAATTTTAGATATCTAATGCACAAAATGTAATGTAATTTTTTTTTCTCTAAAAATAACAATTTTAATATAAAATACAAATATTTTTTCAACGTACTCACATGTTTTTCTCCCTTTGCGTTTGGTATTTACCTATCGCAAGATATTTGCGATAATGAGACGATTTTGACAGACGCTTTCGCATTACAGAGTGCGGTGATACCAGGCTTGCGAAAGAAAAGAAAAATAGATGCGAAAACCAAATGCACAAACGCATTAGAGAGTACCAATCGTTAGATTTCGTAGCATTTTTCTTTCGCATCGCAATAGAGAGTAACCCCCAGCAACCTTCTGACTGATAGACAACCACTCTAACGAATATGTGCAAACATGCTTTTACAAAAACGAAAAAGATCATTAAAAAATTGTCTCTATGTTTATTTATAGATATGAAATAACAAGAAAGCTAATAAATTCAAGAAGATTTCCTTATTAAAAATATTAAGAAGATGATTTAAACATAATCAAATATGATCCTAATGAAATCAATAAGGAAAACCTTTTTGAAAAAATCAATAAGGCAACCTAATGAAATCAATAAGAAATCCCTATATTATGCAATTTAGAAGAAAACCTAATAAAATCAAAAAGTTTTTCTCTATGGATTGTTTTTCTGGTGCCAAAAATAACGGAAATTGAGTAAAAAAAATTTTAAATAACAAGTTTTCTTTTTGATTTTATGTGGGTTTCTTCTTGATAAAATTAATACGACTTACCACATAAAAATAAAAGGAAATCTCTAAGAAAAACTCTTCGCTTCTTTCTGCTGGGATACCCCGTAGCCTAAAAACGTTTCATAGAGAAAATCTTCTTGATTATATTAGGCAGTTTTTCTCTGTGTATGTGTATTTCATTGATGCTTTGCCAAATAATTAGTAGACTTAAACCACATACTCGACTTTGCGCAGTCAAAAACTATTTGAAAATTCACAATTAATAAAAAGAAAAATAAGCGCACTAAGCTTAAAAACTTTAACAAAACCCAGCAAATTATTTAAAGTTTCTAAGCCTGCTGCGCATATTTTTCTTTTGTAATTTTCAAAAATATTATTTGTGAATTTTCAAATAGTTTTTGACTATGTTATATGAAATAATTATAAAACTTTTGTTTGTGAACCTCTTTTTAGTAAATACCTGTTTCTTTTAATGTTCAAAAAGCCCAGAGTCCCGAATAATTCCTCAAAAAAAAGTCTCAAAAAATTTCGTGATCCCCAAAAATCCCGAAATCCCGAGATTTGATTTTTTGCAATCCCGAATGACGAAGTCGTAAAATCCAGTCCCGATTGGCATCCCTAATATATACATATATACATATACATATCGTTACCTTAATATAGAAAGGCCCTAATTCATTATTCATTTCTGAAATTGAATTTTTTGCATTTTTTGCTACATTAGGTGTTCTTCTATTGAAATATACAAAAAACTCAATTTAAAAAAAAAAATTAGTTATATCCTTTCTATATTAAGAAGGTATGTATATGCAAGTATAATCTTACTCTTATTTTATTGTGTAAAAGTTTGCGAGAAGGAACATATACCCTGTTAATAAAATACAATAATGGCTGTAAATGTATTTTCGGTGTAAATCATGTTCGCTACGTGCCTAAAGATAAAAATATGAGATTTCATCTAAATATATACATACACTCCTGCATATAAATGTGAATGCATGTGTACTACAACATGGGCGTTTCCATAGAAAAGTGCACTTATTGTCACGTTACTTTACTTGGTGACATAGCTTTTAGAACGTAGTTAGCTCTAAATTACAGGCTTAATTTCTTGGTGACATAACGTAACTGTGGAAATGCCCATACATAATTTAATTATGTGGCATTGTAACTGTATTGTTGGTAACAAAAACTTTCATAACGAGAGCATAAATTAATTGTGTGCGACGTACGTGTTAGCAAAAAAAAAAAAAGAAAAAATATGTACTATACTCCTAAATATATTCGTAGTTCTTGCAAAATGCCTACAGCTTTTATTTTCTAATTGAAGTTGTCTGTTGGCTGTGGCATTATAGGTTTTCCTACTTTAACGCTTAAATAGCAGCACAACCATTTGATTTTAAATTGCCTAATAGGCACAAAAAATCGGAAATTATGGAGTCTAAGCAGCACTTGCTTACGTTTCATTATTAACCAAAGATGTAACAGCTACATATGTACCTATTAGCACATATCGCTCGCTCATTTACTTATTCAACGTCATAACTCTAAAAAATAGAATTCTCATATCGTTATTAAATATTTCATACAAATATCTTGTTTACTAAACTTTTGAGTGCAAAATAAACTTTATTTTTCCGTTTTTTTTTGTGTGTAAATTGAAAACTTTAAACTCATTTTTTTCTTGAGTTATGACGTTATTGGAGTAATTGAGCGATATGCAAGTGTGTATAGAATTGCTGTGTGCATGCAATTTTTCATGACTAAATGGTTGTCCAACACATGTTAATTGCTCGTAGTTCTACGAGTTATTTTTCTTACTGTGTAGTGTATTTTTAGTTTGTTTGAAATATGGCAAATTCCTTATTAGTGGTTATAATTAAAAATCAAAAGGCATTAAGCTATTGAAGGCAAAATGCCAGTGTGCAATTAATAGCTTTTGCCATTTGACTGGCTAAATAAATTTAAGTTAAGATGTAGTAATATGTGTATTACTTTTGTTGAGTAATTTCATTAAAACCAAAAAAAATTTCATTAAGGTCAAAAAGGATTCATGTAGATTCTACTTGAATGTCTGCGTGGAGCAGGCAGCAGTTTTAAGATATTCACTTAAATTGATTTTAGTTCCAGCTATTTACAACGAATTACTTACTCTTCATTGTTTTCGAATTTGCCATCATTGTATGTCCATTTTTTGTAGCCCATTCAGGCTCACACAAAATTAAGTAATTTCAACTAGAAATTAAAACACATTTTTTATTTTTTATTTTTATAAAGAGAAGTAACTCTCAGGCAATGAATGCCTACTACTATTACTAGGTGTTACCTGCTTTAAAAAGCTTTATTATTTTTACAACTCAGTTTTTTTGCACGTTTTTAATAATGAACTGTAGCAGTGCCTCTGGTGTCAATGAGGCGTATTAAATTTTCAAAGCTTAAAACACAGCAGCCACTTTATTGGTTATTTTACTTCGCCGATGATTCTGCTACACAATATCGATGAAGGAAGGCGCTGTGATGTTACATTAGGATTAGTATCTGCTGAAGCCGTTGTAGTTCAGTGACCAGTGTCTATGCCTTCCTCACTTGAACTTTGCTACAACAGCTGATACAAAAGGACACTAATGCACATCAGAAAAATGCGCGATGTTGTTATTTAAGTACTGTTGGAGACCATGTTCGAACTGTGTAATGCGATACGAAAGAAAATACTTTCCAATTTGTATGCTTATAACATGTTACATTCGAAAGCATTTTCTATGGTTTTGAATTACATGGTAAAATTCAGTTTTAGAATGTTTTTTTAAATTAGTGGGAGAGGAACTTTAAATCAATATTAAGTTTAGGCTGAAGTCGGTACCCTTACTAGCCGTCCACACGAGCAATAATCTTGGCAATTATTGCTGTGGCAATTGTCAAATTCGATTGCCGACACAAGATATCAGCGTGTGGACCGTATAAATATGTGTTCAAATATATATTAAGCAACAAATGTTAAAATACATTGCTGAGCAATAATCTCTTAACACATGCTGTCAAATTGAAATAATATTAATATTTTTTAAGCAAAAAAGTAAGAAAAATTGTTTTAAATAAATAAAATAAAAAGAAGTTCAATTTAAAATTAGCACAAAATATAATTAAAGATAATTCAGGTATGTATATGCTTAAAAAAGCAAATATATTTGAATGTACGTGTTCGCCACCTCTAGATATATTGTTGAACACAAGCAATTTGATGTCATTATTCTGCCGGCGTTATTGCTTGTGGTCTTAGTGTTAAGGCCACTGTCAATGACGTAAACTGTCTTATAAAAAAATTAAATATAAGCTACTAGGCAAAAAAAAACTCTACGACATCTAACACAATTAAATTTCTCTCTCTCTCTCTCTCTCGTATGTCTTTTTCTAACGTTAGAAGCAAAAGATAAAAAAGCATCTGTAACGGCAGGCACTTAAACACAAATCAAATGGGAAGCGGAAGTTTGTATAGAAAAATTATTACTTGTTATATATCTTGAACTTATAACTAAAATAAATATTGGCGAGACACTCATACACACAAAGCCTTTCTTTTCATCTAATGGCGTTTGAGTGGTGCATATTTTGTTTTAATATATTTCCATGATACATTTAATTAAATCGCATTTAATAAGTCACACACAACAGAATACACGTAAAACTGTAAGACGTTGTAAAATATTTTCTGTCTGCTTTCCATAAAACGATGTGTGAGAAAGTTAAAAAAAGCAAAGTCAGAAAGCTTGCCAGTTGCGCTGGTTTCCGCTTTTATCGCTCTCAGGTGATAAGCCTGAAAGGATATCCGTTGAGTTAAATGACAGCCTTGCTTTAGCTTTAGCTTTAATTTATTAGCTTTAATTACATGGGTTGCAAAGAGATTTTATATACATACGAGTACATACATTTTTAAATATAATGAATTTATGTAGCACTCAAAATATAGAAGTGAGATTTTTTAATAATGTTAGTATTCTTGGCTTCCTAAAATATATATGGGCCTTTTCCATTGGCTATTGAACATCGAAAATCAAATGTTAAATTCATATTCACCTTTATTTCAGTTGTTGACATCGACGTCATATCAATACAATACCAAAAAATTGGGGTTTGTCTACTCGCTCTGGAGAAAAAATTTTGTATTATATTGACAATAAATTTCTGTTCCCTAGAAAATACCATGAGCCTGTCAAAATCAGTCTGTTGCTTTCGACAATAAGTAGACAGACCCCAATTTTTTGGTATTGTATTGACAAGACGCCGATGTTGAAAACTGGAATAAGGGTGATTATGAGCAAATAAACAATAGATTCGAACGAATATTAATATCACTGTACTGCAAAAAAAATTTGTTTAAAATAAAAATATTTGTTACATATGGACATTAATGTCCTAAATTCAAATCCGTTTCAGTTTTTATATATTATCTACAGATGGTTTTTTTAATGGGCCTGGCTAATATGACACCCTAAACAAGGGGTGCTCAAGCTAACTTCTTTAAGTAGAACTCGATGAGGGTTTGTTAGATTTTAATTAATTGCATTTCAAAAGCTGCTAAGTAAAATTACCTTCTTGAAATTAATTGAAAACCGAATTTCAACGATTTCAGATTTATTCAGATATTATTGGCGAACAAATATTTTTAATGCAAAATTAAGTTTTTGTTTTGTCTTTAAAAATTCATACAAAAATCAAAACGGCAAATCTTTTAAATTTTTGTAATTGTTTAAAAAAGCTAAGTATGCTGAAAATAAAATAAGCTACAAGTAATGAAAATCTGTGCAAAAATTTTGATTTTATTCTCAACTAAAGCAGGTATCCCACTTTGACAAACATTGTGTCATACATTTATCCGTAACACACTTGCACTGTGTTGTTCAATTGCAAAGGCATACCAAGTAAGGGATTTTTTTTTGTAAAGTAATAAAAGGAATAGATGCACACTCTATTGTACATTAGGGGTACAATCAAAATAAGGCCCTATCACCACGCTGTAGCCAATGTTGTGCTGAAACCGAAAAATGTTTCCTCAGGTCCTTTCGGAACAAAAACGTTCCGTGTCGAAGCCGATTTCTGAAAGCCCTTTAAGATTTTTTTTTATTTTTTCAAAATATTTTATTTTATAATTATTTAACTATTTACATTTCTTAATGGAATTATATGATTATAATCAAAATCACAATCTAAAAACTATATTTGTTAAGTGAAATTAACTTAATATTAAGAGTTCGTATTGATTTGCATTGGGGGAAATATCTTGTACGACTTTAATAGCGCGTTCCGCACAAATGTTGTGTTTTTGGAATTCTTGACTCTGTCTTAGAAAGCATTTCTGAGCAATAGTAAAACCCGATAATGATTTGTTTAAGGCTTCGAAATAATTTTTATTGTAACAATGGTCTGAAAACCAAATGTTGTACCAAGGGCCACATATAATTAGTATGTAAGCTAGAATCGCAAGAATTGCTCTAGAATTCCATCTAGCATTACTAATCGGTGGTATAGTTTTAAAGAAAAACTTATAATTTATTTATCATTTAATGAATTTAGAAAGAAAATATTTTTATTTAATTAGAACTTACTGATCCCAAACTTAATTGCATTTGACGCGGAAGCTTTTTTACGATATCGAAAATCTAAAGATGCAGTTCTTATTGTTTTTTATGCACTACATGGTATGGTTAGGGCCATTTTGATATTTTCAAAAATTGTAAAAAAGTTGTATCCCTATTGTGCATATTTTTCAATATTTTTGTTGAAATATTTTTTATGTCTAAATGTACTACATCGATTTTGTTGTTATTTGTAACAAAAGAACAATATTTGTCATCTTTTACACACATATTCAAATCTGCTGTTAAAAGTGTTTATTTAAAATACAGCTACATACTCGTATATGTATCTGAATAATGTAGTGTTTGCATCAGTTTATATGTAAATAACAACAGTATGTTTTTAAATATTGTGAAACTGTAAAAAATGTTTATATGCAAATTTAAAAGAATCTATCATTTACATTTATACGCATTCAAAATGCGGGAAAGTGTTTACAAATTATAATAATTATGTAGTGCTTTGAAATTGCATTAGTGTACACATTATGAAAATCTAGTTTTGCAATTATGTATTAAAAAGTTCTATTTATTACATTACACATTTGCCTGAAAAGTTAACAATTCTATTTACTTTTTGTTATATTTTATGCTTTTTCCAACAACTGAACATACAAAAACGTAATATGAATGAGTTTGTAATATTAATTAAAATATTTGTAATATTAATTAAAAAATTAATTAAATTTTCCCCTATAAACGATTTGATAATATAAATTAAGTCTTTCCACTCAAATTAATTAACACAATTAAAAATTTAATTGAATCAATTAAATTATTAATTGAAAACATTAATTGGTGAATACTTTTTTCTGTGATTTTCTCACCACTCTCACCTATAAACTCAAGAGTTGCTGCAACTAAAGATGCAAGTCTGGACAGGGACTTTGGAAACAAATTTAAAAATATGAAAAAAGCAATTAACAAATTGTGAAAAGTACTAAAAGTTGCAAATTTTGTTAGTGGTATGTATATAGTTGCAGTGGAGAAATATTTTAAACTTTATGTGAATAATTTTTATTTTGTTAAACAAATTCTATTTTTGACATTTTGGATAAACTAAAAAACCTGTTCTTTTTGTTTTTCATCGTTTTATATTCTTCATGATATTACCTGGAAAAGAATGTGCCTTGGGAAGTACCTTCTCTTTTTATACCACGCTTTATTCTATATAATTTTTGGGCTTTCAAAGGCATTTGCGTCTTCACTAATGTAAATAATAATCAAAGTTTATACATCTTTATGATTTCTTGTGGAAAGCCAACTACATATGCAACCCGATAATGTTTTGTTAATGATAATAGCCGAACCAGATGCGCTATAGCCTTCAAATTGCAATCGTAAGATTTTATCAGCTTGTGAAGTGAAGTAACGCGATGCATTGGTCAAATGTTTAGTCCACAAGTGCACAATCTTATAAGCCTCGAGAGTGACTCATACCTTAAATAATTAATTGGACCAACTGCTAATTGGACTGAGTCACCATATTAGCAGTTATACAAGGTGGGCCAAAAGAAGTCATCCGATGTTGTTGGGCTCTCATTTTTTTTCTATGTAAATAAAAAACTTCGATTTTGTTTTTTTTATTATGTTTATTTGAACCTTTAGAATTTAATTGGTCAAGTCGAGAAGATAATATCGTCCAAATGGGCGCCCTCACAATTGATTGCTCGTTTCACTTCGGCGAGAACTTCGGGCGACAGATTCTCGCACTCGTGTCGAAAGTTGTCTTTGAGGGCTTGCAGGGTCTCGGGCTTGTTCACGTAAGCACGGGACTTCAAAAAACCCCGCAAAAAAAGTCTGGAACAGTTAAATCGGGCGATCTTGCTGGCCAGTGTAAATCGCCAAAACGAGAGATGATTATTATTTTAACAGCTTATTCGTGCTTTTATCAAAAAACACTGATCGTTTTAGTTAGTTTTTATTATTATTATTGTTCGAACTTCATTTGTTTCTATATCTATGATTTCATGCGATAATTATTAATGATCAAATAACACCACAGTTAAGTGTATACATTCTAAAAAAACACGTAGTAGAACGGCACAACTAGCCTTCGTCATCAGCGTTCTTTGTGTTTGGTCCAGTGTGTGTGGTGTCATTTGATGTATAGATTTCTGCTTTTTATACGCAACTTTTTATTGCAAATGGAATATGTGAATTGTTTTGTTTTGTTTTTGTTTTGTGCTGAGAAAACTATACAGTAAACTTGAATCAAGTTCCGATATTAGCGAATAAAACTTCAATTATTGAAATTTACCTTAATTTTTATAATTTTCATTGTATAATAAGTTGACATATGAGTGATAAAAACTGTTCTCCTGGAAACAAAAATATCCATATATTATGTTTTAAGAGCCGACTGTAGAGTTATGCGCTACAATATAAAATGGAAATACTTTCTTAGAAAAAATTTAAGGTTTTTTCGTGAGCTTTAATTTTCTGAAATTAGGCTTGGACCAAGTGAGATCTAGTATTAGTGTGCTCGAGAGATTTATTAGTAATTCTTACGATATTAGAAACGAGGGTTCATTTTATACAATTTAAGTAAAGAGGCTTCAAAATTAGCAGCAGAATGCAGTGAATAGAAGGAATTGCTTAATTCACTGCAGTCCTTACACAAAATATTGGAACTGTGTGATACGTTATTCATATTAATGTCTAATATTTCTACATTTTATTAATGCGAACAAATATATAAATATGTAGGCTTTCTAAGCAAGTTCTAAACAATACGTTAACTGGGCTATAAAATATGTTTCAACTATAAATTTTTAAATTTTATGAAACGGCAATGAAAAACACATATGTACATACATACAGACATATATACATACATATGTACGTATTTTAAATTCTTTTTTATACTATTTTCTTTGACAAAGCAAATAAACATGTTATTGCTTCATTAGTTTCCAGCATATTTCGGTATAGTATAAATACCGGTGCTGAACAACGGTACAGCAGTACTACGTTTTCGGCAAGCAAGTTATAACGATATCGCTAAAAAAAAATGTTTCAATTTAAACTATTTCTAATTGCAATTATTTCACTATGGTGTAATTATGGTCTTAGCAATGGTAATTCAATATGCCTCCTTAATATATATAATAAAATATATATAACATATATATATATATATATATATATATATATATACACATATATATTATATATTCATATTTATTTCTGTATACATATTTGATGGATTTTTGTGTTTTTTTTTTCTAAAGCTTTTCCCTATTCCGACTTGTGTCCTGATGGAAATTGCAAAAGTTCTCCCAATGGTAAGTACATGCATTGGGATTTATATATACATATACATACATACATATGTACATTGTACATATGTACATATATATATTTTTTTAATAACAATAAGTGTTCAAATCTTAAATCTAAATAACATATGTACTCGTATATACAAACATATGTATATAAATTTGAATGTTTATATGCTTGGATGTTGTCTTATAAGGAAAGAACCGCTAAAGAATTTTAATAAAATTCGGTATACAGACTTGTTTTATACTACATTGCTAAAATAGCTTTAGGCAAACATTTGTTGGACTTCGTTTTTTTTTTGTTGACAAAAGTTGACTATTTACGATAGCAAATAATTGATTTTGGTAAAAAAATAAGGTTAAAAAATTATGATGCTTAAGCTTTTTTTTGGCGGCTATGACACGATACGAGGGTGGCTCATTAACTCAGTATCTTTTCGAATTTAGCGTCTCTTAATTGTAATGGCAACACTGCCGCTGTCAACAGGTAACTGTTGGTTCACTCCTGTCTAAATTTAAACAAGCGGCAGCCGTTGAAAGCAGAATACTCCGCGTTAAAAAAAATGGAAAAAAGTGAATTTCGTGTGCTCGCTAAGTATTATTAGAAAACAGATTTGTTGTGATAACCGAATTTGTAGCCAGTTGAATTTTGTCGGTTCCATCAACTGAAACACAATTCTGTTGTAATTAATGAATCCAGCTTTTGTAAGCATTAATTTTTCATTACCGTTATGTGAATTTTTAGAATGAAATAATTATTGCACCAGAAAATTTTAACTGTGACTAAAGAAATAATTAATTGATACAACCAAAATAATGGGTCCTTCTAAAAGAATCATGGGTAGACAATTTGTGCGGAATAAAATAGTTAAGTGCATTATTATATTTATCGCAAATTATTCTATTTTTTTTTTTTTTTTGCTGATATTCTGAAGAGCATTGTTACACCGGCAACGGTGTTCGGTTTAATTACACATTCCATTTTTTTTATCTCTAGAGACATTTTCCTTTATTTATTCGGTTAGGAATCTCAATAGGCACATTCAGCAGATAGTAGCAAAGACACAACTGAGCTATTGTGTTTTTTTTTTAATTAAAGTTCATCGGAAACTTAAAAAATAAAAAAAAAAAATAAAAAACATTTTAAAATATGTTCAAACATTTCAACATGAAAAATATTTTATTAAAAAAAATTCTTTGTAAGTAAATTTAAACATATGAAAAGACTATTGAAAGATTGTGAAAAGTGCTACGAATTGCTCCCTCATCAATTCTATTCTCCAGATTTAGCCCCGAGTGACTATTTCTTGTTCCCAAGCTTGAAAAAAATGGCTCGGCGGAAAGAGATTTGACTCTAACGACGAATTATCTCACAAACAAATGCCTATTTTAATGGCCTCGACAAATCATATTTTTTTGAAAGGGATAAAAAATTGCAGAAACATTGGACTAAGTGTATAGAACTCAAAGGAGACTGTTGCAAAATAAAATAACTTTTTTTATATAAAGTCAATGAGTTTAGGACTCACCGGCGTATTATGCCTTTTTTAACGAGAAAATTTAATTGTTTTTAAAATTTTTTGGCAATTGAATGAAAAAGATTTTAAAGAAAAAGTTTCAAGATTTTTGATATACATACATACATACATTAACCCATTACTGATCAGCAATATGTTTTAAAAAAGTTGTATAATATTCTGTATTTTTTTAAGTAACGAAATAAAAAAAGATTCTTGATAAAAAAGTTTTCAATATTACTCACATGAATTTTACCCATTACTATCCAGTAATGTAATACATTATAGATGTATAAAAACCAGCAAGTTTCTTTCTGAATGCGTGGCATAACCGCCAAAAAAGCTTAAGCGACATAATCTCGAGCTATATTTTTTTTAAGAAAATCGATTTCCATCAAAAAACGAAGTTATAAAAATATGCCGCCTTAGCTTTTTGGGGGCCAAGGCTCGACATACATACATACATACTTGTACATAAATACGTACCATAAATTTGTGCTGCCTTAAAACAACTTCTCACCTAAATTTAAGCAAATCAGTTCATATTTATATCTAGTCTCTATAAAATAAATCCTTAACCTTGCACCCAAGTGTATAGCGCCATAACGCGTTAATACAGTTATTTTTATATTTGGATGCAATTTTATACCTGCATAACTATATTGCGAAGTTTGAACAAAGTCGTCCGCCCATTTATAGGTCGAACAATTTATCTATGTACGTGCTTGCGAAAATATGATTCGTTAGTAAGTTGGATTTCAGAAAAGTGAGTTGGTGGCCTTGATTTCTTAGATTTGTGATAGTGCTGCTATCTTTGTGTCCAATTCCACTTTGCATATAAAATTTACAGACTTGCCTGAGACGTTAAGATGTACTGTAACCATTCTAGCTACATGAGTGGGTACCTTCTGCTCTAACTAGCTTGCAAAGAAATCTGAAAAGTCATTCCACTTTAAATACATAAAGTTAAATTAGAAAACAATTCTTTCACTTGGAAAATATAAGAGATATGGAATATGTTAGGAATTCAGAAGGAGATAACCCAAGAAAGTATATTGAAGAAACTATGTTTCTAACCTGACTAAGTTCTTATTTTTCTTTACTGAATGATTTTCCCCTGTTAAGAGTGCACAACATGCTAAAAAAGCATAAGTGCAATCTAAAACAAATTGGGTTAATAGTAATTGCCGCTCTTTTCAACCTAACTTAAAATAACCACGCATGTATTTGTAGATGACGTGCTACTATATCGCCATACCCATAATAATAATCATTTACATGATGAACTTGAAATTATTGACTAACAAGCCGACTTTAATCTATCACCGAAACGCCAAGACTTCTAATGTCAATGTTAAATTATTATAATGCTTTCTTACTTCATTAAAATTTTAGAGTATCGCAAGAGCACTCACTGTAAGTAAAATGTGTTAATTTTCTTGTCTTTTATTTTCAGAAGCTGTTGAGACTTCTTATAGCCAGGAGCCCATGGAAATTTCTCCAATACTCTACAGTTTAGATGATCTACCTGAAGCAGAGAAACAAGATTCAGTGCAACCTACAGCAACTCCTCCAGCATATTTGCTCAATGGCAAGTACATACATAAACGTATAACTCATTTACTTAAACAAAGTCATAATTAAGAAAACCAGTTTGCCAGAAATTATGTTTGAAGTTTTCAATTTACATACAACTTGATGGAAAAAGAAATTGTTATTTTTGTCTCAAGATTTGTGTAAACAAGATATTTGTATGAAATTTTTACGCAATGTTAAAAACAATGTGAGGATTAGTTCTGCATTCATTACTAACTCAAAAATTCCATTTTTTGAGTTATGACGTTGTTTGAGTAAATGAGCGATAAGTATGTATTTGCATATATATTTTAAGTGCATAATAATACATGTACACATATGTATATATCTATATACATATAGGTATATATCTTATTGACAACTTATTATCTTTTAATTCTCAACAGTTGTAAGCAACGCCTCAGAGGTAAAACAGTCAACATCTAATTCCGCAACCGAATCCAAGCACAACGTTACAAAACTACATTGTGGTAATAACATATGCCTTTTATTTAATTTTCATATAAATACTTAGGATGCTTAAACTTTCATATTTCATGTTCCAACAGAAGAACAGAATTCTGGTGAAGTCGACTCTGCTAATGAACCCCCGACAGCTGCCTTAGTTGAAGGAACCCCTAGCAAAAACGACACCGAACAATATCTCGGCAATAGTAAGTACATCTTACATAGATATAAATGTATTTGCATATATGTATGTATATATGTTATATGTACAGGTATAAAAACACAGAAATATATATTATGTGTTAATTTTCAGAAGGAGAATACGACAGTAACAAACAAAATATTCTACCGAATTATGATCCAGCAGTCACACTCCCTAATGAAGATCAATCCCAAATTGATTTGAGCAATCGTAAGTATCTATATTCACATTTTTAATGCCTGTAAGATATTGGGTCCAATTAAGAGTGCGGTATTGCGACTTCGGCTACGACGATATTGCACTGAACTAAAGTGCAACATTTGTTCTTTAATTTAGTACAAAATCCTCTAAGTCACAGTCGAAATACGACAGTGATAATTAGGCCCATTATACGCAC
This sequence comes from Nowickia ferox, assembly GCA_936439885.1. NCBI lineage: Eukaryota > Metazoa > Arthropoda > Insecta > Diptera > Tachinidae > Nowickia > Nowickia ferox. The sequence continues at coordinate 98,360,872 of OW387026.1, read as the reverse complement.
ACATATACATATATTCTATGTGTTCATTTTGCCAATTGTCTCTTCAACAGCTGCATATACTCCTGCCAACAGCGTTTTATCAGAGACATCCCCTGTAGCTGCTCCAGAAACTGACAACATTAATAAACAGGATACACCGCAATACCCAAACAGCAGTAAGTACATACTTACATTTCTATATATTAGTATGTATATATAAATATACATTTCGCCAATTTATTTTCAACAGCTGACCCAACTGATGTCAACTTATCAACTCACAACAGCGTTTTATCAGAGCCATCCCCTGTAGCTGCTCCAGAAAATGAATACGTTAATAAACAGGATACACCGCAATACCCAAACAGCAGTAAGTACTTACTTACATTTCTATATATTAGTATGTATCTATAAATATACATTTCGCCAATTTATTTTCAACAGCTGACCCAACTGATGTCAACTTATCAACTCACAACAGCGTTTTATCAGAGCCATCCCCTGTAGCTGCTCCAGAAAATGACCACATTAATAAAGAGGATACACCGCAATACCCAAACAGCAGTAAGTACATACTTACATTTCTATATATTAGTATGTATATAAATATACATTTCGCCAATTTATTTTCAACAGCTGGACCAACTGATGTCAACTTATCAACAGACAACAGCGTTTTATCAGAGCCATCCCCTGTAGCTGCTCCAGAAAATGACTACAATAATAAACAGGATGCACCGCAAAACCCAAACAGCTGTAAGTACATACTTACATTTCTATATATTAGTATGTATATAAATATACATTTCGCCAATTTATTTTCAACAGCTGGACCAACTGATGTCAACTTATCAACTGACAACAGCGTTTTATCAGAGCCATCCCCTGTAGCTGCTCCAGAAAATGACCACATTAATAAACAGGATACACCGCAATACCCAAACAGCAGTAAGTACATACTTACATTTCTATATATTAGTATGTATATATAAATATACATTTCGCCAATTTCTTTTTCAACAGCTGGACCAACTGATGTCAACTTATCAACTGACAACAGCGTTTTATCAGAGCCATCCCCTGTAGCTGCTCCAGAAAATGACCACAATAATAAACAAGATACACCGCAATACCCAAACAGCAGTAAGTACATACTTACATTTCTATATATTAGTATGTATATATAAATATACATTTCGCCAATTTCTTTTTCAACAGCTGGACCAACTGATGTCAACTTATCAACTGACAACAGCGTTTTATCAGAGCCATCCCCTGTAGCTGCTCCAGAAAATGACCACATTAATAAACAGGATACACCGCAATACCCAGGCAATGGTAAGTCCATACGCTGCAGAAAGTGTCAATAGTGAAATAGTACAAGCTTTTTACAGGGTATCTAATGTATCTTTTTTTGTGTCTAAATTCTCAGATTCTGCTACAACTACTGATGGTGACGCCTTAACGGAAAAAGACTCAACACCAGCACTCGAATCCGGCGGCCCTATTCTAAGCGAAATTTATCCTGAAGACGGTAATAACATATAAATATATTTTATGAATTTCAGATTTCATGCTCTATTTTTAAACAGAAGAAACTACTTCCGATGAAATCGTTCCTGCTACTGAACCTGCGACGGTTTCTTCAGAAAACGAAACTCCTGGTAAGTACATACATAAGTTATGAAATTGGTCTTAGTCATATATTTCTTGTGTCATTTGAACAAATTAAAAACATTTTTATATATTATGCAACATTTTAGTTTAAAGTTGTGCTAGTCTCGATAAATATAAATTTATTTAATATTGTTTAAGATTTATTTAATATTTCGTAGCAAAAATTGATATGACTTAGACCACTTTCAAAGTTAAGGGCACATACATATGTCTCTTAGATATTACATGTATACATTCATATCTAATGAGTACATTTTTATGGTTTTTTCATCTTCAGAAACTATTACAACTACCGAGGGCGTCGCGTTTACGGAAACACCTTCAACATCTTCTTCAGCAACCGAATCCGATGGTGCAGAGCGTCATAACGATGGTAATAACATATGCCTTTTAAATATTTTCTATGAATTTACATACGTCCATACATACACATGAAGGGCTTTTTGTAATAACATCATAAGCGCCACATGATGTTTTCGCTATTCATTCTTTCTATTGACCATCCCAACATCCCCTCAAATGATTTAAGTTATTTTCCAATTCATCATTTGACTTGGACTATAATTAACTTTTTACATTTCAATGTTCTTTTAAATTGTTTTCCGTAACAACATTTTATGCCACACCAATTTTTCACAGCTTAATTAAAAACTTTTAACTTTGAAGATTTTATGTATGAAAGTCATGATTTTTTTAATCATGCATTGTTTTGTGAAGATACGATGAGTAAATCATGAAAAACGCACAAGATATAATTTTTGTGGCTTACAATGTTATTGCACATAAAATCTAAGTAAGTGCCTCTCCATACTTGCAATTTTTGTTGCACTAATTTTTGATTTTTAGTTAAAAGAAGCGAGAGAGGAATACAAATATAAATTTAAGCAAATCAGTTCATATTTATATCTAGTCTCTATAAAAAAAAAAAATCCTTAACCTTGCACCCAAGTATATAGCGCCATAACGCGTTAGTACATTTATTTTTATATTTGGATGCAATTTTATACCTGCATAGCTATATTGCGAAGTTTGAACAAAGTCGTCCGCCCATTTATAGGTCGAACAATTTATCTATGTACGTGCTTGAGAAAATATGATTCGTTAGTAAGTTGGATTTCAGAAAAGTGGGTTGGTGGCCTTCCTTTCTTAGATTTGTGATAGTGCTGCTATCTTTGTGTCGAATTCCACTATGCAGTCATGCTTCAGAAAATATTTATAAAATTTACATTCATTCCACTTTAAATACATAAAGTAAAATTAGAAAACAATTCTTTCACTTGGTAAATATAAGAGATATGGAATATGTTAGGAATTCAGAAGGAGATAACCCAAGAAAGTATATTGAAGAAACTATGTTTCTAACCTGACTAAGTTCTTATTTTTCTTTACTGAATGATTTTCCCCTGTTAAGAGTGCACAACATGCTAAAAAAGCATAAGTGCAATCTAAAACAAATTGGGTTAATAGTAATTGCCGCTCTTTTCAACTTAACTTAAACTAACCACGCATGTGTTTGTAGATGACGTGCTACTATATCGCCATACCCATAATAATAATCATTTACATGATGAACTTCAAATTATTGACTAACAAGCCGACTTTGATCTATCACCGAAACGCCAAGACTTCTAATGTCAATGTTAAATTATTATAATGCTTTCTTACTTCATTAAAATTTTAGAGTATCGCAAGAGCACTCACTGTAAGTAAAATGTGTTAATTTTCTTGTCTTTTATTTTCAGAAGCTGTTGAGACTTCTTATAGCCAGGAGCCCATGGAAATTTCTCCAATACTCTACAGTTTAGATGATCTACCTGAAGCAGAGAAACAAGATTCAGTGCAACCTACAGCAACTCCTCCAGCATATTTGCTCAATGGCAAGTACATACATAAACGTATAACTCATTTACTTAAACAAAGTCATAATTAAAAAAACCAGTTTGCCAGAAATTATGTTTGAAGTTTTCAATTTACATACAACTTGATGGAAAAAGAAGTTGTTATTTTTATCTCAAGATTTGTGTAAACAAGATATTTGTATGAAATTTTTACGCAATGTTAAAAACAATGTGAGGATTAGTTCTGCATTACTAACTCAAAAAAAAAGAGAGGAATACAAAAAGCATATATTTCCATTTCAACACTCGCACACATGTTCAGGAATTGCTGCAACAAAAATTTTAATTTGGTTTTTTTTTTTTACAAATATTGACTATTAAGTTATGTTGCTTAAGCTTTTTTTGGCGGCTATGACACGATACGAGGGTGGCTCATTAACTCAGTATCTTTTGAAATTTAGCGTCTCTTAATTGTAATGGCAACACTGCCCCTGTCAACAGGTAACTGTTAGTTCACTCCTGTCTAAATTTGAACAAGCAGCGTCATTTAGTTTGTACTTGGCAGCCGTTGAAAGCAGACTACTCCGCGTTAAAAAAAATGGAAAAAAGTGAATTTAGTGTGCTCACTAAGCATTATTAGAAAACAGATTTGTTGTCATAACCGAATTTGTAGCCAGTTGAATTTTGTCGGTTCCATCAACTGAAACACAATTCTGTTGTAATTAATGAATCTAGCTTTTGTAAGCATTAATTTTTCATTACCGTTATGTGAATTTTCAGAATGAAATAATTATTGCACTAGAAAATTTTAATTGTGACTAAAGAAATAATTAAATGATACAACCAAAATAATGGGTACTTCTAAAAGAATCATGGGTAGGCAATTTGTGCAGAATAAAATAGTTAAGTGCATTATTATATTTATCGCAAATTATTCTATTTTTTTTTTGCTGATATTCTGAAGAGCATTGTTACACCGGCAACGGTGTTCGGCTTAATTACACATTCCACTTTTTATCTCTAGAAACATTTTCCTATCAAGAAACTACAAATAAATAATTTGCACAAATTGTGTGACTTTAGTATAGTAGTAATAACACTTCGAATATTTTGCGATATACATATACTCGTATATATATGTCCTTACCTATTTATTAATAATGTCCTTACCTTTTTTTGTGTAATTATTCTGCAAAAGATATTTTTTATATGACATTTCTATCTGATTTTTAGTTTTTGCGTATTACACTCAAACTTTTCCACAAACGAGGAATAATTCAATTGAGATAACAAAATATGTACTTATGTTTTTCTTTTCCTATTCAGAATAAAAGATTATTAGAGTTAATTTTTTATTCGGTTAGGAATCTCAATAGGCACATTCACCAGACAGTAGAAAAGACACAACTGAGTGAGCTATTGTGTTTTTTTTAATTAAAGATTTTAGAGAAAAAGTTTCAAGATTTTTGATATACATACATACATACATACATTAACCCATTACTGATCAGCAATATGTTTTAAAAAAGTTTGATAATATTCTGTGTTTTTTTTAAGGTATCGGAATAAAAAAAGATTCTTGATAAAAAAGTTGTTAATATTATTCACATGAATTTTACCCATTACTATCTAGTAAAGTAATACATTATACGAAAAAATATTTATTTATTCATCAATAACTATCTTGTCCCCTTAAAAGTAATCCCCCTCAGATATAATACACTTATGCCAGCGTTTTTTTCAATCCTCGAAACACTTCTAAAACGCGCTTTTTTGTATCGCCAACAGCTCCTGTTTCGATTTTTCTTTTATCTCCTCAATCGTAGCAAAACGCTTTCCTTTCATCGGTGTCTTCAGTTTTGGGAAGAGGAAAAGGTCAGCGGGGGCCAAGTCCGGTGAATACGGTGGAGAGGCATGATAACGGTTTTGTTTTTGGCCAAAAACTCACGCACAAGCATCGATGTGTGAGCTGGTGCGTTATCATGGTGCAAAATCCATGATTGTTTTTTCCACAATTCTGTGCGTTTCTGACGAATTGCTTCGCGCAAATGGCGCATAACTTCAAGGTAGTATTCCTTATTGACCGTACGACCTTGTGGCAAGAATTCATGATGCACCACGCCATTGCAGTACAGTGAGCAAAACCTTCACATTTGACCGAACTTGACGACCAGGACGAGCATCGTCATTGACATCTTCTCGGCCTTCCTTAAACCAGTTATACCACAATTGACCTTGTGTTCTGCTCATAGTAGACTCGCCAAACGCTACAGTCAACATTTCAAATGTCCTTGCCCATTTAATTTAATTTTTTACACAAAACTTAATACAGTTTCTTTGATCAATTTTTTCGAATAGTAAAAAATCGAAGAACACACCAAAACACCACTAACCTTTTTATCTGTCAAAAACAAACTGACAATCCAAAATGGCTGATATTGCCAACATATATAACAGACATGTGTACCAACATAACAGAAAAAAAAATGCGAAAATCGAACATACGTAACTCACAAAATTTGAAAATAACGGTTATTTTTTGATCAGACCTCGTAAATGTATAAAAACCAGCAAGTTTCTTTCGGAATGCGAACAAACATATCGTGGCATAACCGCCAAAAAAGCTTAAGCGACATAATTTTCGAGCTATATTTTTTTTTAAGAAAATCGATTTCCATCAAAAAACGAAGTTTTAAAAATATGCCGCTTAAGCTGTTTTGGGGGCCAAGGCTCGACATACATACATACATGCTTGTACATAAATACGTACCATAAATTTGTGCTGCCTTAAAACAACTTCTCACCTAAATTTAAGCAAATCAGTTCATATTTATATCTAGTCTCTATAAAATAAATCCTTAACCTTGCACCCAAGTTAATACATTTATTTTTATATTTGGATGCAATTTTATACCTGCATAACTATATTGCGAAGTTTGAACAAAGTCGTCCGCCCATTTATAGGTCGATCAATTTATCTATGTACGTGCTTGCGAAAATATGATTCGTTAGTAAGTTGGATTTCAGAAAAGTGGGTTGGTGGCCTTCCTTTCTTAGATTTGTGATAGTGCTGCTATCTTTGTGTCCAATTCCACTATGCAGTCATGCTTCAGAAAATATTTATAAAATTTACAGTCATTCCACTTTAAATACATAAAGTAAAATTAGAAAACAATTCTTTCACTTGGTAAATATAAGAGATATGGAATATGTTAGGAATTCAGAAGGAGATAACCCAAGAAAGTATATTGAAGAAACTATGTTTCTAACCTGACTAAGTTCTTATTTTTCTTTACTGAATGATTTTCCCCTGTTAAGAGTGCACAACATGCTAAAAAAGCATAAGTGCAATCTAAAACAAATTGGGTTAATAGTAATTGCCGCTCTTTTCAACCTAACTTAAAATAACCACGCATGTATTTGTAGATGACGTGCTACTATATCGCCATACCCATAATAATAATCATTTACATGATGAACTTGAAATTATTGACTAACAAGCCGACTTTAATCTATCACCGAAACGCCAAGACTTCTAATGTCAATGTTAAATTATTATAATGCTTTCTTACTTCATTAAAATTTTAGAGTATCGCAAGAGCACTCACTGTAAGTAAAATGTGTTAATTTTCTTGTCTTTTATTTTCAGAAGCTGTGGAGACTTCTTATAGCCAGCAGCCCATGGAAATTTCTCCAATACTCTACAGTTTAGATGATCTACCTGAAGCAGAGAAACAAGATTCAGTGCAACCTACAGCAACTCCTCCAGCATATTTGCTCAATGGCAAGTACATACATAAACATATAGCTCATTTACTTAAACAAAGTCATAATTAAAAAAACCAGTTTGCCAGAAATTATGTTTGAAGTTTTCAATTTACATACAACTTGATGGAAAAAGAAATTGTTATTTTTATCTCAAGATTTGTGTAAACAAGATATTTGTATGAAATTTTTACGCAATGTTAAAAACAATGTGAGGATTAGTTCTGCATTACTAACTCAAAAATTCCATTTTTTGAGTTATGACGTTGTTTGAGTAAATGAGCGATAAGTATGTATTTGCATATATATTTTAAGTGCATAATAATACATGTACACATATGTATATATCTATATACATATAGGTATATATCTTATTGACAACTTATTATCTTTTAATTCTCAACAGTTGTAAGCAACGCCTCAGAGGTAAAACAGTCAACATCTAATTCCGCAACCGAATCCAAGCACAACGTTACAAAACTACATTGTGGTAATAACATATGCCTTTTATTTAATTTTCATATAAATACTTAGGATGCTTAAACTTTCATATTTCATGTTCCAACAGAAGAACAGAATTCTGGTGAAGTCGACTCTGCTAATGAACCCCCGACAGCTGCCTTAGTTGAAGGAACCCCTAGCAAAAACGACACCGAACAATATCTCGGCAATAGTAAGTACATCTTACATAGATATAAATGTATTTGCATATATGTATGTATATATGTTATATGTACAGGTATAAAAACACAGAAATATATATTATGTGTTAATTTTCAGAAGGAGAATACGACAGTAACAAACAAAATATTCTACCGAATTATGATCCAGCAGTCACACTCCCTAATGAAGATCAATCCCAAATTGATTTGAGCAATCGTAAGTATCTATATTCACATTTTTAATGCCTGTAAGATATTGGGTCCAATTAAGAGTGCGGTATTGCGACTTCGGCTACGACGATATTGCACTGAACTAAAGTGCAACATTTGTTCTTTAATTTAGTACAAAATCCTCTAAGTCACAGTCGAAATACGACAGTGATAATTAGGCCCATTATACGCACACATATACATATATTCTATGTGTTCATTTTGCCAATTGTCTCTTCAACAGCTGCATATACTCCTGCCAACAGCGTTTTATCAGAGACATCCCCTGTAGCTGCTCCAGAAAATGACCACATTAATAAACAGGATACATCGCAATACCCAAACAGCAGTAAGTACATACTTACATTTCTATATATTAGTATGTATATATAAATATACATTTCGCCAATTTCTTTTCAACAGCTGGACCAACTGATGTCAACTTATCAACAGACAACAGCGTTTTATCAGAGCCATCCCCTGTAGCTGCTCCAGAAAATGACAACATTAATAAACAGGATACACCGCAATACCCAAACAGCAGTAAGTACATACTTACATTTCTATATATTAGTATGTATATATAAATATACATTTCGCCAATTTCTTTTCAACAGCTGGACCAACTGATGTCAACTTATCAACAGACAACAGCGTTTTATCAGAGCCATCCCCTGTAGCTGCTCCAGAAAATGACAACATTAATAAACAGGATACACCGCAATACCCAAACAGCAGTAAGTACATACTTACATTTCTATATATTAGTATGTATATATAAATATACATTTCGCCAATTTCTTTTTCAACAGCTGGACCAACTGATGTCAACTTATCAACTGACAACAGCGTTTTATCAGAGCCATCCCCTGTAGCTGCTCCAGAAAATGACCACATTAATAAACAGGATACACCGCAATACCCAGGCAATGGTAAGTCCATACGCTGCAGAAAGTGTCAATAGTGAAATAGTACAAGCTTTTTACAGGGTATCTAATGTATCTTTTTTTGTGTCTACATTCTCAGATTCTGCTACAACTACTGATGGTGACGCCTTAACGGAAAAAGACTCAACACCAGCACTCCAATCCGGCGGCCCTATTCTAAGCGAAATTTGTCCTGAAGACGGTAATAACATATAAATATATTTTATGAATTTCAGATTTCATGCTCTATTTTTAAACAGAAGAAACTACTTCCGATGAAATCGTTCCTTCTACTGAACCTGCGACGGTTTCTTCAGAAAACGAAACTCCTGGTAAGTACATACATAAGTTATGAAATTGGTCTTAGTCACATATTTCTTGTGTAGAGATATTTAGTAGATTACATTTGAACAAATTAAAAACATTTTTATATATTATGCAACATTTTAGTTTAAAGTTGTGCTAGTCTCGATAAATATAAATTTATTTAATATTGTTTAACGTCAACGTCATCGTGCACAAGCAGGATGTTAAATTATTATAATACTTTCTTACTTCATTAAAATTTTAGAGTAGACCATATCAAATAAAACGTATTTGCAAGCGATGTTTATATTATATGATGTTATTATCGCAAGAGCACTCACTGTAAGTAAAATGTGTTAATTTTCTTGTCTTTTATTTTCAGAAGCTGTTGAGACTTCTTATAGCCAGGAGCCCATGGAAATTTCTCCAATACTCTACAGTTTAGATGATCTACCTGAAGGAGAGAAACAAGATTCAGTGCAACCTACAGCAACTGCTCCAGAATATTTGCTCAATGGCAAGTACATACATAAACATATAACTCATTTACTTAAACAAAGTCATAATTAAAAAAACCAGTTTGCCAGAAATTATGTTTGAAGTTTTCAATTTATATACAACTTGATGGAAAAAGAAGTTGTTATTTTTATCTCAAGATTTGTGTAAACAAGATATTTGTATGAAATTTTTACGCAATGTTAAAAACAATGTGAGGATTAGTTCTGCATTACTAACTCAAAAAAAAAGAGAGGAATACAAAAAGCATATATTTCCATTTCAACACTCGCACACATGTTCAGGAATTGCTGCAACAAAAATTTTAAGTCTGGACCGGAACTAATTAAATTCATTTGGCTTATGTCAAAGCAAATGCATGCAATTTATTAGTTTAGAAAAAAATTTGATTTGTTTTCTGCAGTAACATCATCAGCCACATTAATTTTTGTGAACAGAGATTTTTGATATGTAGTCGTTTTAAAGGAGTTCTGTACCACCCTACAGTATAATTTCATGAGAAACCCATTTTTTTACTTTAAAAATCGATATTTTATAAAATAATTTTTTTTTGTTAAATATAATAGTTTATAATTTATATGTCTGAACGTATTATTTTTAAATTAAAATTAAATTAATTTTTTTTTGTCAGCAGAAGGAAAGTTAAATGAGCAATTCGGTTTTACTAATAAGCCCCCGATTGAAAGTCACGACGGCCAAGATCTAAGTAACAGTAAGTACACTCTTACATACATAGCATATATATTTTTATGTTCTTATTCTCAATTTTCAAAAGCTGCTACAAGTGCTAATGACGGCGACTTAGTGGAAAAGAAACCAACAGCATCTACTTCAGCACCTGAAGCCGAAGGCGCAGGTCCAAAACAAAATTGTGAAGAGAATGGTAATATCATATGGCTTTCAAATATTTTTTTTAATATTCACATACATACATCCATGCACATGTATATGTATATATAGATGTATGTATGAGTATATGTATGCATGCACACTTTGGACGTTTGATATTCTATGTTTAATTTTCAAACAGAAGGAAAGTCTTCTGATATATAAAAGTGTATATATGTATGCATATATTTCAGGTTTTAAATGCATACACCTGCATACATTTATACATACATACATGCATCCAAAGAAACATACATACATACATACATATCTTTTGTGTGTACATTCTCAAAATTTCTCTTTCAACAGCTGAATCAACTTCTCCAAATGCCAACCCATTAGACCAAACCACGATAGTTGTTCCAGAAAGCGAATACCATGATAATAGTAAGTATATCCTTACATGTAAATATACATATGCCCATATATGTATATATGGATATTTTATGAGTAAAATTTTATATTTAAATTTTCAGAATCTGATGGACCTAATCATGAAAACGGCTGGACCACAAAAACTTCAAGCCAAACTCCTCATGGCGATGGCGATGACATTAGTGAGAAATCCTCCACAGCTGCTCCCGGAAACACACACACAAATGCAGATCATCCCGGATACGGTCTTGGCAATTGTAAGTACTATTTACATACATACACACACGCACTTATTATGCCTTTTGGGTTTTATATGGCTACACCTGCATACATACTTACATCCATACATACATTTATATACATACATTTTGTGTGTACATTTTAACAATTTCTCTTTCAACAGCTGAGTCAAAAACTCCCAATGCCATTCCATTAGATCAAACCTCGACAGTTGTGCCAGAAAGCGAATACCACGATAGCAGTAAGTACACAATTACATATACACAAATATACATATACCCATATATGTATACATGCATTTCTTATGAGTAAAATTTTATATTTGAATTTCAGAATCTGATGGACCTACTTATGAAACTTCAAGCCAAGCTCCTCATGTCTATGGTGATGACATAAGTGAGAAATCCTCCACAATTGCTCCCGGAACCTCAAACGTAAATGCAGACCATTCCGCAAACGGTATTGACAATTGTAAGTACTATATACATTCATACATACGCACTTATTTTGCCCTTTAGGTTTTATATGCACACACCTACACACACATACATATATTTCAGAATTTACAAATCTTTTTTTTTCCTAACAGCTGCATCAACTTCTCCCTATGACATCTCCTTTGACCAGACATTGTCAGCAATTGCAGATGATAAAGGTAACTACATATTTATATAGCTTTTTGATATTATCCTTTCCCTTCCATATTTATAATATACATATGAAAGTTTGTATGTTTAGATGGGGTTGAAGGGACTTAAATTAACTTTGGTACACGGATAATGATACTTTTTATCAAGACAATATTACAGTTTAACCCATAATGGGCCGGTATTTTTGCTTAAAACTCAAATAAGTATCATATTTTTTAGAATTTTTTTTAACATGATTTAGTCCATTACTGGCCAATAATTTCACTTATATTACAAATGTAAAAGTTTATATCTTTGTTTCACTATAACGCAAAAACGGCTAAGTTGAATTTGAATGAAATTTGGAATAAAATATTAGATACTTTTAAGGGGTAAAACGGGTAAAAATTTGCACCATATTGTTATATATTATATGCACATGCATATCTTATGAGTAAATTTTTATGTTTTTATTCTCAGAAACTGTTACAACTGCTGATGTCGGCAGCTTTAAGGCAGAAACCTCAAAAACTACTGCTGAACCCGTATCCGATGACAAAGAAGCAAGCCGTTCTCTTCATGCCGATGGTAATAACATACATATACTATTTAAATATTTTTCATGGACTTACACATTCATTGGACTTACACTTCATTTTCATTTTCAGTGGTCAATCCAGTAGTTGGTGAACGATGTTACGTTCTCATGAAGCATATTAAACACATTTCTGATTGTTCAAAGTATCTTGTATGCAAAGCTGGAGTATATGAGGAGCAGACATGCACTGATGGCTTATTCTTCAATGTAAATAATCAACAGTGCGATTGGAAATATAATGTAAAATGTTAAAACAAGGATTAACTTTTTAATGTTTTTAATCTAGTTGCTATCTTTGTTTGTCAGTTTGCTTTTAAGTTGCTTACTGTTTAACAAGAGTTCTTGTATCCTTGTTAAAATAAATATTATGTATATTTTAAAGATTTTGTACAACAGTTACCTAACTGAAATAAATTTTTTTGTCAAATTTAGCATCTAGAAAAATGTTGGGTTTTATTTTAAATGTTTATGGGCGATTGATTGCAACTACATTACATTACATTAATTAATCATTATTTAACATTCATAAAAAGTACGCATTTTAAAATATTGGCAACAATATTTACTTGTGAAAAAATTAATCATTAATTAATGAAGACATTAAAACATTTTTCATTCAATAAATTTGTATGTTTGGAAACTTCATAGCAAAATTTAACTATGTACATATATCCATATAAACAATTTTTATTCGCAATTTAAAAAAATCTTAGCAACTTCCATTCGGATATAATTTCTTCTCTTTTACCATCTGTTAAATTTTGAAGGTCAAATAAGTCAAATTTCTTTGTTAATTTCCGAAGAACTTTAGTTTTATTTCATATTTTTTCATTTCACATTTTGCTTATTGCGTTTACAAGAAAGCTTTTTGAAATAACTTGTACGATTGGCAAGTTGTTTTTTCTTCTCAAGCACGCAGAAACCTTATCCATCTTTGTTTCTTAGTCAAGGAAGCTCATCCAACCATGTGGTAGTTTGTCAATATAGTTATTTATTAATTTTGCTGTTGAGAAAAAAGTAACAAAAATGGAAAAAAGTACTTAAATATACAATGGAAAAAAATAGCTATAGGGTCCGCCAGATAACTTTGAAAACAGGGCGCAAAACATCGAGTGTAGCTTCGGTTGTATGGCACGTAGCGCCGTCCTGTTGAAACCAAATGTTGCCAATATCCTCCTCTTAAATTTTTGTGCACAAAAATTCGTTCAACATGGCCCGATAACGATCGAGATTGACTGTAACGGCCACTCCTTGCTCATTTTCGAATTATGTCTCTGGACCAAAATCCGCACCAAACAGTGACTCGTTTTGGGTGCGTCGGCTTTTCAATGTATGCGTGCGTATTTTCTGTGCCCCAAATGCGACAATTTTGCTTGTCCGCATACCCGCCAAGATCAAAATGAGCTTCACCTGAAAAGATGATTTTTTTTTGGCAAAATCGGCATCTTCTGTAAGTCGTAATGTCGCGATGTTTCACAGCGTTGTTCAAGCGTATACACAACAATATTCGTTCAGCGGCAGGGTAAAACTAATTATCTGTCAAATCAGACATGAGCTAAGTATTACCATTCACGAAATAAGCACTAGTTGAAAAAAAACGTTACATAGCGAACCCTATAATTCTGTTTAAAAGTAACGAAAACGGCAATGCTGATTATGATGTACTTTTCGTTTATATTTAGCTTGCTGAAGATTTTACTTTTTCATTACTTCTGCTGCAACCTAAATATTCTTTTATAGCTACTTGAATGTTACTAACATGCTACTTCAATGTTATGCTAAAACTATTTACCTCAATGTTATTGAATTACTAGCTAAATGTTATTCTAGTGCTATTTCAAAAACTATGTCATCTGCTCCTTCTATGACTACCAAACTAGGTAGCAGTAAGAATTTTAAAAATAAAACTACTTTTACTGCTACAAAAATTTTAAAGTAGCGGGAGCAGTAAAACATTATTTACTGCGCCGCTCCAATTATTTTCTTTTTTCGCTACTACTACAACTACTGCGACCAAAATGTGCCGGTAACAGTAGGCATAGTAAATGAACGGCTACAAGTTTATAATTTTTTTTTTTTGGTAGACTATTTCGTAATTTTTCGTTGCTACAGCTAATTGGAGTTCAGATTTTTAAACACTTCAAATACGATATATACATAAATGTTTTTTATTAATTACGTTTGTTATTAATAATTGTGTTTCTTGTGTAATAAATTGTGTTTTTTTTAAATATTAATATTACAATAATAATACAAATCTATAAGTGTCGTTTTTTGCTAAATTTTTTTACATTATTCCAATAAACTTTTTCTTCTTCTTTGTTTGCTCGAATATTCGAACAAAAGTGCAAAAAACAAAAATCCTGCAATTTTATTCGAAAAGATATAAAACACGAATAACTGAACACAAAAAGATATACTACATACACATACATATATATACAAGGGTAGTGGAGTGGCAGCAAAGCATACTTTAGGGATTTAGAGTAAACACATTCACCACAGCAAGCTACCGACTTCAATATGTTAAACAAATATAATACATTCATATAAACGAGAATGATTGTTATGCCAACATAAAACAAAAAATAGAATGAATGCTAACTTAAAATTATTTCATATTATTAAAGAACTAATTTGATTAATTTTTATACTTTTAAGTGATATAGGTACATTAAAAAAAACGGAATTTTATTTTTATAAATATGAAATATTTGAAAGTGGCACCACTGAAATATGTATATTCCTACTTAAATATAAGATTTTTTTTTTAAAGAGAAATATCACTCAGGAAATAAATGCCTACTACTATTACTAGGTTTTACCTTCTTTAGGAAAGAGATAGTGGCAGAGAAGACAGGTGGTGAAAGAAGAGATAGAGGAAAGCTTAATTCTTTTACAATTCTGCTTGCTTGCACGTGTGTAATAATAATGAGTTGCAGCGCCTCTGGTGTCAACGAGGCGTATTAAATTTTCAAAGCTATGCTTAGTAGCCATTTTATTTTATTGGTTATTTTACTTCACCGATGATTATGCTACACAATGCCGACGAATGAGGGCGCTGTGATGTTCTGCAGAAGTCGGTATAGTTCAGTGACCAGTGACTATGCCTTCATCACTTGAACTTTCCTATAACAACTGATACCAAGGGACACTAATGCACATGAGTAAATATGCGTGGTGTTGTTATTTAATGACTGTCGGAAACAGGGCTCGAAAACAGGACGTTCAGTTTTGTAGTCAACGTGCTAACTACTTCAGCCAACGCCACCCCCATGCAGGCTAGCAAATGCACGAGTGCAAGTGCCGCAAGCAATAATTGCTGTCATGTAATTCGCTACTAAATTATTTTGAAAACGGTAGGAGCTGATATTGAAATATATATATGTACTCGTATATGGTGTCACTTTGAAATGTTCCACATTTATAAAAATAGTTCAAAATGTACTTGTATCACGTACAAATTATAAATACGAATTAAATTTATTTCTTTTTATGCATTTTGAGACGTTATTTCTGTTAAATAATATCCAATAATCTAAAGCTATCATTAATTTCACATTTTATTGCCAACAAAAATAGAAATTCATATAATTTGGCGACAGCTACAATCGTGCAGACATGTTGTTGTGAAAATCATGATTCTCATTTACACACATGTATTATATTTTTGACAGGTTGTAGTCGGTAATATGCTGTCGTGAGTGTCTGTAATGCATCACGTTGCGTTCTGCAATATTTAAATCAATTGTAGCGCTACATAAATATCACAGTGATGTTAACTTTTTATTTTGAACTACTGTGCGGCTTTAAAAAAAAATACATTATTGAGGACAAACTTACTGCATGTTAATACTATTTACGTAAAATTTAAGAAGAACTTCTTAAATATTTTTTTTCGACTAATGATTTTTAGAATCCCCATCAAAGCATGTCACTGAAATCGATCGAATACTTATATCGAAAACAACAACAAATTTTCTAATCCTATTGTTGTTTGCAATACAATTTGTCGATCGAACGATTTCTGGTGACATCGTGGGACAGGCTGGAAGTCTTATCGTATTGCATAAATGCAATAATGCAACAAGCGTTAATGTTACTAGTTATGGTAATGGTAGCGAAAAAATGCAACTACATTTTCTAGTTGTACTCTTTCCATCTGCTTCGAATACTGAACTTTACTTTAAAATAAGCCATGGCTACGTGATGCTAAAATACCTCTGTCTGGTTTTAACTGGCAAGCCCATGTAACCAAATATTCAACAGCTTATTTGAGCTCTCTCTTTGAATTTGGTATTTGGTGTGTAGAATGTTAGAATGTATTTTGTTG
Organism: Nowickia ferox; assembly: GCA_936439885.1. Lineage (NCBI taxonomy): Eukaryota > Metazoa > Arthropoda > Insecta > Diptera > Tachinidae > Nowickia > Nowickia ferox. The sequence goes on along the minus strand of OW387026.1, from coordinate 98,343,930 downwards.
GTTCGGACCTGCTCCTTTCCAATGATAGACTTTCGATGAAAGAACATAATTTTAATTTTGTGGTTTATTCACTTAATGTTTTTCTTTTCAAACAATATTCATTTTGCAACGATGTAGTGTACCTTAACAAAACTTAATTAAAACACACTCCTCATCATACAAGTTAGTGTGATTTTGATAACGAGACTTATGTGTGTGTATGTGTGTCGCATTAGCTGTTTTTTTTAACAGAGCACTAATTAATACACACATACTTTTTTTTCATAATTTAATAAATATTTTTTTTGCATATGTAAAGTTTTAAATTTAATTAAAGTTTGTGAGCACATAACTAATGTTATTAACAGTATGCTGATGTATAACATTAACATACAAGCACACACTCACCACTCACAAACATTTCTGTACATACATGTGCTCACAACATACACTTGTGTGTAGTACTCCGTACACTTGTTGTTTGTTACTTATACGTTAGTTCGGGTATTATAATTACTTTATTATTATTATTATTTCGAGGGTTTCTCTAGTTATATTAAAAGTTTTAATTCATTTATATGTTATGAGCTTTTCATAATTATTCATTGCACTTAAGTCTTACGGGATTACATGAATGTATTTGTTTGTAAATATGACGGTTTTAATTTATCAACATCATGATAATTTTTTTTTAATTTTAGTCAGCTAAACCAGATTTTGCCTGCATTGACTTACTATTTGTTTGTGGCTTGTCTCAATTTTGAATGTCAAAAAATCCAATTTTCGAGTAAATGATGAAGAACTAATCCTCATACCGTTCTTCATATTGTGTACACATTTCATACAAATATCTTGTTGTGTCAACACTTGAGAGAAAAACATTAATTTTCTTTTTCCATTAAGTTGTATGTAAATTGAAAACTTCAAACTTTTTTTCTGGCAAAATGGTTTTTTATGAGTTATGACGTTGTTTGAGTAAATGAGCGATATATTAATATTCAAAGAAGAACTTAAGTTAAAGCAAGCAATATGAAGTGGAAAAAAATCCGATCCCAAGTACAGATCAATTGAATATTTAGAAATTTGATTTAGATGACAAAAAATTGTAGATATAACGACCACATAGTACATCACAGAGTCATTAAGCTGTTTCCATTAGATATTGCCCAAGCTTGACCTAAACATATTTTTCAGAAATTGTCAATCACATTCGGACTTTATCAATAACAAATACACAACAAAAATTGCATTACTTTATTAAATACATGTATTACATACTATATGTTTTTTTTAAATTATCGCGACTTTAAGCCTACGACTAACATTTCATAAATATTATATTATATTTTATTTTAAATTCTTTATAACAACAAACTTATGTCCATTTTTTCAGTTGGTAATCAAATTGTAATTATTTTTAAGTTCTAATTAAATACGAAATTGTGTTTTTAAGTGCATAATTAAATAATAAATAAATGGCCAACCTTGTGTAATTAGTTAAGTGTTATTTAAGTTTTATAATCGCACCATATGTTTTTATTCGTGTATGTGTTTATTGAAAACATACACATGAACATCATGTGGTCGTATTAAAAAGAATTTCCTTTAATTTCCATAAATATATAACATATACAATTCATAGTTTTATATCATGGAATAAATAAATAGAAAAATGCATTCTGATGCTCCTTTGGTTTCATAAAATGTGTTTTTATGCAATTTTAATTTTCTGCATTTTGATAACCTAACTTTCTTATTTATGTTAAACAGCTGTTGTTTGAAAAGCTTTTCCTAATACTGAGAAATTCTGCAGTGCTACCGTACTTTCAATGTAATTTAATAAGAACTTTAATTAACCACTGAAGAAATGAAATCGTATTTAATTAGAACTTCATTTTAAATAAAAATTAGCTAATTACGTACTTAATTATTAAGTTAAAAATTAAGAGTTAATGGATAATATAGTTGTGGAAAACTTATTGCATCCTGGAGTGCTTTGAGACTTGCCGGCGGCCATTGTGGGTATTTTATACGAAACTAAATAAATATAATAATATTGTGAAAAGATTTTAATATTCGCGGCATTCGCGATAAGTCACACTCACTGCGGCTACATACAAAAACCAAATTACTAAAGGTTAACAATTCTGTGGTCATAAGTAAAAAGTTCTTAAGCCATATTTTTCTGGTTTGCGGGAGAGCATTTTTAAGATTTCAAGTCGTTTTTCAGAAATTCATTTCTTTTACAAATAAATTGGAATATTATGTGTCATCATCATTCTACACACTATAACTAATACATTTAAATTTTAATATATCAAAGTGTACGCTGAATTAAGCTTTTATTCCATATGAGATTAGAGGTCGAAAAAATATAAGCAGCAAAGTTATGGCGCTCTAACTTTCTGAAAAATCGCAGAAGATAGTGGAGATTTTTTCCAGAGGTACTTTTAAATATAAAGATTGCAGGGTTGACATTGACTCAAAATTAGCTTTTTGCGACTTAAGCACTTTTGCCTTTTTGCCACAGAATGATTAATAACATGAATTACATACATCTAGATACATAAATATACATACATATATAAACATACTCGTATATATGTACTTAGCTTACAAATAAAAGTCTCAATTAAAATGATTATTAAGATACAAATGAATAAGTAAATTGTATAATATACATACATATCGTTACCTTATTTAGGTTTAAAGAGTGCACTAAACGACTCCAAGAGTTGCTTGCATTTGAAAAAACTGCATCTCTTAAGAATTATCTGGAAGGTCTTGATGTCACACCAGCATCTAATTACTCTTTGTGGCGCGCTGCTAGAAAGCTTAAAACACCCGTCGAGTTTAAACCACCTCTGCGCACATCTACCGGAGATTGGGCAAGAAGCGACTGTGAAAAAGGTAAATTATTTGCTGAGCATTTAAAATCCGTATTTACCCCAAACTCATGTACTGGTGCTGTTGATTTGCCGAGTGTAGTTGCGCTACCCCATCGACCCATAAAATTTAAGACGCGTGATGTACAAAAACTAATTGCTGAGCTCAACCCGAAAAAAGCTCCGGGTATTGATGAAATTAGTAACCAGATGCTGATGAAGTTGCCTCGTATTGCAATTAGAATCCTGTTATTCATTTTTAATGCCATTTTACGTCTGGAATATTATCCAAACAGCTGGAAGCTTGCCAAGGTTAAAATGATTCCAAAGCCGGGCAAAGATCTTACCAAGGCCGAGTCATATAGGCCAATAAGTTTACTGTCAACAATCTCAAAGCTCTTTGAAAAGTTACTCATGATAAAATTGTCCCCAATTCTAACTGATAATGAGTGCATACCGGACCATCAATTTGGTTTTAGAAGTCAGCATAGCACCATTGAACAAACTCATAGATTGGTTCAATTTATACGAAAAACTTTTGAAGAAAAGAAGTATTGCTCTGCGCTGTTTATTGACGTTTCTCAGGCATTTGATAAAGTGTGGCATGAAGGCCTAATTTTAAAATTAAAGACTTACTTACCGATAAACATTCTAAATCTTTTGGAAAGTTACATTATTGCAAGGAAATTCACTGTTGTAGAAGGAGACTTTATGAGTATGCCTGAAACAATCTCATCCGGTGTGCCACAGGGGAGTATACTGGGGCCAGTTTTGTATTTGATTTATACTTGTGATATGCCTTTGAGCAGTAATATTCACACATCTACATTTGCCGATGATACAGCCTGCCTTAGTATGCACGAAAACCCTCACGAGGCTTCCCGATATCTTCAGCAACATATTACCCAGCTAGAACTATGGTTAAACAGGTGGAGAATAAAGGTAAACGAACAGAAGTGTGCTCAGGTAACATTTACCCTACGAAAAGAAACTTGTTCCCCCATTACAATCAATAATCAAATTGTTCCTCAAAATTTACAAGTGAAATACCTTGGTATACACCTTGATCGAAGGCTTACATGGAAACACCACATTGACTCTAAGCTAACGCAAATGAAACTTAAACTAACTCAGATACATTGGCTGATTGGTAGAAATTCAACCCTCAGTCTAGATTGTAAACTTTTGATATACAAGTCGCTTTTAAAACCTATATGGTGCTACGGAATTCAGCTATGGGGTACTGCTTCAGCTTCAAATATAGAAAAAATTCAACGAAGGCAAAACAAAATTTTACGGATAATAACATCGGCTCCTTGGTACATAAGAAATTCAAATTTACATCGTGATTTGAATATGCCACAAGTAACTGAAGAAATTGCAAAATACGCAGGCAAATATCTTACAAAACTCGAGTCTCATCCTAATCCGCTTGCTCGTAATATCTTGAATTTTACTGGTCACATCCGCTTAAAAAAGAGGGACACAAGGGCTCTAATACTCAACACTCCAGAAGAAACTGCTTGAAAATACTTTTGTTTTTGCTTATCACTACTTAGGTATTATTAATAACTATCACTAAGTTTATGTCCGACACTGGTCGGGCCTAATTAATTATATTTAGATTTAAGATTTGAATAATTATTGTTAGTTCATATTGAAGATACAATAAATAAATATATGTACTAAAAAAAAAAAAAAAAAAAAAAAAAAAAAAAAAAAAACCTTATTGTACAATTGCCCTAACTCATTATTTTTTTGATATCGAGTTTTTTGTATATACATGCATGACGTTTGTATACGCGCCCATGCGTATGAAGAAGCAAGCATCACAAATTCTTCCGTCACGAACTATTTTCTTCTTTACTCCTAAACCTGCAATAACTGAAACTGTTTTAGAAGACTTCACTGCAGTAAAGCATTTGAAAAATTCTTCATGTCTTAAAAGCTCTTGTAAGTGGTCTTTTGCAGGGGTCTACTTTCTATATTAAGGTAACGATATATATGTATGTGAATATAAAGTAATATATAAATACAAAAGCATTAAATTTAATATTAAGACACAAAATTGATTGCAGTTTCGTAATTAACGATATCATAATGATTGTAGCAATGGGCATCAGAAATTGGCAGAGCTCTACTGTTGGAAGAATTATCGAAGGGAAGGGAAGGTTTCATTATTCAGAACTCCCCCTATATTTTAAGTTTAACCCGCCAGGGATTAAGTGAATATTGGATACCCTAACAAAATCTAAGTTTTTAGAAAAGAAAATTCCATAATTTCTGAATATACAGTCACACTACGATCGATAATTCGTACTCCTCTTATTATAAAACTTCAACAATTTGAAATAAACTGCTGCTCCCTGAAGAAAAACTCTTCAACTTGCCAAATTTCCACACATTTGGTTGCCTCGTTTATTCGTATTTTTTTCTATAGTTTAAAGTATGGGGAGATCCCTCTAAATGGTTAACAATTGCCGTTAATTTTGAATATGAAAGATTTCGTGTTTCTCAAGATTTGTTTGTTTTTCTAGCTTCAAGGAATGAGGGTGACGTAAAAATGCCAGAGAAAAACACGCAGAAAATAGCAAAATTTACATAATGGAGCAAAGAATACTGAAGTTGTTGAAATCGATTTTTATTAAGCCGAAATCTTTTAATTTCGAAAACTATTCAAATTCGTCAAAATTAGTTAGTCCCTTCGATTACGCATTATCGGGATTCTACTGTATATATTTAGTTGCTAAATGACAGCAAACTTTTTTAATTTTAAGGCTAAAAGGAACCCTATTTTTTCGCTGTGATGTCCTTCCGTCTACCTGTGACAGGCTGTTTTCTCGAGTACCGCAAGAGACGCGGACCTGAAATTTTTACAGAATTTGTAAAACTTTGGCCGCTACAACAACACTTATATGATAGTTAAAAATTAAAGGCTGTTCTAAGGCGATCAACGAAAAATATTGAAATCCTAATGCAATATACCGACAAGTATTTGTAAACACTTGACATGTCAAAGTTAGTGCATTTTTATGAAGACTACATTGCAATTAACATTGAAATTAAAAAAAAAAATCAAAATTAAAGGGCATTCTATCAGTGAATATAGTTTTGACAAACTGTTGAAATTTTCAAAAACGCTTAAAGTAAAAAATCCCAAAATTAAAAAAAACCGAAATAAAAAATCGCCAAAAAGAAAAAAGCGTTTACATTAAAAATATTACCAAACATAAAGTAAATCGCTAAAATGAAAAAATCACCAAAAAACTAAAAAAAATTGCTAAAATGAAAAAAAGCGCCAAATATAAAAACATTGCTTAAACTAAAAATATGTACTACTGTACTGGTATAGATTTGCAATTTTTGTTGCAGCAACTTTTTACTTTTTAGTGCAAAAGAGCGGGAGAGGAATACAAAATGTGTATTTCAACACTCTCCCACATATTCCAGAATTGCTGTAACAAAAATTGCAAGTCTGGACCGGGACATTGAAAATAAAAAAATAAAACAAACAAAATCGCCTAAAACCGAAAACAATCGCAAAAACGAAAAAAAAAGAAATTGCAAAAAAAATTAATTTTAAGAAATCCCCAAAAACTAAAAATTAAAAGATCTCCAAAAACTGAAAAAATCGCCAGAAAGAAACAAACGCGCAAACTAAAAAGTTCGTGTATTCATCTAGTATTACATACATATATGTATGTATGTATAGTGTCATACGGTACCCTTCGAGTGCGAGTAAAAGTCGCACTTTACTGAAATTTTTACTTTTTAATAAATTATTCCATTTTTAATACTGAGGTTGTAGTTAAGAATAACATAAGGTCCCCTCTTATCTTCAGACTTGTTGTTGTTTCAGTATACTGAGCTTACAACGCACATTTTCTATAACTTGGTACAGCAATCTGAGCTTCGTGTTACAAAGTTGCCAATAAAGCAAATTTTTATATAGACTTACATAAGCTAAATTTTTTGTTAAGGTAATGTTATTTTAAATTAACAAGAAAGTATACAATTCATATTGGATTTTGTTAGTTTTTTTTTATAATTAAGCTTAGCAAATTTTTATATAATTATTTATGTATAAATTAAAATTGTTTTTGTTAACAAATTGAGGCCGGTTACTTTTTTTTAAGGCATAACATATATTTTTAATAATTTTATTCTTTTTATTTTATTTTGTGAGATAAAATCAGTGCAAGTAATACATATAACTATATACGCGGCAATATGAAGTAATCGCTTAAGTCCACTCAAGAAACTCTCTACCACTCAGAGATTAAAAGGCTCTAACACATGATCGTTTTATCATTGCAATCACTGCAACTTTCAACTGGAACATAAAACAACATACTAAAGCTCAATTTGCTTAAGTCGACTTAAGCGATTATTCACTATTGCCACAGATATATCCCTCCTTCTTTTAATATTGTTTTAATTATTTATAAGTAAAAGGGGATTTTGAATAAAATACAATTTTTGGTTTTCTTATAGAAAATAAATTCAGTACATGCAAGTAAATATTTTTGTTTTATAACTCTTTTGTGAGCTTTTGGCAAATATTTTTTCCTTTCTATGTGGTATACAGTATTATTAGACTTATAGAAAAATACACAGGTGCATTAAAAAGTAATCTAATACATTAAATACATTATATTTGTCGTCTAAGGATTTGTATAATACACTATGAATATTGCTATGGGTAAGAGAACTGTTAATATATTTTAGTTTCTCCTTACACACACACATCACAATACATTATTTTCTTTTTAACATTTAAGAATAGTTGTTTTATTTAGCAAAATTATATCTCACGGAATTGTGAAGCAAACATTTTGTCTCTCAATATGTGGTTTTTTCGCAAAAGATGTTCATAGAAAATATTAAACTTAAAATTGTTTTTAAACAAAATAACTTGGGACAATTTGGCTTCAATTATTATTTTATTCTTTTTAAATATGTTTGAAATAGGATTAGACTTGACAGTTTGGTTTTGTCATGAAATATTTAGATGTCTGTGCTTATTTGCTGTGACCATTTGAATGGGAAGAGTTTTAGAAACTACATATGTATACGCTTTCAAATGAATGAATTGCTGCAAGAATAAATTCCTATAACAGTGCTTTAGGGAAACACAGTATTGTATGATTTTCGAACAATTATAAATTTTGAAAAAGTGCACTAAAAGTTAAAATACAGGCTATAAAGTAGAGATGGGCGTATCTCGTGAATTGCCAGTAAAGAAAAAATTTAATATTTTGTATCGTCAAATTTGTTGGATAGTATATCACAGAACATACAACATGCATACACATAATACTATGTTCACAATTACGTGTTTAAGAGTTTTAACACGACGATTTTGAGGAGTTTTACCATACCTTGACTTGTTTTGTTAAATATCTCAAATAAGGTGTTTTAGATTTAATTACATCTATAAACACGTAAATGAAGTATGTTCAGTGAGTTTTTGATAACTCTGGCAATTCTGTGTTGTTATTACTTTTCGCATTACAGAAACTGGGCACGCGCTCATCTCTACTATGAAGCCAAATTGATGAAAACATGTATTTCAAACCCAATAATAATAGCAAATAACCAAAAATAATATAATGAGCGTATCACAACTGCTTCACTACTTGTTTTGAATCTATTTCCTTTACAAACGCGTCTTTAAATCACTTATCTCATTGCAGATGATTCTTATAAAGTGAAAGGTTAAAAAAAAAAAAATTAAGTGTAATAAAATTGAAAAGCCTCTAAAAAATACACAAATGTTGAGAGCGCTAAATCAAAATATTTAATTTAACTTGAAAACATCCACACAATGCTCAAACTCAAGCAAATGCCATCAGGGTTTGCTTCTTTTTCCAATGCTTTTCTTGCTTATTTAATCATTCTTGTTCAAGAAATGTAAAACATAATGCAAAACCAAATCATAACAATATTTATATTCTGTAATATTCTCAACTAGTTGTGGGCGATTGCGTCTAACCGTCTTAACGGCTTGAAAAACATCCACTTCACCATGTTGTATTACCTGTTCGATGCAAGCATTGGCAGCACAATAAACGCCCGCGCGACTTCGACCATCGGGAGAGACTATGCAAACAGGTCCATAGTCGGATTTGGCACGCCACATTTCCACCATGTTCATTAGGTACACCAGCGAGTTGGTAGAGGTGGGCACCTTGTGGCCCATGGGCCAGCACGTCAATTGAAAAAGTTGCACTGTGCGCGTGGGAGCCTTTACCCCAGCCATCATTTCGGTTAGAGAAACAATTTTCTTATTAATCTTAAATTCCCATTGCTTGATGTTGGTATAACTTTTGGCAGCTGAGTAGTGCACGGAGAACACGGGGCCATATTTTTCCATTTTCGATTTGATGGGCCAAAATGAGGGATAACTTTGGGAGTTGGCGGGTGGTTGACAAAGCACCACCACAGCAGAACATTCTGTATCGTAAACCAAAGACCAGAATTCACCAAGTGTATGTTTCATCGGCCATTCCGTTACTATATATTCTCGTGGCTTAGTGTAGCCATCCACAAATACCGAGTTGATGTAGTCGGTGAAAGCATTGCCTTGAAAAGACGTCAGGTAAGGACGAAAATTATCTGGTGGCACACAAAGCACATCGCGATTCTTTTCTCTATTATCCGCCCGGTGGCCACCAGCACAATCGCCTATGGTGAAACGTGGCGTCTGTTTACATATCTTATCATATTCCATTTGGTAATCATTCATTTTGGTGAGGGAGTTACGACGAGCTTTTGCCTTCAGGCGATCCGATAATTCTGCCACCGAAAACCAAGTTTTGCCACACACAACATGTTCCTCCAAGGTATCGTAGATAAATTTGTATTGGTCTACATTCTCCACCAGGCCCTTGCGGGACTGTCTCAATTTCTTTAGATAACCAAAAACATTAAAACATTCTTCCTCCTCGGCCAGTTCTAGATTTGCATCGATTGACAGATACACCCCCGACCGACCACCGCCATCACTACAGTGCACCAACATTGGACCTTTAGTGTCGTCGTCTTTTATAATGCTGCCCACGACCAAACGAACTCTTCTACGAAACTCCAAAACGGCATTAGAGAAGGGACACGAGTGTGAGTACCATTCGGTGTAGTGAAATTGCAAAATAAATCTTTCATCGGCCACCTCTTGTGGGTTCCCTTCTTTCACTTTGTATAAACGAAAGGTTCTTATATGAAAATTCGCCAGCTGTTCTTCCTTAACAATGTTTATATTGATGTCACCGTACTTTTCGTGCACTTCTTTATTGGGTGGCCAGTATTGTACACACATAACTTTAGCAAAGTCAAAAGTCTTCGTTAGCATAATTATGGCACTTATATTTTCCTGCCATACCAAACTCCAGAAAGCGTTAACTGTCTCCTCGACCGGTCCCTGGGTTACAATGTAGGCGTTAGGTTTCAATAGGCTGTCGACGTAGGAGGCATTAATGTAGTCGGAATCGGCCACTCCTGGAACTTTTTGCAAGACAACACGATTGTAATCATAAGGAATGCATTTGGGATTTTGGTTTTTGTCATGATTGTTTTTTCTCAAAGCATGGCGGCAGGTGTTTGTTTCCACTTTGGCTGCCGTCTGAAATTCCAATTTATAGAGCACGGGAAACTTCCGTCTCAATTCGCACAGTTTGAGGAAATGTTTTGTGTCGATGGGATTGTTTGGTATGGTCTTTGAGAGGGAATTGTTTTCATCGCGCGCCTCCAATTTGATTTTATCAAACGACAGCAGACCGGAATTCAGCATACTTAATTTAATCGTATTGGGTATAGACAGCAGCGCTCTCTTGCTCTGCTTAGCTTCGACGTCAGCATAGCGAGCAGATGACCTCGACCTGTGTTTTTGCGAACTTGTTGAGACATCTTTCGATGAAGATGCTGAAGATTTGTCTTGAGAGTTGGGCATTTCACAAAATGTTTTGGAAGGCTGTGGTGTTGGTGGTGTTGGTGGTAGTGGTGGAAGTAAAGGTGGACTCTTGGAGGAAGAAAATTTTATTCTATCATAGCGTAGATGTAGGAATTTGGTAAATTTTTTATAGATTTTACGTTTTGTTTGATGCTTGATGGCCAGCTCAATGGATTTTCTGTGCTTGTTCTAGTTAAATTTTTATTTATTTTTTTTTAAATTCATCTAATCATTAAATTTTTTTGCTCACAGACTCAGAGACACACGAATTTTCTTTGTTCTATTTGTCTATCACACACAAAACTTTATTATATATGTATGCATGTTTGTATAGCTGTTGTTTTTCAATGTTTTTTTTTTTATTTATTTCGAATTTTTTTGCATCTTTTCGTTTTAGTATAAATTTTCTTTTTAGGCTGCCAGCACGGGAGATAGAAAAATAACGACTGGCAGTTAATAAGCAATGTTTTTTACTTGACACTCTATTGTTTCATCCACTTTAAGTTTGCACACAAGGGCCAACAAACTACACTGTACTCCCGTACATTTTCATTCATCTCTGGCTCTCACGCAAAAGTATTTTCGTATCTCTCTCTCTCTATTTTTCAATGAAAACGAAACTGCTTCTGCGTTTTCTTCAAACAGTGGCTACTCATTAATGCAAACAGTTTGTAACAAGTGTTTATTTGATTTGATTTCCGTTTTATTTATATGGAATTCTGTTTTATTTATATGGAATTATTTAATTTAATTATAATTTTTAATTGATTCTATTCTCTAAAATTAATGCAAATGGAATTATTTTTCCTCGTTGCATAAGATTTTGTTTAGAAATTATTTTAAAAGTACTTTAAATAATTTTTTTGAATTAGGAAACGTATTTTTTTTATACACATTTTGTTGTTTTTAATGATATTTTTGTAAAAACTTTTTGAAGATTAGATATCCATACTCAAATAAGGATATTCTTTAGTAAACTGTTAATCATATTTTCCTAATGATGTCACTAAATGTTTTTGACCATTTTGCCAATTAAATTTTTAGCGTCTTTTATTATTTTTTCTATTTATTAAATACGAGCTAGCTTTTGCCATTGTAAAATCCACAATGATAATAATTTTCTGAGCTTTTTGTAAATTTTCCTTAACTTATTTTAAAAGTGGAGGAAATGGCATTAGGATTGGTGATACTATGATATCATGCTAACGACGATTCTGACATCATGCTTTAATTTAACTTTTTTTATTCATGCTCTATGGGAGAGTTTTTAATTATACAAAAAAAAAGAATTGCAAAACCTGCACATTTAAATAAAACAGTATAACTTTTTTGGTTTGTTGACCAATTTTACATATGGAAAAGGTTTACTTAATTTGTTTTTTTTTTTTAGTTAGGAGAGGATTGCCAAATGGCGTCCCGAAAAATTGATTACCAAATATTTTTGTCATCCGAAATTCTGCACAGCCACACACTTCCTCAGCACCCAAGAACTGCCAACACTAGACCCACTGGCAATCTTGAGATTCATCAGGAGAGTAGATCTGGATGAGGTGCTGTAGGACCTGGCAAGGGATACAATATATCTACTTTCGTCGCAGTGTCCTGTGTTTCCCGTTTGACTTAATAATTCATTCATTCATTCATGGAAAAGGTTCACTTAATTTTTTTTTTTTCTTAATTCGGAAGGGAGAAGGGTGCCCAATAATTTATTATCAAATATTTTCAGTTGTCCACCAATTTTCAAAATGCTTTTCGCATATAGAAGAGGTCCTCTAAATTTTTCTTTTAAATATCAATGTGCCCACTAAAATATTGATTATCAAATTACTTTGTCGTTTGTGAACAAAATTCCAAACTTTTTTTTGGATACGAAAAATGTCCACTAGTTTATCTTAATTGTGGGTGGCAAGGTGCCCTTCCCAAATAACTTGTGCCCTTCCCAATAATTTATTATCAAATATTTTTTTAATTTGTGAACCAATTTTCAAAATTCATTTTCCCTATGGAAAATGTCATACATTTTTTTAAATTTCTTTTTGTGGAGGGGTGGGGGGTTTACGTTGTTATGTTGTTTTATTTATCAAAATCAAAATTTTGTAAAAAACTTATTTTAAAGTTTGCGTGGTCAGTACACCGGGTTGAGCCAGAATTGTATAAAAATGTAAAAATAATAAAATTTTAAGTGAAAGCGTGAATTGTGGAAATTTTTTTGACTTTACTGATTGGTTATTGGTTAATATTGAATGGATACGACAAATCAAATCCCAAATTGCTGGTAATGCATTATATTCTTTTCTGTGTATTTTATTTTTAATGGAGTTACATTATTAAAAGTGTGGACTAGAAATACTTTAATGTACTAGGGAGTTTCTGTATGTAATAACTACGTATGGTCCCAAAAGAACTCCCTAGTCAGTAGTACCAATCTCAGTAGTAGATTTTCTTTCAATGGCATGCACATGTTAAATGTCTATAGCAAAAAGCATTGTCGGGTGTATATTGATACTTCCTACAGGGAATGTATGAAAAAAATTACTAGTTTTTTTTTGGTAATTTAAGTTACTGCTTGTAGCTAATATTTGAATAATGTTCCTTTTCATAAATAATTAATAAGTTTTTATTATTTTATTTTTATTATTTTGTTTTATTTTTTTTATTCTTTTTCGTATTCACTTTAAATAATATTTTGTTTAATCTCACAATTTTCATCTCTATTCTTATTCTGACGCTCTCATTGCTATGGCGCACAATCATTGCAGTGATTTTCGATTTTTCCCCACAATTTTCTTTTATTTTATTTTCATTCACCAGCAGCCAGTCAGCCCATCTCGCCCGCCACCTTTTCTTTTTATACGAATGAACATTAAAGTAAAAAATATGAAACTAAAAAAAAAAAAAATAATCCATGTAGCAGTTCGCACAACGAAGAAAAAAAATTCCATCAATTGAATGATTTGTTTACAATATTCATTTATTTAGTTTAAGGAAAAATTCCGTGTTTTTGCACAAACAATAAAAGTCTGTGTTGTTGTTTTTGTTTTAATTCCATATAAGGCAGAAAATCAATATGTATATATACATACATACATACATATATTGTACGAGTACTTATGTATATTTATTTTACTTCGCAACATTTGTAAGATTCTTGTAATTCCTTTGCATTTACTATTTATTTGTTCTTATCGTGCACTAGATATTTTGTTGCATCTAAATTTAAGTAAATATGTATTTATAAATTTAATTTTTGCTAAATCACTAAAATTTAAATCACTTCGTTTTTTTATTATTTGCTTTAATTCTATTTGAATTTTATTTATACCACTTGCTCTGACAAAGCAAATAATTCAAATGAATGAATGAATGAATGAAATTGTTAAGTGTTGAGTTTATGTTTTCTTATTTTTTCTTTTCTTTTCTTTTCTTTTCTTTTGCTGATGTTAATAATATATTAGAAATGAAATTTATTTTGAATTTGTTGGTATTCTAAAATACTTATTCAAGCATGATATTTCATTTTTTTTGTGTGTTTGATTTAAGAAAACGTAAGCATTGTAAATATTACGATTGTGTTGGAATTTATTGTTGTCACTGTGGGTCGGTCAAGTATTTTTTGTTTTTTGTTTCTTCTTCTTTAAAAATGATTAGTTACCGACCAATTAAGAATTAAGAAAGAAGGTAAAATTTTTATACAAAAGCATCTTTTAAGAACTATATTTTGATTTTTCAGGGCTGATGAAAAATATAAATAAAAATTAAAATATTAATTTTGCAAGAAATTGTGACAAATATATTCAAAGTTGATTTTATTGTTGCTACTGAAACAACCAACTTAAATTATGATTGCCTTATTCATAAAAATTAATAAAACATATTTTGTATGAAAAACTGTTTTATAAACCTCTTAGAAGTAAAAAGTATTTTTTATGCTTGAGGCCCTGTCTTGTTACTATCTCTCTATCCCTCTCTCTCTCGGTTTTTCTCTCTCATGAAATATATTTACTATGTGTTGAAATTTAAGGTCCCGTTTTGGCTGATGTGGTAAAGCCATTTGCTTACAAGCATGAGAATAATTTGCCAGCCTGTGCTCAAGTCCTACTTGAGATAGAAGGTGCAAAGTATTAAGGCTCACAACAGCTGATCGATATTGTCATGTGAAAAGTAATGGAAATGGTTATAGAGATGTAATGTAACGTAACGTACTTTTCATATAAAAATATCGATCAGCTGTTTCCTACATTACAGTTACATTGCCTTACAGTCGGCTAACTGAGCCTTTAGTCTCGGTCCAGACTTGCATCTGAGTACACAAAATATATATACTAATGCTACTATGAAGCACTTTGGAAAAGCAAAAAATGTATGGCTTTTTGGAAGCTAAATGTATTCTAGCTGGGTTATCGTGTACAAAAAAAAATGCCTTATTCATGCTAAACAGCAAGTGATTTTCTAACATTGTCTCCCTTACAAAACTGTTTCTGAGAAGCAGAAAAGGTTTATTTTTTAATTTTCCAAGTTGGGACCGATTGTTTGCTCTGCCAACGCTGATTCTTAACAGGATGCGATACATACAACCTGTCTGTTTGAATGCTTAAGCTTGATTGATTAATGTTTCTTATTTATCTACAATACGTGTGTACACATACATACGTAATAAAGGAGTAAATGAAAGGGCTCTGGCTTAGATCAGCTACGTTCAAGTCAAAGCACAATGTGCAAACTTTTATAAAAGAGCTTTTGTGCTTTCAAACCGACGAGATCACAACAGCCAACCAGATCTCGGCGATAACAATTCGTGCTCTTACTTTGCAAAGAAACAAGAAAAAATTTTAATTTTTTAAAACTGGTTACCTCAAAAGCAAATATCAGAGTATGTGTGCTTGGACGTAGCTGGTTTAGATGAATAATAGATAAAGCGTCTGAAAGTATCATACCCTGAGAAGATTGTAAACTTGTTTTGCTTGCAGAAAATAAATTTTTTTTGAGTTATTTTAAATTTATTAAGCTTAAAGTTAACCGTTTCTGTATAAATACTTTTAATTAGGATTAAGCTTAATAATTAAGAAAAAGTTTTACAATAAAAGATTTTCCGATTAATTGCTTCTGAATAGTTATTTTAAAAAATTTCGTTGCCTAATGCAAGTTTAATCGTTGATATTAGTTAGATTTGGGGATTAGGTCTTTCCATGTAAACATGTTTTTAATCTTGGTATTGTTAGAAATAGTTTTACTATCTCTGAATTAAAATATTTTATATTTAAGTCATTAGGAAGATAGAAAAAAGGCTTGTCCTCCAAACTATAGACCCACTGGGATAAACCCTAAAAATTAATTACAAAATTGAATGGTATCGTCTATGGGATACAGAACTATAAAAGTCTACGATTAAAAATTAAAGTTGTACTACGCAAATATAATATATACGAATATTTTCCATAAAAATTTTTGTCAACAATCAAAATGATCCAAAAACTATTAGCAAATAATTTGTCTGTATAATACAATATATACAGGAACTAAACGACACATATGTCAATGCAGACGCCAGACGAAAACAACAACAATTGCAGTGATACATACACAGAGGGAAAAATACTCAAATCGATACAATTTGGCATCGAAATTGAGTTAAAACGGTTGGTTTAAATTTTTAATTACAAATCGGTATCATATTATTATCCACCGTTTTTGTTTTGATAACACACTGTTTTTATTTTGTTAATTATCGTTCTTGGTTTGATAACAGATTGTGCCTACTTTATGAACTTTTTAGCTTGTACCCGCGGCTGCGCTCGTGTTCAGTTTTTAAGAAATACATAAAAAAAGGTTAAAAAACAATAAAACCCGAAAGGCAAATTACCCTTACCAGCCCAAAAATGTGTGTTGTGGAAAAAGTCCATACCAAAAATATGAAAAAGTGCTTCCGAGCTTGATAAAAATAGTCTACATGTGACGGTGGTAGTATAGCCTTTCAAATTCAGTTTAGCTACTTGGTCATAAAAGCGTAACAACCAAACAAACTCTTATTCTATTTCCCTTTAAAATATAGGGTGTTTTTTATAGAGGTATAAGACTTCAAGGTGCCAACACTTTTTTAACTGGTGGCCATTTTGGCGGATGCCAAGTGATTTATGTTAAGTTTAGCTTGGCATTTCAACATAAATGGACTGACGTCTGAACAACGCTTCCAAGTTGTGCAAATTTATTTTGAAAATCATGGTTCTGTTCAAAATACGTATGGCGCTCTACGTCCATTTTACGGTCAACATAATCGTCCATCACAGCATTTAATTCGATGAACTATGGAACGTTTGCGCTCCACGCTTACTCGAAATGATAAAACGCATCTACAGAGACGTCATACAGTGCGTAAAGAAGAAGTTATGGCTGTTGTAGAGCGCAGTGTAGAGGAAGACCCGAATCAGTATATCTGTCGCTATAGAGTCATGGTTACTGACTTCTTCGTTCATCATATTTTTGTACAGTTTTTATTTGATAATGCATTAAGCTTGATTTGATACCAATCGTTTTCAATTTGATACCAATAGTTATATATACATATATACCCACAAACACTAACAAAATGAATTTTACTTTCTGGATGTTATTAATATTAAATTGAATAATTATTAACTACCACAAATTTTTTTTAACAAAGTAAAAGCTATAACTATTATTGCTAGCCTTTTTAAATTTTGTACGAAAGCTTAATTCATGCATACTTTTCTGGTAATCTAATAAAAGCAATTTGCGCTAAGATCAACTAGCCACATAATTTTAATATGTCTTACTAACAAAGTCAAGTGCTCTTTACCAATTCAAATGATTCTTTGATTACAAACAATTTCAAATGCATTGCAAATAGTAATTATTTTACAATTGTTGTCAACACAACCGAAAATTTTAAACACACTTATTCCAATTCAAAATTAAACTGGCAAATTTTGCTAATCAGCAAGACAATAGCCAGCCCTTACTTGCCAACTGCAAGTATGTAAATATTTTATGCACACCATTGTTATTTAATTGCAGCATAAAGTTGCACACAATGTTCTTACAAAAGCATATGCAGCCATATACACATATTTACTTGCATTGCCTACACTAGTCAAATACTAATTAGTTTGGCTCAAATTCAACTTTGTGAATACGCATACTAGCAGATGTATGTATACATGTACATATTATGCATATTATGGCTTGCACCTCAACTCATCAGTTACGTTGTTTGAGATATTTGAAGAAGAAGTAGCACACATACGTTTATATGAAATTAAATAGAATATAAAATACTCAATTAACATTCCTCAATGCATAGAAAATAGAGTGAAAATGATTTGTTGCATATAATGAATGCATTGGTATGGAATACATTCCATAAATTATGCACTTGTCTGCAGTTTGTTTTCGCAACGAAAAAAGTTTTAAGTAAATACCTGTCAATTTGTCATTAACACATTCAGCACAAGCAAACATGCACTTAATTTAATGTCACACACACACATACATGCATACAGATGCCTACACACATGGCGCTCGTTTGAATATTATGTTAATATTTGTATGCAAATGGACACACATGCATATAAATTTCACCAGCAATAAGAGCTGCCTGCCTACTACTTCGTCTCTTGCAGTTGAAAAACAAAAGCAAAAACAAAAACAACTATAACTTCCCCACATGTTTACTATATTATCATACTCGACAGGATTATAACTACCGTTATTAACATGTTAAGCATCATGTATGAGATTCCGTTTTGTTTATATTCTTGTGGTTTTCATAAAGACGAGTGAGAGCGTATGTCTTATTATTTAATTTTTTTATTTGGGAGCACAGTCAATTTTTTAACCCTTGCAAATAACGACTGTGTATGAATAGAAGCAATAAAAACTTTGTAGAAAATTTGGAATGAAATTTAAGCCTAGATTTTGTAGATACGAACGCTTTTTTTTTGATATTAAAATTTTATGGAAAAAATATTTTTTGACACGAATTTTTGTTATTTGTTATACAAATTTTATACCCTAATGCTGTTCGACGATTGTATCGTCTTGTCTATGGACGAAAAAAAGCGGCAGTTGTGATTCTTTAAAACAATTATTATTTATTGTCTATGCTAGAAGATTCGTGTATTTGCTTTCTTATTTTGTTCTAAACATTATTTTTAAAACTATTGTATAATACTTTAATTTTATTTTTATATTTAAAAAAAAAATGGTAATAATATTTTTATTTTTCATTATCACAGACAAGAACCATTTTTGACAAAAATAATTTAGAGAATTCAAAAACAAGAACTCAAAAGTATTTTAAAACAAAAACGTTCTAAATCTTCTTGCTGAATTAGGGCATTAAACGTTTGGAAACGAATTTTTTTACAAAATCTGCCTATTATTCAAGAATTTCGTTCCTAAACATTTCAAATTTGTATGAAAAATAACGAAAATTCATTTCTAAAAATTTTTTCCATACAAATTTTAAAAACGAAAATCTTTTGTATTTACATAATTTACCCTTTATTCAACAGCGAGTTATTTTTTGAAGAGATTTTTCATTTCGCCATTTTTTGTATGATATAGTTGAAACTTTCATTGAATGCACCTCTGACTGACTGCAGTCTTAAAGTGCACAGTGGGCAAAATCAAAATATTTCGGAAATAAATCAGCCATTTCTAAAGAGATTTCTATTCAATAAAATTTAATATGCAAAAAAAATTTCTAAATTTTTAAAACATTAGTCCATTACGATAAAATTGGAAAAAAGGCTAGATATAGCAAATATATAATAATCTGCAAGAAACACATATAAACAACAACCACTAATATACTGTAAGTAAATAGTTAAATGTTTTATTTTTATTGGACCTGGGCCCTTCCGAATATGATTTTTTTTTACATAAATACTTGGAATTTCGTCCGCTTGGTTTGATATTTTTTTTTAACTTTTGTATGCGTATTTTTATGTATAAAAAATGTTAAATGGACTTTGAACTAATATTTTGGATTTGTTGGAACTTTCGCAGTGATTCCCAGATTTCCAGAAGCAAATCTTTGTATTGTTTTCTTGCATATCATTTGATTACATTAGTTTCTATATAAATAAAAAATTTCATTCCAAAATGTCTATAATCAACGATTTTATAGCATACGGAAAAAATACAAAACATATGCACAATGGTATATTGTGTTTCCTGAATTATTGAAAAATTACATGAATTTATTTCTAAATATTGAGTATACGCCATGGAGGTCAAGATCATAGTCAGGATTATAAGTTTGGGAAGCTGGCACTCCAGATTTTTGTAGGATGTGCGGGGATGAAGAAGAACCAGAAACCATTGAACATATTATCTGTCATTGCCCAAAGCTGCAACGTCATAGGCTTAGATGGCTGAGCAGACGTTTCCATGAAAGCATTACTGATATCGGGAAGTGTAAACTAGAGGACATCAGGGACTTTATCATGAGAATTCGGTGGCTCAAGGACGGGTAATAGCGTCACTTCTGGCTACAAAGCGGGGGGTAAATATTACTTTTTTGGGCAACAGAAGGGAATCACAATGGACCCAATTGGGTCTCCGAGTGTAGGTGCGGTATAGCTACACCCTTCCTAACCTAACCTTTTACTTATAAGTTCATTAATGTTACACGTTTAGAAGAGAAATGTGGACATATAACATATTAAAATTTACAAAAGTATGTGTAGCTTGCAATAATGTAATGAGATTTGATTTTGTTTTTTTATTAAACCAAAAGACTTCTTATGTTTATAGTAAGATTCTAAATACATTTTTGAGAATAATAAAACATAAATATAATCAGGCTAATCCTAAATAAAATTTGATAGGAAATTTCCGAACGTGTGGAAATCGGTATCAAAAAACTTCATACGATTGCGAAATAATCTGACAATTTATGAAAAAAAAAAATCATTCACATAGATTTGTCTGTTTGGGAAAAGTGGAAATATGTTAGTTTTTAATTTTATTTGAATTGATTAAACGAAATTAAGATCCTTGTGAACGAAAAATTTGATTCGGAAATTTTCACATGTGGAATTCATGATAAGGCTGAATAAGTTTAAAGGCCTCAAAGACTGAATGTCAGATAAACATGCATCCATACCTGGGTATATTTTTTTATATAAATTTGAAACTTTTTGAAAGACTTATGCAAGACAAAGGATCTCACATGGCTCAATGATTAAATACTTGGGTATGAGGAAACTTTCCGCAAGATGGGTGTAGCGTTCACAATCGACAGCAAACGCAATCGTGTGACAACTTTGAAGGAGTTTCTCACGTTGTTCTACAGCTATAGATATGAATTTTTGGATCCTTACGCAACTGGCAAAAATCACTGAATTTAGTTTTGCTCTTTTCCGGACTAAGACTCGAGTAACTGTTTATTGTTCATGAACCTGAAGAAATGGCTCAATTAAAAGTTATATGATGCAAAGATGAAACCATCTTATAAACAAATATCTATTTTGATGATGAAAAATGGAAAAACGTTAGACAAAGTGTGTAGGGCTCCTAAGGAGGCCTTGTTGAAAAATAAAATGAGTTATTATTCAAACACATGTGTCTCATTGAAGAAATCACGAACTTATTATGCTGCAACTTATTGAGCGTTTGGCTAATATTCAAAACAAAAAATATAAACATTATTGAGGCTTTTTGTGTGCAAATCTGTTTTATAAACCCTTTATAAAGCCTGAATAATTTTTATAAATAAGGCTGAAAAATTCTAGGGATGTTGTCAGGCCCTCTATCATAACTTTTGCTGACAGATGTAATTCTTTAGCACAACAAATATATTTCTTTTGTTATTAATTCCGGCTTTAAAGGTTACAAATACCCGAAAAGGATACATTTTGTTAAAAAATTTCTCTAGCAAATTTCATTAAAAATAATTTAAAAATATCTAGAATAATTACCGACCTCTCAAACTTATTAATTTTGAGCCAATTGTAATACTTTTTTGATGTGCCTTTGCTCTTCTCAGTAATATTCTTCCCATTTGCACTTTTAAGCCGAGATAAGGTCGCTTAAATAGTTTTTCTTTAATATCAAAGCTATAGACACGTAAACAAATGGAAATGTGAGCACTCTCGCCTTTCATTTGATTACTCACTACTGCGTGTCATCCATCTTTGGCTCTCCATTAATGAAATGCATTATGGATGCAGTTGCTGCACCTTTTTTTCCTTTTTGTATTTTGTATTATGAACAAGTACTTACCTTGCCAAATATCGTTAAGCCACCATGTTTAACATTGTAGGTTGGTGCATCCGCATAACTGGAGTCGGCCCATGGTGTATGACAAGTCGATGTGAGTGTCATATAACGCACACCGATAGCATACAGTGTTCTGAGCACAGCCAAAGAGCCACCCAGCGAATGGCCACCTTCAACGCCTGTTAATGAACACAGTTGATGATTTTGGTGTGCTTCAATGATGTCTATGGACGACAGCAAGTCGCGTTGGCAGGTATTGTTTAAGTCAATGGAGGCAGATAAAAGATAAGAATAAAAGAAGAGAAAATAAAAGAACATTATTAAAATAAAAAACTTTCAAAAGAATATGCCTGAAATTGAGTTTTCATTATTGTTGTCTTGTTATTGAAAATGCTGTCTGTTATTCCATATCTAATAGATATTGCTTGTTATATAATCTTACTAAAAACATCTGTATGTGTATATGCATGTGTATATGTGTGTGTGTGCATTTTTATTAATGTTTTCGAATTTAAATTTATTGTGATTTATTTAATATTAAATATGAATATTTTGTATTTTTCTTATTGTATTTGTGTGTTATTATTTGTAAGAGCATAATAAAAATTTCCATTATTTATTTGTTAATGTTGTTGTTGTACATAAATATCCATGAATCTACTTATGCTTTTATTTCCTCAGGAATTGGAATGTGAACTCATTTATATACATATTTACTTATTTACATACATATGTATGTAGTCGTATATACAAAAATTTACAGAATATTGAAATATGAGAACAAAAATATATGATGTGGAAAGATAAATCTAAAAATTAATTGATATCCCCTTCATTGGTTCACTGTGAGTTAAGGTATGGTCACACACACATGTAACCCCTTAATGTTAATGAAAAAGTTTTCAATTAAGAGACGTGTTTGTTAAGTTAAATAGTTTCCAATAATCTTGGATTCTATGACATTGTCTATTAGTTGTTTATGAAACTGTTCACAACTTAAGAAACACGTTTCTAAGTCAAAATGTTTTTTCACTAATATTTATTGGTTACGTTTTTTGGGCAAATATTTGCCCAAGTGTGACCATACCTTTAGTGTTTTCAACCAAAATCAAAAAAAGTTCTGAGTTAGTTTGTATTTTTAAAAAACTGATACAGTTGGCTGCCGTTTGGTTCCATGACCAAAGAAATGGAGCTGGCTATGCCCACATAAATGAAATTTTGGATTTTAATTTCTTCTGCTCACGCCTTAGGAACACAAAAAAAAAACATGAAGGACATATTTTTTGGACCTCTTTGTTGGACGAAAATCGATTATTTACGATGGCAAATGATCGATTTTGTTAAAAAAAATTAAGTGCGAAAATTATGTCGTTTAAGCTTTTTCTGCGGTTATGGCACGATATTACAAAGAAGAAGTTCCTCTTCTTCCTTGCCTGTAGCACTAATAAATTCATTTTGATTTTCCTAGAAAGCATAGTGGACGACCAGCAAACAAGGAATATTATTTGCACTTAATGGTATATTTGATTGTACTAATAAAAAAACCAATTTCAATAAACAAATATATAATTTAAAAAATAAATACTGCTGGAAATTCAAAGTGTGGCCAGGGTGGCTGCAGAATTTGAAGAGGAAAATAAATACGAGTATACATGTACTCGCACACTGTGTACATTTTGTTTTTTAAATAAGTTAAAGTAAATAGAAAATATTTACAGAGTACAAAAATTGCATCTATGCTACAAGCATGATTGTAGAAAACAACATATCAAATCCTTATATGTATATATTTTCTTTAAGCAACAAGTAAATAACTAATGTACTTATGTGGCTTTATAAATAAAATGGAATTATAAAACTTTCAAATAGCCACAAAATATATGGACTGAAAAGAAAACAGGACATAATGCACGTTTAAGAGAAACACATCATAAACAGAAAAATATTTTCAGCATCTTATTTCATTCTCAAGTTAAAAAATTTCCAGTTAAAAATAAATATAAAATTTAAATAATTTTTGAGAAATTAAAAATCTATTAATTTTCCAGAGCTTTGAACTTTAAATGAGAGGGCAAGTTTCTGGAATGGCCTTTATAATTTTTGGATACATCTATGGGATATTATTTTGGCCATAGTATTTAAGTATCCTTGTTTTTAAAGCAAAAACTGTCATAATTATTTAATTGGAAAAATTCCAAGTTCAGGAAAGTAATTAAAAAAAAAATCCACCTGAATTTACAGCAAGGAATAATTTTAAATCAAATTTAAAAATTTTTTAATAAACTAATTAATGCAAAACAACTAAAACTTTAGCTTATTTATGAAAGAATTTTTAATAAGTCTTTGTTTATAAAATATTTTTTTATCGTGTCCTTCCTTGTTCATGCTAGAGGATGGATTTCCATACATTTCTAAAAAAAGTTATTAAAACAAAAATTATTTACATTTTATTTACATTTTGCAGCAATTTTCTATTAATTATATTGGTTTAGCTGTGTATTTTTGTTTTCACAAAAAAGGAAAATATATTAAATAAACCGGGCGAATATTAAAAACATTTTATGAGCCACCATAAAAAAAAACAAAAAAAATAATGTCTGTCCTGTTTTTCTTTCTTCTGGCTTCCAGTAAAAATTAAATAAATAAATTTAAAATCTTTCAAGCTTATAAACCGTCACATTAAATAATCAACTTTATTTCCTTTTATTTTCCGCAATATTTTTCTTACCACCTTTCTGTTCAAAATGTAATGGAGTAAGTAAGTTAGTAAGTAAGTGTGTTTTGTTTCCCTTTTGGTTATTCCTGCATTCACCTTTATGACTTTAAACAATTTTTTCCAACACAATTTAGCAAACAGCAAAAAAGAAAAATATAATCTCAACCTTTCTCTATGAAAAACGAAACGGGAAAAACTTTCGACCCAAAAAAAAGGAAAATATTTAAACTACCAGCAACACATTTACAGAAAATAAAAATACATTTGCAAATTTATTTATTTCTTAGTGAGAAAAGAAAAATCCAACAAAACAAAGAGAATTTAAATGAAATATTTGAGAAAACTGGGAGAATGTACAACAAGTGTGTAACGACGGCGAGTCAAAAGTTTAGAAAAACTTACTGCTAAAAAAAGCTTAAATTTTTTGTTTTTTTTTTGTCAAAGTTGCTGCTTAGGTTTCTTATATTTATGCAAGTATGGGTATTTAGAAAAAAAGGCTTTTAAGAAGTCACAATAGTTTTCCTTACTCAAGCATGTGGGTTCGAAGGAAAAAATTTTAAAACTCAAACAGAAAGTTTTAAGTCCGGCACTCAAGTGGGTATTAGGATACTTTTTATTATTATTTTATTTAAAAAAAGCTTTATACGAAAAACTTAAAAAAAAACAAATAAATTTACCTGTGATTGTGTAAGAATATAGTGAAATTTTTTTAGTGGGCGAAGTGGTTAGAAAAAATTAAATTTTCGATAAAAAAGCTTAACAGAGTGTTATGAGAAGAACTTGATAAATTGAATAGTTTTATAAAATTAAGGTATTTCAAAGCTTTGACTATTATATATTTATATCTACTTATGCCTCTCATGCAATTTCGCAGACGAAGTGAAATTAATTAGTTTTACGTGCTACAAAGCACTGAATTGGCAACAACGCTCCTGTCAAGAGGCAACTGACGCACAGTGAAGGATGGAAATAATTCTACAGTATCAATATTTTCGGCTGAAAACTTTCTCTTAGGTGGAAAATGATGCAATTAATACAAAGAAATTAAAATTTTGAATTCCCGACAATTCCCAATAAAATTTTTGTAAAATCCCAAAAATGGAATTTTTTCAAAACTTTTGCTGTATTCTTCTTAGTTTTCGCCGGGCGCAGATACTATTTTGATTTTGAAATGATTTTAAGGCTAATTGGTATTTATCGCAAAAATAGGTCTATTTCGAAACGATCTGGTTCCTTCAATAATGAAAATTTTGAACAAAAAATTTCTTTTAAGCATTTCTTATTGTATTGCCTTTTGAATAAGAAAAACATGGGGTTGGTGTTTTTGTAATACTTTTTAATAATAGCGAAGTAATTAGCCCACTTTTTTTTTTGCAAAAAACGGCGAAACATCGACTTTTTTCAAAAATTTAACTTAAATTGTGAATAACTTTTGACTTAAATGCGCTTTTGATATCAAATTTTTTTCCGAGTGTTAAAAATTTTGTTTTTAATCCAGTTTAATTTTTTAAATCGAACAAAACTTGATTTCTCCATTAGCAGAACAGTGGACCCAGGTTGGTACAAAAGCCAATATTTTATTTTTAAGCAAAAACCCATAAATGTAGCAGACTTTTTTTAAGCTGTTGGACAGAAAAATCTACTTGCAAATAATTTTTTTTATCAAATCAAAAACATTAGCTTGGCCTTCGGTTAGAATTTTTCACTAACCCGAGGTTGCCCACTTTGGGGCGTTGTGGCTCCACCCCTCTTCAAAAGATGTATAGTCCAAATTCCAAACTTAAGCTCTCAGACGGCTCGTTTAGAAACTGCAGAATTATTTAATTTATTTTAACGAAATCCCCAACTGCGTGTCATTTTATTATTAATTAAATAATTAAATAGTTTGCTGCAAGTGGCAATAGCAACTTTTAGTTATAGAAAAATTAAAAACTTAAATTGGTCCAATAAATCTTCAATACTTTTTTGGGAAAATCTTTGTTTAAGAAATTTTTAAGCTTTTTAGTTAGTTATCAATTACAAAAACTAGATGTTCACTTGGACAATAAATAAATAATCTGTATTGATTAGATTAATCAGAACAAATATAACTTATTGAATTTTTTTTTTATGTAATTATAAACAAATTAAATTTCGAAACCACGACTTGGTATAGCTTAGGGCTTCATTAGTCTTCACCTTCTGTTGCTGTTTTGTGTTGTGGCGTTTTGCTTCTGTATTTGAGTACTTACTTTTTCTGTAGTAACTTATCAGTTGAAGGGTCGAAGTTTCAATATAATTTTATGTTGAAGTGAAGTTTCAATATAATTTTATGTTTTTCTTTTAAAAATTAATTTTTTTCTTAATTCTAAAAGCACAATCACAATTTATTTCAAAATATTTTTATCACATTTATGCTGTCACTTACAATTACTTAACAATTTTTTGATTTTCACAGGTTGAATCGAAATAAAACAGAACGAAATAGAAAAACTAATGACTTGTATTAGATTTCTGTAAACGAAAAAGAGTCAGCTGTTTCGTAACAGAACAGAAAGTAAAAACTAATTCTGGCTTTACTGCCTATCGGCGCTAATAAGTTTTGCTACGGATATGGCGACCAACAAACCTAATGCAAATACTTTTATAAAAACGTTTGGTAAATAAATAATAAATAATATCCAGGATTAATTAGCTAAAGTACTAAACACACACGCGTACATAAAAGCAGATGATGAAGTAGACATAAAAAGTAAAGCAGCAACAGTAAGGACATTGATTCTGCTTGTCAAGAAATACACATTCAAACAACCACACACATAGTGCAAACGAAAAAAAAACAATTACTTTAAATTGCTTCTGAATGATGTACATACGCACAAACCAACATCGGAGATACAGCCGAGATTTTCTAGACATTGCTGACATATTCTGGAAGCTTTGTGTGCAAGTATAAAAGGGCGAAGCAACTGCTGGCAACTCAGTTGAGCTGCGAATTTCAGTTCAGTATTGTGAGCAGCTTTATTAAAAGTGGAAGATAGTCATTATTGTTGTATAAACAATAAGCGTCAGCAGCGTGAGTCTTACTTATATCAAGATCAGTAAATATAGTGCATGGCATCAATGCCAGCACAGTCAGTGAGACGTGTATATACAATAGTATTTAGTATTCATGGTATTTAGTTGTGAATAACCTAATTTAAGAGTGTGTATTTAAGATCTTATAGTCATTAAAATAAGTGTATTTATTACATATAGCATCCATTACTAACCCTTATTAGAACATTGTATATGTATGTGCTTATATTCTAGATGAGTTAATCTTTTGAAGTATATGAGCCTCACTTTAATTCCTTTGAGTGTGAGTATTTTATTTTTGCATATAAAATATGCAAGTGTTGTGTCAGTTGAAAACTTGAGATGTTTAAGCCAGAAAGTAACACAACTATTTACAGTGTATGTATAATTGTATAATGGTTTCTTTCTCCCAGTATTTATGCAAAAATATATTTTTTTCTTACAACTAAAAGTAGGTGAACATTGAGTGCAATATAACAAAAAAAACCAGTTAAAAAAAAATTAAATAAAGAACAACAAAGAATATGGTGCAAGGTAAGTAAACGCTGAAAAGAAAATTTTTCACTTTTCTTTGTTCGAATGGTAAGTAATTCTTTTTGTAACAGTTTCGTATTCTTATTTTACCACAAATCAAACAGAGACGTTTTTTAACGCAATCGAGTATTTTATTTCTCTTTATTGGGCGAAAATGCTTAAATTTCTTAAATTATAAGCGGAGCATATTTTCTTTATTTGATTTTCAAGCGAAAGTGTATGAACCCACATATTTGTTTGTTAGAAAAATTTAAGGGTCTTGATAGTTGTATACGAGTATGTATGTATGTACAGACTGCTGCATGTACATATTTATGTACATATGTGTGCATACAGTGGCTGTAGACAAACTTCCTTTATTATTCCCCCCTATTGTGAATAAAAAGAAGTCTTTCTGTTTCTATAAAATTTTTATTCTTCTGGAAGAGAAAAATGCTATTGCCAATCTCCCATAAAATTGTTTTGCCGCTATTACGAGTATTTCTCAGTGAATGTACCAAACAGGAAGACAGTTGTTAAGCTTAAAACGATTTTCAAGTATATATAAAAAATTTTAAGCGCTTGTTATTCTTAAATTTATATGGAACCAAGTATGTGTGAGATATCATTTTAAAGTCCTATTGATGCCATTATGTATGGAATGTTAGGTCTTGTGAACGGCCGTCGCAGCCTTTTTTTTGATATGAGTGTTTCTGGCCATGAGTTGAACTCGGGCTATCGAACAGCATCGTAGCTTTGCACTTGACACACTAACTACTTCAGTCAACAGAACCCCTTAAACAAAATGTAGAGCAGAGACTTTTCGTTTCAGTGTTGCTCTCAAGGAATTTTTTGGAAATCACACAGCGTCCTCATAGTCATGCTGGGTGGCATTTGTAATATCATTCCAAGCAAACTAAGAAGTGAAGAGCTCAAAAAACTTATAATTTAGATTTTCTTACTAAAGGCTCAGTTAGCCGACTGTAATGCAACGTAACTGTAATGTAGGAAATAGCTGATCGATAATTTTATATGAAAAGTAGATTACATTACATTAGATCTCTATAACCATTTCCATTACTTTTCACATAACAATATCGATCAGCTGTTTCCTGCTGTTGCAGTTACATTACATTACAGTCGGCTAACTGAGCCTTATTTGAACAGCTTTTTAGTTCGTGCGCGAGAGAGGCAAATTTGATGGCTGCCCTATTCATTAGCTTCTCCTCTCTCTCTCTATCCCTCTATCTCTCTCTCTCTCTCTTGCATAAACTCAAAAGTCGGGTAACTAAAGTTGGACTAGGAAAATTATAATTTTTTGAAAATTCAAAAAATAAAAAACGATTCTTAAAGTAACGAAAAGCGCAGAACAAAAAAAATTTCCACGAGTAGAAAACATTCTTTACAGTCTAGCGAATGTTACGCTTAGGTTTTTTTTCAACGTTTAATAAAACAAGTTTGAACTGAGAAAAGCCCAACAGCCAAGTATTTTCATACTTGTAGACATATTTTTAATCTCCGTTTTTTGCTACTTTAAAAATCTTAAATTTTATTCTTGGCTCCAATAATATTAAAGCTTGCATGTACAAAGGTGAAAAAGTTCTTTCCACATGTTTACCTTTAAAATTAAATTACCAGCAAAAATATGACAAACTTCAAAATAAAGTCAAATGGAAAGCTGACAGTTTAATAAAATGCCAAAGTTGACTATGACAAATATTGCAAGAAAATTAATATGAATAGTTCATATTCCAACTACATACATACAAACTGATTTATATAAAGATGACACTCGATATGTGGAAATTGAAAGGAGCGGACAACAATTTTAATTTGGTAACTATGAAAATGAGCCGAAAAAATTCTCTGTTAATCATAAAATTGCTTGAAGCAACTACAAATTTTGTTCAAAGACAATATCAATCGTAATAAATGCACAAATAAAAAAAATTAATTATTTTATCATAAAAATTAAAAAAAAATGAGAAATAGAAAATGAATGAAAGAAAAAATATTAAAAATATAAATGATTGCAATGAAAATGTTTAATTGAATGGATAAAAAAGTTATTGAAAAACAAACAATTATTGAAATGCTGTTCATAATAAATTACAGATTGTATTGAACAAACTAAACCAATATTGTCAAAAAGTGTTTGGAATTTAATATAAATTTAATATATTCAGATATGCCGCCTGATAAATTTTTGATAAAACCTTGTGGCCAAAAAATTTAAAAGTTAGTGCAGTTTGAATTGATAATTTTTGGAAAATTCAAAACCAGTATGATATGTCCATGAAAAAAACAACACACTCATTACCAAAATGCCTAAAGCTTTTGCTGGTATGTTTAATCAGTGTCTTTAAATTACCAAAGGGACTAAATTAAATAAGCATTAGTATTTTTTTAATGTATAAAATTTTTCTCAATGAAACTCGAAAAGATTTCAAATTGTAAAAACACTTCAATTAAATTTCTCAAATTAGACTATCCAAAGCATACTGTATCAGTCGTACCATTCAGTGGTTTTGGTTTTTATCTGACAGGATGTGCCGATGCTCACATGCTGTACTTTGCTCCAGAAAAAAATATATAAATGACTACATTTGCAAACTCATACATATTCAATGACTTTGTTATATTTACTTTCTTGAATAGAAATATATACACAAGTATACATATGTACTCGTACATACGCATTTATGTTTATTTCTATTAGATCTGAAAGTATGAGGACTCCACCGCAATCATAATGTTTTCAATTTGTTTCTTTTAAGCGGAAAAGTATATGACTGAAATGTAAAAAGGACGGAAACGCAAACATTTTTATTTGTGCACACATAAAAATGAACTTTTCCTCGTGAGTTTTAAAAAGTTTGCAGGAGAGAATAAATTTTAGAAATTTATAATTTTTAAGTAGTTATTTCAAGGAGGCCAACTATTTACATACACTGTGAGTGAGTGAGTGAGTGAGTGAGCCTTAATAATATCACGCAAAGAAAATATATGTTTGGTAAAATCTACCGCATATTTTGATTAATTTAACTTAGTGCTATCTTGAATTTAAATTAAGGACATGTTTCGCTCAAAAATTAAATTTAAAAGCAGCAAATTTTTGGCTACAGTAAGCGCCATTACTTTGTAGTAAATTCATAAGCTAGCAGGAATTTTGATTGCACAAAATGTTATAAAGTGTTTAAATAATTAAAGTGATAAGTAATAAATTACTATTTAAAGAAAAATAGCACCGCTGTGAATGCACTGTTGCAATGCAATATAACATATTGTCATAAACGTTACATTGAAATTACAGAAATGTATAGAAATTACAATTAATAAACATAATTTTTCAAAGTAAAAGAAAATAATATTTAAGATAACTAGCTGACTAAAAAAGCATAACATAACACAGTTTTTTTGTCATGTAATATTTTTCTATGAAAAATGTGAGCAAGATTTCATAACAATCAGTCCTAAAAGTTTATGCAATATAACAAATTTGATGCAATAGAACACTTTGTGAATTGTGTAAATATGTTATCAATTAGATTGTGATAATATTCTATTATATGCCCACTTACCTTGAGCTGATGTACACGTTGTCAATTGTGGCGAATATCGATCAGTCAATCTTTTTATAACATCTATTTGCTCCAGTGTCAGTTGTACTGCATCCCGATGTTGTGCTTCACATGGAACATATGCAGCCCAAAACTGAAAAAAATTCAAAAAAATTTATATGCATTAATATGATCCTCAAAGATGTGTTAGAAAAAAAGCTATTGTACATTCACTAAGAAAATATTTATATGCCTTTTCGCTGTATATTTGCTTGATATTATACCGTTCAACAAAAATGCTAAAGTTAAGCTTGTAATTCCGTTTTTAATTTCCACAATATTAATTTGCCAATCCAAAAAGTAATATGGCTTCTTGTGATTAGGGAAGTCTGTCTGTCCGTTAAAAAAAATAATTTTAACGTACCTTTTCACAATGTATGATTAAGACTTAACATGAACTTTAAAACTGCAAGGTCTTCATACAAAACTTGCCGTTAAAATCTCTGTTAGCTTTTAATTGTACATTACGAGTATGAAAAGGGCCCTAAGAGGAATTTTGTAATCACAACAAGCGGAATACAGTAATAAGTGACAAAAAAACTATTAAAAACAAATTAATGATCGTGCTCGAAATTGTGAAAGTAACTTAAAATATAAAAACATGTGCTAAAAAAGTGCAAGGTATGGCCTAAAAACTCATAGGAAAGTTCTTAGAAAATTCTGAATAGAAAAATCTGCTCTGTGCTTGCATATGTTGCACAGTGGGATTTTGGTGAAAAAAAACACTATTTTACGATAAATTATGTGTAGTTTCCACAAGTCAGGCAGGCGACTCGTCTAGAAAATTTTTATGAAAATTACTCCAAAAAAAAATTAGTGGTTTTCATATAAATTTAATGCTCAAGTCCTCCGTCCGTATTGTAGAAAAGGGGGTTAATTTCTAAAATCTAATGATGCAGTTTTATAGAGAAACGTTTGTATATGAAATGTTCATCAATGGTTTTCTAGAAAATTTTTATTACATTTTTCACAGCCTGCAGTAAAGGTAATGCAAGTATGCTAACTAAAAATTTACGTATATCGCTCAGTTACTGCAACAACTTCAAAATTCAAAAAGTATAGTTTGCCAGAAAGCGAGTCGGAAACTTTCAATTTACACACAACCTAATGGAAAAAGAATATTTTATATTTCTCTCAAGATTTGAGTAAACAAGATATTTGTATAAAATTTTTACAAAATATGAAGAACGATGTGTACAATTCAATCAATTAATCACTAACTCAAAAATTCAATTTTTTTTGATGTTGTTTGAGTAAACGAGCGATAAATTTACGCAATTCAGTTGTCCATATATGTACATATAATTTTCTGATAATCAGCTTAATTATGAATAAAAGTTCCATGGGATTTATTCCCTTTTCTTATTCCTCCTATTATGAATTAAAATTTTCCTGGAAAAAAATGTCAGAGGAAGAAGTAATTTAGGAATTTTTACGTTTTTTTTTTAATTTAAAATAACAAGTCGTGAAACATGTCGTGCCATAACCTCCAAAAAAGCTTAAGCGGCATAGTTTTCGAATTTCATTTTTTGACTAATAACAATTTTTCGTCAAAAAAAAAAAACAAATCCAAAATAGGTGTCGCGGTTATGGCTCGACATGTCATGCTAGGAACACAACTGACACGAATGACGAATTTCGTCCACGTCGACGAATTCGTCGATAAGTATTCGCTGCGTAAATTTGTCCTGTGAAGCACAATAACGACAAATTTACTCTGCGAATTCTGCTTTTATAATTGATAAAGTTGGTTATTGTGTGTGCAGAGAGAGAGAGAGAGAGAGAAAATTGTTTGTTCGTCATTCGTCGGGGTACAAAATAGAAATAAATCTATCTCAGTGTTCGTCACACACGACGAATTTCGTTCGCCGGCGGTGTTGTGTTCATTTTCATATGCACAAATGTATTCTATTTCTGATGACGAAAGTTCGCAACGAAAAATTCGTCGTTCGTCCCAGTTGTGTTCCTAGCATCAAATTGTTATATTTTAAATAATTCTCCAAAAAATATAAGAAAATATTGAGCAATATGGACGTATATACTATACACATCTTTTTTCTAAGACAAAAGCTTAACCTGTAGCTTTATTTAAATAAGTTTGAAAAATAATTTTTTTGATCTACTGAAAAAATTAAATTTGAAATACCGAAGTATATTTATTTGACATAGTCTTTATTTATATAATTTCAAGATTTGGCTTGTTTTTATGGTTAAGCAATTGTCTATATGCATTTTGTTCCTGCTTTTGGAACTCATCAGTAGATTTCAAACCAAAAAATTTTTTAACTTATTTAACAAACTTCGTATGTTTATAGTAAGACTCTTAATACTATATTGAGAATCACAGTATACAAACATAATAAGTCAAACAAAAATCTTTACAAAACAAGCATCTTTATTCGATTGTGCATCTATTTTATTTTCCACCACCTTTTTGGGCAACAATACTTTTATTAGACAATTGCTTAACCATAAAAACAAGCCAAATCTTGAAAAGAAAAAATTAAATTTTTGAACATGCGCTGTTATTAATGAGAACCACAACAGATTTCTGTGACATAAAGTCTTTATTTTATTTCTAATTTTAAAATCTTTTGGGTTGAAGTCTACTGACGAGCTTCATGACCAGGAACAAAATGCATATAGACATACGTTGCAAAAATTCCAAAGTTTTTATTCAAGCAAAATTAGATATATTTATATTTATATTAACACACACATACAATATTAACACAATTGGCAACGTAATATTTTTTTTTTAATTTCTGTTACTCAACTATTGCGGTAGTGCATTAAGTAGCTGATCCCATTTTTTTCACCCTCCGGCTATTTAGAAACGGAGCATTTTTTCTCAGGAAAAATGATAAGGAAGAGAAAAATCTCCCCGGGAAATTTCA
Organism: Nowickia ferox; assembly: GCA_936439885.1. Taxonomy (NCBI): domain Eukaryota; kingdom Metazoa; phylum Arthropoda; class Insecta; order Diptera; family Tachinidae; genus Nowickia; species Nowickia ferox. The sequence continues at coordinate 98,309,071 of OW387026.1, read as the reverse complement.
TAATTGGGCTGAATACTATTTCTTTATAAATTAATAAAAATTAAGGGGATATCCAAAACCGTTATGTAAAAAACCAAGAAACTCCCCTGTGGGTTTTGTGTCCAGTTAAACCAAAAATAAATTTAACCTATAAGAGATGTCCAGCTTATTTTTGACACCCAACATTGGGCCAACCAGCCTCACATAGTCAAAGAAATGACGAATGAAAAACAAATAGATTTTTTTTGGGGTTTCATTTACGTGGGTATTTCTTTGTTCTACAAAGTTTGTATAACCAATTCGAAGACTTCTGTTTGTACAGGAAAAATTTTGGGCCAAAAAAATGAATTTGGATTGCATGGCCGAGCTCGATTTTGATGGCATTCCATTTTTTTTTATTAACTTTGTCAGTATAATGTTGGCCGCCAACTTTAAATGATGTAGAACCTCTCCTTATAGTTCTTGCACAAAAATGTATGAAGCCATACCACAGAAAAAGTAATGTCATTACATACTTCCAATTTTACCGACTATTGCAACGGAAAAATTGGCATTTTAGATAACTTCATTCCTCCCCACATCATTACATTACAAAATCTTATCTACGATTAACACAAAATTTTATGAATATTGCTGCGTAAATATTTTTTGTTTGCTACTATCAGAAATGTAATGCAAGTTATTCATTCAATGCCTTAACCCAGGCTAATCAAAATGTCAGGGTTATGTTTAAGCAAGCAAACAAAAAAGATACTCGGCATTTGCAACCATAATTACAATAAATTTGCCAACACTTGGGTCTTTAGAGCACTATAGTTTTTTTTTTATATCAGATTCAGTGTAATGGAAAATGAAAAAGGCAGACAATAGCTTTAGCCAAGAATAGTTATATAAACGTACAGTTTATAAAATGATATGTAAATGTCTGTATGTATATGTTGTTTTATAATAAAAAATAAAAAAAAAGAAGAACCATACAATTGCACTTATACACACGTAAGAACAATTGCAACAGAATACTTTCAACTTGAACGCATGAGAATTAGATGTGGGGAGGGGGGGGGGGGGTATTATGCTAAGATATAATAAAACTAAACAACGAGAAAAAAAAAACAAAAAAAAAAATTTGAAACGTTCATTTCTCATTTAAGACTTTTACTTTGTATTGTTTGAACAAAGCAAAATGTTCATTAGTTTTAATTAAGCAAAGATTTGCAAATTAAAACACTCTATGGAATATTAGAAAAAAAAAAAAAATACAAAAAATTAGAAACGAAAACTTTCAAAGAACAAAGAGTGCAAAAAGTTCAAGGGCTTAAGTGTATATACAGGTATAAAGGGCATACATATATTTGTTTCAAAACCAACAATATTTTCAAAATTTTATTATGTGTGTTCCTCGTGTTTTACCAACATGCAACAGTCAAGTCGTTACCGACACACACAAATGTCTAGTGGCTTAAAAGTTTTCATGTGTTCTTTTCTTTCATCCTGCTTTGCCATGTGCTACAAATGGCAACAGTTAAAAGTAGAAAGTAGACAATGCTTTTAAATAAAATGAATAAATATATCGAATAATAAGGGAAAAATTATCGTATACTTAAATTATTATAAAATTGACTTGTTGATGCCGACTCTCAAGGTAAAGGTCTAACAATGAGGTTAATAAGTTTGAAATACATATTGTATTCAGTATTAATTACAGTGGTAATAGGTTCGTTCACAAATTTTAAAACCAGTTGCTATCAAGAGAAGCAGGCCTAACTTTGCCGCTGGCAGCATCCATGCTAATAAGCGCATGTTTTATGTTGACATAAATTCTCTGTTAAAGTTTCGAAACTATTTGGTCAAATCTACATTTATGTCTAACAGTTGTATCCCTCTTTATCATAAACGAGTATATAAAAAACAGATTTTTGCCTCTACTCACAGAAAAAAGTATCATGAAATTTTAACCAACCAAGAAAATTTTTAATATTTAAATTAATAATTAACAATCATCATTTTTGATATAACAAATTAAACTTCTTCTTTTTTAAATTACTCAACAAAATTATTTGTTAAATTATATTATAACGGAAGGCACACATGTAGAAACAAGTAGTAATTGAAAAAAAAAAATCCAAAAACCCGACTGCGACCAACTTTGAACCGTTCAATATCCTAAACGGTCATTCGAAATGAAAAATAATAAGAGAAACTTTAAGATGATTTTGAAATACCTGTCGAATGATAACCATTTCGGTATGGTTCGCTGACTTTTTATTTTTTTTTTTTCTATTTACAAAATGGCGTCTGTTGGCCGCCATATTGAGTTTTTGCTACTGTTATATCCTTAGGGCTAATAAATCAGTGCGAGTTAATCTCTATTTTTGGTTTAAAATGTGTTTAAACTAGCAAACCTGTAAATCAATAGAGTATTTAAACCATCTGTAAACGAATAAAATTGGGCGTTTAAACTACTAATACAGGCCATATGGTTTTGTTACTTAAAGACCATATGTTTTGCATTAAAAGAGCACTCAACTTTTTTGCCAAGTTTCTACTTTTTCTTCAGATCTTGTTCGACCTGTTTTCTTACTTCGCCATGCATAAATATAATTCCTTTCTCCGTAAAATTTAGTGGCCTGTAATTAAAATTTTTTAACTTTTGCGCATTTTTGATTGTGCAAAGAATTGCTAGCCTGCTGCAAAACAGCTGTTTTTTTACATTTATTCTAGTGCTGCCACAATATTATTTTTTAAACTACACATAAGGTATGGTTCACTGATTTACTCCTGTTGTGTTTAAACTACATATAAATATGAGTTTAGTTTTACTAAACTAGCGTTTAAGCTTTGACTGATTTATTATCCCTCAGTGAAACTCCCGGGATTAAGGCAAATTGATTTATGTAAGAATCATTAAAATCGGTCTACGCGTTCGGTTTATATAAACCCGCAAAGGAACACACATCCATACATACATACATGCATACATACATATATAGGCTGATAAACACAATACCCTTCTATATTTATATTAACACACAATCTTATTGGCAATGAAAACATGCAATTTTATTAAATTTCTATTGCTGAACTCTTGCGTAAGTGCAGAAAAATATGTAAACATTAAACAGCTGATCCAGATTTTACTCTCTCTCGTATTTGCTTATTCCCCGGCTATTTAGAATAGCAGGATTATTCCCCAGAAACAAGTGATAGGGAAGAGAAAAAACTTCCCGGGAATATTCATAATTGGGCTGAAGAAAGATTAATTCATACCTTAAGAATTTTGGAATGAAACAGTTTTTTTTCTCTCCAGTAGCACGTTTCTGTAATTCTCGCATCGAAAAATTTCTCACAGAAAACGATGGCAATGAAGAAGAAACTATGTGAATTGAAACAAAAAATCGTTTCTCACATGCAAGTGTTTCTGTAATTACTTTTTGTGAGAACTGTTTGTCATTTTACCGTTTTTGACGTATGTTATTGGAAATTTGTGAGAAAAAGTGTTTCTGTAACAATATTTTGTGAAAAGTTTCTCGCAAGAACTGTCAAAACAACTCGCATTTTAAAGTGGTGCGAGAACAACCAAAATTTTACAAAAACATATGAACTTTATAATTTGTGTATAAAAATATGAAATATAAACTAGTTAAGAAGATATGCAACGAATTGTTGGACCAAAATATTATTAAAAAGTCGATATGTTCACATTTATTTAGATTTTTTTTGGGAAATTATCTTTGATTTTTTTGAGTTGATAGAAAAACTTCTTTCAAGCATTTTGCATTCATTTTATATTCTTCTTCATTATTTTATTTTCTTTTTCTTTTAAATTATTTCTTTTTTTGTTATTGAAATAATATTTTTGTAACATTTTCTTTTCATTTGACACTTGATTGTTGGAAATATTCCAATAAAAACGAAATTAGTGTTGCTTCTTTTCACTTTAAATTACAGAAACACTTTTTTCTCACAAATCGAGAAACGATGGAATTTTTTGTTTCACACTTCATGTGAGAAATTTTTCGATGCGAGAATTACAGAAACGAGCTACTGAAAAATTGTGTTTTGGCGTATGGCGGTTATTGAATATAAGCCGTCGATATATACTTGCACATACATACATACATACATGCATATACGGCCATGTCACAGAGTTCAATTCTGTTCGGAAACGGAATTGAATCCACATCAATATGTCGAGCTCTAGCCGGAGTATACCCCAACATACCAGTGCCAACAACAGTCTGGACACACCTGGCAAATTTCCCTATTTTAGTTTTCTTTTTTTAGACACCATCTCCTACAAAAATGGGGTGGATTTAATTCCGTTTCCGAACGGAATTAAACTCTGTGACATGGCCGTATATACTCGTATGTTACATAATAGATTCGATAGGAAATTTAAATTCTGCTGTTTTTTCGTTTTCTTTAAATTTTCTTGCTAAAAAAAGCAGATGTATGTACATACATATATACATATGCAATTTTTATAGCATTTACATAAATTCTTTTAACTAAAAATTTAAATAATTTCTACAGAATTCTTTTAAGGTAATTCTTTTTACATTCATTTTAATTAAAGCTTAAATGTACATTTATATAGAGATGCATATATAATTTTTGCATAAGTAAGCAAAAAGTTTAGTTTTTATTAATACAACAAAAAATAAAATCCCCACAAAAAAAAAATGTAAGAGAGATGTAGAAAAAGGATTAAAAAAAATTGTTTACTAAACTTTTCACGAAAATAATTTGTGAATGTCAAAAACATCGAATAACTTTATTCTAACTTCATTTGCATACTTCAAAAATACAAAACAGTACTGCACAGACACATTTCAGCATAAACGTAAAACACACAAGGCAAAAACAATACAAGTTATAATGAAAATTTGTATGTACTGCTGACACATCAGCAATAACTAGCAGGAAAATGTCATGTACCTTTTCTATTTATACACATACGAATCTAAATAGAATTTTAAACCTAGTAAAACCAAAACTGAAAGAAAAAAAAAATAAATAAATAAAAAAAATTAAGTCAGAGGGCAGAAAACAACAAGTTTATTGCATTTCATAGCCAAATAAACTTTTCATTTCCACAACAGCAGCCGTGTAGCGGGGTTCATCTCCCTTTACACAATTTCTAACCAATTCGTTTTGTGTTGCATACCTTGAGGCATTTCAGTGATATTTGTATACTGTTGTATTAGTTGTCGTGTATATGCAGAGGTGAGCGGTATTTCAATACCTATAACGATTGAATAATCACCAGAGTAGGCATCTTCGACAAAACTCAAGCTTTATAGATTATTCTGAGTTTTGAATACAAATTATAAGTACTTTTTTTTAGACGAAGTACCCTTGTGCGTTTTTTCAGAGCCTGGTCATCTCATATCGATGTGATGTGAATAAGATATTTGGGAAAAGCTCTTCGTTGGAGGGCCTCGACAGATATTTTTGCTTTGTTATATTTCAAACATAATGGTAGTGATGGATCTTTCAAACGAATAAAAGACTTCAACGATACCTTGCACACACTCTGTTTTATATAAATTTAAAACTTAAGAAGCACTTTTTCTGCATCTTTTTTTTTCATGTAACAAAGCCAGCGACATACGTGCGAGATGATCTGATTTTCCATTTACTAAATTATTTTGTTTTAATATTTTATATATTAAATCCAATTTGTATGGCTACTTTTGCTTATTGGGTATAAATTCTATTAGAATTTTTAGTATTATTTAAAAACCTTAAGCTAAATCTTAGAAACAATTAATTACACACTCGAAAAAAAAACCAAAATCCAGTTAAATGGATACTCTGGTATTGAAGCAACTGAGAAAAAGGTATACCTTAGTGTTTTGTTTTTATCTTTATACCAACAACTTTACTTGTTTTAAGCACAACTTGTAAAGCTTTGAACTTTTATGTCTTTGAGTGTAGTAAGCACATTAAAAGCTTAAAAAGAAATAATGGCCAAAAATTTATATAAACAGCACTTCAAAGATGTGCTAGCAGTTGAAGTAGGAAGTAAGCTACCTAAATAACAATATACATAAACCTTACAACAACCTACTTAGCTGAAGCATTTTTTAGTAAAATACTTAAAAGGCACCGCCTAACAAATATTTGTTGTTTAAAATCTGGTTTTGTTCATAAAACTCTTTTATTAAGCACCTCCCTTATTTAAATACAACTCAAACAAACCAAGAATTGCATAAACAATTAAAATTCAAGCACTTGAAATTTAACTGGAAACAAAGTTGAATTCAAGCATTTTTTAAGTAATATTCAAGTTTAAAAATATTTTGAAATAAAAAATTAAACAACATGCATATATGTTCGAACCTTGTCAAATACGTAATTTAATAATTGATAAAATTGAAGTTGTGGTGAAAAATATGAAAGATAAGGTGATTAAATTCCTGAAAACAATACTGAAAATATACATGCAGATAATTTTTATAGGAAAACTTGCCAATTGCTTTTTCCTTTTTATTTGAAGAGCAGTTTTAAAGTTTTTGAAGCTTGAAATATACTTGAATTCAATTGTAATACAATGTTGAATTACAGCATAATTCAAGGCTAGAATTGAACTGTAATACAACTGAATTGTTCGAATTGAATTCAAGTTGCCATTTCACTGCAGAATGCTATTGAAATAATAATTTAACTCTTGACAATTGAATGAGTGTCATGAATAATAATTGGTTTACACTTGATTTCAAGCAAAATTACTTATTAAAATACTTTGCTTTGCCAATGTTTTTGGGGCTTGAAATGTACTTGTATTTAATTGTAATACAAGGCAGAATTAAAGTAAAATTCAAGGCTTGAATTGAACTCTTCAACAACTGAATTGTTTGAATTGAATTCAAGTTCCCTTTCACTAGAGAATACCATTAAAATAAATAATTCAGCCTTTGACAATGGAATGTATGACTTGAATAACAATTGCTTTATACTTGATTTCAAGCAAGATTGCTTATTGGGAAGTGTGTGTGAGATATCAGCCAAGTCTGTTTTTCGTTTGAAAGACCTATTGATGTCATTATATACGGAATATAGCAACGTGTAAATCAAAGACTAGCTGCTTGGGGTGCATCCAAAATGTCCTTTCTGTTCACATCAACTACATGTGAGATTACGAGGTCTTCAAATCGCTCCCTCATTATGTGCCATGTGGCATTAGCTGTGTTGTACATGGTTGAGACAACACGCTTGGCAAACATTTGCCCAAAAAAGCGCAACCTTTTGATTTAGACACAAGTTTCTTAAGCAGTTAAATAGTTTCCAATAATATTTTATTATCTATCCAACCTCAAACAGAATTTCAAAATATCTTTAAATCTCATACCATTATACCCAAGACATTTTTCTTCCACAGATTTCGCAATTAAGATATGTGTAACCCTTTCTCAGGAGAAACTAGGACCACCCAGTTTCCAATAATATTGCATTCTATAACATTGTCTATTAGTAATGTTTAAAACTGTTACATTTAACAACCACGTGTCTGAATAAAAAACATTTTCTTTAGCATTTAGTGGTTACGCTTTCTGCTAAGTGTGACCGCACTTTTAAACATGTTGGGTATTTTAACAAAACAGCAACATCAATAAATAAATAATGTTCATGGCAATTATATGCACCTCCTGTTGTTGTTTTGATATCAAACACATCAAAAGATTTTTATTTTCAAGCTTGTTGTAAATAAAAATTTGGGCCAAAATCTTATTAAAAAAGCAACCTGCAAAATATTTATATTATTTACTATAAATGAATTAATTTTCTGGAATTTTTCATTATTTTCCCTCCTCCCTATTTATATTTTAAAGTAATTATACACTTCTTAAACTCATCCTTTTCATTTTTCACAATTCAACTTTCACTGTCTATGAACGCTTTCTATATATAAATATTTTCCTCTTTTCCACCATTTACCTTTGCTCAAAGCCATGAAAACTATTAAGCTTAAGTAACCAGAATACATAAATCCCCCCAGCATTGCAACAGTCGACATTAGTGTTTTGGTGCTAAAAACTTAAACGGAAAAGTTCAAGCTGTGGCTACAGCAGTCACGAGAGTAAATGAGGATTTCTTTATGCGCAGAATTTAAGCATTAATACGCAAAAAAAAAGCTTAATGTTTAAGCAACAAGTAAAAAAGCTTTAAAGATTTTAAAGGACACAGTAAGTTGTTTTTATAGAAATTACTAAGGAAAATTAAAATATTAGTTATGAGATTTTTATTTTATTTAGTAAGGCCACTCATCAACACATATTAATTTTTTCTTAATCAGCAATAATTTCTTAATCGGGCTTAAGCTCAGTAATTTCAATTCTTGTTGAACGAAATATTTTTATTAATTAATGTGAGTTTCTAAAGAAGAGAAGAAAAATTAAACTACATTTTATAAGCTGGGGAAAATATAGATATTTTTCTGTGCAGCCACGCACTTCATCAGAACCCATGTCTATCTTACTCGGGTAGAGATTGTTATTAACATCAGCTATTTAACGCAAATTTTAAATGAAATGGAATATGAGAAATGATTAAATTGTGTATATAATTATTTATTTACCTTTACCTTTGTAAGTATCACTATTTTTTCATTTTCGGTATTTCCACCAGCTAACAAAGTCTAATTTAATTTTTCTTCTCTTCTTTAGAAACTAACGTTAATTAATAAAAATATTTCATTCAATAAGAATTGAAATTATTGAACTTTTGCTCGAAGGTATTAGAAATGAGAAATTAGGTAAATGAAGCAAAGTTTTCCGATATTTCAAAAATTTGTTGCAGGAATGTTATCTATTCCAAATTCATCTGCAAATGTGGAAAATGTATTTCCGTAGGAAAGAGCAAAATCTCTAATTGAATCAAAACAGAGGATGAAAAAGTATATCCTAAATGTTACTTTTATATTCAGATCTCAGCAACTAATAGTCATTTTTGTACATTCTGACATTAAAGAATAATATTAATTAATAGTGCCTTTTTAGTTAATTAATAAAAGTATTACAAAATTAAAACTAAAAATTAAAGATAAAATTAGTACAATTTTTAAATATGATTTCACATCCCTGTCATGTCTTATTAGTGTTTCTCAATATAACAGAACTCTGTTATCAACAGAATTCTTTTAAAGCAGAAATGCTTGACCATGTTTACGGTCACTGTTTAATTTTACTGCTACTTTTATTACTAGTGTTATTCAAATTAACAGAGGTACTACAAACAAAATGCTGTTAAACCGTGATTACAGTCGCAGTTTAAAGGAACAGTGATTTATAAATCATATTCACTAGGAACATAATTATTTAAAAATCACAGATTCGATCATCTATAGTACAAATATTTAGAAAATTGATAGTATAGATTGTCGTTGCTCAGAATATTTTTTTTTTAGTTCGAACAACCAAGTGAAATTATTATAGTTTATCATATAGATGATCTTTCATTTTAAATTTAAATCTTAATGCTAGTCCTGAAATAAATTGGTGCGTAACATGCCGGATTGAGCGTAAAAGTGTTTGCTGACTTTGGCAGTCATTTGTTTAATTAAGTACACGCAAAGAAAAGATATGCTTGTAGTATGGTTGAGAAAACAATCTTATGTTTTCCGAAACAAATGTGTGGTCATTGAAAACAAGTTATTGTTATTTTAAACATTAATTGCGTTACGATAAACAACGCAATGTAAATGTAATGTAATGTAAATGTAAGTAAACACTCATATCGCTTTATATATATTTGCAGCTTTTGTTCCGAATTGGTTTGAATTGGATAGTATTCGTATGAAGTATGCTTCATGTAAAAATTTTACCTTAATAGAGTTTTGGTTTTAACCCTATTTAAGTGCTTCACATTGTTTGTTTCCACTAATTTTCTTAATTGGTACAATTTTAATTGTCAAAATGGTTAAATTAATCTATGAGTTTTTGTTTTCTGTGTAGAAACTAACTGGATTAGAAAATATTGTCCATTACTTTGGTGGAACAGGTAGTAAAAGCAATTAGTTAAGTGGTATTATAAAATAGCAAAGTAATATTTCATTCCTTTTTATTTTATTCACTCATTTCTAGAAATGCTATTTTGATGACTTACTTTAAATGAATTCACCAGTTAACCTTAAATACTTTGTACTTTAATTTATTTATGTAACTATTGCTTATTTTTTTTATACTCGTCTTCACATTCCTGTTTCAGTTTTACAACATTTGAAATACATGAGCTTAAAATACTTTTTATCTATTTTATTTTTATTTTTTGGTGGAATTACATGTTTCCTTTTGCCGTTTAACACCTTTAACTAGCATTTATTTGCTTTTGTTTTTTTTATAGATGAAAAAAAAAATTTTTTTTTTGTTGTACTAAGGGTATTCTATTGGAATTTTGTTACAAAATAAATTCGAACAATGTTTTAACAAGATGTTCATTTCAATTTATTGCCTTCACGTGATTTTTATGCATCTAGTTTGTGTTAGAGTTTTATACGAACAGTCATGTATACACACACTCACACACACGCAAACACACACACAGATATATGAATATGTACACAGTATATACATACATATGTATGTAAATCCATGCAAAGGGATTACTATACAATTTGAATTGTATATTTGTTCAAGAAAGTAGCTGGCAGATCTTTGAGAGTATAAAATCTTAAAAAAAATATTTTTCTTATAGCAAAATACTAAGAGCCATTAATCTCTAAACGCCAACTGAAAAAATCATCAAAAACCGAAAAAATTGTCAAAACGAAAAAAAGCTCCTGAACTAAAAAAGGTCGCTAAAATTAATCGCTATAAACCGAAAAAATCGCTCAAAACGAATAACTAAAAAACGCCAAAACAAAAAAAAAACAAAAACTGATAAAATCATTAAAAACCGAAAAAATTGTCAAAACGAAAAAAGCTCCAGAACTAAAAAAGGTCGCTAAAGTAAATCGATGAAAACCGAAAAAATTGCCAAAAACAAAAAAAAACCCAAACTACAAAATGCCAAAAACTGCAAAAACGCTAAAAACATGAAAAGGCGTCATGAGCGAAAAAAACGCTTAAAACCGAAAAATCCTAAAAACGAAACAGAGGCGCTCAAACAATAAAAAGTGACAAAACTGAAAAAATCGCCAAAAACCGAAAAAAGTTTGCCGGGTACTTTCAAAATTTTTTTAAAAATGTTAACATGAGGTAAGATATTCGATTATATAGGCTAAAGTTCGTATAGTATTACATATGTAGTGTCCGTACGGAACACTACCTGTGCGAGTTAAAGTCACACTTTACTGAAATTATTATTAAATTTGGTTTTTGCTGTGGAAATGTGAGAAAAAAAAGGAAAATATTGTTAAAGTTGAACTGTGAGAATATATAATTTCAATAACAAAATTTTGATGTAAAGACGCGAAGCGTGACTACCCTACACAAAAGTACGATTAATTTTCACAGGAAAATCTTACATAAGTCTGACGGACTTAAAAAAATCGCTTCAAGGAGGCATTTTAAGTGCCACATTATTAAACAAAAATGCTGCAAAAACATCTTTTCTTAGCTTTCATTGTTTCAAAAATAGAAGTGAACATAAAATGTTAAGGAATAAAGAAAGAGTGAAAATATTTTCATCTTCCCTATTGTTTTATGAATTTATATCGTGCCATAACCGCCAAAAAAACTTAAGCGACATGATTTTCGAACTTAATTGTTTGACCAAAATCGTTTATTTGCGATCGACTTTCGTCAAAAAAGCGAGGTCTGAAGTATGTGTCGGTTAAGGTTTTGTGGTGATTATGGCTCTATATAATAACTATTTTATTAAGCTTGAGGTTTCTTTTTTAAATAAAATTAACAATATTTATTTTTCAATAATTTTTTTTCAAAAAATTTTTATTTTAAGAAAACACACGAGGGCATGTTGAAAAATAAATATTGTTAATTTTATTTAAAAAAATACCTCAAAAAAATACCTTCAAATAACATTTTTTTGAGCATTCTATGAAATTTTGCATAAATTTTTAAAGTTACACGATTTGCCAAAAAATATGTATCACACATTTTTGGTCCACACTGTAATACTTTTGCTTAGAACAACTACGCCTGTTGTGTGATGGTCAACTTATTGAAGTTTATACAAATAGTTTGTACCCCCAAAATTCGCCAACAATTGCTTCTTTGACTTCTCTCTTTGACATTTAATATGAATAGCAATCTCGAACCTTTCATACCAATTCATTATTACAGCCTGCTCTACCAAACAAATTCAATACAATTTATTGGCCGCCTAGTTTTTTTCTTTGGCTTTATTTTCGAACTGATTTGTACGCTTTTGTTACTGAAATAAAACGTTTGAACTGAATTTTATATTCCCTTTAACAAACACGACCACCACGAGCCCAAAATAGAGATGAAGATTTTTATAACAATTTTAACACTTTTAAATCTTATTTGGTTGACGACAAAAGAAATAGGAAATAAATTGAAAAAAAATACACACGCAAGCACACACACATGGTTAAAAAATCAAGTCATGTACATGTTTGGTGTGAAACATTTTGTGGCGACAACTTTTTCGTACATGTTCACAAGTTGCGCAGCAACGGTTGTTTAAATGTTGTCGAACAAAAATTTATTTCAAAGCATTTGGTCATTGTTAACATAAAATGTATGAGAGTACATCGATAAATTTGTTAACTTCTGTTTGTGTGTGTGTGTGTGTGTGTGTGGCAGAAGTTGTGTTCAAAATAAGTAAATAAATAGAAAACTAAAATGTAGAAAGCAGTAGATTACTAAAATAAAACACGAGGACATTTAATTGTTTGCAAATTTATGTAAGGTGTTTGTGTACCAGTGTTGCCAGGTGTTAGAGAGAATAGAAGGCGCTAAACGCACTTAAAAAAAAACATAAAAATCTGCAGATAATAAAGAACAACAATTTTATTTTAAATATAAACATGCCGCCTATCCCACGACATGGAAAGATATTTTGTATGTATAAATAAGTCGTTTTTCTTTCAGAAAACAAATATTTATGCATACCTGTACTTGTGTGTGTATGTATTAAAAAGTCGGCGGAGGGTATACAAGATTCGGCACTGCCGAGTAAAGCACTCTTTTTTGGTATGCTGTTCTTTCAGTTTCAGCTGATACAATATTAATTACAGGCATTGTTTCAAAGTCTTACCTGTGCTGATATTCGTCCCTTTTTCAGTCGTGTTAAGTCCGTATGACTCCAATGACTCTTTTTCCAAGGCATAACGTCTCTGAGATCTTCATTAAAGCTGTAAAAAGAGCAATTAAAAAAAAATCAACTAAAGAAAAACTTGCACATGCCTTACTTCTAAAAAAAAAGTCTGGAGAATAATTAAAGACTCTAGCAGAAAAACAATAAATAAAAGCAAAACAAATAAAGTTAAAACAAACACTAGTTTTTTCTTGCTATTGTTATTTTTGCAGTCAAAGCTACATACACACTGATGATTATATTCGTAAGCAAAAGTATGTGTGTACGTACATTCTTAACAACAATCAATCAATAAACTTACAGCTGTACACAATTACTTGTAAACTGCACTTACTTAAAGTCATTGAGTTTATTGTGCAGGAACTTTCGTATATTCCAGGGTAAATCGTTATGCCCATCAATTAAAGGCACTTGATCCAACAGCTGTAGAGCGACACGCAAACGTTCCTCAAACGGAGCACCTTTTTAAAATGAAAAAAAAAAACAAAATACATAATGAAAGAAATAAAAAAGAAGCATATTAATAAAGAGCAGAAATGTAAAGTTATTTCAAGGATTTGAAAGTAAATGTATGCAAGTGCAAAAAAGCATAAGAAAACTTAACACAAGAACGCATTTTTGTTGGAGACTTTTTAGTGTTAGTAAAGTCATTGAAGGGAAAATGATGGATTATAGTACACAAATGCTGCAGTAAGTGCTTCTGTTAAGCTATTTTTTTTTATAAATTTCAAGCAAGTAAGGACTGGCAGTAATTGCTTTATTTATTTTTACTTTTTCGAGGTCTTAATTAATTTACTGAAAAGTATTAATGTTTGATTTTGTAAAGTTTTAGCAGAGAAATTTTAAAAGGAAATACTTTTTAAAAGTTAATACTCCCTTGTGTGCTTAACACCAATTTAAAGTAGTGTGTTTCAAAGCAACTGATGAAGAGATAAGTGAAATTTTTTACCCTCTTCTTCTAATTCAGTTTAAAGCCACAGCCATTTAAGAGAAACGCTATTATGCCTATTGTCTATAGTCAACCATTCGTACAAGCTTTTTAAATTTTGAGGTCCCTTACAGCAATTCTGATCTGTAGGCTTACATAAATTGAAAGACAAGAAATTGATGTCCAACTAGTACGATAGCGAAGTTACAAGACTGTGATCGAATACTTAGAAGGCACTGTACCTTAACTGTGAAAGGAAACTGCGTTTTACTTATAAATAACTATGAAAGTGATTCTATATTTTTGCATTCTAAATGTTAAGTTATATTAAATAAATATTGAAATCGGTCTCAGGATACTATAAATCCAAAAAATTTTTTGTTATTTCATTCAAATTTTATCTCTTAGAAATAAAAATATATGACTGGAAACACTTTCATAATTATCGACACAACTGAATAGAACTATCCTAATAAGTTCATTAGTCATTGAAATATATTTTTATCAAACTTATTGCAATGTATTTTTATTATCATTGCAAACCAAGTTGTTGTTGGTCTTCTTCTGTGTATTTGAATTAAATTAAAGAAATAATTGATTTTGTGAATAAAGAGTGAAGTGTTGTGAGGTAATCTTATTAAAAAAACTACTAACCAAAGAAACTTTAAGTATTTTCTTGTGCCAGAAGAATTGTAAAAATTTATTATACAATAAAATGATGGATTGAGTTATAAAAACTTTTGCAAAACTAAGTGTTACTTTAATAATATTTGAAAAAAAAACAAAACAATTAAAAGAACTCCAATACAAAAGTTTTGTTAGAACTCTTGCTTAAAGTTCTTTCTCTCTCTCTGTCTATCTTTTCATAACTTAATTGCGTACAGGCGTACATACATGTGAACATGCAAAGTGAAGTTGTAGTAAACAAGTTTAAGTTAAACATGACACATTTGATGTTGCTGCATTGCTGATGCTCTTGTTTTGCAATACAAACGAAAACAGGAATAAAGCAACAAAAAAGGAAGAAGGAAGAAAGAAAAAACTTAAACTAATTGATTGATGTACTTACTTGCAGCAACACGTAAAGCCAGTGGAACAGCTACACTTGCAGCACCAATTATTAAAAGTATCGAACTAACAGCCAACCAGTGTTTTGCAGCATCAAATTCTTTGAATTTTAACCATTGGATAACAACCACAAGATACAAAGATACGCACACAGATATGCATACACGTATTGACAAGGAATGTAATTTTGTAACAAAGCAGAATTTCAAAACGGCAACAAGCAGTCAACAGGAAATAAGTAAGTGTTGTAGTATTTAATAGTTTGTATGAATTTCCATTATTATTGATGATTTTTTTTTTATAGTTGAAGTATTATGTTTTCGATAAATTCCATTGATAGCCAAGCAATGGCAGACAATTAACGTAGTAATAAGTAGGAAAGCAGTTGCATTAGACGTTTGAAAATGTTGTTTCAATATTAATGACCGAAAAAGATACAACAAAATAATATAAAATTTATTTAAGATTTGTCTCTCAGCTTGTATTAAATTAATTATTGAGTTATTAAATTAAAAATTTTAATACACAAAGTTTTTTTTAAATTTATATAAGACTTATATAGAACAATAACTGAATGTTGAGGCAAAAGTACGATTCTTTAGTTATAAAAAGAAAAATATGACCATTCTCATACGATAAGAATGAAATTGATTTTTAATAATAGTTCTTGGGTATTCCCAGTCTCAAATTCGACAATTCTGCTTGTCAACGTACTTTCCGCACTAAAGATGATTTTTCCATGAAATTTCGCAGCAATTTTATGCATTTTAAGGAAATACTCACTCGCGTAAGCGTAAGTTCTTCTGTTAACTGAACCTAAAAAAGGCTTAAGAAATAGGCCATTATGAAAAAGATGTAATGCTAAATGTTAAAGCTTGATTTTCCCAAACATTAAAGCAATATGCTCAATTGTTTTTGTGAAACATGTATGAGTTTGATAGCTACTATCACTGACTTTTCCCAACAGTTTAAAGTTTTTCACCAGTTTCTTAAATGCTGGCCGAGAAGACACTTTACGAGGACCCAAAAATGTTTGAGCTTTGCGAACTGTTTTCGTCAAATTTTCGCAATTTTTATAAAAGATTTTAATAACTTTAATGCGTTGTGAAAAAGTATATCGTTCCATTGCTATTAAGGGCGTAGTTTTTACTTTTCACTTGTCAAGTATTGACAGCTTGTGTGGTGACAAATGTTTAAATGGCGGTTATTGAAAATGAAACGTTTTATTGGAACTCTCTGCTTATGCTTATTTTTCTTAAGACCACTCATGATTAAATTAATCACATGAACACTGATATCATAATTAAAGAAGCATGTTTTGCATATTCAAACTAAAGAGAGCTTTTGTGGCTTAAACAAATTTTCAAATTTAAAATAATCATTATTACCTTATCTGGAGACACATAAATTAAGATAAGTTGAAACATTTGTCCAAAAATTTGTATTATTTCCCTTGTGTTTTTAGTAAATATGCTTGTGATTTGTTATCTTAATTTTCTAAAATATTGCGATACATTAAGTTATTTCAATATTGTGAAAGTAAGCAACAAACCAATAATTGAATTAAACATTTTGTGCATTATAATAATAAGAGAATGAATTCTCAATTTGTAGCTTATCTAACATCTGCATACACATCTAACTATTAACAGTAAAATTTAATATAATTTAAAATTAAATCAAAAGCTTTTAAATTAAGTATTTTTTCATGTCAAGTTTTTATACAGAAGTATATTTGCTGACATTACTTCAATATAAACATATAGGAATAAAAATGTCAAAAAGATTAAGAAATAATTATAACTCTTGTAAAATATATATTTAAAAAAATCCGCATTAAATATTATTCTTATAAAATTGGTCAAATAATCACCCTTATTCCAGTTGTCAACATCGATGCCACTTCAATACAATACCATAATATTGCGGTTTTTCTACTCGCTCTTTGAAAACAACTTTTATCTACAGGAAGAGCAAAAACTAGTACATATATATAAAAAAAATTTTAATTTTAATTTTAATGGTTAAATTTTTTCTTTACGAAAACCTGAAAACTTTTGCTTAATTTTGAAAATAAAAAAATTTAAATTTTAAATTTTAATGCTTTAATATTTTCTTTACGAGCTCCTGACAACTTTTGCCTAATTCAGTAAAAAATTGCTAATATATGCTACATAAGTAAAAAATAAACCTTCAATTTATTTACCATTAAGTATACGTACTTACTTGTGTGTAAATAGAACTTAACAGGCCCTCTAAAGTATGCTCTATATTTATAGTTATTAAATGATTTTTGTAAACATGAGAGTATGAGCAATATTAAGTTGCATACAAGATTAGATATCAAGTATACGTATGTAAAGAAAAAATACCTTGAAGAGTTACGGTGTTATCCTAGCACCGCTTTACCATTTAAATAATCATTTCGAGTTGACAAGAGTTAACAGCGTAAATTGAAACACGCTGTTTGGAAAAAAACACTTTTAACGAGCGGACGTTTTATTCGAAAAAGTCAAAATTTGCAAATTAAAATAATTTTGCCGTCATTTACAAAAATATTTTCTACTCTAGGTAAGCAAATAGAGTGTACAAGATACTTAAATTTTTTTAAAGAGGCCCTTTTGCTCTCTTTTTTTTACCAGAATTTTTTTTAATGAATTGTATAATTATTACTTGAATCTTTTTGGTTGTAGTTTAGGCCCTTAAGTTAATGCATTCAATAAAAAAAACACAACTTAAGATAACAGATTTTTAATTAAATAATCAGTTAATCCACTTACATGAAATAGTTTAGCTTAGCTTAAAGCTAAAAAGCATTAAACTTATCCCATTGTTATTAACATTAATATTTACAATTGCCTGCCCTAATAATGTTCTATAAGCTGTAGAAATTTATCTGTATATTTACTGTCTGGCATGAAAATTGCCAAGACCCAGCAATACTATAAGGCACAAAAGATATTTATAGATATACAGCATATCAACACTTCTTGGCTGTTGTACATATTTTCGTATGAAGATGTGTTTTTTTAAGTTTGTTTAGTAATTTACTGAGAAGTGCTGCAACATTATATGCAATTAAATGCATTTAGTACTCTTACAAAACACAAATACTTATATATCTTTCCATGAAGTTTTAATATCAAGAATACAAAATCACACACAAATTATTAGCAGTCGTTAAAAGAGCCAATAACTACTGAAACTTTTGCATGCTTTGCATACTAATAAAATGAGAAGGAGAAAGAAAGAGAATTACGGAAAAATTTTTTTTGGCAAACTATTTAGCAAGTATAAAATCTTTTTTTCATACAGTACAAAAAATTTCAAATGCGAAGTCAGAACGTGAGCTGTTTTTCGATAAGCCAATATTTTTACCTGAGTCCTTAAAAATTTAATTGAAAAAGGTATACGAAGGATGTTCATGGAAGCAAATGTGTGCTTAGGCAATATTTTATGTTCCAAAAAAATTTAACAACGTTTGGTAAATGGAAACATTTTTGGTTTATAAGAAATATAAAGCTCTCTAAAAAATTAAAAAAACGGTATAAAAAATGATTTGTTTCTATTGGTAAACGGAACATATATATCGCTAGTTAGTTTTCAATTATTTTATTCAAACTTATTTGTTTCTCTGCGTACGCTTCGATTAGGGTAAAGTTCAAAGTCACTCTTTGAAACAAGTCAAAACAAACTTTTATATCAATGAAGCACGTTTGAAACTATTTTTGATTTCACGAGAGTGAACTGGTTCAAACAGAGCTGTTCATCTTAGTCCCAACATATTATCGCACAGAGGGGAAGCTGGCCATTGCTTTTTTTAGTTTATATTGCTAGTGAAAAGTTATTGAGTTCCTCTAGATCAATGAAACTTGGCAGAAATTTGACTTATAAATCAAACAAAGGGGAAAAAGTTACTCATAGAGAAACTAATCCTACCTCTATAAAATTAAATTTTTGTTCTTAACTTTTCCCATACTTTTGTTTAGCAAATGCAATTTTTAATGTCGGCGAAAGCTCAAAACCGTAAACTTGGACCAAGGAGACTTTTTACGGTCATTTTTCATTTTCGTACCCACCTCCTTTTGTGGGCGGTGACAAAAATATTATTTGCAAAAATAATCTAAATATTAAAAAAACTGTACTACTTGTGCTTTAATATCAAAAAAAAAAAAAAAAAAAAAAAAAATAAAGCCCCTATCACGGTTTTCAACTTTTAAAATAGTTTGGTTGGGATTGATAAATTTGCATTGCTATTCTCCACTAAATTGCTAGTTAACTTTTCAGTTGTGTTTTGGCATTGTCATTTGCAACTCCGCATAAGTTTGATTGAGAAAAAAGTTGCCTTTTAGTAGTTGGGTCTGTGGTTGGCTTTCTCTGGTTACAGATTGGTGCGATATAAAGAGCAGAAAAAATAGAAATATTTATTATGCTTAATAACAAAATTTTCTTACAGTGCCGATACACATACAAAAATTTCTTTAAATATGGTTTTAGGTGATCCAACAAATAACAAAACGTAGCATATATATATTTCCGACTTTGTTTTCGTCATCATCTGCTTATATTTGTATCCATTTGGTATTATTTCCTTCAACTAAAACACTCAAAACAATATTTTTTATAAAACTCAAAAGTCACACAAATTAATTGCTTTCTGTCAAACTTGACATTTCGTGATGACAATTTCAACTAAAAAACAGTTGTGGTTCATACTACTACTACTACACAGTTTGGTCGTGTGTAAGTTTGGTCTACTCTTAGACGACCAAACTGCACTTAGTTGCAAACCGTGATAGGGGCATAAAGCTTTCAGCCTTTGTAGGCAGCGGGAAGTTAACCTTTTCTGGAACACCCCTGTCAAAAAAGGTTTTTACTCATATTTACCTATGAAAGATGAGCAAAATCAGAAAAAAAAGTGAAATTTAAAAAAAAATTAAAAAAATGGAGCAAAATTTGTTTCTTGCGTCTAAAATTAGAGATTCTGAATTTTATTGTAGTATAAAACATTATTTCAAATGTAGGATAGGTTAGGTTAAAACAGGCTGCCGATTTATAGTAAAACCAGCCCAGTTGGGTCCGTTGAGGTCCCGTTGTGCTACCTGGGCTGATTGAGGTGGACTGCCATCCTCAGTCCCTCTATTCACTATTTATGTTTTGTTAAAACCAACCCGAAAGGCGTATGAATGAATTCATATCGCCGATGTCACATTCTGACAGGCTCTCCAAACCTTGCAGTATCGGAGCCCCCAAGCAGAGTGACCGCATCTCCGCAAGTGCTGGGCAGTGACAGAGAAAGTGCTCAATATTTTCCTCCTCTTCCTCGTCCTGACAGCTTTTGCAGAAGTCATTATAAGGTAGATTTAATCTACCAGCATGTATACCTATATAGCAGTGTACTGTTAGGACTGCAACCAAAGTACGGAGTTGTCCTCTTGTAATCCTCACCAATATTTCGGACCTCCTCATGTCATAACAGGGCCATGTCATTCTAGAGGCAGAGCATGTTACCTCATTTGACCATCTAGCCTGTGCAACTCTGAGAAGGTCCTGCTGTATTTGTATTTTACAGCTATTCATCGGAACACCCACCAACCGATCAGTGTCCTCATCCTGCATTTGAGCTCCAGCCTTAGCCAGCTCATCTGCAGTATCATTTCCAACATTATTCGCATGTCCTGGAAGCCATTATAGCTCCAGTTTGTTAAGAGACATCCGGCAATCATGTACCAGATTCGATGTCGTAAAATGTAACTACCTTAAGTTTTAAAAACCTTCTTCTATTTTTTATAATTTTTAAACGAATTGTTTCAACAATAATTAATATTCAAGATACTAAAATTATATTTACATAAAATTTTTTAGAAAAAAAAAAAAATAACGTAATACCTTTATTCGTTTAGCCACAAAAAATATCTTATAAACATGTTAAAACCAAAAAAAAAAACAATTAAAACTCATGTAATTTTCTTCACTTTCCTGACTTTAGCAATATTTCAGAGCTACAAATTGCAACTTAAACTCTTCAACATTTACAATATGATGTAAAATCTTGTTTTGTATCGACCTGCGTACTTAGTTCTTATGATTTCTTTCAATTCATTTCTGCTTTTTTAATAAGCTTTTGGGCTCAAATACCCTTCTGTGTATCGCGCGCCTAAAGTTTAGGTGCCATTATCGAGACAATGTACCGATTTTGGCCGGCTCACTGCAATAAAGTCATAAATAATAAGCTAAATAGGCCTTATTTCTCAACTAACTGAAATATAAGGACATAATTGCGCCACAAGGCAATTGGTAGTGAAGCCATATAGATTTGTTCCGGAATTAACGGAGAAGCAAGGCCATTTTGGTTTTGCCGACAGTGGGGTCTAAGCTTAAGCCACAACTCGATTAACTCATCTATGGTCTCCATTTTATTACGTAGTGCTTGTTTCTCCAAGTGTTCTTGGTTACAGGTGTATATACACAGTTTAATTGAGGGTTCAACGGTCATGCTGAGTTGTCTTTGTCTCGTTGACTTATATATACGAGTATGTTACATAAAACAAAGACATAGTTTTAAACTAATTGTTGCAACTTGGATATTAATGCAAAACACAAACATTGCAACTTCAAATATTTTAGCACTCTTAAGCGAGCACTTTTCCTATCTCCCTATGGCCATTAATGAGATTTTAAGCCAAACAAACCACTTTCATTTGCCAACTCAAATAGTCAGACAAAACACAGTTAAAAGCAAGCGAAACAAATATGCAAGAGTTCACACATACACACATATTTACACACTAACACTTCAGCATTGAGTAGACGCATCACCCAAGCATACTCTACGGCATAATGGATTGGAAGGCAAAATGCTATGATATGAATTCGAAATAAGAAAAGGATGTAAAGAGAAATGACTGCTAGGAGACGACCGCAAAAACCATCATATATAGAGTCATTACTTGTAAATGAATTGTAAGGAAAGTTTCGTTGGCTTTTGCATAGAGATATTAATTCGTACGAGTTATGAAGTTAGCAAAAAAAAAAACCAGAAAATTGTTCAACGTTTGTAATTAAAAGCCTTAAACGAAAATGAAAAGTTTTAGGTCTAGACTTCAAGCGTAACAAGAAAAAGGAGGAGATTTAAAAAATGTTTATGGCAGTAATTGCAGTAAGTTTAAATGACTACAACTGCTGATTATACTATAGAGTGGTAGTAACTAATGGAAGTTTTTTCTCCGTTTTAATAAATTAAATTGAAGAAGCTATTAATTAATTGCAGTCGTTTTGCATTTAAGGGTATTCTAAACTCTCATTTTATCCTTCTTACAGCATCTTTACGCAACTTCAAGGCCAATAGCCTGACATCAAATTTAATACTTATTAAATATTCTAAACTCAATTGGCGACCCAAACATCGATCTAAATCAAATTGCAACCATTACAAACACTTGTATTTCCTCATATCAAACAAAAAAAAAGAAGAGAAAAATAAATTAAATAAATTTGTTATAAGCACAAAAAATCCTTTTGCATAAATATTTTTTTTAACTTTAATTTAAATATTTTCCTGCAACAGTTTACAATTTACTTACGAAATGAATTTGTACCCGAACTTGACGAACCACGACTTGGACTTTGGCGGTGTTTCCATGGCATATTGCTCGTCAGACTTGAATGATGTGGCGGATGGTGATTGCTTAGATTGTTGTGATGATGATGATGATGATGATTAGGGTGATTGTGCTGATGAAATTTTTCAGATGATTTAATTAGATGTGTGCTACCATGCATGCCCAAGGGATGATGATTATCGTTGCAGTGAAAGTCTTTGAGTTGTTCATGCTGATAATGATGCTGCAGTAGCTTGTAATGCTGCTGTTGCTGCTGTTGTTGTTGGCGCTGTTGTTGTTGATGTTCTAACGATGCCAGACCATGCAAATGGTTGTCTTTAAGGCCGCTACCACTACCACTACTTGATTGGTTAAGTATACCAAGAGCACCACTACCACCAACGCCATTGCATGCAAACTGTTGTATGTTTTCTGGCGTAAGATGTGATTTATGATGTGATGAAAGTATGGATGCCATGTCACAGTTTTTGTGTGTCGCAATGTCGATTAAATTGTTAAAACTACGGCTGCTTAGGGAAGAACGTAATGGAATTTTATCCAGCCTACCTTTTGCTGACGCATGTTGCTGTTGCAATAAACTGCTGTGATTGTCGTGGCTATTGGTGCGGTAAGCAGCATCTGCATCGTTTGGACATGGTGCCTGGCTCAAGTCACGTGAAAAGTTCGACCAAGATTTTGAGAAACAACGACATTTTTCGTCAAACGGTTGCATGTGCGTTTGTTTCAGCTTATGAAGTAATTGCTGTTGTTGTGCGTAAACGGCCAGCTGGCGTGCATAATCACTGCTCGGTCCAATGGTATTATATTTACTTAAGCTTAATCTACTGCTATTTTTGTAGTGCTGCAATTTTTGTTTTAAATCATGCTGTGATTGTGTAAAGTCTGTGAAGGCTAACGGTGTTGATGATGAGGTTGGCGGCAGCATACGGCCCAGTCCCATTCCCATTCCCATTCCTATGCCCATTGTCACGTCAGCAGACACTAACGACGTTTTGTGCAGAAAACATAATGAAGGATCTGATTTTTGGCTTTTTGGCAAGACTATATCATCCTGTATGGCATAGGGCGGAGGGAAATTGGTAAAGTATGTGTTGTGGGTGGAGGAGGCGTTTGTTACATGACATACATCTGGTTTGCTGTGGGTAGCCATGGCATTCAGGGTAGATACTTGTGCTTTATAGCTACCATTTGTCGTTGTGCTTGCACTGGACATAATGTCAGAACCCATGGCATTGGCACACTTCAGTATGGAAGTGGTGCAGTCTTCAATCACAGCTCGAACATCATGAGTAGTTTTAGCACAATCGTTTAGTAAATCACCACTACATAATGTTGCAATCGAACTGTTATTGTTGTTGTTATTGTTATTGTTATTGTTACTGCTGGTGCTGTCGTTGATATTGTTGTTATTACTGCTGCCATTATGGTGCAATGACTTGTTACTGGCTTTGCTTTGTTGATTGCCATTGCATGTGACACCTGATCTCAAAGATGATTGCTGTTGCTGGAGATTTTGTAACAAACGTATGCTGCGTGTGCTGCCATTACGTTTCATTGCTGGTGGCGGTGGTATTGGTGGTATAGTTTCAGCATCTGAGGTACTTGTCGCATCGTTCTACAAAAATAGAAAAATAAATTTTATTAAATTATTAAAATGTTTACCCAATGTATTCTTGTTTATGGAAAAAATTAGGATTAAGTCATCAATTTCTTACGGGGAAGTTTACAAAATTACATTTACTTATTTTCAATTATAAAAATGCCAAGTTTCAACAATATATTAAGAGTCCTCTTGAAAACGTTTAAAAGTCTCCCAAAACTATGCAATTTCGCATTTTTACACTCCCCTAAATAAATTGACAAAAATTGTAAAGGAATTTATATGAAAAAGCTTCGTAATTTAGCCCAAAAGTTTTTAACTTTAGATTTTTAGATTTTTGGGTTTCTTTATGCAAATGGTTTTATAAAAATTATTAGTAAGCAAAAAGAATTATCCAGAATTAACTAAATGCATACGCGTACTAACATACAAGCATATTATAAATTTAACAAAAAAAGTTTAGCAAGCTTCTGCTTGTTAAGAGATACACATTCATACAAATACACACATTAGTGCGAACGAAAAGAAAACAATCTCTATAAATGGCTTCTATTATGATGTACATATATACGCACAAATAAAAAGAGTTAGTACATGAGCTATTGGTGCGATCGAAGTCAAACATTGGAGATGCAGCTGATATTTTCTAGATATTTCTGACATTATTTTGGAAGCTTTGTGTGGAAGTATAAAAAGAGCAAGAAGGCTGGCAGTTCAATTGAGTTGCGAAAACAATCAAGAGTTGAGTTGACTATTCTGAATAGTAACTGTCTGTTTATTGAAGACAAGTAATAATTTTCGTCTGCAAATTTATATTGAAAACAAAAATAAATTTCGGTGCTTTTTGCTTTTGTTTTCAGTATAAATAGACAGACGAAAATTTTTATTTGTCTTCTATGAACTGGTAGTAAAGTTCAGTTCAGTATTGTCAACAGATCAGTTAACAATTGAGTCGATTATTGTATGGAAGTAAATTAAGGCCAAAGAGTCATTTTTGTTGTATAAACAAAGAGCGTCGGCAGCGTGAGTCTTGTGTGATGACGAGTAGATAGAGAGTATTGCTTCAAGGCCTGCACAGTCAGCATTGTGAGCAGTATTGTGAGCTGCCAGAATGATGTTTTTATCATATTTTTGATGATGATTTTTTGAACAAAATATGATTTTATGATTTTTTTTCTCGAATGCTTTTCAATTTTTTAAAATTATGATTATGATACATACGAGTATGTACAACTTTCATTATGGTTGTTTAGTTTTTTATGAATAGTTTTATTTAAAAAAAAAATTTGTTTTGTGCCGGCTTGTTATTTATTGCATTTATTCACTTTGTTTGTGTTATTGTACAATGTTGTCAACACATTACAAAATACTTCTGATTGCGCAATCTAAATCAGAAGACTTTTGATTTTATCTAATGTGTTGTACCATGTACCAATATAAAGGGTCCGCCATCTAACTTTTTTTCAACTAGTGCTTATTTCGTGAATGGTAACACTTAGCTCATGTCTGATTTGACAGATAATTAGTCTTAGCCTTCCGCTGAACGAATATGGTTGTGTATACGCTTGAACAACGATGGGAAATATTGCGACATTACTTTGAAAATCATGGTAATGTTGCAGAATGTGTGCGAAAATTGCGTACGGGTTTTGGAAGAAGAGAAGCACCGTCAGCTCCGTATGTTCGTTATCTCGCAAAAAGAGTGAAAGGAACTGGCATGCATCCTCATCGATAAACCAAAGCGTGCAAAGCCAAAAACAGTGCGTACACCCGAGAATATTGCTGCTGTGGCAGAAAGTGTGCGTGAAGCGCCATCAACATCAATCCACCGTGGTTCTCAACAATTGAACATTTCGGAGACATCATTGAGACGAATTTTGCATAAAGACCTTGGTATGACGCCATACAAAGTCGAATTGGTTCAGGAGTTGAAGCCAACTGACCATCCAATCCGTTTTCGCTTCGCTAAGTGGGCCTGCGACCGACTTACGGAAGATGCCGATTTTGCCAAAAAAAAAATTATATTTTCAGATGAAGCTCATTTTTATCTTGGCGGGTATGTAAACAAGCAAAATTGTCGCATTTGGGGCACAGAAAACCCGCACGCATACATTAAAAAGCCGACGCACCCAAAACGAGTCACTGTTTGGTGCGGATTTTGGTCCAGAAGCATAATTGGGCCATTGTTTTTCGAAAATGAGCAAGGAGTGGCCGTTACAGTCAATGGCGATCGTTATCGGGCCATGTTGAACGAATTTTTGTTCACATAAATTGAAGATTAGGATGTTGGCAACATTTGGTTTCAAGAGGACGGCGTTACGTGCTACACAGCCGAAGCTACACTCGATGTTTTGCACCCTGTTTTTAAAGATCGCATTATCAGCCGCAGAGCTGATGTCGTTTGGACACCTCGGAGCTGAGATTTGACACCGTTGGACTATTATTTGCGGGGTGCCGTCAAAGATAAGTGTTACGCCGACAAGCCAGAGATAATTGACGCCTTAAAGGACAATATACGTGAAGCCATTGGTGAAATACAGCTGCACACAATCGATAATGTGTTTAAAAATTGGAACGATCGTGCAGGCTACTGCATGGCCAGCCAAGGCAGCCATTTGAATGAAATTATTTTTCATTATTAACCGAAAGGATTGTACTTTCAAATAAAAAAAGAAATTTGAGAAAATATTCAGTAGTTGTTTTTTATAGCACTTTCAAGAAAAAAAGTTATCTGGCGGACCCTTTAATATACACACATGCAATTTTATTGTACAATATCAATAACTGCACAATAATATTGCAAATGTGTGGGTACTTTTAAACCAAAGTCAGGCAAACACATACATATATAATATGAAAGAGAGTTAAATGCATGATTGTACGAATGTACGTGAAAATAAGAGCATAAGGAAGTGCCCACGGGCAGCCTTTTGCTCATCTCTGCTTTAAACAAAAAATTTTTGGTTCAAAACTTTAATGGCTAGTATGAACGAAAAAAGTATTTGTAAGTTTTATATTCAAAAGTTTTCAGAATTTTATGTTTTCAAACAAATTTTTAACTAAAAAGCAAATGAAAAAAATTAATTTGTTGAGGATTGTGTTAAATTTTACTTTGAGTTTTGTAAACGAATATTAAAACGATTAAATTTTAACGATATTTTTTTAAAAACTCTTTGAATGTTAAAAGGTTTAATAAATTTTTTTTTTAAATTTAATTGATAAAAAGGATATTCAAAACTTAGGCGACGAGTTCAGAGAACTTTATATTATCAAATTAAGTAACCATTTTGCAAGTATAGTTAATCTTAGCTGTGAAGAGTTTTGATAATGTCTCAGCTTTTCTGATCATTTAAAAACTTATTAAAAATATATTTCATCTTCCCATATCTTAAGCAAATGTTGAATTTTGATTTTATGCAAATTGGTGTTGCTTTTTTAACCCCCGACCAAAAAAAGGGTTATTATAAGTTTGTATTGTGTGTCTGTTTATGTGTGTGTATGTGTGCGTAAAGACCAAACGGCTGAACCGATCTGTTTGTAAGGTGACTTGATCGAGAGTGTTCTTAGCTTTGTTTGAAGAAAATCGTTTGGTCACATATTTTCTAGATACATATATTGGGGCTTCTTAAAGTTTTTAATTTTTGTTATACTTTATTATTATAAAATAAAATTTGATTTGCGATGATTTTTTCTTCAAAATATGATTTTCTTCAATTATGATTTTTCCGGCAATTGATGATTTTCATCCCAAAGCTGCTGGCAGCGCTGATTGTGAGACGTTCGTATACAACAGTGAAGTAGATAAATCCGATTGTGAATGATTTAATTTAAGTGTTTGCATTTAAGCTCTTAATTTTAAGAGTATAAGTGTATTTAATAAATAAAGTGTAACTATTAACCCTGAGGTCCCAGTGTACTAAGACCTTTTATTTATTTACAAATCTTAGTGTAAAATTCGTAAGAACGTAACAATTTGTTAGTTTGATTATAAAATATTTTATTTTCAAATAAGTATATAAATCAGCATAAACATAAATATTAAAGTCTTAAAAACATTTGTTAACAAAAAACAATTTTTATTGCATTGACTTTTGTCCTTGTCCTTAAAAGGACAATGACACTTTATGAAAACCTTTTCACAATGCCTCTGCCAAGTTCTTGCATATATTTATTTTAGTTAAAATAATTTTGGGATGTCATTAGCATTTTTAAAAGCCAATTCAGTTCCTTTCATATGTTTGTTTTGAATAAAAGTTAAAAAAAAAAAATTTTTTTTCCTTAAAAAAAGTTTAGCAAACATTTACATTTTATCGATTTATGCGCTAAACAATTTGTGTACGTGGTAAAAATATTGAAATACTAATATTTAGTGTTTATTAATATATTTTTTTGCTTCTTTTTGTTCTCGTAAAAGAATTTGAAAACAAAATCTTAAAACTTAAATTAACCGTAACCAACTCAATTATATTGTTCTAGATTCACACTTAGTTACAAACTTCATTTATTAACTAAAGTTTGAAATAAATTTTTATAGCTTTTCAAAGATGTACATATTTATATGTTTAGGTTTTTTTTATTACATAAATACTTATTTATGTGTGTGTGTATGTAAGTTTGTAATGTGGGAAGGCTAAGAAAGGATTCGCACAGCAGCTAATCTAAATTCATGATTTTCCTTCTTTGAAAATAATTTATTATGGAGGTGAAGTGTATATTTTTTATTCTGTGTTTACAAAACTTTTGCAGTCAAAGAATTTTTTACGAGTTATACCCTCGATTATTGATTGAACTGTTCTTGACTATTTGGTGAAACCATATAGGGTTTATAGCATTTCAGCCATTTCGTAGGGCAACCAATAAATCTTTAAGAAGCTATAAAACTAATAAATTTTGCTAATTTGTGGTTTTCATTTAAATAGCAAAGTTTAGGGTAAAACACTCAAATAAATTTAGTTTTTAATATATTTCAGCAAAATATTGCCTATAAAAGATTGGCATGAGTAAAAGTAATAAATATGCGTAAGTACCTTAAGGATCGTAATATAAATTAATGCCGTAAATAAAGAAAACATTATTTTGATATTTCTGCAGAGGAAGCTAGTACGGACTACTTATGGAGACGGCTAGAATAAGTTAAATCACCAAAATAGTAAACCAAAGTGTGTACTCATGCTTATAATTTTGCTTTCAAAGTTAAATTATAATTATATAATGCATTATAGAAAAAAATCAATTTATTTGCAGCACTTCAGTTGTAAATCTTTGATGCACGTAAAAATTTATAAGTACAAAACTAAATATTAACTGCCATATTTTGAAATTTGTCAAATAAATCTGTAATAAAACTAAAATGTTTTTTATGAATTAGACCGTTAATGTTTTCAGAATATTCTGATATAAACTCTAACCCCCATCTTTATAAAACTTAAAATGAGTTTGAAATGTACTTTATTTAAAATTTTTCATAAAAAATTTTCTTCAAATAGATTTTATTTTTAAATTTTATTGATTGAGAATTAGGCCCAATAATTGACTTATTAATTATATGTCATTTATCTTTAAGTGCCATTTAATTAACAAATTCCTTTTTTCAGTGCAAAGTTGAGAGATATTTAAATAATACTTAAATGCCCAACCTTGCGTATATAAGTTCTATTTAAGTTTTTCGAGCACACCATATGTTTTTATGTTTGTGTGTGTTTACTGAAAACATGTACAGGAACATCATGTGGTCGTATTAAAAAAAATTCGTTTAATTTTCATAAATATATAACATATGCAGTAAATAATTTCATATCATGGAATAAATAAATAGAAAAACTCCGTTCGGATGCTCTTTTGGTTTCATAAAAAATGTTTTTATGCAATTTTAACTTTGTACACGTTGATAACCTAACTTTGTTATTTACATTAAACATCTGTTTTCTTTTAGAACTATTGACATTTCTCAGTGCTACCATACTTTCATAGCATTTAAGTGAGCATTTAATTTTATGACTGAAAAAATGAAACTGCATTTAAGTGCAACTTAAATTTAAGTGGCAATTAGCTAAATGACATTTAAAATTTAACATTGAACATTTTTAACATTTTCTTTTTAACATTCAAAAATGTGATATGTTATATGAGTGCCAGTTTAAATAAGAAGATACAAAATCCCAAGCCTGTCTTGGTAAAACTACTATTTATTTTTATTTTATTTTCGAACTGCAAGAGCCAAACACCAACTTGTCTGCATGTAGATTTTTGAGGGCCACCTTGCACTATATTTAAAAAAAACTTGTTAAAATATTGGATCTTTCTAAACTCACCTTACCACATGACAGCTCTATGAAATAAAAACATTTGACCAAATGTAGTTCCAAACTTTGATACTTACACTGTCATGCCTTACTTTCTGGAGCTCGGAATAATTGAGGAATTTTTTTTTTCTTAATAATAGTAAATATTTTTTTTTTGAGTGTACTTGCAATTTAAAATTCAAAATTTGTTAAAAAAAAAATGAATTCTATAAAATGAACATTTTTCTTAACAACATTTACAAGAAAGAATCTCTTATTCTCTCATCGTTGTAAGTTTGATATACACCAGCAGTAATTCCACTCATAAATGCACAAAAATAAACTCTTACAGATTTTAAGCATAGTTGCTGAAAACTGTTTCGAGTGCAGTGTACTTATGTTAGACCTCATTTTTACCAACAATTAAATACATTTATGTTTCCCCCAAACAAACGCATTATGCAAACAAATACATTAAAGTACATAAAGTGGAGTCTGGAAGGAGGAAATAAAAGAAATTACAAAAAAAAACAATAAAAAAAGAAAAGAAAATATAGCAACAACGAAACAAACAAAAAAAAAGTAATAAGTTAAAGCCATTATATTTAACAGTGTAAATGAGCACAAATAAAACTCCACCACTCATACATACAATCATAAAAATATTGCACATATACGAGCAGGAGCTCTGTAAAAATAACAGTTATTATTGTTTGTTGTTGTTTGCAGTGAGTGGCAGCACAAACTGCTGCCAACACCATGATGTACTTCCGTTAATTAAATTTTGAAAATAAAAAGGAGTGGTTTGTATAAAAGGAAATAAATAAATAAATACATGAATGCATGAATACAATTTTAATTGCAACAAATGAACAAAGTGTTGTTAAATCATACGAAGAGGAAACTTTAAACAGATATATTTTAATGTATATACACTTATATCTAATGCACTCGTTCGTTCCTTCCTCTAAAGGGGGCCAACTCATCAAATTTACAAATTTTCAGTAGAGGCAAAAAACTGCTTTTTATGCCCTTCACCAAAAATTAAAATTTTTACATAAATATTTGTCATTCCGTGTGTAATTTCCATAATATAAAAACAAATCATAATTTATATTATCGTTATCTGAAGATAGAAAGGCTTTAATTCATTATTTGTTTGAAAACGAGAACATCGAATATATGGAAAAAGGTAAAAATCTCGATTTCGAAGAAAAATAATATTATGAGTTAGGTCCATTCTATATTAAGATAACAATATATATCCATCTATATGTTAATTTTTTTCTTAGTTAACTATTTCTATTGTTTTTAGGCGCCATTTCATTGCAGGTTA
The DNA here is from genome assembly GCA_936439885.1 of Nowickia ferox. Classification (NCBI taxonomy): domain Eukaryota; kingdom Metazoa; phylum Arthropoda; class Insecta; order Diptera; family Tachinidae; genus Nowickia; species Nowickia ferox. Next base: position 98,277,012 of record OW387026.1, on the reverse strand, counting down.
TTTCGTTGCTTCTTGTCTTATAAGGGCGCACACATGCAGGCTTCATAAATATATTTTAAGAAGTAGAACCAAGAGAGGCATAGGGTGGCGTTGGCTGAAGTAGTTAGCACGTTGACTACAAAAAACGAAGATCCTGGGCTCGAACCCGGTATCAGACAGTCATCAAATAACAACACCACGCATTTTTCTGATGTACATTAGTGTCCGTTTGCATCAGTTATTGTAGGAAAGTTCATCTGATGAAGGCATAGTCACTGGTCACTGAATTATACCGACTTCAGCAGATACTAATCCCAATGTAACATCAGAGCGCCCTCCTTCGTTGTGTAGCAGAATCATCGGCGAAGTAATATAACCAATAAAATGGCTACTAATCACAGCTTCAAAAATTTAATACGCCTCATTTAACACCAGAGGCGCTGCAACACTGCATTATTAAAAAAAAACGTGCAAAAAGCAGAGTTGTAAAAGAATGAAGCTTTCCTCTATTTCTTCCTTCACCATCTGTCTTCTCTATCATTATCCCTTTCCTAAAGAAGGTAACACATAATAATAGTAGTAGGCATTCATTGCCTGAGTGTTACTTATCTTAAAAAAAAAAAAAAATATAAGCTTTTCCAAAATTATCCATAAGATTTGTACAAAATTTATAATATATATTCATCTTCATCTTTGTTTAAAGTAGTATCAACAGGGGGGCACTGGAGCGATTTCTGTTTCTCTGAAATTATTTAACCAATTTTAATGAAATTACAAGTATAAACAGATTTTCGTGCCCAAAAGCATACAGGGTATGTTAAGTAAAGGAAAACGCCTCAGTAGTACATTTCATAGGATTTTGAATAACGAAACACGGGATGTCACAAAGTTCAATGCTGTTTGGAAACGGGATTGAATCCACCTCAAGATGTCGACCTCTAGCCGGAGTATAGCCCAGCATACCAGCGCCTCCAACAGTCTGGACTCGCCTAAAAAAATTCCCGTATTTTAGTTTTCGTTTTTAAGACACCATCTCCTACAAGAATAAGGTGGATTGAATTCCGTTTCCAAACGGAATTCAACTCTGTGACATGGCCGATAATATTATATTTATAAAAGAAAAATGGATTACTTTTTGTTAGGGAAACTACTAGAGTTTCAGTTTATTATAACTTGTATAACGGGCACAGATATGTAAAGCAAAAGAAGATAAGATGAACAAGAAAATTTAGTTGAGAAATCTGTGGTTCTCGTGGTGAATACCAGAGAGTGGTACATAAAAGGCCGATGATGGAAAAATAAAAAAATTTTTTGTAAACAGTGATAAGTATAGGATTTTTTTTGCTGGTTTACATCATCTGAAGATTAGGAAAAACTCAAAATCTCATTCTGAGTTAATAAATAAGGATGCTTTTATTACAAGGGAAAATAAATCGTTATAAGAAGGATAACAACCTTTTCATACAATGAAACATCTTCAATCAGCATTAGAAATCATTATCACATTCTGAGCTAGAATGAGAATAACATCTTTCATACAGGAGTGAAGTTAGTATCAGGGCAAAGAGGATAGCATCCTCAATATACTAAAATTAGGACTAGGATAGGAGCCCACAATTACATTCTAAGGCTAGAAGAAGGATAAAATTCTGCAATACATTATAAAATATTTACTCAATATAGGAGCAAGAAATATAAGAAAAAGGATAATATGTTTCATTGATAGGAAACATGGAGTCGAGTGAAAAAGGGAGAGCAGTTTTAAAAGAAAAAAAAGCATTTTTGAAGTGAATAATTATTGTGAAAAAAGGCTAAATATAATTGTTAGTAAGAGAAAGAAAAAAAATAAAGTCATAAAACCCAAACAAAACAAGTCACATTTATAAGGGAGACTCTGGTGCGACTGAGTTAAACTCGCGCTGAAAACACGAAACACTTCGGAGCTTCGTGACCGCATGAATATTTATGAGTCTCAAATTATACACAATTCTTATTTATTTTTAAAATTAAAACTAAAAACAAGAAATGGCAATGGATGATTTCTGCCTTTCCGAAACTATTACATCGATTTAATTCAAAATTTTTACCATAAATAATGATTTAAATATACTCTATTTAAAGCGAGCGTATTTTAAGCCAATTGAATGAATTATTGAACTTAAAACACATTTGGACAGGGGTACAAAGAACTATCTGCGTGTATACAACTAGAAAATTTTAATTATTTATTAAGCACGGTAAATAATAATTTCCATTATTCACTTTTACTCTTATATGTAGTTGTGCAAAAATTAAGCCCGAGCGAGCAAAGCTTTGGAAATAGCCAGAATTTCGGTAAAAGTATTTTGGGCACTTAAATAATAATAATAATATTTCATAACTCTCAATATCATAATAAAAGCAATATATTCATGGATTTGTCATTGTTATTAAATTAATTTATTACAAGAATACTTTTTTACTTTGAAAAAAAAAATATTTAATTATTATTTAAGCAAATAAATTACTAATTATTTATTTTTTTTTTATTTAAATTCAATTTACTGTAGAAATAAATTTTGAGAATTTCCTTAATATTCATACATTTTCATTGTCATTATTTAAATTGCAATTTTTTTTGGAGTAAACATAAATGCTGTAAATATATACAAACATATGTATGTAGTATGTAGGTACATACTTACATAAAAAAAAAATCAAATTTATTTTTTCTCAATTGTAAAAATTTCTATCCTTCATGCCTCAAGAGATATAATGTTAATGTTAAAAATTTTGCTCATGCACTAAACGTATTTGTTACGGAAAGTGAGAGTTTGAATGTAATATTGCACTTGTGTAATTGTAAAAGTCATTCGTTATTATTCATAGGACATACGAGATCTTGCAGCATATAAAGCTTTAAATGATAATGGAAGATAAATTTAACTAAATGCAGTGAACATTTTTGGAGCAAAGCGTTTGAAGTCAAGAAAAATCTGAAATTCTCCTAGATCGGTTTTCAATTATTTATAAAAGTATTCAGAATTTTTTTTTGTCGAACGAAAATTCATAGATTGGTCCAATTTATAAGAAGAACATTTGAAGAAACGAAGTATAGTTCTATCCTGTTTATTGACGTTTCTCAGGCATTTGATAAAGTGTGGCGTGCAGGCCTTATTTTAAAATTGAAATCATATCTACCAATAAATTTTTTGAAGGTATTGGAAAGTTACATTACTACCCGGAAGTTAACGATTGTGTGCTCGAATCTATATTATTCGGTGTGCTACATGGGAGCATACTGGGTCCAGTTTTGTATTTGATTTATACTTGTGATATGTGTTTGAGTAGTAATATCTATACATCTACATTTGCCGATACTGCAGCTTGCATTAGTTTGCACGAAAACCCCCACGAGGCTTCCCGATATCTACAAGAACATAATACACAGCTGGAAATATGGTTAAACTTATGGAGAATTAAAGTAAACGAACAAAAGTGTGTTCAGTAACTTTTACCCTGCGATGAGATACTTGTTCCCCAATTCGAATCAACAATCAAGTTGTTCCTCAACATTCATATGTAAAATACCTTGGTATACACATTGATCGACGGCTTACATGGAAAAACCATATTGACTCAAAGGTAACAGAAATGAAACTTAACTCAGACACATTGGCTGATAGGTAGAAATTTAACGCGCAGTCTAGATTGTAAGCTTTTAATATACAAGTCACTTTTGAAACCCATATGATGCTACAGAATCCAGCTATAAAGCACTGCTTCAGTTTCCAATGTAGAGAGAGGGCAACGAAGGCAAAATAAAATTTTAATTGTAAATAATGTCGGCTCCATGGTACATCAAAAATTCAAATTTACATCGTGATTTAAATATGCCACTAGTGACTGAAGAAACTGCAAAATACGCAGGCGAATACTTAACAAAACTCGAGTCCCATCTTAATCCCCTTGCTCGTAACATCTTGAATTTTACTGGACACATCCGCTTAAAAAAGAGGGACACTACGGCTCTAATACTCAACACTCCAGATGTAGCTCCTTGAATATACTTTTATACTTTTATTTTTATTTTTTCTTCGCTTTGTATCATTAATTTACTATCACTAAGTTTATGTGCGACATTGGTCGTGCCTAATTGATTATATTTAGATTTAAGATTTGAACACTTATGGTTAGTTCATATTTGAAGATACAATAAACAAATATATGTATTCAAAATAAGAAAAAAAAAAAAATAAGAAAAGCTTTTTAGTTTTCGTAAATATTTTATTTATTTCTTTCTGTACAATCCCTTATCCGAATTTTGTGGGAAGATAATTTCTCATATTTATATACATGCTGAACACATTTTCCAGAAATTTCATAAAAGTTTCATAAATATTTGCTTACACAAAGAGGTCTGCTTCACTGCCAAATGCTCACACAATTTTTGCTACATATGCCCTTAATAATAAAATAATAAAAAAAAAATTAAAAATAAAATAATAAAAAAATTAAATAATAAATCTTTCGAAAAAACTTCAATAAATATTTAATAAATAACACATAAATTTATACAAATGGAGAATAGTATATTTTTAAATTAAAATGTTGCATAATATAATTTTTTTTTAATTTTATCAAATGCTATCTACTAAATATCTTCAACGAAAAAAAATATATGACTTAAACCACCTTCATAATAAAGGGCACACATTTTCTGCTTGAATTCCCTCCCCTTTGAATGCAGCATCTCATTTTTGAGTTTTTAACCAAATTGAACAATAAATGTTTGCTGGGTATGTATACAAACATGTTACTTGCTCGCCTGAGTTGATGTGTGCAATACAAAATTGCATGTTGTAATTTAACTTTTTTAATTTTTGTTTGTTTTTTATATAATAATTTTTTTTAAGATTTTTACAAAAATTGTAAGTACATATCGCTCATTTACTTGAACAATGTGATAACTATGAAATTTAAACTTTTAAGCTAAAACGCAGAATAAGTCCTCAGACTGTTATTCACATTGTGCAAAAATTTCATATAAATATCTTGTATACTCGACTCTTGAGAGAAAAATAAAATACACTGTTGCCATTAAAGTGCCCCTGGATACGATCAATGATGACATGATTTTCACTTCAAAATAAGCGTAATAATAAACACGTCAATCATTATTTGTATTGTGGCTTCGCAGATCAATATAAACCTTTAATCGTCCGCGCAGTTCCCTATCATTAACCAGAATCACAAAGAAACTGGTGTTTTTTTTATCAATCAAAGTCAAAGACGAACAAATAATCAATATTTTTTTTTTAATTTTCATCAACCTAGCCGAAAATGCGTACGCATAACTCAAAAAATCTGACTTCATGCATGTGCTTGATGATTTTATTTGATAATCTACAGAGGTTTTTGGTTTTCGTTTTCTGTACTTCTTTTTTTACTTATAGCGTTCTGCAAGTAAATGATTTATTAATTTGAAAAAAAAAAAAATTGTATGTGTTCCAGCTTAATGTTTTTAAGTTTAGTTAAACTACAAATGTAACATCGTTTTGCCTGAATTTTACAAACAAGTGCATGTATCATAGTTACATGATTTTTTAATGACATCAAGACATCTTGATGTCGTTAAAAAAATCCTACAACTATGAAGTGAAATTAATGCTATTTGTAGCAGAAAAATCCTTGAAAATATAATATCAGCAAGAACAAAGTAAAAAAGCAATTCAAATCTCATAATGGCTGACATCTTCTTATTTTATTTTTCATGCAGTTTCTTCTATAATATTTAAAAAAATAATCTGATTTGTGCTAAAGTTACTTGCAGCAGCAAAGTATCATGCTGCTAAGGTTAGATTTTGTATTATAAATTTTCATTTTGTCATAATTTATTTTTTGTTTACTTATTTATTATATATAGAGTGTCTAAAAATAAAATTTAAATATAATGTGGATCGGATGACAAAATGAATAAGTCATTTATTGTAACAATTGCTCAATTCGCAAGCCGTATCGTATCGTTTAAAGTTGTATTTGAAAAGAAAATTTCATAAAATTTTGTTCAAAATAAAACAAACTATTTATAAAATATTACCTGTTTTTGTTTGTTGTTTTTATTTAAATAGTTTTGCAATATTTTGGAAAAAAAAATATGGGAACAAGGTGCAAGTAAACTATTTCAAACAAAAAAAAAATTTGAAAAACTGTTGGTTAAGAAGAATTATGTGAAACATAATATTAAATATTAATGGGCGTGCCTCCGCCCTTTTTTTCAAATGCAAGATTGTGTGTTTTTCAGAGCTCAGGGTAAGTGTCAAGTTTTGTGAAAATCGGTAAATTAGAACCACGTGAAATATAATAATAAATTTTAGTGGGCGTAGCCTCGCCCATTTTTTTAACTTTAAGATTTTTTAAATTCAAGAACCAAAGGTTCTGCAGCAATCAAATAAGTAGTTAAAATATCATAAAATCAAATTGGAAAATTTGTGGGCATGTCTCTGCCCACTGTCTTTTTTATAATGAGACCAATCGGAAGCTATACAAAAAAAAAAAATACAGACGAATTGATAATCTCCACCTTTTTTTAAGTCATGTAAAAACACAAAAAACACTAACTTAATCAATTAGTATAATTTCTTATGACGCACAATGGGATGGCTTTATAGATTTTTGTGCAAAAACTAGAACTTGTAATCTGAGAACATTGAACATTGGAACAAAGGGAATTTCATTTAACAACAAAGGGAATTTCATATAAATCGGCCAAGCCCACTGTTAATCTCCTATCGCCATTCAAATCGATTTTATCGCAGAAAACTTTTCTTAACCAAGCAGAGGTCTTCTTATTTGGAACATTTACTTTATTTGCCACGTGCATTGTCAACATCCCATGCAATCCAAATCGTATTAAGAATTATTTATTTAAATATTACTCAGTCGTAATGCAAATATATACTTTCTTTTGATACAATTTGTATTCTTTCACACAAAACACCTACTTGCTTATAGTCAATGTGGAAACAAAACCCAACACTGCCAGCGTTGACAAGCAGATAATATATTTTTCTATAGGGAAATAAAATGCTTTACATTAATTTATATAAATTGAGGTTAATTGGCTGGATTACATGTGAACATTGCTGATTTTGTCAAACAACACTACCCAATACATTTCAAAACTACGAAATGTATTAAAACACACACATACGAGTATTTTATTATTATTATTTTAGATTGTAAGTAAGTTACTGTGTTTGCTGCTGCAGCAGACTAACTTCAACAAGATGATGAAGTATACGTGCATAAATCATAATACCAGCTCTCACGCTCGCATCAGTTATTATCTAGATCCAATTTGGAAAAAGATGAATGACACTATAAACATAAATGGTGGTGTGTATTCAATGAAATTGTTTTCTCTATGGGTTACTGCAAACAACTTTATACATAAATGATTTAGTCTTATTACTCGTATGACTGCTGCTTAGCTGGCAGCATTATTTTTGATTTGAACACCAGATATCTACATGTTTAACATACAAATACAAAGAAGAATATTTTTGTTAAAACCATTTTCTCTATATGAATCAAAGTCAATTTGTTAATGCAAGTTCTTTAATAAACGCAAACGATTTGTCTGGAAATTTTTTATAGAAATCACGCGAAGGTCCCGATTCGAGCCCGATATCCAACAGTCATTTAATAACAACACCACGCATTTTTCTGATTTGCGTTAGTGTGAGTTGTATCAGTTGTTGTAGGAAAGTTCAAATGGTGAGGGAATAGTCACTGGTCACTGAACTATACCGGCTGCAACGGATACTAATCCTAATGTAACATCAGAGCGCCCTCCTTCGTTGTGTAGCAGAATCATCGGTAAATTAAATTAACCAAAAAAATTGCTACTAAACACAGCTTCAAAAAATTTAATACTCCTCATTTAACACCAGAGGCGCTGCAACACTGCATTATTACAAACGTTCAAAAAAGCAGAAAATGAAGCTTAATACACCTCTTCCTTCACCACCTCTCTTCTCTATCACTATCGCTTTCAATACAATTAAAAAATATAAAAATAAAAATTTTAAATCTCTTATCTTAGACGCAAGTTTGCGCAAATTTGCGCCATTTTTATGGTGTTTTCTTTTGTTGTTGAAAATTTCACTTTTTTTCATGAGTAAATATGAGTACTAAACCTTTTTTTAGACACAAAATGTTTTGCTTTGAGGGAAGGGTCACTTCCCCTTGCCAATAAAAGTTCAAAAGATTAATTTTAATAATTAGTAAATTTTTTTTAATATTTACATTATTTTTGCAAATAATATTTTCGTCGCAGCTTACAAAAGGAAGCGGAGACGAAAAGGACATCTTACAGTCTTCTGGGTCAAAGTTTAGGATTTCAAACTTTCGCCGACGTTAAAAGTTGCATTTGCTAAACAAAAGTATGGAAAAAGTTAAGAAAAATATTACATTTTTCTGAGGTAGTATTAGTTCCTCTGAGGTTAACTTTTTCCCCTTTGTTCGATTTTTCTTATTTTCAAGGTTTGACAGCCAAGGACTATAAGACATATTTCTGCCAAGTTTCATTGGCTTAGGGGCACTCAATAGCTTTTCACAAGCAATATAAACTAAGAAAAAGTAAAGGCCAGCTTTATGAGTCAAATACTCCTCTGAGTGCGCTAGCCGACCGTCTGTCGGTCTGTCTGTCTGTCGCAACCTATTTTCTCAAGAACCGTAAGAGCTACGGATCTCAAACTTTTACTTACAAAATATGTAAAACTTTAATTAAATCCCAAAAAACCGAAAAAAAATCCCTAAAACGGAGAGAAGCGCCAAAGCTAAGAAAAAGCGAAAAAACTAAAAAAAATCACCAAGAACCAAAAAATGTTTGCTAGGTACTTTAAATGTTTTAAAAAATATCTACATCAGGTAACATATCCGAATATAAAGGCTAAAGTTCGTGAGGTATTACATACATAGTGTCCGTAGGGAACCCTTCGTGTCGCACTTTACTGAATTTATTTAAGACAATATGTGTAAGGACACCTCCAGAGAACTCGATAGGACATCTTTGCATAAATATGTCCGCTTGAATATTTTTTTTGTCATGCTGATTGTTCAAAATCGTGTGTAAAGTAGATCATGGACAATTCAAGGAATTGTATGAACTTAATTTTTAATGCTATAAATTTAACATAGAAGCTTATTTTTATGCAAATGAAAAAGTTTATTTTAATTCAAGTTTAACACATATAAAAAAAAGCACATTACACACGTATAAGTATATATTCATATATACATATGTATGTATATACTTTTATATTACAAACATGTTCGTGTAACATCTTTTTATTATTGCGCTGCTCAGCAATTTCGAAATGAAAATCATTTACATGTTATTTTATGAAATCAAGCAAATAATCCTAAACGTGCAGTAATAAAAAAAGGCTGATGGATTGTAATGAGGAATTTTTTAAAAGACAGATAAGCAAATGTTGTTTCCATCTACACGTGTATTCCGGTAGTAATTTAAATATTTTTGAAACGTTTATTGTTTGAAAATATGTACGATTATTTTGGCAGTTTTCTTGAAAACGCGAGAGTAATCTGAAAAGTTAGTTGGATTGGATTTTGTATCAATTATAATACAGTCCCTGTGAAAAAAAAAAATTTAAAGTAGTTATTCAGGAAGTACTTTTTCTCTACTTCCAAGGCATCAATAAGTAAAGCAGGGTATTTTTTTAGAGTGTCACAACTTTGAGTTTCTTTGAGTAAATCGATTGTAGCGCCCGCTGTGTGGCATATGTCTGCGTCCTGTTGGAACCACATCTCAGCAGGATTAATGACACGTAATTGAGGTAAGAAAAAATTTCGAATCATGTTCCCATAAAATTTCGAATCATGTTCCCATACTGTTCACCATTGACGTTTTTGAAGACATATGGGCCAATGACTCCTCCGGCCCATAAAGCGCACCAAACAGTAATTTTCTGTGCATGTAATGGTGTTTCGTCAAAAGCTTGTGTTCCTTATATTTCTGATTGTACCCATTCAACCAGAAATGGGCTTAATCGGAAAATAAAATTTTGAATGGAAATTCAAAATCAATATTAATTTGTGCTTCAGCCCGTTCGCCTAACAATTTGCACGCTTTGCTCTGGTGTAAGTCGATTCATAATGAAATTTAGAAAGCAACTATCAGCAACATCCTATATATTGAAGAATATGCGAAAATAATTAAATTTTGTAATAAAAATTATAGTAAACCAATATAATTTTATTGTTTTTGAAGCTCATTTTCACTATCCATAAATTGTTCTCTAGATATATTTCATTATTAACTGAAAAGTACCATAATAAGTACTTTCATGTTGTTGTTTTATTTATTGCAGGACAGTCATTATTATAAGCATACCACTCATTACTTTGTAAGCCATTAAAAGCGTACTGCCCATTAAAAAATGCTTGAAAACTTTTTGCTGGGATAAATCATCAGAGAAATAATTTAATGAGTATATGATTTTAAAATACAATAAGTGCTACCTAACTCTACGAATTGAAAGTATAAAATTAAACTTGAAAAAAGTTTAATCGACTGCAAAAAACATACACTGGAAATTATTAAAATAATTAATTGTTCGTTGAATAAAAAAGTGTGCATCGCATAACGTATTGTTCAATATTGTTATAACAATGTTTGTCCTGGCATTATTTAAAAATGTCTCCCATATAAAAACTTGCAGATTAAAACCAAACGATTCGAAACAAATGAGTCTAACATATATAAATAATTTAAAAAAAACATTTAAACACACATGCGAATATATATAAAATATTTCTCTCAAATGTTATTTTATGATCGAAAATTAAACTTTGTCGCCTTCCGCTCGTGTAAAGTTGAGGGTGTTTTCATATTTCTTTTGTTTAGTTGGAGTTTAACTAGCAGCACGCAATACTTTGGAACGTGCTGCTATTTTATTATTTTTTTGTTTTTAGCTTAGAAAACCTATAAAAATTATTATTTCTTTGTGTTGTACACATGAAATTGTATCGAAATGTGAAACATTAAGATGCTCTTATTTTATACTAAATTTGATAAAGTTTGATTAGAAAAACTTTCCGCGATAAGCAGCATTTTTTTATTTAAATTAAAAAACTTGAAAAAATTTAACTTGTATTTTTTAGGAATATGGAGAAGTTATAAACGTTTGCGATTAATTTTTTTTTACAAACAATTTTGTGAAAAACTCTATTTTTTTATGTTTGCAAACCAAACTCAGTTTAAAATACTTTATTACAAAATTTACAAAAATTTTGATTCCTTAAAAGAAATCTCCAACGTGTTTCAGCTTAATGCCACGTAAAACGTTTGAGACACATACCAAATTCATAAACAGCATCTTATTTATGACACCCACTTTCCTTTCTTTTTTATTATTATTTTTCCTCCCTTCTTTACAACGTTGCAAGTAATAATTGTTCTTTTGAAATAATATACACGCAAATGTTAAGTAAAGAGTACAAAACAAATTATATTTTCATTTCAGATTCTTATATAAGATGCCATTAAATGAAACTAATTAACAAGCAACAAAGCAAAATTAAAGGGAAAGCGCTGAATTAAAATAAATTTTACATCATTTTTCGTTTCTGGCATTCTTACAAATAAATTGGATTTTAATTACAAAAATTCGTGTATTGCATAACAGTACGTGGGATTTTTTTTTAAAGAAATATTAATAAATATTAAGACGTGCATTATTGAGGAAAATGTCTAGAGAGAGATTTCCAAGTCTTCATATTTAAATTAAAAAAATATACAATTGTTAATGTAGACATTTTACTTCAGACAAGAAAACAACAAAAAGGCTGTTAAGTAAGCTATTCCAGAGCTATTTGAAGTCGGGACCAATCAGGTTAATAAATTTTATATTAACTTATTCAAGAGATTTATTATTCGACATATTGTCATAATTATACTATAAGTGAAATTTATTTGCTGGTGGTTGAAGTCTACTGACGATTTGTTAAAGCAACAATGAAATGCATACAGACATCGCTTAACCACCAGCAAACAAATTTCACTTTATCAACTTATATGTACGAGTGTGGGTCTCAGTGACTTTTATCTTTCAGGGGCGCAGCACCACCCATATTTTTAATACAGGAGTAAGTATTTTTTAGAGCTGTCAGTGTGTGCCAAGTTTCCTAAAAATCGATTGTGTAGAAGCACGGAAAATATAATATTAAATTTTAATGGGCGTGGCTCTTTCCAATTTTTTTTTTTTTGAAGACAAGGTTAAGTATTTTTCAGATTTCAAGGTGTGTGACACGTTTAGAATAGAAGCTCGTGAAATGTCATATTAAATTTTAATGAGCGTGACCCCGCCCACTTTTTTGAATGCAAGATTGTGTGTTTTTAAAAGTTCAAGGTGTGTGTCAAGTTTCATAAAAACTATTATTGATTAGATACAAGCACGTGAAATTTAATAGGCATGGCCCCGCCTCTTTTTGGAATATAAGATTGATTGCTTTTTAGAGCTCAAGTTTGTGTCGTAACGAGAGCCCAATGTGCTGGATAAGTTTCGTAGCAAGCAAATAAGTAAAATAGAAACAAATCAAATAATTAGAGGGCGTGTCTCAGCCCACTTTTTTTACAATGAGACCTAAAATTAGCTATATCCTTTCAGACAAAAAAAATATTTTTAACATAAATAAAAATATAACAAAAAATGCAAACGAATTATTTTTTTTGTTATTTAAAATAATTTATCAGTTTTTTTTTTAATTTAGTTTTGTTTTGGAAATTTTTAAATATTTAGCACAATGGCGGTATTCGATGTTTGATGTAAATTTTTGTGCTTTAGTGCAAATTCAAAATATCGTAGCTTTTCTTTCAAATACAACAACAAATACACACATCCGCTTTTTGTAAATTTGTAAACCTCATACTCGTACATTTTCTTATTGTAATTAAAAACTTCCCTTTTATCATAAACATTTTTTTTCAATTTCCTCCCTAACTTCGTTCGATAATAAATAACAACAAAGATTATTAAATTATTGTGCTTAGAAATTATAACTTTAACATTTTTTCATCATTATGTTCACTTGCTTTATTAACTCACCTCTAAATGTTCTCTGCTTCCAGCACAACCTCCAGCTCCACCGTTACTCCCACCACTAAAGGATAACTTTCGGTTTCTTTCGCGCTCTAGGCGCAGCAATATTTGGGCATTTTGCTCGCACGTGTATGTGTGAGTTTTGTGGCGACGTTCCAGGCTGTATTCGTAGAGGGGTCGTGAGGGATCTGGATTTAATTCTGTATCGCTGCCAACGTCACAACTACACAACGACTGACTGCTGCGGCCCTTGGAACGACGCAGAGAGCCACGACTTTGAGGCGTCGCCGCACGTTGTTCACTGATGTGATTCGAAAAAGTGACTACATTGCTTTGAGTACGTTGGCCAGTATGTATGTGCGTTTGTTGTGTGGCTTGTTTCTGCTGCTGCTGCTGCGCCAGACTACTAGATGAGCTGTGGCAATGATTGAAGGCAGTGGCTGTATTACTGATAAGATTGTTGCTGCTGAAAATGCCAGCCATGGCAGAACAACTGCCGGATCTTAATACCTGCATAGTCGTGTCGGAGTAGTGGGAGGCTGCATCATAATTATCAAAGCTAAGATCATGGCCTGGTGTGCCACTGAGGCGAGCACCGTAGGCAGCAGAAGGCATTATAGGCGGGTAAGAGGGAGCCACAGCAGCTGACGAAGTGGGACTGAAGGAGCGAAAACGTTCACAAGCTCTTAGACTGCTGCGTAATACAGGTGTTTGCGCAGCACTTAGACTATTTTTTCTCTTCGATGGTGAGACATAGTAAATTTCACGTTCATCAAATTGTATTTCTGCTGCTGACGAAGTGTTGTTGCCATTTTCATTGGCATTACAGCAATTGGGGCCAATGGCGTTGGCAGTGACAGTAGTGCTGGTAGTACTGCCGCCGCTAATGCTGCTCATATTGGGATGATCGATTAGGCTTTGTAGCATGGGCTTGCGAAAATCCACACTGGTGGTGGCAGCCTTCTGCTTAATGCTATTGCTGGCAGTATGCTTTTGCGGCTCTGGCGTGGGACTAAAGCTACAACGATACGAGTTTTCGCAGGTAGTTTGTTTTTGCTGAAATCTAGCCGGGTCCACCGAACGCCTGAGATCGGTCATGTTTTCCACTTTATTAAGTATTTTATTCCCTTAAATAAATCTTTAATATTTATTTAGCTTTGTGGTTTTATACTTCAATTTTAGGCATTTTAAATAAGTTTAGTTATAGCTTATTGTCGTTGCCATTTGTTGTAGCTACTTTTCTTTTAAATGTTTGTTCTTGGTTTTTTTTCTTGCTCTTTCAACTTTTTGTTGGCTTTTTTTAGTGTTTAATATTGTTGCCTTTAGTCTTTGTTGGTCTTATCAAATATTCATGGGACAGCTGGTCTGTTGATTTAAAACAGCACGTGGCCCATTATACGGTACAGCAGCTCATACGAATTTCATTTGTATGTGTGCGCTGTGCATAATGGTTAATATTATACTTCCGTTTCACAATATTGAGAATATGATGATGAGGAGGTTGATTGCACTGAGGTTTTTGATGACTGCTGTGCTGTGTTGTGCTGTACTGCCAGTAGTGGTGACGGAGATGGTTGTACGTACACCTTTGCTATTCATTGACGCTCTGTAAACGTTTAAAGTTTCAGTGAAAAATGATATTTGTTTTTTTTTTGTTTTGTAGATTATATGCAAAGAATGTACATTCCTTTGCGTGTGCTGTACGGAGTAAAAACTAGTTTGCTCGCTTGGTGATTTTATGCATTAACCAGCCAGCCAGCGCTCCATCTGAATACCTTGTTTTGTTTTTTATATTTTAAATAGTGCACCACTTGCAGTGTTTTCGCGAATATGTTTATTTTTCACACAGATAAGCTGCTTGTTGTCGTGTTCTTACTTTGTTCTTGCCACCACTGCAAAGTTGATATTTTTTATCGTCAAAGAGTTTGAAGTCCGCTTAGTTTCTCATAAAAGCCATCAGCTGCAAATGTTTCGTTTCTTGTGTATGTGTGTGTGTGCCTCTGGGCCAGTAATCTTTACAGTGTCATCTAACTTTTAAGCATTTCAGTTTTAACTTTTATTTTCAAATAAGATTACTTAGGGTTAGATTTTAATTGTATGCAATTTTACTCTGCTTCCGTCGTCGGTTGGGTTTTAGTGTAATGTTAATGCAACATTGAGTTGCATCTTTAAAGGCACCATAATTTTATTATTATTTATGAGTGTTTTTTCTTATTGGCTCTGCTTATTTTCATAGATCCAATTAAGCAAGTTTTTATTAGCCACAGTGTTGTACTTTGGAGACTTGCTGAAATTAAGAAAAAAAAATTATTTTGCATAAATTAATATATTCAGTCTAGAATGATTTTATAGAATAAAAGTTGGTTTAATTCCCGAATTATTTTAATTAATAAATATAATGAGATATTATTTTTGCTGGGTCAAAATTTTCTTATTATTTTCATAAAACAAGAGGTTTTTCAACATTGTGATATTTTCAAGAAATAACTGGAAAATGATTTATGCCTTCAGCAGCAGTGGTGCACAGCTATTGAAAAATCACTAATCACAACTGTAACTGAATTTATCAAGTAAAAAGTTTTGCAAATATAGTTCTTTTATACAAACTGTGAATGTTCTTGTATGCTTACTTTACAGAAAATGAAGCTCGCCAAAAAACTAATAAATTTGTCAAAAATCGAAAAAAATCGCCAAAACGAAAAAACCCGCCAAAACGAAAAAAAAATCGCTAAAACAAAACAATATTCTAACGGCAAAAAGTTCTTAAACTGAAAAGCTCTTAAAAAAATCGCCAAAGACTGAAAAAGCGCCAAAAGCTAAAAAAAAACACCAAAACTAAAAAACGCCGAATTTAAAAAAACGCCATAGATAAAAAACACCCAAAAAATCGCCATAAACCGAAACAAATCTTCAAAATAAAAAAAAGCACCAAAACTAAAAAAAATCGCTAAAGAACGAAAAAATCGCTTAAAAAAACGCTAAAACCGACCGAAAAAACGCCAAAAACTACAAAAACGCCGAATTGAAAAAAAATGCCAAAACTTAAAAAACCAAAAAACCGAAAAAAATCTCAAAAGCGAAAAAAGCGCCAAAACCAAGAAAAGGCATCAAAACTTAAAAAAATCGCCGAAAACCGAAGAAAAGTTTACCGGGTACTTAAAAGTTTTTTTTTTAGATTTTAGACAAGATGTTCGATTATATTTTAAAAAGGTATTTTTTTTCATCTCTGGCAGTAGTATTCTACAGCGATAGTATTTGTTGAGTTCTCAATTAAAAATTTTTTGCGCCTTTAATTCCATTATTTCTTAAAAAAAAATTTTTGAGAATGAATAAATAAAATAGCTTAAGCATTTTTGATTGTTGATTAGAATCTTTTTGCAATCTCTTAAGATAACTCAGGGGAATAAATAATAAAAAAGATTTCAAATGTGTCTCTCAAATAAACAGGAATATTGATATTTGTCTACTTTCTAGTTTGAGGAAATTTTCTTGCAATAATATTTACTTAATATAAAAGATTATAAAGCTCGTTCATACATACGAGTACATGTATTTATTTGACCTTTCCAAATGGATAACTTTGTCTTTAATAATCATGAGTTTATGTTGAAATGTCACAAACTCCTATTCATATTAATAGCAATAATGCACTGATAAAACAACATGCATTTACTAAGCAAACTTATGCAAAACACATACATACTTGTGCAAAGAAAATAATCCAGAATCTAATGTGGCACATACACCAAGTTTATAGTTTTGCTAACATTTGAATGTATGTAAAGGAGAAACAAAAAGGAAATCCACAAGCAAGTGCATTTGTGCGAGCTTAATGCATAGTGGCAACAATTTTAAAAAGAAAATTGCAGTTATATAAATCTGCCCAAAGGGATAAATAAGTTTGTGTTAGTTATGACAACATCTTTTCTTTTTTTGTTGCGCTTACTCTTCACCATTATTTTTTTTTTCTTTTTTAACTTGCAAAAATTCTGTTATTTTTGAGCATAAGAAAGAAAGTTGCTGCTTGCAAATGTATAAAAAAAATCAAACAACTTTATATTAAATATGGCTGGGTTGAGCAACAAAAATTTCAGACATACTTCATGCTATTAATGCAGCAGAAGTAGAAAAAAACTGCAGAAATTTTGCAGCTTGTGGATATATAAATGTGGCATGAAAATTTTATTTAAAATTTATGTGAAACTTATATAGCAACTATGTATGTAGCTGCCATAGCTGAAAGTTGCTTGTTGTTAGAATAAAGTCATATATCAAGTCGTTTACAAAGGAAATGAAAAAGTGTATAAATTTTTAAGCGAAAATTATGTGCAGATTCTTCTACGCTTTGCTAAACGACTGCGACTTAAGAAGAGAAACAAAAAATCCAAATAGTTTTTCTAGCTAAATCTTATAAATTCTTTCCATGGTTTATTTTATAAAAAGTGAAAAAAATAAGAAAATAAGAAACAAATTCTGTTACGGCAAATGAATGCAGCAAAGAAAATAGTTGCAGAGTTTTCAAAACGTATAAATGTGAAACGATATTAAGTGAAAAAAGTGTTTATATTCTCTAAGAGATTGCATATTTCCATTGCAGTATTTCTGGATTTTTTTTTTTAAATTCCAGTTGCAAAATGAAAATAAACGAGACTTATATCCTATCACAGCCAGAGAAATTACCAAACAATAAAAAATAAAGTATAACAAAAGTTATGGCACTATAAAAGAACGTCGCTTTTACGTTTATAGCTGTTGTTGGCAAAATCAAAATTTCTTTAATACAATAACCTTCTTCAAACTGATTTTGGTTTACATCTTAGTATTATTTAAGAAAGGCTGTAGTAGTCCTTGCAATCAAACAACAAGATCAGTGTCAAGCGAATATACAGCCAGTGTATGAAACTATACAAAACATATCACAAACGTTTTCAGCAGAGACAAAAACTTTTAAAAATGTTAGGGCGAAAAGCTCAAGCGTAGCAACTGGTTTCTGAATGAGCTGCTGGCTTTGATAAAACATTGTAATCGTACAATTTAGAACAAAAAATAACGGGCAACATAAAGTTCTTTCTTAGGGTTCCATACACTGACTGTTTTCTCAAGAAATTTTCATAGAATATTTAAAATTTTTATTGCTTCGCTAAAATGTAAAAACATCACCAAAAGTAAAAAGGTCGCCAAAAAATTAAAAAAAGATACTCTTTTTCTTGTTTTAAGATTTAGCGTATTTCGCATGTTGTTAGTGGAGTGATTTTATAAGGCATGTCCACATCGTGCATGTGTGAGAAAGTGTGCAGGAAAATATTTAACTTCTTTAACGAACCAGTACTGGAAAAAAGTTTTTTCTACCACACAACATAAAAAAATGCTTTAATAATGAAAAAGTTTTGCATATTTGGCACAAATGTTCTTTTGATTTTTGTCTGTATGTTTGTAATTTTTTTTTGAATGCCCTTTAAGATGACCACTGCCATGGCTGTTGCATTTTACAAAATATAAAAACATTTTAATAAAAGTTAAACTATATACATTCATACATTCTGTTATATTGAAATTCCACACTGGCTGTTAAAAGAAATGAATATATTGAGAAAGTTGCAGAATACATTCAAGAGAAATTGAAAAGTTTAAATAAAATGAGTATAACTGCCTGCAGATATTTGGTGACAATTGATCCAACATATGACTTTAGAAAATGGGGGCACTACCAAAAATAAGTGACCTGTAAATGTTCACATATTCACGATTTTTTGATGCATCGTCTTGATCTTTAGTAAATTTAATTGGGAATCGATCTAGTATTGTATTAAATGGCACTGAACATGTGACATGTGGTTGAATCCAGGACTTATGAATATACAGGCAAATCTCGGTATAACGAATCTCGCTTTAACGAAAATCCGATAAAACGAACGTCTAGATTTTTTACATTAACAACCTTATATAGCGAATACTATCACAATTTCATACTGGATATAACGAATGATGAAGAAAAAAATCGCAAAATAAAAAACAAAAACTTACTAGAAACACATTTCTAACATTTAGTTCTATAACGAACGGCAAAAAAATATTAAACAAAATCTACAGCAGCAGTGGAAATGCAAAAAAATGTGATACGGTTAGTTTTTATTTGGTTACTTATTTGAAAACAAATTGTCCTCATTCTTTTTATTGTATTGTATCATGTCTACAATAATAATAATTAAAATAACACTTGAAAAAAACTTTGCGATATAACGAATTTTTCGGTATAACGAATGGGCCTGACATTATATTGTTCGTTATACCGGGATTTGCCTGTAATGTTAATTTGTCCATATAATGTGACTCTATAGAAGCAGTCCCGTAAATATACTTAGATATTAATCAAAGCTTAACTGGTATTTATACTTTTGAAAAATGAGTGGCCCTGTGGTCGAGTGGGTAGTGTGCAAGCCTGTCACGCAGGAGGTTGTCAGTCAGTTCGAATCTCAAAGAAAAAATTCTGATTAAAAATAAAATATCATTGGAATTGAAACAATAACAAACTTTATTATAACCTTTTCATTATTACAGTTAAATGTCGTTATGACATTTTTATATAATTTATTTTATTCTACACCGAATAATTTTCCTATTCAATGATAAGTCACAAGGTGCATACAAAGTATCAATTAACCCCAGCCTAGGCCATCCCCATGTAAAAGAGACTGGTCCGCTTCATAGGAAGTGTTAGAGCTTCGACTGCTACCTATCACTGGGTTCACCGATCACGTGACTAGACTTGCGTCAGTTCCATTTCCTGCAGGCTGCTTAAAGGCCACTCAGACTATTATACATGTATAAAGACTTTCATCACACTTTACGAGAAAAAAATCTAAAGACATTTGTTTCGACTGTCAAAAAATCTAATGTAAAGTTACATTTTGTTTTCACACCATCACACCTCATATTACATTAAAAACACAAGTAGAAAGCAAACAGCTGTGTAGAATTAACATGCCTACATTAATTGTTTACTTTCGGCGGCAGAACAGTTTCAAGCAAGCTGTGGTCGTGCCGGCCTTTGAAAATAGACGGCGGTTAAAGTATATACTTGATATAAATAAGATAAAGAAAATGAAAATACGACAGTTTTGTTAACTTTCAGGCATGCCTTACACGAAAAATTATTCAATACGATAAGCATATTCAATATTTATATCGGGTTTAAGACAAAGACATATAGCATAAACGACGGCACGGCATCGGCGTCCAAACAGGCGACTTGTTAGTTTTGATTTTGTAATAACGCAACTCTGATCAGATGAAAAGTATTATCGTTTAGAAAATTTTCAAAAACTGGTTAAGTATTATGGGATGTCAGATCTTTATCGTATTATTTACCATTCGTTATGACATTTTGCATTCACAATATCGCACTTGCACGTATTATTTGAATTTTTGACATGTATAAATACAAAGTATAATAGTCTGAGTGGCCCTTTACTTGCAGAAGTATTTACTGTCAGTTTATTGAAGATAATACAAAATTCTTGTCTCTATATACACTATATATTGAAAATAAAAACAAATTTGAGTGCTTCTTCATATATATTTTGTAATTTCGTTCACTAATTTACGCTTTGTAGCACAGAGAATATTCCCATCAAATTATGTGAGATCAATAGCTTCAGCACTGAGATAACAGAGATGTCCAAAGAATCTTCTGTACACCCGTTGCGCCATAATCAGATTCATAATGATATAATCAGCAAGCACTTTCAAAAAACTCAATTAATTATTTGTAACTGCGATTGTAGTTGTGGTGCCAAACTAAACTTTCACATAAAAAATGTGAAAAGCACGTTTAATTATTTTTTGCTAAATATGAGATATTTAACAAAAATAAAAAAAAGACTTGGCTTTACATGAACTTTAAGTTAATATTTTTTTTTTTTAATTAAGTTAACTTAATGCTAAAAGATCTTACATGAATGCCAACACCCTACACTTTCAAACCTCAATAATTATTTGGCTATATTTACTAATTATATTTTTTAATTTTATGATCATTAAAGCTTCAACCCTTTATGCAATTTAACAATAAAAGGAAAACTCAAAAAAAAGAAAAAAAACTTTGCAATCCTTGACATATTAAACACAATAAATTTGCTTTAATTCTAAAGGGAATTAAATAATTATCAAAACCAAAGTATAATTAAAAACAAAAAGCAGAAGAACAACGTTTAATTACAGTTAAAGCGAACGAAAATATGAAAATAAAAAAACTTAATGAAAAATGTCCACTTAGTTTTCATATTTTTACCCCATTTGAATTTTTCAAACAATGATCCTGTCATTAACAGATTTTTATACTACTTGCTCACACACACACACACACAGCCCCAAATGCCCTCTAATAAAAGTCTACACATACACAGAGAAAACACTGTCACACCACCATCAGCAAAAAAAAAGAAGTTTTTAATTGTTTGCAATTAAATTGTGTGCGAGTAAAAAGTCATAGAAAGCAACACTTAAAACCCTTTTTTTTAAGTTTCCTGGTTTTTCGTGTCGCTGAGGATGACGTTGCTGCTGGTATTTTTATTTTAATATATTTTTTTGTATGGACGGAAGTAGCGCGGTGAACGAATGCAGCGCAGCAAAAAGCGAAATGCTACAAAATCGTACGAACGAAAATGTAGCCATTTTAAAGCTAGAGATAAATATTATTATGATTTCGAGTTATAAAGGAAATAAAATAAATATTGCCAGGACACCAACACTACTGGCCTTCTACAAAAAAAAAAAAACTCTCTTGTTTAGCGAAAAAAAGCTATTTCTGTCTGCCATCATTTTATTTGTTTTACGTTTTAAGCAAAAGAAAAAATATATTTTTATGTATGTCAGCACTTAGTGTTAAGCTGTATGTCAATGTCCTGAAGGTAGTGCTGCTAAAAGGACTCTCAAATGAAATTAATGCTAAAGTTGACTGACGGCAATTAGTTCATTCCTTTATTTGTTTAGGTTTGTGCAATAAATAATTCAGAATGAATGACGGTTTTTGTTCAAACGAAAACTCTTTGATTTTTTTTTAAATAGTTATACATATATAAAAAAATTTTTGTTACAAGATAAAGAATAAATTTAAGATTTTCAAGAGTATTACTGAGGAAGAGTTAAAGAAAAATAAAGAAACAGCGTTTTCAATATCTTAGCGAAAGTGTTTAAACTTCCGAAAAACACTAAATTTGCGTAAGTCGACTTGAGTGATTAGTCCATATTGCCACAGATTTGTACAAACAAAATGAAAGACTGCCAAAAAAAAAAAAAATATTTTTAAATTTTAGGATTTTTCTGGTGATCATCGTTGTCCCGTTATCTTTTTTTTTTAGTAAAAGGTTGGCATGGTTTCTTTTGAAAAAATTCTAAATAACAACTACACATTGATAGAAGAGAAAGAAAGATTTATTATAAAATATTTCCCACGAATTAGGAGACACCTGCATTAAAAGTTTAGTTGATAAAAAAATGCTCATTATGAACAAAATAATAATACTTTATTAAATTTACAATTAACTTTCTGTGAAAAAAAAATATAAATTTCCAACGAATATCTGTACATGGAAATAACTGCCTGATGCTGTGAAATGTATAAAAAAAAGTCAGTCTCATAATTTATATATTTGTTTTTGTTATCGTTGCTTTTAATACAAATTCCCAGTACGAAATTATTTTAAATGTTCAAGATGCTCGTATATTTTATAATATTTGTTACAACTGTTGTTGTAAAGAAAAATCTGTTGCTTATTAAAAATTATGTTTGAAAAGGCATATGCTACAACGTAATACTAAAGAAGTTTGGTGTTAACAAGTATTTGAATTGTTATCAAAAAAAAAAAAAACATTTGTCGTTTCTTCTGCAATAGTATGAGTAAATAAAATAAAGGTTCAAAATATATACACACACACTAACAAAAAAAAAAAAGAATTACAATATTATTTAAGAGGGAGAAAAACTTACAAAGGCTTCACCAGTATTTGTTGCTTGTATTGTTACAATATGCTTAAATATTTTTGCTTGTATGTTTTTGCTGTTCTTATAATTTAAGGTTACAGTAAAGCTTTGTTAAATAGAATTCCTTCAAAATTCTACTGAAGTCTATAATAAGCAGTTGTTGTTTGAAACAAACAGTCATCTTCTGGAACTTAAGTTATAAATAATTTTGAGCTGTAGAGCAAATTTTGTGCACAGTCCTGGATATAAGAAGACTATTTTTTCAGGATTTAATGACATTAGTGCAGCTAGATAACTTATTTTTGTCTTTGCGGGGAAGGGTGTCATTATTGCTGCTGATTTAAATGAGTAATTTTAAAGTACATCAGAAATAATTTTTTAATACTACAAACATTGTAGTATTGTAGTACGATTTCCCCTACTTGCGCAACCTTCTGACGTGTTGAATAAGGGAATGGGGGGGGGGGCAGGGGGGGAACTGGCACCATCAGGTGGCTTCAGAATGCCGGCATGTTCTGGAGTGGGAGTCGTAGGACCAAAAACTAACTACCACGAGTTCTTGGGAAAATCTGCTACTATTTTTCCAGAAGGGGGTTTGATCTCCGTCGATATATCTTCCTCTGGCTCAATCTCCCTGGATTGAGGCATGCAAAGCTAATGATTGGAACGTATAACCAAAATCGTTTCATAGCTCTCATATCCCTGAGTAAAAACAATATAAGAATGCTCACAGGCTTCCTCACAGGTCATTGTAGACTGAGAAAAGGCCTCAACAAACTTGGCATTGAGAGTAACAGCCTGTACAATGAAACCCCAGAGCATATTCTGAAGGACTGTGAAGAATTATGCCAATTAGGGGATTGGGAACTGCCAACACTAGACCCACTGGCAATCCTGAGATTCATCAGCAGAGTAGGTCTAAATGAAGTGCTCTAGCACCTGGCAAGGGATACAATATATCTACTTTGGTCGCAGTGTCCTGTGTTCCCCGTTTGACTTAATTCATTCATTCATTCATTGTAGTATTAAGCTTAGTTTAGACGATATGTTGAATCAGCATATTTATGCTGAAAAATTTGCTACAAATGCCCGCATATCGTAGAAAGGCAAAATTTTTCCAGCAAACGATATGTTTAACAACATTTGCCCACATTTAGTACGGTTTTCACGTCATAATATTAAACAAACATCTCAGTAATAAACCACTTGCCGCTCTCCGCTCTACCGCTCTACCGCTAACTGCTTTAACGCTCATTGCGTGGCCTCGGCCTTAGACTATGAAACTTATTTGTAAACATTTGCTAAATTTGCACTACAGAGTATTTTAATAAAAACAGTAAAAACTCATTCAAGTGTATAAAACTAAAAGCTTTAAAATTTTAAAAGGCTTAATTTATTTCCAACAGACAGACCAATTGAAATTTACTTGTTTTCTTAAGAAAATCATTTCAATTGAAATAAAAGAAAAGAAGTTACTTTCTTCAAAAATCACTAAACAATAATATCTTAAATGAAAATTCATTTAAAGTATAATCTCTTAATTTAAATCTCTTAAATTAAAAAATAAATACTTTATAACTTAAAAGCTTTAGTAGAATAGACAAAAGGTCATTAACAATATTTATATAAAAGTAAAAATACGAGTGCCTCAATAATTGACAAACTTATTTAACAAATCAACTGAATGATTTACCTGAATTTGTATATTTTTCATACCAGTATTTATTATAAGTTTTTTTTTTTAACAACCTTAGAATTGTTTTGTTTTGCCCAGCAATGACATGATTCAACAAAAGATTCATTCACACTCGAATACCTTCTTCACTTAAAATTTTTTTCCCATTTGCTTTTATCGACGTTGAAATAAATTTTCCCACTTTTTTCTTATTTTTATTTTTTTTTGCTGATAATAACTTAAGTCTGAATGAATAGGTTTTTGAGTAAGAGCACAAAAAGCAGCAGCTAGCAACTTGGCCTGATTTCAATAGCGCACAATGCCATTTAGAGCAAGAAGAAATTGCTGCGACAAGAAAAAAAATTGATTTAATGAAAATAAAAATGAACAAACAAAAAGAACAAAAAGGCAAAAAAGCAAATATATTTGAGTGGCACCGAAAGAAATTGAAAATGCTTTACTTATTGATTTTCTTTTTTTGTTAAAAAAAAAAACAAATTCAACAAATTTGATACAACAATTTCCTTTACGTTTCCGTCTCTCTCTTAAATTTTTCTTCTACATTTTGACAGCTCCCTTATAAATAAAATATTTTGTGACCACATTTACTGATGTATAAAAATTTATTTATTTTTCGGCATATTCTGAAAAATAAAAAATAAAAGAAATGAGTACATATAACAAATTTTATATTTGTTAGAGCATATACAGGGTGATTTTTTTCAGCATATGGCTTTTTATAAAAGGAAAATCTAAGTTTAAATTATGTTGTACTTGTTAGTAAGGTCTAGTTAAATATCTGGCAGATAGGAACAAATTTCAAAGTTTCAATATTAAATGAAAAGAAAACAATAATTTTTCTACTATAAGGACCAGAGAATGATAATGAGTTTAAAAAAATTATACGTTAGTAAGTAATCTTGATTTTAGTACCTGCGTATTGTACGGTACTAATTATTTCATATATTTTATCTCAAGCTGGCAGAGAGAACACCAAGAGCAATTTATTTGCGTATGTGTATTCATTTGTATAAAAAACCGTTTGATGTTCGGCACTCTGATGACAGTTTGGACAACCGTGCTATAAATAATTTGAACCGAAAAACTTAAATACTCTACAAATATAATTAAAAAAGCACATGCGTATCAAGCGTATTAACTGTCTGTCATACTTATAGGCGGAGTATGCTCATACTCAGAGCATGGATATTTAGTCGGGACATAAAATATATACGCAAGATACTCGAAATATTTATTTATCATTCGCCAGCGTATACAAACATTTGTGTATATAAAATAGAATAGAAAATGTATTTTGGCTGTTTTAAAAAAGGCCTTATGTACTTATGCAGATAAAATAGCCCTGTATATACGCATGCGTAGCCGATTAATAGCCATAGTACTTTTACACTCATGCGTGCAATTGTAGCTCACATTAATTATAAATTTTAGTTAAAGTCGTTTGTGCTGCATTATTTATAAAGTGTGTATAAACATAGTTCTTGGCTAATTATAGTTGTACGTATTTGAAGCTATAGGATAAGATCGTCTTTAATCTGGCAAACGAATCGTTTTGATTTTTTTTTTTTTGTAAGTTCGAATGCTAAAAAATATGCTACACTTGCTTAAATTGAATTTTAAAAAAATAGTTAGCAAGTGTTTTAGTATTTGAATTAAGAAGAAAATTAATTTAGGAATTAGCTACATACTTTAAATTTTTTGATTTTCTAAAAAACAAAAATCTTTTTTATAAACAAATTTAACAAACTCACTTTACTTTATCGCCAAAGCTTGCAAATTTTTTATTTTTTGTTTTTTTTTTTTTGCCTAAAAAAATCTGTCAAGCTTAATTCAATTTATCTGCGAGTAATATCTCGATTATATGATTAGACCCACTTAAATTTTTGTTTTTGATAGACCATATCATTTTAAATATTTTGACGACAGCTAAAATTTCACTACCATCAGACAGGGAATTTTCTGTGAATTAAAAAACAACAAAGCGACATTTAAATTTAAAAAAAAAATATAATAAATAAATTTATTTAATCGTTTTATTTTTTGGAAAAGAGCTTTAAAGTACTCTGGCAGTAAATTTTAATAATGTTTTTGTTATTTGTTTAATCTGAAGAAAGTTGCCTTTTTGATGGCAGTGAAGTTTTCACTGTCGAGAAAATATTAAAAAAAAATATAGCCTAATAAAAACAGTAATTCAAGTGGTTCTAATCATCTGATCGAGAGTGTATGTGGGAAGAAATAGTTTGTTGCTTATTTTAATTATAAACCTGAATACTCTTGGAATATTCTGTAATATATAAAATTATGAGATCTTACTATTTCTATATGCATCTAATTATAGACAGCGACATAAATAAAAGAGTTAAGCGGAAAATATAGAAAATATTTGTTAGCAAATCATTTAAAGAATTCATCCTTTAAAGTAAAGCAACTTTTGAGGTTACTCTTGCAATTAAAGTTTCAGCTTTAAGCAGCATTAATTTTTGTTTAAAAATTTGTTGTTACAAATGAATTGCTAAAACAAATTAAAACAGACAAAGAGTATTTTTTTTCTCTGTCTCTCTTACTGAATAATTTTATTTTATTTCTTCATGCAAATCCGCGGAGTTTTAATCAAACGCTTTAGCTACAGACATTTTGGCATTCCCATACAGCCATTGGCACCATTACCATTAAATTTTATTATAACAGCTTCATTTGCAAATAAATTATTTAAATGAATCCGTTCAGCAAAACTATAAATAAATAAAAGAGTATTCTCGTTTGATTTTTAGTAAAAAAGAAAGAAAATAAAACAAAAGATTATAATAATAATGAGAATAATAATGAAATGAAAAGAAATTATTGCCAACATCAGCATTTTCTTGAATGAAAAAAAAAACATATTAAGCTTTAACATTAAGATATGAATATATATTGCATTGCAATGCAAGGATTTTATTTCAATTTGAGTAATGGCATGAGTAAAAAACTTAATTTTTAATAATACGCGTAATTATAGGAAGAAAAACCAAAAAAAAAATAGAATGAAACAATATTTTTTTCTTTCAAGGGTTAATTGGTTCGCTTTAT
The DNA here is from genome assembly GCA_936439885.1 of Nowickia ferox. Lineage (NCBI taxonomy): Eukaryota > Metazoa > Arthropoda > Insecta > Diptera > Tachinidae > Nowickia > Nowickia ferox. The sequence goes on along the minus strand of OW387026.1, from coordinate 98,249,180 downwards.
AAATTTAGATTACAAGTTTAATGTTTAAGCAGTTTAAGTTACAACTGCTTATAACAACTTGAACAAATTATGGCATAGACCCAATCTCAATATAAAACAGGTTTTCAGTTTTGGTGAACTTTAGCAATTTTTGTCAGGAGTAAAAGCAAATAAACACCAATTGTTTTTAAATACAAAGAGAACGAAACATAAAACTTGGTACACTAAAAACAAACAAAAAGACCCAATCACTTAACAAACTTATACAAAAAGCACTAGTGAATATGCCAAAAATCAATAAAAGCCTGACAACCTTTAACACTGTACAAACACTAGAAAATTGCTATGTCAGCATTTGTTGGCTGCTGCATTTATATGTGTCTAGCATTCAAAGGTCGCGCCATAAAATTTGTTAATATAATTGCAACACATTTCATGACAGCAATGAGAAGCCCTATAAATTTCTAAAACTCACTTCATATAATCGAAATAAAAACTTTATTATTCAGTGCTTCAGCGTCTGAAAATAGACTGACACCTACAAAAGTTTCAAATGTTTCGGCATTAACAGTGTTTATAATTTATAATTTTATAATTTTTATATTGAAATTCATGATTGTTTTATTTGTAGTAACGCTGACTGCATAAAAATACGGCGAAAATAAGCAAATTTGAAAATAAATAAAAGTTTGGTAATTGTTTGCCTTAGCTTGTGTTGATAAAATGTAACATATCTTAAGGCTTGTTATTTCTTTTAGTATGCAATATGCTAGCGCGAGATAGCACCAATTTAACTGACCGTAGAGAAAACTCAGCATACTTTCTTAGTTCAGTGCTGAAGGAAGAAGCGGAGGAAAGTTGGCAAAGCTTCTAAAATCATGTGGAGTTCCTATGATCCTAAATCGACTAAATTCCTTTTATCACTAACCAGAAGGAACTGTAGAATCAAGTCGAGGTATTAACTGGACACTGCTGGACGGTTTTGTATGCCGTCAAAAGAGGACAAATACTTGATGGTACCTGCAGGAAATGTAAGGAACTCGGGGTAACTGAGACAGTAGAACATCTTTTGTGCCACTGTGAGGCTCTAAGCCGCACTAGATAATACTGTCTTGGTGATCACACTTTTCGAAGTCTTGAACTTGTATCGGGAATGGAGATGTGTGTACTACTAAAGTTTGTTAAATCTGTGTGGGAGTCATTCGATATAGGCACCATGAACTAGGCTGTCATACTTACAGGTTTATTGTCATCTGCTGGTATCGATAAGAATCAGTCTTGGTCTATGCAAGGTCCTTGACCCAGACTAACCTAACCTAGTTCAGAGCTTACTGAAGGCCTACTTCAGATTTTTTTACTCGATTACTATTCTTATCTAACTGTTGAAGAATTCCTTACAGAAGGCCTCGACGCATAAAAGATAAGCTACAAATTCCATACGCCCTTTCTTAGAGAGGGGAGAAGTGAAGGAATAACATTTTTCCTAATAATAATCCTTAGGTGGATACCTGAGTAATGTGGACCTGTCCGGTCTCTCTTGTGTTTTGTATGAAAATCTATAACATCCATTTAAATATAAACGATAAAAGATAAAATTTTTCAATAAAATAAATCCTTACCCGTCTCAGGAATAAAAAATAATTCTATCATTCATTCAATTCAATTTAATTTAACAACCAAAGTAATTTTTTTTAAACATAACTAGACGTTTTTAAAATTATATATTGTTATTAAACCAAACTTACTCGGATTTTGAATGCTGGAGATAAACAGGCTTTTTGCAGTTCATAGAAAAGTATACGATGTATTTATATTATTGGAAGTGGGTCCCCTGATACTCCTCGGTATGCTGTGCATAGAATATTACTTCAAAACTCATTACGTCTTTGACCACCTCATTCTATATTTACAATAAAAAAATTATTTAACATTGATACATTTCGCTTTTCCAATACATTTTCGCTTTCACTTTCGCTGTCGCTGTTTCAGTATAAATTTAGTTAGTTTAGTTAACTAGTCTGAATTAGCTTCTGGCCAAAAATTGATGACACCATTTTCTTAAAGGTGCACTGATTTTCGAAGTCTTTGGAGACTCATATCGACAAACTGAATACAAGGTTTTATTACTATCGAGCCTAAACTGTGAAGACCGTGCGAATTTTTCACCATTGCCTAGTATAATTAAACTAATTTAAATTCCCAATTTTCTTTGTTTATTTTATTTAAAATAAATGTTAAGCAATATTTTTAAATTTTCCATAATAAACCTTATTTATTTTTCATAATATACGGGAAGTTGTAGTGTTTTATGATGTCATGTGCTAAAAATTATTTAAGAAACCAATTTTTTTTAGAGTTATTGAATATTGTGATAAAAAAAGAGGAAATTACAGAGAGGATGAGAGAGGAACAGAGGATGGGCATCTTTATTTTCGACTATGTACATTAAAGGCCGTGGTTTGTAAAAAAACAAAGCTTGAGACATTTTATATATGTTTTGTTTTTATAATTTACAATTTTTTTTATATAAAGTTTGTCATCGCTAAGAGTTAAACTTTAAAAAAATAAGCCTCCATCAAAAACCTAAAAAACCTCCTCTGGATGAAGATGAATCTTTTCGACTTTAGCTTTTCTTGTCAGGCAGAATATAAAAATATTACATCCATCGTCCTTCGTAAAGAAAACTTAACCCAAGTATTGATATTTTATACCATTTGCATAAAAAAGTTTACTTAAATGCTAACTGCCTTATTCATAAAAAATATTTCAGGTTTATTAAGCGCTTATTTGACATATTTCTATTTGAAATTTGTCAAATAAACCTGTAATAAACCTTAAATATTTTTTATGAATTAGACCGTAAAACTTTGTATGTGAGTATAAATAATATTATATAAAATATTTATATAGAAAAATTTATCAATTTAAAAGCAAACATATTTTTATCTCATACCCGTCTGTATTCCTTATTTAAACATGATTTATTTAAGGTTTATTTAACTCAAACCCACACATTTGCTTAACCAATCAGTTATTTAGACTTTTTCTTGTAGGCAATGATACATATTTTTATTTTGCATATTTATAAGCCATCGTTTATTTTTACATACATGTGGTATAATGGAAATAAGAGGAGGATACGTATTAATGTTTGAAATAACAGAAAAGTTACGATATTAATTAAAGCAGTCTAACGCTTACAATTCAATTTGTTACTTGCAACCACCAACTGTAACACAACCCCAGCAAACGAAAAGATAGACCTTAATATAACGACTTTGGTATGTAATATATTTTGATGCTTTTATTTTTGTATTAAAATACTAATCTTAGTTAAGCTACTATGTATTTCATATTTTTTTAAGCGTTACTTTTTGTAATAAAATTAGACTTAAATACATTCCGCGTTAATAAAGAAAAGTGCTTATATCTGTTTCCATAGTTTTTAATTAGAGCAGTTTTAACCTTATGGCGGAATTCTTTTAATTTTTATACCAATTATGAAAAAGTGATTACATTCTTTATGTTTTTAATAAGTTTTTTATTTCCGATGACGAGTATATCACTTGATATATTAATGTATATTCTATTTTCTGTTCCAGCTGAATGTTATATTTCTTCTTCGTGGATGTTAACTTAACAAAAATTTTATCATATATTAAAAAAAATATATATTTAAGCATTTTCTTACTTTAGAATGTTTTGAAATATTTGGTAATGATAATATCAAACAATTATTTTACTGTCTCCTTATTTGTTGGGATATCTGTTGCCAAAAGAAAAGAACATATGCATAAAGTCTATTCCATAACTTGAGACACTCATCTATTAGTTGACAGACTGCTTTTAAAACTTTTTTTTAACGTACACGCATGTAGTTTTATTCATAAGGCAATAAGATTTTATGTCCCTTTTCTTTGTATATCTGAATACATTTTCACTTTATTTCATTACACATGCTCTCCTTTTTGTATTGTGGAGGACAAAACCCATTTAAATTAATTGTTAGGGGACTGTAAATAAAATAGCACAGACGGTTGCAGGATACAAAAATATTGTTTGCATATTTTTTCTTGTATAAATTAAATTGAAATTTTAAATAATTGTTAAGCTTGTTCGGTCAAGAAAAATATAAAAAAATATATTAAACATAAGAAAATAACATGAATAATAATTACAGCATATGGTTAAACAGGTTAAGGTTTTTTATTATTTTTATAGTAAACAAAGTTTTCAATTAAGAAAGAAATTTATTTGAAATGTTTTGTCAAGGTTCGGCAATCAGATTGTTAACAACTTCTTAAGGCTGTTGTAGCAGATACATGGGTAGTGGCAGCATTCTACTTTTTTTATTGATAAAAAAAGAGTCTATTAAAGACAATAATGTCACGTAGCTCACAAAATCATACACAGTAACAAGTTTTGATTTAATTTTTGTTTCCTTATACTCAGCGGTCTCAATTCAAGACTATTTTGAAGTTAATATTTCGAAATACTCGAAGTTTATGTGTAAAACCTAAATTCCTTCGTTTTCATAAAACTAAATATCAAAATTCATAAGATATTCATAAATAAGAAAGAAACAGTTTTTCTTTATTTTTTAATAATTTATCATAATTTCACCAAACCACCAAGAAATAATTAAACTTTAAATTAGCTTCGAAAACAAAAAAACTTAAAAAACACTTTATCATAATAAACAGTTTGTTGTGTATTTTTATTTTAATTTCACATCGCGTTTTAGTGAATGCAGTTCATATATAGGTGATATTGTTCATACGTAATACCAAATTATTAACAGCTAAAATATTAAGTATACGTCGTAAAAAAGTCTCCAAATTAATTGCATATCTTTCAGCGCATTCTGTTTAATCCGTATATACGTATGAGTAATATTTTTGCATATATTTTAAATATATATTAATCATACGTTTAACATGCAACTGACTGACGTCGTAGTCTGGCAGACACCGCAAGGCAAAACTTTGTTACTTTTTAAGTTACGAAAATTTTCTAAATTTTGGTAAAAATAAATCTGTTATTACTTTAGACGAGTGAAATATTTATTAGAAATTAGTTTATTAATGAAGTTCATTCAGAAAAATTTTACTAGAGCTTTGCAATAAAACCTTTTTCCTCTTTGATATCAAATTTAGTAAATTTTCCAAACTTTGTTATGTATCTAATACTAGTACTTATTTTTATTTACAAGTAAATTCTATATCACAAGAGATGTTAATAATTAAATATTCATATTATATTCTAAAGCAACATACATATTAATTCCTTGAGAGGAGATAAGTATAGAACTAACAATTTTCTGACTGATAGACAAGCACTCTAACCAAGTGCCTTAAAGTCCCTTTCCTTGAAATTAAATTTTGGAGATGATAATTAAGTAGAAGTTCATCGTTTATGGTCAACTTTGCATTCGTTTGAATGAATGAGTGTTTCTATGTACATATCATGTATTCGAAAGTACTTAATGTACAAATATGGGTTGCATTATGCCCATTCGGTATCCACAAAGCAATGAGCAGTAAAACTGATTCCTTATTGGTTCCCAATTTCACAAGGAACTTCTATGTAAAATGACATAACTAAAACACTGAGCTGCCTACCAAAACTCACAAGAATACGTAAACTAATACAATCAAATGGAACTGTGCACATCTTTACAATATAGGAGGTGTGTTCAAAAAGTATCGCAAATTTTGAATTTTTTGTGGGTTACGTATATTCGAATTTAGATTTTTGTGGCGTTATGTTGGTACTCATGTCTCTCACCTATGCCGACAATGTCGGTCATTTTGCATGTTCAGTTAATTGTTGACAGCTGCTTTGCTTGCACGTGTTTTGGCTCGTCTTCGATTTTTACCTTGGTTCGTGCGGCACCTTCCATTGAGATGATTGAGCTTTGGTTTCAACGTCATAACCATAAACCCACGATTCATCACCAGTTATGACTCTCTGGAGCAAATTTGGGTCATCGCGGACAGATTCCAACAGCTCATTAGCAATATTCATGCGATGCTGTTTTTGGTCGAAATTGTGCAATTTTGGTACAAATTTCGCGGCGACCCGTCTCATGCCCAAATCATTGATAAAAATCGAATGGCACGAGCCAATCGATATGTCTGAGTCCTCAGCAACTTCTCTAATGGTGATTCGACGATTGGCCAATACCATTTTCATTAATTTTTTCGTCTGTTGTTGAAGTGCTCGGCCGTCCGGCACGCTCTTCGTCGTTCACATCTTCTAGGCCTTCTGAGAACATTTTGTACCACCGTATGCCACAGTCAACATTCGGAATGCATCCGCGCACTTAATTTCGTTTTTCACACAAAATTTGATACAGGTTCTTTGTTTTATTTTTTTTAATATGTAGAAATCGCAGACGAGCCAAAACACGTGCAAGCAAAGCAGCTGTCAACAATTAACTGAACATTAAAAATTCTTATATAAGTAACCCGCGAAAATTCAAAATTCGCGATACTTTTTGAACAAATCTCGTATTATGTAGTGCAAACAATTTTACTAATCTAGTGAAGGGCTGGCTAATATAAACTTATCAAAGTGCTTATACTATTTTTGCTTACGATAAGGAAACTTTTATCTGATTGACAGCCTATTTGATTTTGTAAGTTTAAACATATGTATATATGTATATTTATATGTTTGTATTAATGTATAAGATAAAGTGTTTTTTAAAATTTGAAATCCCTTTTTCTTACTATTTCCTATTTAACAAAATTGCGTTGTTAAATTTTTTCTTATCGATAACTGACTTCGTAAAGCTGTTTCTAAGCGAAAATAATAATTCGCTTTTTGTAAATCTCTTACTTAGTGCTACAGAGCACAAGTACTTGTAACCATAATTTCTTTTATACCATTTAAAAGTAGAAACACGTGCCACTTCGTTTTAGCCACTTTTTACATCATACGTTGCATACTAAATAATATAAAATATTTAGCAAATTTTTCATTTCATTTATTTTTTATTTTTTTGCTCTAACTTTTATAATTACAAAACTTTTTAATACATATAAATTTCGTTTTCATTTATTTCAATTCTTAAAATATTTTTTCTCTATTAACCTGTAGCAGCAGTCAAATGTGTATTTTCAATGCTTAACATTAAATTTAAAAAAATAAACAAAATTTATGCAAATTCTTGAAATATGTGCTTAGCAATGGTAAACCATTAATTTATTATTCTGTTACAAAAACTTTCCTTTATCAACATTTTCAAGTATAATTTGTACACTTGCTTAAAATTCGTATTCATCTGTGCACAAATGTTGTTCGGTTTATTTGTTTTGTGTCTTTGCTAGTATTTTATAAATCGGGTCATTGTTTTGTAACCTTCATTAGCATTGATGAGGGTATAGAAACCAGCTTACCGAATTTTTCTAAGGCAATAAATTTATGTTACATGCTTTAAAAAGTGCTGTTGCGAGAATTTCTGTTGAAGTGCGTAGCAAAAGAAGATTTGGTTAAGAGAAAGGAAAGCATACAATCACAAGACAGAAAATAAAATACAACCATCAAAAATTCTATAAAAAAATTTAAGTTACTTAAACTTTGGTTATGGTAAATAATGATTTCAACCTAAGAGTAAAATACTTCTTGTCATATATTCTGATTATTTGAAAAATATCTAAGCTTTTTGATTTATTTATTAAAACTAAAAACAGTTCGTTGAAAAATTTGGGTGACAGTTTATGCCGGTCACCATCCACAATAATACATAGTAAAGACATTATGAATGCACCACCTATTCTTAATAGTATAGTAATTGAAGAATAGAATAAATTCATTTTTGTTTTTTTTTTTTGGCGGTTTTTATCGGTTTTTGTTAGTATTTATACTATTGATGTTTTTCTTTTCTGAGTTTTGGCGACTTTTTTCCGGTTTTTATAATTTTGTTTATGCCTATTTTTTAAGTATTGATGATTTTTGAATTTTGGCATTTTTTTCTTTTTGGCGATTTTTTCGAATTTTTTGGATCTTTTTATTTTGGTTGTTGGCGATTTTCGGCATTTTTTTAGTATTGACGCATTTTGAGTTTTAACGATTTTTCTTTTTGCGATTTTTCGCTTTTGTGGTGCTTTGCTTTTCGGTTTTTGCTGTTTTTTATTTGTTTGTTTCTTTTTTTTTTGGAATACATACGAGTACATATTTTTAGCATTTCGTTTTTGCGATCTTTTTCGGTTATTGCCGAATTTTTTTTTGTTTTTTGCCAAAATTTTTACTTTTAGTGCTTTTTTACATTTTAGGGACTTATTTCATATTTGGTGATATTTTTCACTTAAGCGCTTTTTTCGTTTTGGCGATTTTTAATTTTTGTATATTTATAATTTTGGGATTCATACAGCAAGTTGTTAAAATTACAAAGTCAAAATTACATTAACTGATAGAATACCCTTTAATTTTGGTTTTTAAATTTCAGTGTCAGTTTGTGTAGTCTGCATAAAAATACACTAACTTTAAAAATTTTAAGTGTCTATATATAATTGTCTGTATATTACATAAGGATTGCAAAATTTTTTACTGCCCGCTGTCATATTTTTGTTGTTGTAGCGGTCAAAGTTTTTTATATTCTACAACAAATTGCAGGTCCGTAGCACTTACGGTGCTCGACAGAAAAGCCTGCTACAGAGTGACAGACCGACAGACAGAGAGACAGAAAGATAGACGGACAGAGGGACAGGCGAAAATAATAGCAATAAATAACCACTACAAGAAATAAAAGTTTCGATACATTTTGTGTAGCTTACGGGCTTCATCACTCGCTTTAGACATGAGCCATCCAAATAGAATTTACAATTGACGAAAGAAATGATAGCTGAAGAATAATAAACTTTTTCGACGATTGATAAATAAAATATTAGCAAGAATTCTTCTCTAAGTTCTTTTAATAAAACTCGTCATGCATTTTCTTTTATTCTAAAATTTTTCAGTACAAAATTTTAAGGCTTATGCTTGAATAGGAAAAACTTTATATATAAAAAAAAATTATTTCAATTACAGAGAAGGTGGGTGGTCTTGGCCGATTTTGATAAAATAAATTTTTTTTAATTATCTTATTTTTTAGTGATCCAAAACTACTTCTTACAGTTTTTGCAAAAAACAAAAAAAAAACAATATTTCATACCACAGTGAATGAAGTGGGTCATAATTTCCGGCCTTTAGAAATGTTATGAGCTATTCCAATCCACAATATTTGAACTAGGATATTGCTTATGCCTGACTAAAAATATGAATTAAATAAATATCTCTATACATAAAAAAACATGAAATGAAAAGCGAAAACAGTAAACGCCCTCGTGGTGATTATTTATAGCACAATTTACACTCGATAAGGCGCCAAGGTAATATAAATGAATTATACTTTTTCTGGCATAATACACACAGATCTAATATGCATATAAATGATAACGATAACAAATCGTACACGTGCGTACAAACGTGTGAACATACACAACTATATTGTCACTTTTGAAAGTAAATATATTTTAACATAATGTATGTATATACATACACACAAAAAGAAAAGTAATAAGAATGTAGAATTTCTACGTACTCGTATACATATGTAAATATGCGTACATTTTTATATATCTGAGTATGTAAGTATATATGCAAGTATAGTTGTTACTAAATATCCTCTAACAAAAGTTCAAGCTATACACATACATAGATATCGATTCTTTTTGAGAAGTTTTCCATTATTATGGCATAAGAGTTTGGCAAAATATAAAAAGGTTGTATCACATAAAATAAATACTACACACACACAATCATAATATTCTTTATTAAAAAAAAAAAGAATAATAATCAGTCGCAAAACTTCTGTGACAGCGTAATACTCAAGGAAGGCTGTAGCTGTTTGCCTGATGTTTCCTCATTTATTCACTGAGCCTTGTAAGTAATTTTTATGAAATAGAAATTGGAAACGTTTCTAGGTATGAGAGTATCAAATACAGAGCAAGTGTTAATTTCTTGAGTCTCCAAATTAATTGGGAGTCACTACGAGGATAAAGTGAGCAATCAGGCAAGAATCATGGTATTATGCCAACCGAAGGTAGCACATCTTTTTCCCTATTCTATGCTACTGAAAACTATGCTACGAGTATCACAGTTTAATAAACGAAAAAGAACTTAAAATTCTGCGTAATTGTTAAAGTCCTAGAAAGCTCCGAAGCTCTAAGTCTAAGATATTTCATGGGTCCTGGACACGATTAAACAAACATATTCCCTTGCAAACAAAGCTTCTTATTGCAGAAGTGTTGAAGTTTCATATATTTTCTTTATTAAATTAAAACTCCAACACGGTAATGAAAACTGAAAGTAATTATAACTTTCTAAGCTGTGTGACCTAATTAAAATTTATATGCAAACTTTTTATATCACACTGGCTTATAATTAGTCATTGTTATTTCAAATGCTGTTTTACAAATGCGGGTTTTGTTTCCATCATCATATCACTCTCTAAGACTTTTGAATTGTGTTTTGTATAAAATGTTATATTCATATATACTCGAATTTTTCTTTTTCTTTTTACTTGTTATTATTATTATTAATGTTACATGCTTAGTTTTCCTTTATGTTGTGTTTTGCTCTTTGTATATTTGCCTGAAATCCCTTTTGTTTCATTTTCCTATTAATTTTTGTTGCTGCCATTACAATATCTGAAAGTCTTTAGATCCACATACAAGGACATCATCACACGTCGTTTATTGTTTCGTCTATTTTTAGTCTGTCTTCAAAACTTGTTATTGTTGTTATTACTGTTGTTGTTGTTTACGTGTGTCTATATGATGTGGTTGTTGCCCATATTTTGGAAATTGTTGCTTACATTTTGGCATGCACAGAGTTGCCTACCAGCTGAGACAGATGAAGACTGGTGTTAAGAATCTAGTCTATTTAATAAGCGACAAGTGGATTAATACTGTAAGCCATTTTTGAGCAGATAGACTGATACCACACGAATTTTGACATTTACTGCGTAATCGTTAATCATATTCTTGTCCTCCAAAACGGTTCTAGAACTTCTTCCAGTTGTAATGCCTCTAATTGCCGATTTGCTGTCAGTAAATATGTTGACCTTTATGGGATTAATATTCACTCTGATCCATTTGAATACCTCCTTGATTGCGCCAACTTTTGCCCAAAAGACTGTATTATTGTCAGGTAAGCAAAAATAAATTTCAGTGTCAGGTTCTTTTATGAAAGACCGAGGCCTATTACTTTCCTCAGCTTCACGTCATCCGTGTAGTAGCAAACTCACACGGGCTTTTATTCTAGGGTTCGATTGATCCAGGAGTGTATTTTTGGTGTGAATATCTCGCAGTGGGTTATAACTCCAGTCTTACGTACCCAGTCGGACATTAATAATGCCTGATCATATCCGTCCAGTGACGTCCACATATTCTTATGATCTGGTATATTGTCCATCACTTGTAGCAAAGGCAAAAATAAAAAGTATAAGTTTTACTGTGTTTTTTACAGGGATTATGTTTTATGCTTTCACACTTTTCCAATTCCTTTTCTTAACATTGTGTATCATTGTTTTATTTTATCACTATCTGTGTACAATTGCACACATTCATATGACATAAAACTCTTACACGTGTGCGTATTTAAATGACTATACATACTTACATTTTTATACATACGAGTACATACATATGTACATATAAATAAAAACACTGTCATATTACTATTGTTATTTTCTTTTTAAGACAATAATTGTATTTTATCCTTAAGCCTTTCGTACGGTTGTTAATGTAATCCTTGTCTTGACTTTTGTGTTCCACATTTTCGACATTTTCCTTTTGTTGTCATTTTACATTTCACCCCCTTTATGGCACAACAAAAGCAGTAGCAATTTTATTTAGTTCTTGCATATGTTGCAAGCATTCATAAAAAAAGAAGTAAAAAAAAGGCCCAGCAAAGAAAAAGAAAGGGTATTTTATAAACCATAAGGAGGCTTGAATATATAATATGTTGTTGTTTTTTAAGCGGAAATAATAATTTATACATGTGTATGAGTGGGCGTGTTTGTTTTTAAATCACATACTTCCTTATGTTCTTCTTTGAAGAAACGCGGTGTGTGTCACTCGCCCAAATGACTTTCCTTGTAATAGAAACTAAAGCTACTGTAAGAAGAGTAAGTCTTCATCAACGGTCATTCACTTGGTATTACAAAATAACCTCAAGGATGTACTTATAACATAAAATGTTAATTTCATAAAATAGTGCTTATGAAAACATAGAAATTTTACAAGTAACTGAAGAGAGATTTCAAGTAAGTACATGTGTGTACAATAATGGAGCGAAGCAGGACTTTGCCTTTGCAAAGCACTTTGCATATGATATGACATTTGCATGTTGAGTTCCTCAATGATTTGCTACTAAAAAAGTAATGAGGTTTTTATAAACAATCTTAACAGAAGATTTGCGAAATCAAAATAAATACTTATCGTTACCTTAATATGGAAAGGACCTTAAAGATGATTTTTATTGGAAACGAGATTTTTACATTACATGTTTATCTATCGAAATATACAAAAAACTCGATTTTATTTTTAAGAGAATTAACACTCGGGTAATAAATGCCTACTAACATTACTAGGTGTTACCTTCTTTAGGTAACGGATAGTGATAGAAAAGACAGGTGGTCAAGGAAGGGATAGAAGAAAGCTTCATTATTTTACAACTCTGCTTTTTGCATTTTTCTGATAATGCAGTGTTGCAGCGCCTCTACTGTCAATAAGTCGTATTAAATTTTTGAGCCATTTTATTGATTGTTTTACTTCCCCGATGATTCTGCTACATAATACGCACGAAGAAGGGTGCTGATGTTACATTAGGATTAGTATCCACTGAAGCCTGATTTAAAAAAATAATGAATCGGGACCTTTCTGTGTTAAAATAACGATATATATTTTGTATTTATACAAACATAAAACGTGGTCCAGTAGAGAATTGTAAACTCTGATATTTTAGAACGACGACTGTACTTTTTTTTTTCTTTGTAACAAACTTCATAACTCGGTACATTTAAGATCGATTGTGAATATTATTTTTTGTCTGAGAGCTTATAGTTTTTTTTGTACGATTGCAAGAAAATGGGGAGGGAACACGTCCACTAATTTTTGATTAGATTTTATGATATTTTGCATATTCGGTTGCTACGAATTTTATACAACACATTGGGCTCTAGCAACGACAAAATTTTTAAGTTGAAAAAATGGGAGTGGGCCCGCCCCATAAAACTTAATATTTTATATCAAATGCTTCCATTTGCTCGATTTTTACGAAATTTTTCACACAGCCTGATTTTAGAAGAAGACTCCATCTTGATTGCAAAAAATTGGGCGGGGCCTCGCCCATGAAAATTTAATATTATATTTCAGGTGCTTGTACTTAACAAATTGTTACGTTACTTGCCACAACATTTTTGCTCTTTAAAAAACTCAATATTTCACTCAAAAAAGTGGGCGGTCCACGCCCTTGAAAATTTAATATTCTATTTCAAGTGCTTCTACTTTATAGATTTTTACGAAACTTGGCGCACACCTTGACCTTAAAAAAAGACACAATCTTGCACTCAATAAAGTAGGAGGGGTCACGCCCATGAAAATTTATTATTATATAACTAATTGTTACAATACTTGCCACAAAATTTTAACTCTTTAAAAAACACAATATTGCATTCAAAAAAGTGGTCGGGCCACGCCCGTGAAAGGTACAAAACTTGACAAAGTGTTTCGTCTCTTAGATAGCCATAATTTTGTGCTTGAAAAAGTGGGCGTGCCATGCCTATTAAATATTAATATTATATTTCACGTACTTCTACCTGAACCAATTTTACAAAACTTACCACACATCTTGAGCTCTGAAAGTGACGCCATATTGAATTAAAAAAGGTGGGCGTAAGCAAATATTTCTCAAATTGGGCGTGAGCAGGCCCTTTAAAAACTTGGCACTAAAAGTTTGAAAATAAAAATTAAAAAATATTAAACCGAGTTTAAAGTTAACACTTAATAGCTAAAAATAATCTAGATTCTGTTTGAAATAAAATGTGTTTATACGTGCTTTCATTAATTATATTCATAGTGAGCGACAATAAGAATTTGTTAACTTGATTGACACTGACTTCGAATAGTATTATACATATACATATATCACATATAAAAATATTTTATTTAACTGAATCTTAATTTCTATTTTTAGCTTTTGAGTGATTATTTTTAAAGTCGGTTTTGTTTTTTTAAAAAGTTTTATTTTTCCTACATTTTCTAAAAATTGTTTTTGAATTTTTTTTCCTTGCCATTATTTTTTAATTTTTCAAGTGCTTTAATAATTTAAATTCTGGTGTAATAAGTATTTTGTATATGTAAAAATACGAGTGTAACACATCAAGATTAAGCAAACTTAAGTACTGGGGATTACAATGTTGTATTTAATTGCTAAATGCTCGGCTACAAGATTGTATAAAAGTTTGTTCCTTCACTTATACAAAACGCATACAGTGAAATCTATACGCATTTTTTTCTTTTATAATTTTGACAGCAAACAGTTTAAAAAGAAAATGAAGAATAAAATTGGAAAGAAAACTTTGTTTCATACAAATTTTTTTCATAACAGTTGTTTTTTTTTTTGAGACACATTATGGGTTGGTGTGAAATTCCACATGACGCTCTATGTGAGATAAGATATTTTGTCTTTTGCGGTATTTAAATATTAATATTTATTTTTATATTGACACACATACGAGTACATTTCTACAGAAAGCAGAAATACATCTACTTATGTGGATATCTAGATAAATAAAAGCTGCTAAGAGACAAAACTAATTAAAAAGTTATTTGGCTACATGCCTGCTCATAAGTATAAAACCGTTAACAAAAGTATGAATTTATGTTTAATACCCTTGGTAGTAGTTTGCCTTAATTTCAGATGGATTATATACTTTCGTACGTTCTTACGTATATAATACATGGTAAGTCGTAAATACCTACAAGCAGTCAGATATACGAGTACATAAGTATACAAACTGGAATGCTTGACAATGAAACTTACGTTTGCCATAAATACGAAAGTATAAAATAATACTCACACACAAAGACATAAGAATTAACGCACTTATTGTAGTGATATAATTTTAACAATTATTACGCTGTCATGCAGGTTGCAAAATTTATGGAAATGTATTATTAAGTAGATGGAGCACAAAGAGAAGAGAGTAATTACCTAGACTTGTTTAATATATACATTTTGATCCTGACGGGTGATAGTAAAATTAATACACCCTGTTGAGAACGTATATATAAAATTTTTGGCATCTTGACTGAAGTGCTGCTTTTAAATTTTAGTTTTAATTTGAGGGCTTAAGAACTTTTGAATACACAGAAAAAATACCAATGTAAAATCAACATGCAAAAGTGTTGATATCAAATCATTTTAAATTTATTAGAAATAATAAGTTGTTTGAGTGCGATGGTGCGTATTTATTTGCTTTGATCATACCTCAAATGCACTGTTGTGCTCAAGTTTGTGAGTTGTTGTTGTTTAGTTGTTGTTTGTTGTGCGACAAACTTCGCATTACCACCGAAAACTTCCTGCTGCTGGCTAGTAGGCAGTATACTAGTCTTGTAGCCGGAGGGTCGCAGGTTCGAATTCTGCAAACCAGCCGTGTAGCTTCGAAGCTTATATTTGTTTATACATAACTTTTTTTATATAACTTTAAGTAATTTTATTTAAATAAATTTGATGCTAAATCATGTTGAATTAAAATTTAATTCATGATAGTATTTGTTTGGAGTGTATGTAAAGAATATTTAAGGTTGCTGTGGCTGCAGCGGTAAGCGCATTGACTTTCACGCGATGAATTTGAGTTTAAATCTTTTACGGGCAAGCCAGTTATACATGTGAACATTTTTCTGATGCCTGTGCCAATATGCAAAATTACTTAAATTAGATAACTAATAATTTATTAAATTCATGTTGTTTCAACGTAAAATAACCCTGATTCAACATGGTTGATCGCGTTATTTCAGTATCAAATTCACATTTTTTCAACGTGAAATAACTTTTGATTCAACATGATTTTTCACATTAATTTAACAGTACTGGAATATTTAATCAACATAAAATAAAGTTATTTCAAAATAATAAAATTTCTTTGAAGATTACTGTAAATCATATTGGATTAACATGAAGCACATGTGAAGCAAAATCAGGGCTGAAACAATTTTAATTTAACCTTGTTTTCGTTGATTTTTATAGGAAATTTTTTGTGTGTGTAGTAGCCCCTGTCCTTTAATTCTTGTACAATCTTCGAGTTATTTTAGACTTGGTTCTCTTTGATTTCTTAATACAAAATATGCATTGAGGTTCTATTTTAATAAATTTACACAAAAATTACAATGTTTGGTATCTTTTTTACCATTTTCCGAATTTTTTTTTCGATATATTTGCAAATTTGTACCTGCTTGACCTTTTTTAATTTCAGATGCTTAGTAAAGAACTTCAAGACATTTTACACCTTGTAGAGCCATGTCAGTTCAATAAATGTTTTGTCAATTCGTTGAGTAGAGTAATCAAACAGAATAAGCTGGTGATTTCAGGCAAAAATCGCTGTTAAATTATTAAATCAAATAAAAAGATCGAGGACAGTAATTTCCAATGATCTCTAATTTTTGTTTTGATGTATTATACTATAGCATTGTCGGGAGAATGAGTATTTTTAGAGATTAAAAAACTCTGTCAACATAAAATAGATTTGTTTGAATTTATATGATCATTTAAGCCCTTAACGTGAACGGATTGAAAATGCTATCACCTTAAACTAAAATACTATATCAACTGCTGTAAATTTTATTAAACTCGATTGGTTCGTTTAGAAGAAAAATTTCTTTTAAAAAAATCTAAAAATGTGCTTTATTTTAAAAACTCTAAAAGCTCTTGTCAAATGAAGTTTCAGGATTTTTTTTAAAGAACTAAAACTAGGTGTTACTTTATTTCGGAAAGGAATAGTGATAGAAAAGACAGGTGGTGAAGGAAGACATAGATTAAAGCTTCATAATTTTTGCAACTCTGATTTTTTCACGTTTAAAAAAATTCAGTTTTGCAGCGCCTCTGGTGTCAATGAGGCCTATTAAATTTTCGAAGCTGTATTTTAGTAGACATTTGATTGATTATTTTACTTCAATGATTCTGCTAGACCATAACGACAAAGGAGGGTGCTCTGATGTTACATTAGGACTAGTATCCTCTGAAGCCGGTGTAGTTCAGTGACCAGTGTTTATGCCTTCATCACTTCAACTTTCCTAAAATAACAAATACAAATGGACAGCAATGCACATCGGAAAAATGTCATTTAAGGACTGCTAAAGACCGAGTTCGAATCCAGGACCTTCGGTTTTGTAGTCAACGTGTTAACTACTTCAGCCAACGCCACCCTCATCATACTTTTTTGGATTTAAAAAACTGCGGCAAGTGCCGAAAATTTCATCTAAAATGGGTGAATGTTGTCGTAGATTTGGATTTTTTTTAAATCAATTTTTTTTGGGATTTTCCAGATCTTTGAGCTTGCAAATATCAGAGTAGTCGAGAGATGGCATGCAAAGTAAGTAAGAAACTTTGATATCATTAGCAAATAAAATTGATTTTTAATATTTAAGTTTAACCAATGAAAAAAATTATTTAGCTATTGAAAATTTTTGTGATGTGAATTGCAATGAAAACTAAGAATTCTGCAAGAGACAAACTAAACTCAGATTAATGGCAATTTTTTTAACTGAAATAAGTTTATCTTAAGTTCGGTATCTTAACTTGACAACTTTATCTTACATTTGCTCAAAAAAACTTAAACAAAAACCCGCAAATCTTAAAGCATTAAAAGATTCTGTTAAAAAACTTTTTTTTTGAAGATTTCATAAGCAACCTCAAATATAATCATAAACTTATCATCGTGCAATAAACTTGGTGTATTATAAAACATTTTTAAAAATTCCGATACATACACACATGCATACTCTTACGTGTACAGTGGAATTATTATGAAATTTCATTTTTTTCAAACTTATATAATTATTTTATAACTGCTAAAAGCAACGTTCAACGAATAAACTAAAGTTTTATACATATATTCCTGTACATACATATTTTTTAATTATATTTTTGTATTGCAAACGAAAAAGTGTTTTTTTTTTTGTTAAACTGCATAAACCGGAAAGACGAAGAAAACAATGAATAAAACTGAACTGTTTAAAATATTTCAAGAAGTTACTGACACCAAAAACAGCAACGTTTTTGAGAAGTTTTTTTTTACTTTTGCTAAAAATAAATATAAAATAAAAAGAGGACTTTTCTATACGCCTACTTCAAATAAGGGGAAAATAAGTTGTATGTGGAATTGTGAATAAACCAAATAAATGATGATGTTGCAGTTCTAGTTATAAATGTAGCAGCAATTTTTTTCTCAAAAAAAAAAAGAAAATTTAACTTTAAAAGTTTGCAATATGTAGTTTCTGCAGTTTTTGTAGTTGAAGGAGATGGCCGCATACTGTGACGCTGAAAAAAAACGCAGTCAAGAGAAATGGAAATGCAGCATAGAGATTTGTTTGCACACACACACACAAATATATTTATACATTCAGCTCGTATATGTGTGTGCAAATATGGTCTTTTATTTTACATCTGAACATATTGCGGAGCATCAAAAGTTTGACGTCGCACAGTTGGAACAACAAAACTTAAAGTTATGGTCATGTACTGTGTGTTAGATTCCTTTTGCTACCTAGTTAAAGTTTAAAGAACTTGGCATATGCTATCATATGTCAGTTTTTCGAAAACAGATTTAAATGAGAAACTTAAACAGTTTTTTTTTCACACAAAAAACTAAAAGCAAACAACTTTATTTTACGGTTGCATATAAGAATGTTCATTGTGAAATTCTAGATGTTTGAAAATTTGTGTGTATGTGAATTATTTGATTTAAAAAAATATGTAGGATTTTTTTAATTCAATTTTGCTATTTTGTAAAGAAAACTGATGTTGCGTGCAGCCAATAATGCTCGTTTTTGTATTTATATTAATACCACAAATATTTCTAGGTTTTGAACAAGTTTTTGCCACAATAATCTTATTTTTCGTGGTGTATTTAAAGAAACTTCTTAGGCTAATGCCAGATGGCGAATAGAGGAAAATCGGTGCTAAAAGAGTTTAAAATTGATAATATACAATGGCTGCAGGTACAAGAGTGGCAGCAATAGATTCGCTTTTACTGTAGCGCAGTATTATATCACTACTTACTCGTATACTTATTGAAAGTAAAGGAAGTGCACCTTTTTTATCTTCACTAGTTATATGCAATTATTTTTTGTTATTTTATTTTAAGTTTGTTAATTAACTTTTTTGTGAAAAGTAATACCAACATAGATCGACTCCGTTGAATAAGTTTTTTGTTGTTGTTTTAAGTTTTCTATAAAATAAAACGTTAATTTATGATCAGTAGTGCGATTCACTAACTTTTTTAACGGTAAACGCATCGTTAAAACAATTACAACGAAAATTTATCGAATTTGCTATTCAGTAACTATTTTAACGATATTCGCTGTAGGTTAATGTCAGCTGTGTCATTATTTAAGCGACAATAATTTATGTGCTGTTAATTTTATCAGCTGCATACTATCGTTAAAAAGAAGTTACAGAATCACACAATCGTTATTGTAAGCGACAAAATGTATAGACAAAATTTACGATTGTCGGATCGTTGAAAGTTACTGCATCGCACTGCAGGTGTGATTTCTGTTAAATCTGAATTTTACTGTTGGTAACACTGTTTAATAACAGCATTGTTGTTGTAAATGTATTAAATATTACTTATACGCGCCAGGCGGCCTGTTAGCGCTGAAAGGTATGCAACTAATTTGCCTTCGATTTAATTAGAAGTGTTACTGTTTTATACTTAATATTTTACCAGGAAATAACTAGCAGTTAACCATAAAAAATATTTATGTAAACAATTTTATTTATTTTTCTATTATTTAAGATTTGAAAACCAAAAACTCAAAAACTCGAGTTATGACCTTAACAAAGAAAATGCAAGCGTTGTATTTCTCCTTAACAATAAATATTAATAAAGCCTGAATAAGTCTCCTTACAGTCTGAGATACTTTCAATTTAGCATATTTAAAGTACTATTATAACAAACGGAATTACCAACTAAAGGATGCTCTTAACATTTTATGGCCTGGACAATAATATCAGCAAAATGAACAAAACAAAAGCCAAAAACCAAAAAGTTTTCAAACTTCACCCTTTGTTTTGGAAGGTCTAAAGTATTATTGTGGTACATGGTGGTAATGGTTGTGGCATTAACTATCAAATATACGTTACAATATATATTTAGCAATATGCCCCTAACCTTTGAAATGAGTTTTAATTTATTTGGCAGCTTAACAGATTTGAACAATATTTGAATGGTTAAAGTGATTAGAAAATATTGAAATATTTAAACAGTTAATGTTTCAAATACGGCTCGGATGAGATTTTAATTGGCCTTTGGAAGTTAAAAAGGGGGAAAAAGTTACGACAAAGAGGCTGTTTTAAATAATTTCTTATGGCTGATGTTTTGGTGTCAAGGGGATTGTTTTGGTAAGAAAAATAGTTAAAAAGATATAATAATGTATTTATTGGTGAAAAAACAGTTTCTCCAGAAAAAGGAAAATATATATTTAGACAAAAAATACAGAAATTATGTAAAATAATTTTTTCAACAGCAAAGAAAAGACACACAAATGCATTAAAATACAAAATAAAAGTTTCTTGAATGAAAAAAGTGCTTGTATTCACAAATTGTAAGTACTAAATATTTAATAATAATAATCTTTTTTTTTATTTTTTTATTTATTAGAGAAATTAAAAAACTATAGGATATCAACTTGCAAAAAGTGCAGCTATAGAATTAAAAGAATTTATTATTATTTGTCTATTAATGTAAAAATTAATGGATTGCTTTTCGCTTACAAATACTTAACCATTAATTGATGAGAGGTCTGACCTAAAGATATCATAAATTAAATTATAATAAATGGTATTATTTTCTTATGTACAATTAAACTAAAAATGAGGCCGAAAAATTATATAAAAAAAATGAATTTTTTACTTTTTTAATTGTTTATATAAAAGTAATGAAAATCTGTAAATTTGTATCATTTTCATCAGTCCACTTAAAGTACAAACGTACCACTACTAACACGTGTATTATTATTTTATTTATAAAGAAAAGTTCAAGCGAACACAATTTACTTTAGCTCTATTTATCCTTTAAGTTTATGATATAATTTTTAGCAAATTCCTATTGGCCAAAACATTTTTTTTTATAAAAATAATAATAATAAACTCTCCTTATACTCTTTAACCCATTTTTACATTCTAGATTGTGACTATCAATAAACTTGTTGTTTATAAATGTTAATTTTCTATCACCTCCAGCATAACACATTTTTAAAATTTTAAACTCTAAATACAACAACATTCTAAAACAAATTTGGCTTCCAGCAAAGTGCAGCATATAATCTTCATCACATGACCAAAATATTGAGTATTTTCTAGACGAAAAAAAAAATAAATCCTCATCATCAACTGACCGTAAGTAAAATGCTCAATAACTACAGCAACGAAATTAAAAATTTTCCATTGAAACAAGTGCCATTACCGGGTAATGGAATAGAGTTATAAATGATCAATGAGCCACAAAATGTCTCTATGGTTCAGAGCAAACCTTTAAACTCATGCACAGTTGCTGTGTATTAAACCATTTTCTCTTTTCGGCAATTTTAATATTCATACTGTTGTTTCAAAATTATGGACAAATACATTGTAAACGTAGCTGGATTTGCAAAACTGAATATTTTTTTGTTTAGCTTACTAAGGCAAAGTGTTAACACAAACTTGAGCAAAGTGTTCAATCGTAAAGTTTATTTACATGGATTGAGTTTGATTTTCCAAAGTGGTTTAGGATTTATTATTTGAGGAGAACAGTAAATTTTTGTTTGTTTTATCAGACAAAATTCTATTGACAGTTTGCTACAAATGCTTTAGAGATAAACACTACGTCATTATTTATATATCAACTCTTTTTAGGCTGCCGTGCACCAAAGGTGAAAAGGAAGACTGGTGGTGAAGGATGAGATACAAAAAAGCTTAATTCTTTTACAATTCTGCTTTCTAAACGTTTTTATTTGCAGAGCTGCAGCGCCTGCGGTGTCAGTGAGGCGCATTAAATGATCGAAGTTGTACTTATGAGACATTTTATTGGTTATTTTACTTTTCCGATGATTCTGCTACGGCGCTCTAATTCTACATTAGGATTAGCATCCGCTGAACTCGGTATAGTTCAGTGACCAGTGACTATGCCTTCAACACTTGAACTTTTTCCTTCAACAAATGATAGAAAGGGAAACTAAGGCACATCAGAAAAATGCGTGCTATTGTTCTTTAATAACTGTTGGATACCAAGCTTGAACCCGGGTTCTTGGTTTTTGTAGTCAACGTGCTGACTGCTTCAGCCAACGCTAGCCTATTTTTCGCTACTATGTCCGTCTTTCGATCTGTTTTCTCGAGAACCGTAAAAGCTATGCACTTGAAATTTTCTCAAAATATTTAAAGCTTTAGCCGCTACAACCACAAAAAGTGAGTTCTAATGCGAGCAACGAAAAATTTTTAATTTATAATGTATTATACAGACAATTATATATATATACACTTGAAATTTGCAAAGTTATTGTGTTTTTATGCAAACAACAACAAATTAAAACTGAAATTAAAAAAAAAATCAAAACTAAAGGATATTAGATCAGTTTATGAAATTTTTGTTATGTGATTCTGAGAACAAACCTAAAAAAATCGTTAAAACTATTATAAATCTCCAAAACTGAAAAAAATCTTTAAAATCTAAAAAATTGCTAGAACTAAAATAAATTGATAAAAAACGAGAAAATCGCTAAATAAAAAATTTCGCTAAAGCTAAAATAAATCTCCAAAAACCGAAAATTTTTACAAAATCTAATAAAATCGATTAAACTGAAATAAATCGTCAGAAACCGAAAGAATCGCCACAAAAAAATTTGCGAAATAAATCGCCAAATCTGAAAAGAAACGCTTAAACTAAAATAAATCGTTAAAAACCGAAAAAATCTCCAAAATCGGAACAAAAAATCAATAAAACTAATAAAAATCGCCAAAAAACGAAATCATTTCCAAAATTAAATAAAATCAATTAAACTGAAATAAATCGCCAGAAAAACTGAAAAAATCACCAAAAAACAAAAAAAAAAACACTAAAATTAAGAAAAAGCGGCGAAAGAAAAAAATTGCTAAAAGACAAAAAAAAGGTTACCGAATACTTGAATTTTTTTTCGGTCCAGGAAACTGGTGGCCCGGAATGTAGCTGAAAGTGAGAAGGTAACCTTCTACGTCGACAGCCAGGTGGCGCTAAAAACTTTGAAGGAACACAATGTCAAATCGAACTAACAATTTTCGACTGTAGGAGAGCCCTCAACTTGCTTATGGATAAATATAGTGTCAGACTATGTTGGGTGCCTGGCCACAGCAGTGTTGAGGGAAATGAAATTGCCAATGAGCTGCCAAAAATAGGGTCAGCGTTAGATGAAGGAATGTGTGACAGATCGGTGAAATTACCGATAGGTCATTACTATAGGGAACTCAGTACTTGGGTAGAAAGCAGGACCAACAGTTTAATGCGGAGTAGGGAGGATTGTAGAGTCTCAAGGGGTTTGTGGCCAAAACTTGACTCAGGAAGATCCAAACTACTACTGGACATAAATCGGAAGGCGATGCGAGTCCTAATAGGCACGTTTACTTGTCACTGCTCGGTCAGAGGACGAACTAGCATTTGGGAAACTGGCACTCCAGATTTCTGTAGGATGTGTGGGGATGAAGAGGAACCAGAAACCATTGAACATATTATCTGTCACTGCCTGAAGCTGCAACGTCATAGACTTAGCTGGCTGAGCAGACGTTTCCATGAGAGCATTGCTGATATTGGGAAATGTAAACTAGAGGATATCAGGGGCTTCATCATGGGAATTCAGTGGCTTAATGACGGATAGTAGGTCACTTCTGGATACAAAGGGGGAGGGGTAAATATTACTTTTTAATGGGCAATAGAAGGGAACCACAATGGACCGACCCTTCCTAACCAAAACTAAAGTTAAAAAAAAAAATTTCTACATCAGATAAGATATTCGATTATATTCGTATAGTATTATATATTATATGTAGTGTCCGTACAGAGCCCTTTGTGTGCGAGCCAAATTCACTTTTTTACTGAATTTATTTATACTGCCACAATTTTTATAATAGATAAGGTTTCGTGCAACAAGTTTCAGAAAAGTTTATGAAAAATGCGTAATGTAAATTAAACATCAGTGTCCAGTCTATATTTTTATTTATTTTAAATATTAAATCAGCCGCTTCAAAAACATTTTCTGTACCAATAAAGCGTTTCTTCTGCTCTAGATTTTAATTTTTTTTTTCATTTTAAAGTTCCAATTGGAGTTATAGTTTTTTCAAGTTAAGCAATATAAAGCATGTAAGAACAAAACACTAATCTCTTGAGCTATATTTATGACACATACGAGTCTGTGGTAAGCAATTATTAATAAAAATATTATTCTTTGCATCACACAAATAACTTTGTCATCTCATCGGTTAAGAGAGTAAACCTGCTAACTTACTTCAACAAAATTTTTCAGGAGACATTTGCTATACAAAGTTCAAGAAAGTTGCGTAACACATTATTAATATTTTCACATGTGGAGTTTCACATTAAAATTAATATTTTCTTCAGAAGATCCGGCCTCTCTTTCTATTTTGAACGGCATTAAAGTCTCACATGCTATGAAAATGGCTTTAGCAGGTTTACACTCTGTTACTCGACTTTAAAGTTACTGCATTGAATTTTTTTAATTTAGTTTCACCTCCCATCAAGTAAACTTAAAACTTTTAGCATAAAATGTACACACGTGCTCAAAATGAAGGGATGGAGTGATAGATATGGATAGACTGAAAGAGAGAGGGAGGGAGAGACCGAGAAAAGGTCACGCAAAACAAAACTTTTTTCTTTGATACTGATGAAGTTAATTTGAAAAAGTCAATAGATGAACAACAAGTGCACACATGCATGAATAAGCTTATGTGTGTATGTACTCTTATGTATATGTACACACATACAACTAAACATGCAAACACATTTAACTATTACAACTTTACTTTCTTAATCGATTTCAACCATCTTGCTAACTGGTTATACATTGTTACTTGAGCTGTAAAGAATTTAGAAGAGTCCTTTGCCTTAAATGTTGTTGTAGTGCAAAAATGTTAACATATGAGATATGAGGAGTATATGTATTCATATGAAGATACATTTACTTTAGTTTTCTTTAAGTATCCCTCCAACTGTGTCGTTAGCAAGAGTTTAAACTTGAATCTTGCTTAAGTGACTGTGGTTTTTTATCGGTTATGTATATTTTAAAAATTGCTTAAAAAGTATCCCGTGTTGTTGGTCTTATATAGAATTTCATTTAAAATTTACTATCAGTGATGGTGAAATATTAAAATCTTTGATGCTGCTGATGTTGATACTTTTACATACCTTTTTTTTTAAGAAGAAAATAGTTTAAGTTTTCAAAACATATCAAATATTTTATATGACAAGCATATTATGAAAATATTTGAAACTTTTTTGATATCAACTTTTGTTTATAGTTTTGTTACAAAACTTAAATTACTCACCTTCTGCCTTGGTTACAAAGGAATCTGTAAGAAATTAAAGTAGAAAAGTTTTAGAAAGTTTAGAAAATTTTAATTTGTTTTGCATTCATAATGGTGAATGATTTGCTCAAAGATACATATATGTATATCGTTACCTTAATATAGAAATGTCCTAACTCATTTTTTAATTAAAATCGAGTTGTTTGTATATTTCAATAGAACGTCTAATGAATCGAAAAATGCAAAAATGTCGATTTAAAAAAAATGAGTTAGGACCTTTCTGTATTAAGGTAACGACATGTAACTTAACTTTTATTATTTTTTTTATAATAATTTTTTGTACAAAAGGCAACTAATAAAATTATTTATACCCAAATTTTTTTGACAAAACTCGCAGTTGTGATTCTTTAAGACAATTATTGTTTGTTTTGTATGATTGAAGGCTCTTATTTATAGTGTATGATTTTGTTCGAAACATTATATCCAACGCATATTTTTTTCATATATTTTTCAAACTTTTATATAAATCTTTAATTATTGCTTCAAATTATGCTTGAGCACTTCATGAAAATAATTTTTTTTAGGGACATCCTGATGTGCACGCATATCTGCAGTATTGAGGATAAAATTCCAGAGTTTAAAAATATATCTGAATTCATATCAGCTAAATTGAGCAATAATAATAGTACAACTCTTAAATAAAACTTATAGTAATTTGTGTTGGGCTTAAAAACATCAAATTTTCATTGAGCAAAATTTGAGGTCACAGGCGAATGAAAAAAATTTGAAAGAAACCTTTTCATAATCTCCTCCTCTTTCCCCCCAGAAACTCAACAAATTTAACTGCTGATGAGTTTGAAAGGTTTTAAGCATTATTTTAACTGATATAAATTTATCAAGTTATACATGTAAAATAAAACTCTGCTGAGCTTTTGCAAGTCGCAATGCAATACAATATCAATAATTTGTTTCTCATTATGCATTGCCTTAAGGAATTATGTAATAATTTAGCTACAGTTGCATTTGCATAATAATTATTTATATATGTAAATATATGTGTATGCATGTTTATACTTTTTAACTGTTTGTTTTTCGTAATATATTGTAATTATCACGCTCACGTATAAATCAACCGCAAACAATCAACGTATGATAGAAAAAATATCTCTCCGAATCCTTTAAATAAATTAATCCATACATTAAAAATGTGCTGGAGTGGGTAAAAAAAAATGTATTCACTAACGTATACGAATATTTGTTTCAGGAAAATTAAAATTACAATAACGTAGAGACTGCACATTGGGTCTGCTAAGATAAAAAATTAAAAAAAAAAAATTTATGTCTAACAAAAATTACATGTAGCTCAAAATAGTACCAATATAAATTAAATTTAATTTCTACCAGCATATGTTAGTACTCGTAATATAAAGCTAAACATACTGCAGTTTACGAAAATTTAAAATAATATTCTTAAATTAATTTGTTCGAATTATTTTTTATTATCTTTTATTTTTTATAAGGAGAAGTAACACTTAGACAATGAATGCCTACTACTATTACTAGATGCTGCCTTCTTTAGGAAACGTATAGTGATAGAGAAGACAGGTGATGAAGAAAGAGATAGAGGAAAGCTTCATTATTTTACAACTCAGCCTTTTACTTGGTTTTTTTTATTAAGGCAATGTTGCAGCGCCTCTGGTGTCAATCAGGCGTATTAAATTTGTGCTTAATAGCTTTTTGATTGGGTATTCTACTTCGCCGATGATTTTTCTACACAATACAGACAAAGGAAGGCGCTCTGACGTTACATTAGGATTAGTATCCGTTGAAGTCAGTATAGTTAAGTGAGCAGGACTATGTCTTCATCACTTGAACTGTCTGACAACAGCTGACACAAAGGGGTGCTTAGTTATTAACTTTGTAGGTGAAATTAATTATTTCTCTGTTTTTTGTTCGTTTAGGCTAAAGTTCGTATCACTCTGTAAGCTAAATTAAAAAAAAGTACTGAAAAATCGCTGTAAAGATAATTGTAAATTATTGTGATCAAGATTTGTATGTGGTACACTGTATGTGGGGTCAATTGGTGTCAACTTTTAAGTTTTTATAAATAATTCTCAATGCAAATAGAATATGTGAAATATTTTGTATCATCTTACTTCAATTTTTTGAAAGCTTTTTAATGTAATGAAAGCTTAAATTTTAACATTAGTAATTTACCATGGCTACTGGCAACACCAATGTCAATAGCTAAAATCTTGCAACACCATAATAAATCGAAAGTTTTTAGCATAAACTTACTCACAACGTTTTGATGTATAAAAGCCTATTTCACCAAATTATTTAAATATCAATTCATATTCAAAAGTAATTTTTCCACACAATTGATAAAATTAATGAAAATCAACATTTAAATATGAATTGAGATTTAAATAGAGTAGTTGAAATTGGCCCCAAGTGCCATTTGTTTTGTTTACAGTGAGTTCAGGAAATCAATTTGACAAAAAAAAAACGGACAACTAATAAACATCCAATATTTTTATTTATTTTTTACTATCCTGTACAACATATTTATAAAAAGATTAGTGAATTAGCTACGGTTTGCTTAAAAAGGTGTGTGAATTAACTACATTGCAGATATCTGGTTATAGTCTTGGAAATATTTCAGTTAATGGATTTTATTTTGGATAAACAATCTTGATAAATGCCAAAAAAAAGTTAGTGTAAACGGTTTAGATTTTCATAAAGATTTTAATTAAAATCCACTAGATTTTGTGCAGCTGTAATTGCCCTAAAAACTAAAGTTTTCGTTTTCAATATTTAAAATTATATTATAATTATATTTCATATACGAGTATTATTATTATTTATAAAAAAAAATATATTAGCTTATCTTGCCACTGTATAATGCAAACACTTTTTTCGTGTTTATTTATCACACTCTTGTTGTGGATTTTTTATCCGGTCTCTGTGTGCATTGTAATTTCTTTAGTGGAAATCAAAGATTAATCAAAAATCAATTATTTTCATATAATTAATTTTACTTTAAGTAAATACAATTCACATGTAATACAATTTTGCGCAATGATAATTTTTTATAAGAGCCGCCACAGCAATTCCGTATTTTGTATGAAAAATAAAAATAAAATAAATGCATAAAAATAAACATGAAATATCAATATTTTAATACGACATATCAATGGAATATACCAATCGCAAAGCCTCCTCCTTGATCCAATTAATAACTTATTCAATTTCGTAGTTGTATACATAACTAATACGATGCAATGATAACTGTGGCAACAAGGAAAATCAACTTAAGTCGTATTTGACTGTCTTGTGCGAGAGCAGCTTAAAACCTAGAAATTTATATCTGCGAAATTCGGTGTTCACATTAATTTTTTGGTGAAAAAAAAATCACGTAACTAGACTTTTTTAAATTTAATGGGACCTTTAAAGGGCATGTACATATTCTCGAAATCTATTATTTACAACATGTCGAGCTAAGTCTCATTGCTTTCTACTAGATTTCTCATAAAAACGAAATCTACTTTGTCAGTATACTTGTGTGTTCGTACCAATTGTATTGCCAGCATTACACTCTAAGCCGATGATATATGAATAATTGTTTATTTTAAAAGTCAACGTTAATAACTTTTTGCTAAATCAAAAATAATTTTATTATATTCTACAATATTTCAATATATATGTATGTGTATTGCACACATACATACAAATATAATTTTCTTTGCCTTTTTCATCACCCAGAAAACTTGCATCATTCAAACTAACAAAAAAGAAAACACAAGCAATCAAACAGAAGAACTCTTAACCTCATAAACTTTTAAATATGCTCCGACTGTGTTGTGCTTTTCAAAAGGTTGCTAGACTTTTAACAGTTTAGCCAAAATAAATATGACCATCAATTTGTGTCTTTAGTCAAACAAAACTAAACTTTACTTTTGTCAGTTAATAACAAAACGGTCCACAGAAATTGGTAAGTGTAGGCTTCAGAGACCCACACAAACGTTTGTTTCTAAGTAAGTGAGTGCATACATCCCCTCACTTTTGCTTCTTTGATTTTTTTGAATAAGTCATTCAACAACTGCAAAGTTCTTGAAAGCCATAAAAAGGCCTCATAAAGAAAAGTTTTAGTTGTCGAAAAATTATCGACATTCTTGTTTTTCTTAATATTTCTCTCTCTTTTTTTTTGCTGCTTCCGTTTTGCCATTTTGTACAAACAAAATATAATGTGAAATTGAAGCCTTCGGTTAAACTTTTGGTGCCGCTTCATTTAAAAGATTCTTTCGTAGTGTGTGTTTGTTATGAATGTTTAAACAAATGTATGTTTGTGGGTTTTGCTAAAGGATACCAAAAATTTTTGATTCAGCCATGGCGCATCTTATACACCCTCTGTCATAAAATTGACCAATTTATTTAATAACTTTGTCTTAGTTCTTATTTACGTTGCTAAAATTTCTACATTCAAACGTGGTAAGTATGTAATATATCATGGCAAAAAATATAATAAAGAATGAATTTATCTTAGTTTTATTACTTCAAGACAAAAACTTCTACAGCTCATAATCAATTTAAACTTTAGTATTTATTAAATTCAAAAAATCAGCCTTATGCACTAGACAGATAGCAGGCTACACAACGGCATAACTGCAAATGCACATGACTATTGAAATATATTTACAACGACATCAAAATAATATTGAAGTATAAATTAAACTCGTTTAGTTCATGAACGTTTCAGTTCAACACATTTAACTTTACCATTGTTTTAGTTTTTAAAATTCATTGTTCTGTGTGGTTTGCAGGGGTTTGGTAAACGTCAAAACCCATAAGTCTGTGGCTTATGGGTCCACAAGATGTATGCATTTTTAGCCGACTTAAAAAAAAACAATTCGTTATCAAATCGTCTGTATTGTTTGTTATGTTACTTCGTAGCTTGGTTATTTTGACCAATTTTTTTCTGAGAGGGTACACAGGCTCTTCTTTAGTCCACTTGAAAAAAATGAGCGGAGACACGCCCACTAATTTTTTTCTATGATTTTATGATATCTGACTTATTCGATTGCTACCCTAGTAACGAAACTGGGCTCTAGTAACGAAACAAAATCGAAGTTAAAATATGGGCGGAGCCACGCCCAATATAACTTAATATTATATTTCACATACTTGTATTTCACCGATTTTTTCAAAACTTGGCACACACACTTAACTCAAAAATAGAACAATTTTACATTCACAAAAAAGTGAGCAGGGCCACGCCCATTTAATTTTAATGTTATATTTCACATTCTTCTGCTTAACCAATTTTTACGAAACTCAATACCCATCTTGAGATGTTTAAAATACACAATTTAAGATTGGAGACAAAGGGCAGGGCCACGCCCATAAAAATTCAATACTATATTTCACGTGCTTTTGCTTTATCGATTTTTACAAAAATTGGCATACACACTAAGCTTAAAAAAGACACAAACTTCCATTGGAAAAAGTGGGCGGGCTCCACCCATTAAATCTCAACTATACATTTCGCGTGCGTAGAAAATAAGCTAAAAAAAACACTATCTTGCATTTAATATTCTATTTCACGTGCCTCTACTCTATCCATTTTTAAGAAACTTGGCTTTTACCTTAAGCTCAAAGAAAATACACCATCTGGCATTTAAAAAAGTGGGCGGGGTCAAGCCCATTTAACTTTAATATTTTATTTCTCGTGCTTGTACTTAACCAGTTCTTACGAAACTTGGCAAACACCTTGAGCTCTGAAATATATTTAATCTTGTTATCAAAAAATGGGCGGGGTCACGCCCCTGAAAGATTAGTATTAATTTAAATGTGCTTCAACTTATCCGATTGCCAAGAATTTTTGCAAAGAGTTTCGGCTCTTAGAATGACATAAATTTGTACTTAAAAAGTAGGCAGGGCCATGCTAATTAAATATTAATATTATATTCCACGTTTTTCTACCTGACCCATTTTTAGGAAACTTGCAACACATCTTGATCTCTAAAAGTGACGCGATCTTGAATTTAGAATAGTAAGCAGGCACTAATATTTGCCATATTGGACGTGATCATGCCCCTAAATCTTAAAATAAAAAAAAAAACTAAAATGACTTCAGAAAAAGCTCTAAAGAGTAAAAAGTAATTTAGATTTAATTAAATACAATATATTTAATTTATTTTATTACTCGCGACTCCATTCGCGTTGATCTGGTATTTGGACACTAAACTTTATGAATGTTGTGTTATTTGTTACTCACCGATAATGTTGAAAAAGCGATAGAGACTGACAAAAATGTGAAATTAAAAAAACCAGAACAAAAACCGGTTTTAGAACTCATTAAACAACCAAACCCGAAACGAAAATTAGCCTAACCAGCCCAGAAATCTGTTTTTCGCAAAAAATCAGAACTAAATATAAAAAACCGTATCCTAACCGGATATAAATAGACTTTGTTTTGACGCTGGTAGTGTAGCTTTCCATTGGTGCAAGAGCTTTCAAAATCGCTTAAGTAGTTTTAAAATCCGTACCAAATATCAAAAGCCGGTTCCGAATCAGATATAAAAATTGTCTATATTTGACGCTAATGTGGCTTGCTATGGGTGAAAGAATTTTCAAAAACGCGTAACAAACAGACAAACAAACTCACTTTCACATTTATAATATTATTAGGGATTTTATTCTCTTTAATTTGTTAAAGAAAATAATTATTTTTCTTTCCATTGGAATACATTAACTATTGTAAATGTACATTCTTATAAACTTAATGAACTTTTCCGAATTGTCAATAGAAATTATTTGAATTAGAGACAACAACAAAAAACAGCAAACGGCAAAAGTCAATTTATTCTTTCAATTTAAAATGTAGATAAAACAAATAGAAGGACGAAATTCAATTTTGTTAATAGACACAGGATATTAAAGGATGACAAAAAATAAATAAAAGAAAAACTAAATAAAAAATAAACATGATTAATGGCAGTTTGTATTTTGGTCATTACTTTTATCAAACAAACAACAGCTCAACTACTGACCAAAAACTAACGCAAACAAATAAACTTTCGTCCTGCAAATGCCACTTAGTTCTTTTTTTGTATTGGATTTTTTTTGTGTTCAATGTTTGTCGTTTTAGTTTTAGTTTGAATTGACGGAAAATTTTCAAACTCATTTGTAATGTGTGATTGTCTGCATAAACAACAACATAGTTTTTGCATTAATTTCCATTTACAAGCAAACAAGATACTCCAAATCATTCAAATGAAGTTGGCTGGTTTTCGGTGTTGTTGCTGTTGTTGTTGTGGGTGGTGGTGATGTTTAAATGAATTACAACCTTTTTTATACTGATTTGTCGTACTCAAAACTGTTATAAACTATTTATATTATTGCTTGTTACTGTCATTTGTAGCTCCCTTTAGTCTGTTAGATGTATGTGTGTGTGTGTGTTTGTATGTGAGCTTTTTATCTTTAAAAAAAAGTTGTAAAAAATCATGTACTTCATCATCGACTAAAATAAAGCAAAACAAAAAACAAATAAAGTAAAATTAATGAGCGTATCTTACATTATTACAGTTAACAAAGTTTTCTCATCAATTATAAAAAAAAGTCCCATTTAGCATTATGCTGCATTAGCGGCATTGCTTACAACTCTCCCGCTTCCGTTTAGCATTTGCACGACAGTTACAACGGTCACTAGAGGTCGATGAACTTAAATAGCAAGTAAATAAGAAGAGCACCGATTAAACAATTAAACACATAATTTTTTTTGTGCTCTAGAGTTTGTTTTTTTTTTCAAATTATCTACACAAGACATGAAAACACTTTGAACAATTGAAAACAGTTCATTTAATTGTTCAAAAAATATTGACAAAAATATATGAGAAGAATTTTTGCTGATAGCAGTTTATTAATTGTAAATTGCTATTTTTGTTTGATGAGTGTTTAAATGAATACAACAAAAATATTGTTTGTTATTACAACACTTGTCTAATTGTTAATTAATTTTTTTTTATGGCCTACTGTGCTTGTAGTTTTAATAATTTCTTACAAGTTTTTCTATAAACTTGAGGGTTTTGTAAGCTTTTCCGAATGGAAAATAAAGTCTACTGTTGAGTTGGCTAACCAGTAACGACAAACATCTAGACGTGCTTAACCAACAAGGAACAAAAGAAATTAATTTTTTGATATTATAAAATGAAATAAAGAATGCAATTTGAGGTTAAATTCCAAATCAGAAGACTTTTTCGATTTTTTGGCGTTTTTTTAGTTTTGGAGCTTTTTCTTAGTTTTGGCGTTTATTTTCGATTCGATTCGATTTTTTCGATTTTTTCGATTTTTGGCAATTTATTTTATCTTTGGCGATTTTTATCGTTTTGGCGATTGTTTTTAGTTGTCGATCGCATATTTTCTTTGATCATCCTGTGCCATGAATTACAGATTTAGTCACATATATTTTATAATAAATGACATAACAATGAGAAAAAACATTTAATACAATAATAAAAATTATTTGCAGGAATTTTGTAGATTGCCAGCAATTAGGAAATTATTTAGCATGAGCAAACATTTCTTTTCCATTCTTCTTCATTTCAACTCTTGCAATTTCTATACAAACACCAGCACGTTTCCTTTAAGTTATCCTTTCTCGAACAAGGAAATAATTTGTAATAGTCAAATTGCAGAGAAACTAAAAACAACAAAAGAAACAGGCAGAAGAAAACATTTATCTATGAAAATCAAAACTAAACCACAACAATTATAGCATGTGCATTTACCACAACAACTCTTTTCTGTTTTGTAACAACAAAAAAACCAACTTACAACCAAAAATATTTTTCAGTTTTTACATTCAACAAACTTGGTAAAAATGCAATAATAATAAAAAGACCAATAAATAAAAGACCAACAGACACACTACACTGCATTTCAGTTTTTTTTATATGAAATACTAGTTGTTGAAGAGTGCCGAAAGCACAATTCACTCAAGCAATTTGCTTAAGTAACAAAATTTAAATATTTGCAATTTATCTTTCTATAGAGCAGGAAAATCCTTGCAAGCACAAAAAGCAGACACACAGTGGGATTTTGTTGTACGAAATTCTATATTGCGGCCATTCAATATTTCAAATCTAATGATGAAGTTGTGTAGAGCAGTGGTTCTCACCGAATTCCTGTTCACGGACCCTTTGTCCTAGACCGCCTTTGAAGCCTGTAATGTACGAGTATATTGTTTTTTACGTTGAATTAAAATTGCAAAAAAAGTAAAATTCTTTTCGACAATTGTATCGTCTTGCCTATGGACGAAACAGGCCACAGTTGTGCTTCCTTAAAACCATTATTACTTATTGTCTCTGCTAGAAGGTTCTTGTATATGATTTATGACTTTGCTTCAAACCTTTATATCCACCACAAATTTTTTTTTATATATTTTTCAAACTATTGTATAATAAGACATTTACACCTGAACAAAATCTAGCAGATTTTAATTAAAATCTTTATGAAAATCCATAACGTTTACACCAAGTTTTTTTTTTTTTGACATTTATCAAGACTTTTTTTTATCAAAAACAAAACCCATTAACTGAAAAATTTCCAAAACTACAACCAAACAACTGTGATGTAGCCAATTCACGCACCATTTTAAGCAGACCGTAGCTAATTCAATCATATATCTTTTATATAAATATGATGTACAGGGTAGTAAAAATAAAATAAAAATATTAGATTTTGATTTTCTACAAATCCACTCACAAATTTGATTTCGTTTTGTATGGAAAATCTAGTAAAAAACAGCTAGATTTGGCTCGAAATCTCGTATGTACTAGATTTCGAGATAGTTGAAATGCAGTATAATAGTACTTCAGTTTAATTTTTATGTTTAAAGAACATGTCAATAAGATTTTTACTTTTCATTATCAAAGACAACAACCATTTTTGAAGAAAATAATACTGTATTTATATTGTCTCGAAATCTAGTATATTTGACTAGAAACTGTTAACTAAATCTACATCGTTTACACAAAGTTTTTTTTTACTTTTATCCGATACGAAATCCTTCTGAAATCTAGTCCGAAATCTGAAATCTAGTCTCAAATTCTAACAAAAACAGTGCCGACTTAGCTCATTCACACACCTTCAATAGAAAATTGTGCAGAGCGTAGCTAATTCACTCACCTTCTATATGAATTATGTTGCACAGGATAGTAAAAAAGTAAATAAAAAAATATTAGATTTTTAGTAGATTTCCTACAAATCTATTGAAAAATTAGATTTTGTTTAATATGGAGAATCAAGTAAAAAGCAATTAGACTTAGCTCGTAATAGATTTTGAGACAATCAATGTATATGCGCTATAATTTAAAAAATTCAAAAACAAGCACTCAAAAATATTTTCAAACAAAAAAGTCCTAAATCTTACTACTGAATCTTCTTATGTAAGGCAAAATTTTAAATAATCTTCAAAATGTTATATTTTCTTTGATAGTGATGGCAATAACAGTCAGTGCAGGGTCTGGGGTTTTTTATATTATTTAGTTGTTTGTGTTTGAAGATTACAAAACTGGTTACACATATATATGTATATAAATTTAAAAAATTGTGATAAAACCCAGCATGCGTCTTTCTTTTATTCTAAAGTTTTATGTACACAATTTAAATAAAAATTTAATGCGGAAAATATATTTGATTTACTTGTGGTGATGGCCGATTTTTATTAGACTTAATTTTTTTTTCTTAATTTGCACAAACTTTTATGAAGTCATCCCACCGTGAAACATATATATGTATGTAAGTTCGTGTGTGTGTATTTATATATAGTAAATAAAAAAAATTTGTAAAACTCATATAAAAATAACCTAGAATTACTAACTGTAGTTACTATAAAATTTATAACAGTAGCAACAACAATAGTGAAAGGCCCCAACAAACAATGACAAACAAATTGGCAAGTGTGTTTGAAAATAATGGCAGACATGGATACAATCACATAAACACCCACTCGTACAAGACAAAAAAATTTTTTTTTAATTTTTTGTTTAATTTTAATTGTTTATTAAGTAAATAAGAATTCAGATGTAAATTTAAGAAATTAAAATCAAACTGGTAATGAAATCAAACGCAAAGTTATTCGCAACTCTTACAAAAAACATAATCCATATCGGGCCATGTAACCGCCCAAATAAAGATTGAACTTGCACCATATGATCCTGGGTTTTTCAACAAAAAAAAAAATAAATAAATGAATCGAGGAAATTGATTCTACAAGGAGTTTTAGCAGTTCTCAAAAAAAGTCCTCGTTCGTACAATTTAATCGATTAGGATCAAATTTAAAAAATGTTAAGCATGATCTGAGATTATTTATTATCTTTTCGAATTATTAAAATAAATCATTATTACAATTATTTGCTAGCAAACTTTTTAGGGTTAAATTTTTCATTCACTGGCACAATGGGTTCAACATTAAGTTGAATAAAAGAGCATAATTACAAATTAATTTAAACAATTTTCAAAATCTACCAAATCCAATAAGTTTACTATCTCACGAGAACCAAAGGAATGTCACGAATTTGATTCTGCCCGCTTAAGACCATGACTTACTATCCCACACAATTACTGAACTAACAAAAAAAAAAAATACAATTCTCATCTGATGAATTGTTCTTGTCTGTTGAACATTTTCGTAAACTCAATCATACCAGGGTACCACTTCAAAGAACGACACAAAACAAAATCAAACAAGTTGCTTCGTTTCTTTTCGTACCCAGCTTTTAAGTACAAAGAAATCAAAACAAAAATAAATTTATAACTGTAATAGTGTCGGTTATTTTTGTTAAGAAAATGACATCCTAACTCCTGTATCGCGCCATAAATAGCGTAGCTGCAAAAATTAAACCAAATTAATGCACAAATAAAAAATTACCATTTTCCAACAAAAAGTCACGTTTTTCTATTTGATTACTACAACATAATTTTTTTATGTTCAATATATATGCAATTAAAAAAATGTATCATTAGAGAAAAAATAAGTAGAAATAATGAAACTTTCTGGGAAAACAAAACTGTTAAAGCTTTCTGGGAAAAAAAAGACACGCTGTTGTTCCAGCTATACTAAAGGTAAAATATGTAAAGTTTGAATTTATAAAACTATATAAATTTTTCTTTCTAATTTTATGCTTAAGCTTGTGTACATGCATATGTATGTATATAAACTCTACCTCTTGCTTACCAACCATTGGAAGCATATGAGGATTCTATTATCATGAGACTCAGGGCTGAGTAAAGGGATAACGATTGCTACGAGGTGTGTGTTGTGTAAAATGTAAATGTATGTATTTTGTTCTTTAAACAGAGAATACAAACAATTGGTAATTTGCATAGTTACCTTATTCAAGGAAAAAATACGAGTAGTATGGCTTATATAAAGTTCTGCATAATCTTGATTTTCTACATTTTCTTTTGTGTTCGTATAGATAATGTATGAAGTTCTTAAAGTAAATGCATAACACTATGCATATCCGTAGAAAGTTACATTGTAATGGTTTGGTAGCATATGTGCATTTCGTTTACGTTTGTACATTAAAATCATCAATCGTAGACTTCATTGAAGTGGAAATATTCAAGCTGTAACCCATGGGGGGAAAATATAAACAGATACATATATTAAATGAAAAATAAACTCAAAGTAATCAAGGCTATTATTATCTTTTTTGTAATTCTATTCTATTTTTTTTTTCAAATATAAATAAATTATATTGCATCAATTGTAAACGTAGCTGAATGGGTTAATGTTGTGTTGCCATTCGTTGTATATATTTTTTTATTTTTTATTATTGAACAAATAGTCTTTCTTTGTTACTTTGCTACATTACTTTAGTTCATGGTAAGTAAAAAAATTCAAAATTTTGCATATGTACGAGGGTGGTTCTAAAACTAGCTGGCCTGACGTATAGATTTTTTTTTTTTTTTTTTTTAATAAACAAAAAACCGCGAAGCTTTTACCTTGGGGCTATGGCGAGAATCAAACCGACAACCTCTGCACTGAGGGTATAGCATCGCTACCACCCAGTTTGAAATAAATTACTTCAGTGAAAAGTGGTAAGTTTATGAAACATGTTTAGTGTATCGAGAGAAAAACACATTATTTTGAGAAATAAAGACAATTTTCCCAAATATGTTGTAGCACTTCGGCTAGTTTTAGGACCACCCTCGTAAATACGTATACACATAGTTGTATAAACCAGAAAACTTTATGCATTTTAGCTTTCGTTTTGCGTTTATTATTTTCGACACATAAGTAAAAGTGCATCATATGGAGGGTGTACAAATAATTACGTTTTATTTGCTAATGATTAATGTTCTTCAGATTTAAGCATCTTAACATAAAAAATTAAACGTACTGAAAAAAAGTTAAGCTTTAAGCTGCAAGTCTCAGTTGTAACTTTTCTTTGACCTTTTATTAAATAAAATAACATATAAATAAATTTTAGTAAAAAAAAACCTCAAGCTTAATGAAATAGTTATAATATAATATATAAAAAAGAGAAAAAGTCGCCAACAACGAAAAAAAGGTGCCAAAACAAAAATGTCGCTTAAAAAAATATTAATCGACAAAAACAGAAAAAATGCCAAGACAAAAAAAAACGCCATGAAGAAAAAATGCCAAAACTTAAAAAACGACAAAAACCGAAAAAAATCTCAAAAACGAAAAAATCGGTAAGACTTAAAGGAGTTCCAAAGTCTAAAAATCGTTATAACGAAACAAAAGAAAAAACAGAAAAAGTCGCCAACAACGAAAAAAAGGCGCCAAAACAAAAATGTCACTTAAAGTAATATTAATCGACAAAACCGAAAAAATTGCAAAAACGAAAAAAAAACGCCAAACGAAAAAATGACAAAACTTAAAAAAACGACAAAAACCGAAAAAATCCAAAAAAAAAACGGAAAAGTGCCAAAACTAAAATAAAGCGTAAAAAATCCAGTAAAAATCGACAAGAAGAAAAATTATCGCTCAAACTAAAAAAACGCCAAAAACCTAAAAAAACTCGAAAAAACCAAAACTAAAAAAACGATAAAAATCAAAAAAAGTTTACCGGGAACTTCAAGTTTTTAAAAGTCTAACATATGTAGTATAGGTATGGAGCCCTTTGTGTGCGATTTATATTATCACATTTTTATTGTTGTGGATTTTTGTTTGTTCTACGAGTACTTAAATTTTTTGGAAATCAAACTATCACTCACAAATTGAATGTATTAAAAACTTTTACATATGTAGCTATCCCGTTTATAATTGTAAATGAATAAATAAAAAATGCGAAACTAATAAACATTTTATTAACAAAAGCATGCAACACTGTGATAAGTTTTCAAACATAATTACTTCTGTATCTAAATAATCAGCAACTGTCCTATCAAAATATTTAAATTGTATGCAACTGCTGGAAAAACAATTTGAACTTTTTAAATATATATATACACATCCTTGTACCAAATGATGATAAATTTGTTTTCCCAATCTCTTTTTCTATCTAAATGTAATTTAGCTTTAGACCAACTCAAACATCAAATGGCACTCTAGAGCGTAATCAGGGAAATGATTTTTTAATTTTCTATCACAAACAACACGAACAAATAAAGGTAGAAGAATGTAGAATATACGACAACGTATACATGCATATGCCACAAAAGCTTTATTTCATGTTTGACAGGTGTTGGACAAAAATGTTGGCTTATCAAATTTTCTTTGAACCAAAAAAATAAATATATTCAAACTAAAAGGTGGCACGTGGCAGGAATATTTTCTTAAATATATAACTGATGGTCTGGGTGATTTTCATTCTAAGAGTCAAAATAATTATATGCAAAATAAACATCACCTTAAATAAGGAAAACTATTCGTATGACCTTTAGCTTAAATCATAAATTTCAAACTTTAAGAAAAAAAAAACTATTAAACATATTTTACGAAAGATTCATCATGCAAAATAACGAAAATTTTTTTAAATATTGTATCATTCTTTTCGTTATCAAATATTAAAGTTAAATATAATTTAACTTAAGATTAAATTCTATAAAATTTACCTCTAAATGTACAAAGCATATAAATTTAGTTACTTGACAAAAAAAAAACTAAAAAAAAATATTCTAAATATTTTGTAATATCTCTCACTTTTAACAATTATGGAATTCCTTTTGTAACCGGAATACAAATAAAATTTAAAACCTCAAGCTTTGAGTGCAAGGAATTTTTGCTAAAAATATAATGTCACGTTGCCAGGCAGCATATTTATTGTTTGAGAGAAAGTAAAAAAATTTAAATTATTATGCACATGTACAACAGCAACGGGTATTTTTTTTCATTCGTTGAAAACCAAATAGCATCTGAATATATACACAGAAAAATTTCACATTAAAATATATAAAAACAAAATTAACTTAACGTTGTTCATACGTGTTTCATGTTAATTTAACATGATTTACAGTAGTCTTCAAAGAAAATATTTTTATTTAATATTCCACTATTGTTAAATTAAAATGAAAAATCATGTTGAACCTACATATGTTATTTCAAGTTAAAACAATGTTAATTTGTTACTGAAATAACACGATGAACCATATTGAATGAAAAATAGTTCATGTTGAAACAACATGAATTTAATTTAATCACAAAAATTCTTGTATTTATAGCTTTAAACTTCTATAGCCAAGGTCTGAACCCGTAACTCATCGCGTGGTAGTCAATGACTTTATGGCTGCAGCCACAACAACCTTTAATTTTTGTTAGACACCCACTAAGTTAATACCATCAGGAATTAAATTTTAATTCAACATGATGGCGCAAAACAAAATATACTTTAAGAACTTAAGAAATATTCAAAGTATACTTTGTTTCGACATTGTTTGAATTAAAGCCAGATGTCGCGATTTAAGGTTTTCTAACTCCGCACCCTTTAAAAATATAAAATCTAAATTCCAAACTTCTTCAAATGCTGTCTGGCTCGGACGGCCATTTTAGAAACTGCCGAATTATTTCCATTTTTTGCTGTGAATATTATATTTACACAGTTTGTTTTATAATGGTTTACTATAGCAATTTTCTTCAAACCTACTCTATGGCATACATAGCCTTACTCTAGCCCCCTTTACTTTATGTGCCAAAAAAAAATACCCTTTATATTGTATACCACAATTTTCTTAAAAAACGAACGTGGTGCTGTGATTTCTTTGCATTCAAAATATTTATGAATTATTCTTAAGGAGGGAAAAGAATACAAATATGTAATCATATTTTGTAACTTCTTGTTTTTCATTTAAAAGGCAAAAAAAATAATATAACATAAATTTTTGGCATTAGCATTCTAAAATTTTTTGTGCACGTTTTGCCTTAAAATAAAGAATTAGCAAACATTTGCACGAAAATTCTTATGTCTGTATTTATGTAAGTAATTTAGTAAATTTTACAATATGTTTTTTATGTTACTGAACATATTTTAATGAATAAACTTTGTTTATTTTATAGCAAGTGTTTGCTTGCAAGAACCTTGAAAATTTTTTTATTAAATGTTGTTTAAGTTTTTATATTTGATGTTGGCGTTGGCTGAAGGTCCTGAGTTCGAGCCTAGTTACCGAGAAAGTCATTTTGAACATTTTTCTGATGTGCATTAGTGTCGCTTTCTATCAGTTGGTGTAGGAAAGTTCAAGTGATGAAGGCATAGGTACTGGTCACTCAACTATGCTGGTTTGTGGGTATACTAATCCTAATGTAACCTCAGAGCGCCCTGCTTCATTGGTATTGTATAGCAGCATCATCGGCGAAGTAAAATAACAAATAAAATGGCATCTAAATACAGCATCGGAAATTTAATGCACCTCATTGACACGAGAGGCGCTGCAGAACTGCCTTACTGATTAAACAGAATAAGTGGCCTTATATAAACCGAACGCGTGGAACGATTTTAATGATTCTTATGTCAATTAGTTTGTCTTAATCCCGGGAGTGTCACCAAAGATATGACAGTAGTGAAAATGCAATATGGCGGCCAACAGATGGGTATCCTTCGACAGGTTTCTCTTATGATTTTCCATTTTGAATGACCGTTTAGGATATTGAATGGTTCAAAGTTGGTCGCAGTCGGGGTTTTTGATTTTTTTTTAATTACTTCTTGTTCTTTGTAGTTTTATTTACAAAATGTATGAAACTTATTGCAAGTGTAGTAGCCTTGTCCAGAGAATGAGTATTGATGTGCGAGAGCATAAGAAAAAACGCTATCAAAATGAAATATCTCTCGACTGATTTCTGTGACCTCCTTATTGTGTCAATTTGTATGTTTGATCATTTATTCATAAAAACGTGCAAAAAGCAAAGTTGTAATAAAATTAAGCTTTCCTCATTTATTTGCTTGAGAGTAACTTCAAAAAAAAAAATAATAAAATTTTGTTAGAAAAAAAAATAAAACTACGAATATCAAATTAAGCTTCCTCAAGCAGACAAAAGTTAATATTATTTAATTACAAATAAACATAGAATAAATATATTTCGTGTTATATTGAGACTAAGAAAAAACTTAATTGCTGAGAGTGCAACACCTCTTCCTATCAACACTCAACTGTCAGTTAACTCCTGTCAAAATTTAGACAAGCAGCGTCAGTAAGTTGGTTTGTGTTTGACAGCCATTGAAAGTAGACGGTCGCGTGATTTGAGAAGATGGAGATGGGCGCATGTCAAATTTTTCCAACACCATACGACCCAAGCACGAATTAATAACATGACCAATATGTACAAAATCCGCATGTGAAAAATTTTCCCAACACGGAGGAAATCAAATTGAATATAAAAAAAAAATAATTTTTTATATTCAAATACATACCCAGCTCCATATAATTATATTTATGGTGAATCATCAATGAATTTAACTCATGGTTGTCATAGGACGGAAGTGCATCAAAAAACTTAATAGTATGAGCTTAACAGGGTGTCTAGAATAATTTTTCTTAGAATATTAAATTTAGCACCTGAAGTGATTGGTATGCCATGAAACTGGTAAACCTTTGGATCTAGTTCCAATTTTTTTGTTGTTGGGTATTTTTGTTTAGCTTTACCATTTCGCCATTTTATAGAAGACAGTCAATAATTTATGTGTGGTCGCATATACCGAAAATAAAAACGAAGCACTCAAATTTGTTTTTGTTTTCACTACAATTAGATAGACGAGAATTTTGTAATGTCTTCTATAAACCGGCCGTTAAGGCTTCATGGATCATTTAGTTGTATGTATGTATGTGGGTTCTATTTATATTTATAGTTTTATTTACAGATTTGTTGAACAGTAAGTTTTCAAGATTTGCGCTCAATAATCGTATGTGGCATTCGTTTAAGATTAATACACAAGTGGAGGGCACTCTTAATAGATATGGGCTTGTGGAAAAATTAAAGATATATACTTAAAGTAAGAAGTTACAAACAAATTTTTAAATAATCTTGCCTTTAACAGACGTTCTTAATGAAACAAATATACTTAAAGTAAGAATTTAAAAAAATTAAACAAGAATAATATTGCCTTGAAAAGACGTTTTGTTTTTGCTTTCTTGAAAAATTATTATTTTGTCACTTACAATAGTTGTTGTGACTTTGCTTCAATTCTCATGATTACATTAATGCGGTAGTAATAATAATTTAATGATTAAAATCAATTCATAGCTTCTGCTGTGTAAATTTTTCCATTAAAATAATCATAAACTAGTTTTTGTGTACTCATACCTTTGGCTTCACTTTGAGAGCACTTTGCCTTTATTTCATTGTTGAAAGCTTTCAACAAAATAAGAATTTTGAATACTTTATGGTAAAAGACTTTTCGGAAGAAAAAAGAAATTAAAGACAGCTTGTTGCTGTAGCAATTTGCTAAATTAAAAAAATAATAATAATAATAAATTACATGAAAATATACACAAACATATCGTTACCTTATTATAGAAAGGCCCTACCTAACTCATTATTTTTTTTAAATCAAATATTTTGTATATTTCGATAGAAGAACATATAATAAATCGAAAAATGCAAAAATCGCGATTTAAAAGAAACAATGAAATAGGAACTTTTTATATTGAGTTAGCGATATGTACACATATATAATTTATTTGTTTTGTTTTTGCGTTAAATTTGTTTTTCTCCA
This sequence comes from Nowickia ferox, assembly GCA_936439885.1. NCBI lineage: Eukaryota > Metazoa > Arthropoda > Insecta > Diptera > Tachinidae > Nowickia > Nowickia ferox. The sequence continues at coordinate 98,204,208 of OW387026.1, read as the reverse complement.
ATATATTTGTTAGAGCTTTAAATTACATCAAATTTGAACTTTTTTTTAGCTCATGAAGCATTTTTCTCAAACTCTTAATTTCTCCCCAGCTCTTATTTGTAGCCAAAAAAAAAGTTTTATGAAAAAAAAACAACTCAACAACACTAGCACCAGCAAGGGAAATGGAAATGAATTACTTTTTGATTTCTTTTGATTTTATTTCATTTTTTTTAAGATGTTATCATTGTTGCTACAAAAGTTTTAATAAATCCCCATTCCATTTGTGCGCACACAAGTGTAAATACCTACATACACTGTAAATTACTTGAATAAGGAATTTAATTAAATCAATTTCGTGTGAATATATCTTGTACATAAAACATTGGAGGTTTATAAAATTTTGGTTTTGTCGTTGGATGCATCCAAGGCTTACTTACGGATAAAAAAATCCATAAGAGTAACAAAATCCATAAAAGTAAATCTTAGGCAACTATTACTAGCTGTTACTTTCTTTAGAAAATGGATAGTGATATAAAAAATAGGTTGTGAAGGAAGAGATAGAGAAAAGCTTCAATATTTTACAACTATGTTTTTTTGTTTGTTTGTTTAATAATGCAGTGATGCAGCGCCTCTGGTGTCAATGAGCAGTGCTAAATTTCGAAAATGTGTTAAGTAACCATTTTATTTGTTATTTTAATTCTTCGATGATTCTGCTACACAGTACCGACGGGGGAGGGTGCTCTGATGTTACATTAGCAATAGTATCTGCTGAAGCCGGCTTAGTTCAGTGACCAGTTGCTATGACTTCATCACTTGAACTTTACTACAACAACTGATACAAAAGAACACTACTGAACATCACAAAAGTGCGTGGTGTTATTATTTAAAGACTGTTGGAGACCGGGTTCAAACCCAGGACTTTTGGTTTTGTAGTCAACTTGCTAAATAATTCAGCCAAGGCCACTCTTTCTGTGAACTAAAAAATATATATCAGGAAGGCAAAAATTCCTTAATCGAATTTATAAGTTTTTCAGGTGAGCGCTTTTAAGATTTAAGCAATTATTGTTAAAGAATATTCCTATTTTTGTAAAAGATGTTACTTTCTTTCGGCGCCCTTTAAATTGAAAGGTTCTAAATATAAATTAAGAATATATTAGATCATACCTTAAGTCAAGATTTTATTGCAAAAGAAATTGCATATTTAATTAAAATAAGCAAAAAGTAATTTTGCTCTAACTTTCTTAAAAATCACACAACTAAACTTAAATTTTGCACAGCTGTAATCTTAAATGTTGAAATTAGGATGACATAATTATCTTAAGTTTAGCTTTAGTCGTGTTAAAAACTGTTTTCATTTTGCTACAGAATCGATGAATTTTAATTCCCTACACACAGAAAAATTTCAACTTAAAATCTACATAGGCAAGATTAATTTAACCTTTTGCTTTATAAACGATTTACAGTTATTTGCAAAGAAAATGTTTCCTTTTGAAATTGCTTTATTTCATGTGAATTTAACATTCCCGTACTGTTAATCCAAAATGAAGAATCACGTTGAATCAAATTTATTTCGAGTTGGAACAATGTTAATTCGATACTGAAATAACAGGAAGATTAATGTTGAATCAAAGTTATTTCAAGTTGAAACAACATGAATTTAATTTAATGTAGTCATTGTATTTTTTTAATTATTTACTTACGTATATTGGTACAGGCATCAGAAAATCTTTGTATGTATATTAAGCAAAATGCGAAGCTACTTTGACTTGTCTCCAGGATTCGAACCGGCAATCCTCCGACTACAAGACTAGTAACTAGTACACTGTCTACTAGCCAGCAGCAGGAAGTTTTCGGGGGTTATGCGAAGCTTGTCGTCTATTTACGAACATCAAAATAAACAAATGCATATTATTTAATATGATTTGAATTCAAAATCTTTGCATGTTTATTTTATTTTAATATTTTTCTCCCGTGTATATTTAAGTGATTCTCAGTATATCTACGTTTATCACATGTAATTGTAAATGTGTTTTGTTTTAACACGACATGCACATATGAATAGACGTCTATCTATATATTTTAAGCTTACACTCATGTAAATGTTTTATGTATGTGCATGTATACATATTTGTATCTAGGGCATGTTTAAGATTGTCATCTATTGAACGGAAAATAAAAACAAGACTCATTTTACTATTTATTTCATTTTTTTTTGTTTTTTTTGTGAATAAACATACTTAACATATCATACTACACAATAAGTTTTTGTATCTTTTAGCAAAATGTATATCGGGTGTTTTTGTTAAGTAAAGTAGAAAACTTTAAGTACAAGTGATATATTATACATATTATGTTTCATTAAAGTCTTTAAGATTAGTACTGTAGAGATAAACAAATTTAAGTCATATTAATAGGGTGAATCTAGCCATAGCAGATCAAGTCAAATTATCAAAAGATATGAAGAAAATTGTTTGAGATAAAAGCAAAATAAAAGTTGTTGTGTTATTTTTCGTTTTAAAGTGAAATTCGGTATACTCGTACATTGCCTACATTTGAAAATGTTTTTTTTTAATCTAAAATTGTAAGAATTTTTTTTCATTATTATTTTATTGTATGTCTACAATCAGATTCTGTATGACCAGCACTGGGACACTAAAAGGATCTTCAAATAATCAAAACTCCATGACAATTTTCTATAGAAACTAAGAAAAAAACCAATCTAATGCATAGAATATGTGCTGTTGTTTCATAGTTCTCATGGCACGGTCATCATATGGCAGAAGGAGACTTTTTGTACATCCATAAAATATGATTAAGGTGCAGTACTCGTATTTCAGTATTCACACTTAGATCATTGGTTTTCAGTTCTCTCATTATGGGATCTTAAACTGAAACCTTCTTAAAGGTCAAAAGTTCGTCACCTGTAAACAAGTGGAGATTGCCTGTATATCTGCATAAGAAATTGTTAAACGGTCACCCTAGGATTCAGATATTTTTTTATTGATAAGTGGCATAACATTAGTATCAATCCCAATCCAAGCTTTAAATATTCCAGTACAATTCTTGGTTATTCCTTAGTATTAACAGTTTCTGGTAGAGCTCTTTGCGATATAAGGGTCATAAATCTCCTTTTAAACCAGTGCTCGCCAAATATTTGATCGTTTGGAATATCCATTGGTTCAATTCAAGATATTGTACAGCCAACAGCCATTCCTTCTGAAGATTTTTAAAGATCTGTATGGAAAACAATCCAATTAATCCTCGAAAAGTCAGAATTGAACATTATCCTGGTAGGAACTTAAAACACAATTAAAAAAAAACATTTACAATAATTTTAAAGCTTGACATACATAATCATTGCAATTTCATCTTATTTTTTTCACTTCTGCAGTTCCAAATATGAAAATTTTTAGCACGACTGTTACAATTTAGAGATGCTAAAATTGAGCTTTTATTAAAATAAAGTTTTCAACAAATTGAAACATGGCGAATCGAAACAATTCACATATTCTATTTACACTGGAACTTATGTACATAAAGTCCAAATTTACATCAACTAACATCACACACAGCTGGCCAAACACAAGAACGCTTATGATGAAGGTGTGGCGGCCCTTGAAAACAGCATGTTGTTCCGTTCTGCTGGTGCTTGCCAGAATATTTTCAATTAGCTTTAGTGTTAGTTGTTCCTTAAAAATTATCACATTCGACTAAGCTTCCTAATCAAAACCAAACAAAGAAACATAAATAATTTCGAACAAAAAATTAACTAAAATTGTATTATATATTTTTCTGCACTACAAAAAGAAACACCCATTTCTTTTGCATATTTTTTCTAATTCCTTACATATGCTTTGTATATGAATTTCTGGAATATTTCTGAAAGGAATTATAATTTATTGCTTTCTATAGATACAACAACAAAGAGAGAGAAAAAAAGCAAGCTAAGATAGCAGAAAATCGAAATCAAAAACTTTGAAAATATCATATAAATGTTGAAATAGATTTTTCTTTTATTAATATTGAGATATAAACATAAGCGGGCGAATAAATTCAAAGATTGAAATTGATGTCTGTTTTTTGTGTAAAATTAAAACTTTAATTTTTTAACTTTAACACATAAGCATATCACTCATTTACTCAAACAACGTCATAACTCAAAAAAGCAGTTTGAAATTTTTTATTTACGCACAACTTAATTGAAAAGGAAAATTTTATTTTCTTTTCAAGAGTTGAGGAAACAAGATATTTGTATGAAATATTTACTCAATATGAAGAAGGATATGAGGATTAATTCCATTAATTTTTTGAGTTATAACGTTCTTTGAGTAAATGAGCGATATGTATGTATTTATCTAAATCCAGAGAAAAAATTAGTTTCCTTTTCTCTAACATTTGTTTTTATTTTTAAAATAATTCGTTATTATTTTATTAATATATTTTTCTTATCCTTTGCTGGCAAGAAGCCATGCAAAGATGTTAACTTTCAATTGAAGGAGGTGTGCAGCAAATTGTATGACATAATAAGTCTTAAATTTTGAAAATTATTTGATATGTATATATATATATATAGTTCTCCAATATGAAAATCACTCTCAATAATTAATTGTACTAGAATTTTTACTACAACAAGTAATTGATAAATAACAATCTCTTAGAAAGTATTGAAAGTCCTCTTTCGCACGTACCCAAAATTTTTAGCTCAAAAAGAATAAATTAATTCAAACTTGAGCTGCTTTATGCAAAATATATTAAAATATATTAAGCCAAGAAAATTTGTTTTATTCTAATTCAATGAATAATTAAATTTTATTTGCCGGTGGTTTAGCATATCTATATACGTATTTCATTGAACTTAAAATTCATTTATTTTAGCTAAGACTTCTTTAATAATCTTTATGCACTTTATGTTTTTTTTTTCAAATAGACACACCTTAATATTGTCAATTACTTTATCCTAAGATATTTTTTTTAACATTCTTAAGGCACTGGTTTTTTTCTCAGATAATGGCACATGCAACAAGTGTTTTAAATTTCTTCCTAATATCCTTTGTACTTATCTTTGTTATAAATAATGATGGCGCTATATTTAGAGCTTTCATTATATTTTCATTAATATTTTAAACGTAAAAAGTTTTTTCCATTATTAAAATATTTTAAACACAGAGAAAATCACAAAGAGGCTGCATATTATATTCCATTTGATGTAAATTTAAAGTGTAACAGCCTGCTCAAGGATATAAAAATAATACATTTGTACGCATTCTAGACGAATGACATTTTTTTTTTTTTTTAATTTTCGTTCGAACTTACTTTTGTTTGTATTTTTAGGAATTTAAATTACATGTGATAATTTAAAAAAAAACAAACAACTACAAAGTTACTTGTAAGTATTATGGCAAACAATAGCAGAACGGAACATTATGCTGTTTTCGAAGGCCGCCACAACTTCGTCAATAGTGTTTTTGTATTTTCTCCACTGTGTAGGGTGTCATATGATAAAAATTTTAGCTTCATATTTGTTCTTTTCAGTGCAAATGGAATATGTGAATTGTTTTGATTCATCGTATTACAATTTGCTGAAAGCTTTATTGTAATGAAAGCTTAATCTTATCGTCTCTTGTTAACAACAGTCTTGCCATTGTTGTTTGTTCTTTAGTAATCATGCATATACCGACAAAGGCATGAAACATCTAAAACATAATGAAACAGTTTGGCTATTATTTGTTCTGTAAACTTCAGCTCTCCTATACATACATATTTTTCAAAGCAAATGGAATATGTGAAATATTTTGCTTGTGGCAAAAATTAGTTATATATACTTAAAAAAAATAACAAGCCAAAAAAGTTTGCCTTCAATGGAACACTTATAAGACAATTATTAGACATAAACATTATTCGTAAGGAAAAAACAACACAACGGCAAGACTATTGTAAATTAGTGATGTTTAAATTTTGAGCTTTCATTACGTCAAAAGCTTTCAACAAACTAGAGTACGATGAATAAAACAATTCACAAATTCCATTTGCATTGCAAAATAGGTAAATAGGGCAGAATATTACACCAACTGACTCCACGCACAGTACACCAAACTCAAGAATGCTGATATTGAAAGTGTGGCGGCCTTCAGAAACAGCATATTGTTGCATTCTGCTAGTGCTTGTCATAATAATTCTGTAACAAAAAGAAAAAAGTGCTTAAGTCGAGATAAGCTTATTTTGAATTAATGGAACAGCTGTAGTCTCTATATTTTTGAAAGTATCCGTGGACAAAATTTGAATTATTTTGGGTGATTTTTCAGGAAGTTATAGCGCAATGACTTGCAGCTTAACATTTTTCAACTTATAATCTCGTAGGGAATAAATGCTTAAATAAGCTTATGGTATATTTAAAATTAAATGAATTATTCATAATGTGCAGAATGATGTTTTTCTAAAAAAATTAATAAATACCGAATTTTTCAATTCAACTGTAAAAGAAACAAATTTCTGAAAATCGACTTGAAAGACTAAAAGTGCTCTACTGCAAAATAGTAAAATATGACTTAAGTACTTTTTATTTTTTATTGCCACAAAATTTTTAATTGTCTTGAATGAAATTTTCCTTAAAATTTACCACATGTAATTAGGCTTAAAGAGCGATACGAATTTTAGCCTATTTTTCAAGTTTGTAAAAAAAGTAATTGAAAAAAGGCAAAAAAATTATATATCAAAAAAACAAAAACTATCCTGAACAAGTTAACGAAATATCGAACTTAAATAAATAAATAATATAAACAGATCTAAAGCTTAAAAAAATATTTTAATTTTGCCTAAATATAAAAAATATTATTATTATAATTAAAATTCATTCTAGTTCGATTAAATTTAAAATGTCTCATAAATTTAAAATGTCTCATAACCACACATTTTGGAGTCTACTGACGATTTGTTAAAGCAACAATGAAATGCATACAGACATCACTTAACCACCAGCAAATAAATTTCACTTATAATGTAATTATGACAATATGTCGAATAATAAATTTCTTGAATGTCTCAAATTATTATTATTATTTTACAGGCTTAATAAGGAAATGTTTTTATGAAAATCTGTTTCATAACCCCTTTAGTAAGTCTTAATAGTTTTTATAAATTAAGCAGTAATCTTTCATTTAATGTAATTTTTGGTTTAATTGAAACAATAAAATATCTATTAAAGCGGTTATTAAATGTTCGTAATTGATTGAAAACATTTTAATTTTTAAATTGAAACTTCATTCCTATTAATAGAAAGTTTTTTTTTTACTTTTTTTGCTTGGTGATAAATTCAAAGTAAATTTTCTGCAACATATTCCAAAAAAAATTTAATTAAAATAGCATACGAGAAGTGTTTTGGCTTGGAACATTTTAATTTTCTCAAAACTTCTATAAATGTTTCATCAATAACTATAATAATGCTGCTCGTTATAACATGTTTGATATTAATAACGCAAAAACATCTCTGTTTACTACATACATCTTTTGAAATAACTTTATTAAATTTTTTTAAATGCTGCTTTAAATATTTTAAGCTTATCTAATATTTTATGTTTTTTTTTATAGGAACATATTCTTTTTAAAGTGAAAGTGCACAAGCAAGTGGCGCTCGTTAGATTAGAACATGAGCTCATAAGATTGTATATAAAATTTTAACATGTAAAACACTATTCCATAAAATATTAATATCTAAGTGCTTAACAGTTTTGTGTTGGCGCATATTCTAAGAAGAAAAATGTTTGGTTAATGTTAAAAGAACAGCACAAGAATAAGTGTAATAATATCACTAGCTGTTGTTGGCTGTTGAGGTAAGAATATTTCTTGTGCACCTTAGAATTTAATGAAAGAACGTGAATAAATGTCAGCCACACAAGCCACTAGAGCAGCAACTAACGACAATACCACAACCCACTAACTGCCACCAACATGGAGTTTGTTAAATTATTTCATTATAAAATATGTATGTATGTATGTATGTGCGTGTGTATGTCTGGCGGAGTACAGCCATTTAATTTCATATACGCATGTACATACATATGTATGTATGTGTATAAGCACAGTTATGGCATGTACTACATATTTCTGTTTTTAATTTTTATTCTACTTGTCTTGCCGACTAGAAGTTTTTGCATAATCTAAGCCATAAGAAAAGTACCCAAATAAAAGAGAAATCATAATGCGAGTGCGTACAAAGATGTTCACTAATAAATGTGTATGCTTATTGTAACGCTGCTGTTCTCGCTACCAGAAACCATTCCGGATGAGACAAAACTGCCAAATGGCAGAGAAGACAACTCATGATAAGATACGAGTATGCCAGCATTTTAGCATTTTTAACTCACATTCACTTCTGCAACTATATAGCAGTCGTAGCAAGTCAACAATGGTTGCGAATAACAAACAGTACGAACTGTGCAAATAAAAAATCATACGAAACGTGAAAGAAATAAAAGACAACAAATTTAAAGTCACTAAGTTAAATTATGATAAACGGCGCATAGAAATTTTAAAAGAAATATGAGAGCAAATATAACAAATGCCCTTTATTCCCTTCACATACACGCATACAAAAAGGACATTTGTTAGGACAATATTTAAAGCACAAAGCAACCCATTTTTTTTTACATAAAATAGAAAAGAAAAGAAAAGGATAATTGTATATATTTGAGAAGAAAGAACAGTGAAATTAAAGACAACAAACTAGGGAATTGTTAAGAAAAATTATATTCTAGAAGTAAATAAAGAGAGCATGACAAAAAATTACCCAGCCTTTTGCGTATTCTTTATACCAGTCGTAAAACTGACAAAAAAATTTAATTTTATTTGTAACCTCTAGATCGTTCTAACTATAAATATATTCTTATTGCAAATCAGCAAAATCAAACGAATACTCCAGGGCTAGACAATTTACTTACTTTTTTATATAAAAAAGTTTAAATTTTCCAGCCCTGGAATATTCTTTTCATTTAGCTTTTTTATATAAAAAAGTTTCAATTTTCCAGCCCTGGAGTATTCTTTTGATTTTGCTGATTTTCCCGAATAATTGTTATCTCTTTTAATTATACATATTTTATATTAAAAATAAAATTATTATTAAAAGTAAAAAAAAAAACAAAAAGATGATTCCAGGGTTGGAAAATTTCAGCATTTTTTGATATATAAAAGTAACCAGCAAAAATTATTATCTTTTTTCTCTTTTAATCAAACATATTTTATATTTAAGAAAGAACTAAATTAGTATCGAAAATTAGCAAAATTAAAAATATGGTTCCAGGGTTGGAAAATTTCAACTTTTTTATATACAAAAATAACTTCTCAAAAAATAATTGTTATCTCTATTAAATAAACATATTTTATATTAAAAAAAGAAAGTTTTTATTGATTGTTCCAGGGTTAGAAAATTTAAACTATTTTTGATACATAAAACTAAATAGCGAAAATTAATTCTTTTTTTTCTCTTGTAATTAAACATGTTTTATGTTCTAGAAATAGACTTGGAGGAATTATGTCTGGTTAAGTGAGATCACTTTAATTGCGTTAACCTTTTGATTGACTCCAAAAAAAAATACCATTTCAGAAGTACTGAACAAAAATGCCGCCTAATTGTTACATGCAACTTTTTACAAATGGTAATTGGTAAAACTAAATAAAACCATGTGGCTACTCTTAAAATCTTTTTACTTACTTTTTTTTATTGCATATCGTTATAATTATTTCTTTTAAATCTAAAGTTTTGCATTTTTCGATACATTAGATGTCCTTCTATAGAAATATACAAAAAACTAAATTAAAAAAAAAATAATGAGTTAGGGCCTTTCTATATTAAGGTAACGATATGCATATGTGTGCATACATACGAAAATGGGAAATGAGTTTTTCGTTTAATTGTATCAAAAATCGCGCACTTTTAGAAAATCAATTAAGTGGAAATTAATTTTTTATTCGGCATTGACCCACTGTGCATACTCAACACCATTTTCAAGATAGAAAAAACCATCTAATAGCGTAATCACGAAATCATCATTATTTTCACTGGCACGAGAAGACGCGACGAACGCAGCTTTAAAAAAATTTAGATTTTCTTTCTGCAGAGGCAAACAAGAGGATGGCAAATGAGGAATATGAAATAAGAAGAAAACTATGCTAAACAAAAGGCAAAATAAATGAAAACTTTTAAATGACATTTATTCACGACAACTGAACTTTTTTTTTATTTCAGAACAATCTTATACATGTCAAGTTAAGTAGAAATTTCAGATACCGTAAAGTTGGAAAATATTTAGATTTTTCGACAATATTTAATAAATTTAGATAAATTTGTGCTGGCATGCTTGTTACTCTATCATAATAAATAAAAGGGATATTGAGCCATAACAGTCATGACCTCATTTTTTACGAAAATCGATTATATACGATCGCAACTAGTTGTTTTTGGTCCAAAAATTAAGTTCGAAAATTATGACGCTTAAGCTCTTTTGCTGGTTATGGTACTATATATTCTTGCTATATCGAGCCATATCGGCAAAAGAAAATGAACCGACAAATTTTTAGATTTTTTTTTATGAACGCAAATAATCGATTTTGGTCCAAAAATTAAGTTCGAAAATTATGTCGCTTAAGCTTTTTTGGCAGTTATGGCACAAATTTTATGTAAAAATTTACAAAGTATTTCGTTTCCTTAATAGAGAAACGGCCTAACTTATTATCTTTTAAATCCAGATTTTTTCTGCCAATTTCAAAATTCGCAAATGCCAATTTAAATCCCCTTTTTATGAACTACAACAACTTGACAAAAATCTACAAAATGTCTACCAGACAACTATTATCATCACCGTTGTTTGTCTTTCTTTTTCGCTTGACATTTTCATTTAAAACATTTGTTCATGGCTGAATTATTGCTCATTCACTGCATTTCATTTTGGCTCTAAACACTATGATTACTTCTGCTTTACCGTCTCCTCTATGCAGATCTGCATCAGTCACAGGAAGAACATTTCAACGTCTGAGAATTTAATTTATTATACTTTATTTAAAACAAGTAAATATGTATCTGTAGTTTATGAACACTCAAGCAAATCATAAAAAAAAGTGTAGTTTGATAGTTACTCGTATTTATTTCAAATTAAAGTCAGTTCATGGAAATATTTTAATTGCATAAATAAAATAATAAAATGTCATTTAAGAGTCATTGTGGACTTGTTGTTTATTTAATTTGTTTTCATAATTTTTTCTTAGAAAAAATAATGGAAAAAGTAAAATGGATAGCTAAATTGGCTTTTAAAAAGCAGTTGGAAAACATTAAAAAAACAAAAAAAAAATCAAACAAACACAAAAGCTCAAACTTCTTCAATGAAGCAGTTTTTATTAATTTTTATAGTATTAAATAAATATTTTTTGTACCACATCCACCTATTTGAATTTTTTTTTTAAGAAAAACTATTCGAATGTAATTTAATGAAAATTTAAAGGCAATAAAAAAACTTTTTTTACATACAAAAGTTATAGTTAAATTTAAACACAAAGATACACAGCAGATGGTTCAGTATATGAATTTTTTAAAGCGTTTTTAATAAAATAGGAAAAGATTATATATTTTCAATTTGTTCATATTTTTCATTCTCTTGTTTTCGATCCATTTGTATGGAATGCCCTTATCTTTCATTTTAACATAAATATCGATGACTAAAACGCAAAAAGGCGTAACTACCAAAAATATTATTTAAAAAACCAACAGAAAAACTAACTAACTTGTACTTAAATCTCCCCGGTTTTTTATAAAAGCGTAATTACTGTACGCAGAATTGTAAAATGTTGTCATTTATGTTGTAGTTTATTGGCATTTGTAAAATAATCAATCAAAAATTCGATTTTAAATTGTTTGTTAGTTACGCCTTTTTACATTTTAGCTAACAACATCCTCATTTCAAAGCGTTTGCAGTTTCATAGAAATAAAAAACTTTTATTTTTTTGTACATTTTGAAAATTGTCAATAATTGTCATTCTCCTGTAGACATCTGTTCAAGGATTTTTATTAAAAATAAGTTAATAAGAAATTTATTATTTGACATATTGTCATAAGCTTATTTTAATTGAAATTTATTTGCTGGTGATTAAGCATTGTCTATATATGTATTTCATTGGTGCTTAGCCAAATCATCAGTAGATAAAGATAAATGGCTTGGGACTGTTCAAAATGTGGTTGAAGTCTACTGATGATTTGGCTAAGCACCAATGAAATATAGAGACAATGCTTAACCAACAGCAAATAAATTTCAATTAAGTTAATTACTTTTTTTTGCGTCGAGTTGTTTTGCGTGGAATGCCCTTATCTTTAAATTTAAATTAAACCAAATGTCTGCGATATAATCGAAATTGCTTGAAAGTGTTATCGACGCCATTATGTATATTATCTAAAAATTGTATAAGTCACCACGGTAACTTAGCTACTTGGTGCACTCGAAATATCCAGTTTTGACCAAAAAAAAAACTTGGTTATCATCGACCTTTAGCAATAACATACATAGTCACTTTTTCGGTATGCAACAACAACAAGTTTTTTAATACAAATTATTATTTTTAATTCTCTGTTCGTTAAGGCTTAAGTCTCCTGTAAATCGTAAATGTATCATACTTTAAAATATTTGTGTTATTTAGGCAATAATGAAAACAAAAAATAAAATTGATTACTTACTTACAGGAAAATCTCTAATATAAAGTTTGCAATGCCTGAACTTCACTGTTTTTTTTTAATGATATCGAAATTTTAAAATCACTAAAACATACGAATGTGTTAATTAATACTCGCATTATATAAAGAAATTAAAGCTATCGAGGTTCGCAATAGCGAAACTCTATCGTATTTCTTTAAAAAATTTAACCAGCATTTTCTTAAAATTTTTTTCGAATTCAGCAGCTGTAAAACTGTATGAACTGATCATGAAATAATTTTGTCCAGCTAGATTCGTGTTTCGTCCCACTGTGCGACTTTAAAGCATCAGCTTTGTGTTTTCCTGTTCACTTTCAAAGACAGCGATTATATTTTTGGCAGATATTTTGTTTTTTTGGTTGATTGTTTAATCAACTAGCGGGCACAAATTTATCCAGCACCTTGCGAACAGCAGGGAGGTTAATTTAATAGATGAAGCCTCAACAATACGACTGCTATTAACTGTCAAGATTCGGAAGTGACTTTTGAACTTTTGACTTTTGAGGAGTCCGTGCACCAAAAGCGAAAAGGACTAAAAGCAAAAATGTCGTCAAAAAACTAGAGAAATCGACAAAAACCGAAAAAATCGCTATAACGGAAAAAATCGGTGAAACAAAACAAATTGCTATTAATAAAACAAATGGTCAAAACCCGTAAAAAATCGCTAAAACGAAAAAAAAGTATCAAAACAAAAGAACCGAAAAAAATCTCCAAAACGAAAAAAAAGTGCTAGAACTAAAACTTAAAATATCGCCAAAAACCAAAAAAATCGGAGAAATGAAAAAATAACACTAAAACAAAAAACAAAACCAAAAATATAATCTGAATCAAACAATCTTTCATTCGTAATTAGTGGTTACGCTTTTATGGGCACATGTGTGCCAGATGTGTACTGGGCATAAACATTTTCGAAATAGAATTAAAATCTAGTAAAATTTAATGATGCATTTATGCATTTTTAAATTGTATTATAAAGAAAGACTCTGTACTTAAAAAGGTGAATTAGCTACATTGCAGTTGTTTGGTTGTAGTTTAGGAAAATGATCAGTTGGTGGTTTTGATAAAAGTCATAAAAACTTGGTGTAAAGCGTAAATATTTTGCTCAAGATTTCAATTGAAATTTACAAGATTTCATGATTGTGTAAATGTCCTTTTTTCCCTTGCTTGATTTTTGTATTAATTCATTTTTTTATAATGATTCTTCATATATTTATATTGAAGTTTGTTGGGTTTTCTAAGTCCCCGTCCATACAGTGAAACATTTGCTGCAAAACTTTTGAATTTGTTGATGAAGGGGGAAAGAGGAATTGAAAAGGGTACTTTGTTTCATGTACTGGAGTTCTTGTTGAGTACGTCATTCTCTTCTCATTCTCATGAGAAATATATAAGAAAATGTATTAAGCTGCAAAACAAAAACTTTCAAAAGAGAAATCAAAAATTGCTTTTAATAAAGCGTATCTTTGTTATGTCCACATTTTTATATTAAATAATATTGTATGGGTTAAATCAAGCCTGGATTATTCGTCTTGAGGTTTGTCTATATATAAATGCTTAGTTTTTATGCATTTTATTACAAAATTTACCTTAAACTTTTAATTTCCTTCTAATCATAAGAAATTGTGCAGAAGAGCAAAAAATTTAGCAACAGCAATTGCTACGCTTAAAATGAACTTAATTTGTATATTAAAAACAGAGAAAAAAACATATAAGGAAGACTAACATTGTCTTTAAATAAGCACGCCAACAAACTTAATTCATCCTTAAATCATCTTCCTTTTTCTCTGGTTTGCTGTTGCAACATTTCATTTAATTACTATTACCAATTTCATTGCCTGTGCTTTACTACAAAATTGCTCATGAGAGACCTGTGTACTGATTGCTGATTTAAAAGATTTCATTCGAAAATTACGGTGGTGCTTATTTTTTTAATTTCTCCTTAAAGTTAAAGACATTTGGAATGAATAAAATAAAGATATTTAGAGTTTTTTATTTTTTCGTTAGATATTAATTCATTTATGAAGAAAAACAAATGAAAGCATAAAAATATATTTTCACATGTTTAAAAATTTCTGGCTATTTTCAATTGTTTTATTAGATTTCTTAGAAAAACATTTATTTCTTATTCCATAAAAATAAACAAGTACCTTTGCAAACCTGCCACAAATTAAGGGAAGGACTTCAAACAAAATGCATTAATAATTTCCAATTGTGTCTCTTTCTACTCTACTGATTATTCTTTCAATTACAGTTCTTTATGCTCTTTCATTCCTTTGCGGAGCAGAGCCTTATGTATGTATGTATGTATATACGAGTATGTATGAATTTATGCATTTAATTTAAAATTTTCATGTCATTTGCTTAAAAAAAAAAGAAATAAATAAAAAGATGAAACCAAGTTATACCTTGACGATTGCTTTGGTATGAAAATTTACATTTAAAACAACTGCCTCGCAGCCGTCTTGCCACCATCTGACGACGGCAGTGTAGATAAAAACAAGGCTGATGTGCCGTCGCGCTACAACGGTGTAATGACTGACCTATTTTATTTTCCTACAGCTTCAGCCTCCTCTCTTTTGCCTTTCTCCAACACACACACACACACACACATTTATGTAAAACGGAAAAAATTTATAAAATTACTACAAAAACAGCAAAATGTGGCACAAGAAGAGCAGGAAAAACAAACTGGAAATAATGTTAAAATGCTTGTGGATGACAGCAGCTGTAGCAGCACTTGTTGTTTTTTGCTTTCGTGTTACTGTGGTGGCAACTGTGAATGTAAAAGAATCGAAATAAAAAGCAAAAACAAAAACAAAAAATAAAAACAAAACAGTTACAAAACTTTACACAAATTGTTGCACAAAGTATGCATTTAGAAATTTATGGTAGCTGCAGGTTTGTATGTTTTTTTTTTTTCATTTTAGTTTTTTGCTTTCATTTCGAGCCATTTAAAATGAAATGAAATGATTACTTTAACGTGGCCTTGTCCTCAATGTAATACAGGCATTTGAATTCGTTTTGGGTTTCTTTCAGTATTGTTTTGCGAGGAGTGTACTTGTGCAAATGTTATAGTTTTTATTTCAAATGAGCAAATTCATTTAATATTGCGATATTGCACTTTGCAAGTGAATGACTGAGTAAATCGATAAATGTAAATGACAAAAACATGCTTGACGACAAGCAGAAGCCACTAAGGACAGTCGATGCTGCTGCAATATATACATACGTGCATGGTTAAATACAGAGCAGAGCAAAAACGGTGAGTATTTGATTTAAAATTCACATGATTTACAATACGAGTATTTTAGATTCTAAAATATTATAAATATTCTAAAATTTAGTAACAGAAAATATTAACGTAATTTTTAGGGATCCGCACGCGAATAGGAAACCTTCTTTTTGCAACGATGTCCGTTTCTCTGTCACAATCTGTTTTCTCGAGAACCTTAAGAGCTACGGACCTGAAAGTTGCACACAATATGTAAAAACTTAGACGCTACAACCAAAAATATATGAAAGTTAAAAATTATAGGATGTTTTAAAGCGAAATTAAAAAAAATCTAAATTTAAGAGTATTCCATCCGTTAATGTAATTTTGACAAATTGCTGTATCTGGAAAACCGTAAGAGGCAAACTTTTGAAACTTGCAAATTCTTAGAAAAATGGGCAAAGCGAAAAAATCGCTAAAAAAACGCTAAAACCAAAAAGAAATCTCAAAAACAAAAGGCACCACAACCAGAAAAAAGCACCAGAACTAAGAAAAAGCGCCAAAATTAAAAAATATTCAAAACGAAAAAAAATGCCAAAAACTTAAAAAACGCGAAAAACTGAAAAAATCTCTTAAACGACAAAAAAAAACGCAAAGCTAAAAAACGCTAAAAACTGAAATCGCTAAAGCAGAAAAAATATCAAAACGAAAGAAGCACCAAAACTGAGAAAAAAGTGCCAGAATTGAAAAATCGCTCAAGCTAAAAAAAACTTCAACTTTTCAGAAACTAAAAAAATTTAAAAACGAAAAAACACAAAGTTAGGAAAAAGCACCACTAGAATCATAAAATCGCCAAAACGAAAAAATTGTCAAAGCTAAAAAACCAAAAACAAAAAAGTTACCAAAACTAGGAAAAAGCGACAGAATTGAAAAATCGTCAAATCGAAAAAAATCGCCAAAGCTAAAAAAACTTAAAAGCCAAAAAATTTCAAAAACGAAAAAAACATCAAAGCTAAGAAAAAGCACCAGAAGTATTAAATCGCCAAAAATAAAAAACACTAAAACTAAAAAAATTTAAAAACAAAAAAGTACCAAAACTAAGTAAAAGCACCAAACACAAAAATCGCCAAAATGTAAAAATCGGCCAAAGCTAAAGAAACACCAAACACCGAAAAAATTTTAAAAACAAAGAAAAAATACCAAACTAAAATAAATCGTTAAAAAACCGTAAATTCTGAAATTTTTTTAAAAAAATTTCTATATCAGTTACGCTTTTCGATTATAGAGGCTAAAAGCCGTCATCGTTGCCAAAACGAAAAAAAATCGCCATAGCTAAAAAATGCTAAAACCAAAAAAATCTCATAGACGAAAAAAGTATATACAAAAACAAAGAAAAAAACGCCAAAACAAAAAAAACCAAAAATTAAAAAAAACAGCTAAAAACCGAAAAAAACCGAAAAAACTCCAATACTAAGAAGAAGCACCAGAACGCGAAAATCACCAAAACATGAAAATCACCAAAATGGGAAAAATGGCCAAAGCTAAAAAAAAACAAAAACCGAAAAATGTTTAAAAACTAAAAAAAAACACCAAAACTAAGAAGAAGCGCCAAAACTAAAATAAATCGTTAAAAACTGTAAATTCTGAAATTTAAACAAAAATGTATACATCAATTAAGCTTTTCGATTATAGACATATATAATGTCCGATCAGAACCCGTCCTGTGTGAGTTTTCAATTAACTGCCAGTTTATATATAGAAGACAAGTACAAGTCTATTTATATTGAAAACAAAATCAAATTTGAGTTTCAGTTATTATTTATGTATATTGTTTGCTATAGTTTATAAAGAAAATTAAGTCGTTGATTGATTCAATCGTTTTTTTAATTGGAAAAAAAAATTACAAAATTAATTGGAGATTGTTACAATTAATACATAAATATTTTACATATTAACAAATCGAGCCTTATATTCAATTCAATCGCGAGCGACAAAAATTAAAGTTTTCAGGAGGAGGCTTTTTTATAATATTCAAATATATTTTCTATATGTACGAGTGCATTGCCGCTTGCGATCGAGATTTACAGCCTGTATCTTAAAAGTTCTCAACAATCTTAGCATTTTTATAATTCTAAACTGTGGGTAGATCCGTAAAATTTTAATTTCAATAACAAAGTATTGAATGTCAAAGTATATATGTCGCCGAAAATAGGGATCGAAATATTAAATTTGTTTCTAACTATTTCCAAAAAGCACCAACTATTAACTTGGAGATTACGCGATCAAAAATAATTAAAATTCTACACCCTGTTGTATTATTTTTTTTTATTGAAACAATAACTACTTGCTCTTCTCACGTTTTTTTTTTTTTTTTTGCTGAGGTTGCCTTAATGACAATGAAAGAAACACGCTTGCCTTAGCAAAATGGCAGCCTTGCAGCATTGAAATGACCACATTCAAAATACTTTTTGCCTTAAATATACATAGTGTTCATAGTTGGCCTTTTTATGTGTGGTTTAGTGCAGCAACCCTTTATATTTAATAGGAATTTTATGGCTTTTGTATATTTCATTTCAATGGAACATGATGGCATATTAAGGTCATTCATTCATTTTGCCATATTAGTTTTTAATGGAAAATTAAAAATGCCAGCCAGCCACATGGTAATTTTCTCAAGTTTTCATCATCGTCATGGCAAGTGTGACATAATTAAACTTGACTTACTAATCAAAATGCACAGCAGGCTATACTATTTCGCTCAATATATACATATTCGTTTTGTGGTTGTGTTCATCTTCATTAATTTATTTGTTTAATCATGCTGCTGAAATATACATAAATGTGTAAAGGATGTCAAAAAGGATATATGTACGTATGTAAATGATTTGATAACAAGCACACTTTAGTTATATTTACAAATGGATCATAGTTTGTTCGAATGCTTAAAACTGCAAAACGACTGGACCAAATTTAATACTTTTTCTTAAGGGTTTGTTTTTAACTAATACGCTACTCAAAACGGATGAGACGAAGTCCTTTGGGTGAGCCTTTCATACAAATTTAGAATAATTTTTGTTAAACGAAGTTTGTTGGGTCATCTAGTTTGTCCTTAATTTCATTCTCTTGTTATAGCTATGCTATTTATTGGGCGATACAGGAGTTAGGACATGATTTTTCTAACAAAACTAATTGAAACTTTTACAGTTATAAATTTATTTTTCTTTTGATTCCTTTGTACTTAAAACCAGAGTACGAAAATAAACGAAACAAATTGTTTGATTTTATATATTAGTGAGACAAAAACAAAACAAGAACAATGAAAAGGAAAAGGCACATGAGCACAAACCAGAGAACACAGCCGATCGGCTGTAAGCCGGCTAACAGCCGCCACCGGCCACAAACAATACACTTATTTAATCTTACACCGCTAGAAAATAAAATAATGGGAAATAAATGGAAACGTTTTGAAATATTTGCGAAGCAGCATAGATAACCGGATGGCCTAAGACACCTCTCTTCTTTTTTCTTTCCTCTTCTTTAATAAAACTCTTTATCTCTAAAACGACTTTGCTCCTTTTTATCTCTGTTAAATTTTCGACTTTTAAAATCGTATAATGTTAGTTTTGTGCATCTATTGAACTACCTAAATCTTCGGTCACATCCGTCACAGTAAAAATTAAAAAGTCAAATAAATATATTTTTTACGTGATAAATACTTGACATTTTCCAACAATAACAAAGTCAACGCAATTAATAATATAATAAAATTTTGTAAACCTCCATTTCAATATTCAAGTAATTAATTATAAGAAATATTTAGTCACACCCGTCACACTTACGCTGAAGCGCCTTCTTTTTCAATAGATATCAAAGCTAGAAAAATTAAATAAAAATATTAACTCTATTTAGCTGTAGTCACAGAGAGAGGGAAAGGTACAGCAAATGAAGAACTGATAGTAAGATTCTGAAGAATAAAGAATCATTGAAAGAAAAAGGACAAAATTATCGCCAAAGAAAACAAAAGAGCAGACAATGGAAAAAGCATGAAAAACCAATTATAAAGGTTTTGATAACATCTAAGATTCATTGTCTTAAATTGCAGCTTTTGCTTAAAAAGGCAGTCAGTAGACATAAATGTAACCTTTCTTGTAGTCCATCAAAAAGAATTGCTCTTATTAAGCAACAGAATCTCTGGTGCCTCCAATAAGCACCAGAATTGAAATTCTGGCTGGTAACGTTGAACTTTTCTTCGAGGTTTCATTCTAGGTCACACCCGTCACATGTTTGTGTAAGACGTTAACATTAAAAATCTTGACATTTTTGTAAAGGATTAAAGAAAAGTTGTACATGTTTCCTTTAATCTATTACGAAAGATTTCCATAGCCAACGTCTTACACAAAAAGGCTGTAATAGTTTTACAGAAACTGCGATTTATTAGGTCGCACCCGTCCCAGTCTTTTGATAGCCATTTTTAACAGAAATCATATTTTTCAGTATCCAACTATTATTTAATCATTTTAAGATTTTTTAATTTATAAATTTTATATTTTCGAATAACAACAAAAACATGAGTGTGATAGTCATACCACTCACAATGAGATAACCCCAAATTAATTAAAAAAATTTTTAGTACCTTAAGTTAACGAGAGGGTTTTTTTAGGATTATGACACACAAGCCACACATTTAAAGACTAATATAACAACATATTTATTAATATTTAATTTAAAATGGTTTCCTTTTAAATTCTTTTCCAAGAAAATATTTTCCACTGCAAGGAACTTTGAACATGTTAAAAATCTAAATATTCCATCATATACGAAGCAAAAAAAAATTTCATATAAAAATTATTGTAATTAAAACCAAAGTAAATTCTTAATAAAAACAGAATCAAGTTCCATAGAAATATTTACTTAACAACTGAACACAATAAGTAAGAAATATTCTTGGAAAAATATAATGAAAGAAAATGAATTAAAAAAGATTTTCTTATTTCAATTAAAGTTACTCACATTCCGTTTTGGGGTCTCAAAGTTTAATTAGTTACATATGAGAAAATTCCATAAAATGTGTTGCTTACCTGCAAAGACACAAAAATACAGATAAAAGAAAATATTATTCCAAATTACCATATAATCATTTCAAGAGAACACAAAAACCAAAACGAAATATTTCAACTATCTGAAATTTTACTTTAATCTCATTTAGTTGCTTTTGGACACGAAATTTTAGAAACTAAGCTACACACATACAGATAAAACTGCAATATGTGTGTGTGTGTGTAAGCAGATAAGTACGCTTATGTGTAAGACTTGCTGGCATCCTGTTAGAAAATTGTGTTAAATCCTTTTTTGCAATTTTTAGTTTTCCGGATAATCTTAAGAGAGAGTGAACAAAATCAAAGTAAATTTAAACAAGTTCTTGAATATACATACATGTGTATGATAAGTTATGAATAATCTGACACATGTCAACTCAAAAATGCAAAGAAAAAAGCTTAAGCCAACTTTGCAAAATTGTGATAAGAGATAATTTCTACAAACACAAACAAAGAGTTGCAAAATTTATTGGTCAGTAAGGAAAAGTAAAGGAGTAAGCAAATAAAAAATGCTTTCAATATTGGAGTTTAAATGAAAATTTAATCCTTTTTAGGGTTCCGTACACTTTGTAGTCGCTACGATGTCCGTCTCTCTGTCACAGGCTGTTTTTTCGAGTACCGTAAGAGCTACGAACCTCAAATTTTCACAGAATATGTAAAACTTTGGCCACTGCAATATCCAATATATGACACTTAAAAATTAAAGGGTGCTCCAAAGCGAGCAACGAAAAATTTTAAAATCATAATGTAATATAAAAACATTTATTTATAGACACTTGAAATTTTCAAGGCTAGTGTATTTTATATGGCACAGTCTGCATAAAAATGACGACTTGGAAACCGCAAGAGGCAAACTCTTGAAATTTTCAAAAGCGCTAAAACTAAGTTTTAAAAAATTGCCAAAACTAAAAAAAGCGTCAATATTTTAAACACAACAGAACTGAAATAAATTGCCATATATCGAAAAAATCACCAAAACTAAAAAAACTCCAAAATGGAAACATGCAAGAAACCGAAAAAATTCCAAAAACGAAAAAAGCGCAAAAACTAAGAAAAAGCGCCAAGCTAAAAAAAAATGCTAAAAGTAAAATAAATCGATAAAACTTCAAAAATCACCAAAATAAAAAATGCCAAAATGAACAAAACGCCACAAGTAAAAACACAAAAAACCGAAATGATCCCAAAAACGAAAAAAGTCACTAAAACTAAAACAAAACATCAAAAACCGAGAAAACAACAAAAAAACGAAAAAAAGCGCCAGGACTAAAAAAAATCGCTTAACCCAATATTAGTCGCCAAAAAAAACGAAAAACTCACCAAACAAAAAAACGACAAAAACCGAAAAAAAATTTCACAGACGAAAAAACGCTCTAATTAAAAAATCGCTTGAACAAAAAAAATCGCCAAAAACTTAAAAAATCACAAAAAACAAGAAAAAAATACCAAAATTTAAAAAAAATCGCTCAAGATGATATTAATCGCCAAAAACCCAAATAATCGCCACAACAGAAAAAACGCCAAAACGAAATAAAGATCCAATACCAAAACAAAAAAATCGCCAGAATTAAAAAATCGCCAGAACGAAAAAAATCGCCAAAAATTTAAAAAATCACCAAAACAAAAAAAGCCAAAGCCAAAAAAATCGCTAGGGCCAGTATTAATCGCCAAAAATGAAAAAAAAATCATCAAAAAACGCCACAATTAAAAAAAAACAACAAAAACCAAAAAAACTAAAAAAACGCCGCAACTAAGGAAAAATTACAAAACCAAAAAATAGCTAAAAACCAAAATAAGCTTAGGGGGTACTTTAATTTTTCAATTATATAGGATTAAGTTCGTATTGTATTATTTACATATATAGTGTGCGAGCTCCGTGCGCACACTATGTGTGCAAGTCAAAGTCGCTCTTTACTCAATTTATTTAAATTTAAAGCTAACAAGCATTGCAACTGAAAGCAGATTTATGGGCGTGGGGCCATGTTTATTCACGTCATTATTCTAATGAAGCTTCTGATCAGCTGATTTCTTTTAAATTTTGTACACACTTTGGACTCTTATATTGATATAGTCTTGAGTTTACAAGATTTCAAAATATTTCTTTGGAGTTGATTGGAAATATTTTAAAGTTATAGTTGTAATTCAGTGTCGTAACAAGACCCACGGTATTAAATTATGGCATTCGATATCGATAAAATATTTTTTTTATATATCGAGCCTTATTTTCGATTTAGTCGTAAGCGACAAAAATTAAACTTTCAAGGAAAAGGTTTTTTAAAATATCCAAATATGTCTTTGTACGTAAATTGTCTCTTACGATAAAATTTGACAGCCCGTATCTTAAAAGTTATCAACAATTTTGGCATTTTGATAGTTTTAAACTATGGGTAGGCCCATAAAATTTTAATTTCAATAAAAAAGTTTATTTTCGATAACATATCGCTTACGATAAAATGGAAAAGAAAATGCTCGATATATACATACATACATAATTATTTTATCGAAAAGTCATATATAAAAAAATCCCTAAAGAAGTTAAACAAAGTTTAACGAAATATTGGAAGAATTATATAAAATAATTTTGTTTTTGTTAAATAAAAAAGTTTTTGATGTATAAATTTTTTGATATAAAATTTGCACATAAATAGAATTTATTAAAAAGGTCGAAGAAAAAATAGTTAATTATATTTCATAAAAATACTTTGAATTTTCCTTCCACATCCAGTGCCGTAATATACCCCCAGGTCTTGAGTTTTCTTCTTCCCTAAAATGTTTTCTTATAATAATGAGCACACAGCCTGCAATACTTCTGGAAAATTAAAACCATTGAAAAACAATTAAATATTTTATGCAAAAGCCTAATAAGAAAAATTGAAAGAAACATTCTGAAAAGGAAAACTTGAATTAAAGCATGACCCCAATTAGCAATATTTTAGTTTTCACTACATCAAAAAAAAAATAGCATACGATGTTTTAAAACCACAATATGTTGAGAAGTATTGTTTCCACCACCCGTTCCATTTGGAATAGTATTTATCGAGCTTTATGATGGAAGCTACTTGTATGTGTTTGTTTATGCGTAAAACCAACAAAGAAAAAAAGGATAACTCAACTTAAAATATTCAAACAGGTTTCCTTTTTGCACCCATTTATTCCGCAATTCAAAAGGGCTTTTGTACAACGTTTAGTGGAAAACACGAGCTTACTCTTCATTTCTAAGTTAGTGGTAAATAGGTGATATTTGCTTACGTGTGTGCCAGTTTATTTGATGGATTGAAGTTGTACATGCATGTGTACATGGAAGTGTATTAAAAAAAATAATAAAGGAAAGCCATGTTATTATGATAAGCATACAAAAATAGGCAGATCAATTCAAAGAAATGTAAATCATTCCAATGAAAATTTGTAAATGTGAGAACTCCCACATCTGCTTATTTTTTCTTTTCTTCTTTTAATGGGAAAATCAAATGTTTGCACTTTTAGAAACAAAATATTTATTTCATATACGAGTATAATGACTATACTAACATAAATTTGTTCATGCTTGAATTTGTATTTGAAAGCATGTAAGAATTATGGATATTCAAGATTTTTAGGGAAATTTAAATTTAATTTATAGCCTTTTAAGCACTGAGAGGAAATGAATATTCCAAGAATTTGAGGAAATCACTTTTTTTTACGAAGCATTTCTGGTTCTCTTAAAGTTTGATTTAATAGAAACTTAATTTTTGAAAAATTGCTTAATATACTTTGAAAACTCGTAGCTTATTATATTGGAGTTTTGTAACTATCACAAAAGTAAGAATAATGATGCATAAAAACAGTTTTTGTATGAGTTAGGGCCGGCCAATTTCACGATGTTGACAAAGTTTGACATATTGTTGTTGTTTCAAGTGTAAGTGTGCGACAAGTCGAACGACATCGTGAAATTGGCCTTTAAATTTATTTTTTTTTTTTCGAAGCATTTAAAACAAACACAAACAAATTCACTAAAATGTTTAATTAAATTGAAATTAAATTTTTCAAATAAGTGTTTAAAAATATAAAATGTGAGGAACTGCAATTTCGTGTTTTCTGCACTGTTTTTAGCATTTCTTGACAGATAATGACAAGAGTATCGTTTTAATTACTCTTTGAGTATTGGCCGTCAGACAACTATGAATGCGTACATGTAAAAACAAAAAAAAACTCCCTCATATGCAAGCACACTCATCCACTTTAAACCGAATGCTTATAACTATAAACAACCAACAACTATGTTCAAACGCATAAATATAAAAATACTCTGACTATTAATCGGCTGCACATGCGTATATACAGGGCTATTTTATTTACACACGCATGTTTTCAAACAGCCAAAAAACATTTTGCATTCCATTTTAAATACGCAAATGTACATATGTATACATTTATTTATATTTTTTTTTCCGACTAAATATCCATACTATGAGTATAATCATACTCCGACTATAAGTGTGACATAGAGTCAATACGCTTAATACACATGCGCCATTTTATTCACAGTTGTTAAGTATTTTATTTTTCACATAAAAAAGTTAGAGTTGCTCTTATACGATGGAATCGGCTATAATCATAGTAGTGAACATATGAACTGTTAGCGCTACAATTATGATTAAACGCAGTTTCTAAAACTAAGACTATTTACTTATGTATATATGTATGTACATATATTTTTTGATTACTCATTGTCATTCCCGGGTCTCAACTGCTCAGATAACTACTTTTTATTTATTACCAAGTATATATCTTTTAAAGCCTTGGTTGCATATATATAAGAGTATACCTATAAATAATCACCCTTATTCCAGTTGCCAAAATCGACATCACATTTTAATACAATACCAAGATATTGAGGCTTGTCTATCCGTTTTCTGCTCATGCTATTTTCTAGATCTTAGAGAACAGATATAGACTATCAATAGCTCAATGCGGTTCTTCAGAACTAGTAGACAAGCCCTAATAGTTTACTATTGTATTGACGTGACGTCAATGTTGCCCACTGCAATAAGTGAGAATATGTAAGTATACTTGATATCAAGGCACATTTGTCAGTCAATGTGCCGTACTTGCTGTAAATATACTTTGCTTGTGCTTAATTTTTTTTATCAACTTAACATTTTTATAGGAATCAAAAGTATTTTTTTATTAAATTTCAATTTGTGATAAAATTTTCAAGCGAAAGTCTCGTTTGTGTTTCTTGATTTTTTTTTTCCTCTAAAGCCTTTAAATTGTTTGTGAAAAATTTAAATAGTAATGGCAAATCAAAATGGCCAATTAGTGTTACAAACTCTTGAAAATCTAGAGGAACCATCTACAGTGGCGAATATTTCAAAATTGATCGCCAAATCTCTAGGGGTAAATTAAGCTACAATTTGTAATGAAAATTTTCAATTACATACGAATACATCTTCTTTTCGCAGACTAAAGTAAATGAGGTTAAGGGCATTGTTAAGGAAACATTGGATGGCGGTGTACAGTATGGATATATTCAGCATTCAAATAAAAAATATTTTGCAGCCCCTTTAGATCTAGAGGAAATAAGGGATGAATTGGCATCAAGTGAAGAGGATGGTGAAAGGGTAATGCAAGAAGCTGCTAGCAAAAAAAAGAGAAAAACTAGTCGTGCGCGCAGCGGCGGACGTCATGCGGGACGTCGCAGTCGCAGTCAAAGACGCAGCCCCAGACGTAGGTCAAGACGCAGCCCCAGACGTAGCCCAAGTTAAGTTATTGCAATCGTTTTATGTGTGTGAAAATTATGTAATGTAGAAATTGAAGTTTTCATAAATGTTTTATTCATATATTAAAAAAAAATTATTTAAAAATTATGTAATTTTTGAAATAAAAATGTGGTTTGCTTATTATTACTAATTTCAAAATATTTATTGTTGTTTTTTAACATCTCATAAATTTTTTTCGTTCACATGGAATTTAAATTCAAAACTTACAATACATAGTTCCGCTTTGTCCAATAGCAAAGTATTTCTGAATAATTTTCTTCATCGTATGATTACACGTTCGGAGATGTGAAACTTTATTTATGATAAGCCTGTATGAATTGAGATTTGCACAACGGCAAGACTGGGGGTCAACTCTGTAATTTGAAACGCAGGGAAATTTCTTTTTAATTGTAGCCTTTGTTTCTGCCACATTGTAAATTAGAGATGAGCGATCCCGTGATCTTTTTTTTAATCGCTGTTCTTTTAAACAGTGACTGTGATCACAGTTTAGCAGTATTTTGTTTGTAGCAGTTCTGTTAATTTGACAAATATTAAAAAGAAGAGTGACAAGAACAAACAAGTAGCCATCAACACCTTCCAAATATTGAATATTGTCCTAAAAGAGGCAGAGAGGCATTAAAAAATATGACAGCTATACATAGTTGCCAGAAAAGACAATTTGACACGATTTGACGATTTTTTTTCTCGACAAAAGCTGAAGGTATAAAAAAATTAATGCGGTATTTACTATAAAGTAAGCATACAAATGAACATCCACAGTTTGTATCAAAGAATTATATTTTCAAAACCTGTTACTTGATAAATTGAGTCGCTGTTGTGATTAGTGAATTTTCAATCGCTGTGCAAAAGTAACAGGTATGGATATATCGCTCATCCCTTTTGTAAATCGTTACCTCAATATAGAAAGGCCCTAACTCATTGGGCCCTCAGTAATGTTAATAGCATACAAAATTCAAAAGCATTTCTTTCGTTCAGAAATACAGAGCAGATCCTCTATTCTGTAAACTGAATCGATTTAAAATCGTACGTTTTCCAAAATTAATTACGGTCCTGCAGATGTGTTTAAAATCATATAAAATAATATTTTTTTCAGATATGAGAATCTATGTATATAAAAGCAAAATTAAAAAAGTCTGAAAAAATATTTTTCTATTATTGGAGTTAGTTTTCTAATATCGTGTGATTTCAAATCGATTCGGTTTACAGAACAGGGCCTTTCTATATTAAGGAATACACCCTTGATTCTATAGTTAAAGCTGTTACAGGAACGGTTTTGCCTCACTTATAATACCATGATTTGAACTGTTGTGGGCCCTAAAGACAATCAAACAAACTTGTCAAACAGTGCATATATGTGGGTGTCGTAAATTTGTGCCTTAAAAGTAGACGTGCAAATAAACCCTTCCTCAAATCAAAAGAATTATAAGTCACAAAAGTATGTTATTGATGAGTTTATTTGATCGTCTCCAGATAACTTTACATTTATAATATTGTCAAAGCTTTTTAACTTTTTACAAATTCCATTAAAAGCTAGAAAAAGTTCTTAGAACGTTTAAGGTTTCACAAATTTATGAGGGTCACTGTGGGTGAACACAAATCGAAGCAGCATAAATAAGTTCACCTCTATAGCAAAAACTTTTACTTTTACCACATACGAGTACATGCATACATATATCTGTAAATCTGTGGCAGTGGGAACCTTCAAATATTTGTCAATAAAACTTATACTCATTTCACATTCTCTAATGTTTGATTTTCAAACCACGCTGTTGTGTGGCTGTCTGTCCGTCGGCCCGCCTATTTTTCTGTACTGTAAAACGTAATTTAACATTTTGTTTTAGATTTTATGACCATTGCTTAAGAATTCATGTTGGAATTATTGTTCTATTGCACTCTAATAAAGCAAAGAAGAAAATTAATCTTTTCTCAACATAAATTTCTCTAAAAATGTTGTGGTTGCTATAAATGTTCTTAATATTTTTTTTTTATTTCTCTGCTCGGAGTTGAAATAGGAATTAAGTAAATATTCGTGTCTTAACATTGACACGATTTTTTTTTTGTTCTTCAAAGTTTTCATTGTCACTTGAAGAAATTGTTGTCTTCCCACTGACTGTTGTGTGATTTTATCGTATAGAAACATTGAATTCCTTTTATGGATCCTTCTTCATGTCATTTTCATTTCAATTGTTTTTTTTTATATTATATTTTATTTTCTTCTAAGGAATTTTTCTTTATTTCTTTTGTGGATTATTTCTTGAAGTGTAAAAGATTTGTTTATTTATACGACAATGGGTCATTAAATTTAAAATATTCCACGTTGTATTACTACAGTGTTACAATGGGGCAGCCATAAACATTTATTGATTTAAATACTAATACTACTTTGTTTTAGTTTGTGTGACCACATTTTATCTTAAATAAAGTTTAAGTTGCAAGACGTGCCTCGATTCCAAAAATTCTAACTGCTGATTGATGTAACAAATAACAAAATATATTGCACGTTGATTAAAAGTTTTGGGAAATTTCTCCTGAAATAGTAAAAAATTAAATATATTTCAACAAATTGAACAAACAGTTAGAAATTCTTATAATTTTATAAATGTAAAAGTGTGAATGCTTTAAATTTTGCAAAGAAAGCTAAATAAAGGACTCGTTACACAGATGTTGAAAATTTGTGGCACAACTTATCATTCAGAAGGTTGAAAATTTGAATTGTCATACAGAGTGTAGTAAAGTGTGAGGTGATGTGCCCTTGAATAAAAGGAATTTATTTTATGGAAATGTATCTGGCCGAAGACAAAAAGAAGCGGTTGGGAAGCGCGGAAAAGCACACAGTGCTTCCACTCTGCCTTACGAGGATGCAACAACGTAAACGAATGACGAAATTTAACACAAATACTACGAAGTATGTCGGTTGTTTATGCTCAAATACTCAAAGGTTTTATAGTGAATGCTCTCTCGCTTACGTGGAGACAAATTTGGATGCTAATGAAATTTTTACTTCGTGTTTTTATTTTTTATTTTTTATTTAAATTGTGTACGAAAATAATTATGTTCCTGAAGATATTCAGGAACATATTACGCAGCTGGAACTATGGTTAAACTTATGGAGAATAAAAGTAAACGAGCAAAAGTGTATTCAGGTAAGGAAGAGAAACTTGTACCTCCATTAGAAAAAAACAATCAAATTGTTCCTCAATATTCACAAATTAAATACCTTGGTATACACCTTGATTGACGGCTTACATGGAAACACCACCTTAACTCTAAGCTAACACAGATGAAGCTAAAATTAACTCAGGTACATTGGCTGCTTGATAGAAATTCGAAACTCCGTCTAGATTGTAAAATCTGATATATATTTAATAGATCAGGTATTCCTAAAAAACCTCAACTCTCGTAATATTACTCAGGCTTATGAAAAAATGTTATGTAATTTATGAGAAATATGACAAGACCTACATAGATAAATTTAACAACGTCCCAGCAAAAATTTCTGCTTCCCAGAAGCGTTTTTGTAAGGGAGACAATGTTACAGAATCGCTTGCTGTTGCGCATGAATAAGGCATGATTTTTGTTCGAGATGAGCCAGCTAGAAGCAATACATTCAGCTGCCAAAAAGCCATGAATTTTTCGGCTTACTAAAGTGCTTCACAGAAGTAATACTCAGGTGCAAAAGTTACTGATTTTGCAAATTGTCTGTGATAATTTTCTGCTTTGGTAAGAGCCCGCCTTACGTTAGTGCTTTCCAGCAGTATTTTTCGAAGCTTTTGTTATCAAGTAAGCAAACTTAAGCTTTCTCAGCCTCACATAAACAAAATCATGTAATATTTATTTTTAACTGTTTGAATTATATTTCCTCACCCCAAATGTCTTTATGATTACAAATAAGAAATAGTTAATAAAATTTGAAGACCTTTCGTTGTCAGTTAAAATTATTTTAAATTCTCTTGGGCACAAACAAATAATAATAATTATAATAATATCCCGAACGAATTTATATTGAAATCTTCAAAAAGATTTTATGTGCATTTTTGAGTTAACAACATCATGAAATTTTAACAACATGTTTATCAAAAAAAAAAAATGTATATAAATTGCTTTCATTTAGCTGGAGTTAAACATTTTTTAATTAAATCTTGTTTGATACATCAGAAGGAGAAAGTTGAGGGTTCAAAGAGCAGCAGCAGATAAAAAAATGTATTTGTAACTTTAAGGAAAGCAATTTAATGTAAATGAATGTATTTGTATTAATTTACTCGAGTGAATGTGATTGTATTGAAGTTTTTAAATGAAAGTGCTTGTTGCTCTAAGAAGAAGTTTTTAATTTTCTACTATTTGCTATTTTATGTTTTAGTTTTCTGCTTTTGTTAATAAAACTATTTGTTTTTATTTGTAGTTGATGTACATGCTACTTTAAACTAAATCAAATGGCAACTTGTTACACCATGAGAAATACTTAAGCTTGATTTTTATAACAATTATTTTATTTTCATTCTGTCTCGCACCTACTTTAACTAAAGCATACAATCTTTAATTATAAATATATTTATTTAAATTTGTAAACACCCATCTTCACAAAAGCAGTGCTGGCAAACAGAAATACACTTTAAAGAAATGGAAGGAAATTAGAAACGCGGAAATTAGCGTACAAGATAATAAAGAACTAACATTTGCATAAGATTAATTCTTCAAATTAAGTTTAAAATAAATAATTCAATTTCTCTTTCTTACCAGAAGTAAGAGTAGCTGATTACATTTTAAATAAGCAAAAAAAAAACCAGTAAGCAGGCAACTGAAAAAGAAAATCTCCGTGTTATACTTCATTTTTACAACGCATAGCTACGGAAATAAAATAATCTACTTTCTTTCCTTCCTTTTCTTAGTTTGCAATATACACACACATACAATCAACTACTCTTGTGGACTTTTTCCTGATGTAAAGTTTTTTTTTTATTATTTTCAATTCTAATTACATTTTTTTTTGTATTTTATTCACAACACTTGTTGTGTATAAAATTTAAGTGCTAACATATTTTATTTTTATTATGCTTCTCTTTCATTTTTCAATAAACAAGTTTTTATTTACAATACAAAAAAAAAGAAGAAGTTTTCAAATCAAAAAATTAAAAATTGTTATTTAAAAAAATGAGTTCGTTATTTCGTTTCCAATAGTCTTCGATTTAATAACAGACTTCAAAACAAGTGGAGGAGGTTGTCAGTTCGTTTGTATCTTTAATGCATCATGTTTTTAGTTTAGTTTTAAAAAGAATTTTTTGCTTAAAAGAGTGTAGTTTTAATTTGCTACTATTTGCCAAAAAAGTGGGCGAGAGCACGCCCTTTAAAGTTTTTTCTTGGATTTTATTTATTTTTACTTTGTCGAATCGCTAAGAAACTTATCACACACCTTGACCTTTTGTAATGACACAATTTCAATTTTAAAAAAATGGGCGGAGCCACGCCCTTTAAAATTTAATGTTATATTACACGCGCTTCTACTTAAACTATTCTTACAAAACTTGGCATACACCCTGAGATCTCTATAAATGACACGATCTTGCACTTACATTAAAGTTTGGTATTCAGTTATATGTACTTCTACTTTTACAATCACCACGAAACTTGGCAAACAGTTTGGGCTCTTGGAATGACATACTCTTATGTTTAAAAAAGTGGGCGGAGCCACGCCCATTAAAACCTAATATTATATTTCATGCGCTTCATCTTAAACGATTCTTAAGAAACTTGTCACACACCCTGAGCTCAAAAAATTTCACTAGCTTGCATTTACGAAATTGGGCGGGGCTACGCCCTTTAAAGTTTGGTATTGAATTAAATGCGCTTCTACTTAAACGATCATCACGAAGCTTGGCAAACAGTTTGGGCTCTTGGAAAGGATATACTCTAGTCTTTAAAAAAGTGGGCGGAGCCACTCCCATTAAATTTTAATATTATATTTTACGTGCTTCTTCTCAAACAATTCTTACACAACTTGGCACACACCCTGAGCTCTAAAAATTTCACTATCTTGCGTTTGCAGAATTGGGCGGCACCACGCCCATTAAAGTTTGGTATTCAGTTATATGTGCTTCTACTTACACAATCACAACGAAACTTGGCTAAAAGTTAGGGCTCTTGGAATGTCATAATCTTGTGCTAAAAGAAGTGGGCGGGGTCATGCCCATTTAAATATAATATTATATTTCACGCGCTGCTACGTAAACGATTCTTACGAAACTGGGTACACACCCTGATCTTGCATGGGACCACACCCATTATTGTTTGGTATTGAATTATAAATAGTTCTGCTTTTCCCATCAATACCAAACTTTGCAAAGTATTTGGGCTCTTGGAATGGCATAATCTTGTGGTTAAAAAAATAAGCGGGGTCAGGCCTATTAAATCTGACTATTGAATTTTACGTGTTTTTACTCGAACGATTCTTACGAAACTTGACAAATATCTTGATTTCTGAAAGTGGCGAAATCTTGTACTTAGAAAAGCGGGTGAAAGAAAACCTTAATATTTGCAAAAAAAGGGCTGATATTTCAAAATTGGAACTAAGAAGTTTAAAATATAAAGTTATTTAACTGACACTAAAAATTTAAAAATAATTAAGATTCAGAGAAATAAAACATTTTTATATGCGTGGTCAATTGAAAAGCAATTCTCAACATCATGTCCTAATAGCATGTAGTGGCTAATGTATATAGATGACAGGTTGCGGAAATGTTATATAAAATAAATGTTAAGGCTCATTAAAATAGAAAAGATTACTTAATACTTAGTTGACCTTAGTTCCTGTTAAGCCATTTCAGAGAAGATGTTGCACTAGCCACGCACAGCCTCAGCATAATTTGTGGTCTACAATGAAATCTAAGCAAATAAAATACTTCAAAGCTATTTCATTTTACTAACTCATATATTGCCAGCTTTGTTATAATTTAAGAATTGTAGAAATTTAAGAATTTTGCTAACAGTAGTGAAGTATACGAGCTTAAGGGTTTTATTTTTCCAACAATCTAAAACATTTTCTTTTACTCCTGGATTTTATTATATTTCTGATTTTTTTTTCGAAGAACTTTAGTTTAACAATTTTCCTATACGAGATAAAATTGTTTTTCATAGTAAAAAGGTCATCACTTTGCTATTTTAATTTCTTCTTTTAGAAGAAAAACTAAATATTTTTTTTAAGAAAAAAAAAAAACTAAAAAACTTTGCAAAATAACAAGTTGTTCTGACACATTTTTTTGCGTATATATAGTTAGAACTACTCTTAATGAACAACTTTAATTATTTCTCTCGACTAGAACTAAAAAGTAAGAAATAAAAAGCACAAATTAAATCGACAACAGGAATAAAGTAAGAAATGTGTATGAAAAAGTACATAATTTTTTATGATGTTGTGTCGATGTATTTGATTATTGTTATCTCTGCTCTACTACAAGAAATTTCATTAGAAACTTCAATATTCTACTTACAACAAGAAGGTAAATATACATTTTCAATTAAGATGTATACCTTAGACCGTATGTTTTTTATTACATATAAAAAAAAAAACTGGAGATCAACTGAATATTCAATTAAAGGAAAGAAAGCAAACAATTAAAAGAAGAGCCTAGTTTTTTATAATACATCTTTACCATAAAAATTGACTTCCTTAACAAACCTTAAAAAAGTATAATTTAACAAAAAAAAAAAGTGTGGTAGCTTTTCGATCTAAAAAGTAATGATTTTGCCCCAATTTTCGAGTTTTCACTTTATTTCGACGTTTTGAAGTCCTGGAAGTCGATTCTGAGTATTTTTGCGATGATGTCTATGAAGATGTCTGCTTGTGTGTGTGTGTGTTTGTGTCTGTGTGTTTGTGTGTGTGTGTGTGTGTATGTTTGTGTTAGCATCTCATAAGTAAATGACGGGATGGGACTCGAAAGATTCGATAGTAAATATCGGTTTGGTAGATTTCGAAAATTTTCACAAAATTTTTTTTTCATCAAAATTTTTATTTATTTTTTTTTTTCATAAAAAAGCTTTAAGCTACAAAGCTGATCAAATTCAAAATTAAATTAGTAGTGCGATTCACTAACCTTTTTAACGATAATCGGCATCGTTAAAATAATTATAACGAAAATTTATCGTATATGCTATTCAGTAACAATTTTAACGATATTCGCTTAAGGTTGTTGTGGCTGTAGCGGCAAGCATATTGACTACCGCCCTATAAGTTCGATTTTAAGTCCTGGCTGGGGGAGCCAACTACAACATACATTTTCCCGCCAATACACATCACGTAAGTTAAATAATTAATAATATTAATGACTACATTAAATAAACTTCATGTGTTGTTTCAACTTTAAATAACTTTAATGCAATATAAATCTTTGTGTTATTTCAGTATGAAATTCACGTTGTTTTAACTTGAAATAACTTTGATTCAACATCATTCTTTATTTTAAATTTATTTCAAAAGGAAAAATTTTCCTTTTGAAGGTTATTGCAAATAATGTTAATTTAACATGAAAGACATATTAAATAATATGCCTACCGAAAACTATTAAATTAATCCGGATTTTGATGATTTAATACAATTTTTTTTTTGTAAGGGTGGCGTTTTGTAAGGGTGGCATTACCTGAGGTGGTTAGCACGTTGACTAAACAACCTAAGGTACTGGGTTCGAGTCCGCTATCCGACAGTCATTAAATAACAACACCACGCATTTTTCTAATGCAATTTCCCTTAGTATTAGTCGTTGTAGGAAAGTTCAAGTGATTAAGGCATAGACACTGGTTGCTGAACTACACCGACTTAAGCGGATACTAATCCTAGTGTAGCGAATCATCGGCAAAGTAAAATAATCACTAAAATGGCTACTTCGAAAATTTAATAGGCCTCATTGGCACCAGAGGCGCTGCTACACTGAAAAAACCAGATTTGTAAAAGAATGAAGCTTTCCTCTCTCTCTCTCTCTCTTCCTTCGTCATTTGCCTTCTCTATCACTATCCCTTTCCTAAAGAAGGTAACACCTATTAGAAGAAGTAGGCATTCAGTGACTGAAAGCTTACTTAGAAGTGGTATTCTATATATTTAGAAGTTATTAAAAAATAATAATGTATAATTTAGTCAAAATGCAAGTACTTACGATTTGTTTGCATTGTAGTAAGAAAAGCTTTTGCTGATGTATGACTTTGCCTTTCTACATTCTTTTTTTTTTTATCAAATCACAAGACACTTATTCTTATTAAAAACTGTGCCTTTTATTAATATTCACTTAGAATAGATAATAAAAAATAAAATTAATCTGGCTACAATGGATCATACTCGTATTTCACATAAATCCTTCAACAATTCTAGCCACAAACTAACGATAAGCAACAATTCTTAAACATTATCTTTCATATGTAAAAAAATTTAGACAGGTGTCTGGTTGCAGGGACACCTTTTTTTTAATATGAGTCGCAAAGTAAAAATAATACTGAAAATAATAAATAATAAATTATAACATTAAAAAAGGAAAGAGAAAAGATGGAAAACCAAGTGATGAATGAGTTTTAAAACAGCCTTTTTGTACATAAATAAAATAAAATTCTAATAATTTACTAAGGATACATTAAGCATAAGCAAACGCTCAAATATCATGCATAATGAAAGAAAATGGAGGTTTATTATGGCTTAGTGGTAAGTTTCTTTTGTAATCAAAAGCATAATTTATATTCTTTATACATATAATCCCACTGATGAGAAAACCATAGAACATTTTTTAGGAAGTTGCTCATATGTAAAGGAAAGACGATTAACGTATTTCAATGGGGTTTACTTAATGGCCTGGGAAATAATTTATAATTTAAATGGTGATGAAGAAAAAAAAACTTACTAAATCATTCGCCTAAAAGCACTTTATGAGGTGGAACAATATCAAGGCCATTGAAAATATTTATATAAGTTTAAATACAAATGTTCAAGCTGAAGGGTTTTTGCTCTAAACGTTTTATGTTCTAGGCATTTTTATTTTATTTTTATAGGAAATAATTAAAATTAAAAAGAGCATCAACAAAGTTTGACAAAGCAGGTCGCTAGGCCCCAGTTCGCACTACATCTTATTGCTAAGCTTATCACTTTTTCTTTGATTTTTCATCTGCGTTCACACAATGCAAGTCTTATTTTTGAGTTTATATTTTTTATGCATAGTTTTGTATATGCAGGTGTGCTTTTTTTAACATCACGAATGAGAAAGCAGAACGTATTGATAGTACATAAAGTTGAGTAGCCGTTTATTTTCCCTTCTTCTCTTTCTCACACAAACTAATCAGCTTAGCAATAAGACTTGCATAGTGTGAACTGAGACTTACGAAAAATAAGGAATATAGAATGGAGCTTTGTGGTTCTCCTGAGTTTTTCTCAAACTCGTTTGTTAAGATTTCATCTACAGCAAATCTTATAGTATGATACTTGAGGAAGCTCGATAAAAATCGAGAGAAATATTTTGTATTTTGACAAAAGTACAGAATGGCACACTCTTTCAAACGTCAGCACTCTTCTACAGACAGCCCCTTAGTTTTTCTAAAAAGTAGGCAAGTAGGTCAACTGTAGAGCGGCTTCTACGAAAGCCATACTGCCAGTCTTTAAGTAAACTGTTGGACTCTAGATGCCTCGCAAGTTTGGAAGTTTACCATACACACAGTAAACGTTTATATTATTTATATTTATTTCATATGTGTTTCATGTTAATTCAATATGATTTACAGTAATCTTCAAAAAAAATATTTCATTTTGAAATAACTTTATTTCATGTTGATTTAAAACTCCAGTACCTTTAAATCAAAATAAAGAATCATGTTGAATCGAAGCTCTTTGAAGTTGAAACAACGCAAATTTAGTATTGTAAAGTAACTTTCATAATTATAAGCCTTTTCTTTTTACGAATTGGCGTAAGATTAGCAGCTGGAATTAGCAGCAACCATGGTACAATATAATATAATGGTCAGCATGGTCAGCATAGTAATGGTACAATATGCTGAAGTAATGCTAGCGTCAAAGAACGAGAACTCTTTGCAAATATTTCAATCAGAAGGTTAGCTTTATCAGCCGGGTCTGTGAAATTACGATAATCTTCTAAAAGAGTTGGTATTGAAGATTAAGCATTACCCTTTACTCTTTTAACGAAAGACGAGAAAGTCTTACTACCTCGATAAGCAATACATATACAGGAAAAATTTAATATTAAACACACAATTTTGTGTGATAAGATTCTTTGGAAATAGTCAGCTAGCTAACTAAAGCAGCTAACTAAATATTTTTATTTTTACTTTTTCAATTCGCCGACAAGTTTATTTTACCAAATTATCTTGAAAGGTTCCCCACTACAAATGTTCACTAAGAACTCTTTGTTTGGAGAAACAAAACTTCCAGACTGTTCAACAAAAAATACGTTCCTGTATTTATGATTTGATTGAACTAAAGTTTGTATCGCTTTGTCAGCCAAATTACATGTGATAATTATTAATGAGCAAATAACACCAAAGTTAATTGTAAATATTCTGACAAACACGTAGTAGAACGGAACAACCGGGTGTTCTCGTAGGTCAATACACCTTCAATGTATTTGGTTCACTGTGGGTGGTGTCAGTTGATGTAGATTTCTGCTTTATATACTCAGCTTTTATTACCAAAAAAAAAAATACGCTCGTTTGCATTAAAAAAATTTATTTGGATTCCAAAGAATTTTCATATTTATTACCAACAAGTCAACAAAGTTTACAAAAAGATTTTTTATTTATTCAAATTACTTTAATCTTCATTGTTTATTGGTACACAAGAACCATAAAATCTACATTAAAATATTATTGAACACTTTCGATTTGTTTATTGTTTTATGCGCAACATAAAAAGTGCGCGTATCTTTTAAACAGAACCAATGTTGTGGGAAAAAGCTATAATATCAATTTGAGGGGGTGTGTGACCGATTTTTAATATTTTTTTCATCGTGTAATAAATATGATTGCATTCTTTTTCGATTAACAAAAAAATAGTAACAAAGAAAACTCATCTATTGGCATAAGCAAGTGTATGCTAAGCGGATATTTTTATTTAAACTTCAAAAGTGTGCTTAAGCAAACATATTGAAACTAATGCTTTTTTAGCTTAAAAAGTTTTTTTTATCTTATTGTATGCAAACTACTCGTACCAAGTCGGTATAATAATAAATATCTTTCAAAGTTGATATTTCTAATATTTAGAGAATTAACAGATTAATTAAAAAAAAACATTTCATAAATTATTTTTGTTCTATCCATTTAAACTAATACCATTTGGCTTTTACAGAAAAAAATTCTTTAATAATTATTTTGCTTATTCCAAAAAGAAAGCTGTTGTATCCTTAAGTATATTTTAACAACAACATTGAAGCTGAGACACAAATAAAAAGAAAATTCAAGGCACAAACACATACACAAGCACACATACTATATATCAATCTTTCAACAAAAACATATGTACTTAAATGTTTACATTGTACATACAATAAAAAAACATAGAAAAACTCGGCAGCCATGTAAAACATAACAAGGATGTTGCTTTGCTAGGCCTGTTTGTACTCGTATATGATGGTACAACAAACAAATACATAAATTAGAAAATATATACGTGAATTGGTGGAGCAAGATACTTTAGGTTATATTTATTTTTAATTTATAACAAAATGTTAATACAAATCGCAGACATTGGAATTTCATTATATTTCACAGAAGTACAAATAACTACAATAATTGGAAAAAAGAAAATTTATGAAAATGTTTAACAACTGACTTATTGTATTTTGTTGCCTTTTTTAAATCTTTGCAAGCATAAAAATAAATCAAATCATACAATAAATCACTAAATATAACAATGAAGGAGAATTGGAATGAAAAAAGTTTTAAGTAATTATTCACCAACTACTTTTTCTCTACTTCCAATGTATCAATACGAATGTATTTTTGACTTTTCAGGTATCGGTTATTAACAACATCCAGATGATTAATTAAGAAGCTATTTCACTTATGCAAAATTGGGGAGCAATTGCAGTTAAATCAATGTCAAGAAGTATTATGTATTTATTTATAAGAAAATATGTACATTTATATTCAAGAAATTTATTATTCGACATATTGTCATAATTATATTTTAAGTGAAATTTATTTGGTGGTGGTTAAGCGACGTCTATATGCATTTCATTGTTGCTTTAACAAATCGTCAGTAGACTTCAACCACACATTTTGAACAGTCACAAACCTCTTATCACGTAATGATATAAATAAGTTGCATAAAATAATTAAATAAATAAGTACCACTCATTACTTTGTAAGCCATTGAAAGAGTACTACCCATTACAAAATCTTCAAAATTTTTTGCTGGTTGACTTCCGATTAGCTGAATGTGTGCCAAAAAGGGGAGCTTGTTACAATGACAATCCAATGTAAAAATCATTAGCAATTACCCAAATCTGCACTACTTCCGGATCACAAGCTCAGTAGTCGTATCTTATTGACTTCCTTGGAAGTTCTTTTTTAACTAAGGTCAAGAGGAGCAATTTTCGCATTTTTGTATGTTATATTTAAATAAGAGAAGACAACAGATTTTAAAAGGATTTCTTTAAATATATTAAAATGTTTAATTATGTTCGCTAATGAAAATATTTTTACTTGATATTTTAATACTAAAATATTTCATGTTAATGATCGAGTTTAGTAATAAGTCTACTATATATTTTATACATACTACTGTTAAAACATTTATGAAAATATAAAGATATAGGTATATTTAAAACAATAATGTGATTATGGATAGTATATAAGTAAACTTTAGTTCTGTTTTCAATCGACCACCTAGACTTTTTAACAGTGATGCCTTAACTTAACGAGCTTAGTGCTGCCTCTTTATTTGTTTTATTTCTATCATTACACCCATGTAATAAATGTCTAATTGGAGTGTAAATTAGCTTTAACGATAAAGCAATATTGGACCATTATATAAAAATTTAATGCGTATTTATTTTTCAAATATTGATCTCCCTTAAAATATGCTTCAAAAAAATTAACTATAAAATGTTCGTTTTTGATAAACAGATCTGGCATCTCCAAAGCTCTTGTTCGAAAAAGCCCTTGCTTTTTTATTGAGTTTATTTACTAACGGACTTCACCAAAGACAAATGACGATAATGAAAAAAACAGCAGCAACATCAGATATCAGCGATTCTTATTGTTATTTCATTATTTTTTATACTGCATTCGCTGAATACAGCCGATAGTAAAAGTTTTCACTGAGTTATATTGTTATGTATTACAGTTGGTAACTTACCTTATAATAAGAATTGTGTGCCAATACTTTTGCGGTAAACAGTAAATTTGATATCGAAACACGAGGTCACAAATAAGCAGCAATTAGCGCAAACACTTTTTACAATGTTCAACTCATTTAAACACGAATCGACCGAACCGACATTTTGTAAAACTAGTAATATAATCGAACATAAATGAATTCCAAACCGTTTTTTCAACAAAAAAACAAAAATTATTTCGATGCACTTTTTCTATTTTTAATTGATCAAAGATGTTTTTGCATAAAACTTAGAAATAACTACACACATTGATCTGAACTTGTGGACGTTTGCCTCTTTTTTTATCAAAACCAAATGAATTTTACTCTTTAACATTTTTCACATTATTATATGAAAATTTAAGTTTATTTTGTATATTAACAAAATTCTATTAATTTGTATTAAAGAAAAATTCTCCGTAACTGCGAACCGAACTGCACGAGAGATTACTAGATACTAAATTTATTTCTTCTTTGTTTCGTCCTCTTCTTAATAATAAGTAATTTGTTGTTGTCAATAAGTTCGAAATTCTATAATTCGCGCTGAACTGCACGAGAGAATTCAAGAAACTAATAAATTAATTCCTTCATCCTCTTATTATCTTCTTCTTAATAACATGATACAATTTGTTGTTGGTTAATTCGAAATTTTATATTTCGCGCCCTAAGACATGCTTCGAACACAGTAACTTTGATAGAATTTTTATATTGAAGATCTGGCATTTCAAATAAAGCTCTTTATTGACAGTGCTGCCTGACTTGTGTCTAAGTTAAACTACTTAACGAGCTCAGAATGCTGCCTCTGTCTTTATTTTATTTTATTCATTACACCCACGAATATGATGTTTGGTTCACGTATATATTTTATTTTTAAATAAAAAAATACTTGACTTCAGTACAAAGTTTGCATTAACATTATATGCATCAAAAAATTTAATTATAGAATGTTTGTTTTCGAAAAGAGATCTGGCATCACTAAAGCCCTAGTTCGCAAAAGTTGATGAACTTTTAATAACCTCGTGCTTTTTTAACTAAAGGATGACAACAAAGAGGACATACGATAATTAAAAAAAAGAAACATCAACTTTAGAGATTCTTATGGATATTACATTATACTTTATACAGCATTCGCCGATTACAGTCGATTATAAAAGTTATCATTGAGTTTTTTTTGTTAGTTTTGTCAGTTGTTTACTTACATTAGAATAAGAGGTGTGTAGCAATACTTTTGTAGTAAAGTGTGACTTTGATAACCAAACACGTGGTCAGGGAGATGTATCAATAAGCAGAAACACTTTTTACAATGTTCAACTCTATAAAACACGAATCGACCGAACCGACATTTTGAAAAACTATTAGTTAACATAATTTAACAAAAATCAATTATTATTTATGTATCACCATATTTGAATGCACTTTCTCTAACTTTATATTTTTACATTAAACTTAAAAATAACTACACACATTGATCTAAACTTGTGGGCACCTGCCTCTTTTTTATTTATAACAAATGAATTTTACTTTTTAACTTTTTAACTTTCGCAACACATTATTAATATTGACTTTATATTTCTTTTCAACAAATTTTTTCTTATTTTGTAATACACATTATTTTTGCGGAACAGCGAACCGAACTGAACGAGTGATATCAAGAGACTAAATTAATTCCTTCATCCTCTTTCCATCTTCTTCTTAATAAAATAATATTTGTTGTTGGTTAATTCGAAATTCTATAATTTGCGCCCTAAGATATGCATTTAACACAGTAACTTTGATGGAATTTTCGTTTTGAAGATGATCTGGCATATCAAATTAGAGCTTTGTGACAGCGTTGCCCATTTAACCTAAAATTAACATTGCACATCATTTTGTCGAAGTATGATGATGGTGAAGGGCAAATAATCTCTAATTCTAATGTTGTTATTATTTCTGGGCATTGTAGTAATTTATTTTTATTGCCGTCTCTTTGTTGTTCATTTCACTAATAAAATAGAGCACTACACCCAAAAAATAAAGTTTTAAAATCAAGAAGAAACATTTTGATTTTAAAAACGAAACCTTTATGAAATAGAACTAAGTTTGTTTTGTGTTATTTTAAAAATTTTCATTCTTTGCTTAAAAATTAAAACTATTTTGGGATGAAAAATTATTATTTTTGTTTTAAGAAACAACAACTTTGATATAAAGTTGAACATACTCAAATTAAGAACTTATGTTTTTGAATTAAGAATGAAATATTCTTGAGGTAATAATGAAGTATTTTTATTTTAAAACTAATTATTTTTAATGTGAAAATTTTGCTTGTTTTTATGGTTAAGCGATTGTCTATATGCATTTCGTTCCCGCTTTTTGGAACTCATCAGTATACTTCAACCCAAAACATTTTTGATTTTAGCTAACAAACTTCGTATGTTTATAAAGACTCTTAATACCATATTGAGAATCACAATATACAAACATAGATCAATGAATGATCTATGTATGTGTGATGAAATTCAAAGCGATTTATTGAACGTGTGGCTGCAGTGTTAAAAAAATTAAAATTATTGATATAATAATATAATATTTTTGTTTTTAGAATGTTTAAAAATAAATTTTCTTTTTTATTATGATTTCAAAATTTATAATTTTTATTTTAATAAGAAAACATTATAGTTTTTGAAATTTTTAAAATGAAAGCGCACATTTTTGTTTTAGAACTGTTTCGTTATAAAAATAACAATGTTGTATATTAATATTATAAGAAACATTCTTATTTTAAAAATGATTTTTAAAAATGCAGCATTTTTAAAACAAAAACGCAATATCCTTGTTTTAAGAATGCTTTTTTGGTTCAGTGTAGGTGCTTAAAAGTTTATCAGATTGTTCGAACTAGAGTTTTG
The DNA here is from genome assembly GCA_936439885.1 of Nowickia ferox. Lineage (NCBI taxonomy): Eukaryota > Metazoa > Arthropoda > Insecta > Diptera > Tachinidae > Nowickia > Nowickia ferox. The sequence continues at coordinate 98,160,216 of OW387026.1, read as the reverse complement.
CAGATGCCAGACCTCTTTTTTCAACGCAAATTTGAGGGAGCACAAATGCATATGATAATTTTTTACTACGGTTAAATATTTTTTATTGTAAAAGTAAGTTTACAATTCAACCACATATCTAATTCGCGGGTGTAATCATAAAAATAGAACAAACAAAGAGGCAGCACTATACTTTTTAAGTACATAGTTCCTTTTAGACACAAGTCAGGTAGCACTGTTAACAAAGAGCTTAATTTGGGATGCCACATCTTCCGTATAAAAATTCCATCAATGTTATCGTGTTCGATGTATATGGTAGGGCGCGAACTATAGAATTTCGAATTAACCAACAACAAATATTATTTTATTAAGAAGAAGATGGACAAGAGGATGAAGGAATTAATTTAGTCTCTTGATATCTCTCGTGCGGTTCGGTTCACAGTTATGCAAAAATGTTGTGTATAACAAAATAATAAAAATAAAAAAATAAAAAATAATATTGGAAAAAATAAAGTTAAATGTATCAAATGCGTTGCGAAAAGTGTTAAAAAGTAAAATTCATTTCTCATGAATAAAAAATAGGCAGTTGCCCGCAAATTAAAATCAACGCGTGCAGCTACTTTCAAGTTTCATGTAAAAATAAGTAAGATCAAATGAATATAGAAAAAGTGCATCCAAGTACATAATAGTTTTTTATGAAATATAAATGCTAACTGATTTATGTTTCATAATCCTTTAAGTTTTTCAAAATGTCGGTTCGGTCGATTCGTATTTAAATGAGTTGAACAGTGTTTGGTTATCAAAGTCACACTTTACTACAAAAAAATTGCTACACACCTCTTATTCTAATGTAAGTAAACAACTGACAAAACTAACAAAAAAAGTCAGTGATTGGCTGTATTCGATGAATGCTGTTTATAGTATAATGGAATATCTAGAGATGTGCAAATGTCGTGATTTTATCGTGTCACGCATGACTCACGCGTGATCGTGATCAAATTTTTAATTAATCACGCGTGAGTGCGTGAACGTGACTTAAAACAAATTACTCGTGCGTGATAATTAAAAAAAAACTCACGCACGAATTCTCACGCTCTCACGAGAAAACACTCCTGCGTGGGTATATAACTATTGAAAATTTTAAATTTTCTTATAATAAATTCTATAATCTATGTCTGAGCTGCACAAAGTAGCACCAGAGTGCCGAACATCAATCTGCTTCTTATACAAATGAATACACATACATACGCGAATACATTACTCTCGTGTTTCTCTCGGTGGCCAGCTCTGATCTATGTACATACATATGTCTAAACATACATATATGTAGGTAGAATGAACCTGCAGACATAATGCATACATACATATGTGTGTATTTTTCAACCAACAAACATAAAAAATTGATTATGTATAAATTTTTCGTAAGTGTGCGTGATCGTGATAAGTTGTACACCCGTCGTGCGTGATTAAGAATATTTTATACGTGAGCGTGCGTGATCGTTAAAATTTTTAAAATCAGTCGTGCGTGAAAGTGGGTGAGTAAAATATTTTTCTGCGTGAGTGTGCGTGTCGTGAGCCAAAAAACACTCACGTGCACATCTCTAGTAATATCCATAAGATTATCTGAAGTTGATGTTGTTATTTTTATTGTGAATTATCGTGTCCTCTTTGTTGTCATCCTTTAGTTAATTCACTCAATAAAAAAGCACGAGGTGCTTAAAAGTTCATTAACTTTTTCGAACTAGAACTTTAGAGATGCCAGATCTCTTTTCGAAAACAAACATTTTATACTTTTGATGCATATATTGAGGGTGACGGCTATTTAGAAAAATGTTACTCCTAAAATTCTTATGTAAACTTGTACTACGGTCTTTAATTTTTTTATTGTTGAAATATTTATATTAGTCAACTAAACATGATATTCGTGGGTATAATGATAAAAATAAAACAAAGAAAGAGGCAGCATTTTGAGCTCGTTAAGTAGTTTAACTTAGACACAAGTCAGGCAGCACTGTCAATAAAGAGCTTAATTTGAAATGCCAGATCTTCAGCAAAAAAAAATTCCATCAAAGTTATTGTGTTCGAAGCATATCTTAGGGCGCGAACTGTAGAATTTCGAATTAATCAACAACAAGTTGTATTGTGTTATTAAGAAGATAATAAGAGGATGAAGGAATTAAAATATTAGTTTCTTGAATTATTGACAACAACAAATTACTTATTATTAAGAAGAGGACGAAACAAAGAAGAAATAAATTTAGTATATAGAAATCTCTCGCGCAGTTCGGTTCACAGTTACGGAAAAATGTATTTTAATACAAAATAATAGAATTTTGTTGATATACAAAATAAACTTAAATGATCATATAAAAATTCATTTGGTATAAATAAAAAGAGGCAAATGTCCACAAGTTCAGATCAATGTGTGTAGTTATTTCTAAGTTTCATGTAAAAATATGTTTGATCAATTGGAAATAGAGAAAGTGCATCCAAATAATTTTTTTTTGTGATATAAAGATCGTAATTGATTTATATTCCATTATATTACTAGTTTTACAAAATGTCGGTTCTGTCGATTCGTATTTAAATGAGTTGAACATTGTAAAAGGTGTTTGCGCTAATTGCTTCGATATCAAATCTACAGTTTACCACAAAAGTATTGGCACACACTTCTTATTCTAATGTAAGTAAACAATTGACAAAACCAACAAAAAAGTCAGTGTAATATTTTATAATCGGCTGTAATCGGCGAAGGCTGTATAAAGCATAATATTAGTGATGCCAACTATTTATAACCCAAACGCGCTATTCCCCTTCGCAAAACGCGCTAGAACGCGCTAAGTTACAGTATTTGTCAACTATTTATAGCCAAAACGCTCGATGTATGTTCATGTGTATTAGCAAACACATAATATTGTTTCTTCGAAATTATAGCCTAAATAACTAAAATCATTTAATATATAATCAGAATTGCCTTCAAATAATCGAAATCCTAAATTTTTATTTTATTTGATTTGTCAAACCTTGTAACAATTATATAAATTATCGAATAGTTTTGCTATTCAAATGTTTTTTTGTACTTCAGCTGGAACATATGCTCAATAAGTTGTATAAATTTTTTTGGTCACGAGTTCGAGTACATATTTTTAGTTGTGAAATTTAAAAATATTTGCAATTTACAGTATTAAATTTAGTTTTTAATTCTAACCACAGTCAAGGGAATTTTGTTTGCGACAGCTGAATAATTAACCAATTTAAAAAATTTTATGAGTTTTTAATACTAGAAAATTGTTAAATTTATGCAAAAAAAGAAGAATAAATATTGAACTGAAGTTATGACGACTTTATTCAAAACGCGCTAATTAAGCGCTTTTTTTTAGTAAACGCGCTAAGACGAAAAAGCGCGTTTGGCATATTTAAAACGCGCTAAATCTAGCGCGAAACGCGCTAAATTGGCATTGCTGCATAATGTAATATCCACAAGAATCTCTGAAGCTGATGGTGCTGCTGTTTTTTTTTGATTATCGTACGTTCTTTTTGCTGTCATCCTTTGCTTAATATACCCAATGAAAAAAGCACAAAGTTGTTAAAAGTTCATCAACTTTTTCGAACTACATAGAGCTTTCGAGATGCCAGATCTGCTTTCGAAAACAAACATTTTATAATTAATTTTTTCGATGCATACTTTGAGGGCGACGGCTATTTAGAAAAATTGTTCCCCTAAAATGTATATAAATGCGAACTTTGTACTGCAGTCAAATATTTTTTTATTAAAAAAAAATATATGTCAACTAAACATCATATTCGTGGGTGTAATGATAAAAATAAAACAAAGAAAGAGGCAGCATCATGAGTTCGTTAAGTAGTTTAACTTAGACACAAGTCAGGCAGCACTGACAATAAAGAGTTTAATTTGAAATGCCAGATCTTCAGCATAAAATTGCATTAAAAATATTGCGTTCAATGCATATCCTAAGGCGCGAATTATAAAATTTCGATTTAACCAACAACAAATATCTTGTTATGTTATTAAGAAGAAGATGGTAAAAGAGGCACTGTTGCCAGATTTGCAGATTTCTCTGCGTTTTTCTGGTTTTTCATTGCAAAAATTATAAAGTGAGATTTGCAGATTTTCACTGCCAAATTGCAGATTTTCTGAAATACTTGTGTAATATCATTATTTCGTCTTTTTCTTTACTCCGTAAAAGAAATAACCATGCTGTTGTTGTCAGAAACATACCCATACACATAAGAAACACTAAGGGTCTGTCCCACGACGTCACCAACGTTCGAGTCGTCGCACACTTACATTCAAAACAAAAACAAATTTTAAAATTTTGTTGTTGTTTGCAATGTAACTGTGCGACGAGTCGAACGTTGGTGACATCGTGGGACTGGGGCTAACTTTTGACGTTTAATTTTACAGTAACCATACCACCAAAATAACAATGTTAAAAAAAAAACTAACAAATCTGTGCAAAGATATATGTATATATGTATACATATCGCATATTAAATCATAAACAGTCATAACTCAAAATTGTGAAAATGGTTTTTGTTTTTTCATGGACCGCAAAAATTTCTTTTGCAGCAAAGTCTTCTTGAATAGTTTTTTGTCACTCCTGAACATCTGGGATTTTTTGAGTTGTGACTGTTTATGATTTAGTGTGCGATATGTATGCATATTTCTTTGCACAGATTTGTATGTATATGTATCATTTTTTTAAATTTTTTGTAGAAAACTTGTGCATATATTTGTCCCTATCCTTTTGTTAATGTTTATTTTTATTAAAAAATTTTTAATCTCAATAGATATATGATTTTATATAGAAAGATAATTTCGAACAATTTAACAACAACAAATTATTTATTATTAAAGAATTTAGTGCAATTAAATTTATTGGCGTTACTGTTACTTCTCTTTTAATTTCAAACAACATTTAATTGAACACAGTTTCATTACTTTTGAAAATTTATTTAATAACAAAAAATATACATTTGCATATCATACATATATGTACATATAACAAATTTTATTAAAAGTATAAGTGTTCATATTTATTCATCCTTTAATATTAACGCCGTTCCGCATCAATAAACCGCAACACCGAATGCAATTTTTATATAAAATTTTTAACTTGATCTATCTGCATGCAACTATAGCAATTTATTTAATAACATTTCAGTTTTTTTTTACCAGAGACCCAGTTCAGATTTATGTATATGAAATTAAGTTAAAAAAAAAAATAAAATAATAAGTGCATGTTTTATTTGTATTTGCATGCATGGATACCAGTAAACAATACAAATGAAAGTGCAGAGACAAAAAAATGTACTTTTATAAAACACAAGCCAACACAATCGTAGATCATTTGTTTCAAGCAGATTTATTTTAAATGTCTGATGAATATTTTATTTCTAGCTTATGCATTTCATTCTGCCTCTCTGTGGTGCTGCAGCACGGAGAGTGTTACGACTGCAGCCATTGTTTAACATTTCTTTGCTACATAAATTTCAAACAATAACCACAAAATAAAATAATAATCCTATAAATTGTCGAATAAAAATCTATAAATTTGTTTGTGGCAAAACAGCTTTACATATTTATTTTTTGTTAGTTTTCCTTAAAATCTAGTAAGAAAACTACAACTTTCTGGTATAGTTTAGTAAATAAATTTTTTAATTTATTGCAATAATAATTAATAATATTTACTGAAATCTAGAAGTCTTACAATTACAGTTTGGTTAATGGTGAAAATTAATCGTCTATATTTATAAAACAGAATGTGTGTTTGTTTCTTTGTTTGTTTGTAGCTTGTAGGAGAGCTGATCTCTGGACCGATCTTCCTGAAACTCTGACAACATTTAACTGGTACTCTGAAATGAATTATAAGCTACTTTTTTCAACCACTTCTACTTTTTTCACATAATCCTTTAACAGAACTATAACTTGGCCATTTGTTGCATATGAAAAGGTAGCGATGGAGGGAAGAGGAGGGGAAGCAAGGTGTCCACCTTAAAAATTTTCTATCAAGTAACTTTGTCCTTTGTGGATCAATTTTAAATATTTCTTTTTTACATGTGGAAAAGCTTCACTAAAATAGTTTTTTTTTTAAATTGGGAAAGGAGAGGTTGTCGCAAATTGCCCGCCCCAATAACTTCGGCAGATGTCAACCAATTTTTAAAATGCTTTTTGCATATGGAGGATCTTTGTCAAATTTTCATTTTATTTTTGGGTGGAGGGGGGAGGGAGGGTTCACATGCGTCCGCCAAAAAAAAATGGATTATAAAATTACTTTGCCGTTTGTGGAAGAACTTTCAAATTTTTTTTGCATATGGAAAAGGTCCGCTGAATTTTTCTTTTGGAAATTCTAGGGAGGGGTAGGGGAAGCAAAGTGCCCACCGCACAAAATGAATAGCAAGTAACTTTTTGTCATTTGTAGGCAAATTTCACTATTTCACTAAATTTTTGTTTTGAAATTTTAGGTGGGGATGCAAAACTCCCGCCCTAAAAATTTATTATCAAATATTTTTATCATCCAAAATTCTTTTTTCATATGAAAGAGGTTCAACAAATAAATTATTCTTTGGCAATTGGAAAGGGGGAAGGGTGCCGCAAATTGCCGGCCCCAATAATTAATTATCGAATAATTTCGTCATTTGTCGAACAAATTTTCAAAATGCTTTTTGCGCAGGGATGAGTTCTACTAATTTTTTTAGTGGGGGGGGGGAGAAACAAAATCTGCCCGCCAAAAGAATTATCGAATAATTTCGTCATTTGTCGACCAATTTTCAAAATTCTTTTGTCATGCAAAAAACTTCTACTAATGAAAATTGTGGGTGCGGAAGCAGTGGCCGCCCCGAAACTTTATTGAAAAGGTTTACTAGAGCTGTTTCTGTTTTTGGAAATTGTTGGGAAGGGTAGCAAAGCACACTGGGTGAAGTTAGTACAATATAATACAAAAACTTAATTTTGTAATTTTTTTATTATTTTACTAAGGCGTGTCAAAATTACTACGAATTAAATTAAACTTGTTTATTGTTGCTTAAACAATGACGAAATAAATTTAGACGTACTAAAACACATTCAGGCAAGAATTTTTTAAACGTTTATGATGATATATAGAACTTTTCTTTAAAAGAGTTCGATGTTATTGCTTATTAATAATTTTGTTCTTTAAACTATCTTCAGTAGCATTATAGTAAAAAGTATTTGAAGAAAATACCAGTCTTTTTGACGTCAATAAAATTTAAATTTAATGCATGACACATTCAGTGTCATTGTCCTCTATTCTTCACTTACCACCATCTAAAGACAATTTCGTTATCTTTGTCTAGTCTTGTAAACAATTGGAGAATTCAAATTCAAAAGCAATTATATTAAAATAATCAAAAAAATTATAGCAATTAAGACTTAGTTTGAATCCCCCCCCCAAATATTCGTTAAAAATATTGTCTATGTATTTCTCTTAACCAGTAGTCCATTAGAATTTTTGTTGCAACCACTTTTTATTTTCTAATGGAAAAGAACGGAGGAGAAATACAAAATGTATGTATGTATGTATTTCTTTTTCAACACTCTCCCACATATTAAATAATTGCTGCAACAAAAGTTGCAAGTCTGGACCGGGTCTTGATTTGTGTTTTTAATTGGAGCAGTTAACAATATTTTATACATTAATTCTGCTTATTTTTCATTACTACGCAAATTACAATCTTTAACGTTTCAAAATATTTTACAAATTATTTCATACATTCAAATAATTTAGTATTCCCTATTAAACATATTAATTAATTTAAAAAAGGACCATCATTTATTTCATCCATAAATGCCAACTCCCTTAAAGCTTTATTGAATTCTCTTTGAACCCTTGAATATAAATTGCTTACTTTCTTGACTAAAAGCAAAAAAAAAAGAAAATAAAAAGAAACGAAAATGTGCCATAAATCAAATGATTATAGTTGCTGTGCTATTTATAGTACAAAAAGGAATAAATGGACCTCATCTGCTTAACAAATTCACATAAATTTCATTGCAACTTTTTCTTTTATTTTGCCATATTTTGTTTATACTTTTAGATTATTTAAGTCTATGACACTTTTTCGCACATGAGCTTTTTTTGTTTGTACTTATAAGCAACCAGATAGTGTTATAACAACCCAGCACTCATAACTGCTTATTAATTAAAAAAAATAGAATAACTATGATTTTATGACTTGAAAATATGTTTACATAGAGCAAAGAAAGTTTCAGTATTAGTAATTGTTTGTCGTTTTAGGAAAAAAAATTAAGTTTTAAGACAATTTATTTATCAACTAATTGGGAATTGTAACTGATTTTAATACTAGTTAGCAAAATCTGAATTGGATGCCCGAAATAATTGAAAAATTCACTATATGTTGCTTGCCAATTGTAGATTGTAAGAGAGAGAGAGAGAGAGAGAGAGAAATTATGTCAGCCACATGGCCAAGCGGATTTTATTTTGAATGACACTTGGATCACTCTGGCAGCTTTCCGCAAGATGGATGTCGAAACTGCTCGCAATATGCTACAAACGCAATCATGTGACAAAACAACAACTTTGTCGAAGTATTTGGCGTTGTTTAACCACCATATGGAATAGTTATTACGCCGTTTCGTAACCGTATGTGGAATGGTAATTCATCATATACCAGAGACAAAAAAGCAATAAAAACTCTGGTTTATCGGGGTGAATCGGCATCAAAGACGGCCAAGGTGAGTTTGTCTGCCACTAAAGTCATGGTGACTCTATTTTTGGGATGCACGAAGTATAATTCACATTGACTATCATCAAAAGGGTGAAAAACATTGCCGAATATTCCAAATGCTTATTTTTTTAATTTTTAGAGTAGTAGTACTCATTCAATAAATACCTATTACTATTGCTAAATGTTGCCTTCTTCAAAAAAGCGATAGTGATAGACAAGACAAGGAAAGCTTCATTATTTTGCAACTATTTTTTTTAATAATGCAATGTTGCAGCGCCTCTGGTGTCAATAAGGCGTATTAAATTTTCAAGGCTGTGCTTAGTAGCTTATAGGTTATTTTACTTAGCCGATGATTTTGCAACACAATACTGAATTAGCAATAGTATCCGCTGAAGCCGGAGTAGTTCAGTGACCAGTGTCTATGCCTTCATCACTTGAACTTTCCTACAACAACTTAAACAAAAGGACACGAATGCATATCCGAAAAATGCATGTTTTTTATGTAATGACTATGCCGCTATGCCAGTGAGGAATATTAAAAAACAACCTCATATGGCCAAGAAAAACGTTATTCTCCAGCTTCATAATGCAAGTGTGTACACATGTTCATACTTTCATGGCAAAAATGTATTAGCTGGGCTACGAATTGAAGCCATTCTCCAAATTTAGCCCCGAGTGACTATCTTTTTGCTCCCAAGCCTGCAAAAATAGTTCAGCGAAAAGAGTTTCGACTGTAACGATAAATGAATCCCACAAAGAAATATTTATTTGGACGACCTCGACTAACTTTATTTTTTAGGAGATATAAGAACTGAAGAGAATTGTACAAAGCATATGAAGCTCGAGGAAGACGGCAAAACTATTTTAAATTAAAGAGGGCAGAATTGAGCTTTCATTATAAAAAAGCTTTCAGCAAACCGTAATACGAAAAATCAAAACCATTCACATATTCCATTTGCACTCAAAAAAATTTATACAAAACCTTAAATTTGCATCAACTGATATTGCATACAGTGGGTAAATTAGATTAGGCTAAAGTTCGTATCTCTCTGTAAGCAAAATTATATGTGATAATATTCCAGGAACAAATAACACCAAAGTTAATTGTAAATATTCTGACAAACACGCAGTAGAACGGAACAACTAGCTGTTTTCGAAGGTCACTGCACCTTCAGCGTGCTTTGTGTTTGATCCACTGTGTATAGTGTCAATTGATGTAGATTTCTACTTTATATACTCAGCTTTTCAGTGAAAATGGAATATGTGAATTGAAAGCTTTTTTTGTAATGAAAGCTCAAAATTTACCATCTCTCTTGCCATTGTCGTTTGTTCTTTTACTAATTATAAACATGTTAGTTAATTTGCTTATTTTTGTTCAAATGTAATCTGGCTTACAGAGCGCCACAATTTTTAGCCTAATCGAATCATAAATATCACAATAAATAAAGTTCAAACAATAATAATTAAGACTAAACGAAAATTAAATGTTTTTTTTGCCAAAAAACTTATGTTATATTGAAGAAGTCTCTCTCACTTATTGGCTCGTACTCGTAATTAATATTTTTCTTAATTTTTATATACATCGAACATCTCTAAATTTTTCATAGTCCATATTTACACTATGCAAGTCTTATTGCTAAGCTGATTAGTTTGATGGATAGAGAGACGAGGGGAACAGTAACGTTTCTTTTCCCCTCGTTTCTCTTTCCTAACAAACTAATCAGCTTAGCAATAAGACTTGCATAGTGTAAACCAGGAAATAGTAATTTTGAATTTTATTTTCAGCACCATTATTAATTAAATATTCTCTAGCAAGTAAATGTCAATTAAAAGTCACATCTAAATGCCAAACATTTGTCTAGACCTAGACAAATAGATATCGCACTTGTTCCTCAAAAGCGTAACAACTCAAAATTTTCAAATTTTCACTTTTTGCAAAAAAGCAAACAATAGAGGTCATATCTGCCCACTGTAAAAATCGCCCTTTGATTTGTCTTCTTTTCCGTGAAAAATACCCCTTATGACTGTCGTTGTGTTTTTAGAATAACTACTACTAACAGAAACAGTTTTTGGCCTCTACTGAAAATTCATGAATTTTGAGTTGTTACGCTTTTGAGGAACAAGGGCGATGTGTAGCAAATAAATGAAGCCAGCATATTGTATTTCAAACCTTTGACTTTAGGTTTGTAGGGAAGCTGCGCAAAATATCCAGTGTACACAAATTATGTGTGTATGTACGAGTATGTGTATATCTGTCCAAGGGTTACACATATGAATAGTCAGTATTTTTTTTTGCCAAAATGGGTGTGTATGTATAAATAAATATGTGTGTATGTGTGAGTGGGTGTTTATCCAGCTGAATATACTATAGTATTCGATATACAAGCATTTTTGTGTTGTTGTTGTTATTTTTCCCGATTTTTGTTCTTTTAATCCAATTGTACACAATAATTTGTGCACATTTACCATAAATTTAGGTCATCGTCAGTTTTGAATGTAGTTTTCTTGCTGTTTTTATTTATGATTCATTTATTTAGTTATTTTTTGTCTCGATGCCATTGCCGTCTGCTATGGCAAAGTATTGAAAGAATATTATCGCATATTATGGAAAAAAATTGCCCAATATATTATCTACTGTAGAACATTTAAAAAAGATTATACAAAATAACACTCATATGTTTGGACAATGCCCAACTTTATTTGATTTGTGTTGGTATACCAGTCAATGTTTATAAAATATTATTTTGTCTACAAACAATTTCTTTTTTGGACAGAACTACTAGAGTTCCCGCGAAAAAAGTTTTAGGCTTTAAGGAAAAGTGCTATAAAAGAAATTTATTTTAGAAGAGAGTTTTTCAAGTAAAAGCAGCGCAAAAAAGCACTTTATGGGACAAACAAGAAACTTGTTTAGCAATCAATAATTTTTATTGTAAAACTGAATTTACACGAATAAAATTTTTTTATTTCTAATTGAACTATTTTCTGATTACTTAATTAATTAGTTTTGCGAACAGTGTTCGCGGTCACTGTTTAATTAAAATTATTTCTTCATATAGCTAATTTTATTCATTTACAGCAAAAAAAAAAAAAATTATATATTTTTACATACATATCGTTACCTTAATATAGAAACTCATTATTTTTTTGCAATCGAAGTTTTTGAATTTTTCGATACATTAGATGTTCTTCTATTGAAATATATAAAAAACTACAATTAAAAAAAAAAAATAATTAGTTAGGGCCTTTCTATATCAAGGTAACGATATAATAATGTATTCGAATAAGTTTAATTACATATATGATAAATATATATACAGTCTGTCAAGAATGAATTTGTCTTTGAAAAAAAATTTAATTTTGTTTTATTATTTTTATTATATTACTTTTCCGTGCCCGCTTTTGGAACTCATCAGTAGAGTTCAACCCAAAATATTTTTGTATGAAATGCATATACACAATGCTTAACCATAAAAACAAGCAAAATAAATAAAAAGACTTTATGTCAAAAAAAAATATACTTCGCGGTATATTATGTTTGTTAAATTACATATTTTTCTTTCTTAATAATATCGTCGGTTTAGAGTTTAAACCTGCTAACTCACTTCTGACAAACTTTACAGAAGAGACAAAATACTGCTAAATTTTCTATACATAGCATAAGAAATTAGAGTAATACATTAAGTTTTTTTTCTGGCATGTAGAGTTTCAAATTAAAACAAATATTTTAGCCAGTCGATGCGGCGTCTTTTTCTTTTCCGAATTGCATTAAAATGTTTCATATTATTAAAAGCGGATTTAGCAGCTTTACACTCTAATCCCACGATATATATATTAGAGAGGCTTAATTTGTATGAAGATGAAAAACGTGATTTTGCTACCCCTCTCAAATTAAAGTTTAGTTTTTTAATGAGCATTCCTAAAATACTTGACGGTTCTAGAGATGGCAGTTCGTAAGCTGGACCGTGTCTAAAAAGGTATATTTTTGTAGTTTTTTTTTGCATATTTTAATATTTTCTTCCAAGACAACATATTGAAAGAAAATATACAAACTGAATGATTTTTTCAAGCTGCGTCAAACTTTACCATGCGTTATTCCATATTACAAATACACTTGAAAATGAGCTTGAACAGCATACTGCTGTTATTGTCCATGAAAAAATTCCCAGACTTTATTCAAAAACAAATACTCTTCAAGATCATTCAGTAAAAACCGCTCCTTTCTACGGCAAGTATATAAAAACGTTTTTACTTCGTCCCATGATGAGCATTTTGCAAATCGTGTACTATTGGGACAACTTGATATACTGAAATGAGACCAAAATAATGTTACTCTGTAACGATGAACAACTGTAGTAGTGCGAAATCCGTTAAAATTCTTATAAAATTGCAATGTAATGCCCGCAGTGAAAGTTCGAATGCAGCTCCAGGAAGTAAATTTTTAAATTTTTACCCTTTAAAAACACTTTTTATGTGGACTCGTATAAATAAAAGACCCCAGTGTACTAATAAGGGTTAATAATTACGCTTTATTTACTAAATACACTTATAATAATGAAATTAAAAGTTTAAAGACACAAATTTATATGAAATCATTCACAACTGAATACCACGACTTCTACTCCGCTGTTGTACATATATGTCACACAATACTGACTGCTTTGAACTTGAAGCAATACTTCCTCTCTGCTGTTCTTCACACAAGACTTACTCTGCCGACGCTCACTGATAATACAACAATAATGACTCACTGGCTTTACTTAACTTTTGCACAACAATCAACTCAACTGAACTAAACTATCTTAACACTCTCTAGACCACTCAACTATAGACTGAACTGTAGGTAGACAACTGAGCTGCCACCATATGTAGCACACAAGGCTTCCAGAATATGCCAGCAGCGTCTAGAAAATCTCAGCAGCATATTTAATGCTTGCTATCGATCGCGCCTATAGTTTAAGTATTAAATATATTTGTTTGTGCTTATATAAATCATTAAATCATTTATGGTGGTAGTTTTTCTGTATGAACTACCATGTGTGTGTTTGTATGGATGTATATCTCTTATCAAACAGAAGCTACACAATTATTGTTGTTGCTATAGTTTTAATGTTTACTTCATCATCTGTTTATATGTGCGGACTTCTGTGCATTTATTTTTTTAGCTAAATAATTCTGTATAAATATTATTGTTTTTATAAAAAATATTTGGTCCCGTATAGTTCGCGGCTGACTCCTATAAGAAGCATATGATTTTAGAAAAAAAGATAAACTTATTCTGCTTAATTCATTAAAAATATTTCTGTTTAATAAGAGGTTTATGAAACAAATTTTCTATGGAAATTTGATTAATAAACCTTTTATAAAATCAAAATATTTTTTTTCAATTATACCCATTATCTTCTTTTAATTCTGAAAACTTCTTTTTGACATGCTGTATGATTTATGATTTAGTAGAAAAAAAAATTAAAGAATGTCTATCATATGTGTTTTAAATTTAAACCCAAAAACTATCTCTCACTCCTTCCCGTTTTTATTTATAGTCGTTATTTATTTGTCTTAACCACACAAAACTAAATAAAAAAAAAGATTATTATTAAAGTATAAATACTTGTGGTCAGTTGCAGATAATGTATATAAAAAATATAAAATAAAAACAGAATAGCGAACAAAACGATGGGGGTAGAATGGTCATACTCGAATTTAATATTTTTGTTTATTTGGCCGTAATAAATCTTGACTAAAATAGACATTTGCATTCTCTAAATCATATGCTCAGGGAATTGTTATGTGGTTTTTCTACGTTCTTTTATGACTGTTAAATATTTTATATAAATAGCTGTGGATTTAAAGTAAATAAATATAACTTTATTACTCACAAAGCTTTAATTTTTTATGATTTAGTTAAGTAAAACTTTTGTGATATGATTGGGCTTCATAATATTTTTTAAAATTATTTTTATGAATGATTCTTGTTAAATATCAAATGAATTGAAGACGGCTAGTAGTTAAAAGTAACATTTTCATAAATTTTTTTGCTTCGCAACAGACAGCAATTTAAAAAAAAATGCAAAAAAATTTTTATTGCCAACTTTTGTGTTTTCTTCTTCTTCACAAGAAGTTCCAAATATATTACATTACATATTACGTTCTAATATAAAGTCTCCAACTGAGCATTATTGCTATAAATAATTTTTTATCTATGCCTTGAAAAAAAAAACAGCGCTATCACTTGTTTGATCAAGTCCGAAGGCATATTGTATTCACAAAATAAACCATAATAAAAAAAATTCACATATTCTTTTGTCCCACTAACAACAGAGAAAATATGAAAAATAAACCACAATCAAATAATATCCATACATGGAAAATCATTTGAAATCTAAAATAAAGACGCTCATGAATAATAGAAAAAGGAAACAACCTTTATATAGTCTGTGAAAGACCCAAAGCAAAGAAAAGAAACTAAACTACTGAGACGAAAAAAAAAATTAGAAACATTTTCTAATAAATACAAATGGCTTGTTCTTATGACAGGGGGGCTCGCACAATAAAAGCTGTAGGAAAAAAATTGGATGAAATAAAAGAAATAATAAAAAGAAGTTGTACAAATAAAATTTGTATGAAATATTATTTTCTATTGAATTTTTATTTATTTTTTAATGAAAAGAATTTTTTAGCTTTACCTTTTTTAAAATCATATTATATTGTTATTGATTGAATATAAACAATAAGACACATTAATATGTGATTACACAAATGTCTATGTCTATGTCTATGTCTATGTCTATGTCTATGTCTATGTCTATGTCTATGTCTATGTCTATGTCTATGTCTATGTCTATGTCTATGTCTATGTCTATGTCTATGTCTATGTCTATGTCTATGTCTATGTCTATGTCTATGTCTATGTCTATGTCTATGTCTATGTCTATGTCTATGTCTATGTCTATGTCTATGTCTATGTCTATGTCTATGTCTATGTCTATGTCTATGTCTATGTCTATGTCTATGTCTATGTCTATGTCTATGTCTATGTCTATGTCTATGTCTATGTCTATGTCTATGTCTATGTCTATGTCTATGTCTATGTCTATGTCTATGTCTATGTCTATGTCTATGTCTATGTCTATGTCTATGTCTATGTCTATGTCTATGTCTATGTCTATGTCTATGTCTATGTCTATGTCTATGTCTATGTCTATGTCTATGTCTATGTCTATGTCTATGTCTATGTCTATGTCTATGTCTATGTCTATGTCTATGTCTATGTCTATGTCTATGTCTATGTCTATGTCTATGTCTATGTCTATGTCTATGTCTATGTCTATGTCTATGTCTATGTCTATGTCTATGTCTATGTCTATGTCTATGTCTATGTCTATGTCTATGTCTATGTCTATGTCTATGTCTATGTCTATGTCTATGTCTCTATCTTCATCATGTTCTACGATTATAATGGTGCAAGCGCTGTAAAATAGACAAAATGTTGAATTTTTTGCAAATAATAATTATGTACGACATAATTAGTGAAAGGTTGAAAGACAAAAAATCAGAATATCAGTTCTCGGCGTTTATACAGAGCAGGATATACGTTTTTATACTCATATAACATACATTTTAAAACTTTTTCTAAACTGTGAAAATAAACCAGTGCATTTCAGCTTAACGACCAACACCCGACTTTCAACTTGACATTCTACAAATTTGTAGCTTGTTTTTAGTGAAAGTGAAAGAAATTAAAGTATCTTCAAATACTTCTTAAAGGCACTTCTGAAGAAATTAGAATTGTGAAAAGTCATTGACAATTATGTTGTGAAGAAAAGCAATGGTATTTTTATTTTATTTCTGTGTTAATATTAAATTTTTAGTTTTATTTTGATAACTCTGGGTTAATGCTTATATTAAATTTTACAATTATTTCTATTAACATATACAGCTAATATTTTTGAAAAATTGCCATTAAAACCGCAGGCAATAATCGTTAGTTAAATTTAAGGACCGCCCAATATTAATAATAAAGCTTAACAACCTCAAACTCGGTTAAACAAAAGCAAGTTACAATTTTAATTTGAATAAATTTTTATCATACTATCTAAGAATATTTTGCAAAACTAAGATAAAAAAGAAAGAGAGAAAAAAAATTCATTTGTGAAAACAATCTCATAAATAATGCTTAACTGTAGCGAAAGAAGACTGTTAGCAGCCAGGCAATTTGTTTTGTAAGCTAATAAGAATGAAAAATAAAGAACAATTTCTGCACTTACTATACAGTATCTTTGTCTTTTCAAATTGTACTTTTGACAATTTCTGGCTTTATGAAATTTATTTACTGCCCCTGTTACACAATTTAGTTGTGTGTATGTTTGTATATAATATTTTTTTTATTATATAATATTTTTGGTTTTATTTTGCCATTAATAGATACAAAATATTTTCTACCATAATTTAATTTTCCTATTTCTTTCATTTGGCCAAAAAATTAGAGTAGTTGGAAAAAAAATGTGGAAATTCCAACCAACAACCACTGTCTGCTTTTTATCAGTCATTTATTTTTTACTTGTAAATGTTTTATATCTGGTATATTTTTAAGTTTTGTTATGGGTGTTGTTAACAATGTTGTAGTTGTTGTTGGTTTTTTTCTTTCATGCTGCTGCTGCTGGCACTTTTAACATTTTTTGCGGTTCATTTGTTGTCACTGATGACTGACCATGAGATACAAGCAAAAAAAAAATAAATAAAAATTGCACGCACAGTAATAATAGAGGAGATGACTTTTTTACTTTTACTTTTTATTCTATTTTAATATTTATTCTAGTGTACAGTCAAATGCAATTATACATAAAAAAATTTACATATCTCATTCTGGTAACTAATATGGGTCTCTGAAAAAGGTGTCTTTTTTTCGAATGGAAAAAAGTAGCTTTCGAAAATAAAACTAAACATTGGCTAAGGAACTGGGGAATTAAAAAATATAAATTGTTTTTATATATATTTCTGTATAGAAAAATAATATTAAGTCGTTATCAAAAATTGGGTATACAAAATTGACAACCCACTTTCTCCTACTGACCAGTTTGCTTCAACAAATATTGACTATCCTTAAATTAAATAAAATTTTGTAAGCACTCTAGCCTGGGGATAGTTTTATCAGCAGTTATGAAAGCTTATGAAAGCTTCCACCCTTTTATTATTATTATTATTTTGTTTGGAAAAATTCAACGAGGTGTTTATTACTCTATCATAGCTGTAACCAAAACTCTTGTGCATGTACAATTAAGTTGAAGATTTTGAAATGCTGTCGAGCACCGCAAGCAATTTGCATATAAAATTAGGTGTTATAAAATAACTTTAGGAAGCTGCTGATAAAAGTCCTGAGGCTTTTGAAAATGTTTATTTAAGGATTTTTGTATGTTTTGCTGGTAAAGCACCGTTTATATGCACATAAAAAATTTTGAAGTCTACTAAATCAAGATTTCTTTAAGCAGGAACGAAATACATTTAAGACTGAAAATTTACTAATCTGAATAAAAATTGCTACTTTTTGAAAGAGCTGTAGTATATGAATAAATTAAAAAAGTAAATTAGTTTATTAAATAATTATGCCAAAAATTTTAGAAAACAAAACATTGGACCAAACTGGAAGTAGACTCTTTCAAACAATAAAAAAATTTGAAAGTCTGTTGGTCAGGAAATAGTACGTGAAATATTAAATTAAATTTTAATGGGTGTGACTTCGCCCATTTTTTATATGCAAGATTATGTGTTTTTGAGAGCTCAGGGCGTATGTTAAGTTTTGTAAAAATTGGTAAGGTAGAACCAATTAAAATAAAATATTAAAAATAAAATATTAAATATTATGTTAATGGGCATGACTCCGTCTATTTTTCTTAATGAAAGCTTGCGTCTAAGTTTCATAGAAATCGGTTAAGTGGAACTACGTGAAATATAATACTAAATTATAAATTGTGTAGCCTCGCCCATTTTTTCATCTTTAAAATTATGTGATTGCAAGAACCAAAGGTGTTTGATAGGTTTCGCAGCAATCAAATAAGTAGAATATCATAAAAAGCTAAAAAATTGTGGGCGTGTCCCCGCCCATCTTTTACAATAGGGCCAATTGGAAGCAATACCATTTCAAAAAAGAAACTATATTTGCAATCGGTCTAAAATGTACCGAGTTTGAAGTAAGAATGTAAAAAAAAATACTGACGAATTGATTGATACCTCCTTTGTTTTTTGAAGTTGGTTAAAAGAAATTGAACTTGAAGACAAAATAATAAATCTGTGGTTTTCATGAATTACAACTTATGTTATCGAATCCCCATATTTTAAATGCTTTTTAAAAAGCTCAAAAAAAAATTTTAAATATATAGACGTTTTTCTAAACTAAAAACATAACTTCTATCTTTTTAAAAAAAAAAACTTTTTTTGCTTCTACTTAAAAAATTAGATTTCCGCACATGGGTTATTATTCATGAAAACCACAGAAATATGCATTTTATAATTTAGCTTATTTATTAAAAGCTGAAAAATTATGATGGTTAGTAATCTGTGGTTTTGTTGAACACACATGCATTTACATTATATGAGTGTAGAAACCACCAAATTGAATTTTTCTACCGCAATTTTACCAAAAGCAACACGGGATTATTAGAAAAAACATGCAAAAAGCAGAGTTGTAAAGCAATGAAGCTTTCCTCTACCTCTTCCTTCAACAACTGTCTTCTCTATCACTATCCCTTTTCTAAAGAAGTTAACACAACAAGTGATAATAGTAGACATTCATTCATTGCCTGAGTGTTACTTCTCTTTAAAAAAAAATGAATGTTGTTGTTATTTGAATGAAACATGTTAATTATTTACTAACAATACCAACTTTATTATTATGGTTTCTAAACACTGTTACCAGAAAAAAGTTTCTTTTAAAAAGCTTATTTGCACTTCAGCAAACTAATTTCTTATTTTATTATTCCAAGCTTTTTAAAATTCTCTCTAAAAATTTTGTCTTTTTTAACTTTTTTATTTCGATTTTTTCATACATATTTTTATAGCCAAAAAAAAGCGAAGAAACAAATCAATAAAAACTTTTTAGTTGTAGTAATTATTTTTGTATATTTTTTTTTTAACTACGAGAATTCTATTTAAAAGTCCTTAGTGTATAAAACTAAACTTTTTAATTTATGCCAGACAAGCCATTATATATTTTTTTTTTGCAAATAACTTCTGTGGCACTTGTGTTTGTGGTGAATTAAATTTTTTTTCTCATAATTTTAATGACACGCATATTTTTTGCACTCACTGAGTGGAAAATTTCCCAATTAGCAAATTTGTTTGAATACATTTTCCCTGCCATTTATTCATAATTGATTATTAGCTACTCAGCCATGTATGTATGGGAAGGAGAATTATGTATTTTTCGAGGGGTGTTTCACTTTTCTGGCGCAGCTTTAGTATGTGTCATATGAAACTATTATGCACAGCTAAGGGAGTTAATATTTAAATTGCCTCTATCTGAAATATGCACATTGCGTTTAATGGTATACATGTAGTTTTCAATTAAAAAAACAAAAATGACTAAGTAGAGCGTAGATTTTTTTTACTATATTGAGATCAACAAATATTTATTTCTATTAAGGGTAATTTTTAAAAGATTAATATTTTAAGCGTAATTTCTTTTTAAAAAGTTACTTTTTCTTCTGTTTAACACATTCTTCTCAAAGGTCTACAGGTTATTTTTCTAAAGAATGTCTAAAATAACATTGATGACCGAAAATTCGATTATTTTAAGCAGCTACGCCCAAGTCATATCCACAATGTGCAAACTTTTACAAAAGAGCTTTTGTGCTTTCACACCAACGAGAGCATAACACCCAATCAGATATCGGCAGCAACAATAATTGCTCTTACTTTGCCAAAAAAAAACAAGAACAAATTTAAAAGCTTTCAATATGTGTATGTGTGTTTGGTTTAAAAAGTTACTTTTCAAAAGCTTTTTTATAACATATTCTTCTTGAATGGCTACACGTTCTTTTTTAGGGATGTCCAAAAAAAAGCCAATTGTTTCCCAAAATTTTATTATTTAAAAACACTAGATACAAAATACATTTCTTAATACGAATATTAACTAAGATATGTATCAACATTCTACATGCATACATTTATATATCTGTAGGCATAAGAAAAAAATGCTAAAAACAAATTTTGTAGCACAGCACTTTTAAGCTTTCAAGTCGGTTTTCAGAATTTTATTTCTTTGAATGTTATATTAGGAAATTTCGTGTTCAATTTTATTTTTTAAGGAGAATATTGTTTTACATCAGCTACGACCACACACATATAATTAAAAATTTGCATTTGAAGTAAAAAGCTTTGAAAGCTCTTAGCATTTTTATTGTTTCTTTGAAAGTAAGCAGCAAACGACATTGTTGTCGCCGAGATCTGATTGGCAGTTGTGCTCTCGTCGGGGTGAAGCCCCAAAGCGCTTTTGTAAAAGCTCGAATATTGTGTATATGGATTGAACGTAGCTTTTCTACACACTATAAATAATATGCAAGTATTTAATCTTAAATTTAACAAATTTTAAGCTGAATTAAGCTTTTATTCCCTAAGAGATTATGAGTCGAAGAACTATATATAAGCAACAAGTTATTAGGCCATAACTTGCTGTCAAATCGCCCAAAAAAATTTAGATTTTTCCCAGAAATACTTTTGAATATGGAGATTACAAAAGTAGCATTAACTCAAAATCAGCTTATATCGACTTAAGCACTTTTTCATTCACTATAAAATTTTTTGTTCACTGGGGAATGGCAATGATAAAATATTTTATTGATTTTTATTTTTTTTTTATATTCCTTATATTATTTTTTTACCTGCACCAGACATAAATAGTGCATTCACATTAGTTAAAAGAAAAAAATAAAAATAATACATAAATATTAATAATTTTAGTGACACTTTTACTATGCCTCAGACAAAATAATTACATCTACTGCATATTCTACGTATACAGATTAATTTTAATATGTCTTGTTAAATACTTTAGCATGTTACATTTAGCACGATAACTTATTTGTACTTTTTCCATACACATTTTATACGCACGACTTCTATGAACTAAAAGAGGAGCCAACCATTACAGTACAAGTATGCATAAAAATACTTTCAGCCCTATTCTGTAAAACGAGTCATTTCATGTGAAAATATTTTACTAAGGAATTCTACGAATAGCTGTTTTATTTGTTTGTATTTTTACATTATTGGTTCTGGCAGATGATTTCATTCAAGACGCCGAAATTTATTGAATGGGGGTTTCTATTGTTAAACATGGAAAACTATCTCTTACCTGTATAGTATGTAGCTATATATTTATATGTACATGTGAACTTTATCTTTAGATAACTATGTACATGTAAAGCACATCATATTTATATGTATATATATGTATGTATTTCTTTGCGTAACATATGCACTTAAAAATGTCAAGTACACAGTAATTAAGTATGCAATACATGTACTCGTATGCATTTCATGTGTTTTTGAAGCATACTGTTAGGGGTTTTATTCTTTTGAGTAGGTGTGACTCTGTGCGTTTATGTGTGCACTTGTTTTGCATATCTTTTAAACCGAAATTTTCTAAAGATATTCATCGTATATTTTTTTGAGTTTCAGTATGCATATGTATATAGTTGATGTTTTACCAAAGAAAAATAGCGACAGAGATTGTGTGAAGGATAGAGAGAGGGAGAGAATCAAATATACCCAGTGGGAAAAGGTAATGAATAGTAAAGAAGAAGGTAATGCACAGCATGTATAATTTTTCATTCCAGAATTCATTACTGTTAACACAGAATATGTTTAAAGAAAGTAATGAATTATTTTAATATGTCCGAGGAATGAATTCTATAATTCATAACACACGTCACTAGCAAAAACTATACATTCTTCTTTTGCAGATGTGGTAATGCACGTGGTAATCAATGTGTAATTATTGTGTCTGATCAAATTAGCCTCTCCTTTTTAAGGGAATGCATTGCTTTGCTTTGGAAAATAACACATTATTTCTCCCATTATTTATGTGATTAATGCCTACTTATCCAGCTGGGTGTAGCAAACGTGGTACAATGTGCGATTTGTTATACCCTTCACTAAAAATACTAAGGTTATATATTTTAATATATAAAGGGTGATTTTTAACAACTTTCTTTTTGGCAACACTGTTTTGGGCAGCTCAGCTGTTTTTGTGTATCATGTTTTTGTTAAACATGTTCCGTTTGGTCTATAATTTACCCATGAATCGGCTTACAAATGAACAACAGTTGTAGATTATTAAATTTTATGATCCAAATTCATGCTCGGTTAAGAAAGTGCATCGTGCACTTCTTTCATTTTATGGTCAGTTTAGGCGACCTTCTAAGGCGGCTATTCCGAATCTTGTGACTAAAATTTTCACCAAAATCACATTATTGAACATTTAACTACCAAGACGCATACGTAAAGTGCGGACAGAGGAAAATATAGCAGTTGTATCCGCCAGTGTTGTTGATGAACGTGGATTATTTATTCGGCGCCATTCGCAGCAATTAGGCCCCTATTACTTTTTTTTTGAAGAGCAGGACTTGTCTGACATAGAATTTTGAACGGTGGTACACGCGAAACAATGGCCCAATTGAGAAACGAGTTCCGTCAACAGTTTATTTCACGTTTGGGGCCGGTCAATTGGCCGCCTAGATATGCGATTTAACACCTTTAGACTATTTTTTGTGGGGCTTTGTTAAGGCTCATGTCTATAGAGATAAGCCCGCAACGCTTGACGCACTGGAAGACAATATTGAATATTTATTTGTGAGATATTGACCGATATGTTGGCCAGAATATGCCAAAATTGGATCCAGCGTATAAACCATTTCACGTATAAGAGCGGTCAACATTTACATGAAATCGTCTTTATACATTAAATTATACAGATCGTTCCGCAAACTCAAATAAAGATTTTATACATTTCTTTAAATTTTATGTGTTTTCTTTATAAATCAAATCGGAAAGCACCTCAAAAATCTCCCTATATATGCACCCAGAGAAAATTAATTTATTAATTAACATTAATTGTCAGAAGTGTATCAACAACGTTTGTATTAAAATTGTACACACCATTTTAAATTCGTACACGTAGCGTTGTTTAAAAAAGTGAAGACGTAGGCGCACAGTGGGGGATTTTGGTAAAAAATGGAAATAATTCCAAAGTTTTTAAACGTGCCGTCCGATTGTTATAATTTCTTAACGATCTGTCCGATTGTTATAATTTCATACATTTGAGGAGCTGCTAAATAATTTAAGATCAAATTTAGACTTTACATCTTTAATGGGGGCGGAGCCTTAAAAACCCAAAAATGTGTTAATAAAAAATTCAAATCTATGTCAAGCTGATGTTTCTAGTACAGCTACGTCCAAGCCATATGCGCAATGTGCAAACTTTTATAAAAGAGTTTTTGTGCTTTCACACCGCCAAGAACAAATGAAAATGAAAAATATAAAAAAAAAATTTGTTCAAAATTTTTGTTATTGAAGGAAATATACACACAAAAAAGTAATATGAATGAGTTTTTAATATTAATTAAAATATTTGTAATATTAATTAAAAAATTAATTAAATTTTCACCTATAAACAATTTGATAATGTCAATTAAGTTTTTCCACTCAAATTAATTAATACAATTAAAAATTTAATTGAATCAATTAAATTATTAATTGAAAACATTAATTGGTGAATACTTTCTTCTGTGTATCATTTTGAAATAAACCTATTTTTAATATAAATAACGAATTTAAAGCTTTTTTAAATATTGCCTAAAAATATATCTAAGCCTCACAAAAAAAAACAGCAAAAATAGTAAAAATCCCATTTTTGGGATTTCCCAAAATGTACTTCGGAATTTCCGTGAACTCAGAAGCAAATATGATTTTTTTATTTTGTTTGGATTAATTATATTATTTAACACGCAACTGAGAATTTTCAGTCAAAAATATGGTTAAATAAAATTGGTATGGAATCCTTTTTCCCAAGACCTCTAAAGTCATCTCTTATACTGCAAGCAGATGCGGGTAATACAAATTTATGAATATTTGTTTGTTTCGCTATTTCAGGCCTCATAGTGGGGGAGCGATCCCCTGTGAGACGCTGTTGATTTATCAAGGTATTTTGACTTCCAGGAAAGCATTAATTTGCTACTTATCGACAGTTATTTACGTTGAGCAATGCTTTATATGTGGTCGATTGCTTGGTGATTAGCATATATGTATAAGGAGAATACGGCTTCCGTATAATATAAACTTTGTATAAAAACACTTCCTTGTATAGGGTGTTTTTTTAGAGGTATAGAACTTCGAATTGAAATAAAACACAAGAAAATCGTTTTAATGTCCATCAATTTGGCTTTATTGGAAGGATAATTTTATGCCATTAACGTTTAAATATGATTTCGGGCATGTGGCCGCCGCGGCTGGCTCGAATAAAGCCAATTCTACAGGTCCAATTTTCAACCACTTTTTCGAGCATATGGGGCCGTATGTTGGCAATAACGCCACGAATGTTGGCTTCCAAGTCCCCTAACGTTTCTGGTTTGTTGGCGTAGACGAGCGACTTCAGCGGATGCGTATTATCACATAGAGTAAACGTAGTGCGAAAACGATCCATGGTTAACCGAATTAATTGCTCTGTCGACCATAAAATGGACGGAGCTTGCGGTAAACTTCGCGAACTGAACCATTATTTTCGAAATAAATTTGCACGATTTGCAAGCGTTGTTCTTTTGTCAACCTGTTCATGATGAAATGGCAAACCAAACTAAATATTAATCACTTGACAGCTGACAAAATGGCCGCCAGTTAAAAAAGTGATGCCAACTTAAAGTTCTATACCTCAATAAAAAACACCCTATACTAATGTGATGATAAACCATATAAAAGTTATTCAATAAATTTTTTCGAACACTGTTTCAGGTGTTTCTCGTTCCTATATAACAAAATGCACTATGAAGTTAAATATAACTTTCTTTTGTCCTTCAAAGCAACAACTACCAATTATAAAAGCTCTTTCTTTTCATTTTGTGCACAATATTTCTTTGATCACTGACGTCCTTCAGACGATGCGTATGGCATTTCAATTAAGACTCTTAGCACTTTTTAATTTAATTTTTCTTTGCATGCTTGATATAAAATTAAATATGCATATACAAATTATTTTTCTTAGCAATAAGTTTTTCCGAGAATTTGTAAAATACCAACACATGTTTTTTACTCTTAGTAATCAATTATATTTAAACATGAATATAAGATCGATTCATGCTTTAATATTTCATATTATATTCAATCAAATGTACATGTGTAACTGAATATTTTTTTATATCATACATAATCGTATAGTGGAAAAAGTACGAATTATAAAGAGATAAAAACTACAACTTTACAAGAAAAGTTGTAAACAAGTATGTACATACATACACATCTGCATACATATGTACGACCAAGTACAGCAATACAGACAACATTAAGATTAAAGGATATTACTTATGAATAAAAGATGAATTTCTGAACGAGATTTTCAAGTCAATACTTATGCTTATAATATTCACAAATACTTATGACAGATGTTGTATATGAAAAACTTGTACAGTGATAGTAAAATTTTACTACTACTTATTCAAAATACTTGTAGGTATTGAAATGTTTCGCTATTGTGCAATATATAAGTAGCTGTTGTCTATTAACCTAAAACTTTATATCATCATTTAAACGAAATATTGACAACGACAACGACAACTTGCATTGAAAATAAGAAAACTTTTTTTTTGTTTGGCTTTGATTGGGCTAAAGTTCGTATTTTTATGAACCAATGTTATATGTGATAATTTTTAAGGAACAAATAATGCCCAAATTAATTGCAAAACAGAACAATATGATGCTTTCGAAGGTCGCCACACTCTCATCCTCGACGTTCATTTGCTTGGTTCACATATCTTTCAGTGCAAATGGAATATGTGAACTAGTTTGGTTCATCGTATTACAAATTGGCTGAAAGATTTTTTCGTAATGAAAGTTAAATTTTGCCGTCTCTAATTTACAACAGTCCTGCCACTTTTGTTTCCTCTTTACTAATTACACAGTACAACAGACAATCTGGGGGGTGAGAAATTCCAAGTCAGGGTGATGGTACTAGGTCAGTATAGTAAAACCCTCAAAGGGTTTGGCGTTCGTATGTGTCAGTTTTTTTTATGACCTTTTAAATTTTTTCTTTTTCACTTGTCCGATTTTGATGAAACAAATTTAGAAAAATTAAGAATTACAATTTCTCTAATCTGTTTCTATACCGTTTTTCTATATGTGCAACACTATCGAAGTTAAAAATAAATTTGTGGAGGCAAAAAAATATTTTTTTGCCTAAAAATTTAAATATTTTTTTTTTAAAATTCATAAAAAATCCAAAATGGAAAAACGTGCCAAAACTAATTACTTTCGCGTAAAGTCACATAAGCCATGAGCAAAAAACACGAAATTAATAACACTTGATCCTTTTTTCCGTTTTGGATTTTTTATGAATTAAAAAAAAAAATTAATTTTTAGGCAAAAAAATATTTTTTTGCCTCCACAAATTTATTTTTAACTTCGATAGTGTTGCACATATAGAAAAACGGTATAGAAACAGATTAGAGAAATTGTAATTCTTAATTTTTCTAAATTTGTTTGATCAAAATCGGACAAGTGAAAAAGAAAAAATTTAAAAGGTCATAAAAAAAACTGACACATACGAACGCCAAACCCTTTGAGGGTTTTACTATACTGACCTAGTACCATCACCCTGACTTGGAATTTCTCACCCCCCAGACAATAATCCCAAAAATGTTCCACAGTGTTATGCACATGCTTGTTAACAAACAAACTAAAGCATGTTGTTCCGTTCTGCTAGTGTTTGTTAGAATATTTTCAATTAAGTTTGATATTATTTGTATAAGCTCAAACTATTTATTTATTTTATATAATTCCCATAGTTTTCTAGAATATATATTTTTTTAATTATGTAGAAGAAAAAACTCAGTGTATTTTTTTTGTGCTGCATAGGCAATGTGCCTCTGCCATTTTACTTTTATTTGAATAACAAATTCAAAGGTCTATGCATAATTTTATGTTAATATATTTTTCTAACTTTATTCATTAGTTTTAATGTGTTTTATATAAAATGGCGCTTATGACTCTCGCATACTTTAGTTTCAAAAAAATAAATTTAAAATTCTCTTATATTATACCGCAAAAATATAGAGATTGTCTGATTGCTTTTATGACCCACTACGATAAATTATTCATAACGGGAAACACACACATTCACTCTTCTGAGCATATATTGCGTGCTTATTGAAAAACTTTACATGTGTACGTGCGTCTTGTCAAATGTTTATGTCTCCTTGTGCATTGGTTTGTTTAATGGTTCGTAGGTATATTAGAGTTAACTGCAGTCTGCCACTAGCACTTAATCATATAAACAAACAAATACACGCAGTTGCATATATTACACTTG
The DNA here is from genome assembly GCA_936439885.1 of Nowickia ferox. Classification (NCBI taxonomy): domain Eukaryota; kingdom Metazoa; phylum Arthropoda; class Insecta; order Diptera; family Tachinidae; genus Nowickia; species Nowickia ferox. The sequence continues at coordinate 98,131,940 of OW387026.1, read as the reverse complement.
TACATGATGACTTTGACTACCAAAAAAAAAAAAATTAATTCACGAATACAACATCTTCTGTTTCATTTAAATGTTGATATGATAACTTATACCAAAACTACTATACAGCCCGACGATCATACAGAACTCATTCATTTTTATTATTTTTAATATTTTTTGTTGTTGCTATTCCTCTTTTAATTTATACACACGCACGCAACAACTTATTTACATGTAATCCTTGTTAATACAACAAGCATGAAAATAAAAGCTTGGGGGAGAAAAAAAATGAGGAAGGACAGCCAGAAGTGATTTACATAGAAGTCAAATAAACTACATCCATACACACTTATATACATAAATATGTATGTATGTATGTATGTGCTTATATCTTCGACTGCTATGAACTTGTTGTATTCATTTTTCTGTTGTTAGAGCAAAAGTAATGTGTGACTCTTGAAATTATGTAGAAAAATAAAAGCATATGCTTGTTTTAAATATTGGACTAAATGTGCATTTTCATATTTGCGTATGTGTGAGCAGTTGGGAAATAACAGTAAAATAAACACATACTAAAGAGTCAACACATTATACAGAAAACACATTAGCAAGATACAAAAAAATACATTAAACACTATTTTTAATGCTGGCATGAAAATATATTAAGTATGTTTAAAATACTTATTAAAATATATAAATGGAAAACAAGATCGCTAGATGTGAGTGCAAGTGTAGACAAAGGAGATAATTTTGTAAACATGTATGTATGTGTGTATACGTTTAAGTAAAGTTTACTACTTAATTTATTTATTTTTTTAAAGACCAGTAACACTCAGGTAACGAATGCCTACTTCTTCTAATAGGTGTTACATTCTTTAGGAAAGTGATAGTGATATAGAAGGAAAAGATATAAGAAAGCTTCATTCTTTTACATCGCTGCTTTTTGCAGGTTTTATTTAATAATGTTGCAGCGCCTCTGGTGTCAATGAGAGTTATTAAATTTTTGAAGCTGTGTTTAGTAGCTATTTTATTTGTTATTTTACTTCGTCGATGATTTTGCTACACAATACCCAGGAAGGAGGGCGCTCTGGTGTTACATTGGGATCAGTATCCGCTGAAACCGGTGTAGTTCTGTCACTAGTGTCTATGCATTCATTACTTGAAGATTTCTACAACAAGCACTTCATTAGTTTTGTAAATAAATCAGACTAAAAGAGATTTTAATAAAATTTAATTAAAAAAGTGTACATAAGCAAATAGTCTTAATTGTTGTAACTGCATATTAATCATAATTGTAGTGCAAACAGTTTGGTAACTCACATATTTTCTCGCAAGGAACTAAAATTATGAACATAGCCGATTCCAACATACGAGTACAATAGTATCTATACGTCGTTTGGGCAAAAGGCTTAAACACGATACAAGCGCACCAAGCGTATTGACTATAAGTCATACTCATAGTGGAAAAATACTTATACTCAGAATATGAATATTTAGTCGGACAAAAAAAAATACGCATAATACTCGGGATATTTATTCATCATTCTCCACCGTATGCATACATTTGTGTATACAAAATGGAATGGGAAATGTATTTTGGATGCTTTCAAAAAATGTTGTATGTGTGTGTAAACAAAAGAGCCCTGTATATACGCATGTGTAGCAGAGTATTTTTATACTTATGCGTATGATTGTAGCTTACACAGTCTATATAAAAATTATAAATAAAGTTATATATATGTATTTTAAAATTAATGCGTGTGTTTGATTATGAGCGTGTTTAATTATTTTAGCTGTATGTATTTATATTTAGTTGTTTGCCAGCCAATACTCAAAGACTACTTAAAACGATTCTTTTATCATACTTATTTTTTGTTTGTTTTTGTTTGTTTAATCGAAACTCCCACCTCTCTTAGTTAAAATGAATAGCTTACCAGAGAATGGGGCTATATATATTGTTTTTCAATGAAATTTTAAAAATTAATAAATTTTTTAGAGGCTTATAGATTTAGAAATATCTTCTTGAGGCCGTATGATATCTCCATAATTCTTTTTAATTTATGGGAAAAGGCTATATTTTTAAAGTATAACCAAGAAAACTATAAGTTTATGAACCATAAAATTGCGTGAAAATATGTTATTTCTGGCCTAGCACCTTTGCATATAGTACTTCACTTTAATTTTTTACAAAATTGTTTTGAGATTAAGTGGCGAAGAAATGGGGATTTGAAATCAATGTCTAACTGTGCACCATGCTGTTGAAACCAGATGTGTTTGGGTTAATATAAAAAAAAGTAAGTGATTTGCGCTAGCGAACTTAAAAGAGGTAAAGCTCTCAAAATATTGCCTGAACACAACACTCATTTTGATAAAACAATTTAATAATTTTCACATGAACTATTTTTTTTTACTCAAGGATGATTTGGCATTATAAAATGTAAGTCAATTTGACAAATAAAACTTTAAAAATATAGCCGCTTTCTCATTGGAAAGCTTTTTATTATTTCTTATTTAATTTTATTAGAACTGTAATTAATTATTATGCTAGCACGGGCTTCCTATTCTTTTTTATTAATTCGATATCTTAACATTCCCCCAAAAAAAAAAAAACATTTCAAACAATCCAATTAAAAATACCTTTTCATTTTCAGCAAAAAACATTTTCATAAGGAATTGCTAAGAAAATTTTGTATGTTTAACATAGAATTAAAATATTCATGCTCATTTCCATTTGGCACTAAAAATTTAAGACTAATTACAATTTGTCTTGAATGGGTAAGTAGTTGTCACAGCACAGCCAAAACTCACAGACAAAACTCACATAAATTAGTGAAATAAGGTAATTTTCTCTATAGCATTTCAATAGTATTAAACATTATTTTATGTGTACATGAACAAAAAGCTCTAAGCCAGCAGGAAAAGGAAAACAATTTTCATAAAATTGAATTTTCATTTCAATTTAATGCTCTATAATTTAATTTTCCTTAATAGTCTTCTTCTTAATAAAATCTTTTCATTAAATATGGAAATTTTTTTTTTATTTATTTAACATATTTGTCATATCATAAAAGTGTTCTAAGGCAATTAAATTGTCATTTCATAATGTTTAATTACACTGACATTCCATGAAATATTTATTAGATAATACTTGTAAGCCCTCTAGAAGTTTCTTATTAAATGTAACTGGCAGTTGCTTCATTCAATTGAATTTTGTAAATAAAATTTAAGCATAATGAAAAAAAGACAGCATCCATTGTAAAAGACTCTGATTGTAAGGTATTTTATAAAATAAATGGAAAAGAAAAGGTTTAATGTAAATGTAAGTACAATTAATTTTATGTTATTGAATCGCTGTTTATGCCTTAGAAAAAGACAGTTCTTGTGGCATTAACTCTTAGTTAAATGTTTGTGTATGCATGTGTATAAGAAACATGTAAATAAATTTTGAAGATATCATACTTTTAAATATTTATATGTGGGCATTTTCACGCATAACTCCAATTTTTTTGTCACGTGCCACAGCAAGCAATTTATATTGTATTTCAGAACAATTTGACACGATTTTTCCTAAAATTTTACCTAATGTAGAGTAGTTGCTGACGGCCTCCACAAACATATGTATAAAGATGTAAGAAAAAAGTTTTGTTTTATTTGAAAAAAAAAACAAAAAACACTCATATTTGTTTGGTGTCGCACGCTACAAAAAGTTGACATTCCTGCGGAAGTACCTGTATGCATCAAAAAAGAAGATAAAAAAGGAATTTTAGATTTTTCTATGCCATTTCAAAAATTGGAAGTGGATAGATAAAGAACAGCACGCGTTACTGCAGTGGAACTCCGTTTATAACGAACTACTTTTTAAGTCATGTCAAGAAAACTGGATGGGATTTTTTTTTTAACTTATAACAAACAATCAAAATTCAAGTTACAGGCTAAGATATTTCTTAAACAGCTATCATCTTAGCTGAAGTTTTTAATTGATTTCTTAAGTTAGGTGTTTTTTTATAGAGGAATAGAACTTTGAAATGGAAAGAAAAAGAAACTAATTTCTTAAATTGATATGAAATTTACTTTATTCGAAAGATAACCATGCCATAAGATATAATTTAAATATGTCTTTTGGCATATAATCTAATCTGGAGGACCAACTTTCGATGACATTTTCAAACATTTGTGGCCATATATTGGCAATAACGCGATGAATGTTGTCCTGTGGTCAACCGTTTTGGGCTTATCGATGTAACTAACTAACTAAAAGTAACAGCAAATCAAATTTAAACTTTTGAAATCGCCGACTGTTGAAAGTACTGCGCAATTGTTCATAAATCGTTCGCTGCTTCTGCTTCGACTGCGACTGCGACTGTTGTTGATTTTTACAAGCACAAGCAAAAGCATTGGTTGATTTTAAACAGTTGGAAAAAGCCAAAGCAGCGAAAATTAAAAATTTTACAACATTTGCTACTTCGACTTAAGTTTTTTCAAACCTGATAAGCACTATATCCTTGTTTGGGTAGCCCATGCGGGTAAAAAAAATTAATTGCCACTTAATTTCATAAATATATTTCAGTATGTATGTCTTGATTAATGATTAAGAATTATTTTTCAATGGAATATTAAGGACTTTTCAATGATTTCTTTTTAAAGGGAACCCCTTGTTTAAAAAACCAAGTAAAATTTTAATAAATTACGGCAAAGTGTTTTGCTGGTTCTTCGACATATAAATTTTTTATTTTTAAATCTCCTGAGTATTTTTTTATATTAATTTCCTATTCTTGGTCATTATTAAAAGAAGTTCCCCTAAAATAAAAATCATATAAAATATATTTTGGTGAATTAAACACTATTAAAATATTTATAGTTAAATCTTTTACCTGTTTAGTTTTGTTACCGTCCATCTAAAAGGAGCAGAGAAAAATAAGAGAAAACATTATAAATAATGTCAGCATTTAACTAAAACCAAAACACATTTAGAAAGCAAACGAACAATTTTTTTTCTTTGCACAAGTAAATATTTTATACCAAATGGCAGAAAAAGCAGACAGACAAAAAATGTTTTAATAAATTGGCTAAATCTTAGAGAATACTTATATCTAGCTGAGCAACTGAAAGAAAAGCAAATAAAAGTGCTTTATTTTTTTATAAACTTCGTACAAAGGAAAGAAAGCCAGCCACTTTGCTGTTTCTATCACTATCATGATATTGCTGATGAAGCTGACAAAATCATGGTGATGGTGCTAACGATAAGGCAAATGCACCACTCACTTAGTTTTCTATCTCTATTATGATTTCCTTATTTTTCATAAACTCCTTTTTCTTCTATCTTTCCTTCAAGTGCTATACAGCATATCAGTATCTTATAAAATTTTATGTGGTGTTCTTTTCTAGTGCTGCTCTTCAGCATTTCCTTTTTTTTAACTTTTTTCTTCATCATAATCAAGAAAATCATTATCATCATACTCGTAGTCGCCAAGTTGGCGTATGTTATACATAGAGTACGAGTAAACGAGATAGACCATGTGTGTGTTGATAACCTTTAACATTTCTTGCTGCATATTAATATCTTAACCTTTATGCTAAAACTTTTTATATTTACTTCATTAATATTCTATGATATGAGCTGGGAAGCAAAACATGTAACGCAGTTTCGGCCGTTGCTTACAAAAACCTCCCTCACCCTTTAAAAAAAAACTAACAAAATTATATTAAAAATAGTTATAAGTTCTATATACTTAATCATGAAGTTTTTCTTCATGAAAGTTTTATATTTAATATTTGGCTGTGTGGTTAAAAGTTGCTAGAGACTGGCAAAACATATCATGCAAGGTTTTTTTTTTAAATTTATTTAATAAATATGTAGCCACAAGATGATATTTGCAAAAAATTTTTTGGAAAATTTTATTTGCTATATATTCTATCAAGACCACCGTGCATAATTTATATCTTCAAATAGGGACTTCTGAACTTTGCCGTTTGATGGCGGCCATATTGTTCAAGCTGCATCTGTCGAATTGGTTTTGATTTATTCACTCTGTAATGCCAAATCAGCGTGGGTACATACAGCGTTTGAGATCACTTGGAAAGGATCGAATTGTTTTTATCAAAATAAATCTTCTGTTCAGGCAATTATTCAGGCGTTTCGCCAATTTTACTTTCGAGAGCCCCATATGACGATAATAACAAACTTCTTCTTTTGGTCAGAATTGAAATATATAGACACCATCAATATGTGGTTTCAATAGGACGGCGTTAGGTGCCACACAGCCCATGCGAGATTGGACCTTATCCATGAACAATTTAAGGATCTGGTCATCTTGCATGGAGGAGATGTAAAGTGGACACTTCGAATTATTACTTTATGTAATAAAAATTCAAGTTTTTTTTTCGTCATTTTAATTAATCAGTTCTGATATTTGGGACCTTTTTAATTTTTATTGCTGATAAATACATATTTATTTAATATTCCATTAATTTACTTTGGCATAGTAATGCTGCTTTTTTGGGATTTCTGACTTTATTTTATTTAATTTTTTTTATCTCGAATATTATTATTTACTTTTTCTTGAATTGCTTTTCAATTCAGTTACTCTTCATTATATTTATTTTCCATTTGAATATTTCTGCCCTTTAATAAGTGTTAATTTATGCAGAAAATGAAAGAAAAGTAGAAAAGGTAAGTAAGAGTAAAATAAAACAATATTTAATATAAAGGGTCTTCTAATAAAAAGTTTCATTTCTCTTCAGATGCTTATTTTGTTGTAAAGAAGATGGTATGCCTTTAATAATGGAAACCAATATTACCCAAATGGCCGCCAACACTGATCTAGAGTGAACATATTTTTTACATAAAATTTTCCATTACCAACTCTTACATTTGTACCTTTATATCATCGATAGCTTCAATAATTCCATCTTTGAGGTCCTGAATCGATTGTGAGCCATCGCAATAAACCTTATATTAAAATTAAAGGAGTAAAATCACACACTCGGTGACAAATTGAGATCGCCTCTTCAATAAATAGCACGGTCAGGATTTATTATTATTTTTTTTTTTTTAAAGAAAATATAGAAAATATTTCTTTAAATTTTGTTTCCACAACATCATTAGTAATCTCCTGATAGCCCAATGTATTCACCATAACGGGTTTTCCAGCCTAATTTTAAAATAAATGCAGTCAAGTGTGACTATGACTCGCACACGAAGGTTTCCGTACGGACACTACATATCCCTCATTTACTCAAAAAATTTAATTTTTGAGTTTATGAGGCAGCACTAATGCTCATATCGTTCTACATTTTGTGTTAAATTTTATACAAATATCTTGTTTACTCAAACTATTGAAAGCAACATACTATATTCTTTTTCCATTAAGTTGTGTGTAAATTGAAAACTTTGAACTCGTTTTCTGGGAAACTAATTATTTTTTTGATTTATGACCTTATTTGAGTAACTGTAGCGATGTATAAATCTGTGACAAAAAAGAAAAGGTCACTTATTCTAAAATTTAATTTTTTGAGTTATGACGTTGTTTGAGTAAATGAGGAATATGTCATATTCTACGAACTTTGGCCTATTGATTTAAAAAAAATTTATTTTGTTCTAGCGGTTTTTTAGTTTTTCGTTTTTTTCCATTTGCCGATTTTTGTCGGTTTTTGGTGATTTTATTTAGTTTAAGCGATTTTTTCAGTTGATTTTGGCTTTGGCGTTTTTCTCGTTTCGACGATTTTTTTTGTTATGGCGATTTCTTTTACCATTATTTGGCGATTTTGTTTAGTTCTTGCGATTTTTTCAGTTGTTTTTTTTTAGTGTTTAGCGACTTTTCTAGTTTTGGGGTTTTTTTCTTTTTGCCGATAATTTTTCAGTGTTTTTTTAGTTTTTAGCAATTTTTTGAATTTTTCCGCTTATTTTTTTTATTCAGTTATTTTGTTGTTGTTTTATTTTAAGCGATTTTTTTTAGTCCTAAATCGTTTTTTTCGTTTTTACGATTTGTTTTCGGTTTATGCCTATTTTGTTTAGTTTTAGCGATTTTATTGAGTTGCATTTGAGTTGTAAGCGATTTTTTTATTTTTTGCTGCTTCTTTTCGTTTGGGCGTTTTTTCAGTTGCTTTCGGTTTTAAACGATTTTTTTACTTTTTGCTATTTTTTTTGGTGTTTGGATATTTGTTTGGTTTATGCAATTTTTTTAGTTATTTTTTAGTTTTTTTATAAATTTTTTTTAGTTTAAGCGATTTTTTTAGTTATTGCGATTTTTTAGTTTTGTTGATTTTTTTTTGCGATTTGCGCCTTTTTTTGTCAGTTTTTTGTGGCTATTTTGCTTAGTTTTAGCGATATTTTTGAGTTCTTTTTTTGTTTTTATAAATTTTATTTTAGTTTTAGCGTTTTTTTTAGTTTTTGCGATTTCTTTAGTTGTTCTTTTGTTCAAGCGCTTTTTTTAGTTTTGGTGATTTTTAGGCTTTTGGCGATTTTTCCAGTTTTTGGCGATTTTTTTTAGTTTTTTTGCAACATTCTTACTTCTGTTGATTATTTTGCATTTGAACGATGTATTTTGTTTTTGATGATATTTTTCATTTAAGCGCTTTCAAATCCAGCTTTTATTGGAAAACCTTGTATATACTCGTACATGAAAGAAAATACGCATCTAATACTCTTTTGTGTGTTTTTATACTTAAACAATTTCAAAATTTTCTTTTTCTTTGATTTTGATATCTTTTATTCTCCAAACTTACAAAGCAAAAGAAAGCAAAGCTGACAATTATAAATGTGAAGGAAATAACTTTGTTGTCCATTTACCTTTAATAAACATATGTATGCTGACCCAAACAGTACATTTAGATAATTATTCAGTTGCAATTTATGCCTAATTTAATTAATTCTACTCTATTTTTCATTAGTACAATGTGGTCATTTGACTTTGTATTTAGCAACTATAAATTAAAATCAAAAACTGATAATAAAGAAAATATGTACAAGTTGCTGAGGCAATAAAGTTCAGACATAAATATTTGTTTAATTAAAATGAAATCTCAATACCTGGGGCCGGTTTCTCAAAACTGACAAGTGTTGTAACAAGTAAAATAGATATAAATAAATATATTTTTAAAATGAAAATAAAAAATTTTCAAAAGTGTTTTATTTGTATTACAACTAGTTTTGAGAAACGGTCCCCTGGTTGGAGTAAATACACGGAAAAGCTTTTAATATTTCTCATATTGTCCCTTAGCGGGGATAAATCGGACAAGATTATTCCCCACAAAATCGGTGAAGGTGTAGCGGACTTATATGTTTCTCAAAGAATTAACATGTATAATTTGGTTTTCCCAAGGTATGATCCTTGGCTTAATTAAATCAAAGGACTTTGATGCAACATGATTTCTTGTCTTATTTCAGTATAAAATTCACATTGTTTCAACTTGAAATAGCTTTGATTCAACATGATGCTTCATTTTAATTTAACACTGAACTAGCATTTTAAATCAATATGAAACAAAGTTACTTCAATAGAAAATTTTTCTTTTCGGTTACTGTAAATCATGTTGAATTAACATGAAACGCAAATAAAATATATAATTTAACCTTGATTTCGTAGATTTTAATATGAAAATTTTTCGTTGTGTAGAATAACTGAAAGCTCTTTCTTTCTTTGTTTCTTTCGGCTATAAATAAGCCGATTTTTAGATTGACAGAAAGTTCTTGTTTTACAATTCTGCTTAAACAAGTTTTGTATGAAAGATACTTTCAAAAAATAAGGTTTGTCATTCGTTCTGCAAAATTTGCTTTACTAAAAAAAATAAAAAAATAAAGAAATATGTCTGTGTGGTTACTATGCTGTCATACAAATGTGATTTGCAAAATAGAAAAAAAAAATGTTGAATAGCAGTGTTCAGTGTTTTTTTTTAAATTCACTTGAAACGCAGTTTCTGCTCGCTTTCATTTGTGTCACAATGTAATCGCTTTAACAAATGGATGTCTAACAATATGTTCTAGCCTTAGCGTGTATAAGTGGGTTGTTCTCGTTTATTTCCGGTGTTTTCACATTCACATAATTGTATAAGTGTGTGTTGCTCCACAACAAATATGTTGAATTATGAGTTCGTATTGCTGTGGTATAGACACACTTTTTCGATTTTTTATTTTATGTTTTAATGGAAAAAGTTACAACAAAATATTTATACGAAGTCTGAAAACTTTATAATGCTTTTAAAGTTGTCTATTGTCACATTAGTGCTTTTGATTTATCAGATGACCTTTGATTTTGAGGATCAATATTAATATATATTTATTTTTCTTTTTTGAAAAAGAATATACATATAATTTTTAAAGCAGCAAATGTAAGCAATTAAAGGAACCCTTTAGTGTATTAAAACTAATAAGGCTTAAGACTTGCTATGGGACTTGCAAAGTTGTGTTATGCTGCTAACGTTATTTTCTGATTGCGACCCCTTGGTTAAAAAAAATTATAAGCTGACGTTACTGTGAATGCTGTAAAAAAAATCAAAACTTTTTCTTTGTAACTTTTTGTGAACTAAATTTTAAACAGAAAGTTAAACCAACAATTCATTGCGGCAAAGTACTTGAAAAGAAATTTTCGATGAGTTTCACAAATATATTTTGATTCCACTACATTTACTTTTCCCAATTTTTTTATTTTTCTTCCTTTAAGACAAACACGTTTAACATTTTATTATCTCTTGGCTTGTGTTCAATAGCCATATGCGTGTGCAGTTTTACAACTGAGAGTGCTGCTTTTAGCCTACATGGAATATGGCCAAAGTTTAAGTGCTAATAACTTTTATCGAATGTTTTTTTTCTTCAGATAAATAAAACTCGTGTGTACTTAAGTGTCAAAAATTCACGCATTGTCAGGCAAGTTAACAAAACTTTAGCTTAGCGCAAAATTTTTTTTTTTAGTTTCCTGTGATATTTTAACTTAATAAACAGTTAATATGGGGACCATATATATTCGGGCACGTACTGTATTCCACGTGAAATTAAAAAGAGCGAAATTGCCATAGAATTATTGTTGGAAATGGGAATTTATTATAACAATGCTATGGCAATTCCGAACGATTTAATTTAACGTGGAATACAGAACATACCCGATTGAGTTTGCCCGGATTATATGTGCACTTGGTGAGTGAGTTTTAATCTCTTAGCCAAATGTATTCGGCGCACTTTAAAATTTAAATTTGTTGGTTGGAAACCAACAACTTAAAAGTTTTCATATTCTCAATAAGAAAAAACTGAAGTATATTTATTAAAAGTTAAGTGTGTCATGAAGGCAATATTTTAGATTTCAACCAAAAATTTCTTATGTTTATAGCAAAAACACAATCATAATAAGTTAAAATACTGAAACAAAAACTTCACAACATATTCTTTTTTAGCACAACATTTTTAGGGTTCCGTATACCAAAGTTGAAGAGGAACCCTATTGTTTCCCCTACGATGTCCGTCTGTCCATCTGTCCGTCACGGGCTCTTTTGCCGAGAATCGTAAAACCTGCAATTTTCACAGAATATCTAAATTTTTGAGCGCTACAACAACAAATATATGACAACTTGCTGTATCTTGGAAACCGTAAGAGGCAAATTTTTGAAATTTTCAAAAACGAAGAAAATCGCCCAAACGATAAAAAAAGAGCCAAAACTAAAAAATTGGCAAAACCTAAAATAAAATGCCCAAAATCGAACACCGGCAAAAGCTTTATTAAAAAGCGCCAAAACTAAAAAAAGGCGCTATGAAATAAGGTCCAAGGAAATAATTCCCAAATAACAAATAAAATAAGCCCCCATTAAAATCAAATCCCAAACTAATTAAATGAGATCTAAGAGCAAGTTTATGAAAAAACAAACCCAGAAATTAAATAATGCCCAATTAAAAAAGCCCAATGAAATCAAGCTCAAGATGAAACAAAGCCCCCCAAAAAAAACTAAAACAAATCGCCAAAAACCCTAAAAAAAGTTTATAGTGTACTTAAATTAAAAAAAAAAAAAAATTCTACATCAGCTAAGATGTTTAAATATATGGGCTAATTTTCATATAATATAACATACACATGTATGTAGTGTCTGTGCGGAAATTTAAAATCACATTTTGCACAATGGGTATAAAACTTTGCTTCCCACAGTGCATGTGCATACTTATTATTACTTATTTATGTTGTTGCTTTTCAACTGCATTTCGCTTTTGTTGGCAAATGTAACACATTTTTAGTTTAAGGCAAAAAAAAAAAAGTATTAATACGAGTAGCGCAAGGTAAGCTCAAACATTGCTAACCCTACAATTAAAATTGCCTATTTTTCATTTAAAGGCTGGTACGGAGTTTTTATGGTAATTTAAGGTTTGCATAAGAAATCTGTGTAATAAAAAACTTACTTAAAAAACGGAATAAAATTGGTGTTGAAAATCAGTGTATTCAAAAATCCATTTTCCAGCCCTGGAACTTTTTCTTTGGTGTGTAAAAGTAACTAAATAATACATTTTTTTTTGTTAGTTAAGCATTAAACATACGTAGTGTTTTAAAGCATAATTGTTATGAAAAACAGGAAAAGTAAAAAAATATGGTTTCAGGGCTGGAAAATTAAATTTTTTTTGTATATTAAAGTAACTAACTAACATTAATAGTTAAAAAAGAACTTCATATTTACACAAAATAATAGAAAAGGGTCAATAATAAGCAACAAAAGTTACGAACTAAAATTAATTTTTTTTCCTTGTTTTTACTTAACTTTTGTAACTTTTTTTAACACTTTTATAAATTTTAATTTCGGAGAGCAAACGAATTGTAAATTTTACAATTAAGCAATATATATTTTTTTATTTTTTTATAATAGGACCAGCACTCAAGGCATAACCCCTACTCATGTAATGCATTGTGCCAGAACTATAAAAATAGATTATGGAGAGGAGGATAGAGGGAGTAGTGTCTGTGAACATTCGATTTAAACTTTTGGCGTATATATGTATAGTATATGTTCCACTCTAACAGCAACAATGTTGCAACTGTTTAAAAGAAAAAATGTCGTTTCCTTAGTTTCAGTCTTTTTCTACTCGAAAATTCACACATCGTTACAAAAACGAGGTTCTGATTTGTGTAGCATGCAATTGAAAGTTAATGAAGCAAATGTTAATTAATTTATAGAATAGTGGAAAGCCCTGGTCCAGAGACGGGCACCGCGGCACTTAATGTATCTTTTGCGCCATAGATTTGTAAATTAACTCAAGCTCTGTATAACGCTTTTTAGTCAGCACATGAGTTGGAGAAGCCTGCCTAATATCATATAAATACAGAAACGCGGAATAAAAAACTCAACTCCTACTGTTACGTAAGACGATGCTCATTATATTCTAAGCAGAAATGACTTTTCTCACAGAGGGTAGCTTAGGCTAAAGTGACCAGAAAGAAAACTAGTTACAAGCCATAAATTTTTCCCTTTGAAGTTCAGGACGCCAGTATGTAAAAATGGCTGCATCAATGAATTCTTTGGCTTGCCTTCAACCAGAATAAGTCAGTCACATTTGCTTTGCGGTTGAAATATCATGCCAGGGTACGGCACAAAACGGCTCTGCGATCATTAAAAGAGGATCAGAGGCTCACCTGATCAATTTACCCGCTTCCTCGTTGCCTGGATGACTGCTGTGGCCAGGTGTCCAGTAAATGTAAATCTTGTTCGGTATGAATAGCTTCGATAGAAACTTTAATTAAAAGGAAACTACTCTACAAGGGCAAAAAAAAAACTAAATTGGCGGGTTATAAAAAAAAATAAATCAGCAATTTATAATAAAATAAGTAAGCATAAGAAGAAACTCACCTTAATTATAAACTGCAGATTTAATTTTGTATTTTTCGCAAATTTTTTTTTCCTTTGCCTTTTTAAGTCATTTCCTATTATAGTTTTTGTTACATTTTGCTTAATTTTTTTTCCTACAATTTAAAACTTGCCCTGTCAATAATAAACGTGTAGCTGCCTTCGAGAACTGCTTGTTATTCTTTTCTGTCAAAATAATTAAAATTTTGCTTTGGTGTATTTCTTTCTCAAAAATTATCTTAACAATAACGTACATTAGCTCTATTAAAGTGAATAAAAAAAGGCCTTACTGGGTTCATTATTGCAAAATCAAATTTAAAGTGCACTCCAATTCTATTTGCCAGAGTCATTTAACTAATATTCTATTCCACGTTAGTTAGTGTAGGGTACAGAGCGAACAGAATAGAAAGAAATCTTGTGAAACAAGTATAATACACTCAAAATGTCATTGGACCGTGTGGCAACTTGACTACTATTAAACAGGCGTCACCAGGGTCTACTTGTTTTTCTCTAGTTCGCAAATGAGTTTTTTCATGTGAGAGTTTGTTTATGTACTTGTGTGTGTGTGTGTGTGTGTGCAAGAGCGTTTATCCGCATTTGTGTGCCCGCGTGTATGTTTGTTTGCTTGTTTGTTTTTTATATTTTCATTTTAGTTGTTTTAAGCACCACTTAGTGTCAATAATGGCGGTGAAATTGTTTGAACGTTAAGATTATTATACGAGTACATACATTAATCGTTGCGAACGAGAGCTTATACATACATACATATGTTTCACTGTTTTTCATCTAACCTGCATTTTGATTATTTTATATATGTATGTATGTATGTATATTTGTACATACTAACCAACATTTTTAATGTGTTTTTGTTTTTTGTTTCATTAAAAGAAATACACATTTTTGAGTTGACATACTTGGTTATAAAGAAAAATTTTATATTTCGAATTAAATAGGGCTTAACTAATTTGTGCTCGTGTGTGAGTGTTTATGTGTTTCTTAAATTGTTTATTTAAATTGAAGTTTATGGCAAAATATCGTTAAACTATCATTCATTAACATAACATTTAAATGCTGATATTGTAGTCAAACCAAAAGTTTAAGTTTACTTATAATTTACGCATAAAGTTAAAAGTTTGGGAAACACAATATTTATGTTACTTAAGCTGAACTCACATATTTTATCTAAATAAAATCTTTGTTTCTACAGGTATTTTTTTAAATAAATATGTGACATCACGCTTAGTGAAATAAAAAAATTAGATACCTAAGATAGAAGTTACATATGTACAAACATTTTCTCGTAAAAAAAATTTGTGAATTCAGCTTTGCTGTTCCGTTTTCATTAAAAAAAAACAAGCAAGTAAATAGTGCTAGTGCTTTAAAAATACTTGGGGCTTTTGTCACATAAAAGTTTTTAATTTAAAATATTTTTTATTTAAACATATGGACATTTCCTTTGTGATGGGTGTTACCATGATACTAAGTTTTGTTACCTTAAGTCAAATATATAAAATTATTATTATGAGGCCAATTATGAATAAGAGCTCCCCTACTCTTTGTTCTCCTATTTAAAAAAAAAATTGTAAAGTTTCACTTCACATAAGTTAAGTGGAATATTGGAAAAAAGAAGTTGACTACGACAATTTGAAATATTATCCCACTGTTTGTTTCTCTAGCCACACTAAAATAAAATGGTATCTGCTCATAATGGGCATCAGAATGCATGTGACGGGTGTGACCATACTAACTGAATTGTATACACAATATAATCATTTCTCATATTACATTTCATTGAAAATTTGCATTAAATAGCTGATGTTAATAACAATCTCTACCCCAGTAGATAGAAATGGGTGCTGATGAAGTGCGTGGCTGCACAGAAAAATATCGGTTTTTCCCCAGCTTATAGTCTAATACAATTTTTCTTTTCTTCTTTAGAAACTCACATTAATTAATAAAAATATTTCATTCAACAAGAATTGGAATTACTGAACTTAAGCTCGACTAAGAAATTATTTCTGATTAATAATTGAATATTTGATGTTAAAAAGAATAAAAAAGGCATATAAAAAATATTTTGAAAAATAATAATATAAGGCTTGAGATTTTTTCGTATTATTTTTAAATGCCCATTTAAAAAAAATACAAAGAGCAGACAAAAGTTACAGAGGTGGAAAATCCCTTTAGATAAGACAACACAAATTGGTTTGTTGTATTAAAGAAATATCAATCCTTTAAGAAAAATAAAGCTAATATCTTTCTTCTTCCATTATAGCATTAATTTTTAATTCCCGCACAAAAGTTATAAGCCAAAAATATCTTAGAAAAAGAAAGAAAGTAAAGAATTTTTTTAAATGAAATTCACCTCAAACAATTTTTTTTTACATCATCATTATTGTTCTCATTAAGATTTTAAAAAGCGCAACCTTGGAAAGATAATTTTAATAGAAAACAATTTAACATTAACTTATTGTGACTTTAGCCCTTTCGTTTTGAAATATCTTCATTGAATTTTGTGGTCTTGAACTTTTTTTCCTGCTGTTGCGTATTTAATGACTTTATTAACTTTTCAAAGCCATTAGTATTTCATAAGATAATGGTAGGGTTTCCTTTCTTTTTTCCAGCAGCATAACAGTCATATTTAAATAAGATAAAAGGAGATGTTAGCTAAACTGTAGCAAAATAAGACTTCGTTTTCTTTTTTTCCCTTTTTTTAAATTTTATTGTCTACAAATTGCTGATAAGTTTAGTGCTAGAAAACAAAATCGTTTGCAGTTTAAAGCTTAAAAGCTACTAACATTATTTATAAAAAATATTTGGTTTTTTCCCTTTTTGCCTTAAAACGTTTTAACAGCATTTAAGTATAGCAAGGCTATTTCTTATTTAATAAATATGTACTTACTTACGTGTTAGAGACTTGTAATGGAATAAAATATCATACCTGCAAAAGGAAAAGAAATTCAAATTATAATACATTTAAGAAAAGGCAAATAGTAAACCGACAAATTTGTCGGTATGTATGTATAAATGAGTGCATAATTGAACATGATTGCGATTAAAATTAATAATCATAAACCAAAGTTATGCAAACGAGTGAATGGTAAGTAATTTTAAGTAAACATATTCCCCAAAGAAAAAAAAATCGCCAAAACTAAAAAAAAACACTGAAAAGAAATATAACTATTTAAAAAAATCGTTAAAAAACCAAAAACAAAAAAAAAAAACGCCATAACCAAAAAAAAACTAAAACTAAAAAAAAGTTAAAAAAACCAAAAACAAAAAAAAAAAAACGCCATAACCAAAAAAAAAACTCTAAAACTAAAAAAATCGTTAAAAAAACCAAAAACAAAAAAAAAACGCCATAACAAAAAAACTCTAAAACTAACGAAAAAAAACGCTAAAACTAAAAAATCGTTAAAATATAAATATGTATTTTAAAAATATCGACGAAAACTCCAAAACAGTTAAAACTAAACATAAATATTGTAACAGAAAAATTTCAAAAACAAAAAAAAATCGCCAAACTAAAAAAACGCTAAAAATAAAAATATGTGTTTTAAAAACAAGCAAAATCGCCAAAAACCGAAATAACACAAAAAACACCACGAAACGTTAATTCTAAAAGAATTGCCAAAAAGTGGAAAAATCGCCAAAAATATATAAGCGCTGTACGAAACCAACTGTTCGTGTGCTAATCAAAGTCGCACTTTTTTGAATTTTCGGCTTCTTAAGGCCAAGTTTTCATTACATCTTGACTTTCCGAGTTTGTGAACCTTAGGAACATATTTTTATTATTTTCACCTTGATTTTTGTACTAATTTATTTGAAACTGAGGCTTTTATTAGTTAGGAATGTCTTCAAATTAGCGGCATTCTAAAGTCATTTAGCTCTTAGAAATTTCTCGCTATTATAAAGCAATTCCGCTTAGGCTATCTTAAGATCTCTTTTGGCAATGATACAAATTCCACATAAACTCAAAAACTACTTAACCAATTGAATATCAAGTTTATGCGGCGCCTTAGCCTAAAAAACAAACAGCCTTATTATGATTTGACATGTGAAAATTTAAGAATTACATTTTTCATGCATATTGATCTTATTTTATATCATCAAGTTGCTTTCACCCGCGGCTTCGCTGGCATTGATCTGTTTAAAAAATACAAGACAATCGGTGTTAAAGCTGGTTAATCAATCAAACCCGAAACGATAATTACCATTATAATCTCATAAATGTGTTTTTTGGAAAAAATCCGCACCAAATATAAAAAACTGCTCCGAACTAGATAAAAAATATTTGACGCTGGTAATGTAGCTTTCCATTGGTGAAAAAATTTTCAACATCGGCTTAGTGGCTTGGGCGTGAAAGCGTAGCAAAGAAACAAATATTGAGTATGGATTCCACTTTTTCTCACAGAAAAAATCTTTGTGAATAATTTGTTTCTTAAATTTTTAAAATATTTCTCAATCGTGTGAAGCAAGCAAGCAATTTTTTTCGGAGTTTAAAAATGTAAATATTTAAAAATTTTCACCACACATTTTTTTCTTGATACCAACTGTTCACATGTTCGGAAATTTCCATGTGAAATTTTATTTTTAAAAAAGCCTGAATATCAACTGGCTCCTATTTAATGAAAATTTGTTTCATCTTCTAACAGTCCATTTATTCTATTTTATAAACAATTTGTTTTTGTATAAGGAAATTTCGCTTGAAATTTTCTTTTCAAGTACAATAATAAGCAACAGCAAATTTTAGCTTAACTAAAGAAAACTAATGTAATTATTTGAATAAAAAATAATATTGAAACTCGCATGTCTGTTTTCCTCAGCTCTTATTTCTCTCTAATCTTGTCAATTACTGGTGTATGTATGAATGTTCGCATTTCTGACAAGTGAATATCTGCTGCGTAGTATCATCTTTAGAAAACTTATTATGATTGCAATCTATTGATTCACTTTTTATCATTTCTCCTCAATGAATTTTAACAGCTTGTCCTTCAGTACAAATTCTAACAAACACACAATTAAAGCATAAAATGACGTACATATATTTCTCTTTTTTTTGTATTTTATTTCATAAACTACTTCGTTATTCCATGCTGATTTTCGTTTGAATCTATAGAAAATTTCATGGTAAAGAAAAAAAAGCTGAATTACTGTATAAGCTGGGGAAAATAAAGACAACCCATTGTTGAAATCACGCTCTAATACTATTTTCATTTTGAAGGACACTAGCACTAACACTAACACCAGTAAGTGCTTACATATGTATGCCCTGCAGGAAATGCGAATAGTGAGTTTGTAGTGATTTGCAAGTGACATTGTCAAAAACAGTACTGACCAGTGCCCATGTTCTGTAACTTTGGTGAGAACTTCTAGCGTCAAAAAGATGTGAAACAAAATATTCCATCGTTTCTCGAAAAGTGAGAAAAAAGTGTGTCTGTAAGTCATGTCGAAAACTATCAAAAGTGATTACGTTATTACGTTAGAAATGTCAAAATATAATAGTCGAAGCCGACGTGACATCACATTTACTAAAAATGAAAAATTTTCATCGACGGCGGCGAAAATGTAACAGACGGCTGTACCAAATAATGTATAGTGCGACTTTAATGTTTATTGTTTATTAACGGCCTGTCCCACGATGTCACCAGCAAACGTTCGATCGAAAACTTGTATTGCAAACAACAATAACATTAGAAAATTTGTGTTTGTTTTCAAAAAAGAAAAATAGCTTTGTGGTGTAATTAAGTGATTATTAAAACAAAATTGTTCAAGTGGTACATATAAAGAGTTAATGCCATCAAATTGTCTTCTTGCGAAGACATACAGTCTACCAATTTTTATTTTTGTTACTTAGAAATTCACATAGTTTTCTAAAATTATAAAAGAAAAATAGTTAACAATGAAAAAATCAATTAAAAAAACAAAATACTAAGCTTTTCTGTGTTATTATCCATCGCACTTGGCTTTTTTAATATATTTTTTATTTTTGAAATAATTTCTCACCGAGTTTTTATTTGTGAGTGATTTTGACAGTTCAAAGCGAGAACTTTTCTCGCAAAAGTTTTACAGATACACTTTTTCTGTAAATTGGCGAATCATTTCTTTACGTGACAGCTGGTACTCGCCAAAAAAAGTTACAGACACAGTTTAGTGAGAAAAGCAGCTGTTTGTTTCAATTTATTGCATTTTTGTTTCATTTCACACATTTCAAGCGAAAACTTTCTCGACGCGGGAGTTACAGAACATGGGTACAGGTGGTCCCCAACCAATGTAATCGCCTATTGGCATTTAACATAGGGTTGTCATTTAAATCTGCCAGTAGACTGGAGACATGGAGATATGGAGACATTTGAACCAAAGATTCCCTAGTACATTTTAGTGACCCCCGTCTACAATTTTATAAGGGTTGGGGCAACAAACTTAAGCACATGCATATATATTTGTTTAATATATTTTATATGTATATATGTTTAAAATTAAAACATTCAATCGGAAGCGGCAGCTGCAAGTCGCCAACCGAATGGCAACTATGCTGTTGATTGCTCAGAACAATAACAAAAAGAACGCAAACTATTGAAGCGTTCTTTTTAGTTAATTTTAATTATTATTGTTCGAACTTCATTTGTTTCTATATTTATGACATGATCAGGCTAAAGTTGGTATCGCTTTGTAAGCCAAATTACATGTGATAATTATTAATGAACAAATAAGACCAAAGTTAGTTGTAAATATTGTGACAAAAACGTAGTAGAACGGAACAACGGGCTGTTTTCGAAGGCCACTACACCTTCATCATCAGCGTTCTTTGTGTTTGTCCACTGTTTGTGGTGTCAGCTGATGTAGATTTCTGCTTTATAGCATTCGTTGACAATGTCACCAGAAATACACTAGAACTGTTGTCTCTAACCTATCTCAACTCGTACATTAAAGGAAAGTTGTCGAAACTTTAGCTAGTTCAATTGTCGCTAGAGAAAAGAGTAATGATATAGAGGAAAATGGTTCCAGGCTGACTAGAGGGTGTCTTATGGTATGTAAATGTGTGTGAGTGTGTGTGCATACAAATCTGAATGTAAACTACTTCAGTGAAAGCATATACTAGAAAGGAGTGTGTGCCCAAAATCACAAGAGATATCTTCGGACTTTTAACTCTTAATAATTATATTGTCTGGAATTGTTTGCAATAAAAGGGTCTTTAAATAGGGACTTCTGAACTTTGACTATTAATAACGGTAATATTTGTTGGAGCTTATTGCAGAAAAAACTAACTGTGTAAAATACCAGTGCAAAATTTTTGATTGCAAATCATATTAAATTTATTAGAAATAATATAGTTTTTAAGTGTGTTGGTGTTGTGTGTGCTATGTGACTTGTTCTTGTGTCGTTGTTGTTGTTATTTTAAAGTTAAGGTTTTTAAAGTTAAATAATTCACAAAATAAAAAATAACTACATAACATTAAATTCATGTTATTTCAACTCAAAATCATTTTGACTCAACATAGTTTTTCATGTTATTTCAAAATCAAATTCACGTTGATTCAATTTGAACTAACTTTGATGCAACATGATTCTTCATTTTGATTTCACAGCACTGGAATATTAAATCAACATGAAATAAATTTATATCAAGAGAAATAATTTTCTTTGAAGACTACTGTAAATCATGTTGAATTAATAAGAAAAACATATGAAAAAAAATCAATGCAGAAAAACGTTAAATTTACTTTGTTTGCCTTGATTTTAATATGAAATTTTTCTGTGTGTATGACATATATTTTTTCTATATAAAAAAAAAATATATCAGGATATTAAGGGAGGGTTAAGCTCTGAAAAAAGAAAACAAGAAAAGTTGAAAAACTACTGGGCTGCAGTTTCCATTTATTGATTTATATAGATTTGTTTGTTTGTTGTTTTATCAGAAATAAAACGTAACAAAATTTTGATTAAAAAACAAAATATTTTTTTCAATTAATATTTCAGTTACGTGAGTATTTGCTAACTCTCATTTATTACAACAAAGTTATAACTTGTATAAATTATTTAAAAACAAATGTAGTCTAACATTTACAATTCACATTCAAACACAATGAAGAGAGTAATAAGACAGAAGTTATGCAGTATATTCGGGAAAATTATATTGTTTGGTTGTTGCAATACATTGTCAAGGTTTTGCTGGGATACAAATTTTCTTTGCATGACAAGTGATAAAATAGCTTAACTCTGTCAATATCAAAATTAGCTGTGCTCAATTTTATAACGAAAACTGCATATTTTCATCCAGTTACATTGTTTTGATTTTATTTTTTCTTATGGACCTTTTTTTTTCTCGAATAAAACACTTTTATTTTGCCAATCTCCTGATATCCCACAATTTTTACAAGCTTCTGAAAAGGACTTTTGTATGAATAGTGACATTCCTGTAATATGTCAAAGCGAACTCTTCAATAGCTTATACGTATGTACATACATACGTACCGAGAGTAGATGGCCACTTTATTTACAAACTCCAACATGACTGCATTGAGCAAGAGGATGTGCGAATAAATCACTTTTTGTTACCAACATCTCTACAAATTAATGGAAAATATAAAGAACGTTCTGGGAAATTTCTTACAAATAAAAACAAAAACACAAACTTACTGTGACAACAACACCAATAACAGAAGCTAAAAACTTTTCTATAAAAAAAGAGAAGTTTTGCTGTTGTTCATCACGGAGTAAGTGACAACAATCAATGAGTGCTTGTCAGTTATCATCAATGCAATCAAACAGATTTAGAAAAGTAATGCAATGAGGCGGGGTAAAAATTTTAGAAATAAAAGAAAAAGAAAATAAAATTGAGTTATATGCAACCAGGGAAAGTAAAATAAAATGCCATAGCATGCATAAATATCGTGCCGTAACCACAAAAAAAGCTTAAGCGACATAACTTTCGAACTTAATTTTTCTTAACCAACATCGATTGATTATGTGCGATTTAAAATAATTCATTTTCGTTAAAAAAAAAAAAATATGTCCCGCTTAATCTTTTTAGCGATTATGGCTCAATATCTAGTCTTGTAGTTATATAACAGTTGTCTTCGGTGAAAGGAAAGGAAGTTAAGTAAATAACACATCTAACTCAATGTCTATTGGGCCTTAACATGCTTTAAAAATATGAAAAAAAACATACGTACGAATAATAAAATTTTTTTTTTCAAGACTGAAACTCTCGTGAATATCAAAATCAATAAAATATCTTTATGTCTGCTTTTATTCATTTATACATTTCTTGTTTTGAACTTTTTTTGTTATTGTATAATTTAAGGAAAATATACATATCTCTGCTTTATTGCAAAGTAGTCGTAAAAAAATAAAAAAAAGTTAAACACAATTCAATTCAATTCAATTCAATTGAATTCAATTTAAAAATGTTAATAACTGTATGATTGCTTTTAGATTATTTGACTATCTCGGACATGTAATGTTGAAATTTTTTATTTCAAAGCGTAAATAGTTGAATCTGGCTTGCAGGCGTGAACTAGAGACTTCATGTCTTCTCACAACAAACTATACAGTGAAGTTAAATCGCATAATTTTGCAGTCCAATTCAGAGGTACTGTCATAAGGCTCCCTATAAAAATACTTATGTGATCTTTAAAGCATATTTTGTTTAGCATTACACATAGATCACCGTGCATATTAACAAAACTCTAGCGAATCTTGAGTTTTGCTAAACTACTTTATGCTAAGTAAGCTATTCAGAGATTCTAAGAAATTTTATTTTACTAACAAAACTTTTTTTTAGAAAAAAGAAAATCAGCATTTAGCTGTTCCTTATATGTACGAGTATATTAACCCCTGCCTTATTTCTCTCCAGTGAGCGATAATCATAAAATATTTATGAAGTAAATACTTCCCATTCTACAGCAATATATCAAATGCTTAAGACAGGGAATAACTACATATTCATTTTAGTTATAACAAAGACTTTTTTATTACTTTTAATTTTTGTTTCGTACACGGATGTAGGAGTATAAATTCCATGAAATGTCAAAAGTTTTACACTTTTCTTTTATTTCGAAACGAGCGTACTTAATCATGATTCATTTAGAAGTGTTTTATTGTTGCTTTTTCCTTAACGTCGTCTACTCTGCGCACTTGAACACAATGCTATTGTGTCTTTATTATACACATGTACATATGTATATATATGTATGTATAAGTTAATTTTTTAAGTAAAGAAAATGTATGTATAAGCATATGTATCTTAATGTTAATAAAATTGTGTGAATTGCCAGGATGTGTTTGTTTAACTTTCTGCTGATTGATTGTGTTGCTTTCAGAATTAATTGTTTTCTTATTGTTCTCAGTATTGTTGCTTTGTATACTTGTTACTTTATTTTTGGCATGAGATTTCTTTTTATGTCTGTTATGACATCGGTTTATTTCTTCCTTATTTACTTATTCATTTGTATGCTTCAATACAAATACATTTGTAGAGTTTTAAGCGTTTAAGTTTGCACTTGTAGCAAGTATATATTATATGTTGTAGATAGAAAGGAAAAACAAATTTAAAAAGAATTAAAGAAATTTAAAATTAAAGAATTAATGATCTTCTTTTTAAGTTCACTTTTTTACAAGGGTGTGTTTTATTTAATTGTTTTCTTTAGGGTAAAAATTGTGCATAAGCGTCCATCAACGCAATTAAAATAAACTTGCATGCCGATAAAAAAAATTAACGCAGAAGAGAACCCTACTGTTTTCGGTACGATGTCCGTTCTGTTTGTCTGTTCGTTTATCTGCCTGTGCGTTCGTCCATCACGGGCTGTTTTCTCCAGAGCCCTAAGAGCTACGAACCTGAAATTTTCACAGAATATGTAAGACTTTGCCCGTAGAATTTTTGGAATCCCAATGTTATATAAATACAATTATGTATAGACACTTGAAATTTTCAAAGTAAGTGTATTTTTATCCAGACAACACCAATTATCACTGATATTTCAAAATAAAAATTATAGGATATTCGATTTGTTAATATAATTTTGACAACTTGCTTAATCTTGAAAACCGTAAGAGGCAAACTCTTGAAACTTTCAAAAACGCTAAATGTAAGCAATTCCAAAATTTAAAAAATTACCAAATCGAAAAAAATGGGCAAAACCCGAAAAGAATTGATAGAACAAAAACCAAAGAGCAAGAACTACAATAAAACTCTTAAGCTAAAATATATCGCCAAAATCGAAAAAATCGCCTACAAAACTAAAAATATTAAAACCGAAAAAGATCCCAAAACGTAGAAAAAGCGTCAAAACTTAAAAAGTTGCCAAAAGCTGAACAAAGTCTACCGTGTACTTAAAATTTAAAAAAAAAATTATAGATTAGCTAAAGTTCATATAAGTAGTATTACTATGTAGTGTCCGTACTATGCCCTTCGCTTGCGAGTCAAGGTCGCCTTTTACTGATTTTCATTAGAATTTAGAGCCAATTCTGACACACCAGTAAAAAACCTTAATCTGGGAGCTTTTTGAAACCGATTTCACGATTTGAAACCGATTTCGCTTATTTGACTTCCCTATTCACAAGACGCAGAAAATGTATACTTCATGGCTTCGAATATGTAGAAAATTGCGGTGAAAGTGTAGAAATGACGCACGGAACCACAAACGATTAGATATGTGGTTCTCATGAATCACAACTTATGTTAGATAAATATTTCTCATATCGAGGGTATGATGACAAATTGTTATATTTTAAATGTGTCGGACGTATGTACATTATTTTTCTTCTAAAGCAATAACACAACTTCTACATTTTTTTAAAATAAGCTTTAGAAAGAAATTTGGTTAGGCTCTACTGAAAAAATTAAATTTTGGACATGAAAATCACAGATATACCATTTTTGGCGAAGGGTATAAAAAACGATCGAAAATTCCTAATATAATTGATAAAAATAGACGTCCATGTATCCGAAAATAAAGTAAAAAAAATATGTACGTTCTGGCGCACGTTGTTGACAAAAAATGTTCGATCTACAACTTGTATAAAATAAAAATATTTGTTTTAGTTTTGAATACAAATAACCGATCAAGCGTTTTCAGTCGACATTGTGGTCCAGGCTGAAAACTTGAAGAAAGTCTGAATCTCTTATTTCCAAATTCACTAATTAATTTAAGCAGATTGATATTCAACAAAGTTTTAGGCTAATAAGTCCATTAAACCACTTTTTTTACCTTTAACTGAAGATTTTGAAGGTGTTTGGAGAATATCTGAAACAGAATGCTATTGCACTGAATAATACCTACCAGAAAAGTATCATATCACAGATAATTTTTTTTGTCACACGGTAAAATTTATAAAGAGAAACTCATTTACAATTGTATCAAAAATAGTAGTTGAAATATCAGGGGGCAAATTATGGCACTCGCTATCGGACGAAATTACGAAATATTTCAATAGAGTTTATAGGGAAATATTTTTAAATTTCGAATCGTATCGAATGCTGTAATTTGCCCCCAGATCATATTTATTATGCTTAAAGCAGGTAGGGTAGAAAATGTATCACCATTTAAGAACATTATAAATGCTGCTTTTTACTTTTTAAGTTTTATATATACACTTGTACATATGTATGTGCATTAACATGTAATTGTGCTTAACAACTTACAATTGTATGCGTTTCCTACTTATATATATCACAACCAAGAGCGTGTTGGCGGAATTGTTGCCATTATCATGCATTGCAATACACATACATACAAATGCAATAAGTTGTGTTGTGTAAATAAGTTTACATCTGTATACAAAATTCACAGCCACCCACACATACCCTCAAACATACATAAGCACAAACTGACTTTGTATGAACGCGTTTATTTGTTCTTTAGTGTATTGCTTGCTGGTTTGTTTTATTTATTCATTTATTTTTACGTAAATACGAGTATATTTGTTTTTGTTTTATAACTACTTTTGCTGGCTGGCTTTGTTTTGAGCTGTTTTTTTTTTTATTAAACAGACATACATGTGTATGTTTATGCTAAAAGTGTGTACGTCATACTCATGCATACTTCTCTTAACGAGCATACACTTCTGACTTCCTGTTTCCAATATTTTACTTATGTAGCTTTTTTTCTTCTTTCAGTTACATTTTTACCACATACGATATATTATTTAATTATATAGTATGTCAAATGCGTGTATTGTATTTCAAAAGCATTTTGTCTTTTTATTTTAATGGTTTACTAAAACCGACATTTTATAAATACTAGTACCAGAAAATCTAGAATGATTTTTTATAGGAAATGTTTTTAAAAACAATAAATTAATTTCCAAATAAATTACACAGTTCAACGATCGCAAACACCTTTTGGCATGGAACTTCTCAAATAATTTTTAAAACTAACTACATCTGAATTTTACTACTTTTTACTGCAGTTTGGGTTTAGCGGCATCATGTTTATTTTAGCTAGAACTTGAGTTTTCTGAGCTTACCTTGGAAACTAATTTGGAATGTTAAATATTATCTATAGACTTGAAAATAATTTTAAATGAACTTTTCCGAAAAAAATGCATCTAATACCTCAAAATGGGTAAACTGTTGAAAAATTTTAATTTTGTATGTCCTTTCTATCATTCTTGACCCATAGCTGCCAAACTGTGGGAAATTTAGTAAAGTCATCTTTAAAAACAATACACTCTACAGATATACGGAAAAAAATATTCCATCGAATTTGCCATCATGCTCAGATATTGTATCAGCTTTACAGGAAGCTTCACTGAGACCATCAACTTTGATGGATATTGATTAATTAAATTTTTTTCTACCTGCTAAATTTTTCAACATTTCAACAGTATTTTACATTCTGAAGAAATATGGATTACATTATAAGAAACTTTTTTATGATTATTGCTTTACTGAATTTCCCTTACTTTGGCAGTTATAGGACAAAAATGGTAAACAAAGATATACAAAATTTTAATTTTTCGACATGTTAGCAATTTTTTTGGCACTAAATGCAGTTTTATCGGGTTAGTTCTTACTCGTTTTTCTCCAACTGAACTGAGGACAGGCAAACAAAATTCCAATTAGTTTCCAAGATATTGCAGCGAGAAAAGTTTCCAAAAGTCCAATGACTTTGTCAGACCAAAAAAAACCGATCCACGTTGAAGTGAAGATGGTTATCACAAATTACTTTTGAGATTTTCTAGACTTAAATGCGATAATTCAGCTTTTTAAAGTAGCATGCGTTTTTAAAATGATCTGCATCACTAAAGATGATATTTCAATGAAATTCGTGATCAGTTTTACAAATCTGGATTGTACTGAGCACTGAGCACTATGGGCTACAACAGCAATATTCGCTGTTGTTCTTGAGCTACGTGCACGAATTCAATTCTTTACATCACTAGCTTGAGTCTCAGATTTTTTTAAGTTTCACTATTGCTGGCCGAGAAGGTGCTTCCTTACAACCCAAAAATGCTTTAGTTTTGCTAACATTAACCAGAAAGTTTTTCCCACTTTTGTAGTGAATTTTCTTTTTTGAATAATTTCAAAGCTTTGTTGATGCATTTATCGTTCCATTTTTGTTAGAGGCGTCTGTCAAGTAGTTACAAGTTGAGTCATGACAGCTATTAAAATGGTGAACTATACAAAATAAAACTTTCCAGCAAAAAATTATACATTACCATCAGAACTACTTTTCTGATTGCGAAATTTCAATCCTCGCTTACAAATGACATTACATAAAATTAAAAAAAAAATCTGTAGAAGTTGATTGATAAGAAGAATGATTCTTTTAGTTGTAGTATCTAGATTACTTTAACATGTCAAATAAACAAAGTAAGTACATCTCAAGAATCGAATATTTTAGTCTCACGCTTTGTTAAAAACCATTAAGTTGGTAATCCAGTTGTTAAGACTTTGCATCAAAAATGTTTAATTACAAACCCGATTCTGCTTTTGCTGGGTTCTCATTAGAACGGTTATGTTAATGGTGACGTATACTTAATATTTATTTTATTTAATACAATTATATTAATCATACGCTAGGAGTTGCTAATATTTCTCTGCAAATTTCCTCCTACACACATATGGATATTTTTCAATCAATTCTCTTCATTCCTTTAGATATTAGTATATATTGTCACTTTATTAAAATCGGTTCAGTGTTTAAGGAAATTGGATTTTTTAATTTTCAAATCATTACATTGTATGAAAAAAAAAACAAAAGAAATGTGTGTGTTTAAAAATCTGTTTGAATATAAACAAAGAGAGTGTGATTATGGCAATTTCTTCTCTCTTCTCTTGCATGAGTTAAGATGCGAATTGATAATCTTTATAAGCTTCAAAATAAAGGAATGATTTGTTAGCATAAAAAAACTTATAAACATAAATTTGTTCTTTAGTAAGGAAAATATACAAGAAAACAGTTTTCATGAATATTTTTTCTTCTCTTCTTTTTGCAAATTGTTACGTTAAAGTTTTACAACTTTAGCGCATTTTTCTCAAAATTAATATTTTTATGGTTCGGTTAAATATTCTTTTTACACGTTCAGTTTAATAATAATTTTACTTGTTCAGTAAAATATGAATTCTACTTATTCAGTTAAATAATAATTTTATTTTTGTGTTCCAATTGTTTGAGCTAATAAGGCCTAAGTTATTTATAATGTTAATAAAATGACTTTATTACATTTTTTTCCAACGTTTCGTCAATTTTTTGTTGACTTCTTCAGGGGATTTTCTTCGTAATAATTGTTTATTTTTTACATTAAATTTTTTTTTGTTTAAAAAAACCAATTTATTAAAAAACTGTAAACGACAAATACATGAAACAATTTATTAAACACTGTATCGGTTTACTTTAATAATTAATAATTTTATTTGTTTAGTAAAATTCTATTTTTACTTCTTCAACAATATATTAATTTTAATTGTTTAGTAAAATATTAACTGCCAGTTTATGGAAGACAATCAAAAATTCTCGTCTGCCTATTTATATTCAAAACAAAAATAATTTTTTTTTATTATAAATAGACAGACGAGAACTTTTAATTGTTTTATATAAGCTTTACTGCCAATTTTTTCTTATTCAATAATATATTAAGTGACTCTTTAAAATACACTAAACGTGAGTATTGAGATTTTCTTCGAGTAAAAGGCAAATATTACAGAAAACTGCCATTAAAAACAAAAAAGTCTGCTTAGTAGTGTGCTTAAACATAATACTGGCAAATAGAAATATTTGCTTAAAAATAAATTAATAATGTTTTATAATATCAGTTATTAGTTGTAATATTTTTTAGTTAATTTTAAAAAGTTCGACAACTTAAATAGCAAAAAATTGGCTCTAATTGAGAAAAGGCTGATGTGTGTTGTTGGGTTTTGACATCTTGAAATATTTTTTCTTAGGCATATATACTTACTAATTAGCACGCAGTGCAATCACTTCTAACATTTTATTTAATATAACGTTAAGTTAATATAGAAAGGTCCTATTTCATAATTTTTTTGAAACTGAGTTTTTGATATTTCGATAGAAGAACATCTATTGTAATGAAAATTGCAAAACTTTTGATTTATAAAAAATATGAAATAGGGCCTTTCTATATTAAAATAAAGGTATGTACTAATATGTAAATTTTTATGTTCTATGTGTAAGTTCTGCATCTTTTCTGTGTCAATTACGAGCACACTTTGTCATAGAAACAGTGTTTTTTTTTCGTAATTTTTTTTTACTTCCATTATTCCTCTGCTTTTTAGCTCATTGTTATTACTACCTTTTTCTTCCACTTTAATTGGTATATTGACACATATTTTCAAGGAAATTTATGTAGAGCTCGTGACATATTAAAGAAAAGAGTACAAACACTCTTATACGCAAAGGTAAATATCAACAAGGAGAAATAAACGTACGCATTTTTACATGCTTCAATATACACAAGTGCAAATACACACACACATACACAAATGCAAGTGCACGCAATTGTATTTGTTTAGCCTAGAAAAGAGATTGCATGGAAGGAAGCAAACACACAGGACTTAGCCTGAAATTCTAGAAAAAAAAATTAAAAAAAAACCATTAAATGTTTTTCTGTTTATTTAGAGCAGCTTGATGGAAAAAAGAAACAAAATTTTTTAGGTAAAAAATGGGTTTGTACTTTAATTCATTATATGTGGAACATTAAAGGAGTTCAAGGATTTTTTTTAAACATTTTCAATATTATTTAATTATGCTTTTACAACACACGAAATGCAACAAACCTGCTTTTAATAATTCTTTAAAAACTATATTAGAAAATTTTTATTAACTATTAGCTTAGTGAATGATTTTTTTTCTTAATCTTAGAAAAAAGTAATCTGTTTTTTAAATAGAGTCATAACTCGAAAGAAAACTTGTTATGCAGAAAACGAGTTTGAAGTTTTAAATTTACTAACAACTGGATGGAAAAAGAAAATTTGTTTGCTGGTGGTTAAGTGTGTCATAGATTTGGTAAAACACCAATGAAATGCATATAGATATGCTTAACCAACAGCAAAGAAATTTTAATTAAAATAACAGTATATCAATATGACAAATAATAAATTTCTTTAAAAAAAAATTTTTATTCTCTCAATAGTTGAGTATACAAGATAATTCTGCATTTTTAACTCATAAATCATATTTCTTTTTAGTTATATCTCAATTACAGCAAAACCTTGTATATGAAATACAAAAACTACTGTAGCAAATTGATTTTAATTTCAGTTTACAATTCTATTTACTTACTGTAAGAAAATCAAATAATTAAAATCTGACAGAAAAAAAATACAAAAATTCTGATGATGATGATAATAAGAAAGTTTAGTTTTTATTTCTTTTCCAGCCAGCATATTTAATTTTTTTTAATGAAATTCTAGTCCTGTCCTCGGCGGAATTAAAATAATCATCTTTATTGAGTCAAAAAAGTTTGTTTTGTGGGAAAAACTAGAACCGTCAACACGAGCCTTCAGATAAAGTCTTTTGTGAGTCCATTTTCTATGCAAAATATAACTGCCAAATATTTCTTAAAGCAGTTATTTTACAAACAACTGCACAAGTATCTTATGATTCTGCATAATTTGAAAATTAAATTTTTGTTCGTTACAGAAGTCGCTTTTTATAGAAGACAAGTAAAAATTCTCGTCTGCCTATTTGTATTTAAAACAAAAATAAAGCACTCAAATTTGTTTTTGTTTGCAATATAAATAGACAGACGAGAATTTTTACTTGTCTTCTACCTACATGTGTATATAAACTGGCAGTTAATAATATTTTTGTACATATTTGTTTTGGTTCATTTTATCAAGACTCATGTTGAGGATATTTTTGAGAAATCTTCCAATTGCTGCTGACTGCATTGTTCCACATAAAACTCTCTGCAATTTAGGGTTAAAGTATCGAGTTTGATTCAACGTAGTCTTTTGAGTTCAATAAAGTTTTTTATGACGGGTGTGACCACGCTGCTACAATTTGTTGCTATAATATAAAAATATAAGCTTTATAATATAAAAAAGGATGCTTTTTCCAAGGATAGTAAATTTAAAATCATTTAACAATAAGTTGATGTTAAGGAAAATAATTGCTGCTCAGAATAACCTTTAGAAGGCTGTGACGGGAGTGACCTTAGATATCGAATATTTACTGAATTGAATGGAATTGAACTCCTTGCAAAAAATTACTAATATTTGTTAATATATCACAACATGAGATAAATTAAAGGGTAGTTTTTGTATATACAAAAGAATTTTTCGTTTTGAAATTTATATCGAAAAAGTATTTTTTGAAAATGATTTTCGTTATTTTTCATATAAAACTTCAAACGTTTAGAAACAAAATTGTTTACAAAAAATGCATTTAAAAATATTTAAAAAAATACATAAACAATTAACTGTGAGTTAAGAAAATTTTATAAATCGATACAATTGGTTAAATATGTTACAACTTCTTTTCAGAGTAATCAGCTCCAAAAACTTTCACTGATAGAGGAATGAAATGGATCACAAATCCCGAACAGGTATCACCATTAAAAATAGTGAATACAAATATTATTTTCAGCATAGTTCTATGGCTTTTTAGAGTAGGCAGCTTAATAAGGGCAAGTCTTGGGTCGAGTGCACAGAAGTAAATTTTTCATAGTCTTTTTGATTGTATTACATACTCACAGTATGATGTAGAGGAAAAAAACTGGCATGAAGATTAGCATAAGTGATGAAATTGTACTAGGTGTTAACGAGTTTCTCCATGCAATTGGACATTAAAAATCGGGAAATAATGTAGTTGTAAACCACTATTAAATACTGGCGTGTTTTTTATGTGAAATTTTATGGCAAAACACATTAAGATCATATTAAATTTTGCCACTTATGCTAACATAAGACTGTTAGTGTCGTGAAAGCACCAAATACTTTTTAAGAGAACTTTTTCGTAAAAAAGTGACGGGTGTGACCTCTTTATTTATCAAATGTGAATTAATATGAAAACTGTTATTTAATTGATCTCATTCTTATAATCAATATAAAGATAACCAACTAGTAAATTAATAAAAAATTAATTTAGTCACTGTCCATGCCATCATAGACAGCAGAATACTTTTTTTTTATAAAAAAATATGTGCCACAAACACACACAGAGAATAAATGTGTTCTTCTAAACTTATGCATTTTCTTAATATTGAATATTGCTTTGACGTCTTCCCACCTCTTGCTTACTTACAAAAAATTCTTATCCGGCGAAAATTTATAAATTTTGGAATACCCTTAATAAGTGGACATTTTTCGTATACATCTTGTTCTTACTATATATTGCTTCTAGTTGTGGCATACTCTTCTATGGATTTGCTTGTGTTCAATTTACATTTAGATATAAGAAAAACTGTATGTTGAACTACGTGTAGAACACGAGAATTGCAACAAAAATACATATTCTTATTAGCAGACAACTAAAAGAGAAAGTAAAAGTTTTCTAGGCTTTATATTTATTGGAAAAAAAAGAACAACATATACATACATAAACATGCACTGAATCATGAGGGTGCATGTATGTAAACGTATTGTTTTACTCTTTGATTTCCTTGTGCAATTATTGTGAATTAGAGTGTGCATTTATTGCCTGCTTTTTATTAAACTCAATTTTTCTATATTCTGGAATTATATTTTTTATATTATTCTTTCAAATACATTATTGTGTTTTCTAAAAAAAAACTTTTTTTTGGTTCAACCTTTTTAAAGAAAATATTTTTTTGCCAGGGGTACTTTTAAGTAGGCAGATTATGGAGCTACCATTAACTCAAAATCGGCTTATCTTGAGTTAAGCTCTATTTCATTTTTGCCACAAATATAATAACAATATGTATAATTTTTACCTCAAACATTTTTTACTTCTCTATTTTCTAAATTACTTTAAAAAATATATATATTTTTTTCTTACCTGGTATTTTAAAATACCTTTGAAAAAAATTAAGTTTGACCTGCATTCGTCACAAAAAAAATCCTAAAACTTTTTGCTTTATATTTAATTTATTTTCATTTATAATCCTTCTGCAAACTTATTGAAAAAGTTTATTTTTGTTAAACAAAATATTTGTGGATTACTTTTCAAAAAGTTCAATAAGATGCAGCTGTCTTGTTCTCTTCGACATATTATTAGATTTTGTTTTATTATATTTAGTCAAGTTGAACAAATAAAAGTAAATAAGAAAATATATAAATACATATGTTTATGCAAAAAAAGTTAATTCAATTGCTGTAATTCCCATAACATTAAAAATACGAGTAGAAACTTTAAACACAAAACAAATTCTAAAATTTTAATTAATGCATATTTTTCTTACCAGTCATGCATACTTAAATAATGGTGCAAATATTTGTATAATCAGAATATAAAATATAAGGGAAACAATCCTATACACCTTTCGGATGTACAATTATTTTCGGTCTTTCTGAAAGTCTCGTCTTACTTGGCATTTAAGCAATCTAGATTATACATTCAAGAAATTTATTATTCGACATATTGTCATAATTATATTATAAGTGAAATTTATTCGCTTAACCATCAGCAAATAAACTTCACATTTAATCTAGATTATAAAAAGGAATCTCGAAAAATTTTGAAAACTATTTTCTTTATTAAATTGGTAAATGGGAGTATTAGAGTTTTTGATAAAAAAAATAATTTCAACTAATAGCATAACAAAATTTTTTGACAAAAGTTTACTCATACCATCTTTTTTGTTTTCTGATTAATTGAAATGTATAATCTCCTAAATTTGTAAATTTTTTTTAACTTTTTGTAATTTGTGCTGTACTTTCTAGAGAGACAAGATTTCATAACCTACGACTATTGGAAATTGATCTAGAGAGGCTTACGAGTCTCATCAAACTTTTTTCTTTTCATCTTTTATAGTTTGTGAACAAAATAACAAAGTCCTTTTTTTAATTTGTTTTTTTTTTTAGAATTTTTGTTGTAATTTCTACATAAGCAGGATTTTATGACTTTCAATGTTTAGTAGTCTTTTCCAATATTTTTTCCCCATTTCCTAAAATTTTTGAAACTTTAATTTTTTTAAAACTTGAATTTTGCTAAAAAATTGTGTTGTAATTTCTACAGAAACAGTACGACTTTGACTATTAAACATAAATTTAAAGACGCTAAGGAATTTTCTACAATATTCTTTCTCCACCTTTATCCTGCATATACTAAAAAAATTGCTAAAAACCATATTTTGACTATAAGTTAAGATATGGATTTTCCATGTCCTTGGATGTATTAAACGTAACATCTAAATAAAGGAGGCTAAAAAAAAGGATTTCGTTTTCAATTTTATACTCCATTTTGTTTCGAAAATTGTGTGTCAAATATATTTTGTGAGAGAAAATAATGTTTAATATTTAACAGAGGTCTGCTTTTTTTTGTTAACAGAGCTCTGTTAAACAAGATGGTTAGTGTCTAGGGTTACAAATTTTAAAATATATCTGCACGCACATATGTTTTTTAATAAATATTTTCTTTTTAAAATGAAAATGCTATTCATTAAAAAAAATTATCTCTTTTGAATTTTTCTAATTATGTATTAATGTTATCATTTTGGCAATAGCTGATAACTTGAGATTTTTTCGATGATTAAAATATTTTGTTAATTTTTTCTGTTTATTGAAATTTATTCTCCAGTTTAAATGATCTGGTAATTTTAACTAGTGTGTGTGTTTTACAGAAACTATAGATTTATAAATTTATTGTAGATATATATGTATTTATAAATGCTTAAATGTGTGCGTATGTATATAATAGTGTAGGCGTTAGCGTTGTTAATTTTTTTTTATTTTTTTGCGTAAAACCTTAGCAAACACATTTGAATTTTATTAAAAACCACAAAAGCTGTACACAAATGAAATGCATTTTGGCACATAAATTGCACTTTGGCATAAAAACCGCATAAAATCGTGTAACTTGTGAAGCAAAAAAGCATTTAACACGCACCTACAAGCAACGCTATGTGCGAAAAAAAACACCACCAACACTACCCTCAACACTAGCATCAAACACATGTATGTGTATATATTTATATATACTACAAGAATATGTATGTATAATTGTACATAAAATCATATTAATACCTGCACAATGAACACACGAACATTCATACGAAGTGTATGACAACAATTAACCACAAGGTACAGTAGTGGTAAAAATATTCAATAAATAACAAGTGTTTTCTTAAGGAAGTTTTCCATATTGTTTTAAAATTTTAAGCCCGTAGCTGTTACGGTTCTCGAGAAAATAGCTTGTTGCAGACAGATATACGGGCCGACGGACATCGTAGCTAAACCAATAGGTTTCTTGTTCACCTTTGGTGTACGGAACCCTTAAAATGAATTATGAATAACGAGTTACCCCTGCAGACCCATTCTAGGACTTCATACAAAAATAGTAATGGAAAATTTGAAAAATTTCTCTAACTCCCGCTATTTGGGTTAAAAAAAATTAAATGAATCGAGAGAATTTATTTATCTAATATTTTTTTTATGAGAAACTATTTTTGGAGTTTTTTAACAACAACATCTCTTGAAATATTTATCTGCTGTAAATATTTTTGCTTGGCTTTGAAAGAACTTTTTAAAAAGTCTTTGAAAGTTTTTTGTAGCTTATGTCAAAAATGTTGGGTCAAAGTCTACTGACTTTCATTTCGTTCATTGAAAAGGAACCAAATGCATATTAACAGTGTTTAGTCATCAGAAAAATTAAAAATTCTTATTAATTAACTTGTTTTGTTCTCTGTGCCAGGGCGCAGTAGATATTTGCTTAGACTATTTTTCTTGCTTATTTCCCCAAGTAAGAATAATTATTAAATTAATATAAACAGAACCTTTTGTTAACCAATGTTGTACGTAATATTTTTTATTTATTTCCTGTCACCATCTCATAACCAGTAAATAATAAATACGAATTTCTGAAAAGGGTGAAAAACGCATACATTAAAATACGTACACGATTTATGCTGACATTTCCACTCGATTAAACCATAAAATTTCTTGAAAATTATCATTAAAAAAAAAATTATTGCGAACAATAACAACAAAAAAGAACTGCTGTGAAAAATTTGTTTGCTAGATTAACAGGAAATAAAATGAAAACATTAAAAAAATTCCGGCAACGCAAGTAGAAACTTTTAGCATATGTCAGGCTCGATACAATTAAATGCCATTTAATGCCAAATAATGTAAAAACATCATGCATTCGTAAGCAAACACCAATACAGATGAGTATTTACTAAAAACACACACACACACACATACACACACACAGCCACTCTCACACAGTGCTGCCACGTAAACTCATCTGCATACATTTGAATATAATCAAACACGTGCTCACAGGAAACTGTATATACATGCACACACATACACACATTTATATGAAATAGTTGCGGGGAAATATTTAAATAAATCATATACATACATATGTTTATATTTACATATAAGTATGTGCATTTTTAAATTCATATTTAAATATCTTATACAGTGAATACTCTCATAACCTAACACAGGGTGTAATCGTGCGATTTTTAATTTTTATTTAAAGCTTCACTTTATTAAAAAAAAACCTACACTGGTTCCTAGAAAAGCCATTTAAAAAAAAACAAATTCAACATGGGATGCTTCACTTTGAGTTGTTAAATTTTATAAATGACTCTTTATATATCTGATGTGTAAAATGCTACAAAATAATTTTTGATGAAAAACTTTGAATGCATATTCATTCTTCAAAACTTCTGTTTTCCAAAAAGTTGCAGCAGAAGAATAGAAACCTTTTGCGAGAGCACCATTTATTTTTTGTGCCTACTGCACTCAGCAAACATACTTTGTATCACAAAGTTTTTCTGACACAAAATGCTTGAATTTAATTTCCTTTTTGGGCCTAAAGTATTCTCCTCCTCTTAAGCTATATATTCATATGTGTAACTGCCCTCTTGTCTTTAAATGTTCATATATTTTTGTATATTATTGCTTTGTATGAATATTTAGTTACATATTTGTGGAACGAGTCTTTTAACTTATAGTTTTGTGTGTGGTTAAATTTCTAATTAATATTTAATGCTTTTATTTGGCCATGATTGGGTAATTACATTAATTAATTTGTAAAACATTTTTGTTTGTCAACGATTTGCATTATGTAAGTAAATATTTGACTAATTTATATACATATATAATTGCATTGTTATAATTTAAGTATTACATTGAAATTAAAAAAATAAAATAAAAACTCAAAATAATAAGGTGCTGAGCAAAAAATTCCCGCAATCAGTGTTGATTAATTAATTCAGAATTCTAAAGATTTATAGACTTTGCACTCAAAATATTTCATAATCTACAATTTTCCAGTTGTAAGTTATTTACTAAGTATGAAAGGGGTTGGGGGCATGACACTGTCCTTTTTCATATCCACTAGATTATATTGCCCTCGGCTTGAGGAATGTTTAAGCTTGAATTTAAAAAAATACCTCAAAGTATAGCGTTACATACATATTATACAGTTGAACAGAAAATAAAAATTTAAAAGGATCGTAAAAGATAAACAAGAATAGTTAAACATACTTGGGTAAAGTGATGTAACTTAGTGCTAACTTGAATAGAAAATGAAAAACTACAAAAACAGAAAATGAATAGTGATAGTTACAAATGTATTTACCAAAAGTAAGTTAATAATTGTATACACAACATAATCATTTTTCATATTCCATTTCATTGAAAATTTGCGTTAAATAGCTGATGTCAATAACAATCTCTACCCCAGTAGTGGCTGCACAAAAAACTATCGGTATTTCCCCCCGCTAATAAAGTTTAGTTTAATTTTTCTTCTTTTCTTTAGAAATTTACGTTAATTGATAAGAATATTTCATTCAATAAGAATTGAATATACTGAACTGAAGCAAGATTAAGAAATTATTCCTGGTTAAAAAGCCTCTTTAGTTTAAGCTTCTAAAAATATAAATGATTTACAAATATAAACGCAATTTTTTTTAATAGTGCGTTTTATAATTCTTTGTAGGCCACAGCAATGAAATCTGCAGTAAAGGGGCCCCAATCTTAAAAAAATTAATTTTGAAACCATAAGACAAAAATAGTTTTATTTGCCCCCCAAAAATTTCTAATTTAAAACCAGTCTTTTTCCGAATGGCTGATAACACTGTACAACTGTGAAAAATTTGCACGATCTTGATATTATAGATTCGGTAATACTGCTAAGGGGTACTAAAAGCCTTTACCCAGTTTGACAATTTTGGTCACATTTTTTTTGGAACGTAAGTTCGTTGTGGCGTGCCATAAATAGGAATCTCCAATCTTGTCATGTGTCTTTAATAAACGGTTCGTGACTTGGATAAGTGGTTCGTAATATTAGGGACTATTCTGGAAAAGGCGTCGAAGAAGTGAAAGTTACATGCAAAACAAAAACAAAACTGTGTAAATGTACAAAAAATTGTTTTTGTTTCTCATACAAAATTAACCGTTTTTAAAAGAAAGAGAAACGCGTTGAAATTCTCACGTTTATTTCATTTTAGAAATGTATGGCAAACAAAAACAATTTTTGAAAATTTGTTTTTGTTTTAATGTAAAGTTTCACTTCTTCGACGCGTTTTCCAGAATAGCCCCCATTACAAATGCGAAAGTAAATTTATTGTTTGTTTGTTGCGCTTTAACGGCCGCGGAACCGATTTTGACCAAATTTATAACATAGACACAGATCTAAGTCCAGAAGGACACAAAGGTTGTATGTTTTTAAAAAAACTAGGAGCACGACTGGAGGTAGGCGTAAATTTCTGCTTCTCAAAAACTAACAGATTTTGATGAAATTCAAAACATAGAAAGATATGAGTCTAGAAAAGTACATAGGCTTTACATTAAAAAAAAAAAATAAGAGCACGTGAGAAGGTAAGGGGAAATTTCTTTCTCTTTGAAACTATCTCTCCAATACACGTTTTAAAAAATAGGAGCACGAAGAGAGCTAGGGGGCAATTACTGCCTCTTTGAAATAATTTAAATGATTTTGATGATATTAAAAAATTGGATAGATCTGAGTCTGGAAGAACACAAACGCTGTAAATTTTTTTTTATCAAATTAAGTAAGTAAAACTTAAAAAACTGTATTCCTACCCTGTGTCCTATGACACCGTGCGTTCTTTTTTATGGGCACAGATTTCGAAAATGTGTGCGCCCTAAAAAAATGGTGTCTTCAGTATTTTCAAGTAGGGATAAACGCAAACTGCAGCGTTTGAATCCGCAAGCAATTTATAGATCATAGCAACCTCATATTAAAATAATCGTTTAACAAAATTTTGAATATTGTTAGTTTGTTGCTGGAGGCACCACCAGGCTACTAAAGTTTAAGAAAAAAATTTCGTGTAAAGAAATGGCTCTTTTACTTAATATTTCTTTGTGGTCATTGTGTTTAACATCTAATGAAATTTATTTTATTTTTCACGATTAAAAGCGTGGCTAAGATAAGGTTATCTTGATGCTTTTAAGTGTGTGGCCTAATAAAATAAGTCTTACAATAAACCACCTAACCGTTCTTATTGGCTTAATAGCTATAATTTCTTAAAAAAAAAAAATTAGAAGTAAAATAAAAAATGCCACATTAGCTAAAATATTAATGTACCAGATAAGCAACAATGAGACTTGTGTATGTTCATATATTTTTTATATTAAACAATATAATAAAGAAAAGCAGTATTACTAACCTGTTGATATTTTATATGTTTTAATGTTCAGTTAATCGCATCATGACAACATAAATACTCCAAAAAAATTACCTCCGCACACAGAGCGAGTAACATTAATGTACATTCAGTTGGTTTTTCATTTTTACAACGCACGATAAGGTTTGGCACTTAAACTGATACAGTCATTGTAGACGCAAATGACAATGATGATGACCGTGCAGACAAAGCAAGCAGTGGCACTGGTTGTGTGGTGGCAACAAGAAATAACCAACCAAACGAAACAAACAAACACTTAACGTAAATACTCGTTAAATAAAATCCAGCAACAAAGAGCGAGCAAAGGACTATAAAGTTGTAAAGTACATTGACTATTTATACGTAATATAATGTACGTATATTTATGTGTACAAGTGTAGGTGTTTTAAGGCAAGAACATATGCTTTTTTATTTAAAATTTAGCAGCATTATTTTTCACTTTGCACTACACAAACGCATAAATGGAGCTTATTTATTGTAGCTAGTTTTAGTTTTACTATTAAGTTTATAGTTGCATTATATTCTCAGTTGTTTGGTTTATTATTTGTGTCAGTTGTTTTGTTTATTTGAATTTTTCCTTCAGGCAAAAGGTTTATTGTTTTTTTTATTGATTCAGCTGGTTGTTTACACGTTCTGGTTTTATGAGTTGCCAAAAAAAGAAAAAAGAAACAACCACAATAAATTATAATTTTTTTTTCTTTATGCTTAAGAATAATAAAAATAATCTTTACTTAATTTCATTACATCGTAAGAAATTATACAAGACATTACATTCGCGTAACTTAGTTAACACAGTCAACTGGTGTTTAGCCTTACATTTAGGAACGGGGACTTGAGCATTAAATAATTCACACAATGCATTTTTCTTTTTCTTTAAAGCGAAAAACACGACATTGTTTATTAGCAATATAAATTTTATTTTTTTTTATCTTGAATAATAAAATATTTTATTCTATTTTTATTGTAAAACTATTATATTCTTTTTTATTTTTAATTTTTTTATGTTTGTTTTCACTTAGCAGATGGTTTGTTTTTTGTTATTATTATTAGTTAACATTTTATAGTTTGTAGTTTATTTCAAAAATTTGTTTAAGCCTTATGTAACTATTCATTTTAATAGGCTTATACTTATAAAAACTTATTTCTTCAACAAATGTTTTTGTGGTTGATGTTGGTAAAAATATTTGTTTGGCTTTGTTTTCTATTAAAATATTGTTTTCCAAGAACTTTCACTTATTTTTCGAAATATATAAAAGTATGAATAATTTCTGTTGCAGTTATAAGTTTTACAAACATTTTTTATAATCCTGTAGGAAAAGAAACAAATATTAAATCAAAATTTTTTATAATTGGCAAAATAAATTTTTCATATTTTTACTTTATATTCTTCGTTAATTTTACTTTTTTTGCACTTATTTTTTTAAATTTATTTTATTATATATTCTTCAAAGTAAGTTTCAATTTATTTATAATTTCAGTAATATTTTTGTTTATCTCTTCTAACTTATTGAAAAAAAAATACCGGAAAATAACCTAGAGCCTAGAGATGACCTGTGAAGTTCACATCAAGCTCTCTAGCTCCTTAAATATTAGAAAAATTATTTTCAAATTAAAATACAAAATTATCTCAATGACATTGGTTACTATTCCACAGAGAGTGGTGCAAACCAAAGTGGCTAGAGTGAAAACCAGTAACAGGCCATAAATCTGAGCTGTTGACATTTAGCTGTTAGGTTAGATTGAAAAGAGGAGCTTTTGCGCTCATGTCCGGTGACATACATATATGCCAGTATATTGTGCGCTCCCATGTTAATTAGAAAATTATATGAAAATTGTTGCGTCAGTGCTTTGGCCAGCCAGCCCTACTTCTTTAGTGGTAGAAATATCAATTTATTTGCTTAGAGACATAACATCGACCAGTTTACTCCAAAAAAGGCTCTAAGCCCATAAAAATATCAGCAACAGAGTTTCTATTTGCCACTGTGCAACTGTATTTTTAACCGCCTTCCAAAAAGGAGGAGGTTATCAATTCGTCTGTATGTTTCTTGACATTGTTACTTCCTAAGTCGTTACATTTTAGACCGATTGTAAAAGTTTTTTGTCTTGAGGGGTATAGCTTCCTATTGGTCCCATTGTAAAAAGTGGGCGGGGATACGCGCACATTTATTTGATTTTATGATACTCTACTTATTTGATTGCTGCAAAACCTAACAAGCACCTTTGTTTCTTATAATTACATAATTTTAAAGTTAAAAAATAGGCGTGGCTACGCCCATTAAAATTTGTTTTTATATTTCACGTGGTTCTAATTAACTGATTTTTACGAAACTTACCACACACCTTCAGCTCTAAAATAGACACAATTTTTCATTTAAAAAATGGGTGGAGTTACGCCCATTAAAATTAAATATTTTATTTTAATTGGTTATAATTTACCGATTTTCACAAAACTTAACACAGAGCCTAAGCTCTAAGAAACACACAATCTGGCATTTAAAAAAAGGGACGAGAAACGCCCATTAAAATTTAATTTATATATCGCAAAACAGATTTTTAAAATATTTGTTTCTGTTTGAAGAGTTTATTTCCAGTTTGGTCCCATGAATTTTGTTCGAAAATCTTTTATCAGATCTTTTTTTTGGCAGAATTATATGAATTGATTTTCCGAGATTTAAGTAACTTATTTACTCTGTAAATATATTGTATATTTTTTATGGAGATTCAAAATCTATTTTCAAATTTATATTAGATTTATTTGAAAAAGGTGAAATTTATGATGGACACCAACAAATCTAAGATATTGGCAATATTTTCTATAAATTCTGGTACTAAGTGCTTGATAGTAAATATCGAAAAATATGTATATACAAACAATGAATTTCAGCATCGAAGCTGCGCTGAATTATCCAAACAGAAAGCATAAATTTTTAACGAGTTCGATGTGAACTAAATTAGTAATTTATTTTAAATTATTAATGGAAAACTTAAAAAAAAGTTTTAGAGTTCTTGTGAATAAATATGTGAAACCAGTATCATATTTAGTATAAGAGAAATTAGTTTTCTCACTTTATATCTTCAGCAACTTGAAAGAATCACACTTATCACTTAGCATTTATAAACTTTTTCCATAGTTATGATCATAAAGATACTTTATAAAAAACGTTGCTTAACCACACCTAATCTAAGTTGAATTTATTACTCATACCTGAGAATGGACAAGCATTAATAACGAATATGCTGCAACGATGCTATACAATTTTATAAAATACACAATAAAATAGTCGTGAAAGAAATTATATTTAATTCTTATCTACGTGGCTA
This sequence comes from Nowickia ferox, assembly GCA_936439885.1. Taxonomy (NCBI): domain Eukaryota; kingdom Metazoa; phylum Arthropoda; class Insecta; order Diptera; family Tachinidae; genus Nowickia; species Nowickia ferox. The sequence continues at coordinate 98,087,582 of OW387026.1, read as the reverse complement.
TGTGTTGTCTCTTTACTTTAACTTTTATTTAGAATTGAAACCTTTTTTAATTCTAATAATTTAAGACTTTAATTAAGTGTTTTATATAATTCGATTTTTCATCTTGAACATACATTGTTCACCCACTGGCCCTTGTGGGTGCATGAGTGATATTTATATGCTTGCACTATTCATATTAATCATACGCTTTTAGTTACCGAAATTTTTAGGTGAAATTTAATATGAGTGACCCACCATTTACACATGAAACTAATTGCAAGAAAGTAGCAATACACTCACATTTTTTCCTTTACCACACTCACATTGTTTTTAATTTTCACTCAGCTTTCAACGATACTTTCAAGAAAGTAAATTTTTGATGTTTTCAGAAAGTAAAATGACAAAAGGGTAAACAGTGTTACCAAATTTAAAAATTTATGCAAATAATCCTGCATTATGGCAAATAATTGTTATAAATTATGGTTATTTTGTATAAATATTTAAAGAATTATAATATCGTGTCTTCAAATATACATGAAGAACACAATGCATGCCTTTTTAAAACAATAATATCATTTAAATATTAACAATAATACTTATTCCCAACTTATTGCCTTATACGAGTAAATTTGTGCATGTGAATATTCTGGGTACCTCTAATTAAGTTGTAAAGAATATAATTTTTAAATTTTTAACGTTTCCACGACATTTTTAAAATGAACTTTCACTTTCCTATGAAAACGAACAAGACATTTTCATGAAAGCCATTTATTTCATTAAAATTTTTCTACATAATATGTATACAGAAATTTCAAGAAAGTACTTTCCTGTGTAAATGTAGCGTAAGCAATGTTTTCCAAAGTAGTGAAACTATTTTCTTGCGGCTATAAAGGATATCAGTAATTTCATTTGCAGTTTTAATAAAACAAGAAATCTATGAACTGAAAGCAAGTGAAGAAATTCGATAAAACAAAATATCATAAATTTTGTAGTCATCTCTAAGTCATAAAAACAAAATTCTTCTTCTTCCTGTTTATCAAATAAAATTAAAATAGTCCCCAAATATCCCAGCAAAAAAATTTAAGAAAATTAGTATATGAAAATAAATTGTATTTAATAGTAAAATAATTTTTGAGCCCGGAAATATTGAATATGACCAGTAATATTAAATCAAACAATTAAGAATTATGCATATATTTTGTGTGTGCAAAAAAGATGAGCCATGCATTTTGTATATTAAATTTGCTTCAGTTTTGTGAAAGAAAATTTATATATTTTGAGTATCAGAATCAGAAAAAAGGTGTTCCGAAAATAATTGAAAGACTTCAGTAACAAATTTCTTTTAGGAGGAGTAAGTAGAAATTGATGTTGTAGATAAAGCGTCAACAGGAGGCTCTCTACAATAATAGAGCAAGTTTTAATTTTGTTTTGTAACAATATTTTCTGCTTTAACATAAATAACAGATTTTAGCACAAAATCAAAGATATTATAAGACTAAATGATCTCATTAGATTCAAGAATTGATGATAAGATGCTGAGATTTTACTCTTATAAAATGTTTCATGTTAAAAATTTCATTTATGGATAAAACTTAAAATAAATTGACAAGGCAATAAAACATTTAAACTGAGAATAAACTAATGACTCTAAAAAGTTTTACTATCTTGATTTTATTGTTGCCTACAGATCTATTAAAATTTTTGTTTGTTTATTTTACTAACATAATATAACGATTGTATGTTATTTTTATTCTTGCTCACTGTCCATTTACAAAAACTTAATTTATTGAAGCGTATTAAAATACTCTGATTTTTGGAAATAAAAAATTGAAAGATAAGAAAGTTTTTTTACTGAATTATAAATTAAAAGTTTTTCGGTTTGAAGTACTATATAATTTAAAATACTTATATAAGTTATATCTGTGGCAAATGAAACTAAGTGCCAAAGTTGATTAAAAACAAATTGATGTAATGGCACCATTGTGATTTCCAAAATGTAACAAAATCTATGAGCGAAGTTTCAATTAATTTCAGTTATTAATCTGGAGAGCTTTGCAAACATGTTCAAGGATGTAATTTAAATACATAACTAAAATATTAAACAGCTCCCACGAAAAACCAATAAATAAGTTTTGTAGCAGTTTTCTTTTTATTATCGGAAATATTTTAATTTTTTCTTTAGTAAAATGTTTACCTTTTTATTGCGAATTTTTTCTTTTTCCAATGGATGGAATTTTTAAATATTCAACTTACGTTTATCTTAAAACTTTTAAAAAATGGAAGGTTTAAAAGTTTCAAGGACCTCAATGAAGATATCCTGAAATACACACTGACATAACTCCAGTGAGTTAGAAAACATTTTTTGTAACGGTATGATCTTGAAAACGGTATGGATTTTTATAAAAATTTTAATTGAAACCTGCTTGATTTCATGCAGGTATAAATGTCCTGTTACAGTTTTGAAAATACAGTGTTTCTTACATCGATTTTTAGAGCATTTTTTAAACTAATTTTTATCTTAAAATTTTTAACAGTTTATTGAACAGTTTGCATGTTCAGTTTTACGTTTAAAATCACATAAAATAACGAGTTGGGAAAATGGGGAATTTTTTTACCCTTTTGTCCAAAAAATTATGTCTTTATCTTTTCCCAAAAAGAAAATTCATCATTTCCAATTCAGTGATTAGGAATCGTAAAAAAAGAGAGATCATTTTATGTCAAAACCTTCAAAGATGATTTAAGTTTATACTACTTCCTGAGGGAAATTTTTTTATTTTCATGACTTCTCGAGAATATCCCTGTTTTTACTAAGACATTGTAAATTTTGCGTGCAAGGATTACTTAACTAATGCTTACAATATCTAAGCTATTTAAAAGCTTTAGAAGCGTGAAATATTGCTTTCCTTAAAACTACTTCCAGCCTGTTTTGCTGGGCTGTCTGTAATGCCACACAATTGGCAAAAAAAAAGTGTAAATAAGTATCGTATTTCTAAACAACTTTTGCATACGTTTATATTGACATAACAGAGTTGGGAAGCCAATACTTTGTTGCTGAGGATGGAGTGGGTGAAAATAAATTTGCGTTATATTTATTTTGACTTTAGTAATTTACACCACATATTTTTATTAATGGAAAAATGGTTGAAAAGAGAAAACAGAATAAAACTACTTTGAAAAAAAAAACATTCAGACTTTCATTTCATCAACATTTTGTTTATTTAGTATATTGTTGTTGTTGCTGCTGTTCTTTGGGGACAAAAAGTAATATAAATATTTCATATGTTTGACAAGGGCACTGAGAAGGTGCCAAAAGTTTAACAGAACTACCAATATTGTTGGCAAGAGGCAAACGTTTTTAAAATGGGGCTTTAATATCCTTTAGAGAATTTTTATTAATTTCCTTGCAATTTTTTTTTATACACATGTAATGCTTTTTGTTAGTTTTTTCTTCACACACACACACATCTAATTTTTAATTTTTTTTTAAAACTTTTTAATTTATCTAAAGATTTTTGTATAGCGCTCTTCTATTGCCACAGAGACAAAACTCAAAATAAATTTTTAATTTTCAATTTTTATACAATTCAATGGAGATTTGAGTCTGTTTACTGTTTGCAAGAGGTGCGGGTGCCAGCATTTTATATGAAATTGTTTTACAGGATTTTATATAATAAAATGGATTTTTTTTTTAACTTCAAGAACTCAGTTTTCGGAAGTTTATCTATAAGGCAATAAAAGAGCGTTATGATTTTGTTAGAATTTCTTTAAATATTTTATGATATATATTTGCATTTTATTAATATATTTGGCATTAGTTTTTAGTCACTATCTCCGTTTTATTTTATTTAAACTGTTATGTTAGCTTAACAGGCAAGTGCTTTATTAAACTTCCAAGTTCTATAAAGAGGTCTAATGCTGAAAACCTTCTCATTTGTTTTTTTTTTTACATCGAACGAAGTTACAAATAAATTTAATAGTATTTTTAAAAGTCACACTTGTTTTTAGTATACCTACTTAAAAAAAAACTATTAGAGCAATTTTATGCGTAAGTTGTGCACTTTTATGTCGCAGTAGTTCACAACCAGAACTAAACTTTTGAAAAGATTTTTCTATTTTTTTCAGATTTACCACAAAAACACACTCACTTTCTTTACTAAATATAAAAAAATTTATGTTTCTTTTACACAACTCTTATTTTTATTAAAACAAAACAACTATTTTCAATTACCATTAAAATTAAAATTTAAAAAAAAAAAATGACGAGCAAAGACAACTAAGCAATCGAAGAAATTGTTTGCATACAACGCGCCATCCGTTTCAATTACACGACGACCCACTCAGCTGGGTAACGTTAGGGCTACTGACTTATAAAAAGCCAAAGTGCAACTGCAGATCTGCCAGATAATGTTTTGGTGAGTGGGCTGCTTAAGCAACTCGTGGAAATGCAGGCAGCATCAGCAGCACCTGCCTGCTTTATTAATTCATTTGTTGAAATTATTACAAACGTACCGACACTCGCTATTACAGCTAAACTCGCGAATTAAAGCTAAACACATACACTTTCTGCTTATGAATTTTATTGCTTTTCTTCTTTATTCACTAAATATTCTTTTCTCACAACTATTTTTCCATTTGTATTCTATTCCCTAAAAAGAAACACAAAGACCCGTTGTTTGTGCAGCTTTCAACAGTTTCTTGTGATTGTTGTGATTCTTTTTTTCTTCTACTAAATTTTGCTTTTTACAATTTTAATAAACAACTGCTTTCTGTTTCATATATGACCGTTATATTCTCGTGCTCCTTTTGGATGCTGGAGCTTAACTGAACAAGTTTTTCCCAGAAGTTAACCGTAAAACAAAAATACCTCTGCACAAAAACAAACACTAGAAAAAAAAACATAAAATTCGCACACCTACAACAACACGCCAAAAATTTGTATTCCATCTACAAACTTGGCACTGTATACAAAAACAAATTCCCATATACAGGAAATTTACGCACAGCATCCCTGATTACTCTTTCAAATACAAGCTTTATTACACTAAAACTCTTGAAAGCTGAAAAGCTTTTAAATGAAAGCTCATTTCTTAAAACTCTTAAAACTATTAACATTTTTATTAACAAAGAGTAACACATATTCAGCTTAATGTTTTAAGAGTACAACTACCAGCCCTAATGTGGCAGAGCCAAAGCTTAAGTCTGTACAAAAGAAAAGCTTTTAAAGTTAAATAAGAACTTTACTGTGTTTTTTTTTTGTACTATATTTTCTTGGGTTAAACACTTACTCACTCAATGGCAAACAGACACCTTTGTTAATGTGCTCTTTAAATTTTTGCTTAGAAAGTTTTTTTCTTTTGCTTTTCGTTTTTTAAATTCAAACATGAAATAGAGGAATGAAATTTATCTTTTATTGTGCTTTCTTGCTTTATGTTTTTATTAGCTTAACAATGATAGTTTGTTTTTAATTTATTCTAAGTTTTCTTGAGTCTTTTATTATTGAACAATAAAATATTTTACTCATTAAAGTGATTTTCTAAAGAATTCAATAAATGTCAAGCTAGACTTATTGCGTTTTCTTTTCTAACAAAAAAATATGACATTTTCTGCACTCTTCAATGAAAATTCGCAAAAAAGCTAATTTTTTTAAATAGAGATTTTATGTATTAGAATTATGAAATGCTTACATTAGTATATTTCTGTGGCAAAAAGGAAAACGTGCTTAAGTCAAGATAAGCACATTTTGAATTAGTGGCATCTCCGTAATCTGCATATTCAAAAGTACTTCTGACAAAAATTTCTATTATTTTGTGCTATTTTTCAGGAAGTTATAGCCCAATCAGTTTCAGCTTATCTTTTTTCGACTCATAATCTCATATGGAATAACAGCTTAACTTAGCTTATACTTTGATATTATTTCAATTGGATTTATTAGTTACAGTGTGTAGAACGATGTTTTTCTAAACAAATTTAAATGAACAGCGAATTTTTAAAATTTAACTGCAAAAGAAGTAAATTTCTGAAAATCTACTTTAAAGCTTAAAACTGCTCTCCTGCAACACAGTAAAATATGATTTAAGCACTTTTTTCTTAATGCCACAGATTTTTTGTCTCCTCTTTCAGAATCAGCCATTTTTACAAATGCTAAAATACTTAAGACTGCCTTGCATAGTTTATTATGTTATTATTATATATTTTGACACTAAAGCTGCAATTTCTTTTTTTAATAATATACGCTTAAAATATTAAAAACTTTATGCTTTATTTATTAAATACTTTTTAAAGTAGTATACCTCTAAACAAACATTAAATATTCAGTCGTACAATGACCGGTTAATGACCGGTTGAAAATATTAACCACCACTATGTACTGCTGACCCTTGACCCCACACTATGAAAACCACAAACGTTTCCGTTTGGTTTGCATTGATACAAGTTTCAACGAGAGTCATACATTTGAAAGGGAGTTTAACGCACAGATTTTTGAGTAAAAAAAGCAAAAAGGAAACAGAAAATGAAGAGTTATTAAATATATACTAACCAACAACACTGCTTTATTTAACTGCCAGTTTTTTATCTGATTTATTAATACGCAAGCACGCACATTATTAATTAACATATTGATATGGGGGTCATGCGAATAAAAACTATTCGATTATTTGAGAAAACATTTGATTTTTGTTTGTATGCGAATACAATTTTTGAATACCAAAAGGTACGACGAAGATCGGTTTGGCCTCCAAGCGTTTTCAAAATCAATGCGCCCTTAAGTTGTTATCCGTTGTTGGCCAACAGCTAACAAAGAGCCAATTGCTGCTAATGGCACCGATTCGATAATTCACGGTCACTGGTGGATACAGCTGCAATATTTTCATCTGTCCGCACTCTCCATATGCGTGTTGCTGAATGTTCAATAATGCACAGAAAAAAGTGTTCACCAATTAAAGTTTTCAATTAAGAATTTAATTAATTCAATTTAATTTTTAATTGTATTAATTAATTTGAGTGCAAAAACTTAATTAATATTATCAAATTGTTTATAGGTGAAAATTTAATTAATTTTTTAATTAATATTACAAATATTTTAATTGATACTACAAAGTTAGTCATATTACTTTTTGGTGTATGTAATTTTGGTGCGAAATTTAGTCAAAAGATACCGAATAGCCACCTCAAAAGGTCAACCAAACTGATTATAAAATGGAAGAAATGCACGATGCACTTTCTTAACCGAGCATGAATTTTGATAATAAAATTTAATAGTCTGCAAGCGTTGTTCATTTGTAAGTCGATTCATCTCAACAAGTTTAACAGTAACATGATACATGAAAAAAGTTGAGTTGCCAATAACAGTGTCGTTAAAGAAAAGTTCTTAAAAAATCACCCTTTTTATTTACTAAAAAAAAAACAATTAATATTTTATTGAACAAGTAAAATATTAACTTTGGGAAAAAGTGCGATAAAAACGTTTAAACTTAATATAAAAATAAACTTCTTATAGAGTACGAATTGTAGGAAAAATATAAATTAAGAAACTTAAGTCTTTTGAGAGCGACTTAAATACATCCAAATAAATGCTCGAATAATTAGCAACACTATTTCATACACACAATTTTATATTTGAATATTAACTACCGACATTAATAAACTACGCATAAAATAAGCTATTCGTTTTTAAAAACCTAAAGAAAGCGACCTTTAAGAGTATATGCTGCTTGTTCTATATAATAACCAAGGGAGCTTCTTAAGCACCCCTAAGAAATACCGGCCATAATCGTTTGCTTTCTTTATTGTTGTTTGTGGCTTACGTGCAAAATTACTACAGTAGTATGGCTGTGGTTTATTGAAAAAAAAAAATAAATAAAATAAATATAATGAAGGGAGGTGGAAAGAAGGGATTGAATCATTAATTATTTCTTTATAAAAATACTTTTTTTTTAGAAAAGAAAACATGCACGAAACTCAATTCATCTTAATAACACGTTGGAAAAATTATCGATTTAAGTGGAAAAAATTAAATTAGCCCTCATGTATATTCTTTACACACAGCAAATTATATTATTGACTGGTTAAAGAGTTATTTTTTATTTCTTCAAAAACTAAAACCAACTTGAAATTGATTTTATTCAAGCAAAAAAAAAAAAAAAAAACCACGATACAAGGACTATAAGCAAAATGTTACATTTAAATCAAATCAAGAAGGATTTTTATTAGAATGGTTGCTTCCTTGCTTTACTTTTTATGTCTTATGAAACGAAATTTCTTTTGTTCGTGGGAACAAGCCCCCTGTATGTTTGTTGCAAAATTTTAAATTATATCGATACAAATACAAACATATATATAGATTTAGAGCTCAAAGTAATAAAAACAGGCAAAAATCATTAAAAGAAAATGCAAAAAGCATTACAAAAGGGTTTTAGTATAATAACACTGGTCTACAAATTTGAGAAAAAAAAATTTTTTAATGCAGAAACGAAGCATGTTTTTGAATCTGGCATACAAATTAAGCTATCATGTCTTGTTAATTTTTTATTGCATGCTCTGGCAATTCTGTAAAACACTCCAACTCCACACTCTTATTTCACAATTTATTCTAAATCTTCATAACAGCAGCGTTTAAGCATGTTAGAGAGATCGTGATCGTTACTGATTCAAGCTATTTTTGCTTTGTGTGTGGAGAATATTTGGTGGGAAAATAGAATATGCATTATCAGAATCATTAAAATATGCATACTTACATTATTTTGGTTTTGCTGTCAGAAACTGGAACAAACAGTGGACACCGACAATATTTCGCAATAGTTACATAACTGTTTTATACAAGTAGTCAAATGGCAGGAAGATCTATTTCGATTTCGTCAATTCCATTTCCAAACAGAAATAACAGTCTGTTTGACAAAAGTTTTTTTTTTTTTTCTTTCGTTTTATTTACAATCTATCCAAGGATAATAAGTAAATTTTATAAAATAAGAAAATAACATTCATTGTTGAACTCCAATAAGAACAACAATATACAAAACAAAATTGTTAAAGTTACATATTTCAAATTTATAATATATACATTATATACAAAAATCTTAAAGTTTTATCTATATTAATATTTACATATATGTACACAGAATTTTATTTATGTATAATTCATTAGGTTCGAAATGGCAAGTCTAATATGTGGTTCCTTTTAAAAATGTGGAACGCTTCACGATTTTGCGTGTCATCCTTGCGCAGGGGCCATGCTAATCTTCTCTGTATCGTTCCAATTTTAGTATATGTTCTGCCGAAGCAAGAACGTTTAACAAAAGTTGATGGACTCAATATGAAAAATCGAAAAAATATTACTTACGAGAATATGCGAATGCACCATCGATTTTAAAACCAGTTTAACGTTCACAACGCTCCTTTAGCGGTTATTTACAGAGCGACGAACAAGAGGAGCGTGCTTACAAAGATTTAATGAAAATTAAAATAAAAATAACAAGGATTTTGGGACAAAAGCCGGACTCTAATACGTGAAACCGAATCAAAAAAAAAAAAAAAAAAAAAAAAATACAAACGTTGCGACGTTTAAATAATGTCATTCACTTTTGAAAATTCATTGCTTTTTATATAAATGAAATTTATTTGCTGGTGGTTAAGCGATGTCTATATGCATTTCATTGTTGCTTTAACAAATCGTCAGTAGAGTTCAACCACTCATTTTGAACAGTCACAAACCTTAACCACTAGCACATAAATTTCACTTATAATATAATTATGACAATATGTCGAATAATAAATTTCTTGAATTTTTAAATGAAAAATAAAAAATCATTAGTTTTTATGTAAAAAGCGAATAAAAAAATTTTTTGGTGTATCTCGAAAACTTGAAGAACCAATTAAATATTTGAATTCAGATTCGATATTTGGTTGCTCCGGTCCAAAACCTTGTTGCCTAGTGTAATCATTACGCTAATGAACGAAGTCATAAAGCCATTAAATGAAAATTTATTTTAATGTTCATAACTCAGGGTTTTAAGTGAGTGTTACGTATTATGTGTTCTTTTGTTTTGTGTAATAACAGCGAATATTAACAGAAAAAAAATATTTATTTATAGACGGCTAATAAAAATATAAATAAATTAATAATTTAAAGTTTTTTTTATATATTTTTTTTAATGTTAAAAAACTAAATCTGCGTCTCCCTGCCTTTAGAAACTTGTTTAAATAAAAAAAATTAAGGATTTAAAAAGATTTTAATCAAATTATTAACAATAGTTTTTATTCGACCTTTTTTTTTATCGAATTTTTAATATTGGTGTTAATAGTTCTTATAGATATTTAAATATTGTATTGTTTAAATATTTGAAATATAAAATTTTGATTATTTTTTATATATTGTTGATTCCGTAGAACATTTTTTCTTGAATATAGTTCTTCTTTCTTGCCTTAAAACACTGTGGATATACTTCACATCTTTTCATTCCTTTCTTGCTTCGGGCTCAACTAAAAGTCTAGGAATGTCGCATTCGTTCAGCAATTGCCCTTATGTATTGGAACTAGAAATTAATATACTACATTGTTTTAGTTAAATGAAATAAAATATGCCTTTTCCTAAATCTAAGCAAAACATTCTTAAAAAGCTTTCATTATAATGAAAATGACATCAAAGTTTGTTATCATTTAAGCCCATACCCCTAATATTGAAACCACTAAGACTAATTAGACTTTATCGATGAGAAGAAGAAAAGAACGAAAGACATTTGATAGCTTAGGTTTTGTTTTACTTTCTAAGTTAAATACACACAACATGCACTTATCTTAAGCAGCTTTAGAAGGTATGATGTGTCCAGAGTGTCCATATGTGCAGGTTATAAGCCATTTATTGTTAAATAAATTTTTTCTGCTATTGTGTTTACGTTTAGCCATTAAAGAGTGTTTGCTCTCGAAGGCAAAATCCTGATCAATAGCAAACTCATTTGACGTTATTGTTAACGTCAATCTTTTATTCATGTTATTAATTGACACTTTAGCCAACAACAAGCAAAATCTTACACAATAACATATATTAAAATTTAAAAAATTTTGGCTTTCAATTAACTACAGCAATTATTCTTAAGCATTCACTTTGAACATTTTTGATCCTGCCTGCAAAGGAAGCAGGACATTTGAGTTCTTAAAATTGCTGAAATTGTAAATGCTTCAAAAAATTGTTTATTTTAGTGGTTGTAGAAATTTAAGTTAAACGCAAATACTAGTGCATGGTGCTTATTAATCTGTAACATTTTCATCTCAATATGACTGCCTGCATTCGATTACCGTACTCAGCAATAAAAAGGGATTGTAGGCTTCAAATAGCCCACAAAAAAAATTTTATTGATATTAAATCAAATCATCTTGGATGCCAATTTATGGATACAATTAGCAAACATTTTTTGTTTGTTGAGGATAGGTTTGAATAGATAATTTTTACTGTTGTACGCTAGCGGCCTTAAAAACGTATTTTCTGTTCGCTTGATCGCTTCATGTCATGGTATCAATATATGTTTAGATCTGAATAGTATTTATATAAGTTTATCTCGTTTTTATATTAAAGGACGTTGCGCGATTTAACTTTGTCCAGTGCAAATATCTCTATACACTTGAACCAAAAATCAGTACTATAGTCCAGCATGTGAAAGAACTTCCTTATGAGTTAAATCATGCAATCTTATGTTTTAAATTATGATATTTTAAATATTCTGCCCTCCTTTTTTTCAATTAAAAAATTTATAATGAATTATTTTTAGTTCTGTTAATCTGTTGTATAATTTTAGTTTATGAATTAATAAAATAGCTGCAGTAAAAATATTTATTCTTCTCTTATACGACAAAATCGTGTTATAATAATTGTTCTCAAAGGGAATACGTCCTTTTTTTATTAATGCAAAAAAAACAGCTTTCTCTGGTTAAGTTTCACTTTCTGTAGTTAAAAGAAAAACTCAACTATTCTTTTGTTTAAAAAGAAAAACACCAGCATCATATTGTGCATCTTAAATCGATGTTTGTTGTGGCATGCCGCAGTGCAGTTGCAAAATTAACATTCCACCTGTAGATGCTACCGCGGCGCAATGCATGCTTTGTAATTTGCAAAAGTGGAAGTTTTTCTCAGTGTAATTGCCACTAGTAGACAGCAGGTGACACAATTTGCTGGCAGTGTTTTCTTTTTATTAAGTTTTGTTTTTAATTTCGTTATAGATGCAAGTGAGAGTATTTAAGGTTTCAGGCTTAATGTGATGTAATGTAGGGAGTATTTAATAAATTAGTGAAAACGTCATGTATTATCAACAGAATTTGTGCATATTTTTTTAAACTGGTTTCTTACTATTCAACACAAGATATTTTTATCTCTTTTGAAAAAAAAATTAACTAAATTTAGTTAATTACCGAGCAAAAAAAATCGGAATTAGTTCCAAATGTTTAACACTTTCATTGCATACCAATCACTGAAGGTTTTAGACAACCTTTTAATCATATACTATTCGGTTATTTAGTCACTTCCATCCTATGGTAATCATTTGTTAAATTCATTTATGATTCACCAGAAATAGAACTACTTGGAGCTGAGTTCATCAGGGCTGTAACTAATGATTTGTATGATTATTTTTTGCTGGGTAAGAAGGAAAATAAGTCCAGAAAAAATTATGTTTGGAAACGTACTAAACAATGAGTAATTTATCTCTTTTTGCTATATTTTGTGTCCCTCTGTAGAAAAGAAAATATTTCTATGGTAATTCTTTATTAATGGAGGATTTTATAAAAATGCACATAAAAATATTAAAAAAACTTACCAAACACAGGGACCAGTTTGACCTCTTATAGCTTTAAATTTCCAGAAAAAAAAATTCTAAATAATATAAAACTGTTTCACGTTTTCTTTTCTAAATATAAGATTATTAGAAGAGAAAGCAATATTTTTCATAATCAATATCACATGAAAAATTGTTAGGAGGGAGTACACAGGCATATAAAGTCACATAACTCGTGAAATGGTGACTTAATTCAGAACGATTTTTCGTCAACCCATATAAAATTTGGTTAAACAGATGACGCTTATCCGAAAACTGTGTGTTTATCAACCAAATAATTTGACGTAGAATGAAAGAGAAATCGTTTTAAGTTCAAGAAAAATTATACGCTTATTTTTTTTCTATTAAAAAAACAAATTTAAATTTATTAGGAAAAAACTGCATTTGGACTTAACTTACTGCATATTAATTTATACAAAAACATCGTTTAAGCGGCCCATCCATTATACAATATTATTGCAATAAATGGCACAATATTTTCTTTGAAACAGTGAAAAAGTAAACAACATTGAGCAATGCTGCCACCACATTACACAGTTGTCTTGATTGTACAACAAAAACCAAAAGTGTTTTGCTATTTGCCACCTTCGAATATGACATACATATTGGCGATATTATTGTACAATGCGAAAAATTGTGCAATTATATTGCAAGTGGGTGGGCAGCTTTACAATACATAACCGAGGAACATGGTGCGTATACTTATTGTGAAATACATTCATTTGCGTATAATAGAGAACAAGCACAAGATGCGTATGAGTAATTTTAATTACACACAATCACTTCTAGTAAATAAATAAAAAACTGGTGCATAGTTTTTGGTGCTAAACTATTTGAAACGTATTTTATTTAAAAAATACTACGGTAACTTTTGTACTAAAGAAGATATCAAGGTGAAATATTGCAAAAACAAAGCGGAGATGTTACTGAATGGATTTGTGGATGCTAGACTTAAAAACTGTAAGCTGAACTCATGCACCGACCGGCGAACTTTCTCAGTAGGATGTATAAATTATTAAAGAGGATTACGTAACATTTTTCGTAGTCGAATTAATTTAAAATGTTATTTAGAAAGATTACAGAAAAATATTTCTTAGTTTTACTTACAAACATAATTATTGCAAAAGCTTACACATTTTCAATTCAAGAGAAAAAAAAATGAGTTAGGGCCTTTTTTATATTAAGCTAACGATACATAGTCATGTGTATAAACAGGCCTGTGTTTATTTATGTACATGGTTCAGTGTGTATTGTTTTTTAATTTTATATAAAAACTTATAAAACCATTAATTTATAAACTTTTGTTGATACAACTTTTAAATTTTGTTTAGTTTATAGAACATTTTATTGTTCTTTGTTACTGTAACTTTTTTTGATTACTTTTCTGGTTGTTACCTTCTCAAAGCCCGTCTTACTTGACCATTCAATGCGTTCAGCAACAGTTTTTGCTAAAAAAACTGGATTCCGTAGACTGGCAACTTTTAACACGGGATCAAATTTGTTGCAGCATTCAATGTTAAAATATTTTTATAGTATTTGAATTTTATTCAATATCAACTACTTCCATGGTCATAATGTGTTTCCCTATTTCAATAACTTGCAATACTAAAAAGAGTCACAATTATGCAACAACAGTTCTTGCAAAAATTCTAAACAAGTTTATACGAGTATTTTTATAATTGAGCAAATATTTTTTTTGTTATTTCATTTTTATAACAAGTGTGATTATTTTATTGAAATCATATTTTTTTAGAATCGTTTTAAAGTTTCAACTCTTATAATATATAAAAATATATAAATATATTTTATATGTAATTCTTTGAATATTTATCAATAGTTTCATTTTCGATTATCCTCAAGGTCTGTAATAAAAATGAGTTTTATATATTTTTCCAAGCGCAAAATTGTGTAAACTTTGCTTTTACCAAATAGTTTTGAAAATGTCATAAAAATTTCATTGTATTTAACCTTAACAGAATAGAAGAATTTTTTTATTTAGTTTTTCATGTTTATTTGACTCAATGTGAAAATGTTGCATACTACGCAATTTGTTTAGCTTTTAGTTTGTCATAGCCTTAAGAAAAATCTTTGCAATTTTTTTTTTATAACTCTCATACAGAGAAAATCGAAACCCCTTTATGTGTTGAATGAATGGTGGCAGTTATATACATTTATATATACATTTGCAACAGTGATTTAAATGTTATTTAAATTGTTAACCTTTTTTTTTTGTAGAATTTAAACTGCTGTATGCCAATTTACGACTTAAACAGTTTGATTGAAAGTGCATTATGAACTTTAGCACAAAATTAATTTCTTTAAATTTTCATAGTTATACAAAAGGTTTCCTGCGCAATAAAATTTGCTAAAATTTTATAAATAGTTTCATAACATTTCGTTATGAAAATTCCCTGACAAAACAAAAGTCATTTCGTCACTAGATTTTGTCAAAATTTACTTAAAATTTGGTAGAACTTAGTGATGCAACTATATTTTTTTTTCTCTTAAAACTTGTACTATAAAGTCAGCCTTTGCAGTTAAAAAGGTAAAAATAGCTACAGTTTAGTTGTTTGGTTGTAGTCTTCGAAAAAATTTGAGTCAATGGTTAATGTTTTGGATTAAAAATCTTGATAAATGCCAAAAAAAAACTTATTGTGAGCGTTAAAGGTTTTTGTACAGATTTTAATCAAAATCTCCTGCAGTTGTAAATGCCCTATAAATGAATTTACACTCACAGTATTATGATGCAGCAAATATTATCCATGTAACCACAGTGCATCGAAACATAACATAACGCCCCAATAAATAAAGGTTTTTAGAAACTTTTATGAAAGGTGCTAACTGGAACAGTGCAATATCATTTTCAGATAAACAAATTTCATGCAATGTTGCATGTTTACATCCGTGGGCTTGAACTGAATTCTACATTCAGTGTTGCTGTAATAACAAAAAAAAAAAAATATGTACATATCTGCATCGTGAATGTAAGCAGAAGTCCTAAGGCTCTTAAAAAAGATATGAAATGTCAAAATTTCGTAAAAATGCTACCTGGCTTTTAATTCTATAGCTTTTTTTCATTTATTTAACGCTAACGGCTATCGGCTTTTGGTTTCTACTTTTGCAAAACATTCATTTACCCTTAAGAAGAAATAATTTTTAAAGCTAATCTTTAAATGATAGTAAATATAATGAATGATATAAAGTTTGCTTATGTTCTATTAAACTCTCTACAAATAGATACATAATTTAAGAAAAACATTAATACATAGATATACATACATTTGGCTCATGGGAGGAATGCTCATCATTACTTAAAATTTTCAAAGTCAATATCTTAACACAACTGCGAGATAACTCGTAGATTGCGTTCTTTTTTAGCACGCCAACCAAGAAATATCTCGTCATCTATATTTTAAAGCAGCTACGATTAAACTTGAAATATATAAATGCTTATATCGAAAAATGACTTGTGAGAAAAGCAAAAACATAATGATGGCTTGTTGCATGAACCGAAAATTTACTAAAAAACATTCAAAAAATTTAATTCAAAAACTAATTCAAATCCAAGAAATAATAAAATATTTTATTGTTGATGATGTGATGTGTGATCAAATTGTAATTGTTTAAGTCAGATTTCTAAACATTTCCCTGGCAGTCAACGTATTATACAAATTTAGTTCAAAACATTAAGTTTAAAACTCTATTTCTAGCTCACTTTAAGTAAACTTTAATATCCTGAATTCCACATGTGAAAATTTCCGAATCAAATTTTTCGTTCACAAGGATTTTAATTTCGTTTAATCAATGCCAATAATTATTTAAAAACTAACATGCTTCCACTTTTTCCAAGAGATAAATCTATGTGAATGATGGTGTCTATTCTGGCATACGCGTCGACTTGGTGAAAGTTACATGCAAAACAAAAACAAAACTGTGTAAATGTAAAAAAATTGTTTTTGTTTCTCATACAAAATTAACCGTTTTTAAAAGAGAGAGAGAAACGCGTTGAAATTCTCACGTTTATTTCATTTTAGAAATGTATGGCAAACAAAAACAATTTTTGAAATTTTGTTTTTGTTTTAATGTAAAGTTTCACTTCTTCGACGCGTTTTCCAGAATAGCCCCCGATATTTTTCATAAATTGTCAGATTATTTCGCAATCGTATGAAGTTTTTTGCTACCGATTTTTCACACGTTCGGAAATTTGCATGTGAAATTTTATTTAGGATAAGCCTGAATATAAAAATAGCTAATTATATTTAATTTAAATTAAATTTTCACATCAAAATTTAACATGCATATATAAAAACCTCTTGAGTAAAGAACTTCTTTAAATACAAAATATGTTTAAATAAAAAGAAAAAAATTTTAGTTAATTTTTGATTAAGTTTTCCATTAAGTGTTTTATTTTTACTTGAACAAACACAACCAGCGAGGTGATTAGCTTGCCTACGTAAAACACCCAGGGTCTATGTCGGGAATCGAACCCTTGGCCTCTGGACTGAGAGGCTAGCATCGTTACCACTTAGCCACAGGACACAGTATTACAAAAAAAGTTTCCACATTCCAACCCTGGAAACCTGTTGCTGATTTTTGATTTTTGTGATTTTTAATACTAACTTATTATTTTTCTAAAATATAAATTGTGTTTAACTAACAAAGAAAAATATATATATCGTCGGCTTAGAGTGTAAACGTGCTAAGTCCACTTTTTATAACACATGACATATTAATGCCGTTCGAAAAAAAAGAGACGCCTCATCGACTTGCTAAAATGTTTATTTCAATTTGAAGCTCTATATGTCGAAGAAATTTAATACATTAGGCTGATTTCTTAAGCTCTATATAGAAACCGTTACAAATGTTTTGTCTCTCCTATAAAATTTACTGAATGTGAGTTAGCAGGTTTACACTCTAAGCCGAAGATATGTATTTATATGCCAAAAAAATTTTAATTTTCCAGCTCCGAAGTTGTGTTTTTATTTGCATAATTTTTATGCTAAACTTTTCCTTTCTGAAACAGAATATATATATTTAATTTATAAAGAAAAAAAATAAAAAATTTATATATATATATTTTTTTAACATAAACACAACCCCCGAAGCGATTAGCTTATCTGCAGAAAACACCCAGGGAATCGAATAAACAACTTCTCGACTGAGAGGCTAGCAGCCACAGGGGCACCCTATTTACTTTTATATCTCAAAAAAATTAACATTTTCCAACCCTGTAATCATCTTTTTTCTGATTTCTTAAGCCAATTGATTGCTTTCTAAAATATAAACTATATTCAATTCATAAAGGCAAAGGAAAATATTTATTTAAATAAGTTACTTTTATATACCAAATTTACCAACCCTGGAATAAACTTTTTTATTAACTCTTACTGATATACAAAACAGTTTTATTTAACAAAAAACACAAATTTGCTATAGCTGGTTGATTTCATATACCAAGAAAAAAAGTTTAAACTTTCCAGCTCTGCCAGCTTCTCTTCAATTTTGCTGCTTTGCAATACCAATCAATTTTGGGCTATTTCTTACATACCAGTATACGAGTGAAGTTTCTAGATTAACTGGAAGTTTTGGAAAACTGATTTCACCTACAGACAAGCGGAAAGATGGACAGACGGGCTTATTACACTTTCCTGTTCATAAGGACTCAGAACATATATACCTTATGGAAACTCATACATACCATTTTTGATGAGGGTTATGAAAATGGAAATACAAAAAGTTGGAAGAATGTACACTCTTGAATTGGGCAAAATATCTACAGCAAAAAGGAAAAAGTGCTTAAGCCGAGATAAGCTAATTTTCAGTTAACGACACCGCGGTAATTTCCAGATTAAAAAGTAGCCCTGGACAAAACATCAACTGTTTTGTGAAATTTTTAGCATAGCTATAGCTCAATGAATCACTTCTTATCTTTTTTCGACACTGGGAAGTATTCGAAGAAATTAAAATTTTGAAAGTATAGCGCAAGATTTTGAACTTTTTTATCTGCCACAGAATTGTTTTTACTTTGGTTGATTTCGTTTAAAATTGAGCTTCTTCTATAAACTACAAAAAGCTTGAAACATATTTATAAGTTTGTTGCTGCTGAATTTGTCTATAATCTGATACATGAAGTAGTGTCGAAGAAGTCTTTTTTTTATATAATGGCGGAAAAACTAAATTTCTAAATGTTGACTGGCATGTGGTTAGTTTTTGTTCACCTACATGCTCATTTACATAAATATCTCATCATTATTTCAGAATTGTAAAGAACGATGTGAATTTTTAAACGATGTCATGTTGATTTAACATGGATTGCTTTTTGTTCCATTTCGTTTTTGTTTTAGAGAAGCAGTTGTTTGCTTTCTCATAAATGTAAAATTATTTTTCTTATACATACGAGTACATACAGGCCTTAAAGATATTTCTATTCATCATAGATTTTGTTTTTTTTTCTTTCTCTTCAGTATTTCAATTAGTGTGGTTTTTTGTTTTTTTTTGTAATTCCTTATAAGTATTTATTGTGAATTTTAGAAAAAATAAATTTTTTTTCGTACTTTTTTTTTATTACTTTTCTATTATTTTTAAATGTTGTTTTTTCATAGTTTTCTATAAATCAAAAGAAAAAAGCAATCAAGCTGAATAATCACCATAGTTTTACAATGTTTAAATATAAATGTGCTTGTATGCATAAATGTAAATTTTTGCAAACATCCGTAACACGTATTTTTTTCGTTCAAGGGGATGTAGTGTTAAAAGGAATTTTACATGAATACTTGCACTTAGTAAGAAGATGTGAATGTACATATTTAAAGTGTTTAAAATGTATGGACGCGCTGGTAGAATTAAAAATTGCTGCAAATGTAAAAAATAATAAAAAGATTTTGACAACTATGAGAATTTCTTCTCAATGACAATTAAATTTTTTAAGTGTACATATCGTGCCGTAATCGCCAAAAAAGCTTAAGCGACATAATTTCCAAACTTGATTTTTTTTTATACCAAAATCGATTGTTTACTATCGTAAACACTAGATTTCCTTAAAACAAAAGTCCAAAATTTGCCGCTTAAGCTTTCTTGGCGGCTATGGGTCTATATCTATACATAATGTATATAAGTATGTTTGTAAAATTTTTATTCAAATTTTAAACTCTTGCCAAAAAGTCACTCCCTGGAGATCATCGCTTTTTCTGCTGATAAATATTTTATTCAAAAGTTGGCCTATCACATTTGCTTATTTTAAAGTTCAAAGTTTATTTGCTGCCTAGTTTTTCTACTAGTAAATAAAAATCGCCAAGTATTTCATCTCAAACTACCTTTTCAACAATCTGTTTCACTTTCTCTACTCTTGGTAATAATCTTACTAAAAAGTATTTATAATTAATACAATTAATTTTAATTTAAATTAAACCAAAAACTCTTAACAAAAGATGTTTTAAGAATATAACTGAGACAAATTAATAGAATCATGTTACAACTTAAACAAATGAAGGAATAATAAATTGCAAAATTCTCAAAAATAGAAAGTCCTTTTTTACAACTCGTTATTTTGTTGCTGCATTAACCTTTGAGCACACCAATGGGTCATATTGTGATAAATTTTAGCAACATGTTTAAATATATAAAACTTGATGTAAACGGTATTGATTTTGATAAAGAACTTAAATGAAAAGTATTAGATTTTGTGCAAATGCATTTGCTTTAGAAAATAAATTTACGAAAAATAAGTTAAATTTAAAGGTTTGTTCTTTGCAACATATAGGGTCCGCCAGATAACTTTTTTTTAAACAGGGCGCAAAACATCCTGTTGAAACTAAATGTTGCCAATATCCTCCTCTTCAATTTTTGTGAACAAAAATTCGTTCAACATGGCCCGATAACGATCGCCATTGACTGTAACGGCCACTCTTTGCTCATTGGCCCAATTATGCCTCTGGACCAAAATCCGCACAAAACAGTGACTCGTTTTGGGTGCGTCGGTTTTTCAATGTATGCGTGCGGGTTTTATGTGCCCCAAATGCGAAAATTTTGCTTGTTTACATACCCGCCAAGATCAAAATGAGCTTCATCTGAAAAGATGATTTTTTTTTTGGCAAAATCGGCATCTTCTGTAAGTCGATCGTAGGCAATATTTCCCAGCGTTGTTCAAGTGTATACACAACCATATTCGTTCAGCGGAAGGATAAAACTAATTATCTGTCAAATCAGACATGAGCTAAGTGTTACCATTCACGAAATAAGCACTAGTAGAAAAAAAAACGTTAGATGGCGGACCCTATAGAAGACATGGTGCAGATAAATATACAGGGTTTTAGTTATTTAATGAGGGTGGCACTGGTTGAAGTAGTTAGATAACTACAAAACAAAAAGTGCTGAGTTCGAGCCCGCTCTCCGACAGTCATTAATAATAACAACACCACGCATTTTGCTGTAGTGCATTAGTGTCCCTTTGCATCACTTGTTGTAGGAAAGTTCAAGTGATCAAGGGATAGACACTGTTTCAGCGGTTACTAAGCCTAATGCAACATCAGAGCGCACCCTCCTTCGTCGGTATTGTATAGCAGAAGCATCGGTGAAGTAAAATATCCAATAAAATGGCAACTAAGCTTTAAAAAAATTAATAAGCCTCATTGACACCAGAGGCGCTGCAACACTGCATTATTAAAAACGTTGAAAAAGATAAAAAAAACAGAGTTATAAAATAATAAAGCTTTCCTCTATCTCTTCCTTCACCACCTTTATTCTTTACTATTATCTCTTCCCTGTTACCCTCTCTCGCTATCTTCTCTTCAACTCACAGGTAGCACAAAGCGATCATTTTATTGGACCCAAGTGAGCTAGAGCCTAATTTCAACCTTCCTTACCAGCAGCCTGCTAACCTAACCTAACCTTACCCAGCAATTTAGTAATAAATCAAAGAAACTAATTCAGTTTCATATTATACCACTTAAGAAAATATTCTCAAGCTCCATTATTAGAAAAAGAACATTGAATTTAATTATATATAAGAAAGCTTTAAATGCAGATAACCACTTTTTTTTGCAATCATCAATTAATTTTACAAATTTTGAATATTTTGCTCTCGATTTAGTTATTCAATTATTTTAGCCTCTAATACAAAAGTTTCAAAGTCAAAGTCAAAATCTATACTCGTTACCTTCAGTTTACCTTTAAGCTGACTCACAAAAAAAACACAAAACTTCTTGCTTCTATAACTTTATTTTTTTAACTCAAATCAAAAAAGCCAGCTATCAAAAGAGTTATCTGACAACAAGCAAACAAGGGTTAATAAGGGTTTACTGAAGTGTCGTTGTAGCAGAAAGTTAAGTAAATTAAAAGTGATTTCAAAATAAGCAGCAGCAGAAGGAGCAGTTAAAACAATGTTTTAGGACCGCTAGACAAGCATGCAACAGTAACATATAGAAATGCTGTATGTACGAGTATGTGCATAACTTTTGGATAATATTAAAGTTTACAACAAAAGCTTTTCTTCCTTTGCTTGTTGTGTATTGTAGGAAATGAAATAAACAACAAGTGAAAATCTTTAAGGAAGAAAGATAAATAAATGTATTTCCGTGTTTCTTTTTAAGTGTTTTATAAGTAAATATTCTTCTTATGCTTACTGCTCTTTCGCTTTATATTGCTTAGTGGGGATTTTTTGTTATTTTCGCTACTAGTTTTCTTGTTTTGAGGTTCAACATTAAATTTCCATCCAACATTTTTTTTCCAGGAAAATCCCATGGGAGTAGCCAAAAGGCAGGTTGTGCTTTTATGTTTTACCTTTTGTTGTTGTTGTTGCTGTTTTTGTTTCTTTTACTGTTGCTGTTATAAAGCAAGAAAATAAATAATGTAAATCTTAAGCGCTTTTGCCCAATTGTTTCTGCGCCTTAATTGGCATACGGGGTAAGGTCGCTCAAAAGCAAGTTAAAATTTTTTACGTAGCTGGTTAATTTTTCTTTTCTTTTTATACCGCAATTCCTTAGGACTGGCTGCCCATATGATTAATCTGAAAATGGAAAATCAAAGTGTGTAATGTAAGAAATTTTTTTTCAATATAAACAAAATACATATAGGAAAAACATGGACCTAATACTTGTTGTGAATAGTGTTAATGAATATACAAAACGATGTGTAAAAATTGTATCAATTCTTGTAAATGGTACGACTTGGTTTCACATGACACAAGATTACCAAAAATTAACATAAAAATTTAATATCCAGGGAACTTAATTTATTTTTAGCTTACCACTATCAAAAATAGGTAGTAACTGACTTCAACCTAAAGCCTGGTACTCTGTTCACAATTTCGTGCAAAATGCTGTCAAACTATATTTAAAAATATTTGGTGTGAAATATATGCGAAATAAATTTGCAAAAGTAGTATTGCGAAAAAAACGTAAAAACTATCTGGCAGCATGTTTTTCTATGCAAAATTACTCTGGCATCATTTTAGTTTCAGCTGCTAAACTGCTCATGTTGAGCTGTACTTTTTTCGCACGGAATTTTAACAATTTTGGGAGAAACTTATAAAAAAACCGCGAGTTCGGCTACATTTAGTACATTTAAAATTTTTCACGCGAAGTAATCAATGTGGCTGAAAATTTTTCACAACTTCGAACGGAGTACTAGGCTTAAGAGAAAATTACAGCATTCGATATCGCACAATTTTTTATATAATTTTAATTAAATTTTGCTTGAAAATTTCGATCGATGTCGATATGCCGTCATTTGACTCTGATGTTCTTAAATCGCGCTTTCCTCAGATCTCCACGTTTGGGAATCTATTCTCACTATTTTTATAATAACATCCATATGGATGTATGTATGTGTGGATGAATATACGTGAGTGTATATGTGTATATGTGTATGTGTATGTAAACCCCGTGGCGTATTTAAGCAACACTTTTATAATGATATTGTCATAGATGAATCATCGTCATCATTGTCAAGTTAAAAATTTAACCAAATTATTGTAAATGAAAGTTTCATTGATGAATTCACATAATAAACGCACAAGTAATTGGAGTTTTGAGTGAAAATAAGTTAAACAATGTGTGATTTAAACACAACATCAAATTTAAATCGACTTCCATTTATTCCTGCTGGATGGGTTTTTTATTATTAATTTATGATTAAATTATGCTACTGAGTCCAAACCTAAAATAATTTCACTAACTCCACATTAGCTTGTGAACACATTAGCTCACTCCAAATATTTAAATTTATGTTATAAAACGTTTATAAGTAAAACTTTTATATTGAGGTATTTATACTCCGAATACAAGCTATAGCTTGTTAATTGATTAAATAAAAACTTTTTTTTATAAAACTTTGATACTGCACCCACTGCCTTAAGCATGAAACAAATTAAATCACAAACATTTAAGAGTTTTCAATAGCTTTGAGTGAAGAGGGCAAAAGATTTCCTTGTTTATATTATAAAGCAGCTTAATTAAGAAGTTTTTTTGTTTTCAAATTACCACAAATATTGTTTGCTTTTTCGTTAATTTTTATAAAAAAAAAACGCAAGAAGGACACAAGACTGACATTTGTTCAATCTAAACCAGGAAATGAATCAGCATTTTTTTTTAAGATTCTGGTCGATGGGTATTTATCCCATTATGATTTAGAGATGGGGGGTTCCCAAACTTTTGGTTGATGTATTTATTCATCGCTGGCTACATGAATAATGAAGGCAGTACTTCGGTAATATTATAAAAAACTTTAATAAAAATGTAATTTGTAATGTCTTTAAAAATAATTGGTATGGGTTCATTTGTAAAATTTATCAAAATTATTGTATTTTAAATAGTTCTGGAGACTGACATATAGTGAAAGATAGTGTTAGTCACAACAAATCCATTGGATTTTTAAAAATTACTTGACGTTTTTAAAAATCTAAATCTAGATTATAAGATTCGTTGTAGCGGCATATCTTGCGCATTTTTCTAATCTTTCCTTTCTACTTGCCTTAAGCAAATAATGGCTTAATAAGCCTCAGTAAAAACAATTCTTATATTTCGAAGACAGTTCTAGATGACAATATCAAATGATTCATTAGCAAATTTTATGATATGTATCGTTAACTCAGAGACTCAAGGCGGACAATATCACTGTGAGTCATCTGTGACCTATGGCAGCGTTCAGGTTCAGGTATGGTATGGACTCATACTTCTTTAAGTATTGTTACATTTCAATAACATTTTCACGAATACTTATTTTATTGTCATGCAGATTCATCAATGAAATTTTCATTTACGATAATTTGGTCCAAATTTTGTCTTGATACTGATTCTGTGATGGTGATTCATTTATGAAAATGTCATTCAAATTCACCACCGAGTAACCAGATTTCAAAGTGCGTCCTCAAATTTTGCTCTTTTTTAATGAGTTAGTAAAAAAACTCAAAATATGTTTTATTATAGCTATGCTATTTATTTCACGACACAGGAGCTAGCACGGGATTTTTGTAGCAAAAATACTTGACACTATTAAAATTACAAATTTATTTTTGTTTTGATTTCTTTATACTTTAAACCTGAGTACGAAAATAAACGAAACGAACTGTTTGATTTTATTTTGTTTCGTTCTTTGAAGTGAGTGAAACAAAAACAAAACAAACACAATGAGAAAGCTTGCTCAATTTGTTTTTGTATTATGTTTGCACATGAGCACAAACCAGAGAACACAGATAATGAGCTGTAAGCCGGCAACCAGCCGCCACCGTCCACGAGCAATACATTAATTTAATCGTACGCCACTAGAACATTTATTTAACACATTAAGTTTGTTTTATATATCTAAGCAGCATAGCTATAACCGAAGACACCTCTCCTCATTTTTTTCACTTAATGAAACTTCATTTAGTATATTTTTAGAAATATAATATCAACTTTTTTCTCGTATAAGAAAAGAATAAGAAATAAATAAAATTTTAAAATTTTAATACAGTGGAAATCCGCCTAAAATTAATAATAATTTCACATTAATAATCGCACACTCAAATTAAAATAGTTTACACCTGTATATATATATATATATATATATATATATATATATATGTACGAGTACTGTATATTTTTCTATATAAATAATATATTTAAAATTGTTTATCTAATTTTTCGACCTTTTGTATATATTCCATGAAACTATTTCTTTAAGCTATAAGTCAATTTAATATATTTTGTTATTTTTTTTCATCGATATTTCGTTAACCTTTGGTTAACTTGTTCAGGATGTTTCTTATTTTGATTTAATTGGATAATATATTTCTTTAAAAATATTGTATAAAAAAAGAGTTGGGAACCTCTGTGTTTAAACAAACCTGTGCCAAGCTAAATCCTCTTTTCTTAGACAATCATTTAATTAATATGTAAATAGGTCAACATTGAACAATCAAGACAAAATGGTTTTATCTTTGAAGGGTTGTTCTTTCTTAAGCAGAATAAACAGAGGAAGAATAGCAAATATTTAAAAAGAATATGATTTTTTAAAAGGAAGATATCTCAATATATTGAAGGCTAAATGTTTCAAATGACGCCAGATTAAACAACAGTTTTCACTATTAAGCTAATCAAGAGATCTCATTTTTAAAGCTTTTGACACTAAAAGATTTTTTTTAAAGCAGTACAGGGTGTAGTATATTTTTCGCATTAAGAAAATAAAATTATTATTTTTAATCATAAACTAGGTGAGCCTGCAAACATTGTATAAACCCTCAATCGTGCCATAACTGCCAAAAAAAGCTTAAGCGATATAGTTTTAGAGTTTAATTTTTTGACGAAAATCGTTCATTTACGATCTTAGATATAACATTTTCAACAAAAAATGGAGTTAAAAAAATTTGACACTTAAGTTTTTTTAGCGGTTATGACTCGATATGTTTGTTTTATAGTGTGTGTATGTATATATAAAAGAAATAAAATTGTATGACACCTCTTTTATTACATTTCTGGGGCATATTTCAATGCAACCTTACAATCCGAGCAGCGTCTCATTTGTGTCACCAGAGATGGGCCGTTCGTCTTCAATTTCGTTGAGAGCAAATTTTATGGCACCTGTGTATTCACAAGCTCCAATGGAAAATCGTTCAATGTTGAAGCAGGGTCGCACTATAACTATAATTATGCAATGAATAATTAGTTAACGAACTTTATTCCATCAAACTCTGTGTAATTATGATTTATGAGCTTTAAGGCGAAAGGGTAAAAGTGCAAAAACGAAAATTCTAAGTAATTAAGCTTCAAGTTTTTTTCCTGTTAAGTTGTTGCTAGAATAAATATAATTTTAGCAATTTGCTGTTTCCTGGCAAACTGTTAAAATTTTTAAAACCCCTAAAACTAAAAAATTTCAAAAGCAAAAATACTCCGAAACGAGAAATCGCCAAAAGAAAAAAAAACGCTCAAATGAAAATATCACCACATCTAAAATAAGTCGTTCAAATGCACCAAATTCACCAAAAGTAAAAAAATGTCGGCAAAAAAATATAAAAATTTCCAAAAAAAAAAAAACCAAAAAAAAATCGCAAAACGCAAAAAGCGCCAAAAATAAAAAAAATCCCTTAACCTAAAAAACAACTGAAAAAAATCGTCGAAAATCGAAAAAAAATCGCCAAACCGAAAAAAGAGCCAAAATTAAAAAAATCGCGGAAACTAAAAAAAAAATCGCCAAAAACAGAAAAAAGCTAGAACTTAAAAAAACGCCAAAACAATTTTTTTAATATTTATATCAGGTAAAATATTGGGTTATAAAGGGTGTTTTTTTAGAGCGTTACAACCTTGAGTTGGCATGGCATCACTACCTTATTTGAGCACCCATTTAACAGTTAATATTTGATTTTGTTTAGTTTGCCTTAAAATTTTTATGAATCGACTTACACCAGAGCAGAGATTGTCACATTTGGATTGAAGAGAATCCACAATCGTTTGTCAAAACACCATTAAGTCCACAGAAAATTACTGTTTGGAAAGCTTTCTGAGCTGGCGGACTCAATAGCTCATGTGTCTTCAAAAAAATTGGTGTTTCAGATTGCGTCTTCTACGCGACAGCCGTGGCGGTTACATGGCAAAAATTATATTTAAACATTAATTTCACAAAATCTTTTTTCCAATAAAGCCCGTTTGATTGGTATTAAAAATATATTTACTTGTTCTATTATGATTTAAACTTGTAACATTCTATAAAAAACACCCTTTACAAAGCTAAAGTTCATATCGTTTTACATATTCAAAGAATATCATAACTCAAAAAATGAAAATCATCATCATCATCATATTAAATAAACAATTTCATACAAATATCTTGTTTACTCAAGTCTAAAGAGAAAAATAAAATTTTCTTTTTCCATTAACTTGTGTGTAAATTGCGAACCTCAAAGTCGTTTTCTGGCAAACTGATTTTTTGAGTAATGACATTGTTTGAGTAAATGATTTGATTTACTGATTTGATTTAAGAAACTTTTAATAAACAAAAAATTTTAAAAACATTTTTGTGATCACGATTTTATTCCCATCTCTGAACAGATTAGTCAAATTTAAAAACAAGTTAGCAGACGGCTTTTGCACAAGCATAGTTTACTTTGGAAAGTTTCGAGTTTGTACGAGAGTAGGGAAAATATCTAGTATTCATTTATTCCCTTCTCTCCTACAAATTCAAGACTTTGCAAAGTATCTATCTTAATAAAGCTTAAAAGCACAAAAGCACATAATCATAAAAACCGTTAATGAAATCTATATTAATTAAACAAAATATAAGTAAAATTATTAACCTTATAGTTTAAATTTTGTACACAATTTCTTTGTTGTAAATTTCTTCCACTTGCATATAATGCAGGTTTTCAACTTTCCTATCTTTTGGCTTTATTTTAGCTTTGACAGGAAACTCAAGAAGTTTATTTAAAACTTTTTAAATGGAGAACATCCCTATTCGCTATAAACTCATTTACCTATAAAACACAAACTTAAGCAGAACGTCAAATGGAAACGAAATAGCAAACGCTAAAAAGAGCTACTAAATTTTATGGATGTCCTTTCGTATTTCTTAATCCGGATGTTCTTTCATTTGTGGAAGTTAAGATTCTTTTTCTTTTCGTTTTCTTATTTTAGCCTCAGTTGCTGTCGGCGGTGTCATTGAGGGTTGTACTTAAAACTATATTTGAAATTTTTGTCTTTGCTAGTTTTCTTTTATGGCCATATTTTATTTTACTACACTTCAGCGCTGTCTTTTCTATAGATGGTGTAATATTATTAGAAGCTTTTGTTGCATCTTAAGTTTTTATCGATATTGCGTAGGTACGTAAGTGTGCAGTGGCGGTGATATTTTGCGGTTAATTTGCTGATAATGTTGGTTAAACATGAAATAGGGTCAAAAGCGGAATTTGTAGGTATAAGTGTGCCGGCTGAGGTGAAAGGAGAAGTACTCGTATATGTATGGATAAAAAATAATTTTCAGTTGTTGCAGCTGCAGTTGTGGGGTAAGAATACGTTAGCAAGGGTATTAAAACAAAACTGGGTGGTCGATAAATATACTGGTTAGGGTTAAGCTGCTTTGCCATACAGACACAAACGCACACACACACACACACACACACACACATACTGGCACTTATTTGCTATGATTAGGTGCTTTAGTTATAGTTTTAAAGTTCTGTTCTGCTGGCGGTAATTGCAAAGGTTTTGTTTTCCTCAATTATGCTTCTCTTCTTCAATATCTTCTTTTTTAATGCTTGTAATTTCTTTTTTATTTTTTCCTTCTACTAATTGCTAAGGTGGTTCGCCTAAGCATCAAACTTACTTCTTTTTTGTTTTAAATTTATGTTCTTTTTCACTTTTATCTCTGTTATAATGAATTTGAAGGTGTACATAACTTTGGTTCTTACTAAACTTAAAGATGTTCATTTTGTCTAGGGCAAAATTAAATTATTTCACTTGAACTACTTTCAATAGTTAGTCGTCTGCCTTTCATTTACTTAGATTATTGAAGAGAATTTTATTTTCAGCTTTGCATTTAAAGAAGTTTAAAATAATCTAGAAAAGAGGATTTCTTTTATTTTTTTGGGCTGGAATATGAATGTTTGTTTAAGTTAAATAAGTGTAAGAGCAGCGATTTTCACATATATTCTCTGAAATTTTAGAATATTTTAGCAGCTTAAATATGGGGCCATCAGCGCAAAAGCTGTGTGACCCACAATTTTGGCGATTAATACATTATTTGCCCTACCAAGTATCGCACCTTTTAGTATTAAAAACAAGCTGGAGCTGAAAAATCGTTTTTGTACAGCTGAATATTAAATTGACTACCACGCGATGAGTTCGAGTTCAAATCTTAGCCGGGAATAACAACTTATATACATACACATTTTTCTGATACTAAATAAAATAAAATGTTACAGATTTTAAATAAATTTGATTCAACATGATGCTTTATGTTATTTCAATATCAAATGTTGTTTCAACTAGGAAAAATTTTGATTTAGCGTTATTCTTCATTTTGATTTTAAAGTAATGGAATGTTAATGTTTATGTTGAAATAAAGTTATTTCAAAAGCAAAAAGTTTCTTTGAATATTACTGTAAATCATGTTGAATTAACATGAAACATATATGAAGCAAAATCATTGCCAACAAATGTTAAATTGTGCAGCAAAAAGTATAGTTGAATTTGTCTTCTGTTTGTTAGAAAATTACATTGATTAATAAAAATATTTCATACTATGAACATTGAAACTTAAGCCTGATTAAGAAATAATATCTTTTTATGAGCCGTCATTATAACAAAAACAAATCATTCCATTAGCTTTCTTTATACCATCCGAAGATCGAAACTATTTTATAATAAAGTCCATAGTTGGAATAAGAAAAAAGTGGCTATATACTATATTGATAAAATGGATCACGAGCTGGAAGATAATTTTCAAACACATAACTAAGCTTATAATAATCTGGTATGTGATGTTTTGATCCTTATTTATCAATATTTTTGGCTGAAAATGTTCGTTTAGGTGGAAAATGATGCAACTAATACAGAGGAATAAAAAATAGAAGTTGCTTAGAGTTTCCGGCAATTCCCAAAAAAATTCGCAAAATCCCAAAAATGGGGTTTTTTAGTATTTTTGCTGTATTCTTCTTATTTTTCGCTGGGTGCTGATAATTTTTTTCTCATATTCCATTTCATTGAAAATTTGCGTTAAATAGCTGATGTTAATAACAATCTCTATCCCAGTAGATAGACTTGGGTGCTGATGAAGTGCGTGGCTGCACAGAAAAATATCGGTATTTCCCCCAGCTAATAAAGTCTAATTTAATTTTTCTTCTATTCTTTAGAAACTCACATTAATTAATAAAAAATATTTCATTCAACCAGAATTGAAATTAATGAACTTAAGCCCAACTAAGAAATTATTTCTGTTTAAATTTTTTGGAAATATTTAAGAACAAATTTAAATTTGATATTTATAACAAAAATAGGTCTATTTTGAAACGATCTGGTTTCTTTAATAACGAAAAGTTTCAACAAAACATTTCTTTGTAATATTTCTTTTAATATTAGCTTTTGAATAAGTAAAAATATGTGGTTGGTATTTTTGCAAAAATTTTTATTAATAGCGAAATAAGGAACCCACTTTTTTCTGCAAAAAAAAAACCGCGAAAAATTTACTTTTTTCAAAATTCTAACTTAAATTGCGTATGACTTTTGGCTTAATTTTGCTTTGATGGCTATTTTTTTAATGTTACAAATTTTGTTCTTACTTCATAATAAGTTTCCTTTTCTAAATATAAAAAGATTTGACTTCTCCAGTAGCAGAACAGTAGACTAAGGTTGGTCAAAAACATCAGCTTGGTCTCGGTTTTAAATTTTCATTAACCCAAGGTTTCCGACTTTGGAGCATTATGGCTCCTCTCTTTTTAAATATATATAGTATAAGCTCCAGATTCAAGCTCTGCAAAACCTTCTGAAATGATGTATGTAATTTTATACAAACCGGACGGCCCGCTTAGAAAGTGCAGAACAGTTTTAAATTTTTTAATACAATCCCCCACTGTCTATTGGGTACTTTAGGCCCCACTAGGCACCAGAATCGAGCTAAAAAATTAAGAAAAATTTTTTTTGCGGCCAGTCTAATCTTAATTATATTAATCAAAACTCGAAATTAAAATGTTGCATAATATAAACTTTTTATATTTATTTGTTCAAATGTATTCTACTAAATATCTAATCCTAAAAAATATATGACTTATACCATTTTCATAATTAAGGGCACATATGTACAGCATTATAAATTTCTTTTTCCAAATAAAAAATCCAAAAAGTGCTTGCCTTTGATTCTGCATTTTCAACAATTTATGATTTAGCAAAACAGGACGTATATCAAAATAAAAAACACTAAGTAATACGTCGTTTCAACTTTTAAGCATTTAAGACTCAACAAACAAATGAAGCAACTGGGAAAATCTAGCACTCACCAAAATGACCAAAACATTTTTTTAGTCATGTGCTACAGCACAAACACTTTTGCACAAAATGTAACACATCTCAATGGAGTCATAAAGAATAGCGGCAAAATGAAAAGCAGCTAAACTTAAAACTGAAAATGCCGAAAAAGTGCAAAAACTTCAAATTACTGGTGCTCTTAAATTACTTTTACAACTAACTAGCGTTGCTTCAAACTCAAAAATGCCATTTGAATTCTTAATACGAGTTATTTACTCAAGACAAGAAAGTTAATAAATTTTTATATTAAATGTTCCACACCATCAGCTAATTTAATAAATTTTGCTTCTATGCAGCTGCACTTTTTTTTCATTAAAGGGAAGGTTTACATTTATGGTGGCGATAACGCGAGCCAAAGTTAAGCTTATGCTTTTCGTGATAAATATTGCCTTAAAAACGAAAATATGTATACAAATGCCAGCTACTACAAAAGCATTTATTAAAAAAATTGCAAGAATGTGTGCATGCGAGTATGATGGTGTGGTGTTATTTCTTGCTGAAAGTGCATGCCACAAAATACCCTAAAGTGGATAGTGGAAAAATTCACGCATATTTCTTTTACACTCACATGCAAAAATATATGTTTGTATAACTGCTGTAACCTTTTTGGGGAAAAATAAAGCAGTAAAATATACTTTGTTTTAATTACTTTTTTCTAATGCTCCCTAGAAAGTTCATTTTTTTAGAAGCTATAAATTTTATTCATTTTAAATATTTCTAGTTGTGTATTTTTTAAGAAAGCGAATGTTTTTTAAATTAATTGGTGCTGGAAAATTATGTATCACATATCAAATTTAACGATCAGTATGCTTATTCATCTCGGTTGGATTCCATTTACTAAATGCTCTTATCGGTGTAAGTCTCACTTTAATGTCCTTCCATCTCTGCAAACAGCTTATATTAAATCGTCTTTTAAGCCTAATTTGATACACAGTGCTGACAAAAATATTTTTGCCTGTCAACAAAAGGCATATTTGCAATGTTTTTGCTACCCGGATTCACATGTAATATTAAGAAAGTAGTTAGCATGAAAGACTACAAAACGGAAGGTCTGGTATCCTACATTAATAACATAACAACACCACATATTTTTCTGTTCTGCATCAGTGTCTCTTTGTAGCAGTTTTTGTAGGAAAGTTCAAGTGATGAAGGCATATACACTGGTCACTGTACTACACCGGCCTCAGCGGATACTAATCCTAATGTAACATCAGAGCGCTCTCCTTCGTCGGTATTGTGTAGCAAAATCATTGGCGAAGTAAAATAGCCAATAAAATGGCTATTAAACACATCTTTAAAAATATTAGTACGGCTCATTGACACCAGAGGCGCTGCAACTCTGCATTAAAACGTGCAAAACGAAGAGTTATAAAAAGAATGAAGCTGTTCTCTATATTTTCCTGCAACACCTATCTTCTCTATCACTATTCATTTTCTTAAGAAGGTAACACCTTTTAGTAGTAGTAAGCATTCATTGCCTGGGTATTACTTCTCTTATAAAAAAAATAAAAAAAATTATAATATTTAGTTTATCCTCCTTACGTATCCATTTCTTTTAAATGAGCAAAAATGTTTCACAGCTCTCCTTCATATTTACTGCATGAGCTAATGGTACGGACGGCTATTGATTGATATTATAAAGCTGGCTACCTGCCTTAATTGTGAATAAAATCAATAGTTTTTTTATAGATTTTCATTACTTATAACTTAATTTATTTTCAGCATACCTTGCCTTCCGATAAATAACAAACATGTGAAATATTTGCCTTATTGATTTTTTTTATGAATTTTTGAAAACAAAACAAATTTTTAATTTTGCATTAAAAATATTCTTTTCGCCTCTAATTTCTGAATAACTCCAAAGCCTTTGAAGGTCGAAAAACTAAAGTTTGACTTAAAGGTAATTTTATTTTGCATATTTAAGTATTTAATTTATTAAACTCGAACAATCGGTTATCGAGTTATATTGGAAAAACTTAGCGTGACCGCCTTGTGTAAGGGTTAGTACTAGCCACGCCTCTTACAAAAATCTATACGTCATGCAAAAAAACTGAAAATGGATTTGAATTTAGGACATCAATGTTCATATAACACACATATTTTTATTTAAAACAAGTTTTTTTGCAGATTACTGTTAACGAACGTTCAAAAGATTAAGGGCCTTATTTTGTAAAACGCAACGCAAAGCGTTAAAAAATTTTGTATTAAAAAATTTAAGTTACAAAAAAAAAAATAAAAAAAAATTTGTCCACACTCAACGTTTTACAAAATAAGGCCCGTAATCTTAAAAAAAATAAATTTTTTTAATTTCAGTTCCTCTTCAATATAAACTAAAAGAACAAATCTTTCAAAATATATAGATGAAAAATACAGTCAAATATTAGGAGCATACTTTTAGGAGCCAAAAAGTAAAATCTCACATGCCATTATTTTTTGGTGTTGAAGCCTGTTGTCTTTTAGCCACTGTATTATTTTTAATATAAGCGTGCGTTGAGATGTGCTCGTATAATACAGCAGCGAATTTTTGTGGTTTTTATGCTGAATAATTAAATAACTTTAATTGGTCCCCCGTTAAGGGATATTACAAATTTTCTAAATAATCAAATTATTGGTGGGAATTCTGCTTAAAAACAGTAAATAAAATCTTCAGAAGAAATAAACAGTTATTTAATTTTTTTTTCAAAATTATTTTTGTTTATTGATTTAATTTAAATGAAAAAGAATTTTGTATTTTGTAAAAGCCAAACTATATGTGGGGTAATTTTTAAGAAACAATTTAAGAGAAAAACAATTTTAATACTTCTGGCAAGCGTTAGTATAAAGAAACAACATGCTGCGTTCGAAAGCCGCTGCAGCTTCATCATCATTCATCATTGTGTTCACTGTGGGTGCACTGTCATATCTATGGATATTGCAGCCTTTTATATAAATTGAATTGAAATTAAAAAAAAAATATTTCTAAGGATTTAAAAATCTTGTTTCATTTTCAATTCTCTGTAAAAGTTGCTTCCAAAAAGATTTTCTATTCGTACGATGATTTTTTCCATGTTTCTAGTTTTGATTTTTTTTTTCTTCCAGTAGATTTAAAGAAAAAAATCGTTTTTTCCCTAAAACTTGTCCACTACGAAAATCTCCCATTTTTAATCCTTTAAATTTAAAGGAACATAAATTACAAACACTTATAATTTTATTAGAGCTACAGTAGGTTACTTAAGACTTAAGATATGTAGTTCTTTTGTATTAAATTATTTTAACTGACTCTGTGCATTCGAAATTAATGCATACTTTTCTACAGTCTTTCAGAAACTATATTCTATATAATACAAATCTAACAACTATCTTTGAGATTTCTCCACTCATGGAGCTTATTAAGATTTAAGTTAGATAGTTGTAAGTAATTTCTTTAATTATTAAACCATTTTCTATTTTCTGAGGTGCCTGCCCTTAAAACATGTTTGAGTATTGTAAAAAAAACCCCTTCTCATGAGATCTTTTATTTTTATAGCTGACGATTAAAAAGAAAAAAAATAAGGCTCGATATGAAAAGTTAATATTTTTATTAAGAGGGAAAACTAGTTCTCAATTCATTGCGATAAGTACTGGCGAAAGAAGGCATTGTGATATGCATTAGATGAGAGAGTAATGCAATATAAAGAATCTATGATATTGACAAGACTGGGCATAGCCAGGGATGGAACTCGGACTTTTGACAATCGTCATTTTCGTGGTAGTCGTTACACTTACTACTTCAGATATTTAATTCGTCTAAAGTTTATTTTATTCAAATAACTTTTATCTATTGAAAATTAGCATTATATCTATTTAAGTTGCCTTAATTGAGAAACATAAAAATAAATAAAAGATTAGCCTAGGGAAACCCCCACCAATACTCAAACAACACATTGGTCCAATAACAATATAAACACATATAAAAACAAATCATTAGTCCAAAATTAAACACAAGAGCTCTCACTTTAATGCATTTTAGATAATTGCAAGTATCAAATATTTCCATTAGACAACCATTCGTCTTACTTTCTACAAATTAATTAGCTATTTCTGTTGGAGGAACTGTCAAACCTATTCTGCTAAAATAGTGTCAGCTGCCACAAACATGAGTAGCTTTTGTTTTGTTATTCCTTAGTTAGAAATGACTACAATCAAAAACACAGAATGATTAGAAATTGTTCTTTGGTTAAATAAAACGTAACACCGCCACAGGTTATACAAAAGCAATTTGAAAAGTTTTTTTGTGGTCAAAAGTTGTTAAGGAAATTTTTTTCTCTCTCTCTTAAACAGGTGACACCACAAAAAGCTTAATTAACACTATCAAACAATAGACAAGAGCAGCACACGTTGTGGATTGACATCGGTGACAAATAAAAACTAAACTAACAACAGAATAACTAATAACATGAGGATTTGAAGTGATACATCACATAAATGTAAAGAGATAGACGACATGTGACGGATACATATGGTGTATATGGTTTTTGTTTTTTAATTTTACACGTACACACACAAACACACACACTTTGTGGAGAGATGTGGTTGTTTTAATTCTGTATGTAGTCGTGGACACACAAGGTAGACATTGAAGGATACAATAATCCTGGAGACAAATTATATGTATTCAATATCGAATGAAATTTCAGTTCCAGATATTTAAAGATAAAAATGAGAAAATATTTTTTTATTACTACAATCTTAAATTATGTATCGCAGGCTCGTTCCAATAAAAAGAAAAGAAAATCCATTATTTTTTGCTTTCCAATCGATAACTAAGAATTTCTTTAAATTATATAAATTACAGATGGGTTTCAACTTAAAAACCACCCAAAATGCTTAACCGACACATTTTTTGAAAATCGTTTTTTTTTTTACAAAATTGGATTATTTATGATCGCAAATAATCGATTTTGGTAAAACAAATTAAGTTCGGAAATTATGTCGCTTGAGCTTTTTTGATTGGTATAGCACGATATGCCTACAACCCACATGAAATTCTGTCCTCATTGACATCACAGGCACTGCAACACTATGGTAAAACATAATTAATTCATTAAAGTGCGACTTTAACACGCTCGAGAAGGGTTCCGTATGGACACTTCATATGTAATACTATAAGAACTTTAACTTTTATATATAATTCGAGTAGATAATTTAAAAAAAAAATTAAGCTTTGGCAATTCTTTATTTTGGCGATTTTTTATTTCGTTTTGGCGATTATTTTAGTTTCTGGCTTCTTTTTAGTTTTTCTCCGCTTTTGGCAACTTTTTGTTTATTTGTGATTTTTTTCATTTTAACGATTTTTGATGATTTAGTTCAGTTTCAGTGATTTTAGATATTTAAAAAAAAATTGTATGCACCCGTTAAAATCTTTCCGTTTTTTTTGCGATTTTTTAAGGGATTCTTCTTAGTTTTTTTCCGCTTTGGCGAGTTTTTTGGTTTCTGGCGATTTTTTCATTTTGGCGATTTTCTTAGATTTAGTTCAGTTTTAAACATTTAAAAAAAAAGTACCTGCTAAAATTGTTTCCGTTCTTTTGCGATTTTTAAAGGGATTCTTCTTAGTTTTTCTTCGCTTTGGCGAGTTTTTTGGTTTTTGGCGTTGTTTTCATTTTGGCGATTATTTTCATTTTGGAGATTTTTTTAGTTTCTTGCCATTTTTTTTTTGGTTTTTGATGATTTAGTTCAGTTTTAGCGATTTATTTTCGTTTTGACGATTTTTTTCAATTGTTGTTTTTTAGTTCATGTGATTCTTTTTTAGATGTCCGGTTTTTTCGTTTTGGCGATATTTTTTCTGTTAATTATGATTTTTTTAGTTTTATTTTGCACAAAATTTAACTTTTGTTTTTTTTTACATTTAAGCGATTTATTTTATTTTTGATGTTATACAGGGTGTTTTTTATTGAGGTATAGAACTTTGAGTTGGCATCACTTTTTTAACTGGCGGCCATTTTGTCAGCTGTCAAGTGATTAATATTTAGTTTGGTTTTCCATTTCATCATGAACAGGTTGACAAAAGAACAACGCTTGCAAATCGTGCAAATTTATTTCGAAAATAATGGTTCAGTTCGCGAAGTTTACCGCAAGCTCCGTCCATTTTATGGTCGACATAATTGTCCATCAGAGCAATTAATTCGGTTAACCATGGATTGGCCACCAAGATCGTGTGATTTGACACCATTGGATTATTTTCTTTGGGGATATGTGAAGTCGCTCGTCTACGCCAACAAACCAGAAACGTTAGGGGACTTGGAAGCCAACATTCGTGGCGTTATTGCCAACATACGGCCCCATATGCTCGAAAAAGTGGTTGAAAATTGGACCTGTAGATTGGCTTTATTCGAGCCAGCCGCGGCGGCCACATGCCCGAAATCATATTTAAACGTTAATGGCATAAAATTATCCTTCCAATAAAGCCAAATTGATGGACATTAAAACGATTTTCTTGTGTTTTATTTCAATTCGAAGTTCTATACCTCTAAAAAAACACCCTATATTTCATTTAAGCGCTTTTTTCATTTAAGCAATTTTTCTTTTCAGATTTTTTTTTTTAATTTTGGAATTTATTAGTGTTTTTGAAAATTTCAAGAGTTCGGCTCTTATGCTTTTCAAGATACAGCAAATTGTACAAATTACATTAAAAAATTTTAAATTTTTAAATTTTTAATGTAAATTGGTGTAGCCTGCATAAAAATACCGTAACTTTGAACATATTAAGAGTCTATACACCTGTTTCTAGAACCCGCACGGTCGCCTTGAGTGGAAAATTTATATGTAAAGCACTCAAATGTTTGAGTGATTTTCATACAAACTTTTCAGACGTGTCGCCCCCTGAAATGTGTATTTTACATAGGATTTCTATGTGTTACGTAGCTCGCTTTAGAACACCCTATAATTTCAAACTGTCATATGTTTGTTGTTAAAGCTGCCAAAGTTTTACATATTGTTTAAAAACTTCAGGTCCTTAGAAATTACGGTTCTCGAAAGAACCGCCTGTGACAGACAAACGCCCAGACCGACAGCGTAGCGAAAACAATAGGATATTTAGTTTATAGAACTATAAAAACGTACGAAAAAGCAGAGTGATAAAATAATGAAGCTTTGCCCTAACTCTATTCTCATCAGCTGTGTTTTCTATTACTATCCCCTTCCTAAAGAAGTTAACACATAATTATAATAAAAGGCATTCATTGCCTGAGTCTTACTTATATTTTTAAAATAATTAAATAAATCTCTTGCTAAGTATTTTTTATTATTTTCTTGCAGTGTAATTTAAAAATTTGTTCGACATTTTTTTTTCTTCAAATTTTTACAATAACGTCATTCTTATGCACTTTTTTTTATTGGATATGCGAGTAGTGAATTTTATAGTAAAATGTATTTCCTTAATTATGCTTAATAACATACCGTTAACATCTAACCCCAACTGTCCATTACCACAAATCACTTGCTGACACTGACGGACGCACCTATTTGGTTAATAAGCTGGTGTTTCTTGTTGCTGTTACATTGTAACACAAATTCGGCAAAATGTTCCTTTTAATTAAATGCCATAAAACTGGTAACAAAATAAGGTCAAACAAAGCACCTTTGATATTATTTGCATATTAACCCAATTATATATGTAACTAACTGTTTTGTAGAGAGGAGTCCTCCACAATGTAGTTACGGCCTTAAACTAACATTAGCATTTCACGCATTATGTCTATCATTCGTTGTAATATTGTTGTGGACAACCACCACTTTTGTGCATAGATATAGTACACACAAATGTTTGTCTGAGCATATAATTGTATGTTAAAGCTGATATTATAATATACGAATATACGAGTAGTAGCAGTGTTGCATGTATTAGTTTTGTTTTATAAAAAAAAATTAACCTCCTTACCACACCACATGTAGAATATATCCTTGATAATAAATTTAATAGCTGCATGGTAATGAGTTTAAACAAAAAGGCATGTTTGCATCGTAAAGTACAACATAATTAACATAAATATGAGAAATAAATTAGCTAATCCATCATAAGAGTAGAGTTAGGTTTACATTGCAATGCATTGGTCGGGAATCAAGTTTTGTTATATTTTCTGTAATCGCATAAAATTGCTTTTAAAATATATTATTTTTTTTTCGAAAAATAAAGTTAAATTTAGAGAAAATAATAAGAAAAGCAATACTTCCGGTTTCTCTAACTGCGAACAATAGATTCGATCGAAAATCAATATTGGAAACAAAAACAAATTTCAGTTTTTTGTGTTTGTTTTTAATATAAATGTTCAATCGAAGCTATCGTTCGCATTTAGAGAAACAGGCCCCTTACACCTGTTGAGATATTCTTGATCCAATTAAAACTTACGTGGAAGTTGACGTGTTGCCCAGCGCTTGCAAAACAAATATTAAAGTTGATATTTTAATTCAAAAACTTAAAAGTAATTCATTTATTCAAAAAAGTTATAAAGTCATAAAAAGGAAGTAAGTAAAGTTAGAGACATGATAAACTTTTATAATGATGAAAATAAGGTTACATTTTTCTTACAAAACAAAAATTGTATATAACCCATTGCTATGCTACCTTGCAATTATTTTAAGTTCTCTGGTATATGATTCGTAGGAATACTTCCAGTGAATGACTTATAAAACTTATGAGTCTAAAATCTTCACAAATCCCTCTTTTATTCTACGAATCAACTTCAATTCAATGCTCTTGTATGCTTTTTTTCCAAACTTGTGGTAAAACTTTTGCTGGGATATTCACACACACTTACACACACACACACACATTTACACACAAGCACAGGCGTACACACCCTAGAGTCATGTTGTATTAATTTATTTGTATGAGGTGATACCCATACATTTTAATTAGCGTTGACTAACAAAAAAAAGGAGTTTCTCATTTGTGCAAACAGAACAAACTATGTTGCAAAAAAAAAATAATAATTTTAAAACTTGAACAACATTTGCTTTAAGTAACATTAATTATATCAATATACACTTATTGCTTTATTCATTAAAAAATAATTTTTATACGCCTCTTATAAAACAAAAATGTTTTTTTTAAGAATAGAAGTCTTAAACTTGAAAGTGCTTTCAGTAAATAATGACACTCAATCAGGGATTCGGATTTATTAGTGCTGCTTGAAGAATAAATTTGATGAAACCAGTACCTGGATTCAGTCACTTTTATTACGATAATCGCATCGCTATAATAATTATAACGAAAATTTATCGACTTTGCTATTCAGTAACATATTTGAACGATATTCGCTGTCAAAGAAAGACAGTAAAACAACAAGCTCAAATTTATTTAAGTTTTATTATATTCTTCTTTGTGCTTTTCGTTTATTTTGATATTTTGTCTGCATTGATGCCACATGATATCGTTTTAAATGGCACAAATGTACACTATCGTAAAAAAGAAATTACAGAATCACATTATCGATACCGCAAACGAATAAATATTTCGATAAACATTAAGATTTTCGATTGGCAAAAAGTTACTGAATCCAGGTACAGATGATGAAATCCCTTCTTTAGACGGGGCTTTCCATGATTTGAAAAAATATTTGCTTCATCACACATCAAATTTGGTGGACAAACAAACATAACGACTACTATATTTAAGAAAAGACGAAAGATGACTTATAGCCGAAACCGGCGTGTCTGTTAACTAAATTTGAAGTAGCATGACAGAATATCGTTCCAAATATGGATGACGTGTTTTTTTTTGGAATTGTTACAATTTAATTTTGATATTTGTTAACGCACTAATAATACCAAATATTTTTTTTTAAATACATTGAAATTGATTATTGAGAGATGAGTTGAATCCTGGAAAATCACATCATTCTGGAAAATGTTAAACTTCCATTTAAATAAAAATATTAAATGCATTCACACAGGAAAATTTCATTTTAAAATATATGAAATCAAGGTAATTTACCATTTATCGTTATTAATTTTGTTTCACATGTATTTCATGTTAATTCAACATGATGATTTACTGTAACCTTCAAAGCAATTATTTTCTTTTGAAATAACTGTATTTCGTGCTAATTTATTTTCCAGTTTTGTTAAATCAAAATAAATAATCATGTCACATCAAATTTATTTCAAATTGAAACAACATAAATTTAATACTAAAATAACACGAAAAATTATGTTGAATCAAAATTATTTCAAGTTGAAACAACATGAATTTAATTAAGCTATTTTAATTATTTACCTTGCGTGGGTATTGGAGTAGGCATCAGCAAGAGGTGCACGTGTTGTATCAATGTGAACTTACTTCTTAGAAGATGATGATCAGCTAATTTCTCTGGTGTCAAATCAAGCACCTACGTTCAGAATGGTTTGAACAGCAGGAAATTTTACATTACAAAATATACATAGAATAGTATAGCATACAATATAATAGAATAAGGAAAATATCTGGTCCAAAGACTGGCAACACTTGATGGATCTTTTGTGACATAGATTTGTAAATTAAATCAAGATCTGTATGATTCTTCTTATGAAAGTCAGTGCAGATTTTAGAGAAGCCGAATGAGCAACTCAGAATGAAAAACACACCATCTACTGTTGCGCAAGACGACACACTCGCAAAGAAAGTGTGCCCTTATCTCGTCATCATTTAAGCATAAACGCAGAAGTGTGAACGAACTAGCTCAGTCCAAAGCGAACAGAAAAATATATATACATGAACATATATGTATTTTATATATATGTACATATATATAAATATATATTTATACGATAATATTTTGCATAAAATTCCACTATTAATACATACATTTTCTCCTAGACCTGTTTAGTAGTCTATATCTAAACCAAAAGCGTTGCCCTCTTCCCAATGTAAATTCATCATAAACTTTGCAAGGGGGTGGCTTAGAAAACCCACCCTTGATCTAAAACCCATAAGTAAATTTTTATATTTTATTTTATGTAATATTTTTCATGATTTTACCATCTTTTTTTGTACTAACTCAATTAAGTAATGAAAATATTTCGATAATTATTTTTTTTGCTAACGAGTAATTAAAAAGTGAGGGTTTCAAATCTTCTACATGGTCGAACGCAGACAAATTTCAGACCCAAAATCGATAACGAATATGTACAACAATGAGCATAAAATCCCAAGTAAAGAAGTGCCACAAAGTTCCATGGAAAGAACTGTATTATACAGTATATTAACTACGTCTAAGCCATTTGCACAATGTTGCGAGCTTTAAAAAAAAGCTTTTGCTTTCCACCAACGTGAGCCAAACAACCAATCAGATCTTCGCGACAACAATGTTTGCTGCTCGCTTTGCAAGGCAACAAGAACAAATTGTAAAGCCTTTGATACAAATGCAAATGTCAGAGTATGTGTGTTTGAACATAGCTGCAGTATATACATACATACACATATAAGTTAGTTAATATGTACATAGAAGTTGTAGTAGCCAAAAAAAGAGGTGTTAAACAAAAATTTCCATTCATGATATTGCTCCGGCTGGCTTTTAGTGTAATTAAAATATCACCCGTGACAGTCATTCCTGACATACATTCACAAAAAAAAAAAAAAAAATTCTCTATACACGTAGCCTACATGTGGCTCATTTTGGATGGCAAAATTTTATATCTACATTGTTACTTTTATATGTATGTATGTATATGCGACAACGAAAGAATTAGGGATATGTTTTTCTTAAGGCCAGGAAACACTTTGAATGACATTACTTTTTTATAATATAAATAATTTGATAACAAAATAGGATTTTCTAGTTAACTTTAAAAAAAAAATAAATAAAAAAATAAAATAAAATAA
This sequence comes from Nowickia ferox, assembly GCA_936439885.1. Lineage (NCBI taxonomy): Eukaryota > Metazoa > Arthropoda > Insecta > Diptera > Tachinidae > Nowickia > Nowickia ferox. The sequence continues at coordinate 98,043,486 of OW387026.1, read as the reverse complement.
ATAAATAAATTATATATTTAAAATATATTTTCATACTGAAAGAAAATTACTTCAATATAACGAAGCCTAAAAATATTCATGTAAAATGTTTATGTTTTTATATACTTTATAATGGGTTTTATTACTAAATACTAGAAATGGGTGCGTGTCGAATTTTCCAAGACGACTCGACCCGATTTGAAATACTGAGATGGCCAACACGTACGAAATATGCAAGCGAAAAATTTTCTCAGAACTTTAAGCTTAAGAGACCCATACACGCGCGTACTAGTGTTGCGAAAAAAGCATGACAGAGCGCCCTTCTCTACTTAATATTAAAAATACTTTGCATAGTATCTGTGGTATTAATAATTCTTTGTTTTTTAATGCAAAAGATTAGTTCTCCTGGACAATTTATCTCTAGAGAAGATTATAGAAATTTGATTCCCAGCAGTCTGGATTTCACCACTGTGGACTTTTTCCCATCTTCAAATATATCTCATAAAACGACAGACGAACCGATATAAAAAATTTTATATGAATTCTACCCACACGAGTGGTTATGTTTGGATGGTATTATTAAAAAAATAATAATAACCTAATTATGTTCGACAAGTGTGTCGTGTTATTTATGGGCAAAAGAAGCTGCAGTTGTCATTCTTTAAAAAAATTATTATCCATGCTAGAAGGTTCGTGGATATGCTTTATAATTTTATTCCAAACATTATACCCAACACATATTATTTCACATATTTTTCAAACTATTGTATTACTGCATTTACATTGTCTCGAAATCTAGTATATTTGATTAGAAATCTTTAATGAAATCTATATCATTTACACTAAGCTTTTTTGACATTTTCCCAAGATTTTGTATCCGAGACAAAAACCTTTGTCTGAAATTTAGCCTTAAATTCTAGCGAAAAAATGCGGACTTAGCTCATTCCCACACCTTCAATAGAAAATTGTGTAGAGCGTAGCTAATTCACTCATCTTCTATATAAATTATGATGTACAGGGTAGTAAAATATAAATAAAAATATTAGATTTTTAGTAGATTTCCTAAAAATCTATTGAAAATTTTGATTTTGTTTTGTATAGGGAATCTAGTAAAAAGCAACTAGATTTAGCTCGGAATCTCGTAAGTACTAGATTTTGATACAATGTAAATGCGCTATTAGAGAATTCAAAAGCAAAAATATTCAAAAATATTTTCAAACTAAAACTTCCTAAATCTTCTTACTGAATAAGAGCATAAGTTCTTAACTTATGTATTCATATAATAAACATTTAATAGACGCAAAAATTTTTATTATCGCTTAAAATCCTGCATATATTCGTATGTTCTTAAAAAGTGGACTTAGCCTCTTATTTGTCCTACTTCTCTCAACTCTTAAGTCTGGTACTCTGTTAAAAATTTCACGCGAAATATTGACAAAATCCATGTAAAAAGTTTCACATGAAATATTCATGAACAATTTTTTGCAAGCTCGTGAAAAATTTATGAAATGTATCTGGCAACATTTTCTAATCTGCGAAATTAGTGACAGCTGATGTTTTTGTTTACAAAAGTCGATCAATGTTGCATACTTCCGAGCAATAAAAGCGATTATTTTTTTGGAAGAAGTAATATAAGCACCACTTGCTACGTATCAAATTTTTCACGCGAAATAATCAATGTTGCTGCAGAATTTTCACAACTTCGAACAGAGTACAAGGCTTAACAATAAACTTATGTTGGTGGTGAGCACTTTATAAGTTTTGCGGTGGAAAATGATGGCAAAGTATCGGTGATTATAAGTGATATTTATTGCAGATTGCACTGTACTTATGCAAAATATGATTTACCGACTATGTAGTTATAGAAAATATGTTTGACTATTTGGTGGCAACTGTGCCTGGAAGAAATAAGGTGGTATAAATAGGATGAGAAATAAGTGATGTTACACTGTGCTTATAGGAAAGATGGTAGAGAAGCATTCACTGCTTATAGAAAATGTGTGTGGTTCACGAAATTTTTATCCACTATGGGACTCTGCTCTTTTATTAAAATGATTACATACATAATTATAACATCGTGATGTCTTTGCCAAAAATTTTTTTGATTGTGAGACAGAAAATTTTTCCCATAGAAAATATGATATGATATTGTTCTTATAGAAAAAATTATTAACTTAGTGACAGCACATTATTCTTATAAAAAAGATGGTTGACTGTTTAGCAGATAATTTTTCTTATAGAAAAGGTGTATGTCTAAGTGACATGATGCTGCTCTTATAGAAAAGAAGATTGGTTGTATGATTGTATTTTACCCACACCAAGATGTGATAATACAGTTTCCCTATTGAAAAAAAAACTTTACTGCTGTTGTGGAAAATATGATTTACTATGTGACAGTTCATTTTCCTTATAGAAAAGATGGTTGACTAAGGGACGCAGCAGTGTTCATTAAAAAAAAAGATGTGACTGTGCAACAGCTCACTGTTCTTAGAGAAAACAAATGGTTGATAGCACATTTTACTTGAAGAAAAAGTGATTAACTGTTGACATAAATTTATTCTTACGGAAAATATACTGCGTGACTGAAAACCCTGCTCATAAAATAGATAGTTGAGTCTGTGATAGTCAATATTTTTTATAGAATAGAGTGTTGGCTCTGTGGCAGCACATTTTTTTCTAACATTACAAACAAAAAACTTTCGCGTTGCCATAAATTAATTTTCAATTAATTAATTTGCTTAAGTTTCTTCTTAACAAATAGTTTTTATATATCCTCTCGACATCTTTAGTCTATTAATGTTTATACGTTTATATATATTTTATTTTTTGCAAATAATTTACCCCAATTTATTTTAAAGCTAAAATACACATATTTAATAGTTTAAGAATTTGTGCATTTTATCCCCGCTCATTTGTTCACACAACAAAGTGCATGTGCGACGAAGTTTAGTAAAAATCAAATTAATTAAATAAATAATGATAAAGTCAACGACAACTTGGTGTATTGAAAGAGAAATATTTATATACGTATAACTTCTACTCCAGCTGGTATTTGTAGGTGTAGCTGCCACACAAGGAGTCTTGTATAAAGAGAAAAAAAAAACTAAAATTAAAAAGTATTTATGAAGCTAATAAATTATATTGAACTATAAACAACTACAAGTGCTGACATAAAATTAGTATTGGAAGGGGTATGCGCACTACTAGTGATTGCAACAGCTGGATACGTTATTTGGAGTGCAGTGTGATACTTAAATATGAAATTTTGTATACGTTAAAGTGTAATGAAAATCGTTAAAAGTTAAAATATAGTTAAATGTGTTATTACTTTTGTTCGTAATTGTGAAATAAACTATAGTTTGACTTCTTTATGGAATTATAAGAAATTATTGGTTCAATACATTAGTTATTGTTGTGAATGCTGAGAAAATAAAATCAAACTTTTATAAAGATGTTGAGAAACAAATAAAAGTGCAATTTAAATCAAATTTAAGATAAGCACTTTTAAAATAAATTAAAGAAATTAAAGAGAAAAATAAGATCATTTAAAGTTTTTAACCATTATTATGGCTGGTGTATTTCAACTTGGTCTACGAAGTTTTTGTAGTGGATAAAAGAACGCCGCACAGTTTCTTTTTAAACTAAAATCAAAAAATCTCAGTCGAAGTCAAAATACGGTAACTGCAATTGGACCCAGTGCCTTGTTAAACTTTTCAGTACTTTTTGAATGAAGTCATTTTAAATCTAATATATATTTTTTTTTTTTGATATTCATGAAAGTATAATTTTTTATTGCCATAACTTTCAACAGAAAATATTTACCATTGAGACTTAGTGCTTTACCTCTATATAAAGTAAAAACTAAAAGTAGTAGTTATCAAATATATATAAAATTTGATAACTAAATAAAAAATTCTGCCCAGAAAAAAAACCGACTTAGTTCAAAGATCTGATAGAACATTTTCTAAAAAATGTATGTGACCAAACTAGAAGTAAACTCTTTCAAAAAAATAAAATAAAAATTAAAATCTATTGGTTAAGCAGCAGCAAGTGAAATACAAAATTAAATTTTAATGGGCGTGGCTCCTCCCATTTTTTAAATGCAATGTTGTGTGTTTTTTAGAGCTCAGGGTGTGTGTTAAGTTTTATAAAAATCGATAAAGTAGAACCACTTCAAATAAAATATTAAATTTTAATGGGCGTAACTCCGCCCATATTTTTAAATAAAAGATTGTGTCTATTTTAGAGTTTCAAATGTGTGGTAAGTTTCGTAAGAATTGTTTAAGTAAAACCACGTGAAATTTGATAATAAATTTTAATGGGCGTAGCCTCGCCTTTTTTAACACTAAAATTGTGTAAATGCAAGAACCAAAGATGTTCTGCTACGTTTTTCAGCAATGAGATCAAAACAATATCATGAAATCAAGCAAAACATGTGTAGACGTGTCCCCGCCCACTTTTTTTTTACAATATAACCAATTGAAAGCTTTACCCTCTGCGACAAAAAAGAATTTTTAAAATCGGTCTAAAATGTAGCAAGTTGTGAAGTAACAATGTCAAACAATAAATAAATAAAAATAGAAACGAATTGTTCTCGTTCTTATTTATTTGAAGTCGGTTTAGTTCACTATCTCCAATTCTCATACTCATAGAATAAAATATTTTTTTTAAATAAATGTGATTTTCTAAAAATACAAGGAACATATGAAATGAACCACCTATTTCAGAATGCTCAAAATACATAAAAAAAAATTCAAACCCTTGTTACCAACAATATGAAATCATTGTATTCGATTAAACTTTTACCTTAAGCATCAGTAAACAAACAATTAAAACGTCACATTAAATAACAAACTGTTTCAGGTGTGATGAACGTCACTCAAAATAAATAAAAATGCTTAGACAACAACACAAGAAACTCTTAAATACTCTTTGTGTTTTTAAACATCTTTGTGCAACGCCTTAAAAGCAAATAAATAGTATCAAATTTCCCAAAGTATCAAGAATTTAAAAAAAAAGAATTTAAAAAACCTGTTTGAAAAATCATTTTCCCCCACTCATCATCCATTTAGTCAATTAGACTCTCCCATGTTATTTTCCTTCTTGACAAGCTAATGTAGGATAAGAAAAAATAACAAACAAATAAGCAAACGAGCGAACAAAAGTAACAAAAAGGGTTTGATTGCAGTCATTGAACTGTTTCAGGTGTCCAACATACGACAAATAGTACCAACAACAATTTTCCGCATTAACCAGGGTTTTAATAAAGGGAATAGTGCACTCAAAAAAAAAAAAAACATACACACATATCATACATTGAAAAAAAAACTAGATATTTTCACGTATGTATAGGTATGCATGTTGAGAGAAAAAAAAGAAACACTAAGATAGAACAAGTAATAGAAATAACATCATCCATCTGTGCAGTGCACTAGCTGTGTTTGCAACATGGTACACACAACACTTCCCTGTTGCAGTTTAACCGAAAAGAAAATAAACTAATACACACACATGCACAGTCAGTTGTACAAACTTAATCAAACCGAAAATAAAAATGTTTGTAGAAAACTACAAGAAACGAAATTATGGTCGATCAGGACGGACAATATGAAACTATTTAAAAGCAAAGAATGGGACCAACTTTAATAATCTTGCCTAATAATTCTGTGGCAAAATGAAAGAAATACAGTAAAGTGTGACTTTGACTCTAACAGGAAGGGTTCCGAACGGACACTACGTATGTATTGCTATACGAACTTTAGCTTATATAATCGAGTATCTTGGCTGATGTAGACATTTAAAAAAAATATTAAGTCCCGGTAAACATTTTTCGGTCTTAGGCGATTTTCTTAGTTTTGGAGCTTTTCTTAGTTTTAGCGTTTTTTTTTTGTTTTTGGTATTTTTTGGGTTTTTGGCGCTTTTTAATTTTGGCGCTTTTTCGTCTTGGCGATTTTTTGCTTTTTTGGCGATTTCTTTCGTTTTCGCGACTTTTTTAATCTTGGGACTTTATAGTTTAATTTCTTTCTTATTTATTTCTTAATTATTTAACTTACGCTGCAGGATTCTAACGCGGTACCTCTAGACCAACAGACTACACTTAGAGAAAAAACGGTTTAAAATTAATAAAAAGCACATTGATTCAATAAAAAACATTAACTCTTTGTTATATTGGCCAGTGTTTATGTTTAAGTTAACATTAACATTAACATTAACATTAACATTAACATTAACATTAACATTAACATTAACATTAACATTAACATTAACATTAACATTAACATTAACATTAACATTAACATTAACATTAACATTAACATTAACATTAACATTAACATTAACATTAACATTAACATTAACATTAACATTAACATTAACATTAACATTAACATTAACATTAACATTAACATTAACATTAACATTAACATTAACATTAACATTAACATTAACATTAACATTAACATTAACATTAACATTAACATTAACATTAACAATGATGAAACTTCTTATTCCAAATATTAAACAATGTTAATTTATTTTGATATTTTTAATATGGAATTAAATATAGAAATAATATTTTTTGGCACTGAATTAATATTGAACTCTTATGGAACAGTATTGTCGTCTTATTGATATGATATGGTTTACACATTCATTTAAATTGGTTTCCTTACATTTTATAAGTTAAGACTTTAAACCAATATTGATTCAATGTAATTCAATAAATAAATCGAATCAATATTAACTCGAAGTTGAAAACTATTGATTTAAAGTATTTTAATATAATTTTTCTATTATATTGAAATTTATTGAATTAATATGACGCGTGCTTATTAATAAGTTTCAGCTTTTCGCTGAGTGTAGCACACATCTACTGAGCTATCGTAGCACATTCGAGAAACTATCGAGAGAACGTCGCTTTTTTTTAAATTCGCGTACAAACATCCCATAATTTGTTAGTAATTATTGTTTTTTTTTTTTGAAATTGTTACAATTTAAGTTTAACATTTGTTAAATCACTAATAATGCCAAATTATTTAGGGAATTCACAATGAGTATATTAAAATTTTAATGTGGCAACATTGAGCCATCTTAATTTTTATTGTGAGCAGGCAACGTTATAAATGCACATACGGTGTATATCAAAGTCATTCAAACACACATACATCTTTATATTATTTACATATTACTTTATAATATGAGAGAGGGAGAATAAAATGCATGTTTGTAGGAATGCTTATGAGAGACTGAATTATTTTCGTCCGTACGTATTAAAATAACAAAATTTGTTATATTAGAAATTATTGTTGGATAAATTTTTCAAAATAACTTTTGTTCTGCGAAAAATACAAATATTTTTTCACCAACTTCAGCTGCGCTGACAGTTTTAAAATGTTTAGTTTAACATTACCATATTGCCATATAGAAAATGACATGCTTTTTACACTTTTTAATTGGTAATAAATTTGATTTACACACAAACAAAAACAACAAACTTGCCAGACCATATTAAAGTATTAAAGTTGAAACGTTGCAATATTAAAACACATTTTAAAATGCTATTGTGAACTCCCTAATTATTTTACTTATTCTGTAAAATATTTTTTATTACGAATTCATTGAGAGTGATCATTGAATTATTAGCTGGATCCCTTATTACTTATGACTTTATTGCATTGTACCGGTAGTGTGATCCAGGCTTAAGGCTCCACCAATAAATATGAGCAATAAAATCAAATTTATTATAAGAATAAATAGTTTTTGGTTTTTAGCTGGTCTTATTACATTTAAATTTTTCTTTTAATCCCATTGAACAATAGCAAATAGAAAAAGGTGCATTATGGCATCAACACCGTCACCAGTCACAGCATTGCAGCGTTGTCGTCATCAACAAACCCATCATTATGGTTTACTCTCTGGCACGTACAAAGAGACAACATGATTTTAAACGCACACCTACTACTCAAGCAACCTTTTGAAGTCCCAGTGAACATTTTATAGTGAATTCAATAAGAAGCAGTATATATTGAAAAAACCGTTTTTTTGTGTAAATTTTTCAATAAAAAAATTTTTTGGTCTAATTTTTGATGTTTTATAATAAAGCCAAATTAAGTAAATACGGTTTTGTCGAGTCTTACATACCCTACCCTTCACCGCTATACGTATGGAGTATATTTATAATTGCAAACATACATATATATTTGTTTTATAACAGAAATACTCGTATGCTTCATTTATGTGTATTTTTCGTCTAAAGAATTTCAGAGATTTCATTTTCGATATTAACAATAGTTAAATAGTTTATTCTGCACTTTATATACTCGTTTATAGGAAAGTTCTTATATTATCATATTTAGAAGTCATGATTATATTCAGATTTAGTGCATATATATTAAAATGGCTAACTCAACTGTTTGAAAACGATAATAAAATTACTAATAATGCAACTCAAGAAATGGTTAAAAGGCTTTTGTCCCTGCTAGAGAATGCAACCTTAAGGCACACTTCTCATATATTCTAATTAATTTTTAAGATCAATTACAAATAATATTTTCCAAAATTGTAATACCTGTTTCTTTTGTTTCATTACAGATCTACTCTGCGCAGTGAGAGAGACATTTGTACCAGAGAGGGGTAAGCAAGTTTTAATATATTTTAAAAATTATATCACAGATTTTTATAAGCGCGTGAATAATTTTTCGACATTGTAATATATTGCCAGTTTTCGTCTCCCTAACTAAACTACTGTATTTCAGGCTGATTGGTAGAAATATACATGGTTAAGTTGGTATATTTGTCGACAGTCAAGCAGATCTTCTGTTTCTAATATTATATACCACTTCCTCTCTTCTAGTTGGACAGTGCAAGAGTGTGCTATCTAGACTGGGTGGTCAGGTTTATCTCACCCTCAACTGGGTTCCAGCACATATCAACTTTTTAGGTAACGAACGGACGGACGAGCTGGCTCTGCTATGACTGCCTCCAATTCCGAATCGGTAGCCATAACGTTTGGTTTTATTAGAAACTGTATATTCAAACACTATTTCTATAAGGCTGAATGTAGATGGAGCAATATATTCACATGCAAGCTTGCTAAGAAAATGTGGCCTTGCTACAATGATAACAAATAGGAACCGCAGGGACATCTCGAGGCTCGTTGCAGTCATGGCGGAGCATTGGACGGTCGGTAGACATGGTATAATTATAGGTATTTCTTATATATAATAAGTTCTGCCGCAGTTTTCGAGAAGAAAGCAAAGAAGAGATAATATTTTACTTACTTTGCAAATGCTTAGCTTGCATCTCTCGAGACAAAAGTTTTTAGGCAACAATGTACTAGACGACCTTTCAGATTTATCTAAGATTGAGTTGAGTGACCTTATCAGATATCTCAAGCGCGTTCTTGTTGAATGTTTACGCGAAGAAGGCAGCCAGTCTCTCCTTTAAAAATTTCTAAAAAGAGTTGATTCTCCAAAGCTTCTAGAAATCTCAGCTCAAAAATTTAATATCTCTTGTATACTTTCCTAATGTAACAACATTGCATAACTTGCGCCGTTTTACCCTTCATGAAATATAGTTAATGTTTAATAGCCATTCTATTAGTTATTTTACTTTGCCGATGGTTTTTTTACACAATACCGACGCAAGAGGGCCCTCAGATATTACATTAGGAGTAATATTTGCTTAAGTCGGTGTAGTTCAGTGACAGGTGTCTATGCCTTCATCACTTGAATTTTTTCTACAGCAACTAATGCACAACAAAATAATGCATGGTGTAGTTATTTAATGGCTGTCGCAGACCGGACTCGAACCCAGGATCTTCACCTTACAAGTAAAAAATTTCGTATTGATTCCAACTTTATACAATTCGCTGGCAAACAAATGTTCACTGGGGTGTGTAAGAAACTGGTAAATGTTTGATATTAACACACCGTAAAGGCAGGCGGACAGGTCATACACTTACACTTACACACACTCATACACACACACGATTACTTATTTCTGTCCGTCATACTTTCTACGTACATACATACATATAATGGTATTTTAATGCTACATGCTTCTTCCTCATCTTATTATTATTATTATTATTATTATTTTTGGTACTTTTTAGTAGTCTTTGTTATCTTTTGGTTCGTGCATCCTACATATTTTTATGTATTAGATTTTTTTCTCTTTTTTGTATTTTTGTAATTTTGTAACTTTAGTTTGTTCATCATTCGAACAATTGACTGCAGGTTATTGACTTTTTATAATGATGTTATTGTTACTACTATTCTGCTGCTGATGGTGATGATGATTTTGTTAAAATATTTTATGTGTTTTTTTATTTCATCTTCATTCTGTGTTGGCAGCTGGGATATAAGATTACGGGTTCTATTTTGATTAACTATTATTATTATTTCTTGTAACTGGAAATGGGTAAATAAAAGAAAAATTATATATGACAGATTGTTTGATGGTAAAAGAATTCGTTAAAAAAAATAGCTTTTGAATTCTTTTAGTGCATTTCACACATACAAGAGTTTGATGTTGCATTTGTTGAGATCTTGGAACTCAACAAATGGGTTAAGTCAAGCATTCTCTATGCAAGATGGTATAAAATCTGCAAGATAACTCCAAAAGCTTAGGATATATTCACAAATTACGTAACACTAGAAGGAGTGGTGAGTGGATTAACGTTTTGTTACGGATTAGGTAATTTATACTGGAAATTTTATAAAAACTGTTAAGCGAAAGGGGGGGGGGGAGATATAAAATTTTCCATATATCATTAAGTAACATGTGAAGAGTCAATTAGCTGAACATTGATTGATATTTTCATATTTATTAAATGATGGAAATATTTCTTCATACCCATCATAATTTTTCTAAAAAAAATTATTTTAATAAAGCAAATAATTTTCCTTACAAGAAAATTGCATTTGTTTAGTTGTCGTACGGCATGAAAAATTCATTTAATTGTTTTTTCTATTTAGAAGCTTTTAAACTCATATTTGTAAAAAAAAACCAGGGCCAGGGTAAATGTATTGAAAATTCTAACGCAATTCAGTGCATACATTTGACCCCACTTAGTACATTTTTCCTTGTTGATCATTGCAAAATGCGCAACGGTTCCCAGCAAAAAAAAGTTTGCCTACTAGAATGCAAAAGAGTGTATGTACTTGACAAATTTTTGCTGGCTTTAAAGCATAAAATTTATTGAAGTGAAAATTGTATTATAAAATCAAATACATGCACACGCACAAGGACCACAGATACATGACAACTGGCTTAACAAGTGACAGTTATGGTTAATCGCTTCTTTAAGCACTTGCAATGACATTGATAAATAAAAAACAGCAGCAAAAAAGGAATAAAAAAGAGGGAAAGTGGAGAAAAACGAAGCTAATAAAGGCAACATCAACAGCGACTCCAACTACAAGTAAGATTACATTAATAGCAGCAACACGAGCCAAGACTGAATGTGAATGTACATACTTGTAAGTAACTCAGCATCAAGGACATAACAACAACTCAAAAGGGATGTGGTTTTTTTGGACTTGTGGTGACACATTATACATACAAACACATACAAATGTTTAAACATAGCAGATATATTTTGGGAATTAATGTTACGAGTTACGCAAGCAATACAACGTAGAGAGAGAAAAAAAGGAGAATATAAACGCATGGACACATAAATCCTTTCAGTAAACATTAAGCGAAACAAAACAAAAGTATACTTTATGTTGCATACACATGGAGAAAGTGAAAAGGTGCGGTAATATAAAGCTGATTGTTTTCTTTCTAACATATCTATATAAATGAATCAGATATTTGGGAATATTAAGATAGATAGATATACATAATTATCATAATATTATGCTTTTACATGAAGGCGACAAGACCTACAACATATGTGACCTGCTCCACGAAAAGGGATCTTTTTTTAAATTTCAAATATTATATATATTATCTGTTTATATCACATTTTTAAATTTTTTCATTAATTATGTTCATCTTTACAGGTGATTTGTAAAAAAACTAAAAAACATAGAAACATGCGGTTTGCGGCATTTGAAAGAGCGTTTTTTTCCTATAAGAGAAAAAAAAATTTTTCGGCGCAGAGGACCCTTTTCGTGGAGCAGGTCACATATTTCATTCGGACCGAAACAAACGTACTTTTAGAGATTAGGGAAAAGGCCTCCATTATCTATTTTGCTTTAGCCACCTAGGGCATAATGGATTCATCACTTCACTTATTTGTTGGCACTTACACTTGTCTACCATTTAGTTTTTTTTTTAATTTTTATTGCAGTTATTTTTGCTAAAATCTTGTTATAAAATTATGCTTGGTTGCATTTTCGTATCAATACTGTAGCCCTAATCGATCAATCAACCTGCTTTTTGCAAAAGAAGTCTGCAGAAAAATAAAAGCAAAGTAAAAGTATTCTTACATTGACCAACTAAAATTTAAACTAAATTTCTTCTGTTAGAGCTAAGATGATCTCTGTCGCATAGAGAAAAAAAACAAATGCAAAACATGCAACATGCAAAAATTTTGATTATTAATCATATTAAATTTATTAGATATATTAATATTGTTTAAGTTTGTTGGTGTTTATTTGATTTGTTCATAGCTGCAAAACACTGTTGTGCTTAGATATGTGACTTGTTCTTGTATTGTTGTTGTTTCTTTTGATGCTCGTAAATAGCCAGCAACAATTTTCTGCTGCTGGCCAGAAGGCACTATATTAGTCTTGTAGTCGTAGGGTCTTAGGTTCGAATCCTGGGGACAAGTAAAAGTAGCTGCATAGTCAGCTTCTGTTCTTTTCACTATAGCTTTAATTTCAAATACATTTTATGTTAAATGATAAATTTTATTCATGATGGTATACATTTTGTGTATATCTAAAGAATATTTAAGGTTGTTGTGGTTGCAGCGCTCGGCCAGGAAAGCTAATGATATACATACAAACAGTTTGCTTATATCTGTTAGTTGAATAAATAATTAAATTAAGTTCATTTTGTTTTAACTTGAAATAATTTTGATTCAACATTCTTCATGTTATTCACTACCAAATTCAAGTTGTGTCAACTTGAACTAACTTTCATTCAACATGATTCTTCATTTTGATTTAACAATAATGGAATGTTAAATCAACATGAAATAGAGTTATTTTATCAGGAAAATTTTTCTTTGCAGATTGCTGTTAATCATATTACATTAACATAAAACATGTATGAAGCAAAATCATTGCCGAAAAAGCGTAAAATAACCTTGATTATGTAGATTTTAATGTGGATTTTTTTTTTGCCGGGCAGTCAAGCTTGTTCTTTTAAAACAACTCTAATTCAAGAACCTTCCTGTTAAATCTTTCCGTATCAAATGAGCACTACATTGAAGTACAAGCTGCCTTTAATTGGTTGACTACTCAATTATAAAAAATGTGTTAACAAAACGTGTAACAATACTCGTATATACATACGTATATATATAGAGAAATAGTATCTCTAAGACGTTGTCCACACTATCAAAAATTTGCTGCAAAAGTTTTAAGTTTGTGGAAGAGAAGAGAATGAAAAATGAAAAAGGGTACTTTATTTCATGTACACAGAGTTCTCATAAGAAATATATGAAAAAATATATTAAGCTGCAAAACAAATACTTCACTGTGTGGACAAGATTGTCAGTTTCAAAATCTAATCTAAGAATGTTTCGCAGCAAATGTTTTACTGTGTGGGCAAGATCTAATCAACTGGCGCTAGATATTGCAAAAAAATAAAAAATAGAATGAAAAATTTAGCAATGTAAAAATAATTCAATAATTTAAGTTTTTGAAAAAACAAATTATGCCGAATATACACCCTAAAGTTTTTAATGCATTTTCATGAAAGATGCTGATTGAATTGATTCAATTAAATTGAGTGGAACAACTTAGTTGATATTATCAAATTGTTTATTGGTTAACATTTAATTAATGTTTTAAATGATATTACAAAATATGAATATGAATAATATTACTTTTTTGTGTGTGCATTTAACCTTTTTTCTATTTGCTAACAGAAGTGGTGGTGTGGTGGAACGCGGTAAAAAAAATTTTTCCAGCACGAATCTCTCAAACAGTTTTGTAATTTTGTTTATCTGATCTGTTTTTTTTTCTTCTTTGTATTAAAAACTAATTTTGTTTTTTGCGAATTTCGTAAGGTAAGCTTTTGAATGCAATAATTTCTAACTCTCGTACTGCCAACAAGCCAAGACCTAAACTTAAAGTGTGTTTTTAAACTTCAGTTATAAAGGGTCACCCAATTTGATACATAAGAAAAGGAGTATTTTTGAGTAGTTTATTTAAATATAAAGAGAAATATAATGTGGGTTTCAATAAAACCATTTCGATGTTTGACTAACTATGAATATACACACATTTTTTCATCCCAAATAATCCTATACTTTATCAAATTCTTTTATCTAATTTTTCGACCTTTTTCAATATATTCAATTTAACTAATTTTTTGAGCTTTAGGTCAATGTTTATTATTATTTTATTACTTTATGATAAATATTTTAAATTAAAATTGCTTTTACTAAGTTTTTATATGCATCATGGTGTTCTTGTAAAATTGTTTAAGATATGGCAAAATTTTAAGAAATTTAAGTCAACTATTATACATAAATACAAGTGAATGTACAGCAAATAAGCAATTTAAAATATTTTTCTTTAAATTGTACGTTTTATATTTAACATAGTTTAGAAAATCATAAAAAAGTATGCGGATTACTGACTTGCAAGAATAATAAAATACACACAAGTAAATTCCAATATTAAGATAAATACATGTATTAATATGAACAAAGTAACGTTAATATGGAATGGAGCCAAGTCGCTTATTTATAATTTTTTTCGTAATAAAGTTGTGTACACATTTAAATGGTTGATGGCCTAGTACGTATTTTACTTAAAAAAAATTACAAATTTATAACATTAAAACAATTTTACATTAATTTAATGAAGTTTTCCGCAGGCGATTCTACTTGAAATATGTTGAGCGACCTATTGCGATCCATGTTATAAGTTATTGTACAAAAAAATTTAGTACACTAAGAATTTTTTCCCTAAAATTAACGAGTTTGATAATTTGTCTTACTGATAATTCCGCATAAGGACTCTTTGGTCAAATTCGATAAGCTATATGAGGGTAGTGCGGTCTTTACAGACGGGTCAAAAATGGGAGAAGGCACAGGAGCTGGTGTCTTTATCTTGTGGACGAACATTCGTCGCTCTTTCAGACTGCCGAATGAATGCAGCGTTTTTATACCGAGATCTAGTGGGTCAGACAACTCCAAAAGTTTTTAAGGGACACTATGTCAAGTTCAAACTTGTTAGTGACTGTAGGAGAGTCCTCAACTTGCTTATGGACAAATATATTGTCAGACTATGTTGAGTTTCTGGCCACAGCAGTATTGAGGGAAATTGAATTGCCTATGAGCTGGCAAGAATGGGACTGGAGTTAGATTAGGGAATGTTTGAAAGATCGGTGAAATTACTGATATGAGCTATCAGTCAGGAAAATCAGTAATTGAATAGAGAGCAAGACCAACAGTTCATGGCGAAGTAGAGGATTGTACAGTCTCAAGAGCTATGTGGCCAAAACTTGACTGAGAAATATCCAAACTGCTACTGGATATGAATAGGCGCGTTAACTGGTTACTGCTCGGTCAGAGCAAGAACCAGCATTTAGGAAACTGGCACTGTAGATTTCTGTAGCATATGCAGGTATGAAGAGGAACCAGAAACCATTGAAAATATTATCCGCCACTGCCCGAAGCTGCAAAGTCATAGGCTTAAATGCATGAGAGCATTAGTGATATCGGGGAGTGTAAACTAAAGGATATCAGTGGCTTCATCATGAGAATTCAGTGGCTTATTGACTAATAAAAGGGGACTTCTGGGTACAAATGGGGAGAAAATATTACTATGAACGGGCAAAAGAAGAGAATCACAATGGATCCGATTGGGCTCGCATTGGAGGTGCGTCATAGCACCATCCTTTCTAACCTAACATGTTTAATATGAAGTACCTCATCAATATATTTTGTTTTAGAGTTGTAATAAAAAGAGTCAACCAGAAATAAGTTTCATAAAAATGATCCTTGAAAAGTCCCAACTAACATAGTTTTATATTGAAACAAATTTAATAGATTTTAAATAACTTTAATTTTTCCCTTCTTTTAAAATAATAAAACAACAAAATTTAGGGCTTTTTCACATTAAAGTAAAGATTTGTATTATACTCATACACCAAATATATTATACATGTATGTACTCGTATAACAACACATACATACACAATTATATTTGATATATAATGTACAAGTGTGGTAAGAGTTATTTGTAAAATATTTCGTTAAAAGCCAACATAAATAACAAGCAACAGTTTTAGCGAGTCAAATACAAATGACAACAAAAGAAATTGCAACATATTCGCTAAATGGTTGTAGAAGGATTTTATTTTAGCAAGGATTTTATTTATCTCCTTTATAAATTCTCTGCTCTTCTTTTAATATAAATGTTTGTATAGTTGACTACACATACATACAAACACATGATATATTTGTATGCAGTGAGTGTGTGTGACCATATTAACACTCTAGAGAGTGACAAAAAAATGGGGGATAAAAAACCACACGCAGCACCATCACCAGCATTAGCAGAAGCAAACAAAATAGTAGTATGGGATTTATGAAAATCCTAAGTTCTTTGTGGCTGTTTTGGGATGTGGATTATGTGGCTGGGGGTCTATGTGTGAAATGCATTATGGTTTTATTACTGCTTTTCTCATTTGACTGCAATGGTACACATTAGCACATACATATATATATATATATATATATATATATATAAAATTTGGGCCAGGCAAGTACAATTTAGTGGGAAAGTACTTTTTTCTGCGCTCCCTTTTGTTTACGAGTAGTTAAATGACTTGATTAAGCTGTCAGGGGTATGATAAAAAAATTATTAAATAAATAACTGGCAACAGTTCAAAGGCAAATAATTTTCGATTTGAAAGTGTTTCCAAGGTTTCTTGATTCACTTTTTGCAGATACAGAGCTTTGGTATTTGTGTTTCGCTTTCATTTTTTTGTAAGTCCAAACGAAAAAACACTTTATACACAAGGAAACAATTTATATTAAAATCTACGAAAACAAAGTTAATTTAAAATTGTTTGGCAGTGATTTTAATTTAACATGATTTACAGTAACCTTAAACAATTTTTCCTTTCGAAATAACTTGAGTTCCACTACTTTTAAATTTAAATGAAGAATCAGGTTGATCAAAAGAAGTTTTGAGATTAATTTGATTCCTGAAATAGCACTTAGGACCATATTGAATCAAAGTTATTTCCAGTTCAAACAATATAAATTTAATTAAATGTAATAATTTTAATTTATAAAGCTTACATGATTGTGTGTATTGGCAGAAGCATCAAGAAAATGAAAGTGTGCTTTTAATAGAGTTGGCTTCCCTCGCCAACATTTAAAGTCGGACTTATCGCGTGGCAGTCAACGCGCTTTTTTATATTAAAATTTAATTTATAAAGGTATTTATTTAGTGTGTATCTCAAGGATATTTAAGGTAGTTGTGGCTGCAGTGGTAAGTACGTGAACTACCACGCGATGAGTTCGAGTGCAAATCTTGGCCGAGAAGGCCAACTTATATACATATTTTCCTAATGCCTGCGACGATACACAAACAAGTACGCTAAATAATTAATAATATAAACTGAATTAAATTATTCTCATGTTGTGTCAACTAGCAATAACTTTTATTTAATATAGTCATTCGTGCTAATTCAGCATAAAATTCACGTTGTATCCACTTGAAGCAACTTTAATTCAACATGATTCTTCATTTTGATTTAATAGTACTGAAATCTTGAATCATCATGAAGTAAAATTATTTTAAAAGGAAATAGTATCTTTCAAGATTACTGTCAGTGATGTTGATTTAACATGAAACATATGAAGAAAAATCACTACCGAAAACTTTTGAATTTAACTTGTACTCGTAGATTTTAATACAAAATTTTTGGCTGGAAAAATTTTAAAATTGGTCAAATTGCAATGATTTCTTTTTGCAAACATAAAATTTTTACCTTTTTATAATATAAGGGCAGATTTATGCCCTAATTCAGTAAGAAAATTTATGCCCTAATTCAGTAAGAAGATTTAGGTCGTTTTTGTTTGAAAATACTTTTGAGTTTTTGTCTTTGAATTCTCTAAATTATTTTCTTTAAAAATAAAAATTAAATTAAAGTATTATACAATAGTTTGAAAAATATTTAAAAAAATATGTGTTGGATATAATGTTTAGAACAAAATCACAAAGCAAATACACGAACCTTCTAGCATGAACAATAAATAATTGTTTTAAAGAAACACAACTGCGGCTTTTTTTCGTCCATAGACGAGACTATACAATAGTCGAACAGAATTAGGGTATTATTGATACGAAAATTCGAGTAAATCAATAATTTTTTTTCTTTGCCACTGTTAGTATTATATGCAAAGTTAAAAGGCTAAGTCCAATCTTACTTTTGCTGTAAATAAAAGTATTTTTTTTATAGTTTGGACGACCAAGTTCTCTGTCGGGTTGATCCAATCAATTGAAATAGTGAATCTACCGGTAATAGAAAATACTGTTTGGTTTCGGTTAAAAACTTAATATACAATGAAACTTACTATTTTCTTAATAAGTATCAAAGACAAATACAAACAAAATAATGAATTTTAATCTAACCAATGTTATTGGTAAATTTTACCATAAATGAAAGTTAATGTCGCGAATTGCCTATACAGTATATTTTTCTTAATAGTTTTTGATCATTTTTGTTTTTACTATTGAAGTCAACAATTCAAAATATTGCTGTACTCGCTTTGCACAGAAAAAGTTTACTTTGCAAATTTCTTTGTGACAGGAAGAAAATAATATTAAAAGCGAATTCTTTCCTTAGCGGGCTGCATCAGCAAAATGGTGAAAACTCTACTCGTATGAATTAATTAATTAATCAAGGATTGTGTGGCTGACAATAAGATGAGTTTTAGATGATCAGCATAAATTTAAAATATTATTGCATATTTAATTCTTAGCCTTTACGCTTAAATTATTTTCTTATACTTTTGTTAGTGGCCTAGAAAATGTACCATGCTGACTATCTCCAATAAACTAAATTGTTGGTGAATCTAAGTATTAAAAAAGCTAAGCAAATAAGTTTTACTATTATGTTCTATGGCTTTTGCCAACTACAAAAAAAAGCACATACAGTTGCCCCCTCTGGCACCATAAAATTTATACTGGTATGATGGAGTTAGAGTTAAAGCATTTCCGTTGCATAAGTATTGGACAGCCAAGGGAAAGAGACAAAATGTTTAACATTAAATTAAAATCCAAATGCAAATACATAATTTTTTTTGTCCAACTATGCATTACATAATTTTATCACCCTCTTCTTTCTCTGTCACAGTCTTCCTTAACAGATTTATATTTTTAATTGAATAGTTTTAAAATAAAAGAAACCATTAGCCAGACTAAAACATTCATAATTCTTAAATTGCAGCCCTTAATCTTTGCAATTCTATGACACTTACACCCAAAGTTAACAATTAAGTGATTGTTTTTTTCATGGCGATTTATTAGCAAATATTTAATGCTAAAGAAAATGCTGACATTTTCTAGTGCTCTTTACTTAAAGTTTTAAATAAATCTTTTTGCTTTTGCCTGAAGTAGGGTTAATGGTTTGTTGAAAATTAATTTAAGTTTTGTTTGTATCTGTCTTTGTGTCATTGTCATAATAAATGCTATTAAGAACTTTGCATGTTTCATTGATATCAATTAAGCTAATTTGTGAACAGTTGCTAAAATCATTAAAATGACAAAACCAACATATTTCAATAGCGTTTTGTTTTGGTAAAATTTGTGCCTGTATCTGAAATATTATGAAAGGAAAATTAAAGTTAAGCTGGTAGTTAAATATCTGTCTGGAAGATATAAAACTTTTACTTTCAAAACTAAGTCAAGATACTTTTAATATAAATATAGAAATGTAATTAATCATGCACTAAGTTATTGTTGACAAAAATTAGTCTTTTTGATTTAGAAAAATTATTTATATCAATTTTCATACTAAAACAAATAGTTACATAGAGAAACATTTTATTTTAAAATCTACATAAACAAAGGTTAATTTAAAATTTTTTAGGAACGATTTTACTTGATATGTATGTCATGTTAATTTAACATGATTTACAGTAACCTTCAAAGAAAATGTTTTTTTTTGTATTAAACTTATTTCAAGTTGATTTACATAAAACTATAGTACTGTTAAATCGAAATGAAAAATCATGTTAAAACAAAGTTATTTCAAGTTGAATCAACATGAATTTAATTTAATGCAGACATTTTATTTTATTAAGTATTTAACTTACTTTGACACAGTCATCAGATTTGAACTCCGAACTCAGCGCGTGGGTAGGCAACGCTCACCGCTGCAGGTACAACAACCTAAAATGTTCTTTACATACACACTGAATAAATATCATTGCGAATTTAATTTTAGCTCAACATGATTTAGTTGATCATTTAATATACCTTTTAATTAAACTTAAAGTTATAGTTAAAAAAAAAATACAAACTAGGAGGCTTAATTGGCTTGTCAGCAGGATTCGCACTTGCGAAGACTAGTAGACTGCAATCCAAATTTTTTCCTGCTGATTTCCGATTCTTTTTTTTTATTTTGTAAAAGAAATTAATACGCAAGCTTTTAATTATTTAGGAATGATATAATTATAATCAACTTTAACCTTCTGCTCAAAATAGCAATAATTAATAACCTTCAACAAAGCAATCTCAGTGGACAAAAGCCACAGAGTTCTAGTAATGCGATAGAATATTAAATTGAGAATTTAATGACATTCTCATTTTCATTTGAGACAATAGACGATGTGAAGACAATAGAGATGTGCATATTTATACAGTTAACTGGCTGTTGTAACATATATACTAACATGGCACAAAAGTAGTCACTTATGGTTTGAAATTTTACATCTAAATTCTATGAAATAAGTTTAAAGGTAAAAGTCATACATGTACCCAGTTGACCAGATAGTCATATAAGATATATAAATAATTTTTTTGATACTGAAATACGCTTAAAGATGAATCAGGGTAACTTAGGGAAAATGTTCTAGCATTAATCTCTGAAACATTCCCAGCAAAATTTTTGGATTAATTGGCTTATCATTTCTAATGGCAGACATGGCCAACAGGGTACACATACTTGGCCTTGTGGTTGCACATGTATTTGCTGATGTTGTTGTATTAAAATTTTTTTGCTTGAAAATATATACAAAGGGAATTTTGCATGGGTGTTTTGCCCAAACCCCCGAAATTCTTTATACCAAGAAAATAAGTAAAGAAGTCATATTAGCACACATACATACGTTGCCTTAAATTTACGGTTAGATTAAGTTAAAAACAAATTGGGGGGTTTTGATTTACTACGACTGGTTTTTTACTCAAAATAATAATATACCTTCAAGGTTGATGACACATAAATTTACGGAAATGATATTCAAAATGTGCTTTAAAAACACACGAGTATGTAGCCGAGTATAAAACGTTTTAAAAATTTACTCATATGCGAATAGTATGTGTATGTATTTAGTGTAGGAAAAAATATTTTCTTGCTTTAAGCAGAACTCACCCATTTTGTATGAATAAAAGTTTCTTGAACTCAGGTTTAATTAGTTTACTTCGCTGGCGAAGGAAGGCCTTCTGATATTTTAAAGGGTGTTATAAAGGTGTTAGAGGTACAACACTTTTTTACTCGGCGGCCATTTTGTCAGCTGTTAAGTGATTTATGTTTAGTTTAGTTTGGTATTCCAACATGAATAGACTGACGCCTGAACAACGCTTCCAAATTGTGCAAATTTATTTTGAAAATCATAGTTCTGTTCAAAAGACATATCGTGCACTAAGTCCGTTTTACGGTCAAGATAATCGTTCATCTGAGAAATTAATTCGATTAACTATGCACCATTTTTACTGTAAGTGATAATACGCATCCATAAAGATATCGTACACTGCGTACATAAGAAGTCATTGCTGCTGTAGAGTGTAGCGGAAGGCCCAAACCAGTCTATCCGCCGCTATAGATCCATGATTACTTACCATTTCGTTCATTAATTAAAAAGATATGATGTCTAGGAGCTGTATTTTCAACAAGGCGGCGCAACATATCCCACAGCTCGTGCCACAATTGATTTATTAAAGGACACGTTTGGTAACCGCATAGTTTCACGCTTCGCACCCGTGAATTGGCCTACAAGATCGTGCGATTTGACACTGCTAGACTATTTTCTGTAGGGATATGTGAACTAGCTAATCTACGATAAGCACGAAACGATTGACCACTTAGAGGACAACATTCGCTGAGTTATTGCCAATATACGGCTTCAAATGTTGGAAAAAGTCATCGAAAATTAGACCTCCTGATTAAACTTTATCAGTTGTGGCACTCATATGACAGAAATCATATTTAAATTATAATGCCGGAAGAATATCTTTCGAATAAAGTAAATTTCATGTAAATTTAAAAAATTTCATCTCTGTGTTATTTTTTTTTCAAAGTTCTATACCTCTATAAAGACACCCTATATTAGCTTCAGTATCAACTGAAACCAGTAATGTTCAGTGACCAGTGACTGTGTCTTCTGCACTTCAACTTTATGACAACAAAATCATTTCGATGCATAAATTCCGCATTTTGTTATTGGGTTTCCTTTAAAACTAGTCAAAACGATTTGTGTAATGCTAGGAACACAACTGGGACGAACGACGAATTTCGTCCATGTCGACGAATTCGTCGATAAGAGTTCGCTGCGTAAATTCGTCGTGTGAAGCACAAAAACGACGAATTTACTCAGCGAATTCCTCTCTGATATTTGATAAAGTTGGTTATTGTGTGTGCAAAGACAGAGAGAGAGAGAAAAAATGGTTTTTTCGTCGTTCGCCGGCGTAAGAAATATAAATAAATCTATTGCTACTTTCGCCACGTATGACGAATTTTGCCCTACGCCATGATTGTGTGCATTTTCATATACACCAATGTGTTTTATTTTTGACGACGAATATTCGCGACCAAAAGTTCGTCGTTCGTTGTAGTTGTGTTCCTAGCATAACACTGTGTTTAATAGATGATTACAAATGCCACATTGGGTTATCCATTAAAAGTGATTGTTAAATTAGAGAATAGTAGCAAGAGTTGGTCAATGTCAGCTGATTTTAATAAAAATAATTATGTTGCTACGTGTTCTCTCTTAAATTTTTAATATTTAAAATAAAAAAATTACTAAAAATTTTATAAAATTATATAAATTAATAAAGAATGAAAATGTTTACATAGACGTCAAAGTAATTTCGAAAATTAGTGCACTCAAAACACTTGCAATATTATGAACAAATTTCGTAATACTTTCTTTAAACAAATTGTTTTGCTCATAATGAAAATGGACACTCGAACTCAGGATCTTTGGTCTGGTGATCAATGCGCCAACACAAGAGAACTTATTGTCTAGCTAATTCATCAGTATAAATCAGAATGAGAGCCTCTTTTACTCTTTGACTTTTAAAATTAAAAGAGAAATCTAGAGTCATTTTTTATGAAACATTTTTAACGCAACAAAAGTCAAATATTTTTTATATTACAAATTTCTTTGCTGGTGGTTAAGCATGTCTATATACTCATCTCATTGGCGCTTCAACCAATTTAAAATTTGCCCCCATTACGTTTTTAATTAAATCCAGAATAATTCTCTAAAAATATACAAAATTGATTTTAATAACCCTAAGGTTTTTCCTTTCAGGCTTTTCGTTAAATCAAGTTTACTGCCAGCTGCAAAGAAATTTTTATTTTGCACCACCCAATATTAGAAATTCCATGACAAATTTGTATAAATTCAAAGGAAATAACAAGCTAAACAAAAACCAACAAGTGGCTGTTTGTACTTAAAGCCAATTCAAACTCTTACTTTTCTTTGAAATATATAAATTTTTTCCCATATTTTTCGTGTTTGCTTTCATAATCAGCGCACAATTTCTGCTGCGGCAAGTACTCTTTCCTTTTTCGATTACCAGGAATAGAAAAAATGTTTTGATGGCTTACAGCAGCATTTGGTTTTGTTTCTTTTATTTATTTATTTACATTAAAGCTTTGCTCTACTCTTCTTGACTTTTTCGCTCGGCATAATTGGTAGAAAAAAAATTTTTAAAAGAAAAAGAGCACGAGAAAACTTTAGGGGTTTATTTAAAAGGTAACTAACTACGTTGTTAGTGTCGTCATCATCATCAGGTGCCTTAAATTGGTTAAAAATTTAAAACATAAAATAAAAGTATCCATATAAAAATTAATAAATAAATAATAAGAAAATGGAATGTGTAATCACAAATTATCCTCATATGTATGTTTAGTTTAAGTTATTGATTTTTGTGTTGTGCATATCCCTTAAATATGCACAAACAGGTATAATAATTTATAAGCACTATATATTGATGCTTTAAACAAAAAAAGATAAAAGAATTTTTTTTTGTAAGTCAAACCAATTAAATTAAAAAAAAAATAAAATAAAAACCATTCAATGTATTTTTATTAAAAAAATATTTTACTTAATAAGTAAAATAATAATTTGGGATTACTACTGCGTTAAAAAAAATTTAAAAAAAAACCATTTGGTTATTAAGAGTTCAACAATCTGCGTGTTGATTTATACTCGCTTATCCAGCTTAGGAGTATTAAGAAATATACAACCACACAAACACGAGAGCCAATGCAGACGAAAGAGAACAACAGCAACTATAATGCTTCTACAACACTGCTGGCCACCGAGAGAAACGTGTTCGTGCCTGTGTATTTATTTGTAGAATAAGCCGCTTGAAGTTCAACAGTCTGCTGCCACTTTGGCCAACTATGTTCCACAATGATGTTCTATAGGAAACTCATGAGCACACAAACCCACTGAAAGAATTGTAAAACGAACTAATAACTTGATTAAAAGCTAAAATTTAAAGTCTCTAGAATATGCTTTGTCTCTTTGGATATTGCTCACATTATTCTGCAAGCTTTATGTTAAGTACAAATAGGCTATACTTTCATTAAGCAAAAAAAAGAGTCAGTTGAGTTGAGACGTTTGACTAGAGTATTGTGTAGAAAATAGCAAAGGTAACATCGGTGTATTCCAGCAAAGAAATATGTAGTTTTCTAAGCTCCTAATACCTGTGTTGACCATATAAATAGTCTGACTTCATAAAAATTGCACATTCAGACTCTTCAGAGTTCCGTAAACAAAACAGCAAAAGCACCCTATTATTTTCGCTACAGTGTCCGTCTGTCTATCACAAGCTGTTTTCTCGAGAATCGTAAGAGCTATGAGCCTGAAATTTTCATCTAATATCTAAAATTTTAAACGCTACAATAACAAATATATCAAAGTTAGAAAAGCAACGAAAAATATTGAAATTTTTAAACTTTTTGTATTTTTATGCAGACTACACCAATAAACACTGAAATTTAAAAAAGCAAAATTAAAGGATATTCTTTCAGTTAATGTAATTTTGACTTTTTAATTTTGACAACTTGCTGTATCTTGGAAACCAACTGTAAGAGACAAACTCTTGAAATTTTCAAAAACGCTGAAACTAAAAAATCCAAAAATTAAAAAAAAATCGCCAAAACAAAAAAACACTAAAATTAAAAAAACCGAAAAAAATCCAAAAGCGGAAAAAGTGCTAAAACTATTACAGAAGATCGACAAAAACTAAAACAAGTCGCGAAAAGCTTAAAAAATCGCCAAAATGAAAAAGAAAAACAAAACAAAAAAAAACCAAAAGCCAAAAAAGTTGCAATATCTTTCAAGAAAACGCCAAAACTAAAAACAATCACTAAAAGCTGAAAAATAGTTAACAGTGTAAGATATTCGATTATATAAGCCAAACTTTGTATATCGTGCCATAGCCGCCAAAATAGCTTAAAGAACAACATTTTCGAACTTAATTTTTTCATTATTTGCTGTCGTAAAGAATCGATTTTGGTAACAATAAAACGTGGTCCAAAAAATGTGTCGGTGAAGCTTTTTTGGCCGTTAATGCGCGATATGTATGTAGTGTACGTACGAAACCTTTCGTGTGCAAGTCAAAGCCGCACTTTACTGAAATTGTTTTTGTATTGATTAGTATTAATAGAGTTCCTTGACTACAAATACTTCCTGGTTTTTATCACTGTAATTGTTAAATATATAAAATTGATACTGCTCATTCTTCCCTGAATTCAATAAAATTCTTTCCATATTAATTTTTTTTAAACAATTACAACCTGCAAAGCGATTAGCTTTTCTGTAGAAAACACCCAGTGTCTATGGCGGGAGTCGAACCCACGACCTCTGGACTGAGAATATAGCATTGCTACCACTCAGCCACAGTGACACTCTGTGGGTATGTATTTATGTGAGGGGAAACAATTAGGAAATAAAAGATATATATAATACAAAAGCTAGAACAAAATTTTTAAAGAAAAAGTTTAACCTTCTCTTAGCACTGGCAGCGATTTGCAACTTTTAACTCCATTTGAAGTTTCCATCATATCCTTCATTTCTATGCCATACATGAACATGCTTTAAATTGAACCTTAAACTTACAAATGACCTTTGCGTCATTTTTTTATTTCAATGTTGCAGAAAATGCAAAACGAGAATAAGACAAATTTGCAACAACCTTTATTGCGCTGAGCGCATGTTCAAAACAAAACTAAATAATTTAGTGTTTGTCTTCATTAGCAATAAAAAATAAATAAAAACATTAGAACTCAAAAATTTTTAAACAAAACATAATGAAGAAGCAACTAAATATACTTGTGTGCCTTATGGCTCTTACAAATAAAGAAAACAAAGCAACAATTCCAGCAACCTACGATCGCATGTCATACAAAACTGAGAAATTAAATATGCAAGTACATACTTACATATTTAGTGCATACCGTGTATGCATAGTATGCATTCATACTTACACTTTTGTAAGACATATAAAAGAGAGAGAGAGTTAAAAAATAATAAGTAGTATCTCAAAGGCATTCAGACTTGTACAATACGAACAGGGAACTCTATCTATGGTCACAGACAAGAACTGAAAACAACAAAAATATAAACAAAAACTATACATGCCAACAAAAAATTAAGAAAATCAAAAATAAAAAATAAGAACAATATGCATAAAAACACAGGCAAGCAGGCAGGCAGGCAGGCAGGCACCCACTATAAACTGCACACTGCATGAACATTCAAAATGTTGCACAACTACTTCATTTTTTTTTTCGTGCACATTTTTAACAGACAGTGGCAAGAACCTTAAGAAAAAGATGCAAAAGAAAACAACGACCACAAAAGAACAGGCTTTAAATGCTTTCATTTCATACAATCCTAATAAAAAAAGAAACTTGAAGCAATATACTGGCGGACGACATACATGCAATCATACACACGTTCAAACACACATGCAAACATGGTCTCATGCTAGTACGAGTATCAAGGTACAAAGTACTCAGCCAACATAATAGCTGAATACGTTTTAATATTGCTGTTGTTTTTGTTCGCTTTGTTTTCTTATTTTGGTTTTTTGTTTTCTCCTTTCGAAACAAAATGCATGCAACACATCGTCATCATCATCAACAACAGCAACAAAAAATAACAACATCGGTTGCCGTCGACAACGTCAACATTATCATCTCTAACATCGTCGTCATTGCCAACCATGCCCCAAGTATAGAAAGAGTTTTAAAAGAAACGCAACAACAGAGTAAAACAAATTAAAGAAAAAAAAAACAAAAAGAAAAACAGTAACAGTCAAGTTTTTTGTTTGCAAATTTTTCGAAAGTGAACACAGCAGAGGCGTGAATGCCTGCTCCTACAACATTCAGTTTGGGCGAATATTAACTAATTAAACACATTCTTCTCTATAAAAGTGTAAACATTTATTTAATAAATAAAATTTTTTTTTATATAATTTATTCCAACGAATTTTAAAGGTTTCCGTACGGGCACTACATCCGTACTATACGAACTTCAGCCTATAAAATCGAATATTTAACCTGATGTATACATTTTTTTTTTTAATTTTAAGTACACTATAAACTTTCTTCAGTTTTCGGCGTTTTTTTAAGTTTGGCGATTTATTCCTTTTCGGAATTTTTCGGTTTTTGGCTTTATTTTAGTTAAGAGGTTTTTTTCGTTGTGGTGATTTTTTCGGTTTTTGACGATTAATTTTAGTTTAAGCAATTTTTTTTAGTTTTGGCGCTTTTTTACATTTTGGCGATTTTTCTGGTTCTTGGCGATTTTTTTCGTTTTGCCGATTTTTTTATTTTGGAACTTTTTAGTTTAAGCGTTTTTTAAAATTTCAAGATTTTTCTTCTTATGGTTTCCAAAATACAGCAAGTTGTCAAAATTACATTAACTGATAGAATACCCTTTAAATATATTTTCTTTAAATTTCAGTGTTAATTGATGTAGTCTGCATAAAAATGCATTAACTTTGAACATTTGAAGGTGATGTTTTATAAAGTTTCTTTTTGGCAACACTGTGATTGGCAACTCAGCTGTTTTCGTGTATCATGTTACTGTTAAACATTTTCAGTTTGGTTTATATTTTAACCATGTATCGATGATCGTGAATTATCGATTTAGTGCCATTCGCAGCAATTAGACCTTTGTTACTTTTTTCCCCAAAAAGGAAGAGCTGGACTTAGATGACATTTGGTGCCACATCACACATAACGCGAAATAATTGCCCAATTGACAGGCGAGTTCGGTGAACAGTTTATTTCATGTTTGTGGCCGGTCAATTGGCCGCCTAAGTCGTGCGATTTAACGCCTTTAGAATATTTTTTATGGGGCTATGCTAAGGCTCATGTCTAAAGGGACAATCCCGCAACGGTTGACATACTGTAACGCCTTCACATTGAAATTTTTTTTCGTGAGATATTAGACGATATGATGGAAAAACTATGCCAAAATTGGACCCAGAGTATGAACCATTTCAGACATATCCGCGGTAAAAATGTACATGAAATCATCTTAAAACATTAAACTTTATAGATCGTTCTACCGACTTAAATAAAAATTTCATAAATTTTTTTTAATAAATCAAATCCGAAAGCTCTTAAAAATCACCCCTGATAATTGCCTGTGTATTTTAGATAGAACTTCAACATGTTCCGTTGCTTGATTTAGAATACCCTGTAACTTTCAACTGTCATATATTTGTTGTTGGTTAGGTCAAAGTTTTATATATTCTGTGAAAATTTCAGGTCCATACCTCTTACGGTGCTGGAGATAACAGCCTGTCACGGAAAGACGGACATTGCAGTGAAAACAATAGAGTTCCTTTTCACCTTTGGTGTACGGAACCCTAAAAAATAGATCAATCTGCTGTATAGATGCCTTTATGATTACCACATACGTTATCTGCCGTGCAGGAAAGTTAAGTAGACACAAAATGTATCTGATATTAGCGTGTGTACCTGCCACGAAGAAATTGCCCTATGGAAATTGCAACAGCGAGTGCAGTTAAGCTGGACTTTTGCCCTACTCCGACTAGTCGGACAAAGAACATGGCTCACTTTTCTAAGAAGTTGAATTCACCTAAAACTCGTTGCCTTGCAATATTACATTGGGGTCATGTTATATTTTTGGGGCAAGTTGTCCATCACCTATTGCACTACAACTGCTTAAGAGAGTCGTGACCAATGACTGAAGAGTCATGGAAAAAAATGTTATTTATAAGTTCCGTTTTAAACTAAAATTGTGTTGTTTGCTTTTACAAAATTTTCTCAATGGTACATACGTTTGCCGTAAAAACTTTTACTAAGCAATTATTTATTTAATTTCAATTTGATTGCAGTTAGAACTGATGGCTGTGCATCCAGACATGCTGTGAGTTGAGTTAGTTAAGGCATATTTTGGGGTTATACACCCCATTGTCGGCCCTATGCTTCTCTATGAAACTATAAGAAAGTATCAATAAAGAAGTTTTTTGCTAATCCTAAAATCTCTTTTAATTTTTTTTTATTTAAATAGAACCTGATGTTTCAATTGTAAAAAAAAAATTAAATTTGGTAAAATGTTTTAACTGAACTAACCCATTTCTCTAATGATCTTTACTTATCATAATCCAGTTTTGTTTTTCTTGTTCTTACATCATAATGAAGTTTAATGCTTTCTTTATACCTTAATTTAGATTTTTCGAAACACAACGTCTGTGTAGCAGTTGTACTAAGAACGTGTAGGAAAAAACGTGACATAAATATAATTCCATAATTACCCACTAATCACCATGTTTAAGATATTTCAATGATTTATCGTTATAAGCAAAATAGTAATAAAAACAACAAAAGAAGATTTATTTGTGCTCTTGAATCCAAACGCAAGAGCTAATATGAAAAATATTGTTTGGCTCGAAAAAAAAAGTTATTTTAACTAACAAAGATACCATCTCTGGTCTAAACTAAAAAGACACCAAAAATTATAATAAAATAAAGAGAATAAGAAGGACCATAATAAACGATATACAGACAAATGTATAAAAATAAGTTACTTGGTAACCGACAATTCAGCCATCATAAGAAAAATTCTGTCCAAAAAAAAAATTAATAAATAAAAGAAACTTAGTGCGCACCATGTTTACACGGCGTTCTGGTAAATAATTTATTTTTGGCCTTTTAATAATCATAATAAAAATAATCATAATTTATAGTAAGTGAAATTCATTTGTTGGTGGTTAAGCATTTCTATATGTATTTCATTGGCGACCTGCTCTACCATGATTATGACAATATATCAAATAATGAATTTCTTAAAGGATTAGTTTCTTTCCTTTTCCCCTGCGACAATATGTTTGTAAAAAATTTGATAATTATCACAAAGAATATCATTTCTTACAAAATAAACTTTTGGAAGAAGAAGTAAACTTAGGGGAAAATTACCGCACTCGTTGTCGAGTGAAATTACGAAATATTTCAATAAAGTTTGTATGGAAATATTATTAAATTTCGAATCGTATCGAATGCCGTAATTTGCTCCCAGATACCGATTTTGCAATGTGTCAAGAGAGAAACTAACTATGAATGGCACTATATTAATTATTTCAGGTAAATTCTTCGTCTTTCGGCCCATATGACAATTTTAGTTAAGATTCTTAAATAAATACTTTTTCTGGAAGGTTTAGAAAGATTTCAAGGATCGCCTTGAAGCTTGCAAATTCTACACATGACTTCAGCGTTTATATACTCGTTTTTTATTTATATGTATGCCTTACACTAGTCGCTTGCGATAACTTCATGCCAGTTTTTCGTTGAACATAAGGCATAAGGTATTTGATCAAAAGCTAATGCTGTAAGTCCATTGAATATCTTGAGGCTATTTGAATGTTGCTTATATTTTTCTGGAACTCTCAAGTTTGGTATAAAAATGGTTGTTTATCAGCTAAGCGGACAGTCTGATGTTAACAACAGCGAACTTAACAAAGTGATGCAGTAGCATTGAATCATTTAACAATGTTGATTGAATAAAGTTTTTTTGGTTTAAATAAAAATTTTATGTATGAGACTTTTTATTGGATTAGAATTTGGAATACACAATAATAACGTTGATAAAAAGTAAAAACGTAACAACCTGCTGTATTTTTCTGATTTTTTGGCAAAGCTTAAAGATTTACCCCCATATGCAAAACAAATAACGCATACTTGAAGTCTACATTAAAACGAAATTTCCATACAAAAACCGGTTTAACGTACACTTGAAGCACACGTTATTTTTTGCTTATGGGGGTTAATGTTCTGTGAATAATGAAAGTTTATTTGAAGGTAAAGGTTTATGTTGGAAAACAAGGTATTCTAATTAAAATAAAAATTGTATATTTGCTCATTTTTATTTGATTGCAATTTCGAACATACTAAAATATCTTTTATAAAATAAATAAAATAATTTAGTTGTGTTAATTATTGCTTTCATATGCAATTTTTCTTTTTCTTAACATGCAATGAAGTTTCCATTATTTTTATTACATATTTTGCAAAGACACTATTACTCTAAATAAAATATTTTATTAGTCGTAATGAATTTCGCTTTATATTCATAATTGTATTTAAAACTACGAATTAGAAACTGAGTCATAAAAAAGGCTGCCGTAGAGACACGCTATTTAATATATGAAAGTCTACTGAAAAGTCTACAATAAAACCACTATTTTTTTGTTTTTTGGTTTATTATTTATTTTACATACTTGCATTATATTCTGTTTATAGTTCAGGTCTTTAAGAGAATTGACACACATAAGCACAAATACTAATGCACACACAAGAAAAACGAGGTTAGTCTGATAAATTTGTTTTTCAAATTTACAAAAAATTAATTAAAATACAAAAATGCCCCTACAGAAATTTTAAATGCAACTAAGCTTACTTGTGTTAATGGGGCACGAAGAGCACATTTTTACCCAACTGCCAGACGCAAAAATTGGTATTGTGCTTATCAGTCTATGTATGTATGTATGTATGTATTTGCGTGGAACGGGTGGACCGATTTTGATGATCCTTATATCATTCGATTTGTGTGTGGAAGAGTCAAAACTCAATATAGCACCCAACAGTTGCCATTTTGTAAATACAAAAAATAAAAATAAAAAGTCGGCGAACTATATCAAAATGGGTACCTGTCGAATGAGTTATTTTAAAATCATCTTTAGGTTTCTTTTATGATTTTTAAATTTTACTGACTATTTAATAAATTTAACGGTTCAAAGTTGGCAGCAGTCGGGTGTTATAATTTTTTTAATTAAAACTCTTTTAAATTTCCGCACAGCAAAGGTGAAAAGGAACTCTATGGTGCTCGCTACGATATCCGTCTGTCTTGCTGTATGTTTGTCTATCTGTCTGTCACAGGCTGTTTTCTCAAGAACCGTTAGAGCTGCGGACATGAATTTATCACAGAGTATGTAAAATTTAGGCCACTACAACAACAAATATACGAAAGTTAAAAATTAAAGGGTATTCTAAAGCGAACAACGAAGCATGTTCCTAATCCTAATGTAATATACAGACCATTTGAAATTTTCAAAGTTAGTGTATTCTTGTGCAAAGTACACCAACTAACACTGATATTAAAAAAAATTAAATTAAAGGGTATTCTTGCAGTTTGTGTAGTGTTACCTATGTAATTTTGACAATTAGCTGTATCCTGGAAAAAGTAAGAAGCAAACTCTTGAAATTTTCAAAAACGCTAAAGGTAAAAATTTCAAAATTTAAAATTGTCAAAAAGGAATATACAGCAAAAAACAAAAAAAATCGTCAAAACTAAAAACTAAAAAATTCCAAAATAAAAAAAAAATGCCGAAACGCAAAATTGCCAAAAAAGGAAAAAAGGCCTTAAATAAAAAATTTCACCAAAAATAAAATAAAAAAATCACCATAAATAAAAATGTATCCAAAAAATTAAAAAAAAAAATTGTCAAAATTAAAAAATCACCAAAATTAAAAATTTATATTCTCATAAAAATCTCTTAAAGGCGAAACAAATCGCCAAAACAAAAAAACGTCAATACCCTAAAGATCGCCTAAAGCAGACAAAAATCGCCAAAAATTTAAAAAATCTTTTTTCTGTGTATCTTTCTGCACAGTCAGCTGTTTGCGATATAGACTGCCTAATTGTAGAAAACAAATTATTGGCCCTTTTCAATTTAAAATATTTTGTGAGATTCTGAAATGTTTAAGATAATTTTGGGTCGGCTGGTATACTCGTACTGCCTAAGGCAAAGCTAAGCCAACGAGTGAGCAATATATTACATCAACTGCACTGCCAACTAAAGAGGGCTGAAGAGCAACAAACACTTAAATTGTGTGACGACATAAACCGGCTTTTAACGCTTTTATATTATTTTTATTTGGTCTTTCTCCCCACACATGCCCCTTCATTCAATTGATGTTTTTATGACGCTTTTGTTTGTTGGAAAAAAAGTATCTAGATGGATACATATATTTACATACATATCTACGAGTGTGAGTATGTGTGCAAGTAAGTACGTTTGTCAGTGTGTGTGTGTAAATGTATAAGATTGTTGAAATTTAGTAAAAACTAAAGCTTGGAAAATATAATAACAGTAGAAGTAAAACAGAATAGAAATAAAACAATAGAGAGCGACAACAAAAACACCAAACAATAACTATTAAATATGAAAAGATCTTTCGAGCAGAAGGCGCTTGAATTATTTTAGTTAAGCAAAGCGACAATGCAATATAATTTTGTATACAAGCACCCTATAACCGGTCAATTTATAGACGTATTATATAAATCGAATTATTGTAAAAGAAACATTTTATTTAATATCAAAACTGCATTCGTATCAAATAATTAAATTTCAACTAATTTTAGATCATGTATTTTAAAACCACGCTTATCATTTGAATGCCTTTTACATTTATATTTTCAATGTTCTCTGTCCTCCAGTTTAAAGAAAATATATCGCCGGTACTTATAATAATTAAATAATATTTTTCTTGTAGTTGAAACCAAATTCGATTAAATCTACTGTTTATTTCTTAAGTCTATTTCACCATTTACTCACTCACCATAAAATAATACCAAGGTAAAGTAAGAGTAAAGCTTCTACACAATACAATTATTGTTAGAACAATGTAAAATCGTTTAGGTGTAGAAGTTATTACAAGCTGGGAGTACATGCTGCACTCCGCAGAATGATATTAAATTACTTATAAAAAAAAATTCCATAAAGTCTCACATACGTAAGTTAAATCAAATAAAAGTAACATTAGCAGTAAGTAACAAGCAGGGAAAATTTAGTTTATTACACAACAAAAATTATGACAGATTATTTTTACCAAAGCTTTATTAAATGTGTTTTGTTTTCATTTTATTAAATTTTGAGAAATTTGAGCAATTGGTTTAACGAATTCTGTGTTAGATCTTATATTAATAAAAGTATAATTTAGTTTTTTTTTTAAATATAATAATTGCATACAAAATTATTATTTTGTTCAGTGTACACATGCATGTAAATGCTAATGTAAAGCCATACTTTCACAAAACAATGACTCAACTGTCAGTTTCATTTGATGAGGAGATGTTTTGTGTGTTTCTTGCTTTGAGGTTGGGAACATTCAGCGAAATTTCTCTTCGAAGCACATACCACCCAAAATTATTTTATATATAATTATGTGTAAGCCTTAACTTTTTCATATTATAAAAATATATACATACATATGCACGTAGTCTGTTTTATTTTTCTATTGTTGTTTTAAAAATTATAAATAAATAGTTATGCTTCTATTGTTATATAACTACTTGGGATATACATAAAATGATGTTGGTTGGAGTTGATATTGCTTAAATTGTGCTTCTCTTTCATAATTCAGTTTGCTATGGCGTCCATCCAGCCACATACATAATCATCCATCTGTTGGATTTATAGCTGACATGTTACCAACTCTTTACAAACATTTAATTTTTCTTATTATTTATTTTTTTGAGTAATGGGAAAATTTTTAAATTCATAATTTTTATCTTTTATTTATTTTTATTTTTTCTACTCTATCAATGTGAGTTACGTTACCTACTTATGGCAATGGAGTTGAAGGTTGTGAGAAATTTTATATGCATTTAAACAGATTAATAATGAAAAATATATGTATGAATTTAATATTAGAATTTTATCGGTTTGAAGTATCATAATAAGAACCTTGTGAGTATTTTTTTTATAATCTCACAATCGATTTTTAATTAATAATTACCGCACAGGAAACGAAGCCCTCGAGGAGTGTAACAATAACCAATTTATATTATTTTGTTGCAAGCAGAAAATGTTGAGAGAATAAGGGCCAAAAACAAGAGCGAACTGATCTTGTTGATTATAAATTGTTCGCGCTATCGTTACTGCAACAGTCAAACAGTTTGTTCAA
Organism: Nowickia ferox; assembly: GCA_936439885.1. Classification (NCBI taxonomy): domain Eukaryota; kingdom Metazoa; phylum Arthropoda; class Insecta; order Diptera; family Tachinidae; genus Nowickia; species Nowickia ferox. The sequence continues at coordinate 98,007,462 of OW387026.1, read as the reverse complement.
GTTGTTGAAAGTTCATTCCAAGGGCCTTGGCGCTAATCATAATTAAAGATATTTTACGTTGTTGTTCTTAATGAGTTTTTATTTTAAACAATTTAATAAAATATATAATAATAAATATTTCGCTAAGGCCCAGAGTTGCGTTTTCGTAACGGTTGCCATCCATTAATTTTTTTTTTTTTAATATTGTTAGTATGTTCTGAAAGTTTCACTTATGTAAATCAACGGGAACAATATATATTATATATATTATTTCCTTTTGTTGCTATAAGGAGCATAGAGCCGTAACAACGGGAACAATGCTTCGGCCTTAATGATTTAAGGAACACTTCAATAGACTTTCACTACCAATTTTTTGAAAAGACTGAAAAAAATTATTATTTTACAGCAACAACCTTAATAATATGTATATTATTAATACTTCTTTTGAAAATAAAATAATTCAGCCAAAACAATTAATTCAAACAATTAACAATTCAAAGATCCGATAGAATATTTTCGACAAAAATGTATGGTGCCAAACTGGAAGAAAACTCTCTCAAAAAAAAAAAATAGTTTTTTTTTTAATCTGTTGCTTAAGAACACGTACGTGACATATATTTCTGATTTTCAAGGTTTACCAGCCTATAACTATAAGACATTTACGCCAAGTTTCAGTGAACTTGGGGGCACTCAACAAATTTTCAAAAGCAATATAAACTAAAAAAAAATAATGGCCAGCTTTTTGGCTCAAGTACTCCTCTGTGCGACGGTGAGTGTCCGTTTATAAAAGGTTTCACTGTATAAATTAATTTAATATTCAAGAGATTTATTATTCGACATATTGTCATAATTATACTATAAGTGAAATTTATTTGCTGGTGGATTTCTAATTGTATAAAGGTGTAGAAAAATAAAATAGATTCATATCGAATAAAAATTATTTGCTGGGTTTTGTATGAGTTACTAAGCGTACTATACTTATTATTCTTTTGTGATTTTCAAAAATATTAATATTTGTGAATTCTCAAATAGTTTATGAAAGTATGTCCATAAGATCAGAGGTTTGTGACTGTTCAAAATGTGTGGTTGAAATCTACTGACGATTTGTTAAAGCAACAATTAAATGCATATAGACATCGCTTAACCACCAGCAAATAAATTTCACTTAATTTAATATTTTTTAAATATTTATTGAAGTTTTTTTAAAATTTATTTCAAATAAATCAAATTTCACATGGAAATTTCCGAACGTCTAAAATATCGGAATCAAAAAATTTCATACGATTGCGAAATATTCTGACAATTTATGAAAAAATCATTCACATAGATTTGTTTGTTGGATAAAGTGGAAATATGTTAGTTTTAAATTTTATTGGAAGGGATTAAACGAAATTAAAATCCTTGTGAACGAAAAATTTGATTCGGAATTTTTTCACATGTGGAATTCATGATAAGGCTGAATATTTCTAAGCAAAACAGTATGACTTGGACCACTTTTATAATTAAAAGCACTAGCCCATATTTTGTTGGATTTCAAAATGTAACCACTGGCACTGAATACACACATAAATACAACTCTGAGACTTGAAAAAAATACAATTTAACAAATTATTAATATTGTGGCCCTAGCATAGGAATATGTAGGTATTGATCAATATAAAGCTGTTTTTTAAGTGGAATTTTAAATTTCTCTGCTTTAGACTTTTTAAAACCTAAAGTAGGTCAATTAATAAAACACGGCAGGCAGGTACTACTACAGCTATTTGTATGCCAAAGTTGAATGTATTTCATTTCTTTCGTTTTTTTTTTCATTTAGACTATTTCAACTGTAATTATAAGTGTAAAATTGGAAAGTCAATTAAAGCCAATAATAAACTTTTCCTCTTGAAATTTTTTGAAAATACTTTTCATTTACACATGAGCAATGTAATAATCCAGAACTAAAGTTAAAATTGTTTTAACTGCATACCTACACACACATGTGCCAGTAAGATGAATAAAGCAGTTGTAAAAATAAATATCTAATAAATTAGTACAAAACACACCACCACTACACTACCTCTTTCGTGTTGAATATGCAGCAAAACTCTTAAATCTAACGTTTTGTTATAAAATACATTTTACACGACATACATACATACATACATACATAAACTTGTAGCTGTTGCATGTGTGTAAACTGTAAGCAGTGCAGCATGACCTTTTCCGAAATACAAGTCAATAAATTGTATGTTTAGTTATCATCTTCTATTTTTAAAACTCCAGCATAAAGATGCATTTATTTTGGCCATAACGTATATACATCTTGAAGTGTATAAATAGAAGACAAAATAAAAAAAAATGAAAAAAAAATACTAAAGATACATAACAAAAAAAAATGCATACTAAAAAATATTGAATCTGAAAAGTTTTTTACTTGGATTAAGCAAAGCTGCATGCACACAACCAACATGCAGAGTAACGAGAGATTTAAAAGTCAAGAAAATAAAAAAAGTGAATTTAAGTACAACATTACCGGTACAGTCACTTTTAAATCTATGAAAATGTTTATGTTACACGCATACATGCACAACAAAAACCAGTGAGTGACCAAGTTGTTATTTTTTTTTATTTCTCTAAACATTTTAATGTTGCGATACTTGTGTAGCTTGTAGAATAAAATGATCGTGAATTTAAGAGTTTGCAAAACTCTTTTTAGTTATTTGAATCTTTTAATATTTAAGAGCGCATAAACCTTTCAGATAAAAATTTATAAGCAAAATTTATCTGCTTGGCATGTTGCTAAACAAAAAATAAACTACTGCTTGTTGCCAGCAACATTGTCAGGAGCCTCTTTACTATTGTGTATATGGAATAAAATACCTTTCGAATTTTAATTAAAGAGGTCATATAGTTTGCCATTTTTTAAATTCATCCCTTTTAATATCTTTACTCTCATATATCTTCTCTACGGCCATAAATTTTAATTTATAAACTTTGCTTGTGCATAAACACATTCGTTGTTGCTCCATTCATTCATACATTTATGTATGTTTTACTGCTGTATTTACATTTGCAGCATTTCGTTATATTATTTAGAGAGTGATAAACAATATGTGCTGAGATTTCATGTTTGTAATATTGTAATCAAGGCATATCAAACAGGTACATGCATCAGGCAAATTGCTCATCCGCTGATTTTTTGTTTACACTTTTATAACGAAGAATTCATTTGACAAATACTTTTGTGCCTTGTTTGATGCATACAATTTTTTGACAATTACTTTGTAAAACTATGTGAGAAGCACAGAGTTGCCACAGTGTTTTCTCTAATGCGTGTACCTGTAGTAAATGTGCCTTGATTGTAATTCCATATGATGCCCTACAGAATATAAATATGATGAGTGGGATTGATTTTTTTTTCATATTGTTGTGATTTCCATTAGAATCGTCAATGTTGCAGTTCGATTATTTGCATTGAATTTTTGTATATCTCTTTTTTAAAGCTTACAGTAGTTTTTCTTAAAAAAAAAAAAAATATACTCGATGGAATATTCCATTATATATTAGAATATATTTTCTACAAACAGACAGAACTTATTTACAACTTGTTTAAAAGCAACGCTTGCCTGCAACAACAATGAATGCATCTCAAGTCAAAACTTAACTCATATTATCCAATAAGACTTTCTCAGTTATAGCCTTAGGTATTAAAATGTATATTTGAGACCATGTCAACATCTGAACTTTCTCATACGATCCTGACGCCTCTATCTCAATTATTAGGCTCTAGAAATTTAGTTAATTTCTTAAGTATATTACAATTGGCCACTGGCTTCTTTAATACAAGAAAAAATCCAATTTCTTTTATAGAAATCGAAATTGTCGATCGAACGATTTCGAGTGACGTCGTGGGACAGGCCGTAAATTTTAAATAACTTCACACAGAAAAAATACCAATGTAAAATCACCATGCCAAATCTTTGATTTCAAATGATGTTAAATTTACAAGTAATAATAGTGGGCAGTGAAGTCTTGTAGTCGTAGGATTGCAGCTTCGAATCCGGGAAAGAAGTCAAAGTAGCTTCGCAGTTTGTATTTCTCAACTATAACTTTTCAAATACATTTAATGTTAAATTATCAATTAAATAACGTTGAATTAAAATTTTATGCATGATGGTATATATTTTGTGTATATCTTAAGAATATTTAAGGTTATTGTGGTTGCAGCATTAAGTGCGTTGACTACCACGCGATGACTTCGGAGTTCAAATCTTGGACGGAAAAGCCAATTATATGCATGCAAAAATTGTTCTGATGCCCTTGGAAATAGACACACGTAAGTTAAATAATTATAAAATACAATGACTACATTAAATTAAATTCATGTTGTTTCAACTTGAAATAACTCTGATTCAACACTGTTTTTAATTTTGATTTAACAGTAAGTCAATGTTAAATCAACTTGAAATAAAGTTATTTCAAAGGAAAAATTTTCTTTGAATATTACTTTAATTCGTGTTAGATTAACATGAAACGTAGATTCTAAGTAAATATTTTTCTGTGTTTAAAAACTAGCCAATTGCAGTTTCAATAAAAAAATTTAATGAAATGAAAGTTTGTCTCACTTAAAATATGTTAAAAGTTATTCTAAATTTAAGACCAATATTTACCAATTTTAAGTATTTTTTTTTAAATTATGGGGTATATTATTAAATCTTAGCAAGGTTTTCTTATTTTAAAGGAATATTTTGACTGGAAATATATTTTTTTTGTAAATAAAGTAAAACTTTAAGGCTCAATAATTTCAATGCTTATTCAGGCTGCCCTTTTAAGCAATTGGTTAGAGAACTTGTCTATCAGTGAAAAAGTTCCTGGCTCAATACTTGTCTCCTCTCAAGTAATTAATCCGTTTATGTGGTGAATTAATTAAGAATATAATAATATTGAAATTTACTCGCGGCTCTGCTGGCGTTCACCTGTTTAAAAAATTCATAAGAACCGGCTTAAAAATTAAACCAGAAACGAAAATTACCCTAAGCAGCCCAAAATGTCTTTTTCCAAAAAATTCGTTCCAAATATAGAAAACCCTGTTCTCACCAGGATAAAAAATATTCTATATTTGACGCTGCTAATAAATTAAGGAGCATAGTGCCTCTGATGCTTCTAATGAAGCTTTTTATTCGTGAAAGAATTTTAAAAGTCGTTGTAGCGGGGTTTGGGCGTGAAAGTGCCACAAGGAAACAGGCAAATTCACTTTCACATTTATGATAACGGGTGTTTTTTTTTTACAGTGTCACAACTTTGAGTTGGCATCATTGCTTTATTTGAGCAGGCATTGCTTTTTGTTTCGTTTCCTTCGAAAATTTCATTATGAAGCGACTTGCAACAAAACAAAGTGTGAACATTTTTGAGATTTTTAATCAAAATAATTGTTCTATTCGTCAAAATCATCGTGTATTTCTTCCATTTTATGGCGTACATTATTCTGGTTGAATGGGTACGCAAATAAGCAGAATTGTTCGCTTTTGTCGAAACACCAGTACATCCACAGAAAATTACGCGCTTTATAGGCTGGCGGAGTCATTGGCCCACATGTCTTCAAAAACGATGATGATCAGAATGTTACTGTCAATGGTGAACGGTATAGGAACATGATTCGAAATTTTTTCGTACCTCAATTACGTGGCATTAATCTTGCTGTTATGCGATTCCAACAGAACGGAGCCACATGCCACACAGTGACCGCTACAATTGATTTACTCAAACAAACTTTTGCTGAAAAAATAATTTCACGTAATGGCCCAATTAATTGACCGCCAAGATCGTGTGATTTAACCCCATTGGCTTATTTTCTTTGGCATTGTGTTAAGTCACTTGTCTACGTCAATAAACCACAAACCATTGAAAACCTGGAAATCATTATTCGAAGAGTTATCGGCAAATGCTGCGAAAAGTTGTTGAAATTTGGTGTTCCACATTGCGCCTTCTAAGCTTCAGCCATGGCGGCCACATGGCAGAAATCCTATTTAAACATTAAATTCATAAAATTTTCTTTCCAATAAAGCCCGTTTCATTTATATTAAAAATATATTTCCTTGTTTTATTATGATTGAAACTTGTGTCACTCTATGAAAAAACCCTTTATTAGTAAGGATGTCTAAATAACATCTCATAGGACAAAAAAATTAAATAAAAATAAAAACTAGAATTAAAGCAATAAAAATAGCTTTACAAAATTTACAAAATTTCAGATCAAAGGTGAAAATTTTTTGTTTCCGCAAAATTTCCAATTTTATGGAAAAATTTTACTTAATTACTTAAACATAAAAATATAATTACTATAATACATAAAATATATCTCTCGACTGAAGTAAAAAACGGCTTTGGCACCATATGACAACTTTTTTTACTCAAATCTAAAAAAATTTCCAAAATTTTAGTTAATATTTTTTTGAGTGTATCTAGGTTAAAGCAGAAGATCTGAATTCCTACCTTTAAATATTGATTAAAAACTTTTAATTTTTATTAATAGATTTAAGAAAAAAAAAAACAATTTAGAGCTGATTAAAACTGAAGTTTTTAATTTATAATTAAAACGATTCGAACGAAGTTGGTAAAAGCAGCAGAAGTAACGATTTGAATCTTCTCCTCTTAGGAACTACTGAATCATCATATCATTTGTCCAACAGTATTAAATTTAGCAGCTTTAAAGTGATAAACATGTGTACATGCATATGCACATATTTGCATAGTCTGCTCTATATATAGATACATGTAAACATATACATATTTCCTTCCACATCCGGCTTGTCAATAATGTTATTTCATCGGAAGTTAAATGTCTTTATAGCGCTTAATAAAATCGACGTTATATGTTATGCAAATAAATTGCAAGTACCTTGTTCATATGTTTGTGCACTTCAAGTGCTAACAGCGTAAAATTTAATCTATTTTACTTTGTAGCCATATTTAGTATAAAATACGTTCGCATTGGGATACATTAATACTTATACAAATGAATGTGACTTTGCTTACAGGCGTACATACACATAAACATAAACGTGAACATACATAATCGTACATACATTTGTATTAAGCCATGCATAAAATGTAGCAAACAAAAAAAAAATATAAATATTTCACACTTGCACAACTGTCAAGTTGTAGAACACAAACATACTCGTACACCAACATACAAATCACATGCACATTGACTTACAACAAAGTGTTGCCGCAGGTTGGTTTTAGGACATGCACACTTACATACATACATATGTATGTATGAGTATTTATATATGTAGTAAAAGATACAAACGTACACACTTTTTTCATATACACTTGCATACATATTAAAGCCGAGGAGGCAGGATTTAAGCTGCATAATACTTAAAAAAAAAATTATTTAAAAGCTTTAGTATTGCTAGACCACTTGTAGTTCACAGCTGTACCTACGTACTTGTGTAATATTATAAGCAAATGTATCTCAACATGGTTTTTTTCATATTGGTAAAGGAATTTTTCTCACACCATATGCTGATGCATGCAGCTTTATGGAGGGATTGCGTATGCAACATTTTAAACATCAAATTAATGTTTGAGAATTATAGCAAGTACAACAAACTCATTACGTTTACAGCATGTGTTAAAAAATGAGATGTTATTTGAATTTTTTGTTTTATACAAAACGAAAGTGAGAGCTCTGGAATTGCATATCTGCTTTATTATATGAAGTGAAAGTGGTTTTCAGACTAAAATAATTGTCCTTTCGAAGCTTTTTCTATATCATGAACATAATTTCTGTTTTGTTTTTAAAATACTCTAAAAAGCAGGAGACTTTCAATGGAATTGGAGTATCTCTTTTATTTTATAACACGGTCGTCTTTGAACTAATTTGAAAAAAAAAAATTACTTTTATCTAAAAAAATATACTTGTGCTTAGACACATTAAAATCTACAAAAACAGGGTTAATTTAACATATTTCGGCAATGACTTTGCTTAATATTTATTTCACGTTAATTCAACATGTTTAACAGTAAGCTTAAAGAATTTTTTTTACTTTTAAAATAACTTTGTTTCATGTTGTCCAGTTCTTGTAAATTAAAATAGGGATTCATGTTGATTGAAAGTTATTTCGAAATGAAACAACGTAAATTTAATACTGAAATTATACAATATTTAAATTTAATCAAAGTTATTTCACTTTAAAAAAACATGAATTTAATTTAATGTAGATAGTCATTGTTGGCCTTTTTTTAAATTTTATAGAAGAGTTAAGAAAATAATTCAAGTGAGTGAAGTACAGTTTCTTTATTTTAATTTTTAATTCGGCTGATTATTTTCATGAACGAAACAATTTATTGCAAGCTTAGGTCTTAATTCGACATTTCGTTAAGCTTCTTCTTCTTTTTCTCCCTGAACAACTTTAGCGAAAGTTAACGAAATATTAAAATACAAAAATAAAAATTTTTGAAGATCTAAAGGCTTTAAAAAATAGTTTCATTAAACATATAAAAAAAGTCGAAAAACTGGATGAAAAAAAATTATGATCAAGGTGTGTAAATTTGTAAGGACACGTGTTTCAATGTAATACAAAAATAATAAAATAAAAAAATGAAAAATACAATTTAAAATTTGTTCTTAGTTAAGTAGCTTAACATTTCAGCTTACGATATATTAGTTAATTTAAGTGTAATTTTATGATTTTGATTTGTGCAATATTTTTACTAACAATGGGCCACACAATATCAGTACGATAACACGATAACTATTTTGAATCAAAATTATTTCACGTTAAAAGAACATGAATTTAATTTAGTATAGTCACTTAATTTTATTAATCATTTAACTAAGCAATTGAGTTATTGGCACAGGCATGAGAGAAATCATGTATAAGTTGGCTTCATCGGAAAAAATTTTAACTCAAACTCATGGCGTTGTAGTCAACGTGCTGCAGCTACAACCTTAAATATTTTTAGATACACATATATGTTTGAAATTAAAACTAAAAATCTCTCACATATGTATGTGTATGTATCCAGCGAAAAAATGACTAAGTTTTTGGTAGCAGTAACAATTATTTATGCTTTCTGGTTGTGCTGTTTTGAAGTGATTCGGAAGATGCGCAAAAAGAAGGCAGCTCAATGTCTCAATTTATTGTGAGGTTTGATGAAATTTGTAGGGTATTTACATTTATTTAACATGAACATTAAAATAAAGAAAGAAAATATTTTATTTAGAAGCTATCTCTCTCTCTCCACCCCCCTTTTCCTTGTAAAAAAGACACTTAATGTTAGCACTTCTTTGATGCTTCGAAAGAAGCGCTGTTTTACGTATTTAAAAAATAAGTGAGACATCGCTAGCAAGACTAATGCTTTTTCGAAGTAGGAGACACAACAGCAACCAACATCTAAGTTCAATTAAATTTCATTCAATTAAATGTACCATAACCATAAAAACCAGCTGTTTGAAACAAACGTATGGACAAGGCCATAGCGCCATAGCCACAACCAAAAACCTAGAAACCAATTGACCAATAAACAGCTATTTACTGGTTAGACATATTTGTTGTTGCACTTTTGAAATGAACTAACTAACATATCGGTTCCTTTAGCTCCTTATAAAGAGCATAGGGCCTCAACTTTATTGAGCTTATGCATCCAACCCTGTATCTAGGGCTACCAGTACATCTCCAGGAAGACAATTGCCAGCGGGGATTTATTCGCCACCGTTTATGAGGGTTATACCGCCCATGGTCGGTCGTCAGAGCCTCGTCAGCTAACAACTGGGTACGCCTCTTGTGGGAGAGGTTTACAGTTGTGCAGCAGGGGCTGTGGGGTCACATCACTATACCATTAGTACCCCGTTTATGGTTACGGCAGGAGTATTATGATAATGCTTATGGCTATGGCATTATGGTATGGCACGTCTGATTGAACTTTTGCTCTTCCACATTTTCTTTTAAGCTTACAAGCAGCTCATCTGGAACGCTTGAAATTTATTTACTGCCGCCAGAAATGAAAAATTGTTTTTTACTTGAGCATACTTTTTACTTACTTATTTACTTTAACAATTTATCTATAAATTAATTAAAAATATACATATATTCACCACAAGAAATAAAACTCTGTTAGAAATCTACGGCACGTTATTTATATCTACACATTATCAGCGTCTAAAAGTATCACTCGTTAACCAGCCTGCCTGCCCAGACAACCCACCAACTTATCAGCAATAGCAACAGTAACAGCAATAGCAACAGCAACAGCAACAACGACAGCAGTCATAGAACCTACCATTTAAATTTGTATATCTATCTATTCGTGTGTCCTTTTAGCCATCACATCTGGTTTGCCTGGCAAAGACTTACTCTCTTCTACTTTGTGCCCTTCAGTAGGTTTGTTCAACCATCTCATCTATCTATCCGTCCGCCTGTCTGTTCAACCGTTCGTTGATTATGCTAGGCATCTCTGTCTGTCCGCCTTTTCCCGCCATGTGGCTGTTTCCAATTGAAGTCTTAGGTTTTGTTTTTTGAACATTTGCATTATGTTTATGGTTTTATGTAAACACATGCAAATTCATTCATTTGTTCTATTTGCCTCAGCTCTATGTATGCTCCGCTTTTGCTCCACTCTGCTCCACAAGCAGTACGTACATACATATGTTCAACCTTTCACTGCAACTGCTGCCAGTCGGGCTGTCTTTCTAGCACACCAACTTTAGATGATATAAGCCATTCTGGAGTTTCTGTTGCTGTTGTGCCTGTTCTGTTGAATGACTTGCTTGCTTCATTGTATCTTTGTATGTATTCACTTACATTTATTTTGAATTTAACACATACACACACACACACACTTACACAAATGTATACATACACATTTGTATGTTTTGGAAATTGTTGTCAAATGGCAACTTTTTTGCAGCCAACATTTGCTTTCTGTACTGTTTTTATTTCTTTTTTGTACGGTTACATTTATATTTTTTGATTTTATTTCCATGTTTGTTTTCTGTGTGTCTTCCCAAATCTGACATCTAGAAAAGTGATTTTGTGGTTGGATTTAAGATATATATTTGTATTTATATTCTGTTGTTGCTGTTAGTTTTTCTAGCTGGCGTTTTTTAGCTCTGTCTCTTTTGCATTTTATTTTGACATTTGGTATAATCGTTTTAAGCTGAAAATATTTTTTTTATACACACATACATATGTGTATGTAAATCTAATTGCAATTGTTAAATTTGTCTTAACTTTAAATAATATAATGATCACAAATATGTGCACAATCGGATTAACTGCAGTTTGAAAAGTTAAACATTTTCTATTTTTACTCAGTTATATTAAGAAATGTAGTATGTGCAAGTAGTAAAAGGGTGATCCGAACTAAAATATTGTTTTTTTAATTCTCATTATCTTGAATCAGCAAAATTAAAAAAGATTAGTTACTTATAAGACTTTTACTAAAGGAACAAGCTAAAAAGATTACACATAATTTACATTTTTTTTATATAAGTATCAGCGAAAGGGGGAGACAGAGAGAGAAACTGGCTCCACCCGCTTTTTGAATGAAATATTGTGTTTTTCAAGAGCTCAAGGTGTGCGCCAAGTTTTGTAAATATTAGTTAAGTTAAAGCACGTGAAATGTAATATTAAAATTTAATGGGAGTGGTCCCGCCCAATTTTTTAATGCAAGACTGTAGTTGGTTATTAGCTCAGGATTTTCGCCAAGTTTCGTAAAAATCGGTCAAATAGAAGTATGTGAAATATAAAATTAAATTGTATTGGGCGTGGCCCCGCCCATTATTTCAACTTCGCCATTGTGTCATTGCAGGAGCCTAGTGTGTTGGGCAAGCTTCGAAGCAATCAAATAAGCAAAATATCATAAAAACAAATACAAAATTAAGAGGAATCGAAGAATTATTTTACGATGGGACCTCCTCTAAAACAAAAACAAAATTTATAACCGGCTTCAAATGTACTGAGTTGTGAAACAAAAATACTGAACAATTCATAACCTCCTCCTTTATTTGAAATCTTTAAAAAACTAATGTTAAATTAAAAATATTGTAAAAAGAATAAGAACTCACTCACTTTATATTTTAACTAGCCCTTTTCTGAAGAAGGTAAAACGATAGTTTGATGATAAGAATAATTTTTCTAAGTGTTACTTCTTAAAAAAACCAGTTCTTGCAAACTAGAGATGGTCGTGTGTCGAAATTTTCCAACACGACACACACGCGCATAATTTTTCCAACATGAAACGCCACAATATTTACGTTAACCAAATTGAATAAACAAAATCTTTTTTTTTAATATGCAAAAAGATACATATTTTTGTTTAATTTCGGAACCTTAAGCTTTAGAGATCCCCACTCTTTAAGAAAATTTCTGATCTTGCGTGACGATACAGAATAATAAATTTTTTCTCTACTGAAAATTCATGCATACATATTTTACAGATTAAATCGTTTCGTGTTTTATCGTGTCAGTGTTACTCTATACAATACGAACCGAACACAAACAAAATAAGATTTCATGTATCATGTTCGTGTCACGAAAAAAACGCGACACGTACCCATCTCTACTCCAAACCATCAACCCAGCAATCCTCTATTATTTGTCTCTAACCGCAGTCTGTTTGTGCTTTGAAGTGGTAACCATATACGATTGTAGTAGAGTAGAGTGTTTGGAATAAATAAAATAATTGAATAATAATAATAATAATATGCAAATACTCTGGACGAAAGAATACGAATTTCACAAATTAACACGCAGCATGACGAATGCAAATTCCCTTTATTGCTTTTCACTTGCATTACATGTATTTTTAGCCAAACTAACTTAAACAAAAATAAATTGTAAGCAAAAAAAAAAACAACAAAAACTTCAAAATTTTGTACGTTCAATTAGGTAAATTAAAATCATATAACTTTATACACTTTGCTTTACTTCTCAAGAAAAGCTCATTAGACGGTTATAGCAACAGTCATTTTGAAGATGACACACAACAAATCTGCTATTTAAAGTAATGTGAAAATAAAAGTTTCAATATTATTTTGATAGCAAGAAAGTTTTGAACGTGTATGCCAAAGAGAACACACAAAACATTACAGAAAACAGGAAATGAACCCTTAAGGGACTAACAACTTTTAATTATGGCAAAACGACAACAAATAACAAAACCTCATAGTAGAAAATAAAAAAAATATGAAAACAATTTGAAACTGTAAAATGTGAAGGAAGAGCAAAAGGATGCAAATATTAAAGAAGCAATTATGTAAAATGATTGGAAATAAGAAAAAAAAAAATAATAATGATAATTCCATAGAATAATTTTACCTCTGACTGCTAACAAGACAAACATTTTTGAATAGATAAGCCTTATTGATGTTGATTGTATGAGAAAGATTAATAGTTTTTAAAATAGTTACCTTTTGTATACGAAACAGCTCTTCTTGCATCTGTCATACTTTGTGAAATTAAATTAACAAGTTTGTGTCATGCAGACTTTTCAAAAGCTAAAATATTTTGTAAGGATAAACTTTTTGAAAATTTTTGCTTTAGAAATTATATTCCAATACTTTGAAAATTTTATTACAGGACTTTCAAATTTAAATGAACACATTAGTAAATAGATATTTTGGCTAGATGCCGTATTTTATAGAATTTTTTTTTTTAAATATAACATGCATGCATGAAACATAATAAAATCAGAAAAGTGTGACTTCGGCTCGCACACGAAGCGTTTCCTTGTACTTTTTAGATTCTTTAAATTTTTGACCATTTTTTAATTTTTGGATTTCTTAATTTTTTTGGTGATTTTTTTCGGTTTTTGGCGATTTTGTTTCTGTTTTTTACAAAAAATATTTTAAGTTTTACCGGTTTTTGTTTTGTTTTGGCGCTTCTCTTCGTTTTGACGTTTTTTTCGTCTTGGCGATATTTTCGGATTTTGGCTACCTTTTTTACTTTTGCTCTGTTTTTTGCATTTTATCGACTAATTTCTTTTGTGATATATTTCATTTAAGCGTTTTATTAATTTTGGCGATTTTTCGTTTCAGCATTTTTTTTAATTTTTGGACTTTTTAGTTTAAGATTTATTTTGGTCTTAGAGGTTGTTTTGGCGATTTTTTCGGTTTTTGATGATTTTTTTGATTTTAGAAGCTTTTTCTTAGTTTTGGCGTTTTTGAGATATTTTCATTTTTTGGCGATATTTTCGTTTTGGCGATTTTTTTAAACTTGACCGTTTTTTTGGTGATTTTTATCGGTTTTTGGATATTCTTTCATTTTTTATGTTATGTTTTCTTTTATTTTGGAATTTTTCAGCTTAAGCGTTTTTGAAAATTTCAAGAGTTTTCCCTCTAACGGTTTCTACGACACAGTATCTTGTACGAATTACATAGTTAAAATTACATTTATTGATGGAATACCCTTTAATTTAAATTTTTTAATTTTAGTGTTAGTCTGCATAAAAATAAAATTTCAAGTGTCTGTATATAATTTTCTGTATAGTACATTAAGACTTTAAAATTTTTCGTTGATCGCTTTAGTTTTTAATCGTCATATATTTGTTGTTGTAGCAGCCAAAGTTTTATACATTCTGTGAAAATTTCTGCTCCGTAGCTCTACGGTTCTCGATAAAACAGGCTGTGACAGACAAACGTGCGGACGGATATCATGTACGGAACTATAAAAAGAGATTGCATTCGACTTATTTCATAAAAAAATTCATTATGTGAATGCAGTCCTGTCTCTTTTCCTTTATAACATAAAATAATTTTCTTTAATTTTTTTTTGCAAAATCCCGATAAGAAAGCAGCTTCGAAAGAAGTCAATAAGATCCCGAACTTGTGATCTGGTGAAACTTTGGATCCCTTTCGATGATTTTTACATAGGGTTGTCATGGCAAGACATTTTCTTATTTTACACCTTTTACGAGAATCCAAAGTCATTCTCTGGGTGTTAAGGAAATCTGATTTTAATGATGATTATGATGATGTTTTTTTAAATAAGTGCAAAAAGAAAACTAATATTCCATTACTTTACCAGCAAAATAAATAAAAAAACTTTTATAAATAAAAATATAATACTTACTTCAGGATATCGCTTATTTGCTTAAAAAAATTGAGAAAGAACTTCGTAATTAATTACCCGGATATTGTTGTTCCTGGAAAATCAAAACTATATATATGTTGACACTTTTGAAGTAACAATAAAGTAGTTCCTCAATAATTACTTCCAATTTTTTTCAGTGGGAATTAATTCAAATTATTTTATTACCAGCAGACTCAATTGTATGACATTAAAATAAAATTTATTGCAATTTTTAAAATTAAACATGATTGAATGCAATTGATATTTAATTTAAATTTCTCCCTATCGTACGCTGCCATATATTTTAAAATTGTTTGGCTTTTTTTCAGTTCGTTTAAAATATTCAAATAATATTACTAACAGAACTCTTTGCATGCCAACCCACTTATTTTTTAATCATAATACAAAATTCCATGCATTATATATGTATGTATATACATATGTATATAACCAAATTATTCTAACTAAATAGAAGCTTTACAAAACTGCAAAACTGCTTAAAATCTCTTTATAAAAACCCAAAAAGCAAAATAATGAAGAAAAACCAATTAACATATGCGAAGTTTATTAAAATAAAACTATTTTCTTGGTTCAGAGGAAGCATATTCTTGCTTGACTCATAAAAGTATCTAAAACCTTAGATTGTAAAGATTTGAATTTTATTTTTTATTTTGTTTTAATACTTATATTTTCAACAAGAGCTTAAGCAACATTTGTATATAAACATTTAACTATGTTGCTAAGCAATATTGTGCATGGTAACGTTAATGTGAATAAACTTTACTTGACATGTTGGAAAGTGCACACAGTGCATACATACATACATGCACATATTTTTAGTTTCTTTATTTTAGTTGGCTTTAATAAGAGAAGTAAAAAAAAAATAAAACAAGAAATAAATTCATACAAAGTAAAGGTGAAATAATGCAGCAAGAGAATATCCACTGTTGCTGTTGATGAAGTTTCATAATGCTGCATATAATAATGTTTTTAATAATAACAATGAACGCATTGCTAGTAGCACAAACTGAGATGAGTTTTTAGCTCACAAATGCAACTAGAGTTATAGTGGTAATAGTTTATAGTTAAAGGGCTGACTGAAAATTACTTTAAGATCATTAATATGGCAATGGATGAATATTTTATTATATATCCTTTATTTTCATTAATATTTTTAATTTTAGAATATACATTTAAATGAAAAACATTTAACTAGAGAAGACATTTAAAGAGATCAGGCCTTTCCTATGGAAATATTTTCATACAAATCTATAGCATTTGGAATGCACAGATATCTGCATATTGCACCATAATCCCCAAAAAACAAAAGCTTAACGAACACAATCTTTGGACATCGTTTTTGATAAAAAAACAAAATTAGTTTCAATATTATTTGGATATACTAAAATTTATGCAAGAACAAAATTAGGTAAATAAACATGTATGTGCATAATAAGTAAAGAACAACCAACAATGGCAAGACAATACGATAAATCAAAGCCATTCACATATTCCACCACAACACACACACCACATACAGTGATCACACAGTCTAATCAAAGCCAGACAAGTAAGTAAAAATAAGTTGAAAAAACAAAGAACATATTTCATATTTCCGACTTCAAAAATAGGAGGAGGTTATCAATTCTTCTATATTATTTTAACATTGTTACTGCATAACTCGGTACATTTTAGAACGATTTTAAAAATTCTTCTTTTGTCTGAGGGAGTCTAATTGGTCTCACGTCAAAAATTTTTTTTATTTAATTTTATGATATTTTACTTATTTGATTGCTGCGAAGCTAGCAAACATCTTTGGTTCTTGTAATCACACAATTTTAAGTTAAAAAAGTGGGCGGGGCTGCACCCATTAAAATTTATTATTTCACATGGTTCTACTTTACCAAATTCTACGGAACTTATCACACTTACCACCTTGACATAATCTTTCATTTAAAAAAATTGGCGGAGTCACGCCCATTAAAATTTAATATTTTGTTAAGAGGTTCTACTTTACCGATTTTAACGAAACTTAACACACACTTTAAGGCTCAGTTAGACGACTGTAATGCAATGTAACAGTAATGTAGGAAACAGCTGATTGATATTTTTATATGAAAAGTAGGTTACGTTATATTACATCTCTATAACCATTTCCATTACTTTTCACATAACAATATAAATCAGCTGTTTCCTACTGTTGCAGTTATATTACATTACAGTCGGCTAACTGAGCCTTTAAGCTCTGAAAACACAAAATCTTGCATTTTAAAAAATGGGCGGAGGCACGTCCTCTGAAACTTAATTTTATTTTACACGTATTTCCTCTACGCCAAGGGATTTAAAATTTTTTTTTGGGTTGAAAGACTTTACTTCCATTTTGGTCCCATAAATTTTTTTTGAAAATGTTCTATTAGATCTTTGCACTGAAATCAGTATTTTTGGGCAGAATTATTTTAATATTTAATTTTTATTCCACGCATGTAAAAATTAATAGGAATTTAAAAAATTTATAAATGAGCTTAACCACAACGCAAAAATTTTTACTAGATATTCTATCTTTTGAAGCATCTGCAAGCAATCTAAAATAAAATTAAAACAAATGCGTATATGTGCCGCAAAATTTACAAAAACTGCTCATAGTGCGCTATTTTACATGCATGTCTCTTCAATGCGCAAGTTATGATTTTGTATGTGAAAGAGAGAAAGAGAGAAAATAATACATTCCTTTTTAAAAACTATCTTTTTATTTCTCATTATAAAGTTAAAATTTGAGCAAAAGCAAAAAATGATGCGTGTAAAATAATCAATAAGAACAGATTAAAACAAAAGTTAATTCGCCTTCTTGACATCAGAGGCGCACATCAAATCTAGTGTGCTTCTCTATTGTAGTTAAAAAGATATAGGGAAAAAATTAATTACTTTGATTGCGGGTACCCACCTTCCCCTCCCATACCACCAAGATTTTGGTTAAACATGCAGTTTATTCTAAAGGCAACCCATATAAAATTTAGTGACCCTTACTACACAAAAAACAATTTTCCTGCCATAAACACGTTTAATTGAAAAAAAAAACAAAAAGCAATTAAAAATATAATTGAGTCAACTAAACTTCGAATTAAAAAACACGTTTAAGCAAAAGTGTATTTGATTCAATTTTATTTTTAGTTGATTTTTGTTTTTGTTTTTTAATTAGATGTGTTTATTGCAGGACTGTTTTCTTCTGTGTATTGTAGTTGTGGATATATGAATTGATGCACGAGAAAGGGGCCTTTAGCCCCACTGTGAAGCCCTTCAACACTGCCCTAAAAATCAAAACGTGCAAAGAGTAGAATTACGAAAAATGAATTAAGTTCTCTCTTCCTTTAATTTAAAAAAAAAATTTATTTCAATTTATAACCATGACGTGGTGCCCTCGTAATACTTTTTCAGATTGGCCCTCGTCATATGCATACCAACATGCATACACATGTACAAGTACATAAATATGTATGTAAGTATGTGTATGATGCATTCACAGCGAAGTAACCCAACTAAAGTTGCTAAGCAAGGCATACTTGAAACATTGTTGAGTTTATGATGCTGGTGCTAGTTGGTTGCTCTTTGTACCCTTTTATTTTCTACACATATAAAAATTTTGCCTGGTGAAGTTTTTGTCGCTAGTGTTGAAGTCGTGTTTACTATTGATATTTTGTTGCCGTATTTTTTTCTTTGTGTATAAAAATGAAAAACTAAAACATGCTTACATGTATACGGGCGATTGCTGTTGTTAAAAGTATATTGTGTATCTGAAGAGTTAAATTGTATACAAATCCAAAAAATAAAAAGTAAAAAATAAAAAACGTACAAACAACATATTGAAAACAAAACAAAACAAAACAGAAACTCGAACACACACACACACACATCCGACCTGGGTGTGGGTACGTTTACATGTACGAGTATACAAAAATAAAACATATGGATGTGCAAGAGTATCTATGTGTAAATTACACTCTTAGTCAGGGCAGAGTATGCGAAGTCTTGTGAACAAGTATTAAAGTATAAAATGAATGAGCATATAATTTTATACGTGTATTTTTTTGTTTGCCTGTATGCCCATCAAAAGCGTATACATGTGAGTATCTGTGTGCGAGTCTTGATGTTTTCAAAAACAAACCATGCCAGTCTACGACAAACGATGACTACTACTACAACGACTATACAACTCTATACTAAAACCAACCAGAAAAGTTGAGCTGTTTGGCAACTTTATAAACATACATTGCTTCAGTCGTTTAGTAACTGTTGCATCGTACGTTGTCATAATTTTTACAACACTCGCGCGCTCATTCGTATACTCGGTTTTTTATTTGCCCCACTACATACTTCGTTCGTGTATTCTAAATTCTACAGATACAACTACCAGCAACAACAACAAAGAAAAAATATTTTTGGTGTGTGTTCTCCAGTGGCAAACACAACGGTTTCTCCGCTTCTTTTTAATACAAATAATAATAAAATATATGTACATACATACATATAAACATATTTATATGTACATAAATTGCAATATAATTCTTAAATTCTGGAAAAAAGTCTGATAAGATAAATATTATTGGAAAAAATAAATTAAATATTATAAATAAATAAGTATAAAGAAATTCTAAGAATTGCTAAAAGCTGCTGGCTTCCGCGCCAAATTTTTGAGAAGAGAAAACAGAGATACATGATTAAATAAAAAAAAGTGATTTTTATATACTCGTAAATAAAAGCAATATACAAAAATTAAGTAATTATAAAAATTTCAATTTGAAAATATCATTATAAAAAGTTTATAAAATTTGTGTGTGTATTCAGCTTTAAGCTTAAAACAAAGTTGTTTAAATACATTAGTGCCAATCAAGAGCTTTTTTTTAATTAATTATACATAAAGTTACATACATACATACATACATATAAATATATAATATTTACTGCATCATCGTTAGCATTTGAAAATTTAACAAAATAATGTTACGAGAAAAAATGGATGTCCAGCAAAATAAATTCTACTTGGTGCTGTGCATTTTAGCCATTTTAACAGGTGAGTAAATTATTTATCTTTGAATATATTTTAGCTAACGATAATTTAAACCGGTATGTTTCATTTTTTTTTTAATGAAATGAACACTTGAGATAAAAATTAAATTAAATTTTTTTATACGATACTTAAGAAAAATATTAACTAAATTTTTTTTTGTTAATATGTATGTATATTTGATGCAGGTAGGCGAATGTTTAGAGATATTTTAAATTTTTTTTTTGAGAAAAGTTTAAAAAAATTTCAATAAAATTTTAATAAGTTTTAGTGGGCAATAAATTATCAAAGTTACATTCATTTGAAAACATTCATTAATAATTAAAAAAGCCTTAAAATTTCGAAAAAAAATTTTTTTTGGAAATTTATATGCCAAAGTGCACTATTATCCGAATTTTCTTCTGATTTGAAAAATACTTCGACCATAATATGTGTGTACGAATAGTAAATCAATATTCCCTGTATGAGGAAAACCTAAAAATTAATTTAGTTCCGGTCCAGGCTTGCAGTTTTTGAATATGTGGGAGAGTGTGGAAATAGAAATAAATATATATGTACATTTTGTTTTCCTCTCACGCACATTTGCACTAAGAAATAAAAAGTTGCTGCAACAAAAGTTACAGGTCTGCACCAGGACTTACATACATAGATAAATATGTATGTGTGTGTTCATACATATATTATTTAATCAATTGATGTGTGGATATAAGTTGAAATCGTACAAAAAAAAATTAAAAATATTTTTTATAAATTTGTTTCTAGTTCGTATGAATATGTACGTGCATGCACATATCATATTTGTGTATAATTTCTGCAAAAACTATTTAAATTTTAGTTTAATACAAAAATACAATTTTAATAAGTGCCTCTGCAACATTTCGTTTGGCGCAAAATATTTATTAGAAAATTAAAAAAAAAACATGTTCACCAGTAACGAATGATTCATTACATTTGCGCAAGTCTACTAAATTATTACCGAGAAAATCGATGACATCTATGATCTATGTAAAGAGAGAAAAATGCTTATAAATTTGTTCGTATCTAATGTCAACTTGTTGTTGCTCTGCTTGAAGCAAAAAATATTGAAACCAGAAATTACATTGCCTTAAAGCATATAAAGAGCAGTTTCTTTTAAATTTATTAAATAAGAGTCTTACGTTAGAAAAAAATTAATCTGAGTTTGATAAAAATAAAAATATATTCGCATTATGAATTTATGCCTCTTTTTTTTCTGAAAGGCAAATAATCTCTTTCCTAACGCTCGCCTTGTTATCATGAAGGACTTTTTTACAATCAGGCTTTGAAATTTATGAATGATATTAAGTGAAACTATAATGTAGACAATTGGCAACATTATGTATATAAGGTTAAAAATATATATATATTTTTATTTATTTTATTTTATTACAATATTTTGCATTTACACTTGTGCAAGACCATTTAAATCAAACTGCGAATACTCCCATTGTAAATTATTTTAATTAAAAACAAAATTAATTTTTCATTCTATTGAAATATTACGAATTTTAATATTTAGTCTTACAAATTCTATGGCAGGTCCTATTTTAATAAAAAAACTTATTTCATTTCTTTTAATTTAGTAATTGAATACAAAATAAATTTTTTTCTGTGTGGAAAAATTTCACATATATTTTTTATGTATATGATGTTTTTTATAAAAACTTATTGTAACTTATGGCAGGAAAACTTGTTTATCGTAAACTTAATTGTGATATATGTATATAAACGAGGGCAGTTCAATAATGCTTTGAAAATATATGGAAAATTGTGTTTCTTAGTTTGAAGAAATTCATTGTTATTGTAAATTTTCTTTTACTATCACATACGGTAAATTTTCGGGGATAGAACTTCCATAGTTTATAGCCATAATTAGGTAATAGAAGAAAACTTAGGAGATCATAAGACGAAGGAATCAACTGCTAGTTAAAATGATATTTTCTAAAATTATTAAGCTCAAAGTCTTTTGTTTTTATATATACATATATAAAAATCCTGAAGAAGGCAAATAAAGGAGTGTAAAAATATTGATATCTAAAGAAACAATTTTTAATATAAAAACAAGAGATATTAAGCGTAATAAAATTAGAGATTATTATAATTAAAAAAGAGGTAAAAAATTATTATCAGTTAAAATATTTTTGATATTGAAACATAGTTTATGCTTGTTATTTTTTTATCGCAGTTAACAATTTTTCAAATATTTTTGTGCTCACCTTCGTAAAGAGAGCATGCTATTATATATAGCAATGTACGAGGTCTGATCAAAAATTAACCGTTATTTTCAAATTTCGTGAGTTACTTATGTTCGATTTTCGCATTTTTTTCTGTTATGTTGGCAATATCAGCCATTTTGGATTGTCAGTTTGTTTTTGACAGATAAAAAGGTTGTGTCGTGTTTTGGTGTGCTCTTCGATTTTTTACTATTCGAAAAAATGGATCAAAGAAACTGTATTAAGTTTTGTGTAAAAAATGAAATTAAATGCGCAAGGACATTTGAAATGTTGACTATGGCATTTGGAGAGTCTACTATGAGCAGAACACAAGTTCAATTGTGGTATAACCGGTTTAAGGAAGGCCGAGAATATGTCAATGACGATGCTCGTCCTGGTCGCCCGATGAAAACATTGAAGCAGTGAAGAAAATGATTTTGGATAATCGTCGAATAACTATCAGAGAGGTTGCTGATGATGTTGGCATATCGTTCGGCTCATGCCAAGCAATTTTTACGGATGTTTTAGGCATGAAACGTGTGGCAGCGAAGATTATTCCAAAATTGCTAAATTTTCAGCAAAAACACCTTCGCATGGGCATCGCTCAGGAGCTGTTGAACATCGTCAATTACGATCCAGATTTCCTCAAAAATGTCATAACTGGTGATGAATCATGGGTGTATGGCTATGATATTGAAATCAAAGCCCAATCATCCCAATGGAAGCGTCCAGAAGAGCCAAGACCGAAAGAGTAAAAAATCGAAGAGCACACCAAAACACGACTAAACTTTTTATCTGTCAAAAACAAACTGACAATCCAAAATGGCTGATATTGCCAACATTTATTTTTATTTATTTATTTAAGATATACTTTACAAAATCATTTTATAATATATATATATGTATATATATATATGTATATATATATATATTGCCAACATATATAACAGACATGTGTACCAACATAACAGAAAAAAAAAATGCGAAAATCGAACAATCGAACATACGTAACTCACGAAATTTGAAAATAACGGTTATTTTTTAATCAGACCTCGTATATAGCAATTTGTTTTCCATATATTTGGCCACTCTGTTGTAACTAATATGTTTAATGAAATTCTGAACTTTTTAAATTAAAAAACTCCTTTAGTTTATTGGTTGTTGTATTTTTTTTTTCAAACCCGTATAGTGAAGGAAATTTGAAAAATTTCATTTGAACTTTATCTTTAGGTATTTAACATATGAAAAGTTTATACTAAGGGTAGGTAGAACTTTCAGAAATTCAACAAATATAAAATAACAAAATTAAGCAAAAAAAAAAATATATTATAATTTTAATGATGTGAGGTTGCAAGTGTTTGGGAATTTTGTTTAAGTAAAGGCATGTAGGTTTATTAAATGTGCAGTTAAAATTATTTTAAATGTTGATTTTATAAAAAAAAAACACATTAAAAATAATAATATTTGTAAGTTTTCAATTACGTACGAAACTTTAAAATATACTCGTAGATATTTTTTGAATATATGAAATAATTTTTTAGATGTTTCTTACAGTACGACTATACGAGCAATTTGTTGTGTCTTAACACAAGCAATAACGCCGGCTGAATGATAACGTCAAACTGCTTGTGTTCAGCAATCTATCTAGAGGTGGCGAACACGCACATACAAATATATTTGTTTTTATGCGTTTACGAGTACTTACCGAAATTAGCAGGAATTAGAGGTTTGACTAATTATAAATTAAGCTTTTATTTATTTTATATTATTTAAACTTTTATTTTTGTCTTTTTCGTTAAAAAAAAAAATATAATATTATTTGAATTTGACAGCATGTATTAAGACATTATTACTCAGCAAAGTATTTTAACATTTGTTGCTGAATATGTATTTGAACACATATTCATACGGTCTACATGCTGATATCTTGTGTCGGCAATCGAATTTGACAAATTGCCTTGGAAATAATTGCCAAGATTATTGCTCGTGTGGGCGGCTAGTTATTATGTTAAAAAAGTTACATTTCCACAAAATTTAGATGAAATAATATTTCAAATATTTGCTATAAGAGTAAACTTGTCAATTAAGTATAAATAAAAGTGATAACTTACAGCTAGTTACCAAAATTTTAATAATATTAATTGCGCATGATCGTGGAACGAGCATTCAAATAAATTTTAAGCTAATGCATATACATATGCATGTGTGTATATACAATACATGTGAATGTTTGCCCAAATATATATTAATGTCATTATTTGACATTTAACTTAATTACAAAGTTATTGATGTAACAAAATTATTGAAAATAAAAAACTTTTGTTAGTAAATTATTAAATTAATATCGGAAAGTCTAAAACATTTACTAGAAAATATCCATAAATTTTTAAATGATAAACAGATTGTCGCTGCAAATGTTGTTACTTGTGTGACTAATGATAAATTTTAGTAAAGGAAAATATTAATAAATAAAATTAAAAATAAATTGATTTTAATATGCTTGCATAAGCCTCTATGCAATTGACTTTCATTCAGTAAATATTCAATCCGAACATTATGCTATAACAAATATTCTGAAGCATTACTAATCATTCTTATAATATGCAAACAAATAAAACCTGTGATGGGAGTCAATAACAATTCTAAAAATACTAACAAATTTTAATCAGGAATAATTTCTCAAACGGGCTAAGTTCAGTATTTAAAATTTTTTTTTTATTGAAATATTTTTATTAATTTATGTGATTTTCTAAAGAAGAAAAGAAAAATTAAACTAGACTTTTTAGCTGGGAGGAAATACCGGAATTTTTCCGTGCAGTCACGCACTCCATCACCACCCATGTGTATATCTACTGGGCTAGAAATTTTTATTGCATCAGCTATTTAACGTGAAGTTTTATCATTCAATGATTTCTCATATTCTATTTTATTAAAAATCCACGTTAAAAATCTCTACCCAAGTAGATTGACTTGGGTCCAGTTTTACATTTCTCGAGACACAAATTTTTAGGCAGCCATGTACTAGACGACCTTTCTGATTTATCTGAATTTTGGTTGAGTAACCTTACCAGATATCTCAACACGACAACATAGGTCGACACCGACTAGTGGAGCGGTCTTTACAAGATGAATTCTACTCGTAGTATGCCAGTTCATTTGGCAGTTAATACTATTGTAAGCTCTATTGGGTTTAAAAAAACAACACCTGCCACGAATTTGGCGAACGATTAGAAACCCATAAAAAAAAACTTACTGCCTGACCCACGATGTCGAATTAGAACGTTCAATCTACAACTTATATTGAACACAACAATAATAAACTTGGTTTTTGTTTTCAATATAAGTAATCGATCAGACGTTTTCTTTCAACATCGTGGACCAGGCTGTTAACTTGTATGCAAACCCTTAAAATTGGTATTGAAAACATTTTCTATCGACCTTTAATTAAATAGGAACACAGCATATAAAAACTGAATGGGCTCTATTTTGAGGTATGGCGAAATTTTTAAAATTTTTCAGAAAGGAAATTAATTTTGTTTTTGCTAACATTTTAAAATTTTTGGGGACAACGAAAAAACGTACTTGGCAGCCTTTTTTACGATTGAATAAAAAAAACTTTCTCTTCAACATTTTAATAAATATCAAAAAATATTTGGCCAACTCACAAGCTCAACTTAACGTCGTCAAATATTGTATTTTTGTTGTTAATAATTTGTATACAAAATTGTGATGTAATTATACGATTGAATTTTTTATGTTTTTCAAATATGTAGTTGTATTGAGACCAGGTCTGGGAATATTGTAAATGTATGTTACATACATATGTAAGAATATCTAGCACCAGAAAAAATTATTTGCCATCGAGTTAAAGCTCCCATACCTGGTTTAAGTGCATGCTTTCAAATGAAATGGATGTCAATTTCAATTTCTTACTGTTCAAAATTAAATAAAATATTGATATGAAATATATATACAGGCGTATAAACACATTACATACATTTATTTTTAAGCCATTAACCGACTTCAAAAAAAAGGAGGAGATTATCATATCGTTTGTATATATGTATTGTTACTTCATAACTCGGTACATTTCAGATTGATTGTAAAAACTCTTTTCATTGTCTGAAAGGGTATAGTTTTCAATTGGTCCCATTAAAAAAAGTGGGCGAGGGCACGCCCTCAATAATTTTATAATATACTACTCATTTGAATGCTGCAAAATCCAGCAAACATCTTTGGTTCTTGTAATTTCACAATCTTATAGTATTATTTTTCTGGTGGTTCTGCTTAACCAATTTTAACGAAACTTATAACATATGTACCTTGAGCTTTATAATAGACATAATATTCCATTTAAAAAATGGGCGGAGTTACGCCCATTAAAACTTAATAATTTATTTTAAGTGGTTCTACTGTACCGATTTTTACGAAACTTAACACACACCCTTAGCTCTGAAAAACGTACAATCTTGCATTTAAAAAATGGGCGGATTTATGCTCATTAAAATTTAATTTTGTATTTTATGTACTTCTTCTTAACCAACAGATTTTCAAAATTTTCTTTTGTTTGAGAGAATTTACTTCCCGTTTGGTCTCATAAATTTTTTTCGAAAATGTTCTATTAGATCTTTGCACTGAAGTCGGTTTTTTTTGCCAGATTTATTTTAATATATTTTCTTTTGCTAAAATAATTTCAATAATTTTTTTAAGTTAATAAAAACTAAAAGTATAGCTACGATTTTTCAACTATTTTATTTTATAATTTCAAGTCTATTTTTTATTTCATTAAAATAAACTCTCATGCTGACATAAATTTGTAGCTCATTTTGAGAAGGTTTCAAATAAATCTCCCCCACTGCGCAAGTCCAGCATACTAACATTGGCCCAACTTGCTCATTTCACAATAAAACACACCCAGGTGCCAGTGCCCATAAATTATTACTCTATGTATGTAAGTATGTATGTATGTTTGTATATCTGCATGTATGTATGTACACAGGTAAAATATTATTAACTCGTTTCTAAATAGTAGATTCTTCTGTTATTTGTTATATTGCCTCTTCTCAACCGTTTTTGATTGTTTTCTGTTTTCTGCTTTATGTTTATTTTTTTTAAATTTTCTTCGTGTATCCATACCTATTGCAATGTGTTAGCGTGTGTCTTTTGCTTTTCAGCAGTTCAATTTTTGTTTGTGTTTATTTATTTTTTATTTTAACCCATTCTTTAAACCAGCACACATACGTACATACACGTATATATGTATATCTCTGGTTTAAATTAAAAATAACGATTTTTTTATTAAATATTTTCTTCTTTACCTCATTCGGCATGATTTTTCCTCGTTTGACTTTTGCTCTGTATCATGTCTTCGTTTTCTTTAAATTTTTTTTTTCTACTCCATTTATTGTGTGGAGGAATTGTAATAACTATTAAGAAAAAACGGCTTTAACTTAGTTTTATTTATTTATATTTTACTCTTTCTTCTTTGTACCAAAGTTCTTGTTATTGAAATCTAAAACGTGGTTTCTGAGTGGTTGGACAAAAAAATAAAATTAGATCACGGTTAAATGTGCTGGTTTTTAATTCCTCTAAAGTAGTTTCACAACTTCTTTGATTAAGCTACAAAATTATGAAGCTGAAATGGTAACAAAAAAAAAAAAGAACGCCGAATTATGGTAAACACGTAAAAACGGAAAGTATTACAAGAATACAAAGTGCATGAAAAGTTATACTGCTTAAATAAAGACAGAGCACGAGCCATAAAGCCATAATAGCCTTGGGCATGAGAGGCGATTTTTCGTTGCAGTTGAATTTGAAACTTATAAAGGGTGTACCTTTGGGGGGGGGGGGGGAGTAATAATGATAAATATAATAAATTACGAAATTATATAATAAACACCAAAAAATATTTATTTGACATTTACCGTCTCATCCACAATGTCGAAAGAAAGTCTTCACGCACATTTTAAGCGAAGAAAAACTGAATTTAATTCCTTTATCTTACTTCTGTACGAAATTTGACTCGAACGACAAGTGGCAACAAGACCTAAGTTTTGTATTAAGGCTCAGTTAGCCGACTGTAATGGAATGTAACTGCAAAAGTAGCAAACAGTTGATCGATATTGTTATGAGAAAAGTAATGAAAATGGTTACAGAGATGTAACCGGATTGTAAGAAGCTGTACACTACTTTTCACCTACCTAAAAAACCCTAAAAATACCAGCTTGACAGAAATCGAGTATAATATTAAAGGTACGGTCACACTTGTCAAACATTTGCCCAAAAAAGCGTAACCAACAAACACTAATGAAAAAAGTTTTGATCCAGACACTTGTTTATGATATTACACAGTTTCGAACACAACTAATGCACCATGTCATAGAATCCAATAATATTGGCTACTCTTTAACTGGACAAACTTTTGTCTGAATTGAAAGATTTTTCATTAGCATTTAGTGGTTACGCTTTTTTTGGCTAATGTTTGACAAGTGTGCTTAAGACTTAACAACAAATAAATATTTATGAATACTGTTCCATTTACACACAACTTAATAGCAAAAGAAAATCTTATTTTCCTCTCAAAAGTTGAGTATAAAAGATATTGATACAAAATTTTTGCACAATATAAATAATGATATAAGGATTAATTCTGTCAAAATTTCCACTTTTTGAGTTGTGAGCGATATACAAAAGCTTATGGGTTTTGTTTACATATATTATAAGAAAAATTGTGCAACTTATTGTATAATGAGCAGCAAAATGCCAATAATAATACCAATAAGCATATCAATAATATTGAACAGTTTGCGGATTTATGGAAATATTTTCGGTTGCCTAATAAAATATAATTTTTTGTTAATATTTGTGTTAACTTCGAATATGAGTTGAATATTGACGATTTTATTGTACAATAATAAAAATTATGTTACAAGTATTGAAGCCGCTTGCCGTTAGATTGAAATACTTTAATTCAACTTACTATGCACTTTATTAAAAATTCAAAATGTTGCTGAAAAAATTTAATTTAATAAATAAAAAAAAATTTGTATTTTCCTGATTATTTTTTGATGGTGATATTTAGTTTAACGTGAGATTTTTATTTAACTTAGCATGTTATTATTTTTTATTTAAAGCTTAAAATTTATCACAAAACGTACATACATTAGAATTTTCTCTGAAGCCAATCAATAATTATATTTGTAATAGGTATTAGTTTTAATTAGCCTGTGCAGTTTTCCACTTTGCTTTTAATCATTTTAATTTATGTTATTTTCTCTCTTTTGTTGCATGTATTTTATTAATTTTTTTTTTCATATATACATATGAGATGGTTGTAAGTTTGTATGTTCATCCAATTAGACAAATTGAAGTGATACCTGAGTCTTTTTTCTTTCTTAAAGCAGCTGCTAAAACAATTGTATGTTGTTTTAACATCATCATTATATTTTCCACACTTTTGTATATTATAATACTCGTATGTATGTATAAATGGATGTATGTAAATGTGTATATTAAATATCTTGAAGACATCTACGTTACAAGCAAACGTAACAAGTGTATGCAATTAGTGATATAAAACGAATCATTAATGCTCTACTAAACAAAGATCTAGTTTTATACATATTTCATAGAAAAAAAGTATAAAAATGTTATTTTGAAATCTTATTTGACAATTTAAATTCTCTGCTGAAAATTGAATTGCTGGGCTACCCTTAACATTATCAGAAACTGCTAGAAAATGAGAAAAAGAAATTTTAGATATTCCACCTGCTTGATGCGGCCAACTGATTTTGCCTTCAAAACTAGGAGTAGCACAAAAAAAGACATTACAGACATAAGAGTTGTGAACACGTATGTACTCGTACATATTTCTTCATATTACAAGTAGTACTTATTATGTTTATAATATTAAAGGCTCCGGCGCATCCTTGCTAAGTTCATGTTTCTCGGACGTTTAGTCGTTTATGTGTTTATGTATGTATATACTTACACAATCTTAGATCAAAAGAAAAATTTTTAATACTTTATTAAAAAAAAAGCCAAATTATAAATGTATGAATGAAATAAAGTTAAAATCAAGCTGAAGGAAAAAACTGTTTTTATAAAGAGCAAAAGGAATAATGTACATAAAGGACATAAGTAAAGGGTCCGCCAGATAACTTTTTTTTTTTTGAAAACAGGGCGCAAAACATCGAGTGTAGCTTCGGCTGTGTGGCACGTGGCGCCGTCCTGTTGAAACCAAATGTTGCCACACAGCCGAAGCATCGAGTGTAGCTTCGGCTGTGTGGCACGTAGCGCCGTCCTGTTGAAACCAAATGTTGCCAATATCCTCCTCTTCAATTTTTGTGAACAAAAATTCGTTCAACATGGCCCGATAACGATCGCCATTGACTGTAACGGCCACTCCTTGCTCATTGGCTCAATTATGCCTCTGGACCAAAATCCGCACCAAACAGTGACTCGTTTTGGGTGCGTCGGCTTTTCAATGTATGCGTGTGGGTTTTCTGTGCCCCAAATGCGACAATTTTGCTTATTTACATACCCGCCAAGATCAAAATGAGCTTCATCTGAAAAGATGATTTTTTTTTGGCAAAATCGGCATCTTCTGTAAGTCGTAATGTCGCAATATTTTCCAGCGTTGTTCAAGCGTATACACAACCATATTCGTTCAGCGGAAGGATGAAACTAATTATCTGTCAAATCAGACATCAGCTAAGTGTTACCATTCACGAAATAAGCACTAGTTGAAAAAAAACGTTAGATGGCGGACCCTTTATATACATACTTGCATGTAAATATGTAGTTTATGTGTAAACATTTGTATATACATATGCTCATACATATATACTTACTTGCTTACTTACGTTACTCGTTTGCATTAAATACGGCTCTTGCATAATTTTTAAAAGAGCATATACTACAAATGTTAAATAAGTCAGTTATTATATTTTTCAGTTTTATGCCATAATGGAAGAAAAAACTCTAAAGAAAAAAATACAGACTCAGTTTCAAGTTGCAATATTTAATTACAAAGAACTACATACATATATTAAGACACAAATCAACGTGTAGAAGAGAAAAACCGAAAGATATACAAAACTAAATTTAAAAATGAACAGAATCCTTTGTTTTAATATTTTCTTCATGCAAATATTTTCCTAGAAGAGTTCCAAAAAATATTAAAAAGTAAAAATATTTCCAAAAATAAAACTCAACTGAAGTATTTTGAAATTTCGTTCTATATCGAGTGCTGTAGTATGCCACTTGAATTTGTATACCCCGCAACAAAAATGTTAAGGGTATACATAAATATCTACGGCTTTATGCATAAGAAAAAACTGGCATGAAGTTAGCATAAGTGGCAAATTTAAACTTGATTTAAAAGAGTTTTGCTCTAAAACTTCACATTAAAAATCACACTAGCGGGTTAAAAATGCGTATTGCGTACATTTCTAATGTCGAATTGATTAAATTTCGTCAATTATGCTAACTTCATGCCAATTTTTTCTTATGCATAAGACCGCTATACATTTGTCATTCTGTGTATGATTTTCACAATATTTATAAATATAAATACGAGTACTTATATTCCTTATTATGTGATTCGTTAGCAATTTGGATTTCAAAAAGGTGGGTTGCTAGCCCTCCATTCTTAGATTGGTGATAGGGCTGCTATCTTCGTGTCCAATCCCAAATTCATTCAAATTTACCTACTTGCCTGAGACGTTACGATGTTCTGTAACCATTCAGGTTACATAGCTGGGCGCCTTCTCACCCTAGCTAGCTTTCAGAGGAATCTGAAAAGCCGTTGCCCGAGAAATACTTGGTCTAGGAAAGGAAGCAGTGAGCTGCTTGGACAGTCAAAGAGAGAAATCGTTTCTGGTCACTCCCAACTGAATGATAATCAGAACACTGTTGACAATCCCAATTCTTCATAAATTATAAATTTATATGTATGTATATATATGTATATTCTGAGTAGTTATGAATAGGAAAGTCGAATAAGCGAGGCGCGTCGGTCCGTCTATCAGTATGACCGTCTGTCTGTACATGAAAAGCTAAAGAGTTCGGTATTGGACTGATATGTCAGAGTTTAAGCAGATCGGTGTCATCATCATCAGCAGCAAAATTAAATTAAATTTTCCAGGGCTGGAAATTTTGATTTTTTTGTATATAAAGTTAGGGAATTGTAATAAGCGATGTCCTTTTATCCGTCAGTCCGTACATGAAATCCCTTTTCCGAAGCCCCAGAAAATCTAGAGACTTCGGTATTGGTCTGATGTTTCAGAATTTAAGTAAATTGGTAATGAAAATCAGCAAAATCAAAATGATGTTTTCAGGGCTGGAAAATTAAATTTTTTTTAAATAAAAGTTAGGGAAGTGGAATAAGCGATGTTCTACTGTCCGTCTATCTGTACATGAAATCGATTTTCCGAAGACCCAGAAAAGCTACAAACTGCAGGATCAGCAAAATCAAAATGATGTTTTCAGGGCTGGAAAATGTATTTTTTTTGTATATAAAAAAATAACTAACAATAATTTATTTTACTTTATTAGCTTAACATATTTTATATTTAAGAAACAAATAGAATGGTTTTGCAAATCAGCAGGGTTGGAAAATAATTTTTTTTTTGAGGTATGTAAAAGCCTTTTTTATATAGCGCAACGCTATACTTTAAAAAATTGTGTAGGGGCGTTGTTTTAGTAACTCAAATTTTTCCATTTAAAAGTTTTAAAGGCTTTTCGTTGCGTTCTACCAAATAAGGCCCTAAATACTATTTATTTTTCTTATTTAGTTAAATATATTTATATTTTATAATGAAATAGATGGTACTTAAAAATCAGTTAGCTCAAAAGATACTACCAGAACTGAACAATCGAAATTTTTTGATATATAAAATTTAATAAAAATAAATTTTTCTAAAAAAACTTCATTTGATAACATAACAAAAGGATTAATATCACGCAAGACCCAATTTACATATTTATTAACATAATATTATTTCTTTCTTTTAGTTACTAACCAGCTTTTAAACCCATAAACTAATGTTAGAAATAAAGAAAATAAAATCCTTTTTATTGAAGCATTATTAAGATAAAAGAGTATAAAAATTATTTTGTTAAATTATTAAAATCATAAAATATTTGCACGTGTATAAAGAAAAAAAAAATGTGTTAACATACATTTCCTTTGCGAACTGTTTTTTGTTTTTAAATCATGGATTTTTTTCTATTTATTTTCACATACATCAAAATCATGGCATTCGTATGTTGTTTGGATTTACTTGTTTTATATTTTCTCTGTTTGCAGTTGATGTTAATACACTGGTTACCTGTAGTTTATTGTGCCATTTTTATTATTTTTTTGCTTCTTCTGATGTTATGATTCCATTATTTTATACAAATACAAATACTTGCACCAAATTGAGGTTTATACATTTCATATGTGAAGAAAGAAAAAAAAAATTGTAAAAAACATACACTACAGGGTGTTTTTTGAATATTGAGTTTTTAGAACAAATAAACGAATTGTGTAGAAAGAAATTTTAGCATTCATTGGTTAGCTCCTGAGGATATTGCAATATACATATAATTTGAATCAATTAATATGATTGAATACAAATATGAATGTGCACATTTTACCAATATAATGATATCAGAATTGTAAAAATTAGAATAAATAATAATTTTAATCAGGAATTATTTCTTAAGCGGTCTTATTCAGTTCAGTATTTTTAATTCTTATTCTTGATTAAAATTCATTAATAATATTCATTTAATAATAATAATATTTTCCAATTAATTGAAGGAATGCTTATTTTAAATTCAAAATATAATATAAGTTGTATATGATATCGGTTAAATTATTTAATTGATGGAGTCAGAAACTTATTTAAAAGAATTTCAAATTCAACTGAATTTAAAAAAAAATTATCGCAACGTTGACCAGAGTACAGAGTGAAATTTGTAATAAAAATCAATTAAGTGCCCTTCGACTCGTAAAAAATTAAAGTTAGCTTATTGGTGTGGCTATAAAATAGTAATACGAATTTTTAATATCATACTACAATTGTATCCGATTTTCCACACCTGCCATGGTTTGTGCTGCTTTTTGTAGAAACCATAGTTAAATTTAGTAAAATTTAACCAGCATCAGTTTTAGTTGCTAAAATTTTAATTTTAAAACATGCTTAACGTGCGTGTACATAAAATAGCCCTCTGTGTATGCATATGTGTTTGATTAATGCTCAAAGTATTTTTTATACTCATGCGTATAATTGTAGCTCATGCAGTCTATAAATTTTAGTTATAGTCGTTTGTGCTGCGTAATTCAGCAAATGCTTTTAATCATACTTGCTGAATGTTTATAATTATATATACGTATTCGGTTTAAAATAAATGCGTTTATTTGAGTATGAGCATGGTTTTTATTTTCAGCTGTAGGCAGTCATATTTGTTTGACGGCCAATACGATAGATTTGTCATTCTCTGATGTGCTCTCGAGTCTCTTTCAAGGCCTTTCTAATTAATTTCTCTTCATTTATATTAAAAAAAAAATTTTTTTAATGCACAGAAACTATGAAGTGCAGTGTGTGTGTGTGTGCAGAATAAACTATTTAACTATCGATAATAACAAATGCTGGAATATCAGCTATAGATAGTAAAACGAATAGGAAAAAAAAACAGATTGCTGATTTAATGAAAAATCTTTTAAGGAAAGAAGAAAAAATTATCGAGAAAACAAACAAAAGATCAGAACACAGAAAAAGGATAACAAGTCCGAAAACTATTGAGTACATTTAAATTGCTAGTTTTATTTCACAACTTTATTTTAATCCATCAAAAAGAATTCCTATTACTATGCAGCTCTTAATAATAGAAAGATTCTGAAGGAACCTCTTGATGCCTTTAATAAGCTCCAGAATGAGAATTGCTCGTTTTGAAATACTATTCTTCTTTGAAATTTCATAAACAGGTCACACCCGTCACATTTCTAAAGAATTAAAGAAAAAATTGTCTTTTCCCGTGCAGTAAGTACAAACACAAAAAATTTCATAGGTTTACTACACCATTGTGTGTGTGTGTGTTAGGCAAGATGTGAGATCACATATTCTAAAACTATCTAATAATTCTGTCAAAATTTGTATTTGTAAGGTCACACCCGGCACTAAATTTTAAAGGCCATTCTGAGCTGAATTTATGTTTTTTTTAGTAGTATTATTAAATGTTTTTTAGAATTAAAAAGGTCACACCCGTCACATTTTCGAAAAGGGGGTTTTTTTTGGAGAAAACTCGTTTTTTCCAGGCATACAATTTTAAATACCAACAACAATTTTTGTAAATAATTTACAACAGAATTATTGTATGCGTTCTATGTAAGTTTTCACTGAATATACGAGTATGTGTCTTGTAAGTAATAATTCTGTAAAAACTTAAAATTTGTAAAGTCACACCCGTCACAGCCTTCTGATGGCTATACTGAGCAGTGGCTATGTTTTTTTTTAGTTTGTATCTATTAATAAATAATTTTAAAACTGACATCCTTGGGAGTTGCATTATTTTTTAAACTATAAATTTTATGTTTTTGAATTTAAGGGCTTCTTCATAAGCCAACCGAATAAAAAAAATTGATTTATGAATTTTTTCTATTAATTATAACCATTCTAACAATCCTTTATAGATATAATATATTTTCTAAATAGTTTCTGAATTAGACGAAAACTGAGTTTTAACATTTTAATATTTTTATTGAGTTTTTTTTTCGTAATAACATCATAAGTCACACAAATTGTTCGTTAATTCAATATTTTTAATTTTGCAGAAAATTTTTATGAAAATGATGATTTTTTTATTCAGGCATACCTGAGTGCTTATGCAAAGACGTCTTGAGAAGGAACTATGAATAAATCATGAAAAACCCGCGGGATATAGAGCCGTCCGTAACTGTCAAAAAGCCCTAACCGACAAATTTTTTGATTTCGTTTTTTTTTCATTTTGATAAAAATCTATTTTTTACGATCGCAAATAGTTGGTTTTGATGAAAAAATTAAAGCGGTTATGGCACGATATGACTGTTTTTTTGCTTTATGATGCACAAAAAATCTAGTAATTTAATTTATATGGCTTATGTTGTTTTTGCTGTTAAAAATTTAATAATTTATTTAAAAGTAAATATATGAAATTTTTTAGTTGAGAAAAAAATTAGAATTTTTTCCTCTAGCAACAACATCAGCCACATTAATTTTTGAAATCGGGAATTTACGCTATTTTTCTGTGGTCCATGGGTGTATGATAGGTGTGTGATACAAGTCGTTGCAAAGAAGCTCTTAAAAGGGTGTACAGTATAATTTTATAAAAGACTAATTTTTTAATAATATTTTTTTTTAACTTTGAAGTCGATTTTCTCAAAAAATTTTTTTGCGACTTTAAGATGTTATTACAAAAACACTTCAATTATAAAAAAAAATTGAGTATCAGGGTCACACCTGTCACAATGCATGCCAAGAAAGAATCACAAGAAGATAGGATCTTGCGTTAATGCCTTTTAGTCTCTGTCAAAACTCCTGAAACACCGATCTTTTATTAAGTCGACATATGCATAAGAATTTATTTATTTTTAACAAAAATTATAGTGCAAAAAAATTTACCCTTTATTACTATGTCAATGCATAGGTGTTTTATATAATTGCGTGATGCATTCCAAACATTTGTTCATTCATCTTATGCATCATTTACATGCATACATACATGCATATGTATATATGTATGCACTTAGTAGTGAGTATTTGCAGCACCCAGTTTGCCTGACTGACTTCATCCATGTCTGACTTGCCAGCAGCTTGTATCATTTGTAATTATAAATTTTTAATGCTCATCTGCATATAAGCATTTATTCAGACATATTCAGTTGCCTATATGCAATATTATTATTCATTTGGATTTTTAAGCTTAACGTGTATTTAACTTAACATTTGCCTGCCTCTGCATTCACAAACATATATTTTAATATGGCTTTTTATTTAAATAGATTGCGAAATCTAAGTATGTTTGTATGTGCATTAGCATGATGTATTATACTATTGGCAGAAATATGTACAGATAATGTAAAAAAAAATTTGAAAGCTCTGAAGTCAGTTAAAACAAAAAAAACATTTGCAAAAAATCAAATAAAAAAACTCTTTTTTTCTTTTATTTTATTTTACACTTAGACCCAATGGAAAAAGGTGCAATGAACCAAACTGTTTTTCTCCTTCTTCTATGGATTTAAACAACTCTTTGCAAGATTGCAGTAAAAAGATTTTATTGAATACTACTCTCAACCGCATTAGTGTTTTTATAGTTTTATAAAAAATTAGTTTTAGGCTCATACAATTTTGTTGTTGTTGTTGAGTTGTATTGCAGCATATGATGAAGGCATGGTTGTATTGGGCAAGCAGGATAAACATTAACATGGCCTGCCTGTTTTAAATCGAGTTCAATAGAGGTTTTTTGTAATGAATCTTAATTAACAAACAAAATGAAAAGAAGCAACTCTAGTAGTTAAAAGTGAAATAAATAACTTCTTTTATATGTGATTTTAATCAAAATTTGTGGCAAAAAGGAAAAAGTGCTTAAGTCGAGATAAGCTAATTTTGAGTTAATGCGACCCCTGTTATCTTTATATTCAAAAGTATCTCTGAGAAAAATTTCAATTACTTTGTGCGTTTTTTCTGGAAGTTATGGCGCAATGAATTGCTGCTTATCTTTTTTGAATTGTAATCTTATATGGAATAATGGCTTAAGTTGGCTTATTTATTGATATATTTCAAATTGAATGTTATTATTTATAGTGTGCAGAAAGCTATTAGAAAGTTAAGTGAATATCGAATTTTCCAAGTTAACTGTAAAAGAAATAAATTTCTGAAAATTGACTTGATAGTTTAAAAGTGCTCTACTGAAAAAAACACTAAAATATGACTTAAGCACTTTTCTTCTTATTGCCACAGAAATAATTGAGGAAAAAAAATAAACAAATACTCTTTTGTCACCACAAAATTTACATAAAATATTTAAATATTTAAAATATGTGCTAAGTAGTTTTGAATTTCATTAAGAAATTTTTCTTTTATATCAAGTGTTAATCTTTATTCACACACCAATGGAAGAAACAATATTGTTTGTTCAAGCAAGAAAAGATTATGGTAAACCAGGGTGCTCTGTATTCACTTTTAGAGCCAAACGAATAGCTAAAGTTATTTGCTATTAAAAAAATTAAATAGAATAGAATTAGAACCTTCGATCGCAATGTAAAATTCCCTTTAGTTACATATCTTTTTAAAAACTTATTTATAACACCCTGTACTGGCAAATGAAGCAACAACTAACTAAAAACTCTTCAAGAATATTATTTTTATGTAAACTTCCTGCAAATTCTTCACTATTTGCCAAAAACAACTTATGAAAATTCAAATCTCTTGTTGTTTATCTTAAAAATAGAATGGATGGTAAAAAAAACAACTAGAAGAGAAAACAAAAATTTGCTTACGACTATTAAATGACTTGAAGAACTGTAAACAAAGTGAAAACATTCTAACTTTTGAATGCAAAATCAAGAATTTGTAAAGGAATTTAAATTACAAATGTTTATTTTGAAAGCATTTTAACGAAGAGGCGAAGATTGGAGATAAAAAATAGATTAGAATTTCCAAAAACAAAAAAATGCTAATAGTGGGGAAAGGCACATTACAATTTGCTACAAAAAAAATATACAAAAAAAAGGGAGGTGTACTAGGGCACCCGGTTATAGCTATGCTGCTTAGTTAAATAAAACAAATTTCATGTATGAAATAAAAATGCAATAAAAAATGCAAATATTTCAAAACGTTTCCATTTATTTCCGATTATTTTCTTTTCTAGCGGCATACGACTAAATTAATGTATTGTTTGTGGCCGATGGCGGCTGTTACCACTTGCTGCCGATCGACTGTGGTCTCCGGTTTGTGCTCATGTGCAAAAACAATACAAAAACAAATTGAGCAATCGTTATCATTGTTTTTGTTTTGTTATTGTCTCACTCTTTTCAGAGAACGAAACAAAACAAAATTAAATTTTTTTTTCGTTTATTTTCATACTCTGCTTTTAACTACAAAGAAATCAAAACAAAAATAAATTTATAACTGTAATAGTATCTATTATTTTTGTTGCGAAAATCACGTCCTTACTCCCGTATCGCACAATAAATAGCATAGCTATAAAAAAAAACAAGTAAGAGTGTAATATTCGGTTGTGACGAATCTTATATATCCTTCACCGCCTTAAGCATTTATTACTCGTATTTGTAGAAATACATAAGTACCTACACATATACATATTTAGTTTGTAAAAAAATTGTCTAGTGCAATTTATAATGAGTCACTCACGGTATTTTTCTACAAAATAATTTGGTACACAGATTCTATTTCCTAAAATAATCCTAGTATTGTACCTCCCTACCAACTAAACTACTCGTAACTTATTTCATATTTTCTGGTATTTAATAAAATTAAATACTACAAAACTGTTAAGTGTTTCAATTCAATTCCTACTGCCAATTATGTACGTTCACATGTATTGCGATATTATGTAAACTATTGTAAACTATTATTCCCCAAGAATTTTTCGGTTTTGTTCAGCAGAAAGGAAAACTGGGAAACTGGGAAAAGGAATATGTTCTTTAATTAATTTTGTAGTTATGACTGTTCCTTAGCGATATATTTTATCTTATCTGAATCGTTGCAAGTTGTCAGAGCATAATTTTTACAAAAAAAAGAAAAAAAATAGATCCAACCCTGGAATCTTATTTTGGAGTTTTTTGATTTAAATACTAATGTCTTTAGTTATAAAATACAAAATATGTTTAATTATCAAAAAAAAAAAAAATAAAAAATTTTATGTAGTTGCTTATATATACCAAAAGAAAGTTAAAATTTCCCAGCTCTGGAATTGTTTTATATTTTTGAAATTTTTCATACCAAATTCTTTCCATCTAAAAGAAAAAGATAATTTGACTTAGTTTCTTTTATATAGCAAATAAAAGTATCCAACTTTCCAACCCTGGAATCATCCTTTTAGACTATTGTGTTTTGTTATATCAATTTATTTATTTTAAAGATATAAAATATCTTTAATTTATAGAGAAAATTAAAAAATTATTTTTTGAAGGTTACTCTTACATATATGTACGAGTATACCAAAAAAAAAATCAATTTTCCA
This sequence comes from Nowickia ferox, assembly GCA_936439885.1. Classification (NCBI taxonomy): domain Eukaryota; kingdom Metazoa; phylum Arthropoda; class Insecta; order Diptera; family Tachinidae; genus Nowickia; species Nowickia ferox. The sequence goes on along the minus strand of OW387026.1, from coordinate 97,966,897 downwards.
ACCCTGGATTGGTTTTTTCCTATTTATTTAATTTTTAATAACAACTTCATTCTTACTAAAATATAAAATGTGTTTATTTAACAAAAAATATTTTGTTTTAGCTACTGGTAAAGGAAAAATATAATTTAAATTTTCCAGATCTTTTTGATTTTACTGATTTTCTAAAGACCGAAATCTTTAGCTTTTATGGGAGCTTCGGAAAACATATTTCACGTACAATAGATGGACAGACGGACGAACGGACATAGCTTATTCGTCTTCCACATTCATAGGAACTCAGAACATACAACTGTGGTTTTCATTAATAACAGCGTATGTTCAAAAATCAAATTTTTCAGTAGAACAAAAAAAGTTATTGCTCAAGCTTATTTAAAAAAATCTAGAAGTTGTGTTGCTGATTTAGAAAAGAAAAATGATGTACATGCGTTTATATTTTTAAAAAAATTTCTTAGAACTTTCCAAAAATCATTTAAAATGAATATGAATATTTTGGAAATTACACACGAAACGACATAAGTATCATATTGGATGAAGGGTATAAAAATGGCCGAAGAATTTTTGTTCAAAATAAGGCGATATACGAGTATTTCTGATAACACACATACATATATGTTTCTTCCTATCATAATAAAGTGTTCTTGCTTTCTGGGATATTTAGTACTTCTTTAGCATCTGAAATTCCTTTCAATGTTTCTTTATATTGGTTATTTGAAAATATATTTTGCTAAGCAAAATAGTTAAATACATTATTTAATATTTTAAAAATCTTTTCCATTAAGTATATTTTTTTTGTTCAAAGCTGTTGGCATTTGTTAGAGTTTCCTAAAAGATGTATTTCTCTTTTGCTTAAAAAAAAAAACATCTAAGATATATTGTATTATGGCACATTTATGGCAAATTATTTGAAAGCACGTAGAGTTCGTGAGGCATGAACAGAGTAGAACTGGGTTTTGGTGACAAGGTTTGACTGAATACAAAATACTCGTACAAACTGTAAGTATATTAAAAACATTGTCGTACTCACTGGTATGTATTGTACAAAATAAAAAGTTTAGCAGTTTGTTTACGGTAAATTTACTATGAAAAAGGCAACAAGTTGGCCATAGCAATCCATGGCTGCACAAATTTATGATTTTTTTTAAAAATAAGACTTATATACAAAAATCTAAGCAACAATGAAATTGGAATATATATGTACGTGCATTGAAATAAGAGAAAAGAAAGTTTTTTTGTTTTCTTTTAAATATTTTATATCAATAAAACGTGCTAGTTTATTGCAATTTCTAATACATACAAACATACAAACATTTGCACATTTTATACTTCTGTGCTATGCTTTGTTGAAGACACAGATACTCGTGCTTTTGACATTTGAGTTTCAATAAATTTTATTGCCAATAAAAAAGCAAGCAACTAGAATAGTGAATCATGAATGAATTCTATGATACAATTCATAGTAAAAATAAAAAACTAAACAAATAAATAAATAAAAAATGAGTCAGACGAATTTATTAAAAACGAAATGTAAAACAGCTTATCAAATTGTAGAGGTGCGCTAAGGTATGTAAAATATGATAAGATTTTATTGTTAATTATAATGCGGCCTGCTTAAATTTTCCTAAAGCTAAATATTATAAGATTTATTTGTCATCACACAAGCACGCTGAAGTAGTTACATAAGTACATATAATTAAATGTATATTAAATATTTACTTAATCTTGTCTACTGACTCATCCAACTAGCAAGAAAATTACAAACTTGTAAAGCAAACTAAAGGTGCTGTAAAAAAAATTTCATCATTTTTTTACTACAAAATTATCATAAATACCTTATTTACTTGCAATGTGAGACTGTGTAGATAAATTAAATATTTTTCTTTGTATTTTTATATTTATCAACACAATTATCTCTGACGTCATCACTCTATTTGTAGAAAATGCTTATATTTATATAAAACATTTATGCATATAATTAAATAAAAGTAGATAGCTGAAAGCAACTTGCTAAATACCACTTAACATGAAATTCATTAAGACGCGTCTCTATTTTTATTTTAAAATTTATTGTTCAGTTGTTTCATTTACACAAAATTACTTTTTATTTTATTTTTATTTCTTATTGTAACTTGTTTTCTCTCCCTACTCTATACAGCATTAAAAATGCATTTACCATTTTATATGGCAACTTTAGATTACAATGGTTGTTTTCTTATTTTATCAAACATAATTGCAATTGCAAAAGTACAAATTAAATAAATGTGCTCGTGGATGTGCTGCCCAGTGAACATATTCACTTCACCCTTATTCCAGTTGTCGACATCGACATCACTTTAACACAATACCAAAAAATTGGTGTTTGTTTACTCGCTCTCGACAACAATTTTGTGCTACTGACAATCTATTTCCGTTCCCTAAGGTCTAGAAAATGGCATAAACCTGCAAACAGGAGTCAGTTGTTTTCGACAACGAGTACACAAGCCCGAAATTTTTGGTATTGTGTTAAAGTGACGTCGATTTCGACAACTGGAATAAGGGTGATTATTTACAATTCACAGGGAATTGAAAAAGAAAGGAAAATATACATACATATTTTAATGCAGTATCTCCGAAAAAATTCACGCGCATTCACTAAACATCTCGCTAGCGATTCTCATAAGGGATGTTTTAAGGATGCGTGATCTCATTTTCAGTTCTCAAGTTATGAAAAATGAGAAGTTATCACATTGTTCAGATCACATGTGATTTTAAAAGTAATAATTGTGCTGTAGACGTTTTTAACATCATTTACGATAAATTTTTTTTTTCAGAAATGATATTTGGAACAATATGTGCATGAACATTATTACTTTTGAAATCACATGTGATTTGAAAAATGTGATTTTCAGAACATGCCTGTATAACTTAAAAATTATTTATTTTAAGAAATTTGGAGCGTTTATTGTGAAACATTGGTAAAATCAAGGAAGAATTCCTTAATATGGCTAAAATTCAGTATTTTTACTGTGATTTCCTTAAAAATTAAGTAAGGTGCGTCTTTGACTCGCACACGAACGGTTCTGTATGGATACAACACAAATGTAATACTATAGGAACGTTAGCGTTTATAATGGAATATCTTATCTGATGTATACATTTTTAAACAAATTTTTTGCCGTTTTTTTTAATTAAGCGCTTTTTTTTGTTTTCACGCTTTTGGGATTTTTTCGTTTTTTTTTGCTGTTCTTTTTTTTGGCGACTTTTTCCCGTTTGTGACGATTTTTTTTTGTTATTTTCTTTTTGTATTGGCGATTTTTTAAATTTTTTTTAAAACTTTTTTACTCTCTGTGTTTTTTTAGCATTTTAGCGATTTATTTTTGGTGATTATTTTTTATTTAAGCGCTTTATTTTATTTTGTCGATTTTTCGTTTCGGCATTTGTTAATTTTGGGTTTTTTTAGTTGAAGCGTTTTTGAAAATCTCAAGGGTCCACGATACAGCAAGTTGGCAAAATTAAAAAGTCAAACTTACACTAACTGATAGAATACCCTTCAGTTCTGGTTTGCAAACTTCTGTGTTAATTTGTGTAGTCTGCATAAAAATACACTAGAGACCTCTCCTCCTTGATGTCGACAACGTTCGACTTTTCGCACACTGAATGTATCAAAACAAAAACTAATTTAAATATTTCGTTTTTGTTTGAAATGTAAGTGTGCGGCAAGTCAAACATTGTTGACATCATGAGACAGGCTCTCACTTTGAAAGTTTCAAGGGTCTATATATAATTGTCAACATGTTTCTTTGGTCGCCTGAGAATATCCTATAATTTTTAACTGTTATAAGTTTGTTGTTGTAGTGGTCAATTTAAATTTTTGGTCCGTAGCTCTTACGGTTTCCGAGAAAACAGCCTATGGCAGACGCACAGACGGACATATTACATAAAACAATAGACTTTAGCTGGGGCAAATGTCGCATTTTTCTATGCCACCACGCACTTTATCAGCACTGGAATAATTGGTCTTCGAGCAGTGAGGCAAAATGTAACAATAACTTGTTTCTAAATAGTTTTTAACTGGTCTCTCACAAAATTGACCGTACTTTATCATGATAGAGTCTGGTGGCATAATTTGGGTATTTTTCGACTAATGCTCGCCTTAAATGAATCAGCGGATCAATACAGATATTTTGTGATCGCCAAGTTTGATTTCAATAGCTCAAAATACCTGAAATCTTTCTCATTTCCGGCTGTTTGGCTGGGTTCAATTTAATATTTTAGTTATTAAATTATTTCTGAAATTATAAATTATAGGAGACCATATAATTTTACTTGAAACCAAATAAGCTCTTTCAAAACTGTTTACACTTTTGTTCCATACCGAATAGTTGACTTTGCCTTTGGGCCAGTGTTTAAAAAAAATTTAATACTATTCTAAAAATTCATCAAACATTTAGTTAGACTATTTGAGATTGATGGTTAAGCAGCAAAAATCCAGTTCTGAAACTTAAGTTTATTTGAGCATATATACTCTTAACTTTTTATTAAATTTTGTGCCACTTGCAGAAAAAACATTGATGGAACTTTTATTACGCGCATGCAAAGCTTTTATAGACATTTCCGTAACTACATCAGAACTGGAAATAATACAACACAAGGTCTGACGCTATACTTATTCATTTAACTTGTCTATGATTTACTCAAAATATGCTGTAAACTTCACCTTGTGAGAACAAACATGTTTGCACACTCGGGCGGTGTGGTACTTATAGTAAATACGGCGTATTATCTGCAAAACAATCTATAACCTTTTGTAGTTTATCGAAAAAAAAAGTTGAGCACTGCCAACTTTTTTTTCGATACACTACCATTTAATAGTTCCGCTATCTTGGAGTTTCTTCGACAAAAAACAACAACAACAATAAATTTAAGCATTTTGCTAAAATATATATTTAATATATTTAATAACATCTTGGGCATATGGTCTAGCTACCCCGCCCATATTTGTGCAACAATACTTTGCAAATTTACTTTATAAAGTATTTCTTAAATAAATAAATATATTTTCGTACAGTAAAAAAAAAGTTAAGTATTAATTGCAAATTATAACTATTGTTCCTCTATCGAAATTCTTTTCAAACATGTAATATTTATTTCACCTAATATATTTTCAAATAATTAATACACCACTAAGTTTTCCAGCTCTGCAGTTTCGTATGATTACTCATTGCAATTTATCAGCAAACTTTTTTAACTGTAGCTGTGTAGACGTGCTCATAATTTCATAAATATTACAACTATTGCTTACATGTGTGTATGTGTGGATGTATGTGTTTATGTAGATGTTCTCTGTACAATCCATGTAGGGAGTCGGGTTAATCACCTGCTACAACAATTGTAGCGTAATTTAGTTGTTGTTATCAAAACAAAAACACAATGCAAAAACAAAAATAAAATTACCAAATATATTTAACCCAATTAGGTAGGAATAATCTGAATAATAATTTTTTTTATAAAATTTTACACAGCAACAGTTGTTTTACTTGCACATGTGTATACGTATGTCTGTATATACTCGTATGTAACAAAATACTCTGGGTAGGTACATGGAATAAATATTTTTATTTTTGTAAATCCATTAGAGGTGAAAATTTTGTTTGTATTTTTTTTCTAACTGCAGTTAATTTTATATTAATCATTAAATTCTTGTTTCTCATAAAATGAATACATACATACATATGTATGTATTTATGTATTTGTTCGTTATAAAACGCTTAAAAATAAAACTTATTTATATTAAAATTTAAAACAATTAAATGATTAATTTTTATGTTTAAAATTCATGAAAAGTTCTAAGAGATGAGTGTTTCTTTCTAAGAAAATTTTTCTAAAATCAGTTCTTAATATATTTAAATTTATGCTTTAAAGATATGTGTACTGACTTAACGGAAATGTGAAATAAAAATAAGAAAATAGTTTATAAGTTAAGGGAAATTGTATCCTAAGAACTAATCAATTTCATTTTAGTTCAGAAAATAAATTTCAGGAAATTAATTATTTATTAATTAATTACCGATTTATCAAAATCCTGTAGAAACGGCTTTTTCACCATATAACAGTTTTTCTGAACTGTAGTTTTAATTATTTTTTTGAGTGTAGGAAATCATAGTTTATCAAAAATTTACTACTGTGAAAATTGCTTTCTTAAATATCGGGCAACTCAACGTATTGAAAAGTCACTCAATATTTAAGCAAATAATTATTTTATTAATGCTTTCACGATCTTTTCACTTGTTTTTCTACATAGAACTAAAATTAAATATACATTTATACGTGTACAATGCTTTTCATTGTCATATGGAAGCAATAATAATATTGTTTGTTGTTGATTGAATAAATTTTATTATCGCTCAAAATATATTTTTACCATTTATTTACGTTTAAGTACATATTTGTATTATTACCATACAGTTGAATCAATTGCAAACAATTAAGGTGCAATAAAAAGGTTTGCATTTGTTTGTTTGAATTTATTGAACTAAAAATTTTATATTAAGATAAGCTAAATTCATTTCAAGTGGAAGTAGCCGTAAACATTTGTTACACTGAAAATAATAATAATAATAAATTCAGTATTCACACTTAAAAACAATTAAGTTCTCGGTAAACTTTTTTCGGTTTTTGGCGATTTTTTAGCTTTGGCACTTTTCTTTAGTTTTGGCGCATTTTTTCGGTTTTTGTTTTGTTTTTGGCGATTATTCGCGCTTTGGGGATTTTTTGGTTTTTGGCGATTTTGTTTAGGTTTAGTGAATTTTTTATTTCTATCGTTTTTTTTTTTGTTTTGGCAATTTTTTCGGTTTTTGGCGTTTTTTTAAGTTTTGGCGTTTTTTTATTTTGGCAATTTTTTCGGTTTTGGCGATTTATTTTAGCCTTAGAAATTTTTTTTGGTCTGACACTCTCTTCGTTTTGGCGATTTTTTTAGTCTTAGGGAACTTTTTTGTTCTGGCGCTTTTTCAGTTTCGGCGATTTTTTCAGTTTTTATCGATTTTTTTGTCGTTTTGGCGATATTTTTCGGTTTTTAGTGATTTTTTTTTATTAATGCGTTATTTATTTTGATGTTTTTTTATGGTTTTGGCGCTTTTTCTTGTTTTTTTTTACTTTTGATGTCCTCTTTTGCATTTTAGCGATTTATTTTATTTATGTTGATATTTTTCATTTAAGTTTTTTTTCATTTTGGCGATTTTTCTCTTCGGCATTTTTTAATTTTGGATTTTTTTTTTGTTTTAGCGTAGCGTTTTGTTAAATTTCAAGATGTTGTCTCTTACGGTTTCCGAGATACAGCAAGTTGTCAAAATTGCATTAACTGATAGAATACCCTTTAATTCTGATCTTTTAAATTTTAGCGCTAATTGATCTAGTCAGTATAAAAATACACTAACTTTGCAAATTGCAAGTGTCGATATATTGTAATTGTCTGTATATTTTTAAATTGCATTAGTATTTCAACATGTTTCGTTGCTCGCTTCAGAACATTCTGTAATTTTTTACTGCCATATATTTTTTGTTGTAGCGTTCAAAGTTTTACATATTTTGTGACAATTTCAGGCTCTTACGGCTCTCGAGAAAAGAGCCTGTGATGGACAGACGGTCAAACGACCAGACAGACATTGTAGCGAAAACAATAGGGAACCTCAAAGATAATGTGGAAATCGGTTGACCTTGAAGGCCATGTCCTAAACTTCCCGCTATTCTTTGTTTTTCTCTCTAGCTGACTAGTTCAATTAATTAGTCTCCAGACCAGAATTCTATTGAAAATTTTTAAGGTGTTTCGAAGCAAAAAATTAAGGATTATAGTATTACATCAAGCACGGAAATAAAAAACTCGTTTTTGCAAGAAAAACGATAAAGTTGTCCACTTGTACACAGTAGGCCCCACAGAATTGCTGCTGCAGTAAAATTTAAAAATTTTCCGATAAAATATTAAGGTTTTTGTTTACTGTCTTACTACATTTAAGTTTTCGAATCATAAAAACTAGTTTTATACTTCCCCATAGCCAAAATATGCGGGAAATTATAAAATGCCGAATACTTTTAGACAAAACTGTATAAAAAAAAACTAAGAAATAACTCAAGCATCAAATAAAACTACTGTTAAAACTGCATAAAAAGAAACTGTGTCGTAAAAAACAGACCCACTTAAGTAAAGTTATTCCCATCAAATGTTTTACTACGACACTCCGTAATTTCATATTACTTGACCTGACAAACACCCATTTGAAAAAAGCCACGAAATAAAAATAAAACAAAAGAAAAGAAATAAAAGAAAGCTTATTTTTTTAGACTAGACCATTAATTTTTCTTTAGATACATTATGAAATATTCAACAAATAAAAAACACATATACATACATAAATGATACTTCCAGTTTTGAATATTTCTACCGTCGATACGGTGTGTCGTATGTATGAATAGCTCTGATGGGTAAGCAAGAGGGTTTAATGCTTGAAAGACTTTTGTAGGCATTTCTTACCTGTTGTATGAATACTATCACTTGTTTGAAATAAAAACAAGACAAACAACTTATCTAAGCGAATATAAAAACTACGAGTTTACAGGTTTTATTGTAAAATAAAGACAATAAGTATGTGTGCAGGTATTTATTAATCCAAGTATTGTGTTACTAAATGAAGGCAATTAATTATTAAAAAAAAAATATAAAACAGGTAGAAGTTTTTATTTTATCTTAACTTAACGTTGCTGCATTTATTTCTTTAAACAAAATCGAAACAGTTTATAATTAATTATTTATTTTATTACTTGAAACCTGTTGAAAAAAAAAACATCAATAAAAATATCTCTAAGTAAAAACAAATCATATAAAATTTTTCTGTTTTGAGAGACTGACTGCCAGTTTATAAAAGACAAATAAAAATTTTCGTCTGTCTCTTTAAATTGGAAACAAAAACAAATTTGAGTGCTTTGTAGATGAGAATTTTCACTTGTCTTCTATGAACTGGCAGTGAAACTATAAAACATGGCTTGTGTGTAGAACAAATATATGTTAACTTGTTAAATACGAGTATTGGGAGTCTTTTCTAAAAAAATTTTATAAAAATTTCCATTTACTTGCACTAATTTCTCATAACTAAAGTAATTTTTAAATTAGTTAGTAAATTTTATTTATTACTTTTTCAAGCTCGATAAGCATAAACTTGCTCATGAAAATTTTTATAATTATCACAAAACAAAACAGTTTTATTTATGTGCATGCTTAATGCATGAGACCATTTACATAATAACTTTGGGTAACATTTACAGATCTAAAACTGTAGACCAAAGTCCTGAATATGTTAAAAATATTCAAACTTATATAGGAATATTAAATAACACACACCCAATACATACATACATACATAAATACATATGAATATTATGCAACAAATTAATATTCTGTATGATCTTCATCGCAAATGGAAAGGATACAAATGGCTGAAAATTTATAAGTTCTTTTCGTATTCCATAAATTATGTTAATTTTTTGTATATTATTGAAAAAAAATGAAAATGAAACAAGATGAATTAATTCTAACAAATAACTGAAATAAATTTAGAGATACTAGATAATAAATAAAAATTAGTTCCAATTGATCAAAGAAAATAACTTTTAAAGGTTCAGCAATTGAAACAAGGATTATTAAGCAAACCCTGAAGTGCTTAATTAAATTATTCAATTCCTTTTTTAAACAAAATCTAATATTATATATTTATTTACTGAAATAGGATCTGCCACAGAGTTAATAAAACTAAATACCAAAATTCGTAAAATTTAGAATAGAATGAAAAACGAATTTTTTCTAAAGTAATTTCTATAAAATTTCTATAAAAAATGTAATTAATTTAATTTAATTTTGACCATTTAATATTCGTTCATCACTAATCCATACATAGGCTGATAAACACAATGCCCTTCTTTGCGTCGCGCAGTCGGGTAAAAGCAAATATTTCCAAACCAAGGCTAGGCTTGCTTAATACTTTGGCAAGTCTCCAGCTATAAATGTCTATGGTAAAGTTAACTGGCTTACAGAATTTCGTTGTGGCTGTGCAAGCGCGGAAGATCACGAGCGTTTTGGACACATAATTATTGTCCCTACACCAGATCAGATCGAAAAGGCAGATAGATTGTGGAACTTAAAAGCATTTCACATGGCTGAGTGTATGATAAAACTTTTTGCATCGTTTAATCACAATCGATAACAAACGCAATGGTGTCGCAACTTGGCAGTAGTGTTCGGCTATACAGTCGAGTTTTAGTGCCGTTTCGTAACCGTAAACGAAACTTGTATCCACCACAGTTGAGTAAATAAATCACGGCAATTTTTTTTTTTTCAACTGAAAACGATAGAATCTCTTTAACTAACTTCAAAGGGTAAAACATTCAATAACAATTATTATATGTTGATTATTTGAGGATTAAAAAATGCGGTCATTTTTAGCCAAGAAAAAATATTTTTTTCACCAGGACAATGTACTATTGAGGAATTATTGGACAAAGTGTATAAAACTCAAGGAGACCACGTTCAAAAATAAAATTAACAAATGTGAAATATTTGAAAGTGGCACCAGTGAAATATATATGGATAATTTAATATCATCAGGTAGTTACGATTTGTTAAGAAGCAGTCAACAGCGTTTGTAGTCGTATTGTTGTGTAGCCTGGTGTAGTCTATGTGTTTAAAGCGGCCCATCCATTATACAATATTATTGGGTATGTTGTTGTGCATATTATTTTCGTTTTGATCTATACTATGCAGTAAATGGTGCAATATTTTCAAAGAAAATATTACCCAATTTTCCTGACAGTGAAAAAGTAAACAACATTGAACAATGTTGCCATCACATTACACAATTGTCTTGAATGTACAATAAAAATCAAAAGTCTTTTGATATTTGCCAATATATTGTGCCACCTTCGAATATGACATACACTTTGGCGATATTGTTGTACAATACAAAAAATTGCACAATTATATTGCAAGTGGGCGGGCCGTTTGAGGCATTATTCTTATTTTGACTATCTTTCTCACTCTCTCACAGCCTACCCAGTGGGAAAAGAGGTCATTAAAAAACAATACATTCCCTTAGAAGCGAAGGGGTAATTTTTTTTATTTTAATCAATAAATGAAAAATTTTTTTAGTAATAAGTACTTAAAAATTTAATTGTTTTTTTTATATTCAACTTTTAAAACAAAAGTTCTGCTGAGTGTTGTACCATTCCTCAAATCGTTATCGAATGTTTCTTTTATGACTCTCCCAATGACTCATGTGCGATTAAGAATGAGAAGCCTCATACGATTGTTAATGTTCTACATAAAAGATTTGTAAGATAATCCCTATATATGTACATAAATCTCAAACGATTGCATCTACGACTAATGAAAGTGCCTTCCGCGGCTTTTGTATATGTATCGTCCACATGTAGTAGTTTCTCTCATGCGAGGTAACTTCCGAGATTAAAATATGAGCTCGTTTGCAAATGAAAATGCTCCGCAGACGAATCACAATATACTCTTCTTCGATTGAAAAGGCTAGCTGAGTTAAGAGCAATGCACCTAGATGGTATAATCCTGCTGACGACAAAGAAACTAATTTTCTGTGATAGATGGATACAAAAAATATGCCTGAATTTAATTATTTTATCTTAGATTGGCCAGTGAACGTCGTTGATATTTTAGTTAACCACCTATACAAAAAAAAAGAAAAGAATGTGTATGTATGTATATGAATATATATTTATTTTTACCTGCCCTATTTGCTTATCAACTTTTCTTAATCAAATTTAAATTACACCTGCCTTTGGCTCATAATTAATATTGATAAAAAAGAGTTTTCCTTAATTGAAATTATAAAGCCGTATACTGTTAAATATACAAAATACATCCATATATTTTTTTAATAAATGAAAATATTTGTCACCTCCACTAAGCAAACAAACAGTCAATAATATTCAATATTTTTGTTCTGTCAAACGTTAATAATAAATGGAAATTTAAACAGTTGTTTACGTAACCCATATTATAAACAATGCAAACATATGTACATAAACATACATACATACATATGTACATACATATGTATGTATGTATGTATGTATAACAATTGAACTATAAAATAAAGTGGGTTAAGCAAACATCAACAAGTAATCATTACTTTAATTAACACTTATTGTTATCGTTGCTTAATACAATTTTAAAAATAGTGTTTATTTAAAAAGAAAAGTAAAGTAAATAAAATACAAAAAGGGCGTATGGGCGAAAGTATCAATATTTTTCTTTTCTTTATTTGAAGATTTTCTTTTCATTTTAGAGAGAGAGAGAGAGACGGGGATAATCTCTTATAAATATATTTATTTAATGGCTTTATGGTATACCATGTTTGTGTGCAAATAAATGTTTTTTTTTTTGCTTCTATTTCTCTATCAATTGTATTTATTGGCATTTGATGGATTAGCCTGTTTAAGTGACAAACCCTTAAGCAAATGCTTTGTTGGTTATAATGAAAATTATTTTGTAAAGCAACTATTTGTTTAGGAATCCAACAAACAATCCAGGAAAATATGTTTAAATGCCATACAATAAATTATTAATAAAATAAAATTTTGAATTAATTTCATAAATGTGCTTAGGCTTATATATTCTCATATATATATATCGCTCATTTACTCAAAGAACGTCATAACTTAAAAAAAATGAAATTTTCGAGTTAAAAGTGCAGAAGTAATCCTCACATCGTTCTTCATATTGTGTAAAAATTTCATAGAAATATCTTGTTTACTCAAATCTTGAGAGAAAAATTAAATTTAGTTTTTCCATTAAGTTGTGTAAATTGAAAACTTCAAACTCATTTTTTGGTTTTTTTTAGTTATGACGTTGTTTGAATAAATGAACGATATATATATTTTTGTATATTAAGTATAAATTTCTATTTTATTATTGTAATATCACATTATCAATGTTTAATGTTTCTTTACTTTTATCCACACATCTCAATTCGTTTCGCAATCAATGTGTCATGGAGTATTTCTGTTGCTGACACACTGTTACAAATTTTTTCTACTGCATATGTCCATGGTATGTAGTGTTTTTCATACGGGATTTCCCGGGAAAAATTTCCCGGGATCCCGCACAATTTCCGGGAAAGAAATCCCGGGATATATTTGCGGGAATTCCCGGGATTTTTTTTTTGGTTTGATGTTATTATGGCAACTTTAGTTCATACGAGTATGTACACATTCCTTGATGAATGTCGTTATTCACTTATGAAGGTGATGGTGCAATAATAAGGTGATGGTACTAGCACAATAGCTAAAATTTTACAACAACAACTTATATTGTGTTGATTTTGTAGTAAAGAAAACGCTGTTTCGATTCAAAGAAAATCATTTTCATTAAAAAAGGAATTTCAATTTTTTGAAGGAAGTGGTGAAAATACTGAAAGTGTCCAGAGATTATATAATGCTCTTCTGACTATAAGGCCAACATCCGTAGAAAGTGAACGTATTTTTTCATTAACAGGAGTTTTTTTTTAAATAAAATTAGAAATAGACTGTCGAACGATTCAATTAATGCTTATTCTGTACTAAAGTCCTATTTTCAAAGCAAGATTTTGTAATATTTTTTTAATAATGTAAATTGTTTTTTTTTTTTTTTGTTTGCGTTATATCAATGCACTTGGCTTTCCATTTACATATAATATTAGTATTTATGCATTACTATTATATAAAAAACTGAAATTATATTAGTTTTTCGACTAATGTATTTATAAAATATTATTGTTATTCCCGTGAAATGAAAAAGTGCGGGAAAAGAAAAACTCTAATGGTATGTTTAATAAGTAAATGACACAGCTAGATAAAGACATATCTGTTATTTATTGCAACTTTTATAATCTGAGACAGCATTTCAAAGAGGAAAACTAATGAGCGATTCTATAGAAAATTAATGTTTTTGCTTGTGAAAGGTTTCCAAATATTACTGATACTTATACTAGAATTTTTAATAAATTAAGCACTTGCTTTTTCTCTTGAATATAAATGAATAAAATATGATTTAATTATGTTAAAATTTCTCAGAATTGTTTTCGTTCCTGCATTTAATTTGCCTTATTTAAAATCACTGTTTACGCAAATTTGGCAGTCGAATTGTGTAGAAAACTTGCATGAAATTCATTATAAAAAAAAGTGGATTTGATATAAATTTTCTAGTCAAGTCAGTCGCCTGGGTTAATATAATTGTTTGTCATTCTATAAGATTTTAAATCATAGTTATCTTATTCATCTAAATATCATTTTATTGCAAGCAAAATTAATAATAAGAATAAAGAAATCTATGGTGTATATTTCTCATTTTGAGTTAATGATGTCGAATTGTCATATTTCAACAGATATTTAAAAAGGTCTAAGAAAATTTTGAAAACTAAGGACGTATGTTCATAGTTTATTTTTACAACTTCTACTTTTTTTAAACCAGCTTAAAAAAGAAAATTTTTGGCTTTACTGAAAAAAAAATCGATTTTTGCACATGCGCTGTTATTCAGAAAAACCACAGAAATATGCCTTTAGTTTTTGTCAAACCCACAGCTCGGATTTAATTAAAGAATTTGGTAGTGCATTTCCACTTAATCAAACCCGTTAGTTCATGGCAATGTTAGTTTTATGCAAACACTTTCAAGTGACTTTTGTATAATTTATTTAACTCTGCTTAAATTTATGCAAATTAACTGCAAACTTTTACTACGTGTCTGCGTGGTTGTACACTTGACATGGCAATTGTAGCGGGACCAAACAGCGTCAAAATACTTGACTGTCATTAAAACTAATGAACCATCACCGGATTGTAGTTGCTAATAAAATAGTAACAAAATAAACAAACAACTACAATACAATATATAACAACAAAATCATAAAACAAGAAAAAAAAACAAACAAACAAACAAAATTTGGCATTAAAATTTTACAACTGCAGCACGAAAAATCAACATGTAGAAAAGACTTCGGCCATATGCACTAAAATCAACTTCAATTAGAAAGTTTGTTGTTGAAATTTTCACTTTACAAATTTAAAATGCATCAAATTAATGAAAAAGTAAAAAAAATCTTTTAATAATTCACTTATTTTTATTATTTTAAATATTTTGTTATGAAAACGTTAAATTTTATTTGCTGCAACAAAAATTTTTTTATTTTATTTTTATTTCCAGGTAATTGTCAATTAACAGCAGGTTAAAATATTTAAATTAAAATTTTAAGTGGTCGAGGAAAAACTACACAAAAGTGGTAATTATACACGGAAAAAAAAATACAAAATAAAGTGAGTTTAAACAATAATATTTTTTATTTTTATTTTTTTAAGAGCAAAGAAAATAGAGTAGAAAATTTTACTTTAATATTGTTAATGCAAAAAATCAGTAAGTTCCTAAAGACTGGGTTCACACACCGAAATTTTTCTCATACTTGATCATGTAATTAAAAGCAAACAATTGCGCTCCCTCGTTTGCTGTCACGTGGCTTGTCACCAAAGCCCCACCCCAAATATTAAACATTCTGAAATCTTTTCTAATAGTTTTTTTCCTTTTGTGTTAAACATTTATTAAAACTAATAAAGTATGACTTTCATTGTTAGTAAACTTATGACATTTTATAAAAATTAATTAAAATGATTCATTTGAAAATAAAAAAAAATTTTTAGTATCTGTTTAAGTCATTATTTTAAATAATTACATTGTCTAATGACATTTTCTGCTATTTAATAGACTTTCAAAGCGCATTTATTGCCAGCAGAATATTATTTCACAACCACAATTTGTATAATATTTTCTTTAAAAAAAATATGAATCATTTAAAAACAAACGGTTGTGATTTGTATAAAAAAAAAGAAATCAGTTTTCAAAACAAATTTAATTTAATTCATTCATAAAATACTTTAATGCATAAAACTAGTCACATTGCAGTGTTATTTCCAACAATCTCAAATTAAATGTGTACTTGGCTTTAAAAAAAATTTACGAAATGATCACATGGAACTTTAAGCACAGTATAAAATTGTTTTCAATGACTGAACACACACACACACACACAAATATGTAAAGGGTGTTTTTTATTGAGGTATAGAACTTTAAGTTGGCATCACTTTTTTAACTGGCGGCCATTTTGTCAGCTGTCAAGTGATTAATATTTAGTTTGGTTTGCCATTTCATCATGAACAGGTTGACAAAAGAACAACGCTTGCAAATCGTGCAAATTTATTTCGAAAATAATAGTTCAGTTCGCGAAGTTTACCGCAAGCTCCGTCCATTTTATGGTCGACATAATCGTCCATCAGAGCAATTAATTCGGTTAACCTGTCAATTGGCCACCAAGATCGTGTGATTTGACACCATTGGATTATTTTCTTTGGGGATATGTGAAGTCGCTCGTCTACGCCAACAAACCAGAAACGTTAGGGGACTTGGAAGCCAACATTTATGGCGTTATTGCCAACATACGGCCCCATATGCTCGAAAAAGTGGTTGAAAATTGGACCTGTAGAATTGGCTTTATTCGAGCCAGCCGCGGCGGCCACATGCCCGAAATCATATTTAAACGTTAATGGCATAAAATTATCCTTCCAATAAAGCTAAATTGATGGACATTGAAACGATTTTCTTGTGTTTTATTTCAATTCGAAGTTCTATACCTCTAAAAAAACACCCTGTACATATTTTTGTTCATTATGTACATACCACCAACATAAATAATTTATAATTGACAATAATAATCCCTTGTTATTTAATTGTCTTTTGAAAATTACAAAATGTTTTTTTTTAGACACAAATTAAATTTTCTTGTGCCAGGCATGAGAAAAAGACCGAAAAAAAATCAAACATAAATTTATTCTTTTAAATTATATTATGTTAAAGTGAAGATATTTACCATATTTCTATTGGGTGCTTATAACACCAGTGAATATAAGATAGAGAATCGAATATTTTTTTTCAAACCATTAATTGTTTCTAATTTATCGGTGTATACCAGAGACTTTTTACACTAAAAAATAAATATAAATAAGTCCCGATATGCTAGATCACATGATTTTAGGGCATTAAAAACGTAAGAAACTTTATACCTCTTGAATGAATGAATTAAGTCAAAAAGGGAAACACAGGACACTGCAACCAAAGTAGATATATTGTATACCCTGCCAGCTGCCATTGCACCTCATCTAGAACTACTCTTCTGATGAATCTCTAGAATGGCAGTGGGTCTAGAGTTGGCAGTTCCCAGTCCTCCAATAGGTGCTTTCCCAATTGGCTATATCTTCTGTGGCATAACGCTTCACAGTCCTTCAGAATATGCTCTGGACTTTCATCTTTCATCTCTCAATGCCATGTTCAGGTGTTTTCTCAGTCTACAATAGCTGAAGGCTCGATAGAAATTTAAATTTCTTCCCCACATCTTAAATATCCAAATATTTCTATTTATGATAACGTATCACATGCAACTAAGTAACAAACAAACAAAAATAGTCAAAATGGGTGCGTATAAAGCATTACTACTTACGAATAATTCTACAAAATTGAAAGCGTTGTTGTTTAAAAAAAATCTCTTTATTCAGATCAATTCATTAAAAGTATTCTATACAACATTATGAAAAATGAATATAATTCAAACCACGATTAATATTTTCAGTAAAACAATAACCGGAAGTGAAAAGCTCTCAATCAGAAAACGGTGCTTTTGTTGAATACATTTAGTTTGCAAGGATACCGATTTGCTGCTACCGCAATTTACTTTACAACTTCTTTGTTTTTTTCCCTTCGTTGAAGCAAAACAATAAGAAAAGTTATACAAGAGACTGTCACTCTATCAACAACGAACAACTTAAAAAGGAGTATTGAAAAAAACTATCTTAAAGAAATATGCAAACTTATAGAAACCAGACTATGTTAAGAATTGTGGTTTACTATGAAATTTCTGGTGCAAGCTTCAAATTATAGAAAATTAAAAAAGCCCCTGTATTGTATTGTATTTCTTGTCATTATGTGTGTGTATGCGGTAATATAAGCAAGTGTCTCATACGCCAGCTCTGACTCATGCAGAACATATTTTACGTTTCTTATTTAAGATGATTTTTTTTAAACTAAACATTTTTTGTATATTTTATGGCTTGGCATGTTATTAGAACAATTTTTACCTGTCCTTCATGTGAATTTAATACATATGAAAAAAAAACAAAAAACAAAAAACTAAAGTTCCTTGCGTTGTTGTTGAGTAATTAAAACTTATTTTGCGGTTTGTATATGAAACAAAATACGACCGCTGAAACATAATGACTTATATGCAAGTCAAAGTACAACAATAAACGATATTACAAGTTGCACGCAAATTTTTTTTTATCTTGAAATATAATCATTTTTATTTATTAGTAAATTAATATTCAAATTTAATACATAATTATTAAACTCGTTTCCTTAATACGAGGCATAATATCTAGAACAAAGTAATTTTTAGTATGGCTGAAATTCAGCAGTTGTTTTAATTGCTATGCTAATCAGAGAAAAACAATTTGTACGCTCACATATTTTATCTCAAACAAGTGTGACTATAGCTAATCCCTATATACAAGAGGAAAAACTAAAATACCCTACAACTAAAAAAAAATGCGTATCATACTTATAGCCTGAGTATGCTTGTACTTAGGCTATGGATATATAATCGGACCAAAAAAAATATAAGCATAATACTTAGGATATTTATTCCTCATTTGCCGCAGAAAATGTGAATAGTGAAAATGTAGCGATTTACTAGTGACATTGTCAGTAGTACTACTGACCAGGTGTACCCCAGCCAATGCAATCACCTATTGACATTTAACATTAGCTTGTCATTGAAAATCCACCACTAGACTGTAGCACTACTGACTAAGTAGTTTTTTGGGACCATATGGAGACATTTAAACCAAAGATTCACTAGTACAGTTTAGTAACCCTCGTCTACAATTTTTAAAGTGTTGGGGCAACAAACTTAAATACATACATATGTGTGTATTTTTTCAACATTATTGCATAGCATAATAAAAAAGAAAAACAAACTATTGACGCGTTCATTGACAATGTCACCAGAAATAAACTAGGACTGTGTACTCTCTACTCGCGCATAAAAGGAAAATTATCGACATTTCCACTAGTGCAATTGTCGCTAGAGAAAAGAGTGTTGACATAGAGACATATGGTACTAGGCTGACTAGAGGGGAATGAAAAAGGTGTGGTTGTGTGTGTGTGTGTGGCAGTTTGTAAACATGATTTATGTGTAAGTGTAAATAAAATAGCCCTGTATATACGCACCTATAAACGATTAATAGTCAGAATATTCTTATAATCATGTATATGATTGTAGCTCACACAGTCTATAAATTTTAGTTATAGTAGTTTGTGCTGCGTAATTTGAAAAATGTGTATAATTATAGTTGTTGCATATTTAAAGTTGTACACGTATTCGGCTTGAGATTATTGCCTGTGTTTGCAAAAATGAGCGTGTTTTTTATTTTTAGCTGAACGCATTCATAGTTGTTTCGCGGCTAATACTCAAAGAGTACTTTAAATGATACTTTTATGAGTCTCTGAAGCTAATGAAAATCAGTTTTTACTGGATTTTGAATTTACAAAAATAGATTATTTAAACATTTTATGTTTTCTTTGAGTTGTAAATGTTAAACGTTAATCATTTATTGTTATAAGGAATTTTGATTATAAAATCTATTATGCTAAGCCAAGTAAGTTTACAGATGTATTTGATTAGTTATAATTTTTATTTAACTTTACATTTTTAACTATTTTTATAAAATGTTTTGTTTTAATTTTTAATTTTTCCCTTTATCAACTGAACACATGTCACTAGTGCTACAAAAATTCTATCTAAATATATATTTAGTAATTTTATTTTTTGTAAAATAATTACAATAAAATTGAAGTTATACATAATAATTTGCACTCAGTAAATGACAACCTGTCAAACTATTTTAATTAATTTCACTTAAATAACAATAAATACCACACAATTTTATTTACAATTAAATTCAAGTTGTAAAATAGAAAATTGCAGAAAAAAAGTTGTTAATGAAATTAATTTAAGTAGAGTTTTAATTGTGCACAAGCATAATTAAACATATTCGCAGCTTGAAGCTTAAATCTTTGTCAATAATTTAATCAAGTGGGACTGTGCATGAAAACAAAACTTATTAAATTAAACAGTCATTAATGATGTTTTACAACAATTCTGTGCAGCACTATTTATTTATTCTGTAGTTTTTAATTAATTGTAATTTACAAAAGATTAAACATTGCAGATTATTGTAAAGAAAAAATCATTCCTCATTTATATGAAGCTTAATGACTGCTTCAAAATACTAGCACTTTAATTGGGTGGTTTTGTTCTGCTGGATTTTTAATTTAAGGTGTGCACAGCTTGCTCTTTTTACTTGTCTAGATACCCAGCTTGAGACTTTATTTTCGGTGCTGAAAAATTAAAAGAGTTGGACACAATTCTCAAGATTTTTTTCTTATCGAATGAAGCTAAAGCGACTGAAGTTTTTTTTTTTTGATAGATCTTGCCATAGTTTTCAGTATCTTTTCAGTATCCCATCACAGTTTCATGACCTCACCGAATTTTCCACGCAACTTTCGATCTTCGACTGTAGTCGAAAATGCTGATCTAAGGAATTTTTGTTTGGTGTTATGATAAGCATTCGACAAGGATTACCATTATTGAGAATATCATCCATAGTAGTTTTTAAAATTTTAAACCATTTTAAAATTTTAAACTTAGGAGTCATATAAAGTAAAAGAATTTTAAATGCACTTGGTTCTGCACAGAAAATTTAGTATTTTTCTCCATAAGTAAAAGATTTCAAATTGGTACTTATGAACTGAGATGTACATAAAATTGACAAAAATATTTTCAAACTTGTGTTTGAGTAGAATAAGATAAATCTCCGCATTAATACGTTGCACAAGAAAAAATATGCAATTGCATATTTGCAATTTCCCTGCTTATGTTGTTTTTATGTTCCTCTTTGCTATTTTTATTGAACGCTATAGTTAAAAAATGTGCTTGAGAATGGATGCCCTACAGAAAAATTATACATGTACGTATGTACATAGACATAAATTGTCAGTTTTAATATTAAACTATTAGACGGAAAAAATTTTAAATTTAATTTTGTCGGCTTTTTATCCAAAAAAAAAAATCTTCTTCAATATTTAAATGTCACTGGAAGCAGTATTAAGAAATTTTTTGTATGTAGGTTTTTATATTCAATCATTTAATTGCACTTTACAGTGACCCAACCACAATTAACCAATTGTGCATTAATTACATCTATACGCATTTAATAATTTATTTTTTTTATGCGGCAGTAAATATTTTTTTATTTTTTTGCCCTCGCCTTCTACTATACATAAATATGCCACTGTCCTTTTATGTAAATGTGTTTAAGTTGCCTGTAGGTTCAACTAGTATAAAAATGAAATAAATTAGTATGTTAGTGATTTTTTTCTGCGAATTTTAATTTAATGCATTTTTATTTTATAAAGATTGACCACACACAATATGCAAATCTTGTTTTTCTGCGTGTAGCATTTTTTTATGAATACATACATTTTGTTAATTAAGTGCCACCAAAAGCATACGAAAAACATTGCAGTTTAATGTTAATTAAGGAAATCCGTTGATGTTTTTTATTTCATGAAAATAAACAATAAAATTAATTTTAATTTTAGTAAATACAACTAAAGCAAATTTTGCACAAAAAACACTCTTACAAAAAAAAACTATTTAACAAACGGTAACTAATGAAAAGGAAGTGTTTTAAATGTTTTTATTTTTAATTTTATATCGGCTAAAGTTAAATAAATGAAGACTTACTTAAAATATTTACTTGAAAATGATTAAGGTTAATAAAAACCTCGTGTTATGAAAAAAATATAAATCTATGCCTTTGTTTTAAGTCCAACGTTTTTAATTTTAAGTTAAAGTTTTTTCTGTTGTAAAGCATTGCATTCTCCATATTGTATTTGCTAGTAATTGATCACAAACTCTATAGTTTTCTCTTTTACTTACTATTTAATTCCTTATTGTCCGCATTCGTTAACTACACCCATGATTTTATTCAATCACAGTATCTTTAAATGTACTCAACCAAAAATCCTTTCAATTATTAAAAATCTTACAGAGATTATTTTTTTTTTCACAAACATGTTCCTCTGCAATGTCTGTTTTTATGTTGTTTGTTTCCCCGCTTTATAATGCTTTATCTCTCGGCCTGCAAAAAAAAAAAAAAAAAAAAAAACAAATGGCTTGAAACAAATATTTATATTCCCTACATGCAATTGGGGGAATGTACTAGTTCTTTACGCTATGGGGTTGTATTGTAATGACGTTGGGTTATTTTTAACTTTTCAATATTTAATACAAACAAAATATGTCAAATGCATTACAACCGCCCTCAAAATACACGGCAATATGTATATGGTTAACAATTGTAGTCGTGCAATGTGTTAAATAAATCTACGCAAGCCAAAAAGTCAGAAACTAAAATGAACAATGGCACAGAAACACGACAATTCAGAGCAGACTACAATACAATGCATTTACTATTGATGGGATGAAAGAAAGAGAAGTAAAAGAATAGTTTCATTTAGATATAAAAAAAATTATAATGAGACTCACTTACATTAAAAAATAAACCAAAATAAAGAAATAGAAATGCAATAAAAATTATAAGTTGCTGAGGCTATAGAATTCTCAAAAATGTAATATACGGCCATGTCACAGAGTTCAATTCCATTCTGAAATGGAATTCAATCTATCGCAAAATGTCAAGCCCTAGCAAGAGTATACCCCAGCATACGAGCATCCCCAACAGTCCAGACACACCTGATAAATTTGCGTATTTTAGTTTTCTTTTTTAGGAACCATGTCCTTCATAATTGGGATGGATTGAATTCCGTTTCCTTACGGAATTGAACTCTGTGACATGGCCGATAAAAACTATTTTTTTTTAATTTATTGAATTCTTTTCACTTTTAATTAATGATTTTTTATCTTAAGAAACTCATATAAAAATTATTAAAATCTTCGGGATTTTTCACTACTGAAATTGAAATCTTCTTCATGACAGAGAGAAAAATTTTTATGCTTGATTTACTTCTAAACTTAAATTAAAGCTTCAAGCGTAGAGTAAGCAGCGGAGTACGTATTTTCATTCAAAGGATATTTAAGCATTTTCACAAGCCTTTTAGCAATTTCACAAACTTATAAAAGGTTTAAAGTTGGTAGATTTCATCTGTAAAATATTTCAAGTTAACAAATGTATACTTAAGGTTTGTTAAGCTAATTAACTTTTTTGTAAATAACTTTAAAGAATTTTCTTAACAATCGTTTATAAAGCTTTAATAAATTTGTTTGCATACTCAATAATATTGCATAGTCTGTGGGTACTAAATATAAATACGTAACACTTGATGCTGTTATTAAGATTTGACGGCTAAGGTACCCATAGACTATGCAATATTATTGATTACTTTATGGTTATCATTATTGCTCCACACTATTCAATAAATTTTACAATATTAAAAAAATATATTGTGCAAATTTTTCTTACAATATTTGTAAAAGTAAATAAAAACTACATACATAAATACAATGTGCGTTTTAGAAATTTTAAAATTGATTTTTC
Source organism: Nowickia ferox (assembly GCA_936439885.1). Lineage (NCBI taxonomy): Eukaryota > Metazoa > Arthropoda > Insecta > Diptera > Tachinidae > Nowickia > Nowickia ferox. The sequence continues at coordinate 97,943,160 of OW387026.1, read as the reverse complement.
GTGAAACATACTCGATACATACATAATTTTAAATTAAGTTATTGAAAAAATAGAAAAATAATGTTAAGTGATGTCCTGGAAATAACTATTGTACAATATTGTGTACATTAAAAAATATTTCTTGTCGTGCAATATAAATCAAAAGACTTTTGATTTGATCTACAATATTTTGCCATGTGCCAAAGTAATATCCATACAGGGACATTTTATTATTTATTATTTTATCAATTATTGCACAATAATATTGCAAATGTGCGAATACCTTTAGCAGAAAATTAATCTTGGCCTATAATTAAAATTCACTACAATATAAATCTCTATCTTAATTACCAATCAGCAATTAATCTTGAGTAACACCTTTGATGAACTAAAACACATTTGCTTCTTTAAAGCTCTGCATGTTGTTTTTTTTTCTTTTTCGAGACCCTATAGTTAAAATTGTTACAATAACGTTGCTACATTTATATATTCAATACATTCATTCACTCGTTCATTCATTCATTCATTCATTCATGGGCCTCCAATTAGTCATGTTGGAGAATTCAAACAAACATTTATGCGAACACTTGCAAATGAAGCAAACACACACACACACAATTACCAATACATTTCCATATGAAAAGATTGAAAATACGGTAGTGCGTAGCATTAACAGAGGCAGAGAAATGCAATGAAATAAATACATCCCAAGCTTAAAGTGCTTAAATATAAAAAATCAGGGATGGAAAAATCGATGCTATTGTGTTTTTAGAATTTTAAAGTAAAGTATCCCATTAAAAAAATTGCTTCACATAAAGCAGTTTTCTACTATGAGAGAATATAAGTAGAGCTGACAAATTAGATGATATCGCTACTGATTTTTATATGCGAGTTCCCTGTTTGGAGTACTACATTTTTTGCCTACAATAGCGTTTTTTTGAATCTAATAAAACATGCATATATAGCAATTATTAAAAGTGCTCTTTAAAGGATTAATAATATAAACGTATTAACTTATATATAAAGCATTGTTCAAGGTGGTTAATTGAAGCTTTCCATTTTTAAAACCTTGCATTGTTGTGGCTCTTTTAAATCACCTTTTTTCTATAGTTTGTTTCATATATGTTCACTGCTTCTAAGAAGCTCATATTTTAAAGCGAATTACGATGAACTTTATTGCCTTATTGCTATAAAAAATATCAACATTTTTTACTGGATGTGCTCTCAGAATAATCAACTTAAAAAAATTGATGGCAAAGTAATGAGTTAAATTAAAAATAAACATACCGAGCCATAATCGCCAAAGAAAAAGCTTAAGCGACATGATATTCGAACTTAATTTTTTTTTACCAAAACCGACTATTTGCGATCATAAATAATCGATTCTCTCCAAAAGAAATGAGTTTAAAAATAGGTATCGGTTAAGCTATTTTTGGCGGTTATGGCGCGATATGTCCCAGTTAAAATTTTAAAATTTATATATCCCAGCCCTGCAATGAGTACCAGCAATTATAATGGCAACAAACTATTGTCTTCAATGACTTTCAGTTGTACATACTCGTATACAAACATGCAGTTGCATAAATACACTCTCTTAAATACTACATATGAATGTCATTAAGCGTGTTGTAGTAGAACAGTCTGTTTGTCGTAAGTATCTGCACATACATTTGTACTACTTGTGCTTATTTGTGAATAATTTATTATTATTATTATTGTGGGGCAAAAGAATGTATGTATATGAAATGGAACTTTTAATACTTTTATTTTTATTTTATTTTTTTTATTATTTATAAAAACAACCATAAATATTTTGTAGAGCAGTATATTTCATGTCCACGACTGCAAAGTCTGAAGGATATTTCTGTGCACAAGCACAGTTTGCGTTTTGTCTAGTTCTATAATAATAATAGTTTGTAAAGCCAGACAACAGTGTTAAACTAGAGACAAGTGCTTTTGACTGTCTGCTTTCGAACGTGTGCCGCAAACACTAAACCATAAAAGGGCAATTCATATAAATAAAACTAAATTATATTTTAATAAACATTTTTGCGGGTTTAGTAATTTTATTAAAAAGTTTCATAAAAATACTAAAAAAAAAACAAGAATAAAATGTCATGCATGTGGCAGCATATATAATTTTTTTTAGATTTATTAAAAAACTTTCAATAGTGAGTTTAGTTTTGTAGTCATTTTTATTTATCTTAAATTGATATTGAAATAAAATAATAGACAATTTATCAATTTGTATAAGTTTCATTAAAATTCATTATTTAAGCCCAGTACGGAGTTTTTACGGAATTTCACGTTTGGAAATTTAAATTTATTTCTACACGGAATTATGTTTGCATACACACAAATACATCTATTTTCGAATCTACAACACACAAAAGCACCAAAATTAATTACAATTTGATGAAAATTAGAAATGTCAAAAATTCCGTGACCAATTGTTTGAACATTAATTTTAGTTTCAGTTGACTGAAAAAAGTCTCCACTTATATTTATAACATCCCTCAGATAGGTAATAAATTTAAAAATTCCGTGTTCTTTTCTTTTAATAGTCCATACTAGCAAAAGGAAATTTCCTTATGAAATTTACCATCATAAATTTCAGTAATTTTTTTTACATACAGTTTGTATTTTGGAAAATGATAACGAATTTCTTAATATAACAAAAGCTAGTATTATTCTCTCGTAAATGGTGCATGGTCCTTCGAACTTGAATTTTACTTTCGCTGCCAAAAACTGTGCAACAACTATTACAAACTTGTTTTACTTAATGTTGATAGATCATAAAACATATATAAGAAAGCAACTTAGCAACTGAATAATATAAGTGTTATATTATAGAACAAATGGGTCTGCTTTTTAAAGTTCCCTTCACCAGAGGTGAAAAGGAATTCTATTGTTTTCCCTACGTTGTCCGTCTGTCTGTCTGTCACAGGCTGTTTTCTCGAGAACCGTGAGAGCAAGGGACTTGAAATTTTCACAGAATATGTAAAATTTTAGCCACCACAACAGCAGATATATGGTAAATAAACATTAAAGGGTATTCCAAAGTGAGCAACGTAACATTTTAAAGTGCTAGATAGTATACAGACAATTACATATAGACACCCGAAATTTTCAAAGTTAATGAATTTTTATGCAGACTACACCAATTTATACTGAGATTTAATATATCGAAATCAAAGGGTATTCTATCAGTTACTGTTATTTGGCTCTGTAATTTTTACAACTTGCTGTATATTGGAAACCGTAAGAGGCAAATTCTTGATCTTGAAAATTTCAAAAACGCTAAAACTAAAAAATCTCAAAATTAAAAAAAAAATCAAAAACGAAAAATCACCAAAATAGGAAAACGTTTAAATGAAAAATATGGCCAAATATAAAGTAAAGCGCTAAGATGCAAAGAAATCACCAAAAGTAAAAAGGTCGCCAAAAAACTAAAATAAATTCGCCAAAATAAAAGAAAAATCGCCAAAATGAAAAAAGTCAAAACTAAAAAATCGCTAATACTAAAAATATGCACTGTAAAAAAAGCAAAACAAAAACCGAAAAAATTTGCGAAAACGAAAAAAATACCAAAATTAAAAGAAAAAACCGGACGAACTAAAAAATCGCCGAAAACCGAAAAAGTCTCTAAAGAGAAAAAAGCGCCCTACGGAGCCCTGTACTAAATTTATTTGTTTTGAATTTATCGCAATTTATTAAAGATTTATATTAAAATTGTATTTACTACAAACAAAAAATATTTTTACACTGATATTTATTTATTGTATCAACAATAAGTTTTCAAATCTTAAGTCTAAATTTGGCAGAATATCATTCGGCAGCTTATCCGAGTTACCGGAAATTGAGCTCAACAGCTTGAGCCTTTATATAAGGAACAGTGGCTGGTATAGCCGCTAAATCCCCTCCACTCTCACCTCTCTTAAATAACTGTCATATCTTTCTAACTCTATTCCTCTCACCCTTCTTTCTCTCTCTCTCTCTCTTTCTATATCCTTTTTAATACAGGTAGCAGCACAAAGGGATCATTGTAATGGACATAAGTGAGCTGGACTCTAATTTTTCAATCTTCCTTGCCAGCAGCCTTCTAACCTAACCTAACCTAACCTAACCTAAGTCTAAATATAATTTTTAGGCCCAACACGTGTCGGTCATAATCTTGGTGATAGTAATTAATAATAAATAAATGTCGTATTAAGCACAAAAATATTTTCAAGAAGTTTCTTCTGGAGTGTGGCGTAAGCGAATGTGTCCAGTAAAGTTCAAGATGTTACGAGCAAGGGAATTAGAATGGGACTCGAGTTTTGTTAAATATTTGCCTGCGTATTTTTCAAACAAAAATAGCCATAATAATTTTTATCTTTATTGGCAGTATTTTAAACCATTAATGATTTTTTTCCAATAAATATATTTTATATTTATTGTATTATAAAAAATATATTCTTGCTTTTGCACTAACACATCACTTAGGACTTCCTTTTGTTTGTCTGGCGTTTTTTGTTAAATTTTTTCTTTAATATAAATATGTGCATAGTTTTGATTTTTGTTTTCTTTTTAGAAAAACTCAAGTGTTAAGATTTCTGGTATTTTATTAATTATTAACGTTCAATGCCATACGGAAGATACATTGACACAAAACACACGTTGCTTGTGAGTTGTGTGCAGCAACCCAACAAACACAACAGGGTGAATGCATGATACATGCTAATTCTCCAATGTCATATGAAGTGAAATTATCTGGAATTTTTTCAAAACTAGATAGAGATCTGAAGGAAAAAAAAATTTCCCATAATAATAAAATAAATTTTATGATATGGTCTGTTAAGTTTATAAGAATGTGTCTGAATCAAAAGGTTTTTCAATAGCGTTTAGTGGTTATGTTTAGTTGGACTAAGTGCGAGCGTATGTTTCAATATGCTTATTTATAATTGGGAAAACAATGGGTCTTATGTTATAAAATATTTAAACAAGGTTGGATTTCATTAACATCAGCACTAAATGTTTGCTGGGAAAATGGCATGCAAGATAAAAGATTTATTCTCCCTTTAATCCATGAAATATAGTGGCATGCTGGTTGTAGGTATACATACATACACATGTACATATACACATACAGAAAATACATGTGCTGCAATATCGGCTCATTGATGTTATTATTTCTTTTATTTTATTTTATTTTTTTGTGTGTGCCCTGTGATGATATTGAAATTTCCTGAGTGTCTGTCAGTTGGCTGGGCAGCTTAATTGAATCACATAAAATATTTTGTTTTAATTTCATTTAAATCTGCTGCTTTTATTTAATTTCATTTGATTTTAAATTGTAATTCGATGGAAATTTAAGATTCAAAATCAATTTCATTATTTATTGGATTATTTCGTTCAGCAAAAATCATTAAAACAAATGTATATATAATGTAACAAAAATAAAACACAAATTATATTCAATTAAGATAAAAGATGAAACCCTCTTATGAATTTTAATAAGTGTGCCCTCCATCAGTTCAAGAATTTTGTATTTAAAAGCAATTATTGTTCTAGGTTTTCTTTTTTTTTCACAATAACAGAACAAATTTATGGTATTTTTCCTTTTGTTAAGGAAAAATTGAAAATCTTTGTGTGTTACTTCTGTAATCAGTGGCACTTTGTAAAATTTTATTTCAATTGCTTGTTGTTGATTTAATTTAGTTTCCAATCTCTTTTTTTTCTGGCATAGAGTTTGTAGTTATTTAATGTTTATAGTATTTTGTTTTTGTTTTTACATGTGAGTTTATTTAAAGGGTTTTTCGTTTGAAATATTTTTAGTAATAAAAACAAATGTTTAAGGTGTTAGAAGTTTTCCTGTTTATTTATATTGTAAACATAAATTCATGAAATGTTTGGTTTTGCTATTTTTATCCGAAAACAGATTTGTTTTTTTTTTTGCTTTAAAAAGTATAATAGAGTTTGCTCCAGGCTTCAGTGATTAAACATATCTGTAATATCTCGTTTGTTTTATATAAAAAAAATAAATAAAAAAGAAGAGAAGAATCTTAGGACATCTGGTTATAGCTGTGCTTCTTAGCTATATAAAACAAAATTAATATGTTAAATATCAATGCAATAAAACTATATTATATGGTGATGTCAAATTCGCCGAAAATATTTCAAAACATTTCCATTTATTTTCCATTATTTTCTTTTCTAGTGGCGCACGACTAAATTAATGTACTGTTCGTGGCCGGCGGCGGCTGTTTGCCGACTTACTGCCGAGCCGCGTGTTCTCTGGTTTGTGTTCCTGTGCAAAAATAATACAAAAACTTATTGAGCGATCCTTCTCATTGTTTTTGTTTTGTTTTTGTTTCACTTCTAGTCTCTGTGTCGTGAAATAAATAGCATAGCTATAAAAAGTGGAAAAGTCACATATCATTACTCAACAACTGGGCATAAAGTTGTCCTGAGACCTATAGTAGTATTTAATGACAAATATTTCAACTACATACATTCAGGTTTTGAATATGATATTATCTTAAAAAAAATTGCAAAAAGACCCATTTCCAGGAGACTTAGAGGGTTAATGTTGCTTTTAATGTTCTGAAGGCACCATATACCAACAACCTAAGTATCATTTCATTATTATTATTCGAACTACATTTGTTTCTATATTTAATGAATTGAACAGGCTAATGTTCGTATCGCCTTTTAGTATCACCCAATTTCTTAAATTTTTTTTTTACTACACAAGGGTAAGTTACACCCTAATTTTACAGGCCGTAAAATGAGTTTCAGGCGTAAACTTTAAAAGTTGGCAGAACTTTGGTTTGGTTTTGTAGGACAGTGTAAGTATTTTTTTATCTTTTATTTATACTACAACCAACAACAAAAACATATTTTTGTAACAAAATAAATGTTTGGCTTTTTGCAAATATTTTTAAATAAATATTTTTTAATACTGAAAAACATGTTTAGACAATTACTTTACTGATTCGAAATATACTTTTAATGAAATTTGATTTTTCCTCTATGGCATACAAATTTTCATGTTTTTTTTTCAGCTAAAAAATTTCACACAAAATGATTTTTACATGGAAACAAAAACAAAATTTTAAAAATTTCAATTGGATTTTAATACAAACTCGAATAACTATGAGTGGTCAATCCAGGCCTGCACCTGGATTTAGTATCTTTTATTACGATAATCGTATCGCTATAATAAATATAAGACAAATTGATCGATTTTGCTATTCAGTAATATATTTTAACGATATTCGCTGTAGGTTAATGTCAGCTGTGTCGTTACTTAAGCGATAATAATTTATTTGCTGTTAATTTTATCGACGAAATTCATGAAGAAAATATCAGCGGCGTACTATCGTTAAAAAGAAGTTACAGAAGCACACAATCGTTTTTGCAAGCGGAAAAATGTATAGACAAAAATTACGATTGTCGGATCGCTAAAAGTTACTGAATCGCAATATTGAATTCAGTAACTTTTATTACAATAATCGTATCGCTTTAATAAATATAACGAAAATTTATCGAGTTTGCTATTCAGTAACATATTTTAACGATATTCGCTGTCGTAGTAAAACAGTAAAATAACAAGCTCAAACTCAGTTAGTTTTTCTTACATTCTTCTTTGCTTTTGTTTATTTTGACATTTTGTCTGTATTGATGCCACATGATATCGTTTTAAATGGCGAGTAAGACACGGATGTATACTATCGTAAAAAAAGAAATTTCAAAACCACATTATCGTTACCACAAACGAATAAGTATATCGACAAATATTACGCTTTTCGGTTTGCAAAGAGTTACTGAATTCAGGTAGTGAAACTATTTGCTTTTCTTGGGCCATAAATTTGTATGAAAAACAACATCAACAATTTGAAAACATTGTTTTCGTTTTCATAGAAATATCAATGCAGTTACGTGATTAAGACATTAAATTGTAAATTTATTTAAATATTTTGTCCTAATTAACACAGTTTTTTTATTAATGAGAATTGATTTCAATTAAGTTAAATTTTTTTTGTATAAAAAAATAATGAATTAATAATATATAACCCAATTTATATTGTTATTCTTAAATAAGTGCTACAAATGATGAAAGAATATACAATTTATTAAACATTAGTTGAAATAGTTCACTGTTAAATGAAAGCTGCATATGACATCTTAATAATCAAAAAGCGAATGACATGTTGACCTCAATTAACTTCAATTCTTTAAAAGCGTTAATAAATAAATTTTCCTAAATGTATTAAGTAACTGCAAATACTTTAACACATTTGGGTAAATTGTGTATTATGGATATACAAATAAATGCTTGCTAAGTCGTATACATAAAAATGACATATAAAAAATTAGGCTGTTTGTGTACACAGAGTCCGTTCAAAAAAGAATGTTTACCATTTTTTTATGACGAAAAGTGTCAGCTCGCCACACCTTTTAAAAATTAAATGAATATAGAAATAATCATGCATAAATACATACATATATGTATATTTGTATGTATGTATTTTTTTGGAAAGTCTCTTATTAAACATTTAAAATAATTTGTAACTCTGTATATTTGGAAAATATAAATTATATATGCCGCACATACACCAAATGTCATCATGTGCTCATGTACATGGTGAACGGTATGAGCGTTCGCATAAAAAGTGACAATGAAAATACAAACTAATTACGAATGCACTGCCTCATTTCGTGACTCAACTGTGATTTGTTTATATATTTTTTTTAATATGAAAACACAAGTTTAAGGTCTGTCAAAATGTCATGTTATTCACAACTCATGCTGTTCTTTTATAGTCTAGTGTAGAAACAAATGATTTCAAAATAAAAAAAAAAGATAAAGAATGTCTAACGAATTAAATAGGAAGGGGAGATTTTTAAGCCACCAGCCTTAGCAAGTCAAGCATAGGTTTATTGTTATAATATCTTATGTTTATGTTCTGTCATTATATACATAATTACCCTCTCGGAGAATGTGTGGTTGACTACAAAAATAATTAACTTATAGTTAACTTTTCTTAGACTGAGTAAAAGCTAACTGCAATGACATCGGGAGCAGATTCAAAATTAATTCTGAAGTTGAGTACGTAAGCGAATTTAGTGAGAGCCAACAAGTTTATTCTCAGCTACTTTGAAACTCATTTCTGTTTTATATTAACATGTTGCTATTATTATTTTAGATGGTACCTTAGCTGGTTAGCAGCACTTTGAGTACGCAACGTTTGATGATACTGATGTTCAAACCCCAAAATTTTTTTAAAATTTACTGACTACCAGGTGACTTAAAAAAATCAAGTTTAAGTTAGTTGACTACTGCCTAGGACCTCGCAATGTTAAAATAGTCAATTGATTACATTGAAAAGCAATCCAAATGTCAGCCAGTACTAATTGCGAAGTAGTTAACTTAAAGTTAACGGAATTTCCGGTAAGATATATACACGAAACATACACACACACAAAATAGCAACAGCATTTAAAAAATTCCCTGCGTTCTTTGTCGTGCCATAACTGCCAAAAAAGCTTAAGGGACATAATTTTCGAACTTAATTTTTTGACCAAAATCGTTTATTTGCGATGGTAAATATTCGATTCTCGTCAAAAAACGAAGTCCAAAAAATGTGTCGCTTATGGCTCGATGGCTTAGTTTGTCATTGTCCGGTTAGAACATGAATGAGCAAGTGAAAAACTGGCACACTGGACTTTTACAGGGTTTGCTAGGATGATTAGGAGCCAGAAACTCTGTCATTGCCCGACACTAAAACTGGTGTATTTGTTTTGTTGTTTTATTTAGTATGACAAAATTTAACACATGCCCATTAAATACATTCATGCAGGCAATTATTCAGTACAAATTAGTCTTCAGCTACTTTCTATATGAACAATTATATTATTAAAATACATACTTTTTATTTGTGTGTGTGTGTAAAAGATTTGGGTTACTTTATAAACATATGAATGACAATTGGGGACAGCCGGCACACCCGAAAAATTAATCATAAAGATTATTATCATTACTGTCATACAAATATAATTTCAACAATAATAAAAAAAGAAACTCAATGCATGTACATACACATACACACATACATTATTTAAGAATGTTTGCATTATAATAATTATAAATTATATATGTACATGTGAACACGTTTTTTAATTTAATAAAAGTTTGTATGTTAAATAATTGAAATTATTGCCAGTTAGAACTTTAAGATTATTTGTTTGGCCTTTCATGACAAACTTTTTTTTGTCAGGGAAGAAAATTTTTTATTATACTTGTAATTTTAATGGATGGATGATATTTGCAATTATAAATCAGTTCTTGAGTTATGTGAGGATTTCTTTTCCGACAGCATTTGCTTTAATTTGGAAATTTGTTTTGTCATTTCAGGTCAAAGTTGCATGATAAAAACTCTTATTTTGACTATTCTTATCAACCAAATATGATATAGAATTATAGAGTTCTTTTTTACTTAAATTGTTTTCAGTATTACAGGGCTAATGCTAAAAAATTTCCTTTTTAAAATTAAACTTTATTCCAGAAAAGGTCCAAACATACATGCTCTGACGCTTGCACTTGAGGTAAACAGCTTTGAAAGCTCTTAAAATTTATTCTTGTTTCCTTGCAATGTAAGTCCCAGCTCACACTACACAAAGTTTATTACCAATCTTATCACTTTTTGTTCTTTGAACTTTCATCGGTGTCTACACAACGCAAGTCTTAGCTTTGAGCTCATATTTGTTATGTATAGTTATGTGTGTGCATGTGTGCTTTTTTAACATTACGCATGCGAAAACAAAACGTTTTGTTAATATATGAAGATGAGTACACGTTTCTTTTACCTCGTCTCTCTCCCTCTCTCTCTCTGTCTCCTACAAACTAATCAGCTTAGCAATAAGACTTGCATAGTGTGAATATGGACTAAGGAAGAAGCATTTTTGTCGCCGATATCTAAATTATCTGATGTTCTATAGTTGGTGTGCAAGCACAAAACTCTTTTTTAAAAACTCACACATTGTGCATAAGGCTTGGACGTACCTGCTTTATATTCGGCCATGTCACAGAGTTCAATTCCGGTCGGAATCGGAATTCAATCCACCCCATTTTTGTAGAAGATAGTGTCTAAAAGAGAAAACTAAAATACGGAAATTTGTCAGGTGTGTCCAGACTGTTGGGTGCGCTGGTATGCAGGGGTATACTCCGGCTAGGGCTCGCCATATTGAGATGGATTCAATTCCGTTTCCAAACAGAATTTAACTCTATGACATGGCCGATTATTCCTTAATTTTTTTTGTAAATTTTATAATTTAAAAAAAGGTGTTTGTTATTTTCATTAGTGACATGAAACTTTATTAAAAATTGTTTCCACATAATATTATATGTAAATGAATTCATTTCATTTATTCATTATCAACAAGTAGTTCTCACATCTACCAAAATAATGAAATAAATAAATAAATTAAAAAAAAACAGTAACCATTAAAAAATTCCTAAAGTTTCTGCTGACTAATAATGACAAAAAAATAGAATAATATTGTAGGAGTATTTTATCATAATTTTAATGGTTTTTTTTTACTTCTCACTTACTTTACATAAATACAATTAATTATTTAGGGGTTGGATATAAAAATTGTAGGTGACTTTTTGAATAGTTCCTCATGCGTAAACTTTTACACGCAAACAAAAAATAGAGGGAAAAAATAAACTAAAGGTCAATAGCACTTGAACGTACATATTAATATTAATATAGTGGATAAGCCCTTTATAACTTGCACGCAAACTCTTTCTTTCTTTTTTTATATTTAAATTTGTAAGCGTATGTATTTTTTTTTTATAAAGTTTAGTATAAATTTTATGTTTGTTTGTAAGCAGTCATTGTCTGCTGACACCAATTTGTAAAAATATAAATCAAAACTAGACCCATCAAATTAGCTAGAATAAATTAAATCACATTTTAAACAAATAATAGAATAAATGAAAGAATATGCAAAAGATATAAAATACATAAAATTACAATCTCACTATAAATCATAGCAGCTGTATTCATAAAAAATAAATTTTATTTACAAAAGGCTTACAAAATAAATTTTGTAAAATAAAATAGAGAAAATAAACATTTATTGAGCTTTTTTTAACCATGCAAGCAAGAAGAGAGCTCTCAGGGGCTATTCACATATTACGTAATGCTCTAAAGGGGAAAAGGTTAAAGACTTGTTACGGTTTAGAAAATTTGTACTGAAAATTTTGTAAAATGCGTCTAGGAAAAGCATTGGAGGGGGTATAAAAACCCCGAAAATATCGTTACGTAATATGTGAACAGCCTTTAAAATATATTAATGACGGAATACAAATAAATACAGTAAAGTGCGACTTTGACTTGCACATGAAGGGTTCCGTATGGCATTTTTTTTTTTTTTTTTTTGATTTTGGCGGTATTTTAGTGTTGAAAGTTTTTTAATTTTGGCGGTTTTTTTATTTTTGACGATTTTTATTTTGTTTTTAACGGTTTGTTTTAGTTTTTTTACAATATATATTATTAGTCTTAGTAATTTTTAATTTTTGGCTTTTTTTCTTTTTTGGCGATTTTTTTCGGCCTAAGACAATTTTTTTTAGTTTTGTTTGACGATATTTTTATTTTTTATAATTTCTTTGCACTTCGCGATTTATTTTATTTTTTGCGATTTTTATTTCATTGCCGATTTATTTTTTCTATATATATTAGGTCTTAGCGATTTTTTTTAGTTTTGGCGCTTTTTTTCGTTTTGACTATTTTTGGTGTTTTTGGAGATTTTATTTAGTTTTTTGGCGACCTTTTTACTTTTGGTGATTTCTTTGCATATTAACAATATAACTAATTTATTTTTTGTGATATTTTTCATTTTGGCGATTTCTCGTTTCGGATTTTTTTGGGGATTTTGTAGTTTTAGCGTTTTTGAAAATTTCAACAGTTTGCCTCTTGCGGTTTCTAAAATACAGCAAGTTGTGAAAAAGTACGTAGTCAAAATTACATTAATTGATAGAGTACCCTTTAATTTGGATTTTTTTAATTTCAGATTTAATTGGTGTATTTAAATGTCTGTATTAAAAATCTGTCTGAATTTAAAAATTTCCTTTCATTGCTCGCTTTAAAACACTTTTTGATTTTTAACTGCTATATCGTACCATAACCGCCAATTTTCGAGTTTTATTTTTTTTGACGAAAATCGATTATTAATTATCGATCGTAGGTAATCGATTTTCGTTGAAAAACGAAGTTAAAGAAATATGTCGCTTAAACTTTTTTGACGGTTATGGCTCGATATATTTGTTATTTAACATATTCTATGAAAATTTCAGGTTCCGCGCTCTTCTTGGTTCTCAATAAAAGAGCTTGCGGTAGACAGACGTACTAACGGACGGACATTGTAGCGACAACAATATTGTTCCTTTTCATTTTTGGTGTACAGGAAACTTACAAAAGCATGTATAATTTTTTATCGGGATCGCTTTCTCAACGTCTTCTGGTAGCTAACGTATAATTACTTCCTTCTAAAAGACGCAAGTATATGTTGCAGTTAAAAATAAGAAATTAATGGCCATCTAAAAAATAACTTTTGCAGTTAACTGCTTAAGTTAAGGAGACCCAGTTGGGTCTATTGTATAAAATAGCGACTATTAGGGTTACCCCTCTCTTTAATTATATCAAACCAAAATTATTTTCTTCTGAATAAGTGCTTTAGAGTTTATAGAAATATTCCCCTACAAGCTTTTAAATATACAATATTATTAATAAAATTAGTTAAAGTCCTTCCTTAACGAAATCTATGTATGGAGTTAATGTTTAAATTTCTTTTTTTCTTTTTTCAGGTAATTACACAAACTACACACAGAAATGGGTTAAACTCAGCTAAATAGTAATTTTCAGTAAGTTGTTTCTTTTATTTGATATTTTTCTTAAACTGAACAAACATTAACAACAAATGAAATATTTAATTAAATTAATCCACATACTTGAACCAATTTATACAGCTTGTAATACAGATTTAATACTAGAGTTTTATATTAAAAAATAAAAATAAAAAAGAGTAGGAAAAATGCAAAAACTTAAAACAAGTAAAGTAAACAATTTCCCGCTTAAAAACAATTTAAACTTCAATTAGTGCAAGTGCTACTTAAGGACAGGAGAGGGCCCGTGGAGCAGCAGCTGCAGCTTCATTTATTAATTGCTTTCATAGTAACTCAAAACTGTACACAATCTATGATTCATAAATATTTGACCTTTTCATTACTAAGTTAAACAAAAAATAATAAAAATAAAAAAATAAACATTTCATGTAGACAAATAGCCATGAACTCTTGAAAACTTTATGGAAAATAACTAACTTGCGTTACTTTGGATTTAGCATTTATATTTTCCTGTAATCAACAACATCATTATGCACAAAATGATTTATGAAAAATTTATAATTGCTTTGTAAATTATTTTACTCTGTTTCAAATTAGGCTCACCACAATTTCCTCTGCAAGAAAATTTTTAATATCATAATTATTTTTTGTGTTATTTTTAATTACGTTTGCTGCTCTCCAATTGGCTTCACATAATAACAATAAAATGCAATTAACGTTGGTAATTTTGTGATTCATTTGAACTGAATAATAAAATAAAAATTAGAAAACAACACTTGACCCAATTTTAAGCAACGAAATCTAGTCAAGTTTTCAGTTGTAAATGAGTGTTTGTTTTTTGTACAGCAATTCTGCTTAGTCAACAAAATTGTTTGTTGCTTATAAATAATTTGGAAAGGGTGTTAAAAAATTTACGCAAGAAAATAACGTATTTTTACAACAACAAAAAATATGTATGCATTCAGTTAGTAAATATTTTTTTCTAATTTAATTGTAGTTGGACACCTTTTACATTTTAATATATCGCTCATTTATTTCTATGGTGTCACAACTAAAAAAAAACTACCTTTTGAAAAAACTTACATAAAACTCAATGAAGATATGAACAGATTTTTTTCTCTCAGGAGGTGATAGTAGAAGCAGTTTCTTTCTAGAAGCGAATGTAGTCGCGGGAAAATTCTAGTATCAAATAAACTTTTAGTTAATGCAATATGTTTTTTATTGAAAAAATTAAAAAAAAATCGAATAAGACGGTATAGTTAATACTAAAAATTTTTTGTTTGATTGGAAACTAATTAATTTTTTTTAATTGAATTTTCTTCAGTTTTAGCCGATACACTAGAATAATCTGTAATAAAGGGGAAACTTGAACATCATTCCAAATAAGTCCCAGATTTAAATATGTATATAATTTTAATCTATTGTGCCCGACAAAGTCGTTAGTATTTTATTTTTAAAAATTTCAAGTGTTCCCACTAAAAAGTACATTGCAAATAAGTCATGAAAATATAAAATTTTTGATCCGGATCATCTCTCATGACTTGTTATTTGTGAATTCTCAAATAATTTTTGAAAGTCTGTGCATAAGATAAGAGGTTTGTGACTGTTCAAAATGTGTGGCTGAAGTTTACTGATGATTTGGCTGAAGCGCCAATGATAGACAATGCTTAACCACCAGCAAATAAATTTCAATTTAAAAAACAATAATATTCCACTAAAAACCCTACAAAAGAGTGACAAAATATTGCAAATATAAAAAAGTTTTTATATAAAAAAAAAAATAAGTGACCTCGACCTCAATTACATATATGTGACCTGCTCCACGAAAAGGGACCTCTGCGCAGAACAAATTTTTTTTACTTTTTGAGTGATTCTTATAGGAAAAAAACGCTCTTTCAAATGCCGCAAACCGCAAGTTTCTATGTCTTTTAGGTTTTTTACAAATCACCTGTAAAGATGAACATAATAATGCTTTTCACCTTTGTCTGATTTTTTTAAACGCGTTTTTCTCAATAACTTCTTTTCGGCGCAGAGGTCCCTTTTCGTGGAGCAGGTCACATATATGTATATATAAATAATCATGAATTCCACATGTGAAAATATTCGAATTAAAATTTTTGGTTCACATTTAATTTTATATTATCAAGTCCAATAAAATTAAGAACTTACATATTTCCACTTTTTCAAACAGACAAATCTTTGTAAATAATTTTCTTCATAAATTCTCGTATATTGAGGAGGCCAAATAACATGTGATGATTTTGAAAAAAAAAGAGATTACACCAAAATCAGAACGGATGGTGTTTCCGAAGGCTCCTTTTGCCTTAATCAATAGCGTTCACGTGTTGGGTCCACTATATATCTGTGGCGAAAAGGAAAAAGAGCTTAAGTCGAGATAAGCAGATTTTGAGTTAATGGCACCCCTGTAATCTCCATATTTAAAAGTAGCTCCGGGTAAAATCTCAATTATGTTTAGTGATTTTTCAGCAAGTTAAAGCTTAATAACTTGCAGCTTATCTTTTTTCAACTCATAATTTCATTGGGAATAATAGTTTAGTTAAGCTTATACTTTGGTTCATTTCGAATTTAATTTATTATTTATAATGTATAGAATGTTATTTTAAAAAAAAAAATATGACTACCGCGTTTTCCAATTAAAGCGTAAAAGAAATAAATTTCTGAAAATCTACTTGAAAGCTTAAAAGTGTTCTACTGCAAAATAGTAAAATATGTCTTAAACACTTTTTCCTTACTACCAATGATATGTACATTAGACTGGTTCGAAAAAAAATTGTAACAGTCAACCCCTAGGATTAAAGATAATGTAAAAACAATTCAATAAAAAAAATTTTTTT
This sequence comes from Nowickia ferox, assembly GCA_936439885.1. NCBI lineage: Eukaryota > Metazoa > Arthropoda > Insecta > Diptera > Tachinidae > Nowickia > Nowickia ferox. The sequence continues at coordinate 97,926,432 of OW387026.1, read as the reverse complement.
TTTTGCAATTCCTACAAACACCGCCGTATTTTGTTCACTGTTTCGCCATTTTTAGTCGGATCATAACATTTTAAATTCCGGTGTTCATGGCTCCATAAGGACCACACTGCTGTCTCTAATAGTTTTTTAATACCACGTCATATTATAGTATCCTTTTTCCTTTTAAAAAATAGTTATCTTAAACATCACAGTAAGATTAACTGCTTCAGTATTCCTTTAGACATAAATACTAGACAGATGATTTAAAAAAATTCTTTAACTTCATTTTGTTATGTCTTTTCATTGCAAGGACATAGAAAATTTGGCACTGTCGCTTTTGTAAACTTATTTCACTTTTTTTTACTTATTGTGAAATTAGTGTTGAGAATACTTAATACATTTTAGATTCAGTGGTGGGGGGGGGGGGTTAAACTACAGTATTTACATTCCAAGATTTATCATTTAATACTTAATTCAAAAAATTCATAAATGATTACATAAAATCGTTTGTATTTACACTTTAAGTACTTGAGAACAGCATTAAAAGCATACATACATACATACATACATTCATATGCAATGAAACTCACTACACATGAACCCAGCAAACAATAACATTTGCATTAAAAAACTTATAAATATCATGAAATTCAAAGCACTAACAGATTTTTTCTGCTAACAAATTTCACTCTTACTAGAAATAGATTAAAACAATAACTGATTTAATAAAAATATTTATTGTGAATAGAATTCTTTTTATTATTTAGCTGGTGAGGCCTATCTTGTCTTATGTCATTAAAAACTCAATTTTTATTACATATTTTTCCCGACGTTTCGTGAATTTTATGTTCACTTCTTCAGGGGATTTGTTAACAATCGAGTTGTGTTGTTATTAAATCATCAAAATTAAAAATATACAAGTTTACTTTGAACCAAAAATTACATAATTAAGAAAGATGGCTTTAGCTGTTACTTATTATCACACTGAACAAATTTGATTTGGCCAAAAATAAAATGAAAAAAAAAACAAAAATATTTATGTGTTATTCTTAAAACTACAAAAATAATAAAATAAAATTTTGAAAAATATTTTAATACAATTTTCGTAAAATATAAGTAAACAATAAAAAGCATTAAAAACATTGTGCTTCCATGTGCATGTTATTCTTAAAACTACAAAAATAATAAAATAAAATTTTGAAAAATATTTTAATACAATTTTCGTAAAATATAAGTAAACAATAAAAAGCATTATAAACATTGTGAACAGCTTTCACAAATGTTTTCGGGGTTACACTTACAACACATCTGTGCATTAACTTCTATGCTGAAGTTGCATTAGACAATTTGAATGTATGTATAATTGCAATGGGTAGTAAAGTTAATTTGATGCTATTTAATATGAGCACTTGAATGAATAATGGAACCAATTACACATGCGCCACTCTAGCAATAGACAAAAGTATATGTATATTAAAAAAAATAAAAAATAAAAGAATATGAAAGCTTACGGGTAAATAAAAACAATAAAAAAAATAAGAAGAAACTGCTGAAAGAAATGCAAATGCAAACAGACTGCCACTGAAGAACATTCATGCACACTCGAATAGAAGAGTATTTAGAACATTAAAAACATTACAAAGGAATTAAGTATGATTTTATTTTTTGCATACTCTCACTCCTATTGAGATGTAAAAGGAAAAGAAATATAATTCCATTGCAGCAATGAATGAATGAATGAATGAATTTGTTCATTTGCAAACGAATAATACGTAAAAGAATTTTCTTACACAAAGAAATTTAGAAATTTCGTTTGAATGTTTCTCTGCACAAACGATTGGAACAACAATAATGATGTTAATTGCAAAACGAGTTGGAAACAATTTTGTGTTTTTTTTTATATTTTTCATTCAGCTGGTTAAAAGGGTCAGTTTTCCAGCCACTCATGAGTGGTATTTATATTCGAGTTGGAAAAGTGATTGGCATAAATGAAGAAATACAGGAAGTGTGCAAAATATTGATTTATGTTGCTTTAAGTTTAATATTTTATAAAACAAAATATACATATTCTTTTATATTTTATATCATGTTATTAAAAGTAATCATTAGAATCGACAATAATGTGTGTGTATATCATAATACTTATTTGTTAACTTTTAGCATATAAACTCTAATTAATGGCTACAATTTTTTATTGTAATTAAAAAAAAATATACTATATTGAAACAAAAAATATGCTTTTAATTCCACAAGTTGCAGCAGTCTGCAGTAGCCGCAAAACACATGAAAGCCAGTCTATGCTTAACTAAACGTTTCGGTCATGTTGGCGTCAAGCGTACACAGATTGTCACCGATAGCATGCAAAATGCATAAACAGACAGAAAAACATGCACAACAAAACTTTGCCAAGCAAACAGACACTGTCTATATACATATATATACATCAACTTAGTCATGAGATATGAAATTTTACTTTTGCCAAACTGCCACATATGGTTTTTTGATAAACAACTGTCATTTATTTTGAAATTAGACGATTAGGTCTCTGTTTATTTTTCATTTAATACGATTGCAAGGGTATGCTTTTACAATTAAGCTCTTAGGAAAACATAATTAATTAAAGCAACAAAAATAAAAATATAAAGCTTAGAGTAAAAAATCATATGCGTACTGCATTAAAGAGCTGAAATATTGCAACAATTGCAGAAAGTTTTCTTTTTCTGACTTGCAGTCAGTTTAGTTTTGTTTTAGCTATAGTTCCAGCTCATAGCAAGTTGATCACAGAAACATTTTGTACTGAAAATAGAACTAAATTATAAAGTTTCCAATTATATAGCTTCAGTATCTTCTTATAGTCTTGCAATGAATTAAATAACGCGTGCAAATACGTGCAACATTATATTGGCAACACTTTTTAATATGTGTGGAGATTAGATTAAAATGAGTAAAATCATTTTAATCCCGTATTTCACCAGAAAATTTTTAGCTGCATTAGTACAAGGAGGGCCAAAAGAAATCACCCTATTGAAATATGCTCTTATTTCTGCAAATGGCGGCCAATGTCAAATCTATTTTGACATTTGTGAACTAGACGGATGTAGAATACAAGTGAACAAGCCATGGAGCGATACACTATAAAAGAACGCGGAATAATCGTGTCTACTTTTTCCGAGTCGCCTCATCTCTCGGTTTGGGGATTTACATTGGCCCGCAAGATCGCCCGATGTAACCGTTCCAGACTTTTTTTGTGGGGTTATTTGAAGTCCGGTGTTTACGTGAACAAGTCCGAGACCATAGAAGCTCTCAAGGACAACATTCGACACGAGTGCGTGTAGTAAAAAATCATACAATTGTCAAAACATCATTAGATTCTGGAAAAAAAATTAGTGCATAGGCTGTGGGAATAATTGGTCTGCATTTGTCCAATCCGATCTTTGGGATGATATTAAATTTTATAGTGACCTCTACAGTGACTTTTTAGAAAAAAAAAATAATTTCTCTTAATATGCAGGACCTGAGGTTTCAAGCAGAGGCTGCAATAATATGCCACAAATAGCCAGACAAATTCTTTGAGCGAAAAATTTCAAGTTAAGGAACTATAAAATTGTCTTCAAGATCAATTAGTGCCATGTGAAGTCTCTGGTGAAAATCAATAAGCCAAAATCAATTAATGCCAGGGAAGACAGTGTTCGTCAATTTTTTACTTACCCAGTGAAAGAAATTGGAAGTAGTTATTGAAGAACTACTCTCTCTCTCTACTTCAAAATTATCAAAATATGTGTATTTTTTTACTTTTCAGGAAGCGATTGTTAACAACATGCAGATAATTAATTAAGAAGCTTTTTCACTTAAATGAAATTGAAGATTATTTGTAATTTTTGCAAAAACTTACGATATGTCTTGATTTTTTTTTAGAAAATGAAATTCATGTTATGAAGTATTAGATTTTTATTTATAAAAAATTTTTAATTTTAAAAGAAAGTTCAAATTTACTTAAGATCATGAACTGAGTATGTTTTAATGACAACTCTATGTAAAAATCATTTAAAATGATCCAAATTTGCACTACTTCCGGCCGACAAATTCAGCATCTTATTGACTACCTTGGAAGCTCTTTTTTTATTGGGTGACAGACGACATGTGAAAGCAAATTGGAATTTATGATACTTTTTTTGAACCAGTCACATGCCGAAAATAATACTGAAATAAAATAAACCAAGATCTTTGATATGTCCTCTTGACTTTTGATTGACAACTATATCTCTTCATACATTTAATCGATTGATACGAAATTAATGTCACACGAAAAAGTTTTCACGTTAAAAAAGGTAAATAACCAAAAAAAAATCCGATTGACAATGATTTTTGGAGTATGTAATTAAAAATATTATATTTAAATTTTTTTTTATTACAAAATCTCTCAAATGGATCAGTTTATTTTAGTAAAATTTTTTTTTGTTTCTGAAAAAAAATTTTTTTTCTGTTTTATGTTTATAAACAGCAGGTCAAACAATTTTTAAATTTTTATATCCTTATACACATATACATACATATACACACAAATTAATACAGAGCCACACATCAGTATGGAGTGTATCGAAAAAATCGTCCAAATAGAAATAGATTTTCTAAACTCAAAACGTCGAGATATGATGAAAACTCAATTTTGGAACATCTAGAAGAAACCAGTTGCTTTCTCCATTTTATAAATGGAAATAAAAATAAAAAAAGTTCACAATATTTGTTGAATTTCGGATAACCCTAGACCACATTTGATTCAGCCAATAGATAGCGAAAATATTTAAATATAGAAACAAATGCAGTTCGAATAATAATTAAATTAACGAAAATATTTATTGTTTGTTAATGTATCTCTCACTGCACTGAATTATACACTAACATAAAAATTATTCACATGATTGTTAATATGCAAATAATTGGTGATTTATTAGCAGCTTTCTTTTTAGCAACTCAGCTGTTTTCGTGTATCATGTTACTGTTAAACATGTTGAGATTGGTCTATAATTTAACCATGAATCGACTTACAAATGTTGTTCATTTGCAGATTACTAAATTTTATTATCGAAATTCATGCGCGGTTAATAAACTGCATCGTGTACTTCTTCAATTTTATGATCAATTTGGGTGACCTTCTGAGGCGGCTTTTCGGAATCTTGTGACTAAATTTTGCACCAAATTTGCATTATTGGGCATTAAAACACCTACACGCATGCCTAGAGTGTGGACAGAGGAAAATATCACAGCTGTATCCGCCAGTGTTTTTGATGACCGTGGATTATCGATTCACTTCTCTAAATTTTGTGTTTGTTTTTTATAAATCAAATTGGAAAGCTCTTAAAAATATCACCGTTTATGTTAATGGATTTGTAATAACAGAAAATTAAAATTAAAATTTAAAATTTCTGTGTTTAGTCAAATCCAAAAGTTGTCTTTTGGTCAAAAAGCGACGCATAGCTAATTTGCTGCTGTGAATATATTTTAAATAATAATAGAAAAACAAAACAATTTAATTGAAATGTTGCATACTGAAAGAGGTTTGTAATCTAAAAGCAACAGTGTTTGCTAACAAACTAAATAAATATGTACACATTTTATAAATCTGACATGACACATACGTTTTTAATGCTAGTAAATTTATTGTTGTAAATTAGATTGATTGTTATTTGCAGATATCCTTTCATTAATGTGTTTCATTTGCGGCAGAACTTCCATGCATCTGTGTTATTTAAATACATACATTAACGTATGTGTAATAAGAGAACTGCAAATGAAAGCTTTTTGCTGGAACAAAATTAGAAACTAATTTTTCCCTTGATTATGACATTATTGTAAAATAATATATTTCAGTAATACTACTGTCTTTGCAAAACATATGAAATGGCTTTTGCTTCAGTTTTGTCTATTAACAACAAATTTTAATTTTCGAAGATATTGTTATGTTGCTTTAAAAAAGAAGGGAGGTGTCTTAGGACACCCAGTTATAGCTATGCTGCTTAGCTTGATATAAAACAAGCTTAATGTACTAAATAACAATGCAATAAAATTACATTATATGATGATGTCATATTCGCCGCACATAATTCCAAACGTTTTCATTTATCTCTCATTATTTTCTTTTCTAGCGACGTACGATTAAATTAATGTATTGTTTGTGGCCGGCGGCGGCTGTTTGCCGGCTTACAGCTGGTCTGCTGTATTCTCTGATTTGTGCTCATGTGCAAAAATAATACAAAAACAAACTGAGCAATCATTCCCATTGGTTTTGTTTTTCTTTTTGTATCACTCACTTCGAAGAACGAAACAAAACAATTTTTTTCGTTTATTTTCGTACTCTGTCAGGTGTGTCGTGATATAAATAGCATAGCTATAAAAATAAATAAATATTACTATTTAATACATTAGTGTACGTACACCTCTTTAGAGTTCAGGTGGAATTATTCATAAGTCCATATTTACACTATGCAAGTCTTATTGCTAAGCTGATTAGTTTGAAGGAGAGAGAGACGAGGGGAACAGTAACGTTTCTTTTCCCCTCGTATCTCTTTTCTAACAAACTAATCAGCTTAGCAATAAGACTTGCATAGTGTAAACTAGGTCTAAGCACTAATTAAGTGGAAAACAAATAAATATTGACCAGTGAAATCATATTTCAATGGTCAATATTTCTTAAATTTTTTCAACAGCGACTGTGCTGTAATGCATGTGTATGTAAATTAATTAAACATGTTTAGGTTTTATTTTCTAATATATACACATTTGTTTAAAGCTTTTGTTGCTTGTTTTTAATTAGACTATTTAGCTTAAGCCTGTACAGCCTTTTAGTCACTGAACTTAAAATATTTCATTTCCACAAGATTAGGGGAAAGTTTTTTATTCATTTTTTTTATATAAATATTAAAATTGCGCACATGTGCACACTTGTCTACAAGTTTATTTAAGTTGTTCAATTTTGTTTACTAATAGCTTTTATTTCTTTCGTCTGATAAACTTAACTCTGGCATTATCCACATGCATTTGAATGACTTGGTTGCTATTTATGTGATTTATGAGATGCACTTGGGTTTTATTTAACAAAGACATAAAAAAATTTCTTGCCACTGCAAGTTTGTACTGCACACACACACAAGAGTGTATTTTTACACACAGACCACTTTCATTTAACTTTTTTTATGGAATTGGTTTTGAGAAAGTTTCAATACATTTTTGTTTAAAGGCAATGTGGCTTAGTTTGGAAAAGTTATATTTACGACTGGCAGTTTGGCTGCAGCCTGTCAGTAAATTAGATTGTTAACCTTTTTGAACAAATATTCATAAATTAAACTGCAAGCTTTTTGAAAAGCAGGTTTATAGTGTAATTTTGATATATAACGTTTATATTTTTAAACATAATCTACTATTTATATGTTTTTTAATTTATCAATGATTTGAAAATAGCAGGTTATTAAGAGGAAATTTTCTTTCATGTAAAATATGTCTAGCAACGCTTGTCAAATAAGTATGTGAGCGTATTATTTTAAATGTTGTTAAATATTGGTGAAAAAAATAATAATACTGACAGCTAGTCTCTGTCAATATGAGAAATTGTTGAATTTATTAAGGAGCTGGTCCTAAGTCTGTATTAATTGTATATACAAAAGAAACCTCAAATCAAAATTAAGAATGCATAAGATGCGTTCACACTTGGCAAACATTTTCCCAACAAAGCAAAACCACTTTATAGTAATGAAAATCGTTTTGATTTAGACATTTGGTTATTAAGTAATACTTGAAACTGTTCAAAACGGAGAATAAAAACTCCTCCTTTCCTTTACATGTCTCATTTTGAACTTTTTGTCAATACACACAGAAAAATTTTAACTTAAAATCTACGTAAAGAAGGCTCATATCATCTTTTTCGGTAATGATTTTGCTTTATATGTGTTTCCTGTTAATCTAATATGATTTATAGTAATTTTCAAAGAAATTTTTTTCCCTTTGAAATAACCTTAATTAACGTTGATTTAACATTGACGTACTGTTCAAATCAAAATGAAAAATCATGTTGAATCAAAGTTATTTCAAGCTGGAACAACATGAATTTAGTTTAATGTATTAATTGTATTTCATTAATTATTTAACTTGCGTGTGTTTAGCACATGCATCAGACAAACTTTTGCTTGTATATAAATTGGCTTCTCCTCTCCGGCCAAGATCTGAAAGATTTGAACTCGGAACTCATCGCGCAGTTGTCAATGCGCTTAACCCTGCAGCCACAACAACTTTAATTATTCTATAGATACACATTCTATAGATATATAACATCATGAATAAAATTTTAATTCAACACTATTTAATTGATATTTTAACATACAATTTATTTGAAAAATTTTATTTAAAAAGAAAATACAAAATATTTTGACTTGTCTCCAGAATTCGAAACTGCGATTCTCTGCATACAAGACTAGTACACTGCCTACGAGTCGGCAGTAGTTTGACGGCTGTTTACAAACATCAAAAAAAAAACAACAACAACAATACAAAAACAACTCACACAACTAAGCACAAAAGTATATTGCAGCTATGAACAATGCAAATAAGCACCAACTCACTTAAACAACATATAATTTCTGGCAAATTTAAATCAAAATTTTGGCATATTGATTTTAAATTGGTATTTTTTTCAGTGTGTAAAATGTTGTGTCTTAGCCCTCGCATGCCAGAGGCAGTAACATTAAATTTTCTATTAGCCAACGTTTTGGAGTAGCAGTAATTTGTATTTTCTCTCCTAGGTGCTCTAATATTATTGCATTGCCAGTGACTATCTCTTTCCATGCATTGTTTGCTTTCAAGGTAGTTGTCATTATCACTAGCATGACCAAGAGATCATTGTCACGTGCTGACAACGAGTACATTATTATAGAAGCAGTCCTGCTTGGGGTACCTCTTATCATCAAGCTAGCAGAGCGAAGGACTTTTGTACATGCTTTGAATAATTTTCAATTTGCCATTAATTTTTTATTTTTTTTTAATGAAAAGGGCTTTAGCAAAATAAATTTATAATTAATTTTTACAGTCGATTGCAACTCAGATTTTTTCACTCATTTTGAAATTATATTTTATTTAATACATTGATAGCTAAATTAATTCACCTCGAGCTCTCTAATTAATATTAAATTTATTTATCCACCTGCATCCAAATAATTTTTTTTATTTGTGCAATTTTTCCCCGAAAACTATAATCAAAATTACTTTTCATTTGCCTCGAGCCAAAAAGTCAGCTGCAATTTAGGTTAAACAAATAAATCCATTTCCATTTACTTTCTAAAAACAAACTCTCGTAAAAAAGAGAAACAAAATATACAACAAAATTTACGTGAATTAAACAAATAAGTGATTGGTCATCAGAAAAACTCTTTGCAGAAACGACATTAAGCGCAAAATTCACTTAAAAGTTGCAGCTGCATTTGCTTTGTGCTTCATTGTTTTTTTTTTTTTGCTATTTTATTTTTCATGATGTTCTAGTTTCAACAAATTTCCTCACCTCTTGCAAGTCAAATTTTGTATAGAGTTTTTTGTTTTTTTTTTATTTGTTTTGTGATCTACGACTGTAATAGAGTTTTAAGTTTTCTATCTCTGTTTCTGCTTTGTATATTATTTTTGCAACAAATTCGAATGCATTGAAGCTGAAGTTTTTTTTTCATGTTTTAACTAGTATTTTTGTGCTACAACTGCGTCAGCTATAAATGAACATAACAACAGAAAGTTACAAAAAACGAAAAAAAAAGAAACTCAACAACATGCAAGAACAACAGAAAAATTTGTTTGCAATGCTGAGCAAAAAAAAGACATTAAAAATTATATATGTATACAATAGTATTGTGTAAATTTTTATGTTAAAAAATAACAGACGAGACACTAGTTTTTTGGAAAAAAAAGAAAAAAAAAATAAAGAAAATTATAAAAAAAGTTATTGGTCATACATGAAAATGGTAAAGTGAAAATATTTGATGTAAGCCGGTGCAGGACTAATAAATGAAATGCATGTGTGCTACTTGCATTTATTTGAATACATAGTTGCATACATATGAACTTTATATAGGGTGTTCTACAGGGATATCCAATTAGGGATTTCAAAACCGAAAGTCTAGCAAGACTATCAGCTGTTAAATATCAGTCATCTGATGAAGTGTCATTCATTTAGTGAAACATTTGCCATTTACGAATATGAATTTTGGTTAGCAACCGAAAAGTTTTTGTGCAGACTACACCAGTTAACACTAATATTTAAAAAATCTAAATTAAAGGGTATTCTATCAGTTAATGTAATTTTGAAAACTTGCTATATCTTGGAAACCGTAAAAGGCAAACAAACTCTTAAAAGTTTAGCGTTTTTAAGCTAAATTAAAAAAAATGCCAAAATTAAACAAATGCCGAAATCAATAAAGCGCTGCAATTAAAAATATCATCAAATATAAAATAAATCGCTTAAATGCAAAAAAAACACTAAAAGTAAAAAAGTAGTCAAATCGCCAAAAAAAAACAAAAAATAACCAAAACGAAAAAAGCGCTATAACTACAAAAAATCGCTAAAACTAAAAATATGTATTGTAGAAAAACTAAAAAATCGCCAAATACCACAAAACAAAATCGCCAAAACTTAAAAAGCGTTTATACTTAATAATCGCCAAAAACCGAAATAAATTGCAGAAAACCGAACAAATCGCCAAAAACCGAAAAAATCGCAAAAAAAACAAGCGCCATGCCGAACCCTTTGTGTACGAGTCAAAGTCGCACTTTATTTAATTTATGTCTTCTCATTTTGAAATTATATTTCATTCATTACAATAGTTAAAACTTACCACAACAGGTAATCATAATCAACCTATTTTGCAAAGAATTGGAACGGTTGTAAAGACATTTGAAGAGATTTGAATCTTTGTAGATGTGGTCTGCTTGTGCATCTCATTACAAGTTCAGCACTGCCAAAAATGTGGCTTGTGTTAGTGAAAGGTTGGTGGATAATTCGGATTTCTCTATTCATTTTGTATCTGGACCTGTCTCTCCATATCCATAAAATCCAACTCAAGCAATAATGAAAGCCAGCTGACCATTCAAAAGGTTTTTCATTAGTACTTAGCGTAAAAGTAATTTAAGTCAAATTCTTTTGATAATGAAATATTTTTATTTAATATTAAAATTATTTTTATTGTAGCATGTAAAGTAAAGGGTTCTTTTTAAGCAAACCAGCAGTTTTTTTCCAAACACTGCTTTTACATGCTCTTCACGGTTGGTCACTTTGCAACAACTACAATGCCAAATCATATGTAATTCAAATTGTAAAGACGTAAATATCTACTCATACTCTTAAATATTTTACAAAAAAATAATAAAAAAGAAATACTCCAGCGTACTATAAAAGAGACAGACGATTTAACAATTGTAACATTTATTGTTTGTGATAATGTCTGTTTTGAAAAGTTGCTGATGCACACAGGAATTTCATTTGTTTATATTTTATATTGTTCTTCTCAAATATTTTTATTGCGGACAAACTCAAGTATTTTTATTATACGTATGAGTGTGATGCGTGTATGATATTTTTTGTTTTACATACACACATACATATTTATCTACATATACATATGTACGAGTATATGTAAATAAAATGAAATGGCTTGTACTTAAAGTGACAAGTAATGCTTTTATTTTTTGTAAAAAACTACTACTTGGGTATCTAAAAGATGTTTAATTTAACAGGTGTCAAAAGCATGTGTATATTTTTGCATTGAAATTTGCCGCTTTTTTAAATTTTTAAAAAATTTTATTTTATTTCAGTAAAGGACATTGCGTAGATATTTCGTTGATAAGGTATTGTAAGTTGAAAATTGTTATTGAAGAATTTAAATAACTGCTGTACTATGAAATATAAGTTTAAGGATTAGAATGAGACATAAAGACGTGAGCTAAGTACGGACATGTTAATATAAATTTTATTAGATATTTAGGCACACCGACGGACGTCCGATCACCTAAGACATAGCATTTGTACAAAAGTAAAATCAAACAGAGCCAGAAGATTTCATTGAAATGAAATTTGTGGAAAGGTTCAGATATTGAACATTTGGGAACGTCTCAAGTAAATATTTATATTTTTTAAACTAACCGCATAAACGCTTCTAAGGGAGAGCAACGTAAATCTTGACTTGAATCAGTTCCTCTGAAGCATGTCTCGTGGCCAGAAGATCGAATATTGTGCGTGCAAGAGTTTAACAAAAATTTTAATTCGGTGACTACAGTGAAAAACAAGCTCTAAAATATTAATTAAAATGTAACATATGTAATGAAAGTAAATCATATAATTTAAAGATATCGTCACAATGTAGAAGAAAAAAACAACAACAACAACACGCACAGAGTGTCAATCAGCCTGTTTGTGACGTTCCCAATCTTTCAACTAGCATGCTCGCAAATGCTTTAATTGTGCATAAACTATTAATAATTTGTAATTAATACAAAGACTAACTGCCTCTCGCACTATGTCGAATGAAAAACCCTGCTCGAATTCTAATAAATTTTCATTCCACTATGCCATCAGCTTTTTTCGCTTATGAGTACATACTCGTATGCCAGTCTGTTGTTTTTCAAGTATTTTATGCGATTTTTTTAAACTTAATAAGGTCTACATGAAAATAAAGGCTGTACGAATTATTGCCCAAGTGCAAGTTGCTCAAAAAACATAAATGTAGAATCGCCAAAAAAAATTTTTGTAAAAAAATTGGTTGATTGTTTATCGACTTTGGGCGATTCAATATTTTTAGAGGTTTGGATATTTTTTGATTCAATGCAAAATTTTGGCAAAAGTTTAAAAAATCAAAAAAAATTAGTTTCGGCGAGGACATTTCATTCGAAATTTCTGTGAAAAAATTTACACCTTTTTGCGACTTGTCTTTTTTTTCGCTAAGATTACGCATAAAGACATGCTCTCAACATAGTGGAAGAGGCAGTTAAATTGAAAAAATATTCCTGAGATGGAACGATAATTCTCTTATATTAGGAGTGCCACGCGGTTCAACCTATTATATTCTATTTTATAGAATACAATTGTCAATATTAACAATAGTCATGAAGAGTTTCGAAATTCTCTTGGCATGATATTTTTTTAGTAAGCATTTTCTTTATTTTTTACTTGTCTGATGCCAATTATTTTCTATAATCGGTAGAACTAGCAGAATTTAAAGCTCTTGTTTGTAGCAGCTACCAAGATATTAAAAAATTTATTAATTTATTTACTTAGGAGGTGATACTGTTTTTGCTCCATTATTGATTACTTTTATAATAATATTCTCGTTACTGGCATTACTGCTTAGGAAAAATTTCAAAATTTTTACTATTTTGGCCTCCAGGATATCTTGAAGTCAATTTTGCTTGTATGTGGTCTTCCTTCTGGACCATTAAAACTCTGTAAGCAAATCAGCAAGATCGGTAGGTAGGCTTTTATTATTATTGAAGACAAACAAAAATTTTCACTATATGAGAGGTACACTTGTTAAATTCTGAAATTGTTTCCAGATACAATCTACAATATCATTGTAGTTATCCCTACAGAATTTCAACGTTCCTCCTATATCTGTTTTCCAGATATCTCAAAATTAATATTTCCTCTTTGTGGGCGGTAAAACACCCACATATCTAATTCGAACCTTTTTTTGTAAGACAACGCACGTTATAAAAAATTTTACTTACAGAAAATTTAAAGTTTCTTGATGCATTAGTTGCAAAGATATTCGAAAATAATAAAAAATATAAATGAGATGTCACACCCTCTTATTTTATTCAGAATTTTTCTTTTTCAACAAGTTTTCAGGTCAATGGAGTAACTCCACAAAATTTCACATGACTTACCGTATTTTCTCCCAAGATATTTAACAATAAATATTTGCTATATAAGGGAGATATCACGCCTACTCTTTTATTTCTTAAAACTATTTCTTTAAATTAATAGGAATATCAAAAAAAAAATTGATAAATCGTTTCAGCCGTTCTCCGATTTTAGATAAATTATAAAATGTGGGTGTGGTTAATTTTTATTTCCGCACTCAGGGAAAAGTTGCAACTTAAAAATAAGAACACGTCACATTTATTCGAGAATTTTGACTATGATAGAAAATGTATATTGAAATACTTAAAAATAAACAAAATGAATAAATAAATACTGTAAATTAATATTTTTCCGCATTGAAATAAGATTGTTCAACATGACTAGACTTTCGTTAATGTTTTTATTAATTCAATATGGTTTTAATTGATTTTAAGCTGTTTTTTCTCTGGGTGCTTAAGAACCTAAGCTAGGTTTTGACAAACATTAAAAAAAATAGCAGATATATAAATATAGATAAATATTTTTGTTTATAATTATTTTTGTTTATTTAAAAGCGTTTCTTTTGAGCTGAAAATCGTGTTTCCTTACAACATACATATATGCATATTACGCATCCCGCTTGCTAAAACGTATTTATTTTTAAATCTCGCTTTTGGCGGTATTTGCTTCAAAATTCCGTTTTCTGATCGATCACATCGCGCTTTTTGCAAAAACCATCTGGTCACGCTACGTATACTTGATGTGTAATAAATCATTCGTTCTGTTTGTAAAAACTGAACTTTTTAGTAATTTTTGGTATCCCACTTAGGGCCATCACTACAACTTAAAGTTAGTTAAAAGTAGGATTTTATTGGACGCATAATTATATCGCTCAATGTCTGATTGAAATATAAATTGCTTAATGTAGTCTGAAACCACTATTAAATCCGAGCGGGATTTTCAACATAAAATTGTATGAAAGAGCTCGTAACACCAAGTTCAATTTCGTCACTTATACTAACATTAGGATAGTTTTGCTTTACGCATAAGGCTTTCAATAAACACTGCAAACTGAATAAAATTGTGTTGTTAAATTTCCTGCAGGCGAGGTCGTCGATGAAAGAGATCATCAAATTATTTAAATCAATTAAAAAATTTATTAATTTGGGCTTCAATTTTTTTTCATTATTATTATTATTATTTCATATTTTGCATTATTGAATTGTTAAAAATCTCTTCTTACCACTTTTTGTATTCGTACTGACTTTTTTTAATATTGAATTGCCTAAAATGTATACTTACCTTTTTTTCCTCTCTGTCACCTCAATTGTGAATTATTATTATTTGTTTTCTCAGCAACTTAACGAAACTTGTGGTCAAACTAAAATAAGTTGACTTTTGGTAAATGATGACCTTCTCGCCACACAAGAAGAGCCCACAGGCTCTGTCATTACCTTCCCTTTATGTTATATATAAAATTGGTTTTTTATTCTTTATATTCCCTCCTGATAATTCCCCTAATAAAATATATTATTTTTTTACCGAAAAATAAACACCTACATTTTCAAGTTCGAGCTCACACAAATTCTGATCTTTTTTTTTTTTTTTTTTTTTTTTTTTTTTTTTTTTATAACAAACACAACCCGCAAAGCGATTAGCTTGTCTGCAGAAAACACCCAGGGCCAATGGTGGGAATCGAACCCACGACCTCTGGACTGAGAGTCTAGCATCGCTATCACTCAGCCACAGGGGCACCCTGTATTCAGATAAACATATTCATTCACCATACATTCAAATAATCAAATGGTATACAAAATTAATTAAAGCACTGGATTTATAATAATTCTTAAACTTTCTTTCGAACAATTTTAAACTCAAATATTTGACAACCCTCGTGTTAATATAAATAAATACTGCAAGAATGCTATATTTTCCTTAGTTCTTTGTGGTATAAATAAATAGCTAAACATGTAGGAGTATATATAAATATGTATATGTAAATAAATGCTGGAATGCAGATTTTTCTAATGAAAAAGCAAAACATCTTTAAAGCTGTTCTCTATGCATTTATTTTTACTTTAATATTCAATATGATGTGATTATGAGCAAACAAGATAATCTTTGTTTTGTCGCTGACGGCGCAATGGAAGGGGACCAAAACGAAGTATATACGAGTATGTGCATATCTAAAATTTTATCAGATCAATCTTATGCATAACAATACATGAATAACGAACGAACAAATAGCTAAGAATAAAGCACGCATACATAAAGCAATATTATAATATCAACAAAAAAAAAAAAAAAAAAAAGAGGAAACACAAGCAAAAAGCGAACATGTTTCAATGAATTGAATGAAAGATGACAATGAAAATACTGCGGAATGAAAAGAAGTATTAAGTATTTTCTTTCTCATACATATAATCAAACTGAGCACTTGTGCATAAAATATCCAGAGGATTTGCTATACAAATAAATACTTGCAAAAAAAAAGAAATATAAGAAAACCCTTTCAATATTAAAATTGAACATACATATACAAAAAAAAGAAGAACTTTGTGCTTATCACGCCATCATCAGCAAAAATTTTTTTCCACATACTGTTGTTGAAAAGATAAAAGCAAAAAATCTAAAAAAATATTAACTTAATTTTTTATTTAAAAAAAAAAAAGCGACACGTTAAGTTTTAAAACTTTACTTGTTTTTAAGAAGAAAACTTAAAATCCCCAGAAACTTTGCTCAAATAATGCTGAGTGTTTTAAAAGGAAAACAGACCTTAGAAACAATGTTTTTGTTATGATTCTACTCATCATTGCCTTCACTAACATTTCATCTCATCACACTCACCAACGACATTCAGTTTATCATTGTCGCCACAAAAAAACAATATTTTCCCTTTATACTCAGGCACTCGGGCTAAAGTATAAGAAAAAAATAAAATATATGTGTGTGCACAAACCAAAATAGAAATTAAAAGGAATATATCGCTACCTTAAACGGAAAATGCCCCAACATTTCATAATTTTAAAGAAAGAGGAAATAACATGTTAAAATGGAATATATTGAGCTGTTCAATAAGAATTTTTTCAATGTAGTAAAATAATTAAATTGATGTTTTTTTCGTTTATATTTGGTTTTTATGTGGCTATAATTTTGATAAAATGCCACGGTATTTTTAAAAAAAAGTAAATTAGAATTTTTTTTATAAATAGGGCGTTTTGCATTCTACGTAACGATATGCAGTTGTATATGTATATAAACATGTACACTAGCGTGGCCGTTAATATTTATTTTTATTTTTTATATACTCTCCCCCAAAATCGCTTCAGTTTTATACAAAAAAAAATTAATAGCGATAAGTTGTGTTTTAGGGGGTGCGTGCGCCCCTTAAAAGCTGGCCTTCAAGCCCATTGTAAATGTAATTTGTTTGCATATTACTATTTTTTTAAACAAAGATTCTACAAGAATATGATATATGGAAATATTGTAGCTCTTTTAGTCAACAACATTAGTCTCGAAGAAAGTTTTTTGCTAAAACTAATATTTTAGAAAATAATGAAGAAAATAACCAACAAAATACCAAAAATTCTAGATATATAACAAATTTAATATTTATATGGAAATTATTTATATTAAGCATGTACAATAAGAGCTTATATCTATTAAATTATTTCATACATATACATATAGTCAAAAAAAAATACATTGAATAAATGGGCTTGAATGAGAGCCTTGAGGGGCGGACGCACCCCTTAAAACAAAACTTATCGCTATGAAATTTCTTTGTGTTTTTATATATAATATAATATAAAAAATAACGGCCACGCTAGTGTACACGCGTATTTTGCTAGGAACCTAACATTTCTCCGAAGAGGAAGCCGTTAAAAAAATACTAACTTTCCTTGATAGTCATTCAAGCATAAACTTTTTTATTGTTCTGTTGTATTTTTTTTCCAAAAACTTCTGCTAATTCTTAAAACAAAAAATAAAGAAAACTTATAGAAAGGAAAACACAGTAAATGGTATTGAAGATGATGACAGCGATAATGTTGGTATAAGACTTCAGCATACTCTGCTCAATAAAACCTCATTAAGTGCATATTGTTTTTTGTTTTGTGTCGTCTATTATTGATATAAAAATATATATATATTCATACATACACTTGTACGTATGAGGCACACAGTGTTGTTGATGTTTTATCTACATTTGAGGTGAACGTGGTTGGGAAAAGAAACATACATATGTATGTATGTTTGTATAAACACAAAAAGTGAACAGAAAAGCCAAAACAAAACGCTAAATGCCTTTAAGTCAAATCATGTTAATGGAACATACACCTATTATTTCATAAATAATATTTTTTTATGTTTTCATTTTTGCAAGTCAACAGGATTTACAGGATTTGCACTTTAAAAAGGGTTAAAATAAAGATAAATATCAAACGGTACGAAAATATTAGTCAAAAAATGTTATTCCTAATTTATACAAATGAAAGTCAATCGTAGAAAAAGTTCACTGCAGGGTTGTAAAGTGATCTAAGAACTTGTAGATAATATCATGCAGCTGTATTATACAAGAAACACTTTATTTTGTATTCAATTACTGAATTCACAAAATAAAACAATATTTTTAATGAAATATATAGGACCTAACACAAAAGTTGTAAAACTAAGAATCAAAATTCGTAAAAATATAATAAAATTATCAGTCGTAAAGCAGCTCTGGGCGAGTCAACATCAAGCATCGTTGGCAATTATCTCTTAAGTGCAACCAGGCCACTGTTGTTTATTGGCCTTCGAGAGTTTTGCGTCTCACTCGCACTGGTTGACTGATCTGCCACGGATAACCGTATATTCTTGCGGTTCTTTTGTGGAATTTCTTTAACAACCACGTTGCTACTTCCTATGTGTAGGCATAGATCGTGTACAGTCAGTCACACAGCCTTTTTAAAAAACTGTTAATAACATCTTGGGCATATGGTCTAGCTACCCCGCCCATATTTGTGCAACAATACTTTGCAAATTTACTTTGTAAAGTATTTCTTAAATAAATAAATAAATAAATAATAAAATTACCAAAAAGAGGGAGTTTGTTATAAATTTGTTTGCTTTGGGTCTGAGTATCTGTGTGTCTGTGGATCTGTGGATATTTACTTATTTTTTTTTTTTGACAGGGGACTTAATCGAAAGTTTTTTTCATTTATTATTTATTTTGTCTATGGAATTGAATTCCTTACCTTCAATTTACACATGAAACTAATTTCAAGAAAGTCGCAATACACTCACATTTTTTCACTACCACACTCATATTGTTTTTAATTTCTATTCAGCTTTCAACGATATTTTCAAGAACATTTTTGACGTTTTCAGAAAGTAAAATGAAGAAAAGGTTAACAGTGTTACCCACTCTAAAAATTTATAGAAATATGCAGGATTATGGCAAATAGTTATTATAAATTATGCTTATCTTGTATAAATATTTAAAGAATTATGATAAAGGGTTCGCCAGATAACTTTTTTTTTTGAAAACAGGGCGCAAAACATCGAGTGTAGCCACGGCTGTGTGGCACGTAGCGCCGTCCTGTTCCTCCTCTTCAATTTTTGTGAACAAAAATTCGTTCAACATGGCCCGATAACGATCGCCATTGGCTGTAACCGCCACTCCATGCTCATTTTCGAATTATGCCTCTGAACCAAAATCCGCACCAAACAGTGACTCGTTTTGGGTGCGTCGGCTTTTCAATGTATGCGTGCGGGTTTTCTGTGCCCCAAATGCGAAAATTTTGCTTGTTTACATACCCGCCAAGATCAAAATGAGCTTCATCTGAAAAGATGATTTTTTTGGCAAAAGCGGCATCTTCTGTAAGTCGTAATGTCGCAATATTTCCCAGCGTTGTTCAAGCGTATACACAACCATATTCGTTAAGCGGAAGGATAAAACTAATTATCTGTCAAATCAGACATCAGCTAAGTGTTACCATTCACGAAATAAGCACTAGTTTAAAGAAAAAAACGTTAGATGGCGGACCCTTTATATGAAGAATGACAATTCGTGTCTTTTTTTTTAAACAATAATATTATTAAAATATTAACAATAAAACTTATTCACAATTTATTGCCTTATAAATTTGCGTAGGTGATATTCTTGGTAACTCTAATTAAGTATTAAGCAAAACAATTTTTTACAAATTTATTCTTCGTCGACATTTTTAAAATGAACTTTCACTTCCCTATGAAAACGAACAAGAAATTTTTATGAAAGTTATTTATTTCACTAAAATTTTTATTCATAATACGTATACAGAAATTTCTAGAAAGTAGCTTCATGTGTAAATGTAGCGTTACAGACAGTTTTTGATATTAATTAACATTTCACAACATTAAATAATTTACAAAAAAAGAAATACAACAACATTTTGTTATGAGCTTAGAAAATTTATAAACGCATTTTTTACTACGTTAGCATTTAAAGAAATATCTAAAAATCTATACAACTGGTTAAATTCGTTACACATTCTTCTAAGAGGATAGGCATCAACATAATTAGCTCTACAAGCTTTTACTGATAGTAATTACGATGAGGAATATTAAACGAATTGATCAAAAATCCCTAACAGATATCACTATTAACATGAATTTTCAGAGTAGGCAGCTTAACTAGGGCAAGTCGAGCAAAATAAGAAGAAAATCGGTCCAGCCGTTTAGAAGATATAACATATTTTCTACTGAATATGTTTGTCTTTGATGCCGTAGCTCCCAAATGCTTAGACCGATTTTAATTTGGTGTTCTTTGTTTCAAAAGTAATTTCATTTAATACCATGTGGTTTTGGTGTGTATGTCAGAGTTTATGTAAAACTCTTTTATTAACTATTGTTTTTACTTAAATTTTTTTTTAATTTTGATAAATTTTAATTTCATATTTTTTTTTTTTTTTTTAATAAAACTTGATGTTTTAACAGTTTTGGCATATGTACATTAGATGTTCTACTCTAACATATAATTTATAAATGTATTCCTCATCACTTCCAAACAAATGATCAGTCAATTGACTGTAACTGTTGAATTCAATATGAAATTGTTGCAAATGTGCTAGTGATAAAATGTCATTTGTGTTGGTTTTCGTCATTCATTTTTTGTAAGGTATCAGCTCCAAATTTTAAAAATTAAAGCAACCGGAATTATAAAAGCAAACTAAAAAAATTAAGCCGAAAGATGAAAGAAATAGAAGGAAAATATAGAAATATTTCGAATCATTCATTTGAAGTAATTAATTCTAAGATGACACAAACCCAACAAGACTTATTGTTGAAGCTACATATATAGCATCGATCTTTTATATGGCTAAAGCCTTCACTTCGCAAGGCAACGGCAGACATTTCCACGACGCTCACTGTAACAAAAAAATTTGTAAATGCAATTAATTTATTTGTAAGCACAATTAACTTATCATTTGAAAAGCCACCAACAAAGATTTTTGTTAATTAAAAACACACATTTGTAATATAAGAAAATAAAATCCACCCAATTCTTTCCAATTAAAATTATTGTAGTATTCACAATTAAGTTTAAAGTTAGTGTTGAGTTGTTAATATTCCATTTTGTTTTTTTTTTTAATATTTTGAATTTCTCGTAAGTTAAATAGTTTTTTGACAATTATTTCTTTTTACAACTTGTTTTTCTTTTAGATTTCAAAGTTATTTCAATTAAAGTTATTATTATATTAACAATGTGAATTTATTGAATTTCCGGACAAATTATTATCAATTAACAATATGAAAAATAAATATAAAAATGGTAATTTTAATTTGACACTTATATAACTAATACCTAAGATTAAGTACATATTACCAAAATGAATTTCCATAATTATTTCACACAATTATAAAGAGTTTTGGCTTAAAACCTTTGTGGTGAATTAATTCTAAATAATCAGACAGCCAAGTAATGGACTCACATGGACAGAAAAGATCATAACCCGAAAAAAGTATTACTATTAAAATACCTTTTATTCTTATATATTTTTCTTTATCAATTTATTTCACACTCTCAGATATTTGCTGCGAAATTTAAGTCAACTTAATGTTAACGCATAGTGTGCAGCAATAAAAATGATGTCAAAAATGTTGTGCTGTTGTCAACCATATATTTGTGACATTTATTTTTCTCACCATACGGCATTTTATTTTCCTCTATTTTTTAAAGGATTTTTCGCATGTCTTTTATACGCGCGCGTGTGTGTGTGTGTAAGTATGTGTGCAAACTTTATTGTATGCATTTATGTCACATGCTGTTAGCAATGCACATATCCAAATATAATGCAAGAAACGTGTCTTTTATGCAAAATTTCCTTCTTCAAGTAGAGTTTTATAGTTACATTCGCCTCGAATATTTTATTATTTGAAAATATACATGCAAACTTACATTTATGTTAATATGATTATATTTACAAGCATACGTTAATATAAATATATATATATATATATATATATATATATATATATATATATATATATATGTGTGTGTGTTTGTATGTGTTAACTATTTTTATACCCGTATTATTAGCAGCTAGAAATTCAGCTAATGATTTCTGTTTTAAGATAAACATAAAAATGTCACTGTGAAATACACGCCCGTACAAAAAATCTTGCTGCATAAATGTATACGTAAGTTTCTTTATTTTTTTTTGTGCCCATACTACATATAAGCATATTTTTGTGTAAGTACATTTTTATTTTTACATTTTTTTCAACATACACTACATGTTTATAAATAGCTGAAGGGTTTTTATCTCTGTACTCAGACATTGACAGTGACTTTGGCTGCAGGCATACTTAAAGCTTAAGAAGACCTTTGCCTTCAGACTGGCTACAATACATTTTGAGTGGAATTCAAGATTTACATATAACAATCTTTTTTGTTCTTTAACAGGCTTGTGTTTACAAAATTTTTCAACAAAATCCCCCTCCCCCCTCTCCCTCCAATATCGAGCATGTTCAGATTGAGTGTTTTACTCAGGTGTATAATTTTTTTTAAATGATGAAATACACATGTTTTAGGTTAAAGGCTGTGCTGACATAATACAGCAATTAGTGTCTATTTATTATTTTTTTTTAATTGAATACCCCTATTGTATGGTTTGCCGTTTATACTTTGTTCTAATACTTCGTCGTAGAGTTTCCTCCAACCACTTGGAATTATATCGTATAATTTTTTTAAGTGTCATCAATGTCAGTAAATTCCCTGGTTTCGTTTCGCTTTAGCACACAAACGTTCATTGGCATTACAATGTGTTGAAAGAATCACTCAATCGTTGTGAAAATCCATGTTTAATCAATACTCTGTCGACTCAATGAAATATCTGGTTTTTTTCCCATACTTTTTTTTTATATTTGAATTTATGGCTTTCATGGTGTGGTGTTTTGGAAGCATTTGTTTTGCAATAGCTAATGGCAAATAAACTTTTTCTTGTGGAAAATGTTGCATGAAAATATTTTTTAATTTTCGCTAGTAATATATTAAATTTTTTTATTAATATATAAGATATATTTTGCATTAGTTTTTTTAAGGTAGAAAACCAAGAGTGAAAAAGAAAGCAGACATAAGCATATGTAGTCAATTCCTGGAAGTTGTGTTAAAAGCCTTTATAATAAATATCAAACCCTTGAACCTTGAAATTCTTTAAAGAACTTCATATGTTATTAATAGTCTCAGTCATCATATAAAATGTTTTTCAAATATATTTTAAAAGCTTTTAAGCAGTTATAGTTTTTAACAAAAATTTATTTTTCCTTTTTATTTACAGGTAATTTATCATTTCCACTCCAATAAATATTTACTACAGGAAAATTTCATTGTCAATACAAGTAAGATATAATTTACAACACACACAGGAAGTATGCAATAGTAGTATAACACATAACAATAAGTAGATAATGCCTTAAAACAATTAGAATTTATTTAATTATTATATCTATATCTGTATGTATGTAATTTCTTTAAGGAAAAATCTTACGGACAGGATATTACCAAGAAAAATTTTTCATTATAAGATAATAAATGCATATGACTCTTGACAAAATTTCTCTCTGTACTACACTGGCTTCATTAGGAAGATGAAATGAGAAAAGAGAAAAATCTAGAGCCGATACCTCAAATCATTATTGATACATCAGTATATGCTCTAACATCGCGCAGTTTCTAAATGGAACGTCCAATTATTATAAAATTTTATACAGCATTTCTGAAGTTATAAGAAAGCTTAAGTATATATATCTATCTATATATCTTCAAAGGGGCAGAACCACAAAACCTTAAATTATGCCACCTCGTGTTAATGAAAAAACCAAAAAAAAAAAAGATTTTTTGCAAGTATATATTTCTATCAAAGAGCAAAACCAAAAATGTTGTTACATTTATTATATTTTACCTTTTTTTATCCACCTTCATCTTATTCCTGATTCTGATAAGCTCTGTAAATGCTGCATGAAATTTTATAGCAATACAGCAATCGGATGGTCCGTTTACAAACCGCAGAATTATTTCGGTTTTTTTTTGCCGAAATATCCCACTGTGCATCGTATTCTCTTGCTATTTGGCCGCCCTTTGATTCCGCATATTGGGGTTTCAATTTAGTTTCAAATATTTTCGTCAAAAATATTTTTTGAAGTTATTTATTGATTTTAATCAAAATTTCAAGCGAGAAACGTTTTTTTTAATTTTAAGAGCTGATACAATTTCTTACGATTATTTTCTTAAATTTAAAATTATTTTCAATAAATGCTTTTTTCTGAAAGATTTTTTTTGAAATACTTTAAATCTAAAAACTGGGGGCAAATTACGGCATCCGATACGATTCGAAATTTAAAAATATTTCCATATAAACTCTATTGAAATATTTTGTAATTTCGTTTGATAACGGGTGCCGTAATTTGCCTCCTGATTCCGTTTTATATTTCACATGACCTAAGTAATGTTAATGTCTTTATAATGCTAGACTTTTTAACACAACTGGTTCAGTGTCAAGTTGTGAAAGATTTATATACTCACGTTCACAAACATACACATACAACTTCCTACCCAGCGGGAAAAAGAAGAAATAAGGACGCCTTCTAGAAGGTATTTATGCTCCTTCTTTTGGATGCACAAGGCCTGCTCGCACCATTTCATACTCACATCATTTTTATTTACACACATTGTCATTGCGGGACAGGCCTCCAGAGATTCTGAAAGACCTTTGAATTAATAGATTTGATAAAAATGCAATACGAACCATTTTCCTTCTTGTTAAGACGTCGGATAACAAATAAAAGCGTATTTTTCAGCTTAATATGCACAGCTAAAATCTGTAAAATTTGTTTTTGTTTAAATTAAATTTTAAACTACTGATTATATATACATACACTTCTGCTTAAATTATTACTTGCGTTAGCCTCTTACTTCACAATATGGATTTCTATAAATTTCTCAACCGTGGTTTTAAATTCAATGTACCAAGAAAAATAAATAAAAGGAAGTAAAGCAAAAAAGTGTAATTTGCAAAAAATTACAATTGTAAATAAATGACATTTAAAGTCAGAGATGTAAAGCGTAGTTCGTATACAATTATATTCAAGTAATTTGCGATTATATTTGATGACTAAATATGCACCGTAACACTCCGTATATTCTCCCTGCTCTTAGAAAAGAGTGTGGAATAAGTATCTTATCTTTTATGCGAAAAAGTCGAAGCCGTTTAAAGGCATTCTCTAGCAGTTAGATAAGAATTATTTAATTGCTCAATAAAACAAAATTTCTAAGAAGGTCTTTAATGAGACCTGAAGTAAAAAGGTCTTCTAGGTTTTCCCGATGGGTACATGTATCCATAAGGATATATTGTAAGGCTAGTCAGAATATATACAAACGGCCTGAAAACTTCTATTTCTCTGTTTTTCAGAACCAGAACGAAATGAACGAAATTAGTTTTAGGTTTTTGTAACTTTGAGTAATTTTCTCATGAGTGAAAAAAGTAGAGCTTTCAGTTCTTCTACTCGCCTATGTTTTTGGTTTGCAAAAAAAGTTCTCTTGATGTCTTGACGATAATGATAAATGAATGTACTCAAATTTATTTTGTGTACTTTCACGCAAGCAGTAAAAAGCTGAAATAAAATTATAAATTATATTGAAAAAAAAGGGAATCATTTCTGCCTTAATAGCACTAATGCAGAAACTATTTATTGTGGCTAGTCTCTGCAATTAATATGAGTAATTTTTCAGTAAAAACCGTGGCCAATTTTAATAATTTTATTCTTGTTATTGTTTTAAAAAATCTGGTTGTGCAGTTTTCCAAACAAAAGAATCTTTTAAGTTATCGAAATCAAACATGGTTTAGAGAATAACTTTAAGTTGTTATGGTAAATATCGCAAAAGAAGTAGAAAGTCTGTCTTATTTGCCATTTAATAGAATTTCAATTTTCTCATTCAAAGTTTCTCTAACTACTACTGAAAAAATATTCGATTCCAAAAAAAAAAAATTATTGAATGGTTGATCATTGTATTACAGCTGAAATTATTTACAATTCTAAGATATTTTTTTAGATTTTAAGTTAAACAAAGTCTTAAACATTCAGTAAAATGAAAGAAAGTCTCAACTCTCATTTATTTTTAAAACTCCTTGCCTTGTATTATTTCAGGTCACATGTGTAAATATTAAAGTGTATTATACTTTTTTTTTTTTTGCTCAATGCATTTAAGGCCATATAATGTTACCCCAAATATCTTTATAATTAAATGTAGATTGCATTATTGTAGAGATATTTTGGTTCCGCCACCATGTCTGTGTGCATTAAAGAATGAAATTTTGAAATTAAACCAAAACACTCGTAACATTTGCTTTTAAAATTGAATTTTTACAGCAAACAAAAAAAAACTACATAAAGTTAACACAACTATTATGAAAAAAGTTCAAAAAAATAACGAAATAAACAGAATAACATACACAAATGCAAAAATAAGAGAACAGAAATAATAGAATTGTTAAAAACTGCAAAAACCTGCAAGCGTAAAAATGCAAGTTTTATGACGTTGACATACAATCGCCATTGTTGCAGGTCTTTTTTTCTTTTTTAGTTTGTTATTGTTGTTAATGTTTTGTTAAAAAAAAATTTGCTGCTGCTGCTTTTGTCATATGAATGTATGTGTGTGAATGTGTGTAAGAAAACTTTGCAACAAAAAGTTGAATTGGAGACAGCAACAACAACAGCAATAACAACAGGAGTAAAAAAAGTACATCAGAAGTATTTGTTACCAATGTTTTGTTTAATTCATTTTTAACCCTTTTACGGTCAGACATGGCAATAAAATCACAAATAAACATAAATGTCAGTCACAGTTGGGAAATTATGCTGAAGTACTTTACATTATATACGGGTATAAAAAAAATTGTGAAGTACAGTGAAGTTTGCTTATAACGAACGAGAAGGAAACTTCAGGGATTAAGATTTTGTTTACCAATGCAAGAAAGTAATAAAAGATCAGCGCTTTATAGGGCATTTACACTTGTTCGAAATCTAGCACATTTCAGTTAAAATCTTTATGAAAATTTGTACCGTTCAGTTCAAATTTTTTTACATTTATCACGATTTCTTATCCAAAACAAAAACCATTAACTGAACATTTTCCTAAACTACAACTAAACAACTTACACTGTGACTTTTAGCACTTTAAGCTGGGCAAAAGTAAAAAAAAAAATATTTTCCCCGATCTTGTTGATTTATTGATATGTGATAGACAGGAGTACAGGTGATACAAAAAAGAAAAGAAATTATAATGAATATGACGGTTATCAAATATTCAGCATCAAGAGAAGCTCAAAAAACCCAGGCTTTTTAAATTAGCAATTTTAGTGATTTTCCTATTGTTGTAAAAGTTTTTGTATGAATATTATCATTTATATTTTTATTTGTTCTGAAAATTGGGTTTATTTTAAATAGTATTGGTTGGTTTTTGAGAAGTATAATATATAATTTAGCCAAAAAGATGGTTGAACTAAAAATCCACTAAAAGGAAGGAAGCAAAAATATTTATATATTTTTAATGGAGTAGAACTAAATTGTTTCACCGAGTTCAGCTTTCATACTAGTACCAAAATATTGAGGAAAGCCCTTAATTTTGAAATAAGAAACATATGGGTGCCACAAGATGCAACCTTTTTTTACATAAATTGTGCAGACATGTGCATGTGTTTAATACGTAGATTTTATGTAGGTACATGTGTAATATTATTAGAGAAATCCAAGAGTTGTTATTTTTACTAAATAACCTTAATGATTTCTTTCAGTTGAGCAACATAAATAAGTATGGCGTTGTCACGGAGCGTACTGTTTGAGATATGGCTACAAAACAAAAACAATGCACCGAAGTCTCGATTTTTACAGGTTTTTCGCAATTTACTCAAAACTTTGTGTGTGAAAGAGCCAAAATAACATCAGATTCGGATTCAGCGCGTTGAAATACATATGGATAAGTGGGTCTGACTGATCAAATTTACAGACCACTTTTTTCACCTTGTATGGGGGCTGCTAATAAAAATCGACGGACCATGCCCATTTTTTTGTACGAAGCTTTATTTATATATAAATATTAACCTTTCCAAATTTAATTCTGGTATCTGCTACGGAACGAGAGTTATTAATTATGGCCAGCTAAAAGTGCTAAAAGTCACACTGTGCAACTGCAATTTAGCAAATCCACACACCTTCTTAAGTATAGATTAGTTTTTAGTACAAATTTGAAAAATATACCATAGTTGCATCACTAATTGCCGATTTCACCATCTGTATTTGAATATCAATTGATATTTAAATGTCGATTTTCATTAATTTTTGTATGAAAAAATTACTTTTAAATATGAATTGATATTTAAATAAGTTGGTGAAATAGGCTCTAAGTCCTGCTAGATTTTTAGTAGGTTTCGACGACAAAAGTAAGTATCTACTAGATCTAATCTAATCTACTAGATTTTGCCTGAAATCTTGCAAGTAGTTGATTTTGTTTAAAAAGCAATATTATATACTTTTGAAAAAAACTAAAAACTTCTTAAAAGAGTGCTGTTTAAACATCTTTATAATAAATATATTTATTATATTTCTTGTATGAATTTTTATTCTAGGAATATATTTCTAATCCGGATCTGCATATTTTCTGATTAGATTTAAGAATGAAATATTTTATTAAAGAATGTGATATTTTTGTCGAATGGACGAAAAGTTAAACTAGAACTAGAAGGAAAAATGCCGAATTTTTTTTTTTTTTTTTGTAGGCGGCACAGAAAAATGCGGCATTTTGTCAAGCTAAATCTACCTTAACTTTTACTGGATTCTTAAGGAAATCACTTTGTTAATAGAATAAGCTTTGGTAGTAATGAGTTAAAGGGTTAACTTGTAATAACAAATAAAAGATAGAAAAAAAAAATAATAATAATAAGACAAATGTTAGTGAAAGCTCAAAAAGCTTGATTGTTATTTACCAGTTTTCTATATCAAAACCGGACTTAAAAATATTTACTTTTTTACTCTTGTACTGTAGTACTCGCATGATAAACATATAAAACAGACAACACAAGTCTAACATTCATTTGTTCATTGTGCAAAAGTATATTTAAAATTCTAGTCAGATGCGTTAACATATTCCATCACATCAAATGCAGTTGTGCATGTAGTTGTGCAGGCATGCAGTTCACTTAGATAGAAAATACCACAGTTGCATATTTGCCATAACAAATCGTGACAAATAATTTTAAAAGAACAAAACATAAATAAATAAAGAAAAAACACCATCAAAAGGTAAAATACAATTTTGCGTAGTTGTGCAGAGTTAAATATATAAAAAGTGAATTGTTAAGAAATAAATAGGACGACAAAGTGCATACATACAGATATGGTTATTTATTCTTAAACATATGTTTGTATATCGTTGCCTTAATATAGAAATGCCCTAACTCATTATTTTTTTGAATTTGCGTTTTTTTTTACATTTCTAATGCATCAAAAAATGCACAAATATCGAATTTAAAAAAAAAGATGAGGGCCTTTCTACATTAAGGTAACGATATATAAATGTTGTTTTATGCGTTCTTTTTTTTGTAACCATTTCTTGCGGTTTGTATTTTGTCATAAAACTTTTTTTTAATGGTTTTGTTAAGAATGTATTTGCTATGGCAGTTTGTAAATTTTTTTCAACAAATTTTTTATGGTTAATTAAGTCATGATGTTATAGAAACGTTATAAAGAAACTAGAGCAGATTTCAGTTAAGGAAGTTGTAGGTTTTTTGTGTTAGTTTTAGTTATTTTTTATCTGCTAGAAAATTAATTATACATTCGAAAAGTATGTCAACGAATGGCATTCGCTTATTTGTCTTTTACATTAATTTGTTGCCATTTTAAATTTGTAAAATTTGTTAATTTATTGGTTGTAATTTTTATCAGGTTAATTTGATTACCATCAATTAAAGTAAATTTGATTAAAAAATTACAATGCCAGCATTGTAATAATTTTAATATTGATGAAGCAAACAGTAAAATAAAAGTAGACAGGCAAAAAGGATTTTTATGTTCGACCTAATTTTGTTTTATTTTTTTTTTTGGATTTTGTTTTAAATTTCTTATGCAAATGTATTAAAACAATATTGTAAGCATCATTTGCAATAAGCAAATTGTAGTTCAGTGAAAAAAATTACATTTAGGAATCAAACCTTATGATGTCAAAAGCTGTTGACCAGTAAATGTTTAAAATCAATTACACGCAACTAACAAGATGCACAAAATCTAGTGGATTTAAAATGAAATTTTTATCAAAATCTATTCCGTTTACATAAAGTTTTTTTTTACCTTAACGAAGATTTTGTATCCAAAACAAAAACCATACAACGAAACAACTGCAACTTAGCTAATTCACACAACTTTTTAAAGTACAAAAGCTAACTTTTTAGTACAATTTCGATTTTAAAAACCATAGTTGCATTTTTAAGTTCTGCTAGACTTTAAGTAGATTTCGAGAAAATCTAGTAACAAATTAAAATTCTAGCATTAAAATGTGTATTTTTTTTTAATTACAGTCTTTTCCACTTTTTAATAATATAATAATATTTTTTACAAGACTGTTGGTCAAAAAGAAACAACTAAAAAATTTACTATAATTTCAATACTCTACTCCAAATGTTATAAATAATTTTAAATTGTATTTAAAATTAAACAGGTATATTTAGTTCTATTGGAAATTTTGTTTTATCAAATATTTCATCTAATTTACTTCGTCTTTCATCTTTCACTCAAAACTTTGCGACATAATTCCCAAAAATTATTTACAAACTTTTACTTTTCTTAGGCCAATCAATCAGTCGTTTACTGAATGAAAATTAAATAAAATTACCTAATTCTCTCATAAATATTATTTACTATTTTAGACATCTACCTAAATTATTAATAAAAAATTTCTCCATTCATACTTTTTAATCCATTAATAATGATAGATAAAGCAAAATGAGACTCAAATAATGAATGCACTTTTACTCTTACAAATAATTGTTTGTGTAGAAGAATGTGCATTCATATTTCGATCACGTTGCCAAGCAACGTTATTAGTCAGAATGTTGTAGTTAAAACAAATTGTTTCTGTCTTATTTTGTTTGATAAAGTTTTTTTTTTAGTTTTAATTTCTGTAAGCCAACAGCAAACTCATGAAGGCATGTGCATGCTTAAATGTTTGTCTCTCAAACTGTGTCGTTTTTGATGCAGTAGACTGCAGAAACATTATTGGCTTTTTGTCTTTATGCATTTATGGGCATCAGAAGCCAGCCATCAACGCCATTAGCAAGCAATTTCAACAACTGTGCTTAAACATTAATGTTTGTATAAATTTATATGTAGAGATATATGTATGTTTCTATATACATATGTACATACATACATATCTAAGTGCAGAGTTCAACTAGTGTCCATAACAAAAACTCCTTGTCATTATTAATATATAGTATACGAATTTGTTTAAATACGAATACTCATACATATGCAGATTCCTAATACTTTTGTACAAAACTTAAATACATGA
Source organism: Nowickia ferox (assembly GCA_936439885.1). Lineage (NCBI taxonomy): Eukaryota > Metazoa > Arthropoda > Insecta > Diptera > Tachinidae > Nowickia > Nowickia ferox. The sequence continues at coordinate 97,894,513 of OW387026.1, read as the reverse complement.
ATATGATTTCTATAGCTCTCTATTGCTTCAAATCAGCCTATATGTGTGTATGTACGTATGTATGCATATCTCTGCGTGCAGTCATATTTGTATTCATAACGAATAGCTGAATAGTTTGCTGGCTAACTTGCATACATTTGCTGTTATTTGATGATGTCCAGAAAATAATTCTTTTGTATTTTTGTCTATGATAAATTTAACATTTAACATTCGCACTAAGTTTGTAAAAATGCATTTTACACATATACCACAAAAAAGTTTTCATATTCATATGCGGTGATAGTAGTGCAATTGATATGAGTCTTTGGTGCAAACAGCATGATCGTAATATACAATTTTTATTTCAATCAGTACTTTTATAATGCTAATGAAGAGGTAAAGTTTGTATGTTTGTAAGAGTTAATCTCCGGATGCAAAGGTATTGTAGCTTTGGATAAGAAATTTATTTCAGAAAAATATAGAATATAGCTCTCTGACGGATATAGAATATATTTTATATTTTAGTATGCTAACAAAAATATATATTCTATGTCCGTTAGGCATTTATTTATATTTAGTACAATTAAAAGAAAATTTAATCAATCTGTACTGAAATCAATCTGAAGCTGTGTCATAAGTACGGTAAGTATGATTTTTCTTAAATCAAAAAGGTTTGATTCAAGTATGGATTATTAAAGTGCTGCATATTTCATTTTATTCATATTTATTCCCAAATCCGTACTTGAAATGGTCTTAAAACGAGATTTATTTAAGAAAATCTGAGATTCAATTAATCTACAAGCACGATTCGAAATTAAATCGAATCCGTTCTTAGAATAATCTACAAATGGAATTGACTTAAGAAAACTTGAGTTTCAATCAATCTTAAAATGTGTTTGCTGAAAGAAGTCCTAACTTGATTTACTGAATAAAAAGATTGAATTTAATTTTTAAATAACTTTTTATTGCATTAGTAATTTTTTTTTTATTTATTGAGAACAAAAAGTTAGGGCCTGTTCATCTAAATGCCAACGATAGATTCGATCAAAAATTTATTTTTTAAACAAAAACATGAAATTTTGTTTCCAAAATAAATATTCGATCGAATATATCATTTGCATTTAGTTGAACAGCCCCTTAGAATTTATTATATTACTTACATTAAAAAAAATCAATGCTAACAATAAATTAATTTATAAGTTAATTATTAGCTAAATTATAATTTCAAAATATACATTTAGTATACAATTTTATAGAGTTATAGATAGATGTAATAAATACAATATGTATAGTTATAATTAAAATATTAAAATCGTGTCAATAATTAGAAACTGATTAAGTTTACTTCTGGTTTTTTTATATGCTCCATTTTGGTAACCTTTGATTGTGCACTTCCCAGTCCGTCTGTGCAACGTTCCGTCCCCTGTTAGAAAAAGACAGTTGGGGAAACGTTGGACAAAGTATAAAGTTAGAGCTCAAAAGAGACCACATTGAAATAAAAACTGATTTTTTACTGAAAAACCTGTATTTCATTCAAAAGGCCGTGGACTTATGGAATCGCCCTCGTATGTTTATCCAAAAGTACCAAAATCTCATATTTTGTATAACACCGTGCGATATTAGCAAACGGGAATGCGGAATATGTTGATAACATTCATACAAAGGAAATTTTAAAAAATGGTGCATACTTTTAGGAGCGGAAAATGAATAGTTCTCAAGGTATAGATTTTTTCCTTTTTTTATTGACCCTTTTTTGGCACGGCATCACGCGTGAATGGCTGGGCCGATTCCCTCCATTTCGTTTTTGTTTTGTTTGTTATTATCCAGAGAAGAAGAATATGAAAGAAAAAAAGGCAAAAAAGTTATGCGGAACAGGGTAAAACGGGAAAAATTTATGCTGTTGGTATTTGTTCAGTTTTTGATAAAATTGGCATAAATACAGTTTAAAATCTATTCGGTTTCTTACTGGAAGCAAACGAAGACGCGTTAAAATGCTAGTTTGATATAATTAGACTTAATTTGGTATAAAATGAAAAAACTTATTAAAGTTGCATAAATTTGATTTTATATATTTAGGAAAAAATCTATAGAGGTTTAGATGATCACAGTTTCTCTATTGCACTTTCTTATTTTCGCTTTTAAAATAGCGCTTGCAGGGGATACTAATCATTATGTAATATTAGAGCGCCCTCCTTTGTCGGTATTGTGTAGAAAAATCATCGGCAAAGTAAAATAACCAATAAAAGGGCTACTAGGCACATTTTCGAATAAATACGCCTTATTGACACCAGAGGCGCTGCAAAAAAGCAGAGTTGTAAAAGAATGACGCTTTCTTCTATCTCTTACTTACCCAACCGTCTTCTCAATAACTATTTTTTCCCTAAAGAAGGTAACACTTTGTAATAGTAGTAAATTTTCATTGCCTTCATATTAAATATTTTTAAAACTAAAAATATAAAAAATAAAATTTTTCTTACTGATAGTTTTTATACAAATTAATAAATATATATAAATAAATATGTGTACCCTTTTCTATTGTTTTTTTCATTCTAGCCAATTAAGTACGATTTTATTGCCTTCGTATGAAGAATGACAGAATTTTCACTAACGAAAGATGATACTCGTATAATAAATTTAACTATTGATTATATATTATTTTTACTAACTTTGATTATTATAATTGATAGAATATTTTATTATTAACTATAATGAATTCTCTTCTTGAAAGCATTTTATTGTTTGAATGCAAACAAGTTTTGTAAATTTTTGCCTGCATTTCGGTGTTTCAGTACAAAAATTTTCTAGCCCACAGTCTTAGGCATCTTTATTTTTAAGTGCATCACACATTTCTTTGTTTTATTTAATTATAAAAAAATACGTACATATATACACAATTATTAGACAAACAATTTTTGTTGAGAAAAAAAAATTGTTAAACATAAAATTTTTTTTGAGAAAAAAAAAACCTTTCAAAGTAACTGTTTGTACAAGAAAGTGTGAAAATTTTTTGCTTTTATATCCTCTACCAGCAATTAGCTCAGATTTGAAGAAATAAAAATTTAAACGTATAAAATATAACTTAAACATAAAATAACCCTGCTACAAATGAGCCCCAATATAAATGTATCAAGTTTTTCGTAGGGACAGCAACAGAAAATTAAAGCAGCGGTATAGAGTGATTAAAATACGCTCTGTTTATTTTTCCAGTTATAAAAATATATAATTTAGTCACAAATAATTCTTGTTATTACTCCAGTATTTTATTTTTATTTAAATTTGTTCAACGTATTCCATATACCCCTTAATTTATATCTTTTTGTAAAAAAATCGTTTAAAAAGTCTTTAAAAAATCTTATAATAGGCAAATTATAATTTCTTGGTCTTTTGCAAGCAAATAAAAATAGCCAAAGGTAATTTATAATCCCTTGAGACAAATTGCTATAAATTAACAAAAATCTTTTTAAAATACCCAATACTGATGCTCTATGAAAAAAAGGAGCAGCCCTTAAATTTGGTGGCAAATAAATTTTTAATCAAGACCAAAATGCCTGGTTTGTCATGCGGTATGAAACCTTCATGCTTATCCTGCAACCCATTATTTAGACTTGTTATTTATAAATGAAAAATTGTTACTTCAAGTGGAAATAAAATTGCAGAAAGATTACAAAGATTGAAGAAAATGAAAGGACTTCCGCTTCAAGCAGAATAAAGCAAGAAGTCGAAAATGAAACTTACACCAACAAATTTTTAAAGAATGTACTCACTTTGTTTTGGTTTTATTTTAATTTTTTTCAGACATTATTTTGGCATAAAATTAAAGCTTTAAAGCCTTGTAGGGCAAAATACTTTATATATTCTAAAGTCTTACATTTTATTGTACGACATGTGTTTTGAAATATTTCAGTTAGATCAGGAATTGAACTTTTTACAAAAACTAATTTTAGTTTTCCATTCATTTTTCTTTCGACATGTTTTGCCTTTATATGGAATAAATTTCCCTCATCGAGCTTGAATTTTTTTCTAAGGATTTTTTTTTTAGTAGCTCAATAATTTATTAAGAATATTGTCATTTTTAATGGCCACTTACGTGTTAGTTTTTAATAATTTTAAAGATTTTTCATGCTTGTTGTAATTCTTGAATTATGAAATTCATAAAACAAATTTAATTAAGCTTTTGCTGGATTGGAAAATATTTTCAAAATAATAATTTTTTTTTCTAAGTTAAGAGTAAAATAGTTGTTTTACCAACTGCAAGAGCAAATCAAAAAAGCTCGCCTTATGTTTGCAAATGAGGAAAATTGCTAATAAAAATTTAAAGTAGAAAAAGGTGGCTTTACAACTGCAGAGCAGCATTTTGAAATGTATTAATCCCTTTTTTTAATGGCAGTTTTTTTATTCTTTTAGGGCAAAGTAATTTCTACTATTTCCTTGTTTTATGGCTCTTACAATCCTTATTAAACAATTGTCAAAGTTTTTTATAGAGCAGTAAAGTTTTATTTTAATGTTTATACCACGATTACATCATTCTTATTAACATTTCTAAGGTAAACATTAATCAAGCTAATTAAAGGGGTGGTTAGTTTTAACCCCTATTTTATTTAAGCTACAATCTTTTTGTTGGTTTTTATGTTAAAATTTTTACGATTACAATATTATCCTTATCTAGATTGGTTTCTATGGTGTTCTTTCAGATATTAATAAGACAACAAGTGCATGAATTTAAATTTAAGTCAAAAAACAGTTGATAGAAGATTTATTTTTATTTCAGATTTAAAGGAAAAATAGGGAATTTAACAAAAACAAAAAGTTCAATGCGGAAATATCTCTTGATATTATAATACAAATTTTTATTATTTATAGAAGAACCTTTTAATGTCATAGATAATGATTATTGTCATAGATATGGATTTAGTTGTTAAAAATATCAAAAAGAAAAGATCAATAGTGATGATGGAGTAATAATTATTTAACTAATTTGCTGTTACTTGATGTTTTTTATAGAGAAAGAAAAAAAATACTAAAATTCCAACAGTTTGTCATAGAAATTAAAACATATATCGAGCCTTATTTTCGATTAATCGTTAACGACAAAAAATTTAAATTTTCAGGAGAACACAGAAAAAAGTGTTCACCAATTAAAGTTTTCAATTAAGAATTTAATTTATTCAATTAAATTTTTAATTGTACTAATTAATTTGAGTGGAAAAATTTAATTGATAGTATCCAATTGTTTATAGGTGAAAATTTAATTAATTTTTTAATTGATAATACAAATATTTTAATTGATATTACAAAATTTTTCATGTGAAGGTTTCTTTTTTTATAATATTCAACGCAAATTGTCACTTGCGATAATTTCGTAAGGCCGTATCTTAAAAGTTATCAACAATTTTGGCCTATAAAATTTTAATTTCAAAAAAAATCTACAGTCGCTTACGATTAAATATAAAAAAAGGCTCGATATGTAAATGTCAACAAAGCTTTTATTTTTTTTTTATAAATTTTTACTGCCTTATTCATAAAAAATAATTTAGTTTTATAAAGAGTTTATTAAACAATTTTATTTTTATGAAAAACTGATTTATAAACCTCATAGAAATCAAAAATATTTTTTATGAACAAGGCGTTTAATATTTAAATTGTGAAGAATACTTTTTATTATTTGCACTAAATGAAATACAAATGCTTATACATAATACATATATCCTTTATTTTGGTAAACTATGTATAATTCCAATGCATGCATGTGAGCATAGAAAAAACACGGGAGATTTACATACATACACATAAATTAATAAAAAAACAAAACAAGTAAGAGTTCTGCATTCGGCTGTGACGAATCTTTTATACCCTTCATAAGTCATGCTACATGCTATAAAAAAAACTTTCGTGCATACATATTCATTACGAATAAATTCGCCTTGGAATATTATATTAAAAGGCAAGTCTGATAAGGCTTTAAAACTGTAGTATTGTCCATGAAACAATTTATGTCTGATGAGTAATATTGTGTATTGCTTTTTTTATAAATTTTTTTAGCCTAAAAGGATTGTAATTTTGTAATTCTCAATAATTTATTGAGAGTTTCTCTAAAACCATTGGTGGTTTGTTAACTTTTTTTAATAGAGCTTGAACTTCTTAATCCACAACGAAATGCATGCAAACATGCTTAACCAGCAATGCGCAAACTTTTGTAAGTTCGTAGTCATTTTGACAATCATCAAATAAAAATAAGAAATAACAACAAAAATATGAGATTTAAACGGAATAACTCCTCAACAGAGTGACCGTTTTAGCATTATTTATTTGAACTTCGCAGCAAATTTTTAATTTTGCTTTTAGCATTTTTTTTTTTATTATTTTTTAGCATTAATGTTAAACATTTGTAGTCTTATAAATTTCATATATTCTTTTCAATCTATATAATTAAAAATCTCTTTCAATCTATAGCATTGTATTTTGTAGAGGTGAGTTCAAATTTTTCAGACGGTCGTTTTAGACACAGACCGGATAAATAAGTTAAAGGCCATTTAAATTGCATACGTTTGTGACAAAAATTATTGAATTAGTTGCACCAGAGTATTATAGTCTTAAGCAGCTATTAAACCGGCATACTTTGTATGTGAGCATGGTGTGATGACGTACCATCATTTTCAAACAAATTTAATATTTTGTGTTTGTTATCATACCATCATACTCGTTTAATAGATCTTCTGCCAATCTCAGTGTTTTCGTAAGCAAAGGTTAAAATAGACTTAGAAAAGGGGGAAGATCTGGTCCAAAGACCGGCACTGCGACACCTGATGGATATTTTGTGCCATATATCTGTAAATTAAATTAAATCAATCTCTGTATGACTCTCCTTATGAAAGTCAGCACAAATATTGGACGAGCCCGCCTAATATCATCTGAACACAGAAGCTCAGAATGAAAAACATGCATTCTACTGTTACATAAGACGATACACTCACAAGGGTGAACTACGAACTTGGTTACTTTTCCACAGAGAATAGTTCAGTCCAAAGTGACCAGAGAGAGAACCAGTAACCAGCCGTAAATTACTTCTGTTGAGGTTCAGGCTGCCATTATATGTATATGGCTGCATCTATGCTTTAGCTTGCCTGAAACCAGAAGAAGTCAGCCAGTCAGACTTGGTGAGAGCGTGCATTTTTTAAAGGAGTTCATTGAAAGGTCAGTCAGAATTTTGTGTGTTTTGTGTTTTGTGATAAATACCACAATATACATATTAAGGAAATGGCTTATTAAAAACCTTTTGAAAAATTAATAAATATTGAGCCCCTCAACAATTGAAGTTTTTGAGAAAAAAAAGCCAAATAGCTTGCGCCATAACAAACCTAAACGTCAACATTCAGTGTTTGCTTGTATACTGACGTTTGACATACTTAAATAGTTTAATAATAAAATACTCTATCTTCGTTGATGCGGAGTCTGACCTCGGAAAACCTAATTTTGACTACTTTTTTTCTTCTTATTATTAGGTTTTTGATGCTAAAAAATATAAAATGCATTAAAGTGGTAATTAGACAGTAAGGCGCTATGAAATAAGGCCCAAGAAAATAACGCAAAGACGAACAGACGTTCATCGCTTATTTGACTATCCCATCCAGGAGGACCCAGAACACACACACTTCATGGGGTCGCATATGAATATCATGAAAATTACAAACAGTAGAAAAAACCAATTATCCCATTTTTGGTAAAGGGTATATGTGTATTAAATACACAGACATTTACTTAACAGCACTTATGGCTAGTATGTGTCATAAACATGGCTTAAAATAAAACAAATGCTGGCTTTCTGGATGCATTTTAATGTCACTTCTCTTAGAAAAGTGAATGCGGTTAAAAGCTGTGTAAAGAAAAAAAAAACACAAAAACAACGAACTGGTTTAGCTGGTATGGGTGGGTTACCACAAACATACGATCAAACATTTACACACAAACAAACAATGTAATACGTGAGCTTAGAAGTGTCTGGTTTTTGCTTAACATTACAGCCAAACGTTTTTCGTACTAAATGTAAAGAGTTGAATATAAAAAAATGTAATTTTCGTAAAACAATTTTCATTTTACAGGCTGTTAAAATAACACTAGAAAGTTTAGTGCTTTTCTCTTCAAGTGTAGACATTATTATTTATGAAACCAAAACCATTACTCGTATTTATGTCAAGCACTGTCAAACTGTAATATTCCGCTTGCTTGATATGCCTACAAAAGTTGTAGCTAAAATTTCAGTTCATCATTTATTTAAACAAAGTCGGTTTATTTGGCGTGTCAAAAGTTTTCCACTAGGCAACTGGTGGCTGTCGTCATTACTGATAATTGGTGTCAAGAACAGTTTTTAACTACTTTGGACGTTTTTTGTCATCATAATAGTGAGCAGAAGTATTGTCCACGGCTGGTGTTAAATTGACAAGTAATCGTTCTTAGCTTTTCCAAAACTTTGGTTCTCAATGCTAGAACAAAATGTTGCCAGCTCTGAAATTTTAGAATAAGAATATCATATCGAGCCATAACCGGTAAAAAAAGCTTAAGCGACACATTTTTTGTACTTCATATTTTTAACGAAAATCGATTACTTATGTCGCTAATAATCTGTTTTGGTCAAAAAATTAACTTCGAAAATTATGTCGCTTAAGCTTTTTTTGACTATAAAAGTTACCAGACGTTCTCAATCCCTGTAGAAAATGTGTGAAATAAAGAAACGATTTTTCTGTCAACAAGATAGCTCTGCCATGTTGTCAATTACAGAACGCAAAAATATATGAAAGTAGGAATGATTGTTGTTGAAATCCAAAAGAATTTTATTCATAAAGGTAGACAAATTTTTGCTGATAGAAGAACCAAGTGTTGTTTAAATATTAACACTAGGCGTTTTCATATTGAAAACAAATGTGTTTGGCTCACTTCTGACAAATTATGGAGTTTAAATTTTGATGATTTTTTGCCTATTTTCCCCCACTATAATATGTTAACTTTATTAATTTGCAAAAACTCATTCTAATCCATAACAGAACATTTTTTACTTTAAAGGCTTATAGACTTTACATAAGAAAATGAAATAAGGCCCATTAAAATTAAATAATTTATAATTGGATTTTATTCACTTGAATTTGCTTGGTTATTATTTTATTTGGCTTTTTTAATTGGGTCTGATTTAATTTTTATTGGGGGTTTTTTCACAAATTTTCGATTGGGTCTTATTTGGTTATTTTTTTGGGTTTATTTCATTGGATCTATTACACAGCCCCTTTACCAGTTTGATTAAAAAACAAGAACCTTCATTGGCTAGGCCATATTAAAGTACATTCTATGGCATAAAACAACAACTGCTTGAAGTTGCCACCAACTGGAACATGAAACCTAAACATGAGCATATACATTAAAATCTCATAATACGTATAACTCGGCGATTACTTACACTAACTTAACTGTAACAGTAATTTATCAATACCAAGATATTATAAGTTAATTCCTAGGATATGTCTGCTATTATCAAAAAGAACTTATAGCCGTTTACCGTTACAAGGGGCGCACTAAGTCATAAATTCTTATATTAAGACAGGGATAGTTAGACGTTAATGTATTTGGGGTGTACATGTCATAAATTAATTCATTACCAACAAGTTTAACATAAATAAAAACATGCCAACACCTCAACACTAAATAATGACATGACTTAAAGTAGTAAAAGTACACTACTGGGTTAAGGGAAGGATTTTATTTGTGTGTGTATTTTGTTTTTGTAACGTTAATATGTTAAAGCTTAACTAAGAATATATTAACAGGTAAATTGCTTATAAATAATTGTTTATAAGAACAACATTACACACCACATAAATACTTAAGCTTATGTATTTTATTTTATAGATACCAAACAGGTATTTTCATTTTTAATTCGGCTGACTGTTATGATAAAGTTTTCAACATTTTTAAGGAAATCGAAACACTTGGAATGAAAATTTTGAGTTTTTTATTAGTTAACTTATCAACTGACAAAATACTTGAATTAAAATTTTTTCAACAAAATTGCTGCCAAGAACAAATGTTAACAATAAAAATACTCAATAAAAAAACATAAAACAAAAGCAAACGATAAACTAAGAATCTTCAGAAAAACCTGAAAATTTGCGTTTACTCATTTCGAAGTAGAGAAAGAAAATTTACTACTAAATTAAAAACATATAGATCATAAAAAAAAATTTATTCGTGTCTATTGTTTTGTCAGGCTGTTGTTGTTTGAGCAGCATGACATTATTTATAGAGTTTAACTTCTTTCTTTTTTTTCTTGTTAAGTTTTGTATCTACTCTATTCTCTTTTTTAACTTTTCTGTCAACTGTCAATATTGATTTAAAGCCGATACATTTTTTATTGTTTGTCAATTTTGTGATTTGTTATTTTTCTACTTTTATCATGATTTAACTTCAGTTTTAACGCTTGCCCTCTTGCAAGTTAAAAACCAAAATAAAAAAGATTAAATTTTCCTTTATTTTCATTCTTCATTTATTTACCTTAATGGCAGAGATTTGACTAACGCAATAATGAAAGTCTGGAAATTTCAAAGAAAAATAATATAAATAAATAAATTAAAATTTATAATAAAATATTTTAGTTCTACAATTTAGGTTGCATAAAAGAGTTCCAAATTTTAAACTGAACTAAAGTCAGTGAAATGAAATAAATGTTTTAGTGACTTGTTTTCCACTCAAGCTAAATGTAAAAATTTATTGCTTCATCAAAAACTCTAAACAAACTCACAGTAACTTGTTGTAACAAACAAAAAAAAACTTATGAAATTTTAATTTTACACTTTTTTACACTTCGTATTTAAACTGTTTTTACATAACAAATTCATTTTAGATGGAGTTTTAAGTGCAACCCTCCATAATATTTTCAAGAGCTCTTGAATGTTGCGAAAATCAAACGAAATCAAATCAAAGAAATTCTTATTAGATTTTAGAGTGGAAAAAATGTTTTAAGTTTTGCTTGCAATAATTTTTTAATATTTTTTTTTGCAAAATTGTGAGCATTTCATAGTATTGTATTATACGCAAGGAATATTTATTGAAGTACGATTTAATAAAATTCATTACCTATAGAGAACAAGGCAGTTAAATGGTTCCTAACAAGAACTATATTTCGTTCTAATATTTAAAAAGTGGCCAGAACTATGGTCTAAATTTCATATCTGGAATATATAATTTTTATTGCTCAAATAATTATATTTTGTGTTTTTTTTCGAGTGTCACAACTTTGAGTTGGCATCACTGCTTTAGTTGAGCACCCATTTAACAGCTGATAGTTGCTTTTCGTTTAGTTTGCTTTGAAATTTCATTATGAATTGACTTACACTAGAGCAACGTGTGAAAAGTGTTAAAATTTTTAATCAAAATAATTGTGCTATTCTTCAAACTCAAAAGATTCAAATTTTATTTTCCGATGAAGCCCATTTCTGGTGGAATGGGTACGTAAATAAGCAAAATTATCGCATTTGGAGTGAGGAGAATTCACAAACTTTTGTCGAAACACCATTAAATCCACAGAAAATTACTGTTTGGTGCGCTTTATGGCCTGTCTTCAAAAACCATGATGGTCAAAATGTTACTGTCAATGGTGAACGGTATAGAAACATGATTCGAATTTTTTCGTACCTCAATTACGTGGCATTAATCCTGGTGATATGTGGCTCCAACAGGATGGAACCTTATGCCACAAGATTGTGTGATTTAATCCCATTGGATTATTTTCTTTGGGATAGTGTTAAATCACTTGTGTTCGTCAATAAACCACAAACAATTGAACACCTGGAAATCAACATTCGAAGATGTTGAAATATAACATTCAATCCAAATCCTTATGTTAACTACTTATATACTTATATACTTTGTATCATGGTAATTGAGTAACTTTTGTTTTGTTTGTTTTTGAATTCATTATTAATAAAAAAATTAATTAATTATTATCGAAACTTGTTAGTAATCATACATAATACTTTTAATGTAAATTTTATAAATAAACGTTTTTAAACCAATCAACAAATTTTAAAAGAAGAGTCATCGGCAAAATACGGCCGCAAATACTGCGAAAACTTGTTGGAAATTGGTGGTCCAGATTGCGCTTTCTACGCGTCAGCAGTGGCGGCCACGTGACAGAAGTCATATTTAAGCATTAATTTCATAAAATTTTCTTTCCAACAAAGCCCGTTTCATTCATATTAAAAATATATTCCCTTGCTTAATTATGGTTTAAACTTGTGTCACTCTATAAAAAACATCCTTATAATAAATATATAAAATGTTGAAAATTATTTTGGTTTACAAAAGGCATAAAAAACAAATTTTTTGTGGATATTTTTGTATTAAAGCTTTTGCAAACCTAAAATAATTTTTTTTTTTTTAATTTCTTTTTATATTTATTAAGCTTGAGATCTTGTTTTTTTATAAAAATAATTAACAAATTTTATTTTTATTCCAATATTTCGTTGCCACAATGGGTAACTTCTTCAGGGAATATATGTTTGTTATCCATTGTGGCAACGAAATATTGGAATAAAAATAAAATTTGTTAATTATTTTTATAAAAAAACAAGATCTCAAGCTTAATAAATATAAAAAGAAATTAAAAACAAAAAGATCGAAGAAATTTAAGCAAATATCTAAAATAATTTTTATAAATATAAAAAAATTTTACAAAAGTTTACAAAACAAAATTTTTATGGAAATTTGATTGATAAACGTTTTGTAAGCTTGAATTATTCTATTGTATAAAGTCTAGGAAATGATTCACTTGCAGTACTGCAGTATATTTGGAAGCTTAGCAGTTCATCGTGGTCACCATTATGTGATAGTAATGTGTAAAAAGCACATGAAACAAAATTTGAAAGCCAGAGAGAAAATGTATTTTTGTTAACATTAACAACTCATGAGCACACAAAAGCTACACACTTACCAACATCAACTCTTTAAGCACACAATATATTAAAAATATTTTCAAAATGTTACTAAAACTAAAATAGCGGGGCAGTACGTATTGTTATCTTAAACAAAGTAATATAAACTCAAGTTTTACACACAATTATTTTTAATTGCATAAGAAATTAAATTATTCCAAGTAATTTACCAACGAAAAGAAAAATATTTGTCTTAATTATCAGTTAAAACTTATAAAATGACAACTTTTCGATGGGAAATCAACAAATATCTTTAACATAATACAACAACTTTTTTTAAATAAACTACAAGTGAAAATATAAACAGTAAAACTGAAGAAAAATAAGATGCTTAGCTACAAACTTTAACACGAAAACGAAATTAAATTAACAAAAAGCGACAGGTGAGCAAACAGATGTAAAAAATAATTACCGGATGTACAAAATATAGTTAAAAAAAACTTTAATATACTTGGGTAATTGCAAAGTCAAATCCTAACAATCCGTTATTTATTTTAACTTAAAGTATTTTTAATTATTTTTTCTTAAATTAAATTTAATTTAAGACAGCTTTAAATTTATTTTTAATAAATTTTCATGTAACATAATGTAAACATTGTCTATTACATGTCAAATAAACACGTACTCGTACATATGTATACATATATGATTATTAAATTTAATATTTTTTTATTTTTTCTCATTGCAGGTATGCTTCAATTGTCTGCTGGCCGAAATGATGTGAAACTTGTTTAATTGTTATATATTATTGCTGAGAGTAAATATTTGTAAACCTAAATTTTACGTTACTTCAAGGTTCATTAACACTAAATCATGCATTGATGTTTTGCTCTTCTACGAATAAAGAAAATAATTGCATTATTTCAATGTTATTTTGCCTTTGGAATATCATGAATAAAGTAGCTCTTCAACTAAGCTAGTGTTTAAGCTAATAGCGTTTATTTTTAAATTAGATGCTCTTTAACCTTTTTTTATAATGAATAAAAATTAAAACTATAATTTTAATTGAAGTATTTATATATTTTGTAGTTAAATATAAAAGAACCAACCCTGTTTTGTACTATATTATAAGGTATATACATATGAACTATGTAAAGTAAGCATATACAACTCAAACTTATGTGTGGTAGGCTCAAATTCTAGACGATAACGAACCACTTTCGGAACTTCCGGGTCGACGAGAAGTCATTCTAATAAGTTAGCTATATCCACACAGGCGTGAGACTCATCTATCCTTTTGGCCCTTTAAAATTCACAAATAAATTTATGTTTTTTATATACAATTTGAATAATTCTCTTGGTGTTCTTAATAATATAATATTATTCTTCCTCTTGAATAGTCCTCTAAATGCAATCCCCTTTCCTCCTGTCTTAATCGCAGATCAGTCTCTTATTCTTAAATATGTAGCAATATAAAGGTTCAGGAAGTTTTCTAATTAAAAAGTAAATAAAATGCAGAAAATTGCCCATGTTAATAGGCAAAAATAAATCACAAGCTAGTATTTAATGTCTGGCACAAAACTAAGCAGATTTTTATTAAAATCACTTCCATTTTCCATATCGAAAACTTAAACGTTCTGTACATTGTCCATTTTTTCATATCACAAAAATAAACGTACTATATATTAAACGTGCTAGATTTCGTCCATTTCTCATATCGAAAAATTAAAAATTTTTTAAACATTTGTCATACAAAAAGATGAAATGGACTAGACATCGTCACTTTTTCATGCAAAAAATTATTTGATGCAAAAAATATAAAACTATGAAACGCCCATTTTTAATATAAAATATATAATGGACTATACACCATCCATTTTTCATGAAAAAAATTATTTTATGCAAAATATATAATGGACTATGAAACGTCCATTTTTAATTTAAAAATATAATGGATTATAATCGTAATTTTTGTACAAAAAAATTAATGAACTATACATCATTATTTTTCATGCAAAAAATTATTTTATGCAAAAAATATAATGGACTATACATCGGCATTTTTTTAGAAAAAATTTAATGGACTATACATCGTCCATTCTTCAAGAAAAAATTATTTTATGCAAAAAATATAATGGACTATACATCGTAATTTTTAAAAAAAAAATTAAATTGACTATACATCCTCCATTTTCCATGGAAAAAATTTAATGGAATATACATCCTCATTTTTTATGCAAAAAATAATTTGATGAAAAAAAAAATAATGGACTATGAAACCTCAATTTTTAATATAAAAAATATAATGGACTATACACCATCCATTTTTCATGAAAAGAATTATTTTATGCAAAAAATAGAATGGACTATACATCGTCCAATTTTCATGCAAAAAAATTATTTTATACAAAAATTATAATGGACAATAAATACATAGTAATTTTTTTATGCAAAAAACTATTTGATGCAAAAAATATAATGGACTATACATCGTCGTTTTTTGGAAAAAATTGAACGGACTATACATCGTCCATTTTTCATGCAAAAAATTATTTTATGCAAAAAATATAATGGACTATACATCGTCGCTTTTTGCAAAAAATTTAATGGACTATACATCGTCCATTTTTCATGTAAAAAATTATTTTATGCAAAAAATATAATGGACTATACATCGTCGTTTTTTGCCAAAAATTTAATGGACTATACATCTTCCATTTTTCATGCAAAATAATCTTTTATGAAAAAAATATAATGGAATATACATCGTCATTTTTTTATGCAAAAAATTATTTGATGCAAAAAATATAATGGACTGTACATCGTCGTTTTTTGTAAAAAAATTTAATGGACTATACATCATCAATTTTTCATGCAAACAATTATTTTATGGAAAAAATTTATTGGATTATACATCGTAATTTTTTTATGCAAAAAATTATTTGATACAATCATTATAATGGACTATACCTCGTCGTTTTTTTATGAAAAAAATTATTTGATGCAAAAAATATAATGGACTATACATCGTCGTTTTTTGTAAAAAATTTAATGGACTATACATCGTCCATTTTTCATGCAAAAAAATAATTTATGCAAAAAATTTAATGGACTATACATGGCCCATTTTTATGTAAAAAATTATTTTAGTCCAAAAATATAATGGACTATACATCGTCGTTTTTGCCAAAAATTTAATGGACTATACATCGTACGTTTTTCATGCAAAAAATTATTTTATGCATAAAATAAAATGGACTATACATCGTCGTTTTTTGTAAAAAATTTAAGGGACTATACATCAACAATTTTTCATGGTAAAAATTATTCGTCCATTTTCTGCAAAAAATTTAATGGACTATACATCGTTGTTTTTTGTAAAAAATTTAATGGACTATACATCATCAATTTTTCATGCAAAAAAATATTTTATGCAAAAAATATAATGGACTATATCGTCGTTCTTTGTAAAATATTTAATAAACTATACATCATCAATTTTTCATGGAAAAAATTATTTTATGCAAAAAATATAATGGACTATACATCTTCGTTTTTTGTAAAAATTTAATGGACTATACATCGTCAATTTTTCATGGAAAAAATTATTTTCTGCAAAAAATTTAATGGACTATACATCGTCGTTTTTTGTAAAAAATTTAATGGACTATACATCGTCCATTTTTCATGCAAAAAAATAATTTATGCAAAAAATTTAATGGACTATACATGGCCCATTTTTATGTAAAAAATTATTTTAGTCCAAAAATATAATGGACTATACATCGTCGTTTTTGCCAAAAATTTAATGGACTATACATCGTACGTTTTTCATGCAAAAAATTATTTTATGCATAAAATAAAATGGACTATACATCGTCGTTTTTCGGAAAAAAGTTTAATGGACTATACATCGTCGTTTTTCGCAAAAAATTTAATGGACTATACATCGTCCATTTTTCATGCAAAAAATTATTTTATGGAAAAAATTTAATGGACTATACATCGTCTTTTTTTGTAAAAAATTTAATGGACTATACATCGTAAATTTTTCATGCAAAAAATTATTTTATGCAAAAAATGTAATGGACTATACTTCGTCGTTTTTTGAAAAAAAGTTAATGAACTATACATCGTCAATTTTTCATGCAAAAAAATATTTTATGCTAAAAATATAATGGACTATACATCGTTGTTTTTTAAAAAAATTTACTATACATCGTCCATTTTTCATGCAAAACATTATTTTATGCAAAAATTATAATGGACTATACATCGTCGTTTTTCGCAAAAAATTTAATGGACTATACATCATCAACTTTTCATGGAAAAAATTATTTTATGCAAAAAATATAATGGACTATACATCGTCGTTCTTTGTAAAATATTTAATGCACTATAATCATCAACTTTTCATGGAAAAAATTATTTTATGCAAAAAATTTAATGGACTATACATCGTCGTTTTTTGCCAAAAATTTAATGGACTATAATACATCGTCCGTTTTTCATGGAAAAAATTATTTTATGCAAAAATTATAATGGACTATACATCGTCGTTTTTCGCAAAAAATTTAATGGACTATACATCATCAATTTTTCATGCAAAAAAATGTTTAATGCAAAAAATATAATGGACTATACATCTTCGTTTTTTGTAAAAAATTTAATGGACTATACATCATCAATTTTTCATGGAAAAAATTATTTTATGCAAAAAATTTAATGGACTATACATCGTCGTTTTTTGTAAAAAATTTAATGGACTATACATCGTCCATTTTTCATGCAAAAAAATAATTTATGCAAAAAATTTAATGGACTATATATACATGGCTTATTTTTATGTAAAAAATTATTTTAGTCCAAAAATATAATGGACTATACATCGTCGTTTTTGCCAAAAATTTAATGGACTATACATCGTACGTTTTTCATGGAAAAAATTATTTTATGCATAAAATAAAATGGACTATACATCGTCGTTTTTCGCAAAACATTTAATGGACTATACATCGTCCATTTTTCATGGAAAAAATTATTTTATGCAAAAAATTTAATGGACTATACATCGTCGTTTTTGCCAAAAATTTAATGGACTATACATCGTACGTTTTTCATGCAAAAAATTATTTTATGCATAAAATAATAAAAATAATAAAATAATAAAATAAATAATGGACTATACATCGTCGTTTTTCGCAAAACATTTAATGGACTATACATCGTCCATTTTTCATGGAAAAAATTATTTTATGCAAAAAATTTAATGGACTATACATCGTCGTTTTTCGCAAAAAATTTAATGGACTATACATCGTCCATTTTTCATGCAAAAAATTATTTTATGGAAAAAATTTAATGGACTATACATCGTCTTTTTTTGTAAAAAAATTTAATGGACTATACATCGTAAATTTTTCATGCAAAAAATTATTTTATGCAAAAAATGTAATGGACTATACTTCGTCGTTTTTTGAAAAAAGTTAATGAACTATACATCGTCAATTTTTCATGCAAACAAATATTTTATGCTAAAACTATAATGGACTATACATCGTTGTTTTTTTTTAAAAATTTACTATACATCGTCCACTTTTCATGCAAAACATTATTTTATGCAAAAATTTTAATGGACTATACATCATCAACTTTTCATGGAAAAAATTATTTTATGCAAAAAATATAATGGACTATACATCGTCGTTCTTTGTAAAATATTTAATGGACTATACATCATCAACTTTTCATGGAAAAAATTATTTTATGCAAAAAATTTAATGGACTATACATCGTCGTTTTTTGCCAAAAATTTAATGGACTATACATCGTCCGTTTTTCATGGAAAAAATTATTTTATGCAAAAATTATAATGGACTATACATCGTCGTTTTTCGCAAAAAATTTAATGGACTATACATCATCAATTTTTCATGCAAAAAAATATTTTATGCAAAAAATATAATGGACTATACATCTTCGTTTTTTGTAAAAAAATTAATGGACTATACATCATCAATTTTTCATGCAAAAAATTATTTTATGCAAAAAATTTAATGGACTATACATCGTCGTTTTTTGTAAAAAATTTAATGGACTATACATCGTCCATTTTTCATGCAAAAAAATAATTTATGCAAAAAATATAATGGACTATACATCTTCGTTTTTTGTAAAAAATTTAATGGACTATACATCATCAATTTTTCATGGAAAAAATTATTTTATGCAAAAAATTTAATGGACTATACATCGTCGTTTTTTGTAAAAAATTTAATGGACTATACATCGTCCATTTTTCATGGAAAAAATTATTTTATGCAAAAAATTTAATGGACTATACATCGTCGTTTTTCGCAAAAAATTTAATGGACTATACATCGTCCATTTTTCATGCAAAAAATTATTTTATGGAAAAAATTTAATGGACTATACATCGTCTTTTTTTGTAAAAAATTTAATGGACTATACATCGTAAGTTTTTCATGCAAAAAATTATTTTATGCAAAAAATGTAATGGACTATACTTCGTCGTTTTTTGAAAAAAAGTTAATGAACTATACATCGTCAATTTTTCATGCAAAAAAATATTTTATGCTAAAAATATAATGGACTATACATCGTTGTTTTTTAAAAAAAATTTACTATACATCGTCCATTTTTCATGCAAAACATTATTTTATGCAAAAAATAAAATGGACTATACATCGTCGTTTTTCGGAAAATATTTAATGGACTATACATCATCAATTTTTCATGCAAAAAATTATTTTATGCAAAAAATTTAATGGACTATACATCGTCGTTTTTTGTAAAAAATTTAATGGACTATACATCGTCTATTTTCATGCAAAAAAATAATTTATGCAAAAAATTTAATGGACTATACATGGCCCATTTTTATGTAAAAAATTATTTTAGTCCAAAAATATAATGGACTATACATCGTCGTTTTTGCCAAAAATTTAATGGACTATACATCGTACGTTTTTCATGCAAAAAATTACTTTATGCATAAAAAAAAATGGACTATACATCGTCGTTTTTCGCAAAACATTTAATGGACTATACATCGTCCATTTTTCATGGAAAAAATTATTTTATGCAAAAAATTTAATGGACTATACATCGTCTTTTTTTGTAAAAAATTTAATAGACTATACATCGTCAATTTTTCATGCAAAAAATTATTTTATGCAAAAAATGTAATGGACTATACATCGTCCATTTATCATGCAAAAAAATATTTTATGCAAAAAATCTAATGGACTATACATCGTCGTTTTTTTCCATTTTTCATGCAAAAAATTATTTTATGCAAAAAATTTAATGAACTATACATCGTCGTTTTTCGCAAAAAATTTAATGGACTATACATCGTCCATTTTTCATGCAAAAAATTATTTTATGGAAAAAATTTAATGGACTATACATCGTCTTTTTTTGTAAAAAATTTAATGGACTATACATCGTCCATTTTTCATGCAAAAAATTATTTTATGCAAAAAATGTAATGGACTATAGTTCGTCGTTTTTTGAAAAAAAGTTAATGAACTATACATCGTCAATTTTTCATGCAAAAAAATATTTTATGCTAAAAATATAATGGACTATACATCGTTGTTTTTTTTTTAAAATTTACTATACATCGTCCATTTTTCATGCAAAACATTATTTTATGCAAAAATTATAATGGACTATACATCGTCATTTTTTTACAAAAAGTTTAATGGACTATACATGGCCCATTTTTATGTAAAAAATTATTTTAGTCCAAAAATATAATGGACTATACATCGTCATTTTTATATGCAAAAAATTATTTGATGCAAAAAATATAATGGACTATACATCGTCGTTTTTTGCCGAAAATTTAGTGGACTATAAATCGTCCGTTTTTTATGCAAAAAATTATTTTATGCAAAAAATAAAATGGACTATACATCGTCGTTTTTCGCAAAAAATTTAATGGACTATGCATCGTCCATTTTTCATGGAAAAAATTATTTTATGCAAAAAATATAATGGACTATACATCGTTTTTTTGTAAAAAATTTAATAGACTATACATCGTTCATTTTTCATGCAAAAAATTATTTTATGCAAAAAATAAAATGGACTATACATCGTCGTTTTTCGCAAAAAATTTAATGGACTATACATCATCAATGTTTCATGCAAAAAAATATTTTATGCAAAAAATATAATGGACTATACATCGTCGTTCTTTGTAAAATATTTAATGGACTATACATCATTAACTTTTCATGGAAAAAATTATTTTATGCAAAAAATATAATGGACTATACATCTTCGTTTTTTTGTAAAAAATTTAATGGACTATACATCATCAATTTTTCATGCAAAAAATTATTTTATGCAAAAAATTTAATGCACTATACATCGTCGTTTTTTGCCAAAAATTTAACGGACTATACATCGTCCGTTTTTTATGCAAAAAATTATTTTATGCAAAAAATTAAATGGACTATACATCGTCGTTTTTCGGAAAAAATTTAATGGACTATATATCGTCCATTTTTCATGGAAAAAATTATTTTATGCAAAAAATTTAATGGACTATACATCGTCATTTTTCGGAAAAAACTTAATGGACTATACAGCGTCTATTTTTCATGCAAAAAATTATTTTATGGAAAATATTTAATGGACTATATACATCGTCTTTTTTTGTAAAAAATTTAATGGACTATACATCGTCCGTTTTTCTTGCAAAAAATTATTTTATGCAAAAAATGTAATGCACTATACATCGTGGTTTTTTTTAAAAAATTTAATGAACTATACATCATCAATTTTTCATGCAAAAAATTATTTTATGCAAAAAATATAATGGACTATACATCGTCGTTCTTTGTAAAATATTTAATGGACTATACATCATCAATTTTTCATGCAAAAAATTATTTTATGCAAAAAATATAATGGACTATACATCGTCGTTTTTTGTAAAAAATTTAATAGACTATACATCGTCCATTTTTCATGCAAAAAATTATTTTATGCAAAAAATAAAATGGACTATACATCGTCGTTTTTCGCAAAAAATTTAATGGACTATACATCGTCCATTTTTCATGCAAAAAATTATTTTATGGAAAAAATTTAATGGACTATACATCGTCTTTTTTTGTAAAAAATTAAATGGACTATACATCGTCAATTTTTCATGCAAAAAATTATTTTATGCAAAATATGTAATGGACTATACATCATCAATTTTTCATGGAAAAAATTATTTTCTGCAAAAATTTTAATGGACTATACATCGTCGTTTTTTGTAAAATATTTAATGGACTATACATCATCAATTTTTCATGGAAAAAATTGTTTTCTGCCAAAAATTTAATGGACTATACATCGTCGTTTTTTGTAAAAAATTTAATGGACTATACATCATCAATTTTTCATGCAAAAACTTATTTGATGCAAAAAATTTATTGGACTATACATCGTCGTTTTTTGCCAAATATTTAATGGACTATACATCGTCCGTTTTTCATGCAAAAAATTATTTTATGCAAAAAATAAAATGGACTATACATCGTCGTTTTTCGCAAAAAATTTAATGGACTATATATCGTCCATTTTTCATGCAAAAAATTATTTTATGGAAAAAATTTAATGGACTATACATCGTCTTTTTTTGTAAAAAATTTAATGGACTATACATCGTCAATTTTTCATGGAAAAAATTATTTTATGCAAAAAATGTAATGGACTATACATAGTCCATTTATCATGCAAAAAAATATTTTATGCAAAAAATAAAATGGACTTTACATCGTCGTTTTTCGGAAAAAATTTAATGGACTATACATCGTCAATTTTTCATGCAAAAAATTATTTTCGGCAAAAAATGTAATGGACTATACATCGTCGTTTTTTGAAAAAAAAATTAATGGACTATACATCATCAATTTTTCATGCAAAAATTATTTTATGGCAAAAATATGATGGACTATACATCGTCGTTTTTTGTAAAATATTTAATGGACTATACATCATCAATTTTTCATGCAAAAAATTATTTTCTGCCAAAAATTTAATGGACTATACATCGTCGTTTTTTGCCAAAAATTTAATGGACTATACATCGTCCGTTTTTCATGCAAAAAATTATTTTATGCAAAAAATAAAATGGACTATACATCGTCGTTTTTCGCAAAAAATTTAATGGACTATACATCGTCCATTTTTTAAGTAAAAAATTATTTTATGCAAAAAATTTAATGGACTATACATCGTCGTTTTTTGTAAAAAAATTAATGGACTATACATCATCAATTTTTCATGCAAAAAATTATTTTATGCAAAAAATATAATGGACTATACATCGTCGTTTTTCACAAAAAATTTAATGGACATACATCGTCCATTTTTCATGCAAAAAATTATTTTATGCAAAAAATTTAATGGACTATACATTGTACATTTTTCATGTAAAAAAATATTTTATGCAAAAAATAAAATGGACTATACATCGTCGTTTTTCGGAAAAAATTTAATGGACTATACATCGTCCATTTTTCATGCAAAAAATTATTTTATAGAAAAAAATTTAATGGACTATACATCGTCTTTTTTTGTAAAAAATTTAATGGACTAGACATCGTCAATTTTTCATGCAAAAAATTATTTTATCCAAAAAATTTATTGGACTTACATCATCAATTTTTCATGCAAAAAATTATTTTCTGCAAAAAAATTTAATAGACTATACATTGTCGTTTTTTGGCAAAAATTTAATGGACTATACATCGTCGTTTTTCGGAAAAAATTTAATGGACTATACATCGTCCATTTTTTAAGGAAAAAATTATTTTATGCGAAAAATTTAATGGACTATAACATCGTCGTTTTTCGCAAAAAATTTAATGGACTATACATCGTCCATTTTTCATGCAAAAAATTATTTTATGGAAAAAATTTTATGGACTATACATCGTCTTTTTTTGTAAAAAATTTAATGGACTATACATCGTCAATTTTTCATGCAAAAAATTATTTTATGCAAAAAATATAATGGACTATACATCGTCGTTTTTTGTAAAAAATTTAATGGACTATACATCATCAATTTTTCATGCAAAAAATTATTTTATGCAAAAAATATAATGGACTATACAGCGTAGTTTTTTGTAAAAAATTTAATGGACTATACATCTTCCATTTTTTATGCAAAAAATTATTTTATGCAAAAAATAAAATGGACTATACATCGTCGTTTTTCGCAAAAAATTTAATGGACTATACATCGTCCATTTTTCATGCAAAAAATTTTTATGGAAAAAATTTAATGGACTATACATCGTACATTTTTCATGTAAAAAAATATTTTATGCAAAAAATAAAATGGACTATACATCGTCGTTTTTCAGAAAAAATTTAATGGATATACATCGTCCATTTTTCATGCAAAAAATTATTTTATAGAAAAAATTTAATGGACTATACATCGTCTTTTTTTGTAAAAAATTTAATGGACTAGACATCGTCAATTTTTCATGCAAATAATTATTTTATGCAAAAAATGTAATGGACTATACATCGTCCATTTTTCATGCAAAAAAATATTTTATGCAAAAAATAAAATGGACTATACATCGTCGTTTTTCGGAAAGAATTTAATGGACTATACATCGTCAATTTTTCATGGAAAAAATTATTTTATGCAAAAATGTAATGGACTATACATCGTCGTTCTATGAAAAAAATTAAATGGATTATACATCATCGATTTTTCGTGCAAAAAATTATTTCATGCAAAAAATATGATGGACTATACATCGTCGTTTTTTGTAAAATATTTAATGGACTATACATCATCAATTTTTTATGCAAAAAATTATTTTCTGCAAAAAATTTAATGGACTATACATCGTCGTTTTTTGTAAAAAATTTAATGGACTATACATCGTCCATTTTTCATGCAAAAAAATAATTTATGCAAAAAATATGATGGACTATACATCGTCGTTTTTTGTAAAATATTTAATGGACTATACATCATCAATTTTTCATGGAAAAAATTATTTTCTGCAAAAAATTTAATGGACTATACATCGTCGTTTTTTGTAAAAAATTTAATGGACTATACATCATCAATTTTTCATGCAAAAAATTATTTTATGCAAAAAATTTAATGGACTATACATCGTCGTTTTTTGCCAAAAATTTAATGGACTATATATACATCATCAATTTTTCATGTAAAAAATTATTTTATGCAAAAAATAAAATGGACTATACATCGTCGTATTTTGTAAAAAATTTAATGGACTATACATCTTCCATTTTTCATGGAAAAAATTATTTTATGCAAAAAATAAAATGGACTATACATCGTCGTTTTTCGCAAAAAAATTAATGGACATACATCGTCCATTTTTCATGCAAAAAATTATTTTATGGAAAAAATTTAATGGACTATACATCGTACATTTTTCATGTAAAAAAATATTTTATGCAAAAAATAAAATGGACTATACATCGTCGTTTTTCGGAAAAAATTTAATGGACTATACATCGTCCATTTTTCATGCAAAAAATTATTTTATGCAAAAAATGTAATGAAATATACATCGACGTTTTTTGCAAAAAATTTAATGGACTATTTATTTTTCATGGAAAAAATTATTTTATGCAAAAAATTTATTAGACTATACATCATCAATTTTTCATGGAAAAAATTATTTTCTGGAAAAAATTTAATGGACTATACATCGTCGTTTTTTGGCAAAAATTTAATGGACTATACATCGTCCGTTTTTCATGCAAAAAATTATTTTATGCAAAAAATAAAATGGACTATAATCGTCGTTTTTCGCAAAAAATTTAATGGACTATACATCGTCCATTTTTTAAGGAAAAAATTATTTTATGCAAAAAATTTAATGGACTATAATACATCGTCCATTTTTCATGGAAAAAATTATTTTATGGAAAAAATTTAATGGACTATACATCGTCTTTTTTTGTAAAAAATTTAATGGACTATACATCATCAATTTTTCATGCAAAAAATTATTTTATGCAAAAAATATGATGGACTATACATCGTCGTTTTTTGTAAAATATTTAATGGACTATACATCGTCAATTTTTTATGCAAAAAATTATTTTATGCAAAAAATGTAATGGACTATATATACATCGTCCATTTTTCATGCAAAAAATTATTTTATCCAAAAAATGTAATGAAATATACATCGTCGTTTTTTGTAAAAAATTTAATGGACTATACATCGTCCATTTTTCATGCAAAAAAATAATTTATGCAAAAAATATGATGGACTATACATCGTCGTTTTTTGTAAAATATTTAATGGACTATACATCATCAATTTTTCATGCAAAAAATTATTTTCTGCCAAAAATTTAATGGACTATACATCGTCGTTTTTTGTAAAAAATTTAATGGACTATACATCATCAATTTTTCATGCAAAAAATTATTTTATGCAAAAAATTTAATGGACTATACATCGTCGTTTTTCGCCAAAAATTTAATGGACTATACATCGTTCGTTTTTCATGCAAAAAATTATTTTATGCAAAAAATAAAATGGACTATACATCGTCGTTTTTCGCAAAAAAATTAATGGACATACATCGTCCATTTTTCATGGAAAAAATTATTTTATGGAAAAAATTTAATGGACTATACATCGTACATTTTTCATGTAAAAAAATATTTTATGCAAAAAATAAAATGGACTATACATCGTCGTTTTTCGGAAAAAATTTAATGGACTATACATCGTCCATTTTTCATGGAAAAAATTATTTTATGCAAAAAATGTAAAGGAATATATATCGTCGTTTTTTGAAAAAAATTTAATGGACTATACATCATCAATTTTTCATGCAAAAAATTATTTTCTGCAAAAAATTTAGAGGACTATACATCGTCGTTTTTTGCCAAAAATTTAATGGACTATACATCGTCCGTTTTTCATGCAAAAAATTATTTTATGCAAAAAATAAAATGGACTATACATCGTCGTTTTTCGCAAAAAATTTAATGGACTATACATCGTCCATTTTTTAAGGAAAAAATTATTTTATGGAAAAAATTTAATGGACTATACATCGTCGTTTTTCGCAAAAAATTTAATGGACTATACATCTTCCATTTTTCATGCTAAAAATTATTTTATGCAAAAAATGTAATGGAATATACATCGTCGTTTTTTGAAAGAAATTTAATGGACTATACATCGTAAATTTTTCATGCAAAAAATTATTTTATGCAAAAAATTTATTAGACTATACATCATCAATTTTTCATGCAAAAAATTATTTTCTGCAAAAAATTTAATGGACTATACATCATCGTTTTTTGCCAAAAATTTAATGGACTATACATCGTCCGTTTTTCATGCAAAAAATTATTTTATGCAAAAAATAAAATGGACTATACATCGTCGTTTTTCGCAAAAAATTTAATGGACTATACATCGTCCATTTTTTAAGGAAAAAATTATTTTATGCAAAAAATTTAATGGACTATACATCGTCGTTTTTCGCAAAAAATTTAATGGACTATACATCGTCCATTTTTCATGCAAAAAATTATTTTATGGAAAAAATTTAATGGACTATACATCGTACATTTTTCATGTAAAAAAATATTTTATGCAAAAAATAAAATGGACTATACATCGTCGTTTTTCGGAAAAAATTTAATGGACTATACATCGTCCATTTTTCATGGAAAAAATTATTTTATGCAAAAAATGTAATGGAATATACATCGTCGTTTTTTGAAAAAAATTTAATGGAATATACATCGTCAATTATTCATGCAAAAAATTTATTAGACTATACATCATCAATTTTCCATGCAAAAAATTATTTTCTGCAAAAAATTTAATGAACTATACATCGTCGTTTTTTGCCAAAAATTTAATGGACTATACATCGTCCGTTTTTCATGCAAAAAATAATTTTATGCAAAAAATAAAATGGACTATACATCGTCGATTTTCGCAAAAAATTTAATGGACTATACATCGTCCATTTTTTAAGGAAAAAATTATTTTATGCGAAAAATTTAATGGACTATACATCGTCGTTTTTAGCAAAAAATTTAATGGACTATACATCGTCCATTTTTCATGGAAAAAATTTTTATGGAAAAAATTTAATGGACTATATATACATCGTACATTTTTCATGTAAAAAAATATTTTATGCAAAAAATAAAATGGACTATACATCGTCGTTTTTCGGAAAAAATTTAATGGACTATACATCGTCCATTTTTCATGCAAAAAATTATTTTATAGAAAAAATTTAATGGACTATACATCGTCTTTTTTTGTAAAAAATTTAATAGACTATACATCGTCAATTTTTCATGCAAAAAATTATTTTATGCGAAAAATATAATGGACTATACATCGTCGTGTTTCTCAAAAAATTTAATGGACTATACATCGTCCATTTTTCATGCAAAAAATTATTTTATGCAAAAAATATAATGGACTATACATCGTCTTTTTTTGTAAAAAATTTAATGGACTATACATCGTCAATTTTTCATGCAAAAAATTATTTTATGCAAAAAATGTAATGGAATATACATCGTCGTTTTTAGCAAAAAATTTAATGGACTATACATCGTCCATTTTTCATGGAAAAAATTTTTATGGAAAAAATTTAATGGACTATATATACATCGTACATTTTTCATGTAAAAAAATATTTTATGCAAAAAATAAAATGGACTATACATCGTCGTGTTTCTCAAAAAATTTAATGGACTATACATCGTCCATTTTTCATGCAAAAAATTATTTTATGCAAAAAATATAATGGACTATACATCGTCTTTTTTTGTAAAAAATTTAATGGACTATACATCGTCAATTTTTCATGCAAAAAATTATTTTATGCAAAAAATTTAATGGACTATACATCGTCCATTTTTCATGGAAAAAAATATTTTATGCAAAAAATAAAATGGACTATACATCGTCGTTTTTCGGAAAGAATTTAATGGACTATACATCGTCCATTTTTCATGGAAAAAAATAATTTATGCAAAAAATATGATGGACTATACATCGTCTTTTTTTGTAAAATATTTAATGGACTATACATCATCAATTTTTCATGGAAAAAATTATTTTCTGCAAAAAATTTAATGGACTATACATCGTCGTTTTTTGTAAAAAATTTAATGGACTATACATCATCAATTTTTCATGCAAAAAATTATTTTATGCAAAAAATTTAATGGACTATACATCGTCGTTTTTTGCCAAAAATTTAATGGACTATATATACATCATCAATTTTTCATGTAAAAAATTATTTTATGCAAAAAATAAAATAAACTATACATCGTCGTATTTTGTAAAAAATTTAATGGACTATACATCTTCCATTTTTCATGGAAAAAAATTATTTTATGCAAAAAATAAAATGGACTATACATCGTCGTTTTTCGCAAAAAAATTAATGGACATACATCGTCCATTTTTCATGCAAAAAATTATTTTATGGAAAAAATTTAATGGACTATACATCGTACATTTTTCATGTAAAAAAATATTTTATGCAAAAAATAAAATGGACTATACATCGTCGTTTTTCGGAAAAAATTTAATGGACTATACATCGTCCATTTTTCATGGAAAAAATTATTTTATGCAAAAAATGTAATGAAATATACATCGTCGTTTTTTGGAAAAAATTTAATGGACTATTTATTTTTCATGGAAAAAATTATTTTATGCAAAAAATTTATTAGACTATACATCATCAATTTTTCATGGAAAAAATTATTTTCTGCAAAAAATTTAATGGACTATACATCGTCGTTTTTTGCCAAAAATTTAATGGACTATACATCGTCCGTTTTTCATGCAAAAAATTATTTTATGCAAAAAATAAAATGGACTATAATCGTCGTTTTTCGCAAAAAATTTAATGGACTATACATCGTCCATTTTTTAAGGAAAAAATTATTTTATGCAAAAAATTTAATGGACTATACATCGTCGTTTTTCGCAAAAAATTGAATGGACTATACATCGTCCATTTTTCATGCAAAAAATTATTTTATGGAAAAAATTTAATGGACTATACATCGTCTTTTTTTGTAAAATATTTAATGGACTATACATCATCAATTTTTCATGCAAAAAATTATTTTCTGCCAAAAATTTAATGGACTATACATCGTCGTTTTTTGTAAAAATTTAATGGACTATACATCATCAATTTTTCATGCAAAAAATTATTTTATTCAAAAAATTTAATGGACTATACATCGTCCGTTTTTCATGCAAAAAATTATTTTATGCAAAAAATAAAATGGACTATACATCGTCGTTTTTCGCAAAAAAATTAATGGACTATACATCGTCCATTTTTCATGCAAAAAAATAATTTATGCAAAAAATATGATGGACTATACATCGTCGTTTTTTGTAAAATATTTAATGGACTATACATCATCAATTTTTCATGCAAAAAATTATTTTCTGCCAAAAATTTAATGGACTATACATCGTCGTTTTTTGTAAAAATTTAATGGACTATACATCATCAATTTTTCATGCAAAAAATTATTTTATTCAAAAAATTTAATGGACTATACATCGTCCGTTTTTCATGCAAAAAATTATTTTATGCAAAAAATAAAATGGACTATACATCGTCGTTTTTCGCAAAAAAATTAATGGACATACATCGTCCATTTTTCATGGTAAAAATTATTTTATGGAAAAAATTTAATGGACTATACATCGTACATTTTTCATGTAAAAAAATATTTTATGCAAAAAATAAAATAGACTATACATCGTCGTTTTTCGGAAAAAATTTAATGGACTATACATCGTCCATTTTTCATGCAAAAAATTATTTTATGCAAAAAATGTAATGGAATATATATCGTCGTTTTTTGAAAAAAATTTAATGGACTATACATCGTCAATTTTTCATGCAAAAAATTATTTTATGGAAAAAATTTAATGGACTATACATCGTCGTTTTTTGCCAAAAATTTAATGGACTATACATCGTCCGTTTTTCATGCAAAAAATTATTTTATGCAAAAAATAAAATGGACTATACATCGTCGTTTTTCGCAAAAAATTTAATGGACTATACATCGTCCATTTTTTAAGGAAAAAATTATTTTATGCAAAAAATTTAATGGACTATACATCGTCGTTTTTCGCAAAAAATTTAATGGACTATACATCTTCCATTTTTCATGCTAAAAATTATTTTATGCAAAAAATGTAATGGAATATACATCGTCGTTTTTTTAAAGAAATTTAATGGACTATACATCGTCAATTTTTCATGCAAAAAATTATTTTATGCAAAAAATTTATTAGACTATACATCATCAATTTTTCATGCAAAAAATTATTTTCTGCAAAAAATTTAATGGACTATACATCGTCGTTTTTTGCCAAAAATTTAATGGACTATACATCGTCCGTTTTTCATGCAAAAAATTATTTTATGCAAAAAATAAAATGGACTATACATCGTCGTTTTTCGCAAAAAATTTAATGGACTATACATCGTCCATTTTTTAAGGAAAAAATTATTTTATGCAAAAAATTTAATGGACTATACATCGTCGTTTTTCGCAAAAAATTTAATGGACTATACATCGTCCATTTTTCATGCAAAAAATTATTTTATGGAAAAAATTTAATGGACTATAACTCGTACATTTTTCATGTAAAAAAATATTTTATGCAAAAAATAAAATGGACTATACATCGTCGTTTTTCGAAAAAAATTTAATGGACTATACATCGTCCATTTTTCATGGAAAAAATTATTTTATGCAAAAAATGTAATGGAATATACATCGTCGTTTTTTGAAAAAAATTTAATGGAATATACATCGTCAATTATTCATGCAAAAAATTTATTAGACTATACATCATCAATTTTCCATGCAAAAAATTATTTTCTGCAAAAAATTTAATGAACTATACATCGTCGTCTTTTGCCAAAAATTTAATGGACTATACATCGTCCGTTTTTCATGCAAAAAATTATTTTATGCAAAAAATAAAATGGACTATACATCGTCGATTTTCGCAAAAAATTTAATGGACTATACATCGTCCATTTTTTAAGGAAAAAATTATTTTATGCGAAAAATTTAATGGACTATACATCGTCGTTTTTCGCAAAAAATTTAATGGACTATACATCGTCCATTTTTCATGCAAAAAATTATTTTATGGAAAAAATTTAATGGACTATAATCGTCCATTTTTCATGCAAAAAAATAATTTATGCAAAAAATATGATGGACTATACATCGTCGTTTTTTGTAAAATATTTAATGGACTATACATCATCATATATACATCGTCCATTTTTCATGCAAAAAAATATTTTATGCAAAAAATAAAATGGACTATACATCGTCGTTCTATGAAAAAAATTAAATGGATTATACATCATCGATTTTTCGTGGAAAAAATTATTTCATGCAAAAAATATGATGGACTATACATCGTCGTTTTTTGTAAAATATTTAATGGACTATACATCATCAATTTTTTATGCAAAAAATTATTTTCTGCAAAAAATGTAATGGACTATACATCGTCGTTTTTTGTAAAAAATTTAATGGACTATACATCGTCCATTTTTCATGCAAAAAAATAATTTATGCAAAAAATATGATGGACTATACATCGTCGTTTTTTGTAAAATATTTAATGGACTATACATCATCAATTTTTCATGCAAAAAATTATTTTCTGCAAAAAATTTAATGGACTATACATCGTCGTTTTTTGCCAAAAATTTAATGGACTATACATCGTCCGTTTTTCATGCAAAAAATTATTTTATGCAAAAAATAAAATGGACTATACATCGTCGTTTTTCACAAAAAATTAAAGGACTATACATCGTCCATTTTTTAAGGAAAAAATTATTTTATGCAAAAAATTTAATGAACTATACATCGTCGTTTTTCGCAAAAAATTTAATGGACTATACATCGTCAATTTTTCATGCAAAAAATTATTTTATGGAAAAAATTTAATGGACTATACATCGTACATTTTTCATGTAAAAAAATATTTTATGCAAAAAATAAAATGGACTATACATCGTCGTTTTTCGGAAAATTTTAGTGGACTATACATCGTCCATATTTCATGCAAAAAATTATTTTATGCAAAAAATTTAATGGAATATACATCGTCGTTTTTTGAAAAAAATTTAATGGAATATACATCGTCAATTATTCATGCAAAAAATTATTTTATGCAAAAAATTTATTAGACTATACATCATCAATTTTCCATGCAAAAAATTATTTTCTGCAAAAAATTTAATGGACTATACATCGTCGTTTTTTGTAAAAAATTTAATGGACTATACATCGTCCATTTTTCATGCAAAAAAATAATTTATGCAAAAAATATGATGGACTATACATCGTCGTTTTTTGTAAAATATTTAATGGACTATACATCATCAATTTTTCATGCAAAAAATTATTTTCTGCCAAAAATTTAATGGACTATACATCGTCGTTTTTTGTAAAAAATTTAATGGACTATACATCATCAATTTTTCATGCAAAAAATTATTTTCTGCAAAAAATTTAATGGACTATACATCGTCGTTTTTTGCCAAAAATTTAATGGACTATACATCGTCCGTTTTTCATGGAAAAAATTATTTTATGCAAAAAATAAAATGGACTATACATCGTCGTTTTTCGCAAAAAATTAAATGGACTATACATCGTCCATTTTTTAAGGAAAAAATTATTTTATGCAAAAAATTTAATGGACTATACATCGTCGTTTTTCGCAAAAAATTTAATGGACAATACATCTTCCATTTTTCATGCTAAAAATTATTTTATGCAAAAAATGTAATGGAATATACATCGTCGTTTTTTGAAAGAAATTTAATGGACTATACATCGTCAATTTTTTATGCAAAATATTATTTTATGCAAAAAATTTATTAGACTATACATCATCAATTTTTCATGCAAAAAATTATTTTCTGCAAAAAATTTAATGGACTATACATCGTCGTTTCTTGCCAAAAATTTAATGGACTATAGATCTTCCATTTTTCATGCAAAAAATTATTTTATGCAAAAAATGTAATGGAATATACATCGTCGTTTTTTGCCAAAAATTTAATGGACTATACATCGTCAATTTTTCATGGAAAAAATTATTTTCTGCAAAAAATTTATTGGACTATACATCGTCGTTTTTCGCAAAAATTTAATGGACTATACATCGTCCGTTTTTCATGCAAAAAATTGTTTTATGCAAAAAATAAAATGGACTATACATCGTCGTTTTTCGCAAAAAATTTAATGGACTATACATCGTCCATTTTTTAAGGAAAAAATTATTTTATGCAAAAAATTTAATGGACTATAATCGTCGTTTTTCGCAAAAAATTTAATGGACTATACATCGTCAATTTTTCATGCAAAAAATTATTTTATGGAAAAAATTTAATGGACTATACATTGTACATTTTTCATGTAAAAAAATATTTTATGCAAAAAATAAAATGGACTATACATCGTCGTTTTTCGGAAAAAAGTTAATGGACTATACATCGTCCATTTTTCATGCAAAAAATTATTTTATGCAAAAAATGTAATGGAATATACATCGTCGTTTTTTGAAAAAAATTTAATGGACTATACATCGTCAATTTTTCATGCAAAAAATTATTTTATGCAAAAAATTTATTAGACTATACATCATCAATTTTTAATGCAAAAAATTATTTTCTACAAAAAATTTAATGGACTATACATCGTCGTTTTTTGCCAAAAATTTAATGGACTATACATCGTCCGTTTTTCATGCAAAAAATTATTTTATGCAAAAAATAAAATGGACTATACATCGTCGTTTTTCGGAAAAAATTTAATGGACTATACATCGTCCATTTTTCATGCAAAAAATTATTTTATGCAAAAAATGTAATGGAATATACATCGTCGTTTTTTGAAAAAAATTTAATGGAATATACATCGTCAATTATTCATGGAAAAAATTATTTTATGGAAAAAATTTAAAGGACTATACATCGTCTTTTTTTGTAAAAAATTTAATGGACTATACATCGTCAATTTTTCATGCAAAAAATTATTTTATGCAAAAAATTTAATGGACTATACATCGTCGCTTTTTGTAAAAAATTTAATGGACTATACATCATCAATTTTTCATGCAAAAAATTATTTTATGCAAAAAATATAATGGATTATACATCGTCGTTTTTTGTAAAAAATTTAATGGACTATACATCTTCCATTTTTCATGCAAAAAACTATTTTCTGCAAAAAATT
Source organism: Nowickia ferox (assembly GCA_936439885.1). Classification (NCBI taxonomy): domain Eukaryota; kingdom Metazoa; phylum Arthropoda; class Insecta; order Diptera; family Tachinidae; genus Nowickia; species Nowickia ferox. Next base: position 97,859,254 of record OW387026.1, on the reverse strand, counting down.
TAATGGACTATACATCGTCGTTTTTTGCAAAAAATTTAATGGACTATACATCGTCCATTTTTTAAGGAAAAAATTAATTTATGCAAAAAATTTAATGGACTATACATCGTCTTTTTTTGTAAAAAATTTAATGGACTATACATCGTCAATTTTTCATGCAAAAAATTATTTTATGCAAAAAATAAAATGGACTATACATCGTCGTTTTTCGCAAAAAATTTAATGGACTATACATCGTCCATTTTTTAAGGAAAAAATTAATTTATGCGAAAAATTTAATGGACTATACATCGTCGTTTTTCGCAAAAAATTTAATGGACTATACATCGTCAATTTTTCATGCAAAAAGTTATTTTATGCAAAAAATGTAATGGACTATACATCGTTGTTTTTTTAAAAAAATTTACTATACATCGTCCATTTTTCATGCAAAACATTATTTTATGCAAAAATTATAAAGGACTATACATCGTCGTTTTTCGCAAAAAATTTAATGGACTATATATACATCATTAATTTTTCATGCAAAAAAATATTTTATGCAAAAATGTAATGGACTATACATCGTCGTTTTTTGAAAAAAATTAAATGGACTATACATCATCGATTTTTCATGCAAAAAATTATTTCATGCAAAAAATATGATGGACTATACATCGTCGTTTTTTGTAAAATATTGAATGGACTATACATCATTAATTTTTCATGCAAAAAATTATTTTATGGAAAAAATTTAATGGACTATACATCGTACATTTTTCATGCAAAAAATTATTTTATGCAAAAAATGTAATGGAATATACATCGTCGTTTTTTGAAAAAATTTAATGGAATATACATCGTCAATTATTCATGCAAAAAATTATTTTATGCAAAAAATTTATTAGACTATACATCATCAATTTTTCATGCAAAAAATTATTTTCTGCAAAAAATTTAATGAACTATACATCGTCGTTTTTTGCCAAATTAAAAAAAAATTATTTTATGCAAAAAACAAAATGGACTATACATCGTCGATTTTCGCAAAAAATTTAATGGACTATACATCGTCCATTTTTTAAGGAAAAAATTTTATTTATGCGAAAACTTTAATGGACTATACATCGTCGTTTTTCGCAAAAAATTTAATGGACTATACATCGTCCATTTTTCATGCAAAAAATTATTTTATGGAAAAAATTTAATGGACTATACATCGTCCATTTTTCATGCAAAAAAATAATTTATGCAAAAAATATGATGGACTATACATCGTCGTTTTTTGTAAAATATTTAATGGACTATACATCATCAATTTTTCATGCAAAAAATTATTTTATGCAAAAAATTTAATGGACTATACATCGTCCATTTTTCATGGAAAAAATTATTTTATGGAAAAAATTTAAAGGACTATACATCGTCTTTTTTTGTAAAAAATTTAATGGACTATACATCGTCAATTTTTCATGCGAAAAATTATTTTATGCAAAAAATTTAATGGACTATACATCGTCGCTTTTTGTAAAAAATTTAATGGACTATACATCATCAATTTTTCATGCAAAAAATTATTTTATGCAAAAAATATAATGGATTATACATCGTCGTTTTTTGTAAAAAATTTAATGGACTATACATCTTCCATTTTTCATGCAAAAAACTATTTTCTGGAAAAAATTTAATGGACTATACATCGTCGTTTTTTGCAAAAATTTAATGGACTATACATCGTCCGTTTTTCATGCAAAAAATTATTTTATGCAAAAAATAAAATGGACTATACATCGTCGTTTTTCGCAAAAAATTTAATGGACTATACATCGTCCATTTTTTAAGGAAAAAATTAATTTATGCGAAAAATTTAATGGACTATACATCGTCGTTTTTCGCAAAAAATTTAATGGACTACACATCGTCCATTTTTCAGCAAAAAATTATTTTATGGAAAAAATTTAATGGACTATACATCGTCTTTTTTTGTAAAAAATTTAATGGACTATACATCGTCAATTTTTCATGCAAAAAATTATTTTATGCAAAAAATGTAATGGACTATAATACACCGTTGTTTTTTTAAAAAAATTTACTATAACATCGTCCATTTTTCATGCAAAACATTATTTTATGCAAAAATTATAAAGAACTATACATCGTCGTTTTTCGCAAAAAATTTAATGGACTATACATCATCAATTTTTTATGCAAAAAAATATTTTATGCAAAAATGTAATGGACTATACATCGTCGTTTTTTGAAAAAAATTAAATGGACTATACATCATAAATTTTTCATGCAAAAAATTATTTTATGCAAAAAATTTAATGGACTATACATCGTCGTTTTTTGCCAAAAATTTAATGGACTATACATTGTCCGTTTTTCATGCAAAAAATTATTTTATGCAAAAAATTTAATGGACTATACATCGTCTTTTTTTCATGCAAAAAATTATTTTATGCAAAAATGTAATGGACTATACATCGTCGTTTTTTGTAAAAAATTTAATGGACTATACATCGTCCATTTTTCATGCAAAAAAATAATTTATGCAAAAAATATGATGGACTACACATCGTCGTTTTTTGTAAAATATTTAATGGACTATACATTATCAATTTTTCATGCAAAAAATTATTTTCTGCAAAAAATTTAAGGGACTATATATACATCGTCGTTTTTTGTAAAAAACTTAATGGACTATACATCATAAATTTTTCATGCAAAAAATTATTTTATGCAAAAAATTTAATGGACTATACATCGTCGTTTTTTGCCAAAAATTTAATGGACTATACATCGTCCGTTTTTCATGGAAAAAATTATTTTATGCAAAAAATAAAATGGACTATACATCGTCGTTTTTCGCAAAGAATTTAATGGACTATACATCGTCCATTTTTTAAGGAAAAAATTATTTTATGCAAAAAATTTAATGGACTATACATCGTCGTTTTTCGCAAAAAATTTAATGGACTATACATCGTCCATTTTTCATGCAAAAAATTATTTTAAGGAAAAAATTTAATGGACTATACATCGTCGTTTTTTGTAAAAAATTTAATGGACTAGACATCATCAATTTTTCATGGAAAAAATTATTTTATGCAAAAAATATAATGGACTATACATCGTCGTTTTTTGTAAAAAATTTAATGGACTATACATCGTCCATTTTTCATGGAAAAAATTATTTTATGGAAAAAATTTAATGGACTATACATCGTACATTTTTCATGTAAAAAAATATTTTATGCAAAAAATAAAATGGACTATACATCGTCGTTTTTCGGAAAAAATTTAATGGACTATACATCGTCCATTTTTCATGGAAAAAATTATTTTATGCAAAAAATGTAATGGAATATACATCATCGTTTTTTGAAAAAAATTTAATGGACTATACATCTTCCATTTTTCATGCAAAAAATTATTTTATGCAAAAAATAAAATAGACTATCGTCGTTTTTCGCAAAAAATTTTATGGACTATACATCGTCCATTTTTCATGCAAAAAATTATTTTATGGAAAAAATTTAATGGACTATACATCGTCTTTTTTTGTAAAAAATTTAATGGACTATATATGGTAAATTTTTCATGCAAAAAATTATTTTATGCAAAAAATGTAATGGACTATACATCGTACATTTTTCATGTAAAAAAATATTTTATGCAAAAAATAAAATGGACTATACATCGTCGTTTTTCGGAAAAATTTAATGGACTATACATCGTCCATTTTTCATGCAAAAAATTATTTTATGCAAAAAATGTAATGGAATAAACATCGTACATTTTTCATGTAAAAAAATATTTTATGCAAAAAATTAAATGGACTATACATCGTCGTTTTTCGGAAAAAATTTAATGGACTATACATCGTCCATTTTTTAAGGAAAAATTTATTTTATGCAAAAAATTTAATGGACTATACATCGTCGTTTTTCGCAAAAAATTTAATGGACTATACATCTTCCATTTTTCATGCAAAAAATTATTTTATGCAAAAAATAAAATGGACTATAAATCGTCGTTTTTCGCAAAAAATTTAATGGACATACATCGTCCAATTTTCATGCAAAAAATTATTTTATGGAAAAAATTTAATGGACTATACATCGTCGTTTTTTGTAAAAAATTTAATGGACTATACATCATCAATTTTTCATGGAAAAAATTATTTTATGCAAAAAATATAATGGACTATACATCGTCGTTTTTTGTAAAAAATTTAATGGACTATACATCGTCCATTTTTCATGCAAAAAATTATTTTATGGAAAAAATTTAATGGACTATACATCGTACATTTTTCATGTAAAAAAATATTTTATGCAAAAAATAAAATGGACTATACATCGTCGTTTTTCGGAAAAAATTTAATGGACTATACATCGTCCATTTTTCATGGAAAAAATTATTTTATGCAAAAAATGTAATGGAATATACATCATCGTTTTTTGAAAAAAATTTAATGGACTATACATCGTACATTTTTCATGTAAAAAAATATTTTATGCAAAAAATAAAATGGACTATACATGGTCGTTTTTCGGAAAAAATTTAATGGACTATACATCGTCGTTTTTCGCAAAAAATTTAATGGACTATACATCGTCCATTTTTCATGCAAAAAATTATTTTATGGAAAAAATTTAATGGACTATACATCGTCGTTTTTTGAAAAAAATTTAATGGACTATACATCGTCAATTTTTCATGCAAAAAATTATTTTATGCAAAAAATTTATTGGACTATACATCATCAATTTTTCGTGCAAAAAATTATTTTCTGGAAAAATGTAATGGACTATACATCGTCGTTTTTTGTAAAAAACTTAATGGACTATACATCGTCCATTTTTCATGCAAAAAATTATTTTATGCAAAAAATATAATGGACTATACATCGTCGTTTTTTGTAAAAAATTTAATGGACTATACATCTTCCATTTTTCATGCAAAAAATTATTTTATGCAAAAAATAAAATAGACTATCGTCGTTTTTCGCAAAAAATTTTATGGCCTATACATCGTCCATTTTTCATGCAAAAAATTATTTTATGGAAAAAATTTAATGGACTATACATCGTCTTTTTTTGTAAAAAATTTAATGGACTATATATGGTAAATTTTTCATGCAAAAAATTATTTTATGCAAAAAATGTAATGGACTATACATCGTACATTTTTCATGTAAAAAAATATTTTATGCAAAAAATAAAATGGACTATACATCGTCGTTTTTCGGAAAAATTTAATGGACTATACATCGTCCATTTTTCATGCAAAAAATTATTTTATGCAAAAAATGTAATGGAATAAACATCGTACATTTTTCATGTAAAAAAATATTTTATGCAAAAAATTAAATGGACTATACATCGTCGTTTTTCGGAAAAAATTTAATGGACTATACATCGTCCATTTTTTAAGGAAAAATTTATTTTATGCAAAAAATTTAATGGACTATACATCGTCGTTTTTCGCAAAAAATTTAATGGACTATACATCTTCCATTTTTCATGCAAAAAATTATTTTATGCAAAAAATAAAATGGACTATAAATCGTCGTTTTTCGCAAAAAATTTAATGGACATACATCGTCCAATTTTCATGCAAAAAATTATTTTATGGAAAAAATTTAATGGACTATACATCGTCGTTTTTTGTAAAAAATTTAATGGACTATACATCATCAATTTTTCATGGAAAAAATTATTTTATGCAAAAAATATAATGGACTATACATCGTCGTTTTTTGTAAAAAATTTAATGGACTATACATCGTCCATTTTTCATGCAAAAAATTATTTTATGGAAAAAATTTAATGGACTATACATCGTACATTTTTCATGTAAAAAAATATTTTATGCAAAAAATAAAATGGACTATACATCGTCGTTTTTCGGAAAAAATTTAATGGACTATACATCGTCCATTTTTCATGGAAAAAATTATTTTATGCAAAAAATGTAATGGAATATACATCATCGTTTTTTGAAAAAAATTTAATGGACTATACATCGTACATTTTTCATGTAAAAAAATATTTTATGCAAAAAATAAAATGGACTATACATGGTCGTTTTTCGGAAAAAATTTAATGGACTATACATCGTCGTTTTTCGCAAAAAATTTAATGGACTATACATCGTCCATTTTTCATGCAAAAAATTATTTTATGGAAAAAATTTAATGGACTATACATCGTCGTTTTTTGAAAAAAATTTAATGGACTATACATCGTCAATTTTTCATGCAAAAAATTATTTTATGCAAAAAATTTATTGGACTATACATCATCAATTTTTCGTGCAAAAAATTATTTTCTGGAAAAATGTAATGGACTATACATCGTCGTTTTTTGTAAAAAACTTAATGGACTATACATCGTCCATTTTTCATGCAAAAAATTATTTTATGCAAAAAATATAATGGACTATACATCGTCGTTTTTTGTAAAAAATTTAATGGACTATACATCTTCCATTTTTCATGCAAAAAATTATTTTATGCAAAAAATAAAATAGACTATCGTCGTTTTTCGCAAAAAATTTTATGGCCTATACATCGTCCATTTTTCATGCAAAAAATTATTTTATGGAAAAAATTTAATGGACTATACATCGTCTTTTTTTGTAAAAAATTTAATGGACTATACATGGTAAATTTTTCATGCAAAAAATTATTTTATGCAAAAAATGTAATGGACTATACATCGTCCGTTTTTCATGTAAAAAATTATTTTATGCAAAAAATAAAATGGACTATACATCGTCGTTTTTCGCAAAAAATTTAATGGACTATACATCGTCCATTTTTCATGCAAAAAATTATTTTATGCAAAAAATGTAATGGAATATACATCGTACATTTTTCATGTAAAAAAATATTTTATGCAAAAAATAAAATGGACTATACATCGTCGTTTTTCGGAAAAAATTTAATGGACTATACATCGTCCATTTTTCATGGAAAAAATTATTTTATGCAAAAAATGTAATGGAATATACATCGTCGTTTTTTGAAAAAAATTTAATGGACTATACATCTTCCATTTTTCATGCAAAAAATTATTTTATGCAAAAAATAAAATGGACTATAAATCGTCGTTTTTCGCAAAAAATTTAATGGACATACATCGTCCAATTTTCATGCAAAAAATTATTTTATGGAAAAAATTTAATGGACTATACATCGTCGTTTTTTGAAAAAAATTTAATGGACTATACATCGTCAATTTTTCATGCAAAAAATTATTTTATGCAAAAAATTTATTGGACTATACATCATCAATTATTCATGCAAAAAATTATTTTCTGGAAAAATGTAATGGACTATACATCGTCGTTTTTTGTAAAAAACTTAATGGACTATACATCGTCCATTTTTCATGGAAAAAATTATTTTATTCAAAAAATATAATGGACTATACATCGTCGTTTTTTGTAAAAAATTTAATGGACTATACATCTTCCATTTTTCATGCAAAAAATTATTTTATGCAAAAAATAAAATGGACTATACATCGTCGTTTTTCGCAAAAACTTTAATGGACATACATCGTCCATTTTTCATGCAAAAAATTATTTTATGCAAAAAATAAAATGGACTATACATCGTCGTGTTTCTCAAAAAATTTAATGGACTATACATCGTCCATTTTTCATGCAAAAAATTATTTTATGGAAAAAATTTAATGGACTATACATCGTCTTTTTTTGTAAAAAATTTAATGGACTATACATCGTCAATTTTTTATGCAAAAAATTATTTTATGCAAAAAATGTAATGGACTATACATCGTCCATTTTTCATGCAAAAAAATATTTTATGCAAAAAATAAAATGGACTATATATCGTCGTTTTTCGGAAAAAATTTAATGGACTATACATCGTCAATTTTTCATGCAAAAAATTATTTTATGCAAAAATGTAATGGACTATACATCGTCTTTTTTTGTAAAAAATTTAATGGACTATACATCGTCAATTTTTTATGCAAAAAATTATTTTATGCAAAAAATGTAATGGACTATACATCGTCCATTTTTCATGCAAAAAATTATTTTATGCAAAAAATAAAATGGACTATACATCGTCGTTTTTTGTAAAATATTTAATGGACTATACATTGTCCATTTTTCATGGAAAAAATTATTTTATGCAAAAAATGTAATGGAATATACATCATCGTTTTTTGAAAAAAATTTAATGGACTATACATCGTCAATTTTTCATGCAAAAAATTATTTTATGCAAAAAATTTATTGGACTTACATCATCAATTTTTCATGCAAAAAATTATTTTCTGCAAAAAATTTAATGGAATATACATCGTCGTTTTTTGCCAAAAATTTAATGGACTATACATCGTCAATTTTTCATGCAAAAAATTATTTTATGCAAAAAATATAATGGACTATACATCGTCGTTTGTTGTAAAAAACTTAATGGACTATACATCTTCCATTTTTCATGGAAAAAATTATTTTATGCAAAAAATAAAATGGACTATACATCGTCGTTTTTCGCAAAAAATTTAATGGACTATACATCGTCCATTTTTCATGCAAAAAATTATTTTATGCAAAAAATTTAATGGACTATACATCGTCTTTTTTTGTAAAAAATTTAATGGACTATACATCGTCAATTTTTTATGCAAAAAATTATTTTATGCAAAAAATGTAATGGACTATACATCGTCGTTTTTTGTAAAAAAAATTTAATGGACTATACATCATCAATTTTTCATGCAGAAAATTATTTTATGCAAAAAATATAATGGACTATACATCGCCGTTTTTCGCAAAAAATTTAATGGACATACATCGCCCATTTTTTATGGAAAAAATTATTTTATGCAAAAAATTTATTAGACTATACATCATCAATTTTTCATGCAAAAAATTATTTTCTGGAAAAATGTAATGGACTATACATCGTCGTTTTTTGTAAAAGACTTAATGGACTATACATCGTCCATTTTTCATGCAAAAAATTATTTTATGCAAAAAATATAATGGACTATACATCGTCGTTTTTTGTAAAATATTTAATGGACTATACATCATCAATTTTTCATGCAAAAATTATTTTATGCAAAAAATATAATGGACTTTACATCGTCGTTTTTTGTAAAAAATTTAATGGACTATACATCTTCCATTTTTCATGCAAAAAATTATTTTATGGAAAAAATTTAATGGACTATACATCGTCTTTTTTTGTAAAAAATTTAATGGACTATACATCGTCAATTTTTTATGCAAAAAATTATTTTATGCAAAAAATGTAATGGACTATATATCGTCGTTTTTCGGAAAAAATTTAATGGACTATACATCGTCAATTTTTCATGCAAAAAATTATTTTATGCAAAAATGTAATGGAGTATACATCGTCGTTTTTTGAAAAAAATTAAATGGACTATACATCATCGATTTTTCATGCAAAAAATTATTTCATGCAAAAAATATGATGGACTATACATCGTCGTTTTTTGTAAAATATTTAATGGACTATACATCATCAATTTTTCATGCAAAAAATTATTTTCTGCAAAAAATTTAATGGACTATAATACATCGTCGTTTTTTGTAAAAAATTTAATGGACTATACATCGTCCATTATTCATGCAAAAAAATAATTTATGCAAAAAATATGATGGACTATACATCGTCGTGTTTTGTAAAATATTTAATGGACTATACATCATCAATTTTTCATGCAAAAAATTATTTTCTGCCAAAAATTTAATGGACTATACATCGTCGTTTTTTGTAAAAAATTTAATGGACTATACATCATCAATTTTTCATGCAAAAAATTATTTTATGCAAAAAATTTAATGGACTATACATCGTCGTTTTTTGCCAAAAATTTAATGGACTATACATCGTCCGTTTTTCATGCAAAAAATTATTTTATGCAAAAAATAAAATGGACTATACATCGTCGTTTTTCGTAAAAAATTTAATGGACTATACATCGTCCATTTTTTAAGGAAAAAATTATTTTATGCAAAAAATTTAATGGACTATACATCGTCGTTTTTCGCAAAAAATTTAATGGACTATACATCGTCCATTTTTCATGCAAAAAATTATTTTATGGAAAAAATTTAATGGACTATACATCGTCTTTTTTTGTAAAAAAATTAATGGACTATACATCGTCAATTTGTCATGCAAAAAATTATTTTATGCAAAAAATGTAATGGACTATACATCGTCCTTTTTTGTAAAAAATTTAATGGACTATACATCATCAATTTTTCATGGAAAAAAATATTTTATGCAAAAAATATAATGGACTATACATCGTCGTTTTTTGTAAAAAATTTAATGGACTATACATCTTCCATTTTTCATGCAAAAAATTATTTTATGCAAAAAATAAAATGGACTATACATCGCCGTTTTTCGCAAAAAATTTAATGGACATACATCGTCCATTTTTCATGCAAAGAATTATTTTATGGAAAAAATTTAATGGACTATACATCGTACATTTTTCATGTAAAAAAATATTTTATGCAAAAAATAAAATGGACTATACATCGTCGTTTTTCGGAAAAAATTTAATGGACTATACATCGTCCATTTTTCATGGAAAAAATTATTTTATGCAAAAAATGTAATGGAATATACATCATCGTTTTTTGAAAAAAATTTAATGGACTATACATCGTACATTTTTCATGTAAAAAATTATTTTATGCAAAAAATAAAATGGACTATACATGGTCGTTTTTCGGAAAAAATTTAATGGATTATACATCGTCAATTTTTCATGCAAAAAATTATTTTATGCAAAAATGTAATGGACTATACATCGTCGTTTTTTGAAAAAAATTAAATGGACTATACATCATCGATTTTTCATGCAAAAAATTATTTTCTGCAAAAAATTTAATGGACTATACATCGTCGTTTTTTGTAAAAAATTTAATGGACTATACATCGTCCATTTTTTATGCAAAAAAATAATTTATGCAAAAAATATGATGGACTATACATCGTCGTTTTTTGTAAAATATTTAATGGACTATACATCATCAATTTTTCATGCAAAAAATTATTTTCTGCAAAAAATTTAATGGACTATACATCGTCGTTTTTTGTAAAAAATTTAATGGACTATACATCATCAATTTTTCATGCAAAAAATTATTTTATGCAAAAAATTTAATGGACTATACATCGTCCGTTTTTCATGCAAAAAATTATTTTATGCAAAAAATAAAATGGACTCTACATCGTCGTTTTTCGCAAAAAATTTAATGGACTATACATCGTCCGTTTTTCATGCAAAAAATTATTTTATGCAAAAAATAAAATGGACTCTACATCGTCGTTTTTCGCAAAAAATTTAATGGACTATACATCATCCATTTTTTAAGGAAAAAATTATTTTATGCAAAAAATTTAATGGACTATACATCGTCAATTTTTCATGCAAAAAATTATTTTATGCAAAAAATGTAATGGACTATACATCGTCGTTTTTTGTAAAAAATTTAATGGACTATACATCATCAATTTTTCATGCAAAAAATTATTTTATGCAAAAAATATAATGGACTATACATAGTCGTTTTTTGTAAAAAACTTAATGGACTATACATCTTCCATTTTTCATGCAAAAAATTATTTTATGCAAAAAATAAAATGGACATCGTCGTTTTTCGCAAAAAATTTAATGGACTATACATCGTCCATTTTTCATGGATAAAATTATTTTATGGAAAAAATTTAATGGACTATACATCGTCTTTTTTTGTAAAAAAATTTAATGGACTATACATCGTAAATTTTTCATGCAAAAAATTATTTTATGCAAAAAATGTAATGGACTATACATCGTCGTTTTTTGTAAAAAATTTAATTGACTATACATCGTCCATTTTTCATGCAAAAAATTATTTTATGGAAAAAATTTAATGGACTATACATCGTCTTTTTTTGTAAAAAATTTAATGGACTATACATCATCAATTTTTCATGCAAAAAATTATTTTCTGCAAAAAATTTAATGGACTATACATCGTCGTTTTTTGTAAAAAACTTAATGGACTATACATCTTCCATTTTTCATGCAAAAAATTATTTTTCGCAAAAAATGTAATGGACTATACATCGTACATTTTTCATGTAAAAAAATATTTTATGCAAAAAATAAAATGGACTATATATACATGGTCGTTTTTCGGAAAAAATTTAATGGACTATACATCGTCAATTTTTCATGCAAAAAATTATTTTATGCAAAAATGTAATGGACTATACATCGTCGTTTTTTGAAAAAAATTAAATGGACTATACATCATCGATTTTTCATGCAAAAAATTATTTCATGCAAAAAATATGATGGACTATACATCGTCGTTTTTTGTAAAATATTTAATGGACTATACATCATCAATTTTTCATGCAAAAAAATAATTTATGCAAAAAATATGATGGACTATACATCGTCGTTTTTTGTAAAATATGTAATGGACTATACATCATCAATTTTTCATGCAAAAAATTATTTTTTGCAAAAAATTTAATGGACTATACATCGTCGTTTTTTGTAAAAAATTTAATGGACTATACATCATCAATTTTTCATGCAAAAAATTATTTTATTCAAAAAATTTAATGGACTATACATCGTCGTTTTTTGCCAAAAATTTAATGGACTATACATCGTACGTTTTTCATGCAAAAAATTATTTTATACAAAAAATAAAATGGACTCTACAACGTCGTTTTTCGCAAAAAATTTAATGGACTATACATCGTCCATTTTTCATGGAAAAAATTATTTTATGGAAAAAATTTAATGGACTATACATCGTACATTTTTCATGTAAAAAAATATTTTATGCAAAAAATAAAATGGACTATACATCGTCGTTTTTCGGAAAAATTTAATGGACTATACATCGTCCATTTTTCATGCAAAAAATTATTTTATGCAAAAAATGTAATGGACTATACATCGTCGTTTTTTGAAAAAAATTTAATGGACTATACATCGTCAATTTTTCATGCAAAAAATTATTTTATGGAAAAAATTTAATGGACTATACATCGTCGTTTTTTGAAAAAAATTTAATGGACTATACATCGTCCATTTTTCATGCAAAAAAATAATTTATGCAAAAAATATGATGGACTATACATCGTCGTTTTTTGTAAAATATTTAATTTATTCTATACATCATCAATTTTCCATGGAAAAAATTATTTTTTGGAAAAAATATAATGGACTATACATCTTCGTTTTTTGTAAAAAATTTAATGGTCTATACATCGTCCATTTTTCATGGAAAAAATTATTTTATGCAGAAAATAAAATGGACTATACATCGTCGTTTTTCGCCAAAAATTTAATGGACTATACATCGTCCATTTTTCATGCAAAAAATTATTTTATGGAAAAAATTTAATGGACTATACATCGTCTTTTTTGTCAATTTTTCATGCAAAAAATTATTTTATGCAAAAAATGTAATGGACTATACATCGTCCATTTTTCATGCAAAAAAATATTTTATGCAAAAAATAAAATGGACTATATCGTCGTTTTTCGGAAAAAATTTAATGGACTATACATCGTCAATTTTTCATGGAAAAAATTATTTTATGCAAAAAATGTAATGGACTATACATCGTCTTTTTTTGTAAAAAATTTAATGGACTATACATCGTCAATTTTTCATGCAAAAAATTATTTTATGCAAAAAATGTAAAGGACTATACATCGTCGTTCGCAAAACATTTAATGGACATACATCGTCCATTTTTCATGCAAAAAATTATTTTATGGAAAAAATTTAATGGATTATACATCGTACATTTTTCATGTAAAGAAATATTTTATGCAAAAAATATGATGGACTATACATCGTCGTTTTTTGTCAAATATTTAATGGACTATACATCATCAATTTTTCATGCAAAAAATTATTTTCTGCAAAAAATTTAATGGACTATACATCGTCGTTTTTTGTAAAAAATTTAGTGGACTATACATCGTTCATTTTTCATGCAAAAAAATAATTTATGCAAAAAATATGATGGACTATACATCGTCGTGTTTTGTAAAATATTTAATTTATTCTATACATCATCAATTTTTCATGGAAAAAATTATTTTTTGCAAAAAATATAATGGACTATACATTTTCGTTTTTTGTAAAAAATTTAATGGTCTATACATCGTCCATTTTTCATGCAAAAAATTATTTTATGCAAAAAATAAAATGGACTATTATACATCGTCGTTTTTCGCCAAAAATTTAATGGACTATACATCGTCCATTTTTCATGCAAAAAATTATTTTATGGAAAAAATTTAATGGACTATACATCGTCTTTTTTTGTAAAAAATTTAATGGACTATACATCGTCAATTTTTCATGGAAAAAATTATTTTATGCAAAAAATGTAATGGACTATACATCGTCCATTTTTCATGCAAAAAAATATTTTATGCAAAAAATAAAATGGACTATATCGTCGTTTTTCGGAAAAAATTTAATGGACTATACATCGTAAATTTTTCGTGCAAAAAATTATTTTATGCAAAAAATTTAATGGACTATACATCGTCGTTCTTTGTAAAATATTTAATGGACTATACATCGTCCATTTTTCATGCAAAATATTATTTTATGCAAAAAATAAAATAGACTATAAATCGTCGTTTTTTGTAAAAAATTTAATGGACTATACATCGTCCATTTTTCATGCAAAAAATTATTTTATACAAAAAATAAATTGGACTATACATCGTCGTTTTTCGCAAAAAATTTAATGGACTATACATCGTCCATTTTTCATGGAAAAAATTATTTTATGGAAAAAATTTAATGGACTATACATCGTCTTTTTTGTAAAAAATTTAATGGACTATACATCGTCAATTTTTCATGCAAAAAATTATTTTATGCAAAAAATGTAATGGACTATACATCGTGGTTTTTAAAAAAAAAATTAATGGAATATACATCGTCAATTTTTCATGCAAAAAATTATTTTCTGGAAAAAATTTAATGGACTATACATCGTCGTTTTTTGTAAAAAATTTAATGGACTATACATCGTCAATTTTTCATGCAAAAAATTATTTTATGCAAAAAATTTAATGGACTATACATCGTCGTTTTTTGTAAAAAATTTAATGGACTATACATCATCAATTTTTCATGCAAAAAATTATTTTATGCAAAAAATATAATGGACTATACATCGTCGTTCTTTGTAAAATATTTAATGGACTATACATCATCAATTTTTCATGCAAAAAATTATTTTATGCAAAAAATATAATGGACTATACATCGTCGTTTTTTGTAAAAAATTTAATGGACTATACATCGTCCATTTTTCATGCAAAATATTATTTTATGCAAAAAATAAAATAGACTATACATCGTTGTTTTTTGTAAAAAATTTAATGGACTATACATCGTCCATTTTTCATGGAAAAAATTATTTTATGCAAAAAATAAAATGGACTATACATCGTCGTTTTTCGCAAAAAATTTAATGGACTATACATCGTCCATTTTTCATGCAAAAAATTATTTTATGGAAAAAATTTAATGGACTATACATCGTCGTTTTTTGTAAAAAATTTAATGGACTATACATCGTCAATTTTTCATGCAAAAAATTATTTTATGCAAAAAATGTAATGGACTATACATCGTCCATTTTTCATGCAAAAAAATATTTTATGCAAAAAATAAAATGGACTATACATCGTGGTTTTTTTAAAAAAAATTTAATGGAATATACATCGTCAATTTTTCATGCAAAAAATTATTTTATGCAAAAAATGTAATGGACTATACATCGTCGTTTTTTGAAAAAAATTTAATGGACTATACATCATCAATTTTTCATGCAAAAAACTATTTTGTGCAAAAAATTTAATGGACTATCGTCGTTTTTTGTAAAAAATTTAATGGACTATACATCCTCAATTTTTCATGCAAAAAATTATTTTATGCAAAAATATTAATGGACTATACATCGTCTTTTTTTGTAAAAAATTTAATGGACTATACATCGTCAATTTTTCATGCAAAAAAATATTTTATCCAGAAAATGTAATGGACTATACATCGTCGTTTTTGAAAAAAATTTAATGAACTATACATCGTCCATTTTTCATGAAAATAAAAATATTTTATGGAAAAAATATAATGGACTATATATCGTCGTTTTTTGGAAAATATTTAATGGACTATACGTCATAAATTTTTCATGCAAAAAATTATTTTCGGGAAAAAATATAATGGACTATACATCGTCGTTTTTCGAAAAAAATTTAATGAACTATACATCGTCCATTTTTCATGCAAAACATTATTTTATGCAAAAATTATAATGGGCTATACATCGTCATTTTTTTAGAAAAAGTTTAATAGACTATACATAGCCCATTTTTATGTAAAAAATTATTTTAGTCCAAAAATATAATGGACTATACATCTTTTTTTTTATGCAAAAAATTATTTGATACACAAATTATAATGGACTATACATCATCAATTTTTCATGAAAAAAATTATTTTTTGCAAAAAATATAATGGACTATACATCTTCGTTTTTTGTTAAAAATTTAATGGACTATAAATCGTCCATTTTTCATGCAAAAAATTATTTTATGCAAAACATAAAATGGACTATACATCGTCGTTTTTTGTAAAAAATTTAATGGACTATACATCATCAATTTTTCATGGAAAAAATTATTTTATGCAAAAAATATAATGGACTAGACATCCTCTTAAAATATTTAATGGACTATACATCATCAATTTTTCATGGAAAAAATTATTTTATGCAAAAAATAAAATGGACTATACATCGTCGTTTTTTGTAAAAAATTTAATGGACTATACATCATCAATTTTTCATGCAAAAAATTATTTTATCAAAAAAATTTAATGGACTATACATCGTCTTTTTTTGTAAAAAATTTAATGGACTATACATCGTCAATTTTTCATGCAAAAAATTATTTTATGCAAAAAATGTAATGGACTATACATCGTCTTTTTTTATGCAAACATATATTTGATACAAAAAATTTAATGGACTATACATCGTCTTGTTTTATGCAAAAAATTATTTTATGCAAAAAATTTAATGGACTATAGTCGTTTTTTGAAAAAAATTTAATGGACTATACATCGTCAATTTTTCATGCAAAAAATTATTTTATGCAAAAAATATAATGGACTATACAGCGTAGTTTTTTGTAAAAAATTTAATGGACTATACATCTTCCATTTTTTATGCAAAAAATTATTTTATGCAAAAAATAAAATGGACTATACATCGTCGTTTTTCGCAAAAAATTTAATGGACTATACATCGTCCATTTTTCATGCAAAAAATTTTTATGGAAAAAATTTAATGGACTATACATCGTACATTTTTCATGTAAAAAAATATTTTATGCAAAAAATAAAATGGACTATACATCGTCGTTTTTCAGAAAAAATTTAATGGACTATACATCGTCCATTTTTCATGCAAAAAATTATTTTATAGAAAAAATTTAATGGACTATACATCGTCTTTTTTTGTAAAAAATTTAATGGACTATACATCGTCAATTTTTCATGCAAAAAATTATTTTATGCGAAAAATATAATGGACTATACATCGTCGTTTTTTGTAAAAAATTTAATGGACTATACATCATCAATTTTTCATGGAAAAAATTATTTTATGCAAAAAATATAATGGACTGTACATCGTCTTTTTTTGTAAAAAATTTAATGGACTATACATCGTCAATTTTTCATGCAAAAAATTATTTTATGCAAAAAATTTAATGGACTATACATCGTCGTTTTTCAGAAAAAATTTAATGGACTATACATCGTCCATTTTTCATGCAAAAAATTATTTTATGGAAAAAATTTAATGGACTATACATCGTCTTTTTTTGTAAAAAATTTAATGGACTAGACATCGTCAATTTTTCATGCAAATAATTATTTTATGCAAAAAATGTAATGGACTATACATCGTCCATTTTTCATGCAAAAAAATATTTTATGCAAAAAATAAAATGGACTATACATCGTCGTTTTTCGGAAAGAATTTAATGGACTATACATCGTCAATTTTTCATGCAAAAAATTATTTTATGCAAAAAATTTAATGGACTATACATCGTCTTTTTTTATGCAAACAATTATTTGATACAAAAATTATAATGGACTATACATCGTCGTTTTTTGTCAAAAATTTAATGGAATATACATCGTAAATTTTTCATGGAAAAAAATATTTGATGGAATAAATATAATGGACTATACATCGTCGTTTTTTGAAAAAAATTTACTATACATCGTCCATTTTTCATGCAAAACATTATTTTATGCAAAAATTATAATGGGCTATACATCGTCGTTTTTTTGTAAAAAATTTAATGGACTATACATCGTCAATTTTTTATGCAAAAAAATATTTGATGGAAAAAATATAATGGACTATACATCGTCGTTTTTTGTAAAAAATTTAATGGACAATACATCGTCCATTTTTCATGCAAAAAAATATTTTATGTAAAAAATATGATGGACATCGTCGTTTTTTGTAAAATATTTAATGGAATATACATCATCAATTTTTCATGCAAAAATTATTTTCTGAAAAAAATATAACAATTATTTGATACAAAAATTATAATGGACTATACATCGTCGTTTTTTGTCAAAAATTTAATGGAATATACATCGTAAATTTTTCATGCAAAAAATTATTTTCTGAAAAAAATATAATGGACTATACATCATCGTTTTTTGTAAAAAATTTAATGGACTATACATCATAAATTTTTAATGCAAAAAAATATTTGATGGAAAAAATATAATGGACTATACATCGTCGTTTTTTGAAAAAAATTTAATGGACTATACATCATCAATCTTTCATGCAAAAAATTATTTTTTGCAAAAAATATAATGGACTATACATCGTCGTTTTTTGAAACAAATTTAATGAACTATACATCGTCCATTTTTCATGCAAAAAAATATTTTATGCTAAAAATATAATGGACTATACATCGTCGTTTTTTGAAAAAAAATTTCTATACATCGCCCATTTTTCATGCAAAATATTATTTTATGCAAAAATTATAATGGGCTATACATCGTCATTTTTTTAGAAAAAGTTTAATGGACTATACATAGCCCATTTTTATGTAAAAAATTATTTTAGTCAAAAAATATAATGGACTATACATCATCAATTTTTCATGCAAAAAAATATGTTATGCAAAAAATATAATGGACTATACATCGTCGTTCTTTGTGAAATATTTAATGGACTATACATCGTCAATTTTTCATGCAAAAAAATATTTTATGGAAAAAATATAATGGACATCGTCGTTTTTTGTAAAAAATTTAATGGACTATACATCGTCAATTTTTCATGCAAAAAATTATTTTATGGAAAAAATGTAATGGATATACATCGTCCATTTTTCATGCAAAAAAATATTTTATGCAAAAAATAAAATGGACTATACATCGTGGTTTTTTTAAAAAAAATTTAATGGAATATACATCGTCAATTTTTCATGCAAAAAATTATTTTATGCAAAAAATGTAATGGACTATACATCGTCGTTTTTTGAAAAAAATTTAATGGACTATACATCATCAATTTTTCATGCAAAAAATTATTTTCTGCAAAAAATTTAATGGACTATCGTCGTTTTTTGTAAAAAATTTAATGGACTATACATCATCAATTTTTCATGCAAAAAATTATTTTATGCAAAAATATTAATGGACTATACATCGACTTTTTTTGTAAAAAATTTAATGGACTATACATCGTCAATTTTTCATGCAAAAAAATATTTTATGCAGAAAATGTAATGGACTATACATCGTCGTTTTTGAAAAAAATTTAATGAACTATACATCGTCCATTTTTCATGAAAATAAAAATATTTTATGGAAAAAATATAATGGACTATACATCGTCGTTTTTTGGAAAATATTTAATGGACTATACGTCATCAATTTTTCATGCAAAAAATTATTTTCGGCAAAAAATATAATGGACTATACATCGACGTTTTTCGAAAAAAATTTAATGAACTATACATCGTCCATTTTTCATGCAAAACATTATTTTATGCAAAAATTATAATGGGCTATACATCGTCATTTTTTTAGAAAAAGTTTAATAGACTATACATAGCCCATTTTTATGTAAAAAATTATTTTAGTCCACAAATATAATGGACTATACATCTTTTTTTTTTATGCAAAAAATTATTTGATACACAAATTATAATGGACTATACATCATCAATTTTTCATGAAAAAAATTATTTTTTGCAAAAAATATAATGGACTATACATCTTCGTTTTTTGTTAAAAATTTAATGGACTATAAATCGTCCATTTTTCATGCAAAAAATTATTTTATGCAAAACATAAAATGGACTATACATCGTCGTTTTTTGTAAAAAATTTAATGGACTATACATCATCAATTTTTCATGGAAAAAATTATTTTATGCAAAAAATATAATGGACTAGACATCCTCTTAAAATATTTAATGGACTATACATCATCAATTTTTCATGGAAAAAATTATTTTATGCAAAAAATAAAATGGATTATACATCGTCGTTTTTTGTAAAAAATTTAATGGACTATACATCATCAATTTTTCATGCAAAAAATTATTTTATGAAAAAAATTTAATGGACTATACATCGTCTTTTTTTGTAAAAAATTTAATGGACTATACATCGTCAATTTTTCATGCAAAAAATTATTTTATGCAAAAAATGTAATGGACTATACATCGTCTTTTTTTATGCAAACATATATTTGATACAAAAAATTTAATGGACTATACGTCGTCTTGTTTTATGCAAAAAATTATTTTATGCAAAAAATTTAATGGACTATAGTCGTTTTTTGAAAAAAATTTAATGGAATATACATCGTAAATTTTTCATGGAAAAAAATATTTGATGGAATAAATATAATGGACTATACATCGTCGTTTTTTGAAAAAAATTTACTATACATCGTCCATTTTTCATGCAAAACATTATTTTATGCAAAAATTATAATGGGCTATACATCGTCGTTTTTTTGTAAAAAATTTAATGGACTATACATCGTCGTTTTTTGTAAAAAATTTAATGGACTATACATCGTCAATTTTTTATGGAAAAAAATATTTGATGGAAAAAATATAATGGACTATACATCGTCGTTTTTTGTAAAAAATTTAATGGACAATACATCGTCCATTTTTCATGCAAAAAAATATTTTCTGTAAAAAATATGATGGACATCGTCGTTTTTTGTAAAATATTTAATGGAATATACATCATCAATTTTTCATGCAAAAATTATTTTCTGAAAAAAATATAACAATTATTTGATACAAAAATTATAATGGACTATACATCGTCGTTTTTTGTCAAAAATTTAATGGAATATACATCGTAAATTTTTCATGCAAAAAATTATTTTCTGAAAAAAATATAATGGACTATACGTCATCGTTTTTTGTAAACAATTTAATGGACTATACATCATAAATTTTTAATGCAAAAAAATATTTGATGGAAAAAATATAATGGACTATACATCGTCGTTTTTTGAAAAAAATTTAATGGACTATACATCATCAATCTTTCATGCAAAAAATTATTTTTTGCAAAAAATATAATGGACTATACATCGTCGTTTTTTGAAACAAATTTAATGAACTATACATCGTCCATTTTTCATGCAAAAAAATATTTTATGCTAAAAATATAATGGACTATACATCGTCGTTTTTTGAAAAAAAATTTCTATACATCGCCCATTTTTCATGCAAAATATTATTTTATGCAAAAATTATAATGGGCTATACATCGTCATTTTTTTAGAAAGAGTTTAATGGACTATACATAGCCCATTTTTATGTAAAAAATTATTTTAGTCAAAAAATATAATGGACTATACATCATCAATTTTTCATGCAAAAAAATATGTTATGCAAAAAATATAATGGACTATACATCGTCGTTCTTTGTGAAATATTTAATCGACTATACATCGTCAATTTTTCATGCAAAAAAATATTTTATGGAAAAAATATAATGGACTATACATCGTCGTTTTTTGTAAAAAATTTAATGGACAATACATCGTCCATTTTTCATGCAAAAAATTATTTTATGCAAAAAATATAATGGACTATACATCGTCGTTTTTTTATGCAAAAAATTATTTGATGCAAAAACTATAATGGACTATACATCATCAATTTTTCAGAAAAAATTTAATGGACTATACATCGTCCATTTTTAATGCAAAAGATTATTTTATGCAAACAATATAATGGACTATACATCGTCGTTTTTTGTAAAATATTTAATGGACTATACATTGTCCATTTTTCATGCAAAAAATTATTTTATGCAAAAAATATAATGGACTATACATCGTCGTTTTTTGTAAAATATTTAATGGATTATACATTGTCCATTTTTCATGCAAAAAATTATTTTATGCAAAAAATATAATGGACTATACATTGTCGTTTTTTGTAAAAAAATTAATAGACTATACATTATCAATGTTTCATGCAAAAGATTATTTTACGCAAACAATATAATGGACTATACATCGTCGTTTTTCGCAAAAAATTTAATGGACTATACATCGTCCATTTTTCATGCAAAAAATTATTTTATGCAAAAAATATAATGGACTATACATCGTCTTTTTTTTATGCAAAAAATTATTTGATACAAAAATTATAATGTAGTATACATCGTCGTTTTTTTATGGAAAAAATTATTTGATACAAAAATTATATTGGGCTATACATCGTCATTTTTTTAGAAAAAGTTTAATGGACTATACATAGCCCATTTTTATGTAAAAAATTATTTTAGTCCAAAAATATAATGGACTATACATCGTCATTTTTTCATGCAAAAAATTATTTGATGCAAAAAATATAATCGACTATACATCGTCGTTTTTTCCAAAAATTTAATGGACTATACATCGTCCATTTTTTATGCAAAAATTATTTTATGCAAAATATATAATGGACTATACATCGTCCTTTTTTTTTAATTTAATGGACTATACATCGTCCATTTTTCATGCAAAAAAATATTTTATGCAAAAAATATAATGGACTATACATCGTCGTTTTTTGTAAAATATTTAATGGACTATACATTGTCCATTTTTCATGCAAAAAATTATTTTATGCAAAAAATATAATGGACTATATATCGTCGTTTTTTGTAGAATATTTAATGGACTATACATTGTCCATTTTTCATGGAAAAAATTATTTTATTCAAAAAATATAATAGACTATACATCGTCGTTTTTTTATGCAAAAAATTATTTGATGCAAAAACTATAATGGACTATACATCATCAATTTTTCAGAAAAAATTTAATGGACTATACATCGTCCATTTTTAATGCAAAAGATTATTTTATGCAAACAATATAATGGACTATACATCGTCGTTTTTTGTAAAATATTTAATGGACTATACATTGTCCATTTTTCATGCAAAAAATTATTTTATGCAAAAAATATAATGGACTATACATCGTCGTTTTTTGTAAAATATTTAATGGATTATACATTGTCCATTTTTCATGCAAAAAATTATTTTATGCAAAAAATATAATGGACTATACATTGTCGTTTTTTGTAAAAAAATTAATAGACTATACATTATCAATGTTTCATGCAAAAGATTATTTTACGCAAACAATATAATGGACTATACATCGTCGTTTTTCGCAAAAAATTTAATGGACTATACATCGTCCATTTTTCATGCAAAAAATTATTTAATGCAAAAAATTTAATGGACTATACATCGTATTTTTTTGTAAAAAATTTAATGGACTATACATCGTAAATTTTTCATGCGAAAAATTATTTTATGCAAAAAATTTAATGGACTAT
This sequence comes from Nowickia ferox, assembly GCA_936439885.1. NCBI lineage: Eukaryota > Metazoa > Arthropoda > Insecta > Diptera > Tachinidae > Nowickia > Nowickia ferox. The sequence goes on along the minus strand of OW387026.1, from coordinate 97,835,252 downwards.
ACATCGTCCATTTTTCATGCAAAAAATTATTTTATGCAAAAAATTTAATGGACTATACATCGTCCATTTTTCATGCAAAAAAATATTTTATGCAAAAAATATAATGGACTATACATTGTCATTTTTTTATGCAAAAAATTATTTGATACAAAAATTACAATAGATTATACATCGTCGTTTTTTGTAAAAAATTGACTATACATCGTCCATTTTTCATGCAAAAAAATTTTTTATACAAAAATTATAATGGGCTATACATCGTCATTTTTTAAAAAAGTTTAGTGGACTATACATAGCCCTTTTTTATGTTAAAAATTATATTATTCCAAAAATATAATGGACTATACATCGTCTTTTTTGTATGCAAAAAATTATTATTTTTATTTTTTTGTACATATTTATTTGTTGTATCTTCAAATATGAACTAACAATAAGTGTTCAAATCTTAAATCTAAATATAATTAATTAGGCACGACCAATGTCGGATATAAACTTAGTGATAGTAAATTAATGATACAAAGCGAAGAAAAAATAAAAGTATAAAAGTATATTCAAGGAGCTACATCTGGAGTGTTTAGTATTAGAGCCGTAGTGTCTCTCTTTTTTAAGCGGATGTGTCTAGTAAAATTCAAGATGTTTACGATGTAAATTTTACTTTTTAATATACCATGGAGCCGATATTATCAAACGTAAAACTTCGTTCTGTCTTCGTTGAATTCTATCTAAATTGGAAGCTGAAGCAGTGCCTAATAGCTGAATTCCGTAGCACCATATTGGTTTCAAAAGCGACTTATATATTAACAGTTTGCAGTCTAGGCTGAGTGTTGAATTTCTGCCAATTAACCAATGTATTTGAGTTAACTTAAGTTTTATTTGAGTTAGTTTAGAGTCAATATGATGTTTCCATGTAAGCCTTCGATCAAATTGTATACCAAGGTATTCCATTTGAGTATGTTGAGGAATATTTTATTGTTAATTCGAATGGGGTAACAAGTATCTCTTCTGAATGTAAAAATTATATAAGCACACTTTTGCTTATTTACTTTAATTCTCCATAAGTTCAACCATATTTCCAGTTGGGTAATATGTTCCTGCAGATTTCGGGATGCCTCATTAGGGTTCTCATGCATACTATATTAAATACAATACTGGCCCCAGAATACTACCCTGTGGGACACCGGAAGATATAGACTCGGGCACACTCATAAAGTCTCCTTACACAACAGTAAACTTCCTATCAGTAATATAACTTTCCAAAAGTTTTTGTATGTTTATTGGCAGATATGTCTTCAATTTTAAAACTAGGCCTTCGTGCCATACTTTGCCAAATGCCTGAGAAACATTAATGAAGAGGGCAGAACAATATTTATTTTCTTTAAATGTCTTTCTTATAAGTTGAACCAATCTATGCGTTTGCTCAATTGTGCTGTGCTGACTCTAAAACCAAATTGATGGTCAGGGATGCATCCATTATCAGCTAAAATTTTGGAAAATTTAGTCATTAGCAGCTTTTCGAAAAGCCCTCAGATTGTTGATAGTAAGCTTATAGGCCTATATGACTCAGCCTTAGTAGGAAAAATTATTTGATGCAAAAAATATATACATCGTCGTTTTTTGTAAAAAATTTAATGGACTATACATCGTCCATTTTTCATGCAAAAAATTATTTTATGCAAAAACTATAATGGACTTTTATGCAAAAAATTATTTGATACAAATATTATAATGGACTATACATCGTCCATTTTTCATGCAAAAAATTATTTTATGCAAAAAATATAATGGACTATAATTCATCATCGTATTTTGTAATAAATTTAATGGACTATACATCGTCCATTTTTCATGCAAAAAATTATTTTATGAAAAATATGTAATGGACTATACATCGTCATTATTTAAATTGTCCATTTTTCATGCAAAAAATATAATGGACTATACATCGTCGTTTTTTGCAAAAAATTTAATGGACTATATATCGTCCATTTTTCATGCAAAAAAATATTTTATTCAAAAAATATAATGGACTATACATCGTCGTTTTTTGGAAAAAGAATAATAGACTATACATCGTCCATTTTTCATGCAAAAAATTATTTTATTCAAAAAATATAATTGACTATAATCGTCGTTTTTTTATGCAAAAAAATTATTTTATGCAAAAACTATAATGGACTATACATCGTAATTTTTTTATGGAAAAAATTATTTGATGCAAAAAATATAATGGACTTGTTTCGTTAATGGACTAGGTCGTTTTCGCCAAAAATTTAATGGACTATACATCGTCCATTTTTCATGCAAAAAATTATTTTATGCAATAAATATAATGTACTATACATCATCGTTGTTTTTATTAAATTTAATGGACTATACATCGTCCATTTTTCATGCAAAAAATTATTTTATGCAAAAACTATAATATACTATCCATCGTCATTTTTTTATGCAAAAAATTATTTGATACAAAAATTATAATGGACATATATCGTTGTTTTTTTGCCAAAAACTATAATATACTATCCATCGTCCATTTTTCATGCAAAACATTATTTTATTCAAAAAATATAATTGACTATAAATCGTCGTTTTTTTATGCAAAAAATTATTTTATGGAAAAAATATAATGGACTATACATCGTCCTTTTCGCAAAAATTTAAATGGACTATACATCGTCCATTTTTCATGCAAAAAATTATTTGATGCGAAAAATACTATATCTAAAATATATAAAATGGACTATATCATCCATTTTTTATGCAAAAAATTATTTGATTCAAAAAATATAATGGACTATACATTGTCGTTTTTTGCCAAAAATTTAATGGACTATATATCGTCCATTTTTCATGCAAAGATTATTTTATGCAAAAAATATAATGGACTATAAATCGTCATTTTTTGGAAAAATTTAAATGGACTATACATTGTCATTTTTTATGCAAAAAATTATTTGATACAAAAATTATAATGGACTATAGATCGTCCATTTTTCATGCAAAAAATTATTTTATGCAAAAAATATAATGGACTATACATTATCGTTGTTTTTATTAAATTTAATGGACTATACATCTTCCATTTTTCATGAAAAAAATTATTTTATGCAAAATATGTAATGGACTATACATCGTAATTTTTTAAATTGTCAATTTTTCATGCAAAAAATATAATGGACTATAACATCGTCGTTTTTCGTAAAAAATTTAATGGACTATAAATCGTCCATTTTTCATACAAATAATTATTTTATGCAAAAAATATAATGGACTATACCTCGTCGATTTTTGCAAAAAATTAAATGGACTATACATCGTCCATTTTCCATTAAAAAAAATTATTGTGTTGAAAAAATATAATGGACTATACATCGTCATTTTTTGCAAGAATTTAAATGGACTTACATCATCCATTTTTTATGCAGAAAATTATTTTTTGCAAAATTTTAATGGACTATATAGTGTCCATTTTTCATGCAAAAAATTTAATGGAATATACATCGTTAATTTTTGTTGCAAAATATATAATGGACTAGAAATCGTCAGTTTTTTACAAACACTTAAATGAACTATACATCGTCCATTTGTCATACAAAAAATTATTTTATGCAAAAAATATAATGGACTATCGTCATTTTTCATGCAAGAACTTACGTGGTCTATTGTGGTGTAGACATAGTATGACATATGCATGAAACTTACCGAACACCCACAGTAACATGATATTCATAATAAACAATAATATTCAAGAGTATGTAAACAAATTAAACTACTTTAAAATCAACGTCTTCTTGAGATAGGTCACTAACGATTTTTAATTGCAAACATACTTAGTCATAAACGCTGAGGGTGGCGTTGGCTGAAGTAGTTAGCACTTTGACTACAAAACCTAAGATCCTGGGTTCGAGCCCGGTCTCCGACAGTCATTAAAAATAATAACACCACGCATTTTTCTGATGTGCATTAGTGTCCTTTGTATCAGTTGTTGTGGGAAAAGTTGTAGTGATGCAGGCATAAGGACTGGTCACAAAAACTAAAAACTACACCCGCATCATCAGATACTAATGCTAATGTAACATCAGAGCGCCCTCCTTCTTTGTGTAGCAGAATAATTGGCGAAGTAAAATAACTAATAAAATAGCTACTAAACACAGCTCCAAAATTTAATACGCCTCATTTAACACCAGAAGGCGCTGCAACACTGCATTATCAAAAAAAGCGTGCAAAAAAGCAGAGTTGTAAAAGAATGAAGCTTTCCTCCATCTTCCTTCACCACTTGTCTTCTCTATCACTATCCCTTCCCTATCACCCTCTCTGACTATCTTCTCTTCAACTAACAGGTAACACAAAGGGATCATTGTATTGGACCCAAGTGAGCTGGACTCTAAATTTCACCTTTCCTTACCAGCAGCCTGCTAACCTAACCTAACCTAACCTAGTCATAAACGCTGGAATCTCGCTAATATAACATCCTTAAAATTTACGGTCAACGCTCGCTATTACTTATTAGTTTCAATTATGCTGGCTAGAATAAATCTATGAATGTTTGTGTATTAGAATAAGTATTTATAAGACAAGAGAACTTCTCATTGTTAGTAAATAAGCTGAAGAAATTATGAAATAAATTATCAATATACTTTGATCACTAAACGCTTGTGTACTTCATTTTAAATATATTACACTATACATGCATCGTCCTTTTTTTATACAAAAACTTGCTGATGCAAAAAATATAATAAAATGTAGATCGTCATTTTCATGCAAAAAATTATTTTATGCAAAAAATATAATGGACTATACATTGTAATTTTTATGCAAAAAATTAAACGGGTTAAATATATATCGCCCATTTTGCATGCGAAAAATTTAATATGTGATATTACTGTATATCGCACATTTTTCTTAGAGAAAATTTAAACATGCATAATGAGATAGATTTAAAAAAATTCATATATATTTTTTTTTAAATATATAAAAATTCACGGCTTATGTCATTCTCAATATTTTTTTTGTGAAATGAAAAGTTTAAAAGAAAGCTGTTCTCGTTAGACATTATTATGAATTTTATAACTTTTAAGTTTACTTTTACTGCTATTCGGCATTTATTGTAAATTTATTTCAAAAAAATTTAAGCGAATTTAATTTGCCATAAATAATTGTATTATATTGCATTATAACAAAATTAGACTAAGGGAACAGTTTACGCAAATGCTATACAGCAAAAGTTACTATTGTTTTCTTTTCTGCTTCTGCTTTTTCCAAATATATGAATCAAATTCGCTAAGCAATTATTTACATTGAATCTTAAATATGTTTTCAAAATAAAGCTCATTTTAAAAAGTTTAAATTACCCCCAACATTTTGCGTAACAACATATATTATGTAAATATGCACATACTTACTGTGGAGCAATTTAGTTTAAATTATTTTCTGTGTTTGGTTAATGAGAACTTATTTAAATTTATACGAGTATATACCGAATTAAGTATAATTAAATTAATCAAATAGTTTTGTTTAACTTATATGTAATTACGATTGCGAAAAAAAAGTATTATTTTACTTTTTCTGAGACTGAATAGAAATGTTTTGATGATATCCATAAAGCCATTTAATATTGCTGGTTTAAAGAAATTTCTTTTAAGAAATTTTTTTTATATGTCCTGCAGGAAGTTTTTGTAGATCAAATTGTTAGCAGTCGTCCCTTCAATTACAAAACGAGAACAAGTCACAAAGTTTATTAATAAATAAAGGAATATCAAAGTAGAGTATTGATACATACCATTTATTACCAAACCATTTTGCTTACTGTAATGAAAAATAAAAAATTTCAATAATTAGTAAAAATTTGTTGTGCGATGTGATATAATAAACAAATATACAATTAATATGCTTAAAAAAATATATATACAAATAAAAGTATACATAGCTGGATTTTTACTGACTTTTTAAAATTGTGTCTTGTTACAAATGAAATAGAAAGAGTTTAATCTAAGTTGTTGCATTGGCAAACGTATAAAATGAGCTTTCTCCACTGAAACTTCCAAAAAATACTGCTTTGCTTAAGTCGACTTAACCTTTTATAAAATATGCATTATATATATCATGTATATTTTCAGCTTAAAATCATTTTGTTTTATTTTTCTTTTTCAATACCAGCAACAGTTTTTTTTTAGTAATTTTTATTTTTCCGTCAAACCTGCAGCTGAAATAATACATTATCTTGTGGCTTTTCAATAACAAAATCAAATAAGCCAAAGTTTAATAAAAAAACTGAATTAAAAAAAAACAAAACAGTTGCGGCATTACAACATGGTATCTCTCTATTAACGAAATAATCAGTAATCTTTATGTGACTACATACAAACCTAGACCTGGCCTTGTACGGTGTAAAAAATTAAATATATTTTTACATAAAAATCGTATTATGGTTGTGTTAAATACTAGATGGCATTAATAAAATGCTTTAAATGTAAATAAAAACTAGAAAAACTTGAATGATATATCCATTAAATGTAGTAGAAAAATGTAACAGAAAAGCAAAAAAAAAACCAGCTAAAGAATTTTTCATATATGGGAATTTCAACACAAAAGTAGTAATAAAAGTCAGAATATGGTATTTCCAGTAACCTTGAATACATCACTATAAAAACGTAATAAAGATTGTAAAAAAGTAAAAACATATGCTTTAAAAGTGAAATAAAAGTTTATTTTTAATCAAAATCTTTTTAAATTAAGTTCCAAAAAATTAAAGAATATTTATGGAAAAAAAATATCGAAAATGACTTCCGCTGTATGGGAAAAAGCATTTAAATATTTGGATATTTAGAAAGATTTAATTCAAAAATGAAAAATATAATTCAGAATATCAACAAAAGTATTCAAGTAATACAATTCTGTTAAAAATAATAAAATATGACGTTTTCATAAACACCTGATAAGTTAATTTTCGCAATGCTGTACTAAACGAACTCTTTTTAATAGGTCAAGGCAGGGAAGGGAACCTTTATTTGTGAACTGTTTGAAATTCACATAGTGAATGTTGCTTTTATTTGTACACAAAGAAAACTCATGGTGTTGGGTTCTGTAGAAAAATATTATTTATTGAAACCAAATTTGTTTAATTAGTGTTTTTTTGGGAATTGTTACAATTTAAGTTTAACAGTTGTTTACGCACTAATAATTCCATAAAAGTTCTAAAAATTAATAACACTATTAAAGTAAAGTTAGATAAAAAAAATATAGAAGGCATATGATGTTTATAAGCATTGTTTATAAACATTGAATGTCAACATTATTCAAATTGTTGTTCTTCCTACATCAATGAAATTATATGAAAAACTCTCCATTACGCACATACATACATATATTTCTTTTACTTCAGTGAAAAACATAAATTTCGATTGCAATCTCTCCACCATACATTTAAAATAAAGGGTAGTTATAAGCAAAAAAAAAAATTGCATTTAACTCACTTACCCTCAATCTTTGGTTAACCAATCATAAGTTATTGCTGTGTATTGCTTGCAACGCCAAAGCCACTACAGCTACTTCGGTTTCATGCCAACCAAGATAATAATCAAAACTTTTTTACCCTTAGAAGCAACCAATTTATAAAAGGCTTCAACGACGGGAAACACGACTGAAGTAAACAAATCACATCAGTGGAACAACGTTATTATTATTATTATTTTTTTTTTTTGCAAAAAAGGAAATTTCATTTCAGAAAACAATTTTTTTGTTTCCTCACCAGACCATCTAATATGATGGCGATGATGAAGATGACAACACGCAAAACAAATAGAATGAAAAAGAAAAAAATATTGTAATAACTTCGTATTAGGGAAATAAAATTTTGAGAATGAAAGCAAAACAACAAAACGGGAAAAAAATTTACGTGGACTGCCTGCAATAGGAAAAATTTCAAATTGAAGAAAATCACCACCTTTGGAGGAAAAAAAGAAATAAATTACATTTTCGGCATTTGCCACTGTTTGATGTATCAAAGGGAATGAAACAAAATGGATATTAAGTATCGCGACGTTGCAAACAGCATACACATGATTTTAAGTTTACGACTACTTTTTTATTTTTCTTAACATTTTCAGTATGATTGTGTGTTTGTCGTATTGTTGCTGTGGGCAAATTAACTTTCTCTAAATATGAAAAATGGCGTGTTTCTTTGTAATGAGAGGACACCTTAGCAACTATATAGAAAGTAACTTTGCTTTACAGCATTTTAAATTTTGAATTCTGAAATTTTTTGTTTTGCAAAATCATCATGGCTGGATTTGGCTTTCAACAATATATGAAATGATAGAATTGTTGCATTGGGTAGACGATTATCAACTTATTTTCACTAGAATTGGACAATGTGAACATCAAGAGAATGACTGCGGTGTATCTCATGCCACGTGAGGTCGATGTGAGTCGAATATTTCAGTTGTGCTTCCCCCATCGCAATGCAGCCTCGATAGAAATTTTCACGAATATAAGGGCATTGTCTGGCCTTTGAAACGAAAAAAAATCAATGATATGTTACATAATTTGTTTCATATTTTAACGAGCGCTTAATGAAAGATCCTATATTTCTTTTTTATGGACACTGTAGGCAAATACTATTTTTATTTTTTAATTAACGTAGTACGCATGTACAAGTTTAATGTTTATAACAGGTAAGAGTATCATGTAAAAACTTGAAGCATTTTTAATGAATTCTAAACAACAGAGCAAAGTATGTGTTTATATCCAGAGAAGTTTTAATTTAAAGAAGAAAATATACCTACACATGAAAGATGAGTTAAACAGTCATTAAAAACTATTTATTTAATGTAGTTATAACGGCCAAGAACGAAGTAGTATCTTAAGGAAATGCTGTCAGGAAGATGTTTTACAATGCTTTGCTATTGTCAATGCAAACACAACTTTAACTCGTATAATATACGTATAATACTCCTGTCTTTAAATGACTTCTCACTCATCAACAGTAGATCAACAAATAAGGAGGCCATATGTCAAAATTGTCCCTCAAAGCTTCAATCATCTATAGAGTATCTACTTAAAACATCTACTTCACATAGCCAAACAAATTAATCTAGAGGTGTTAAGTTGTATGGTATCGACTTAGATCATAGACTTCAAGTATCCACAAAATGAAACTAATGCTGTAGAGCCTACCACTTCCATCAAAGTTAATCTACGTCCATTTTCACACTGTATGGTTAAGAGTTAATGTGCACATAAACTGCAAGTTTTTCATACAAAACTTGCCGTTAAAGTTCCTGTTGGACTTTAATTGTACATTGTGAAAAAGGCTGTTAGGTAGACTAAGGATAGCAGTCAGATTACTAGAACTGTATAAGCGGAGTTTCCATCCTAGAGCCTAGTATAATACTAATTACATGTTGCATTGGCAACATTGAAAAGTTTCCTGAAATCAAGAGTACCCATAATGTTCATTTTCATTCCGGCTAATGCAGAACAAGGAGACAACAAATGGTTTCCACCCCCTAAGCTCTGTGTATGAGACAATGTCCAGTCAGCAGCGATACCAGAGAAGAAATCGTATTCTTCTCACTTAGTTGAGTTCATAGTTACCTGATGATCATGTTGTCGTATTTTGTGTTTTATTCCTCTTCAGCCTCACGCTTAAGTCTAAGTTTACATGAGACCATAGAGCTTCCCTTATTAACTCCAATGAAGAACAAATTTTTCCAATAAACAGCTGTAATTGAAAAAAATCAAAAAATAAGTTAAAAACTTAATTGTATCCATACATAATACACATTTTTAAATAAACAACAAAATAAACTAAAATGCCAATTAAACTTTTAATCAATTAAATTTTTAAGCAGGAGTTTATTATGCTCATTTAAACTCTTGTTTAATTATTTATATATTTTTAAATTATTACATGGAAAAAAATGTTTCCTATTTTATACAAAAAGTTAAATGGACTATACATCGTCCAAAAAAAAAACATTTTTCATACAAAAATGAAATAGGCTATACATCGTTCATTTTTAATACAAAAAAATTAAATGGGTTATGCATAACCTGACCAGACATCCCGCTTTAGGCGGGATTATCCCGCTTTTCGTAGGTCGATCCCGCCTAGAATTTCTATCCTGCTCTATCCCACATTTTAGAGTTTTGAAATTTTCAATCTCTTATTCGATTTTTATTTAAATGTGTGTGGCAAAAATTCATTCCAAATATTTTTTAAGTGTAGTTATTGCTTAACTATAGCCAAAAGTCTTTGGGCTTTGCTACACCCCATACACGTTTTGAGATGAAAAGGCAAATTTTTTATATTACGAGTAGAACTGACATGCTTGCGGTTCAACCTTCACTGTTTTCTAGAATGCAATTCTCATTCTTAACACATGACTGGTTTAAAAATTCTCGTTACATTAGTTTCCAAGATAATATTTTAATTAAACATTTTCTTTATTTGAGAGATGGCATACTCACTTGTCGAGTCCCGACATTGTTTTATTATTGACTCCTTTTTATCATACTATTATCGTTACGAGAACATTTAAGATTGTTTACTGTTTTGGATTACAAGATATCTTTAAAGAAGTATATCTCCTATGTGGGAAGTGCCACGCCAACTTCAGAAATTAAAAAATTAATATCACATTGCTCCTTCTATACAATCAGTAATAATAATAATAATAATAATCAGTAATAATAGTAATAAATTCTTGCTAAATGATATTTCAAATAAAAAAAAATAAAAAAAATTTATATCTAAGAGAGATGCCACATCAAAATATATATCGAAATCGGTGCAGTCGCTCTTAATTGATGCGATTACCAACGAATGACATTTGATTTTTATTTGTATAGATAAATATTTTTGTTTATAAATATTTTTGTTTATTTAAAAGCGCTTCTGTGTTTCCTAAGTACTCGTACATACGAAACTGTGTATGTGCATATTACACATCCCTCTTTCTAAAAGATACGAGTATGTATTTTAAAATCCCGCTTTGTAGCGGTATTTTCTTCAACATCCCGCTTTTCGATCGCTCATGTCCCGCTTTCTACAAAAACCATCTGGTCACGTTAGTTATGCATCTTCCACTTTTCATACAGAAACCTACATGGGCTACACAACGTCCATTTATCGTCCTGGGGGCAAATTACGGCTTTCAATATAAACTCTACTGAAATATTTTTAAATTACGAGTGGTATCGAATGCCGTAATTTGCCCCCTGTATTCTAGATGATCCTCATACTAAACTACCGTGATATTTTGTTGTGATATCACAAGCGGTCGAAGGCTGTTTTCCTCGCAAAAGCAGAGATTCTAAAGCTGTAATGTTGATAATTGGGGTACCATTCACCCTTCACCAATTCGCTTTTTCCTTAAAAACAAGCGTCACTGTCTGGTAGTTGTTGAAGTGATTGGGAAGTCATTTTATAATATTGATATACATATTTGTCCTTAAGAATCAACCGAAACCTTTTTGAGTTTTTGCGTAATGAGGGTAAATTTGTTTCTGGATAATTTAATGTCAATATCTTGAGGATCATGTTACACCAAAAACAATTTTAATTTGTTTATTATTATTATTGTAACAACTAATAGAATGAATCAATCTACTATGTCTGGTGTAACCTAAGCCGTTTCTTTGATCAGTGCATCCACTATTTTGCTTTGGTTTAATTATCACTCAAATTGGTCCAGCAACCATCATATCATTGTCAACGGACAGCAGCATAGGTCCCTGATTACCCATTAATTAGGTCATAACTATATTAAATGCTTACTAAGAATATACATATTAAAGTGAAAGAATGAGACATATGTAAAGGTCAAAGATTTACCCAAATGAAACACGCCATGTCCATTTGCCGTGCACTTTAAAGTCTAAGAAGTTGGCACATTTTACATACATATGTTAAATAAAATATTTTCAATGAACAAAAAGACAATATTATGTGGCTAATTGTTACACACAGCGCTAAATACTAGGAAAGCTAGCAAAAATGGACTTCCAGGATGCGCCACAATTGAACCATCAAGAGATCTACGAGTACATGCCTGAACTTATATTAAAGCAACAGTAGCATAAAATTATGATTTTTCTTGTGAAATAATTTTAATAAGTTCATAAAACACATCCTGTGGAAGCTTTTCAAACTTGTGTAAATATTTTTATTTCAATTTCTCTTTCTCTGAAATCAAGGCCCAACATGAGCAGTCTTTAATATCAAAAGTCTTTATGGTTAAACGGAAATTTAATAATGAACTGTAACAAAACAATTGTTCGTTCATTCTCCTCCAGGGTATTAAAGTACACAAGTAAAAAGTTTCTTATATTATCATGAAAGAAAAATCGAACGACTACAAAAATATTTACAATATGAAGATTCTTGTAAGGAAAATACTTTCTATGGCATGTTGATATTAAAAAAAAATATATTATTTATTTTTACAGCCATTTGCTGTTATTTCTTATTATTAGTTTATTTGCCTTTGCTTTCTTTATTTTTTCTTATATTAAAATCCGTTAAACTATACTACTTATAGGGCAGTATTAAAAGAAATTCCATTCAAATAGAAAATTTGTGTATAATGTGGGAGGGTCTTTTTGGTCACCTTTTAAGACAAGATGAAAAAAAGCGCAAAAATAAATATAAGCTGTTTACTTTACATGAATGAATGTAGATACTTAAGTTAAAGTAAAAAAGAAAAAATATTAAATAAAAAATATTTCCTAGAACATTATTACCTTCTGTGTATGTAATTGGAGGTGAACATTTTTTATATCTTTGCTTTATTTTTGACGGCGGATACGGAAATTATCCTGGTGCTAATATTGCCATAAAAGAGGTGTTAAATTGCTGATAATTTTAAGGCCAATTTTGTTTTTCGTTTTTTTTTTTTGTTTAATTTTTAACTAAATAAGTTTTAGGTAGATTTATAGCACGAAACATTATAAAGTAAATGAAATTTGAATATTATAATTTTAGCAAAAATTGCAATAAATAAAATGTAAGAGCCATAAAATTCTAGACATTTATTTTGCCCAGTTGGATGAAAAATCAATTAGGCGATAAATATTAATAAAGAAGGTGTGAAGTCCATTTTGCCTAGAAGTTGTGGGTGGGGTGGTATCGTGTGCCAAAGTTACGATGGCTGTTTTTACTTGAAGTTTTTAAAAATTTTGCGTATTTTTGCCGCAATTCAAAAAATGTTTTATGCAAAACTTTTTTTAAACGCATAAAAATTCGAATAAAAAGTTAAAAATTAATAAATAAATTTCCACCTTTACACACCTTTATAGAGATATATTTATTTTGTAACATTTTTTATTTTGTTTTTTCCACTTTTATATATGCAACATAGATTGTATGTATAATATATCACAGTCGAGGTAAAACTTTATAATTTAGTTTATTGTTGGGCAAAAGTGTTATATTTAATTTATTTTTGTTTCATTTGATTTTATTTAAAATTTTCTCGCTAAACTTTTATTTTCATAATTCAAGTAACACTTTTGTTGCTGTGTTGCTATTTTATTTTTCCGCACACAACGAATTTGTAATTTCACTAAAGTGTTTATTTGATTGATCAGCTGTTCTTAATGTTTTGCCAACAGCAAATGTTTGTACTTGCTATTAAAAATCTTCTATGAAATGTTTGTTAGCAAATCCTTCTTGAAGAAAAAATTAAATTAAATTTGGTTTAAAAATATGAGAATATTAGAAAACGAAATTTTTGAATGCAAGTTTTTTTATATCAATTATAAATTTAATGACATTAACAGTTGTTTATAAATTAAAAGTATCAATGAAATTTTTATACTAAAATTCATTGAGACTATGAAAAATTTAATAGAATTGTTTTAAATGTTAATAGAAAATATTAATGAACGAATATATCTCTCTGTGCTATTTCACACAAAATGTCACAAAAAAAGGAAAAATATAATCATATTGCTTTTTCCAATTGCCACCTTTGGTACATACTGGTATGTATAGTATCAACATTTAATGAATTCAGTAATAAATTTAATGATATTATTAATCAGAAAAATTTTTGTTCACCGAAGTCACGTCAATATAACATCGAAAAATTTACAGGCTATGTCTCTCCTCTAAGGTCTAGAAAATAGCATGATCCTGTCAATAGCAGTCAATTGTTTTCGACAATGGATAGAGGGGTCCCAAGTTTTTGGTATTGTATTGTCTTGACTTCTATGTTATCTTCTGGAATATGGGTGATTAATTAGTTCTTAATTTTTGTTGGAACTTCTTATTTGTTTCTCTGTTTTTGATTCGACTAAGTGGAAGGTCGTATCTTGAGGAATCCAAACTACATGTGACAATTGTTAAGAAACAAATAACATCAAAAACATTTGTAATTATTCTGACATATACTAGCTAAATGGAATAACATGCTATTTTCGAAGGCAGCTATAATTTAGACAATTCTCAATTATATTTTCAGAGTTTCTTTTATAGAAATGTGTGGTCACTAAGCCGTTTAAATAATAAGTAATACAGTTTTCTAGTGGCATAATGACTAACTTAATACAAGAGATAGACTAGATAAACAAATCAACCTGCTTAATAAATTTTATACAATTTTAGTCTATTCTTTCATTCATAATTTATGCCACATACGAACAGGGCAGCTAAAAAACGAGTTTTCTCCGTAATGGATAGTGTAATTCATTAGCCCGTTGACCACAAATGGGTAAGCTATTAAAGAAACAAGTTCTTTGATTCCATTAAAAAATATTACATTGTAGTAGAGATAGAACAAAAAATGCACCCTACAATGCGTCCATTCTCCAATGAATCAATCTATTTGAATATTTTAATCTCACTGATGACATGGGCACTGGTTTTGCCCTTTACTTTACATGATTGGTCAGCCGCAAAATAGACTTTGAAGCGCCAGACGGATTAGATGGATCTAAGTACCATTCGCTCTCTTATCAAACTCTTAAGCACCTAAATACTTCCTTTGAGAATTGAAGAATATGACCAGTCCACCGAACATCACACTGAATTTTCATGCCAAGGACATCAAGAGCTTCTGATTTCTTAATATTTATACCATCCATAATTATAGCTGGAGCATAACTTTTGGTCAGGCGTCTATGGGTCTAAAAGCCTACAGTACTTGATCTTATGGCATGACCATATTTGAAGATTTTGATTAAATCAAAAGTATCATTTAAACCTCATTAAAGCGTCAACTACTGGCAGCTTTAGTCTATTGCTGAGAATGAATGTCAACTGCTGCTAGCATCCACGATATAGTAAATAGGATTGTAATTTTGGCATAGAAAGTCATTTAGATAATAATAGAAATAAGAAACATCGAAGGACAAAGAAAGAAGCCTTGCTGTACAAACGAATTTACCCTGAACTCGCGTGATGATATCCTATCCACAACAACCCTTATAGTGCAATCCCTAAGAAAGCTCGGGAGAAGCTATCAATTAATTATTTTATTTATACCACAGCACCATTTTATTGAAACTATGTATATGTACATATTTTTAGTTTTTATTGCAAATAAAAATTCCACTGTTTATTTAAAAAAAAAGAAATTGTTTTTTTAATTTTTGAGATGCTGATGCTTGACAATCATATTTGAAGAAAAAGAGGATTCATTTAAGCAATTTAATGAAAAAAAGAATTAAGAATTTTTTTGGTATTAAAAAACACTAAATCAGTTGAATATTGTTGGTTATGTCGGCTGTCCAGAGCAACATAATTTTTTAACTTCCTCTTTTTTATCAAAATCGATTATTTGCAATCGTTAATAAGCAATTTTCATCAAAAAAAAAAAAAAACGAAGTCCCAAGAATGTGTCGCTTTTTCAGCGGTTATGGCTTGAAATGTAATTTTAAAAATTTTAATGAAGGGTTAATATTGAGGCTATTTAAAATGAGAACCGAATTAAAAGCCCAAAAAAATTACACATATGGTCATTTTCACTTTTTTTGCGCCCTATGCTCCAGTGGGAGTTAGACGAATATACCATTTCTACTTTTTTGTCGCATGCGACAACAAGCAATTAAGCTTGTATTTCAGAATAATTTGAATCGATTTTTTACCTAATGTAAAGCTGTTGACGGCCTACACAAACATATAAAAAAATATAAAAAACCTTCGTGTTCTTTGAAAAAACAGCGTATTTGTTTGATGTCACGCACGACATAAAGTAGATATCCTGTATATCTTGACAGTTATTAAATTCTAAATTTTTACATTTATTTCATGACTTCCTGGAATAACTTTATTTTACAATGGAAATTTTAAATATTAATTTTAATCTCAGAAGGTTGTTAAAATTAATATTATATTGAAAATAATGCATGTAACATGCTTAGCCGCCCATAGAGCTTACAAATCTCTTAGCGAGACCTTTTTTCTATAAAGCAGTTTTTTTTTTTTTGAGAATTACAGACCACGTGCTGTAATTTATTTATTAAAAATATGAAATGAGCTAAGATATTTCCATGAGAAATCGGATGACAGAAATATTTACTCACTAATAAAATGGTATATTATATAAATAGTTACCTAAATTGCTATTTTATATAAATTCGTATATTTTTAATTATTTAGGTTTAAAAAATATTTTCATTCAAAACAGCAACAATTTTCTTTTTTGGTCAAAATATCCACGTATTTGGGTCTCACCTTCTGCCACAATTTTCATCATAAATATATGATGATTGGGCGTGAAAGGATTGAAAGTTTTTTTTTTAATTTCTGGGAAAAAATATATAAAAATTTTTAGCTCTAATAAAACCATACTTAATTGCAATTTATTTGTAATAAATTTGGTAAATAGTTTTTTCTGACATTTTTTATATAATAAAAATATATACGCAGTATTGCAATAAAAAAACGTAACTTGCTGTGAACTCAGGTGTAAAATTTGTTTGTATTTCATTTATTATCAAATAGACATTTTATCTGTCATTTTAACTGGTTTATTTTATGTAAAATTTAGGAAACTTTAATTGTTTTGTATAACATTAAAAAAAAAAGATAATTTGAGTTCTGTTTGCAAAGCATTAACCCTTGCAAGTGAACTGTAGAAGCAGGATTTCATTTTGTAGTAATCGCAACTTGCAAGTACTTTATTTATCACACAAAAGTTTTAATACTTTTGCAACCCTTTCAATGCACTTTTAGCTTTACTAAAAGCTAACAAACAAAATAAAAACAAATAATTCCCAAGCTATCAAAATTTTATCGAAATAAAATAAAACTAAAAACAAATAAAAATTTTAGATGCAATAAATAACAAAATCTAATCATTAGCATTCGTCATGGTAACATTGATTCTATTTGAAGTGGCATCTTGCTGTGTAAGTAATTAATTGAAGATTTATGGTTAACATAAAGATAAAAATAAAAACTTTTTTACTTCTTTATAATTGTGTACATAAATTAGAGAGACAGAAGAACACCTTATACACGAATTATACATGGAATTGAGGAGTATTATTAACAACAAATCCCCTTTTGAAGTCAAACATAGTTTATGTTCTTTTAAACTTGAAATTTCAGGGTTAACAGTATTTTTTAATGGCTGCTAAAACAAAATATGAGTGTGTTTGCTTTTGTCTAGGCAACCATTATATTTATTTTAATATTTATGACTTCCATTGAATATATATGATAAATATGTATCTTTGTATAAAAATGTGAAATTTTTTTCATGTTTATAAAGTCAAAATTTTTGTGTGTATATTTTACAAATATTTTGATTTGCTTTATTGTAATATTAAATACAAAGTGCTTATGCCCAATAATTGCGTTCTCTCAATTATATGTCATTTAGCTAATTGCCACTTAAATTTAAGTTGCGCTTAAATGCAGTTTCATTTTTTCAGTCATAAAATTAAATGCCCACTTAAATACTATGAAGGTATGGTAGCACTGTGAAATGTCGATAGTTCTAAAAGAAAACAGATGTTTAATGTAAATAACAAAGTTAGGTTATCAACATGTAGAAATTTAAAATTGCATAAAAACATATTTTATGAAACCAAAAGATCATCCGAACGCATTTTTGCTATTTATTTATTTCATGATATGAAACTATTTACTGCATATGTTATATATTTATGAAAATTAAACGAAATTTTTATAATACAACCACATGATGTTTATGTATATGTTTTCAATAAACACATAAATATAAAAGCATATGGTATGCTCGAAAAACTTAAATAGAACTTATATACGCAAGGTTGCGTATTTAAGTGTTATTTAAATGTCTCTCAACTTGGCACTGAAAAAATTAATTTGTTACTTAAATGGCACTTAAAGATAAATGACACATAATTGATAAGTCAATTATTGGGCCTTAAGTTCTTAATTATACTTAAAAAAACAAATATTAAGGTTATCAACTTTAAATATTTTCGTTAGCTTTAAATTAAAGTTTATTTTTATTTATTTTTTTAACAATTCATAAATTTATAAAATATAAGTAATATTTGAACATATAGAACGGTGCCTACAAAGAGTGAAGAAACGTTATAACATAATCAACTAATCATTTGAAGTTATTCGTTAGTTTTTTTCTCACATCTGAAACGAAAACAGTCAATTTATTCACCCACATCTAAAGCAAGTTCTTACCATATACCCGTAATATAATACCGATACCGAAACTGGCCATACAATATATTAGATGTAATTTAAATTCAGCTTAAAACTTTCTTTAAAAATTCAAACTTAAATATACATATCGCACACTAAATCATAAATCAACAGTCACAACTAAAAAAATTTCAGATGCTGACTAGTGGCATTCAACTGTTAATACTGGGGGATAACGGTATTCTATATTCTTCAAGAAGACTGTATTGCAAAAGAAATTGTTGCAGTCGTTAGAAATTTGCTCAATTAACTAGTTTATAAAAAAACAACCATACTTTGATAATTTCGAGTTGTGACTATTTAGGATTTAGAGTGCGATATATATATCTATTACTATTATATATTATATATTATTATATTTATATCTATTACTATTAGCTGTTTTAATTCTTTATATATTTATGTAGGCCGTCAGCAGCGCTACATTCGGTAAAATAGTAAGAAAAATCGACGTACGTTATTCCGAGATACAAGCTCAATTACTTGCTGTCGCACGCGACAAAAAGTAAACTTTCTCGTTGAAATTCCCACATGTAGATTATCAGGGCAATCATGAAAAATATTCCGCGTGGAATTTCTATCTTTTCCAATTATAATTTTTTGTTTTCCCTATTACTTGCTATTGGTTGTAATTGTTTCCAGGGAAAAATTTCGCTCGGAATTTAATTCATGATTGCCCTGAATATATATGTAGCCAAATTATTTGTGACATTTCTTAGCATTTTGCCGAATATCTTCGTTATTAAAATTTTTCTTGCTTCTTTCAACATTTTTGACATCCTTTTTTTTAACTTTTATTCATATGGTAACACAAATATCAAGTTATGAGGAGTCTACTGTATTTAAAAACTATAACTATAAAGCATTCCTCTGAAAATCACATTTAAGCAAATAAATTATTTATATCTACTACTAATATCAGTTTAATAAAATATTAATTGTTTTTTTTTTGTTTAATTTCTTATTTTCTTTACAGGTAAATGAAAATAAATAAGAATAAAGGAAATTGTTATCATTACCAGCAACACATTGGTTTGACACTTGATCCCTGGGTAATAAAAAGCAGACACAAATAAAAAATATAATAAAAATAGTAAATAAATGCAAATAATGATGAATTCCAAAAAGGAATGAGAAGTAAGAATGTGTCCAACTTGAAAGCCATTTAATGGATTGAGTCTATAGAAGGCATTAACATTCAGACAATAACAATCACAAGTAAGATGAATTCGAAAGTAAGTGGGAGGGCATTTGACTAAATGTTTATACAACGGCTTGGTAATGCAAGGCAAACTTAAAATTGCTCACACTAACGCCTACACTTATGTACATAAATATATATTTACATATTTATATATATGTGTGTGTATGTTTTTTGTGTCTTCAAGTACAGGCACACTGAAAGGACACTTCAAAAGACGTTAAGTCTGTATAAATAACATTTGAAAAAGGAATAGAAAATATAATGGCTATAGAAAAAAAAGCCTGGCAAAAACATTTAAGAATTAAAGTTCAAAAGAATTGTAGAAGAGAGAGAGAGAAGACAGAAAGAAGGCTGGCAGGCCAGCAAAGTAAAATATTATTTAATGCAAAACATTGAAGTCATGTTTAAAAAAATATATATAACAGGAACAAATGAAATTATAATAAATTAAACGAACCAGAAATAAAATAAAAATGCTACATAGTATGACCGTGCGCTAAGTCAACATAATTAAAGCAATCAAGTATGACTTCAAGTAGAAAGTTAGCCCTTAGACAAATTGGTCTTGAGCTGGTATAAAGAAATATAAAATACTTAACTAAATGCCGCTTCCGTGGACTGAGATTGTACGTTATGCCGGTGTATGCGCTAAAACAATGTGATGTAATGCTTGAATGGAATTCGCTTTTTAATAAAAATTTCCTGTACTTGTGGGTGATTTTTTTTATATTTTTAGCTTTTTTTCAAGTCTTTTCAAAATGCTAAACGATTTAAGCTTGCAAAGAAAAAAATATATAATACTTTTTCTTGTAAGTGCTCTCAAGCAATTTAAGCTTAAAGAAATTGAAATTTAAATGTATGCGACGTAAGGCTGCGTGGTTGCTAAACAAATCTGTAATAATAATAAAAACAATTATGAGAGGAAATTATCATAAAGTTACTTTGCATTTCAAATGTGTTAAAATATGAATTAATTAAGCACGAGTTATATCCTTCGTGAAAACAAGTATGAGCTTTTTGAGTCAAGTCAAACGAATATTTTTTGGCTCTTTATATTAACCATTAAAAAAAACTTAAGGTCGTCTGTAGATTTTAAAAAATTCATAAGCATGCATATCCAAAACGCCTTAACAAACAATAATCTGAAAAAAAAATTTTTATTATCTCAGCCGCAAAAAATGTGTGCTTATTTATACAGTAGAGGTCGAGGTAATAACGAACTCCGTAGATGAAATTAAATTGACGAGAGGAGCCATTACGCTCATGTTAAGGACATACATACACATAAGACATTATACGCCTGTTGTACACTCTCAGATTAATTAAACGAACCCTCACATTTCATAGGAACTCAGTATCATTAAAGTAGTCCATTAATCTTTTCCACTTAATACAGACATTAATGTCTGGTAAGGTATCTTTATCAGAAAATTCGGATCCCAGCTGGATGAAAGCTGGCCAATAAACAATAAAGTGCTCTAGTTCATTCACTGTCGTCCTCCCATTATTCACTGACGTCTGTGGCTTTGATCGGCTACAAGAGCCCTCGTAAGTTAGAATGCCCCTTTAAGATAACGAACTCCGTTAGACCAGACTTCTTTTATGCCATAAATGTGTTCACTCCATTTTCAAAGATAATAGATTAAATGGCAAAAAGTAAATTTGATTTTTGTGTTTCTTTTCAGCGAAAAAGAAAAGCTTGGGTGAAAAAACTTAGTGTTTTTCATTTCCAAATTGATTGTCAACGTGTGTGAAATTTTTCATTACAATATAACGTAAACTATGTGAATAGACGCTGTACACTCTCTTTCAAGGTGAAATGACGCAAGATTCGATTTACTTAGAGGGCTGAATACAATTACTATTGCTCGATTCACAACCTATTGTCGGAGTCATAGTTCGTTTCAATAAAAACATAAAAAATAAACCTCTTATCTTATGCACAGAATTTCAAAACCCATTTGGGAATTCCTAAATTATAATATTTTTATTGTTATCCAATGGATTTCTAATAGGTGTATAAATATAAAATAGATTCATACCCAATATGTATTATTTGCTGGCTTTTGTATAAATTTCTAAGCCTACTACACTTATTTTTGTTTTGAGATTTTCAAAAATATTACTATTTGTGAATTCTCAAATGGCTTTTGAAAGCCTGTGCATAAGATAAGAGGTTTTTGTGGTTGAAGTTTATACTCAATGCTTAACCACCAGCAAATAAATTTTAAAATATATCACAGACATTTTATATTCATCAGTATACTGAAGATTATATATTGATATTTGAAGCATATGGACAAAGAAATGGTTGGTAGGAAAGCTGTTACAATTTAAAATATGTTTTTTAAATATATTTTGAAAAAAAGCATTATTTCATGATTTTTATCAACTCAAAAGCACATCAAAAGCTATTTTTACAGTATTTTGGTTTTAACTCTGTAAAAAAATTCAATCAATAAAAAATTACAAATGATTAACTTTCACACTCTTTTTATTGTATTGAATTTGAAAAAGACAGAAGTAAAACTAATGAAAATTTATTTAAATTTAAATGGTATTTAATCCTCAATTGCTTGAATTTACTAACTATGCTAATTTATAACTTTAATTGTATTTAATTTTCAAATGAGAATTTTTTCAATATATTGCATTAACTCTTATTTTAATTTACCTAGATGTTTCTATAACAATATATATCACTCAGTTTCAATTTACATGCTTCAATTATATTGAATTAATTAGCAGTTAAATTTTCATAAATTTAGCTAAACATTTATTCTCACTCAAATTTTATAGGAATCACTTTGTGTTTTTCAAATAAATTTTCTTAGTAAATTTCACTTTCTCTTCTCAAATAAATTTTCCTTATAAATTCAAATTTTAATTTATACAGAATTTCCTATTTTAGCTTTTAATGCAATACAAGCATTAAATATCAAAAGAAATTGAATTGAAGTGTAATAATAATCACGTTCGTTCATTAGAATTGCAAAATAATTTTTAGTCGTTTTATACTTCAAACGCTAAAAACACAATCAAATCGCAAATGGCTTCAACTTTTATAAATATGTTGCTTAAAAATAATATAAAAAAAAGTAACTGATTGTATAAAAGGAGAACTCATGTTACTGCAACAACTCTAAACACACTAAAATAACAGAAAGTTAATTGTATGAAAATTAAATTAAAATAAGAGGAATTTTGTGTATAAAAAACTTAAATCAAAAATAAATATAATAAAGCACGTGCCGAAATACAAACAACTTCCGTAAATTAATGGCAATTTTGGTTTCTTTTTTGTTTAGCTAATTTTTTGTTTTCCTTGTGCACTTACATATACAAATTTATTATTGGGGCGGGGATAAAATAATTTCTGCATAGAAAAGTAGGTTTATTTTTTAATTCTTCAAAAGCCTTGCTAATATATTTTTATTTTGATATTAAATTAGAAAAAAATTTGTTTTCTTGTTTCAAGAGAAAATATACGTGCTGGGAACTCTCTTGGCGCATGCCAAGCTTTTGCTTTAAAAAGAAACTTTCAATAAGGGGGTTTATTTTCCATAAGCCAGCAGCTGTTTTCTTATTTTATATTATATTTATATATACTATGGTGAGCAACTATATGATGAATGCCATCAAATGTTCCACCAATGTGATGGTATCTTATCTTTTCATAACTTTTCTATTGTACTGTTAGTATTTGAAGACCTTAAATTAATAAATATTATTTTCAGATTTTCTTTTCAACCAGAAATTTACTTTTATCCTACCCTTTTAGAGAAAAATAGTGATAGTAAGCACTTTTTCTGCAATAAAAGTAATGTTACGGTTAGACGAGCCTTAACAAAACATAGCTTACCCCTTGTTGTCTAATGGCTTAAGAAAAATTTAATCTATTGATTTAATTTTTATAAACTGATTTTATCTCCTGTAAGTTTTTGTAAGAGCTATTGCTTATGCTTATTTGATCACATTTTGGTTTCGTGTGACCGAAACTTTGCAATAGAAACAAAAAATAATTTTGATTATTTTATTTTTGCTTAGCAAATAAATTAAACTCTTGAGATTTAAAAATCTACACCACACACCAACACTTGGAATAACATATTTTAGCAAGTGCAATAAAAGGAATATACAAAATGTTTTTATTATCTTTTTTTGCTAATAAAATTGATATGCTTTAAACAAATATGTACATACATATGTATATACATACATAAAAGGAAATAATTGTACAAATAAAGGGTTGGTTTTTAAATATTCATAGCCTGCTGAACGAAGAACCCCTGCTTTTTTTCCCTACAAATAAATATTGCACCAAGGTACAGGCATATTCAATCAAAAGAAATTTTTCAATTATGTACGAATCTGAAATTTCCTTTATAATTCTAAATTGTTTATAACTCTATATACATATAAGTGTATATAGACATACATACATATATATTTGCCAATTGCAATTTATTATTATTAAACCCATAATTTGCTTTAATAGTTTCTAGCCATTTATTATTAATATGTATCTACGGTAAAGTGGCAAAATAAAAAAGACCCTTAAAAAAAGGTTAAAGTGGTTTTTTCTTTGAAGGGTTGGTTATTTTTTCAAATACGTTAAATATTTCATTTGCAGCTGAAATTATATAAAATTGCCCATAGGTTTTTTTTCACTTCACTTAAATGTGGTTAAATTGCTTAGAGTATTGTTCATATTTCATATTAAGTTTTTTTATTACTTTTTCGAAGCAACGTGGAGTCAAGTGACAAAAGTTGTAAATACATCCCTTTGGATTTTCCAAAAGCAATTTGATCTGTCAATAAAACATTTGAAAAGAAGCAGACAAATAATGCATAAATTGGAAGGATGAGAAGCTTAGTTTATATTTATGTTAGTCCAAATGTATGCTGGGCTGGGAACACGATTTAAATCAATAATTATATAAGTATATATTGTTAATATGATTATAAATTTCTAAAAAAAAGTAATAACGGTAAATAAACTGTTGTCGGTGCACGTGGGAACAATTACAAACAATAGCAAGTAATAGGAAAAACAAAAAAAATGCTAATTGGAAAAGAGTCCTGATATATTTTCGGCTCCTATGAATAGAAAGCTCGAATAAAGGATACCCGTCTGTCCGTCTGCCTGTAGGTTATATGACGTTTTCGAAGTCCACAAAAATAAAAAAGACTTTGGTCTTGTACTAATGTCACAGAATTTTTCCTAAATAGACTGGTTTTAAAAAAAAAGTAAAATCAAAAATTTGGTGGCAGGGCTGGGAACTATTTTTTTTAATATTGTCGCTTTCAACTGTCAAATTTCGGAAGGACCTTTTGCAAACATTCTATCATCGTTTTTTTAAGATAAAATTTTAAATTGTTTAAGGAGCAATATCTGTAATTTATAATTTTAAAATAAGTAAGAAGCCATATTTAATTTTTTTTTTCAAGTAACAATATTTCTCTATTTTATTTAACGCAGTCGTAAAGCAGCTCTGGGCGAGTCAACATCAAGCGTCGTTGGCAATTATCTCTTAAGTGCAACCAGGCCAATGTTGGTTATTGGCTTTCGAGAGTTTTGCGTCTCGCTCGCAATGGTTGACTGATCCACCACGGATAACCGTATATTCTTGCGGTTCTTTTGTGGAATTTCTTTAACAACCACGTTGCTACTTCCTATGTCAAGGCATAGGTGGTATATAGTCAGTCACAAAAACTTTTTTAAAATACTGTTAATACCATCTTGGGCATATGTTCTAGTTACTCCGCCCACATTTGTGCAACAATACTTTGCAAATTTATTTTGTAAAGTATTTATTAATTAAATAAGTAAATAAAATATTTTATTTAACGTTGTTTATTGTGGTGTGCGTTTCAGTTATCCACTGTTCCAACCCTGGTAAATAAATTGTTATGAATACGACATTTCTCACACTTTAAATGTCACAAATGAGTGTTATTATGAATCATTGAGAACAAAAAAAAAAACACGTAGTCCTTTCAATAATGACAATAAATATTTAAATTGAGTTATTGTATTTAATATTTTTTATAATCAGCCTTCATTCCATATATAACCACTTTCATGTTGGTAATTATAAATACTTTTTCCGATGAAAAAAAAAACAAGAATTGACATGTGGTTATTTGTACATGTTATGGAAAAAAATGAGAAGTGCCAAAGGGCAGCCTTTACAAGTATTTGAAATGATAAATTCTTAATCGAACTTAAGTTCAGTATTTTCAATTCGTATCGAATGAAAACTGTGGCAAAAAGGAAAAAGTGCTTAACTCGAGATAAGCTGATTTTGAGTTAATGTCGCCTTTATAATCTGCATATTTGAAAGTACCCCTGGGCAAAATCTTAATTAAATTGTGCTATTTTTCAAGAAGTTATATTAAAATGATTTGCGACTTATCTTTTTTAGACTTCCAATCTCATTTGGAAAAATAGCTTAATTTGAATGTATTATTTCAGGTGCGTCGAACGGTGTTTGTTAAAAGAAAAAAATGAAGGTTAACTGAGAATTTCCCAATTTAACTGTAAAAGAAATAAATTTCTGAAAATCGACCTGAACGCTTAAAAGTGTTGTCCTGCAAACAGTCAAATAGGACTTAAGCACTCTTTCCTTATTCTCACAGAAATATTTTTTTAATTAATATGATTTTCTAAAGAAGACAAGAAATTCTTAAAATAGACCGGAAGAAACAAACCGGCTTTTTCTGTGCCACCATGCACTCTATCAGCATCTATGTCTATCTATTTGGGCCGAGATTGTTTGTTAACATCAGCTATTTAACAAGAATTTTTAATAAAATGTAACATGAGAAATGATTATATTGTACTCGTATATACAATTATTTATTTACCATGTTCAGATTAGCAAGAAGTTATATCATGGTGCTGATTAAGTGCGCGGCGGTACAGAAAAATGCCGGTGTTCCCCTCAGCTAAGGTCTAGTTTAATTTCTCTGACCTTATTTGAAAAATCTAATAATTTAATTAATAAGAATCACTCATTCTATGAGAATTGAAAATACTTAACAAAAAAGATCATTTTAGTTCAAGTAAAAGACTGTTCAACGACATCGAAAACGTTCGACTTGTCGCTCACTTACATTCAAAGTAAAAGCAAAATTTTAAAGTGTGTGACATCATGGGACAAATTGTAAATTTAAATATGTATCAAAAAATTTAAATTTTATTAAGTCCATTGGCAGCTTTCATGAGTTTTTATTTAAATATATTGCTGATATACATAAATACATATATTTTATTTCTACTCAATGAAAAAAAAACTAGGTTAAGCAGCTTAACTTAAAAAATTATATTTGTAGGTAAGCGCACATTTGTGTTTTTTTAATTAAAAAATTTGCAAGAATGTATGAACATATACATTTGTTAATCTTTTAGTATCCCCTTTAAGGGATTTTAATGAAGCAGATAAACTTTCTGCACCGAAAGCACGAGCATATTAAAGTTATTTTTAACACGGGAAAAAATCTTTTTATTTTGTAAAACTTCAGCATGAAAAAGCAACATAAACTTCATATAAAATTTTAATCTTTCATATTACTTACCTACATAAGCATATGTATACTTATAGTATGCTTATGTATACTTATAGTATATGCTTATGTTTTTGGGATTTATGGCTTAAGAAAATGCCTTGATGAAATATATCCTGGGGAATACAAAAGACAAGTAACAAACCCAAAGCCGGAAAATCCTAGATAATTTTATCCTGCGTAGCATAACAATTGTAAGAAATTTTTTATTATATATTCATCACCACATATTAAAACAGAAATAGCAGCCGGAAAATTCATTATGAAGAAAGACATATATGTAAGTGGTTACGTGAGGGAAAAGTTTTGTGAAGAAAAACTGATGAAAAGCAAACAATTTATAAATTTATGAATTTTAATTTTAATTAAAAAAACTTGAGACTTGTCTGCTGCAGCTAAAGCTTAAATTAGTGCAGATGAAGCGTCTTAAAACATGTTTGCCAGGACAGACTGTCACTTTATAGAAGACAAATAAAAATTCTCGTCTGTTTACTTATATTGAAAACAAAAACAAGGCACTCAAATTTGTTTTGGTTTTCAATATAAATGGACACAAGAATTTTTACTTGTCTTTAAATCACTCAAAATTGTTTTTGTTTTCAATATAAATAGATAGGCTTGTCTTCTATAGAATGGCAGAGAGAATGACTTGGGACAGAAGAATCAAGTCATATAATAGTGTTTAGTTAGTAAATAAACTACACTTTAGCCTTTATTTGCATCTTTAATAGAATCGCAAATTGTACTATTTGTGGTTTTTATTTATATACGTAAAAATAGCTTATGAAACACTTTTCTGATAGACAAAGGCCAATTTCGCCAACTTATTTAAATATCAATTCATATTTAAAAGTAATTTTTCCATATAAAAATTAATGAAAATCGGCATTTAAATATGAATTGATATTTAAACAGAGTTGGTGAAATTGGCCCTAAGTATCAATGATATTTTTAAGCATATTAATAAAAGAACATATGTTATAGACAACAGCATTTGATGAAAAATTAATATCAGTCTAATAAAGTGATTGTTCCGCTATTGTGTCAGATATTAAAATATTTAGTAAAATCTTTTTTTACACTTCTTAAAAAAAAATTAATTCGTATATACAACATCCAAGGTTGGATACCTTTAAATAACAGCAGAGATTAATGACGAACCTTTTGGCTCGCGGTGTCCCAGTTGAAAGCTATTTTTGTCCGTTATTTTCGAACAGGATAGAAAATGAGAAAATTTAGAGCATTTAAATGTTGTATAAAAATGTTCCAGGTAAAATACATAGAAAAAATTAACACATTTTATACCTCAAATTAGAGTTGGGCGCCGCATATCGTAATTTTTTACGGCTCAACACGGCAAAATTTACACGAAAAACTACGAAATGATTGCATTACATGAATTCAGTAACTTTTATTACGATAATTGTATCGCTATAATTAATATAACGAAATTTTATCGATTTAGCTATTTAGTAACATATTTTAACGATATTCGCTGTAGGTTAATGTAAAAAAGTAAAATAACAAGATTTAACTCATTTGGTTTTTCTTTAACTCTTCTTTGTGCTTTTCGCTCATTTTGACATTCTGTATGCAGGGATGCCATATGATATAGAATAAAATTTCGAGTAAAACACAGATCTACACTATCGTAAAAAATAAATTACAGAATCACATTATCGTTACCGTAAAGGACTAAATATATCAATAAATATTACGATTTTCGGTTTTTACTGAATCCAAGTACAGGTGTAAAATATGTATGCAAGAATTTAGAGTACAGAAAAAATTTAATATTTTGTATCGTCAAACACACAACACCAGCAAATTTGTTGATAGCGTCTGGGTCTCTTAAACTCGAAGTTCTGAAATTAAAAAAAAAATTATCTATTTAAGTATAAAAAATAATCATTTTTTTTTTTTTATTCAAGTTGATTTCGTGCCTGTTTTGTGGTGTCGTGTGCAGAATTTTTTTTTTACAGCGTGGTTCGTACGTGTTGAACATCTTGGTACTAGTTAAAGGGTCGTGTCGTTTTGGAAAAATTTGACACGCGGCCATCTCTACTTCAAATGTAAGTTTTACATGGTTTCCGATACCAAGTGACTACAAGAATTTCCAAAAAAAATGGGAACTTTAAACCTTGATATAAATTGTCAAAATGCCAATACACTTGCATTTCACTTAATTACACATAATTATTTGATTTGTAAAGTGTTATGAGTACAAAAATTCCAAAGAATTAAATTTTCCTAAATTAATTTTCATATTTGGGCCTTTTGTTTTAATATTATTTTTTACTTAAAAATACAATTATAAATTAATGGAAAACAAAATCAGCCTGTTACTGACAGGCTATCACAGTGGTAAGCAAACCAGATGTCAATGGAAATAAATTGATTGGTTTTTAAGATACACAAATAAAATACGTAAATACCAGCATGTTGCATGACATTATTTTTTCCGTTTCGGCTTGCCTTCATTGAACGTATGAGCGTTAAATTTAAATGAAATGAGTATATTTTATTTTCAATTAATAATTCCTTTTTAATTCTGAAGTAGGTTGAGTTAATGGTTTTCTTTATTTTTTCCACTTTAACAAAAAAACATTTTTGTTGTTCACTTTATTCATACATTTCCCCAATAGCTTAATTTCTTATTTTTGTATGGATATACATACATACATAATTATTTTACAATGAAGATTGTTCACTGGTCAATTAGAAATTAGATCTGTTTCTTTTTTATTTTATTTTTTGCCTAAACTGCAATTAAATCAAAACAATCTATAAATTCTCTCAATAAGAGTTAAAAATTTACAAAAGTACGGAAACCCGAAAAGCCAAACATTTAAAATAAGAAGAAAGGTCAATATATGTCAATGGAGACAGAAACAGAGCTATTGTATAAATTATAAATTTATAAGATATAAAAAGTCTTCATAAATATTTCCATGTAACAACAATGCTATGAAATTTCTAGTAAAAAAAAGCCGAGGGCCCCGTCTGTTGGTGGAATCATGTATATTCGAACATTTTTTTGTACGAATACTTCATAATTTAAAATTCACCTATCACTCTTTTCTCTCCCAGAAATCTTTTTTTGGTCTATTTCAAATACACTGCACATATCGCTTTCCTGCACACATATAAATACCCACCAAACCAAATGCTTCGAATTCGTAAAGAATTCGTAACGACTGGTCGACAAAAACTTCCGATTTCGAAACCGAAATATTACCAAAATAGTTACCATTTTTATATATCGATACAATATGTAGGTACGAATTCGTAACGACATATAGGTATGATTTCTTTTTCTATGTAGCAGATTACCGCTTCGCCATTATGTTGCTGCTTTTGTCGAAATAATTTGTACATACTTACATTTTGTATATTTATTATAACTCTCTTTATTTATTGTACATATTTATTTAAAACAAAAATTTTCACAGAGTTTTACTTATGTACTTAAAAATCAAAGTTTCAATGTTTTAAAAAAATTTTTTAATAAAATTCTTCAGAGAAACTACTGAAATGTCTTAACGAATTCGGTACGACAAGTCTGACTTCATAAAAAGTCAAAATATTTGGTTTGGGGGATACTAACATATAAAAAATACATACAAGTCAATAAAGTAGTATTTCCTGTAGTTAAAAGTTTTTATTGAAAGACTTTTGGGATATACATTCAATTTCCTAAAAACTTTAGTTTCAATTATTCTGATTTCATCAATAAATTTCTTCAACCATTTTGTTTTGTGGGCAACAAGTTATTCTAAAAATGGCAAAAGAATCAAAGAAAAAAACTTTAAATTTAGAGTAAACTATTACATTCCTTTTGAGTTTGTTTAAGAAGGATAAACTAGTGATAAAAATTAAATTTAATTACAATTTACTTAAGCAAAAGTCTATGAAAGTAAATATTAATAGATACATATAGATAGGAGTTGAATCTAAGCATGTAATTGTATACTTTGAGCAAACTTTTGTAACCAATGGCACACATGTGCTAAAATATATACATACATGTAGTTATATAAAGTATATTGAGGAAACAATAAGATAAACATTTACAAAACTATCAAACGCCCACATAGTATGCAAACTATTAAATGCTTGTTCTCTGACTTATTCGTACTAGTAAAACACTTTAAATAGGTGGTGGTGGTGTCAGAGCCGGGAGTGCTGATAATGATGGTAGATAGTGGCGTTGGAGTCATTGCTGGTGGTCGGTTGTCTTTTGTTTTACAAGGAAATATAACTAAATTGCAGACATGTAAAGTAACTTTCTTGTAGCAACATCTTTGTGTAGTTTATTTTTGGTTTTTGGGGTTAAATAAATGCAACAAGTTTTACTTTTATACTTTTGCTCTTGTCATGACTTTGAGCTTAGCTTGGCTCGTATAAAGTTTTGTAATGTGTAATTGTAAAACTCCTATGCAAGGTATGATGATAGAAAAAAAAATATATAAAAGAATTACAACTTTTTTTTTGGTCTCTTGACTTGAATGCAAACTTGAGATTATAGGGAAAGAAGTCCAATGTTTGAAGTTTAATGTGGGTGTTAAAAAGCCAATTCAGTTGTATGCACCTTAAGACTTTGTATGTGTAATAAATTTTAGGCACACAGCCAGTAGGCGGGATTGAGCCAGTAAAACAAAACTATTTATTTTAAGTTTATTTTGTTTTAAAATTTAAATTTAATTAAATAAAATAGTTTTTTAAATATTTTAGTAATAGACATGTTATTTATGTACATATGTATGTATATATTGTAATATAATTGATCATGAACTATCTTGTAGTTCGAAAATTATTTATGAAATAAGAAAATGTTGTTTTGGAGCAAAAAAAAATTAATTTCTTTTTTTTTCAAGGTAAATAAATACATATAAGTTATACTCCGCTAAATTTGCTTTGGGAAATGTATGCTTTTGATGTCAAAAAATTTAATGTACATACAGTAGAGCGACTCACGTTCTATGGATGTGAAAACCGCAACTTTTTTACCCCTATCAAATGAAAGATTCTTCTTTTTAATGGAGACTCGCAAAACATTTGAGGGGTCTAGCGATGACTGTTCATGAGATGGATCGTGTCTGAAAAAACTCTAGTTTTGAAGTTTTTTTGCATATTTTCGTATTTTGTCCCAAGACAACATATTAAAAAAAGTACATCATCTGAAAGATTTAAAAAAAAATTTTTTTTTTTAATTGATTGCAGCATCGGCGCAATGTCAGGTGTATGCTCTTGTTCTGCATACTATTCCTCTAATGAAATCAGGAAAATTCTTCTTCAAACCCACTGATTTTCAACCACAACATACTACAGAGAAAATTAATTTTCTAGCTGCACTGTTCGTATATAGAACAAACTACTTGTATTTCCTGTCACTTTCAATATATAAAATTTAAAATCGAATATCTGCAGACTCTACTTCCTCTATGCTCCTCCTCACGACCTCAGATACATTGGCTGATTTGTAGAAATTTAAACCTCAGTCTCTAAATTATAAACATTTAATAAGCCAGTGGCTAACCAATGTAGAGAAAATCCAACGAAGGCAAAACACAATTTTAAGGTTAATAACATCGGCTCCATGGTACCACAAGAGTTTAATTTTTACATCGTGATCTAACAACTGTATTGCATTAGAAAATTTGTTGTTGTTTTCAATATAAGTATTCAATCGAACGATTTCTAGTGACATCGTGGGACAGGCCGTAAGTAAATGTCCGAGACTGGTTGGGCTTAATAAAAATTATTATATCTAAAATTAAGACTTGAATAATTATTGTTAGTTCATTTTTGAAGATACAATAAATAAATATATAAATGTATTAAAAAAAAATTATCTTAAAAAATATGATTTTATTTTTCAAAACAAGATCTTGTTTTGTCGAACAAAGACTCTTGTTGCCAATATTTCATTTGAAAAGTATTTTTTCACTGTTGGATATTGAAATTAATTTATATTCACAACTGGCTTTAATCTTTCGCTAGTTTATTACAAAAACTAGTGAAAGTCACAATTTGAAATTGCAGAAGAAGCAAATGCTTGTGTCCCATATTTACCAGCAACATTCCCATAGGAAATTCAATCCTTTCTGATGTAGCACATTCTTATTCATTAATTTAATCATTTGTTTAAATTCCACTATATGTAAGGCTGTCGTCTGTCATTACGCCCGGCACCATTAAAACTGACAGCGTTTGTCAAGTTTTCTTCTTTATACTTTTCGTCTTTTGTGTTATTTTAATTTAAAAAAAAAAAAGTTCAATTTATGTTTATATATTGTGACCATAAAATGATAAAGCGCCATCTGACTAAAGGAAAATGTAATTTTTAATAAATGCAAAATGCATGATAAGCAGGCGTCAACATGACAATAAATGTTTTAAGCTTATACTCGTATACATTCAACAAACTTATTGTATGATCATACACACACGTATTCATTAGGTCCTTCTTTAGCCATGCAGCAGAAAATTTACAATAAATAATAAGTAAAAGAAACATGTCATCAACCAAATGACACACCTTAAACACACTATGAAATTATAGTATTTTTGCAACACAGATGAAGCAAAAAAGCCGATTAACAGAAAAAAAGTTAAAAAAGAAACTATATAAAAAATAGTGCGTGAATAAAATAGGTGCAATCTACTATAAAAAAAATTATATATGTATGTATATATAAAACTAACTTAATTCAACGTCGGCATAAAGATAAAGTAGGCAGACATTGTTTAGTTATAGTGTGCCTTTGCCTCGCAGTTGTTGCTTCATTAAAGGTGCAGCTTTAATTAATTTTAGTAAAAAGTAGACCTTCTCGTTACCGTTGTGTTGGTTTTTATTACTTTTGCCGCACTAACTAAACAGAACTAGGTTTATTTAAACAGGAAACAGCAGGAGCAAAGCATAATTATCATTCTCGACTGAGAAAGCCTGCAGGAAAATGAAAATATGTAATAAATTTAATGTTTTGTTTAAACGTAGTGTTGGCACATTTAGTTGCCTTATGTAAATCTTGACAGATTGATTTTCACTGCCTCCACCGTATCATAACAAGATGTCTAGCAAGCAGTTGAATAAATAATTAATTAACTAGCGCTTTTATGATAGTAATAAAGTTTTATAGGAGTAGGAGTGAGTTATTAAACTTTTTTATTTATTTTGCTTGATAAATTAAGTTAGATTGAAAAACTAAATTAATTTTATAAACAGGAGAGATTTGAATAAATTTTAGAAAGCAGGATGCTAAAGTGATAAATTGGAAAGTATATCGCATGCTTGTAAAATTTATGAGAAATTGAGATTTACTAATCATCTGCACATCATGCCATATCCAAGAAGAAAAAAAAACTTAAGCAGCGACATCATTTTTGAACCTCATTTTGTTATGAAAATCGATAGATTGTCTGAGATTTTGGTCAAAAAACCGAGATTCAAAAATTATGTTACTTAAGCTTTTTTGGCGGTTATGGCTCGATATCTGCATTTAAATAAATCATTTCCAGTGATATTTTATTTGGATTTAAAATTTTCAAAACAAATTTATGGAAGCAAACAATAACAAGAATGCTTCACAAATCAACTCACCATGAGTAAGTAATAAGGCAATTAAGTGCTGTGAAATGAACACGAATGAACCTTAAATTACCCTGTATGACAGTATGGATTCGATAGTATGCACTACCAAAGGGTAGTAAAACCCTTTACTCAGTTTAACGATTTTGGTCACCAATTTCTCTTATGGGCTGCAAGGATTTCGAAAATCAGTGCACCACCAGTTTTTGGCGAACAGCTAATTCAGATTTTGTGCTAGCGCTTAACTATTTATGACAATAATGTAGCTAAGAGTTTACTAAATAAATGCTGCAAATATGCCAAAATAATAATTTCTTCGTGCACTTTTTTTTTGCAAATGTGTTGCAAATTTCAGTAATTTACTATTTTAGGTTTTTTAGGAAAAATTATTAGTCCTTGTAAGTTATGCTGAAAAAAGTGCAAAGAAAATATTATTTCTTAGTGTTTCTTATGGGAATTGTTACAATTTAAGTTTAAAACTAATCCCAAATTATTATTTTACTTATTAAGTAAAATATTTTTTAATTAAAAATACATTGAAACTAATTACTGAGGGGTTCAGCTGGATCCTATACCAAAAATTTCTTAGAACAACCAGAGTTATTATGTTAAACTTTCATTTAAACAAATGAGAAGCTCAACAAATAACAAAGTTGAAACAAGAACTCAATAATCAACATGTTTTTTTATTTTCTTACTTCACCATTGCTTCAAAAAAATTTTAAACGGTTTTAACGTTTTACTCCAGCATTGTACATTTTTTGTTGCTTAAATACGTAACCAGACTTTCATTTTGTTTTTTTCACTAAAAGGTTTTTTCCCCACTTTTCCAAATTTCACACCTTTTAAATTGAAACACTTTTAACACAAACATGAATTATGTTAAATAATTTCTGTCGACAAATCAAGATTATTGTTAAGTGTTTCTGTTATTGGCATAATTAGTTGTGTAAACAACCACATTTTAACATGTTTTTCTTATACATAATTGGTTTTTTTGTTAGTAAATTAGGACTACATAATCTTAATTTATGTATTTTTCTTTTGGCAAGAAAAACTTTTATAATTTCACTTGAATGCCTGCTTTCGAGAAACACAACCAAAAGATAACAGAAAACATTGGTTTTTGTTAACAATAATATTAACAACTTTCTGTTAACTGTTCTTGTATACAGTAGTGTTTGTTTACTTTGTTTTTTTTTTTTTTTGTATTATACTAAAGCACACAGCATATTACACTACACATTAAATGATAAAGGAAATATGAAATTTAAATACATATAATAAGACTAACGTGTACTATATTTATATGCAGGGCTTATTTGCAAATAAAACTAAATTGTTGTCATACTATTGTTTTCATTGCGACTTACTAATTCAGAAAACTACTCACAATTAATGCACTATTTGCAAATGCTTGCTAATAAAACACAAAAAATTGTTAACCTTGTACAAAAAAACATTGATAGAAAGAAAATAATGGCAATAAAACAAATTATTATTTGTTACTTTATACATTTACACAATCTTTTGTTAACATAAGTAACTTTTCTATTGAAGTGCTACCAAGTTTTTATACATTCACAATGCCTTATAATCAGTGAGTTAATTTATTTGCAAATATTTTTATTTGCAAATAGTGCGCTTATAAACGTAGTAGTGGTGCAACTTGCTTAAAAGATAATTTTATTTTGTTTCATACTTTCAATTTCTTACCACAAGCAACGACAAATTCACAATACTATTGTGCAAGAATTTATATTGTACAATAAAATTTTATGTCAATTAACATTATAATTCTGTTTATTTAATTATTTAATTCCAAATAGTTCAATTCGTGTAAGTTTTCATATATGTCTGTATATATTATTTCTTTAAAAAAACAAATGAAAGAAAAATTATGCCACAAATTTTTTTAAATATTGTGCAACTTATTGAAGGGTGTGGAGTGAAGCGCCAATAGCAATAGCAATAAATAACTCAATAATATTATGTAATCTTGTGAGAAAATTTATTTTAATTCTTACTTCACTCTACTCCCGCTGAGCATAAGCAACAATGATAAAAAACACATTATCCTTATTTAAGTATAAGCCGCGCTTGCACAAATACTTTGCAATTATAATTTTGTAATTACACAGTACGACTACACTTTTTGTATTTTTTCATTTTCATTATTATTCAAAACTTTTAATGCGTTACATATTTGTATTATATTATGTAAAAAAATTTTCTTTTTACTCTAATTCTTTAAGAAATCCACCCCAGTAATTTAACAAATTTTCTAGTGTTGATTATTAAACACAACGGAAATAAGTAGTTGTTAAAGAAAGTGGAACTCTTTGTTATCGTCTCTTGTACACAATAATGACAACTTTTACTTCTACACATATTAGAATGATTTTAAATAAAACTGTTTAATGGAAATACAAAGCCATTCATTTATTTTTATAATCTAAATACTCAAACGCTTTCATACAAACGTTGTCAGAAAAAAAATTCGAAAACTATATATAAGAGTATGTACACATTTTCAATAAAGAGCTCTGCTCTGAGATTTTATTTGTTTTTGTGTCTGCATGTCGTACTTCATGTTTGTCTAACTATCTGTATATTCAAGAATTACGATTGTGGAAACATGTTTACAAGTTTCTAAGTTTAGAAAATATTTATTTTCATATTAACGCTTATTTCTTGTATGTAATACACCAAGAGAAATTACTTGATTGGGGCACAATTTCTAAAGGTCTATTCTGATCATGCTTGTTACAATAAATAAATTGTTGTAAGCATAAGCTTATATGCAATCAAAGTGAAAAAAATTAACAAGGAGACAGCACAGCGGTAACATACATACATCATACATACATACATATGTTACCGCTGTGAATAAAAAAAAAACTAGATTGCGCATTGCACAGATACTTCATTTTATTATCTTATTGTGTGACGTAGACTTAGAATATGTTTTGTAAACAAATTACATTTGTGTATGGAAAATACTCTCTCTCTCTCCTGCTCTTTCACACTCTTATTTTAACAGCAAACACTTATATGTTATCTATGATGACGTAGATGCGCAATAGCAAATTCTTTTGAAAGGCTGAGCACACAATCTTGTTTTTTTGATTCATAATATACATTTTTGAGGGATGCGCTTTGACTATAAAACCAGAGGTCCAGGGCTCAAGTCCAGTGTTAAGTTTTTTGATGCTTATTAGTTTGGCTCTGTGTTAATATTTGTTCAAAAGCTTAAGTGACGAGTGCATACTCTATAGTCACTGAACAGTATTGGTTTCAGTTGATATTTACAAATGTTAAACTTACTGCCAGTTTATAGAAGACGAGTAAAAATTCTCGCCTGTCTATTTATATTGAAAACAAAAACAAATTTTGAGTGCTTTGTTTTTGTTTTCAATATAAACAGGGAGACGAGAATTTTTACTTGTTTTCTATAAACTGGCAGTTAAATTGTAGCAATTTCAAAAAAAAAATAACTTTTGTCTTTTTACTTTCCTGCAAGAGAGTGGCATTTATAAAAAATTAGCTTGTTTCCGATTCAGCTTAATGTTACTTCATACAAAGAATGCAGCGAACACATTGAAAACGAATTTTCAAACAAAATCTGTAAAAGGCTTTTTATATATGGAGTGCTAAATACAATATTTTTAACGTGTATTTACTCTTAGCTTAAGTTTTTTCATTCAAATACATGTACATATGTATGTATATGTATGTACATACATCCATACATTCATAGACGTACATGCAAACATATAATAAATTCAGTTTAACATAAATGTTATTTCAAACCTCTTCTATTATTTAGTTTCTCTTTCTTCTTCGTGTTCTTCTCCACTTTTCATTTCTGTTAACAGAACCCTTTGCAACTTCATGCTTGACAGCTTTTCAAGTTCTCTTTTGTTTGCTTGTTTAAGAAAAAGTGAGTTGTTCTGAAAGAAACAAAAAACAGAAGATAAAAGATAATTAAAACTTAAAATAGTTTTATTTCTAAAGAATATATTTATTTGTTTAGTTGTTTTTAATGGATATTTCTAGAATCAAAAATATCACACAATAGTTTGATAAATAACAAAGTCCTTATAATCAAATAGAACTTCCAAAAATAATATGTATATAAAATATTTAATTCGGTGTCAATAAGGAAACTTAAGTTAAACTTAAGTAGGATTGTTATTTTTTATTAATTTTTTTACTCAATTATTGTATGTTTCCTTAGTATTAAAGTAAGCAAAGTATTTCTTGCATGTTACTATTGGCTACAGAATTTTAAGTATAAATTGTAAGTAGCTTATATTTAAAGT
The DNA here is from genome assembly GCA_936439885.1 of Nowickia ferox. Taxonomy (NCBI): domain Eukaryota; kingdom Metazoa; phylum Arthropoda; class Insecta; order Diptera; family Tachinidae; genus Nowickia; species Nowickia ferox. The sequence continues at coordinate 97,795,905 of OW387026.1, read as the reverse complement.
CAAGTTAAATTGTTACTTCAAATGAGAGAACGCATTAAAAAAAATCTATTAAAACATTATTTAAAAGCCATTCAATATATTGAAATTTTAATTCCAGGTAATTTTGATTTGCTAAGCACTTGCAACACCTATTACTTATTGTCACAGAATTAATAAAGCTTTATGAGTTTAAGTTCTGTAAAGCTTTAATTTCGTTCAAAAAATCAATTTGATTTTTTAATCACCGCTTCTCTTTCAGCTTATCATGATTTTTACCAATTTTTGTTGTATTCTCACTCTCAATCAATTTATGTCTAAGTACATACTGAGAATATTATATTAATAGTTCTAAAGCATGGTATTCTGTTCACAATTTCGTGCGAAATGCTGTCAAACTATATGTAAAAGTATTTGGTATGAAATATTTGCGAAATAAATTTGCAAAAGAACTACTCTGTTCTTATTGCGAAAACAACGTAAAATCTATCTGGCAGCATGTTTTCCCATGCAAAATGACTCTGGCATCATTTTAGTTTCGCTGTGAAATAACATGAGCAGTACTTTTTTCGAACGGAATTTTGACAATGCTGCATACTTTCAAGCAACAAAAGTGAGAAATTTATAAAAAAAAAAACCACAAGTTGGACTACATTTAGTATATGTCAAATTTTTCACGCGAAATAATCAATGTTGCTGAAAATTTTTCACAGCTTCGAACAGAGTACCAGCCTTAATAAAGGATTTTTACTTTTGGAATATCTCACAACTTGGTTTTACGTTACTTAAAGCTCTAACACAATAGTGCATTTCACTTCAAGGTAATAAATTGTAAAAACTTGCCATAATTGTTCATGAAAAGATGTTGCTTCGCATGCAATTTACAACAAATACATGGAGTGGTTTTACAAATGTAAGAAATTGTAGCATACTTTCCAGGGCTGACAAATTAATATTCAAGGCAATCATGAATAAAATTCCGCGTGAAATTTCTCCTTTTTCCAATTAGAATGTTTTGTTTTCCATACTACTCGCTATTAATTGTTTGCAATTAAAATTTTTCGAACGAAATCATCAATGTTGCTCAACATATTTCACAAATTTCTTTGTGTTAATATAAGTTCACGAACTCTTGTCATGACTATTGAAATTCACATCAATATGAGCAGATTCCGTAACTATGAAAATTTCGTATCTTAAATTATTAAGTACTTCGCTAAATTTTAAATTAATTTTTTTAATTTAAAATATATTTTTTTTTATTTTAGCAAATGTTATAATAATATCAAAATTTTTCTATCATTAAACAGAGAATTCTACTTGCACTTCATGGTTGTAAATGCCATTTAGATAATCGTTATGGTAATATAAATAAAGTTTATATACATAAGTATGTCAGATATAAAAACTGTTCTTAGAAATTTAAATATGTAAAACACAGTTAAGCTTTTATATACACAGTACTATGAGAAAAATTTTTTTTTTTTGCCATAAAAATAATTAAAAATTCTTTTGTTAATAGAAGGCTACGCTAAAAGATAACTAACTAACTATGTTAGCACCGTTAGTTTATTTTTTTCTTTTTCTTTTTTTTATATAAAAGTTGCTTTGAAGCTTGCGATTTTTTTAAGTTAATACAAGTTTGTAAAATGCGCTCATAAGCATTGCAAAAAAAAAATCAACAAAAAAGAAGAAATAAATTAAAATAAATAGTTTTAATTTTAAGCGTTAACAAAATTTTAATTTTTTGTTTAATGTTGAAAAAGTAAATGAAAAACAAAAAGAATAATTAAATAAACTATCATACTTTCTAGCTGGAATGTTGGCAAATCATTTAAAGCTTGACTCACCACATTTTTTTTTTTGTACTTCTAAAACAGTCATTTATTTTAGCAGCACAACTCACACTTGCGCGAGTTCATCTTGCTGTATAGAAAATCATTTACTAATTAAAATCTACTGCCGATTAATGAATGTAAATATTCATTTATTATTATCGTATTATTATCAATAACACCTGCAATTTATGTCACATAACATGTAAAATTTATTTTTAATTACGCCATGTATTGAAATGTGTGTATGTATGTTTGCATGTTTAATATTGCATTGTATTATATTAATGTTGACAAATACAAACCCATATCAGAAATAGATTTGTAATTTTTTACTCATATACCTACATACATACATAACTACATACATTTAATTTAAGCATATGCTAAAAAATATCATTTATCTGTCTGTGGTTAATAATTACAATTGTAAATTAGATGTAATGTGCAAGTAATCAAAGATTTATGTTAGAGTTACGCAATTGATTGCAATAGATATCGAGTAATCGAATATGGCTTATAAACTACGCTGGGAAGAGAGAGAGAGGGAGGAAAAATAATACAAGATATATTTTAAAAAATTATTATGAAAATAAAGAAAACATAAAACAGAGTCAGTGTAACTTTTCCTATAGGCAGTTCGATTGGAATGTTATTACATAACCAAGTGCAAGAAGTGAAAAAATAAAATTATTCAGGTAACAGAAATAATGATAAAAGCTGCAAGTAACTTACATTTTTTCAATTTAATTTTTTTATTTGTTTTACTGCCTGTTCGCCAATATCGAAAGAAAACTTAAGCGAAATAAAGAGAGGCGCTCGAATTCGATTCAATTTGCATTTCTTAATAACGAAAGTATTCTTTCGCTTGTAGTAACGAGTGTTAAATTTCATTTCTTAAATATTTAAAGCTCGTCAGTAGACTTCAACCAAAAAATCCTTAAAAAAATATTAAAAAACATATTTAATTTAATTGAACTAGAATGAATATTTTAATCAGAACAAACTGATTAAAGTTCAGTATTTTTCCATTCTTATTGAATGAAATATTTGTATTAACAAATTTGATTTTCTGAAGAAGATTATTTGAAATAATGCCACATTGCAAGTTTCCAATTTATCGCAAACCTCAGTTAGATACCCAGACAGCTTTAAAATTCTGAATAAATTAAATGTTGCTGGTGCACCTTCTTTTAGAAGCACCTCTTTACATCCTGATGGAAAACCAGCAACGTTGTGGCTGTATTTAGCAAATTTACGTCCTCCAAATACAGGGCCTCCTCTGGCAAACACTGGATGTTGCTCCATATACTACACCAGCTTTTACAGCTGAGATTTGTTTTTTTTTTTTTTTTGCTGAAATCTTAAGTTTTTATTAGATAATGACAATTTTTTTTATATTATCTTATGATTTCTTTTCCATTTGGGAATTTTCGTTTTTACACAAAAATAAATTATACAAAATTACTATTCGAAAACAAAATATCAAGTGACTGATTTTGACACTTGAGTTTGCATGATAACAAAGCGTTTGCTATTGACAAACGCTTTTTTATATGAAAAAACTTACGTTTTCTTTCGAATTATCATTCAAATCGTTGGTCGCATTAAGTGTTGTTAAAAAATTCCAAATCGAACTTCTTTCGCTTAGAATACAAACGAACACATTACTTCCTTATCGGCGAGCAGGCAGTTAATCGATTTGTTTTTTGCAGCAAAATAAGAAAAATGTGAAGTTGCTTTAATTTAAAAAAAAAATTTATTGAAATTTGACTTCTCTCCAAAAAAAAACTGTCATATTTTTTACTTAATTTAATCGTTTCTGCATCAAGTATACATTAAAAAAAAAATAAATGTCAACTTTTCCAGCACTATTCAAAATTAAGAAAAAATTCATTTAAAAATACATATGTATGTATAACTAAATGATATTTTTAATATTATTTTCCGTGGTTTTCAATATTATCACACATTTAACGATTTTTTATTGTCACAAAATACAAAAAAAAATAATAATAGGTATGTGTGTATCCATATGGTTACCCACTTAATTTAATTGAAATTTTTTTATTAATATTTTAATATTTTAATATTTTTTTAAGTTAATTAATAATATATTAACATAACAGAAATTCACAGAAATTTAACAAAATAAATTATGTTAAATTGTATTAGTTGAGTTAATTTATATTTAAATCTCTAAAAGAGAGAGACAGAGAGAGGGAGAGACACAAACAGTTTTTAACTTATTATTATATTGAATTTGACAAGGCAGGAAAAACTAATTAAATAAATACCCACAATATATATCTGTGACTATTAAGTTAAATATTTCGTTCCCTTCCATTTTCTTCAGTTATATTCTAAAGTATTTTATTTCTTTATACACACACACACACACATCTAAAGTTTTTCAACTTATGTAAGTGTCACATAAGTATCCATTATTTTGTAATATCAACTTAAATCTTATATGCCAACAGAAACTATAAAGTCATTTAGAATATGTATTCCTCTGTGTGTCTTTATAACAATATCTTCTAGTTGGCTTAAATTTTACATGTATTTCACTTTCAAACTGACAAAGTCGTCACCAATTTTTTATTTATTTTTGTTCATTCTATGAAAAACTTTGCTCATCATCATACCAAGAGCTACAGTTGCACATGCTTGAATATTACTTAATAATGCATGACTTTTTTTATAAATATTTTTTTATAGGGTCCGCCATCTAACGTTTTTTTCAACTAGTGCTTATTTCGTGAATGGTAACACTTAGCCCATGTCTGATTTGACAGATAATTAGTATTATCCTTCCGCTGAACGAATATGGTTGTGTATACGCTTGAACAACGCTGGGAAATATTGCCTGCGATCGACTTACAGAAGATGCCGATTTTGCCAAAAACATTATCTTTTCAGATGAAGCTCATTTTGATCTTTGTGGGTATGTAAACAAGCAAAATTGTAGCATTTGGGGCACAGAAAACCCGCACGCATACATTGAAAAGCCGACGCACCCAAAACGAGTCGCTGTTTGGTGCGGATTTTGGTCCAGAGGCATAATTGGGCCAATGAGCAAGGAGTGACCGTTACAGTCAATGGCGATCGTTATCGGGCCATGTTGAACGAATTTTTGTTCACAAAAATTGAAGAGAGGATATTGGCAACATTTGGTTTCAACAGGACGGCGCTATGTGCCACACAGCTGAAGCTACACTCGATGTTTTGCGCCCGGTTTTCAAAAAAAAAGTTATCTGGCGGACCCTGTATATAAACGTTGTTATTGAATTAAGTAATCGTGTTCAATTTGCTCAACATTGAGAGTTAATCTGTAAATTTTTTTTTAATCTGTAAATTTTCCAAAAATGAAATTAATACTTAATTTTGTGCATAAAAAACAGAGAAAGTGCTGATTTATTTTACCACACTGTACTTGTAAATCGTGGAGTAAAATTTAATTTCTTACCAATGGTTTTAAAAGAAAATTTTCCTAGAACTTGTGGTAGTTTAAATTTTGATGATACGATTTTTGAGGAAATAATTTACTAACCCTTCTTCTTCTTCTTAGTGGCATTTGGTGTTTCATGAAAATGATATTGCGTAAGTAAGTGCAAATACAAACTATCGTTTACTACGCTTGTTTGCAAATAAATCTGTAAATTGTTGACATGTTGTTGTTTTTATTGAGACTTACTAGAGACAACTAGAGATATTCTGCCTTATTCATAAAAAATATTTCAGGTTTATTAAGCGCTTATTTGACATATTTCTATGAGACATTTGTCCAATAAGCCTTTATGAATTAGACCGATTATGATTAACCTTCTTTTAAGCAACTAGTTAGCTCATAGTTGAAACAAGAAAAAACTTATTATATACCCAAATTAAATAATCTTTAAAAACAAACTTAATTATCAAATAAAGTATTAAGGCAAAATCAACTGATTAAACATGAGCTTCCATTAAGTAATCAAGAGTTGAAATGATCTAAGCAAAACACTGTTTAGAATATCTTCTATTCATTTCTAAATTAATAAATTATTATCAAAATATAAATAAATTAATTATATCAGAATTAGTGTGTAGACATTATAAACCGTGCATTTACTACAGAATTAATGTGAACTGTGAACAATTTTCTCAAAATAATCACATTAAATTTATTTCTGTGTAAAAGCAGCTTCATACGTGTTAAAGACAAAATTGTTCATGACGTGCATATAAACACATAGACATACATCTCTTATACCTTCCAAAAATATCTTAAATACAAACAAAAACTCAAGCCATACACTAACACAAACACAAATAGCTCTATAATATTATTTATTTTCCATTAAAATTAGTTTTTCATTTTATTTTTGCTGGTGCACGTTTCTTTTTTTTCTAACATACAATTCGTTTTTCAACTGAATCTCATAATTCAATAATGCATTGAATTGTAACAATAGCAGAAACATCAATTATATTATTTCGAAATAAATCTACGCTTCGCTTTATTTAAACAGGGTATAATTTTGTTTTTGCCATTTCTTTGCTTTTACCAAATTCAAAAAGTCATTAATTAATGTCAAATAAATTTGAAATTGTTGTCACTGCCAAATGAACAGCTGGAATGTTAATGCAAATATTTCTTCCTTTTTACACTTTTAAGTTGATGGCAGTAATAAGGGTTTGTTATTTAAATTTTTTTACATATCCTTTGGAGTTATGCAATATGATGACAGTTGCTGGATTGAATGGATGGCTTTTCTAATGAAGCCATATGTCAATTTTATATTTTTTTTTAACACTGTGCTTGTGTTTTTATATGCACTTAAGATGATTATTTTGTCTATTAACGTAATTAGAAATGAAATTAAAGGAGATTTCATTCTCTCCTTACTGTCCTTTCTTCTGTATTTAGAGTCGGCTTTGCCTTTGGCCACATTTTCAGTTGTGTAGGAAACAGACCACAGATTCTGACCAAATTCTGAAGACAAATCTGCTTAGTATCTTTTCTGTGGAAAAAGTATGTTTGTATAAATCTGTGGCAAAAAGGAAAAAGTGCTTAAGTCGAGATGAGCTGATTTGGAGTTAATGGCACCGCTATAATCTCCATATTTGAAAGTACCCCTGCACAAAATCTCAATTATTTTGGGTCATTTGTCAGGAAGTTAAGGCGCAATGACTTGCAGCTTATCTTTTTGCAACTTTTAATCTCATAGGGAATAATAGCTTAAGTAATGATAAACAGAGAATTTCCCAATTTAACTGTATAAGAAATAAATTTCTGAAAACCGACTTGAACGCTTGAAAGTGCTCTCCTGCAAACCAGACAAATATGACTTAAGCAGTTTTTCCTTATAACCACAGAATTTATGAGACCAGAACAAAAGCTTGAAAAAAGCTTGCTCAGCAATATCGATAAGTATGCAGAGAGCAAATCACATGAGCGTACACTTCGTTTTTTAATTTCTAGAATTGAGAAGGCCCATGGGTCAGTGGCACTTGCTTTGTGTGCCTGCTTCAACATTGAGAATCCTTTTAAAATATGAGCTTTATTTCCTTTTTTTATGAGTCTTTTTGGCACAAAGTTATTGGCCATGTCCTTGTAAGGAAACGGTTAAAAAATATATGAAGTTTTTTTATGCCATTAATGCTGTAACGGCTTTCCTCGAAGAGAGTTTATGCCCCCACTTCTTTGCCCATTACCATTCGTGAGAAGCCCATTATCTTGTTTCAAAAATGAACTCTGTGTGGGTAACATGAACACGCAATTATGAAAATTACTTAAATATTTAATCTTACAGCTCACTGCGCTGTTCGCATATTAAATATTTGTTTGCTTACCTCTCTTCTATTTTATGTTGCCTTCCAAAAAAAAAAAAAAGTTATTCATTTGGAATATTAATTGAGTTTAGATGGAAAAAAGTCTTAGCATGCTTTTCTTATTATTTCCCGATGATAGCTGGCATGTAACAAGAGATTTAAAAAAAAAGTGAAAAATTAATAATACATCAGCAAACAATTAGAAAATATACATTTTGGTTTCTTCTTCTTAACATTTCAATTCCCTATTTTCAACACTATGAAAAATTCAACTAGTAAGTTGCGGTGTAACTTTGCAGGACATTCGACTAATTCGATTTTAATGTTTCTCTTTGCTTCTTAAATATTTTATCAGACCTTTGAGATTTAGAAAATATTTTATTTTACTTCACTTGTGTGATTGAAATAATTTAATTGAACTAAATTTTCTTTTGGTTGTGCCACAATTTGTTCGTGCCTCCCTTATGTCAAAGTATTCTCGAGGTATTTTCTATAGATTTATGTGCTTGTATTTGTTTATTATTATGAAACTTTGTTAAAATAAAAATAAATAAAATAGTACATATTGTTGATTATACAATGTTAAGAGAAATATCAATTTGATAAAATTTGCACGTTTTTATTGTGAATTTTTAAATTTATTTTATATGTGTGCGTGTGTATTTGAATGTTGCTTTGTTGAAATATTCAATTTTATTTTGTTATGTTACAATATTTGAGAAACATTGTGTGTTATGAATTAAAAAAAAACAAAAATTAAATTAAATTAAATTTTATTTGGAATTTAAGAAAAATTATTTTATATGAAAATTATTTTTTAAGGTAATTGATACCTTCTTCTTTTGACGAACTCAAACAGTGGGCGGCAATTGAAGAGCATAAGAGAGTTTGATAAAATGAGTTTTTTTAAGCTTACAAAGCTAGATTTTTATATGCCAATAATCATCAAAGTTTAAATGAGAATTATTTAACAAATATAAAGAAAAATAATGGAAAAGCAATGATGAAGGCAATTAATACTTTTTTTGTTGTTTTATTTATATATATTTTTTTTTGTTTGAAAACTACCGAAATAAATAAGAAACGGTTTCAAATAAATCAAAGTAATCAGCTTGTTTTATTTCACCTTTCTCTGGTTACTTAAATTAGGGAGATTTTTAAATTTTGGTAAAAAGAATACACTATATGAAGTTCGTATTAGTACACACTAAATCACAATCAAAAAAATCCACAGCCTTATACAAAATTAAATTTCTGATTTCTTGCAACACTTAAAAAAATTTTTAAATAATAACAAAAAATAAAAATTTTAAAACCCCCAAATATCTAGAAAAGATGTGATATCTTCTAAGCGGCTGGACCGCATGTAAGAAGCCTTTGGATCAAGTCACCTTTCCAACAAAAAAAAAAACTAAATCAAAATCCGTCCAGCCGTTTGGTCTGTACGTGGACACGGACAGACACACAGATACACAGCCACACACTACAAATTTATAAAACCCCTTTTTTGGTCGGGGGTTGAAAATATTTTTAACAAAAAGCAGAATTTACTAATTTTAATAAGCAAAATTCATATTCGTACGCATGATTTTTTTTTTTTTAAATCAGATTAGAAATTGATGCAGTTACAAAAAAAATTTAACTTTGTTTGTTTTTAAATAAATTTTTGGGATTATTTTAGTGTACAAATGTTCTAAATTTTGCTATTTTCTATCAATTTATTGATCTAAATGTGATTTTGGTTATTAACTGTTTTTATAAATTCGAACAAAAAAAATAAAAACTTTATAGTTATTGATTTAATTACAAAAAGCGAATATGAGCTTTGTGTACTGTATGTTTTATTATATAAAAGTGATTCAGATAATGCTTTACTTTACTTAACTATATGGTCTTTATAATTCAAAATAAAAGGCTCATTATTTTCTAATAAAAAATTTCTTTTTCTTTACAGGTAATTTTGATGTTGTTGTAGTACCATTGAAACAAAAATTAGTGTCTAACTTCAGATAATGTAAGTTACTTATAAAACTCCTGAGACTTTTCTAAAGAAAACATAAACAAACAAAGGCTTAGTAAATAAAATTAATAAAGAACTAAACTGACTTTATAACTTGTTCATGACTTAATTTAACCACTTATTTACTTACTTTACTTTCTACGTGTTAATATCTCAGTGACCTTATTTTTACAACCTTATGCAATGATTATCCTAATAATAATAATAATAATGTTCACAAATTTCTTTTTTCTTCTAAAAAATTATGTCTAAATCTACTTAAGGCAACACTTGAGATCTGACTTTAATTTCCTTAAATTACCTTCCATATTCTCACTTCTTCTTGGGCAAAAATACAATACACACATTAAGTATGACATTATGACAGCGGGGAAAAGAAAATTAACTAAAATAAGAGCCACATACAAATGTATGAATTAGTGTGAATAGACACATTATATTCCAATAAATATACACCCAAAGTCCATTGTTTACATCTGTGAGTTGTCACATTGAACGCAAAAAAAGGCACCCAAAGAGACAAAAGATAGCAATGCTGCAGTAAAGAAGAAAAAAATCAAGCTGTGCACACAAGTGTTTTTATTTGGAAGTGACTAAAAGTAATCATGTTTAAGTGAGTTTGAATATAAGGGGGAAACTGATAAACATATAATAGAACAGAAGCCGTAAAAAAACACCTAATTGTTACCTAAAAAGTGGTGTTAAAGTCATACCGGAATGCAAAAAAAAATAAAAAATACATACATACATGTGTACACATGTATAGAAAAAAACATGTGCTTACCTTTACCCAACAAACATATGACTTACCGTTTTAAAAATTATTTTTTTTTCGGCAATTTAGCAAAAAGAAAATTAGTGGTGATTTTGTAAACAATATATTCAACCTGTTCACATAAAAGGAGTCAACAGAAAATTGTAAAATTTTCACTGCTTGCTCCAAAACGATATACAGTCGTCATATATGTATATACAATGCAAAAATTTTACAAATCAATCAAATGAAAAAGTAGGAAATAGTGAAATAAAACTAAAAAAATTTTTGATTTGCAGAAAATTTTCGGAATACTAAAGATAAGGAAATTTTAAGGCCGATTGCAAGGCGTATATGCAAAAAAATTTCCACAAAGCGTTGTCAGTGTTCGATAAAGCTTAAGAGGAAAACGGTAACGGTACTCAAAAGAACAAAGAGATGAAGTTATATAAAAAAGCTTTTAATGAAATGAGACATAACAAAATATTATAAGTCCAAAAAAAAATTTAAGAAATAAGTGCGGAATAAATAAAATTAATTCCAAAACTGGAAAATAAATAAGGCCCTATTTTTTTAAATTTTCTTCAAGATGACATAACTCTTATTCGAGAAAATTAAATAAGTTGTGGTGAAATAAAATCTAAGAACTATAAAACAAGATCCAAATATATTATGAGTCTTATGAAATACTCGTATATAAAAAAAAATTTGTAGCAGTTCCTAAAAAAAGGTAGAAAAATTATCAAACGGTAATTTTTTGTTTGATGTAATAGTTTTTGGACAAAATCTTGTGGATTATCTTTGCTATATACAAATGCAAAAATGTTGTTACGTTATAGCTTCATGACTGCAAAAAAAAAATGCACAAAGTGCGCGATAAATTTGACGAACAGACTCATTGGCGGTATTCGCTGTTTGATGCAAATGGTATTGCGTAAGTGTAAATACAAAATACCGTAGATTTCTGTAAAATCCAAAAATAAGATACACACATATACTAAAGAAAAGCGACTATATTTTGCATTTGCAATACTATTTGTATCAAACATCGAATACCGTCATTAATTTGTACAATTTTTTTTAATTATTGTGCGTTGCTCTTATGTAAGTCTGTCCATGACAAATAAAATTGAACAACCATCAACTATCAGCTGTTTAGATGACTGTCAAAAAGAGCAGTGTTGCCAGTGCAAAATTGCGAACTATGAAAAAATGACTTTACTCTTATAAAAATCGTTTCGTTTTAAAAAAACACTTTTTCTGCCAAAATTTGCACATTAAAACATCAAGGTTAATTTTTCATTTATCATTTATTTAGCCCTGTTTTATTTTGTAAAAAACTAAATACTGACCGCACAAAACAAACAAAAATTTGTTTTCTTATTTCTAACCTAAATGTTTAAGCTTGAAGCAATTTTTCACTTACCCCTAATTTTACATGCATACATACTTACATTCACGTATAATCGTATGTGTGCTTATCACGAAAACTGTTTTTTTTTGTTTTCAATACGAATCGGAGCACAAAATTCAATAAAGTTATAATAAACATTTCTGCGTAAAGCGCATAGTCTTTGCTGCTAATGCATTATAGTAAAAGATTTATTAGAATTTGAATTATTTAAAAAGAACTTGAATTTTTTTTTCCCTTAAACTCAGATGTGTGTTTTCCTTTAAACTCACATGTCTTTCAGAATTAGCACACACATGCACAAATTTGTTATATGCACTTCAATACAAAATTTAATAAAAAGCAGTCCACTGAACCAAACAAAAAAGATTTATAACTATTTAATAGAAGAGAATGTAATACAAGAACTAAATATACGTCATACAATTTTGAGTGGAATATGAGATTAAACATGCAAAAATCTCTTACAACAATGCTTTGAATCTTGTTTGATAATATTACAAAACTATCCACAATAATTAGGAGATGTAGATAAACGGATTTGATTGCAGGAAACTAGAAATTTGACTATTATTAATGTGTATGTCAGGATAAGCGATGCACAGTACAGATTATATTCTGTTGGCAGATATCAAAAAAGAGATAAGACTCAACAACCCTCCAGCACATTGGCCAGTGAAGTGTAAATACATGTTAGATTTGATTTATAATTTAAAATGGGGTGTTGGCTAACATTGCGCTAAGAAAATTGAACACTTGCATATGTTTAGTTACTTGAAAGCTTTCAAAATCTCATTCTGATAATAGCCTTAATTCTTTTTTTTTTCTTCCAGTTTTCAGTTTGTTTTTGCCGACCGACATCAAGCGGAACCTGGTGTAATAACTCAATTATGCACACTTTTGATTTCATTAAAATGTTGATGTATAAATCAGGCGCACTGGCACACTAGAGTACAAATGAATAGGGAAATAAATTTTTTTATGTAAATCATTACTATGAGAGAATTATATATAATATTCGGAATTCATTTGACATGTGTATACATATATATCGTTACCTTTAATATAGAAAGGCTCTAAGTCATCATTTTTATAAATCAAAATTTTTGCATTTTTCGTTACATTAGATGTTCTTCTTTCGAAATATACAGAAAACTCGATTTCTATTAAAATATGAGTTAGGGCCTTTCTTTATTAAGGTAACGATATATATATATATGTGTATAAGCCTGCTTTTTTTTAATATATGATATTATATGATTTTTTCTTGTTTTATTAATTTAATTGTCACATAAATTTAACAATAAATATGATACCTATCACGAAGTATCTTAATCTTCCTTCGAGGGAGTTATTAGTTAATAGAATTTTTTTATTTATGCCTTCTGATGTGTTTTTGGTAATCTCTGATAATTTTGTAAAGAAACTGTCAAATACATAAGTGTGAAAAACATTAAACAAATCTGCCATGAAATAAAAAGGAATGTAATCATATTTTTTATTCAAAATCTTATTGAAATAAAAATTGTCAAAGAAGTGTGAAAAACGCTAAACAAATCTGCCATAAAATAAAAGGGAATATAATGATTTTTTTTTATTCAAAATCTTATTGAAGTAAAATCATTTGATTGATTATTAGTTTAAACAGTTTGTAACTAATTGTTAACATACAAAATAATGAAATACCAATCAATAGTTTATTGTTATTATTTCCTTATTCATTTTACCTGAAGCATATCGAATAACAAGCGTATAATGCCTTTTCACTTACAGTAATTGTAAAGTAGGAAAATAAATCAGCAAAAAAAATTGTTCACTTCTGCCTTCCTTACAATCAATTCCCTTCGAAATAATCACAAGGGTTCTACCCACTTTTTTTATTTTATTCTTCTAAACTGTTGAACAAAACATTGCTCAACTGTGGCTTAGTTATCCTATCCACAGGGGTTTCTTATTACGTTTTCGAAATGTTACATTTGCTGCTTGCTATTGGTGTTTGTTGTTGTTGTTGTTACTGCATGACTCCTTGAGCGAACAATTGTCGGTGTGTAATAGGAATTTAAACAAACATTCGTACATACAACTACTACATACATACATACATACATACAGACATACCTACATTTAAAATGTTAAATTGTAAGAATGTGTGTGTGCATACAAAAATAAAATACAATATTAGCAATGGAATTAAGTGCAGCCAGTTGTAAATTTTATTGTCTATATATGGGGTTGTTACCTTTACATTCCTATCCTTCCTGCCCTTGTGTAACCTTAATCTTTTCGCTTTTTGTTTTGGTATGCTTAAATGTGTGTGTTTGTTATTTCCTTGTTTCCCAACCAGCCGGCCGGCTTCCTTTTGTTAAAGTTTTATTAAACTAATAACAATGTTGCTCGACGAGGATGATGTTATTATTAGTGTTATTTTTTTGTTGTTGTTGTTGTTGTTTTTGCTTATTTAGTTTTAATAAATCAAGTACATCATGTCAAAGATTATAAAGCGGTCTTAAATCACAAAACCCAAAAATATTCCCAACTTGTAAAATTATATTCGCTGGTTTTTGGAGGATTTTAATGTTTGAAGAGTGATGTAGTTTTATATTTATTTTTGTGTTAATGAAAATGCACACAATTATTTAGATGTCTCTATCTCCAAAAGGGTTTATTTTTTAATGAAATTTGCATAATAAATAATTTTTTTTTAATTCATATACATTACTTAAGTATTTTAAACCTCAATTTATTTAAATGGTTTTGTGAAAAAAAAGAAAACTATAAAAATCTTAAATATATTGATAGAGATAGACAGTCGCAGTAAATATAAAACACACCCCCTGTTTCCACAACATGGGCGGTCGACTTGAGTAGACAACTCATATGAAAACCAATAATCTTTTTGAGTGATTTTCATAAAAATTGTTTAGACGAGTTGCCTGCCTGAGTTGTGGAAACAGTGTTATAGTTTAGTTATATTTAAATAAATAAAGCGCCAATAGGCTCTATGGCCTTACTGGCGAATGAACAAATCTTTTGTTTGAAGTCCTTGTGTTCTGTCCTGATTGAGCACAGGAATGGCTGATTACCATAAGTAGTGCTTAGAACTTTTTTCGCTTAATACCACAAACGTTCATATCGTATGTCTTTCATTAAAAACACAAGCTTCACTACATGAAATAAAGATCGGAGTGGAGAGCTGCTTCTTTGTTCAAATTAAACTTTAACAGTTGAATGTGTGACTTTCGTTTCTCTAAGAACGCTTCCACGATCACAAGATGCTTTGAGGAAGAGGCTGATATTAGAGTAAGTTCAGACTATTTTAAAGGCAATACTGATATCAGCAAAATATTGCTTTGTATACAAGCTTAAGTGTTGCCAGGAACTAATGATGGCAAAATTCTTAATCGGTCCAAAGTTTCTGCTGAAATCTTCTACATCAGTTAACTAAGCTCCTATATTTTCAATTATCATAAGTGCTTTTTGCATTTTTTTTTTTTTAATTGAATAGGTTTTTAGAACAGAATATACCAAACGTAGCAGCTGTCACACTAATCACATCTTTGCTATTATGCATAAGTTCCATAATAAAATGTACACAAATTTGTACTAACATGCACATGCTTTCTTTATTTTTAGACCTTAACATTCTAATTTCGATTATTTGTTTTTATTAATACCTTAAAATTTGCATATCATATGAGCATCATTTTGAATTACCCAAATGAATTAAAGTCATAATCTAGCTTTTGGCCACTTTTATTAAATCCTCACATAATTACTTATGTATAGCAATTTTAATTAAATCTTTGGAAAATTAATTTCAGGTTAGCTTTACACTTCATTACGAGCACATTTCATTTCTAAGCCAAATTCATTCTGCATTATTCACAATTCTGTTAAGGCTATTAAAAATCTTAATAATATTAAACTAAAATTACCAACAGCCTAGGCTGCTCTTACAGAACTGCGATAAATTTGTAGAGAATTAATACTGCTGTGTATGGTATAAAAGTTATTGTATTTTATAGTTAATGCTCCATACAGTAAAATTGTTTAGAACATAATAAAGTTTATTGAATCATGCCCGGACCATGTACTCGTTCAAAAGTACATACATACACAGATTTTGCTAACAAACAATTAACCTTTTTTTCTTCTATACACAACCATTTAGTTTACATACACACATGCACAATGTTATTACATTTATAAGTACAAGTAGTTTGGTGTTGGTTTTAAATATTAATGTACATTATTAATTACTTTGTTTCTAACTCAAATGTGTATATAACACTTCATAAACCTAAGATACATATTAAGGTAGATAGGATTATGTAGAAATGATTAAAGTTTCATTTCAGTCATGCATATATATTTCTTTTGCTAAAAACATAGCATAAGCTCCATAAATACAGTCAGCAGCAGGAGTGAAACAAAACAGGCCGCCACCCATGTTATGAGAAATGTTTATATTGTGCCCAAGGATATAGATGTAGGTGCTGCTGAAGTGTGTGGCGGCACCGAAAATTTTCGAAATTTCCCCAACTAAAGTCTAATTTAATTTTTCTTCTCTTCTTTAGAAAATCATTTTTCAAGCTTTGCACAGCGATTAATCGTAACCCATTAATTGCACTGATATGATTAAAAATTTTGCCATTTTTCAAGCAAATATATTATGTTAAATTTGTATAAAGGGCCAGTTCAACTCATAAAAACTTAAATTTAAAGTTTTAAATATATACATTTTGCATAAACAGTTTTATTTGTTGCGGGCGGTATAAAAACTGCCGTTTTTTATATCATTCATCATTCATCAGGTGTGAACGGACATCCAGTAATAGTTTTCATAAATATACAAACTTAAATAATAAATAAAAAGTTTTCTATCAAGAGATTGATTTCCCATAACTCGTATTTTTTTCAATATATATTCATAAGCTCTGATTTACGAACTTTACTTTACATGCTTTACAACTTTCTCCAAAACAATATAATTTAATTAAAAAATTTAATTAAAACGCTAACTGAAGACAAAATAATTAAATTTCTTTGGCTGAAGCCATACAGTTCGACTAAAACTCATTATGTTTTAATAAAAATTTTAATAGTATGGGCCAAACCCACGATCTCGACAACGTTCGACTTGTCGCACACTTATATTCAAAACAAAACCAAATTTTAATATTTTGTTATTGTTTCAAATCTAAGTGTGCCACAAGTCGAACACTGTCGATATCATGGGGTCAATCGCAACTAACCAATGATCCCGATTAAACACATATTTTTTAATCGTAATTGCGATTATGAAACTCTGTGATTATTTGCAAACCCTAAAAATCACATTAATAAATTCAAATATTGCATTTTATAAAAATTTAAAATACTGAATTTATAAATTAATCCTGATTGAAATTCATTTAAATTTAAATTGTGGGTCATTAATTAACACAAATATTTCATTCTATAAGAGCCTATTTCACCAACTTATTTAACTATCAATTCTTTTTTCCACACAAAAATTAATGAAAATCGACATTTAAATATGAATTGATATTTAAATAGAGTTCGTGAAATTGGCCTTAAAAATTGAAATTACTGAACTTGAGCCCGATTAAGAATTTATTCCTGATTTAAATTCATTTTAGTTCAATGAAGTTTAAATATGTTTCAGGTAAAAGGTTAATATAGAACGTTTATAGGTTAATATTAAAATTAATTTTAAATGTTTACAAAATTTCTTGGGGATTTGTTTTCAAGTGAGCATATTAAAAAAAAATACTAAAGAAATAACGTAATAATATACCATCTTTCTTTTTATACTGAAGTCAATAGCAAAGGCCCCAAAAAGTCAAAGCCTGCTCTTTGCATACTTTGCCTAAAATCTAGACAGGAAAATTGTAATAAAAAGAAAACGTTTGCCTGTTTTAATAAGAAATGTAAATTTGCTTTTACACTTTGGATCTTTGTCGTATAATAATTATAATTTAGTTGTGGGAGCAGGAGAAGCCAGCAAAAAATAAAAAATAAAGACCAAACTCTAATGCTGTAAGAAGCTTAAGTTTAAATTAGTTTCAATAGAATAGAGAAAGGAATACGTATCGTTGGCTTAACATTGAAAAAGCTCTAAGGAGATATTTTATAATTTTGCAGGAGAGACAAAAAACAATATAATACTGACACGTTGACATTAAAAAAAAATTTACCATGCACTAATTATTATAAAACAATTATGCTGTATCCACCCATTGTTTCCGAACAAAATTTTTGTCCAGACAAAATTTTAAAATTACTGTCTGGAAAATCAAAGCTACCATATGAAATACGTGTGTAAATGATGCTTAGTCCACATTTACACTATGCAAGTCTTATTGTTAAGCTGATTAGTTTGACGGAGAGAGAGACGAGGGGAACAGTAACGTTTCTTTTCCCCTCGTCCCTCTTTCCTAACAAACTAATCAGCTCAGCAATAAGACTTGCATAGTGTAAGTTAGGACTTATTATTATTATTTTACAAGTGGTATCACAGCGGCAAATCGTTACAATTTGCTGTGTCACACACATCTTTTTATTGTTTAATGCAATTCTTTCGTTCAACTCCATATGTATGTATGTATGTATGTATGTATATGTTTTATTTTTAAATTTTCCTTTATTTCTGTTCTTATAAATATAAGTATACTCTGTGTTTTATTATTCATATTTGGCTGAAAAATTAAAATAGTTGGCAGCTTAGTTCGATTTTGTCTGGACAAAATATAAAATTAAACCAATTCAAGCTGAGAGTTGTTCGTAAAAAATGTTCTCTCTCTCTCTCTCTCTAAAAACGGAAACGTCAAACTACATATAAAAAAAATTTTGTCCGGACAAAAGTTTTGTTCGGAAACAATGGGTGAATCTATTTTGAGTCGATTTTTTTTAAACATGTTATTGGACAATTTGACAGAAATGATTAAACTGTACTTTTTATAGGGACTAATGGTACATTTAGTCGATTCGTATCGTGTTACTTTTGAAGTTGTCGTATCGTTTAAATCTGGATGTTAGTTAGTAAAAATTGTGGTAAAAAATGTGAGCATGCACGTTCGCACGTGTCAACTGTTATTGCATTTCTCTTTGCTTTATACATGTGTGT
This sequence comes from Nowickia ferox, assembly GCA_936439885.1. NCBI lineage: Eukaryota > Metazoa > Arthropoda > Insecta > Diptera > Tachinidae > Nowickia > Nowickia ferox. Next base: position 97,776,966 of record OW387026.1, on the reverse strand, counting down.
GTATGGCTGTGAAAGAGAAGTTAACGTTTGCTCCGTAAAAATCTATTTTCTGTAGATTTCTACCTCACATACGTTACAATACATATTAAATAAACATCAACATGTTTTATTTATGTTACAGATTTTTTCAGCTGATTCGTCGTAAACTCACGATACGAATCGACTAATTCTACCATAAGAGCTTTTTCTTGTGATAAATTGGACTAAGCGCTTTTAATCATCACTATAAAACAAACAAAAAAAGATGAAAAATATAAATTTTTTCTTTGCTTTGACATTACTGCATTAAATTCTCAATTTCTAAAAAAGTGGACTTAAAGCCTTTTCATGTTACGCCAGCGCTATATGTTTATATGTTAGTATGTAAATATGTATATGTAAATAGGCGAAATGGCACATAGAAACAAAAGCCAATGTCATGATGATAAATTGTGCTTCAAAGCGGATATAATATGTAAAAAAAATGAAATGTTTCACAGACAAAGTTAATCATAATAAAAGTTTAAGGATGTGTTAGCATTAATATTTCTCTATGGGATTAAATTAAGCAAGTAATTTAAATCTGACACCAAATAAAAAGGATCTCATTAAATAGAGATTTTTGTTGCCTTACTGAAGTTAAATAATAAATAAAATTTAAAATTTGAAAATAAGCGAAGATTTTGTTTTAGGGAATCTTGTATTTTTATGCATGAAACTTTATTTATAAGAATTAATAAATGCCAAGATATTACTTGGAATCTATTTTAATTTTTTTTTTGTTTTAGTATTTTGATTTGAACACTTACCATGCAAAAATTACTCCTTCTTTCCAAAAAGCTTTGTAAATTAAGTGGTCTACTAGTTCAGGTTTAATTACGTGGTCTACTAGTTTCGGTTTTTGTTGCTTCACAGGAAAAAATATTCACCAATTAATGTTTTCAATTAATAATTTAATTGATTCAATTAAATGTTTAATTGTATTAATTAATTTGAGTGGAAAAACTTAATTGATATTATCAAATTGTTTATAGGTGAAAATTTAATTAATTTTTTAATTAATATTACAAATATTTTAATTAATATTAGAAACTCATTCATATTACTTTTTTGTGTGTTGAGAGAGATGAGAAATTAATAAATTAAAAAAATTAAATTAAAAACGCTTTTAAATATATATGTATCTTAATTATGTTTATCTAAATTGAAAATTAAATCAATTGGAAAGCTTGATAGCAGCCCTTTCTTCAGCAACAAAAGTATTAGTGCATGCGTTAGTCTTGGTATTTAAAATTTTATGTGCTAGAAATCTTAAAACGAAATAGACCTAATCTTTAGTCAAATTATTTTTCAAGCAAACAACTTTTCACTTTATATACCACAAATAAAAATATATAAGAATGATTTAGTAAATGTCAAGTTTAACTTAAACGCATTATTATTTGTAACATTATTTAAAAAGAAAAAAATTATAAACGATGATAATGATGATAAACAAAATTTTTATTGTAAATTTCTAAGTGAAAGCTTAACACCCGTAATACAAATTTTGTTAAATTTTTAAAAAGTCAGTTCTTAGAAAAACTACACAATAAAAACCACTTACCCACACACACACACACACAAATGGCTTCTGCGCAACTATTATATTTTAAAATTTTTATCAACAACTCATAAAAATTCAATAATTCGTATAGCCATAGCCAAGAAAAATAATTTGCTTAAATATGATAAACATTTTTATAATAGAGCGTAAATTTTTCACAAAAAAAAAGAGAAAAGAAAACAGTGAACATTTTCTATGTAAATTTGATGACTTTAATATCTGGCCTGATAAAAGTGTCTTAAAGTGTGTCGAAAATAAAAGTAACGCTTAACAGTAACCACAATACAGAGAGAAAAAATGCAAACACTCTGCATAGCGACTATAACGAGTTGGTGTATCACCAAAAGAAGTAAGAAAGGCAACGTGATGTTTTTCTTTGCTATACTAGTATAAAAAATTAGAAAATATATACAGATGAATTGATGGTAACAACTAAACGTTTCCTATCCATTTTACTAACTTTAATCTCCCAAAAAAAACGTAAAACACCTTTTGCGTTCAATTATTTGCTGGGGCTCGAGTCGTTGTTCTACGAGTATATTTACATAACAAAATAGGTATATATATATTTATATATATATAACAAGAAACTTTGTGGAAAAAAGTTTTGCTTGCCAACCTAAAGTGGCACTTTTTTACACTCCAGTTGAATTTGTTTCAGTGATGGGCAACGCTCACATGACTTGAACCGTATGTTATTAGCTTAAACTGGAGCACTTACGTGCAAGTGAGAGCAAATTTAAAATGTGTTATGAGAGCCAACAGACACATAATGCATGATTTTTTATGGCCAGAAGTAGAATATATTAATGTAGATGAGTTTTATTTGCGTATCACACAATTAAAAATATTTTTGTACTTTTGGGAGAAAAGTTTTCAGACCATGTGGTGATTTATGAAAAACGCAACTACACTTGGCTGCAGATGTCTCGTAAATGAGCAGCTTTAGACTTTTTCTTTCCGAATTCGTGACAGATAAGGTCATATGGCAATGGCTCACCATCAAAGCAAGACTTTCAAACTGCAATTCATGAAATTATCGAAATCATACAGCCGCAAATGTTGCATGTTCGGTGATGGAAAGAATATAGTCCTGCAAGCTAAACCATGACGTCTATTAGCCAGATATTGTTTCTTTACAACCATATAAACATCTGATGATTTTCCTTAAAACTTGTCATTTTATATATACAGCGTGCGATTTCAAAAACGAAAAACAGTGATCTGCTGATCGGACGACTTAGCGCATTCGCAGGTCAGTTCGTATAAAATATCTTAAACATCTAAAATATTAAAACGAATTAAAAAGCTGCAACAAGTCACCTTTTTAATTAAGTTATTTCCTCGAAATTAGGCGATTTCAAAACGTGCGGTTTACAGAACACCCCTGATAAATACAAAATAAACTCTTTAATTGCAAGACCATTTACTACAAAATAATTATAGTCCTAATCTAGTATTTACTTACGAGATTTCGGGCAAAATCTAATAGACAAACAAACAAAATCTACTTCGTCACTAGATTTTGTCGCAATCTAAATAATATATAGTACAAATTTATAATGCATCTATGGTTTTTTCAAAATTGTACTAAAAAGTAAGCCCCTGTACTTAAAAAGGTGTGTGAATTAGCAACATGCCAGTTATTTGGTTGTAGTCTGGCAATATCTTGAGTTAATGGCTTTTGTTCTGGCTAAGAAATCTTAATAAATGAAAAAAAACTTGATGTAAACGGTAAAGAACTTGATAAATATTTTATTTGTAATCTGCTAGATTTAGCGCAGTTGCAAATGCGCTATAAAACATATCTATCATTATAAAGTTTGTAGCAACAAATCAAAATCTTTGTATTTATTACTCTTTTACAGATGATGGGTAAATTTAAGAGTTTCATAACCTTCATTCTTAACTCAAGCAAAGCGTGAGTGCTGTATAAGACTTGCTCACGATCTCATTACTAGTTTGTTTACATTGTCGTGTACGTGAGCTCTATTAATGTCTTTGCAGGTTTCCAGCTGCACTGAAACACACACCACAATAACCAACAACAACAATAATAAAAACTAAAAAAGAAAAGAGAAAAAGTTAAGGAAAAGTGCAATTTAGTTAGAGGAAAAACTAAACAAACAGCTATGAAGGCAAAATCGCTTTTTCTAGTTAATACACACGTGTAAGGCATTTCGTGGACTTTTATTGAACCTGAACTTTCGATTTGTTTTTATATTCCTTCTGTTTTTATTTTCTTCTTTAGTTGTATTTAATTTTTGGTTAGTTATTTGTGTTATTGGCTCGTGCTTACGGTTGTCGCCAGTTTGCCAACTTTGCGAAAAGACACTGAGAAAACAGATTGTAGACTTGCATCGAACTCATTCGGTAGCACTTTTTTGATATATATCTACAATTAAACCCATTAAGTTGAATGGTTTTGATCATTGGCTGGTTTCTAAACCGAGCTACCAAAAGAGTTTAATACAAGTCCAATGGATTTTTATCAATTTTAGACATGGAAAGTTTACTTTGCAAACTCTTAATTCAGCTGGGAGAAAGACAGAAGGAGATAGTATTCCTCCCTCTGTCTTTCACGCAGCTGAAATAAGACTTTGCAAAGTAAACTTTGCATGTCTAAAAGGGGTGTATGTGATCATAGGTTTGGGTCTAAAATAAACTTGTGGACGAGTTCGACCCAAGTCTACTTTTACTGACCTCTCTAAGTTTAAATAACATGGGTTTGTTTATAGGTTTGTGTCTGAAACGATTTACTGAAAGAGTTCAATAGAGTTGTGTCCAACAGCTCTTTTTGAACTAGTTTGAGAGCGTTCGATTGATGTTTGTGACCGTACTTGTGTCCAACAGAACGAACTTGTTCAAAAAGAGCTGTTGGACACAAGTCTAGAGTTCAATATAAAATAAGTCTAGATCGATTTCGACCCAAGTAAAACTAATATTAGATGTTGAATTATATCAAATATGTATGGTCATGCACGTTCGGTGATAAATGTATGATATTTAAAAAATTATTACGATCAGATATTTATGGTAAGAGAGTCTAAAATAATTACGAAAGGCTCCCAGGATCAGCTGTAAATAAATTATTAAAAAATATATGCACTTTTACCGGAAAAGAGCCTCCTTGCAAATTATTACAAACAGATGTCGGATCAAAGAAAAACAAAGACACTTGTAACTGTAAATAAGTCATGCTTCGTCGCTTTCTCCTACAAATTCATCAATATAAAATGTCAGCTCTGAATTGGCTAAAGTTTTTTCAAAGTGTACGAGTATTCATAGCCACGAGCCATGTTTTATTGGACACAAACGTTTTTTTAGTTTAGTTTTAGTTTTTGGATATTTTCCATGTGTTTTTTTTTAACCATTTTCTAGTGCAGTTTAAAGTTTCTATAGTGACGTGCTTTTTTTTTACTGTTCATTAAACATACAACTGCATACGTTTGACCATGTAAACGTTCCGAATTTCATTTCATAAATTTAGAAAAGTAAAATTGTTGAATTTACTATGACTCCACTCTACATACAAGTTTGCTGCTGCACAGACGTACGTACGAGAGTAGTTTTGGCAATTTTATTTATAGATTGCATTTGATTTCAAAATTTTGTTGCTGTTGATTTTTCTGCTACTTTCCTTTTATTGCTTTTATATATGGCCAAGAGTAAGAGCAGCGAAAGGTTCACAGCTGTTCACATCAGTGCAACAAAGCTCCAGAGTAGTTATAGTTTTTAAAGTGTTGTTGGCAATTATTTTGACCTGTTTTGAGCCACCAACCACGTTTGTAGAGTTTGTAAATAAATTTATCAGTTTTGTAATATTTTCCTTGTGGTTTGGAAAATTGTTTAGCCACACGTTTTTAAAGAAACATCTAAATCATACATTTAAGCTATTAAAATTGTGCAAAATTGTTGTAAATTAAGCGCATGCAATTTGATTTTTCACTTTTCTCTAAGACAATAAGTTTGAACTTTTTATTTGCAGCATGAAATTATTATCTTAAATTTAGTGTAATAGTGCCATTATAAAATGTTATTAAGTGTTTCTTCTGTCTGCTTGTCTATTTTAGGTAATTTACGTTAAAAGTTAAACAAAAAGTAAATTAGTTGTTGGTAAGTTTTTCCGTGTTTTATTTGATGTCTATGAAAATTACTTCATTATTTTCGCTAAAACTATTATTAACTCTTTATTAAACTTTTTCTTTTTCGACTTTCATTTCATCTCTCTTTTTTTTGTAAGTTGAAAAAGTTAAGGAAACTGCTTTCGAAAACGCTTTTAATTTAATTATAAAATTTTAGTGATTTTATTTAACTAATTATGCTGGCTGTTGGGAGCAAAGTTTATGTCGAGTCATTTTTTTATTATCTAAAGTAAGAGAAAGTAAATGTGATATGTTTTAATTAAATTTGAAATGAATTGAAATTTTTTAACAAGTTTTAATATTAGTATTGGATAAGGTTTATATCGTCGACAGAATTTTAAACTGATCTACCAAGCCAAAAACTTAAAACATTAATTTACGCACATCTGCTACTTAAATTACATATTCTGCTTCTCTGTTCGCAAATTTTTCTTAGCTGCTCTATAAACATTTTAACAGGTATGCTGTTTATTTATTTATTTTTCTATTTAAGAGAAGTAACACTCAGGCAATGAATGCCTACTATTACTAGTTGCTACTTTCTTTAGGCAAGAGATATTGATAGAGAAGACAAGAATAGAGGAAAGTTTCATTCTTTTACAACTCTGCTTTTTGCACGTTTTTAATAATGCAGAGTTGCAGCGCCTCTGGTGTCAATGAGCCATATTAAACTTTTGAAGCTGTGTTTAGTAGTCATTTGATTTGTAAGCCGACGAAGGAGAACGTTCTGATGTTACATTAGCATCAGTATCCGCTGAAGGCTCTGATGTTTATGCAATGATTCATTACTTTAAATTAAAACATTACAAATGAAAGTGTCTATTAACTTGATGCTAAGCCGCAATTATTGCATAGTTGTTCTGAAGCAAAACATACAATTTTCAATTTTACTAAATATTTCTCCCGCCATATTTAGAAAAAATATTTTTGGTTTGCAAAAGGTTTACGAAACATTTTTTGTATGGAATTTGTTTCTTAAGCGTTTTGTAAAGCAAAATTATTCTTTTCTGAATTAAGTCGTTCATCTTTAAGCTTTTAGTATTATAAATTGCATATTTTTAGCACTTAATTAGCATTAATCTATCTTACGCCACATGGGGTAAATAAATATAAAAACAAAAACACTAACTTATATATAAAAAAAAGAGCTAAAACAAATGAAGTAATTAGCTAAAGGAACAAATTTAAATACATTTTTCTTCCAAAGCTCAATACAGAAAACCTTAATTTTTCTATGCAGCTATTTGAATATTATTATGAAAATCTTTTATGCTGGATAAAGAACATCAGTCACTCATGGACATAATTTTATGCTGTTGTTAACTTCTGCGCTACAGTTAAATGGCAGATTAAATTATGTTTCTGATAAGCTTTGCTACATTAAAAATTTTCCGAATATATAACATTTGAATTTAAATATAAATTAATAAAAATATTTCATTGTTTGTGCTTAACTCTATGTCTGCGCCAAAGAATGAAATGATTACTCAAACAAAATTAACATAAGTCTTAATTTTAATAATGTAAACTCCGCCATATTGAAAGTATTTTTATATTCATGAGTGTGATTGTAGATGACACAGTCTGTAAATTCTAGTTGATGTCGTTTATGCTGCGTAATTTAAAAAAAAGGTATAAACATAATTAATGGATTTATTATTTATTTTTTTTATTATTTATTTTATTAGAAATAATTTTTTTGGGGAGAAGAACCATCACTCGAACCAAAGCTAATCTTTTAAATTTAATTTTATTATGGGCAGCATAAATTTCAGTGGTAAAAAAATTGGTTAAGTGACGCCCAGTTGAGGTCTCTACACCCGAAATAAATGAAAAAATTCGCGATATGATGTTGGCCCGTCGGCGATTGAAATTGACAGAGATTATGGATGTCAGAATTATTTCACATAGCCCAGCGTCTTAAATTTGGTTATGAGCATGAGAAATCTTTTCGCAAGATGGGCTCCGCGTTTTCTCACAATTAACCACAAGCACAGTTGACCACAAACATAATCGTGTTTGGCGTTGTTCAACCGCAACATTTGCCTTCTTTCTTAGCAGCAGATGAAATATGGATCCATCACAACATACCAACCAAAAGCTGTAAAACAGTCAGTTTCTTGAACTTTTATGTGTAAATCTACTGTCGAGTTGCTATAGACCATGCTTAACCAAAAAAAAAAACCATATACATACATATTTTATTTCATGCTAGATGAGCTCGGCAAACGTTGTCCTACCCTCACTTATTTTTTTAAATACAAATTACTCCACACAGTGGTCACTTGTTGGGTCATAAGCAAAACCACAACCTAACCGGTATTGAACTGAAAACCTTTGTTGAAAATTTCAGCTCCACATCTCTTATAGTTCCAGAAATCATGCGTTACAAACAAACACACACCGCGATTTTATATATATAGATAGATTTTAATTCTTGGCGTTATTTTTTTAAATTAAAACTTCTATCATGCTTAAAAAATATCAGTTGCTGTAATGTGCTGTAGAGTAGAGTTTACTGGCTATTACGTTTGGCTCTTGTTTCATAGTTCAAGTATTTAACTGAACACCTGGCAAAGTTGTTTGATGAAGATAAATGAGTAAATTCTTAGAATATTCCACTTCGTTCATAATCTATATGCATTAGAGTGGTAGCATTTCTAGTGAAACTTTTAAACTTTTTTAAAGGATAAGCAAGAAGATGAAAGGAAACAAGTTGCTACAAGTAAAAGTGTCTTTGTATCATCGACTAGTATTATATTTACACAACATGTTACCAGCGCTCTGGATCGTAACAGAATAAGCAACAGAGAAGCAGTGCGACTGATTATTCTATTGTCTGCCGCACTTGATTGTAATCCTGCTGCACTTTCAAACTCTCGAAGCACAATTCGACATGCAAGAAAAAAAGCAAGAGCAGAATTTAGTGTGAATATAAAAGAACTAATCGACCCGAGGTATCCACTTGTAATCCACTTGGATGGGAAAATACTGACTGATACAATAGGTAATGAGAAAGTAGAACGCCTTCCCATTTTTGTCTTCGGTAATGGTTGCGAAACACCGTTAGGCATACACAAACTTACTGCAGAAACGAGGAAAAACATGTCTGATGCTGTTTTTTACACAATTGAATATCAGAATGCCACAAATAAAGATCGAGGTATGGGTTTTGATACTACTGCCTCTAACACCAGCGCTAAAGAAGGAGCTTGCACTCTCCTCGAAGCTAAAACGTGATCGAAGCCGTGATCTTTTATGGCCTGCTTGTCGTGTCACGTGTTTGAAAGAATGCTTTCAAACTCGTGTGCTTTGTTCCATCAAACTTTCCTAAGGTTTCATTATTCAAAAGATTAAGCTATAATTGGAATACATTACCAAAAGATCACTAAGACTGTCTTGACTTCAATACTAGCGCCAAACAGTGTGCAGAAAATACTCTTGAGAGTCTTACGACTGATATAGCTGTAAAAAAAACAAGTTCGTGGTGATTACAACGAGCTAATAAAGCTCACAATGATTGTTCTGAACAAACCACCTGCAAGGTATTAGTTGGAGTACTCCAGGACCAATGCATCATGCTGGATGGATGGCAAAACTGCTGTATGCTATGAACAAACAAACTGTTCGATTTGTTAGTTTCGATGCACTCCTATATACGAAAATTTGGATCGAAGCGCCTTTGGCAGCAGATGCAGCAATTAATGACCTCCAACTTTGGAAGAGATTAAACTCATACGAAGTCATTGAGAGAGCGTCACTTGTGGAAAATGGCCATTATTCAAAGAATGGATGTTGATGGCGGTTCTCGTTTAGTAAGAGAACTCTGCCAAATTATCCACGGAAGTCACATTAGAAGCTTTTGCATCGCAAAGAACGCTGAAAATGCTCTCAGATCTACAAATCATGGACTTTTTCTTGCAATTACCTCCTGAGGCTTGGGATGACAATTTTGATTTTTACTTCATGTCGTTGCGCAGAACAGAAAGATAATTTCTAATGAAACTTTCAACACGATGCTAACCAACTTATGTGCAGTTTCTACAAGTCAGGCAGACGAATCGTCTAGAAAATTTTTATGAAAATCACTCAAAATATGTATGCCCTAATTCAGTAAGAAGATTTAGGACGTTTATGTTTAAAAATACTTTTGAATTCTTGTATTTGAATTCTCTAAATTATTTTCTTCAAAAATGGTTGTTGTCTTTGATAATAAAAAATATAAATATTATTACCATGTTTTTAAAACATAAAAATAAAGTTAAAGTATTATACAATAGATTGAAAAATATTTGAAAAAATATGTGTTGGATATAATGTTTAGAACAAAATCATAAAGCAAATACACGAACCTTCTAGCATGGACAATAAATAAAACTTGTTTTAAAAAATCACAACTGCGGCTTTTTTTTCGTCCATAGACAAGACGATAGAATCGTCGAATAGAATTAGGGCATTAGTACTTTCCATATAAATTTTATGCTCAAGTATTTCTTTCTTTATATTATTTTGTGTATTTTAGATCCATATCTGAATTAAAAACTAAATTCTATACATTGTTTACATTTTCTAATTAATATTCTGACCAGTTATTTCTCAGGATTTTTGCATTAAATTAAAATATTTTAAAGTCGATGAGCACTCCCTTGTATGCTCGTATAAGATAAGTTTCTGAAATTTTGAAGACATAATATGAATGGTGAGTGCAACAAAACTAGGCGGTGGCGTAACTTATTCTTGGAATTTTATTTTTGTCTATGCAAGCATGGACCACACTAATATGCATATATATTATAGAATTCTACTCGTATTTCTGTTATATGCTTTTCATCTTTTATTTTCTATGAACGTTTTTCATAATAAAAATATGATTAGAGTGGCAAACAAATGATATGAACGTTAGAACAATTGAATTATATTTAAACTGAAATTGAATGATGACAGGCTTAAGTGAAAGGTACAATACCAAATGATGAATATTGGAAAAATGTTGGCACCTATATTAATGCAATGTTAAAAGAAATTGTTCAGCAAATGTGTTAAATTCAGCTTCTGTATTCTCAATGAAGTCAAATGAAAAGTTATTAAACTATTTCTCCTGAAAAAAAAATTGACATTTGTTTGTTGCTTTATTTTTTCTGGAAGAAATATTCCTTTTATTTTTGATTTATAAAAGGTTTATACTACAGGTTTTTATATACAATTTGTTTTACAAGGCCTCCATAAAGCAAAATTATTTTTTTATGAATAAGTCAGTTAGTATACATAAGTACATATTTGATGATATTTTATATCAAAGTATATCTTATCAGAATTCATAGATTGTGACTAACTGTCTTAGCAAAGCGTAATCACACCACCAACTTACATAAAAACTAAAGCTATGTATAAAAAAGAACCTTGCTTTCCATTTTTTTTTCTTTAATGAGATTATAACTTTTCATTAATTAGACTTAGATCATAAGTTTCCAACAAGTAATCTTTCGTAAAGTTGTAAGCTAAACGCCAATCACTTCTGCCCACTTTCTCTAGCCACTATTAAATACACATTTTTATCCAACACCACCAGCAAGTATTTCATATAATTTCCAATTTTCCTTTTATCTTAATATTTTTTTAATTTCAACTTATTTTTTTTTACCGTCTGACATAAAAACCAAATAACAATCAGAAAATGTGAAGAAACAATGGAGCCAAACGAAAAAAAAACGAAAGAATCAAGCCAATACCAACCAGTTGGTTATGAAAGCCAATGGAAGAAAATTGCTTTTACGTAAATTGGGTCAACATGATGTTTAGCATGATTGATTTTATAATCAACATACAATAAAGCTCAATTCAACTCGAGTGAGGTAAAAACTTTTAGAAATCCAAGAAAAGGAATATACTCGTATTAAGTAAATAATATGGAATTTGGTTTATTAAAATATAAGAGAAAATATTAAATATATAACAATATACATATTTTCTACTTTTTTTATACACTATTTTTACTATAAACATTTATTTTTGTTTGCTGAAGTAAAATAATATTTTTGAAAGAAGATAAGAAACATAAATTTGTTAAAAACTTAATTGGATTACGATATTACATTTGTGCAGAGGGAAAAATACTCTGTTTATAATTACCATTAATAATTAAAATTTTTACAGCCAGTTTTTATGAAAAATACTTAGATATTCTTTAGCTTTTAAATATTAAGTGCAAAAATTATTTAACTATAAACTGAAATTATTTATTCGTGTAAGAAATTTTATTTGAAATTAGTAGCAATTTTATAGATTTATTGCAATTATTTAAATGTTGCCAAAAACAAAATTTCAATCGGCTACACATGCGTAAATGCAGAGCCATTTTATTTATACACACACATAAAGCATTTTTCCAGCAGCCTCACACACAACCACACATTGTCAATTCCATTTTAAATAAAAAAAAATGTATGTATACGATACCGAATGATGAATAAATATCTCAAATATCATGCGTATATTCTTAGTCCGAATAAATATTCATACTCAGACTGTAAGTAAGAGAGAGAGATAGAGAGAGTCAATGCGTTTGATCTGCATGTGCCCTTTTGTTTTTGGTTGTAACCAGTGATGCCATTAGGATACGAAAGATACATTTTTCGTATCTTTTGATGACTTCAGGTACCATGTGTAATCCCGACATTTTTCGTATCTTTTGAATCTGTACGTAAAATGTACAGAAAATATGAAATTTTTTTTTTTTAAGAAATGGTAACATCTTTTTTATTTTCAGGAAATTTATATGAACTTTTTAATATAATTGTCTTAGTATAAGCGCCTCAACTCGTGTATTAATTTTTACAAAAATGAATTTGTTTTGATAAAATCCAAAGATAGTTATGTACAAATAATTAATATTTATGACTTAAATAAATAAAAAAATTAATTTATATGATATCATTTTCTTTACAATATTCATTACAATATTCATAAATCTTAAATGTTAAAAATGGACTTTAAAATTTTGTACAAAATGTATATTTTTGGGAACAAATGTATCTTTTTGGAAACTAAAATGTATCTGTCTCGAAATTTCACTGGCAACACTGGTTGTAACGTATTTTAGTTTTTTTGCTTAAACGAAGTAGAGATGCTCTTGTATGTTGGAATCGGGTATAGTCCTAGTTGCTTGAGAGAAACTATATGAGTGTTCGAACTGCTTGCGCTATTTACTTATGTATATTATTTTTTTGAGTACTCGTTGTCATTCTCTGGTATACACAGATGGTTTCAGAGGTGGTGATAGTCATCTCTATGTCTTTAAGGAAGACTTAGGTATCAAATTGTACTCTTGTCCCCCCAATGAACACAGCGCCAACAAATTTTTTTTTTAAGTTCTTTTGCACGATCAATAAATTTCTGTCTGAACATGTTTTATAAATAACTTAAAAGTACTGAACTAATTACTATCATATAATGGTTCAAATAAGTGCTTACTTTATGCATTACGGGGAAGGCATTACTGCACCAACAGTTAAATAAGTACCACTTATTACTTTGTAAGCCATTAAAAGAGCACTAACTATTACAAAATCTCGAGAAAATTTAGATGCATAGAATCTCTTTTAACTTTCTTATACATGTCGATCAATTTGTAATCAGATGAATAGTTCAGAATACACAGACTTATAAACACAAATTTTGCATTTGGTACCACTGTGCGTTTGATTAATGGTTACAAGTCTTTAGGAGTACTTGATTAAATCATTATATCTCAGTCACAGTTCTCAGATGTTATTTTTAAGTCTAAGTTTAGGGACTGATGGAGTCTCGTGCAACTACTCAGTATTGTTTTATTTTAACTCTATTCCCCGCCAACATTCAAGTTTTTCAAACATCCAAAATTGACTAGAATACGAAAATAACTTTAACTAAATAATTCTTTTATGAAGCACTCGTGAGTAAAATAAATATAAAACAATGACTGTGGGCATTTAAAGTTGTTGCAACATCTAATGAACCTACTACATAGTCATTCAACTAATATATACTTATATGTATGTCTGTCCATGTAGCACACAAACTGATAGTGGTTAGTTTATATGGTTGGTAATATTGACCATCATCGCGTACCAGAAACCGCTGAATAAGTAATGAGTATAAGCATTTATGCATGTATGTATGTATGCACAGTCACTTTAGAAATTTATTACATTCATATTTAAACGCCCACATTTCATTAGAGATTTAATATTTTGTACGTTTATTTGTGTCTTCAACTTGTACAATAACCACATCAAACGTTTTCGGTTTCAAGTATTCACTCCACGACGATAATGCTGCTGGCATTGATTGTAAGTATCACGTTTTTATTTCCGAGCTTCAAGTCTTCTTTTTTTATTCTTGCTTCTTTCCACAATATTATTTCTCAGTCAGTGTATTTTTCTTCCTTTTTTTACTTTATCTTGCAGTTTTGCAATCTATTTATTTAATGCAGTTTTCATTTCATCACTTGAACGTTTCTCATCTGTTTGCAGAAGTAAAAAGCAATAAATAAAAATATGCTTAGTTTAACAAAAAATCTAGCATATAATCTTTAATAAGTCTTGAACACATTTAACAAGAACAATCCAATTAAGGCAGCACTAAAATAATCATAAATGGAAAAGTGGTTATTTTAAGAAAGCTGGCTAGATCCTGTTGTGGCATCTTGTTGCTTCTTTATTTACTCTAAATCTTAGATATGTATGTATAAGAAATTTTTTATTATTTTTTTTTTTAAAAAGCACTCAAACCTTTTTTGAAAACATTTAAAATATTTACTTGTGTTTTCTTTCTTTATCTTGTTCTTTTCTTAAACAATAAACGTTAAGAAGCAACATAATTGTGCTTTAGAAAATTTATCAAAGTTATTGCCAAAACGACCATCTGTTGGTTTTTTCTTAGAAGTATTTAATCAAATAATATATGAAATACGAGTATATAGTTCATAAAACAATAAATGTTGTGTATGTTTTTATCTAACACGTGCAGAATCTTTTATTTTCACAATAAAGCAATTTTCAGTGGGAAGAAAGGAATTATGTTGCAGTAATAGAATTTTATAAACAGAACCGTATTAAACTCAATTGTGTTGAAATTGTTATTAGCAAACTATGAATTTACACAACTGCATGAGTCGTAAAATCATTGACTTTTGTGTTCTGATATGGCATTAATCTAGGAGTGGGCTTTGATGGCCAAATATCGTTTTAAGAAAAATACATCCCAGTGAAAAAAAATTAGAAATAATTATTAAGCGACCACGTTTTTTCTGCTTCCAAAGTATTAATGAGTATGTAGTTTTGACTTTTCAAGAAATTCCTATCTACAACATTCAAATTATAAATTATTTAAGAAAAACTTTCTTGGTTTTTTAAGCAAACGAATTGGATGTTATGCCGTATTATTATTATTTTATTTAAAAAAAAAAATATACCTATTTAAACGAAATTTGTAAAGAGATAAAGCAAAAAAGCTTATTTGCATTTCCAGTGTGCTATAGTCAAAATTTGTATGAAAATGTTTAACACGAATATTTTTTTTTTTTTTTTTTTTGCATAAGGAGGTAACAAGGTCAATATAAATTAATAATAATTATTTGTATACATGATAAACGCTCTTGGGTGCCAAAAACAAATTTGAGCTTTAATTGCACGTTAAAACAAAATTTCTATACAAATTTTAACTAAAGAATATGTGAAGTTAAAACAAATATTTTTGGAACCGCCCGCAAATCTTTAGCTCAATTAGACTTTCTCCTGAAATGGCATGAGAAGTGCTTCATTCCATTTTACCTTCTCATGTATTGCAAAGCAGGTCATTGTTGACAGCAGGTGCCATCAATACTACCATGTAATGTGTACTGATGATGCTCAATACGTTCTTTATTAAATTAACTTCTCTTTATGATCAATTGGTCAGTGAAACGTAATAAACATGAGAAAAATAACTCTGTTGTTAAGCACACTGTTCTTATATAGAATAAGCTGCCCGAGGAATTTTTTAATCACTTTCAATATAGAAACACTCTGTCTCCAATACCTGTTTCCTAGCTTTGGTACAATACAGAACTGATATCATGGCTCTGATTGCTGGTTCTACTAAAACAGGTGTAAGCTTTGTAGAAAAATAAAATTGTTTCAATCCAAATTTTTAGTTGGAGAAGAAACCAATGATCAATTAAAAATTTAATAAATTTAAACTTTGCTACAAGAAAGTTATAACGGAAAAAAATTGGATTTATTAGCTAATATTGCAAAATAAATTGAAAGCTCTTAAATTTGTTCTTGTGTATTTGCAAAGTAAGACCAAGCATTATTGTCGCCGCGATCTGATTGGCTGTTGTGCTCTCTTGTGCTGTCGTCGCTGTGGAAGCACAAAACCTTGTTTGGGTATTGTGCATATGATTTGGACGTATCCGCTTTATATTGTGTAAAAAATTTCATACAAATATCTTGTGTACTCACTTTTTGAAATGAAAAGTTTATGTTACTTTAACTTTAAGTTGTAAGGAAATTTAAAACTTTAAATTCGTTTTCTGTAAAATAAAAGTTTTTGCGTTATGATTCTCTTGCCAGAAAAGGATCGATATAGGAGGGTCTGCTCGGATTTTACTTAATTATAAACACATACGTATCCACTGTAGCGTATACTTGATATCGAATTTCTCTCGTTTCAATATAAAGTATACGTTAATTTGACTTTGGTACGGCGAGTTGAGGTTAAATATACAATAGGAGGGAGTTAATAAAATTATTTGGCAATAAGTAAAAAGTGTTAAAGGCTTGTTAATAACTTTTTCAGGAAAGCAATTTTAAATTTTTAGCGATTTTTTTTACAAGTATGCATATTTCTGTAAAATATATAACTTTGTTGCGTGAACGTATTAATTGGAGGTTTGCTCTTTAATATAAATTTAGTATAGATATATAAGATAGAAAATCGAGTTAAGTTATTATACTAAAAAAAAAATCTCATATTGAAATTAAATAAGGGAAAAATAATTTTACTGCAAAATTTTCACAAATCTTACAAATAAACTGAAATTGTTCACAGGTGTAGTTTTAACTTAAAGAATTATAATGGTATTACTATCTTAGTTTTGGCTTAAGTGGAATTAAGCACTTTTTGGTTTTTGGTAAAAGTCTTTTCCATTAGCTTATAGTCGAAATAGGAACAAGAAAATGAGTTCTCCTAGTATTGACGGTTCTTTGATTGTTATGACCTTTTTTACTAAAGTCACCTTGATATGAAAATTAAAAATTCACTAAATTATTTATTTTATTCACAAACTGTAAAGCACTTTAACATTGCTATCAAAATATTTCATATGCATATAAATTGTTATCAAACTATAATTAGGAAAAACAAAAAAATAATAATTCCCTTAAATTGACAGCTCATTTAATATTAAAATGCTTCAGTAAACAATTGGTTTTTGTTTCCACAAAAATAACACTCCAAATATTTTGAAACATTTGCTCTTGATATTAAATAATAAATAATTAGTTTATAGTTCAATTGCAATTGATTCTAAATAATGTATTTTGATGGATTTTTGCAAAGTATATGTTTATGGTTAAAAATCTATTTATTTAAACACATACATAAGTACATGCATACATATATACATACATGCTTATGTAAATATGTAAATGCATAATCATTGGCATGGCCTAAAATGTGCAGCAAAGGGAGTGATTGTTTTTTTCGTTTAGCTTGTTTTGAATTTAAGATTATTTGCTAAAGTGTTTTAAATAATTTTAATAAAAAACAAATTAAATTACTTTTGCAAATGACTTTCGATTGTTAATAACGATGTATTGTTCAAATTGTGTGGTTAATAAAATTTAAAATTTTATTTTAAATAATTATTTTATAATTCAATTAATTCACTTTTTCATAAATAACTTGCCTTCGATTGCATGCAGTTTTAAGTGCCAAAAATTAGGAAAAATCCAAATTTTAAACCCTTTAATAAGCTATTGTTTGTGCGAGTATTTTAAATTTGCTATCTACAATTTTGTATTGACCTGCCAATTGGTTTCCAAAATCGTGCAGTTTACACCTCTCGATGATTTCCCTCAAAGGCCACGTGAAGTCACTGGTTTGTACCGATAAACCAGAAATATTTGACACCTTGAAGGCTAAAATTTTTCTAATTATTCGTGATACATAAGGTCAGCAATTTTCGAAAAAATTACCAAAAATTACATCTTCCAGTCAATTATTACGTAACGCTATTTTCGGAACTTTTATACTCCTCCCCCTCCTCCTAGTAACGCTTTCTACAACATTTCCAATACAAATTTTCTAAACCGTAACAAATTTTTCAATACCTCCCCCCCTCCCTTTTAGTAGCCAAAAGACCGAAAATATTTCTCAGTGTTAACACTATGATCGAATAAATCAAAAAAACTAAAATGCTTAAAACGAGTCTTCTTGCAGTTTTATTTTTTCACACTTGTTGCCAAAATGAAATTTAAATATTAAGTTCCCCAACTATTTTAAGTATTTTAATTTTCCTTTTAAATACTTTCCGTCGTAGATAATTTTAACAATTCATATTCCTTTTATTTGTTAATTCGCTAAATACAAATTTACTTTAGCTGTAGTTTTGTTTGTCTTATAAAAATTTAGTGGCCCTCTTAAAAGAAAAAGCACAATCACTACAACTTTGCGAAAAAAAAACTCTATAATTTTCAAATTGAGGTAGAGCAAGAAACAAAAAAAACATAATCAATATTAAGTGAATGGCAATAAAAAAGAAAGGCCAAAAAAAACTTATTGGATATTTATTTTTGATAACTTAATGTACAACCATAATATTTCGTGTTTAGATTTTATATCAAACGACAAAGTTTTTGTTTTTTTTTTATAGAAAGTAGAAAAACCGTAGAAAATTTGTAACAATAGTTTATTATTTTTGTAGTTATGTATATATGTTTCGCTTTATACTCGTGCCATTAAGCAAATTATTTATGCGAGTTGGCAAAATTTTCTTGCAAAGTAGTTAAGGAGGTTAAAAGGAAAAATAAAGCGAAAAAACAAATTTAACTTGAATAAGTTTAAGAGAAAGCAGAATTATATTGATTGCAAGCCGACTAGAGATTTAAGTATAAACAATATAAACAAATTTATTTCTAATAAAAAGGTATTAAAATTTAATTAACACTAGACAAGCTTTTGAAGCTGAAGTGTGATGTTCTGTTGCCTTTCGCTTTCTTACCGAAGAAATTATATTATTCAATGCTCACTAATAAGATCTTAACAAACAAAGTATTGATGATATATTAAGTTTCTAATAGTCCGCGATAGCGGACGGGGACGCTTTTTAAAGGGTTCACAGATATTACAAGCGGGCAGAAAAACATATTTACTTGAAAAGAATCTTAAATATTTAATTTATTATTGTAACATAACATAAACATGCATATGCATATGATTTTTTTTTTTCACAAGAAAATCTCCCAAACTGTTTGCTTAACTAATAATTCCATTCTTTTTTTGTAAATCTCTTCCACAAGAACTTTTGTAAGAATAACACAAATCCCAAAGTTGCTTACAATATTCTTTTTGTTTTACTTTATTTTCTATGTGATTTAGTTTTAAGGCAAGTAAATAGAATAGCAGTCTACACGCTTTGACATAAACAAGTACATATGTACGAATAAATATATATAACTACAAATATATGTTCATGCAAACATAGAGTTTATATTAAGGGTTTTCATGAGAACTCTTAAAATTTTCATTTGTGCAATTGGGCAAACTTGCGAGACTTGTTTCATGAAGCCCCTTTTGAACTTTTGCGCAAACAATTTGTGTAAATTTGAAACAAACGTGAATTTCAAGCAATTTTTAATTTAAAAACATATTTATATATTTCTATAAAGATAAAAAAGTGTGTGTGTCTCAAAATGCCTAAAGAAATCCAAAGAAAGCAAGAATTTGTTGTTTACAAAATGCACAATTGCACAGCTTAAGTTTACGAGTCAAAATTATGGGCCAAACTTAACAGGTTTGTGTAAATAAATTTCTATACAAATTTTGAATTTTTTTTTTACGAGAGTGTAAAAATGCACAATTGCACAGTTTGCGAGACTTTTGAACATTCTCATGAAAACCCTTATTGTATTTTATTTTGTATTTTGTATACTTTAATTTAACTGCTGTGTTTTATGTTTGTGTTGCTGATTAGAAACAATAAAACTTTACAACTCAAGTGGCAATTGAGTCAGTAAAAATAGAATGAACCGCTCAACTACGCAGCTAATATCCTTTCCCTTCATTTAGTTTGCTTTAATATTTTGTTTTTCTTTTTTGTTATTGAAAATTGATGTATGAAAAATATTTGAGAAAAAAAACCTCTAAACAAATAATACAAGAAATTTTTTAATTAAAACTTATTAAAAGTTCTCTCTTTGGATTTATAAAAATCGCTAAATTTGTCAAGCTTAAAGTTTCCTGTTTCTATAAAAAAAATTCACTAATTATGTTGCGTTATTTTGCCACTCCTTTGGATCAAATAAATAATATGAATATAAAAATGGTCCCATTAGCCTTACTAAGCCTATGCTATGGCTATAGAAGCCAAGACAAATCCTTTTTAGGTTAATATATTAATATTTATTCCCTTACTAGTGAAATTATCATATAAAGGTTACCGGCCCAGATAGTTTCCGTTGCTATAATAGTACTAGTAGTTTTCACTATGACCAAGAATCCAGTATCTAGTACCTAGTTAATTAGTGAGGTAACTTGGAGAAAACTCAAAGCATTGTAAAACAAGATTCAATTGAATGCAGAGACTTCAGATCTGTCTGGTTTAAGAAAATATTTTTTTTTATGCAGGCCCTCCAAAACCTCTACAAAAAGTTGTAAGGGGAGGAGTTTTTGACTGAAACGTCATTACCTATTGACTCATAGTTAAAGATATTAAGGCCAGTACCAGTTGCTTTTTCAGATTGTTATGTATGCCTTTTGGAATCCATGGGAGTACTAAGGCTCCACCACACAAACTTATGCAGGAAGCTGACGCTGTATCTTCTACAGTTTCCCCATTGCATAGCCCAACATTTCTCTATAGTATAGAGTACTCAAGACCTTTGAATATTATTTGCAATGAAACTGAGTGCAGTTTTCAAGATGCATCCTATAAGCAGCTTTTGCTAAGAGAAGCCTTAAGATCTCGCTTATATGATTTAGTGCAATGAAGATCTCAAACTCCATAGTAGGCATACTGCAAGCTTTTTTGAACAAAATCTTCAAATAATTTAAATATTTGGGACCTAAAAATTATGAAAATTTTAAAAGAAGCTTTCATTTAATTAGAGTAACAATATCCAACTAGAATTAGTCTGAGTGGTATTTCTGGCTTAGCCTGCAGAAGTCTTTTTTCAGTCACAACAAGAGGTCCTCCATGATCTTTTAATCACGGTCTTATCTTATTAAAGATATGCATTTATATTCATTTAACTAAGATTATGCATTAAGTTAAACAAATATGTACACAAAAATACTATAATAAGAGAAAAACTAATATTAATGAACAATTACAACTAATTCTTTGCAGTTTCCAAGGATTCATGCAGTCCATTTTAAAATTTTACACAATTTTTCGCTGCTATCCTTGCAGCTAATGGTTTGAAGTTTTTCTTCTATTTGGTTTCCTGAGCTCTTTCATATATAGCGCCCATTTACTCAAACAATGTCATAACTCGAAAAAAGTTCTCAATTTACACACAACTTAATGGAAAAATAAAATTCATTTTGCTTTTAAAACTGAAATTGCAAAATAAGCAAGCAAATACTTAACAAAACTCGAGTCCCATCCTAATTCCCTTGTTCGTAGCATCTGGATTTTTTTTTAGACACATCCGCTTAAAAAAGAGGGATACTACGGCTTTAACTCAGCACTCCAGATGAAACTGCTTGAAAATAATTTTTTTTTTTACTTTTTGCTTGGCACGACTCTAATGTATTTTTAATTACTATCACTAAGCTTATCTCCGATTTAGATTTAAGATTTGAACACTTACTGTTAGTTCATATTTGAAGATACAATAAATAAATATGTGTATTAAAAACAAAACAAAAATTTGCTTTTAAAAATTGAGTAAACAAGGTATTTTAAGGAAATTTATACACAAAATGAAGAACAATATGGGGATTAGTTCTTCATCATTATATAAAAAATTCCAATTTTTAAGTTATGACGTTATTTGAGTAAATGAGCGATATAAATTTTTTTTTTTTTTTTTTTTTTTTTGCTCTTCCTCGCTTATTTTGTTATGCTGCACGTAGTAACCAGCTTTAAACGTTTTCATGTTGACCATAATTTTGGCCATCACTAATCGTGTACAACGAGTATGTGTGTGTATGTATGTGTGTGTGTGCCACATAAAAGCGAAACAAAAATATAAAAAAGTTTTATTACTTTGGCCAGTTGGCCAATTTGAAAATTAAGAAAGCAAAAAAAAAACAAAAAACTAAAAGAAATTAAGTCTGACAGTCTAAAGTTTTACTAATGTACAATAAGTCTGCACTGGAAAAACGGTTTTAGCTTCTAAACACGCCATTTAAATGAAATTTTGGAAAATTATTTTGCCAAAAATTAAATAAAACAGTATAGCTTCATATATACCAAATGACATCAGCACAAAAAAGAAATTTAAGGCGTGCTTAGCATTTCACAAATAAATAAACTTTTTGCAAAAATCTTACATTACAACATTTAAGCAAATAACAAATTCAATTCCCTGCTTAAACAACTGCTCGCCTGTTAACTTAACAAAAATTTAAATAAAAATCTTCCTACAAATAATGTTTAACAAATTGCTAACAATTTTTTAAATACAACAAAATCTTGCTCGTGGTACAAATGACTAAAACCTTAAGCCTTAAGCAAAATTATTTATTTCTTTTGCTTAAATCTGCGTTAGACCAGCACATAATGAACTACATTCATTATCCAAATAAAATGGCCATTAATCAAGCAGACATACATAGATGTGTCTGCCATATGTGATTTAATATCAAAACAGATTTTATCTGAAGGAATATTAAAGTTGTTTTACTTTCATATAAAATATATTTTTTTTATTTTTTTTTTTAACATTTCGAAAACAATTATTTCCTTGCAGATTCACTGGCGCATGCCCAAGTCAATGTGGAACCCAATACCGCAGTATTAAATGAAGGTGATCCCACGGAATTGTTGTGCCGTTATGCTCATCATACAATAACATATTGCCGAATTGAAATACCCGGCGAACCGAAAGTGTTTAATTTATCCCCCGATTGGAATAAAACCCCTGGCTTTACGTACTTTGGCAAAGGTTTGCAGGCCGGTGAATGTGGAGTTAGTATACAACGTGTGAAGGCCGTCAATAATGGTCAGGTTAAGTGCAATCTCGGCGTTGAGGGTGAAGAATTATCCGGCACTATTGATTTAGTGGTAGCATGTAAGTTTTCCATTTTATGTATTTGCGTTTTCTTTCTCAACAAAATCCTAGTGCATGTTTATTTACAATATTAATTTTATTCAATAATTTTTGTTTTTTAGTACGGCCTAAGCAGCCTTTAGTTGAATTGATAACAAAGCCAGATCGTGAAGGTTATTTCAGTGAGGGCAGCACCTTCCAGGCCCGCTGTATTGTTCCCGAAGGTCGTCCCGCTGCTAATATTACCTGGTTGCTAGATAATTATCCTGCCGACAAGCGCGTTGGTCAATTGGAAGTTTTAGCTGTTAACAATCCTAATGGTTTGGATTTGTCAACGACAATACAAGAGATCCAATGGCATTTGGGACCAGAGGACAACGGCCGCAAATTGATTTGTCGTTCTCATCATCAGACAGACCGTGAGAACCTGCCTCCTCAAGAGGGCTCTTACAATTTGTTAGTGCGTTGTAAGTATCTTTGTGTTTCTGCCTTATGTTTGCGGTTTTTATTTATTAGCACGTAAATCCAATTTTTTTTAATTTGGAGTGGTTGATGCTAAAATATTGTATTTGAAATATTCCTTTTCGTCAATTTTAAGACTTACATGACTATTAATGAACACCTTATAATAACTTTGTCATTAAGACTTAATAATTCACTATTAACGACAGTGAGAGAGAGTGAGAGAGAGAGAGAGAAGGGTTTGACAACAAATCACTTACATTCTGAAGAGCTCTTTTTTAATACGGTTTTATTGGCTTCATCTATATGTACGCATGTAATGGAAACTTTCAACGTAATTTGCACCAACTTTAGGACTTCTTTGCACATGCATCAAGTTTCGATGGCCATACAATCTAATGGATATAAAAGTGGGCTATGCCACGCCCATATCTTGAAAGCTATAGCAGTTAGAGTACTAAAATTTTTGGTTGAGAGCGAGGTGCGAAGTGATTCAATATATTGGTAAAATAGGACCGGGGAAAGGTCTGTGGAAATAAGGAAAAAGTGCTTAAGTCATATATAACTGTGTTGCAGGAGAGCACATTTAAGCGTACAAGTCGATTTTAAGAAATTTATTTCTTTTATAGTTGAATTGGGAAATTCTCTGTTAACTTATATTTTTTTAAGCAAATATTGTTCTACACACAAATAATACATTCAAGTTGAAATAAACCAAAGTGTAACTTAAATTAAGCTATGATTCCAAATGAGATAAGAAGTCTTAAAAAGATAAGACGCAAGTCATTTTACTTTAAGTTCTTAAAAAATCGCACAAATTAGTTGAGATTTTGCCCAGAGGTACCTTCAAATATACAGATTATGGAGGTATCATTAACTTAAAATCAGCTTATCGCGATTTAAGCACTTTTTCCTTTTTGCCACAGAATTAATAATCTTATGTCCTGAAAACTATAATAGCAAGAGCCTTCATTTTTGTTATGGACTCTTTTGAGAGTGAGGTGGGAAGTAATTCAAAATATTATAATAGGACCGGGGAACGGGCACCCCCATTCAAAGTAATTAATAATAATCTTAAATCTTAAAAGCTATAATAGCAAGAGTCTTCAAATTCGGTATAAGTTAATTTGAAACAAGACACGACCATTGCTAAAAAAAAAATGGCGAGGTAGCTGCAAAGGAAAGGGTACTCCCCATACAAAGTAAATAGCAATTAAGTGATATCTCTAAAGTTAAGACAGTAAAGCCTTTAAATATGGTATGGGTAAATGTAAAGACATGACATGTTCACATTGCAATTTTTTGCTTAGCCCCCAGGCTATTCCTCTCTTTATCTGTAGTTAGACAAAGACATTACTAAAAAGTATTGGCAAAAGCACTCATCATTTTTCAACTCCGACTCGAGTCACTTATATTACATCCTGGAGGATTGAAGCGGCATCCTGCTTATTATATATTCATTTAATTAAAGTATAACGAGCTTGTTAGCATAAATTTTAAAACGTGTTAATGCGAGAGTGTCCTTCGGATGTCTTTGTTTAGAGGCAAAGAAAAAGCTTTTGCAGGAATAACTGTTTAAATGTCTAAATTTTAATAGTGCTCCAGGGATCTCCAGCCATAACATTGTTGTTGCGCAAACAACAGCATACTTTTTTTTTGGTGCATAAATACTTGCGGTTACAGTATCTTCTCTAGCCAAAATATTATATTTGCTTGTAAAAAAAATTGGTATTTCTGATTTCTACTATTAATACTTAATAATTCCCAGAGCCACCATCCCATTCAATTTCTTTATTTCTTAGTTTATTTCTTGAGTACATTTTAAAAGACTCTACTTTATGACATTTAATCTCAAAAAAAAAGCACTTACACACATTTTAATTTTCTTTCCTTTTTTAGATGCCCCCCTTCGCCAAGATGAAATTCTTGTTTATGGCCTGTACTTAGAACATACTGTCACCGTTAATTTGACCATTCGCTCAAATCCTGCACCAATTGTTGAATGGACTGTGGATGGCAATGTGATACGTCAGGGTGAACAAAATGGTCGTTTTTCTGTCTTCGAACCCGTATACTTGGGACAGGATATGTACAATATAACATTAATCATTGCTGGTTTGACCTTAGAAGACACCACCAAGACATACAATTTAAGAGCATCCAATGCATTAGGTTCAACAGACTATACCGTACGTATTAGTTCCTCAGCTACACCGCCAGCAAGTGGTTTAGAAATTGGTGCTATTGTTGGTATTGTTGTTGCGGTGGCAATACTTATCTTAGTCGTACTCTTGGTATTGTTTGCACGTGCCACTGGTAGATGGTGTTTTGGAGGTAAGTTTTTTTTTTCATTTTTAATAAATTGTATGGTTGGATTAAGGAAATCTTTGGCTTAGGAAAAAAACTCTATTTGATATGCTTTAAGTATTCTTTAAAAAAAATTAGGGAAATTTCTTTTGAAGATATTTGGTAATTTTTCTATATTTGTGCACAACAAAAAAACAAGTATTGGCAGGTCGTTTGTTTGTGCCAAATATTAAAATTTGTCATAGTCCGTAGCTGCCCTGATATGAGCATTTTCACAGTTATGTAAATTCTCATAAAAGAAATATTTTTTTTAGGTACTTAATAGTTTTAATATTATATTCAATTTTAATTAAAGTACTTGGCTGTAGTTTTTATTTTTCTTAATGTCAAGTCAAGCTTTAATTTAAAAAAAAACCCATTGCTTGCATGATTAATTGTTGTAAACATGCGCAAAATAAATCTTTCATAGAAAATTACCTCAGCTTCCAAGGAAGTCAAAAAGATCTTGAACTTGTGATTCGGAACTAGTGCAAATTTGAATCACTTCTAATGATTTTTACATAAAGTTGTCATTGCAAGAAATTATCTTTTTTGATACCTATTCAGTGAATCCGAAGTCATGTTAATGACGTTAAGTATGTTGTTTCTTTTTCAAAATTTCTTTTAAATCCAGATATTTTTTATAATTTAAAAAATCTAATACTTCATAACATTGATTATATTTTTCTAAGAAATCAAGATATATCGTAAGTACAGTGCAGATTCAGTTAAAGCAACCCTCGATAAGCGCAACACCTCGATATTCTTAACACCCAAATTTTTAACATTGGTGACTCTGTTAACGCAACCTTTGCAAAAACAAAAACTCAATTAACACAACTTTGTAAACGAAGTTATGATTTACCGCTATTCTAGAAATGACAAAGAATTTTTGTGGTACATATGTTTTGCAACCAACGTACTTGTGAGTGATTGTTCTAGTAAAATAAACAAAATGCCTGTAGTAACAACATTTGTTTAAGTAACAATACAGCAGAAGAGCAAAATTCTGAAGAAAGAAGATGTGGCATACCTGTGAAAACGATTTGCAATGAATAAAAAATTCATAAACCAATGGTTTAAAATAAACTTTTTAGTGGAAAATAGCCATAAAAATTTTTTACTCGGTTTTCGCAACAAACTCAGTTTTCGCAACAGCCCAAATTTCCCGAATCTGCACTGTATATTCAAAAACTACAAATGATCTCCAATTTTGCATAAGTGAAATAGCTTTTATTATCATTAACTATCTGGATGTTGCTAATGATGTAGATGTTACCTTTTTTAGAAGAAGGGCCGTGATAGTGAAAACTTTAAAAATATAAAAAATCTCTTCGAAAAGAGTCAGTTTGATTTAAACAATATCATCTAAATGGTCTAGAGCAGCTACATCCAAGTCATATGCACAATGTGCGAGCTTTTACAAAAGAGCTCTATGCATGCACACCGACAAGAGCACAACAGCCAATCAGATTTGGGCGACAACAACAGAAACAAGAACAAATTGCAAAAGGTTTCAAAGCTGTTTACCTCAAATGAAAATATGAGCGTATGTGTGTTGGGACGTAGCTGGTCTAGAGACAATGCATTGAAAAATCAGATTAAAAAAAATATGTAAATTTAATTTAAATTTGTATGCTTATTTAAGTATTTTGCATGTTATACACATAAAAAAAATAAATCATTAAAAAAGAATTTAAAAATAAGCAGAAAAGGTTCTGCCCATTCAACAACAATTAAACAAGAACTAACTCAATCAATGTTTTTTTTTAATTTTATTTAAAAAAAAGTAAATGCAGTGCGAGTTATTTCAACTAATAAATTTAAGTTTATTATATTTTTTTGAAAATAAAAAAAATTTTCTGTTAAAATTTTTCATTTCATAAGTTGAAAAAAAATAAATACATTATTGGGTGTTTTGGTCAAATATTGTACTAACAATAAATTTTGAAACAACTGAAGGATGCTAACTATGATTTTGGAGAAATTTATTTAGTCCTTCTTATAGTTTAAATTTTTAAATTTTTGGTTTTATTGTGGCTTTTTTAATTTTTATTATTTGCTTAATTTTTGGTTGAAAGAAAACTCAATTTGCTAAACGTTAGTTCTTGTTTGTTGTTGTTACAGGAGCCACTCTTAACACTGATATTGGACCCGACTCTGAAGCCCAAATAAATCCCCACCTCAATGATGACTTTGATGGTAGAGAATTCAATGATGGAGAGGAACACATTGACACTACACACCAAACAGAAGAGCCCACACCTCCCGTCACCGACAAGTTAGAGACCCAAAAAAAGGCCGATCTTAAAAACAGTGGTCCAAAGACCACAAATACAACAACCACAACAACAACAACAGCTGCCACAAACGGCAATAGCCATGCTGCCGCCGAAAATAAAACAAACACATCGGTCTAACTATTACACACATAATCTTTCCACTAAAATAAATCGTATAGTAAAACAATATTGAACATTTTTATAAACATATTGACAGACAACGAACGACATTTCTATTAAATAAATTTTATATAAAAAAATTTATAAGTTCAAGGCTATATAAACGTATATTTGTGCGAGCAATATTTTTAAAGAAAATTTATTTAGGGTCTCATGTTGTAAAACGCAACGCTTGACAAATTTTATATGGCAAAAATTTTAAATTATAAAAAAAAACACATTCAAAATTTGTCAACGCTTAGCTTTGCATTTTATAACACTACGCCCATTGTGTTTGATAAATTTTGGGTCTAATTTTGTAAAGCGCAACGCTTAGCGTTGACAAATTTTGTATGCATTTTGTTTTTATAATTTAAAATTTTTCCATATAAAATTTGTCAACGTTTCGCGTTGTGTTTTAACAAAATTAGACCCTTTATTTTGTAATGACTAATTTTTTATTAATTATTTTCTACTCTTGTATTACAAGACACATGACAAATTGTACACAGATATTTTATTTTACAATATACATATACCTTTATATACATTTTTACCCAGTTAATAAACCTTTAAGGCCTAATTTTATTTAGATGTTTAAGTAAGTTAAACAAAATCTCAAGCATTAAGCACATTTTGAAAAGAGCACAAATTTATATTTTTTTATTTTATAAAAACTATACAAGATTAAAACAATTTAAACGAAATTAAACTTATTTAAAAATTAATGTAATAATATTTAACAATTTATTGTGAATGCCCGTAATATTTGTTAAACATTGAGGACGACCGTCAAATACTTCGATCATGCAAGGAAGACAAAAATATTTTAGGAGAGATTTTAAAATCTAAATACTGTCAATCTCATTTAAATTTTATGCAAGACTAGAACTAGAACCATTTTTGGTATATCGTTACCTCAAACACAAAATGCCCTAACTAATATTTTCATGATTTTACCGATGGAGGAAAAAAACATGCTAAAATGGAAAATATTCAGTTGTTTAATGCGAATTTTTCTATTATAATAAAATATATAAAATCGCTAGTTTTGTTCACGCTCTTTTTATTTTGTTTTGCAGTCAATAATTGGGACACCAATATACCGTGCCATAACCGGCAAAAAAGCATAAGCGACATAATTTTCGAACTTGATTTTTTTATCCAAAGCGATTATTTGCTATCGTAAATAATCGATTTTCGTCAAAAAAAAAATCAAAAAACAAGGTTGAAGAAATGTGTCGGTTAAGCTGTTTTTGCCCTTTAGGGGTCGATATAGTCCTTGAGATATCTTAGATTTTTAGATGTTTTTTGTTTTTTCCGTAAGGCTGCCCCTGTAACGTTCATCACGAAAGATTACACGTTTCGACCATTACAAAAACGTATATTTCAATTCAAAAACCACCTCGTGTGCAGCAAATTTGAATTTTAATATTGAGCCATAACCGCAAAAACCACCTCGTGTGCAGCAAATTTGAATTTTAATATTGAGCCATAACCGCAAAAAGAAATAAGCACCATATTTTTTGAACTTCTTTTTTCCGAAAAGCGATTATCTACGATCGTAAACAATTGATTTTCTTCGTAATATTAAGATGAAAATTATGTCACTTAAGCCGTTTTAGCGGTTATGGCACGATATATGTCCTTAATTTATAAGAATATAATAGTTTTATAAATAATAAATTAAAAGAAGTCTTACTTGATCATTTCTTTAAAAGAGATTATTTTTTCTAAAGGTATTGTAATTAAAATTTATTTTATATTACAAGGAGAATTTGGCAGTCATATTCAATTCTTCTAGTGTTGTTTAATTTCTATCTGAGATTAAAGTGTCCCACAATGGTGAAAACTTTTTTTCGCATTTATGAACACCACTTTGGTACTAAATAAGTCCAGGTTTAAATGATGAAATTTTTCTTACCTTCTTGCGTATAAACAATCATGTTGTTTAATTTTTTTTACGTTCACCATTTTAGCCCTGAAAAAAACGAAAGAAATATTTATTTGTGTAAAGCAAGGGCAAGCTTAAAGAATAAAATTAAAAATTGCTGCAAGAAAAGTTTTAAATAATAAAATGACAAAGATTTTAAATTTAGCATTTGCAATGCCAATAATTTGCTTAACTATGTTTTTTAACTGAATATTCGCTGTCCTCGTATGTATAAAATATACAAGAAGTTAACCAAACATACAGTCATAACCTCACAAATTTAAGCAAAATCGAGTTGTTTGTATTTGCGCCAGGCCGTCCTCAAATTTTTTATTTTTTTTATTATAAGCCAAGTATTGTGTTTTTTTTTTCTTTATTTTTATATTATTGTTTATATATATATAAATACATACAAATACTTTTTTCTTGTACTCGAATAATAATTTTTATAATTCTCAAATATTTTAACAACCTCAGTAATATTGTTGAACCGTCCTTAAATGTGTATCTAATAATTTCGCATATGTATGTACTTAAATTGTAGAATATTTTTATACAAACAGAATCTCTTTTATTGCAAATTCTTATCAACTTATGAAAAATGTTTTTTTACATACTATTGTATTTATGCTTAAATACTTACGTACATAAATATTTATGTGTTTAGGAGCTAAACAGGATTTGTGTATTAAAATAAATAATAATAAATAAAGTTTTAACTAAATTACAAAAATTAAATACAATGTAAAGGAATTTTCTTGCTTTTAGTTTGTAAGGTTAGTAGCTAATTTATTATATGAGGGCAGAGCATAAATTTTGAAAATAAAAATTTATTTTTTTAACTGAACAATTTTCATTTTTTGTTACTGCCCGCTTTACTAACGATGAATCACGAAATAAAGAGCAACCACAATTTTTTTTATTTGTTAGAAAATATTTATATTCCTGTTTAATTACACTGTGCAGCAGTGAGAAATCCAAACGGTCCTGACTGTATATGGTCGACGGTACTACCAAAGGCTCTTTTTGGCGATTTTGGTGACCTTTAAAGATTTTGAAAATCAGTTACCTCTTTAAAAAAATACTGTCATCAGCTTTCGGCCAACAGCTAATTTAGACTTAGTGATAGCATTTAACTATATATGGCAATAATGTAGCTAAGAGTCCACTTAATAAATCTTATTATTATTTTACATCAAAAAAATTATTTATTCGTGCACTTTTCTGCAAAAGTAAATAGCAAACAATTTTTTTTCACTTTTTTCAGAATAACTTACAGAGACTCCTATTTATATGCAAACAATATTTGACAAATTTGTTGCTACGGTAAAGCTGAACAACTTTTGTCAACATATCAACACAATCTGAACTTGTCTAGGTACACTTATAGATCATACAGGCCACTTTTTACCTCAAAAATTTTCGTTTTTCACAATTTGTCCATGCTAAAAAAATTTTTTCAAAATCATATAATTATGTTAATACTTCTCTGTTGAGTTTCAGTAACACTTTGTGGCAAAAAAAAAATTTTTTCAGCCTTTTGAAAAAATAGATGAAAAAATATTTTTTTTACATTTTCAGCATAATTTTCAAGGGCTAATAATTTTTCACTAAGAATATTGGGCAAAGCAACAACAAACCCTTAAAATAATAAATACCAAAATTTTTAGCACAAGAAATGCCAGACTAATAAAGAAAGTATAAAAAAAATACAAAAAATTATAGTCTAACTAGTAAAAAACTAATATTTTTAAGCTAAAAAGTGGGGCGCCTAGACACGTTTAGATTATCATATGTTTTCGAAAACTTTCCAGCTTTACCGTAGCTACAACTTTGCTTAATATTGTTGGCAAAACTTTACAAGTCCCTGTAAGTTATGCTGAAAAAGGTGAAAAAAAATGTTTTCTTCATTTTTGCAAAAAAAAAAAGTGCACGAAGTCTTTCTTTTTTTGCCATATATGTATATGTATACAACAAATTTAAATATCTTTAGCTAAAAAATTATATAGCTTATCTTTATTTTTAATAAAAAAAAACCTATTTCATTATTTCAGGAAAATCCGTCAAAATGTCAACAAACGAAACGTAAGTATTATTCAATAAACTTAAAAAAAAAAAAAATATTATTTTTATTGCTCATTAACAATTAGTGAACATTTTCTATTAACCGTAAATATTTCGATAATGGTAAATAGTAAATAAATTAATTAATTAAACTAATGAAAGTAGCACACCATATCATATTTCACTGCCTTTATTTGCATGTAGTCGTATGTATTTGGTATTAAAGCATGATTATGCATTTCATTAGCTAACATTAACATTGGATATGTAACAAAGCTTAATATAAGCATTACACATACATGAATACATAAGAACACAGACACACATTGAACAAAATAGATACAGCTAACATAAGAAAATTAAACTATATATTATAAATAGATTGTTAGAAAGTTCATCAAAATGCCAGTGCCTTATTAATCGAATGTATATTTTTTCCGTTAACCATTTGTTTTTTTTTTTCAAATTAGCCTTATTTAGTTAAAATAACTAAGTTCAAAATTTTTTGTAACATATCTTTGTGTGTTTATGTTTCGAAAAAAGTAAACAAGCCAACAAACATTTGATTGTCTATACCCTCTTTGTTTAAATTGAAAAAAAAACTGCTTTCATCGAACTAAACTCCAATAAAAAAAAACTTTTCTCTCTCACTTGTGTCACATGCGCTAAATATCAAATTCAATTACATTGTATCATTTATGCTCATCTAAATTTTAATAAACGTATCAGTACTTCAAACTCACTGTCACCTGTTAAGTCCCAAAACTCAGACTAACTAAAATAAGCAAACAAAAAATTAAATTAATTAAATTCAAACTACAATGCAACAACATATACAAGCAAGCACTAAGCAAATGTGCTAATTTTCCCTTTTCTACTATTGTTTCTCGTTTTTTTTTCCTTTATGATTTATACCCCAAAATCTACATACATAACGTATCTAAATGACCTGATACTTATTACATACGATATACAAAAACACAAAATACCGTAACTTGTATAAAATGTCAAAACAAAATTTTGCAATACAAATAATTACATATGTGTGTATGTATGCATATGGAAATGACATTGTGGGCATGAATGTTTAATTGATAAAATGTATGTACGTATGTATGTGTGATTGTACAAGAAGAGGGGACAACCAGCAACAGCATGGCCAGAGCGTTGCACTTTTAGAGACTCCGAATGGTGTTACAATCATTGGCAACAAGCCTTCGAATGGCAATGCCCCTATAAACACATACAATCATGACAATGAACAGAATGAGGTGGAAAAACGCAATTTACGCAACAATGATAATGAAGATGATTCCTTCGAATATGGCACAGATCGCGAGAGTAGTGTCTATAATCCCACAACTATGCCTTTGCGCAACGTAATGGCCCAAGCGGGTGGACGAAATTCTCATAAAAAAGCGGAAAGTGATAAGCCGCTTGATCAGTCGGATCTCTTAACCAAGGGCAATCAATTGGGCATACCTGAGTCACGCTTCTCACGCTGGATTCCCAAAGATCAAAGAGAGATTTTAGAGAAACAAGCTAAGATTATGGCAGAGCGTATGAAGCCAAAAACACCCGAGCCTAAGCATACTACTGAATCACCACCAGCAACGACGCCACACAAAGAGTCACCGAAAGCCTTACACCCAAATATTGATGCAGCAAATGCAACAACTCAGAATAATAATGGACCAACGGAAACCGAAATATAGTGAAGCATTTTGATTTAAAAAAAAATAAATAAATAAAAATTATTTACTAAATAATTAAATTCCCAATTAAGTTAATTATAGTGATTAAGTTTTAAGTATATGAATAGTTTAAGCACACAAACACAAGCACATTCAATTAATATCATATCGTTGGTCACAAGTAGAAAGGCCCTAACTCAAATAATTGTAACTTTGCAGGAGAAAGTAAAAACATAATAAACATAAACAGTACAACTGCTTGCAAAAGCATTATTTTTAACATTATTGCCATAAATGTATTGGAATCACTGAAAAACTCAATTTCGTGAAAATACAAGATGGAGCTTTTCTACTTGTGACAATCGATATGCCCTCATTTAAACTGGCATAAATCAAATAGTTTTTCAGAAGCGTACATTTTTTAAAATCTTTGATATCAAAACCGGATGAGAAGTAAATTTGAGTTGCAGTTAAGTCGTGCTTATGAGACATTTTTTTCTCTTTTACTATATCGTTAGCTAAAATGCAAAATGCCATAACTAACAAAAAAATCCAAAATCGACTTTTTTATGAATTCCTATGTATCTCGCCAAAGAACACCATGAGAAAAAAGAATCAGATTTCACGTGCACAAATAGCGATGTTATTGGCCGTTTCAAAAGCCCTAACTACAAGACCTGTTTATTGTGAGAAAATACCCCTCCAACTATATACTTGCTATTACAGTTGAAAGACAAAATTAAATCACACTTCTCAGCAAATTGATGAAAAAATTAGCTCATGGTATGAATTGTCTCAAGGTTTCTTATGAAGAAATAGAGAAAGTCCAGCGTTCTAATCGTCGCTTTCGATAATTAGCTGATTCCATTTATTTAAGAAACCGCAATGGATGTTTACATAGGCAACCCATTACGCTGTAGTAGATTCAAAAATTGTTAAAATGTTGGTGAGGGCGTTTTGCTCTCTATACATGCGTGCTGTTTAATTATATATTTATGTATATTAATTATAAAAACATAATAGATTGTATTTTACATTAACGGCCTGTCCCACGATGTCACTAGAAATCGTTCGATCGAATACATATATTGAAAACAACAATAAATGTTCTAATGTTATTGTTGTTTGCAAAACAAATTGTCGATCGAACGATTTCTTTGTGACATCGTGAGACAGGCCGTAAGTCATTAATTCGACACTCGCGAATGCCATAATTTGCATTTTACCTTCTTTATTTTCCGCACACTTCATGTTCTCATTATGATGCTAAAAGTGTTGCATATTTTGAGGCGCCACTTTGATTTGTTTCCAACGAGCTTTTTGAATGCGCCCAATATATGAAGATAAGATTTTAATTTTCACACCATTTCATCTCGGTAATTGATTATAAATGGACATACATATTTAATGCCTTTTTTGAAAACCAAATATCAATGAAAAAAATCTCACCTAAATGAGCCGTTCCGAATAAAAATGATTTTGTGCTTTGAAAAACAAAATGCCAAGAAAACTTACATGAAAGTCACTAAAATTTCTATTTGATATTTATAAAAAATTTCAAGCCCTCAAAAAAATGTTAAGAAATTTTTTCATGAGATTAAACTCTTTTTTACCCATCTTTTTTGAAATAATAAAAAAAAATAATATATTTAAAAGCAAAAATACCTTGCTTTATCAGTAACTAACATTTTATACTTAAAAATAATAATGCTTGTGTTAAAATTTATGAAATATTGTATCCTTCCAAAATGTGGCTTTAAATACAAAGTATTACAATCTTATATATGCATATCAGCATATTTCTTTAGCAAGAGATTAAATAAATAATGAAAATTTAATTTTAGGTGTGTGTTTACATTTTGCTTTACTGTTGGCAATATTAATTTTAATAACTATTTTAAATATTTTACAGCAGCCCTGTTGTGTAATTTTTTCTAATATAAAACTCCACTAATAAAAATCAATAAAATTGATTAATGAATTTTTGCCTACCTAATGCAAAATCAATTCAATATCTTATCTTAAAAATAAATTAAATTAAGTAATCACTAGAATTATTTTGTTCATCAAAGTTCATTGCTAATTACAAAAAGTAGAGAAAAGGGCTGCAGATTAAAAATCAAATCAAAAACAAAATGGCGTCATTGCCAAGACTAATAAATTGACTATAACTAATCGTTCAAGTAATACCATAAATGCTAATTTAATTAAAATTTAAATTTTATTAAAAGAAGACAATTATTATATTTTAAAAGCTAAGTTAATTAATAGCTAAGATATCTTTGCACTTAAATAATGAAAATAATTGCTGCTGCATATAAAAAAACAAACAAAAGGTCTTCCAAATGAATAAACTATTTCTAGTAATAAGCCTTCTTAACTTTAAAGTAACTTTCTTACATAAACTTTAATTAAATACAAGTGATTTATTTATGAAATTGAAATTAAATGTATTCATACGAATTTCCTTAAACACAATACAAAGATTTATTTGTTAATTAATTTCCTATATTTATTTAATAAACACAAGTTCACATTCTTGTTTAAACACAAACGAAATGACATTTTAAATTTTAATTATTAAGGAGTACATTATTGACTCTTTAAATTTGATTGTATGTATTTTCCTTTTAATATAAATTAAATGTTTAAAACTTTTAAGTATTCACAAAATGCTTTTGTTTCTTTAATAATTCTGTGTAATCAGTATTTAGTTTAAAACACATTTTTTTCATAATATTTATTGTTTATTTTTGTAAAATTAATATTTTATTATAACACTTTAAGTAAACGCATAAATATTATTTTTATTATTATTTTTGTATGAAACCAGTGTGTTAAGAAAAATATTTAAAATAAATTATTAAAATTGAACTTGCAAACAAATATGATTTATTGCAAATAAATAACACCGATTAAGGTATTTCATACAAATACAAACTTAATAACATAATTGCAATAGCAAATAGTTAATGGCTGGTAAATTTTATTTTTATCGTTTGCTCTGCTTCACGCATATATGTGTATCAAGCATTTAAACAAAAAACAACTGCATTTAGTGGGCCTGGCCCACGATGTAGACAAGAAATTTTCTTTCGCTTATTTATAGTGAAAACAATTTTTTTATTTTGTTTTTGTTTTCAATATAAATAAGCGAAAGAAAATTTCTTGTCGACATCGTGGGCCAGGCAGTAAATTTTGAATTTAAATAATTACTAATCACCAAGGTTTTGGTTTAAAGCTAAAATTTTCTATGTATGTATATAAATATATTATTTTTTGCTAGAAAATATGTGCTAAAAGTAAATTGAAAATTTTGTAAAATTATAAGCAATAAAATTTTAATATAAATTATTTCCGAGTATGAATTCTACCACTAGAAAACTGCAAATTCCCCTATTAGATTTTGTTTTAGGGAAATTATATATTATATTATATATTACACCATGCAACAAATATAAACTTTTGTAATATGAAAAATTAATGCTGTCACTAAACTGCGAGTCAGTTGTGCCAAGAATAAATATTTAATGTAGTAAAATTTCTTATGACAGCTGGTTAGGTAGACTCCATCTGATACTTCTAAGCTTTTATATTCTGCTGTACTGAATGTGATATTATTTTTTTAAAGATTTTCGAACAAGAATTGTTGAAAATTTCAAACAACTGGTGGACAATTTGAAAATGGGAATTCTGCGTTTCTTTTATAAAAACAATTTAAAGTTTTTGAGATTTTTCAAAAATACTTTATAGTTTTTTATACCAACTGTATAATTATATAATTCCCTTATATTTCTAAAAAAAATAACTTTTGTAAGACCGCCACTGTTGATGGAGAGGTTGCAATAATTTCCAAGTAACGACTATTTTGCTTAAGCTGTTGAAAGCTTTCATTCATTGCTTGATTAAAAATATAATTCTGGGATTCAAAAATAAATTATTTTGTTGTCTTAGTTAATTGATTTTTTATAAATCTTCAATCAAATAAAAGTTTATGTTTAACAATTGTTATAATAGTAAATTTATACCTGCACAAAATTAAGGAGATTTTAGTCAAAATGTTTATCAAAATCAATACCATTTGTTTTACCATTTATAAAAATTTCTTACCCAAAACAAAAACCATAAACTGAAATTTTTCTAAAACTACAACCAACCAACTGCAATATAGCTAAGCCACACACCTTTTTAAGTACATCGATTTATTTTTTATTACAATTCAATACAAGATTTTGCTCGAAATCTTGTAAATACTATAATTGATCATTATTTTTTAATGTGTAAATTATATCAAATGCGTTTTTGTTTTAATTATCAATATTTCTCAATACTGGATATTTACAAAGGAGGCTTTTTTGCACAATGCGCCGAAGAAGCGACTATTTCCATTAAAACAAAAACAGTGTCATATTTCCAAAATTAAATAACTACTGAAATTCCAACGCATTTCTCTCTCTCTCTCTCTCGCTCTCTTCAAAACCGTGAATTTTGTATGTTAAACAAACACAATTTATTTACATTTATACAATATTGTTTTTGTTTTTCATATAAGTTTCACCAAGTCGACACGAATTCCGGTATAGCCATCAATATTAAAGAACAATTTTGAAAAAATTTAGTCAGAGTACATGTCCTTGCAACACCCTGAATTTCTTCAGCAATCACTAAGGATTCTGTTATTAACATTATGATATTCCCTATACGCAAATGCTACAGCTGTTCCCATTTTGTGTTGCCATATATAAATAAATACGAATTTAAAACAGTTTGTTTGAAATTTTATAGCTACAAACCAATTAACTTTTAACAAATTTTTCACTCTTAAGTAATTTATTTTCAAGTATTATGTTTATTTAGTTTGTGTCTCTATTAAGTCCTTAATATTTCTCAAAACTTTTATATGCAAATTTGTTTTCTGAATAACAAACTTTAAACTTGCAGTTTAGTTTTTATTTTTTTTTTTTATTTTTATTTTGTTACTCTTAAAATTGCATTTTCGTTTGGTTTGCTATTTAAATGAATATTAAGAGTTTCCTCTCCAAAAAAACACACATCCGCAACAAAAATATAACCACGCTAAATGACGTGATAAAAACAAACCCACCATCATACATGAATTAAATTGAAAAGCCCAGAGTTTCAAATATAACTAAATAAAAACACTGAACATGTATACATACATATATACATAATAAAGGGCACTAGAGTACCAGCATAACAAAAAAGAAAGTTTTAGCAATAAAAGTATTTTAGCGCACATTTTTCGTTCAGAAAATAAAATATAAATAAATAAATAAATAAATATTTTGAATTGCATTAAGCTAAAAAAAAACTTATAATGTAGTATTTGTTTATACATACATATTTTTAAAAGCACATGCTGTAAAAAAATAAAGTTGGCATGAATGTTTTAAAACAATTTGTTTATATTTAAAAAAACCAAATACCGCGGGATATATGGTGACATACCAACTCTGAGGTGAAAAGAAAAAGAAATATTAAAACACAGACATCGTTATATATAAATATTGGAAAATTCAATTATTTGTGGCAGCAAAAGTTGTGTGATAAGTTTACAAAGCAGTTTGAGTTTTACCAGCTGAGTGCGAAAACCACTTGTGAGATGATTGCAAAAAGTATGATAAATATTAAGCTACGTTTTCGCTTTAAGCTTTTTATGTTTAGAAACTTTTCAAAATTAAGAAATTGAGAATTCTATAGAGTAAAATTTATTATTACTTATGTATTGACAATTCATCAAAGATCTATTTAAACTAGTGTAAAATTAATTCATTAAATTAATTTTGGACTACCATGGCTTTATAATTTTTCTCAGATATGACAGAATAAGCAGCAAAATTAATATTTTTCTTATGGCTCGATTATGTATCTCAACTGAACTTTAGCTGCATTGTCAAGTGGCAACGCAAAGGAAATTTAATTAAGTTTTACAATTGGCAACTGCCTTCAGATGCTTAAAAATCACCAAAGATTATGACAGACTAACAACAGAAAATAAAGTAAGTAAGGCTTCAAATATAGAAAAACTAAAGGCTGAAAAGAGCTTAGAAAATTGCTTATTATAAAAATTTTTAGTTCACTGGAATTATTTTCGATGAAACAATAAATGCACGTAAGGAACAGTTCGAATCCACTTACACTGGATATAAATATTATTGCTTAAAATAATTTTTAACCAAAAATTTCCTTCCTAAGCGGCCTACGCACTTGCAATATAATTATGCAATATCGCCAATGTGTATGTCATATTCGAAGGTGGCACAATATATTGGGTAATATCAAAATACTTGTGATTTCTATTGTACAATCAAGACAAATGTATAATGTGGTGGCAACATTGTTCAACGTTGTTTACTTTTTCACTGTCAGGAAAATTTGGCCATATTTCCTTTGAAAATATTGTGCCATTTATTGCATAGTATAGCTCGAAACGACAATAATATGTATAACAACATATGCAATAATATTGTATAATGGATGGGCCGCTTTAGCTTTAAAGCATATTTTGCCTTTTCCAGGAAGCAGTAGTTTTATTTAGTTTAATTGGAATTTTATTTTTATTATTATATTATTATTTCCATATTATAACTGACAACCAGACTGCAATTAAGTCCCTCATAAGTATGTCTACCACAGCTTTTTTTATCCAGCAATGTCGCAAAGCCCTGGATAAGCTCGAGCAACACTCACGTGTCATATCATACTGGGTGCGTAGATACAGGACTATTTCAGGCAACATAGTTGCGGATGACCTGGCAAAGAGAGGAACTCTATTCAGAGAAGTGCATACCGGTAATTTCTGTGGTCTCCCACTGTCAACCTGTTGGGGCTTTTCGCTGTTGCCTTTATTGAATAAGCTCAAGGCAGATGGCTCAATGAGCCTACCTGCGCAATAGGGAGAACTCTCTGGCCTCGCCTAAACTCCTACAGAACTAAAAACCTCATTAACTTTAATAAGAATCAGTTCAGGAATATCGTGGCTACTCTGACCGATTACCTTCGGAACCAATACTAAACGTGTGGGTCTCCCGTGTAATGACTACTGCTTGAGTTGCAATAATGAGTGAAGGAGAAAAGTATCTTGCACCTCCGTCTGCACTTTCTTGGCAGACTATCCTTCAGTAGCTTATCCCACTTATGGCAAATAAGACGCAAAAATTTTAGCTTTTATATTAGAAGCAGTGGCTGGTATAGCCGCGGACTCCGCAATTCTCGACCCACTGTCACCTCCTCTTTAACAACAATTATCTCTTTTCTATATCTACCTTTCTCACCATTTTCCCATTCCCTCTCTCTCTCTCTCTATATATATATATTATCTTTAACTTATAGATAGCTTAAAGGAATCATTGTATCGAACCCAACTGAGCTGGACTTTAATTTTTCACCCTTTTTGCTTTACAAACTTTGCCGAAGAACAAACTAACAAACTAGATCGTGGTTATGAATATAAAGAATGCTTAACATTTAAAGTTTACTGATGTTAGTTTTCAGTTGTCATACTCTGTAAAATTTGGCTATTGCTAACACAGGTAAAGTTCTATAGCCAATCATAATCAAACCATAAATTTAAAACTGTTTGAAGAAAATTTATTAAAATGCAAAATATAAGTTCAGTAAAAACAAACCGCCTTATGCATAAAAAATAATTCTGCTCTATAAAGGCTTTATAACACAATTTATTTATTGAAATCTGGTTTAAAAACCTTTTATAATGAGGCCTAATATCTGCAAATTTTAAAAAAGTCTTGAAGAATAGTTTCGGATGTTACTGGAGATGCATGAAAATTAAACTCGAAGATTCTGTGGAAAATATAAACTCTATAAAATTTAAAAAATTCTGCAAATAACTTAAAAATTTAAAAAGCTTTGAGCTGTTTTATATTTATTAAGGTGAAAGGACTACAATTTTAAATTTAATTTCTTTGGGTCAAACACAAGAATAGTGTAAATTTGAAGGGCAAAACTAGTCACGCAACTTTTGCTGAAGTTTTAAGATTTCATATTACAAATACATTTGTTTTTATAATTTACAACACTAAAAAAATTGTATTATTTTACTAACACACACATACTACTAAATTTTATTTTTATATAATGTCGTACATAAATAAATGGTAATTGTTGTCAAGTTGTTTTAAAAATTTACTTTGATTTTTTTTATTCCGTAAACTTTTATTCATTAATTTCTTGTATACGAAACAAAAACATATCTTAACTCAAACTAAAATTATATGTATTAAAACCAACCAAGAAAAAGATCAAAACAACATAAAAAACTAAGAAGAAAAAATAAAAATAAACAAAAAAAACAAATCTTCACTTACACCTGAATCATCTTGATTTTTCTAATTAAATCTACCTCCTTCACTTCACTTCACAATCATACGAAACACCTTTGCCTCCACCACCACCGCCGCCGCCACCATCACTCTCAACATACATACCTTTTGTCCAACGTTGTCCATTAATGCAGCAGTGACACTGAAAGTGCTGACGTTAAGGCAACATCGACAGCAACAACTGCAACCACAGCCGCTGCCTCAGAATTGGATGCAAATGCCCCAGTGAGTAATGAAAGCGCCAGCGCCAATAATAGTTCCAACAATGGTGGCACTAAAAAGTCAAAACGTTTACCTTCATTTGCTGCCATCTTCAAGCGCTTAAATGAAAGAGATACTTCAAACAAACGGAAGAACAACGAACAGGATGTCGACAATGAAGGTGAAGGTTTAACACCGATAAATACAGCAACGACAACAGAACCTAATGAACAATTGGCAACCGATGGTAGCACCAACATAAACACAGATGGCAATGACAATCAACCTAAGGTACGACAATTGCTTATTTTTTATTTCCATTTGTTTTTTAAATTTTACGTTTTATTCCCCTTTTTTCTATTATTTTCTAAAGCTACAACAAAATTACTTGTTAATTGTTGATGGGGGAAAATAATATATATTTTTTTTTTGCCATGAGTTGTAACATAAAAGGTTTGAGCAAGAGCTATTTCCAGTGCACATAACATACATTTATAAACCTAGATATGCAAAGATTTATATACATAAAGTTAGTTGCGTGAATAAATACTGGAAGGCATTATAGTTTTTATTTGCTATCTACATATTAGGCAGTTTTTAATTTATGCCTAAGCCTACCTATAATAAATGGAATAAAATCTATTAAGCAGTTTTTCTATTTTAACGAAGCTTTTAAATAGCTAGAGATATGGCATTTTTATATAAATGGTATTTTTAATTATAGAGGTTCTCGATATTGCGAGATGTCGATTTCGCCTCAAATTCATCGAAACTTTATTGAAATTTTATTTTAATTCATTATACATAATACAGTATAAAACTATCGCTCTATTTCAATAGCTCATTTTAGACACAAACAAACCCTTGATCAAACACATTTAAATTACATGGGTTTGATTATTGGTTTGCGCATAAGACGAGCTACTGAAAGAGTTCGATACAAGTCTAATTGAAAGCTTTTTAGCAAAATATATCGTTACTTTAATTAAATTTATTGAGAAATGCTTGTAACCTTCAGCGTATGATTAATATAAAAGTATAAAATAAAATAAATATTAAGTATACGTCATTTCTACTACAGAGAGTTCCAAAAAGACGTTTAATTTTCTATAGTCCGCTTTTAACAGTTGTCATAACTCAACCTGTAAAATAATTGAAATTGTTCATATTGTTTTTCATTATTAATAGCATAAGCTCCTCTTTACAATTAAATATATATGCGATGATTTCTCATAAAAATAATCCATGTAAAACTTCTTATTTTAAGATCTTTTTTCATATGCTCTTACTCAAAATTTACTTGGCTTCATGAGACAAATTATGGCATGCGATGTTGAAAGAGATTTTGAAATACATATTCACATTCAAGCTTCAATGAAATATACACAAATTTCATTTGATATCGACGATGTAATTTGCCTGCTAATATTTTTTATT
This sequence comes from Nowickia ferox, assembly GCA_936439885.1. Taxonomy (NCBI): domain Eukaryota; kingdom Metazoa; phylum Arthropoda; class Insecta; order Diptera; family Tachinidae; genus Nowickia; species Nowickia ferox. Next base: position 97,732,836 of record OW387026.1, on the reverse strand, counting down.
TGCGTTCAATGAACACACTTGCTTTTTTCCACATTTTTTGCACTACTGGGATTTCATATAAATTTATTTATTATTTAATTTATGCAAATTTGTTGCTCACATTTTTCAGGCTTAATTTATCCGATTTAGGTTTTCCAGATTTTTCTAAACACTTGGCAACGCTGTAGTATGAAATATGATGTTTTCTGTATCCGGCAATACTGGGTTTTATACACAAAGTGCAATATTTTCCTCCACTCAACACTTGCCTTCACATATTTTTTTCACTTTTTTTTTTTAATTTGCTTTTTGTTGTGTTCTGTTCACACTATCGGGATTTAATTTGCAATCAAACCACCTGAATTTGCTTTTTTTATTATTATTTTAACACTCATTTCCTTTAGTGGGGAGCAACCTTTTGTTATTTGAAGTATTATAGTTTATCTTGTTATTGGTTTGTTGGAAATTTTAGTTTCTGTTTATATATTTTTATATACATATATATTGATGTTGTTGATTTTATTATGTAGTTTCTTTTTTCTTTTTTTTATTACTAGAATATATTCAAATTAAATTTCAATTTGCTTATTTGTAATAATTGTTGTGAACCAACGAAGTTTGAAGTTAAATCATAATAAAAAACTCTCTGTCTTTCTCCATGTGTGCATGTATTTTTCTTTTCAAATATATATAAATTTATATATATATATATTATCAATTTTACAACGATAAAATGAATACAATAAAAAAAAGGTTATAATATGGCAAACGTTAACACCCGAATGGACATTCAAATAAACTGAATTCAATTCAATAATCAAGGTACATTTTGTTAGATAAAATATTATTAAAATAATTGTAAATGGTATATTTATAAAATTATATGGCTTTGTATGTATTTATATATGTACATAGATATATTTATAAATATGTAAATGTATTTAATTAAAAATTTATAATTTTGCACACAAATGTGTATGGTTGTGTTTACAATAGATAAAATGCCTGGAAATAAACATCCATATATGTGTGTATAGGAATAAATTATAAATATTGTATATACAATAGATTAAAGTAATATTAAATTAACAGATTTATAATATGTTTACCTTTAAATGTAAACAAATTAGTTTTGCTGCCGAAAAATACACAGTTTAGGCAACAAATATTATATTATATTTTGTTGAGTTTTAAATGAGAGATAGTTTGTAGTACTTAAGTTTATTTCTAGAATTCAATATTAAACACTTCATTAACCATAATCTTAAAGTATGAGATCTTTATATACTCCTTTTAATATTTAGTTATAAACTGTGTATGTCACCACAGATACGAATATTTAAATAGATTATGTCATTTGGTAACAGAGCAAGCAAATCTTTACAGATTACTTAGACCAATGAAACAATAAAAGGAAAATAACAATAAATTGAATTGAAAATAACAAAAAAAAAATTTGTATATTAAATTAATCCATTAAAAATTTTTTATGAAGGCTTACGAAGCAATATATATTACTTACGACATTTTAATACAGGATTCGAGAATTTATTTATTTCTTAAAATAATATCGTTCAGGTGTAAACTCTTTCTTTGGTGGCTCTTATTTTATCAAGTAAAAAATTTCTTATAATGAGTGAAACAATAAACTACATGATAGCTTTCATCAAGGATATTTTTTTTAAAGCAAGAAGGACTTCTTGATTTAAGATAATTTCTACACAAAAATTTATTCATTTTAAGCCAAGACTGTAGGGATTCCAATTTATTTAACCTCTAATGGAGGTGGATCTTTCAATTTCTGATTGGCACAACAGCAGTGCTTTAATGCTTGTATTAATTAGATTTTGTAGGAATTAAGCTTTAAATTTTAATGCAAATACTGTGTGATATAGATCCATGTTCACATAAAGCATTTGTGTACTTCCCACTTGAGAGGCTAAAATCTTACAAACTGCGCACAATGGGGACTTTTGCAAAATAAATGGTAATAAATCTGGAACTTTAAGATTACTAATTAGATTTATCTAAAACTTCCAACATAATCAGAGGAGGACTTCCAGCATCACTAGAGGATGAATTTCTAAACTTTTGATTAAATTTATTTAAAACTTCGAATATCATTAAAATGGGACTAAGGCTGATTTTTATTTAAAATTTAATTATTTACTATGATGGATGAAATACTAAAAAAAAATTATTTGTGTCTTAAGTCAAATATCTTCTAAGCTAAGAGAGATAGGGACCCACTTGTAGAGATAATATGTCTTTCGACTGTTTGCGAAAAAAAAATCGGATAATTTTTAAAAAAGTTACAAGCCTCATCAAAAGTTTTTTTTGAGTCCCCAAGTGGTTAACTTTGGCCCACTGTAACTTCTCTCATGCTACAGCCAAAATACATGTGTTGTAAAGTCTAAGTTACTGTTTAGAAATGTTCGAAGTTTCAAAAAAATCCATTCATTAGTTTAGAAATTCCAAATTTATTATCATTTATTTTCCAAACGTCTCCACTGTGCAGCGTCAGTAACACTCTTTACGTTTTCAACAGCCATTTTCTAAGGAGATCTATAAGTTAATTACTTAATGTTACAAAATCTTCTATGCGCTGCAGTAACTGACCCCGAGAAATGCAATACTACGATTATATTCACAAGAGGCACGCCTTTATAATAAGCTATACAAATACAATCTTTGTTTTGAGACGTTTTCTACAAGTCAACAGATTCCATATCACATATTCTACAATAAATGTAGTTGCACGTCAGCAAATGGACACACCCAAAATCGTATAGAATTGGTTACGTCGCAAATTAAGAGAGTCGCTAATAGAAGTGCGCACTAACAGAGGCATCTTGGCCGAACGAAATCACAAAAAAATCAGATCTCAGTAATTCAAAATCCCCCAAACAATAAGAAATTGCATTGCGGAAGTTGACTGACAGCATCACAAGAGCAGCATCCCCAAGGCGGGTTACGCACCGGTCGTCCAAAAAAAAAATACGAGAATCCCAACAACAAGAGAGATCATTAATATTGTAGATTAAAAGTATAGATAGATATATAATAGAATGAGAAAGATATATAATAGAAGTGGAAGAAACAATGTTTACAGAAGACAATTAAAATTTCTCGCCTGTCTGCTTATATTCAAAGAAAAAACAAAGTACTAAAATTTTTTTCTAATAGACAGTAGAGAATTTTTACTTGTCTTCCATAAAATGGCAGTTAATGTCTAGTTTCCACAATACAAGCAACCAAGTTGTTTAAAAAAATATATATAAATCGTACGATAATTTGAGTATTTTCATATATTTTTTCTAGACAAGTTTCTTAGGTAGCTTTGACAGAAAAACACAAAATTATCTCTGTAGTTAAGCATTAAAACAGCTAACGAATGTCTTTGCTCTTAAGTAAAAATAAAGCGAGAAGTATCCCATGTTTCCAAAATCTAGGCAGGTGACTTGTCTAGAAAATTTTTATAAAAAACACTCAAAAAAGATAGAGCTTTTCATATAAATTTTCTACTTAAGTAATTTTTATAAAAGTCACTCAAAGAAACAGAAATCTATATATAAAATATTTTTCCATTTCCTTAAAAAATACTTTGTATATCAAACAGAATGTAAAGTGAATTTTTTAAAATTATTATATTTTTATTAAAACATCGTCCCTTTTTATTTACAGCAAGATAAACAACTCGTCTATGCAGAACTTGTACTAAAACCAGCCGAAAATAATGAACCTTTACCGGCAAAAAGTTCAACCGAATATGCGGAAATAGTTTATGTTAAAAAGGACGAAAATACGAATAAAAATTGAAAAACATATAAAACACAAAATTTTTCAGCATCAGAGAAAAAAATAAGACAAAAATATTTTAATTTTAAGAAATCGATGGCAGTTTTTAAAACTAAATGTAAAAAATTAAAAAGAAAACAAATTTATAAAAAAATTTTAGAATCTCGCATTTATAAATGTTATTAAAACAAACAAAAATAAGAAGTATTTCATTAAATAATTATGATCTAAAAATTATAAATATGAAGGTGGTCCTGTAATGGGAGGCAAACATGTTTAAGAAGAACAGAACAGCTGACACTTCAAGGGAATCGGATGGTTATTTTAAACCCTGGCAGTAGACTCGTCTGGAAATTTTTTATGTAAATCACTCATAAAACTGAAAACTCGACCTTATAATGTAATGAATATAAGAACTTTTATATTTGATATGGATTGTTCTTACGGGTTATATATGTGTACATAAATAATTATAAAAAAATCCAGAAATTTTCTAAAACGTTATAAAACGTATTATATAGATTTATTTCATTTTATGTACATACGTTTCAATATATATGTGTTTGTATATGTGTGTATATAATTATGTATTTATTTGTGATTATTGTGAACTTCACTATATATGTGTTTGTTGTTGGGTTGTTATATTTGTTTTGAATATAAACGTATAATTTAATTTCGCTGATCACACTTAAGTCACCACTTGTAGACGAATAATAATAATTTTGACTGTTACTCTCGATCGACCCAGCGTTGAAGTTGGTTGCAGTTTTTTGGGGTTATTGTTGATGTCACCAGGGTTGGGTATTTATACAGTTTGTTCACTGAGGTGAACATGCTCCCCGCATCGAAGCCTGAAAGAAAAGGAGGGACTTTAGTAAAGATCCAAACTTACAAAAGGGTAAGGATATGGGTAAATGAATAAGTAAAAATACTTAGGGGTATTTTATGTGTGTAAAGGGTTAGCCGCAATAAGAGCCCATAATGAGCCACCCCAAAGATGAGTCTTGGGCTAGTAAGAATCCGCCATCTACGCGAATTAGGTTTGACTTCAAGATCTTACTGTAAAGATCGCCGCCCAGCTCCACTTCTACTGGCCTGTCACTATAAAAAGAGGGATCTGCTAATGTTATATTCTCAAATTTTTCTTTAATGGTTTCCTTGATGGCTGTAGAATAGGGTTTTCTCGGTAAGTCGTGACATACCAACAAATAGATCTCATATCTGGTTGGCGAAGACATATTTGGGGTAAGGATCACTTTCGTGTATCTTTTGTCATCCACTTGGAACATGTTAAGATTTTGTTTTTCAACGAAAGTATTAGCAATACGGGAGCATATTAAACTGGGGTTTAATATTGCTCGGAGAGATACACGTCCCTTATTAGTTATGACATAGATTTGCGCAGTTGGCACAATCACATTCTGCAACGACGTTGGCAAGCCCACGGATGTGGTAGACGTAGACATCAGCGATCGCCGTGGTGCTGGAGTAGGTGTTTTTAAAACGGATGTAGCTGAGGTAGGTCGATCGTCATGTTGCAGATCTTTCAAAATACGTTCAGGGCCGTGTAGAATCGAATGATGCTTACCACTACATTTTTGGCAACGTACCCTGCTAGTACATTTGTCAATCAAATGGTTTCGTGCCAAGCAATTGACGCAATAGTGCAACTTCACCACAATTTTATATTTTTCTGATAAGTTCAGTTTGTTGAACTTTTTACAGCTTATTAAACGATGGTCAGCCTGACAAATGCCGCAACCAAAATAACGTTTGTATTCAGACCGTTTGGAATTTTTTGCAACATTTTTACGGTCGTTTTTACGTTGACGTTCCACGCGATGATTACTGGGTGCCATGATCTATATGAAAAAATATGATAACAAAGAGTGAGAGTAAGTTCAAAGCACAAAGGATAGATCACTGTAGAATTATTTAGAGTAGGGTTGAGTAAATAATGTCAAAAATTCAAATTGTATCGATTATGAAAACAGTGATCATACCGTTGTGTAATAAATTTGTGTGAGTATAAGTGATTTAATTCTGAGTGTTAGGGTTAGTTATATAAATTTAAGTGTAAGTATGTAAGTGGGTTAATTAGATTACATTAATAAGTGGGTAGGACTACAACTTTTGTTATTGGTCGTTTTAGCATTCCTGTAGAAGTACGTAAATTAACAACACGATTTCGTCCATCAGAACCAGGGTAAGTATTTAGTACACGTCCAAGTAACCATTCATTGGGGGATAAGTTGTCTTGTCTTATAACAACAATATCATCAACTTCAACTTGTCGCTTCGGGTTCTTCCACTTATATCTTTTATGCAGCTCTTTAAGATATTCATCTTTCCATCGTCTGCAAAAGTTATGGTGCTGAATTTTCAGCTTTTGCCATCTATTAGCTAGGGTAATATTATCGTTACTACAGTCGGGTTCTGCTGGAGTGAGTATTGGAGAACCTATTAAAAAGTGACCTGGAGTTAAAGGAGTGAGATCTTGAGGGTTTTCGCTTGACGGACTTAAGGGTCTTGAGTTGAGGCATCCTTCAACTCTAGCAAGAAGGGTAGTTAGTTCTTCGAACGTATATTTCAATGCATTCAATTTCTTCAAATGTGACTTGAAGCTCTTTACGCCCGCTTCCCATAAGCCACCCATGTGTGGTGCTCCTGGGGGTAGGAAGTGCCACGTCACGTTTTGCAAACTATTAGCAGATACTACAGATCCTTTCAATTGTTTTAGAAATTCCTGTCGTTCTTTCTTCAATAGTTGTTTTGCTCCAACAAAATTAGTCCCATTGTCAGAGTAAATGGCGACAGGGCATCCCCGCCTCGAGAAAAATCGAGCGAATGCTGCCATAAAGGCTTGGGTTGACAGGTCAGATGTGGGTTCTAAATGTATAGCTTTTGTTGCAAAACAAACAAAAACGCATACATAGCCTTTAGTGATTCTGCAATTTTTGCCGTTATAAACTTTAATATCAAATGGTCCGGCAAAGTCAACTCCAACGTTATAAAAGGGTCGGGTTATTTGGGTGCGTTCTGGTGGCAAGGCTGCCATAAATTGGGTGGTTTGCCGATTCTTATATCTTGTGCATGGTACGCATTTGTGTATTGTTGAACTAATGAGATTTTGAAGTTTCGGAATCCAATAGCCTGACCTTATTATCCTTAGCATCAGTTGGTTTCCTCCGTGTAGCGTCACCAAATGCACGTGCAAGGTTAACAATTTTGCCAATTGACTAGCATAAGGTAATAGAATTGGATGTCTCTCTGAATACGACAAACTATTGGAGTTGGCCAGTCGACCGTTTGCACGCATAATATTGGCAGAGTCCAAAAATGGGGTTAGGGTGAGTAAATTGCTCTTTTTCGGAATTGGGTGTTTTCTTTTTAGACAATTATATTCTTCTTCAAAATACTTTGTCTGACATAGAATAATGAGTCTATCATGGGTTGATTTTATTTCACTTGCATCAAGTTCAACGCTTTGGTGAGTTAATAAATTTTCAATTCGTTCTTCAGTGGATTGAGTGTTGTTTTGATTAGGAATCATTCTATCACTTGGAGCTGTTTTGGTTCGGGTACTTGATGTGTGATCACAGAATCGATAGACATATGATATTACCCTAAGAGCTTTTGACAATTTCGAAAATCTTAACAATATGTCTGGGTTAGTGTAATTTTCTGAGGGTGTGTTGATATTAACCGTAGTAGAAAACGATTGAGTAATTTTACCTTCAGCTTGAGTTTCAAAGGGTTTATATGTTTTTGGCCATTTTGACGGAGTTTCGTTCAGCCATAGTGGTCCATTCCACCACAGCCTGTCTTCTTTCAATTCTGCAGCATTACATCCTCGGCTAGCAACATCAGCAGGGTTTTCGTGCGAAGCAACATGATTCCAGTTGTCCACGCCTACGGTTTCCACAATTGTAGAAACTCTGTTGGCTACAAAAGTATTCCATGAGTTGGGTGGTTTGCTGAGCCAAGCTAAGACTATGGATGAGTCTGTCCAAAAATATGTTTGATGTTGTGGTAAATTCAGTTGGGTTATTAAATTATGGGTAATATTAGCCAACAACACCGCACCACAAAGTTCTAGTTTTGGTAACGAGATTACTTTGATGGGTGCAACTCTCGTTTTGGCGAGAAGTAGGGTTACGGTGCAAGGTCCGTCTACGGGTGTAACTCGAGCATATAAAACTGCTGAATAGGCCTTTTTAGAAGCATCTGAAAAGCCATGAAACTCAATTTTCGCCGTAGGTGAAAATTTAATCCATCTAGGAATACGAATTTGTTCAATATTGTCATAGAACTGTAAAAACTTGTGCCATTTAATTAGGGTGAGTGGGGTAAGACATTCGTCCCAAGCTGTACTGTCTTGCCATATTTGCTGCATAATAATCTTTGCAGAAATAACAATTGGCGCTAACCAGCCAGCTGGGTCAAACAGACGAGCTATGTCTGATAAAACTGTTCGCTTGGTGTATGCTGATTTCCTTTCAATTAATGGAACACTAAAGAAAAATGAGTCTTCCTTTGCATTCCATCTTATGCCTAATGTCTTGGCGTTGTTTGAACTGGGTAGGGTGAGTAAATCGACATCAAGTAAGTGTTCTTCGGGTACATTGTTTAGCAATTCCTTAGTGTTAGAAGTCCATTTTCTCAGAGGAAATCCAGCAGAGTCAAGAGCTGTAATCAATTGGGTTTGAGCGCTTTTAGCTTCTTCAACAGTATGACCACCAGCCAAAACATCGTCTACATACATATTATTCTTCAAAATTTTTGAAGCAATTGGGTGGGTATTTTGAATGTCTTTAGCTAATTCGTGTAGGGTTCTAATTGCCAAATATGGAGCGCAGTTAACTCCAAATGTCACTGTTAGCAGTTCAAAATCTTGAATGGGTTCATTAACGCTTTTACGAAAGAGTATGCGCTGGAAGGGTGTGTGGGTAGGGTTTAACATAATTTGCCTATACATTTTTGTAATGTCGGCATTAAAAACAATCTTATAAAAGCGCCATTTCAAGATAAGTACAACTAAATCTTGTTGTAGGGTAGGACCAGTGTGTAAAGCGTCATTTAAGCTGTTACTGTTAGATGTTTTGCTAGAAGCATTAAAGACAACTCTAACTTTTGTCGTAACGCGATCTAGTTTAATAACAGCATGATGGGGTAAATAATATTGTGTATTTGAAGATGTCTTCGGGTTATATTTAATGGGTTTCATATGACCTAAGTCTATATATTCTTGCAGCACGTTATCATATTCATTCTTAAGCTCGGGTTTCTTCATTAAATTCTTCTCATTTCTTAAAAATTGAGCCATTGCTATATGGCGTGAATTTCCTAATTCAATTGGAGGGTAGCGAAATGGAAGATCAACTTGATAACGGCCACAGGGTAACTTACGAGTAGTTGTGACATAATTCTCCTCGCAAGATATATCTTCTTCAGAATTATTGAGTTTGTTTGGTATTTCTTCAATTTCCCAGAATTTAGTTAAAACTTTCTCAAGCGCGACAGAACTGAAGTATGAAACTATGGGTTGGGTTCTATGTGAGTTTTGCATGGGTCCGGTCAAAATCCACCCGAATTCAGTTTCCTGAGCTACTAATGTGTTAAGGAAATCTTTCTTAACACCAGATTTCAAAATTTGGGGGTAAAAATCACTGCCAATTAGAAAATCTATTGGCCTACTTTCGTAAAACTGTGGGTCAGCTAATTGAATATTTTTCAAGTCTTGCATGGGTATTGGGTTTAAGTTTTGGGTGGGTAGATTTTTCGTGAGTGTTTTAACAACAATAGCTTGAATATTCAATTTGAAATTGCTTTGGGTATTTGACCTTAACAAAACATCACATAGTTTGTTTGATCGCGCTGACACAACTTCATTAATTCCAGAGATTTCAGCAACAATTGGGGTAATGGGTAATTGCAATTTGCGTCTAAGTTTATCGGAAATAAACGAGAAATCTGAAGCTGGATCAATGAGTGCCCTAGCTGGAAATTGTTCTCCATGAACTTCAACATTCAGAATTGCTGTTCCTAATAATTTAGCTCTATCATCTAATATGGCTTTGTTTGATTGGGTGTGTGTTGAGAAAGATTGTGCTGCATTTCGTGATGTTGACGGTTGATTATCATCAACTAGTGTGTTTGGATTTGAATTGGGTTTGTGTAGTAGGGTATTATGTCTTCCACCGCAATATCTGCAAGTGAATGTGCTACGACAATCTTTGATAATATGTGCGATAGCCAAACAATTGTAACAAATTCCATTCTTTTTGACAAAATCTATTCTCTCGTTTACGCCCATAGACGTAAATTCTGAACATTCTCTGAGGGTATGATTATTTTTGCATAGTTTGCAAATTGATCCATCGGGTTTATTGTGTGGATTTGGGTTATTTTGCACATTTGTGCGACCTTGGGTTTGAGTGAGGGTTGGTTTTGAGACTTTATGTTCATTTTGAGATTTGGGTTTTGGGTGGGTGTCTTTGTTCGAATGGGTTACATTATAAAATGTTTTTCCTCTTCTATCGTAGAGATTCTTATTTTCTTGGAAATGCTTGGATTTTGTGTTGGTGTTGTGGAAAGTACTATGATCTAGAACATCATTGACTGATGTGAGTTCTTTGTAGGTGTTTGTTAAAAACAAATCCAGATCAGTCCACGTTGGCATTTCTGCACAGTCTGAAAGTGTTTTTTCAAACTCTATTCGGACTTCTCTGGGTAACTTCGTTGAGCACAAATATACAAAAATAGGATCCCAATGATCCGTGTCTATATCTAACGCACTCAAATTTGATATACAACAATTAATCTTTCTCTGTAATTTTCTTATTGAAACACTACACATGTTGTTTACTGTGGGTAAATTGAAAAGGGTTTTTAATTGTGCATTTATTTGCATTCTTTTGTTCTCATATTGAGAAACTAATTGATTCCATGCAATAAGAAATCCATCATTAGTTAAGGGTGCGTTGTCTACTATTTCTTTGGCTTCACCGCTAGTTTTTTGTTTTAAATGGAATAATTTCTCTACTCCACTCAAACGGGTATTATTGCCGTACATGGCTTTAAACAGATCTCTGAAAGAGGCCCAATTTTTGAAATCACCACCAAATATTGGCATGTCGCAAGGGGGTACATTAAAGGATATTGCGTCCTTGGATTGCGTAACTGGAGTATCGGGTGAAGTACGACGGGTTTCATTTTCCTTGGTAATTCTCTCAAGGGTCTCCTCAATTTCTATCATTGAGCTTCTATAACCTTTCTTAGCAGCTCTAATATTTCGGGTTATTTGGGCTAGATCTATAATACCAGATTGTTTTTTGTCAGCTGCATCAGGAGATTCCCTAATCTGTTTAAATTTTTTGTCAATATCTGACCATAAATTTTCTAATTCCCTTTTTTTGAAGTTTAGGGCGGGTAAAGATTGGGAATACTCCTGTGCTTCATTATAATCCTCTTCAAAAGACTTCAAATCTTCAATATAATTTTCCAAATCATTGGCCAAAGACTTTAGAGTAGACATAATTGGGTTTTTATTTATTTAAATTTGGGTTGAAAAGGGTTAAAAGGGGTTTAAACGGGTTTAAAAAGTGTTGTTTTTAACAGGGGTTAATAATGGGTAGTAAAAGGGTTAATAAAACTTAAAGATTTTTTACTTTAATATAGAAAATAAAAAGATTATCAGCCGACAAATTTTCCCACTGGGTGTTTAACTAGTAAATATATAACGCTACACAACGTGGTAGGCAGTATTTGGTTTTCAAAGCAATAAAAATTTTTTTTTTTTTTTTTTTACTCTTAGTGGGTGGGTGTGTTGCAAAATAATTTTACTTTATTGCTTTTAAATTAAAGATATAAATTCACTTGTAAATGTGGTAATTGAATTGATTTATGTAAGTTGTAACATTACAGACTTACCTGGTTTGCTGGGTATAGGGTACAAACCTTCACAAGAGTTTAAAAAAAATCTCTTGTGCTTTTATTTTTCCTTTTGTGTCTTCTTCCCGCTATGCTGTGTGTTAAGTTGATTGGTATTGTTGTTGTTGTAATTGTACAGTAGTTATGTATACGAGTACGTAATCTGTTTTTATGTTAAATATATATTAAAGTTTATTGAACTTTAATTATATACTGTATGAACTTATGTAAATGGTTTTAAGATTTTGTTTTATTGCTTATGGATTTATGTATATATGTATATGTGTATAAGTTATTTAAACTGTGTAGGTATGTACATATGTATGTATGTATCTTATGTAACTTTATGTGTAACAATTAATTTTGAATTGTGTTGAGCTTATTGCTTTTACGTATGTAAATAAATTTCAATTTTTGTTTTATTGTTTGGTAAGTTGTCACTGGTGTGAAATTTAGCTTTTGTAATGTTTTAATTTTTGCAATTTTTGTTTAATAAATTTTATTTAACAAATATGTACATAAATTTGTATTTTTTACTGTTTATTGGTTTTCAGTTCACTTATGTTTGTTTTAATATATTATTGTTTTCTACACAATTAATTGTTTACTTTTCCGATATTTTTTAATTTGTGCGGGTAAGTTTTAATTTAGTGGACTGTAATTTTTTCTTCACTTATTCAATTTTATTTTATTTTATTTTTTTTAACGGTTCGATAGGACCATGTTCTTACGGGTTATATATGTGTACATAAATAATTATAAAAAAATCCAGAAATTTTCTAAAACGTTATAAAACGTATTATATAGATTTATTTCATTTTATGTACATACGTTTCAATATATATGTGTTTGTATATGTGTGTATATAATTATGTATTTATTTGTGATTATTGTGAACTTCACTATATATGTGTTTGTTGTTGGGTTGTTATATTTGTTTTGAATATAAACGTATAATTTAATTTCGCTGATCACACTTAAGTCACCACTTGTAGACGAATAATAATAATTTTGACTGTTACTCTCGATCGACCCAGCGTTGAAGTTGGTTGCAGTTTTTTGGGGTTATTGTTGATGTCACCAGGGTTGGGTATTTATACAGTTTGTTCACTGAGGTGAACATGGATAAAACAAACAAAAGTTGTGTGTGGTTTCAAGCCTATAAAAATCGCAAAAAAATTATTCTTTTATGACAATCAATAAAAATTTATGCTGATAGTGTCTACAACATAGACGATAGATTTGAGTAGAAAAAAAATTTTTGTATGCATGTAAATCACTCAAAAAGCTAGAAACTGAAAGTTAATTTTTTCAAACGAATATAAAATTTTTTTATATTTTAACGGGCTAAAAATCTTTTTTGAGTGGCTTTAGAATCATAAAAATCGCAGTCGCAATAAATTAGAATTTTATTTTTTATTTATTATAGACGATAGGATTGAATAGAAAATTAATTTAAAAAAAGCAATAATTTTTCTTGGCTGATGCGCATATAAATTTTCTAGACGAGTCGACTGCTTGAGTTGCTTAAAATGATGGATAATTTTTATACAAAATATGTGACTAATGTTACATATTTTTTTGCATTCACTTTATGTTATTAACAATCAAACAATATTTTCAAGCTTTTAATGAAGAGTTTTATGAATTTAAAGGTCATAGTATATTTTAGATCATACCAATTCGTCCACGTCGACGAATTCGTGTGAAGCACAATAACGACGAATTCACTCAGCGAATTTCGCTCTTATAATTGCTAAAGTTGGTTATTGTGTGTGCAAAGAGAGAGGGAGAGAGAAAATTGTTTTTTCGGCGTTCCTGGGCGTACAAAATAGAAATAAATCTATCTCAGAGTTCGTCACGCACGACGAATTTCGTTCTACGGCGGTGTTGTGTTCATCTTCATATGCACAAATATGTTTTATTTTTTTATGACGAAAGTTCGCACCGAAAAATTTGTCGTTCGTATCCTGAATAACAATTCTGTGGAGTTATTTTTCTATTCCTTGTTTTTCTTTAAAAAATATTATTTGCAAACTTGAAATACCGAAGTATATTTATTTGACATAAAGTCTTTATTTATTTAATTTGAAGATTTGGCTTGTTTTTATGGTTAAGCAATTGTCAAAAACTTTTTGGGTTGAAGTCTACTGATGAGTTCCAAAAGCAGGAATGAAATGCATATAGGTAATTGCTTAACCATAAAAACAAGCCAAATCTTCAAATTATTTGCAAACTTTCAAATAAAAGCCGATTTCAAAAATTCGAAATTCCTTACCAATTTTTCTTTTTCTCGCCATCTGCTGAGAATAAAAAGACTTTTCCTCGGAAAATAATTCGCTGGGAAACATTTCACTAAGAAATTTGAAAATTTGGCTGACCTCGGTGACGAACTCAATTTTACAAAAAAAAAATCAAAAACTGACTTAACCAACACATTTTTGAATTTCGTTTTGTTAACGAAAATCGATCATTTACGAAAGCAAATTATCGATTTTGGTAAAAAAAAATTAAGTTCGAAAATTGTGTAGCTTAAGCTTTTTTGGCGATTATGGCACGATATGTTATTCATATCCACACACAATTATTAGGAAATCTTGTTGCCGAAACGTTAAAGGACCAACTTTGTAGTAAATAAAAAGCACACGCACAACTCATAACATTGCAAAATAAAATCAAAAAGTAAAAAAGTTTCAAATCACCACATCAAAAAATAAATGTGTATCAATATAATTTTTGACAAAAAAAAAATTATAAGCAAAAGCCATAATTTTCAAAAATAATTAACATAAAAACAAAAACAACAGAACGAATAAAAAAAACACACACATTCATACATACACATACATACATACATACTGCCTTATTCATAAAAAACATTTCTGTTTAATAAGCTGTTTATGCAACAAGTTTTCTATGGAAATTTGATTAATAAACCTTTTATGAAACCAAAATATTTTTTTATGAATAAGGCCTATAGTAAATATAAAAAACCATGTTATGTATTAAAATGATAAAAATTAAATCTTTTTCGCCCTTACCACAAGGTCGTAACAAAACTAATTGAAATAAAATTTTCTCTCTTAATATTAATTAAATAATAATTACAAATAAATATAAAAAAAATCAATTAAAATTTAATAAAATATTTTATTTAGGATATGTGATTTTAATATATTTATATATTTTCTAACTAATTTCTAACAATTAATTTCCATACCTTTTAACATTTAGCATTTAAGATATTATACAATTTTTTTCAGCTCACATTTTCATTTAAGTGCAACGTTTGACTGCTTTCAACACTCAAATAATTTCTTTTCCATCCATCTGTATTTGCATTTTAGTTGATAGTAATGTTTTTAAATGCATAAAATATATAACAATCATACATATTTACATATAAATATATAATTTATTATTAATGATGTATTATTAACTGTAAGTTTAAGAGTTTTGTAAATTAAACAATTTTTGTACAAAACATTTTTTTGCTAAAATAATAAACGTATTTTTTTGTAATAAATCTAAAAAAAAAATAAACTTTTAAAATAAATCTGAAAAGAAAGAAATGGTTTTGTATTGGAAGCATAAGTATGGTTATTAACTGTGAGTACAGCACTGCGTATGATTAATATTTATTTAATGTCAATAAATTTAAGTGTTTTTGAAAGGTCTTTTGTCACTTTTTTTTTGCTAATGAATAACCTTTAAAGCATGGTACGGAGTTCAAACGGAATTGCAGGTTCTCATACAAACTGTATGGAAAAAATTCCGGAAATTCAGTTTGGAAAATTTCATAAAGAAATTTCAATTTGCTAGTACGCACCAGAGAACAGATTGAATGGCTTATTTTGTTGTTTTGAATGCAATCACAAAAAACCTGCTTATTGTTGTCAATCCACAACATTCGAAAAAACAACGCATAGTACAATTGAAAGAGATGATGTGACGAATTTTATTGCGTGCGTGCATTGCTTGTTTTATATTAATGTTCACTGGTCTTGTTAAAAGCAACGAATACTCAGTGAATGTTGCGAATACTTTTTACTGTGAGTGAGCACAACGTACTATTGTGAAAAAACGTATACTCTTACATTAGTATAAATAAAACAAGATATCTATTTGAAATGTGTTTATGTCAAATTTTATATGAAACAGTTATTTGAAATACATTTCAGATCTGTTTTACTTTTCCAAATTTTACTTTTTGTATGTTCTTTTTTTCTAACTGCGTAAATAACGGCATTTATTTTTTCTAAAATTTCCTCTCTCACACTGAATTTTTTTATTTATAACCATTAAAATTACTTAAAATAAACTTATTATTTAAACGTGTTATACAAAAGAGCAGCGAATACCGCGTGAATGGTATGAAAGAAATCCATTTTTTCATGCTTTATCATCTTATTTCACTGCTTGTATTATAATGGTATTAACAATAACAGAGTGCGTCTGAGCAATCAACAAATCACAATAAATTGTATTATACCAATTACATTTGTTATTGTTGTTGAATAAGTGTACGGCAAAAGCAAAGAATTTATGAATTGTTAGCAATTGCGAATGGTTTCATTCTGTTCTCTGGTATGGCCTTTCAAAAGAAAAGTACACGGAATTTTTTAAATGTATTGCCTTTCTTAGGGATGTTATAAATATAAGTGGAGACTTTTTTCAGTCAACTGAAACAAAAATGAATGTTCATACAATCGTCTGGTCACGGAATTTTAGAGATTTCTTATTTTTAGCAAATTGTAATTAATTGTAAGTGTTTTTGTGTGTATGCGAACATTATTCTACACAAAAGGCTACATGATTATTTTTCCCTGTAGAAATGAATGTAAATTTACAAACTTGAAATTCCGTATTAACTCCGCACATGGAAAAATAATCGTGAAGCCTTTTCATTTAACCATTTATTTTTGAATTAACAAAACACAAAAATTAATTAAAATTTTATAAAAATTAAAAATGTGAAAAACTCCGTTACCAAACAATTTTATAAGCATTAATTTTTGTTTCGGTTGACCGAAAAAAGTCTCCACTTATACAGGGTGGGCCAACTTGGAATGACTGATTTGAAATGCTTATAATAATTCTTGGGCCAATTAAATTTTATATGGAAACATCTTCAGATAGACTTTTAGAATACGTCGTAGCGATGTTGTGGAGATATTCAATTGAGTAGCTCGTCGACGAGTAGACACAGTTGGATCCGTGTGAACACTTTCACGTACAGCTTCTATAGCTTGTTCAGTGCGAACAGGAGGAACAACATTTCTTCGTAGTTTATTACCCACTGAACCCAAATTCTCAAAACGGGTCATTAAGCTTCTTATCATGTTTACACTGGGAGCGTGTGCAGTATTAAAATGCTGACGGTATTTTATTTGCGTTGTAACAATTGATCGTCCGGAAACATAATAAAATTCAACAATTTTTACACGTTCTTCCACATTATAAAATTTTATAAAATTCTGTATTATCTGCAAAAAAATATAAATAAAAGAAATAAAAAATACAAAAATTATAAGCATTTCAAATCAGTCAGTCCAAGTTAGCCCACCCTGTATTAATAACATAACTAAGACAGACAATAAATAATTTAAAAAAAGTCCGTACTAGCAAATGTAAATTTCTTTATGAAATTTACCAACCTGAATTTCCGTAATTATTTCCATACAGTTTGTATGAAAACCTGAAATTTCGTATGAACTATGTAACAGGCTTTAGTGTGAAAACTCATTACCTTTTAGTATGAACGCACTTATTTTGAGGAATACTTGTGCTGGTATAAGCTTTTTATCTTTTATTGTGTTCACTGGGTTATTGATCCTTAGAGAAACTTGCCAGTTAAAAAAATTAAAATATTTTTCTTTATATGCAAATTTTTTAATTTTTTTTTATTGTTTCAAATGTAAGTGTGCCACAAGTCGAACGCTGTCGACATCGCGGGATTGGCCCCTACATTTTGAAAGAAAAATATTTCAGCATTTAAAAAAAATTATTTTCCTCTCTATCCAATATTTTTGTTTTTTTATCACCCTTAAAGACTTTTTCTAAACATGACATATTAGCAAAATAAATAAATATAAATATGAGCATATATGAAAGTAAAATAAAATGACCTTAGTACTTAGTACACATCAAAATCAACAACAAGAAGGATTTTTTTTTGTAAACATGACAAAACTTTTAAAATGCTAAAAAAATAAGAAGAAGTGAATGGAAAAGTTTGTTCTTCATGTTTTTGGCATTGTATGCTTTCAAAACTTTTCTGCATGATAATCCTGGCACAAACATGAATTATTAATACATACAAATACAAATCATTTTTTACATACTCGTACATTTAAGTTTGGCTTTATGTATGGATAGGATTACATTAGTTTGCTCAAATGAGCAAGTATTAGTTGATACATTTTTATTTTGAACTACTACATGGATATATTTATAAAAGTTTCACCTGTGCCACATGGGTTATTATTCGTTGCTATTTTCTTTTAAAAAGTTATGATCAATTTGTAGAAAAAAAGATTCTAAACTTTAAATATTTGTATTGCAACTGCTGGTGAAATTTTTCTTGCAATACAATAATTCCCTTGCGATATGCAAACGCCGAAAATATTTTTGTTAAGCAAACGTATATTATAAGTAAAGTGTAGTTGGCAGTGTAAGCGAAACTAGACACATATTCCTAAATGTTGTTTGGAGACAGCAATAGAAAGCAAAGAAGTCAAGTATGATAATAACAATAGTACTTACTTACAAAAACTTAAAGTATGCAATTGTTGCGAAGAGAAAGTTCACTGGAAAAAGTTGCTTGATCAACTTATTTTCGTTGAAGATTTTGTTGTTGTTTTTGAAAAAAACAAGCTTATTCTTTACCTTCCATTGTCTTATATGGAAGCTCTACATACATAGGATAGATAGATATTCATATATGAGCCATTATTGTTTGAAAGCGATATGAGTAGATTTTTGCATTAATTGAGAGAATACTAATTATAGATTACGATTTTTGTGATTGGTTATTTAGAAGTTCTTACTTTACATAATATTAAGAATCAGCCTTTTTCACTTTATGTTAAAAAAGAATATGTATTAATACACACACAGATTAAGCGATGTATAATACTAAAAAGTTAAAAGGTTACTCTCGTACTAGATTAAGCCAAGCTCAACAAAATGCTTTATATATACAAACTAGATATGAGCGATATTCTTATAACTGATTCTTTTTTACAGTGATTGAGAAATCACTGTTCACTACTGCAACTGAATTGTCAAGTAACATTTATTTCATACAAAAAGTGAATGGCATTGTGTGTCCAATTTTCAGCAAACATATCTACCTCATTAATTTTTTTTTTAATTTCCAGCAACTGCAGGTCACACGTTTTTGCTTCACAATTTTATTGCCTCTCTGCTTTTTGTTTTTGTTACTCTTCTTATTATATAGTATTTCTTAAAATAACAGAATCTGTCTTTTCAAACAAAAGTGTTCAAATGTGTTATACCGTGATCACGATCACTGTTTAATTTCACTGCTCTACTCTCAATGATTTATAAACCACGTTCAGTAGAGTGTACTCATATAAGTATAAATTCTTTCCTAGCGATTATTAGTATTTTCACATATAAATTTATGTACTCGTATTAATATGGTGCTTCGTTGTTATTTCGTGCTTTTGTTTACAATATAAATAAATGAAGAAAACCCAAGTTTTCTATATAAAAATAGTAACGCTTAAATTTGTTAGTAAGCTCTACATCCAGCGATTTTGCCTTCGTGTTGTTATAAAATCTGGCCACATTAGATTTTAGTTATCAAATGTTTAAATTTTATGTATTTTGTTTTATATATTTGAGTTTCTGAACATGAAAAACCAACAACTAAGCGTAAATAGCCATTTGAGTTTAATTAACAGGCATCTAATTCATACTTTTGTTTTATTTGCTAAACTCTCTCTTGACTCTCACAAAGTTTAAATTTTATATACATATATCAGAGAATGTTGTTGTACAGGATGTGTGCAGCCAAACAGAGAATGCATTCGCGCAACTGTTCCATACATTCTGTAAAATTAACAGTATGTAGTGACGTATGAGCAATATTATGTGTGGAACGTTGAAATATTGCTCATACGCATGGATTTGATACTATGGGTTTTTGAACATCATTGTAAATGTTCAAGTCGCAGCTTATCGTAGATTATACAGGGTGGTGCAAAATGGCGAAGGGAAGGGGTTTGAATTCCTTATAGCTTTTTATTACATTTTTTTTCTTTTTCTTTACAGTATTTTGTAAAGAAGACTTGGGCAATTTAAAATGGTACAGTACCAGCGATGCCAACTTGATATTTTTGGCACTATTTTTAGTGCTTTTGGCAGACGCCAAATTTTGAGCGTTAGTGCCAAACTAAGGAAAAGCACTAAGTAGTGTATTTCTTAAAACTACTTTAATTAAAACTTGGTGTATTTAAGTAAACACCATTCACGGCGACACCGTGTTCATTTAAAAAAAAAAAAAAGATATGGGCCAATTATCCTTTCCGCCGAAACACCGCAAGAAAAGGTACACTTAAGTGGGTGTATTTCTCGCTGTTTAACTACTCTTGGATTTTCCGTAGCCCATATTTGTAGTTTTGCCTATTAATGAACCCATTTAATTGAAGAACGGCTTCATCGCTCATAATTAAGTTATGAATAAGATCACGATTTTCTTCTGCTTTTTGACGAAAATAAATTGCATAATCAAGTCGATGCTGGTAATCTGTCTGTTTCAATTGTTGGACAAATTCCCCAAGTCTTCCTTAGAAAATACTGAAAAGTAAAATTATAAAAAAATTATAATAAATATATATATATATATATATATCGGCCATTTGGTGCCCATAATTGTGAAAGTGGTCTAAGTCATATATTTCTTGTGCCCAGATATTTACCCCAAAGATGCATGAAATTTAAAATGAGTTTGAATTTATTTTATTTCAAATTGTTCATGTAAAATTTTCCTAAAATGGATTTCAAATAAATCTTATTTTATTTAGTGGTAGATATGTTTACGAGCAGCTGCTGATACACAGAAAAAAGTATTCACCAATTAATATTTTCAATTAATAATTTAATTAATTCAATTAAATTTTAAATTGTATTAATTAATTTGAGTAGAAAAATTTAATTGATATTATCAAATTGTTTTTAGGTGAAAATTTAATTAATTTTTTAATTAATATTACAAATATTTTAATTAATATTACAAACTCATTCATATTACTTTTTTGTGTGTATATATTCCCATGCAATAGCGAAATAATTCACGTATTATATTTCACTTGCAAGATTTTTACATAAGGCTACATAGTTAATTTCATATTACTCCTCATACATTGGACATAGCACATGATCTTTTTATATTCGGTTGGTAGTTTTTAGCATAATTACAATTTTCGTTTGTTGTACTTGGTTCTTAAAATTGAAGTTACGCAATTTTTGAAAAAAAAAAATTAAAACTTACACAGCATGACTTCTGCGGGCATAAATTTGGCAGCTAAAAAAGTTAAATATATATTAGAGAGAAAAAACTAATGAATGCTATTGAAAAAACTATTGAAATAAAAAAATCTTCAGCAATTTTGTTTTCATATATGCTACAAATATACTTTTGATACGACTGTGATAAGCATAAGTTCCTCATTGTAGTACAGGTTCTGTCAAGTCCATTAAGCTAGAATAATACACTCTCCTTTTAAAACTTTCCTTTTTGATTGTTTAATTTATAGATGTAATGATGTAATGACATAATAAAAATCAAATTTTTTAATACTGGCCACCACAATCACCCATAATTTCTAAGAGTTTTTAATTTATTAGATCTATTAACAAAAACATAATTCTTGAGATTAATTAAAATTTAATATAATTTAGTATGTATATTATAAGCAATAAATAATATTTTTGTATTTGACAGATTTGAGTTAAAATTTTTGTTTTAGTCCCAAAGACTTTCTAGTTTTTTAATGTTGCACCAGCAATTTTTTTGTTTCATATTACTCAAATATGAGGCTTATACAAATTAAATAACCCAAGACTTACAGACACAATTACAAAAGTAAACAATTTAAATTGAATTAAAGAAAACTGCCAACAGTTTTATTATTCCATCTAAGATACTTGCTTAAAGTCAATACCAGCATACAAAATAAGAGAATAAGGCAGTGATATATAGAGTTTATAACCATCAGACTGAAATGATTATTTATCAAGCCTACTTTATCATTTACGAAAACAACAATTCATTTATCATTTTCATTTTGACGCTTGGCTGAAGTTATCTTCAATAGATCATAAGAAAATTCTCAATCGCAAAATCTTGTAACATGGCCTTTTCTAGACTATTTTTAACTGTCCATCTCATCATGCTTCCGTTCAACTGAAAGCCTTTGTTTTTACTCTGTGTGTGTCTGTTACTTGCACAAATCCTTGTACTAATGAAAGCTTGCTGTCAGCTCAAATATTTTTGTGTATTGTTATTGTAACATCTTTGGATGTTGAATAGATAGATTACTCACATGTGTGTCTGTGTACTTTTGTTATTTATTAGATGCTGTAGCCAGACACACAAATGACCATTTCATTTTGACTGAAACAAAGAAAACTCAGTAATACTATTCTAAACAAACATATACTTAAACATCAGTTAATATAATCGTGCTCATGATTATTATTTTTATTACTACGTCCATTGCAATCGTGGATTATTTGTATATTTATATCTTTATATATATTATTTATTAAAACAGTCAACTCTCAATAAATTGAAACTCACTCCATGGCTTGTTTACCACATATTTTTTATATATTTAAATTTACAAATGTGAAACCGCAGTGAGATTTTGCGCCATCGGCGGGCAATTTAAATGATGACATTACTTTTGCACTACCTTGTATACTCAAAGCCAACATTATCATCTTAAAAAACAATTTAAATACATTACTGTCATAATAGTCTCCATCTCAAAGAAATAATATAAATATTTACCCATCTCATTTTATTTTGAGTATAGAGCTGAAAAATACTATTAAAAAAAAGACAAAACTAGACAACAGCAATAATGGCCAAAGACAAATGCAAATGCAAATGCAATTTTCAATTATGACTTGATACAATAACAATAATTTTTCATTCTCTTACTACGGCTTTACTTCTTTTTAATGATTAATTTCATTTCATATTTGCAGCTCATTTTTTTAGCGATATTAAATATTTTATACAAAAAGATGTTTAGAAGCAAATTTTTGCTTGTTTTAACAAGTCATATTTAAATTTTATAGAAATGAAAATATTTTTGAAAAGAAATGTATAAAACAAATGTGTGGTATATTAAAAACAGATTTCCATATCTACAAAAAAAGATTGTTGAAAATCAATGAAAAGTTTTTTTTGCACTGAAAACGTACCAAAAATTCTTTTCTCAATTTTGAAAATTTAATAAATCTTGGAATTTTGGTATTTTTTTATCAAACAACATCTATATACCTTTCAATTCTGCACAATTTACATGTATAAATATATATTTTATATTTGCTATAAGACTTTTAGTATTTTTTTTAAGTAAGCAATCATTCCCAACTCTTCGCCAGATACACCCTCTCATTTTTATTCCACTTTTTTTTAATACTATCCAGCTGACAACTAATCTTCAATTAAAATTATATTTTTTTTAATTGAGTTTGATTTTATTTATTTAGATTCGTTCTATTACAGTTGGCCTTTTGTTTTGCTTTCATTTTGTTTTATCTATTTGAAAAAAAAATTAATTTAAGAATGCATACGACCATACCGACCATAATATTAAAATTATAATTTAAGACCGCATTATTTTAATTTTTAACTGAAAGCGAATATTTATCATTCTAGACCATGTTTTAATATTTAACTTTTTTCCTTTTACTATGTTTCATCGTACTTTTTTACATTTATCCTTTTTAGTAAAATTATCATTGCTATCGCTACAAGTCTTTATACATCCGACCAATGGCACAAATATTACAACGACTTGATATATTAGAATGTGAAAGCTGGCAAAGGTGAAGCTTAGAAAGGCTCTTACATTTTGGGCTCATTCTGCTTTATACGTTTTTTGTTAAATTAAAGTCAACGCCAGCTCCCTTTTATTTAATTTTATTACAACGTCATTAAAATTACTTGCCTACTGGGTAACAATAAAAGTATTTAAAATTCGAATAAAAAAGAAGAATAAAATCTTAATTTTTATATAAGAAATATTCAAGTAAATGATGTTACATTCATGGAATTTTTAATTGCTTTAATAGTTCAAACTTGCACTAATGCTGCTTTTACAATACTGTGACTGTGAGCCCTAGAGGCCTGTGCACTCCTTTAACTCTTAAATGTATTATTATTATTATATGAACTAACACATCGTTTTCAGCTGTAATATTAAGTTAAAACTTTAGTTTAGTTTGTTAGTAAAACAATTTAGTTGGTTAAAAAGACAATAGAGACGATGATGAAGACACAGGGTTCATTGTGAAATTTCTGTTATAAATTTAATATTTTGTTACAGTTAATAGTTTAGCTGCATGAATGATATTCACTGTTTTCTTAACAAACAGAATGTAATGGTACAGGGTTTTGTCAAAAGAAAATGTTATTGTAAGCCATGTACTGGTTCATCATTACGTGGTGGAGTTATAATTGTTGTAAAATCTTTTTTCGAGTCGCATCCATGCAATACTACATAATTATTAAAATGATTTGCTAGATCAGCAAATTGTTCCTATTTCTGATGTAAGCGGTTCATTGTAATTATGAAAATCCATCTATATATGCCATCTAACTTTTGAAGTGATTTATTTGATATGCATATTCTATCTTTCAAAGTCGCTGTCAAGTAAACAATTGCGCTAAACAATTACCAGAAAGTAATATCTGCTGTATTATTATATTTATGCAGAGTTATGTCCTAGTTGAAAATTACAGTGGTTGCATTGCAACATAGTCAAAGAAAAGATCACAAGAAAATGAAAAATAGAGCGTTTTAATGTCTTGAAAAAAAAATCATAAATATTTATAACAGATGATTTTGCTACACCCCTTTAGAAAACTAAGAAAATTGTATTTCTCTGTATGTGATAGTAAATATAACAAACGTAGTATATTTTTGTATATACCAGTATGTACGTATATTTTAAGATAAAATAAGACTCCTTTCTTAGATATTCTTTTTGCAGCCCATCTTTTTGAAATTGGTTTAGTCATTTATCTTTGTGTAAATGCAGATGTTATTAGAGTTTTATTTTTATTGCCAAATAAATCATAAAAAGAATTTTTCTGCTATTTTGCGGAATGAGTTAAATTCTTTAAAAGACACAAATATTACATAAAGCAAACAAAACATTTATATTTTACTAAATTGTTTCTTAACTTATAATCTTAAAACAATCAATTTTCTAAACACAAAATAAATAAACATTAGTTCACTTAAATTTTTTTACTTTTCTCTTAACAATATTTAACTCTGTTTTAAATATATTTACCGGTTTAAGTTTAACATTTGTTAACGCACTAACAATCGCAAATTATTGTTTTACTTATTCCGTAAAATGTATTTTTTTTATTAAAAATACATTGAAATTGATTATTGAGGAGCTTTAGCTGGATCCTATGCGCATTTCACTGTTGCTAATGCAGATCAACACAGGGAACCTTTAAGCCCAGTACGGAGTTTTTACGGAATTTCACGTTTGTAAATTTACATTTATTTCTACACGGAAAAATAATCGTGTAGCCTTTTGTATAGAATTATGTTTGCATACACACAAATTCATTTATTTTTGAATTTACAACACACAAAAACATAAAAATTAATTAAAATATGATGGAAATTAGAAATTCACTGAAAAAAGTCCCCACTTATATTTATAACATCCCTAAAATAGGCAATAAATTTAAAAAATTGCGGTACTTTTCTTCTGAAAGTCCATATTAGCAAATGGAAATTTTTTTGTGAAATTTACCAATTTAAATTTTAGTAATTTATTTTGCATACAGTTTAGTTTGTATAAGAACCTGAATTTCCGTAAGAACTCCGTACCAGGCCTTACCCAAGAATTTCAGACAACCTTTTTTATTATATTTCCTTTTTGGAAATCAGGCTGCAAAATTTACTTTTTAAATTTTATTGTGAATAAGTTATTTTGAATATACTGAAGAACAAATCGAAAAATTTAATTGGTTAGATATCCTAGAAAAATTATTAAAATCTGAGAATTCCAAAAACAAATAGTTAATGAGTGACAAAATATATATGGGGAAAATAATTGCGGCGTTCATATAACAAACATTTACTTTTCGCTTATAATAAAATTATATAAAATTTTGAAAACGCTTATATAAAATTTTGAAAACGTTTTGCAAATCAAAACATAAAACAACAGAAAAAGGGTATTTCACGTCACGTTTCACTTTAAGAGCATTCGTTTCATTCCTTTGAATTTCTAATTCTTCAATTTCATCCTCCGTAGGATAATTTGCTATTGAAAATTGTACGCAACGGTCACATTGTCTTTTCTAGGCTTTGATAATTACAAATTAAAATTGTAGTTTTTTTTCGATTTCTTTGAAATAAAAACTTAACATGACTTTTGATTTAATATACTTTAAATTTATATTTAAGACCTTCTAATTAATATAGTCCGCAAAAAAGTCGATTTCAATATTAAGAAAATTAATGATTTTGTTTTGTTTTAATATTCAAAAACATAAAACCTTTAGACTGTAATTGCACAACAAAGACTACACAGAAATAACAATAACCAGAATAACAAAAAAAAATAAAGCAATAACAAAAATATTTTGATCCAATTATTTTATTTGTAAAATTATCTCACCCGTCTTACTTAATCCAGTCATTTTCATTGTTCGAGAACAAGTCTATATTTTGAATTTGGTTGTTTTTTGTTCTCTTTATCAATAAAGGAATAGAAGCCAAACATTTTACTGGTTTGGTAGTTTATTTTTCATAGTTTTTTTTTTGTGAGCTTTTCAATAATTTTTGGCGTCTGTAGCGCTGTCAACAATATTCCGGATTTGGCAAACGAAACCATCTACATATTTTTATAAATTTTGTGTTTTCAACTTGTATGGAAGTGTGTATGTGTTTTTATCAACATTTTCTTACTTTTGTTGTTGTTGTTGTTTTAAAAAGCAATTGCTGACACCAAAAATTGACTCAAACAAACCACAACGAAATGAAAACTATTGGTGCATTTGTGTGGGTAAGTGTGTGTACATGTTTTGACATAAGCAAGTGTGTATTCATGTGAATATTTGTATACATGTATGTGTATGTAGTCATGGTAAAGTATTTACTTGTCTGTTTTAGTTAGTATTTAGTTGAATAAAATAAAGAAATATACGATTCTATTTGTAGATGCCAAATAGGTTACTTACCAATATACAACAACAGCAACAATAAGAACGGTAGTAAAACTAACAATCACAACAACAATTGGAATGTTTTGTTAGTGTATGGTTTCACTGAACGAAGAACTGTGTTTTGTTGTTATAAAGCTGGGAGAAATAAAACCGTGAAACACACACTCACGGCCAAAAGAAAGCTGTGTATGCTAATTTCAGGATTGTGAACTTTGACACTCAAAAGAATAGTTGTTATTGGATAACATGTTGTCGAAACTCATCTTTAGTTTTTAGTAATAACATAATCTCTCACTTTTATTAAAGACTTTGTTAGGATTTATTTAAGATTTCAATTAGTTCTATTCACGAATGAATAGTCCAAAAATTCCACTACTATATACAAATCCTATCTTAAAATTTACTTTAAATACCCACAAACATGAGCGCTCACGTACGTCTGCAATTAAAGTGAAATATTATTCACGATGCTAGTTGCCCATCTCTAATGAATTGTGTCTACTCTACTTTGCATTTTACGATCACCAGAAAAATGTCTACCAGTTTAAAGTTGTGTGTAACTATAGTTTTAGTTGTGGCTTGCTTCAAAAAGGAAATTGTATACAAAGTATTGGATCCAAGCGAAATTCAACATGTATCCCAGTAAACTTTTGTTAATCAATTCAAATAATCATATAAGGGATTATATTACGAGTACAAATAGAAGGTACAGTATTCGTTTTTGAAACGGCAGTTTAGCCTAAATATTTTATTAAATATACATTGAAATTGATTATTGAGGAGTTAGCTGAATCGTATGCGCATTTCGTTTCGAATTACTCGGTAAACGTAAATGCTTTCGAACTGCAATGTTAATAACATACAAATTTGAAAGCATTTTCTTTCGTTTCGAAATACAGAATAGACTACCAAGATCATCGGGAACCTTTATCTAAATTTTTTTTAGAACAACTAGAGATATAATGTTAATCTTTCATTCAAATAAATAAGAAAATCAACAAATATCATAGTTAAAACAATAACTCAATAATCAAGAAGAAGAAGTATGCAATGAAAATAAATGTAAATAACAACAACAGCTATTCAAGAATAGAGTATTGCCACACTAATATTTTTGACCAGGTGCTGTCAAGTTTAATAATTGTTTTTTTTTTCTGGGGAATTATTACAATTAAGTATAACATTTGTTAATCCCAAATTATTATTTGACTTATTCAGTGAAATATTGCTTCATTACAAAAAAAAAATATATATATATATTTAAGGCACATTTATGTCCTGGTAATATCAAGATTACAAAAACAATGCAAAAATACAACAATGAAAAAAAAACATGGCTTTTAGTTTATCCAAAATGTTAAAAATAGAATTTGTTTAACAAAATAAATATAACACCAACTATTTAATAGTTTTTTTCATGTTTTAAACAAAAATAATTTTTTAATAAAATATTTTTCATGTTGAATTTTTTTTTTAATTTTTTTCATTTATTTTTCGTTAACATTAATGAACCTTTATTTGAAAAAAAAAATATCTCAGCTACGTTTTTGCTACTACCTGGTGAATGTGCCTTGAAATATACATATTTTACTTCATTTTATAAGATTTCTTCATAAGAAAAACTTTTTGATATAAAAAAATAAATAAGATTTGGAATAACAAAAATTAAAAATTTTAAGACCCTCTGACCTAGAGACCAAAGGGCTCGACCGATTTTCTTCAAGTAAAGGCGAGAAGATATTAGATTAAGTCACCTTTCCAAAAAAAAACAAATTAATATCGGTCTAGCCGCTTGGTAGCTACGGCTTCAAAAATAGATTACACAGAATATCTTGTAAACGGCTGGACCGATTTTCTTAACACAAAGCTAGAAACAGCCTTGCTCAAGTCACCCTTCAAACAAACCAAAAATAAACCAAAATCAATTCAACCGTTTGATCTGTATGTGTACTCCTACATAGATACACAGACACACACTACAAACTTACAACCCTTTTTTGGTGTTAAAAAAAATATATTTTACTTAATTTTATAAGGCTTCTTCATTAACCCCAGACTAGCTAAGTATGGAAATAAATCAAAAATTTCTAAGTGCCGGTCCAGACTTGCAATTTTTGTTGCAGCAATTTTTTAATACATTTTGTATTCCTCTTTCGCTCTTTGTCACTAAAAAAACAAAAAGTTGCTACAACAAAAATTGCAAGTCTGGACCGGGACTAAGTGAACTATGTAAAATGGAAAAAACCATTATTTCTGTGAGAAGTTTATATTAAAATAATATCAGCATGCTTGTTTTTAATTTTGTCATAGTACAACAACAAACTCAATTATAGTTGAAGCTTACGCATGTAAATATCAACTGTGATGAATACATATAACTTTTACATGAGTAATGATATCACTCATAAATATTAAACGATGCTTAACGCCTTCGTTTAGATGATTTAATAAATTTTTTAGTATTTTGTGACATGTTGACAAAATTATTAATAAATAATAACTAGAAAACATTTGCTGGTACATGGGCTTAAAACGAACACATTACCACAAAACACATACATACATACAAACAGCCAATGACCTGGAATTGTGTGCAACATTTTATTGTTCAATCACCATTTTGGAAACAGCTTCAATAAGTTTCAATTTGTATTTTTTTCCCCCTCCATTTCAAAGAGATTTACATTTGCTCCTCGTTTACTATGTTATTGAATGGGAGTGAGTGCCTGTGTATGTATGTAAATGTATGAGTGTGATACTGTATACTATATGCTCATATGTGTATGTATGTACGAGTATATGTGTATGTTAGCGCTATAGTACAAAATGTGTAAGCAGTCTTACTAGCTTTTCTTATACAAAGTACACAAAATAATGCCAGAGAGTGTTAATAAATATGTCTGCATATGTTTACACATACAAACATACATATGTACATACATACATACAAACATGTGTAAGTATGACAGTATAAGTAGCTTTTTAAATCCAGGAGTTGAGCATGTGTTCAATATGTTTTTGGATGTTTAACTTTATGTTGCTCATATCGTCTGCTGTTTTCCTTTTTCATCATCGTATTTGTTTTTTTTTTGGTTCATTTTTTTCGTTGATACAATATATATGTAGACATCTCCAAAACAATGCTTGTTTACGTTTTTGTTGAATATTTATTTTATATGTATGTATGTATAGCCTGCAAAATTTATGGTTTCCCAGAAGAAGAAAAATTAATGTGTTATTTTGATTTTGTACCAGCACAAAATTTGTAGCAAGACCATATTCGGTTTCTTCAAAGAGGCCTACATATTCTATGGGTGGTAATTTTACATTTATTATTATTATTAAAAATTCATGACGGCTTAAGCAGAAGTTTACTACCTCTAATACGAATTTACATATGCACAAGTTGTTATCAAAATTAAAGTTTTTATCTTGAAATTAAGGCTAACTCACAATATGTTATCAGTGGAAGGTTTACTATTCCTACCAAAAACTTCAGCAAATTTATTATCAAACAAAATTAAATTTTAATAAAGGTAAGCTTTAGTATAGCTGTCATTTTTCCTCTGATAAAGAGACTGCTTTTAAGGTCAGCCTCTGAGATAACCTTTCATGTGATTATTTTCCTGTACTAGCAAAAGACTTGGTAAGATGTATTGAGCAGATTCTCATTTTAATTTCGAAAATTATAGAATTTCTACTTGTTAATGCTACTTCACGTACACAGAAACAAACAAAAAATTAATTTTCTGTATTCAAGTTCATTAAATCAGTAAACATTTTGTATGAACGCGAATCTACACATTATTTTGTAAATTCTGATAACAATTTTGTAAACATTTAAATTTAAGAGAATTTGTTATTTAAGTGTGTTGATGTTTATTTTGGTTGTTGATAGGCACAACGTATTGTTGTGCTCTTGTTGTTGTATATATAGATTAATCGGGTTGTATGCATGTAAATTCCGTTAAATAGCTGACAAATATCGCGGCCTGTCGCTACTCTAAATAGTTTAGTTTTTTTTTTTTTTTTTGAAACAATTTACTGGAACAGCAAAAAATATTGACTGTTATTAAATTTTATTTCAAAGAAACATTTGTTGGAAAATATTTTGGGTATAACTTTTTCTGTGTAAACGTTGTTTTGACAGCTGTTGTATGTTTTGTGTATATTTCCATTAGCCGTTTCATCATGACTAGACCGACTACTGAACAATGTCTACACATTGAGCAAATTTTTTATGAAAAACAAGGTTTAATTATATAAACTTATTACGTTCTTTGCCTATTTCCATTGTTTGTGGAGCACTCTAGCTCAACGTCACATCAAGGTGAAAGTAAAAATTGTCACTTGTCTACTCTCTGTCGGCAGCAATAGTTTTTATTTTTGGTTTTTTTGCAAATTAATATATTGTTTTTTTAATAACTCACTCTACTGTTTGCTGTGGCGTATAGAGCAATCAGGATTTTTATTACCGTTAGAAAATATCCCGTTACAGATTCAATCAGGTGATACAAATTTTTCTTTAGAATTGTCTTTTTTAAACCAACATATGGTATAAAAATCACAAAATCCTATTGAGTAGGTTTCTAGAAAAATTATGTTAAAATTCAACATCGATGTACTCAAAATGACGGACGATTTAATAATTTTATTAATGATCATACGCACTAATTGCTAGTTGTGCATATATGTAAATATATTAATCGTACGCAATCCAATTTTCTCAATTGATTTCAGTGAGATTTTATGTGCTTGCTGGATAGCTTTCAGATTCCGAGATATGCCGTATTTGTGGTTTTAAACTTAATGCGAAATGGTATAAAACTAAATAAAACTGGTAAAATAT
The DNA here is from genome assembly GCA_936439885.1 of Nowickia ferox. Lineage (NCBI taxonomy): Eukaryota > Metazoa > Arthropoda > Insecta > Diptera > Tachinidae > Nowickia > Nowickia ferox. The sequence continues at coordinate 97,700,809 of OW387026.1, read as the reverse complement.
TACACAAAAAAAACAAAATTTGTAGCTGCTAATTTACAATTACTCAACCTTGCTAGATTTTACATCTTGCTTTATCTAGTACAGAATTATCAACATAAGTTTGTAACATGAACTTTATTGTGTTGCAAACAGAATAACAAATTCAGTATACCCATCAGTCACTAGTGTGCTAAAACAAATAAATGAAATAACTTAAGAATGCCAGTACGTACATACATACTCGTAGGTACGTATGTATGCGTATTGGTGGGCTGCCTTTATTTGGTTAGACTCAATAATTTTTATGTTTACACGATTTTTTTTTTCTCTATAGCAGCAGATTTAAACTATTCAACCGTTTTGTAGAACACAGTTTCAATTTATTTTTCATTGCAAAATAAAAAAGATATGCAAAATGGTCAGTACTCATGTGTGTGTTTGTGTGTATGTGTGTGTAGCTGAAAAACACCAACAGTAACGAAAAGTAAATTGATATGATATAAAATTCCTTTAACGATAGAATTTTCAATTATGCTAAAAGTTGTTTTTTTTTATTTTACTGTAGTAATAATTTTTTTAATGGATTACCACAATAACGGAAATTAGGTTAAACTTTTACTGATTTGTTTTTTCTTTTTTACTTTTTGCTTGAGATTCTTGACTACTTTTTTGCATAAGCTTGGAATAAGTGCTTACATTTAAACAAAATATATATGTACTAGTATAACCAAAACTGTCGTTTGGCAAAAAAAAAAAGATTTTGTTTCATAATTTATTTTTGTCATCTTTGGAAAATCACATTAATTAACAAAAATATTTCATTTTTTAAGAATTGAACTTCTCATTTGTTTCAATGGAAAACTAACTTAATATCTCTAGTTATTCTAAGAAATTTTCAAGTACCTTACCTTTACCTTTTCCTTGTTTAGAGAGGCCTGATAAACTGTAACTGAAGCTACTTCTAGCCTTCATTTTATTAGTACCATGTCTTAATTTCCAGCATAAATGTAAAATTTTTTACACCTGGAAAATTTTAAAATTTTAAATCACCTAATATGAAATATGTTTTACTCAGTTTGCTTTCTTGTACTTTATTTATCTTATTAATTTAAAGTTTAAAATATATCTACTTTTTTATTATTTTAGCTTTTCATTTATTAGCTTTGAAAAAAACTTAAAGCTAGCAAAATTTCAGAGTACGTTAGAGCTCTCAATACGGCAAACTATTTTAGGTTTATTATCTTTGTCGTTATCTGCTTAAAACTACGAAAATCTCGTAACCTGTTGCGATAGAAAAAAAATTTTTCATACATTGAAGGCACACACTGCTGACCAAGCACGTCAGCAATATTAGCAAGACATGCTCAGTAAAGTTTTCAACAAGTTTTATAAATCATTGGCAATATGTGCTTGTTTGTGGCATAAAACTTGGGCAGGCCAATAAATTTAAAAAACCGAACAAACAAAATTATAATCAGACATGACTGGGGGAAGAATATGGATTATGGTAAATCAAATAAAAAGTTATATAATAAATACATAAGCTACTAAAAAAAATAATACAGATTGAATACATGATGGCTGTCATAAAACATTAAACTACAATTAGAACTTGCAGTTCGATTCATTTGTAAGAATTATTCTTTGTTATTTCACATTAATGTACTAGGTTTCTGCAACATTCAATGCACAAGCAGACATTAACAATGAATATGAATGAGTATTTATGTATGTATACGAATATGTATGTGCAGTGTACACTTTTTGTGTTTAAATAAAAAGTTTTTTTTTTCATAGAACCATACATTATGATAATAAATCTAATTTGGTGGAAAACGCACATAAGCAAACATTTTCAATTACAAAAAATTTAAATTATGACAAAATAAGCTTTTAAAACAACAAGTTTTTTTTTTTTTTTTTTGCTTGCAAAAATTATGTTTATTGCCAAAATATGAATGGAAACTAAAGAGTACAAGTAAAGGAAAGCTTTCCCAAGACATCTAATGCTCATTACTCCCTTTAAGCTTTTGGCATATTCAGCAAATTTAAGAGCTCAACATTTTAACAACAGCTTTTTTATTTTTAAGAGATTATATTACATAAAAAGCTTTTTAAGTATTAAGAGAACTTGCTAACAGAAACTTAAGTTAAACACTTTATGCCTTGTCAATGGGTCGTTGTCTTTTATTTAGTTTTGTTTTTGTTCTTGCTTTTCATGTTGTAACACAAAAATACACAAATTTACACTTTTGTGCTCCCATCAAGGTCAATTTCTTTTCTTACATGTCATATGGTTCATCCTTTTTTGTAATGTTGTTTGTTGCTGTGTTACACACACACAGACACACACAAACGAATTCCTGCACACATATCTTCAACATATATACACACTCATAAATATGTGCATATTGCCGTATTAGTTAAATTGTTTGTTTGTCACAAAGTGTTTCTTAAATTTAAATCGAAATATTTGAGAAAGCTTTTTGTTTAAAAAGAAAAGACTTGGCATATAAATTATATTAGTACTCGTATGTGTGTATTTACTGGTATATAGACTGACATGTAAGTGTGTCAGCCACCAAAAGTAATGGACAAAAAAGATTTATTTAGTATATACCTTTTTTTAGTTTTATGTCATTTGCAAAAAAATTTATAGAATTCTAAATACTCACTACAATTTTAATAATTTATTTAACAACAAATTTATATCTTTAATCATGCGATGAGTTTATATTTTTTCATCTGCTGGATAATATTAAATAGTTTGGGAAAACGCTTAAATATAAAAGTCTTTCATGCTTTCACGCTTATGGTCTTAAACGTGTTTAAGACAACTGTTTTAAAAAACTAAACACAACCGTTCACATTACATTTGAGATGTTTGAGGTTGATGTTTTGTCAGTAAATTATTGTGTTTGTAAAAAATTACAAACAATTATGATTTCTTATTGATTTATTATTTTCAAGCAACAAACGCTTTTGTAAATAATTGAGTATTTCTTAACTAATTACTTTTTTAACAAATAATTTTTAATGTGCCGTCATTCAATAACAACACAAAGTGCATAATTAGTAAAGAACAAACGACAATGGCAAGAATGTTGTAAATTTTGAGATGATAAAAATGAGCTTTCAGTACAAAAAAGTTCTCAGCAAATTGTAATACGATGAATCAAAACGATTCACATATTCCATTTGCAATAAAAGTTGCGTATATAAAGCAGAAATCTACATCAACTGACACCACACACAGTGGACCAAACACAAAAAACGCTGATGATGAAGGTGTAGTGGCCTTCGAAAACAGCGCGTTGTTCCGTTCTACTAAGTGTTTGTCAGAATATTTACAACAAACTTTATTAGTATTTAGTTATTAATAATTATTACATGTAAATTGGCTTACAAAACGATACGAACTTTAGCCTGATCAAATTATGAATATAGAAACAAATGAAGTTCAAACAATAATAATTAAAATTAACTAAAAATACTAATTATAGTTAAATAATATGATATGGACATGCATATGTATGTACATATGTGTGTAGATATAGCACAGTCCATAAATCTTCTCTCACAAAGTCATATAATTCAATATATATATATTTTGCATTTCTTTTTTTATTCAATTTAAGACAGCTATAGTACATATAATATGAGGCGCGAAACAGCAGTAGCAAACACACAAAACACAAAACAAAAACTAGTATAATATTTATGAACTAACCTTCCTCTCTAACTGATTTTAATTAACTCATTATTTATGGTTTTTAAACATAATCTAAGCTGACCACAATTGTTGTTACCAATAACATGCGAAAATTTAAATTCATTAAATCTAGTGACTTGTATTTTTTTTTTTTTTTTGCACATATACAATTGTGTACGTACTATAAAGGGAGCTCACATGTTAAAGCTTGAAATTATTATTTATTTTAAAGGAAATCATAAAATCAAGCCTGATAATTGTGGTTCCTCTTAAATATGTTTCAAAGCAATATTTTTTTTGAATTCTAGATACCATTTTTCGCTCAATGGGCATGCCAATAAAACTTATATTTAGACTAATAAAATAAATATTTTTTTTTGCAATTCATATATCGGTGTACTAGTTAAAATAATAACTTAATATATCAAAACATATGGAACTATATCCACAATCGTACAGAGCTTAATTAGAAGTCTATTTTATAACTTTCACAAAGAAAAATTTAACAACTTGAATATTTTTAAGCTACTGCAAAGCAAATTTTGGTGCCAGAATGAATCTTATCTCTGTGAAAGCAGTTTATTTCTGATTGAAAGGCAAATAATTTAATATTAATTTGGTACCACTTTCCGTCATAGCACGTCAAATTTTGTTTAAAAAACACGAATGACGAAATCGGTATGTTTACAAAATAAATTTTGCCAGATCAAAGAAAATCCTGTAGAAAGGAAAATACATCACCTAGAAACAATATACTTCATAATTATTTCATCAAAAGTAATCTAGAAAAAATATTTTTTTTTCAGAGCTCCCTTAATAGATGCTTCATACATTTGGGCATTATCGCTTTAACACGCATTGAAAATAAAATCTGCAACAAAGCTATTATACATACAAACAATTGCAAGGTTCACCCATGAGAATTAAATAGTAATGAAATTATATTTGCTAAAATAAAATCCCAAAAGAAATCATGTCACATTATATCAAACTGCCAATTACTTTTAGTTTAAAGCGATAAAAATCGCCTTGCGCTGTCTTACTTATTTTAAATTTTACTTTAAAATTATAACCAAAATTGGTTCATATTAAAAGAACAATTCATGTGTGCTCTCTTTCATTTCAATCAAGGAGATCCCTTAAATATAATTTTTTGTTTATTTGCAAGCGTTTATCCCTCAATTTTAAATTGCATTGTAAAATTTCTGTAACCATTACACACCCAATTAATTTGTTGTTGTTACATAACTTTACTAAATTCTAAATATTATTCAATTTGGAATTATTTGTGTTTAAAATATCTTTACTTTGAAAAAAAAAAAAAAGATTCATGCACATACCACATGCATACTTTTGATTCTCCTCTAAACTGACCACGAAATTTCGACCAATGCACATTGTGTTAATTAATAATTATGTATAAATTTAAAAGTAGTAATAAATAAATTAAAGTTAAATTTTCAATTTAAATAACAAGCAAACAAAAGTCAATAGAAAACGTTTTTAGAATAACTAATTTTTAAAATCAATAAGAAACATTTTTGAAATGACTAATTTATTAAAAAAAAATCGTAATAACGAGGAAATTTTGGAAATATGTTGTTGTTGTTGTTCAAAAGCTTTAATTGTACATATTTTAGAAGTACAAAGTTTTTTACAGTCTAGCTTACACAATGTTTCAGCACCGCCAAAAATAATTAGAAATAGTGTTGATCTAAAATTGACTCACTTCCTCATTTAAAATTTAGTTAAGTGTCATTGTACAATTTTTAACATCAAAAATCTAGATAGTAATCTAGATAGCAAATCTAAAAAGTAATGTGTAAAGTTCTTAGAATGTGTAGTAGAAATAAATAAAAATACTACTATTTTTAAAGTAAGAAATATATCATAGAAAACAGTGTTTAAAAGACTGTAATGATTTTCATTTCATTTCTGCTTTAGCTTTTGAAAAATACAACAGTTGCAGTCAAAAAAAAATCACAAAATGATTTATGACAAATTGCGCAGTACTTTCAGCATTCGACGATTTGAAAAGTTTTAATTTGATTTGCTTTTACTTTTGGTTAGTAGAAGCAGTAGCAGTCTATATGATTTTGGAAGTCGCAAACAGTAACAGTCGAAGAAGCAAAAACTCTTGCTCCTAAAAGTTTTAAGCAATCGCAGTAAAGTGGTTTTTGCTTTTGCCGCTTGTCTGATGTGCAAAACCAACAGCAAAAACATGACAAAAACCACAAAATAGTTGACTGAATCTGCAGAAAGGAAGAACTTTTGTTTCTGTGACTGTTTGGTACTTAGAACACCATACAGACTGTTTATGTTTTTACTACCGAAACTAACCAAAAGCAACAGCAAATCAAATTCAAACTTTTGAAATCGTCGACTGTTGAAAGAACTGCGCAATTGTTTATATATCGTTTGCTGCTTCTGCATCGACTGCGATTGTTGTTAATTTTCACCAGCACAAGCAAAAGCATTGCTTCATTGGAAACAGTTGGCAAAAGCCAAAGCAGCGAAAAGTAAAAATTTTACGACTTTTGCTACTTCGACTTAAGTTTTTTAAACACTGATTGAAAATATTTGTTTAATGAAAAACTTTTTCATAGAATTAATTTTTATAATAAGTTATGTGTAGTAAAACTGAATAAAGTAAGTAGCAAAAATTATTTATAATACAATAATTGAAATTTATTTGCTAGTGGTTAAGCATGTCTATATACGTATTTCATTGGCGCTTCAACCAAATCATCAGTAGACTTCAACCACACATTTTGAACAGTCACAAACCTCTTATCTTATGCACAGACTTTCAAAAACTATTTGGGAATTCACAAGTAAAAATATATAATATGTGGAGTTTTTAATTAAAATAAATAGTTAAACCAGTCGAAGCGGCATCCCTTTCCCTTTCGGATGGCCTCAAAAAACAGTGGCGGCCGCTGTGAATTTATTGGTGAACACATCAAATACAAAGCCAAGCGTTTGAAATATAATTATTATTTATACGTAAGTGGTATGTATAAGATTTTTTCTACTTTGCCACCTTGAAAATAAAAACGTGTATTCAGTTAAAATATTAAGTCAACAGTCAATTGAAAATACTTTTTTACTTTGGTATGGTTCACTGATAGCAACCATTCTTTTATTTTTTTTCCAAAAAAAAAAGTTTTGTATTTTTTTTAATGTTTTCTCTTTTTTCTTATGCATATCGCTATCAAAAACATCATAGTGTCTTAGTGGCATATTCCCTTTTTTCCCTTAAAGCTTTGATAACACAACAGGTTAACAAACGCATTATTTTTATAAAATATATATCGCATATCATCAATTTGAACAAATATTCTTGACAAAAATTTAAAATTAATTTTGAATAAATGAAAGAGAATAAGAATGCGTGTGTAAGTACTCAACACAATTGTGCTAAGAAACGTCCGTCAATGCTTTAAAATGTTATATGTTATAAAAAGTGGATTTAGCATATTTACACTCTAAGTCCAAGAGATATGGCTGAACTTTTCACCAGCTGACAGCATGCACAGTAAACCACTGAACGCTGATGATGAACATGTCTAATTGTCAACTTGGAAGCAGTTTTAAATGTTATGCTAAACACTTACAGCTATCAAACTAACACTAACACTATAAAAATAATTTGGGTGTGAAGTGTATGTTAAAATAAGATGTCCATAAAATTTTTGACTAAAAAATATCTTGAAATACAAATTATTTTTTAAGAGTACGGCCGTACATTTTTAAGTAAATATTTATTTATGTATTTGATTTATTTTCTTTGCTTATGACATAATAAGACATTAAATACTTATATTTGGCAGCTTTTGCAAAATTCATTAATAATACATGTAGACACATATATATGCACATATGCACGCAGCTAAATAACATCCATCTAACTTGTGAAAATATTTTTTATGTGACAATGAAATGAAAATTTATACATAATTCTTTCTTGACTTTATATTTTTTCGGTTTGACCATGACATACAGTGACAGTAGCTGTCAATCTAAAATCGATCTTAACAACTTTTCTTGTAACAGCATTAAACAAACATACATACATACATACACATTTTAATAATGTGAACATAAATGTACTAGTACTTCAAGATTATGATGAATGATGTTATGTACAATATTCACAGAGCATAAACTGTTTTTGGTTTTTATAAAAAGAAACGGTACGCTATAGACTAAAGGGAATTATACAGATGTGTCACACACTTTGTACGAAAGTGTAAATTTAAAAATTTTTCATTTAGTACAGATTTTGTTTTGCTTTAACAACTTTTATGCGTTTTTATAAATCGGGTAGAAATTTAATTGTTTGCATTGTTTTTTTTCATATGGCATCTCTATGAAACAAAAGTAAATAAAACAGCCGAAAGCGGGAAATCGTTTACAATTTATTTATAACATTTGCCAGGAATTCACTTTCTTTCGGATATTACCAAATTGTTCATTCAAACTTACATTTTATAGTAAAAAATTTATTATACTTTTGAAATATTTTGTTAAAATAAGTCATAATTTTTAATTTAAACGCCCCGCTTCTAAAGTTTAATAAAATTTATTAGATACCATTAGAGTACAAATAATTCGTAATAATCATCATTATTATTCACATATACTTGTTATATTTTATTTGCGAGGTTTCACTTTTTTATATTGCTCTCATTTTACTTAAAAATTTTTTGTTGATTTATTTTCTAGTTGCTTTGCATGTTACAAGGATAATTTGTCATCTATTATTTGTTACATCCTTCTCCATTATGCTATGAGTTTCGAAAAAAAAAAATCATGTATTACAAATATGCACACACTTTTTAAAAAAGTTGTACTACATAATAACTATGATTAACACAAACAGGCAAACACTTACGAGTATACATAGTAGATATTTTATAGTATGCTGCTCAGTGAACTGACCCATTTATAACTTTAGTAAACCAGGAAAAAACAGAAACTTTGTTAAACAATTTTACAAATTGAGAAAACAAACACGAGGGCAATACATTAAGTTCAATGAGCATTATGACTGAAAATGTTTCTTTAATGATGTACTCGTATTTCAAAAATATTAATAAATTGAAATAATTTCTAAGAGAATGAATTATATAAGAATACGGAAGTGTGTGTGTGTGTTTGTGTGTGTTAGTCTCTAATGTACTAAGAATGTTTGTTTCCCATAAGTGAGAACGAAATGCATATAGGCAATGCTTAATCAAAAAAAATCAAGCAAAAATTCTAGAATGAATTATATTTTTGAAAAATTAGTATTATTATTTTTATTATTCATTAATAATAATTAAGGATTTTATGTAACTGAAAGATCAGCAGATTATGAAACATTAACTTTTTGTAAAGACTTTTAGTACTGATCTGCATATAACCTTTGTATTTCGACTTTAGGGTTTCGTAATCAGCCAGATTTTTGAATTCTCGATGAATAGGATCATGGGCACGAGCACAATTACTACAACGCAAATGTATCGAAGCCGAAAAAGAGGTTTGAGCTTAAACACAATCGGAATTTATATCTTAGCATGGAAGGTGATTATTCATATTCGTTCATAAGCATAAAATAGGCGTCATAAGACTGACAAAAATAAACTTACCAACTGAAAAACCTTTCAGCATCAGCTTAAAATAAACCATTAGATACGCCTTATAATAATTTATAGTTTTAATATCAATTTTAGTATTGCAACTCCAATATGAAATCAATAGGAATTTAAGGAATTTTATTGACTTTCCTTAAGCTTTTGTTGTTTAATTTACAAAGGGTTCCTTTAATAACATCAACAATATAACAAATATTTAAACAAATGAGATTTAAAGAAATTCCAGGGCTTAAGTAGACTTAAAAAATATTCACTTAATTTTTATATTTCATTCATTATTTTTAGAAACAATATTAAGAAAACAAGGATTACTGGTCATTTCCTAAACGGAAAAAACTGTTTCAACTATTTCAAAATTTAATTGTATCAATTAAACTTTTTAACTAATCAAACTTAAAAAAAACGTTTATTGACTCTATTAAATATTTAATTGAACTTTTCATTAATTAAATTAGTAGGAAAAAAATTTGTATTGACTCAACTAAATATTTAATTAAGCTTTTAATCCATTAAATTTTAAACAAAAAAATTTAAGTTTAACATTCATTAACATTTAGTTCATTATTAAGTAAAATATTTTTATTATTAAAAATATATTGAAATTAATTACTGAGGGGTTCAGCTGGATCCTATGCGCATTTCACTGTTGCTAATGCAGATCATCAGGAAACCTTTACCCAAAAATTTCTTAGAACAATTATAGTTATTATATTAAACGTTCATTTAAACAAATGAGAAGCTCAACAAATAACAAAATTAAAACAAGAACTCAATAATCAACATGTTTTTTTATTTTCTTACTTTAATATTACTACATGGCTGACTTTTTTCAGCTTCGAATTGTAGTTGTAAGAGTATGTAAAGAAATAAAATGTAAATAACAACAACAGCTATTCAAGAGTAGAGTGTTGCCACACATGTATTTTCAACCGGCTGCAGTCAAGTTAATAATTAGTGTTTTTTATGGGAATTGTTACAATTTGAGTTTAATATTTGTAAATGCACTAATAATGCAAAACTATTATTTAACTTATTCAGTAAAATATTTTTTTATTAAAAATACCCAATCACTTTTAATGTAAAAAATGCTAATTAAAAAATTTGTTTTTTTTTCAGTTAAATGTGTTAATTTGAGAAACATTTTTTCGTTGTAGCAATAAAAATTTTATATTTTTACTAAAAACTTACAGCCTGGCCCACGTTATCGACAAGAAACTTTCTAACGCTTACTTATACTGAAAACTAAAACAAATTTTCTTATTTTATTGTTGTTGTCAATACAAGTTGTCGATCGAAAGTTTCTTGCCGATATCGTACGCCAGGCTGCTACTAAAAGTTTTCCCAGATATATGAAAATTTTATTCCCCTGCAATTTCTGCTCTGAGATCCCTTATAAAGTCTTAAAGTATTAAAGTACATTGAAATAGTTTATTTCATATTTATTTAATAATGTAATTAATTTCTTTTTTATTTTTTTAATACATAATCATAATGAGGCTCTCGTATATTATTATGAACCATAAAATTTTGAAATGGAGACTTGGAAAAAAGTAAAAATAATAAAATTAGAAAACAAGCAGCGATGTACTTTACATAATCAGTAAACTTAAAAATAAAATGCTAACGAGTTTTTAAATAATTAGGGAGTTTATTAAAATAAAAATGTTTGTGATTTATTTAGACTTTATTTAATACAACAGGAAGAAAAGTATCCTTTTCGTTTTCAATACATGTAACTTATACACCGATTTAAATCAAATTTGAAACAGTCGACGTTCAGTGTTAATTATTAAGTTATTTAACTCAATCATTAGATAAATTTAGTTATTTTTTATTGTTTTTATTGTTCATTTAAAAATTCCATTTATTAAAAAAACATGACTTTTATTAAATTTTTTGCAAATTTTTTCTGTGAACGATGAATAAATAAATTTTAGCAAACAAATTTATAATTTCATAATATTATAATAATTTAAAATAACAAAAAATATTTAATCGTTAGTACTTCTCCCCTTAAATATGCTGCTTAGAGAGGCTGTAATACGACTAGATAAATCTGAGACTGCAACTTTTACCCGCCTGTACTTAATTATTACTTTAGTATTACACAGAATATTTTTAATATTTTTCCACAAGCTGCTGTTCAATTTCATGATTATAAGCAAATGTGTTTTAAGCATATGAAAATTGTCTTGAAACTTCACAATTGACTTTCAGTTATAACCTAATATCTAGTAATTTGATATTTCAATCAGTTGCCATTTATGTTTTATAATAAAAATTGCTTTAGCATTATTATATTCTGTGGAAAAAGTAAAAGAGCGCAAATAGCAAATTACTTTAGTCACGTAACTCAATATGTGTATTCAAAAAGTTGCTACTTTCTCTAACAATTTAGCAATCAACTCAATTGTAGGTGCAGTTAAATTTACTTATTTTACTTTTATAGCTTCATTATCATCATGACCCACAGACTGATTTCAGTGTTACAGCAGATATGAGTATTTTTTTTTTTTTTTTTTTTGGTTGGGTGTAATTTATTTATTAATATAAGCTGGGTTAACTTTTTTATTTGATTATTGTATTAGTTGTAAGCAAATAGGAATAAAAGAAATTCTGTTGTAAAAAATGTATATCTGTGTGCAAAATATAATATTCGCTTAAATAGACTTAAGCAAATTAAGTTTTATTATGCTGTATTATATTCGAGGTGTAAGTTGCAAAGGTTACCAAAGCACATATACGAAGAAAGTATCAAACAAAAGTTTAAGCATGCGTTAAGTCTCTTTAATCCTTTAGCGGTAGCATGAAAACTTTCTAAAAAGCAGTTATGTGCTTAAGTCCACTTAAGCGATTATTACATATTTCTACGGATATAAATGATGGGAAAAAGTCATGGTTTCTAGCATTGGGCAACAATACGAGCATTTAAAAGGCAAATTGTAAAAAGGTTGGGAAAAATTAAAATCAGAGAGGTCAGAATCAGATAATGATGTTTGCTGTGAAGTGTTTTTTTATATGACATTTACATTTTTAATAAATCTAGCTGATTTCTATTAAAATTTTTATCTAAATCTATACCGTTTATTTTAAATTTTTTTGACACTTATCAAGACTTCTTATCCAAAACAACAACCATTAACTGAAATTGTTCCTAAACCACTACCAAACAACTGTAATATAGCTAATTCACACACCGTTTTAAGTACAGCAGCTTAGGTTTTAGTACAATTTTGAAAAAGCAATGTTGCATCACTAAGTTATACTAGAAAATCGAGTGAGGAAGATTTACTTTGTTTTTTCATCTATTAGAACTTTCGTAAGTTCTAGATTTTACTCAGATGTAAACGCACTTTTATTAGGCATTTTATTTTATGATGTTTAAGTATATTGAACTATCAATAATATTCTTAAAATTTTTCTATGAACATACGGAGTTTATATAGTTTTACAGCCTTATTTATAAAAAAAATATTAAAGCTTTGTAAAGGGTTTATAAAAGAGATGGTCATTAAAAGCTTTTCTCATTAAGCCTTTATAAAGCATTAATAACTTTTATAAATAAGGTTTGCAATTTTTATCAAAAGTTTGTTAGTTAAAGTCTAGAGGCGAGTTTCATATAGTGCACTTGATCAAATCTACTACTTACAAGATTTCGGGTGAAACCTAGTAGATTTCCCATAAAGATCAAAATTTACTTCGCCACTAAATTTTGTCAAAATCTGCTTAAAATCTTAGGGATTGAACTATTGTTTTTTTTTCAAAATTGTACTAAAAAGCCAGTCTGTGTCCTTAAAAAGGTGTGTGAATTAGCTACATAACAGTTGTTTGATTGTGGTTAAGAAAACTTTTCAGTTAATGGTTTTTGTTTTGAATAACAAATCTTGATAAATGTCAAAAAATCTTGATGCAAACGTTATAGATTTTGACAAAGATATCAATTAAAATTTAGTAGATTTTATGCAGGTGTAAATGTTCTATTAGGCAGCAACGAAATTCATATTGTCAGCTAAAATGCAAAACCAGGTACTAGCAAAAAATTCAAACTGACAAACACAGGCAAAAATAACAATGCTCTGCCAACTGATTCTTGTAGAGGGCACTTTAAAAGATGCATGTGTATAAGAGTTTTTAAAGTTTACATCTGAAACTTATTTTACGGCCTATATAAGGTTGCAGGCTTGAGTAGTAAAAAAATTTAAGAAATCGTGTGATACTTAGGTTTTTGCTATATAGTGTTTTCAGAGCATTTATGCAGAATATTACAAGCAACATTTTATTGGTATACATTAAGGCTCTAATTCTGCTGGAAATGGGATTTTTAGCAATTTAAAACAAAAATTTCCTTTAAAATAAATAATAATATAAAATAATTTAATACAGTCCTGTATGTAGTCGAAATATTCTGCGAACATATTTGTCAAAAAATATCTTAGTACTCATTGCACAGAAAATATTACGCTAAGAACACCCGATGATATTGAATCTAATATTACCAACCTTAATGAAAATATTAAACAGGCTGCTGAACATGCCACTACCTCCCATCCGCAGACTGGGTTTAATAGAATTTATTCTACTGATATTGAACGTCTCGTGTGTGAAAAAGAAGAGCTAGAAGGGAATGGCAACAGCACAGATCACCTCAACATAAAACTAGGTTTAAAGAGTGCACTAAAAGACTCCAAGAGTTGCTTGCATTTGAAAAAACTGCATCTCTTAAAAATTATCTGGAAGGTCTTGATGTCACACCAGCATCTAATTACTCTTTGTGGCGCGCTGCTAGAAAGCTTAAAACACCCGTCGAGTTTAAACCACCTCTGCGCACATCTACCGGAGATTGGGCAAGAAGCGACTGTGAAAAAGGTAAATTATTTGCTGAGCATTTAAAATCCGTATTTACCCCAAACTCATGTACTGGTGCTGTTGATTTTCCGAGTGTAGTTGCGCTACCCCCTCGACCCATAAAATTTAAGACGCGTGATGTACAAAAACTAATTGCTGAACTCAACCCGAAAAAAGCTCGGGGTATTGATGAAATTAGTAACCAGATGTTGATGAAGTTGCCTCGTATTGCAATTAGAATCCTGTTGTTCATTTTTAATGCCATTTTACGTCTGGAATATTATCCAAACAGCTGGAAGCTTGCCAAGGTTAAAATGATTCCAAAGCCGGGCAAAGATCTTACCAAGGCCGAGTCATATAGGCCAATAAGTTTACTGTCAACAATCTCAAAGCTCTTTGAAAAGTTACTCATTATAAAATTGTCCCCAATTCTAACTGATAATGAGTGCATACCGGACCATCAATTTGGTTTTAGAAGTCAGCATAGCACCATTGAACAAACTCATAGATTGGTTCAATTTATACGAAAAACTTTTGAAGAAAAAAAGTATTGCTCTGCGCTGTTTATTGACGTTTCTCAGGCATTTGATAAAGTGTGGCATGAAGGCCTAATTTTAAAATTAAAGACTTACTTACCGATAAACATTCTAAATCTTTTGGAAAGTTACATTATTGCCCGGAAATTCACTGTTGTAGAAGGAGACTTTATGAGTATGCCTGAAACAATCTCATCCGGTGTGCCACAGGGGAGTATACTGGGGCCAGTTTTGTATTTGATTTATACTTGTGATATGCCTTTGAGCAGTAATATTCACACATCTACATTTGCCGATGATACAGCCTGCCTTAGTATGCACGAAAACCCTCACGAGGCTTCCCGATATCTTCAGCAACATATTACCCAGGTAGAACTATGGTTAAACAGGTGGAGAATAAAGGTAAACGAACAGAAGTGTGCTCAGGTAACATTTACCCTACGAAAAGACACTTGTTCCCCCATTACAATCAATAATCAAATTATTCCTCAAAATTTACAAGTGAAATACCTAGGCATACACCTTGATCGAAGGCTTACATGGAAACACCACATTGACTCTAAGCTAACGCAAATGAAGCTTAAAGTAAATCAGATACATTGGCTGATTGGTAGAAATTCAACCCTCAGTCTAGATTGTAAACTTTTGATGCACAAGTCGCTTTTAAAACCTATATGGTGCTACGGAATTCAGCTATGGGGTACTGCTTCAGCTTCAAATATAGAAAAAATTCAACGAAGACAAAACAAAATTTTACGGATAATAACATCGGCTCCATGGTACATAAGAAATTCAAATTTACATCGTGATTTGAATATGCCACAAAATACGCAGGCAAATATCTTACAAAACTCGAGTCTCATCCTAATCCGCTTGCTCGTAATATCTTGAATTTTACTGGACACATCCGCTTAAAAAAGAGGGACACAAGGGCTCTAATACTCAACACTCCAGAAGAAACTGCTTGAAAATACTTTTGTTTTTGCTTATCACGACTTATGTATTATTAATAACTATCACTAAGTTTATGTCCGACACTGGTCGGGCCTAATTAATTATATTTAGATTTAAGATTTGAATAATTATTGTTAGTTCATATTTGAAGATACAATAAATAAATATATGTACTAAAAAAAAAAAAATATTTGTCATGGAATTCTACTATACACTTAGTCGAAAATTCAACTTTAGTACCCGAAATAAGAAAACATTTAAAAGCTGGTTTAAGGGTTAATATAATTAAAATGTTGTCAGAAAAGTGTTGGCAAACCAAAAAAAAAAAACAATACCAACACATATATATAATTATTTTTTAAATTTTGTCTATTTTTGGTATCAAAGTTAAACAAAAATTCTTTAGAATACTTTTTATTTTATTTTTACATAAATTCTTGGTTAACACACAACTTCGCTATACAACATTTATGAGCTGTCGTTTACAAGTTAGCTTACGCTCATGAGCAACAATTAAGCAGATCAATACCAATTGTTTAGACAGAGCTTTGTAGATCATCAATGTCCTAACCACATGCCAAATATTTATTAAACATAAGGTTGAATACATCTAACTTATATCTTATACACTTGAGATTAATTAATTAATATTTTATTTTTGTTTTTTTTTGCAACGTCTCTATGTGTTTTAGCCAAAGCGAACTAAATTTCGAGTATACTTAAGTTGAAGAAAACTACTTACATCCACTTGATGTCTATTTAATAACTCTTGAATTCCAATACATATGTCAAGTTAATTACACTTTAAGCTGAATTACATATTTTTACTATTTCAAAGTTATTTGTTCTCTGATTTCATTTCCTTCCTAACAGCAACAAAGAATTTTATTATTTTTTCCTTTCTGCAGTCCAGTTCATACAAACAAATATATTTATGTATAAATATACTGGCATCATAAATACATCGTATTTTATACTATTAAGTTAAATCTGCAGGATTCCTTTCATTTATGTTGTTCATATATTGTTAAATCAGGAAAACGTTCGATTTGTTGCCTGCCTTTGTTTTAATCTTTTTTTTTATTATTGCTATTATTATTATTTTCAATTGTGCCTTTAGCTGTTGGTTCCGTAAGCATAAAATTTTATTATTTCAATACAAATGCAATAAAATCAGTGTGTGTGTGTGTGTACATATATATACACGTGTATGTAGTTATTTTTTATTTTTTTAAACTTTTTTTTATTGTACTTGATATCATATACTCACTCCTATTTGCTGGTTGTGAAATGAAGAATGTAAAGAAGACATAAAGATGGACAGACACGTGTATGTCTAAAAATATTACCGAACAATTTGTGTGGGAAGATATCATTTCTTACAATATAGTAAATCGTTCATTGGTATAAAGTACAAAGATTTATGGAAAGGAAAACGAAATTATAAATCATGGGCAACGTAAAAAGGCAGTGTAGCAAGTTTTCAGGTAAGTACTATTTTTAAATAAAGACAATGCTTAAATATACTGCTTTTAATGCTTGTAATAAAAACAGCATTTGGCAGGTCAGCATTTAATGAATGTAAATTCCAGTTTTGCAAAAGATCACTAAAAATAAACCTGTAAGCCATTCCGTTCAGTTAAATTTACTTAACTTATTTTTCTGTGGCAAAAAATTATGATCTATCAACTGATATTATTAGAGGAAAAAAAGTATGTGAGAATTTTTTAAAGAAAGTTTTTTGCAGGGTTTTATTGTGATTCCGCACAAGAAACCGTATTTTAGGTACTAGAAATGTTAAGCACTTTTAGGAACATTTTTGCAGAGCTTTTCAACCTAATAATGCTTTCCATCCCTGAAAAAGGAGATATCACGATTCAAACCACTGCATAAAACTATAAAATTTTACTTAAAGTGAGTCTCTGTTTTTTAAGAGCTATTTAACTTTTAATTGTAAAATAGTACACAAAAAAAAATTAATTTATAATCCAAAATTTATTGTTTGTTTGAAATGTCAATACATTGACTTAGCATGTCATAAAATTATTATGCACCTTTTTAAATATATTTTTTTTTATTAATTTACTAGGTGTACCATGCGCACATTGCTACGCCACCAATTAAAATAAATTTGAAACAAAGACATTACACAAATATTCAATTCATTTTGAGTAATTTCATTGATTTTGAACTTTTATGAGGGGCAAAAATTTTGCCCCTATCGCCCTCCTGGTTGTAAAAAGTTTAAAAAGTTAATACTCTTAAACACTCCCGGAGTTGCACATACTAAGTGCACTAAATTTCATTGCGATCGGATGAGCTGTTTGGCCGCGCATAAAGGACATACAAACAAACATTAATTTTTATATGTAAAGATGCTCATATAAAAAATATAAACTCGCAAAAACCGAGCATTATAAATTTGACATTGTTTAAAAAAATTTTAAATTTTTGTTATATAAGCTTTATAAAATATATTTACCACCAAATCTGTCTTATACAATAATATTGTCCAATTGAGTAGAAACACTTTTTTCCAGCCCAATATTGATTTACAGCAATAAGAAAAATAAACGTAAAAAAATACTATTAAAATCAAAGCAATTTAAGTCCTTTTATCAAATGACAATTTTATAAGTTTTAAATTTGTTAGCTGAATGTTATGGCTAGTAAATAAGTTATGTGCTGTAACCCAGCAAACATTTGGAAACATTTGACTATAAAGTTCATTTATTATATAATTTTTTATATCCATGATGCATTTGATTAAAATTTAAAAAAAAGCATAGAAAGTTAATATGTTTATATTAAATATTTTAAAGAAGAGTAAAAATTATTCTTTAAAAAAAATATACTTAAAAGTTACAAACCAAAAAATTTGTCTTAAATAGAACAAAAATAAGCAAATTAACTGGCGTAAGTATAATTAGTAAAGAACAAACGACAATGGTAAGACTGTTGTTAACTAAGAGATGGTAAAATTTCTGCAAATTGTAATACGTAGAATCAGAACAATTCGCATATTCCATTTGCAATAAAAGCTGAAATCTACAACAACTGAACCACAAAATTTTAAAATTCTTTTCAAACAGAGTTTAAACTTCTGTGTTTACTGGGCCATAAAAAATTTCAATTTAAGTGTGTTTGTGTGGGTGGTAGTGTGTGTGTAAGGCTTTTTTATTACGGAAAGAAAGTTCAACTTGCGACTTCTGTCAAATGAAAGATTTGTAGTAATCTTGGTTTTTATTTTACAATGCTACTAAAGTAGAAATATGAGAATACAATTTAAAATGTTTTTATAGCATTTTTATTAGACATGTTTAACATTGGGGCTAGTCCCAATGTTATACATTCCACAAACGTCTGTATATAAAATGCATATACGAGTACATACTCGTATATAAAGACCTTCAGCATTACAAAAATATAAGCGGAAGCTTCGACGTTTTAAGTGAAACATTTATTGACGGACTTTAAATACATTAATATCCGGTTTATTTTTAAAGCAACTACAGCTGTTTTAAACTAAAAAAAATATATTTAAACAAACTTCTGTGTAATATTGCAAAAGCGGGAACGAAATGCATATAGACAATGCTTAACAACAAAAACAAGCAACATTTTCAAAATAATATATTAAAATAAATAATAAAAACTTTCAATTTAAGTGATTAAGTATGAAATTATATAATAAAGCAAATAATAATAAATAATTTCGTAGAAATATTAAAAACTTTTTAATTTAAAAACAAATAGTTCAAGTAATTTACTGAATTAAATTGAGCAAATGATGTCCATAAGAGCACATGTATCTTTTCTAAACTACGAGAAATGTGGAATAATTTAATTATTTTATTTTTAATAATTTGTTTTTAATTTTGTTCTTTTCCAACGTTGAACTTTATTTTAAAGCATATGTAGTCATATTATGTACGCAGCAAGTTCATAAAACCAACCACCAACAATTTTATGCAAGAAGTGCTCCAACAATTGAAAAATGAATTTTTCCTTAAGATCAAAACTAGCAACATAGAGAGAACTTGAAAAAGGAAATAAACTATAAGCACACACACACACACACACTTGCACATATAAAAAATTTACACCTTTTTACAACATTTTTATGCTCTATGAAGCATAACAACTTTATAAAAGTGCAAGGTTGTAGTAACTCATACATATGCATTGTTGTGCAGTAAATGAGAAGAAAAAAAATCAAACCCATACACATTTACCCAGCGAAACACTTTCATATGCATGTGTGTATTTTTAAGGGCACCAATACGTATGTATGTAAAGGATAAAGTGGTCTTTGTAATTGTTTTTTTTTTAATATAATACTCAAGCAGATGCTAAATCAGCACTTATTTGGTACTTTTTTCTGGAAACTCAAACCAAAAAAGAATACTTTGCGCATAGGGAGCAAAAGAAGATATAATACCAGCACTAGAACACACATAGTTTTCAAGGTCAAAAATAATAAGCGGTTTTAAGTTTAGGAAAAAGCTTCTAGCTTCTTTAATCGTACATAAAAAACGTATGAAAAATTATTGATCATACACAAGTCTGAAGTCTTTTACAAATATATATAATTTTAATATTTGTTTAAATTAAAGCTTTATTTTAAATTTAACATTTTTTAACGCACTAGTAACCCCAAAATAATTATTTTACTTATTCCGTAAAATATTGTTTTATTAAAAATACATTGAAATTGGTTATTGAGGGGTTAAGCTGAATCCTATGCGCCTTTCACTGTTGCTAATGCAGATCACCAGGGAAACTTTACCCAAAAATTTCTTATAACAACTAGGGTTATTATGTTAAACTTTCATTTAAATAAATAAGAAGCTCAACAATTAAAAAAGTTGAAACAAGAACTCAATAATCAACATGTTTTTTATTTTCTTACTTTACCATTGCTACTTTGGTTGACTTTTTTTCAGCTTCGAATTGTAGTTAGTAAGAAGCATGTAAAGAAAATAAATGTAAATAACAACAACAACAACAGCTATTCCAGAATAGAGTGTTGCCACACAAGTATTTTTGAACGGGTGCAGTCAAGTAAATAATTCGTAATTTTTTTTTTGGGAATGGTTACAATTTAAGATTAACATTTTTTAACGCACTAATAATCTCAAATTATTATTTTACTTATATCTCCAGTTGTTTTAAAAACGCTGTATTTAGGAAATTATTCCAGATGATATTTAGTAACAAGAAAAAATGCTTATACACACACAACAATTTCATATAAAAATCTACTAGAATCGCTTCATATGTATTTCATGTTAATTCAACATGGTTTACAAAGAAAAGTTTTCCTTTTGATATAACTGTATCTCATGTTGATTTAACATTTCAGTGCTTTTAAGTTAAAATGGAGAGCCATGTTTAATCAAAGTTATTTCATGTTATTAATTGTTAATCTCGCGTGATTGTATGTATTTGCACAGGCATCAAAGAAAATGTATATATAGGATGAAATTTACTTTATTCGAAAGATAATCTTCTGGCATTATAATTTAAATATAATTTCTGGCATATGACCGCCACGGTTGGCTCGGACGTAGTTTTATCTAGAGATCCTATTTTTGATTACTTTTTCTAACATTTGTGGCCGTATGTTGGCAACAACGCAGTGAATGTAATCCTCCAAGTGGTCAATTGCTTCTACGTAGACTAGCATATCCCCACAGAAAATAGTTTAGCGGTATTAAATTGTACGATCTAGGAGGACAATTCACGGGTCCGAAAAAAAAACTATGCGTTTACCAAACGTTTACTTCAATAAATCAATTGTGGCACGAGCTGTTTGACATGTTGTGCCGTCTTGTTGAAACCACAGCTCCTGCCATTGATATTCATTCAGGCTAAGTCCAAGTTTTCGAAAAGTTATTGAGCCACTGTTTTCTATTCAGGCTAAGTCCCAGTTTTAGTAAAGTTATTGAGCCGCTGTAAGCCATTCAGGCTAAGTGTTAGCTGCAGCTTTAAGAAAGCATCGTTGCAATGATTTAGTTGATCAGTTAACATAAAATTTATTTGAAATTAAAGTTTTAGTTTAAAAAAAAAACACATATAAACTGCGAAGTTACTTTTTCTTGTCTGCAGGATTTGAACCTGCGACTCTCCATCTACAAGACTAATACACTGCCTACTTGCCAGCGAAGTTCGTCGACTACTTACAAACATCAAAACAAACAAGAACAAGGCACACAACTGAGCACAACAGCGCATTGCAGCTATGAACGAAGCAAATAAATGAAAACACACTTAAACAAAATATTTTTTCTAATGAATTTAATATGATTTCCAATCAAAATTTCAGCATGGTGATTTTAATTGGAATTTTTCTGTGTGTAGGCACTATTTACAGACCCCAATAATCAAATTCAATATATTTTTAACAATAATTTTTTGGAAAAAAATGCGATAAGAACTTTAAAGCCAACAAAATACTAATTAAATTTTTAAGTTTCGCACAAATTTCATATAATCCATCAAATATATAACATAAAACAATTTATTAACAAAACATTATTTTCTCAGCGTAAATAATTTTAGACAACCAAATTGGATTATGAACAATTGTGCTGCTTCAATTATATTTTCCATTATACAGGTACATTTTGATCTCTCTCATCTCTGCCATCAAGTTCTTTCATCCTCGATGCATGACATACAAGTACTCCGTCTACTTGTGTGGAAAAAAGCGATAACGAAAGATGCACGTTACACACACGGTGGACTTTATTGTATTTATATGAATGTCAGAGAGAAGACCGTGTAATAGAATGATTTAACAAAATGTTATGATGAGAAAAACGATGATGACGATATAAAATAAATACGCACATGCACATTTATACACATACATATCTACATACATACATACATACATACATATATATCTACATATTTTCAACTGTTCCTCATTTTCTCCAACTGAAATAGTTTTTTGCATTTTGTTCTATTTTTTTGTAAAATATAATTTTTATGTGTATAAATTTATATAAGTTTTTAAACTGTTAAGAGAAAAATATATTAACTAACATAAATCATATGCCAGAAAAATACATTGAAGCTACAGCATGCATACATACATACATACATATGTACATACACACACATGTCTGTATTAGGGCAAACAAATAAGTATGTTTGTATGCACTAATAATTATATTGCACAAAATGAGAAAGCAAAGTAAAATAAAAAAGTAATGGCAAAAAACATTAATTTAAATTATAACAAATGCTTTAATGTTGTTTTTGTTGTTGTTGCTTCATTTTTGCCAGTCTTTAACAACTGCATTTGATTGCGACTAATTTATTAAAACTTGTAAAACTATTTAAGTTTTTATGGGGCAAAAAATTTAAGAAAACTTATATTGATTTTTTGTTTTTTTTTTGAGTAATTTTAGCAAAGTGTTTATTAAGTTACATAACATGCAATTCAACAGTAGTTTTGAATTATATAATAAATATAATTTATAATAAAGAATAGTTCTACATATTTGATCTAGAACGAATTTTAATTAGGAATAATTTCTTAATCGGGCTTAAGTTCATTACTTTCAATTCGTATTCAATGAAATAATTTTATTAATTACTGAGATTTTCTAAAGAAGAGAAGAAAAATTAAACTACACTTTTTAGCTGGAAGAAATACCGCCATTTTTCTGTGCAGCCACGCACATCTTCAGAACTCCTGTCTATTGTTATTAACATCTAAATACATGAATTTTGAATGAAATGGAATATAAGAAATGATTATAAAAATATTTCATTTAATAAAAATTGAGAATATTAAACTTAAAATAGTTCTAGTAAAGTATCAAAGCAAAATCTGTTAGAAGGAGTTGAGTTTTTTTTTTTGACACGGCAAAACATCAATGGGCTAATATTTCATTTATTTGAGATAAAGTTTAAATTTTTAAAAAATTTCATAGTTTTTATATTATTGTCCATTAATAAAAAAAATACCAATATAAAATCACCATGCAAAAATTTTGATTTCAAACCATATTAAATTAACAAGAAATGTTGTTTAAGTGTGTTTCTGTTTATTTGCTCTGTTGTGCGCAGTTGTGCGACTTGATCTTGTTTTCTTGTTGTTTCTTTTAATGTTCGTAAATAGCCGACAAACTTCGCATTACAAGTGAATATTTCCTGCCGCTAGCTAATAGGCAGTATACTTGTCTTGTAGTTGGAGGGTCGCAGGTTCGATTCCTGCAGACAAGTCAAAATAGCTTCGCCGTTTGTACTTTTTTTAACCATAACTTTCATTTCAAATAAATTTTATGTTAACTGATCAATTAAATAATGCTGAATTAAAATATTATTCATGATGGTGTTTATTTAGTGTGTATTTAAATAATAGTTAAGGTTGTTGTGGTTGCAGCGGTAAGTGCATTGACTACCACCCGATAAGTTCCGAGTTGAAATCGTGGCCGGAGAAGCCAATTATATCCATACAAACATATTCTTTATGTCTGTCCCAATATCCACACGCAAGTTAAATAATTTATAAAATACAATGACTACATTAAGCTAAATGCATTTTGTTTCAACTTGAAATAACTTTGATTCAATATGGTTTTTCGTGTTATTTCAGTATCGCATTTACGTTATTCTAATTACAATAACTTTGATTCAACATGATTCTGCGTTTTGATTTCATAGTACGGGAATGGTAAATCAACACGAAATAAAGAAATTTTAAAAGCAACAATTTTCTTTGAAGATTACTATAAATCATGTTAAATTAACATGAAACACATATGAAGCAAAACCATTGCCAGTATAAATATAAAAAAATATTTGGTTCTCAAGAAAAAAAGTTTGGCCACCACTGTTGTACCAGTTTTATACTTTGTGTGGATACACGTCTATTAAATTATACTTTCATCATCCTGGAAGCTTAAATACACAAAAAGCGGATAAAAAGCACGCGAAATACATCATGCAGGTCGTTTTTTTTAACAAAAAGGCTTCTACTACAATATTTAATAGCTCAGTCAATTTCCGAGGAAGTTTTTAACACATTCCTGCAAATAAATCTTAATCAATCATGGTTTTTTTTTAATAATAAACACTATGGTTGCAGTACAAAAATGATGCCTACGAACGAATTCAATGTAGAAAAGTGTCGAAAACACCGAAAAATTATATTTGGTGAAATTTACTGATACAAAATATATATGGCTCAAAAGGTCTTGGTCTCTTCTTTTTAAATCCGTTAACAAATTAAAAATCGGTTGATATTTAAGTTAGTTAGACGTTGATAGTGCACACGGGTACGAAAAACCGGGTTTTTTACCCGTAACTCAAGATTTTGGGGGTGTTTCTAAAATTTCAAATACAAGTTGTTGTTTTTTGTCATACAGTGTTATTAAAGTGATGCAGATAAGAGATGGTTCCGTATTACCTTTATTATCAATTGGCTAATATGCAAAACTAAATCATAATATTCATTTTACATGTCTCATGGTTCAAATAAATATGTTGAGAAGTTCATAAAACTGACTTATAATAATAATGGCTGCCAAGCCACTGTGCAAATTAAAGTCGATTACGAAAGAGAAATTCAGTTTCAAATGAAATCAACATGAGCTATCTACAAAAAAAGGATAACAATGACTCATTTCACAACAATTTACATGATAATTAATTAAAATTTTACTTTAATTTTTTTTCTTCTCTCTTTTGTGGTAAAAAAAAAATAAAGCAAAAACTAACATTTTTGCATGCCAAACATGAGAAGAAGTTCCAAAACTTAAAAAGGAAGTTTTAGGAAGTTTTTCTTTAATCTTCCAAAAAAAAAAAATGCAAGAAAAAGCAACAACACAAATAACTTCAGAGTTAACTGTGGTGTGTATGCAAATATGTTAGTTTAACTTTAACATTCGTATCCAGTTTTGTTTTGTTGCCATGTTTGTATGCCTTTCATTTTTACTGCTGCTTCTTTCTTTCTCTTCTTGTTCTTGAAAAGTTATGCATGAACTAGGGTAACAAATTCAATTTTCAAATTTTACATTTTCCGCACAGTCATGCACAAACAATGACGATTTCTGTTGGATATTGCTTCCCTTTCCTGCACAAAAAGCATTAAAATATTTCACTTTTTTACTTTATTAAATGGCTACTAAATTTTTTTTGAAACTAAAAACATGCACGTGGACTTCTTTCTTTTCCTTCAAAAGCTACACTCACAAACTCTTACAAGCATCATAGGGAAAAGGAATTAAATTATTTAAATTTACATATTTCATTTTGGCTTAAGCGAAGCAAAAAAAAAAATAAACATTTCAAATCTTAAAATTGTAACCATAAATATGCAAAAGAGAATTAAAACTAACAAGGACTTGATGTCACTTCATACTCGTATCGTGCTGCAATGAACTTGCCATTTTTTATGTGACAAGCATGTTTACACCTTTTTGGAGAGAAAATGAAATTTTTCCATGCATTCCTCATTTCATTTCTATTTTTTTTTTTTTTACTAGTATTCAACATCAGCTTCTAAATTGAGCTTAAAGGTCGTTTCTTTTTTGCCCTCTTTAACGGTTGTATGATTTTTAGCTTAACACCACAAATTTTTTACACTTTTTTTAAATTTTATTTTTTGTTAGTTATACATACTGTACGAAGAGTATAATAGTTGTGCTCTGCTACGAGTAATTTTTAGTCTTTCATATTTTTTCCCACATGACAAAAATATTTGTGTATATGTTTTAGTTAAAAATCATGGCACCTTTTCATTTGTTGTGCAAAAATTAACATCAATTTCTTAGCGAAGATATAAAACAAGGTTTGCAACAATGGTAAAGCACTCTTAGCACAAATTCCGCAGAAATACATATGGGCATCATTCATGAATCATGACTGCCAAATTTAATACATACTTTCTTCTTATAAAGCGAGTTGGCATTATAAACAGAGTTTTCATAGGACGAACTTTTTAGATTGAAATTTCGGTTAATGTTAAACAATATTAGAAGTTTGAGGATGATCAATACAAGAATGTTCTTTTTTTTAATGTTAGTAAGAATATGTGTTAATGTTAAACTTAAATTGTAAAAATTCCCAAAAAAAAATATAAATTATTAACTTGACTGCAGCCGGTCAAATATACATACTTGTGTGGCAACACTTTATTCTTGCGAAAGCAATGAATAAATAGTTGTTGTTGCCTTTAACATTTATTTTCTTTCTATATTTCTTACAACTACAATTCGAGCTGGAAAAAAGTGTTATTAAGTTCTTGTTTCAACTTTGTTATTAGTTGAACTTCTCATTTGTTTAAATAAAAGTTTAACATCAAGTTGCTCTAAGAAATTATTTAGTAAAGGTTTCCTTATTATCTGCACTAGCAACAGTGAAATGCGCTTAGGATCCAGCTTAACCCCTCAATAACCAATTTCAATGTATTTTCAATAAAATAAAAATATTTTACTGAATACGAAAAATAATAATTTAGGATTATTAGTGTGTTTACAAATGTTAAACAAGTTAAGTTTAACTTTTTTCAGAAGTTTATTTTAATTATAATTTATTTGCTGGTTGTTAAGCATTGTCTATGTATTTCATTGGTGCTTAGCCAAATCATCAGTAGACTTCAATCACATTTTGAACAGTCACAAACATCTGATCTTATGTACAGACTTTCAAAAATAATAATGTTTTTGAAAGTCAACATAACTCCGCGTTTGCATATACCAAAAGGTGAATTAATGTACCAGCGGGTGCCAAGTTAACAGCTGCTTTTTTTAAGGAAGTTTAGCTTTCCAAACTTCATTGCAATAAAATTTGTAGGAAATTTGATTTGTCAATTTTCATTGCAATAAAGTACTACGCAGATTTTGTTGTTGCAGGCTTGACACCACCTGGTATATGAATTTGCCTTGGCATATACATACATATTAGCGTCGCCAAATTTTCAAACTACAAACAACTATGGAAATATATTTTTAAGCGATTTTAATGAAGAGAAAATTTTTGAACCGTTTTGAAAAAGAAAATATTATTAAAAAAAATGATGTGTTTGCATTTATTTCATAAATAATGCGACATGACGAAAAAATCCGTACACTTTTGGAGAATATAAAAAATTCGTCCCTACGCTTCTATTTTAATATCAAAAATACCTACATGTAAGAATTTGCCCCTACTTCTGGCAACACTGCTTCCGAATGAAAATGAAATTTATTTCAATCCCTTGGGAAGGGTAAAACTGTTGCCCTTATTTATATTTTAAAAAAATCCTATAAATTTTATTTCAAATAAACTTAATTTTATTTAAATTCCACATTATTATTTGTAATGATTTTTACTCATTTTAAAGTTCTATCAGCTTAACAACAAATGAGCTTAGGAAATATTTTATGTATCAGTTCATGCACATTATATATACTCGTACATGTATGTATGTATGTACATTAGTATTGATTTTTCACTTAATTTGTTTTCTGTGTTTATATTGTTTAAATTGGTTTTAAAATTCTATAAATAACTTGTTGGAGCCTGTGCAATGCAAATTGTAAAGCACATTATCCCAATTGTATTGTAAATTATGAAAATTATGCAACATTTTAGCAGAAATCTAAAATTTAATCATGTGCACCAGCTTGTAAATGAAAATTTGTAATCATAAATTCATAAATTTGAAAAATTAGTATGGCTTAGTCATTTATTTGTTTTGCAAACTTTTCCTTCTACGAGTATGTGTAAGCAGCAAAACAAGGTTAACAAGACAGGCAGGGTAAGACGTAGGTCAGAAAAGGCTACAAAATTTGTTTAAATTTAAATATATAAATTTAAAACTTGTTAATGGTTTTATTACAAAATACACCTTGGGGAACATTTTCAAGGAAAGTCATTGCAGTAAAATTCTCTTTTGAAAACGGCAAATTTAAAGGTGGAAAAGAAACAAATACTACTCGTATAATAACTAAATTAAATAAATTTTGCAATAACCATGACTTTAATTGATCATATATAATGGTAAACCATAAAAAGGTTTATTGTTTACTGCAAGTTAAAGCAGATAAAATTTGTAATTAAAATAAAATGTTTTATGGATTTAAAGAACTTGTGTAAATTAATTACATCCGGTCAATTTATATTGAAGCAAAGTGCTGGAAATTTAATTGTTAAACCACAAGGGTTTTTGTTTCTTTACTTCCTGAAGTGGGGCATTTCACGTAAAGCGGAAAAGGAAAAATAAATTAAGATTCTGAAATTCGTTGATATGAAGTATAGTTTACTTAAATGAGACAGGAATATGTAAGTACAAATTAACCTTTGTTTTCGAGGGGAAAACATTTTAAACCACAATGTTAACTTCCAGCTTACACAGCGCTTCCAACTAGTATTGCTGGTATGACAATAACAATATACATATGTATTCAAGCTTATTCAATAAAATAATTGTCCGAATGATTATCTTCCATACAACGCCAGAGAATAATTATTAGTTCTTGTGACATATTCTTTATTGCCGTGAAAGCAGTGTTAGGAGCAGAAATAATAATTTTAAATGAAAACTTGTTCCTTATTTCTGTAAATAGTTTGAGAACTTTCGCACTCGAAAAAGTGGGAAAGCAGAGCTTTGAAAAATTAATGCGCCTCATTGACATCAACAATACAAAACGTGCAAGAAAACCGAGTTATACAAGAATGCAGATTTCCTCTATTTCCTCCTTCACCGCCTGCCTTCAATATTACTATCCCTTCCCCAAAAAAGGTAACAACAACACAGAAAAAAGTATTCACCAATTAATGTTTTCAATTAATAATTTAATTGATTCAATTAAATTTTTAATTGTATTAATTAGTTTGAGTGGAAAAACTTAATTGATATTATCAAATTGTTTATAGGTGAAAATTTAATTAATTTTTTAATTAATATTACAAATACTTTAATTAATATTACAAACTCATTTATATTATTTTTTGTGTGAATAGTAGTAGTAAGTATTCATAAACTTAGTTAGTTGTACTTCGGTTAAAAAAATAAATAAATAAAAATATATAAAAAAAAAATTCAGGGGTACCTTATTTTTTTTAACTACTTTCTGTCTCGAACTTCCATTTGCCTTTCATTCTCATGTATCAATAGATCAAGCCTACCAGAGAATGATGCGATGGCAAATAAATAATTGTATATGCAACAAAACCATTTCTCATATTCTATTTCGTTACAAATTCATGTTAAATAGAAGATAGACATAAGCGCTGATGACGTGCGTGGTGGAATACAAAAATGCGTCATTTCCCTCAAACAGAGATCTTTTTTTTTTCATAAAATAAAATTCGAACAAACAATTAATGGAATAGTAAAACATATTTACTGAAATGCAATTTTATTTCAAACAAACGTATGTGTGAAAATTTTTTGGGAATCGATTCTTTTCTCCGAATCGATTAAGAAATAATTCCTGAATAAAATTCATTCACGTGGAATCAAATAGCAAATACATATACATGTATATCGCAGAACACATAGAACAGTTTTAATATTATTATGGATAATTATTTAATTCAGTTTTTTGTGTCGGTATTAATGGGGTAAGGGCTTGTAAAATTTTTTAGACATGGGAGAATAAATGTTCATCAAAAACACACAGAAAAAAATATCAATGCGAAATCACCATTGAAAAATTTTTTATTGCAAATCATATTAACTTTATAAGAAATAAGATGTTGTTTAAGTGTGATAATATTTATTTGCTTTGTTCATAGCTACAATTTAATATTGTGCTCATTCGTGTGACTTGTTGTTGTTTCTTTTAATGTTTGTGTTGTGTAAAAAGCCGATAAACTTTGCATTACCAGCGAAAACTTCGTGCTGCTGGCTACTAAGCAGTGTAACAGTCTTGTAGTCGGAGGGTCGATGGTTCGAATACTGTAGACCAGCCAAAGTATGTTCACAGTTCCTTTTTTTTAATATAATTTTTTATATAACTTTAAATTCAAGTAAATTTTTTGTTAAATGATGGATTCCATCATGATAAATTAAAATTTAATTCAAGATGGTATGTATTTAGTGTCTATGTAAAGAAAAGTGTAGGTTGTTGTGGCTGCAGTGGCAAACGCGTTGAGTTAAAATCTTAGACGGGGGAGCCAATTATTACATACAAAAGTTTTTCTAATGCCTGTGCCAATATACACAACGCACGTAAGTTAAATAATTAATAGAATTAAGTGACTAAATTAAATTAAATTCATGTTGTTTCAACGTGAAATAACTTTGATTCAAATCGTGTTATTCAAGTATCAAATTCACATTGTTTTTACCTTGAAATAACTTTGATTCTACATGATTCTTCAGTATAATTTAACAGTACTGGAATGTTAAATTAACATAAACTAAAGTTATGTAAAGAAGAAAAATTGAGTACACATTATGGCATTTTGTGAAATCGCAATAGTGTGTACTAGTGGCAATGTTTGTCATATACGATATTTTTCATTGTGTGGCTTTGTTTTGCATATAAAAAACATAAAAGGCTAGATGTGTACTCAGCATTAGTCTTGTTGAATTAACATGAAATACATATGAAGCAAAATCATTGCTGAGAAATATTTAATTAACCTTGTTTTCGTATATTGTAATATGAAATTTTTCTTTGAGAAGAGCTGATGTGTGTTAAAATTCCACTCTTATTAATTTTTAATTTTTTTTCATATATTTAAATAATAGAAAATATAATAATAACAAAAAACAAAAGATTCTTAAATACAGAGTGCTGCATAAAATATGCAACTGCTGCTTGTATTTCAAATTAAATCTTTGAATTAAATTCTGTAGTCGATAAAACCCATCAACCCAAAAATATTTATTTCACAAAACTCAAAGTGCCTTAATATCGCCTTTTTTATATCTAATTTTTTCTCGAAATTGCCTTTCTAAAATTCGAGTTATGCCTGTCCTACACGAAACCATTGGCAAGTGAGAAAATAAAATTTAAGTCTATAAACGTTTCTGCATACACTACAATTATGTGTTTTTATGTTTATACTCTATACGTATGTTGGTGAAGTGTATGTAAGATTCGTTACAAACGGATATAGCACATTTACTTTTTTTTTTTTTTTGTAATTTATCTTTATATTTCTAGGTTTTTTTATAATCTTAATAAAGCCATTCATGTGGTTGCACTATTGGCCGAATTGATATGGAGTGGACAAAAAAAAAAGAACAAAAATTATTGTTGATGTTGTTAGCAAAAGTCAATAAATTTCCATTTTGTCTACCATAATTTAAGTCAGCAGGCAAGCCAGCCAGCATATGTTGAGCTATGACGTATACTTTATCTTCATTTCTCTTTTTTTAATACATATACATACGTGCAATAGATATGAAAAGTATGCAGTGTGTGTGTGGAGTATATGGTAATTTTTGTTTTTGTAATATGAGTCTTTGTATATGGTTGTCTGCGTGGTGGCTTGTTTCCGTAATATCAATTTCCGGTTGTTCATTGAGTCAAAATGTTCAGTTAAGTTTGATTACAAAAGTTTAACAATAAATTGATAAAACTAGATATTTTAAAATTTATTTTTAAATTCTACTAGAAACATAAGACTTTAAACATTATATTAAATTTCCTTCAAGTCTTTATAGTAAGAAAAACGTTTAAAAAAGAAGTTACAAATGAAAAATACAAAAGGAAGTTAAACAAACTATTTGTTACAGAAATGAA
The DNA here is from genome assembly GCA_936439885.1 of Nowickia ferox. Lineage (NCBI taxonomy): Eukaryota > Metazoa > Arthropoda > Insecta > Diptera > Tachinidae > Nowickia > Nowickia ferox. The sequence goes on along the minus strand of OW387026.1, from coordinate 97,668,441 downwards.
ACTATACGAGGTGTTTGATTGTCTTGTAATAAAGTTAATATCAAAATGTTGTGTTGCTGTTGTACAAAACAATAATAATAATAAAAAATAAGATTTCTACTTTTACTGTTGCTATTATGTGCTAAAAATTGCATTTACATTGCATACAATTTTTTATTTATCTACATTCCTTTTTTTTCATGCCGCACCAAAGTGCATCGTTAAGTGACGGCACAAAACAATTACACTAACGATAAAATGTGCTGGAAAAAATTATATATAAAATAAAAATATCTATTGCTGTGGCAGTCAGAAAAGAAATAACAACAGTTAACAGCAAATGCTGGCATTTTTATGAAATATTTTTCTCGTTTAACTTGTAATAAACGGGCCAGAAAAAAATCATTAAAAATCATTTAAATTTAAATTAGTTGCAAGTTATCAGTGGCACAACTATGTATTGTATTTTCACGGTTTATAAATGTTCTATACTTACAACACCGCTACTGTGCAGTATTTTTGCTAAGTATTAAAATAATTTTTTTTTACTCCAAAAATTAAATGAAATCAGTGCAAGCACAACGACTTAGAGCCTTCTCATTCTTTTAACTAACACTGTTGTAATCAGAAAAGTAACGATTCGTGTAGTATTTGTTGGCATATTTCTTTTTCATTACGATATTGCTGTTCAACAAAACTGACCAAAAAACAAAACTGAAATTACTTCGATAAGCAAAAAAGGAAAAATAAATCGAAAAAAAACCAAACTGGAAAGCAGCAGCATATCAATTTCACATGCTCATGCCCCCATAATGAATGCATCGCTAACAGTTTGGGCTGGTGTTGCTGCAGAAATTGCAAAATGCAAAATTAATGAAAAAGGAAATTGTAACGATTATCTGCTGAACAAGTCAATGAACCACTTTGTTAGCAAGACCAGAACTTCTGCACTTACAAGCTGAATAATAATACAGCATAAAATAAGTGGAAATCAGTTTTAAGGAATTATTTTTCATTGCTTTTTCATTCAAAATTATAATGGCATTGTTGCCTCAAACTTACAGTATACACTTGCAACAAAATTGCTCCGATGATTTTGAATTTTTTGTTTGGTCTTTGAAAACTTTTAATGTCGTGCCATAAACACCTTAAAAACTTTAAGCGACATATTTTTTGGACTTCGTCAAAAAAAAATAAGCTCGAAAATTATAACGCTTAAGTTTTTTGATAGTTATAACATATTATTTGCTTTATATGACTTGTACAAACAAGTGACAATTTAAAAAGCAGCTTTTTCTATCTGCTGGCTTCTCTGCTGTCTCCAATCTGTGGACCAAGTATTTTTAGAAACTTTTTTCATAGTCATTACACAGAATTAGCAACTTTTATTAGAAAAAACAAATAATCAATTAAACACTTAAGTGATCTTCATAAACAGCATCGCGAAAATAGTCGTAAGAGATTCCCATAACCTCTAAATGTAAATTTCGATATCCGAAAATTAGTGTAAAGTACATACGAGTACATACTTATGTACATCAGAGAATGATGAAAATATCGTTTTAAGTACCCTTTTAGTATTGGTTATCAAACAACAATGAATACGTACTACTAAAAATACAAAACACGCTCATATACAAACACACGCACAAACCTTAAACCGAATACGTATAACCGAATACGTATAACAGGCAACAACTATGTTTATACAACTTTTTTAAATTACGCAGCACTACTACTGCAATTAAAACTTGTAGACTGCGTGGGCCACAATCACACGCATGAATATAAAGATACCCTGACTATTAATCGGCTACTCATGCGTATATACAGGGCTATCTTATTTATACACACATACATTTCCATTCCATTTTATTTATACCAAGGTATGTAAGTATACAGAGGGAGATAATGAGTAAATATCCCGAGTATTTTGCGTATATTTTTTTTGTCCGATTAAATATCCATAGCCTGAGTATACGCAAATTCAGAATGAATGTATAAGAGAGAGTCAATGAGTTTGATACGCATGTGACTTTTTACTCGTAGTTGGAGCGTATTTTAGTTGTGTGCATAAACGAAGTAGAGTTGCTTTTGCATGTTGGAATCGGCTATAGTCATATTTGCTTGAGAGAAAATATGAGCTACAATTATGATTGAACGCAGTTACAAAAATTAAGACAATTTACTTATGTATGTATGTATATTTTGTTTTTTATACTCGTTGTCATTCTCTGACATATGTCCGTAAGTATGTATATATTTCTACATACGTTAAAAAATCTCTCTATATTTTTAACCGACTTCAAAAGAAGAGGCGGTTATAAATTCATCTGTATTTCTTTATGTGTGTTACTATATAAGTAATTTTTTCTACCGATTTTAAAATTTTTTTTTTATAAAAAGGTGTAGCTTACATCTGGGCATAAAGTGGGCGGTAGCTCCCCTTAAAATGTTTCCCTTAAATTTTGTCAGATCGCTACGAAACTTAGCACACAATCTTATCCATTGAAAAATGGGCGGAGCCACGCTCATTGAAATTTAATAATATATTTCACAAGCTTCTAACTAAACCGAGATTATTATAAAACTTGGCACACACCTTGAGCTTTAAAGATTACACGATTTTCAATGCTAAAAATTGGGCAGCGCCACTACCATTAAAATTTAGTATTAAATTATGCGTACAGCTGCTTATGCAATCAACACGAAACTTCGCAAACAGTTTGGGCCCTTGGAATGGCATAATCTTGTTTTCACAAAATGTGGTGGTGGGGGGTGGTCATGCCCCTAATGTCGATGTTCCTTTAAAACAAATAAATCATTTCGATGATATCTCACACACACACTTTGTATTATTAAAATTTTAAGATAGGAAATGCTTAATCAAATATCAATTAGATTAACATAATTGCTGATAAAAGCTAAATTTTTTAAATCAGTTTAAATTTTTTAACTTTTCTTGTTTTCTTCTTAAGAAAATCACGTTAAAATAAATTTTATTTCTTTCTTTATGAAAGGATTAAAAATTATCCCAAAATTTTTCGGAAAACATAAATAATATTTGTCTTAGTATGAATGTTAATAATCCAAAACAATAATAAAATTATAGATAAAAATTAAAAAAGAGTTTTGGCTCATTTTTTTATTAAACTTATTAAAAAAGACTTTTGATTTATCCCAAAAAATTAACCAACTTTCAGCGAAAAATCCAAACAAAAATATTATTTTACCTCAAGATACCTCAGTATCTTTTTGAATTTCCCGCCTCTTAATTGAAATGGCAACACTGCTCCTGTCAACAGGCAACCGTCAGTTGACTACTGTCTAAATTTTAACAAGCTGCATCATTTAGTTTGTGTTTGGCTGCCGTTAATACCAAAAAAGAAAAAAAAAACAAATGGAAAAACGTGAAATTCGTGTGCTCATTAAGCATTTTTTGCGGGAAAAAACCATCACTGAAACCAAGGCTAAGATTGATAAATACTATGGCGACTCTTCACAATCAATTTTATTGGTAACAAAGTGGTTTACTGAATTCCAATGTGGCCATATAAACCCAACGTTCTGGACGTCCAGTTGAGGTCTCTGCACCAAAAACAATTGAAAACAAATTCACGATATGATTTTAACCGATCGGAGAGATTTAAAATGAGAGAAATTGTGGACATCAAGCATGGCTCAGTGGTTTAAATTTTGAATGATCCCTTGGGTATGAGAAAGCTTTCCGCAAGATGGGTGCGTTTGCTCACAATCGACCGCAAACTCATGTGCAGTTACCATGGCAAAAACTCATGATTTCAGATTTAGCCCCGACGAGTAACTTATTCTTGTATCCGAACTTGAAGAAATGGTTCGGCGGAAAGAAATTTGGTGAATCATCTCTTAAGCAAATGCCTATTTTGATGAGCTCGACATATTATATTTTACGGAAGGGATAAAAAATTGGAAAGTGCATAGAACTCAAAGGAGACTATGTCGAAAAATAAAATAACTTTTTATATAAAAGGATGCATTTCTTGAAAAAGTCACTGAGTTAATGACCCACCCTCGCACACAATAAAATATTTCACCCAGCTAGCTTATAAACAATAAGTTTTATAGTGAAAAAATTCTTTTTATTGATTTCAATGACACGAAAATTAATTTTCTTTAACGACTCTAGAAGAAAAAAGTAAAGCGAGCTGTTAAAAATGCAAAGCAAGCATGTGAAAAATATAAATCATGATACAAAAATAAAGCAAAAAATAAATAAAAAAAAGCTCTCTCACACACGCACACAAAATAAAAAGAAACTGTGACAAAACAAAAGATGTTGCTTGCTTCTTACTGCAATGGGGCAATAAGTAGCAACTGCAATAAAAAATGACAACAAGAAAAACGACAACAGTACAAAGTATCTTGTAAGCTGTGTGTAATATAAGTTAGTACTCGTAGATTAATCGCAAATGCATTAAGATGCCATAAAATAGTGTTTATTTTTTTCTCTCTTATGCTGTAAATGTTTCTTCTTAATTTTTAATGTTGGTGTGTTTGTGTGCTTTTTATAACGACTGCCGGAAGAAGAAAAATGTTTAAAGAGGAAACAAACAGAAAACATAAGTGACTCTTGCTGTCATTATTTTAATTTACTTAATTCGAAGAAATGAAAATTAATTTAAGATTTTCTTCATCCTTCTGTAGAGCTTTCTCTAGCGAGTTTTCTGTCTTCTGTGACTTGAAATTAATTCGATATGCAATTCAAGTTCAATCTGAATAAAACTAATTACAAATCGCTGTTTGTTTTTTTTTTCCTTTTTCCCATTCGTAGTGATTTCGTTTTGCTTCAACTGGCTTGACAGAAAAAGTTCTGCTTCAAAAACTCCACATGTCTTAAAGCGCGACACTTTTTTTCAATATTACGCACAAAGTTTAAACAGAACAAACTTTAAGCTTTAAGAAATGTCATTCTACTTTTCGTAATTTATATATTTGAAGAAAATCACTCTTTTATATAATTAAGAATTCCAAAAGCATAAGCATTTGCTTGATTTTATATGTCACTAGCACAACAAAAAATAAAAATATTTGCTTTTTAGACAAATTTCCAAACGAGATAAATAAATGTTTATTTTATTGATCAGGGGTATAGATTTTTTATGTGAATTTAATTTCCGTCGTTTGAAGTCCGTTTCCGTCATTTATTTAGAAAGGAAATTAAATCAAATTCGTTTAATTAATAAATAGAAATACATTAAGCTTCAAACACTATTTGCAGCTTCATATTTTTTATAAGTCTTCATGTTTAAGGGAAATTTATTTTAGGTGAGAAAATTATATTTTTTTTTGCAAAAATTTAAAGAAAAAATTGGTTTCTCCTTATTATGGCTGTATTCAAAGTCTGCATTGAATAAGCAGCCAATGTAATATTAAAACTCTGCAGTGCATAAGTCGAAAGTCATTTTAAAGAAAAATTAAAAAAACAAAACGACAACATGAAAATTAAATAAAAAATATGGGAAAAAATCTTACTAAAATAAATAAATTACAAAGATGATGAAAATAGTAAATTTTGTCTTGCATCAATTCCTCCTTTACAGAAAAAGACTATTTTTAATTTAAAAAATTAAAAACAAATTGCATTCACTAAAAAAGATCCTAAATGCTTGAATTGAAGACAATAAATAAATTTAATTGCCTTCTATATCGTCCTTAAATATTTAAATATTTTTGTGAACTGCAGTTACTTTATTTTTTAATTTATAAACTGAAACAGGATTACTCAATTACATGTCACACTAAATCCTTGATATCAATAGCTCATAAAATTTTAAAGATATTGATTGCCTGAATTTCTAGTGCTAACAAGTTTTTCATTAAGAACGGAAAAAAGGAATTTTCGTTCTGTTCTGTTGCAAACAACATCAGAAATAAGACGACAACAACAGGCTTCCATTTTATGATTGCTGTGTAAGCTTTAACATCCCAATATTGTCTCTTGACATATTTTATGAGGCCGTTAAATTAATATGGACTTTAATTGCTTGAAGGACATGTGCTTAAAATGTTGCATTTGCAACATTGTCATCACGTCGAAAAGCCACTCGCAAATATTAAACGTTGAAAAAAGTGAGAGAAGAAGAAGGTTTTGGAGTGTGTGTGTGTATGGGTTGTAAAGGCGTAACACTAGTCAACAAATACATTCAATGTGCTTATACTTACAACGACAAAATTGAACAAACAAAAACACTTTAACACAACAACACAATGATATTTGCAACAATATTACACTTGCCTACATTGAATCCAACCATCCATCCATCTCTCTATATATCTATCTGCTGACTGTTGAAGCCATAGTGACAATCTGCTTTTCTACTTTGGAAAATACTTTGAAAAATTATACAGCAGTCAACAACATCCAACAACAGCCAGCACAATGACCAACAAAGCAATAGTGCACTAAAAGTTGCTATCGCGATTCGAATGTTGTTGTTGTTGTTTCGGTGTATGTGAATGTTGCGACAAATTTGCAATTCATAGTGTCGCATCATTCTAGAGAATTAAACAAGCAAAAACAACAACAACAACTACAATAATAATGTTTTAAGAGTACATCTTCATGGCCAGGGCAATTTTCACACACACACACACACACACGTACACACATACTATAGAAATGGCTGCTCATGCTATATGTATTTCCATATATTTACTGTTGAAAATGAAAAATGTAAGCCAGTGTAAATAGTGTATTAAACAAGGAACAAAAAAAATATAAAGGAACACTTTATGGAAACACGTTCAGTTAAAGGGCTTTTGATTTTTTCCTCTGTACTGCACAGTGGAATGCATTGCTTCATTTTGGAAAACATAAAAGATATTGAAGAATATTTTTTTAATTATGGTTGTATTGTGCCCATCTAATCTAAATCTAATTAAAATTTTGTATGACTTCTATTGCTGAGCTAAAAAAAGACATAAAATCCAATTTATGTGTTTCTATATTTATGATTTGATTAGGCTAAGGCTCCAATCTCTCTGTAAGCCAAACTACATGTAATATTTATTAATGGGCAACTAACACTAAAATTAATTGCAAACATTCTGATAAATACTAGCAGAACGGCACAACTAGCTGTTTTTGAAGGTCGCAATACCTTCATCACCAGCGTTCTTTGTGTTTAGTTCGCTATATGTGGTGTCAATTGATGTAGATTTCTACTCAGCTTTTCAGTGCAAATGGAATATGTAAATTATTTTGATTCAAGGCTGAAAGCTTTTTTGTAATAAAAGCTTAAATTTACCATCTCTAAATTTACAATAGTCCTACCAACAAATATATAACAGTTAAAAATTAAAAGATGTTCTAAAGCAGCCAATGAAACATCTTGAAATCCAATTTTATATAGACACTTGAAAATTTCTAAGTTAGAGTATTTTTATGCAGAAGACACTAATTAACATTTAAATTTAAAAACTCAAACTTAAAGGATATTCTATCAGTTAATGTAATTTTTACTATGTAATTTTGACAACTTGCTGTATATTGGAAATATTAAGAGGCAAACTCTTGAAATTTCCAAAAACGCTGAAACTAAAAAAGCCCAAAATTAAAAAAAAAAGAGACGAATAATCGCCAAAATGAAAAAGCGCTTAAATGAAAAATATCACCAAAAATAAAATAAACCGCTAAAAATATAAAAAGTCACCAAAAGTGATAAAGCCGCCAAAAAATTCAAAAAAAAATCGCCAAAACAAAAAAAGCGCCAAAACGAAAAAACGCCTAAACTAAAAATATCTGCATCGTAAAAACGCCAAAAAACCGAACAAAAATTGTCAAAACGAAAAAAACGCCAAAACTAAAACAAGCGTCAAACTAAAAAAGACGCTGAAAACTGAAAAGAGCGCCGAAAAGAGCAAGTGCCATACGGAACCTTTCGTGTGTGAGTCAAAGTCTTACTTTATTGAGGTTATGTACACACGTGTCTGTTTTTCGTATAAGCACACATATTGTTACCTTAATATAGAAAGGCCCTAATTTTTTTTTTTTAAATCGTGATTTTTACATTTTTGGATACATTAGATGTTCTTCTATCGAAATATACAAAAAACTCGATTTCGGAAAAATAATGAGTTAGGGCTTTTCTATATTTCTATATTTTCTATATTTTACGGGTAAGTGGCCTTTTGAGACACCTCAATGTCAAACGCCGAAGTGTTATTTTTCCAGCGAGTAAATTGAAACCACTAAATGTTGAGCAAAGTAGTAGAAATTAAGTTAAGTTTTATTAATAAAGAAAACGATGTGCACTAAATATTGACATAGCAAAATCTTCGTGCTATTATTTACAAAAGAAGCAAACCTTTGGTAAGATCATGGACAAGCTACCGTCTACCTTAGCTGAGAAAGGAAACTGCGTTAAAACCTAAGGTAAATTTTTTATAAATTTCAAAAACAACTGAGCAATACATTTCATATCCTTGTTACTAAAGTATTATTTAACCAATGTTATTATATTTCCTTTTTTTAATCATTTTCATCTTAAACAAACTTAGAGGGAAAAAAAACAACCTGTGAAATAAAAATGTTTAACGTTTAATAAAATACATTTTTCTATTTTATATTCCAAAAGTAAAATCCAATTTCACTAAAGCAAACTAGGCAAACTACAATTGTTCATCTTAGGGCAAACCTCTAATGCCAGGCACTACGACACCAGCCATTTGAAAAAAATATTAAAATATAACAAACAACACACACACAACTCGAAAAGGAAAAAAAATAACACTACAATTTGTGTAGATATAGTTGTAGAAAAATAAAACCAAGTTTTATATATGAAAACAACAACTGGGTCAAGGATACGAACGATACAGAATATACAGTTAAGCAACATCAGTTTAACTGCAATAATCTTCTTCAGTTGCTTCCACTCTAAATGTGGCGATTCTATAAACACTGCAACACAATGATATGCCCTCAAAGTCCTCGTTGTTCTGCGTATGTGTTTCTACAAAAAAAAAACACTAAGTTTCTATATAACAGAAAGCTTACTTTTTTACTTTCTTGTATACACAGGGTGATAAATTAATAAAATTTTCATTTAAAATGTTTTCAAAACAGCAAACATCATGCCAACAATGTACAAAATAAACTCTTAAAAAAGAATGTAACAGAGAAGCACAAAAGCTACATGTATTAAATAAAATTAAACTTTGTGCAAGGAAGCGAGTATAATGTGTAACTTTTAGTGTTTTTATCACAGATTCATATTTGCCAAAAAAAAAGCCACAAATAAAAACTATAAAATCTAACAGAATTTTAATTTTGAAAAAAGAAAGAGAATTGCATGTTCGGCTAAAACTATTCTTATGGCCATAACAATAATTTTTATAAGCAAATCTGTAGTTTGTACATCAATAGAAATAAATTAAATATTAAGCGTTTTAAAAAGAGTTAGATTTCATAAATTCAACATAGTGACTCCCATCAAAGCTAAAACAGCCAAAAAAAGACCTTAACCGGCGTATTTGTAGACCTCGTTTTTTTAATGAAAATTCACTATTTACGATAGTAAATAACCGATTTTGCCCAAAAAATTATGTCTGAAAATTATGGCGCTTAAGCCTTTTTGGCGGTTATGGCACGATGTGTCCAACGTTACAACAAACTCAGCCTTCATGCTTTTTGTTATTGACTATAAAACACGTAACCGTTTTAAATTTAAAATAAACACCAACAAAATTGATACAATTTGTATATTCTTTTCAAGTGTTGCACCAAACCAAAACCAAAGTGCTTGAAACAAAAGGAAAGTGTTTGTTTGGTTTTTACTTTTTCCTTCAATATTTATTTTTCTGCTGTCTTCCTTTGTATGGGCTGAAATAAAAAAAACTGAAGAAACTTTTTCGGTTTTTTTATCCAAATGGTTAATTTGATTTTATTTTGGTTTATCAGCAGTATTATGTTTGTAAATTGCACTTTCATTTCTTTGCCGAATATTGAAAATAAAAGCAGAAAGAGACACAAAACCACCAGCATAAACTTTTAAAGCCGCAATAATATTATTTTGTGGAAAAGTTTATTTTGTATTATTTTGCTTAATCAAATAGAATTGTGGGGTTTTTTTATTATAATTTATTCCACCTCCCATTTTGTGAAAAACAGCATTTAGGGAAATAGAAATTATTTGGAAAACAGGCCTTAAGCGTTGTTGCTACTTACGAATATGTAAATTTATAATCGAAAATAAAGGATTAAATACTTGAAAAAAAATTTAAAGAAATAGTTTTTTACAAATGTGCGGTTCTTTAGGAGTCAAAGGTAACCACCAATTTTTTCAATATTTCGAGCCATAACCGCCGAAAAAGCTTAATCGACACATTTTTGGACTTCTTTTTTTTGACAAAAATCGGTTATGTTAACTTTGAAAATTATGTTGCTTAAGCTTTTTTGGCGATTATGGCACGATTTGTTATTCATAACAATCTTTTCATACAACTGAAAAATTCTTACAAGCTGCTGAAGCTATTCGTTGTGTATGGCTATTCGTTTATTGTGTTAACTTCTACTGCGACTCTTGAATTTTCAGAAGCAGAAGCAAAAAAGAAAATACACAAATGAGACGTTTTTAAACACTCAAACAACGTCATAACTCAAAAAATTTAAATTCTGTATTAATGATGCATAATTAACTCTCATATTGTTTTTTATATCAAGTAAAAAATTTCATACAAATGTCTTTTTTACTCAACGGTTGAAAGCAAAATAAAATTCTCTTTTTCCATTAAGCTGTGTGTAAATTGAAAACTTTAAAGTCGTTTTCTAGCAAACTGCTTTTTTGAGTTGTGACGTTGTTTGTGTAATGAACTATTTATTAACGCACTAATAATGTATTTTTCATTAAAAAAAACCATTTTACTGAATAAGTAAACTTAATTATAAAAATTCCCTAAAAACACTAATTATTAAAACATATTTTTTTATATTAGAAAGATCTTTACTGAAGAGTTTTTATATTAGTTAAAATTTTCATATGTTGACAGTTTGTAACAACTCTGCAGGAAATGGAACTGACACAAGACTAGTCACGTGAACGGTCCCCAAGTGATAGGGACCAGTTCGAGTTCTAACACCTCCTATGAAGCGAACCACCCACTTTTAGATGGAGATGGCCTAGGATGGGGTAAATTGATACTTTTTATGCATCTTGTGACTTGTCACTGAACTATTTTATAGGGACCCATTCGGTGTAGAATAATATAAATTATATATAAATATCATTACGACATTTAACTGTAACATTGAAAATTTATAAATTGTTTTATTGTTACAAATGTAATGGGACACTCATATTTCAAAAATGTAGGGTGTGTTCGTAAATGCATCACTGCTCTGCATCATACGTGCAAACTTTTACTTAAAATGCAATACAAGTTCGCTGATAATTTGTTTTAGTAGTAATCATGTTTGTATGCCATATTTGATATTTATTTGTGCGTTGTCCACTTAATTGAATCAGTTTAGAACATTTCCATTTCCATTTCCATTTGCAGCGCAGTGATGCATTTATGAACACACCCATAGTTACGGGACTGGTTCCAGAGTCTCATTGAAGGGAACAATTAAAAAACATTATTTCTATACTATATTTGATAGGTGCTGGATTCAACCACATCGAACATGTTCCGTGCCGTTTACTAAAATACTAGACCGAATCCCAATTAAATTAACTAAATATCAAGACGATGCATCACGAAATGGTGAATATGTTACCATTTACAGGATATATCTTTTTTTCATCATACACTACTCTCTTCTTTCGATAACACTACCATTTTCTCAAGTCATAGCACGAGTACGTTTGGATCAATTGTCACCAAATTTTTTGAGGAGAAACTCTAATTTATTCCAATTTTTCCACAAGTGTGAATCTACCTTAAGAAAATATTAAACATTTCTCTTTAGAATCACTCTGTCTTTTTAATGCCGAAATAAAGCATTGAATAGCACTTTTATAACTCAACACTAAAGATCACCTTAATTTGTTTTTGCTTTCGTTAGCATTAAAACGTTTAAACATAACGATGTGCTAATTTGTTAACTAGCCTCACATTTTATAGGTAATGTAAAGCAAAATATAAGCATATGTAAGTATATGTATGTACGCAGAATTCTACGTTAACTTAATGACCCACTTTGAACATGACATGACAAATGTACATAAATACATATATTTACATGAGTATGTAGATGTTTGGCACTCACTGCTACTTTTATTTACACAATGAAATTACAAAACAACAATGAGAACATAAAAGATTAATACTAAATATTAAGTACCACCTTGGTGAATAACAATGGAGTTTAATGCTGCTGATAATGATAATGATCATCATCGTCATTGGCATCGTCACCGTCACCGTCACCGTCACCAACATCTGCGTGTTTTTATTATGTGTTTTTTGTTTTTTGTTAACAGGGCACAATTTCATTTTCATTCCTTTTTAGCTGTAGCATTTTAAGCCCTCATGATTTTTTTTTCCTCAATTCGTTCGGTATTTATTTTTTGCAATGTTTTTCTTTTACTTTTACAAATAATTTTGCTCATGGTCATGTTAAAGACCATTAAATTTGATGTCATGCCATCCATACATGTTGTGCGATGTCTGTGCGAATGTTTTCTCTACCTGCAATTTGTGTGACATTATAAATGTTGTTAATTTTCTATAATTTGTCAACTACACAATGGTCAGAGGTCAAAAATGTTGCTGCTAAGCTTTGAACTGGCTCATTAATACGCCTCATTTTTTGTAGATTACTGTGTTAATAAATTTAAAGAACATTTTACTTGTGGCAAGATGAGTGTTATCAAATTAATTATATTTTAATATTAAAAAACAATAATACATACTTAATTGTTTTATTGGAAATTAATTAAAAATTTAACCTTAATTTGCTTTTAAACTTGTGAGGAATTGTAGGATTGTAGGTAAATTGCGGCATTCCATCATCTTTTACATTTCGCTCGGTTTTCTCTATAAGATTTTTCTCATGTCATTTATCAATCAGATATGCAGTTCTTGCTTTACTGTGTTCCTTTTTTCAAATGTGTTTTTGTGCAACAACCGTGTAATTTCAGTGCAAGACGTACGATTTTATTCACTTTGACATTTTCATTACAAACTTCAGCCAAGGAATAACCGGTGGAAGTGCACCAGAGAAAAGTAAGAAAAAAGTGAAGGTTTTTTTGCCTTTCCTCTTCTTTAACCATTTTGAAGCAATAATGCAACGAAAATCTTATTACTTGTTATCTAGAACATTACCTGCAACTGGAGAATTGAATTTCGTATTTTAGTTTTCTTCTTTTTTTTTTTTTTGCTATAAAACAACAACATTGCTGCAGGCTGACATAAGACCAGCGACGAAGAATTTTTAACTTCAGTTTGTAGTTCATACCCCAATTTTATGTTTTTTAAAGGCCACTCAAAATAAAAAGGGAGAGGAGGAGATATCAGCGCAGAAAATATTGTTTTTCCCCTCGAAAAAAAATGCAATAGCTAGTATATATCTTCCCCCACTTGTTATAATTATAACGAATTTCATATAATCTCTCGAATTTTATTCGTTTTTTTATAGCGCTGAGCAAGTGCGATATGATTCATCAATTAAATATATAAGACTGTTATTAATACTCAGGTCTTTTACACAAATAGTGGATATTATTGTATGTTTACTTAACAGCAAATTAAGTTACCACCAGGGTCCTGAGCGGGTGCACCGCAATCATAAGTATGCCGCATATGTACCCGATGTTTTTTACACCCGGTTGCCTAAAACACCGCAAGAAAATTATGCGGTGTTGATTTGACTCATCGTTTATTTTTTGAGAGCTTCATGCGGCCATATTATGTTCAGTACTTTAAGTTGTGTGTATATTTCTTCTATGTAAAAGCGAAGAGCGCGAAATGCGAGCATTATTTTTGGTGTTTTTTTTATATTTTCTTACTCGAGTATTTTATTATACATCATTTTTAGCTTTGTGTACACAAACAATGCTAACTCATAATACTTATTCGACTTATGCTCACGCATACACAAATAATTTGTATGTTTGTACTCGTATGTATATACGCGCCGCTAAAATTTCACATTTACTGCAATGTCTACTGAGCACAAAAAGAAAACATTAAAAATGTGTTTGGAAATGTTAAGGAACTTAAAGTAAATTAAAATTATTTTAATCTTATTTTATGGAAAAATCAATTCAAAAACAACAACACCGCACCTGTTTTTAAAACGAGCATACTTAGTCACCAAAATAGCCACTCTTGTAGTTCATTGGCTACCACATTAAATTTTTTTTTTATATCTTTAGCTTTTGTCGCAAAAAAAATCGTGTCGAATCGTCTTACATTTTTGTCTTCGCAATTTTAGTCTCTCTGTTGCTTATTCTTGTTCTCTTTTTTTATTGGTAAAAGAACAGTGATTTATAAATCGCGTTCACTAAGTAAAACGTTATCAAAAAATCACGGGATCGCTCATCTCTAATATAATAATTTCTGCCCTATACGTGCGTGCCCTTAATTATGAAAGTGATTTAAGTCATATACATTTTTGCTACAAAATATTAAAAAAATCTCAAAAATTAACTTCAATAAATACTTAATAAATATTAAATATGTTTATTTTTCTAAATTAAAATGTTGCCTAATATAAAAATATATTTTGATTTGTTCAAATATAATCTACTAAATATCTCGACCAAAGAAATATATGACTTAGTGCCATTTTCATAATTAAGCTCACATACATATGCTTTAGTATTTTTGAATTATTTAAATTAAAACTTAAATAAATTCAGTAAAGTGCGACGACTTTGACTCGCACACGAAGGGTTCCGTACGGACACTACTTATGTAATACTATACGAACTTTAGCCTATATAATCGAATATCTTTAGGTTAGATTAGCAGGCTGCTGGTAAGGAAGGGTGAAATTTAGAGTCCAGCTCACTTGGGTCCAATACAATGATCCCTTTGTGCTGCCTGTTAGTTGAAGAGAAGATAGTCAGAGAGGGTGATAGGAAAGAATAGTGACAGAGTAGACAGGTGATGAAGGAAGAGATGGAGGAGGAAAGCTTCATTCTTTTACAACTCTGCTTTTTTGCACGCTTTTTTGATAATGCAGTGTTGGTGTTAAATGAGGCGTATCAAATTTTGAAGCTGTGTTTAGTAGCCATTTTTATTGGTTATTTTACTTCGTCAATGATTCTGCTACCCAACGGAGGAGGACGCTCTGATGTTACATTAGGATTAGTATCTGATGAAGTCCGTGTAGTTTTTAGTGACCAGTGCCTTATGCCTGCATCACTAGAACTTTTCCCACAACAACTGATACAAAGGACACTAATGCACATCAGCAAAATGCGTGGTGTTGTTATTTTTTAATGACTGTCAGAGACCGGGCTCGAACCCAGGACCTTTGGTTTTGTAGTCAACGTGCTAACTACTTCAGCCAACGCCACCCTCATCGAATATCTTTGCTTATATAGAATTTTTTTATAAAATTTTAAGTACCTAGCAAATTTTTTTTTTACGATTTTTTTAGTTCTGGCGCTTTTTCTTATTTCTGGTCCTTTTTTCGTTTTGGGAATTTTTTTTCGGTTTTTAGCGTTTTTTTAGTTTTGGGAATTTTTTTCTTTTTTGGCCATTTGTTTTGTTTTTGGCTATTTACTTTAGTTTAGGGGACTTTTTCTAAATTTGGTGCTTTTTTCGTTGTGGCGATTTTTTTTGGCTATTTTTTCACCTCTGGTATACGGAAGCCTAAAAATAGCATCCGTTTCAGTGAAATAACAAATGCCCTGTAATATTTCTGAAAATTGTATTTCAACATTATTATGTTAAGAATGGCTATATTGTAACTAAACATAAGCCATATATATAGTTGAGTCGTATATTGTTGTCTCTTTCGCTCATATCCTTTATTTGCTTGTACTCAACAAGGTGTTGCCTATAGCATTTAACTAATCTTCTATATATATAAAAATTAATGTCCTTTATGCGCGACCAAACCGCTCATCTGATTGCAATGAAATTTTGTGCACTTAGTCTGTGCAACTTCGGGGAGGTTTAAGGGTATTACTTTTTTTAAATAGGACCAGGACCATGGACATTTTCTAAACTAGGACCTGGAGGAAGTAGGGGAAAAATTTTCTGAGTCTCAACTCGATTTTGCTGAAATTTAAAATATAGATACCCCTTTGTTTAGAAAAAGACATACTCTATGTACCTTCTCAAAAGTAAGACAAGCAAGTGGGCAGGGGATGAGTCCTGCTCCTCCGAAACTTTAAAATCGATTTCATTTAGAAGAAGACATAGGCTATGTACCTAATTTACCTAATTTCTGCCCCTGCGATACTTTCAAATCGACGTAAACGAAATTTAAAAGACGATGGTGGTAAATTTTAAAGTCGATGGTAGTAGCGAAGCACACCGGGTGTAACTTGCTGCATACTCGCATATAAATGTATGTACGTATCGCATTATAACATCTTCTTTTCATTAGACAGAAATTTATGATATTTGTTTACGGTCATAGATATGAAATCTTAAACTAAACTTTTATTGAAAAACATAACAGAGCATCATGAAATAACTATTGTGCATATAATTTATTTTGCCCCAAAACAAACAATTTCTAATATTACGTTTGTGGCATATTGAAGCCAGAAAATGTACCCGCCTTAAAGAGCACAACAATACTCAAACAATAAGAGGGAAAGTGAAAAATACAATATGAAAAAAAAATAGGGAAAAGATTGTTATTAAAATATGTATATGAGTATTAACACAAACATAAAATAAGAATACGTTTCCAGAGTACATTGTAACTATGGCAAAAAGTTGTAAAAATAGAAATAATGAAAAATAATCTTTAACGAATCTATTGTATTGCGATTAAATATTAAAGTTTTCTAAATATTCTTTTAATTTCTTTTTCTTCCCCCTACCAACAGTTCTTGCTGAAGGAAATGAATGGTATATAAAAGAACATTTAACATATAATTGTAAATGAATTTTAAAACGAACACTTAAAAATGCCATAATAATTTTTAAAGAATTTTTAAACTTTTGTAGTAAAAGAAATACTTGTATGTATGTGTGTATTTATGTTTAATTTAAATAAAGATTTCTCAAATGAGGTGACAGTAGATTAATTATTATTTGCAAACAAAACTTTCAAAATTGTTTCCTACGCACTCTTAGATTATATAAAATTTATATTCATATACACACATACTCGTATTCCCATAAAAGCCATACGAAATTTCTTATTATTTATTAAACTTCTTATACTACTAGTGTAAAGAATTTCCCAACTGCTAAGAGATTATAAGTGTATGTGTGTGTTTGTAGTTACATATATGTGTATGTGTATGTAATTATGGCTATCTGTAAGTAATTGTGTCCTTAATTACATGTGGGCTAAACTAGTTTTGGTGTTAATTGTTCGTAAATATTTTATAAACTTTATATCGTAAATCTTTTGTGGAAAAGTTAAATTAAATGCATTTAGTTGTTATAGTTTAATTAACTTTAAGGTATTAAATTTTGTGATGGGAAAATTCATAAGATCTGACAAACATTAAAAAATTATTACTAAAGTCTTAAGTGTGTTTGGAAAAAGTTCCGAAGGTTTGTATAATATGAATGCAGTGGAAAGTTTTTTTTAAGAATCTTTCAAGATTTGATAGTTGATAGCGTCCGTGTTGTTAAAGTTGCATCTGTCGAACTGGCTGTTATTAATTCAGACTGTTTTGGCAAATTAATGGATAAAACGTTCAACTTGCTTCATCAAAATGGGTGTTCTGTTTGGTCAACATTCCGCGCGTCCATTCGTCCATTTTACGGTCACGAGTGCTATAGGTCGATGACTACCAACTGATTACGGATGGTGCTACGTGCCATAGAGTAAAAGTTCGCCCGAGAACTAACAACAGATATAAATTAACAATGACTCAAATTAAATAATACTTAAAAAAGAATAGAATTTATTTTAATACAAGTAGCACCTGCTATGAAAATGCTTGAAAATCGTAGTTTTTATGGAATAATGCATTGCAGATGGTACGAGAAGTAAAGTTTAATATACCATTTGATTCGGCTTGAAAAAATCTTCTGATAATGTACTTTTTTTAAATATGTTGTTTTGGGACAAAATACGAAAATATGCAAAACAAAAACTTTAAAAATATATTGGGTGTTTTTTATTGAGGTATAGAACTTTAAGTTGGCATCACTTTTTAACTGGCGGCCATTTTGTCAGCTGTCAAGTGATTAATATTTAGTTTGGTTTGCCATTTCATCATGAACAGGTTGACAAAAGAACAACGCTTGCAAATCGTTCAGTTCGCGAAGTTTACCGCAAGCTCCGTCCATTTTATGGTCGACATAATCGTCCATCAGAGCAATTAATTCGGTTAACCATGGATCGTTTTCGCACTGGCCACCAAGATCGTGTGATTTGACACCATTGGATTATTTTCTTTGGGGATATGTGAAGTCGCTCGTCTACGCCAACAAACCAGAAACGTTAGGGGACTTGGAAGCCAACATTCGTGGCGTTATTGCCAACATACGGCCTCATATGCTCGAAAAAGTGGTTGAAAATTGGACCTGTAGAATTGGCTTTATTCGAGCCAGCCGCGGCGGCCACATGCCCGAAATCATATTTAAACGTTAATGGCATAAAATTATCCTTCCAATAAAGCCAAATTGATGGACATTAAAACGATTTTCTTGTGTTTTATTTCAATTCGAAGTTCTATACCTCTAAAAAACACCCTGTACCTTTTTAAGACACGGTCCAGCTCACGAACGGCCATCGCTAGACCCCTCAAATGTTTTGGGAGTCCCCATTAAAAATACCAATCTTTGATTTCAGAGGGGTAACAAAAACCTTTTTTGTCAGTTAGTCAGTCTAATGTACATCTTTATATAAAGAGAGTAATGTTAAAAAAGCACACAAGAATAAAACAATTATGTACTCGTGTGTACGAGTACAATTTCAAAAAACGCCCAATTAATGCAATTTTGTTTTACATTTTGTTTGTATTAAAAAGTTTTAGCATTTGAGAAGATATAACAAACTTGTCACAGCAAGGTTAATTATTTTTAAAGTGTGTATTAATTTTGTTTTGTCTTATATTCAAGCAAGTATTTGCAGACATTGTGAAAAACGTTAAAAATAATTTTTAAATATTTTCTTTAATGTTGTAGAAAAATTTAATTAATTCCCAATTTCACTCACAATAATTAATAAAACATAATTTAAATAAATTTAAATATATATGTATGTACATAAATTTGTATATATTGAGATTTTGTTGATGTTACCACCAGCAATAGCAAAAAAAAACAAAATAACAAGACTTTTAATTATATATTATCCCCAAAAATTCCAAGCAAAAAAAGAGCCTTTTCTTCAAAAACTCTCCTGGGGATTTTCGCCAAGGTTAGGTTAGGTTGAAAAAGGAAATCATTACGCTGATTTTTGTGGAAATATACATAAGCCAGTATAGGCCTTTTATGTGCTCTCATCTTGGTTAAAAACGAACTCCACCCTTCTAGGAACTCAGTATCGTTTACGAAGTCTCTCAAACTTTTACCTCTAAGGTGGGTAATGTCCGGTAAGGTGTCATCCCTAAAATAATGGGATCACAGCTGGGTGAAAGCTGTACAGTGACAAAGGAAGTGTTCCATTGTTTAGCATGGGCCCTGCGCAAGAATTTTCGCGAAAGTTTTATTCTCAATCACAAAAAGTAATCCCTTATTTGGTGACAAATCCTCAACAGTGAGAGCGTTGAGCATAATCGATTGGTATCAAATTGGCGCCATTCGAAAGACATTCACGGCAATCATCAATAAAATTCCGCGTGAAATTTTTCCCGGGGAACAATTCCAACTAATGGCAAAAAATTCTAATTAGAAAAGGGAGAAATTTCACGCGGAATTTTATTCATGATTGTCTTGATTAACTGCACTTATTAGGTCTTGTGAGATAATAAAACGAAAATTACTGTATGTGCTGATTTTGGGTCAAATCCACATTCAAATGGGGAACATTTTTCTCGATCAATAATAGATTTTTTTGAAATAAATTGATGCTAATAATATTACTAATGTTGGAATTAAATTAACATAAATAACTATTATGAAAATTGATATAATTATTTATACTATTTATATGTATGTAAGAAGAGCATAACGGATGTCTAAAGACATTAACAGCACGTAAGCCTTGTGAGGTAATCAGCCCCTTCGATTTGTTAAATTTCGAGAATTTTCGAGAATAAAATTTTCGAAATTTATATATTTTTTTTTTTTGTTAAGGAAATTAAAAATTACTTAGCCAATTGAATCTGAAACAGAATCAGCTCATGCATATAAAATATAATTTAGACCATTGAATCTGCCCGAAAGACATCGTTGAAGTACAACTTCAAAAAAAAATTATGTAAATAACTTCAATGGTACTTGTCGGATAATAACCTTCTTGATCCCTAAAGGCTGTGTTAAATGTTGCTAGATTGATCAAAATATGGTATGAGAGATATCGTTATCGAATATTTTCAGAAAAAAAATTTTTTTCAATTGCTCGAATTAGTGTTTGTCAAATCGATTTTATCATTTCATTTAATTATTTTTGGACTTGTATTAAATGTTGCGAATTTGTGGTAAATCGGTTAACTGGTTTAATATATACCACTGTCGAAATTTTTCTTTAATTATTTATTATTATTTTCTCACGTCAAAACTTATTAGGTGGACTTTCAAGGATTGTGGAGTCTACTGTTTGGTTTTATACAAATTTTTTGTCAGAATTAATTTAGAAACAAATTTTTGCAAATAACTTATATGATCAGAAAAAATAATATTTCCTCTTACTTTTTTTTCTATTTTACATGGCAGCTCTCTCAAGGAGCTATTCCTTCAATAATCAGACATGCTTTCTTACTCTCAATAATGGTAAGGGGTATACATGCTCCAACAACCAAAAATATTTCTTAGTTTATTCACTTTTGCCATCTTTACTTTCCATATTTTTTTTTTTTTTTTTTTTGTAACATACAGTAAATTCATTTTCTTACTCGTCGATTTGAATTATTGTTAAAAAGTTGAATAATGCTAAAGTTGTACACAAATCACTACATTGTTGATGTTTGTTTTTGCTTTTTGTTATTATTCCCCCATTCTAGATTTATGTGGATCATGAATAAGTGTAGAATTTTTACAAAAGGATTTATCGTTACGATTTTCCAATACAATGTACACAAACAAAACAAAATTGGTCTACTTCATCTTCTGTGTGGAATCTTTTTACTTATTTGCTAAGCTGCAGAGAAGAGAACACAGTTGCATTGTCCAGGCTAGTGTTTTAAATTTTTCTTTTTGTTTTTTTTTTGTTTTTGATTGGTGTGAAAAAAAAACGATAAACAAAAAGTTTTACTTATTGAAGTAGACTTTTATAGACCCTACACAAAGTTCTAGTAATTGTATATGAATATATTTTATTAAGTGAATATTAACAAATAAGAATGTATGTATATATGTATGTATGTATGTATGTATGTGTGTTTATGGGTGAATGGTATGCAAAAACAATTTGCTTGGAATTTTATAAAATTTCTTTAAAAATTTTCTTTAAAATTTGTGGCCGAAAATGTAACCACAATTCAATACTTACTAGGTTATAAGTTCTGTTCCCATTTTTTGTATGAATACAGAAAGAAAACCCCACAAAATAACAAAGACACACACAAAACTAAGGCACAGCCATATTGGCTAATGATGAATTTATATATAATGTAGGCCAAGTAGAAAATGAACTAACCAGCTTGAAGGCATTCTACTTACATACATACATGCATATATTTCTTTATGCATTTGTGCATAGAAAGAATAACAGGGGACTACCAAAATAAGTGAGCATTTTTATGATATTATTAAAATCAGACCAACCCGTGTTTTTAAACTGTAGAAAAAACCAAAGTCCTTTTTACCCGACTGAGCGATGCAAACAAGGGTATTGTGTTTATAGCCTTTGTATGTATTTATGTATGCACGTGTGTTCTTTTGCGAACGCGTGGACCGATTTTGATTATTCTTAATCGATCGATTTGTCTTAATCCTAAAGATATGACAGAAGTCAAGACCCAATATGGCGGCCAACAGACGCCATATTGTATATATGAAAAAAATAAGAAGTCGGCGAACTTTATCAAAATGGGTGTTATGCGACAGGTATTTTAAAATCACTTTTAGGTTTCTCATATGATTTTTCATTCTGAATGACCATTTACGATATTTAACGCTTCAAAGTTGGTCGCAGTGGGGTTTTTTGATTATTTTACTGCCTGTCCCGATCGATCGACTACATGTATTGCAAACAACAATAATATTAGAAAATTTGTTATTGCTTTCAATATAAGTTGTCGATCGTACGTTTGCTGATGGCATCATGGGACAGGCAGTTAAGTACTACTTGTTCAAGGTTTTGTTTTCGCTACCATGTCCGTCTATCCATTAGAGGCTGTTTTCTCGAGAACCTTAAGAGCTACTGATCTAAAATTTTCACAGAATATGTAAGACTTTAACAGTAAAAAGTTAAAGAGTGTTCTAAAGAGAGTAACAAAAAATTTTTAAATCCTAATGTAATATACACACAATTATATATACATAAGTATATAGACACTTGAAATTTTCACCATACCACTTGAAATTTTTCATACCAATTAACAGTGAAATTTAAAAAACCAATATTAAAGGGTGTTCTATCAGTTAATGTTATTTTGACAACTTGTTTTATCTTGTGACCGTAAAAGCCAAACTCTTGAAATTTTCAAAACGTTAAAACTAAAAAATCCCAAAATAAAAATATCGCCAAAACAAAAAAAAACCGCCAAAACTAAAAAAAATTCACTAAAAATAAAATAAAGCGCCAAAAACCGAAAAAATCGCCAAAAACGAAAATTAAAACGCCAAAAATTAAAAAACGTTAAAACGTAAAAATTTAAAAAATCCCTAAAACCGAAAGAAGCGCCAAAAAAATCTCCAAAAGCCGAAAAAGGTTTTCCGTCTACTTAATTTTTTTTTTAATGTCTATAACAGGTAAGATATTCGATTATATGTGCGGGCGCGAGTCAAAGATGCACTTTGCTGAATTTATTAGTTATTTGTTCAAACTTATTTGTTTCTCTGTTTATGATTGTACAATCCCCACCGCCCTTGAACGACAATTTTATAGAGCGCCATCAAATTAAAAATATATACATTTTTTATTAGCCATTAAGCTTTGGAAATCTTATTGTGTACAATAACAATAATCTTTCGGTCCTTTTCAGGTTGGCCCACTCCTATAAATCTGTTTGCTGTGGCTTGACAATAAAAATCATTCAATATTCTTCGAATTCTAACATTCCACACAAACAATCCCATGCACTTTTTTTTGAGTTGAAAATTTGTGAAAGTAGATTCCTTTGTTTGTTGCCAAAATTTTAAATTAATGTCCTTGTAACAATTCAATATGACAAGAAAATTCTTCCAAAGGCAATAAGGACAAAAAAAAACTACAAATTGAAACTTACTCCTTTTGCGAATCTATTGTCAACAATAGAGATTTAACAAATTGTTTTAGACAGTTAATAAGTACTTGAAATAAATACCACAAAATGATATATTACCGCAATGAATAGAGTAGACAGTAAAGACAATTGAAAGGCGTTAAAATTTGGATGTAGATAGCATCTTCTTATTTTCATTTGGTCATATTTATTTTAATTTAAGCATAATTTGTTGAGATTATAAGTTTTTTAGCGTTTAAATTAAATGAATTCATAGTTAAGATTAGGTGGAAACGACCAACATAACTTGACACTATTTTCCATACCTAAGGAAAGACCTTGAAGAAATGAAACATTTGCTATCTTACAGCTGCGTGAGTGGCTATTTATTTGCATTGAAGATTCTCCCTCTTATTTATTGTACAGGTTTTTTGAAGACTTGGCAAATTTATTATCTTTAAAAAAATTTAATTAATTCAATTCCTAAGAGTACAGTCCATTTTGCTCCAGAGCGATTAATTTATTCAATTTTATCTATATAGATCACAGCCGCACCAGTGTGGCGAAATTTAATCGGCTTCTTATGCAAATTAATATACAGACACACACACACACACAAATATATATTTCTCTCGGTGGTCAGCACTAATCTAGATGATGTCTTTTTTTATTTTTACAAAAACATACATCAGAAGCCTCCTAAATAATAATCATGAATCAAACAAACAAGATTGTGCACTCAAGCGTACAAAAAAAAATTCTATTGCGCATTTACGTCATCATAGAATACAAATGAGTGTTTGTTTGTGTTATAAAAAGTGTGAGAGAGAAAGAGCATTTTCCATAAACAAATGTACTTTGTTTACAACACATGCATACATACATATTCTATGTCTACTACACACTCGCAGACAAAATAACGGACCTGTGCAATCTTGTTTTTTTTTTATTCAGGCATGCTAATAGGATGTTTTAACAGAAATTGTTATCTCAGACACGAACCTTTTATTATTGTTGGTGCTGTGGAACAAAACTATAATTCGAGGGAAAGGAAATACTTATGGACTCTCTCATAAGACTAAATTATTTATTTCCTTTCAAAAAGCTAAATCTTTAAATTTTTGCAAATGAAATATAAGAAAAATATATTCACAATTATTTTTAAATTATCCTTTCTTTACATTATTTTTATTTCAATGAAGATTATATTAATTAACATTTACTTTAAATACAAATTATTTTTCGCTCTAAGAACTTCGATGAACGTGCCGTACTCATCAAATAGTAAAATAACTGCAATAATAAAAAAAATTTTTGTGTGGAAAATAATATAATAAATATTTTAGGTAATAAAAAAGTGCGTTTGTGTACGAATTTCAGTATTTATTTAAATTGTTTTTACATAATATTAAAGCGGCAATTTGCCGGAGACCATTCATTGCCGTGTTTCCTTTAAAAACTTCAAATATTTTATAAAAACGAAGGTTGTTTGCAGTTATTAAATTAAGGCAACAGAAATAAAAGAAAATTACTGGGCTCTTACTTTTACAAAAAATCATTAAATATTATTTGTCAAACTGGAAATATATTTGTTTATGCATCCTTGACAATGCCTAATACATTTAAATTTTTATATTTCTGCAGACAAGTTTTAGTCGTTTGTTAAACAACCCTCCAATAACATGAATAAAAAGCTCTACGTACTTTATGTTTAAAAATTGATTCATATTTCAATATTTATACATATTTTCAGTAGCAGCATACCAATTTGAGTGCTCAAGTCCAAGAAGAAAAAAACAACAGTAAAATGAAATAAAAAGTAATGTTAAAATTTTAAATTTATGTGTACGAAAATACATTCATTTAATATTTTAAATGTCTATCTTTCAGTACATATGAATACTATAAATACTATATGAAGGTATTGATGTAGAGTCTGTAGATGGATGTTTGCAAAAATACGAGATGCATCTGTTTGACTACAATATGAACATGCTGACAATAAAATGTAATAAAATTTCCCAACCATCAATCCTATATAAAAATGTCAATATTATTATCTGAGTGTGTTAAAGTTTATCTGTGTGAGTTTATTCATGAATGAATATAAGAATTTTTGCATGCACTCATAAAGACATAAATTTTGGCCCACAAACACATTAAGAGAAACATGTTTGTAGGTACATTTGTATAAAAGTAAATGCTTGTGTTATTATTAAAAGTGTTAAACGAATTTTGCAAGCCCTTTGGGGAACTAACTGAATGCTGGCAAGAACATCTGAATGATATCTGAATGATATCCCAGCAAAAAAAAAAAAAAACTTGGTCATTTGAAAAAAAATACTTTTTTATTGATTTAAAAAGTATAATTATATAAAAGTATGTTATCGGATTAATAAGACATTTTAATAGCATTTACGTGATATTTAAGCAGACTACGTGTTCGTGACAATCTTATATTCAATTGAATCGCTTATTTCAGAAACCAGTCAAGCGAGCAATTTTTGGTTTTGAGCAAATCAAAGAAAATTTTCGTAGCAATTCTAAAATTACTTTTACAAAACTCTTGTTTTTTTCCTATTAAAATAATCAATTTCTGTAACTAATTGAGAAACAGAAAGCTTTTTAACTATGTTGACATATAGCATTTAAGGAAATTCAGTAAAGTGCGACTTCGAGTCGCACAGAAAGGGTTCCATACGGGCACACTACTTATGTAATAATATACGAACTTTAGCCTATACTATATAATCGAATATCTTATCTGATGTAGACAGTTTTTTTTACAAAAGTTTAAGTACCCGATAAATTTTTTTCGGTTTTTTGGCGATTTTAAATTACCGTTTTTTTTTAATTTCAAGAGTTTTCCTCTCACGGTTTCCAATATACAGCAAGTTGCCAAAATTACATAGTAAAAATTACATTAGCTAATAGAATACCCTTTGATTTTTTTTAAATGTCAGTGTTAATTGGTGTGGTCTGCATAAAAATACATTAAATTTTAAAATTTGAAGTGTCTATATATAATTGTCTGTACACTACATTAGGATTTCATGTGCAGTTTCCACAAGTCAAGCAGACGGCTCGTCTAGAAAATTTGTATGAAAATGACTCAGAAAAATGAGTACTTTTCATATAAATTTTATACTCAAGTCGGCCGCCTGCTTTGTAAATAGAAACAAGGGATAAACATTTTGCGTTCTCGCTTCAGAGCATCTTTTAATTTTTAACTGTCATATATTTGTTGTTGTAGCGGCCAAAGTTTTACCCACTCTGTGAAAATTTCAGGTCCATAGCTCTTACGGTTCTCGAAAAAACAGCCTGTGACAGACAGACGCACATACTGACATCGTAGTTTCTTTTCACCTTTGGTGTGCGGAGCCCTACAAATTTATACCATTTAATCGTTACGAACAAACAAATTGATTTATATCATCAAGCACATATCAATAAACAAACCCAAATACCGAATATTTAATACATGAATAGACACATACAAGAACATTTGTTAAGCCATTATAAAATCATTCGAGTAAAAATATTTCAAAAATTTAACTACAGCGACAGCTAAATTGCTTTAATCCTTTCATAGTAGAAAACTATTCAAATATTTGTTTGATAAAAACAAAACTTTTTACTTTATTGATACAAATAAAAATCTGACCATATGCTACCAAAAAGTTTATAGATAATATATTAATTACCTTAAAAAAGGCTTTAATAAAAATTATTATCAATCATATGAAATTATTAAATACTTATCAAACTTTTTCAACAATGAGGTATTATCTCAAAATCTAAAAGTTTTTTTCTGCTTGTATTAAACAAGGATTTAAAATATTTAAATATTTAAATAAATAAATATGTCAAGCTTGGCACAGTGAGATCAATGGCAAACGTAAAGATAATAATGACAAGAAAAACATTTCTTTTTTTTATTTATAGGCATGTGAAAATGCAATTCAATTTAGGGTAAAATATATTACAGTATCCGCTTTCGTGTTAAGTAAAAAAATCTACCCATCGGCCTCAAAACAACTTTTTTGGTAGTCTCATGGATATGGTTTAAATTGTGGCGAAAAAAAATTTTGTGATAGATTTTTTTTTTACTTATAAGCAACTTAAGTTACGTTCAGGGGCGAACAACTTACTCTATCCGCTATTGAGTAAATGTTAATGAAACTTGTTCATTAAAACAACAAACTTTGGATTATTTAGGTAAATTGCCACTTCTATACATTTACTTTACTTGAATGTTTTAAATTTTTTGGCTTTCCCTTAAATGATGAGGTTGGGACCGCGTAAGGGTTGCCTTAAATTAAAATTTTGAGCGATAAAAATTATGAATTTGGCAAGATTGATATTTGCATAGTACAATAATACAATAATAAATACAATACGATAATAAAACTCTTAATGAATTTTTAATCAAGAAATAGTCTTTTCTCAGGTTCTGTATTTTTCAATAATTTTTATAGAATTTGGACTGATTAAAAAATTATTGGTGTTTATATTCTTATTTGACCAATGTCTTGTTTAACTGTTGGTGGTGGTTTCTCTAGGCTAATCTTTTGTAATTGAAAATTTATTATATGTACACTCAATTTTTAACTAAAACTTTGGAAAATTTTCTAAATTTGAGTAAAAAAAAAAGTTGTCGTATGGCGCCAAAGCTGTTTTTTACTTGAAACCAGTAAACTATTTACTAAATTTCAAGTTCATTAATGAACGAGTTTATGGTAATTAAATTTTTATATTTAAGAAAAATTTTTCTAAAATTCAAATCCAGAGCTTCGCAAGACAATTTTCTCATCTTTGATCTCAAATTTAGTAAATTTTCCAAAAAATTTTTATGTCTTTAATTCTGGTTCTTATTTTTATTTTTAATTAAATTCTGTAGCACATGATATGTTATTTATTATATCTTCATATTATATTCTTAATTAATCCACCATACATATACATATATAAATTCCTTGACAGGAGACAAGTACTGAACCGACAACCTTCTGACTGATAAGCGAGCACTCTAACCAATTGCCTAACAGGCCAGCCTGAATAAGCATTGACATTATTGAGTTTTAAAATTTAATTTAATTTACAAAAAAATAAATTTGAATTTCAAATATTCCTAGAAAATATGAAAAATTTACTTATGTGCAGTTTGTACAAGTCAAGCAGACGAAACGCCTAGAAAATTTGCATGAAAACCACTCTGGGTTGTAGAAACAGGGGGTTAGATTTTTTGCTAAATGCAAATTAATAATAAATTCTATAATTCAAAGAAAAAATACTTAAAACTGGTAAATATTTTTCTAAAACTAACAATACCTTTTTACATCTTTTAAGTTAGTCGAATTCCATGAAGTAGTCAGGAGTAAGTTATTTCATAAAATTTATTTTTTGATTTAAAACGAAATTAAATAGTTCTTAGGACACAATTTTCTTAAGCTTAAAACCATTTACTTATTTTTGGCAAATATTTCCTTCAAGTCAGTAAAGATTTCCTTAAAAGTAAAAAAAATGTTTGTGTAAATACACAAATGAACTATTTTTAAGAATATGAACTATTTATTTTTTAATCATATTCAATAAGTTTCACTAGATTTTTGTAAAAATTTACTTATATTTAGGAAATTTTTTTTAGTGTATTTTAAATAAAATAATAACCACGCACCGCACAAATCAATGTGGGCACATGACAAAAATATGCTCGGTTGGCAACAAAGTTTGATATTGTGTACTCGGGCAAGTCTCCACATATTGTATTATTTTTGGTGGGAAATACTCGTATATCTCTCTAGCTTCCTCTTCTTTTTTCTCTCACTATGTTTCTATCTCTTTCTGTATTAATCGTTAGCACTTTATTAGATAACTTTGATGACTCACAAGCTACTGCATAATTTATGAATAATTTTGCTGCGAAACTATTGTGCACATTTATCAAAAATTAAATAAATAGATCAAAATCATTTTACCATGCAGAAGAATATATAATTTGATTATAACAAAAGTATTGCTGCAATCATCATCATTTTCCTACTGTATTATTATACTATTGAAATTCATAAAATTATTTTTATACATACATGATTCAGTGAATTTAGAGTTATACTTTTTTAAGTTTTCCATCATTGTTATTGAAGAAATTGAGAGTATGTTTTTATTACTATTACTTTTCGTAGATTCTTTTCACTTTGAAAATACTTCTTTTTTTTTGCTCCTATGAAAAGAAAACTGTAACTTTTTTTATACAAAGTTGTTTTCAACCGCTTTAAAGGGGTTTTGCAGCAATCAAAAATACAAGTAAATATATATATGTACATACATACATACATTTAATATAAAAGATTATAGTAAAATATATATTTTTTTATTGAAATTAAAATTTTATAGGCCATACCAATAGTTTAGGATTATCAGAATGCCAAAATTGTTAATAACTTTTAAAATACAGTTTGTGAAATTTTATCGTAAGCAACAATTTATGTATGTAAAACATATTTGAATGTTATAAAAAAAAGCAATCTCCTGAAAATTTTAATTTTTGTCGCTAAAGATTAAGTCAAAAAAAGGGCTTGATATGGTCAACAAATATTGTTCTTTTGTCATTTATAACTGTGGGCTGCACCGAGCAGTGCTTGTGTGGAATGATTTTCTTTAGCAGTGACTTAAATTAGAACTAAATTAAAATTAATGACCTCCGATTCAAAACAAAGTAACTATTAACTATTTAAGTGCTAAACAAACAAAGATATTTAAACGGGTTAGAAGAATAACCAATTCACTTCTTGTAATCAAAATCTTAAGTATGTGTTTCGTTAGAAAAGGAAAAAAAGTATATTATAAATAGTAACTTTATCCAGTTAAATATTTAACATTCACACATACAAAGGATTCAAATGAATACACATTTACTGTTATATAAAATATGTACATGCATTTATACATACATGTAAATTTATGCTTACTTCTGTTATTTACCCTCTAGTCAGTCTAGAACAATATGCCTATATGTCATTAATCTTTTCTCTAGCGACAATTTCACTAGTTAAAATGTTTTAACTATGTTTTAAACTACACAATCGAAAAAGATACATATTTCAAAAATATTTTGATCTAAATAATTTAAAAATAATTTATTTAATTTTTAATAAAAAGATAATATTAAACAAATATATATACTCATATATATATGTATGTATGTGTTTTAGTTTGTTGCCCCGACCCTTATAAAATTGTAGACAAGGGTCAATA
Source organism: Nowickia ferox (assembly GCA_936439885.1). Lineage (NCBI taxonomy): Eukaryota > Metazoa > Arthropoda > Insecta > Diptera > Tachinidae > Nowickia > Nowickia ferox. The sequence continues at coordinate 97,637,599 of OW387026.1, read as the reverse complement.
GAATGTACTAGTGAATCTTTGGTGCCAATGTCTCCATGTGATCCCAAAAGAACTACATAGTTAGTAGTGATATATTCTACTGGTGGATTTTCAATGACAAGCTAATGTTAAATGTCAAAAGATGATTTCATTGGCTGGGGTACACTTGGTCAGCAGTACAAACTGGCAATGTCGCTGGTAAATACCTAGAATTTCACTTTTCGCATTTCCTGCAGGGTACATACTCGAATTGGCATAAGATTTGAATATGTTATAACTGCCATATCCTTAAAGCTACTTATTTGTTTGTGTATATGTTAACATGTGTTTTAAAGCATGTCAAACGTGTATGTATGTATGTGTTTCTATGGAAACATCATTATCATTTATGGTCCGTTCAGCAGACAGACAGTAAAATAGTCTACCTTTATATAACATATTTTTAATCTTGCTTCGCTTTTAAAAATAAAAACATAAAAACAACATGTAAATTTGAAATGGAAAGTACATGTCGCTCATTTATTTAAAGAACGTGATAACTCAAAAAACCAGTTTGCCAGAAAACGAGTTTGAAGTTTTCAATTCACTCACAACTTAATAGAAAAAAAATTTAATTTTTCTCTCAGAGTTGTATGAAATTTTTACACAATATCTTGCATCACTAACTCGAAAATTTCATTTTTTTTACTTATGACGTTCTTTGAGTAAATGAGCTATGTATATGTATACAAAGGCACATGCAATAATATATACATACATACTAGCAATGAAAATGAAAGTTTCTAGAAACACAACCCAGTCAGCATTTTATTGAATTAATGACTATATTCGAGTCTTTTTCGACATCTGCGCACGATTAAAATAATCATTTATGTGCTCGTTTTCGAATCGAAGATTACTGTTCATTCGGGAGAAAATGGTACCCTAGCCGCGAGTCTTCTAAAAGAGTCTTTTATGACTCGCGTTTCTGATCAATTTTGATGCACTTTCGAGACAGTTTGTGGTATTACTTACAATCAGTTTTTTGTTTTAAATTTTTATATACATACATAAATTCACTCATACTTTATATTTTTTCGATTTTACTGCACGAGCTTGCTGTTTGTTTTTGCTTTTTATACAAATCACTTCCTAAGTATTTCTGGGAATCATTTTCGAGTCTTATTTTAAGCGCAGAACTGATTAATCAATTTTGATCATCTAGGCAGTCGAAAAAGACTTAGTTTTGTGAAACGATCTAATTCCTTTAAATCACCTGGCGAAAAATAGCCTTAACTCGAAAGATGTTATCTTGCAAATAGATAATCACGTCCCAGAAGCACTTTTACCAGTTTAAAGCTTTTGAATGCCGCCTATTTTTTTTTTTTGGAGAAATGCAGTTATTTGTAAAAGCTCATAAGTTGAAAACACTACTTTGCAAATCAATCTTCTAAAATAGAACTGTGGAACCCTGTAAAGCAAATTTAAAAAACGTGGCAATACTTTAACTAATATATTCTAAATGACCTATTATCCTACATCCTCTGTGATTTAAAGAAAATAGAGGGTTCTTTATGTGGGGAAGTGTGTTTGTTTGCTTGTGATATTTGCATATATGTATGTATGTATCTACATATATCTGCTTTTTATATTTATGAATTGTTTGCCAAAAAAAAACCTTTAAAGAAAGGTAAAGTGAATCATACAAAATATTAATACATATAAAAAACATTGCTCCACTTTAATAACATCTTTTATAATAATAATAAAAAATATTTTACATCTTTCATTTATAAAACTTTTATATAACAAAAATAAAACAAAAAAATAAAGCAAAAAAATTTAATGCATTTAGAATCTACTTATATGAATTTAATAAGTGAGTTCGGGAATAAATTTTTTTAAGTTTAACATTTGCTAGCACACTAATAAATCCAAATCATTATTTTACTTGTTCAGTAAAATATTCTTTATTCAAAATACATTAATTTTTTAATAAAAGCCAACGTCAATGCATTTATACATACACACACGTACATATACACTCAAGTAAACACATAATTATGTACATACACACGCATGCGTTTACTTACATGCTGCTGCATAAATAGAATGTTTTGTTTCTTAATTTTATATAAAAACTCTTAATTCAGCTGACTTTTTTCAGGTCGAATTGTAGTAGTTGTAAGTATAAAAAGAAAATAAATCTAAACAACAGCTATTCATTGCTTTTGCAAGAATAATAGAGTGTTGCCATACAAGTATTTTTGGCCGGGTGCAGTCAAGCTAATATTGGGTGTGTTTTATTGAGGTATAGAACTTTAAGTTGGCATCACTTTTTTAACTGGCGGCCATTTTGTCAGCTGTCAAGTGATTAATATTTAGTTTGATTTGTCATTTCATCATGAACAGGTTGACAAAAGAACAACGCTTGCAAATCGTGCAAATTGTGGTTCAGTTATAATGGTTCAGTTCGCGAAGTTTACCGCAAGCTCCGTCCATTTTATGGTCGACATAATCGTCCATCAGAGCAATTAATTCGGTTAACCATGGATCGTTTTCGCACTACGTTTACTCTATGTGATAATACGCATCCGCAGAGACGTCGAACAGTGCGCACCGAAGAAACAATTGCCGCTGTAGAGCAAAGTGTTGAAGAGGACCCGAATGAATCGATTCGCCACCGTGCACAGCAATTGGAGCTTTGTCCATCAACTTTATGGAAGATTTTGCGCAAAGATCTTGGCTTGCGACCTTACAAGATCCAGCTTGTGCAAGAATTAAAGCCGCGAGACCATGCAATGCGTCGTGATTTTGGTGTATGGGCCGAAAATGAGATTGATCTCGATGCTGATTTTCATCGCAAAATTTTGTTCAGTGATGAGGCTCATTTTTGGTTGAATGGCTACGTCAACAAGCAAAATTGCCGCATTTGGAGTGAAGAGAATCCACATGAGACCCTTGAGACGCCATTACATCCACAAAAACTGACTGTTTGGTGTGCTCTATGGGCTGGTGTTGTCATTGGGCCATACTTCTTCCGAAATAATGCTGGAGAGTCAGTTACCGTTAATGGAGACCGGTATAGAGCCATGATAACCGACTATTTTGTTCCCGAATTGGATGGCATGAATGTGGATGAGTTGTGGTTCCAACAAGACGGCGCTACATGCCACACAGCGCACGTCATAATCGATTTATTGAAGGAAACATTCGATGAGCGCATAATTTCGCGGAATGGACCTGTCAATTGGCCACCAAGATCGTGTGATTTGACACCATTGGATTATTTTCTTTGGGGATATGTAAAGTCGCTCGTCTACGCCAACAAACCAGAAACGTTAAGGGACTTGGAAGCCAACATTCGTGGCGTTATTGCCAACATACGGCCCCATATGCTCGAAAAAGTGGTTGAAAATTGCACCTGTAGAATTGGCTTTATTCGAGCCAGCCGCGGCGGCCACATGCCCGAAATCATATTTAAACGTTAATGGCATAAAATTATCCTTCCAATAAAGCCAAATTGATGGACATTAAAACGATTTTCTTGTGTTTTATTTCAATTCGAAGTTCTATACCTCTAAAAAACACCCTGTAGTTAGCGTTTTTTGCTAGGGAATTGTTACAATTTAAGTTTAACACTTGTTAACGCACTAATAATACCAAATTATTATTTTACTTATTCAAATAAGTAAAATATTTTTTATTAAAAATATATTGAAATTGATTATTGAAGGGTTAGTTGGATACTATGCTAAGTTTTATATTTATATGTTCCTTCAACTATTAAAGTCCCTATAGTCCATAAAAAATTTACTTTACAAAGTATTAAAAAATTATTTGCTTGACGTAGGCTGGTTTTGTATTCAAATATATTTACACAAGTATATTTATTTATGTAAATACGGAAATTCATACATATGTATATGTATGCATCCATAAGAACGTATGTATGCCAAAATCAATCATGCGTTCAATATTGCTTTTAGCTGAAATCATTTTAAAAATCATAAATAATTCTAAATGGCGTTGAAAATAGAATCAATAAAATCATTCCGCTTAATAAAACCTTATTGATATGCAAAAAATAAACACAAAATGAAAACACGTTAATATTTACATGATTTACACTACAACAATATACATAAATACATATGTATGTACATATGTATATCTTTATGTATGTAAAAGGTCTTTGATTAAGCGCTTCTTATCTTTAAATTTAAATAAATTAAAGTGTATGTGAGATATCATCGATATTCCCCAGATGGCATCACTGCCACATGAGATGACCAGACCTTTAAATTATTGGTGCAGAATGTCCAATGTGGCATGAGCTGCGGGGCCCATAGCACTATTCCGTTGGTGTACTTATTATTCAAAAAGGCAAACGCGCTGGACATTGCCCAAAAGGAACACCAATTTTGATAAATGAATTTTATTAACAATACATCCGTATAAGGTGATTTGGCAAAACAATTCGACAAATGTAGCCTTACCATTATGGTTAGTGTAAACTTTAAAAGTTCGGAAGTCTCTACTAGAAGACCCTATAATTGTATGTATATATACAACTGTATTTTAATTATGTGCCTTTGACATTTAAACTTAGAATTCACGTGTTAAAAACAGCGGTTGCGCAAATTTCCAAAAAAAAAATATATACAACCAAAGATTTTTATAGGTTATGCAAAGATGAAGGAAGGAGGAGCTAAGGTACACACATATGTATGTATGTATGTATGTATATTGCGGGTTGTAAAGTTGATATTAACAGCGGAATCTTCATGGGAATTCAATAATTTAACTGCATTTATATTTTAGGGAATCCTTAAAGGATGGCATTCAAAATGGATTTTCTTAGTTATTGGTCCTTATTTGTTTTTAAACAATAATAATAAGCCACAAAACTAATTTATTCATAAAATAGCAAACATTTAAATAAAATATTAAAACAAGTTTAAAATGCAATAATGATAAAGTAAAGCTCGCATTTGTGGTTAATAACGTGAATTAATAAAATTCACATTTAAAAATATTGCACACATCTTTGCGAATATTGTGGCGGTGCTTAAATCAATATAAAATAAATCCTGTATATTTTGTATTGAAAATTTGTGTATTACCATTCTACATGCACTTGTTGTTGCATGATACAAAATACACATACAATATACACACAAAACAAAATGCAAATATGATATAAAATTTTTGCTGCGAATAATCGCTATTAGTTGAAAAATTTTTTTACAAGTATGCATGAGTGTTGTAATTTCAAATTTTATTTTAATGAGATTTATTCAACTGCTATTGTATGTATATACTATGTAATTTGGCATTTCCTCCAGCATTAAAAAACAACATGCAACATAAGTTTTTGCAGATAGCCGGGCAAATCCGCAGATACATACCACATATATGAAATTTATGTGCACTTGAATTAATTATAAATCAAATCTTGAGGCCCCTGTTTTGTTTTTACCTGTATGTGCTTGTGAATTTTTGTATACTAATTGTCTTGTAAGAATTTTAATCCCGGCTACATACCTGTTGGTGGGAAGTAAACTGCATGAAGTGATTTTTTTCACTCATAAATTTGCTTTGGTCTAAACTGATGATATACTTAACCAAATTATATAATTTGTAAATCTTTCAATCTTTTTGTTTTACTTTGTCAAAAATAAAGTGATAAAAGTAATATGCAATGTAACACTTGGGGCCACTTTTATATGATTTTGCTTGCTAGCTTAAGCGGCCCATCGTGATGGCTTAATCTTACATTAACACTGACAAACATACACTAGTAAAATAGTTAACTTTTCTAAAAACTTGTATCATAAATTAATTAAAAAACAAACAAAAAATATACACATTTTATATTATTTATGTATTTATTTCCTTTAAAACGCACAGTTTTAGACAGACAAACAGTTTCTTCTTCTTTCCACAAAAAAATCAAAGTGTGTTAACAACATAGTGACTTTTGCATAGAAAGTGTTGCCACTAATTTGTTCCTCAGTATAGTAATACTACATAGAAAAAGGCGTTTAATTAGAGATGTTTACCTATCTATAAAAGCAAAAATGCTTATACCATTAAAATAAAAAACAAAAAGATTTTAAAAAATTTAAATTTTTCGAAGAAATTCCGGTTGGCGAAATTTACTTTCCCATAACAGATACTTCATACAATGATAAGTATTAAATATTGTACTAAAACCGTTCTATCTGGCTTGTGTCTTTGCTGTCTTTGTCGGTAATATAGTGCCATATTTGAGTTAACCAGAAGTGTTATGAAGTGCCAGATATTTTCCTTTAATTTGTAGATAGATTCCATAGGTACTGGCAGCACTAATTTGTCTTGTGATGGAAAGTAAACAAATTTCATCTGGCATCATAGGTTTATTGACAGAATCAAAGAAAATAGCTTGTGGCACAGAAATCTTGGAATTGCTTAAATTACATCTTAAATACAACAATAAAAAACAAACAGATTTTAAAAAATTAAAATTTTTCGAAGAAATTCCGGTTGGCGAAATTTACTTTCCCACAACAGATACTTCATACAATGATAAGTATTATTGTACTAAAACCGTTCTATCTGTCTTGTCTTTGCTGTCTTTGTCGGTAATATAGTGCCATATTTGAGTTAACCAGAAGTGTTATGAAGTGCCAGATATTTTCCTTTAATTTGTAGATAGATTCCATAGGTACTGGCAGCACTAATTTGTCTTGTGATGGAATGTAAACAAATTTCATCTGGCATCACCGGTTTATTGACAGATTCAAAGAAAATAATTTGTGGCACAGAAATCTTGGAATTGTTTAAATTACAACTTAAATACAACAATAAATGCATAAGAATATTGAGACATGGTAAATGTTATGAAAGGAGTGCTTGTTGAATGGTAAGTAGTTCGTTTTTCTTAACCATCAACGTAATCTAATTCGTCGGGTATACCAAATGCCTTGTTAAGTTCTCTATCCTGCTTGTCAAACTTACGTTTGCACCATGTCTTTGTCACAAAAATGTTGTCGGTCCAACGATTTGCAGCTTCCAGTAATTTCTTGAAAGAAAAATATGTAAGCACATCAATAATAACTTTTAAGGCCAATAAATATCTACCACTGCTTCGCATGCCTTTATTTTGATTTCTTCATCGTTTACATCTTTTTGAAATTGATCAAGTTTGTACCCCAAATCTTTTTTCTCTTTCTCTAACACATCAATTTCTTTTATTGTAGCTTCAATTGCAACTAAATCTTCCTCAACATTTTCATTTGCTGCAACGTCTTGTTGAACAATCGTGAGGCGCTGCTCTACTTTTGCCGTCTTTGATTCTATGTCACCGAGCTGCCTTTGAAGTTTCTTTAAATTTTCACTGCAAAAGATCCCGTTTAATACCTATAAAATAATTTAAAATTAATATTTGTACCTTGGAAATGACCAGAAGTATAAGCTGCCTGATATTTTTTCACTTTGTACTAGACCATTGTCTACTAATTCTTGTAGTGTAGTCTTAACCGATTGAAGCACAATGCCTTTCTCCTGAGGTGCAATGCGTTCTAAATCTTTCAGTTGGAAAATGTCAGTAGTTTCATGAAAAAGTTCCAAAAGTTTAATCTGTTTTTCCCCAGCTGATAGTGGTTTTCTTTTAGACATTTTAGAGAAACTAAAATAAACAAAAAAATTTTTTATTTTTAGCGATCCGGCCATGAAACAATTTTTATTACACTTGGATGAAACATCAGCTTTGGGGCGTAAATTTATCATACAAGACTTGGATGAAAGTCACCTTTTTATATCAACGGAAATTGTTGAAACTTTGCAGGCTCGTGTCGATGAATTAATGGATCGCATTAGTTTCCCCCTTCACGAAAGAGAAGCTTAAGAACTGAACTTCAATTATTAAAAATCACCTTAATCTAAAATTTAATTTAAAAATGGCCGGCAGGGAATCACATCGTATAAAAGATGCGGAAAAAAAACGTGTGCTTGATGAAGCCGCCCGTCAGAGACGTGCGCGTAAAGCCTTAGAAGCTCTAGAAAAAGATAATTTTCATGAAGACCCGCATGCTGATTTGGTAATGTCAAAAAAGGTTCCAAAGTTTCAAGACAACATAAAAAATCCTAAAGAAAATCGAAAGTCGAAACGTAAAGGTCCTGAATATTATCGAGCTAAGTATCGGAAAAACTTTTCTCAACTTCTCGAAGAAGAAAAACAACAGCACCCAGATCCTCCCAATTATATGAGTGCTTTAGCTCCGGCCCCTACTAAACCACCTCGCCATTTCTGTGCTGTTTGCGGAAATTTTTCAAAATATTCTTGCACAGCATGCGGCACTCGTTATTGTTGCATCCGTTGCCTGGGCACGCACCAAGATACGAGATGTCTAAAATGGACTGCATAAAAGTTGAAATTCGTATACTTTAAAATGTTTCTAAATTAAATTTTATAAGTTGAGTACAATCGTAATTTTGTATGAACATGAATATAAAAGTTTTCTTTTCAATGGCGATATGTTTGTTTTCAAATTTACCTTTCTTCTTTTTTAAAAATATCTGAAATGAATTTATACTTTTCATAAAATTGATTAAAATTAATAAATTTGAAAGTGCGTACTTGAATTCTTTATTTGTAAACAGAGGAATGAATTGCCAACTTCAAATACTCAAAGCACAGTGGGTAAGATATTTACGTTAGAATTGTCATAATGAATGGCTTCGTTTGTTCCACGATTAAGGCTTGGTTAGCCGAACGTTGCTGTACCGTATCGTACTGTTATCACGTTTGTGCACTTATAGAACATTTAAAAACGTGCGTACGCTTTACTTTGCTGTGTTGTTTTAATATGAAAAAGAAACAGCTGTTCAGAAAACAGTGATTGGAATTAAAAAAAGTTCAAATAGTGACTGTAGCGAAGAAAAAGTACCTAAACTATGTAAACATATATCTGTGCCTACACACATACATATGTTAAAGTTTGCTCCGTAAATATTTTCTGTAGATTTCTACATACGTTACGATACATTTTAAATAAACAGCAACATGTTTTACTTATGTTACAGATTTTGTCAGCTTGAGTTTACGAATCTCACGATACGATCGACTAATTCTACCATAAAAAACAGAAGTTTCTGTCAATCAGAAAAAGTATCAACCACTGCAAACAACGAGTACGTGTAGTCGAAAAAGACGACTGCACATACACAACTATGTAATTGATGAGTTTACTTGATCTTCTCTGAGGCACTTTAAACATAAAAAGTTCTGTTGTCTTACAGAAATTACTTGAAAGTGTAAAACTAATGACTTAAATTGGAAGAAATTATATCTCTAAAATATTCCCACCCCACTGAACTTGTGCATAATTGCGTTCGCTTTACATTATTAATTGTTGCTCGCAAAACATCTGACTCCAAGTACACTATTACTTGCTTAATGCTTCAATTGTAAGCTTCGTGATTTTCTATGGTAAGCGCGAGCTTAAAAAAAGACCCAAAGGAAGAAGTCTGTTGCTGTCAGATCTGACCAATTCAGACCTCCAAATCAACAGACAATTTCTATTATGACATTACTTTTGCTCCACTTGCTGTGTGGCATTTTTCCTTTTTTTTATTTTCTTCGGCTTTCATAGACTTGTTTAATATATCTTCTTAATGTACATATGTACCACTTTGAAATACACGTTATTATACAAGTTTTAAAAATTTTGAAGAGAAAATGATGATTAAATTTAATTTTTATAAGCAATTTCAGCAATCAGAAAAATACCTACAAAACATGTTTGTATATACATACATATGTATATAGCTTATATAAGTTTTTACTAATACATATCGCTCATTTGCTTCAATAAGTTCAAAACTCAAAAAAACCAGTTTTGCCGAAAGTTTTCAAATTATATAGAACTCAATGCAGACATGAACAAAATGTTTTTCCTCTCAAGTTGTAAGTAGTACAAGCTTTTTATATGAAATCTTAACACAAGATAAAGTACTAATGGCGAATCGTTTTCTATTGTTAACTCAAAAAACGCATTTTTTAAGTTATGACACCATTGATGTAAATGAGCGTTGTATTAATGTGTATACTGTAGCTCGTTTCTGTAATTCTCGCATCGAAAAATTTCTCACATGAAGTGTGAAACAAAAAATTCCATCGTTTCTCGATTTGTGAGAAAAAAGTGTTTCTGTAATTTAAAGTGAAAAGAAGCAACACTAATTTCGTTTTTATTGGAATATTTCCAACAATCAAGTGTCAAATGAAAAGAAAATGTTACAAAAATATTATTTCAATAACAAAAAAAGAAATAATTTAAAAGAAAAAGAAAATAAAATAATGAACAAGAATATAAAATGAATGCAAAATGCTTGAAAGAAGTTTTTCTATCAACTCAAAAAAATCAAAGATAATTTCCCAAAAAAAATCTAAATAAATGTGAACATATCGACTTTTTAATAATATTTTGGTCCAACAATTCGTTGCATATCTTCTTAACTAACTAGTTTATATTTCATATTTTTATACACAAATTATAAAGTTCATATGTTTTTGTAAAATTTTGGTTGTTCTCGCACCACTTTAAAATGCGAGTTGTTTTGACAGTTCTTGCGAGAAACTTTTCACAAAATATTGTTACAGAAACACTTTTTCTCACAAATTTCCAATAACATACGTCAAAAACGGTAAAATGACAAACAGTTCTCACAAAAAGTAATTACAGAAACACTTGCATGTGAGAAACGATTTTTTGTTTCAATTCACATAGTTTCTTCTTCATTGCCATCGTTTTCTGTGAGAAATTTTTCGATGCGAGAATTACAGAAACGTGCTACTGGTTACGTTAATCTATATCGTGGCTTCAATAAGTTAAAAAGCTTTTATCCCACTGTTTGGTTCATGAATTGCCAACTATAAGATTTAAGAAATAAATTGACATTGCTCTCTTTTCAAAATTTGTGTACATGTATGTGTGCGTGATTTAGTTTGACATCGAAGATTTTTGCACGATTGGGCCATAGAACAACGTCTGTGAAAACTTTTTTAAGTAAAATTAAATAATTTCCACTTGTATTTTTTAGAAATCCGATTAAAAGCAATGATTAATGCTGTGTCAAGAGCTTATTTACGAGCCAGCTCACAAGCTGTTCCCAATGGCTTAAAACCTATCGTTCTTGGTACTGCTACTGAGGGTAAGAAAGTTGTGGTACCCACCAACACGGATAAAAATGCTCCTTGCGGCAATACCAAAGCTGTAACTGGACTACAAAGTGATTATTTTTGAAATTATTAATACAGTCGACAAGGAAAGAAAAATTACAAATGCTTTAAGGCGATTGGTTTTCGGAAAATTGTCTTAAAAGTCTGTAATTTTTCTTTCCATTATGTAATTTTTTGAGGTTATGAGTAAATGGTAATACAAAGAGAACTGTTTGTGTAAATGATATGGAAGTGGTCAAAATTCGACTATTTCCATAACATTTACAAAATTCATGCAACAAATTTTAACTATTATGTACTTGTTTATATTTGTGGTGATAGTAGAAATAAGAAATAATATACAGAAATTAAAAAATTATAGTAGAGTAAGTAGTTTCAAATTGTTAACCAATAATATTCCATATTTTAGCCCTTCAACAAGTTCGTTTGGCCCACACGGACTTGCAGGCACCTGATTTCTCACCCTACCGTCGGGAGTCTGTCAAAACTGCCAGCCGGAAAAACACAACATATGAAGAACGTAAAGCCTTCTCCTATATGTTGGTGGGTGCTGGAGCTGTGGGTGGTGCTTACGCCGCAAAGGGCATGGTTACTGCATTTATCAGCTCCATGAGCGCTACCGCAGATGTTTTGGCTATGGCTAAAATTGAAATTAAATTAGCTGATATTCCTGAAGGCAAGTCCGTAACGTTCAAGTGGCGTGGTAAGCCATTGTTTATTCGCCACCGTACCGCTAGTGAAATTTCGACTGAACGTAACGTACCTACAGCAACACTACGTGATCCCCAATCGGATGATGTAGGTTTAAAATGGAAGTTTAAAATATAATTTCATAAGTCCTAATATTATCTTGATTCTCTGTGTTATATTCTTTAGCAACGTGTTATTAAACCTGAATGGTTAGTTGTCATTGGGGTCTGTACACATTTGGGTTGCGTACCAATTGCCAATGCTGGCGATTTTGGAGGGTACTACTGTCCTTGCCATGGTTCTCACTACGATGCTTCTGGTCGTATTCGTAAAGGTCCCGCTCCTTTAAACTTGGAAGTACCCTCCCACAGTTTCGTTGACGAGGGAACATTGGTTGTAGGTTAAATGCGTAATCCTTAAAACAAGTATATTATTTTTAACTAACCAACCAATAGTGTTAAATTATTATATGGTATTGTCTACTTTAAATTCTGAAATCCAAAAAAAAAACAAATATCAGTAAAATAATAAAATTACTTAAAGTAAACACAAATAGCTATATGTATTATGAATAAAAAATAAAAATAAAAAGTGACGAGAATGATACGACAAATTGTGATCATATAAATTTAACGAGTGTCATTCGTACAGATAGGGTTCCGTATCACGGTCAAATCATTCAAAGTTTAATTGATCTTCCAAAGCGCTTCATAGATGCTTTAATATGTATAAATCATTATTTATGGTAAGCGTGAAATTGAAAAATGGTCAAAATGGCTAAAAACGGTATAAACTTGAAATCATGAGTGGCTATAAAATTTTCTTCATTCTATGTATCAATGTTTTGAAGTTTGAGCAGAATCGGCTGGATAGTTTTGAAGAGGGAAAAATTGCCCTCTACCATCCTTTTTATGTATAGACACATATCTATTTATGTTTGAAATTTCATACAATTCGTTTGCATATTTTCGTAGAGGCCTACTATTTATGCGTTTTTTTTAGACGCAGATGTATCTATGTTCTTAATATTATAAAAATCGCTGGTATAGTTTCGGAGATGGTAAAAAGCGGGAAACATAGAAAGCTGATTTTCGAAATTTACACCATCGAATTATTCAGGTGGTTTATGCCAATTATCAGATAACTTTAATGGACGAATAACAGTGGAACGACATACTTTTAAATATTATTGAGATTACTTCATAAAATTATCGAAGGTTGAGTGGTCTACTTTTAAAACTGGGCAAAATAATAAACAAAAACATTTTGAATTTTTGTTATTTACAATATTTCTCAATTAAGCTAACGATATGTTTATATCAGCTTAGTACTGCCAGCTTAAATTAATTTTTGTCACATTGACACATCGTTGTAAAATTTAGTACTATTTTGGAATTCATGCATTGTGGGGGTGCAAAACAATAAAACAAAAACATAAAAAACAACGAAAATTTAAAGAAAAAACAGATACAGTACAGAACTAGACCAATAGAGACGTGTTTGATTTTTTATAGAAAATAATATAAAAAGTAAAAAACGCAAGCATAGAATAAAAACTATGTATGTATATCAAAATTTCAGTGAATGAAGCATTAAAATTTTTGGATTCTAAATTTTTTAAATGAAATAAAACCAAAATAAACAAGTTATCAATCGAAAATATATTGCAACTAATAAAATAAGAAAATTTTTCTACACCTTTGAAGAAGTTTTACAGCACAAATTAAGAAAAAACGCCTTTATTTAATGTACTTCGCGACTGATACATACACATATTAAAAAAAAATCAAAATAATTGCCATAAAAAAACAATCGTAGATAACAAGAAAAGTAAGTGGAAACAAAATTAGAAAAAAGCAAAGTGGATTCAAAACAAAACTTGTGAAAACAATCATAATAAAAACAAAAATTAAGCGGCTTTAGAGCAAGAAACTAATAAATGTGAAGAAAAAGTACAAAATATGAAGAAACATTTTAAATAATATAATAATTCTATTTGTGTTAATTTACAGGCATTCTCAGTTTCCATATTTTGCATTTTAAATTCCTATCGATTTTCTATTTTTTTTTTCTAAACTTTTCCTAAGTTGTGGTTGCTATTTATTTTCAATTCCCCTCCTTATACCTGCATGTTGTTCCTAAATTGTCCCATATTACAGTGTTCTCACATCTTTGATCAATTATTCCCATCACCACAGAAATTCGTACAAAAGTTCGCCGCTGAATTTCCTTTCGTCTCATTCGAACGTCAATATCTGTTACAAACTTTAACTGCCATGTCGACGGCATTTTTGACCGCTATAGCGGTAATCCTGTGCATCCTATTTCGCATTTTAAACGTGAACAGCCAACCATTGAAACCAAGCGTCTGGTGTCTGGATCAACAGTTTTTGGATTGTCTATACAAAATTGCTCCAGTTTTAAAAGAGCCGTAAGTATCACAATCAAATACAATACAAAGTTTCTATAAAAAAAAAATATTTTTTTAAATTATTACATATTAAATCTGTTAATATAAGGGCACTTTAGTCCAAAGGACACAATTATTATTATAAGAAAGATCTGAAGTAGTTTTCTTTTTGAATTTGTTCCACTGTAATGTGAATCAGGAATACTCAATTCATATGCATATCGATCCTTTGCTGCAGAGAGGCTTGTAACTGAAAATTTATATTTTAAGTTAATTTTACAGCATTGTCTTGTTTTTTTAGATTGTGTAAAAATTTCATAAACTATCTTATAGGAGCCAGTTCGATAAATGTACATATGTCGTCGGGTGGTTACTGGTTTGCCTCATCAATAATGTATTCTTAATATGTATCTGTGCGGCAAACCAGTAACCACCCGACGATGTATGTATCATGTATGTTATTTTACCATTAAGTTTGTATTAAATTCAAAACTTTCCATTCCATTTTTTCCAATTTCGCTAAAAGCATTTACATTTCTCAAACTATATCATTTCTTCCAATTTGTTTTATTACATACATATTTGTTACATTTTCAAATCTCTACATTTCTCCAACCATACCAAACAGTAAAATTTTTTTAATCTATATAAAATCTTTGTACTTGTTAGTAACGCAAGATCTCGGGAAATGAAAGAGCTGTTGAGCTGAAATTTTCACTACAAGGTGTGCACTTTGTAATTCGAATCGAAAACAAATGCTTTCGTATTGTAATGTTAATACCATACAAATTTGTAAGCGTTTTCTTTCGTTTCGAAATACAGAGTAGACCCCAGGTTCGGGTCAATACCCGACAGGATTTTACCCCTTATTGTGGTTGGCGATTTTGTGGCGAAAATCAGACGTTTTCTACTAGATTGAAGCAAAATTTAGCTTATTTTCCTTAATCAACCGCAATAAGGCTCTTTGTTTTGTTTTATAGTTAATTTTTTTGTAATTTATAGTTAAAAAAAAACGATTGAGGGTAAAACAACATTTGCCGGGCTCAGCTATCTAGTATATTAATAAATTTTGAAAATCTGTTTGTGTTAAATTTTTTTTTGTATATTTTGTGGACGATTTAAGTGAAATGTGGGTGAAAGAACAAGAGAGCAGTTAATTAATTCAATTGTCCATAGACTGAAATAAATAAATAAATATATTAATATACATAGATATAATAAAAAAGATGGCAATGTATATAGTTTTTCGAGGCTGAAGTCGCAAATAATTTATTTCTCTATATACAAAGTATTTGTTTAGTTTACTTTGTTCTTCTCTGTGCCTAAAATTATTATGAATAAATATTTTACCTTCAATATTAATATATTTTTAAGAGCATATGTTACTGTTAGTGCATGCACAGACAAACAAACTGGCTGCTCTGGATAGCAGAGAAAAAGCTGTGATTCACGGTTTCACAATGTTGTTTAACATCGAACTATTATAATCTAGGAAACATACAAATGTCATGCGAAATCCACATGTAAATACAATCATTAGAGTAGTAAAAATTGCTTTGAAGTAAATTGCTTAATAAACTAACGACTTCTGGCCTACAATGAATAATTAAAAAGTGTGTTGTCGATAGAAATATTCATATGATAAGAAAATATATAAATATATAAAAGTTCTGTCTAATAGTTTAATGACTCAAATGAAAATATATGATTGTGTTATCTTGTCAGCTAAGATTGCAAAAGCCATTGTGAAAAATTATTAATAGAAGGTTTATTTTCTTGAAGCGTTACTCGGAACGTATTTTACAATTTTGTTGCCATTCGAATAAAATTCATTCGATTAATCGAAGAAATTCCAATCTTATGTACGTGAATTTTAAAATAATTTTACAGAAATAAAAAATAAAAATAAGAAATAAAAAATATGCAAAATAGAAACAGCACATAAATTAAGTTTTATTATGTGTGTGAATTAAAGTATATAATTTTTATATTATTTATTCTTTATTAATATATATTAGAAAGCAGTCGTTAAGTTTAAGAAAAGAAAATAGTAAAGTTCAGTTTAATGGTTGTTTCTTTTTACAAGATTAGACGTTATGAATATATATTGTGCTTTAATTAACTCAAAAAATCTCACATTTTCTTAGTCATTATGCCAATAAAATATTTTTCAGTTAAGACACTTGTTTCTTTGTTTACTCTTAATAAATAAAGCGGTGCTCGTACTTGAAATATAAAATTAGTTTAAGTATGTAACTGCCAACAAAAAAAGGTTCTATAATTCTAAAATCAAGTTTATAATTCATTTCCTCTTATAATTGCTGCATTGTGTAATCTGTATTATTTTGCAACTTAGTTACCCATTATTGTAAATTAATATATACTTATTTTTATCAATTTTAATGTTAAAAACCAAAAGTTAGGATAACAAAAATATATTATTGAAGTTAAGATAATAAAATGTTATTGATAATTAATTTAATTAAGTGCAAACTTTTAGCAGCAGTAAACATACAGGGTATTCAAAAATTAGTTTTAAGTGTCATAATGTTTTAAAATTTTTGTTTGAAACAAAAAACAACAGCAAACAGAATTATATAAAAAATTTAAAATATATACTATGACAGGACGAGGGCCTATAATAAATTATTAATTTGTAAATTTATTTACTATTAATAATTAAAAATAAATAAATAATATGCTATGACACTTAAGACTATCGTTTGAGTTCCCCAATTGTTTTATTTCTAATTTATCACATTTATTTATGTGGGTAGAGAATTTGTAGGAGTATATTTATTTTTTTATGTGTTTATTTAAAAATTAGAATAATTACCCGTTTTATATTTGTTTTGTAAAACTATTGTTTATGTTATCTGGCTTGCTTGATGAATTTTGGCAATGTGAGATATTATTAGAAGCCGGCATTACTTAACTGCCCGGTATGTATTCGCATTTTGCGTAGATATTCTCTACGATGATCTAATATTAAATAATAATTCGATAATTGTTTTAGCTTTATAACAAACTTAATAAATTTGAACTGCTTAACTCGAGAAGTATGTACTTTTGGTATAGCAAAAAAAAGTAAAAAACCTCTTTTTCTGTGTAGATAAATAAATATAATATATTTTTAGTGTTTACTACTAGTTTATAGAACACAAAAGCCATTAAAAACAAAAACGAAGCACTCAAGTTTATTTTTGTTTTCATATAAATAGACAGGCGAGATTTCTTACTTGTATTCTATAAACTGGCAGTTGATTTTGTAAAGGTTTATTTTAATTAAAATAAACATTAAATGTTGATTAACTTTTAATGTCAGGCACACTTAAAAAAAATTATAGGTATATCAAAAAAGGGTTAAATAAACTAGCTCCACCAAAGTTAGTTGTAAATATTCTGACAAACATGTAGTAGAAAGGAATAAAAAATCAAAAAGTCGCCTTAAGAGTTTACGTAAACTTTAACTGCAAGTTCTTCAGACAAAACTTGCCGTTAAAGCCCCTGTTAGCTTTTAATTGTATATTGTGAAAAGGGCTGTAAAGGGCAAAAATGCCTTAAACTCTGATGATACCTTTCAAAGCCCATTAACGTGTAATTTTTCTGACTTGGAAAATAAAATTTTTTTTTCCTACAGGACAGGCAAAGTACGGAACTACCTAGATATAGACTAGCAAGGAAAAGTCAGTTTTCGTTATTTTTTTTTTACGATAGGATCGAACTGGAGAGCCCAAAAGAAAAATAAAAATATTAATTAACGTCTAGTTTTGTTCGTCAGCTCCTCAATTGTAATTTTTCTTGAAAACTAAACAAATTACTTTCCTATTTTCTGTACACTATTTTAAGTATACTTTATTTAATTTATTTATTTTGAAAATATTAAATCATCTTACATAAGACTATGTATGTAAATGTATGCCTAATCAGATTTTAATGAAAATTTGTCAAAACATTACAAAAAAAAAAAAAACAAATGAAATAAAAACAATGACTGTAAAAATATATTAAAATAGCCCATAAAAACATTGTTCTTGCTATACACATGATTCTCGTGTTGAATGAATGAAGTATAATTAAAGTAAACTTACTTTGTGCTTAAGCATTGAAAAATGCAGCAGTTGGTATTCGGTTTAACGAATCAGACTGTCTATAAACGGATATAATATAGTTAGACCTCTGGAAAATTCGTATGAAAAGCATTAAAAAATACATTCTCTTACTTCAATTATACAACATTTTAATTTATATTTATTTCCAAAAATATGTAAAACAGCTTAAGTTCTTAAATAGTTTTGAGTTTGTCAACTTTTATAAGAAATAAATTTTTTTCAGAAAACGATGATAGAGTCTTCGGCTTACATACAACTTAATGGAGATATGAAAAAAAATTTCTCTAAGCAATTTGTATGATTTTCTTTATGCAATATAAAATATGCTTTTCCGACTTATTTTGCATTTTTAAGGCAAAAATCGCTTATTTTGAACTTTAAACTGGCAGCAAAGCGACCTATTACGACAACAGCACACTGGCTTAAGCAAATGATTTTTAATTAAAGGAAAATCTTCTACACGAAATAATAAAAATTCTATAATAAAATGTGTTTGCCAAAGATTCCCCAACGGGGTGCATCAAAAATCTTTAACGAAATTCATATATTCATATATTCATATAGTACTTGTACATTTATGAAATTCTACTATTATATGATACATATTAACTTTATAAAGTGCTTTAATTATTGCGTGGTTATAGTCGCATTTGTATTGAAATAGCCTTGCAAAAAAAAAAAATACTTCCTTTTTTTTGGATAGAATTACTTTGAAACAAACAAGTCTTTATTATCATTAGAATTGCAATTTTTAATAATTTAATGAACAGAACAAGTCACGGAAGTAAAGAGAATAATAAAATTGCATTTTCTAATGAACATAAAGGGGCCAAATTAGTCACTTAGCCTTTAATTAGATATTAAAGTCATTAATAACGCGTTAAACGTTATTTTTTTGTAATTTATTTATACGTAATTCTTATAATTTATTTTTATGTAATGATCTCATTAATTTTACTATTAAATATTTTCTAATTAAGTAATGAAATTATTATTAGAAAATCTGATAAGATTTGTTGTTAAATCTTTAATAGCTCAGATAGATGATCGACCCATTGAAATTATATGATCATCGGCTTGTGCTAAAAATAATCAAGTGAACCAGTTCGATCGAAGTCTGATGTCCACTAGGAAGGAATTCAGTTTTGAATCGAATGCCATTGCTTTCTTGCAACAATTCTACGTGACAATGCGAGTTTTATCAGGTGTATCCTTTACCGTTAATTTAATGACCTTGTTCGTTTGCGCCCTAGAATAAAGTCAACTTTAATTATATATGTACATATGCATTTAGCCTTGTGGGGTTGTCAAGTTTGCGTGACTTCTTAATACAATGATTACTAAGTTTTTTATATTTTTTTTTTTAATATTATAATTTTCTCTGTTTCTTTTTTCGCATTAAACATTTAAACGATTTGCACTAACAAAGCACAACGACAAACATTTATCGAATAAAAATTAATATTTATACAAACAAATTTGGAAAATCACTAAATGATATTTAAAATGTATATTAAATTTTTAAAACATTGTAAGGGCATACAATAAAACAAAATTAAATAAGTAAGCAGAAGTTAATTTGGTGTTTTGTGGGAATCTTTTTAATTCTAAACTGCTGTATAGCATTAACAATGTATGATACAAGTGTATCAACAACTTAAAACTCCCACAATATTTTAAAATATTTATTTTTTCAATATTTCATTTCAGTTATGTGCCAACACGTTTGTGGGGATTTAGTGGTCATGTTCAAACGGTCTTGCACAGCATAGTGGGACGTGTTAAATGTCCTTGGCCTTTGGGTGAACGTGTTTATTTATCGCTGGCCGATGGTTCAACATTAACTTATGATTTGTATCAACCTTTAAAGGAATTTGAAGGTGAGTCTTGAATCTATTTTCTCTTTTCTTTGCTAAACGAAAATTGCTAACTGAGGTTTCTAAAATAATACGAAGGTTGCATTTTATGTCCATGGGATATGATAAGTAAGCAGGTGGAATTGTTAAAGCCTTTATTGTAATCATATTTCTCTGCTTACACATTTTATTTTAATAAAGAAATTATTATAATGCTCTTGTATTATTTTCAGATGACATCACCGTTGCCATATGTCCTGGCATTGGCAATTCATCCGAAAGTGTTTATATACGCACATTTGTTCACTATGCACAATGCCATGGATATCGTTGTGCTGTCCTTAATCATATTGGTGCCTTAGCTAGTGTTCAAGTTACCGCTTCAAGAATATTTACATATGGTTAGTTCAACTATGGAATTTAATGCACATATATACATCCTTTCAAAGCAAAGAAAATAAAAAAAAAAACAATTAAAATGTAATAATTCCATTCCAGGTCACACCGATGATTTTTCTATGATGATTGAGAATCTAACAGAAAAATACGCTGATACACATATTGTTGCTGTGGGCTTTAGTTTGGGTGGCAATTTGGTAACCAAATATATGGGCGAAAGTGATAAGATTAAACCACAAAATATAATTGGCGGTATTTCAATATGCCAAGGCTACAATGCTGAAGAGTACGTTCAGAGTTTCTTTTCTAAGCACACATTATATATACAAATTAAAAATAAATACTATAAATTATTTTGCAGAGGCACAAAATGGCTATTAAATTGGCAAAATTTCCGTCGTTTTTATTTGTACGTTATGACTGAAAATATGAAAAATATTATATTAAAACATCGTCATGTCCTTCTATCGGAAGAAACACGCCAACGTCATAATCTAAACGAGCGAGAAATTATTGCAGCCGCCACCCTGCCCGAACTGGATGAGGCATATACAAGACGCGTTCATAATTTCCAAACTACAACTGATCTATACCGTTGGAGTTCCTCTTTACACTATTTTGATCAAATCGATAAACCTATGATATTTATAAATGCCAAAGATGATCCAATAGTACCAGAGGACTTGTTGCCGCCTATTAAGAGTTTTGCCGGTAAGTTTAACAAGTGTTAAATTAGCTTATTTCAATTTGAAAGCGCTTCAAAGGTTTCGCTGTTTTTGTGGCCCAGTAAAGAATATTAGAAGGGGGCTGGATAATAAATAAATCTGGGAGCAAATTACGGCGCCCGTTATCGAACGAAATTACGAAATATTTCAATAGAGTTTATATGGAAATATTTTTAAATTTCAAATCGTGCCGAATGCCGTAGTTTGCTCCCTGTTTTCGGGTCTTCTTTAGAAAATCACATTAATTGATTAACATAAGCCCGATTAAGAAATTGTTCCTGATTAAATCTGATTTTTTAACTTATTTTGTTCAAAGCATGACATCAACTCACAATAATTTTTTGCCATTTCATCCTTTTTATGTAAATAAAGGATGTTTTTTATAGAGTTTCACAAGTTTCAATCATAATAAAACAAGGAAATATATTTTTAATATCAATGAAACGGACTTTCTTGGAAAGAAAATTTTATGAAATTAATGTTTAAATATGATTTCTGCCATGTGGCCCCCGTGGCAGGCGCGTAGAAGGCGCAATCTGGAACACCAATTTTCAACAGCTTAAGTCCATATTTACACTATGCAAGTCTTATTGCTAAGCTGATTAGTTTGATGGGGAGAGAGACGAGGAGAACAGTAAAGTTTCTTTTACCCTCGTCTCTCTTTTCTAACAAACTAATCAGCTTAGCAATAAGACTTGCATAGTGTAAATATGGACTAACATTCTCACCATCATCGTTTTTGAAGACATATGGGCCAATGACCCCCCAGCCCATAAAGCGCACCAAAAAGTAATTTTCTGTGGATGTAATGGTGTTTCGGCAAAAGCTTGTGGATTCTCCTCACTCCAAATGCGACAGTTCTGCTTATTTACGTACCCATTTAACCAGAAATGGGCTTCATCGGAACGATGCACGATGAGTTTGACGAATAGAAGAATTATTTTGATTAACAATTTTAACAATTTGGACGTGTTGCTCTGATTCATAATGAAATTGCAAAGCAAACTAAACAAAAAGCGACTATCAGCCGTTAAATGAGTGCTCAAATAAAGCAGTGATGCCAACTCAAAATTGTGGCACTCTAAAAAAATACCTTATACATGATTTTTTACCATAATTTGGCTTTTTCCTGATCCCAATCAGCGTCTTTGTATAACGTATTTAAAAGCAGAAATTAAACTTATTAGCAAATGAAAGTAAATTTTTTCCGCAGTTATATGTTGTAAAAGTAATAGAATAGGAAATTTGTATTTTATGTAACAATAACAGCAGTTAATTGATCACTTTTCTCTGTTTATCTTTAATATTTGTATTACTGTGCTACTCTTATTAACTACTAATTTATACGCAAATATGCTAAGCTGGCAACCTTGTTCATATGTGAAATTAAAAAAGAATAAGAGAGAAATCTCAATATGCATGACTGAATTTTCGTTATCTCTTCACACCATTCACCAACAATGTTATGTAGATATGTATGTATATTGCCCATTAAACGCGCAGGGACAAAACAGATAGTGTAAACACTGTAACAATGTTTAACTTTAATTTAATACATGTCTGAATCAAACAGTTTTTCATTAGTAATTAGTGGTTACGCTTTTTTGGGCACATGGCACACAAGAAATGCCAGATGTAAACTCAGCCTATGTTTAAAAGTATTTACACTAGTAGTAAACGAGTCACCTACTTACATACATACATTTGTTGTCGTTTAGACATGCAATGTCAAGAAGCAGTCGTGGCCGAGCGGTTAAGGCGTCTGACTAGAAATCAGATTCCCTCTGGGAGCGTAGGTTCGAATCCTACCGACTGCGAAGCGAAATCTCATTATTTTTTTTAAGTACATACACATATTTTTTAATGATAGATTTTTTTTTTTATAAAATAAGTAAAAATATAAATTTAAATAAATTTCGGAAAATTCAGGGTAATTTTTTTGCTGCAAGTATGATTGATTTTATTAATTTCATATAATTTTCTCCTTTTCCAGCATCTCATCACAATACTTGTTACATCGAATTGGCTCATGGTGGCCATTTGGGTTTCTATGAAGGTGGTCTTATTTATCCAAATCCTGTTACCTGGTTAGATCGTACCTTAATCTCTATGATTGGGGCATTATTTATGATCCACATAAATCCCTCAAAACATCAGATCTCAGCAACGCATTAAACGAGCTTACAAATATAAATTAGCTTTATTTGTAAAGATATAAAACAAAAATATTGAAAAAAGAAACTAAAATCAAATTCGATTTGCGATTGAACTGGTATTCAAAGGAAATTTAACATTTACAAACAATAAAATCAATGTTTAAATAAATTATTAAACATAATCTAGAAATATTAATAACGATACTTAAACTAAATGTATGTATGTGTATTTATGGACCCTAACCATAAACGTTTATTAACATTTGTTTAATGTATGTTTTTTTTCAAATATGAAATATAGGTTTAAAACCGATTTCCATTTTAATATTCGTTTATGATTAGGGGACATATAAAACTAAAGAATAAGTAGGAAATACATGCATACATATAAATGTATGTATTGTACCTTAAGCACAAGATAAATTAGTACAGCCAAAGTTTTTAAATCACCTTATATAGTTTTGTGGATAAAAGATACATACATACATGCATGTGTGCACATATATACGTTTTATAATTTGTATACGAAACTTTTTAAAGAAGTACTTTATTAAATTATTAAACCAGTTGCATATGTAAAAACGTGTGAACAATAAGTGTTTAGTTCCAGGTTGCAATATATACTATACATAAATCATGACGTCACCAAAATAGAATCGCTTTATGTATGTCGATTTCATTCGACATCTGTTGATGTTATTTCTATATAATTACATTTAGCTTGTTTTGGCACAACACATACATAACAAATTGGAAAACATCTCAATTTTTCGTTCCGAATTAAAAAAAATTAAATTGCTTTTAATAAAAAAAAATTAAAAAACGTGCAAGCAGAACCTTAAAAATTAATTCGGAAAGTCAAGCTAAGTGAGTTGAATTTCGGCTCTATTTTTGGTGTCTGGAACTAACACAGTTTTTACTAAGACATTACATTCTAAAAGTAAATGAAGTGATTTATAAAATATGGAATATGTGTTTGTATGTATTGTTTGAAAAAAAATATAAATAAATCCTGTTTTGTGAAAACGAAACGATTTCACAATATTAAATATATGTATGTATTTAACAAGTTTACAAAAAAAAAATAATTAAACTTAAAATCAACAGTCTGCATTTTATGCTTGATAAAATAAAATTACAAACTTTTTTGAAGTATTTACATGTAACGTAATCAATAATAATTTAATATTATTTTGCACGTTTTTTACCTTTTTTATAAAATTTTATATGATAAAGCAACTAATTTATGAAATTCCACAGTTTTGTATTGTTACCTACATTTTAATTGATAAAAGAGAAATTAGAAACTTTTGTAATTTTTATACAATAAAACAAATCAAATTGCTTAAAACACAAAAACAGAAAGATAAAATAATTATATATAATAAATTTGTTTATTAATTATGTTTAGGAAATCATGCCTGTGTGTGTATGTAATAATAAGATACGTGTGGAAATGAAATATAACATTCTATGTACATATATAGCACATTCCATGCCAAATCGGACAATTTAACTTTTTTATTTCCCTTAGTTTTTTAAATATTTATTTAAAAAAGTTCTTAGTTTGATATTGTGCTTATGATAAAGAATTGTTTGCGGGAAATACCAATATCTGGTTTATTTTTAACTAAATTATTATCATATAACAAATGAAACATTTATGCATACATACATACATATAAATAAAATATAAAAAAGTTGTTCGAAATTCCTTCAATATATACATACATACATACGAGTATGTATACAGAGAGACATGTGCAATACCCGTTTTATTCCTACAAAAATTAACTGGATCACCAAAAAGTTCAAAAGCCTTCTAACTTTTATATTTAGAAATAAATTATAATTTTAGCTCTGTTTGGAGAGGTTAAATTGTCTCCTGCCACTATATCCAAATTATTTTTAGATCGATTGACCTGTCAGTAAATGGATCACTTTGTAGGATACTATGCGACATTTTCGTAAATATATACACATAAAGGCAATACTAAAATTGCAACATGGCTACAGTTTGGTCATAATTGTGAGTGCCGTATTTCGACTTCGACAATTTTGTACTAGAGAAGAGAACATTGCAATAGGTTTTCTTTAATCTAGTACAAAATAGTCGTAATCGAAGTCGAAATACGACACACGTAATTAGGCCCTATATTCGGTGCAAACAAGCCCAATATAAATCATTATATAGCACTGTGACGCATTTATTAAAAAAATTGCTTTTTAAATTGTCCTTTTTGGCATAGAACACCAAATATATAATATAAAATTAAATAAACAAGATATAAAAGTAAAAAAAAAAAACAAAACACTAGAATTTATTTATTTGTCTTTCGACAGAAATGTAATGGAAATTTTTTTATGGCTCGAAGCGAATTTAAAAAAGTCTACTTTTTGAAAGTCCATTAACGAAATGCCGCATTTTTCTTATAAATGCATTTACCGATGGTAAATCATTAATATTTTTACAACAAACACAAAAGGTACAACAAACATTTCATTAAAAATTCATGTTAAATAGCTTATGCTAGTAAACACTATCTGTTAATGAAATAAAAGAGATTTCTCTCCCAGCTGCTCTGTCCAGTTTAACTTTTCTTGCCTTCTTTGGAAAAATCACATTAATTAATAAATTATTTGATTCTATAATAAGATTATAAAAATTCTGAACTTGAACTCTAGTGGTTGGTTGATACTGATTCTAATTTGTCGTTAGTAGATGATGGAAACGTTAATTAAATTGTTTAAAAAGTTCCAGCAAAGAGCCATTTTCTCTTACTTATGGTATAAGAGGAATTGGAAAAAAAATTAATATATTTAACTGTAGTTTCCACAGTGCAAGCATGGATCTTGTATAGAAAATTTGTTTTAAAAATTTGAGTGTTTTTCATATTAAATTAATAATTCAATTCAAGAGATTTATTATTCGACATATTGTCATAATTATATTATAAGTGAAATTTATTTTCTGGTGGTTAAGCGATGTCTATATGCATTTCATTGTGACTGTTCAAAATGTGTGGTTGAAGTCTACTGACGATTTGTTAAAGCAACAATGAAATGCATATAGACATCGCTTAACCACCAGCAAATAAATTTCACATTAAGAATTCAATGTTTAAAAATTTGAATCCTTGACTAATTTCAACTAGCACCTGAATGGTGCAAATAATTATTTTTGTTAGGTGTAATTAAAATAATAAATAATGAAGAGTGCTGGAAAAAATCAAAATTTTGTTTAAGAATAAAAAAAACATCTTGATTTCGCAGTCGGTAGGATTCGAACCTACGCTCCCAGAGGGAATCTGATTTCTAGTCAGACGCCTTAACCGCTCGGCCACGACTGCTTATGTATTATAAATTCAATCAACACAAATAGCGCAAGCATACAATAATTTATATATCCCATATGGTTATGCTGAGTGCACATCTGGCATTTCTTGTGGTATCATTTTCAAAATGAGTACAACGCCGTTCATTTTATGTTTTTTATATGCCACACAAAAAAATATCGGAAATGACAAACCTTACCACCAGTATACGTCACAGAAAGCAATAATAAATACATAGTCAGTATTTACTGTATTATCTTTAGTTATAACGACTACGTGACAATATGGGTGTTGTTATCAGAGTTGCCAGACGACGTCACGCTAATGGAACACTGCGTTATCTTAAATATGATAAAGTTAATAAACGTAGCAAATATTACAACCATTACAATCTTAGTTGGGAGAGATATATGATGATGCCGGACAGTCTTGTGTTATTCCGACGATTTTGTTAGTAAAAAAAAGGCAACTCTTGTTTTACACCAGAACGTATTGAACAAGATGATTTCAAATGCAACACTGCAGAAGAAGCATGAAATTGTAAAATTGCCTTTTATCAAATAATTCATGAACTTTTTGATTTTTGTTTTGGCATCGGAGAAATCAACAGAGATGAGACCATCTGGTTGTGAAATCGCCTTGTTTTACGCTAATCATCCCAGACATTGCGGTGTTGACGGACTGCGAGACTTATCCCCAAATTATTTATTATTTTCCTTTGAAATGGGAAGGAAAAATTGGTTCAAGAATTAAGCAATTTCTTAAGGATTTTTTTTCATACTTAGC
This sequence comes from Nowickia ferox, assembly GCA_936439885.1. Taxonomy (NCBI): domain Eukaryota; kingdom Metazoa; phylum Arthropoda; class Insecta; order Diptera; family Tachinidae; genus Nowickia; species Nowickia ferox. The sequence goes on along the minus strand of OW387026.1, from coordinate 97,609,948 downwards.
GAATTTTTCGAGGATATTTATTTGTTATGTAAAATTCAAATATTGTCACATATTGTAAAAAACGTGTTTTCTCACCATAAAAATATTATATAAAATTGCAGTACGAATTACATTTCTCCAACTGGTATACATATGTATTGAGTTATCACGTGCAAGCCATATGCACAATGTGCGAGCTTTTACAAAAGAGCTTTGTGCTTTCACACAGGCGAGAGCATAACAGCCAATCATATCTAATTTGACCCCTTTTAGACACGCAAAGCTTACTTTGCATATTCTCAATTCTGCTGGTAGAGAGACAGAAAGAGAAAATATTCCTTCCTCTATCTTTCTCCCAGCTGAATTAAGACTTTGCAAAGTAAACTTTGCCTGTCTTAAAAGGGTCTTTGCAAAAAAAAAAACAAAAAAAAATTGTAAGAACTTTCAAAGCTTTTCACATCGAATGCAAATATCACAGTATGAGTGTTTGGACGTATGAAGCTGATCTACAAACATACATACTAATATATGTATTTAAATGTGAAAAAAATTGGCGCTTATTCCATTTTTCTAAATTTCTTTATATTTCTCACTACTGTGCAAAGTAGTGAGAAAGCAAAAACATTAAAAAACTTATTGCTATCTTTTTTTTATATTTTCATATATCAATATGTGTGTGCGTAATTTTATATCTTTAAAGAATCGCTATTATCTGGCCAATCTATGTAAATACTACAGACAGACTGTTCACAATTTAAGGAAAACTTGAAAATGTAAGCAATGTCAAGATATTGAAGCATCAAGTAGTTGTTGTTACTCATCTGGTCATAATTAATTAAAATAAGCAACAAATAAAGTACAATGACTTGGGAAGAACATCTATCAGGCACCTGAATATGTACAGACACGCATACATATGTACATATGTATGTGAGTAAGTAAGTATTTTCTTTACTTGTATAGATTGTATATAAAAAGTATTTGAGCTTATTAAAAGTATTTAGTTACAATTAATTTTTAAAACAAAGCACAGCGCTTCTAAGTTAAAGTATCGAAATGTTTTTTAAGGCAGTAATTCTAGCGTTTGGCGTTATCGGAGTGGCATTAGCAGAATGTAGGGTATTTAAGACATTTAGATATCTTGAAATATTCCTTATGTTCAATTTGGACTTTTAGTTGTTGCCGATAGTTCTCAAGAACTACGAGTACAAGACGCAACAGAGTCTTTAGAGTTACCTGATTACAATGATAATTGTACACGTGGTTGCCCTCGAATACTCGATCCTATTTGTGCTGTAGATGAAAATCATCCGCAAGATTATAAATATTTTCATAACCAATGTTTAATGGAATATGACAATTGTCGTTGGAGTCGCGGTAAGTCTTCTATGACGAATATTGCTTACTTGTGATGCAACTTGATTAATAACTATTTTTTCATCTATTTGTCGTTCCCACTTTGAAGCTTGGAAGCCCACACAGCTGCTGTTGTGTATTAAGGATGTGGATCCGTTAGTACGTGATGATTGCATGCGTGCCTGCCCATTGATTTATAATCCTGTTTGTGCCTCTGATGGAAAAAATTATGAAATTTTTGGCAACCAATGCAGTTTTGGCATAGAAAATTGCTTAGCCAGCGGCAGTAAGTTTTATTCGTTTTTTGGTTACATGGTTTTTTTTTATTTTTTATCTGAAATGACAAACCTTTTAAAATGTTTCATCACTTTTTTTATCTCCACTTCTTCTTTTTTGTTTTTGATGGTGTGCCTGAAATGCTTTTTAGAATGGTTGGCAGTGAGCGCTGAACAATGTGGTTTGTGAAATATCGAATTATGATGGAAGCTTTTATCAAATAAAATTTAGAGTTGAGCAAAAAAGTGTTAATTTTTGCATGCAGTTTTGGCATTAATAAAAGAATATGCATATTTTTATTTTTCAGAATATTTATTAAATTATATCAAAATTGTTTAATGCTTACGTTGTTTTATTTTTTGTTGCATTTTTATAGTACATTTATTAATTAACCTGTTTAATAGTCTACTTTAGCTTAAGTATGAAATTATAGTAATATTTCTACTTAATATTAAATGTTTTTTTTTTTTAATTTAATTCGAGTAACCTCTATGTTATTTTTATTTTATATTGTTAAACATCTATTTTATATATTGTACATAGTATATTTATTTACAAAAGTTATAAGTTAAAGATACATATTTGTGTTCTACATACAATTTGCTTAAAAACAGTCATAGACTGCAGATTTTCCGCTTTTTGTTTATTAAATTGAAATTATAGTTTTTCAGCATTTGGAGGTAGGATAGACATACATACATACTTATGTGAATATATTACATTATATTAATTTTTTTTGCTGCAAATTAACATAAATCTAATGGAACAATGGCAAGACTGTTATAAGCTTAGATATGGTAAAATTGAGCTTTCATTACGAAAAAGCTTTCAGCAAATTGTAATACACATATTTACATATTCCATTTGCACTGAAACCTGAGTATATAAAGCGAAAATCTACATGAACTGACACCCCAAAGAGTGTACCAAACACAGAGAAAGCTGATGATGAAGGTGTTGCGAAAACAGCTAATTGTTCCGTTCTGCTAGTGTTTGTCAGAATATATACCAATAACTTTGGTGTTTTTGAATCTTGCTTGAAGTCTGCTGCTGAGATATTTAAGCAGCATACATGTCACTCATTATTTACTCAAAGAACGTGATAACCCAAAAAAAAAATCAGTTTGCCAGAAAACGCGTTTCAAGTTTTCAATTTATACATAACTTAAAGGAAAAAGAAAATTTTATTTAGCTTTCAAGAGTTGAGTATTCAAGATATTTGTATGAAATTTTCACACAATCTGAAGAGCGATATGAGGATTTTTGAGAAATTTTTTTTTAAATTTAATTGAACTAGGATGATTTTTAAACAGGAATAATTTCTTAATCGGGCTTAAGTTCAGTATTTTCAATTCTTATCGAATGAAATATTTTTATTAATTAATGTCAGTTTCTAAAGAACAGAAGAAAAATTAAACTAGACTATTTGGCAGAGGGAAATAGCGATATTTTTCTGTGCGGCCACGCATTTCATCAGCACCTATGTCTGTCTATCTACTAGGGTAGAAACTCACATTAATTAATAAAAATATTTTATTCGATAAGAATTGAAAATACTGAATATACTGATGAAACTACTGATTTAAATATTTATCGCGTTGATATATTTGCAAAAAATACTTGGAAATATTATCTTGAAGCTTCTTAAAAGAAAGCATTGTGCATCAATTGACGGTCAATATAATTTCTAATATAAAATTTGCCCAAAAATTTTTTCAAATTTATTTTATGCCAGTTCGGTAGAAACGATGCGTAAAAACTTGTTTTATTTACTCTCAAATCATCTTGAAAAAAATAAATTTTATATAAAAGCACAGTTGTAAACACATTCATAAAACACTCATACAAAAATCTTACATACAAGTATTTTATTAAAATAATATATTTTACTCTTTTCAGTTTTCCATTCACACACACGTAACTATTTGAATATTTTTCAAAAATAACCACAACTTGAAATAATAAATATTTATAAGATTCACAGCTTTAATTGATTCAATAAATATGTAACAAAACTCAATTTGCTTTGTTTATCAAATTGGTTATTTTAGAGAAAATAAAATTAATGTACGTACATGTTATGCAAAGATTTAAATTTCCTAAATCTTTAGATTTTTGCTTTAAATGTGTTAAAGTGTGATTTTAATCGATAAATGTTTACAGTAACAATAACAAAATAATTATGAAAAATAAATTTATTTTATCTCTACTTGATTTAATTATATGTATATGTAGTGTGTTATTTATCTAGTCTTAAATTTAAACACTTAATTAAATTATGTTGGTAGGTATATATGTATGTATATACAAGTAGGTTTATTGTTTTACATAAATTAAGTTAAGGTAAAAACTAAATAACCCAGTTAATAGTTTTATGAACTTGTCGAATTTGCTGAACTAATAATTTAAATAAATAATGGTCACACAAATGTAAATATTTATTTAAAGGCTTAAAAGGTAAAATTGAAATAAAGATAAAAATGAATTTATTTAGCCGTATTTGTAATGGCACAGGCATAAAAAAACTAATAAAAATATGTATGTAAAAAAAAATAAGCTAAATACTTTGTGGGCTTGATTATTACTCGTACAATACGCAACAACAGGTTATTTTTTTATACAGTGAATTTTTTTTTTTTAAAAACACAACATAACATAAGTGCAATTTTTTTCCGTTTTGTTAAGGGCTTAATTTTGTAAAATCCAACGACCAGCTTTGACAAGTTTTATGTGTAAAAAATTTAAATCACAAAAAGAAAAAACATAAAATTTGTCAACGCTAAGCGTTGCGTTTTATAAAATAAGGCCTTAAATTTAAAGCGATTAAAATAATAAAAATAAATTTAAGTTATATTATATTTTAATCAGGAATAATTCCTTAATCTGGCTTGAGTACAGTATTTTCAATTCTTGTTGAATGAAATATTTCTTTTATTAGACTTTTTAGCATTAATTTAACATTAGTTTTTAATGAAATGGAATATGAGAAATGATTATATTTGTGTATATAATAATTGATTTACCATTGGTAAATGCATTTGTAAGTATAACTATTCATTCTCTATTTTTCCTGTTTTTTAATTTACTGTTCAGGTTAGCACGAAGTCTTATCACTCTATCTAAGAAACTTTAACTATTATTGTTTATATTTTACGATCATCACATTAATTATTGCTACTAATTGGAAAGAAACAGAAAAATTATATACACAATATAATCATTTCTCATATTCCATCTCACAATCTCTACTCTAGTAAATAGACATGGGGTGCTGATGAAGTGCGTGGAGGTACAGGACAATGCCGACATTTCTCGCTGCTAGAAATTTAAGTTAAATTTTTCTTCTCTTCTTTAGAAAATCGCATTAATTAATAAGAAAAAGAAGAGAGGTGTCTTAGGACACCCGGTTATAGCTATGCTGCTTAGCTATATAAAAAAAACTTAATGTGTTTAATAACAATGCAATAAAATTATATTATATGATGATGTCAAATTCTCCGCAAAAAAAAAATTCAATATCTTTCCCTTTATTTCCCATTATTTTCTTTTTTAGCGGCGTACGATTAAATTAATGTCTTGTTTGTGGCCGGCGGTGGCTGTTAGCCGGCTTACAGCTTATCGGCTGTATTTCTACCTTGTGCTCATGTGCAAAAACAATACACAAAGAAATTGAGCAATCCTTCTCATTGTTTTTGTTTCACTCACTTCAAAGAACGAAACAAAACAAAATCAAACAATTTATTTCGTTTATTTTCGTAATCTGGGTTTAAGTACAAAGAAATCAAAATAAAAATAAATTTATAACTGTAATAGTGATGATTATTTTTCTTACGAAAATCACGTTCTAGCTCCTGTGTCGTGACATAAATAGCATAGCTATAAAAATATTACATTCAATGAGAATTGAAAATAATGAACTTAAGCCCGATTAAGAAATTACTCCTGATTAAAATTCATTCAAGTCTCATTAAATTTAATATGTATATTAGATTTTTATATTAAAATTTTAATTGTCAGTTCTTCCATCATTTAGGTAAAAACGCAAGTCGAGCTCGTACCATACATCGAACTTCACGGTGATGTGTCCCTATATTTTATTCGAAATAATACGCCCAATAAAAAAGCGAAAATCATACATCTACATACATCGTTATTTATGCTTAGATATCACATTATGACCTACTTAATGTCGAGTTGGTCGTACTTGCTAATGTGGAAACTTTTTGTGTCTATTTCTGATACGACATGCGAATTAGCGAACATGTATATGTAATAATTCTTGGTGAGGAGCTGAGCTAATCTTATCTTGCATTTAGCAAGCTAAATCTGAGGAATAGCAACAGCACCTAGAAGCCAGTTCGAAGTCGTTTACTAACCACTATTATCAACCTAAGACCCCTCTTGCCCCAATTTGGGCCTAAGCCACAGCCACCACTTGACCACCAAACGAAAATCTCTATGTTAAAATTTTTATTAAAAACATACAACTGAGATTTCAAACAAAACTAAATTATTGTAGATTGTAAACTAAAGCCTTTTTAAATAATATAAATCTGTTTATAATAGAAATTTGTAAAACTCTCCATTGAATTATATACTTAAATTATTAGATTAACGTGTAGTTTCCACAATGCAAGCAAGCGACTTGTCTAGAAAAAATATATGAAAAGCACTCACATTTTTGAGTGATTCCTATACAAATTTTGTAGACAAGTGGCTTGCTTGTATTGTGGAAACTACACATAAGTAAGTTTTATAAAAATATCACAACATAAAATTTTTTATAATAAACTATTGGGTGAAAATTGTAACACTACTACATACTTTTTTTATTATTAAATTAAATAAACATAAATTAATAATAAATTAATTTTTACTTTATGTTTATCCATTAACAATATTATATTGATAATAATTGCAAATATTTCTATAGAAATAATTATTTGTTTTTACACATGCACAAGTGCAAAACAAAATAACTTATAATAAATCAAATTAATTTAAATCATACATTAATTTTTCAGCATTGTTTGGTTCCTCACAATCAAATGAAGCCATCATTAAATCTGAAAAGAAATATAATTAAAAAATACATTTTTAATAAACTCGTTATTAAATGAAAGGACATTAAATTAGAGTCATTTAAGTATTTAGCAGAAGTGATAAAGTGCTGCAGCAATTGAATTCTTTTTCACATATTTATTTAATTTGGCAGACAACGAATGAAAATATCATAAAGTTTTATTTTTCAATTAGTCAATATTTACACTATGCAAGTCTTATTGCTAAGGTGATTAGTTTGACGGAGAGAGAGACGATGGGAACAGTAACGTTTCTTTTCCCCTCGTCCCTCTTTCCTAACAAACTAATCAGCTTAGCAATAAGACTTGCATAGTGTAAATTAGGACCTAGCAGATATGGCTCCTTTATTGCAACATAGTTATACTCGTATATATGTATATAAAACAAAAGTGACCTTTGGATTTAATAATGTAGAAAAATTCAACATATCGTATTTTTTCTTGTGTAAAAAAAGTTTCATACAAATTGCTGATACTTTCATCTTTTGAGGAAACAAAGAAAATTTGATAATAATTTTCTGGCAAAAAGGAAAAAGTGCTTAAGTCGAGATAAGCTGATTTTAAGTTAATGATATTTCCGTAGTTTGCATATTTTTAGGTACTCCTGGGCAAAATCTCAATGAAATTGTGAGATTTTTCAAGAAGTTATAGCACAATGACTTGAGGCTTATCTTTTTTGGACTTCTAATCTCATGTGGAATAACTTGGGTTATACTTTGGTATATTTCAACTTGAATGTATATATTACTTATAGTGTGTTGAACGATGTTTGCTTAAAAAGCTAAAGGTTAACAGAGAATTTCATAATTTAACTGTAAAAGAAATAAGTTTCTGAAAATCGACTTGAAAGCATAAAAGTGATTTCCTGCAAAACAGTCAAATATGACTTAAGCATTTGTGAAACTGGCTTATTTTGTGTTATGCTTATCTTGCAACAAAGGAGTAATATTGTATATATATGTATTTGTGGGTCTAATTATTCATTCCGTTCCGCGATTGCGGAAAGCAATTTTTGTGCGGAAGCAAAATTTGCAATTATTCATTCCGTTGCTGTGGCATTTTTCCGCAGTTGCAGTATCATCTCTATCAGCGATAGTATTACCATATTATTGATTCCGCACTATAGATATTATTCTCTATTTTGCTTAGAATCAAATTTTGTGGCATAAAACGTACGGAAAGATTAAAAACTGTAAGGAAAATATAAGTACAAATTTGCAAAATTAAAATTTATTTTAAAATATATTGTTTGTTTTATTTTTAAAAGAATAAAAAAAATTATTTTATTTAACATGTACGAGTATTGTATACTCCAAATTACTTCCTATCATTAGTCTGTAACGCGTTTTTGGCGTTACAGTGCAAAACTCTTCTTTCTATATTTTGTTGTTTTTATGTTTCAAAAAATGTACACATGTATGTACATATTTACATATGTATGCGTGCATGTATGTATATCTTTTAAAACTGTCTGTTAATAACAGCTCACACTATACTATCTTACAATTAATAGAAACAGAGATGTGAAATCAATGTTGCGGAAAAAGAATACTGCAGGAATGGATAATTGCAATTGGCATGTCGATCGATATTTATTTCGGTTGAATTTTCCTCTCTCTGAGGGATAAATGATACCATCTAGTATTTATCAAAAATTGTTTATATGCACATATCGCTCATAAACTACAAAAACGTTATATATCAAAAAATGGGTTTTACAGAAATCGAGATTAACGTTTTCAATTTACAAACATTCACATGTATGTGTATACAAATAAGTGATTGTAAAAAGCTATTTAATATTTTAAAGACGAAACAAAGAGGTTCTTTGTACTTTTCCTTTCAGTGCTTAGGTGGCGTATTTCTTTGTAAAACCTTTTAAACTCTTAAAGTAATAAAAACCTAAATTTTATTGATCAGGGAAATGCATACTTAATTTGCTATGCGAACACAATAAAACTTCGTAATAAATCATGAACAAGGATCTTATGTTTTTACTTTATTCGATTACTTTCTGTTTAACAAAAAATTGAAGTTGAAATTACATTTTTAAATCCTTATAAATTTCAATGACAAACATTAGAGAAAAAATCTTTATTTGGATGTACAATGTACTTTTATTTGTTTTTAATGGAAGAGCAATTTTAATTCTATAAAACTTTTCTCCATGAATTTTGAGACAAATTGTGTGTATTTATATTTGGTCATTTATTTGGTTGGCCTTATTTACAATGTAAGGTTTCTTTTCTATCCAAAAAAAAAAAGAACAAAAACATAAAAGTTATTTTTTCAACTTAAAAGTACTTTGTGTAACCTTCACAGTTTGCATTATTCTACTATTTTGGGTTGGATACCAAAGACCATTTGAATGACCACATGCACAGAAGTGATAATACAACATTTACACTCACAGGTTGGTAGATTTATACAAGTTAGTTTTTGTCACAAGATAAGGTGTATTTCATATTGCAATACAAGTTGATATAGAAATGTGGAAAAAAAATTTAAAGTAATTTTTTTTTTAAATATTTTAAATCATATTTTGATTTAAAACTTTTCCTCTCTTTTATATCAACACCCTTTAAAATTCCAAATCAGTGCAATTAGTTAACAAAAAAGTTTTTGTCCATAAATATGCCAAAAATCGTGTCGCATCGATTTGATAAAGCTGACCACACACGTATGATTGCTACGGGTTCGATGTCTTGCTACAAGTTAATGGATCTGTGCCCTCACAAATCACAAGTATATACTTAAATAAATTTGATAAAGTGTGACTTTGACTCGCACACGAAGGGTTCCGTACGGACACTACATATATAATCGAATATCTTACCTGATGTAGACACTTTAAGCAATTTTAAGTAGATACATACACGGTAAATTTTTTTCAGTTTTTGGCGAATTTTTTTCGTTTTTGAAATTTATTTTCGGTTTTGGCGATTTTTAGTCTTGGCGTTTTTTCGGTTTTTAGCGATTTATTTTAGTTTTAGCTATTTTTTTGTTTTAGCGATTTTTTGTATTTGGCGATTTTTTTCGGTTTGGCAATTTTTGTTTAGTTTTGGAATGTTTTAGTTTTAGTGTTTTTGAAAATTTCAAGAGTTTGTCTCTTAAGATTTCCAAGATGTAGCAAGTTATCAAAATTACATAGTGAGAATTACATTAACTGATAGAATACCCTTTAATTTAAATTTTATACATTTCACTTTGCAAATTTCAAGTGTCTGTATTTGATATAAAAATTTTTCGCTGCTCGCTTTAGAACACCCTTTTATATTTAATTGTCATATATTTGTGTTTGTAGCGGCCAAAGTTCTGTGAAGATTTCCGGTTGATAGCTTTTACGTTTTTTCGAGACAACATCCTGTGATGGACAGACGTACAAACGGACATTGTAACGAAAACAATAGGGTTCATTTTCTCCTAAAGAGGTTCAAACACTTGTGATTTGTGCGATATGTTAGTAGAGAGTTGTTCATCAATATTTGATTTTTTTCTTCTATTTTACTATGAAAGTAAAACATGAAGAATAACAGGGATGCGTAGCAAGTTATTTTTAATTAAATTTATTTAACATTTATGTTTTTGTTGCATATACAGAAATATATAATGGCTGTATTCGATGTTTGATGCAAATGGTCTTGAGTAAGTGCAAGTGCAAAATATCGTAGCTTTTCTTTGGATTGTGTGTGTATTTTGTTGTTGGATTTTTAAGAAAAGCTAGTATATTTTGCATTTACAATTACTTATTAAAGCAATTGCATCCTCCACCTTGCATTTTTTTTTTAAACGAAAATCGATTATTTACGATCGCAAATGATCAAGTTTAAAATGATTTGTTCGATGCAGATGTCATATGCGTATGGGCGGCTTAAAAAGATATAAAAATTACACAAAATAATCTAAATAAGTAGATTTACAACCTATAGTGACTATTTTTCAGAAAAATAATTTTTAATATTTAAAGCCTTGTCACATATTTAAATTTCTTTACCAAATGTTGTGTAAAGTGTAGCGTATATCGGATTCGTTGCCATCAAATACTTCATTTTGATTTTCAGTTGTACGAGCATTTCGCTCTTGGCCAAAGTTTTCAAAAGTATGTATGCATTCTTCTGCGAATATGATTTTTTCGTTCATTTTCACATCTTTGTTTATTTTTGAGGGCATTTAATGCCCTGTTTTGTGTACTTTTCCTCAGAGGGTAGTGTTTGCTTAATGTGGGTCAAGTATTTCATAAAACATACAATAACAAGAACAACGTTAACATTGCTATTGGTCGAAGGATAAATTCATGTTGAAATGAAATGAAATATTTACGTTTAGGTTGTTAATTTATATGTATGCGTGTGCGTATGTGTGTATGCATGTATGTATGCATGTATGTATGTATGTATGAACTTAGTCGTACTTGTATTAACGCTCAAGCTTTTGGAAAGCTGCGGGTTAAAGATCGTTATTTTTTATATTCTTCTTTTATGTTTATGAATAATCAATGACTGTTATTAGAAGCGAAATATGTGCATAAGGAAAACAGAAGCAAATTTCCATTCATATTGAAGGATAAAAGTTAAATTTAATAGAGATATTCAACTGTTTTAAATAAACGCTTGTTTTGGTATAAATAAAGTGAAACATTCAAGAGATTTATTATTCGACATATTGTCATAATTATATTATAAGTGAAATTTATTTGCTGGTGGTTAAGCGATGTCTATATGCATTTCATTGTTGCTTTAACAAATCGTCAGTAGACTTCAACCACACATTTTGAACAGTCACAAACCTCTTATCTTATGTACAGACTTTCACAAACTATTTGAGAATTCACAAATATTAATATTTTTGAAAATCACAAAAGAAAAATAAACATAGTAGGCTTAGTAACTTATACAAAACCCAGCAAATAATTTTTATTCGATATGAATCTATTTTATTTTTCTACGCCTTTATACAATTAGAAATCCATTGGATAACAATAAAAGTATTTATAGGCAAAATGAAATGCATATAGACATCGCTTAACCACCAGCAAATAAATTTCACTTATAATATAATTATGACAATATGTCTAATAATAAATCTCTTGAATGTTTCATTAAAATATTATTTTTCATTTTGCCTATAAATACTTTTATTGTTATCCAATGGATTTCTAATTGTATAAAGGCGTAGAAAAATAAAATAGATTCATATCGAATAAAAATTATTTGCTGGGTTTTGTATAAGTTACTAAGCCTACTATGCTTATTTTTCTTTTGTGATTTTCAAAAATATTAATATTTGTGAATTCTCAAATAGTTTGTGAAAGTCTGTACATAAGATAAGAGGTTTGTGACTGTTCAAAATGTGTGGTTGAAGTCTACTGACGATTTGTTAAAGCAACAATGAAATGCATATAGACATCGCTTAACCACCAGCAAATAAATTTCACTTATTGTATAATACTTTAATTTTATTTTTATGTTTTAAAAACATGGTAATAATAGGATTATTTTTCATTATCAAGGACAACAACCATTTTTGAAGAAAATAATTTACAGAATTCAAAAACAAGAACTCAAAAGTATTTTCAAACGAAAATGTCCTAAATCTTCTTACTGATTAAGGGCATAATTGTCCTTATCATTTCACGTTTTCATTTTAACAACGCCTTGTTATCAATATTTCATTATGAAGATTTTTTGTACACAACTTGAACTGGAGATGGACAAAAAACATCGATGCTTTAAAAAAATCGATGTATTGTGTCGATACATCGATATAATTCGATGTTTTTTTTTGCTCCTCAACAATCGGAAAGCATCGACGTTTTCATTCGATGCATCGAAATGACAAACTGTAAGCAGAACGCGTAGATTGATATACATATAAGCGTGTATACATATATGTATATATATGTATGTGTTGGCGTGATTCAAGTTTGTACATCTAAACTTAAATAAATGTTATGTGAACAACTGGTAATACTATTATAAGCGATGAATAAGCTCGTGCCTGGCATCTTTACTCCCAATAAATTGCTTTCTAACCACGCGTAAGGCGTATGTGAGGCCGATCGGCTGAGAGCGAACTAAGCCGAGCCGCCAAGCCGCCGAATAGTTTTGACAAGCCGCCGCCGTCGATTTTTTTCCGGCTAATAAGTGGCTGCAAATTAGCCACCGATTGATATAATTTTTTAATATTTAATACTCCTGTTGGAAGACTAAACGAAAGTCGGTCGGGTATTTGTAAAGATTATAAATCGCATTTCCCTAAAATTTACAAGATCGCTTTTAAGTACCTTACAATGATGGAAATATCGGTTCCGGCTGAAAGATTATTTTCACAAGCGGCGCAGGTGATGACTCAACAAGGAAACCGATTGAGTGGTAAAAGAATTGGTAAACTTTTATTTCTAAACAGTATTGGAAAAAGTATTGGGAGATGTAAAATAAACTTAAGATTTTTTGAAAATATAGTAATAAATAATAAAAAAAAACCAATCATCGATGTATTTTATGAAATATCGATGCAACATTGATGTTTTTTTGCAGTGTCCAGACCTAACTTGAAGCAAACGCTGTTGATACACTCTTGACAGCGTGTGTGATAGTTTGGTATATCCATGGTGTCACCTTTTCTCTAAGTGTATGTGTTTTATTATTTACAGCCAGAGTTCATATCCTCAATTATGCCTTGCCTTAGTTTACTTCATTTTCTTTCTAATATTTGTTATAAATGTGTGTGTATAAACTTGTCAAAGGCTAATTGAGGTCCAATACAATCAAAGCAATTGCTTTCAATTGTAAGCAATAGTGTGCTTGTAACTGATGCAGTAAACTACTACTACTGAATAATTCACACTTTTTATAAAATACTGCTAGGACATATGCATACATATGCATATCTACTTCATACATACATATATATACATAATTCCTAAACACTTCTGTAAATTTTGCTTTTACCTTTACATAAAAACCATATATATCACTACTACATAAGCACAAACTCATATATGCATGCATGTTTGTACCCTGTTGGAAATTTCGTTAACTTTAAACTAACTTTAAGTTATCTATTTCACAACTAGTACTAAATGACATACACTTGGATTACTTTTCAATGTAATCAACTGACTATTTTAACATTCCGATGTCTTAGGCGGCAGTCAATTGTCTCACTCTGCATTACTTTTAAACTAACTTAAAGTTGGTTTTTTTAAATCACCTGGTAGTCAGTACATTTAAAAATTTTTTTCTGGGGTTCAAACCTGTATCATCACACGTTGTGTACTCAATGCGTTAACTACGCAACCAAGGTACCATCTAAAATAATAACAGCAAAATGTTAATATAAAACTGATATGAGTTTCAAAGTAGCTGAGAATAAATTTGTTGGCTCTCACCAAATTCTGTTACGTACTCAACTTAAGCATTAATTTTGGATTTGTTCTGGATGACATTGCAGTTAGCTTTTAGTCAGTTTAAGAAAAGTTAACTATAAGTTAATTATTTTTGTAGTCAACCACACATTCTCCGACAGGGTATGTACATCACAGTTTTAAGTTAATTTCTTCTATTTTTTGTTGTAGTTATAAACTTGGTTGCTGTTAGTTGTTTGTTTATTTAATTTTTTATTCCAAAGAAGATTTATTCATACACATCTGTTTTGGTCTGGCCTGGTCTGGTATGGAATGCATCCGTAAGAATACGAACACTTTTCGAGAACTTAAGCCCTTCGACATACACACACACACACATGCATACATACTATACACACATTCTTATTTAAATGTCCTTACACATAACTGAACACATCTAGAGCAATTTGTTTGCCAACAAATATGCTTTTATTCTTTTTCTATACGTATGCGTGTGTGCAAAGGATATTTTATGAAGAACCTTTGTCCTTTTAGTTTTGCTACTATTGATAAAATGTTGATGACTAGGAGAATACTGATGATGATGACTGGTAGCGTAAGGCTTTTTTTATTTAAAATTTTTTTCTTATTTTTCCAATACTCATGCATAAACTACCAGCCAGCTTCAAGATACTATTGGGTTGATAATATTTAGACACGTTTTTTACACAACATTTGCACCCAATTTGTTAGTTTATTTTTTCCATTTTGCAAGTGGAAAAAAGTTTATGTAAATTGTTTTGAAATTTATGTAAAATATTGCATTTTTTACTGGAAAAAAATATATGCAAATATGAAAAGAAAATAGTATAAAGAAAACTTAATTTAAAAATCGAATATAAAAGAAAATGATTTTTTTCTTAACCATTTTATCGAAATCTTGTAACATACAAGTTTGAGAGTTTGCTGGCGACGTTTTGACAGATTTGTTTTAGGATATTGTTTTTAGCACACATTTTTGTGAAATGTGAGTATGAAAAATTTAAGAAATTTTTCAACATATTTTATTTCAGTGTTTTTTTTTTTAAATAATATCATATTGATGGTAATGAATGTTCATTTATAAAGTGAAAAATTTTACATATTTTGCTAAGGTTTATTTTAAAAATGTTCTAATTTAATATGCATCAGAATGTGTTTTTAGGTAAAGTGTAAAAAAGATATTTGATATGTGCGAAGCTTAAAATAAATAAAGCGAAGTTCTCAAAAATAAAAAAATATACAGCTTTCAGTTTTTCTACACTCATAAAATTCTGTAAGTAAAGTTAAGCGAATTTGTAATTTTAAATAAAAACTGTTCTAGTTATTTTTCAATTAAGTTTAACGAAAATGTCATTTAATTTAGAACTTAATTGACTTAAAAAGGAACCATTTTCCTTTATTTTTTACTTTAACTTGCATAAAAAAACAATCAGTTAAGCCAGTAAATGTGAATGACACTTTCTTTACTTTATTTTTCTGTGAAATAAATCAGAAAAATATTCAGTATTGAGTCAAAATAAGTTCAAGGTTATAAGAAAATAAAAACTTAGTTCTTATAAACAATGGAAAATACTCAGTGTAATGGAAAATTGGTATTAAATTTGTGTACTTAATTTTTTAAATGAATACTAGAAAAATGTAAAAATAAAATCGCGAACGTAAACTTTAGAATTGTAATACTCCAATTCAGTTAGAAGATTTGGAACATTTTTGTTTGAAAATACTTTTAAAAGTATTTGTTTTGCGTTTTAAAAATATAAGACCAATTGGGACCAATTTTATTTTCCATTTTTTTGAATGATTTACCGAGTATAATAACATATAGTAACCCAAATTCCAATATTCTACCTTATTCTGCAAGGCTCTCTACTATTAAATTACCGACTCTGGAAAGTAGAAGATTAATGCTTAACGTGATATTCGTAGTAAATCTGATAAATGGATCTGTCTGTTCAGAATTTCTGTTAACTAAAATCAATTTCAATATTCCGGCTAGAACAACAAGGAACTTTACACCACTGTATCTCAAATGTCATCAGACGAACTATGAGAACGCTAACCCCTTGAGGAGATTATGCAGAAACTTTAATGATTATTATGTTTTCATTGATTATTCCATAAACGTTAATATTATAAAACGTAACATTATTTTGTTCTTAAATGTTAATAATTAGTTTTTATTATGTAAAAATTGTTTAATTAATTGTAACTTTTTGTTGGTCTGTAAGGATACTACTCCATAGATCTTTTATTATAAATAAATAAAAAAAAAAAATATTTTTATTTTGTCATTATCAAAGAAAATAAAAATTTTTGAAGAAAATAATTAAGAGAATTTTAAAAACAAGCATCCAAAAATATTTTTAAACAAAAACTTCTTACTGAATAAGGGCGTTAAAGAATCAAAACTGCGACTTTTTGCTGTCTATAGACAAAATAGCACAATTGTCAAATAGAAATGGGCATAAATAATTATTCATTTAAAAATTACTGTACGGAATACTGCTTGAGTAAACTACAGCCGGCAAATTTAATAATTTTGTGAGTGTATCTGCTTTTGGTTATACGGAAAAAGCTCTTTTTATGTCAAAATGGAATAGACGAAAGCTTTAGAATTGTTTTTTTTTATAAAAACCAATTTATAAAACAACATTAGATGACAAAAGAAACACAAGTGAGAAAATTCTTATGTTTTCGAAAAACCGGCTGATAATCCGAAATCGAAACAGCTCTTAAACTCACAAAACAATGTCGACTGCTTTAAATTGGATTAAAATCGATTGATTCATTCGCGAAATATCGTTGAAGAAGAATTTTAAAAAAGCGCTTTATTTTAATAATTCCAAAATTCTTGTCAAATCGAGTGAGTGAGTATACAATCGTGGAAGACATATTGATGAGAGCTCAAATAAACTGTTGAAGAAATTTTCGAACAAATGGCCAAATGGTGCAAGACCACCACCACCACCACCACCACCATATCAATTGTTGTTCTCAAAATGGTGCTGTGAATTTTTCAGCTCCAATGTTACTCTGCAGAACAGACTTTAATAAATATTTTTAACACACAAATTGAATTTTTTTTGCCTACTTGTCTTTTCCGTATGATTTAAATTATTACTGACTTAGCTGGAATTTGAACTAAAGCTGCAAGTTTAAAAGCTTTCGCAATTACCATCTCGCTTCAGTACCACCTTAAACTTTTTCAACAAGAGGCCAACATTTTCATGCGTTTGATTGAAGACGAAACACATGACTTGTCACTCAGATTGTCGTCAACAAAGTTAAAATTGTTTAATTAAGCACAACGTGCATGACATTGTGATTTAGATTCTCGTGAATGACGATTTCCTTTCAATTGTCGACTAGAAAACTAAAACAGACGATAAGTCGTGCAATAATCATAGATGATAATGTCATCGAAGGCAATCTGGCCAACTGGGATAGTGCGTTACTTCGTTTCATACTTTTGATGAAGCAAAAAAGAAAATATGTAAATAATTTAGTCAAAAGGAAACTCAACTAAACAGAAAAAAAGTATTCACCAATTAATGTTTTCAATTAAGAATTGAATTGATTCAATTAAATTTTTAGTTGTATTAATGAATTTGAGTGGAAAAACTTAAATGATATTATCAAATTTAAAAAAAATTTAATTAATTTTTTAATCGATCAATATTACAAAATTATTCATATTACTTTTGTGTGTGAATATGCTAAAAGTATCAAATATCATATTTTTTAAAATCTTATTTTTAACTAAGAAATCTTATATACACATTTTTTCCATCTCAAAAGACTTCAAAAATATAATAAATCTTTCATCGTTAAGCAACTCTGGCCTGAAGAACAGCTCTCGCGTCAACGTAATTATTTCCTAAGTGTGGTCAGGCTTGTGTGTGTTGTTTGGCCTTTGAGAGTTTTTCGTCTTCTCCGCACTGGTTGATTGATTTGCCACGGACAACCGTATAGTCTTGTGGTTCTTTTGTGGAATTTCTTTGACAACTACGTTGCTACTTTCTATGTAAAAGGAAGTAGTCACAAAAACAATTCTAAGAATACTGTTAATAACATCATGGGTATATGGTCTAGCTACTCCGACTATTGTAAAGTATTTATGAAATAAATAAATAAATAACATAAATCTTCACATATGGTAATGCTACCTGCAAGGTCAACCGTATCCCAATTTTTTTATTCTACTGTAAAAGCACAAGAAGTCTCACATAATCGAAATTTAAAAAAAAATACACTTAAACACTTTGCTCAAACTTATGTTTTCAGAATGCGTTAGAAAGCTTTTAATATACAAAGTTTACCTTGCAAAGTATTGAGATTATAGCAGAGAAGGGAAAAGAGAATTGGGAAAGTCTTCCTTTCTCTCCTACAAACTCAAGACTTGGCAAAGTAACATTTGCGTGAGTAAAATTAAGAATTTTTAATATCATAAGAAACTACATATACATATGTATGTATGTTGCTTTAAGAATTTACTCCCAAAATTAATATTCATATTGAGTTTTTTACTTTGTACCAACCTTTTAGTCCCTTCGTGAACTATAAACACAATAACTCTTTGCTCATAATAATAAATGTGCCTCTTAACTGTGAATCATGTTTTGTTAAGCTCAATGCATACTTACAACAAACATACATACTCCATTACAATTCAAGTACAAAGTTAATGACATGGAAGATGCATGACTTTTAAAATATGTACTCGTATATGCAAAGTAGTATGTATGGTCATAGTAATTGTTTGGTCATAGTAATTGTGCTGACATTTTTCAGCCCATTTCAAACAATAAAGAGTTCATAAACATTCGTCCTTTTTCCTTGCCTTGACTTTGTCAAACAGAAGAAATAAATTTATTTTTGGACATTAATGACTTTCGAGACAAAGCCTCAAAGTCATAATAATGCCTTTTTAAAAAACTATCAAGTAGCATAAAGCCACAAAACATAAAAATGGAATTATCCTCATGCTACATTATACATTGTACATACAAGCGCAGTTCCATATGTACACACATACATATGTGTGTATGTATATGTTAAGAATACCTTACAAACTTCAAAACAAGTGAGTGTATGAGCTTGTACGACTATGTGTATGTATGTGTATGTATGTATATAATTCAGCATATCCATCCGTAGTTAAGTAGTGCTTTTTGTTGCTTGTATAAGTTGTGGCATTTGTGGCTTTTATAAAAAAAAAATGTTGATAAAAGTTTTAAACTGTTACTAAGGGGGCATAAACTTTATTTGTTGGCTTTGTACTCGTATATCTAAAGAGCGGTTAGAAAATTTCGGAAGAAAAAATTGCCTAAAATGAATTAAAAATCAGCTTTATGTATGTTAAATTTGATTATACTCGTAATAATTATTTAAAAATTAATATAAATAGTATGGTTATTTGATAATTTCATTTTATCGTCTCCAAATATTATTATGCATAGAATTACAAATGGTAATTTATTTCAATTATGTATGTAAGTGGGCATACTATAAAACCACTACATTCATCAAAATGTATTAATTAAATAGCAAAATATAACAGTAAACTTTAATTAAATTTATATATATATAAAAAAAAAGTGCAACAATAATTAACACCAAAGTAATGGTTGTTATAAAATTTTTCCGAAAGGATTAAAAGTATTTTGTGCTGCCCAACCGTATGATATGCTACACTCAATAGAAAATACTAAGCTTTCAGTAATTTATAAGTCATATAGATATAAAAAAAAAACAATACGAAGGGAAATAGACTTGATGTTTAATTTTATAGTTTGCTCAACTACCAACTCGCCAACTAATTTATAAATCCCCAAAATATCGTTATGACGCCAAATCGAAAATTAGGATGCCAAGTAAGTTTTAAAATCACCCCGCTTGGCAAGAAATCGTATTATCTCACACTCCTGTTTGTAACTTGGGCGCAGTTTTTATTTGCGCTCTTCATCCATTTTATAGTTGTCAAATTCGTGTGACAAATAAATTAATTTGAGCAGCAATGTCATAACTCACATTCTACAATTTTTCTCGCTTCAAGTCTGAGTTTGTAGGAAGAAGAGAGGAAAGAAGTCAGAAAAAGGCTACAAATATTTTTTTTGGTTTTCATGCATTGAAACAACAAACTTGAAAAATTTTTAAAATAGAATTTAAGTAACTTGCTTAAAAAAATTAAAATGTTTAAAGTCGGACAATTCCAGGGTGACACCTATTTATTATTTAATATGTATGGTAATGAATTCCTCGTATAAAAGAAGCACTTATTTATGTCGTTATGTAAAAGTACATAATTTAGTGGCTTAAAGTTTTTAATGAAATACAATGTAGAGACACAAATTTATTGATTATGAAAATGAGCTTTAAGAACAAAGTAAAGTGTGATTTTTTTAGCAACTTTCATTTTGGCCACACTGTTTTTGATAAGTCAGCTGTTTTCATGTTACTGTTAAACATGTTTAGGTTGCTCTATAATTTAACCATGAATTGACTTATAAATGAACAACATTTGCAGATTGCATATTAAATTTTATTATCAAAATTCGTGCTCGGTTAAAAAAGTGACCTTCTGGGGCGGCTATACGGAATCTTGTGACTATATTTTGCCCCAAAATTACATTATTGAAGATTAAACCACTAACACACTTTAGTAGAATGCGGAAATAGGAAAATATTGCAGCTGTATTCGCCAGTGTTGTTGATGACCGTGAATTATCGACTCAGCGCATTTCGCTGCAATTTGGCCTCTGTTATTTTGTTTTTTACCCAAAATGGAAGAACTGAACTTGGCTGACATGTGGTTTCAACAAGACGGTACAACATGCCACACACCACGCGAAACAATGGCCCAATTGAGAGGCGAGTTCGGTGAACAGTTTATTTCACGTTTGAGGCCGGTCCTTTGTCCGCCTAGATTATATGATGTAACGCCTTTAGACTATGTTAAGGATCATATCTCTAGAAACAAATCTGCAACAATGACGCACTGGAAGCCAATATTGAAGAATTTATTTGTGAGAAACCGGGTGATATCATGAAGAGATTATGCCAAAATTGGACCCAGCGTATGAACCATTTCAGTCATATCCGTGGTCAGCATTTACATGAAACCATTTTTAAATATTGAATTATATACATTGTTCTACCAACTCACATAAATACTTCATACATGTCTCTAAACTTTATGTGTTTTTTTTTAATCAAATCTCAAAACTCTTAAAAACTCACCCTATAGAAATCGTACTTTATTTTTCAATAAATTAACTTTGATTTTACGCTCAACTGACTATAACTTTTATCAGGCAAATAAAGTCTTTGTTTTTAGTGTATTTAAGTCATTGTATTCATATTTGTTTATTATTTTAATATTTGCTTGTGAATAGGCATAGCAATTTCCATAAACTTCCCTCTCGGCATTGCCTAAGCCTTGTATCAAAAACTTTAACTTTTAAAGCCTTTAAGTGCTTGACTTAATTTGAATTTATTGATCTGCTCTATTTTATTATTTAGAAATTGATTTATTAATTGATATTTGAAGTTATCATGAAGAACATTTTAGTTAGATGCAGCAACATACGACGCAAATGCATAATTCCTTAATCCCTTTTTATGGTGTAGAGTGTAGTATTGTAAAATGTTGTGCAATAAAATTATAATAAAAATCCTATACAAATATAATCTAGAGAATTGTGCACACTTTCCAAAAGCTAATAGAATAAAAATTTAAAAAAAAAAACCGACAGAGTAAAGTTTACAAATCAACCATATTTATTGGAAAAATTTTATATATTTTTTTAGTTTTTCAACATAAACATTATTTCTATTTAAAGTAAATTTTTTTACTTTTAACTTTATTTATTTTTTAAATTTGAAGTTATATTTCTATTTGCAGTGGTTATTTTAGCCATTCAAATTGAATTCCTTCCCATTCTCTCTCTCTCTCTCTCTCTCACTCTATGTGTGTGTGCATGTGTGTATATTTTGCAAGTATTTTACTTCATTGATTTCATGGCGTATGAATAATGTTTATGAATAATTAAATATCGAGTCAGGCTATCGAATGCAAGGAAATATAACGGACATTCCTTGCAATAAAACAGAAGCCATTTCTATAAAAGTTAACAATTGAAAACCACATGACATTTAAAAAATTCCAAAAAAAAAACGAAACAAGTTGCATTGCGAAACAAAAACGTGAAAAGAATAAAAGGAACACTAAATACAATAAAGTTTATGGTCATTAGATTGTGCCAAACCATGCATTTATCATCAATAAAGCCAACCAAGCGAGGAATCGGTAATGCCAATACCTCAATGGATGATTTAATGGACAGAGACGTAATTAATTTAAAGGAAACATTGTTATAGTTATAATTTTTAAAAGCAAACATTTTAGATATACAACATATAATAAATCTCAATTTAGATGAAGAAATTTTTCTTGCAGAAGAGCCTGGAGGCCACTCGCGAATATGAAAGCGTCAAAAGTAAAATGAAAAAAAAACTTTTGCCTTCTAAGGCTGCGTGTAAGCAACTCAGGTCTTGGGTTAAATTTTTTTTATTAAAGTTTTTTTTCTCCGCTCGGGCAGCAGTTAGTTACAATAATCATAGATATTGTGACCTTAGTTTAAATTTTTGATTTTTTCATATTGATATTTTTATTTAGATTCCTGACCAATGAACGAAACAAAAACACATACAAATTCCATAAATAAAATATTATTGCATGCAATTTGATTTTTAATATAAATACACGTATATATGTACATTTATTGACATATTGTCAATAAAAATACTCATATTGTTTTTATTAAAAACTTATTTGTTGTTTATTTATTCATTAAAAAAAATCAAACAGAGACGTCACTGACATGAGTGAAGTGCAAGTTAACAGTATTTTGTTGCCAGTTGTTTTTTCGCTGGTGTGCTGGACTGCACCAATAATAGATGCATTTCCATTGTATGTGCATATATACACGTCTATTGCGTTGAATGTGAACAGAACGATAAATATAACAAAAGCATTCGGTCGTATAGTCGAGCTTCAAAACAATTTCAAGTTGATAAAACAAAGTGCATGATAATATTTTTTTGCCACTAGACTTTTATAAAAATGCAGCAATGAAGCACTTAAGCGTACTGAAATGAAAGCCAGTGAGAGAGTAACTTAGTATTGTGTGATTTGAAATCATTATTAAAAGAAACCGAAAACAAAACTAAACAGCTTTCAAAAAATTTTTTTTTGATTAAGACTAGTGAGTGTATTGTTAAATGGGAGTTTAGAGAGTGAAATTTTAGTGTATTGTTAAATGGGAGTTTAGAGAGTGAAATTTTGTAAAGAAAAATTTACTTGTTAGTTATATTTGTATTAAACTTTTTTTAATAGTTAAATAAGACACTGAGGATATACTGAAAAAACACATGCAGCCCAATCATAAACAAAAATTTGCGCGAGAGTTTTTTCACTTTTCCCTCTTCTCCTACTATAAATTTTCCTCCTTGTTTTTTTATCAAAATGCGGGACTAAACAAACTCCCCGGGAAAAAGTAGGTATTATGAATTTTTTGAATTTTCTTGATAAATAATTTTTTTTAACAACATTGTTGTTTCATAATTTTTCAAATAACTAATTATGAATAAAAAAATTTTAATTTTTAAAAACCCGCGATATGTCAAGAAAAGATGTGATATCTTCTAAACGGCTGAACCGATTATCTTCTAGCATAGCTAAGATCACGCTCGATTATGTCAGCTTTCAAAAAAAAAAAAAAACTAAATCAAAATCGGTCTGTACGGATACACAGACACACACTACAAACTTATAAAACCCCTTTTTTTGGTCCGGGGTTAAAAATACACACACTTATTTCCCTGAAAAAGCCATATAAAAAATATTAAAGAATAATTTTATAGCTTTAGGTCTGTTTTATATTTGTATTTTATTATATCAATATAAAACAGACCTAAAGCTCAAAAAAATAGTTTAATTAAAATACAAAAAAGGTCGAAAAATTAGATAAAAGAATTTAATAATTTTATAGTTTGAAAAACCCAAACTTTAAACTTTTAAACTTTTTTTATATATTTTTATTAAGATGTTGAATTTCTCAAAAATGGCAGACAACAAAATTTCAACAAACAAAAGAAACAACACAAGGGGGGAGGGTAATTATGTAATTCGATTCGAAAAGAAAACTGGTCGAATTCGTATGTTATTAACAGGGCAAGTTTTTAAGGCATATAACACTTTTTGCAATTTTTGCCGTTTCTTCAATTATTAACATAAAAAGCCCTTTTTAGTCCACCTTGCCATAAAATGCCATTTTTTGCAACCTAAAAAAATTTGTATGTCAGAGTTTTTTTATTTTACCGGAATCACGCTGCTGAAATTGATAATTATAAATTTTTTAATTAATCTGTGATATTAACAATATATGCATTATTTTTGCCGTTATATGAAAAAATGGAATGCACATAAAGGATGGGACTCACTATGCTACAAAATCGTACGAATTTTGAAAAAATTTAACATCAGAGTTCTTGAATTCTTTCTATCTTTTGAAAATTTGCACAGACATACGATTGTGAAGGATAGTGAACTGCAAGCTTAATAAACCAATATTGTATAATATGTATAAAATAAATTATCCGTCCGTCAAGGAATTTCTAACAAAATACACAAAGGCAGCTTTTGGCGCTGCCTGACTGTCGACATACAAGGTTAGCTCTTCTGAACACCTGTGATGCCTAGCGAGGCGCAACTCTGATTCTCCCTCCTTAATTACTCCCTATTTTACCTCACAACTACAGGAAATAAGCTGTCTGACAACCGATGTGTAATTTCAGTTTGATATCTTCGGTTGCAGACCCCAGTTCTTTAATATGGAGTTCCTCCGTAGTAGGCATTGGGCCCTTTCAACCATCTATAGTTTAATTAGAGTGGAAATCAAACAACTAACTAAATAATATGGAAAAGAAAAACAACCATTCCGAAGAAACTTCACACAAAAAAGTAATATGAATGAGTTTGTAATATTAATTAAAATATTTGTAATATTAATTAAAAAATTAATTAAATTTTCACCTGTAAACAATTTGATAATATCAATTAAGTTTTTCCACTCAAATTAATTAATACAATTAAACATTTAATTGAATCAATTAAATTATTAATTGAAAACATTAATTGGTGAATACTTTTTTCTGTGTTATTTTATTTGGAACCAGTTTTGCCCTTTTGTGGCATTTTTCATGCCATTTTGCCGCACATTTTGAACCATTTTTCGTGCCATTTTAAACATGCCCTGGTTATTAACCTTACAATTTGAAAACATTTTTGTTCGATTTGAATTACTAATAATGCGGTGATTTCACTTATTACTATATTTTTATTCTTTAGGAATTTATGATTGGAGGAATTTTTTCTAATGAAAAATGGATTCCGAGAGCTCATAAAGAATTGAAATAACTAAAAATATATACTCGGAAAAAGTTTTTCTCTAACAAGCTATTTTAATTGAAAAAAAAAATACAAATAACCAATTAAAAATTTGATTGACTCCACTAATCTTTTGTTTATAAATTTAATTGTTTCAAAGCTTAATCAAAAACTTAGTTCAGTTAATTAAACTTTTGCTTAAAAATTTAATTAACGAAAAAGTTTAATTGATACAATTACTTATTTCATTGATTTTTCTTTTTTTTTCAAATAAAGATGTTAATTTTAGAAATATGTTTTGTTCTGTATCTGTACATTAGAGCGGTTGTGCCTGTCACCCTCCTAGAATGAAAGATATTTCAATGAAGTTTATTAAACACACACAAACATTCTTTTGCCACGCTCCAAAATACAGCACTTTTTGTTTTTTATACGAGTATATATATATCGCCGCTATTTACAGTCCGATCTTATCATATCGCATATCGTTGTTTATGGCTGGACTATTGCTTCATTTTTGCCTTTGATGACTTTTTAATCCAACATCAAATTCTAGGCGCCACATATGCCATCTCTGCTCCTTCCCCCTTAATGTCCAATTTTTTGCACGTGGCAAGAAAGTCCTTCAAAAACTTAGCAACCCAAGCTTTTTAATGTACATGCATACATACATACATACATGTTACTTTAAACCAAGTCGATTCCAATATAAAACAAAAAAATTTCCATCAGTCTCGCCCTAGAAGGTGTGTCAATGAAGTTCGTAAAACAGACAACAAAATTGTTTTGCCAGCACTTTTTGTTTTTTATGTACGTATAGCGCCGCCATTTGAAGTTCGATCTTATCATTATTCATAGCTTGACTATGGCTTCATTTTTGCTCTTGGTGACTTTATAATCCTTCAACTATTTTGCTATTGAATAATATTTGATTTGGTCGTTTATAAACTTGTTTAAATTTCAGTTTCGTCTTTGGGAATTTGTCTTGTTTTCATCACAATCTAAATCAAAAACAGCCACAGCTCAATATTTACCAAAATATTTTTTTCTTAAATAATGTGAAAGAGCACATTTGTAACGAATACAAAATTGAATTTGTATTATCTTTAATACATTGCATCTGCTTTAATGTTACTTACGATGCTTGTACAGCATTAGCAATTCTTGTTGTTTCTCCTGAGCATTTAATATATTTTGAACTAAGACTGTTTTTGATTTAGTGCACGATATATTCTTTGCCGTTTTCTCCATTTGGCGAACTAGTAGCAGTCCTTAAGTTGCAATTATTTTGTATACGCAATTATTTAAAAGATAAATACATACGAGTAAGCACATATACATATGTATGTGCTCATATATACATTGATGCATACATATTTATATAGCCTTTGCTGCAATAGTGTCATAACGCAGAAAAAAAAATTTCTTTACAGAAAACGAGTTTAAAATTTTGAATTAATTAACAACTTAATGGTATAGTAACATGTAATTTTTCTCCCAGAAGGTGAGTAAACAAGATATGTCAATGAGATTTTTACACAATATTAAGAAAGATATAAACAATAGTTTTCAAATATTAACTAAAAATTCTACATTTTGAGTTATGACTTTTTTGAAGCAAGGTCTCGATATACTATCTAACTCTCTGTTGCTGCCTCAATTGTTGGTTAAATGACTCTACTTATTAAACACTACAAAGCTAACTAGAAGCTGTTGTGGCAAATGATTCTCACAAAGTACGACGAGTACTTTTTGGATTAGAATTACATAAAAATGTTATTTCATTGTTTAAGTACAGTGTGTGCATGTGTATAGGTATGTGTATGTGTGTGTGTGTGCTTGTGTTTGGCCATGCGAAAATATACATAGTTACAATTAAGTACAATTTGTGTATTGTTATGTTACAAAAGAATCAAATGCACAAACTACATTATTATTACTGTGTTCACTGGCATGTTATTGACATAAGAACACTCAACATTAAACTCAACATTAATTCAACAAAATTTATTTAATGAAGTTCCATATACATAATCACATACCTACAAACATATATTTTATGCGCCCTCAAAGTTAAACGCAGTCTCGGATATTAAATTAAAGACAATTAAGAGTATTTTGATGTGTGTGTGTGTGTGTGTACGTATGTATGTACATTTGTAGCTAATATTTATAACCAATGAAATATGCACATAATAAAGAGTGAGAGAAATAACTTTTTGCAAAGTTTCCCCTTAATGTGCTAACTGTGGGACAGATACTTTTCCAAATATATTTATGCATATATACAAATATATACACATATATATACGTATATATATATTATTGACCTTTTTCTATTTTTAGTTTACGTACTTCTTCAAATGATCTTTGAAGGTCAGCGAATCTACACATTCACCCTTTCTTAACAAAAAAAATTAACAAATTTGGAATTTATTTCTTGATTTGATCAACATAATCTCGTTTTAGTGCGATACATTTTCCCAGCGATATTTAATAGCTTAAATACTCTGTTTAAGGAAAAAACTATCTAACTCCTTAAAATAGCGGTCAACTGCAGATTCCAGCACTTCATTGTTGGCAAATATTTTACAACTGAGCCATTTATTTCAAGTTTAGAAATAGAAAGTAGTCCGAGGAAGCCAAATCATGATAAAGCAATTCGATTCGATCACTTCAACGCTAAAATAAATTGACATAATACTCGCTTTTGATTGTGTTTTCTTTTTGAAGATATTAAATAAAAATTGTCCCACAACAGACACATGTTCTTCTTCTAACCGACGTGTTTGAAAATTTTAGGAAAATTTGTAAAGGTATATACGATTTGGAGCCCTGTCACTATTAATTAGCACCAGGCTTATCTTGGGATGCAATGTTGAAAACCACACAAGTTTCACTGGAACAGTTCACTGATTCTGAAATGTATATGTTTATGCAAAACGGAATTAGAGGTGGACTAGTTCAATGTTCGCAAAGATATTCGAAAGCGAACAATAAGTATTTGAAAGATTTTGATGCATCAAAATCATCAGAACTTCTGGTGTATTTAGATGCAAATAACCTTTACGGTTGGGCGATGTCCGCATATCTTCCTTGCGGAGAATTTGAGTGGATATGTGATACTGATTTTGATGTTACAAAAATATCTGATAGTGCAGAGTATGGATACATTTTGGAAGTGGATATAGATTATCCTGATTCGGTGCATAATGTACATAATGATTTGCCATTTTGTCCTCACAATAAGGCCGGTGGGGGATCCAACATCAAAAAATTAGTTGCAGACTTACACTCAAAAAATAATTACATCATACATTATAGAGTTTTAAAACAAGTCATTTCAAATGGCCTCATCTTAAGACAAATCCATAGAATCCTCAGATTTAAGCAATCACGTTGGCTTAAAAAATTTATTGACTTAAACACATTCCGAAAAAGATTTTTTGAAACTTTTAAACAATTCTGTTTATAAGAAGACAATGGAAAACATTGAAAAACGTAGGGACATTAGAATTACTTCATCTTGGGAAACAACACACAGGAATCATTTGGGTCTGATAGCATTAATTGCGAGACCAAATTTTAAGCATTTCACAAAATTTTCTGATGATATTGCGGTAGGGTTAGAAAAAATGGAATCACTATATGATAAACCCATATATGTTGGTTTCACAGTACTGGAGTTATCGAAGTGGAGAATGTATGACTTCCATTATGGCTTCATGAAGCCTAAATTTTTGGAAAGAAAGTTTCTCTCAACTATCTGAATACTGACTCCTTTATTTATTCAATTAAAACTGCTGATTTTTACGATGACATCCGTAATGATATTAAGTTGAATTTTGATACGTCCGAATATCCTATAGATAATCAATTTCGTTTGCCGCTACTCAATAAGAAAGTTTTGAGAATGATGAAAGATGATGATGGAGATATAATGGCAGAGTTTGTTGGTTTAAGAGCAAAAATGTATTCTATGTCGACTCTTCGCTCGGAAGATGTTAAAAAGTCAAAAGGGGTAAAAAAATCTGCAATTAAAAAGTTGTCCATTAATGTTTACAAAGGATGCTTATTTGAATTCAAAGTTATCTCAGATGAAATGTTTTTGTTTAGGTCTAAAACACATCAGCTATATACTCAAAAACTACATAAAATAGCACTTAGCTTTCTGATGATAAAAGAAATATAATGAAAGATAAAATAAATACGCGCGCTTGGGGATATTACACAGAGCGAAACAATGAAACAATGGATGTAGAATAGAGTGATTCCCACTAAATTGCATGTAAGATGACAGCGAAAATTTAATTTTGTACTAATTGTATTTATTTATTAATTTATCTCTTTAATTATTTATTAATTTATTTATTTAAATATTTTATTATTGATTTATTTGTTTATTAATTTATTTCTCTAATTATTTATTAATTAATTTATTGCCTTATTCAAATAAAATATTTCAGGTTTACTAAGCGCTTATTTGCCATATTTCTATGGGAAATTTGTCAAATAAACCTGCAATAAACCTAAAATATTTTTTATGAATTAGACCGTTATTATTTATTTATTTTTTTTTATTAAATTATCAATTTATCATTATAACAAACAAATACTAGATTGGCGTACTTCTTTATATATTTATTTACACACAAAGTTTAATTTGTATTAGTATTAAGATTTTTAAGAAAAAATGTAAAATAAAATTTTGAAAAAATAATGAAATATCGAAATGGTTTTTATTTCAACTTAAATTTACTAAACAGACAGTTTAACTACAAATTTCTACATTTTTACATGTATTCCGTTGCTCTACTTGGTTGGATCAAACAATTTTTGTTTTTGCTTATTTGCAAATTTTTGTTTAGTATTAATTTTCGATTTATCGCTTAAACCTGCATAGTCTCGTTAAAGTGTTTTTGAAAAGCATATAGATTTTTTTAGGCTTTAAACTTTTATTATTTTCAACTGCTGTCTTGATTTTACTTTCCTCTTTCTTGGGAATTCTTTCAATATTTTTAAAGCTATTTATGAATTCTTTGAGAGGTTCTGTTAAAAGTTAAAATGTATCTCTAAGTTGTTCACGTGTATCTATTTCATCAGTTCTTATACTACGAAGCTATTTTTTTTTCAAGACATTTCTTGTCGACACCAACAGCCTTAAGACTTTCACATCTATGTTTTCTGTAAATATTAGATCAGATATCAGCTCTCAAATCAGATTATCATGTAGCAGGTCTGTTTTTCAGATCAGCTTATCAGGTATCACATCAGTTATAGCAAATAGATGTATGAAGTTTAAAGTTAGATTAATAACTAAAGTCAAGTATTTATTGATCAATTATTTATATAGTTATGAAATAGTCAAATTATTTTCTATAACGATCATCGTTTTTAAGTATCTTTGCTTATCATCAAAAATCAATATTTATGCTTCCAACACTCTACAAATTTCTTGAAACCTTTCGAAATTCATATTACTGACAACATAATCACTATAAAAATGCTTCATATTTTTCTCATCTTACTTAAACATTATAATAACATTTGCATTGTCTTTTATTAAATGCTTGCGAATTATGGTATAAGTTTGGCACAAGCAGAATGAGGCACCATTCTTATGTTGCCCAATACAAAAATATACACGAATATTAAATTTAAATGTAGTATGTATTCTACTACGTTCATTTATATGTTTCACTATGGAGCTCTTGGCAGATGCGAGAACCTCCTCCGGAAACAAGACACCCACATTTTTGTTGAGGAGAATATATGTCTCGATCCTCCCATTGAAGTTACTTATTCTTCTAGTGAGAAAATCGCTGATCCTTTCTTGCTGACAGCTGTTTTTGTGTTTTATGGTTCTGACGTGAGCCATACAACCATTTGATGGAATCATCTCATCACAATCCTCATAATATTTTTTTTTAATATTTAGCTTACTACTTCCCAACATAGCCCTCGACTGGCTAGCATAGGTGTGCGATTCTATATGCTCATTTACTTTTGTTTGAGTCATAACGACTTTATTGCAGATGGGACAACTTGCGGTATTCATTTTATTTAATTATTTTTATTATTTATTTATTTGTTTATAATTTATTTAATTATTTTATTTATAAACAATTTATCTAATTATTTTTTTTATACACTATAAACTTGTTTGACAAACAAAAATTAGTTTTAGCACTTTTGAAGTTTTTGTTTGTTTTCAAACACTTTAAAAATTTTGTTAGCAAAATAGGTTGTGATGTGTTGAGATATCGAAGTATACTGATGACAATCTACATTATTTTTTCTACTTATATACGTTACATGAGAATCGCATAGTAGTCATCAAATCTAATTTACTGATGATATTACGAAATTCATATACACACACATACCCACACACACAAACACACGCACACGCACACACACACACTCACACACACACATGCACTATAAACTTGTTTAATAAACAATAATTAGTTTTAGCAATTTTTTAGATTTTTGTTTGTTTTCAAACACTTTAAAAATTTGGTTTGGAGAATAGCTTGTGACTTGTTGAGATATCAGAATATACTGATGACAATCTACATTATTTTTTCTACTTATATACGTTGCATGAGAATCGCGTAGTAGTCATCAAATCTAATTTCTCTGATTGTATTACAACATGATGAATTTCATATACAAACACACACCCAGACACACCCCCACACACACTTACACACACACACCCACACCCACACACACACACCCACAAACTCACACACACACATGTTTAACAAACAATAACACTTTAAAAATTTGGTTTGGAGAATAGCTTGTGACTTGTTGAGATATCAGAATATACTGATGACAA
This sequence comes from Nowickia ferox, assembly GCA_936439885.1. Lineage (NCBI taxonomy): Eukaryota > Metazoa > Arthropoda > Insecta > Diptera > Tachinidae > Nowickia > Nowickia ferox. The sequence continues at coordinate 97,577,573 of OW387026.1, read as the reverse complement.
TCTACATTATTTTTTCTACTTATGTACGTTACATGAGAATCGCGTAGTAGTCATCAAATCTAATTTCTCTGATTGTATTACAACATGATGAATTTCATATACAAACACACACCCAGACACAAACACACACACCCACACACACTTACACACACACACACACCCACACACACACACACACCCACACATACACTCACACACACACATGTTTAATAAACAATAACACTTTAAAAATTTGGGTTGGAAAATAGGTGGTGACTTGTTGAGATATTAGAATATACTGATGACAATCTACAATTCAATTCAATTCAATCTTTATTTCCCATTCTTATTGCATTTTAAATAGTTCTTAAAAACTAAATTTTTTTATTATATTCCTTACATACTATTTGTATTTTCCAATGGCTTTTTCTTTGCTAATTAATATAAGTAGCATAGCTACGTCATCTTAAATATATTTAACATTCAAAAATAATCCCCAAAAAAGGGAGTAAAAGGGGAGACCATTGAAATTCTTACATACTAAACAAAACACTTAAAAATAAAAGCAATAAAACATAAAATGGAATTCATATAAAAACATAAAACAAACAAAACTTACGAACTAAACATAGGAAAAGATTTACAAAGGAAGAAAAATATATACAAAAGCGCCCGGACATTATTGGGCGGTAATATACACCGTGTTATTAATGTCCAGTGTACTGAGCCTCCGGTGGTAAAATAGGAGGTCTGCACCCTGATAGAGAAGACCAGCCTCCTCAAGGCCTAACAAATCTACCGGTAAAAAGTATCTAGTGTCCTCGAGGGCCACCAGATTGTCCGTCCTATCAAAACATCGCCTAATCAAAGTGTTCTCTGAGGCACGTGCACTTACAAGAAACTTAATGGCGTTCCCTACCATATAAGTATCTATCCTTCCGAAGTCAACCGACCCGTAAATAGACCTACAAGATGGCCTATGCAAAACCCCGTCATGTACCAACTGGGGCCTTAAGCCCAGGCAAGCCACCAGGACAGCCCTTTCCCACCTCCTAAGCCTGTCCATCTGGGATGAAGAAATTCTAAACCAGATTGGAAAGGCGTAGGAGATAATGGGTCGAATTACCTGCCGATACAAGAGTAGGCGCACTCTTCGGTCAAGGCCCCCATTCCTTCTCAATATCCCCTGATATGCTGAATAAATCTTCTTACTACGCTCAAGTATGGCATCAATGTGCCAATGATATTCAAAATTCTCATGAAATATCACCCCTAGGTATTTCATTCGGTCCGAATTCCTGATGACACCTTCACCCATTCTAACAATTGGCACATACTTTCTACAATTATTGTAAAGATATCTGCGCCTACCCTTAAACATCACAGCTACAGTCTTTTGTAAATTCAGATTAAGTCTCCATGTCGAGAAATATGTATATGACAATCTACATTATTTTTTCTACTTATGTACGTTACATGAGAATCGCGTAGTAGTCATCAAATCTAATTTCTCTGATTGTATTACAACATGATGCATTTCATATACAAACACACACCCAGACACACCCACACACACACCCACACACCCACCCACACACACACATACACTCACACACACACATGTTTAACAAACAATAACACTTTAAAAATTTGGGTTGGAAAATAGGTGGTGACTTGTTGAGATATTAGAATATACTGATGACAATCTACATTATTTTTTCTACTTATGTACGTTACATGAGAATCGCGTAGTAGTCATCAAATCTAATTTCTCTGATTGTATTACAACATGATGAATTTCATATACAAACACACACCCAGCCACACCCACACACACACACCCACACATACACTCACACACACACACCCACACATACACACATACACTCACACACACACATGTTTAACAAACAATAACACTTTAAAAATTTGGGTTGGAAAATAGGTGGTGACTTGTTGAGATATTAGAGTATACTGATGACAATCTACATTATTTTTTCTACTTATGTACGTTACATGAGAATCGCGTAGTAGTCATCAAATCTAATTTCTCTGATTGTATTACAACATGATGAATTTCATATACAAACACACACCCACACACACACACACACACACACACACACACACATACACTCACACACACACACATGTTTAACAAACAATAACACTTTAAAAATTTGGGTTGGAAAATAGGTGGTGACTTGTTAAAATATCAGAGTATACTGATGACAACCTACAATTCAATTCAATTCAATTCAATTTTTATTCCAGTATTATTCTTTTTTTGTACATAGTTTCTTAATCTATTTCTTATATTTAAAGTTTCCTTACATACTACGTATTTTTCTAGGACTATTCTAGTCAGTTTATAAAGATATTAATAGCTAAACTAAATAATATTTACATTTATTTATATAACTTACGTCTAATCATAAAAAAAAATTTCCCAAAAATGGAAAAAAGGAAGGCACTAGTATTTCTTAAAGCTAGGTAACAAACAAGACTTAAAACTAATTTAAAAATAGTATTAATACTAAAAAAGAGAAAACAAAAAGGTAACGAAAAACAAAAAGGGGAAAAAAAAAATTTACAAAAGACTAGTGCTACTGTGCAGTGTTATACACTACGTTGTACATATCAAGTGTATTGACCCTCCTGTGGTAGAACAAGAGGCTTGCACCCTCGTATAGAAGACCAGCTTCGCTCAACGGCAGAAGGTCAACCGGCGATAGATATCTTGACGCAGAGATGGACTCCAGATCAGTGGGCCTTTCAAAACATCGTTGGACAAGCTCGTTCTCAAGCGAACGAGCCTTCCCAACAAATGCGATACCTGATGCCATCATAAAAGCATCGATCCTGCTGAAATTGATGGCTGCGTAAATTGACCTACAAGAAGTACTGCGCCATACACCATCCGTCCTACGTCCGCGCACAAGCCCTAAGCACGCCAGTAATATTCTCCTCTCCCATACCCTAAGCCTCTCCATCTGGGCAGAAGAAATTCTGAACCAGGCTGGAAACGCGTAGGACATGAGAGGACGAATAATTTGACGATAGAGCAAGAGTGCAACATCCCTGTTGAGACCCTGACGTCCAAGTATCCCCCGGTATGTAGCGTACAAGCGCTTTGTACGTTCCAAAACATGGTCGATGTGTCGGTAAAACTCAAAATTTTCATGAAATACCACGCCAAGATACCTCATCCTATCAGATATATGCACCACTTCATTCCCAATCATTAGACTTGGAATGAATGATCTACAGTTACGATATATGTACCTACGTCTGCCCTTAATCATGACTGCGTCCGTCTTGTTCATGTTCAGTCCGAGTCGCCATTTTACAAAGTACTCCCCTAGTATGGAGAGATATTCACCAAGACGAGAGTTGACAGCCCTGGCCAGGGGTCCAGAAGCCGCAACCAGGATATCGTCAGCGTACGAGAGTAAGAGACCACCCTCCGGAGGAGAAGGAATATCGGACACAAAAATGTTGTACAGCACAGGCCCCAGAAGGGATCCCTGGGGAACACCTGCTAGTACACATCTATCGCTCGACCTTGTTTCACCCATCCTTACGCTAAACGTCCGGTCCCCCAGGAAATTTGCAATAATCCTACAGATATTGCGGTCAAACCCCATCCCAATCATCTTAAAAATAATGCCGTCCTGCCAGGCGGTGTCAAAAGCCCTAGAAAAATCGAGGCTCACCGCTATCGTCGGGCACCTCCTGTTAAGTCCCCTAGTCACGTAGTCCGTGAATACCATAAGAGCATGTGAGGCCGAATGGCCAGCCCTGAATCCAAATTGCGATTCCGCTAGTATGCCCCCTTCAGAGATCCTTTGATTCACCCTAGACAGAATAAACAACTCTAGCAACTTGCCAAATGGCGACAAGAGAGAAATTGGCCTATAGCTACTGCATTGCCTCGGGTCAGACCTTGGTTTAAGTATCGGTACAACAAGCGCCTTCTTCCACGCCTTTGGAAAGTAGCCGATATTCAGGCAATGGTTAAACAGAATTGAGAGGAAACACCAGGTGTCATTACGGGTCCTCTTCAATACTATATCCGCTATTCCGTCAACTCCACTCGACCTCTTGTTAGCCCTTCGTCTAATGGCGTCCTTCACTGTCCCAGAAGTAACGAATCCTAGTCCGTCTGTCCCAGTCCCGTCAGCCCTAACGGTGTCCCCAAAGGTTGTAATAGTGCCCATGTCATACAGTCCGCTAATTCTATCTCTTACAATACCCAGAAATCGGTCACCTGTAGCCCCCCGCACAACGTCGTTCATAGCTGCAAAATGATCTGCCAGGAGTTGGGCCTTGCCAACTTCATCAGATACCAGTGCATCCCCAGTACCAATCAAATCACCAATGGTGTTAAACCTGTTCGTGCCAGCTGCTGCCCTAATATTCCTGTATGTAGCGTCATTCACCCGAATATTGCCCAAAAATCTCCTCCAGTGCTCGCGTTCTACAGTCGCTATAGCCCCCTGAATTATCCTATCAAGATTCCGTATATCGGCCCTTAGAGTAATGCACCGTCCGGGGTCCCCACAAACACGAACCAAGCGGCGCAGTCTTTTCTTCTCTGCTATAAAGCGCAAAATATCCGGAGGCAAAGATAAGAGTCCTCTCCTACCTGTCGAAACTTTCGGAATCGAGAAGTCCACAGACCGTCGGAAACACTCAGTCATGGATTCAACACACACGTCAATCTCCTGCTCATCAACATTTCTATCAACAGGGAGTGTATACTGAGCCATTCCCCTAGACAAATGTCTGTTAAAACCGTCCGATGACAACCTACATTATTTTTTCTACTTATGTACGTTACATGAGAATCGCGTAGTAGTCATCAAATATAATTTCTCTGTTGGTATTACGGTATATGATGAAATACATATACACAGCAACACCCAGACCAAAATCGTTAGCATCAGTTTGCAATATGAAGGTATAGGAAAAATCGGGGCGCGTGAGTGTAGGTCCTTCTATAAGTTTTTGCTTTATTTTCGCAAAAGCTATTTTCTACAATTGTTACATTAAAGTAATATATACTAAAATAAAAATATAATTACCCCTATTCATAAAACTCTGCTTATCAACCTAATGTGATTCAAAATATTTAATATCTGAAATGCACTTCTAAATATAAAACCTATGTCAAAACAATATTTTTCTATCTCCATAAGAATAGCAATGCCAATAGCCTAGAAAACATATATACACATATATGTAAATATGTATGAAGAAGTGTTGATGTAATTCACACAAGCAATGATATTCTTCAAAGCAAAAATAGATACGATCACATACATTAATCCATCGTATAATCGTATAAACGTTCAATAATCTAAATATTTTCAAAGCAATTATGAATAAAATTGCTCGAGTAATTTATCCCTTTTCCAATGGGGGTTTTTTTTCCTATTACCTTGCTATTGTTTGAAAATGATCCCCGGGAAAAATTAAATTTTTTCCCTCACCTTCATATTTGCCCTAATTATATATCCGTTTGTTGAATATTTTAAAAAGTAAGTTATACCTTTAAAAAATTTTTTGGCACACATTTGACCTAAATCTATATTCTGCATATTTTTTAAACGTTTTAGTAAATCTTAATTAAAATTCTCAGTTTCATTTCGCCATTCAACGGTGCACTTAAAACTTTCTTTAGAAGTCATTTAAATATTGAAGGTTTTTCCACTTCTTTTGCTATTTAGTTTGTTTTTAAGTTTTTCCTGAGAGAAGACAAAGTTTTATATATTTTTAATTTTTTTTTTAAACAACTGCATTAATTTACACCAGAGTAGCAAAAAAAAAAAGCGTGTTTATATTGTTGCTCCCTTAGAAAGTTGTTGGCTTTCATCTTTGGTTTTTGTTACTTTTTGCCCCTCCTCGCATTTTTAGACTTTCAACGAGGTAAGTCGGTCATTCGTCGATGTCTCTAAGTTCTAATAACAGTGGGAATGTTAGCAATGAAGTTTTTATTTTTTAAAGTGCAAGTGAAAATGTACGAGCATAGTATATAGAACCAAGTGTATGCAGTTTACTATTTAAATTGTTGACGGCAGTACTCCAAACGATGATTATGAACATTTTAGGCGCTGTTATTTATTTGTGCAAGCGAGTGTTTGTTTGTGCACTTGGTGAGAAGAAAGTTCATGTTTTTCAGCACACTTTGAGTGAACTGGAGGTTTTGTGAATACATATTTAAAATCAATTAATTATTTTTGTGCACAATTGTAGTACTGTGTAACGAAAAATATTATTAAAAAAGTTCAATAATATTTGCTTTCAGCAAATTGTAATACGATGAATCAAAACAATTCACATATTCCATTTGCAATAAAAGTTGCAGAAATATATATCAACTGACACCACACACAGTGGACCAAACACAGAAGAACGCTGATGAGGAAGGTTTAGTGGCCTTGGAAATGCTTAGATGTTAAAGATTTTGCCAGATTTTCCCATTTTAATACCAAGTATCCAAAAGAAGATGAAAACCTAACACAATTGCACATATGTATGTATATTTTTGCACACGTATCATTTATTTAAAGATCGCTTTCATTGCTTCGGCTTCACAATTTTATTAAAACGGCTCATAGTGCACCGTTTTCCATGCAGTTGTTGTTGCTGCTCAAGTTTTGTTTTTTTTTGTTTTTTTTGATGGAGAGGGAGAAAGAGATAGAGAGATGGAAAGAGAGAGAAACGAATATACTTAAATTTGTCTTTTTCTTCAGCATTATGATAAATATGACTAAATTTAACTACGGTTTTTACAAGAAGCAAAACAAGCTATGGGAGGAGTGCAAAAGTTGATATGTTCGTGATTTTATTGATAGCACATGACGTGTTACTCTTTGATATAAAATATATTCAATTAATAAGGAAAAAAAATAATTACTTCAATACATAAAAGAAATATTTAGTATTCCTGCCCTGCAATCGACTTTTTAATTTTTCTCACTTTCCAATACCAATTCTTTATCTTTCTAAAACATAAAAAACCTTTAACTAATAAAGAAAAAAATTACGGCCTGGCCCACGATGTCGACAAGAAATTTTCTTTCGCTTATTTATATTGAAAACAAAAACAAAGTAAGAAAATTTGTTTTTGTTTTGAATATAAATAAGCGAAAGAAACTTTCTTGTCGACATCGTGGGCCAGGCAGTTAGTTTCAGTTATTAATTTTATGTACCAAAAAATTTTAGTTTTCCAATCCTGAAACCATCTATTTGATTTTTCTGATTTTTAATTCCAATATATTTCCTTTCAAAATATAAAATAAGTTTAACTTATAAAAATAAACAATTAAAAATTGTTGTGGTTATTTACTTTGATATACCAAGAAAAAAATTAAAATTTTAATTTTTGATTGTCATTACCAAATTAATTCTTCATACATGCAAAATGTCTTGAATTAACACAAAAAAAGAAGAAAAAGAAAACAAAAAATTCGGTTTACCCATTTGCATACCTTTATATACCAAAAAAAGTTTAAGTTTTAATGCCCTGGAATTATCTTTTCGTTTTTGCTGATTTTCAATACTTGTATACTTAGTTGAGTTTTTAATACCTTATTTTAGCTTTTCTGGGAGCCTTGGGAAAATGAATCTTTTGAACAGTTGTTCATAAGTGTGACTTTTTCGAAAGTTCAGTGCTTAATTGCTTTAAATAATTTCAATTTAGTTTTGAGTAGTAAGACATGGTAAGAAATTTTCTAAAAGTTTAATGCAAAACAATACTTTAAACTCTTATCATCAAAATTATTACCTTTAATACTGATATCGACCCATAATAGCCAAAAGAGCTTAACCGACACATTTTTTCTCCTCGTTTTTATTTTGACGAAAATCAATTATTTATTATCCAAATGATCGATTTTGGTAAAAAAAATAGGTTGAAATATTATGTCGCGTAAGCTTTTTTTTTGCGAGTTATGGCACTATATTCAGCGACATAATTTTCCAACTTAATTTTTTGACGAAAATCTATCGTATGTAATTAATTTAAGATTTTTTTTTTGCAGTTATGGCTCGATATAATAATTGGATACATATTTTAAATAAAATCTTCAGATGGGATTAGCTGAAAGCATTACGAAGAAAAAAACAAACAAAAAAAACTCAGCAAAATTTTAAAAGATTTCTAGAAATATTAAAAACAATTGCATGCTATTCAGATGCATTGCAGCGAAGCACTTTCTAGAATACTTATATTTACTTTGCAGATGCGCTGTTTTCAAGCACTTTCAAGGATATTTAAATTTTATTCGTTGGGAAACACCTCTAAGTTACCAAACTACGTATATGTCAGAACATTTTTATATAAAACTTAAATTAACATATCATTTTCTGCTACCCTGTATCGATAAATGTGCATAAAAGACATTAAGACTAAAGGCTTCCAACTGCATTGCGAATTTTAAATAAAGTTGGCTGTTATTTTCCCTATCTTGACTGCTAGTATTTGTTTTGCAATAGTTTTTGCTATATGCAAGTAAACAAACATACATACTCGTACATACATTTATATGTAGCTATGTAAGTATGTGTATACATACTCGTATGTATGTATGCATAAGTTTAAAAGCGTGGGTATGTGTGCAAGCTTCTATAAAAGAACATCAACACAATCGTTTGCCATTCATTAAAAAAAAATATATATAGAGAGAGTGAAAAAAAAATCATTTAGAAAAAAGTAGTGGAAAATACCATTTGGGGAAATGAGTGCAAATTGCAGCAATTTAAACAAAAGAAACTCTGCTTAGTAGTTTGTGTTTGCTTGTAGGAGTGCAGGGAATGTTTATATATGATTCTTGGCAGATGAAAGTTTGCCTTCGTTTTACACTAGAACTAGAGCGAACGAAAGCTTATGACTTTTTCTTAAGTTGCGCTAAAGGAAATAAAAATGTTCATGTTTGTTTTTATACTGAATACGAGCATAAAACAAAACATGCGAATTATAAAACAAACGTTGTGTTTTTCTTTCATCGGTATTAAAAACGGACAAGCACACTTAATCTGCACATGTTTAAGAATGTGGAAGTGTGTATTTAAACGTGTTGTTGTGTTGCTGTGTTGTTGTGTTCATATGTAAGACTTATTTTTGCGAAATAAACGATTGTCTCTTTGTTTGCTTAACAGTTGGTTTTTTACTTCAATAAAATTCCTTTTAATTGCATGTGTGTGTGTGTGTGTGTGTGTGTGACTCGCTGTTTTAATTTTTGCCCTTATTTAAGTGTGTGGCAGACATACTTGTGTGTAATTCAATATGTCTCCCAGGCATTCCGCAAATGGTTTATTTGTTTTATTTTCTGTTTTAACATTTTAAATGCACAAGCATGTATGCAAGTCTTTTAAAGACAATCATGTTTGGTGCATACCAGCACCAACATTGCAGAAACAATTGTTAATGGCGAACATTGTTAACGTAAACATTGTTATGTCAGCGAACTTTAATCCCATGAAAACCTACGAGTTGCCATAACTGCAATACCATAACTGGAATGTCATTTATTCTTATAATTATGAAGTAAAACGGTTGTGTGATTTACTTTTGTATTGTTTTAATTTTTATATCTAGCAGAATTTTGAAGGAATGAATTAAACATAAATATTGTTAAGATTATTTTAACATAAAATACAAGTATTACATAATCATAAAGGCCGTATTTAAAAGGCTCGCAAGGATAAGATTTATAGAGTTAAAACATTAAACAAAAATTTTTTTTCACAATATTTTGCTTAAAACTACTAAGCACTTTCTATAACTGAACTGCCAGGCTATCATGCAGAGAACTTTAATTTAACTCCAAACCAGATGTAAACATTCCAATCGCAAATAAAAAAGTATTTTCGTTATAAGAATAACTTATTGGAAAAGGAATTATTGCATAATTTCATAGGATTCGATTATTTTAATATTAAATTTTAACGGGCTTGTCTTATCTCTTGCCACGAATAGTTTCTTGCAGGTTGCTAATTTTAAAAATTTCGAAATTCTGTAATCCCTTCAAGCAAGTTTGGTTAGTTTTTGTAAATTGTATCAATATGTTCAAATTCATGCAGTAGAATTATGCATATCAACAACTTAAATTTTTAACAATAATTTTGATTTCTCTATTGCACTAGAGTTTGCTATACCCCGCATTATTCACTTCAAAAAAAAGAAGCAAAACACATAAAGTTGCTGGAAGTTGTTGAACTGCAGTTAGTTTGCAAAATGAATATGCCTGACCTCATTGCATTCTTACATTACATCTGCCGCACATTTTCGATCTCAAAAGTACTTGTATGACCATTATTATTTCATAATCCCTACACTACTACGCTGTAGTTTCAGTTACTGTGCTACTGCTGCATCAGTTAGTTCTCTTGCAAGTGGCGAAACATTCATTTTGTTGCAAAATTTCATTGTTGTTGCATACATCATAAATAGTAGTATATTCACATAAAGCCATTGCAGCTGCAGTTTATGAAAATATTTGCTCAGTCAGAGAAATAAACGAATTTTCATTTCACTGTAAATATTTAAGCCGAAAAGGAGTTTTGTTTTTGTATTAATTCTTGTAACAAAGATAAAACATAAACTGCATCTGCTTTAATTTCGCATGCAGGTTGTAATTTTGAACATTTTCTCTCCCTCATTCTGTGTCTCTATCTTTATCGTCATGCAATAATAATTGCTACAATCTTTATCATTCTTTTGTTTAAAAAAAGTTTTTTCCTCAACTGTTTCTTTTCTTTTTTTTTGGGAAATAAATCATTGGTATTAAATGAATTTTTGCTATTTATTTTTAAGAGACTTAAAAAAAACATAAAGACGCATAAGACGGCATTAAGAATGTAATTAATTTTAGGGTGGTTACTCAACTTTTTTTCCTTAAAAAGAAAAGGGAAATAAAATAATGTAAAGTGTGTACTTCTGGTAAGAATTTATGTAAATTATAAAACAGTAGCTGTGATTTATACTTTTGTATGCGTTTAATCAATTTGCTTTCTAAAATTATTAAAAAGTACTTGAGTAAAAGGGTTGGATGTTTTTGATTTTCTTGATTTGAACCAAAATTTCTTTCATTTAACAACACTATCCAACAAATTGAGACTAATACAAAAAACATACGGACTTGACAGTATAGGTTCGATAGTACTACAAAAGTGTAGTAAAACTTTGGCGATTTTGGTAACCAATTTTTTCATGGGCCTCTAAAGATTTCGAAAATCAATGCACCCTCAAAAAATTGTATCATCACTTTTTGGCCAACAGATACTTGAGATCGTAAATAATCGATTTTCGTCAAAAATCGAGATCCAAAAAAATTGGTTAACCGTTTTTGTGGGTTATAAGACTTTCGAGAATGACACTCAAAAATGAATCGAAAAAATTTTACCTGTCGCTCAGTTTTGTCCCTAAAAACATTCAATTTCATAGGTTCGCTACCAATATCAAAAGTGAGGGAATATCGAACTAATTTTGATATCGCAAAAAAGCAGCAGAAAAAGTTAAAAAGTAATTTTATTTATTAATTTAATTATTTTAATTTATTTTATATTTTTTTTTATAATTTCTTAGCTTACGCTGCAGTATTTGAATACGGCATTTCCATTCTAAAAGACTACCACAACTTCCACTAGGCTATCATCACATGATCGAGAAACTATCGAGAGAATTCGCTTTAGCGAACATTCGTTTTTTTTATATTCGCGAACATATATCGAACAACTTTGTTTCAAAATTTCTTCACTTTAGTGAGCATTTGTTTATATTGAATCTCAGGTCAAGTGGGCACACATATACATACATATATAAATACCTACATTCATATTATATACATATATTTATATATAACTCTTATGTACTACATACATACATATCTAGGTAAAATAACATTTGCCATTTTATTTTATTTTTTTATTGAAATTTATCTTTACTCAAGCAGAACCCAAAACCATTTTGTACTACAAATACCAAATGTGATTAGAGTGAAAGGCCAACAAATATATACATATATATGTATATAAAGAACAATAGATGAAAATGTTTGAAATAAAAAGATTTTGTGAATATGCATGATATATTATTGGTCATGGTAAAACCGAAGCAAAAGGATGTGAGCAAAATAATAATTCATGAGGCATACAATTGATACGGTACCGGGCAGTACTTGTCTGCATCCTTGTTACACGAGTACACAATTTTCTATGAATTGTGATTAAATGTAATGGCACTCGATGTAATGGTATTCAATACAGCGTAGAAGTACATACAAAATAAAGCGATCTCAGGCACTTGGAAGAAAGCACATGCTTCTAATATAAATGTATTTTGTTTATTATAAATGTGTTGCTATTTGTTTTAAATTGTACATTATGAACTTGTTTTGTTGAAAACAGATAGTGTTTGTATCAAAGTTTATTTCTCTAAAGAGAGTGTTAGAATAGATTTTAAAAATTACAATATTGAGCATTTTGTTTTCATAGTTTTCGTCCAGCACCTTTCCTTTTTAATATTAACACTACTTTAAAGCTAATGAGCTATTTCATTAGATATTTTACTTACACGTTTTGCTAAGCTCGAGCCAACGCCCTAGTCACTTCAGCAAAAATCACTCTCATTCTATAATCAAAAAGTTGGATGACTTTCCAGCCTTCCTCTAGATTTAAAAAAACTTGCCCGAATAAAATAAAATACAGTGCCCATTCATTATTAGGTCAAATTTCATATCCTGCCACAGTAGTTACTGGAATATATATATATTTTGCAATTACTTGATTTATTATTTGACAAATTCTAGGTAATGTTGTGTGTTTTCAAATAGTCGATACATACATATTTGTGGTAAGTGTAAAAGTCATTCATATCTTTAAATAAAATCAATTTTATAATTTATGTATATATGTAAATAAATTTTATTATTTCAATATACGTACTCGTATGTATGTAGTTACTAATTCGAGCAATGTGTTATTGAAATACTTTAATGCAACTGCAATAGAATAAACTTGCAGCACTTATAAATGTATAAATATTCTTGTGCACTCGTTTTATCTCTATTGTATTACAACACCATCATCTTTTAACAAAACAACAAAAGTAATTTTGACACAGATATGACAAGAAAATTACATGTCCTTTTTTTATGTGATATATGCTGGTAAATATTTTACTTACAAGCATTAGAAGATCAAAACTTAAATTGAAAATTACTCATACGCATGGACAATTTTGATATCCCAGTAAAAAATTTATAATTTTGCAAGGGTGAGGAAAAATGTTTTTATGTTTTTAGGTCGAAAGGTTTTCTTTTTTTTCAAAAATTTTATAATATGGGCGCACCCACTAGATGTGGTTTCAACAGGACTTCATACGTTCCACACAGTTTATTCGACATTCTGCACAAGCGATATTAAGGAATGGTCGTTTCTATTGTAAATGATCTGAATGACAAATGACTTTCATATAAATAACTTTCATATCTAAAACATTTTATTTTATTTAAATTTTAGGATGGGAAGCGCTCAGTGAAAGACTCTTAATCAGAATAGATAGAATAGATTAAGAGGAAGATCTGGTCCAAAGACCAAAACTGCGACACCTGATGAATCTTTTGTGCCATAGATCTGTAAATTAAATTCAATCAATCTCTGTATGACTCTTCTTGTCAAAGTCAGCACAGATATTGGAGAAGCCCGTCTGATATCATCTGAATACAGAAACTCCGAATAAAAAACACGCCTTCTACTAACACATAAGACGATACACTGGCAAAAAATGTGTGCCGTTGTCTCATGATCTTCTAAGCATGAACGAACTTGATTACTTTTCCACAGAGGACAGTTCAGTGCAAAGTGACCAGAAAGAAAACCAGTAACAAGCCGAAAATTATTCATCAGGATGCCACTATACGAAAATGGCTGCATAAATGCATTGGCCTGCCTTAAATCAGAAGAAGTCAGCCACATTTCCTTAGTGGTCGATGTGTCATCTGCTTGGATTAGAGATGTTACAGAAGACCGACTTACGCCACAAAACGGCTCTGGGCACATAAACGGAGCAGCAGAGGACCGCCTGTATATGTACAATAATAATAATTACAACAATTTTGTAATAATCAAATATAATAATTTTTAGAGCTATGCTCTTTATGCCAGACACAGGAGCTAGGACGTGATTTTCGTCACAAAAATATTCAATACTATTCCAGTTATAAATTTATATTTGTTTTGATTTCTTTGTGCTTAAAAACAGAGTTTGATTTTGTTTTGTTTCGTTCTTTGAAATGAGGGGAAAAACAGAAATAAAAAACAATGAAAACGGTTGCTCAATTTTTTTTGTATTGTTTTAGCACATAAGTTTTAGCACATAAACGTACGCTGCTAGAAAAAATAATAATGGGAGCTAAATCGAAACGTTTTTGAAATATTTGCGGTGAATTTGACATCCTCACATAATATAATTTTATTGTATTGTTATTTAACACATGGAATTTGTTTCATATAGCTAAGCAGCATAGCTCTAACCGGCTGTCCTAAGACACGTCTCTTCTTTTTTTTGTATAGTAAAATGATTTCACTGCGCAATCTGTGGGATTCTGTGAATTTTTTGGATAATTCTGAGAAGTCATAATCTCTCTAAGATATATAAATGTAAATTGTTGTTTACATACTCTTGCTTCTTAGGCAAAATTACAAAATTTTTAAAAATTTTATGGATTTGCGTTACAAAAAAGTATTGCCAATAGATAAAATAATGGGAATTATTCTAAAATTTTAAAGATGAGAAGACGATCAATGGAATTTAATATGAATATGTCTTAATTCTGAATTGAGCACGGCCAAGTTTGCGAGGAGTTTTGTACAATTCTTTAATAGCATTTCCACACCTAAAGTTGAAGCCTGATTTTGCGTTCACACTGCAAGTGTAATAAAATCAGGTTTTTACACACAGGCTGTCTAATAAATTTGTTGAAAATAAATTATAGAAACAAGTGTATTTGTTGCTGTAGAAATTTTACAATACTCTCGTAAATGGATTTTGATTTTATATTTTGTAAATTAATATATATTTTGCCTAATAAATTTGTTCAAAATAAATTAAATTTGATATAGAAATAAGTGTACTGGATACTGTAGAAACTTGCCAATGACAAATATTTTAAAATTATGAAAGTGTTTGGTAATTAAATTGTTATGAAGGAAAAAAAAAATTGTTTAAAGCAGCAACAGATAATTGCAACAGTTTTTGGATTTGGGACATCTACTGTTTGTGAGGGTGGCATTGCCTGAAGTAGTTAGCACGTTGACTAAAAAAACTGAAGGTCCTGGGTTTGAGCCCGGTATCCAACAGTCATTAAATAACAATATCAAGCATTTTTCTGATGTGCATTAGTGACCCTTTGTATCACTTGTTGTAGGAAAGTTCAAGTGATCAAGGCATAGTCACTGGTCACTGAACTATACCTATTTCAGCCGATACTAATTCTAATGTAAGATCAAAGCGCCCTTCTTCGTTGTGTAGCAGAATCATCGGCAAAGTAAAATAACCAATAAAATTGCTACTAATCATAGCTTAAAAAAAAATTCAATATGCCTCACTTAACACCAGAGGAGCTGCAACACTGCATTATTAAAAACATGCAAAAAAGCAAAGTTGTAAAAGAATAAAGCTTTCCTCTATCGCCTTTTCCTTCACCACCTGTCTTCTCTATCACTATCCCTTTTCTAAAGAAGGTAATACCTTGTAATAGTAGTAGGCATTCATTGACTGAGTGTTACTTCTCTTTTTTTTTTTTTTAAAAGAACAAATTTATTTGGAGAGTACTTCGTCCACTATTGAAGTATTTCTCCTCTTTACAAAGAAAATATAGAACGTTCTGTAAATGGTTTCTGGTAACTCGAATTTCCGTAGTGCTTAGAAGCGATTGCTAATATTTCAATTTAATGCGCATATCACTCATTTACTAAAAGAACGCCATAACTCAAAAAATGTAATTTTTTAGTTAGTGATATAGAATTAATGCTCATATCTTTCTTCATATTGTGTAACAATTTTATACAAATATCTTGCTCATTCAACTCTTTAGAGCAAAATAAAATTTTTTTTTTCCATTAAAATGTATGTACTCGTGTACCGAAAACTTCAAACTCGTTTGCTGGCAATATGTATTATAAATTAAACCTTTTTTATTTGCAGATGGATATTAGTTATATCGTCATTTTTTTTTCTCAGAAGTGAATGAAAATATTTTCATTGTTTTCGATTCCAAAGTTTATTTTTCTCTGGAAGTTTTCGATTATTGTTGCGGCTGCATTCATTTTTAAGTTTGATATCTTCCAACAGTAAATATTCTTATTCACTGCCAAGGGCGGTCGTTTTGACTTGGCAGCACTGAATTTACTACAGCGCTAACAAGGCTGCATTTCATACAACCTATTTAAAACAAATTCAAAGAATTCTTTACATTGGTTTTAACAAAATCATTTTGTATTGTACAAGCAGAATTTAACCAAGGGTAAGCCGTGAATATAAAAACCGCATTTATTGCTGGGATATTGGAAAATAGTAAATATGTACGCACATACTTATGTTTGTATATGATTATATTACAAACCATTTCTTAAATCACAAAATTGCTACACATCATGGAGAAATGAAGAGTTGTGCTTAAAATACAAGTTTGACGTTATGACAACAAATACTGACACCCATGTAAGCTGGACTTGGCGCTATGGGACTTTAAAAATTCTCAAAATTTATTATTAATACACAACTGCACAACTGTACGAATATGCATGTTTTTATAACTTTTTAATTGTTTAAATAAATAATCATTAAATTTGAAATAAACCCCTTAGTAACAGAAACGATTTAATAATGCCACATTGTTACAATGTTTTTGTGAGGACGAGTATGTTTATGTGTCAAATTTTGCAAATTTAAATAAATTGTTTATTGTGTTTGTATTGTGCATTAAGTGAATATGTTTAACCTATTTCCTGTTCAATGATACGAGCAAAAATAATTAATTTAAGGAAATTGTGGCTTTTAATTTAGAATATATTAAAAGGTTTTGAAAATTATTTATATACACTTGATGGTAACTCAAATTGCATTAACTAATTTATTTGTAATATAAACTAAGATTGGAGATTGTTTGTTTTAAAACAGATAAACAAGGTACAATTTTCAAGAATAATTTTCAAAATTAAATTAACAAATAAAAACCACAGCAAAAGTGTAAATATTCCAAATATACTTAAATAAACTTTAGAAAAACCATAGATATGCACACAATTTTTGCTACTGGTTTTTTACTATTAAATTTATTTTATTTGTTTAAATTTTCATGCAACCACATTTATTATCCCAAATTTGTGTGTTCTTATTTTATTTAATAAGAAAAATGGAAGAGAAAAATAAATTTTCAGCAGAAATAAAAAAATAAAGCTGAGCATATAATAATTTTTATTATTTGCTATTGAATGCAGGCACGGTGCGCCCCAATAAGTCGCTGTCATGTAGGCTTTCGTCAAGGAAATAATAATTATTTTTCCAATTTAAATCAAAACTCATAATGAAAGGGAAATGCAACAATATTACAAAGAATGCCAACGTATTAAATATACATATGTGTAGGCGAAGTAGCAGACTGGGAATGAGAACTCCAATCTCAGCAATCCTCAAGAAGATATGGATGCAGAATTTAGAAAAAAAAAAATACGCAGAAGATCTTAAAACCAATTCCGCCATAACATTCTATGGAACGTACAAGGACGATATACCATGTGTTTTTGAAGTAAATGAAAAATAAAATATTCTGAATCGCCAGAACAAAAAACCAAAAAAAAATATGAAATTTGCAACTGAAGTAGAAGAAAACAAAATAATGAATTACCTGCAGCTAACGATTAAGATAAATAAAATAAATTTGAGTACAAAATATACAGAAAACCAACAGATATAATAATACACAATTTTTCTAAACATTCTCGATAATACAAAACCAAGGGTTCTGTATTGGGTACAAAATCTTGATAAATGTCAAAAAAAACTTTATCAAAATCTATACCATTTACACCCAGTTTCTTGGGAACTAAAAAAGATGTCTGATTCAGCTATACTGTAGTTATATGGTTCTAGTTTAAGAACAATTTCAACCGATTGTTTTCGTTTTGGATATTTGTCTTGATAAATGTCAAGAAAACTTTTTTCAATGAAAAGAGAATACGGGAATTGTTTTATAATCTATTAAAATCTTCTTTTTAACCAGAGCATAAATATACCATGCAAATGGTCTTGTGTAAATGTAAATGCAACGTGCCATAGCTTTTTTCAAAATCCAACAACAAAATACTTATATAATTTGAATAAAAGCAACGATATTTTGCATTTAAGCTTACGCAAGACCATTTGCATCAAACACGGAATACCGCAATTGTTATTTATTCTTCGCTTATTTTAGTTTTTATTTAATATAAACCATTTTCTTTTTGATTTGTTATTTCAAGTATTTATATTTGTATGTTTTTTATTATTACCAGTATTTCTTGCTTTAAAAAAAGGTACAGAGTTAAATTTTTTATTGGAAAATAAAAGTTTTTTTTTTTAATTTTTATTTTTTGTTTGAATAATAATACTATTTTCTTGAGTATTACTAATAAACTCAATTGAACCCACAAACTGCAGTGGACCAATTTTTATTCCATTATACATTACATATGTTTCACTTTCAATAGAGAGTGAAAAACTATGGTTTCTTGCAGTCGTTGTTCTTTATTTGCTTTTGCCATGATTTCGTTTCTGTGGTTTTTATGTTGCTTCTTCTGTGTTTGAGACTATTACAACTAGAAATTTTATAACCGAAAATGGTAAAATATTAATGCAGATATGGCTAAAATTTGGTAGAAAGTTAGTTTAAAAGTAGAGTAAGCAAAATTACACAAAAAAAAAATCAAATCATTGGAACTTTGATACAAAAATATGTATAAATTTCTGGGAGAAAGTTGTTTGAAAGGGTCATCTTTCAGAGTATGTTATTGAAGTTTTAGTGGCATGAGAAAAATTATTGTTGAAATTTTTGCGATCTTCTTGTTTATAATTTCATTTATTAGCTCTACCCGGTACAACAATTGCAAAATGAGACCTCAAAGACCCTTAGAGAGATAGTGTCGTGTCAAAGCTTGTGCAAAATTTTTTAAAATTTTCTTTTACAGCAAACTATTTATAAATTTACATACGACAAGTGAAGAAAATTACTTTACTTTTTAATCTTCCTTTCGTTTGTTTTTTTTTTATTAACATAAAGCTTTCGTTTTTTTATCTACTTTTTTTCACAACAGGAAATTAAAAAGTCATTTCCCAAAAGCTGTAAGGAACTTGAAATGCTTAAAGCAAATTTTTATAATAATAAGCATTTATCAAGTTATAAGACTGAGCAAATAGGAAGCAGGATGAATAAAACAAAACACAAAAGAAGTATAATAAAACAAATTGAATGAAAAGAAAAATGTATACAATTCCCTTAATATTAAATATGTACATACATACTCGTATATTTGAATATGCAAAATATAAATGTGTCATATTAAAAATTATTAAGAACCATACAATGTACCATATGAATGAATTAGGGGAATAGGGAATCGAGGAAAACTTTTTGAATTTAAGCTAAGGAAAGAAAATGGGAAACTCAATAGAATAAAACAATAAGTTCTGTTTTTCTTTTAAAAAGCAAATGGGAACACTCAGGATAAAGTTAAAATATAAATTCTATTGCTATATAAATTCTTTAAGAAGATAAGTTACCAGTTTCTTAAAACATAGTTTGAGTAAAAATTTGCAACGAAAATGCGTTAAGACTTCTCTAAAACTTCGATGCCAGAAGCCACTTCTACCAATATATCTGTGGCAATAAGGAAAAAGTGCTTAAGTCATATTTTACTGCACTTGCAGGAGAGCACTTTTAAGCTTTTAAGTCGATTTTCTGAAATTTATTTCATTTACAGTTAAATTGGTAAATTCTCTGTTAACTGTTACTTTTTTGAAGCAAACATTGCTCTATACACTATAAGTTATAGATTTAAGTTCAAATATACCAAAGTATAACCTAAATTAAGCAATTATTCCAAATGAGATTCGAAGTCTAAAAAAGATAAGTCGCAAGTCATAGTGCTATAACTTCCTGAAAAATCACATAAAGTAATTTAGATTTTTACCAGGGGTACTTCCAAATATATAGATTACGGTGGTACCATTAAGTCAAAATCAACTTATCTGGACTTAAGCACTTTTTCCTTTTTGTCACAGATATGATGGCTTTTTGTGGCAGGATTCCTCAAAATATTATAATGATGAAAAATGTTCGCAAATGCTCTTTTTCTATATGAAACTTTTTATATTTTAAGTTTTGCATTTAACAAAATTACATAAAATAAATGCAAGAACATGGTGACAGTGTTTGGAAGATTGACAAAAAGGCCAAAAATAAATTAAAAACTGAATTTTCATCAATCAATCAAGCTTTGAACAAAATTTTAATTGGCTCAATCAAGATTTTAATGAAGTTTTAATCAATTCGATCAATGAACTCAATGAAATTTTTAATTGATTACTTGTATTTGGTTGTTGTTAATTTTCTAGAAAAACTTAATTCTATTTGTGTTTTTTATGGAGGTATACAACTTTAAGTTGGCAACACTTCTTTAACTGGCGGCTATTTTGTTTGGTTTGTCATTTTAACATAAATAGACTGACGCCTGAAAAAGGCTTTCAAATTATGCAAATTTATTTTTAAAATCATGGTTTTGCTCGAAATACATATCGCGCACTTCGTGCATTTTACAGTCAACATAATCGTCTATCAGACCAATTAATTTGATTAGCTATGAAACGTTTTCGCAACACTTTTACTCTAAATGATAAAATGTATTCATAGAGAAACTCGTACAGAAGAAGGCATTGCTGCTGTAGAGCGTAGCGTAGACGAAGACCCAAATCAGTCTATCCGCCGCTATAGCACCATGATGTGTAGGAGTTCTGGTTTCAACAAAATGGCACAACATGTCACACAGCTCGTGCCACAATTGATTAACGGAAAAAAATCATTCGTAACCGCATAGTTTTACGTCTCGAACCCGTGAATTTGCCTCCAAAATCGTGCGATTTAACGCCGCTAGACTATTTTCTGTAGGGATATGTCGATGCCGATAAGCCTGAAACGATTGACTAATTGAAGGAAAACCTTGAAAAAAGTTATCAAAAATGAGACCTCCAGATTAGACTACATCCGAGCCAGCCGTGGCGGTTATATGTCAGAAATCATATTTAAATTATAATGCCAGAAGATTATCTTTCGACTTAAGTAAGTTTCACGTCAATTTAAAAAATTCAACTTTGTTTTCTTCCATCTCAAAGTTTTATATCTCCATAAAAGCATCTACATTGTAACTAACACTTTAGAAGATGAGGTTAAGTCTGAAAACTATTATATATAGTCTAGTCTTTCTCTAGATTATGAGAGGACTGCTCACAGTATAATTTTTTCAGTTAATTTTCCTCTGCTTGCAAGTAATTGTAAATAAAAACAGCATTCTACGTACTGAAAGTAAAAAATTAAAATCTTTCTTATCAGTTTTCTATTCAATCTCTCAATCTTAAAATTTGTATTTAAAATTTCAGAGAGCGAATTTCATTTAATATTTTCCATTATCAATTTTTTATTTACTTCAGCGAGTGTCAAAAAAAAAGAGTTTCATTGAATATTTTCCATTAATATTTTTTTTATATTTATTTCATCAAACAAATATACTTTTGATAAAAAAATTTTATAAATCTTTTTTTAGCGTACCACATTAAAAAGCATTTATTATGAAAAACAGTTTCAAGTCCCTTTGATCATCATTTCCATTTAAATAATATCTAAAAGTTTCTTTTAACTCTTCTTTTTTAAGCAAATTTTCTCTTTTCAGCCAATCAAAATTAAATCTGTTAAATTTGCTT
Organism: Nowickia ferox; assembly: GCA_936439885.1. NCBI lineage: Eukaryota > Metazoa > Arthropoda > Insecta > Diptera > Tachinidae > Nowickia > Nowickia ferox. Next base: position 97,555,576 of record OW387026.1, on the reverse strand, counting down.
TGCTTTTAAAGCTTAATTATTTGCAAGTTCTATTTACAATATTTTACTATAATATTTGCCATGAATTCATAAAGATTTTGTTTTGTGAAAAACCAACATTCATTAAAATATTAAAAAATTTTATGTTGCAACAAAATTCTCATTTTTCCAGTGGTTATCTGTAGTTTCTAGTTTCACTTTTTAAAACTCAATTACAACTATTTAAAATGAGCCAACTTAATACTAAATTAATAAGTTTTTTTATATTTTTTTTTTGTGAAAAATTTCCACAACTGAAAGGGAGTGTTTGTTATTCAACAAAAAACCACAGCTTTTAGTTTTAAAAATTATGAATATTTTCTTTTTTGTGGCCAGTTTGTTGCTGTGGCAAAAAATAGTATGATTTTTTTTTCATTAAGAGTCTTAAAAGAAATGAATAATTAACCCTCGATGGTGTTGGTTAAAACAAAAGTTTTTTTTTATTAACCTAAAAACTGAAGAAAAACTTGCTTTCAAGCGCCAGAAGTTCAAGGATGTTGCTCATTCAAAGGTATTATGTTTAATTTTTTTTATATATTTGGCAGCAAACACAAAAAACTTTGCAAAAGCAGTTTCATACCTTTTTCACTACGCATTTTTTAAATAGCTTTCACCCAGCGATTTGCTAGTTGAAGATGCTTGAAAGGAAGTAAAGAAATAATTTTTCAGGGATATAATGGTTTCTCCATTACATACACATAATAAAAGTGGCAGTGTTTGCGGTTTTGCTTTATTCTTCTCAATTTCTTAATTAAATTTTCTCCGCATCAGTTTTATTATTGTAAAATGTTAGACAAATATATTAAAGATTTTGACACTAATCGGGGAAAACAATGAATCAATTAACAAGCTCAGTCGTATAGTTTATGGTTTCAAAAAAAGGATAGTTGGGTTTAACATTTGTTAACGCACTCTTAATCAAAAATTATTATTTAATATACTCAGTAAAATATTTTTTTTTTATTATAAATACATTTAAATTGATTATTGAGGGCGTAGTTGGATCCTACGCGCATTTCACTGTTGCTAATGCAGAATTCTGGGCAACTGCAGCATTAGCTAGTGAGCTAAAATAAGTTTTAATTATTAAAATTCCAAAGAAAGACGACCTAAAGGACCGGAACAACTGGCGAGGAATAACATTGCTTAGCATGATAAACAAGATAAAAGCTCATATTATAACCAAACGAATTGCAGGAGTGGTAATATCAAAATTGACCCCACAAATCCTGTATTGACCATGTCAAGAGCCTTAGGGTTATAACAGAGCAATCGGTCGAATGGCGCTCCTCACTATATCTGTGCTTTGAGGATTTTGAAAAAGCATATGATACATTAGATCACAATGTCAAATTTGCAAAGGTGTTCCAATGAAACTTATGCTGCTCATTGAAAGTTTATATTATCAAGCAAAGGTGCTTCAATGAAACTTATGGTGCTCATTGAAAGTTTATATTATCAAGCAAGCTGCCGAATCCAACATGTAGGCAAATTGAGCAACCAAGGCAATTTGTGTATGCCAAAACTGTGTCTTTTCGCCACTTTTTTTCAACATTGTACTTGATAGTATTATGACCAAGGCGATGCATGGAGTAAGAGGTATCAGATGGGGCTTCAATGGAAATCTGAGCGACGATTTAGATTAAGCAGACGACATTTATATAGTGACACATACCTTTGAGGATATGTCTGCCAAACTGCAACAACTAGCAGATGTTATAGAAGAAGCGGGCTTCAGGATAAATACCAAGAAAACAAAAAGCTTACGTACTAATGCATCAACAATGCAGAAATTCCAGATCAATAACATCGAACTGAAGATGTAAAACCCTTTTGTTACCTGGGAAGTATATTAAGATATTGAGAATCGCATTATTACAGACAAGCAAACTTTTGGTCGATTGAAATTCATTTGGAGCTCGCAAAGTCTTTGTTGACGAGTAGAACTCAAGACATTTGACTCCAATGTCAAATCAATTCTACTAAACAAAACAAAAACCAATTATAAGGGACATAAAGAAACGCAAATGGAAATGGATCGGTCATATCCTACGAAGGCCTCCAAGTGTCATTGCCAGAAGGACAGGGCAATCGAAGGACAGGTCGGCCTGCACATAGCTGCTGCTATGAAAAGAAGTCGGGGCGAAATAAAATCCCTCGCTGTGGATAGATTACGTTGGAAATTTAACTCAATAGTGTCATAACTCAAAACAGAAAACACGTTTTAAGTTTTCAATTTACATACAACTCAATGAAGGCATGAACAAACATTTTTCTCTCAAGAGGTGATGTTACAAGCTATTTATATGAAAGATGAAATACGAAATGCATTATTATTCTGCATTATTAACTCAAGAAACGAATTTGTTTTTAGTTATGACACTATTGAACTGAATGTGCGATATTTGTTATGGCCCTATGCTCCTTATAGGATCCAAGGGAATATATATATGTACATATATAATGCAATCTGCAGTCAGGGAATTTTTACCCAAAAAATTCTAAGAATACCTAGAGATATTATGTTAAATTTTCCTTTAAACAAATGAGAAGTTCAACTTGTATCAAAGTTGAAACAAAAACTCAAAAATCAACATGTTTTTTATTCTCTTACTTTACTATTGCTATATTGCGATCCATAACCGCTAAAAAAGCTTAAGTGACATTTTTTTGGTCTTTTATTTTTTATTTTTTTTTTGAAGAAACTCGAATATGTATGTAATACTATATAATCGAATATCTTACTTGATTTAGACATTTTTAAAAAAATTTTAAGCGCAATGTAAATTTTATTTCGGCTTTTAATGATTTTTTTTAGTTTTGGCGCTTTTATAGATGTGTGGTTCCTTCTAACCTTTGGTGTACGGAACCCTAAATATAATTTTTCGTAAAAAATCTTAAATTTATTAATTTGAACAACTAATAAAAATATTTTTACATAAAACCCTACCACAACTTAGTTACGTTAACTTCATCCTTCAAAATTTGTTAAAAGAAAATTTAAAATTTTTTTGCAGTTTCATATTATTGAAGGTAAGAGTCAAAAGAAATAAATTTGATAATAAGTATAGTGGAAATTTATGCTTTAATTTTTAAATTATTTTGTAGTTCTAAATGGTGATTTATGTGAAACATATTTAAAACCTTTTAATTTTTCTTGCGATAATTTCATATTATAACTCAACTTTATTATTTATATACAACATAATATTTTATAGCAAGTTTATTATTAGAAATAAGTACTTCAGCCAACTGTAATGAAAATGCTCTTCAATGTAATAGCAAACATTTTAATAATAAATTTAAGGATGTTATGTCTGCAAGCTGGGTAGTCATAACAATGTAAAAATTTAATAAATCTTGGCTACTATTCAGTGCTTATAGACAGACATTCTCGCATTTTTCCTGTGATGTTAAGAGCAGGGGCTAAGCGATAAAGGAAAATTTTATAAAAGTGTGGAAATTTAAATACAGTATTATTGTATATACCGATAGCACGCTTTTCTTCAACAAAAAGTTAACGTTCGTAAAAACTTAAATTACTGACAACAGAATTTCTGTTACCATACAGATGCGCCTCTGACTCATGCGCTTCCTAAAGAAAAAAAAAATGCATAACAAATATAGCTGTTTAAAAAAGCATACCTCATGTTCATCGCACTATGGGAACATTTTACATTCTTTCGTCTAAAAATTCTAAAAATTTGCAATTATTTTTCGGCACGTTCATATTTATATTAAAACGAATTTTCAATGCATGCTGGAATCTAAAAAAGATATTCTAAACATTGTTACGCTTGACAATGCGTGAGTATGAGTGAAAAAGTATTAATTTTTTGCTTTAGTATAAGGAAAGGCACAGGGGCTGGTGGCTATATCTTGGGAACGAACATTCGTAGTTCTTTCAGACTGCCGAATGAATGCAGCGTTTTCAAAGCTGAGATCTTGGCAATCCTCAGGGCCAGGGAACTGCTGGCCAGGAATGTAGCTGAAGATGGGAAGGCAGCCTTTTTCGTCGACAGCCAGGAGAGAGTGTCAGACTATGTTGGGCTCCTGGCCACAGTAGTGTTGAGGGAAATGAAATTACCAATGAGCTGGCAAGAATAGGGTTGGCGTTAGATTAGGAAATGTGTGATAGATCGGTGAACTTACCGATAGGTCATTACTACAGGGAACTCAGTAATTAAGTAAAGAGCAGGACCTACAGTTTATGGCGAAGTAGGGAGAATTGTAGAGAGGAAGATCCAAACTTCTACTCGACATGAATAGGAAGGCGATGCGATTCGTGATAGCTGCATTGACTGGTCACTGCTCGGTCAGAGCAAGAACCAGCATTTGGGAAACTGCCATTCCAGATTTCTGTACAATATGCGTGTATGAAAAGGAACCAGAAACCCTTGAACATATTATCTGTCGCTGCCCAAAGCTGCAACGTTATAGGCTTAAATGGATGAGCAGACATTTCCATGAGAGCATTAATGATATTGGGAAGTGTAAGCTAGAGAGGACATCAGGGTCTTCATCATGGGAATTCAGTGGCTTAATGACGGATAATAGGATCACTTCTTGGTACAAATGGATATAACTATTACTTTTAATGGGAAATAAAAGGGAATCACATTGTACCCAACTGGGTCTCCGAGTTTAGGTGCGTTTTAGCACCACCCTTCCTAACCTAACCTAACCTAACCTTACTTTAGTATAAACATTCTTTCATATGCAACTTTTTATATTTGCTAATATCAGAAGGAAGTGCTACATAAAAACTGATTTAGCATGAATCTCTGAGACATAAATAAAATAATTTCAAGCAAAAAATTTCATAAAAAAAATCGTTATGTAAATTAAGCAAATTTTTATTTACTGTCACTTTACCAAGTGGTTTGTGTGTCAAATAATAATTAATAAAAATATACAGGACAATCATGAATAAAATTCCGCGTGAAAGGAGTGAAGGGAGCAACATTTTCCAATTAGATTTTTTTGTTTTCCCTATTACTTGCTTTAGTTGGAATTGTTCCCAAAGAAAAAGTTCACGCGGAGTTTTATTCATTATTGCCCTGATATAGTTTTTGGAAATTCAAAATATGAAAAAAATATGGAATAAATATTAGTCGAAAGCTTGGAAAATTTTAACTAACACTTGTCTGAAACAAAAACCAAAAATTTCTTTGATGCTCCTGGAAAATTATCACGCATGTGTTTTTGTGAGATTAAGTGATAAAAAATTTAAGGACTTTAAAAGGGGGCTTATGAAGTTTGATTTAAAAAAAAAAATATTTAAATCGGTGGTGCCGTTTGGCTGTAACTAATTATTACCACAAAAATGGGTTAAATTTCTTATAGTGCATCAGTATATCATTCAGTACGAAAACTGCCTCATCACAAAATTTCAAGAATTTGGGACACTTATTTTTAAAAACAAATGAAGGTTTGTTTTATAGCATCTCCCTCTAGTTTTCTGCCGAAAAAGAAATAACTTCAATTCCCAACCTCATACAAAAGCGAAGTTTAAATTACTCAATTCATATCATAATAGAATAGAACTCCTGTAGCTTCACTCATCAGGACTTAATTTTTTTAATATATGTGACCTGCTCCACGAAAAGGGACCTCTGCGCCGAAAAAATTTGTTTTTACTTTTTGAGTGATTCTTATAGAAAAAAAAAACACTCTTTCAAATAATTCAATAACTGCTTTTCGGCGCAGAGGTCCCTTTTCGTGCAGCAGGTCACATATTTAGATTTTGCTGAAGAACTTCGTAGTTGATTTAGGCACTAATTTTGTAAAATTATATGGAAAAAATGTATATTACAAAAACAAAATGCATAGAAAATTTCCAGTTTCATTATAGAATAATAATAAAAAAATAAAATTTATTTATATATATAATAACTTAATCAGTTTAAGTACCACTAAAAGACACAACTGCAGCCTAATGCACTGACGACGAGCACATTCATTTCCTTTTCCTCTGTTATGGCATAATTGTTTATCTACAAGTGCACACATTATATGAGTAATACAATTCATAAATGAAACTTAAACATTTTGCATTATCTTGCTTTGGCGGATGCATAAATATTGCAGAATAAAGAGATCATTTCATATCTTTCTGTTTGAATGCAAGTCTTTTAAATACCTTAATGATATTTCATTTAACAATTTAGTGTGTTCGTTTCTATTTGGCCTTCTTTGTTATTGCAGACTTTTTGCTGTACCTTGATAGCTGGTTAAAAATGCATTTAGCATTTACCTCAGTAGCTTACTGTCTGCTGCTGTTAAATGTCTTTGGAGAGCAAGTCTTTACTATGTAAGTATATTTTATTTTGTATCCTTTTATGTCTGTTAGAAGCCTAGTGCTACTTGTGTTGCTCTTGAGCTTTGCATTCATATTATTTCATTTTATCTTAAAACTGTTAGGTAATAAGAATCTCTTGAATGTTTTTAATAATATCTTTTACTGACTTTCTGCTGCACAGTGATATCTTGAGGTATTTTAATGTTATACAATTTATAGCTTCTAAATAAGTTGATATATTTTTTTTGATTTTTTTTGAATTGTTGATAAGTAGCATATGCATCGAAAAAATAAAAAGAGATAAAAAAATATGGAATTACTGAAGAAAAAAAAATTTTTAATTTTCTTCTCTTAACAACAAAAAGTAGTAGTATAGATCTTATACATTGGGCATTACTGGAGCACCGTGGTATATGAAAACATAAGTATTCACAGGAACCTATGGAAGTACGGAAGTTCAAAGATGAGTTTGATATAGTTTGAGAAAGATGCAAATCAAAGCTGGAAGCCACCAGCTCCACTTTTGTTAAGGACTTAATTATTTTGAAGGCAGTTTCGATAAATATAAAATTAAAAAAATCTTATCTTATCTTATTATGAAATTGATTATTTACGATGACATACACTGAAAAAAATAACAAAGTGAAATCATCTTGCAAAAATTTTGCTTGCAAATCATATTAAATTTGCAAGAAATAATATATTCTTTAAGTGTGTTGGTGCTTATTTGTTTTGTTCATAGCTGCAATACAGTGTTGTGTTCAGTTGTGGAACTTGTTCTTGTTTAATTGTTGTTTGTTTTCATGTCCGTAAATAGCCGAAAATGTTGCTGGCTAAAAGGCAGTGTACTAGCGTTGTAGTCAGAGGGTCGATAGTTTGAATCTTAGAGACAAGTCAAAGTAGTTTTGCCGTTTGAGTTTTATTAAACAATAAATTTAATTTTAGATAATTTTCATGTTAAATGATCAATTAAATAATGTTGAGTTAAAATTTTAGTCATGATGGTATATATTTAGTGTGTATCTAAAGTATATTTAAGGTTTTTGTGGCTGCAGCGGTAAAATCGTTGACTACCAGGCAATGAGTTCGCGTTCAAATCTTGCCGGGAAGCCAACACACAAAAATTTTTCGTATGCCTGTGCCAATACACGTAATCACATAAATTAAATAACTAATAAAATACAATGACTTTATCAAATTAAGTTCATGTTATTTCAACTTCAAATACCTTTGATTCAACATGGTGCTGCGTGTTATGTCAGTAACGAATTTACGTTGTTCCGACTTGAAATAAATTTCTTATTAAAATACAATTTATTATTAAAGTACATTAAAATTAATTCATGTTGTTTTTACTTGAAGTACCTTTGATTCAACATGGTTCTTCGTGTGAAATAACTTTGACTCTGCATGATTTTGCATTTTGTTTAACCAGTAGTGGAATATTAAATCAATATAAAATAAAGTTATTTGAAATGAAAAATTTTCTTTGAAGATTACTGTAAACCATGTTGAATTAATATGAAACACATACAATCAGCAGTACAAATGAAATCACTGTGATTCGTTGACGTACATTTAAAAAGATATATTTTAAATAGTTTCTATTAGATAGTGCACAAATAATAGTGAAATAATCTTGTTGCTATAAACAACTTAAAACATGTTGTATGGTTTTTATTTACACAGACATAAGACAAATTTATCATAAGATATGCAATTATTTAGGTAATTACTACATTTGGTAAAAAGATAATGATAACAAATTAAATTAATTAGATATATATAATTAATTATTTGACCTTTTTTTTGAAGTATAATGCGTTTTGTAGAATTACTCTATTCAGGCTTTCAAAGCCATTCAAACTAATTTAAATGACTTTGGAAGCCTGAATAGAGTAATTCTATAAAACGCATTATAAATTAATAAGAGTTTTGTACCAATAAAGCTTAAATCGTAGCTGTAGTTGCCTATAAAGTATATATACATACATATGTTTTATATTTTATTTTAATACTCAAATACCATAGAAATTTATTATTTACATTGATGTCGCATTTTTGTTAACATTTGCAGTTAAAGTGCCATAATATTTAACATATGTACATAAATATGCCTCTCATATGCGTAAATATATTATTTAACTTTTTTTGTGTGACTTAATCACGCCACACAATTAACAAAAATAGCAGCAAAGATAAGAAAAAAAGCATTAGCGAGTAAAGCCATTGGCAAAATTGCAGTGCAAAAAATCTTAAAATCATAGTTTTTTTTTGGCTTTAATATTAATATATGGCAACTATATTTTATCACTTTTTTTTAATATTATTTTTTTGTTTGTTTGTTAATTTATTGCGCAGCTTAAAAGTCAAATTTATTAAAGGAGACAAATTACAAGTAACTTTTTTTCATTTTATTTTTAATTACATTCTATTTTTTTTTTTATATTAAAAAAAAAGGGAAAATGCTTTTAATGCACTTGAATGTGTGCAAAAATATTTTAATAGATTAAAATTCAATTTGATAAAAAACTATAGATTTTGCTTTGAGCAGTATAATTCATAATAATTGAGCTGCTGCATTTTTATTTATATTTTACCATCAATATTTCTTCCGTTTTGAAAAGAATGTACATTATGTAAAAATTAGTTGTTGTATTGAACCAAACATTAAAGTTATTATCTTGTTTTATAAAAAAATTTATATTATTTTAAAACGAAAATAAATTTTTTTAATTCATACTTATTATTTTTTATTTAGATTTAAAACGTAAAAAACCGTTTTGCGTAACTATAAAATGCAAATAAATTTTAACAAAACAAATGCTACTACATTTTTTTTGATGTCAAAAAAAAAAATTTTTTTTCCACAAATATAAAGATCTGAAGCCACATCGTTGCATTCGTGAAAGATTTTTTGCATTGTAGTAAAATAAAAATATATGATTCTTATCAAATATAAACAAAGAAATCAAATACAGGTAAGCAAACGTAAAATTTTTTGACAAATGTTATACTTAAGGCTGGTTTGTCGATGACGACAAAGTTTGACTTGTCGCAAAAACTTACATTTGAAACAAAAACCAAATTTAAATTTTTTGTTTTGTTTTGAATGTAATACAAGTCGAAAGTTGTCGACTTCGGCAAAAAGATCCTTAATTTTTTTTTTGTTTATAACAAAGGGGAGTAATAATACAAAAATGTTTAACCCATCGAATGATATTTCAATACAAGCTAATCGATATCGAATACAGTGATCTAAAAAAGTAAAATTTTAATTAAAGTCAGTCGATCACAAATGCCACTATTTGAGCCATTTATTTAGCATAATTTTATAAAAAAGTATTTTTTGCAGGAGAAAAACGGAAAACAAGCGAAGTGTCAGTAATTGAGTTGCTTAAAAAGTTTTTATGTGCCTTAAGAAATGCATTTATTATAAAAATAAGTTTTCATTATGAAACTAATAGAAAATCCTTTAATCAGTTTAAATTTATGTCAAAATATTAAAATATTTCTTGTATGTTTTATTTTTATTTTTTTAAATAAAATCATACATTAATATTCCTTCAAATACATTTTCTGTTTACCAAGCTTTTATGCTTAAGCTCTAAGTACATAATAAGTTTAACACATATAAAAATTTTCATAAAGTTTCCTATGGCAAATACTCATCGTATTTATCAAAAGTTATGCAAATAATTTTGCAGAGAAAACACAAACTTTGCACTTGCTTAAAATAAAGCAACCCATTAAAAGAACAATAGAAATTTGTTTAACATTAAAAAAGAGGAAATCGATATTTACATACGTATGTATACAAATATGAGAATGATGATAAATTTTTACTTTGATGAATAGGAAAGTGATAACAGAAATTTATGAGTTTTTTTTTCTGTATCTACTCGTATATTATGAAAGGTTTTCTTTTATCATTTTGATGTTTATAAGTATGAAAGAAATAATATTTGCAAATAAATTTTTTTCAAACTTATAAAATATGCAAATATTAAAAATTTTATCTTGTAAGTTGTTTTTATTGAAACAACAGAAACTTCTTAATCTCTTTCTTAGTAGATTTAAGAAAAATCAATTAGTAAAAATGTGTTTAAATAATCTCCAAGTTTTTGTGCATTTGCGGAAGCTATTCAAAAAAGCACATTTGGAAAGTATGAAAGCTTATAGTGCTTCTTAAAATAAAAATAATGCTTGTTCTGACAACCATGACATCATTAGTTGTCGAATTGGGAACGAACGTGCTGGCCTAAATTCTCACAATTTTTAATGCAAATGTTGGCATTTTTCGACAAGCTTTTTACTCTGTGGTCCAGCGTAAGAATTTAATAAATTCTAGTCACCAAAGCTGGTTCGATCTAAAGTGAGCCATTTTAGAAATTGTTATTTTAAATATGAAAGAAATCAAAATTCCGTAATTTAAATTTAAATATTTTCATACTACGTTCTTTATTTTATGTCTTAATAAATTTAAAGTAGTTTATATATAGAAATGTTTAAAAAATATATTTTTTTAATTTTTTAATTATAGATTGCCTTTTCATGTTGCACTTAGATGCTGGACTTCTGCTGCGTAGCTTTCAACCAACAAAATAAATGCGATTGATTGTATCCATATAATTAATATCTTTTATATCCTTTTGCTATATAATTTCAATACATATGTACTCGTACATTGTAAAATAATTGAAATTCATTTTTAACATCTCTCATTAACAATTATACATTGGCAAATATAAAAATACATCTGCGTGCTTTTAATAATATGTTGAATGAAATAACGATAATACTAAAGATACAATATGCATTTAATTTTGCTGATTTATATGTACGAATATATGGTTTCTTTTGTTTATTTAAAAAAAATGGAATTTTAAGTGCCTGCTATAAGAGAAATTATTAAAAGTGCATAATTAATTAACAGAAATTGAAACTGTTAAAATTTTTTTTAAAGAATATGTTGAAAGGAAAATATCGTAATTTTTTTTCTTAAATTTCCGTAAATTTAATTTGTATTTCCCTACTTTTTAATGTAATGAACATTTTTGTCATGGCAAATAATTAGTAGCAATATGAAATTATATTTCAATAATAAAAATTTATTCATGTGTAAGTTGCAACAAAAAATACAATGGAGATTGCACTTAATTGCTCAACAAATGCAACAAAAGCTCTTTGATTTAGCATTAGTAATTTGTTTATTTGTGATGACAGTAAAACTTGAAAAAAATTTATTAAACTTTATTGTCAGAAATTTATGAACAGGTATGCGTAACTACATTTGAAAGATAAAAGTAAAAAGAAACATCGCTGGAACAATGTTAAGGAGGGCTGATTTTATGTTTTTCTTCTGGAAATCTTAAATCAAGACTAAGTTAAAAACGTTTTTGTCCACAAGCTCCCAAAAATTCGCTTTCGATTTATTTCTAAAAATAAATTCTGTAAAGTGCGCCTTTGACTCGCACGGACACTACATATGTAGTACTATACGAACTTTAGTCTATATAGTTGAATATCCGGTAAAATTTTTTTCGCTTCTTGGCGATTTTTTAGTTTTGGCACTTTTTTCTTAGTTTTGGCGCTTATTTTCGTTTTTGGGATTTTTTCGGGTTTTGGCAATTTTTTTCAGTTTTTGGTGAATTTTTCGATTTTTGGCGATTTAGTTTATATAAAATAATTTTTTTTGAGTTCTGAACCTTTTTTTTCTTTCGGAGAATTGTTTAGGTTTTTGGCGATTTTTTTCGTTTTTGGTGAATTTTTCGATTTTTGGCGATTTAGTTTAGATAAAACAATTATTTTTTGAGTTGTGGAACTTTTGTTTTTGTTTTGGCGAATTGTTTAGTTTTTTGGCGTTTTTTTTCGTTTTTGGTGAATTTTTCGATTTTTGGAAATTTATTTTAGTTTTTTTTAGTTTTTAGTTTTAGTTTATATATATATATAACTTTGAAGTTGATTTTCACAAAATTTACTTCTTTTTCTTATGAGATTATAAGTCGAAGAAAGGAAAGCTACAATTTATTGAGCTATAAGTTCCTGCAAAATACTTGTAGCACAAAATAATATAAATTTTTGTCAGATGTAGTTTTGATTTGATTTTAGAGGCTTAAGTACTTTTCACTTTTTACCACAGATATAATTGTCTGTTTATTATATTAAGATTTAAATTTTTAACCGTCTAATATTTGTTGTTATCGCGGCCAAAGTTTTACATATTCTGTGAAAATTTCAGGCCCGGAGCTCTTATGGTTCTCGAGAAATCTGCCTGTGACAAACAAACGGACGGATGGATATCGTAGCGAAAACAATAACGTCCTTTTCTGCTTTGGTGTACGGAATCCTAATTACAAAACTATCTGCTCAGTGCCTATGTTCTGTAACTTTGATGAGAACATTTCCAGACGAAAAGTTTTTTATCATTCTGTGCAACACAGGATGAGTAACAAAAACCTTAGTTCCCTGCTCATGTTTCTTGCAAGCTTATTTCAGGTTTTATATGTATCAGCCTGTGGAAAACAGGACAACCATTATAATTGTTTGATGTTTCTCGACGCGAAAGGTACAGGTCTTCCTACAAGTATTTTTTGCACCGTAACACCGGTGTTGTAATCATGTTACTAGTAAATCTAAAGCAAAGTCAGGCAAACACATACATATATAATATGATAGAGAGTAAAATTCATGCTTGTACAAATGTGCGTGAAAATAAGAGCATAACGATGTGCCCACGGGCGGCCTCGTGCTTATCTCTGATCTTAAGTCAATTAAAAAAATTCGGGGGCGTATACTTGATATTTAACTCTACTGAACAATTAAAATTAATCATACGGCAAGTATCACAAAAATCGGTAAAATTTTGGTAGAAATATTTGATATAAAGAAAATGAAAGAAAATAAATTTATCAAAATGTTTATTAAAGTTACTTCAAAAAGTTTTTCATATATTTTTATCCTTATTTTCTTTTGTTTATTGTAATTAAATAATTAGTTTGTTTTTTTATACTTAAATGTCTTGACTCTAGAGATTTTTCTCATACTGATATTTTTTTTAAAAGTGTTAAATAATCACTAATTATTGCTTAACATTTCCTTTACTTAAAATCAATATTTCTTTCTGAGCATATGAATTGTCATAACAAAAAGTTTTGTAAAAAGTTTTCCTAAGGTTCCATAATTTTTCAATTATCTTTTAGAATCATTAAAATCCATTACATTCATATAAAACAAAAATATGTTTAATTTCTATATCAACAGAATTTTTACAAATTTTTAACTTTCGTTTTGTGGTAGAAATATCTTCAGCTAACTAGTTTAGCTTATTTTTTTTCATTTAGGTGTTATTTCCTCACCATCAGAAACAAAAAGTCTGAAAGCTAAAAGTGCAGAGCAAAAAGAAATTTAATTGGTATTTTTTTACCCATGATTAAACAAGTTTCAAGCCAGTGAAGATGACATTGATGACATTGCTATGGTTGGACATGGACATTGCAAAAGAATAGAAGAGCATCGAAGTAAAATGACATCAAAAACTTTGCTATCTATTAACTGGAGAGAAGAAATAACAATGACAAGTTTTAAAAGTGCATATACGTTGTTTGTTTTTGTTTTTTGTATGCTGCAGGTAAAGTTTTGTATTCGAGTTTTGTGATTTTATTTACTAAGAATTTTATAAAAGTTTCATGGTTCTTCTATCCACCAACTTTTGCCTCACAACTACAACCGCTTGCAATATTTTAGAAAACATAACAATTTACCAATAACTAAATACAACAACCAAACATTTCGTAGATATTTTCAGTGGATTGCAAAACTTTTTAGTCTTTTTTTGCTTTTCCTTTTCCTTTTTCCTCATTGTTCTAAGACTGGTATGCAAGAAAATTCAGTTACTAAGACAACAAGAACATACAAATACTCTTGCAATGGAAAATTTAGAAAATCCTTAAATATTTGTTGTTTATTTATGCAATTCTATGTTGTAAACTTTATACCAGTTTACGTAAGATTTTAACAAGGACAAACTATACTTTGATTTATTAGCGCATTGTTAAGTTTTACGGTTCGATATGTATTTGAGAATGTAATTTTAATTCTTGCTGCTCAAAAAAAAAAAAACATTGAACGTGAGCAAACAGCAGTTGGCGTTCTTGTATCGCTACCATATGGCTGGCAGCAGGCTTATGCCTTATTTAATATAATTTTTTAACTTAAAAATTTGATTTTTCAACCCATTTTTGTAACACACGAGTTGGAAAAAGTTTTTGAATTATTAGTTAATAGTTAATTTGGTTTTGTTGTTATTTTAGTTAATGTTTTGTGAGCACAGAAAACAGAGCAAGTAAAACCATTTATAGAAAAAAATAGTATTTAAAAAGTTGTAACGTATTTTACCTTCTTAGTTGGAATCAAGGCTCTACTTTCTATGAAATAAAATACGTGTCTATTTAAGGTAGTAAAGATAATGAATGTTCTTTGCATTTTTAATAGGTTATTGGACAGCTGATTAATCAGCTGATAGCTGCCATTTTTATTTTTATTTATTTGTTTGTATTTATTTATGCCATTTCATCATTGATGGACTTACGGGATAGTAAAGCTTGGGCATTGTTGAAATTTTTAAATTTATGTTATCATCAATCGTCGATCAGAGTTGTTAATTTGTATAACACTAAATTGTTTGTGATCCACACAGACTGTTAATATTAATGTGGCTCCTGTAAAGAACTGAAAAGTGCACCGCTGTTGGGAAGAAGATTTTGGAAAAAAATTCACATAATTATGCATTTTCTTAACGGGCTGTTGGATTGCTATACATACAGCATTAAAAGAGATAAGATGGGAGTTTAGTTATTTTATATTTAAAGGAAAATAGCTACAGGTGGGACACTGTGGGTTACTGAAACATTGATATCTGTGCCAAGCTGATGTTTTGGATCTCCTTAAAAAGACTTTTTGTAAGTTAATTTTTTACCCAGCTTAGCCCACTGTTTTACTAAAGAAATATTTTCGATTCTAAAAATTATATTTTACTAAAATTTTGCCGCAACTTCGTTCACATCCAGAAAGATTTTAAGCTGAAATTATTCCAATCTAATCAAAAACAGGAAAAATACCAACAGCACAAATTTTTCCCGTTTTACCCTGTTCTGCTCAACTTTTTAAATTTTTTCTTTCATATTCTTCTTCACCAGATAATAAAAATACTAAACAAAAAAGGAATGGGAGGTATTGGTTCAGCCATTTACGCGTGATGCCGTATTAATTTTTATATATATATATATAGATAAACTTAACACAAAATTGATAATATTTAAAAACTTTATTTTTTTTTTAAAGAAATCTAGTTTATCATGATAAGCTAGTGACTTTACGTTGTGCTACAGGAAATAATTGAGAGGTATTAAATTGCAAGACATTGAAGGCCAATTGACAGGTTCATATCCCGAAATTTATTTATCGCCAAATTTTGATTTGAAAAGTCGATGATTGCGGTCGCAAAGTGAGGAATTTGTGGCAAAAAAAAATGGAAATAGTTTTGCAGTTTCTAAACGATTGTAATTAAATTTCATACATCATTTAAGAAGGTGTTACAGAGCTTAAGTTTGTAATTTGGACCTTATATCTTTAAAGTAAGAGGAGCCACAAAACCCTAAATAAGGCCAACTCGGGTTAATGAAAAATTCCAATTTAGGCCAAGCGGATGTTTTTAAACTGAGAAAAAAGATTTTTTCGCAAGTAGATTTTTATATCTAAGAACTAGGTAATATAGGGTGTTTTTTATTGAGGTATAGAACTTTAAGTTGGCATCACTTTTTTAACTCGCGGCCATTTTGTCAGCTGTCAAGTGATTAATATTTAGTTTGGTTTGCCATTTCATCATGAATAGGTTGACAAAAGAACAACGCTTGCAAATCGTGCAAATTTATTTCGAAAATAATGGTTCAGTTCGCGAAGTTTACCGCAAGCTCCGTCCATTTTATGGTCAACATAATCGTCCATCAGAGCAATTAATTCGGTTAACCATCAATTGGCCACCAAGATCGTGTGATTTGACACCATTGGATTATTTTCTTTGGGGATATGTGAAGTCGCTCGTCTACGCCAACAAACCAGAAACGTTAGGGGACTTGGAAGCCAACATTCGTGGCGTTATTGCCAACATACGGCCCCATATGCTCGAAAAAGTGGTTGAAAATTGGACCTGTAGAATTGGCTTTATTCGAGCCAGCCGCGGCTGCCACATGCCCGAAATCATATTTAAACGTTAATGGCATAAAATTATCCTTCCAATAAAGCCAAATTGATGGACATTAAAACGATTTTCTTGTGTTTTATTTCAATTCGAAGTTCTATACCTCTAAAAAAAACACCCTATATAACATATATTTTATTGTATTTAAGGGTTATCGCTTACAGTTTAGGAAATATTCCAGAAAAAATGTTAAAATTTCCAAAAAATTTATGGATGTAAAACAAATTTTTTAACATTTACCAAATCATTAGTAAACTTCAACCACACATTGGGAACAGTCACAAACCTCTTATCTTACGTAAAAAGTTTCAAAAACTATTTGAAAATTTACAAATAATAAAAAAATTTTGTATCAAAAGCTCAATAAAATTTCAATTTTGAAAGAGTAAGTTTTTTCCGTTTTTTTTTAAGTGCATTAATAATTTCTTAAGTATACCTTACCCTATTTATAGTAATTTGTAAGCATTTGAAAAAGAAATAAATAAATAAAATAGACCAGTTTTTAAGGTAAATATTACATTGCTTTTATTAAAAAGAGCACAAAAAACAGATTTACTTAACATTATGAATATGACTTCGGATTCACTGGAATGTATCAAAAGCAAAAGAGAACCTCTTGCAATGATATCCTTATTTAAAAATCACTAGAAATCGTCTAAATTTGCATTACTTCTGAATCAGAAGTTCGGGATCATATTGACTTCCTTGGAGAATTTTTTTATTTACATTATCTGACTAAACACTGTTTTTACTCAAACCAAACTACTAGATATAATTCTAGACATATTAACGCGGTGGGAACATTCATAATTCATATTCAAGCAAAAAGGGCAACCGCCCAAAGCAGCATAACTATACTCATAGTATAAGCAGTCAAAATTCTTGGCTAACGGTACGTCTTAAAAAAAAAATCACTTCGCGATATGGCCATAGTTTGGTTAAATTGTTATCCAACTTTCAATTTTCGACTACTTGCACTTAATTACTGCAAATAAATTTCTTAAACCACAAAAAGCAACTTCACAAATTGAAATTAAAACAAAAACAAAAATACTACGATTTTTTTTTCAATTATCAATAAAAAAAAATGAAGAAAAGAAAACACTCAAATTACCAAAATTTTCTATCTAAAGTTTTTGTTTTTCCTCTACACTATCGTACAAAAACACTTTCGAAAAACTTTTGGTCTTAAGATTTGCCAATCAGATAGGAGATACACACTCTTGTCTTAATAGTTATTTCGTGTCTGTCGAATGTTTCCAACTACAACAAGTTGATGGACACTAAGAAATTTAATCAACAAAAAAGTATTATCAACTTTAAATTGATTTTAATGCATAAGAATAATGCAGGCGAACATATGTTTGTGTCTGATTTTACTTACATAAGTGTGTGATAAATAAGAGTAACTGAGCTTATGTGTGTGTGTGTGTTTAAAGTAAGAACATTTGATTTCTCAATTTTGTATTTTTTTTTGATATTTTGTAAAACTTGCTTGTATGAATTTGGCATCAAACAATGGGTAATACTTGGTTTCATATTCTCACATGATAGT
This sequence comes from Nowickia ferox, assembly GCA_936439885.1. Lineage (NCBI taxonomy): Eukaryota > Metazoa > Arthropoda > Insecta > Diptera > Tachinidae > Nowickia > Nowickia ferox. Next base: position 97,537,444 of record OW387026.1, on the reverse strand, counting down.
GTTTTTGATGATACCCTGATGAACTTGAAGCGTTATAAAATTTTTGTGCGAAAAAAAATATTTCATATTGTTTCTTAATACGAAATTTTGTTTGTTTGTGCTTGTAAGCGTATGAGGAGAAATTCTGTTTCCTTTTCTAGTTATATTTGTTTTTATATGTTAAATAAGTTTATTTTTCTTACTTTTGGTTTAATATTACTTCATCTTTAAGTTTCGATGAGAACAAAAGGAGAAGTCATGCAACTTAAATAAAAAGGGAGCTTAATGTTAGTTTTGTGACCGGCCTACTAAATGAAATAGAAGCAACATTAATTATAATGTACAAAATTTAAGTAAAATAAAATAAAATATATAGTTTTCTCATAACCAGTGTGACCAGATTGTAAGATAATATGAATTAAAATTAATTAATTGAGTAAGAACCAGAACAACAAAGAAATATCATATTTTTTTTTAAAGAAAATAGCTTAATTTATTTATATGAATTCTGAAGTAATTTTTTTTAGCTTTGGAGCGACTCGTTTTCGTTCGTCTTTCTTTAAGTGCCATTATTACAACTTACCGATAGTTAAAGGAAGGATTTTGTATGCCCGATAAAAGCTTTGCATCATTACAACTTCAATTTTGGTTTGTTATTATTATAAATAATAATAATAATATTTAACGGATAAAAAAAATAATAAATGAAGAATTTATAATGCTAAGCCATTTATCCGTCCGACAAAATCTTGCCTTTAGCTATCGGCAAGTTGTAATAATGGCCCTAAGAGTATCATTTATTCCGTAATATTGGTGAGGATTCCAAGAGGACAACTCCGTACTTTGGTTGCAGTCCTAACAGGACACTGCTATATAGGTATAAATGGTGGTAGATTAAATCTACCTTATAATGACTTCTGCAGAAGCTGTCAGGAAGTGGAAGAGGAGGAAACTGTTGAGCATTTTCTCTGTCATTGCCCAGCACTTGCGGAGTTGCGGTCACTCTACATGGGGGCTCCGATACTGTAAGGTTTGGAGAGTCTGTCGGAATGTGACATCGGCGGTGTGAATTCATTCTTACGCCTTTCGGGTTGGTTTCAGCAAAGCATAAATAGTGAATAGGATGAATGAGGATGGGCAGTCCACCCCAATCCACCTAGGAAGCACAACGGGACATCAAAGAACCCAAGTGTGCTGGTTTTTACTATAAATCGGCAGCCTGTTATAGCCTAACCACCTATCATTTATTTTGACTTGCTTTTTAACACAGAACAAAAGACAATGAGTGTTCATATTGCAGTTAAATTGCAAGAATTGGTCCTAAAATGCAATTTAGCATATTCATTGCAAGGGTCTACTACAAACGTTTATGTAGTTTTCATGCAATAAAAACATGCTTATGTTTTCCATTTTTAAGCTGTTTGCTAAACTTAATGCCTTACCGCTATTTCTGTGTTATAGAGAAATGTGGTCCTAAGTAATTCACGTTCATGCACATTTGCAAATTAAATAAATTAATCATTCATGCTGGCTTATTTATAAAGTTTGTTTTAGATTATTGTATAAATCTTAAGTAAGTGAAAATTTTTGACAGCAACTACCGAAACTAAAGCTTAAGCAGCAATGGCAAAAAAAATTTTAAGTATATTGCTTAAAAATTTCTTTTAGAAATTTGCTTATAGCTACACAGTCAAATTTCAGAAATTTCTATATATCGTAAACTAATCATATTATTTATATAATATAATTTTATTTATTTTATACAAAAAAATTAAAGGGAACTGAAAAATGGCGGCTTCATGACTTGCTTATTTAAATAAAACCTTTAATGCCCAGAATGAATGTACACTATCACGTTATTACACAGCCGCACCCACACAAATTTTGCTTAATAATATTTTATGTTTTTATAAATACACGTTTTTTTTATTGTAAAAAAAGTTTTATTTATATTTATTTTTTCTAGTAAAATATTATGTTTGTTCTTTTTCAACAAAAGTTTCTCTTTTCTTCCCTCATTTCTGCTTCAATTTGCGTTGACATTTCAAAAAGTATACTGCTGTAGTGCTTACTTGGCCTTGTTTCCTTTTTCCGTTCAACTGATTTGTCTATTTGCTTAGTAACGGAAGAAGAAAATGAAGAATGACTGGATTTTTAATGGAAAAGTTTCTTTAAATATATATGTATGTGTGCTAGTGTAAAAAAAATTCTCATCACTTAGCTTTTGATGTTCACATATAAACGCTTATACTGTTTTTTTTTATTTCGAAGATTTGAAATAAAGGAATTATATATCTTGTTGTTTTTCCATTAAAATAAACTTGTAAAATCGCCAAATACTATTAATAACAGGCTGAAATTCAGCGCAAATGAAGTGTAACTTATCAAATGATTGGAAGTGATGTTTGTTATTAGCTGGGTTGAATGTTCTGTAAGCCAGGCATATAAAATTAGTAATAAATATATTTGATGACAATAAAAGCTTAAATTTTTTCCCATTACATTGATTTCATAATTTTTTTATATTAAAAATCATCTTAGTTCAATGTTTATTGAAGCATGACTTGTTAATTTTATATTATTATTTGAGACATGATTAATTTTAGAATTTCTGATGACAATATGATTAGTGTACAGCATCTGATATTTCTCTGTTACCTCACAGCTTGCCAAAAATTTTCCCAAGATCTAAGCTATATATCAGGATTAACATTAATAACACAGTGCAAAACACATACGGACACTACTACGTCATAGAAGACCAAAAAAAAAAAAAAAGAAGACCCGTGTCTCCCAGTTTTGCTCCAAGTCAATTACTTTTCTTTTTATGTGCCCCCAAAGATTTGAGGCCTCAGTGTCATTTTTGCATTTTCTCAGGCTCATATCTTGCAAACCGTTCGGAATTTTGATTTACTTTCTGAAGCAAAGTTGTTGACACATATATAAAAATGTATTTATATTTACCAAAGTCCATATTAATAGAACCTTTGTATGCATATTGTTTTTTATGAAATTCGGCTTATATATATTTTCTGAGTTTAATTCTCTTCCATAATACAAAATATTTTTAAATCCATATTCAGTAAAATATTTTATGTCAAAAAAATGCCCCTTTATTTAGTTTTATTTTTATCACAAAATTATTGCAGATATTGTTCATAAGCAAATTTTATTGTCAAACATCAACTAAAATTTTAAAACTATTACCATACAAGCAACAAATACAAAAGTTAGAGTGCACAGTTGGGGGTATTTTTATTGTTTTTATTATTGGGAATTGAATAATTAATTCGAGTGTTGCTAAAGTTTAATATAAATAAAATGTACCAGACAAAGAAAAAGAACACACAATCTACACATACGAGCCTATATGTATTTCTACAACATATACAATATAATAAAAAAAAGCAGAGTTATAAAAGAATGAAGCTTTCCTCTTTCTCTTCCTTCACCAGATGGCAGCTCTATCAATATCCGTTTCTTAAAAGGAGTAAATCCTGGTAGTAATAATAGACATTCATTCATTGCTTAAGTGATTATCTCCTTTTAATATACGAGCATGTATATTTATGTAAACAAGCAATACGAGTAAAGATGTTTAATTTTTTACAGATATCGTACACGAAGCAAAAAATTCATTTACAACTTTAAGTTTATCATGGTCAATATCTCAGTGCAGTCATTAGATTAATTGTTTTTGAGTGAATTTTTGAACTCATATTTTCATTAATTATTCATCTAATCATACATATTTTTATTTTTTTAAATTAAACTACAAATGCTATTAAATTGATCACTGATGTTATAATTTTGACTATAAATGCAAGATTTTTTTTTATTGATTCAAGCAATTCCATGTTGTAATACAATATTAAAACTAATACTTACAATTATTTCGGATTTTCTGAAAGTCGATAAAAGTCTTCTACAAGATTTGGAGTTAGTAATTAGATTACAGGGGACCTGGTGGGTAAACCATATTTCAGTACGCTAAATCCAATATTGCTAATAATTTTATTTAGTTTAGCTCTTGCTTAAAAAAATAATTAAGATTGAAAACTGTGTTAAAAAAATCGTAATTTTCGCCATTCATTTTTATATTAATTAAAGGTTCATATAATGGATGAACATGCGTCCTAAAGAAATTTAAAAAAAAATTGCCAAAAAAAATTAAAACAAATTTGCTCCCAATAAAAAAAAAATAAAATTTTTTTGACAAAAAAAAAATCAAAAAAAAAAAATTGTCCAAGTTTTTCTCTAAAAAATTTTCTCAGGACGTAAGTTCATCAATTCATGTCTTTTAAATCAATATATATTGATATAAAGGTTAATTAATGGTAAAAAACTTGTAAAAATTTCGATTTTTAGGCTCCTTTTTTTTGTTATTATAGAATAATATTTATTATATTAACTACCTTGTATATAAAAATTATTAAGGCTTTATAAAGAGTTTATAAAACAGACTTTCATGAAAAATTTTTCTTACTAAGTTTTTTAAAGCCTTAATAATATTTATATATAAGGCCTTAAAATAAATACACTTAAAATTTTTTTTCTTTTATAGAAAACAATACTTTTAAGGAAAACAAACAACAACATCAGATACATTTGCTGAAAACTTCACTGCCTTGAACCTTAAAATATACGGCTGCGGTTCTTTTTGATTTTAAAATATTTCTTAAATCTCTAGCTAATAACAAATGGTAAAAAAAAATTATTTGTTTTACACAAAAATGCAGCAAACACCAGACGTCATTTTGAAAAACCAAAACTAAAATAACAAATTCACACTTGCACAACAACAACAATAAGACAAAGAAAAAGTTAAAACACAAAATATGAAATATAACTTCTTAGATATTCATGGCATTTCTCCAAATTCATTTAAACTTTTTTTTTTTGATTACTAAAAATATTTTTTTCTGCAAAACTTTTAGTACATTACAACTCTCATGACATATGTTCACACACACTCACACAAATCTATGGTGTAAAATATAAATGTACATGTATTTGTATTAGAGTGTACAATTATTTGAATTTTAGTTTCGTTAAATTAAGATTTTTGAATTATTCGAATAACTCGAATTTCGTATAATAATTCAAATAATTGTTCAAGTAATTTCATCCAATTGAATAAAATACAATAAAACACGTGTAATTTAATGGTCTTATTATTAAAAATTTAGTAGAAAAATAAACAAAAATGTAAGTAATAAAATTAACAATAAACTAACGTGTAGTTTTCACAATGCAAGCAAGCGAATTCTCTAAAAAAAATATACGAGATGCACTCAAACTTTTGAGTGATTCCAATACAAATTTTGTAGACTAGTCGCATGCTTGCATTGCAATGCATTGTAGAAACTGCACATAACACCCTGTTTTCACAAATCAAATTTGGTCGACTCAAGTGTAAAGTTTAAGAAAAAGTATGAATTTTATTTTCGTATAAGTTTTCTAGAGGAGTAGATTGCCTGAATTGTGAAAACTGGGAGTAAAACTTATAAAAATAAAATTATAAAACAAAAAATCAAAATACATTTAATGAGTTCAACCACAAGTAATGATGCCACTGCTTTTTTGCATGAAAGTGTGATGAACGTGTGATTTCTCGAAGAACCCCTCATGATTGGCCACTGACGACTTGTGGTGATTTAACACCATTATAAATTTTTTTGGGACTATGTGAAAGATATTTTATACGCTAATGGCTCAAAAACGATGCACTATCTCAAAGTTGGAACTCGTGAAGTTATTGAGGACATGCAGTTGCAAATGTGCGAATTGGTGATGAAAACTTTCAATAAAAGAAAGCACAACTGTGGCGGTCATTTGCCTGACATCATTTTCCATTATTAACGATATACCCTCTCATCTTAAATCAAATAAGCATTCGATTATTTCGTTTAAAGATTTTCGTTTTTCTATAAATCAATATAAAGCTTTTTATTGCAAGACCTTTTATTAAAAGGAATTAATTAATTTTTTTTTTTAAATTGTCAATATTGTTGTCTTCATTATTATTTTACTTTAGTTACAATTCTCCTCACCATTCAATTTTGTTAAACTAAAACATATGCAGAAAATATGTGCAATAAAAAATAATTACAGAAATTAATTGCATATCGTTAGCTAAAATGCAAAAAGACTTAACTAAAAAAAATATAATTTTTCAGGCGAAACCAAAAAATATAAAAAAACTCAACAAACTTGTAGTTACCTCCCGTGTTTTTTGTTAAAAAAGCGTCATTTTTAATCACAGTGTAAGTGTAAAATTTTGTTAAGACATGTAGTTTAATGGCAGTCATAATAATCACACAAAAACTAAATTTTGAATTTTTTGTTAGTTACGCCTATTTGCATTTTAGCTAACGATATAATTCAGTTTTAGGTAATTTACTCTCTATTTACTTAACCAGGCATTACTGTCGATTTGAGTGCAAAATTTTATGATTTATTTTTAAAAAAATTTTCTAGCTTGTAAAAACAGAAGACTAATAAGCTAGAAATATATTTTTTATTCTTTTATATAAAAAAAATAATGCACATGAATTTTACTCGATTTATTGATTAATTCATATGTATTGTTCAAATTATTCGTTATATTAAATTTTCTGTTTTCATAACTCAATTTGTTCGATAGCAAAAAAAAAATTGAACAGCGATTATTCGAGTGAATACTCTGCTATGTATTCCAGAACAACTGCTACTAAAGCACCTAAAAATTTAACTCTATTTTCATATGGTAAAAAATCATTCAATGGTTTATTTAACTTCATATGTATGTATATGCACTCAAAAAAAAAAATAAAATAAGTTACCACCATTAGTTCAATGGATTCAATGTATGCATTCAGAAGAGAAATGAAAAAAATAAGCATTGTGGCAACAAAATAAAAGAAGATCTAGAAACTAAATGAAAGCATAACAAAATGATTTTTAAGGAATCATGATTTTAGTTATACGTATGCATGTGTATGTATGTACATGGTATATACATACATACATACATATCTACACAACTATGAAAGCACTATATCTCTTAGTTTTGTTTTAGTTTTTTTTTCCAGAACTGGCGTGAGCAAAATAACTTATTTTTCAATTAGATTTTTTCTATTATATATTTTGCACAGCTTTGAATATACGAGTATGCACTTATATTCATACACACATATTTCTATATGGTTTGCATTTGCTTTTTTTTATAATTTGATTTTAATTTATTTTGTGTTATCTCTAATGGTATTTGGTAATTCCCAGAAAATTAATGTTTGAGTAAGTAAAAACTATTTACTTTGAGTAATGTTCTCTTATAAAGAAATTTAAAATTAAAAAAAAACAGCTAAATATATTACTTTGAATAACCAAGTCTACAGAGATATTTGAAGAAATTTCTTTACTTTATTTATAATAGTGATATGGTTTCTAAGCAATTTGCTTACTAGGCTTCAAAATTGTTGTTGTAGTATTATGTAAAATATAATGTTCGGGCTATTGAGGAAAGTATACCTTTGTACTAGGAATGTCAATCGGGATTAGATTTTACGATCCCCGCATTCGGAAATTCAAAAACTCAAATCCAGGGATTTCTGGATTTTTCGGGATCCGGAAATTTTTTTGAGATTCAGGAATTATTCGAGACTCTGGGTTTTTGAACATTAAACGACTTATTCTTTTTATAGGCATTTACTAAAAAAAAAACGTCTCTGAAAAAGGTTCACAAACAAAATATTTATAATTATTTCATATCACATAGTCAAAAACCAATTGGGAATTCACAAATAATATTTTTGAAAATCCCAAAAGAAAAATAAGCGCAGTAGGCTGAGAAACTTTAACAAAACCCAGCTTAATATCAAATGTAAATTAATTGCTGGGTTTTGTTAAAGTTTCTAAGCTTACTACCATTTTTTTTTGGGATTTTCAAAAATATTATTATATGTGAATTCTCAAATAGTTTTTGAAAGTCTGTGCATAAGATAAGAAGTTTGTGACTGTTCAAAATATGTTGTTGAAGTCTACTAGTGGTTTGGGAAAGCATCAATAAAATATATAGACAATGCTTCAGTACCGACAAATAAATTTCAATTATAAAAGATCAATATTGTCTTGCCACGGTTACTAGCATGACTTTCCCCAGGTTATGATGAATTTATTAAAAAAAAAAAAAAATAAACAAAACTTAGTACACAATTTCGAGATTGACTTACAAAGTGTAAATCCCGGGATTTTCTAGATCGGGATTCCGCGATTGGCATCCCTAATATGCACGTATAGTCCACCTAACTTTTCTAAATGAAAAATGTACAATGTATGATTCATAAAATTTTTTTGTATGAAAAATTTGCTGGGTATAGTCCACGTAATTTTTCGATTTAAAAAATGGATGCTGTATAGTCCATTTAATTTTTTGATATGAAAAATTAACGATGTATGGATCATTTAATTATTTCAAGTGAAAAACGTACGATGTATAGCCTATTTAATATTTTTGTATAAAATATGTACGATGTATAGTCCATGTAATTTTTCGGTATAAAAAATGGACGATATATAGCTCATTATATTTTCTGCATTAAATAATAATTTTTTGTATTAAAAATTAATGATGTATAGTCCATTAACTTTCTTGTATGAAAAATTAATGATGTACAGTCCATTTAATATTTTTTTGCATTAAAATTGGACGATGTAAAGTCCATTATATTTTTTGCATGAGATAATTTCTTGTGTGAAAAATTAGCGATGTATGGTCTATTTATTTTTTTGCATAAAGATTAGACGATGTATAGTCCATTATATTTTTTGCATAAATAAATGTTTTTATAAAAAATTTCATTAAATATTTTGCATGCAAGATTTATATATCGTTCATTTTAGTTTTTTGCGTGAAATAATTTCTTGTGTGAAAAAATAATGGTGTATATACTATTTGCTTTTTTGCATGAAGTAATATTTTGTGTAAAAAAACGATGTATAATCCATTAAATTTTTTTATAAAATTTTTTTTGTCTATTAAGTTTTTTATTTTATTCTTATTAAGTTTATTTATTTCCGTAACAGCTGTAAGCCCAGTGGGCCAAAATAGCTGTAGATTAAATTCAGTATTCGACACAAGTTTTATTTATGTATATATATGTATATATTTACATTAAGACATAATTCATATCACTTAATTCTACTTAAAAATTATACCCCGCATTTATTTCTATACAAACACAACAATGATAATTTACTAAGTTAAAACATTTTATGACAAAAATGAAGGAACAGTGCTCAGCAGTTTCTCAAATCAGTGTTTGTTGAATGAGGCAAAAATAGATGAGCTATTGTTTAAATATTTGCTTTGAACGTACTTTCAAACTGTGAAATGGTTTGCGAGAATTTTTTGTATCAACAATTTTTTTGCATGAAAATGGACGATGTAGAGTCCATTAAATTTTTTGCATTAAAATTGGAATATGTATTATCCATTAAATTTTTTGCATGCAATTATATTTTGTGTGAAAAATAACGCAGTATAGTTCATTTAATTTTTTGTATGAAATAAGTTTTTGTGTAAAAAAAACTAGGTATAGTCCATTTTTTTTGCATCAAAAATTGACTAATAAGTCCTAATTTAAACTATGCAAGTTTTATTGCTAAGCTGATGAGTTTGTTATGAAAAAGTGACGAGGGGAAAATAAACTTTACTGTTCTCCTCGTCTCTCTCCCTATCAAACTAATCAGCTTAGCAATAAGACTTGCATAGTGTAAATATGGACTATATATAGTTCTCTTAATTTTTTTGAATTAAGAATGAACGATGTACAGTCCATTATATTTTTTGCATGAATTAACTTTTTGTGTGGATAAATTACGATGTGTAGTCCATTTTATTTTTTGTATTAAAAATAAGTTTTTTGCATGAACAATTTTTTTCCTTGAAAAATGGACGATGTATAGTCGAGAAAATTTTGCTGTTTTACTGTTATAATTATTACTAAAAAATTGCTTAGTTTATACATGTATTTTAGTAAAACTTCATGAACAATAATTGTTTTTGCTTTACTTCGGAAACAGTTTTATATTGCCATACGTATGCTTCTTGGAATTGTTTGTATATGAACTAAATATATCATAAAATATGTTTTAAGGAATCATGTAATTTGTCGGCAACTACATGCATGTATGAGAACAATTCTATAATGCCACAACTACACAGAAATGGCATTAATCATAAACTGTAACAAGGTTCTCTACTTAGCAACAGTTGAGATTAAATATAAATCATAGCTCGTTTATACACACAAAAAAGTAATATGAATGAGTTTGTAATATTAATTAAAATATTTGTAATATTAATTAAAAAATTTATTAAATTTTCACCGATAAACAATTTGATAATATCAATTAAGTTTTTCCACTCAAATTAATTAATACAATCAAAAATTTAATTGAATCAATTAAATTATTAATTGAAAATATTATTTGGTGAATACTTTTTTCTGTGTAATAAATATAAAACAAAAATCTACAAAAATACATTTTTAATTTTACATAAGCTGTATATACTTTTCAAAATTATTATTCTCATTAAGACTTAATTAGTAGTCATAAAACTTGTTTATAATCAAATTAAATTGCTAAGTGCTGTTTTTGCACACACTGGTGTTATATTATCTTTACCAAATGCGTTTAAGTAAAACGATGAAAAAAACAAAACAACGGAAATAAAAATACTTGGCATCGTGTTCTTTTCTTAAAAAAGTACTTAAAACCAAAAGTTTTGTAAAAATGTTGTACAACAAACGAATTCACATATAAATACATAAAATGAAAAGAAGACACACACGTACAAAAAGTACGTGAAAAACTTTCTACACAGATACTGTGCACAATCACATCAAACGGCACAAACATAGTGCAGCAATAAATTTTAAATAAAACTTAAAAATAAATTCTTCAAAGTATAAACTGAAAAGGAAACTGAAAATATACAAACAAGGATGTATGTTTAAATAAAAATGAAATAAGAACTTAAGAAAACACTTACACAGGTGTTATGCATCTGTGAGTGTATGAGTGTTTGTGTGTGTGGACAAAGAAGAAACACTTTCCCACCAGCAACGGTGCAAGTAGACATGAAAATGAAAACGATTACGAAGAGTAAACTTTACTTTTGAAAGCGGAAAATTGATATCGAAACGAAAAATGTACATTTTTATATACAATAGACATTCAATAATATTTATTTTATTTATCTAAGAGATAGTTTTTTTTTTTTTTTACAAAACTTTATAAAACTTTATGGCCACTGATTTATGGCTTAATTTTGAACTTTGAGTGGTTCTGAATGCGAAACTATCAAAGATTAATAGAAATATAAAAAGATAGAGGCTTAGGAATTTTTGCTTGTTTTTTGTTTGTTTAACACACAGGCAGTCAACTTGTGTAGAAAATTTGTATGAAAATCACTCAAAATAATGAGTGCGTTTCATATAAATTTTCTACTCAAGTCAAGTCGACCATCTGCATTGTGGAAACATGGGGTAAGCAACGTCAATATTCGTCAATCAAAAAGCTGTGGAATTTCAAATATAATAAGTTTTAAAGCCTCCAAAAAAAAGTCCACTGATTGACTTACGATTCTGGATATCTAACGAAATTTTAAAATACTAGAAAATTGTTTATTTAAATGGAATTATTTCCAAATTTCATTCGATGTCAAATACGAGGTGTGTTCAAAACGTAACGCGAATTTTGAATTTTCGCGGGTTACGCATATTCGAATTTTGTTTTTTTTTGTGGCGTTATGTTGGTGCTCATGTCTCTCACTTATGCCGACAATTTCGGCCATTTTGAGTGTTCAGTTAATAGTTGACAGCTGCTTTGCTTGCACGTATTTCGGCTCGTCTCCGATTTTTGCCTATTAAAAAAAATGGAGCAAAGAACCTGTATCAAATTTTGTGTGAAAAACGAAATTAAGTGCGCGGCTGCATTCCGAATGTTGACTGTGGCATACGGAGAAGCTACCTTGGACCGAAGCAACGTTTATCGGTGGTACAAAATGTTCTCAGAAGGCCGAGAAGATGCGAACGACGAAGAGCTTGCCGGACGCCTCGTACAATTGTTTGTGGAACAAATGAGCCCATTTTAAAGAAAATATATTTCCAACTTTAAATTAAAATGTAAATTTTAAGTATCTAAAACATTTTCATCATTGCATATATTCGTAGAAATTATGTCTCTGCATGTCAAAAATCAATTATCGTCTATGTTTTGGCTTCTACGTCGTTTCCACATGTTTTTGTGTGATTTCAGGTGTTAAAGCACATGCTACACCTGTTTAAGTTGAAATTTATAAAATATAAATTTATAGTATGTGTTCTAGCATCGAAATTTAGAAGAAAACATTTTGAAAATGAACGGTTTAAAAATTTTAGATTTTTTTCGTTTTCACTTTTGAGCAAAAAAAAACTTGTATTCTTTTCATTTGTTAACAGTCTTGTAAAAGCAAAACGAAACAAGAAAATCAAAAAATGAAATGCAGATCATCACAGAACGCTTACCCAAAAATTTCTTATAACAACTGGGTATATTAAGTTAATCGTCCATTTAAACAAATGAAAAGTTCAACCAATATCAAAGTTGAAATAATAACTCCATAATCAACTTGTTTTTAATTTTCTTATTTTACGATTTCTATATTGGCTGAATTTTTTCAGTTCTAGTTGTAGTTGTAAGAAGTATGTAAAGAAAATATATGTAAGAAACAACAACAGCTCTTCATTTCTTTCGCAAGAATAGAGTGTTGCTTAACGACTATTTTTGACCGGGTGTAGTCAAGTTTTTAAAATCTTTTTCATTTAAAAATTGACATGTTGTTTAATCAAAGTAATTAATATTAAATTAAAATTCTTAACAGAATGTTGAATAACTATTTGTTTGCTTTACTTCGCAGAGTAACTTTTTATATAAAAATCTACAAAATTAACTATTGTATTTGCAACATTTTCTTTTTTTTAAGGTATATTTACATAGCAACAAGAAAAATGCTGCAAAATATTTCTCCAGAGTTGATTCAAAGCAAAATTTTTGCTTCTACCGCAAAATTCTGCTGTTTGTTGAAATAAAGTTGAAGAGAAACAAAATATATATTTTCAGTTACACTAGAAAGGGAATAAAACTTGTGCAATTTGCTAAAACATTCTTTTTGCAATATTACCTTTCAGCAAACTGAGATTATGGAATAAATCAATAAAACGGGAAATAACAAATTATTTGAAATATTTCTATTTTTTAGAGTAAATATTTTTTAAATATATAAAAAAAGTATAAACGTTAAAAAAAAGCCACAAACCGCAGAATGTACTCCTAGCTTTTAGATATGCAACATAAGAATTTTTCATACTCCAATTTTATTAAAAATTCATGTTAAATAGCTTTGAAAAACACTATCAGAACGGAACAATGCGCTGTTTTCGAAGGCCGCTACATTTTCATCATGTTTGGTTCACTACTTATTAAAAAATATTCAGTGTAAATGAAATGCATGAACTATTCTTATTGCTAATGAAAGCTACCTGTATATTATAAAGGGAAACACATAACATTATAATACTTGTTCTTATTTTACTTCCAGTTCTATCGAATACATATTGAACCCTGTTATATAACTACTTCAAGATCTATGGAATATATCTTGAACTCTGCGAGATAGTTATATTACGGTCTATCTTCAACATTTTTTACTCTATGTTCTGCTGAATGTATCTTAAACACTGCTAGATATTTACTTCAACAACTACCGCATAGACTTATTTTTATTATTACTTCACTATCTGCTTAATATACATTGAAGCCTGCAAGGTAGTTATTTCAAGATCTAACGTATGTATCTAGAACTTTCTTACGCCAAGATGTGCTGAAGATGTTTTGAAGCCTGTTAGATAGTTACTTCAAAATCTGCCGAATAGATCTTAAATCCTATTTGAAGCTACTTGAGCTGGGACCTATTTATTTCAAGACCTATCAAATACATGCTCGTGTTATGCTAATCTAGAGCCTGTTTATTTTTCGAGAGCCACAGAAATTATCTCGAGCTTGATAATACTACGTTCCCATAGCCTTAATTCGAATTTTATGCTTTTCGCTTTCTATTGACTGCTGATGTTGATAAACAGAGACATACATCTTTTACAGTGCAAAATAGCCCACACTCCCGCCCCGAACAATTGCATATGCTACCCAAAACGGCATACCCTAAATTTCTAACGTATCCTGAGTAGTATAAATTTTCGTAAAATAATGCTTTGTATATTTTTTTTAACATCTAACAAAGTGCATACTTAATTTCAAATGTAGTGGGCCCTTGAGTTCGAATTCGACCAGACTAACTCATATTTTAGCTGAAAAAATAAACCACATAGCAACATCATCTATTTGATTATGTCTTAAACAGCTGCATATTTTTTTTTTGTATTTGGTAATAGCCTGAATAGCTTTTACCTTAATTTGTTTATATAAATCTAAAAAAAAAATTTATTTTGTTGGCAAATATAAAACTTAAGTTAAAATATAATTATTCTACATGTTGATAAAACAATTTCCTTAAGAAATTTTCTCATTTTGAACAAAAAAAAACAGCAAAACACGATAAAATCATGGCATTTGCCTTAAGGAAAATTCAAATGCAAGGTCTATAGCAAAAACTATAACATCATTAGTATTTTTTTCTCTCCTGTATTAACAGTAGAATTACATCGTACTGCTTTCAGCACTGCCAAATGATAGTGACTGTTGATATATTCTAGAACGAGTAAAAACATGAGTAGAAAAAAAGGAAAAACAAAAAGCTGAAAAGCGAAAATTTCTACAACTTTGAACGTAGTATGTTTATTTGTTTATTTATTCTTTTTGGTGAAAAGTACGAGGCCAATTCTTGCAGTATAACTTGACAAAAACTACTGAAAAATAAAATAAAATGAAAAATTTAACGACTTTTTTGGTCAGCGAGATAAAAAATTTCTGAAAAATCAAAGCCTGACCTGAACACCAAAGGAAAGAAGAAGAGTAGAAGAGCCTTTTTTTTAAATTATTATTATTATTATTAATTACGAGAAATTTTATTTAAATAACACATGTTTACAAATTTCGAAAAGTTTTTTCGTTCGCTATAAATGAAAGTAGTTTCTGTAGTTATTTCTAACCCTGGACACGAATCCGCACTCTATTTTTTCAATCAGCTTTAGTTTTTGAGATATAGCGTTATGTAAAAAATAAAGGCTTTTTCACTACACCTAGTAGCATAATTTCAGCAGGGATTTTTCTATATTCAGTAAAGAAATAAAACCGAAATTCGATAACCAAATAATAATAAGGCCGTGCAAAAATTTTAGAAAAAATTTTGATTTTTACTTTTTAAGAATGCATAAAAAACAAAACTCCCACAACGAGCTAATTTTTGATTTAAAAGCTTAAAGCTAAATGTATTACAAAAGAATAGAGCCCTTTTTCATTGAAATTGGTGTACAACTTTTCATATTATTTACAATTTAGCAAGAGAACTGAAAAACACTGTTGATAAAAATTAAAATTTGAAGCAAAAAATATCTGCAAAACTTTTGAATTTGTGTTTGTGCGTGGCTTTTTTAAATTGAAATTTCGATTTCTATTAGTTTTGATCTGTCACTAAATTCCGAATAAAATCAAAAGTTGTGCACCAATTTCAATCAAAAAGGGCACAATTCCTTTGGAATATATTTATACTGAGAGAGAACTTTTTGTTATGAATTTTAAAAGCAGGAATGCAAAAAAGAAAATTCTTAAAAAAATATTTTTTTTGTGCTCAAACTTTTACGATATCGCCGAAACTGCTGTGCAGACTTAATCATGGTATTCTGTTCACAATTTCTTGGAAAATGCTGTCAAACTACATGTTAATGTATTATTTGGTATGAAGTATTTGCGAAATAAATTTGCAAAAGTAGTACTCTGTTCTTATTGCGAAAAACACGTAAAATCTATCTGGCAGCATGTTTTTCCATGCAAAATGACTCTGGCATCATTTTAGTTTCGCTGCAAAATAGCATGAGCAGTACTTTTTTCGCACGGAATTTGTACAATGTTGCATACTTTCAAGCAACAAGAGCAAGAAATTTATAAAAAGAAAAAACGCAAGTTGGGCTATATTTAGTGCATGTAAAATTTTTCACGCGAAGTAATCAATGTTGCTGAAAATTTTTTCACAACTTCAAACAGAGTACCAGCCTCTGGGCAATAATATTTAAACGGCTTATACTGTTTTCACACCGAAATTTAAAACATAGTTTTAACGTTAAACCCATAAACAGCTGATTATAAATTTGTCCAACATAAAATAAATTTACGAGTACTTTAGAAATTCGTGTATTTGTTGCAGTATTTTTTTCAGGTTTTTATAATCTGACACCCTGTACAACGGTTGTTTTTGTTTGCATGAAAAACTCAAAAATTTTACAATGCACCCAAAAATATAAATTATAAGTTTTAAAATTATGAAACTACTTATACAACGTGAAGAAGTGATTGGAAATCATATTATTATATAAAATATGCACAAATGTATTATAAGCTTAACCTTTTTTCCACAGATGGATGTCAGTCATATTGTCTATTTTTACTTCCCAGAGGTCAGTGAAAATATTTTCATTGTTTTCCATCCAAAGGATACTTTTCTTCACTCTTTTTTGTGATAACTATTGCCGTTGCATCTATTTTTAAGATGAAAATGTATCAATTGGTATCTATTCTTTTTTGCTGGCATAAAGATCATTTTAACTTGGCAGCACTGAATTTAGCACAGCGAAAACAAGGTTGCATTTCATAAAACCAACTTAAAATCAATTCATAAATGGTTTTAAGTTGGTTCTGACAAAAAAAATGTGTATGGTAAAACCAGATTTTAACAGTTGGTTTTAATGTTAAAACCAACATTTATTAAAACCACTTCAGTGTGAAAACACTGAATAGAGCATGGCCTACTCGTTATGTCATTTTTGACATAGCGGTATATCTCGAAAGCTAAAGCTGATAAAAATTATAATTATATACTTAAAATTCTCATACTATTTGTAGTCGGTAACTTCTACACTTTTTATGAAATGCGATGTACTATAAAAATTTGTAATAAATAAATAAATAACGATAATAATAAAGTAAATAAACTGTTTATAGTAAATTTTTGTTTAATAATTAGATAATTAATTTAATTATACTTGCATATTTTATGTTTAAAAACAAGTGCATTCATTTGAAATTCTGTCTTTAGGAATTTTTGGTATTCTACTCAGAGTAACCTACAGTGTAGTTATATTCTAATGAAAATATTTTAAATTTATTAATAAATAATATTTTAAAATATCTTAATTTTTACACAAATGGACTTAAGATACTTTTAGAGTCGACAGCTTATGTTACACACAAGTCAAATAAAAATACTTTCGCAAAACTTTTTTGTATTTAATGCATGAACGTAACAATTTTTAGATGTTTTGAACATTTTCATTGCACATACTCATCCCATCATATACAAAGATGTTTAACCAGGCATGCATGTCAAGTGTGTGTGTGTGTGGGGATGTGTGTATTCATATGTGTTTATTTAAACGTTGTTAGTATGTTTACTTGTGTGATACATATTTAGTTGTTTGAATGCACCTGTAGCTTAAAATGTACGATGAAACAACATGATACTTTAATATTTACACTCAAGCATATTTGAAAACATCATATTTGTTGTTTTTTTTTGCAATTTAATATACAAAAGAGACAGATGAAGAGAAGCAACAACAATATAACCAATGTTATATGTACCTTTTTAAAAAATCTAATATAGTTTCTGTATTTTGTTGTTTTTTCTAAATGTGTATAAAAACTTTAAATGTTTTTTAATAGAACCAACTTCAGTTGTAAAAATTTAAGTTTTGGAACATCTTTAAAAACCTAAAACTTTAAAAATTATATATAAGACATTCTGAGATTTGCATACTACCCAGATTATGTTTGTCACTACGTTTGTAATTTATACAATATTCATATGGATCTATCCTGTACCCATGTTCAGTAACTCCCACGACGAGAAAGTTTTGGATGGAAATATGTAAAATGGAACAATAATTCCATAAATTGAAACAAAGAGCAAATTTTCTCACTAAACTGTGTCTGTAAACTTTTTTTTTGGCGAATAATGAAATTACTCACAAATTAACAGAAAAGTTGTTTCTGTAAAATTTTTGTGAGAAAAGTTCCCACGTGGTGCTGTCAAATAAGAACGTGGTGAGATAAAATTTTGAATAAAATAAATGTATTCCAAATGCAAAATGCGATGAATAATAACGAACAAAATGTGAGCATTTTGTTCTTAAATGATATTTTCATTGTCAAATTATTTTAACGAAATATTTTTGCAAAAAATTCTCTAAAATTTGGTAAAAAACAAATATCACAATTTGACAAATATTATTTTTTATAGGCGATGGTTTTATTTTTTTACCGCCGTCTTTGAAAATTTTTCGCTTCTAGTAAATTTTGGTCGCCATCAACGATATTTGTGATAAGCGTTCACAACGTGTGCGATTTCACATCGGCTTCGAGTTATTTAGTTTTCGACATGAGTTACAGACACAATTTTTTCTCACTTTTTGAGAAACGATGAATTATTTTTCTAGAGAATTTATCCTAAATAGATTGGTATTTCAAATCATTATATGATCATTATATGATTTGAAATACCAGTCACAAAGACGCTACCAGGGCTGGAAAACTTAAACTTTTTTTGGTATATAAAAGTAAGCAGTAAGTAGTATGTAAGCTAAAACAAATTCGTTTTACTTTTGTTAATTAAATCTATTTCAGATTTAAAAAGAATAGGATTGATATTGTGAGTCAAAAAATCAAAAGGGTTTGGAAAATTGAAACCTTGAATGAATTAAGTTAAACGGGAAGCACAGAACACTGCGACCAAAGTAGATCTATTGTATCCTTTGCCAGATGCTAGAGCACCTCATCTAGGCCTACTTTCCTGATGAATCTCAAGATTGCCAGTGGGTCTAGTGTTGGCAGTTGTCTTGTCTTGGATATATCTTCTGTGGCTTAACGCTTCACAGTCCTTCAGAATATGCTCTGGAGTTTCATTGTCGTAATCACAGAATCTGCACAGGCTGTTACTCTCAATGCCAAGTCTGTTGAGGTGTTTTCTCGGTGTGCAATACCCTGTGAGGAAGTCTGTGAGCCTCGGTGAAATTGAAACCTTGTTTTCGGTATATAAATGCAACTAACTAAAACAATTTTTTTTTTCTTTATAAGTGAAAAATATTTTATCTTTAAGAAATTAATAAATTGGTGCTGAAAATGAGCAAAGTTCAGGGCTGGAAGTTTGCAATTTTTATCTATTCACAAAAGTAACTAATTAAAACTACTTAGTTTTTTTTATTAGTCAAACATATTTTATCTTATTAAAACATAAATTCGAACCTAGAATCAGCAAAGTCAAAAGTGTACTTACAGGGCTGGAAATCTGAAATTAGAACTAAACTAAAACCAATTTTTATGAAGAATTGCGCAATATGCCAATCACAATAAAGACCAATACACTTTTCTGGTCGTTTATCATTAGATTGATGAACAAATATGATTTCATTAGAATTCTAGAATTGCCAGAAAACCAAATTTTTATATACAAAAACATTATAGCTTGAAAAAAATTCAAATTCAATTAAGTGTATTGACTAATTAAAGTGTTTTATAGCTTCCTTAATATATTGATTATGGAGAAATGGTTATATATAAAAATTTATTAACAATGTATTAATATATTAATGTTGCTATATATGTCCCAGCAAAAAAAACTTTAGAAAAGGCAATCGAGTATTTTAGTCAGAAAAACTTCCCAACTGGATTACCACCTGAATGATTTTCTTATGGCGTGAGACTTAAATAATCAATTCTGGATGTTGGAAATAAATATACTCGTACATATATTGAAAGTAGCTCTATTTAAATGCCTTTATCGTTAAATAAATGGATTTTAAAATAAGAAATGAATTCAACTAGCAGTTACTTCTTTTATGGTTTTGTGTAATTAGTTTTGTAAGCTAGTAGATAAATTTGATCTAATTTTATATATATATAATTGTATAAATTTGGCAATCACAAAAGTTTATCATCAAATGGCAAGTATTTCTTAGGGTAATGACTAATTTATTGCTGGGTTGTTACCTATTGGGTTCTTCAACTTAAAATTAAAATTCTGTAAAAATGATTTTTAATGCAAATGCATCGAAAATTCCCCGAAAGCACTGCATACATTTGTATGTTTCTATGTGTTTAAATACTTATCTCGAGGACATGTAAGAAAAAATTTCAATGTAATGCCTTTGTCAATAACAGTTGGTCGCATTAAAGTCTTTGATTTTTTTTTCGTAAGCAGAACTTGTTAAAGATGACATAAAAAGTGGACTAAAATTGTTGCTGTTGGCTGAAAATTCTTTCGTATTTATTTTTATTTTTCTCTTCTATTTGTTTGCACAAATAAATGGAATATATTTTTTTTTTCATATTTATATACTAACATGTGAATATACATACATGTAATATACATTTCTCTACATAAATAAGTACAAATGTATATAAATTTAAGTTTGCAAGTGCATTTTACATTTTACATACTTACATATTTATATAAATATGTATGTACATACATTGTAGATTTTGTGACCATGATGTTTCTCTTGTGCTGAATTTTGTGCAAAAGTAATGAATGTGCTCCGAACTGGAAACAAAGTTTTAATATTTCGCATTTTGCTGAGTTTTTTTTCTGCTGCTCCTCTCTATAAACCGGCAAAATTAAGCAATAGCTTAAGGCTTTACTTTTATCACACTGAAGATATTACATTTTTACACACATACACGCACACCCACTAAAATACAGTATTTGTACACAGAAAAAAAAATCGTTGGTTGGCTTGAATAAGGTAAATGGACTTCTTTTCAATGATATGAAAGCCAAGTAATTTTTCATATATAAAAAAACTTCGATGTACATAATATAAATATGTATATTATTAGAATAATTAGAAAAAAAAAATTAAGATTCAAGTAATGCAATGATTCTTTCAGTGCACATTTACAAGCAGTAAACTATGCTTGTTACAAATATGTTCACAACTACAGGCGAATATACAAGTTTACGAAAATCCGAATGCAAATATTTAATAAAAGTTCTCAGGCATGAAATCACGAGGCATTCGCTTAGCTGGCTTTGTTGAATGCCTACGTAGCACAGTGGGGTCGACTGCCAAAATATTAACTAGATATATCTATCATACTTTCTTAGTAAATTTTGACTACTTCAGCTTTAACGGAATCTGGGTTTTGTAAAAAAAAAAAGTTATAATATTGTATTTCTTCTAATTTATGTTATCCAAACAATAATAAAATATGTACTATAAATTAGCCGTTGCGCTTAAAAAATAAAACTCATAACTTTCCTGAAATATATTTCTTAGTTTATAAGGGGTTTTTTATAGCTATGCTATATATGTTACGACACAGGAGCAAGGACGTGATTTTCCTAACAAAAATAAATCTACACTATTACAGTAATAAATTTATTTTAGTTTTGATTTCTTTGTACTCTAGGTACGAAAATAAATTAAACAAATTGTTTGATTTTGTTCTTTAATGTGATTGAACCAAAAAAAAAAAACAACAATGCGAAAAATTGCTCAATTTGTTTTGGCACATGAGCACAAACCAAAGAACATAGCCAATCAGCTGCAAGCCAGAAACAGTGGCCGCTGGCCACAAACAATACATTTATTTAATCGTACGCCGCTAAAAAAGAAATGGAAACATTTGCGGCGAATTTGACATAATCAGATAATATAATTTTATTGCATTGTTATTTAATACATTAAGATTTTTTTATATAGCTAATCAGCATAGCTATAACCGAGTGAGCTAAGACACCTCTCTACTTTGTATATAAGTTGTTGAGAGCATAAAAATGTCTTGCTCTCAAGCAAGCGAGCTCTGCAGCATTCAATATTGTAGAACTAGGCAGCACTGTTTAGTGTCAAAAGTTTTGGCAATGCAAGCAATTGGCATAACTGACTTAATAAATAAATGGCGTATTTAATATTTTCTGATTCAATAAGTTGTAATACAAGGGTGTAGTTTAATATTAAATTGAAAATATTTTGATGCTTTATATGATAGATTCTTCTTTATTTGTAGCCTTTTTATATAATTGTGTTCTTATAACAAATAGCTGCTTCATATACCTTTTTAAACTATTTTTATAGTAATTTAAAAGAAAATTACTTTAAATGCGACGTAATTCTTTTTTGCAGCACGATAAACAAATTTAACAGTTGCAAGTCATGTGCAACAGATGATCATGCATACTCGTACAGTGAAACTTGGCAGCATTGCTGCATAGATGCAAACATTTGCTGAATTGACGAACGTACCCTAGTTTTTACATTAATGATGCCTAATTGCGTGCGCTTGAAATATTTTGGCTCGTAGACATAAATATGAGATTCTAAGAAAAAAATACTTATTTTCTATTCAAACACTTTACAGTTTATGAAATAAGTTAGTCTAAAAAAAATTAATGAATGTCATATAAGCCAAAGTGTTTCTTTATATACCGATACAGTTTACTAAAGGGTTAGGTTGCAAACGAAAAGTCATATTGCGCTCACTTTTTGATATTTATAATCAGTTTGCCATGGCAAATCATTATGAATATATTTACGCTGGTACAACGCTACCAAATTACATAGATTTAATTTGAAAATCAATCATTCACTCACGCAACTTATAGACAATTTTTTATGGCAAAATTGTATTTACATATGAAGCTCTCGTTTGGTGTAGCCAAAAAAAAAACACCTTATAGACTCCAATTCATCCAGAAAAATTTACCATTTGGTGAAGTTTTTGCACTGCTAGCATCATTTGGATCTCATTTCTTCAAAAATGAAGGCAAAGCTCACGTTACGTTCAATTAAAGCACCATGATAAATGAGTTGATCGTGATATACGGCCAACTATGATTGGAATATTGGCCCAAAACTGAAGGTGAAAAATGCAATGCACTTCATCTATAGGGTCCGCCATCTGACGTTTTTTTTCAACTAGTGCTTATTTTGTGGATGGTAATACTTAGCTCATGTCTGATTTGACAGATAATTAGTTTTATCCTTCCGCTAAACGAATATGTATATGTACGCTTTAACAACGCTGGGAAATATTGCCTGCGATCGACTTACAGAAGATGCCGATTTTGCCAAAAAAAATCATCTTTTCAGATGAAGCTCATTTTGATCTTGGCGGGTTTGTAATGCGGACCCTATATAACAGCCACATACCCGAAGTTGTTTTCAAATATTGTTGCCATATATCGCGATTAAAATACACTACTACGCTTAGAATACATGTATAAATTTTTCACCCATTTTATAGCAATCGCTGACACTGTGCGCAGGTATACTTAAAAATGTAGGGAATATTTCAATCAGTTAAGCTTACTGAAAAGCCAGTATATTTTTTTTGCACTAAATGAAAGCTAGACAAAAAAAAAAAAAATAAAATTAAATTTTAAATTATAATAAAATTATTGCAAGATTTCTGCAAAACTTTCGATATCCTAAATATCCTATTCGAATTGGCCTCTACTTTGAGAAATTTGTTTGTTAGAAACTCCCGCTAAAAAATTCCAAAATCCCACTGACGCATAGTCAGGAAATTTAATCAAGATTTTTTGGGAACTGTTTGTTTCTGTAGGAAATATAAAGAAATATTTTTATTATGTTTCTAACTTTTGTTTTCTACAGATAATTATTTTAATCAATTGCACAGTACTCGAATTGGCAATTTTTTATAACCAGACGGAGACCCGGTTTGTAAACCGGAGGGTAAACAATTTTTTTTAGGTGAGGTCTTGTTTAAAAGATAATTATGATTCAAAACTTGGTTAAAAGCATCAAAAAATCGGAAAATTTTCCAGTTTTGTACCACTCGCAGTTTTTACTGCGACCTAGGAAAACTTTTTGGAAAAAAATTTAAGTTTTTTTAAAATTTGATTTTCTTAAAAAAATTGCAATTTTATAGTATCGGCAAATTTTGAATTTTTTAAATTTTTTTCAAATTTCTTTAGAACGCATGTTCATCTCTAGTGTGTTCTTTTAATCGATATAAAAATTAATAAATGGTAGAAAACTGGGTCAAATTGGGATTTTTAGGTAATTATAACAAAGTTCTCAATCTTTATTATTTTTTAAGCAAGAGCTAAAATAAAAAAAGCGGTTTGCACCACTGAATGTAGTGTATTCGAAAAAAAATTACCCGCCAAATCCACCGCTTGTTACATTTTTGAACTAGCACAGTGTTATTATTACTTTCTTGGTCAAATTCCTGTAGAAGTATTTCCTTTGTGATTACCTTGCAGTTTGTTGAAGTATTTTGTATGAAAAAAAAAATTAAACAGAAATTATTTCATATGAATAAGAGTTTGGCATTGATATCAGTGACATGCCAGATGAAATGTGGCATTTCAAGGAAAAAAAATTATGGAAAGGCGACCAAATTTGCGCAAATATCCTAAGAAAAATATTTATATTATCACTTCACTTTAAAAATAGTTACATAAGCTTCTATTAGTTTTTCATGATTAAGAATGTGTTAATTTATGTATTAAAGACAATATTTGCATTTTATTAATATTTTAAAAATTGTAAGGAATATTAAACAAATATAAAAAGAATAATAGGCTTACAGAATTCAATGATGCTCTTTTGACAATAAAACTGACTTCTATAAAATGCCAACGCATATTTATAGAAAATAAACGATTTTTTTTAGATAATATTAGAATTTCTGTTGATGCACATGCATCAACCTTTTCTATGCTGGTTGCAATGGGAAGTTTTGTGAAATGTAAGATTCCAATTTAATATATTTTTTTATTATATTTTTTTTGATTCTTTTAGTTTGTTTTTAAGATTTTTAAGCTGTAGGTATTTTTTATAAAATTGTAATAATTTTCGATATTTCTTTAACAGTTTGTTAACATCACATTTCTAACGAATTATCGAAAATTAATAAAAATAAAATAATTTAAATTTTTATAAAAATCACATTGAGTTTAAAAAACATAAAAAAATATATATTTTATAAACAAATTTTAATAAAGTTACAACTGACTTGTATTGAGGAGGACTTCCCGCTTTCCCTTTGAAATGAGAAAATCTGAGAAAATAAAAACTCTTTATACAAGAAAAAAAACTCTACATTAACTTGCTCGCCTGTCTGAGTTTGTCCTTGCTGAAAGAAATTTCAATTATCATTTCAATTTGCGGAGAGTGTGCATCACATATGCGCTTTTATATAAAAAGCGCTATTTGTGTCATTCTCTGTAATTAATTTTAATGTTTATTCGCGGCTTTTAACTTTCAAGGCTTTGAAGCTTTTGGGCTTTTTAAATGGCATTATAAGTTGCATTATTTTTGCTGGTAAAAAGATTTAAAAAGCAGTTTTAAGTGAATATATGTTGGTATTCATTAATACCAACTATATTTAAAAGCATTTACACATGCATTAAATTTTTCATATATTGGAATTTTTTTATTAATTCGTGTTCATAAGTGATTTTTTTTTTATAAAATCATTTAATTTAAAGAAATTCTTGTTCCATTATTGTATATTGCCTTTGTAATCGCTAATAAATACACAGTAAGCAGGATATGTTTTATTCTGTATTGTAGTTTGTGCTATATAAAACTTTTGCATTACAAGCAATTTCTTTGCTTTTATGTGAATTTGTATTCATTGAAAATGTACAAAATCACCCCCAATAGAAATAGATCTTTTGAAAAACCAAAGCAATTACATGCAATTTGTCGATTTATCTTAAAAGTTGCGTTAAGGTTTTCCTTATTTTTTTTTTTTTTTTTGCTGCACATACATATATTTACTTTAAAGTGCACAATTGCGAAATCTGTTCTCATTCAATGAATATTATATTCAAAAATATAAATTTTTTCTATTCAAAGATATAAAGTATTTCTTGTATACTTGAGGAATTAAATAGAAAATGAAAGGAAATAAAGAGAAAATACATAAAGCGGCTTTGAAAATCAAAGGAAACTACTGATTTGTAGTTTCTTTTTAGAAGTAATTGCAACTGAATTTGAATTAGAAATGGAAAATTTTCTTTAGAAAAAAATTAATGAAAAGAAGAGGACACAATTAAGAGCATTGAAAAATTAAATAAAAAAAGTAATAGACATAAAATGAAAGCATATTAGTATGCAAAAAAATTATGTTGCCATAAGATCCAAATAAATCTATTATTCAATTATTAAACAGACAAAATTTTTAAACAAACATTTTTTAACCCCCGACCAAAAAAGGCGTGTTATAAGCTTGTGGTGTGTGTTTGTGTATCTGTGTATATGGACGAGTCCACGTACAGACCAAACGACTGGACGAATTTTGATTAGTTTTTTATTTTTTTGTTTGAAAGGTGACTTGATCGAAAGTGTTCTTAGGTTTCTTTTCTGGATATATCGGGTGGTTTTTAAAATTTTTAATTTTTGTTATTTTCAAATAAGATTTTGTAAAAAATTTGGTTTCTATACATATCAAATTTGTATAAAAAATAACGAAAATTCGTTCCTAAAAATATTTTTTCCATACAAATTTCAAAATGAAAAAATTGTTTGAATTTACAAAATTTAGCCTTTAGAGTCGCAATACTAAGCGTTGAAAAAATATATACGAGTACATATGTATTTTGTTTTTAAAATTTATATTTTTGCCATATAAATTTTTTTGCAATTTAATAATAAAAATAATTTCCTTACTGCCAGTTCATAGAATCCATGTAAAAATTCTCGTCTGCCTATTTATATTGAAAACAAAAACAAAGCACTCAAAACTTGTTTTTGTTTTCAATGTAAATAGCCCGACGAGAATTTTTACATGGCTTCTATGAGCTGGAAGTTAGTTTAAGTAAATAGTTTTTCTTCCAATAAATTATTTGTTCCAATTTTATTTAAGGAAAAAGAAAAACTGTATGGAGTAAAAATTCTAATTCATACTTTAATATAGAGTAACAGTTGTAACCAGATTGCTTAGATAATATTTCTATTCATATATAAAAATTGCTTGTTGTACATAAAAATTCACAGACATTTTTTTTCTTAATAAACCAAATTTTGTATGAAAATCTGTTTCAAGAACTCTTTATCAAGCCTTAGTAATTTTTACAAATAAGCTTGTATAAACAAAAAACATTTATTTGCAGATTTACACATTAAAAAATATTTGCATAAATTAAAAAAATATTTCTCTTAAAAAAGAAATATTTGAAATAACTTCTTTGCTCTACCTTTTGAAAAGAACTATGCTGCTTTTCGATAAAGGAGAAACAATTTTATATTAAATATAAACTATTCATAAATCAAGAAAAAAAGATACAAATAATAATAATAATAATAATAAAGCAGGAAACATTTTAATAATTGAATCATAACCTAAAGAAAGAGCAGATAAGTTTATGTTACAAAAATACAAACAAAGCACGAAAAAGTTTGTTCTTATGTTTGCATAAACTTGAAGATGTGGAACAATAAAGTTATGCAAGGAAACAAGAAAAAGCTCGAGGTTATATACTTTCATTTACATTATTATATTTTTTCTTTGTTTTTTTTTCTACGGAAAAGTGTGTTTTGTTGGAAATGGTATTTGGTAAAAAATTTATATGAATTTGTATAAATTTATTAAGAGAAGATAACACAATAAAAAATAATAGCAAATGAACTAAAAATGCAACAAGAGCAAGCTCATAAATTTTAAGACATAAGGCAGAATTACTTGTTTTAAATTTAAGATATAATTTTTTTATACAAAAGATCTTCTATTTTTGTTGTACAAGTAAACAAATAATGATGCAGTTCATTTGCGACTAATAAGAATTTTTTAATTCTCATTCAGATTTGTCTTTGAAAAAAAAAACTCATCAATGCCAATTGACTTACGGATTAATCTGAAGTAGCTTTGCCCACCCCAAAAAAAAAGTTGGAAATGGGAAAATCTTTTAATATTAAATTTTATCTTATTGCTTAGAGCTATTGGAATTTCAGTTTAAATAATTTAAATAAATTTATGCAAGCACAGCACAAAGAAAATTTACATTCTTTTGTAAATTTTTTTAATTTAATAACAAAACAAAAGCAATTGTGGCTTTAAATTAATAATTAAAATGAGTAGAGTTTATGAAGAAATATTCAAATATATTCCAATACCTCAATAAGCAATAAATATTTTTCACTCATTCATAATTTATCTTGTAATTAACTGCGAATACATGGTTAAATGTAAATCATATGTATGTATTTATACATCTACATATAATAAAGGGTAATGTTTTAAGAGCTTTCGGATTTGATTCAAAAACAAAATACATAAAATCTAGAGAAATGTATGAAATATTTATTAGAGTCGGTAAAACGATAAATATTATTTAATGTTTAAAGATGATTACATGTAAATGTTGACCGCAGCTACGCGTGAAATGGTTCATATGCTGGATCCAATTTTTTCATACTGTCGCCAACATATCGGCCGGTATCTCATGAATAAATTCTTCAATATTGTCTTTCAGTGCGTCGACTGTTGCGGGTTTGTCCCTATAGCTATGAGCCTTAACATGGTCTAAAGCAGTTCAATTGCATGATCTAGGCGGCCAATTGACGGCCCAAAAGTGATATTAACTGTTTATCAAACTCGCCTTTCAATTGGATAATTGTTTCGCGTGCTATGTGACATATGGCAGCGTCTTACTGAAACCATATGTCAGCCAAGTTCAACTCTTTCATGTTGGGCAAGAAAAAGTAACAGGGGTTCAATTGCTGCTAATGGCGCCGAACGGATAATCCACGATCGTCAACAACACTGTCGGATATAGCTGCAATATTTTCTTCTGTCCGCAATCTAAAGCGCTCCATCCACTTGCAATATAATTGTGCCATTTTTCGTATTGTACAATAATATCGGCAATGTGTATGTCATATTCGAAGGTGGTACAATATATTGGCAAATATCAAAAGACTTTTGATTTTTATTGTACAATCAAACCAATTGTGTGATGTGGTGGCAACATTGTTCAATGTTGTTTACTTTTTCACTGTCCGGAAAATTGGGCAATATTTTTTTTGAAAATATTGTGCCATTTATTGAATCGTATAGGTCAAAACGACAATAATATGTACAACAACGTATGCAATAATATGGTATAATGGATGGGCCGCTTAAGTATGCGTGTTGTTGGATTAATGTTCAGTAATGTAATCTGGGTGCAAAAATTAGTTATCAGATTTCGAATAGCCGCCTCAAAAGGTCGCCCAAACTGACCATAAAATGGAAGAAGTGCAGTATGAAATTTGATATATAAAATTTAATAATATGCAAGCGTTGTTCATTTGTAAGTCAATTCACGGTAAAATTATGGACCAAACTGAACATGTTTAACAGTAACATGATACTCAAAAACAGCTGAGTTGCCAAAAACAGTGTTGCCAAAAAGAAAGTTGCTAAGAAATCACCCTTTACACACATCAGCATATTTGTATACGAGTATGTATTTGCACATAAGAATAGTACACACAAAATACATTTTATTATCATATTTTCTTTTTAAACAAATAAATTTAAATTAATATATTTAACAAGTATGGTTTATAAATGTTAATTATGCAATAAGGTAAATAAATAATAATTAGCAACTTTATGCAAGAAAAGTAATTTTGAAACCTTTTTTTTTTTGATGTGGAATTTTCTCGCAAACATAATTTATCATTGAAAAGTATAATTTATGTGGCATAGTGAAAAAATGGAGTGATTTGAAATTAATTTAAGAATTTGCAGCAAACATTTTTCTTGTTTGCAAGAGAAGAACAGTTTAATTGAAATTTATCTATCTTGCAAAAAAAACTTTTTTTTTTTAATTTTACTATTTTCATAAAAAATATATAAAAAAATAATTAATAAAAATATTTCATTCAACAAGAATTGAAATTACTAAACTTAAGCCTGACTAAGAAATTATTTCTGATTAAAATTCACTATAGTTCAACTAAAAATTTTAAAAATTGTCTCAAAAAATAAAACATTTATTTTATTCAGGTATATGTGCAGGTGATTTTTGTATTGAGAAAGAAGTATTCTGAGAGCAATAAGGGAATTATAAAATGAACCATAGTTAGTGAATTTCCGATGTTCAAATTGAATTTTGAATTTTGTTTGTTAAATATTTTTGTAGAACTTGTCAACCCTTTACATTCCCCTTTAAAAGTTTTTATTTCAATTCTTTTTAGAAAAAAAATATATGTGTCCAGGACCTACATAAGTCCTTGTTTACACTATGCAAGTCTTATTGCTAAGCTCATTAGTTTGTTAGGAGAGAGAGACGAGGGGAACAGAAACGTTTATTTTCCCCTCGTCTTTCTCTCCTAACAGACTAATGAGTTTAACAATAAGACTTGCATAGTGTAAACTGTGACTAAGTACATGTCATGATGGCTTAAACTGACGAAAATTTTAATAATGAGTGAGCTTAAGCGTTTGTCATCACAATCATCATCATACCGAGGAACATAAAGGTAACATTCTATGTATATAGTTATCCCTGACTTTGCGCAATGATCTTGTGTATTTTGATTAAAAGTAAGCATAAGATCCATTAATTTTTTCTTTTACTATACATAAATATTATGTAAAAATATATGTAGGTAAATAAAAAAATATGAATAAAAAAACCGCTTAACTCTGTTGCTCTATTAACCAAGATAATCGATTATCGAGAATGCTCCCTGTCTCGCCCATTACGGATAATCGAGTCCTTACTCTTTGAAATATTTTCCCTTAAGCCATTTTATTTAAAATTATCACTCATGCTTTAAATTAAATATTGGTTGTGAGTGCAAGTAATTTCGTTTTTTAATTGCTTTGTACTTTATTTTCCCCCTTTTTCCCTTAAATAAATAAATTTTATTTGATTTTTTATGCTGCATTACTATTATAACTATTGTTGCTATTATTCTAAAACTTACCATTTTCACTGAGTTTAGTTGTTTTCTGCATATGGCGACAAAACATTTCATATTCACCTGCTGCTGGAGGAGCTGTTGCTGTCGTATTATTTGTTGCAATTTCCTGTGATGCCTCTGGCATTTTTGTTGTTGTTGGTGTTGCAATTGATGATGCTGGTATTGTAACTGTAGATGCAATTGTTGTTTCTGCCGTTGTTTTAATAGAATGCATGTGTTTGGTAAAGGCACCCACTATGGCAGCCATACGATCAAAGGCGTTAATATTTATGTGACCATTCGGTAAGCTGCAAAAATAAAAGGAAATAATAAAAATAAATTGAGGAGCACAATAGACAGTAATAGTTTGATTTTTATTCCATTTTTTGCATTCAATATGGGATACTTAAAATGTATAAAAATTGTATAAATTGTGAAATGAATGTGATATTAAGTATAAAAGGAGTGGAAATAATTTGAATGCTTTTTTGTTTGCATGATTTAATTTAAGAAATTAATTTACAGTAAATATTTTATTTTCGTATGTAGAAAGTAATGTTTTTAATACCAACAGCTATGTGAAACTACAACAATAATTTTGAAAGCTACTTCACTCTCTTCAATACAAATTTCGTTTGTTGTAATTTTAATTGTAAGTTGTATGCATGTAGTAGAGTTTTGCGGCAATTATTGATGCAAATGTGATTGACAAAAAGAAAAAAGAAACATCACTATCTTTATAGTTCTTGTTAATGATAATGTAATGCTTTGATAGGAATGCTACGACTGGAGATTGATGTGTTTATTGGCACGTATTATTTTAAGCAAAAATCAGACAGCACTCACTCATATGCACTGATTGAGAATCTTATTTGATAGTCTTCAGCGCACTTAACAATTAAAATGTTAAAGTTGTTGATGTTATCAATTATTTTGAACTTAATTAAAAATCAGAGATTGTGTTTGTTTTTTTTACTTAAAGGAGCTTACTAACTCATCTTGTTCCCTCTTAGAGTCTCCCATGTGTAAGAACACCTTCAATCACTCGTTTTGCGTATGTTGAGTCGAATATTCGTCTATGACAGTTTTGTCCTAGCTTAAAGAAAACTTCTATAAGTTTGTTTTAATCTAGTACGAAATTGTCGTAGACGAATATTGGACTCGACATACTACATAATACGGTTGAATGTAAGTTTTAATTTTATATCATATCACAAATAAATTAAAAAAAAGATAAAAAAAATCAGTTACGTCCAAGCCATATGCACAATGCGCAAACTTTTACAAAAGAGCTTTTGTGCTTTCACATAGACGAAAGCACAACAGCCAATCAGATCTCGGCGACAATTGTAATTGATCTTACTTTGCAAAGAAACAAAAACAAATTTAAGAGCTTTCAAAGCTGTTTAACTCTATATCCTCATTTGTTTGTTTGTTTTTATGCGTATTTTTTTCTCGATATTTTCTTGCTTCAGGCTTTATTAAGAATTGTTTTCGATTCAATAACTATTCATATCTAACTACCTTATAGAAGGCCTCGGTTCTTTCATATAAAGGATAAGATACACACTCCTCTTTTCCGTCTGTGAGAAGGGAGAAGAGAAAGAGTAAATTGTTTGCTTTGTTTTTTACTAAAACAAAAAGAAAATCTTTTAATTCGAAGGCTTTCTTGAATTGCTGACAAAACCTCCTGAGCAGGAGGCCTATACAGCACTGACAACGCATGTAAAAGCAATATAAGTATGCAATGGCACAAACAGGTCTTTTACACATAAAAAAAAGAGTGCAGAGGCCTTTTAGAAAGCATCTTTACTTAGACTTTGTCCCGCCTTTCTGACTGTATTTTTTGTTTAGGTCTGCATATCTGCCTTTATGTTTGTCTATCTGGGGTTGTGCTCCTGAATGGCTCTCTCTCCTTCTCTCTTTTTATCTTACTATATGTATCTGTCTGTCTATATGTCTCTCTATTTGCCATCTTTCTATGTGTCTGTCCCTGTGTTTGCTTGCCTAGATGCGTGGTTTTTCATATATCTATCTCTGTCCTGAAGTGTATCATACAATATATTTCCTTAAAATCAAGACTATATTTTATACAGGCTTAAAGCTACAAAAAAGCCAATATAGTGAGATATAATATATTTCGAAAGACACCAACAGCAACTCCAAGCTTGACAATAGCAAACAGTATGTTTTTGTATTTTCTTTGCAGTTCAGGGGATCTACACTATCTGGTGTGAGTGTTTGCTTGAACTATTTGATTAAAATAAATTTTATAGTTCATGAGTAATACTTTCGACATTTTTATTTGACAACATCTTGTTTGGCTTTTTTCCAGGAGGTACAAATAAATTATTTCTTTTAACTGAGGCTGGAGAATGCTCTATGGTTATAAAAAATCAAGAGTTTAAACTAATATAAAAAACTATTATTAAATTAATTTTAATGAAGTCTATTCATAGCTATTTTCCTAAGAAGTTTCAACTATGCTTATTCAATTCATATTAAAGAGTAAACACTTCATTCACATTTAAAATTTAGTATCACTTTCTCATTAAATAAACAGAATATATCTAGTGAAATTTTAGATTTCAAACTAAGAACAGAAAATCCATATATCATTTGCCACATCAAACAATTCCTTTCATCTATTTTCAGCAGTTTCATCTCAATGAACATTAATAAGTAAGTGTAATTTAACTTTGGAGTTGCAAACTTTATTTATCTTCATACACAAAGGAGAGACATATGCTGATGTAGAGACATCACTGAATTCATTAATTTACTGTGTGCATCAAGCCAACAAACTCCAACGCATAAGTTCGTAAATAAGAAACACCATCCAGATGCATTTCTTACTGCTGTATATACATGACACTGGTTCACACATGCATTTTGCACACTTCATGCACTTTGAAATGTAAATTGGTGGAAAACTGACTTGCTGTATTGTCGACAGTATTCCAATCTCAATGCGATTGAGAAGGCAGAGGTGCTTTCAATCAAAGTGCTGCGAGTGGTTGACAAGGTATGATTTCTGGGATAAGAAAATAAAATATATAAAAAAAATTTTTAATTGGTTTTATTAAAAAATTCTGTTTTATTTATGTATTGCAAGGAAGTAGAATGAAAAAGAATTATTGCTGTAAAAATCAATGCAGCGTATTGAATGAAGTTTTGTATAGTTCTTTAATTTTTTATATCAAAAATAATAATCATGATTAAACTTTGTTTGTTAAAAACAACCATCATGAAAAACATGATTCATCTGTACATTGCTAAGTTGATTCTGAGATTATAAAAAAATACATTATACGTTCGATTGATTACTTATATAGAATTTTTGCTTCTTTTTTTGGTTCATTATTGTCTATATGCATTTGATTACTTATATTGAAAACAAAAGTATTTATTATATTATTGTTGTTACAATACAAGCAGTCGACCAAACACTTTCTATGGACATCGTATGACATTATGTAATTAAAAAATGTCTTGCAGTACTATTGCATACGTATGAGTGATATTTTTATATGAACACATTTTCATATTACTCATACGCACTAGACATGTGCATGAAACTTAATGATGATGTTCATGAAAGTTTCATTTCGCTTCTATTCAAACAGATGAATAACTACAACAAGCAAATAATCAACAACCAGCGACTCTCCATGGTTATGCTAAAGACAAAATTATTTTATTAAAATGGTGTTCCGTTTGGCCAGTCGCGAGCTCTATAAGTGAGTGATAATTAATTTCTTTATCCAAGATCGAATGATATGAGCACTGGTGATGTTCATTTCAACAGAACGGTGCTAATGCTATATAACTCATGCCACAAAGAAAATTCTGCGTGAGCGATTTGAGAGCCTGGTCATCTCTCGAGAAGTTAATGTGAAGACAATATTTCGTAGTAAATATTTGCACGATATTATATTCCACACCAAATGCTAACGAATAAAAAATTTCAAAAATATCTTCTTCAAACTTATTATAATTATTCTTATAAAAAAAAATACATTACAAATTTTTTTTAATAAAGTATTTATAAAACAGAATTATTTTTTATTATGAATAAGCCAATATTTATTTATTAATATACATTAAAATTTGTGTGTGTGTATTTATTTATTTTGTAATTAGTTTTCCATAATTCTACTTCAAAACAATTTAAAGCATCAATATTAACTTAAAACTTATGGTTGTTTATGATTCACATAAACATTCTATTTAATTCCTTTAAAGATTTCTTTAAAACTGTGAAAACTTCTATAAATACCTGCAGAATAAAATTATGTTCATGCAAGTAAAACCAATTTTGTGCTCGTATAATACTTATTTTGAACTGTACTCAACTTTTATTGTGTATAATTTACTAAAGTAAAATACTTTAAAGAGCCACATCAATAGATAATAAAGTTTCACAGGGATCTTTAAGATGAATTGACCCCTTTTTTATAAGTACATATAATATTGACCATTATTTATAATGCAACAATCGTATTTGTTTGGAATCGCATGGAAGGTATGCTGTGCAATGTTAAAATGGAATTGCTACTTGATTCTTTGTGTGCAAGCTTTTGTATCATTTCTTTTTGAAATTTCTTTCTTGTTAGCAAGAAGTTCTACTATGTGTAACTGTTTAAATTTTGTGTTTTTTTTTTGTTTCTTCTCCTTCTTCTATTTTCCTTGCACAGTCTTTTTATTTCTGCAGCAGTATAAGGTAGATGGCCAAACACGTTCACTATTGTGGCATTTTATTGAACTTTAAAAAGTATGTGGCAATAATAACAATGAAAATAGTTGTAAGAGGGTGTGTTATAAGCATAAAATACTTTGTTTGGGGCGAAAAATCGTGCAATTATGCTGAAAGCATTTTCAAAACCATGGTATAAAATAATTTTATAACAAATATTTGAAAATGCAACATACAATGAATACTCATGAATGATTGCATTTCCATTGTAAATGCGTTATGCAATGTATGTATTTGTATTAACATTAAGTTTTTTTTTTTATATTAGAGACATGAGTGCATTAAGAGTTGCACAGTTTTGTGCAAAGCTTTCTTGCGGAGGACGGCTTGTAATGCGGATACTATCATTAGTATTAAACTAATAGCATTAACGCAAAGTTTAGTTGTACATATAAGCATTATCTGCAAAATTTCCAATTGCCATTTGGCCTTAATTTGTTTTAAAACTGATTGATAAATTAAATTGCAGATAGTGGAAAGCCCTGTAGATATGCGCAAAAACTGCCAAAGCAGTCGCGGACAATCAGCGGTTGAAAGTGGAGAGTATCAGAAGTTCTCGGGTGTCGCCGGACTCCTAACAAATTCTGAGTGCCTGCGATACTTGGAACGTCAAGGCTAGTAATTGGCGCTTATTTCCAGCGACTGTTCATCATGTTAGAGGCGGCTCGAAACTATACAAACATGATACGAGTACAAGGCTTCTAAGCCAGCCTGCTTCGAGGCCTTGCTGGTAGCTCCAGTTCCAGGATCGGTTGCGTCAGCCCAACCAGCTACTCTCATCATCTGATTACCGAAACCTCAAGAAATAATAATTAGAGGCCCTATGCTCTTCAAGTTGAAGTATTTCTTACTTACTTACTTTATTTTAATAAGAAATTTCAATAATTAATTTCAATTGTTAAATTTACTATAAATAAAAACTAATTTTGCATATTTAATGACAAAGTTTGTTGTTTTGTTAATCTAACCAATTTTGGTTGTTATTTTAATGTCAGTTTTATTTTTAGAAGTGATTCGGGTAATAAGTAGAAATGTACTAAAAATAATTAAAATAATTATTTTAATTCCTAATCTGGCATATTTATACAGTTACGAAAGGTATGGCCAAAAAAGTCATGGTTAATCTAACCACTTTTAGTTGTTAATTTTACTTTTACTTTTTTTTTCTAGTTGCATTTTTTGTTTGTTTTACTATTAAAACAGCCAACCGTAAACTTATTATTAGTGAGTGTACTACTTTTCTCTTCCTCTTTTATGAGGCAGTTGAAATTTTGGGCTTCGTTGAATCTGAGCTAGTACACACTAGTTAGTTTAACAAACATTGTTGGTTATATTTAGGATTTTTCTTAATAGTAACCTTTTTAAGTGCACTAAAATTGCAATATTTTGAGCAGATCTTCACTACAAAAAATAATAATAATTTAAAGTGAAGAGTTTAAAAATGATTTCCCACTTACTCTAGGAATAAGAATTCCTTCTATATCAAGGCTTATTTTCAATTTAATCGTAAGCGACTGTTTTTATTGCTATTTTGAATTTTATGGACCTACCCATAGTTAAGAATTATCAAAATTCAAAAATTTTATCGTAAGTGACAATTAACATGCAAAACCATATTTGAATGTTTAAAAAAACTTTCTCCTGAAAAATTTAATTTTTGTTGCTTATGATTAAATTGAAAATAAGACTTGATATTCTGTAAATAAAAAATTTATCAAAATAAACTGAAATACAAAGTATGAGAACATTTCATATTATTACTTTTTATTTCATATGAAATAGGACTACGCAAAATTTTTATTAACAATCTCCCAAACATATTATATGACTTCCGAAATGAGTTACAAAATTCCTGCTGTATTATTTCTACGTAACTTCAAAATTTAATTTAAAAAATGTACATCAATTCTAACTTACATGTATTCAACAATTATAACACGCCAGTCAGTCAGTAAGTCAATATTTCGCTTGCAGAAATTGCAATTTAAACTCTCGCCAACTTTGTTAGCACACAACAAATGCAAATACACATATTTGATGATGTTAATACAATTGGAAATACATTTTAACTCAATTTAGCACACACCACACACCGTGATGCTT
Source organism: Nowickia ferox (assembly GCA_936439885.1). NCBI lineage: Eukaryota > Metazoa > Arthropoda > Insecta > Diptera > Tachinidae > Nowickia > Nowickia ferox. The sequence goes on along the minus strand of OW387026.1, from coordinate 97,499,485 downwards.
GCACACCAATAAAAGTGCATGTTTAAATATGCAAGATTCGTGCGTGCAGTTACAACAATTTGAAAGTCATTTAGGTTTTGCCAATAGCTACTTTACTTTGGAAATATATCTGGAAGGTTCGATGCAATTTGGTATAGAAACCGAAAACAATTACGGAAATTATAGAGAAACTGAACTTAAGTATTAAAGCAAAATATTGATGTTTATTTTGTTTATGTGTATTTGTTTGCGTTTTTGTTAATCAATAAACCAAAAGTTTTATTAGAAAAGCTCTCTTAATATGATTTATTTCACTTGCTTATTTTTTATTATTTTTTCTACTAAAGCTAATTTTGGCTTAAAAAATATTTATCAACGTATAAGCTATTTGGACAAAACTTGCTTGGAAAAGTCATTAATTCTTCCGATAAATTTTTACGAAAAGTGTGCAAATATTATTTTGAAATATTATCTAAATGAATTTCACTGGTAATAAAATTGTAAACAACAAAATTTTTTTAGTTTTTATTCTCTTCACAATGCCAAAGATTAAAAAGCTCACTTTACTTCCAGCTGAAGCTGTCTGAAAGAAAATTATATATATCAAAAACCAAAACGAAAAGTAACAGATCATGTATTTAGAACTATTTTCTTAGCTCTTCAAATCAAGGAAAACTACGGAACTCCACGACCATTATTATCATCAACTTATGCAAAGTTTGTATTTATTAAAAAGTTCTTTTATTTAAGCTTAAGTTAGATAAAAAGGTTTTGTTATAAAACAATAACGCTCACTAAAATATTTCGGTAGTTTTTTTATTATTTACTATCTCTTCTCTTCTTGATATTATGCACAATTTTCTGCTTTCTGTTTCATAGCTCGTAAAAACGTTTTAATTTATATCAAAATTGCACTTTTTGTGCTGCTTCAAGCATGTTGCTTGCAAATATCAACTTTAACTGCCTATAAATCGGCTGATATTTGTTTTTTTTATAAAAACAAGATATGCAATTATTTGCTTTGATATATTCTTAATTGAACTTCGTTAGCAAAAAAATTTTATTTATGGCCAAGATTTCGGGTCAAATTACCCACTGTGCAGAGGAAAAAAAATTAAAAATAGCAATAATTAATAATTGTTCTTAAAGCAAGTTTTTCCTTAAAAACTTATCACATGTAATTTTGCCAAATCTAATTACAAACAGCGGAATAAATAAATTCAAACTATTAGTTAAAAACTAACTAAGGTTTCCAGTTATTTATTTAGGACTCTGTTGTTAAGATATAATTTTGATTATATTTTAAATTGAAATAAATTCTTTTTTTGTTCTAAACTCAAGTGATATCGTATTTGATTGCTTTTTTCGGGGCAACGTTTAATCGAATGAAATAATGTCAAAATAACAAAAAATTTCAGAAACTACTCACAGTGTATTGAATACATATTCGTTGGTACATTTTTTTCATACTAATTTCTTACCAACCATCTGCGAAATCATATCTGGCTGCTTCATAGTTTTTCAAGTTATTAAATTCTAAATTTAAAATTCAGTGATTCTTTCTTATTTAACCGAATTTGCTTGACGAATTTGATTGCTCAGCATCTTCTGCTCTGACTTGGTTTAATTTGTTTTAGTCAATTTTTATTTATTTATATTTTGATTTTTCTCATTTTGAGCTCATTTTATTTTCTATTTTTTCATTGTTGAGAATTAAATTCTACTTAGTCCTTACGCTAGTTCTTTTGTCATCAAATTAGCTGTTGTTTTGACAAATAAAAGAACTTGCTTGTACTATTGTATATTTTGTTTACTGCAGGATGAAACAATAAAACGTGCTGGTGGCGAAGTATGCTTACTTGCCATAATGCGACCATAAAAAGTGAATATATTTTGTAGATGAAGACATTATTGAGAAGCAATTTTAACGCTTCAACCGCCAACAAACTCAATTAATCCACATTTTATGCAGCAAAACTTTAAGAACTTTAGCTTAATTGCTGTTAGTTGTTTTTACTACTTCCTTTTGCCTTCTTCCTTCGCCTCATTCATTGTCGTAGTTTTCTATTGTTTTATTTTTATTCTGGCATTATTAAATAATATAATTTTACTTTTCCTATTCTACTTCTACAATGTTTTCGTTTGACGCTAAACAGCATTGATTTTTTTATGATAAACGCCTAAAAGTGTGCTGTACAATTTGTCATTACTCTTGGCCTTGACGCTGTTTTTAGAAACATACTAACAGCCCGTTATGTTAAATATCGAGACTGTTGTAGCTGATCAGTGTTGCCAGAAAATTATAGTGATGGAAGCGCCAAATCAAAGTATTTGCTAATATGTTCTACAAAAAGTTCTGAATTTTAAATTTATTTCATGCTTTTTTACAAAAGAATATGCTAAATCTAGCAGTGAAAATTGCAAAATGGCACTAATGTAGAAGATACATAATGTAGTGTAATTTGGTGTCGTGCATTATATGCTTTAATTTTTTTCTATTTCTTACTTCGTTGTTGTTAATTTCTGTGCTCTTTATATTTTTTTTACTCAAAGTTTATCTGGTTAACGTTGTTTTATATTATATTTTTTTATTATTTTCTTTTGGTATTTTCAGAATTTTTTTATATTTGTATTATTTAAGTGTAAGTAATGAAGTGTAGCATAAAATCGGCATCCTTAAATGTTATATAATGCACAGTGGTTCCTTCAATAACAAGAGGTTATAAACTAAAACATATTTTTATTTTATATTAACTCTTTTTCATTTAATCTTTGTTTACCTTAAAAAAAATTAAAAGCATTAAAATCATTTCGATTACCAAGTAATATCAACTAAAGGCAAAAAAAAAAAAAAAAAAAATTAAAAAAAATCCCTATTCTTCATCAAGTCCTTGAATAGGCAAAGTCATTTATATTACGTTGGCTATTCCATTGCAAAATATATACTCAACTTTTAGAGAAAGAAATCACACAAACAAGCAGCAAATAACATAAATGAAAACGCATTAGTCTATGTGAGGCTTTTTTTATAATATTATTTTCACTTTGCTTCAGGAGCAGGATATTACAACATTAAAAAGCAAACTCCTACATTTTCAATATTTTATTTTCTTCTCTTGCTAGATATTTATGTATCAGCTGCACCTTGCCAAATGCCATAAAACACACATTACGATGTCTGTGTATGCACATTTTTTTTGTGCAAACTGTAATCAGTAGGTATGCGTGTGTGTGTGTGTGGGTGAGTTTGTGTGCGAGTGTGTTTTTATTACTTAATGTTCTTATGGCTTTTGTTAAATTGATGTTAAATGGTTTTTCAACACCTTTCACTAACACAAACTTGTATGTATGTACGCTAGCATACCTTGATAATTGAGAGTCGTACAAGTTGTTCAGAGCATAAGCTGAATTTGATTATTTTTCTTACAAACTTTTTCTTTTAAGCGTCCTAAATTTCATTGTGTAATTAATGTTTGCACAATTTTTTTTTTACTTGAGTTCTGTTTTCTTCTTGGTAGATTATGAAATAAAACTTTCTTTCAAACTTCTAAAATCTATTTAATCTATTTTGTTGCGAGAACCAAGTTTGTCTTAATTCTGCGTTAAGTTGTGAATTTTTCTATTAATTAGTTTTGTCAATATTTACGCAGTTACTATGACAGTAATGTGAGAAAAGAACAGAAGTTTAATTTTAGTTAAAAATATTTTTAATCTTTTGTATATAAAAAGTTGGAATTATATATTATATTAATTGACGAAAAATTTATTAAACTGACATTTCTTTACGTGGTGTGAAATGCCTTGAGTTTTTTTTTACTAACCGTGATGCCAATTTAGCGATTTTATGGCTAAATATAGAAATTTTCTTCCCTGTTTAGCCAGAAGAAAAGTTGATTTAGCTATAGGGTGTTTTTTTAGAGGTATAGAACTTCGAATTGAAATAAAACACAAGAAAATCGTTTCAATGTCCATCAATTTGGCTTTATTGGAAGGATAATTTTATGCCATTAACGTTTAAATATGATTTCGGGCATGTGGCCGCCGCGGCTGGCTCGAATAAAGCCAATTCTACAGGTCCAATTTTCAACCACTTTTTCGAGCATATGGGGCCGTATGTTGGCAATAACGCCACGAATGTTGGCTTCCAAGTCCCCTAACGTTTCTGGTTTGTTGGCGTAGACGAGCGACTTCACATATCCCTAAAGAAAATAATCCAATGGTGTCAAATCACACGATCTTGGTGGCCAATTGACCGGTTAACCGAATTAATTGCTCTGATGGACGATTAGGTCGACCATAAAATGGACGGAGCTTGCGGTAAACTTCGCGAACTGAACCATTATTTTCGAAATAAATTTGCACGATTTGCAAGCGTTGTTCTTTTGTCAACCTGTTCATGATGAAATGGCAAACCAAACTAAATATTAATCACTTGACAACTGACAAAATGGCCGCCAGTTAAAAAAGTGATGCCAACTTAAAGTTCTATACCTCAATAAAAAACACCCTATATTAGCCATTTCTTATGGGTAATTTTTGCATCCGATGTTTCTTAGCAGTTTTTAAGTAATTTTTTTTTGCCATCATGAGTAAAGGATGTGTGTGAATATAAAAGTTCATTAAATTATACACGTTTTTATTTTGTTTTAAATATATTTATTTTGTTACTTGTGCTATCTTTTGTTTAAATATGTGTTTAAGCGCCCTTACTTTTTTAAAAGTAAATTGCTAGATTTAGCGCCCATAACCGCCATGGCCGCCACCATGGCCGCCATCATGATGGTTACCTCCATAGCCGCTCTCATGACCACCACCGCCTCCGTGGTGACCACCGAAATTGCTTTCATGTCCTCCAGCGTGATGCTTGCCAATTTCTTCGCCGCTATGTCCGTATCCACCATGTCCACCACCGCCTCCGTGGTGACCACCGAAATTGCTTTCATGTCCTCCACCGTGATGCCTGTCAATTTCTTCGTCGCTATTTCCATATCCACCATGTCCACCACCATATCCACCGTGGGAACCACCGCCTCTACCACCATAGCCACCGGGGAAAGCAAGAGCAACGGCAAGTAAAGCCACAAACACAATCTGAAGTTATTACATAAATGCACATTATTTCATATGAAAATTTTGTATAATATCACAATTCTTAAGCTCTAAAGGACAGCTATTAAATCATAATATTTATTTTAATATTTTGCTGCAATATTGAGTAGCTTCTTCAGAAATGAGGCAAATGAAATTGTCCATAATTAAAATTTAACAATATTGACTTTAATATCAATATTTCAAGCTCTTGTAGCAAACGTGAAATTAATTGCGATTTTTATAATTTTTGGTATTCTGAAAATATCGTAAGCGACATGTTATCGAAAATAGACTTTTTCATTGAAATTAAAATTTTACGATAACGTTTAAGATACGGTCTGAAAAATTTTATCGTAAGCGAGAATTTGCGTACAAAAACATATTTGAATATTTAAAAAAAATCCTAATCCTGAAAAATTTAATTTTTGTCGCTTACGATTAAATCGAAAATGAGGCTGGATATTGTCATAAAAAATCAAACAAACTGCCAGTTTATAGAAGACAATTAAAATTCATCTCTTCATATTTATATTGAAATTAAAAACAAATTTGAGACGAGAATTTCTACTTGTCTTCTGTTAAGTGTCAGGGTTGTGCCCACAGGTGTCTTGAGAATATTTTAAAAAATTAACAGCCTTGAGGCGTTGATGATGGAAGTTTTGGCATTTGTATAAAAGATTGCCGAAAACTTGTGCAAATTTTCTTGTAATATATTACAGAAACTTATTCAATAGAATATAGGAAACTTGTGCAAATCTTCCTTTGACATATTACAAAAATGCCAACTAACAGGCTGTAATTTATGTTTTTAAGTGTTGGATTATGTAAACAGAGTTTAATTTTGTTATAGATTTGATTTTGTCACAATGCTTAGAATATGAATGTTAACTGAAAAATATCTGATTTAATATAAAACAAAATATAATAATTGAAAAACTTATAATTTATAAATGCTTTCAATTCAAGTTATTTACCACAATTTTTGACATTTTTGTATAAAACAAATTTTTTATTTTTTTTAACACAATTTCACTTGTCGTAGCTTTAGTTGACAGTTTGTTAATAACTAAAATCAAATCATTCAAGTCACAGATATTTATAGCAAACAATAATTTCGTAGAAAACAAAACTACGCAAAAAATTAATCTAAATTGGGAAATTACAATCAAATTGTAGAATATATTACAAAAAAATCAAAAAACAAAAAATTCATGTAAATTTTTTTACTCAAAAATACAATCATCAACACATTAACTAATACATACACAGTTTATCAGCTAAGCTCTGTTTAATGCTAATAAAATTTTAATTAAAACTAATTAAAAAATTATGTTTACGAATTTATATTTCGAATACATTTCCACTCAAATTCTTAAAGCTATAGACATAATTTAAGAATTCTAAGGTATACTTAAATCAGATTAGAAGAGAAGATCATATTAAGCATTACTATTTGCCTGAAGGTGTGTGTTGTTTTATTTTATTTTTTATGATAATTTTTGATTTAAACATTCAGACGATGATTGTTCAAGTGTTTTGTTTGAATATATAATTTTTTTTTTGAAAAAATTTATCTTTAAACTTAATTGAAACTCAAACATTTCCAGTAAAACTTATTCTTAGTGAGTATCTGAGAATTTCGTTGGTACCTTTGGGAAAGTTTTGCGTTTGTAATTGATCAAACATCACATTGAAAATCAGTGCGTAAGACTTTGTTTATTACGACAGCGGATCAATAAGTTCGTGACTTTTCGAACTTCCCTCGTAATTATATGAAATGCAACAATGTTCCCATCAACTACCACCTGTTAATAGACTACTGTCACATTTTGAGCAAGTGTCATTTACTTTGCGTTTAACAGCTGTTCAAAACATACAACCTCGTGTATTTTTCTAAAAATGAAAAAAGTGAATTTCGAGTGCTCATTAAACATTATTTTTTGCGATAAAGCTCGACACATACTATGGGGACTCTGCACCATCGATTTACTGATTTTCTTTTTGGTCGCACAAGTACAAATGACGCTGAAAGTTCTGGACGGCCAATTGAGGTCAGTACACCCGAAAATGTCGAAAAAATTCACGATATGAGATTGTTGATACCATATGCATTTCATATGGCAGTGTAGTTTCGATTTTAAGTGATCAGCTGGGTTATAAGAAAGTTGTCTGCAAGATGTGTGCCGCGTTTGCTCTCAATTGACCATAAACGCAAACGTGTGACAACTTCAAAGCATTGTTTGGAGTTGTTTGACCGCAATCCGAATGAGTTTTTGCGTCATTTTGTAACTGTGAATGAAACATGGATCCATTACTATAATCCAGAGACCAAGCCGCAGTCTAAACAATGGGTTTCTCCGGGTGAACCTGCTCCGAAGAAGGCCAAGGTAAGTTTATCGGCCAATAAGGTGATGGCAACAGTTTTTTGGGATGCACGCAGGATAATCCACATCGATTACCTTCAAAAGGGAAAACAATAAACGGCGAATATTATGCCAACTTATTAGACCGATTTAATGAGGATTTAAAAACAAAACGACCCCATATGGCCAAGAAAAAAAGTTATTTTTCATCAAGATAATGCACGAGTGCACACGTGTGCAGTCTCAATGGCAAAACTCAATGAATTGGGCTACGACTTGGCACCTCATCCGCCATATTCTCCGGATTTAGCCTGTAGTGACTACTTCCTATTTCCAAACCTAAAGAAAGTGCTCGGTGGAAACAGATTTAGCCCCAACGATGAAATTATTGACCAACCAAATGCCTATTTTAAGGACCTCGAAAAATCCTATTTTTTTGGAAGGCATACAAATACTGGAGAAACGTTGGGCTAAGTGTATTGAGTTAAGAGGAGATTATGTTGAAAAATAAATTTTTGTTTTTCAAAAAATTGCGGACTTATTGATCCATCCTCGTATCCACTTTTTACAGTTTGTTGATTATTACAGCTGGTAAATAAATTTATGTTAAACGAAATTAGATTAAAATATATAGATTAGAAAAAAATTAATCCAGTAGTTTCAAAGATAATTCGAAATTCAAGCGTAGAACCTGTTTGATCAAAATTTATGTTTTAACGTTTATCTTCAGTTTATGCAAACATTTTTGAGAAAACAAATTTTTAATATATTCTAGAATTAAGTTGTAATTTCCGAATAATAAATACGTAAGATCAATTAACAAATTCATTTAAAACTAATAAAAAAAATATCAATGAAAACATTTAAAATTTTCCAACTTTCATATTAATCCCTTTTATCAATTTTCTAATTTTGCAAAATATTTTTTGTTTAACATTTAAGATGATGATTTGGCTAAGCACCAATGAAATATATAAACAATAAAAACTTATAAGTGTTGTAATACAAGTAAATAAATTGTGAAAATATAGAAAGGGACCTAAGGGTAAAAACCGGTTTTGTGCAGGAGAGCCATTTTAAAGATTTAAATACATGTATCTTTGGTGTACCATCACTGAATAAAACGCGCATATCTCTGGGAGGGAACACTTTTGGGGCATGGGATCGGTCTCATTCGATGCTCAGATTTTGTCCACATCAAAAAAAAAAAAAAGTGAAAATTAATTTTTTTTACCCTTAGGTCCCTTTCTCTATGCGCTGTCACATATAATAAATTTTCACAACTATCTTTCTTATATTACAACACTTGTAACAAACAAAAATTAAAAATAGCCCAAAATGTTTCCATACAAATTTTGAGTGATTTTTGATGTGAAAAATTTAATATAGAATTTAGGATACATATATGTACATTGCAGACAATAATTAAAAGCTTCTTGAGTTATAAAAGTGGATCAGCAAATTGTCATTAGCGAAGCCGAGATTTGACATACCATAGAGTTTAAAATCCAGCAGCAAAACGTTACATTTAGTGACTTATCACCCAACAAATTTTGAGCGTTCTTTCATTTAGCTGTTTCGGTCCATTTGCACTTGGGCGATTATTCGTGTAGCCTTATTACTGTATTATATGTTTATAAATATTTTATGTTGTGTCTATGCTATTTATCTTTGTTAGCATCTTTTTGAAAAATAAATACTACATTAGCATTAATTAATTTTTCAGTAAGAATATACACTAAGAAAAATATTTAAACTTACTCTTACTTATAGTTAATTCATATAGAGTAAAGGCATGTATTATAAAATTAATACACAGCCTGGTCAAGTAAATCTATACCGTGCTTCAAGCAAAGCAAAAAAAAAAAATATAAAAATAAGAAAAACTAATATAGAAATTTAGGGAATAGTCAGTCTACTGCATCTGGTTTAGCAGAATTAAGGACTCTTAATTGATGTTATTTAAAACATTTTAAAAGTTGTTTTCTAACGTATAGATAAGAGAGAATAATACGCGTGAGAATAATTGTCACGATGTCAGCATTGCTTCAAAGTCAAATAACAACATTTGAATATATATTGGGCTATAAACATAGTCAACAGTTTTAGAATGCGCTTTTTAAAAAATGAACTTTATACCTACCATAGACGAGAAAAACTGCACTTTAAAGGAAAAAGTCGGTTCTAAAGTTAAATCATGCTGAAGCTGTTTTTAACTAAGTTAGCATCGACTCTGGCTTTTTCTTCAACACAAAACACATTAAAATAAAAGAGAAAATTTAATAAGAGTTGTGAATTAGTGCAATAAAAGTTAATAAATTAATAAAAAATAAAACAAAAACAATTTGTGTTGTAATATAAGTGCACATGTACATATGTATGTATGTACATAAATATATGTATGTATGTACACATGCATATGTATATATTTTCATAACACAGCGTCAGATGAGAGAGAGATGAGAGAGAGAGATGCCACGTTCTTATTTTTTTGTTTTCGATGATATGACAAATTTCCAATATTTGTTGTGGCACCCAGTTAAAGTCGATTCAACTTAATACACACTTTGTTTTTGACTATAGTAGAAAAATATTTAGAAACTGGTTTTTAATTTTTAGTTGTTTCTAAAACGAACCGGCTTTATTCTATGACTATGGTTATGGCTCATTGTTTTTTTTATACACAGAAAAACAAAATTGAATGACAACATATTTTGTATGATCCCACGATGTCAATAACGTTCGACTTGTCACACACTTACATTTGAAACAACAACAAAATATGAAAAATTTTGTTTTTGTATTGAATGTAAGTGTGCAAGAAGTCGAGCGTTGTCTACATCGTGAAAATGACACTTAATGTTTTATTAATTCTGATAACAATTTTGTAAAAAATAAGAATTTATTAGAGTTCGGTTGAGAGAATTTATTATTTCAGTGTGTTGGTAATTATTTTGTTTGTCGATGTATACAACGTCGTACTGTTCTGCTCTTGTTGTTATTTATTTGGATTGATCATGTTGTACGAGTATACATGTAAATGCCGACAGATAGTCGACAAAAGTCGTGGCCTCTTTCTTTGCTTTTTTTTTGCATGAAATAAAATTGGGACAAACAGTTTATTGGAACAGTAAGAAATATTTACTGAAACTAAATTTTATTTCAAACAAACATTTGTTTGAAAATTTTGTGGGTATATATATTCCAATTAATAATAAACGAATTTTAAATTATGTTTTACTTACATTATTTTTTGTTTAATTTTTAAAACAGCATCATGGTCTCAACATATAATCTGTACAGTAAAAATACTTATTGTCCCCACCAGAAATTGGGTCTATATTCTTATCGGTACTTAGGGTTGATAGGTCATTTTGTTTTTTATTTAAAAAACAAATTTAAGGCTTTATTATACTTTACTTTCTATTGTCATTCAGTCCCGTGCCGTTTGGTTGCCCAAATTTTAAAGTTAGTTTTTATATAACAATTTGCACCTTCACAATTTTATGCTTAAGCTCAACCAGTTATTTGGCTTAAAGCTGCACCAGAAATGTTTATCATTAGATAAGTTTACAGTGAATATGTGCGCATGTTTCTTGAAAACGTATGAAATTTACATAAACGTATCTCGTAAACTAAGCAAGAAAATAGTAAAAAATGATTTAAATTATTTTGTTTTGTAACAAATTCCTAAAAATTAACAAGTCTAATAGTGCTTTTAATTTTAAGAGCATATAAGGCGCTGTTTTTCAAATACAAATGCGTAAACATTTTAATTTAAAAATTACTTTTGATACCAGCTTTAATAGCATGTAATATAAATTTGGCTGATAAACGATTAACTAATGGGTGAAGGTTGAAATTTCCGAGTAAACAAATTTACTTGAATTCGTTAGTTTGTTGTTTGTTTTTTTTTTTTTTTGAATAGATTATAGGATTAAATTGTATATTTTCCAATTAACATTAATTTTTGCGTGGCTTTGTTATCTACCAAATTTATTTTTACTATTAATACCTATAGTATGGATGATTTGATTTTAGTTAGTTGAAAAGATTTAATCAAAGCTACGACAAGTGGAGTATTAATTCTATTAAAAATAATAAATTTATAATATACATACATACATACATACTACATATATAAAATGTCAAAAATAATGGTAAATAATTTAAATTGAAAACATTTATAAATAATGTTTTTTTTGTAATTGTTATCTTCTGTTTTATATTAAACGAGACCTTTTAAAATTTACATCCATATTATAAGTGAAATTTATTTGCTGGTGGTTAAGCGATGTCTACATGCATTTCATTGTTGCTTTAACAAATCGTTAGTAGACTACTCAAGTCGGCCGCCTGGGTTGCTTAAGCGGAGTGTTAAAAACTGTTTGTGTAAAACGTTGACGATAGCAATCTTGTCGTTTTTGTAATAGATCAAAGGAAAATTGTACAAGTTTCTTGTATTCTATAAAAAAAAATCTGTAATATACTGCAAGTACACACTTGTAGAAGTTTTCTAAAATATGTTATAAAATTTGAATTTGAAATTATTGTCAACAAAACTATTGACTTTCTGTCAGTTTATAGAAGACAAGTAAGAATTCTCAAAAGCACTGAAATTGTTTTTTTTTAACACTAAGAGGCAGGCAAAAAATTTGTACTTGTCTTCTGTAAACTGGAAGTTTGTTTGGTTTTTTAAAACAATATGTTTCAGAATATCACAATTAAAGAAATTGCTATTTATTTCACTTTTGTTACAGACCAACCTAAATTACGAAGAAAAGCGCAGCGTAATTTAGCGCTTAGCCTTTACGTTGACATGAGTAACCCAAATAAGAGCGTTAACGTTGCACCAGAAATAGTAATGTTCACTCACTTTGATTAATACAAAACTCTAAACAGAAATAAGATATAAAAATGAAAACGCTAAATTAACCTGAAAGTAGCTAAAGTTACATCACTTAACAAAAACAACAGTACTTTTGCAGCCATTTTCACTTCTTCACGCCATGTTAAAATTGCATTTTCCAATTGCAAAGCGTTGACGCCGCGTTATTTCGGTTGGGCATGACAGCCAGGCAACGCTTTGCGTCTTAATTTAGGTTAGTCTCATACATGAAATACCGAAGTATATTTATTTGACATAAAGTTTTTATTTATTTAATTTGAAAATTTGGCTTGTTTTCATGGCTAAGCAATTGTCTATATGCATTTCGTTCCCGCTTTTGAAACTCATCAGTAGACTTCAACGCAAAAAATTTTTGAATTTAGCTAAAATTTAGGTTAGTCTGTAGAACTGTAGTTCTGTCATTGTCGCAGAATTTTGAAATATGGATATTGAAGGCAAAATTATTAAATTTCAATTAAGGTTAATTTAATTTGCCTCATTTCTGAAAAAGTTATTTTATATTTTAGCAATATATTAAAACAAATATAATAATTTTATAAATAAATTTTATTAACTATTTATGTACACATATTTATATATACTTATTTATGTATTATATACAGATTCTTCTTGTGGCCTTGATTGGTATTGCTCTGGCCTTCCCCGATGGCTATGGTGGAGGATTTGGCGGCCGACAACAGGCTGGTCATGGGGGGTATGAAAGTAATTTAGGTGGTCATCATGAATGCTATCATGATAATAACAGAGGCTCTGCTGATCACCATGGAGGCAATCACCATGGCAATCACCATGGCTATGAGAGTCAACATGGTGGTGGCCATGGAAGTAATGGGCATCAAGGCTAACAAAAATCTTTTAAATAAGCCTTACATTTTTTTTAATTAAGCTATAACACAAATATTAGAAAATTATAAGAAAACCTGTGCAAATAAATTATCTTAGAAGGCGTGTCAATATATTTTAATAGTTATCATATTTAGACAAGGACCTCTTTAAGAGGCAAATTATGAATTCCAAAGTTAAGCTGTGATATTCCAAAGTCTTCGCTACTAAGATTAAAACAAATATGCTCTGCGAAGTAATGAAAAAATTACATAGTTAAAAACTCATAGAAAAGTGTCATACAAATAAAAGAGCAGCTAATATTTAGATGTTTGTATGATAAAAAAATAATTTAAACATGCTCTGATATTAAAGTTTCAGCATAAATAGTTGCATTATAAAGCAAATCATTTTAGAAATTAGTTTCATTTTTAATTTTATACTTATTAAATAACTAATATTAATAATAAAAGAAATAAAAAACAAAATTGCCGTATGTGTTTCTTTTTTAATTTTTAACAGGCAAGCCAGTGCCTTGAGTGTTTATCATATATTTTTACTCAAAGAAAATCATCTATGTATGCACAGGCAGATTTGGTCAAAAATTTCGTTTCCAAACGTTACGAATTTGTGTGAAACACAAAGAAAATTAGTTTCAAAAAATATTTTTTTTTATAAAAATTTCAAAACGATAAAACCGTTTGTATATATGCACATGATATATACTTTACCCCCTTATTCTGAACTTTATGACAAATAAAAATATTGGTGTCTATTCTGGAATACGCGTCGACTTTGTGAAAATTACATATAAAACGAAAACAAATCTGTGCAAATGTAAAAAGTTTGTTTTTGTTTCTCATACAAAATTAACCGTTTTTAAAAGAACGAAAAACGCGTTGATATTCTCACCTTTATTGCATTTTAGAAATGTATGGCAAACAAAAACAATTTTTGAAAATTTGTTCTTGTTTTAATGTAAAGTTTCACTTCTTCGACGCGTTTTCCAGAATAGCCTAACAAATGAGCAATGTAAAGATTGTCATTTGATATAATTTTTATTTTGTCACAAAGTTTAGAACACTGATGTTAATCTGAGAGCATATCGTCAGCTGAAATGTAAAACCAAGTCATTGACCAAAAATTCAAAATCTCATTTTTAATTAATTATTGGGTATTACATCGTAACCTGTGTCCCTAAAAACTTTTAAACCTTTATTATAAAAATCAAACGAATTAAAAGTGAAAATAAAGACACTTTACTTGAGTCACTTAAATAATTTGGTCTAAGTTTTTTCGATTTCCTTTAAAATTTAAAAAGTGCAGTTACGTGATTTTGCATTTCAGCTAACGATATGTAAATATAATATATTATCGGGTTAGATTAACTTAAAAAAAACCAGCTATACAAGCTTCTTCTTTTTTAGATAAAAAAAAATTAATTAAAAAATAGTTTAAATACATGTTTTAAATATGAAAACACGTTTATAAATGTAAACATTTTATGCATAATTTAACATTTAATTTCATCTTTCGTTAATTATGTTAGTATCAAACAAAATTAGCCACAAACACTTGTTAATAAAAACGAATTCATGTTTATAAAAACTAATCAGAATTAACTGTAAGCATGATTTTATTTATAATTCCCGTCTACCAGCATAACGCCACAAAAAAATTAAAAATTCGAATATACGTAACCCGCGAAAATTCAAAATTCGTGATACTTTTTGAACACACCTCGTATGTATGTACTTGCAGCACACAAACACCTTATTTATTAGTTTAGCAGAGAACGATACTCAACAGCTAACTATAATATTCATAAGGATGTTTTATATTTCACGTGAATAAGAAAGGAAACAATTTATATGTGAAAAGACTCTAGCTAATTAATTACATATTTACTGTTGCCTTTGAGGTTTAATTAAATTAGCTGTCATTACAGAGCATTCTTTTGATTGTTTTCAAATAAAGTAATTGTTTTTTTTTGCATGTGAGTAACTTAAACAATAATAAAAACCAATTAAAAAAGAAAAAGAAATGCAATAATTAAATACATAAATTTAATTATTTAATAATTATTTTCTCGAATTAACTGAAAAGCGGGAAAATACAATAATTAAATTTATAAATATAATAACATAGTAATTATGTACAAAACATGAGGTAGAGTGTACTGCAAGAAATAAAAAACAATTCAATAAATAAACAGCGATATGTTTATTAAGAGAAACTGATTTTACAAAGAAATATTCTCAAATATTTTTATTTACTTATTATGTAGTATTTAGCTTTTTCTGAAATACTTTCCTAATGGCTCTCGACAGTAAATGACTTGTACTATTGACAGTATCTTATTAATATCTTAGACATTGTTAACCAAAACGACGTTTCTTCTTAAACGGAAAAATTATTTCTCCAAACATTACATTTGATTGAAAAAAATATATTAGAAATTAATTAAAAATTAATTGTGTTAATTAAGTTTTTAGTTTATTATATTTTTAGACAATTTTAGATTGACTTTTTATATTTTTTCAATTAAAAGTATGAATTAAAGAACAAATTTTTCTGTGCAAGTAAGTGCAAGTTTTTCTAAAAGAAGTGGATGGATGGATGGATGAATTTATATAAACTGAGTAATACATATTATTAAATTTACTCTTGGTTACTAAATTGTATTCATATACATATTTTACTGCCTTGCTAAGTAGTTATTCCTTTATAAAGGCCTGCTTACCTCAAAAATAATTTTTATATAATAAATTCTTTGGCATTCAGAAAGATATTTCATGAAAATTAATTATATTGACCATTTTTGTTTACAATATTTTTTTTTTCATAATGCTTTAATGAAAAATAAACTTTTAAATTATATATAAAAATTGTACATGTGGTTGAAGCAGGCATGCACACTTGAATGGCAAGCAGGTTTGCTCATTTGCTCATTTGCCTGGACATACCATAACACACCAGAACTATAATTAAAAGATTTATATACAAAAATATACATAACCACTTAATGGTTAAAATAGCAACAGCGAAATATAATAACACTAGCCAACAAGTTTAAGTGGTTTTTATTTTCAATATTTTATTGGCGCTTTTTTTTTAACCAGTTTGTATAGTAGAAAATCATGAATTTAGAACTCGGAAATTCAATTTGAAATATTCATATAACATAAAAATATTTGAAATGTAAAATTAAATTTTAATTGCACTCGTGGTTCCACACTTTTTCGCATAAAAGTTAAAAAAATAATAAAAATAAAACCAAATTCGAAAAAGCTTCTTTTTAAAATTGGTTTAAAGCTTTAACTGTTTTATTAGAGCTTAAAATTTTGTACATTAATGCATATTTGAAGTTACTTTTGCTGTTGGTTTTTCCATGACATCTAACACTGTTCACCGTTTACAATTTAAGCAAAATTTATTTTTAATGGCCTTCATTATATCCGTATAAGTATTTTTATATGTTTTTGGTCAAACACTGCATGAATTGCATCTTTTTTCGCAGTTTAATTTGTGGTATGTGGTAAAATGCTTAAATATTTAAAACTAGTTCGTTTGATTTGCATATAACGTCATGCACAAACATACATATCTGCAACAATATGGAATAATCGACTAAGTAGAGTTAAAAAAAATTTTGCTTTCCTCTGTTGTATTATGTCCCAGTTAAAGTTTGTAGTGGTAACTATTCTCTATACATATAAAAAAAGATTCACACGATAGAAGAATCGTATGTAAGAGCATTTTTAGGGTTCCACACACCAAAGGTGAAAAAGAACTCTATTGTCTTCGCTACGATATCCCCCTGTTCATCTTTCTGCCTGTTTATCTGTCACAGGCTGCTTCCTCGAGAACCGTGACATATACACAAATTTTTATAGAATAAGTAAAACTTTGGCCGCTACAACAAATATAGGACAGTTAAAAAAGGTGTTCTAAATCGAACAAAGAAAACATGTTGAAATCCCAATGTAATATACTGACAATTATTTAAGGACACTAGAAATATTCGAAGATAGTGTACTTTTATACAGACGCCAAAATTCCCTAAAAAGAAACGCTTAAATAAAAAATATCACTTAAAATAAAATAAATCACTCGAATGCAAAAAAATCACCAAAAGCAAAAAGGTCATAAAAAGAATTAAAATATCGCCAAAAATAAAAAAAATCGCCAAAAAGGGAAAAGGCCAAAAAATCTACAAAACTAGAAAACAGCCCAAAAAAATAGAAGAGAGGTGTCTTAGGACACCCAGTTATAGCTAAGATGCTTAGTTATACAAAACAAATTTCATGTGTGAAATAACAATGCAATAAAATTATATTATATGATGATGTCCATTTATTTCCCCTTATTTGCTTTTCTAGCGCCGAGGCGTATGATTAAATTAATGTATTGTTTGTGGCCGGTGGCACCTGTTAGCCGGCTTACAGCTGATCGGCTGTGTTCTTTGGTTTATGCTCATGTGAAAAAGCAATACAAAAACAAATTGAGCAACCGTTATCATTGTTTCTGTTTTGTTATTGTTTCACTCACTTCAGAGAACGAAACCAAATAAAATTAAACATTTTTTTCGTTTATTTTCGTACTCTGCTTTTAAGTACAAGGAAATCAAAACAAAAATAAATTTATAACTGTTAAGAAAATTACGTACTAACTCCTGTATCGCGCAATAAATAGCATAGCTATAATAGCCAAAAAACAGAAAAAATTGGCAAGGAAAACAAATCATCAAAACTATAATTAATCGCCAAAAATAAAAAAATTAAATAAAAAAACCGTAAATAAATCGACAAAACTAGAAAAATTGCTTCAACTAGAAAACATGCCAAAAAAATCGCCAAAAAACAGAACAAAATTGGCAAACAAAATAAAAGCACCAAAACTATAAGTAATCGCCAAAACAAAAACAATTCGTCTAAACCTGAAAGCAATCGGCAGAACAAAAGAAAAAAAAAAAGATAAATCAAAAAAACACAAAAAAAGTAAAAAAAAAAAATTCTAAATCAGGTAAGATATTCGATTATATAGGCTAAAGTTCGTATAGTATTACATATGTAGGATTCTTTCCTTCGTGTGCGATTTAAAGTTTCACTTTACTGAATTTATTATCTAGAGTAAAAGTCGTACTTTACTGAATTAGTTATCTCTGAGCGGTAGCGTCAAAACTTTCTAAAAACGCTGCCTTGCTTAAGTCGACTTAAGCGATTTTCACATATTCCCATAGATATGTATTCATGTATATTTCGCTACAATCAATATTATAATATTTGTATTTAGATTAAAAGCATTATTTATGTTTTTTTTTTTTTTGGTTTTAATATTTTATGCAGAGTAGAGGAATAGTTGCAAACTGTTAAAGTGCAACGATACCACATTTAAAAACATTATATTGAAAAGCAAACAATTATGTGGCCATAATTTGTTCAATAAATTTGTATGTGTTGTTGTCGCCAAAGTGGATGTTGGTGACACAAAATTTCAATAATATGTGCCTCGAAATTGTGCATAAACGTTGCTTTTAAATATTTATTTTGTTCAACTTCAATCGTCAAAAATCAGCTATAGAATTGTGATTAATGAATATATTTTCTAATGCGTGCGTGCATGAAAATGTTTTCTTTAAGCAAACAACTGGCTTTCATATGAATTTAGAATATTTACGTGCACATTGTTGCCGAAAACGAAATGCAATTTATTTAATTGTTTAATTTATTTAAATAGTTCAAAATAATATTGTGTGATATGATTATGATATTTGATATTTTTGATTAAAATTTTTATAAATTTTCAATTTCAAGTTTTCGTAAGTACTTGTATTTTAATTGATTAGTTCTAAGGGCGAATCTCGGTATAAAGACTCTCGTTTAAACGAAAATTTGATTTAACAAACGTCAAATTTTTTGACACTATTAACATTATATATAGCGAATACTATATTTATTTTATAACGGCTACAACGAATGATGGAAAAACATCGCAGAGTAAAAAAAAAAACTTTGCTAGCAATATATTTCTAGCATTTTTTACCTTATTATACAGAGCGAAACTATTAAGCAGAATCTACAGCAGCAATGTAAATGCAAAAAAGTTTGGTATCATTAGTTGATTTGAAAACAAATAGCTGCCATTATTTTTATTATATTGTATCGTGTCTAGTAGAGGTGAGCAATATTTCGAAACCTGTTACTATTTCACTGCGATTAAAAAATCACTAATCACAACTGTGACTGAGTTTATCAGGTAACAGGTTTTGGAAACATAGTTTTTTCATACAAACTGTGAATGTTCTTGTATGTTTACTTTACAGTAAACAATGATACCAAATGAATTTTTTTATATCTTCACCGATCGTCAAATCGTCCCAAATTGTCTTTTCTAGCAATTATGTATAGCTCTCACATTTTTGTTTTTGCAATTTTATTGTCTCTCTGCTTTTTATACTACAATTCTCAATGTTTGGATGGGCTTGATTGATCATTGTTTGTTCTTGTCGATATTTTTATTAGTATTTCAAAATAGTTGCTTACTTACACACTTTGAGAGCAGAAGTGCTGCAATGTATTGAAATCATGATCACTGTTTAATTTTATTGCTGCTCTTCTTATTAGTTTTTCTCAAAATAACAGAACTACAAACAAAATATCGCTGAACTATAATCACAGTCACAGTTTAATACAACAGCGATTTAAAGATCGCGTTCACAAGGTGCAACATTATTAAAAAATCACTGGATCGCTCAACCCTAGTGTCTATAATAATAAAAATAACAATATGTTATTTTAAAAAAGTTTTTTTAATCAGAAATAATTTCTTATTCGGGCTTAAGTTCAATAATTTAATTGTATACACAACATTTCTCATTTTCCATTTCATTGAAAATTTGCGTTAAATAGCTGATGTTAATAACAATCTCTACCCCAGTAGATAGACTTGGGTGCTGATGAAGTGCGTGGCTGCACAGAAAAATATCGGTATTTCCCCCAGCTAATAAAGTCTAATTTAATTTTTCTTCTCTTCTTTAGAAAGTCACATTAATTAATAAAAATATTTCATTCAACAAGAATTGAAATTACTGAACTTAAGCCCGACTAAGAAATTATTTCTGATTAAAATTCACTATAGTTCAACTAAAAATTTAAAATTGTCTCACTTAAAAGTTTTGTTTTGACTGACTATACACGAAGTAGCAACGTGTCAAAGATATTCCACAAAAAAAACCGCAAGATTATACGGTTATCCGTGGCAGATATGTCAGCCAGTGCAAGGAAGACGAAAAGCTCTCGAAGGCCAAACAACACACACAAGAAATAATAACGAGAGCTGTTCTTCAGCTGCTTAACGACATATTGTCTAGTTACTCCGCCCATATTTGTGCCACCATATTTGCAAATTTATTTTGTAGAATATGTTTTAATAAATAAATAATAAAAATAATACTTCAAAAAACTTGCGGTATAACGAAGTTTCCGGTGTAACAAATGGGCCTGACATTATATCGTTCGTTATACTGGGATTTGCCTATATTTTCAAAAGACTTTTCATAATAAATGTCTATTTCAGTTCCAATCTCTACTCTGACTATTTATTCAGCAGTGCTCTTTTCAGTATCATATGAGTCCACACGTACGGTAAAACGTTTGCTTTGAAAGACATTTCTACGTGCGGACTGTATCCAAGTATTTCATATCTTTTGTTTGTTCTTTCATTATATGCTTAGTAATACATGTTATCATCATTATCACTTTGCACAATTTCGGTTTTGGCTTAAGTAAACAAAATGATTCACTTACCGTTGTAGGCACACTTCACGTCCTGCCAGTGCTAATTTAACGATATCCGCAAACACCGGAATTACAACCCAATCATTTGGTTTGTTGGCGGATGAGGAAGCCTTTGCTGTTGCTGTTGCTGTTGTTATTGAGTTCGCATTCGATGATAATGTTGATTGCATTGGTTTGACGGTAAAGGAATTTAATGCATTACTTGATGGCGTTTGTGAAAGGGAGGTAGTAGAAGTGTTAGATGTCATTACATGTAGTGGCTTTTTCTGGGCATCTTCTGTTGCTGATGCGAGTGCATATTGTGGTTGAGGCGCTGGCGTTGTTGCAGGGGATGAGGTGGATGCTGTTGGTGCTCCCTTAAGTATTGATGAACCATATGTTGTTGTTGCCGATTCTTCATGAGAAACCGCACTTAACACTGTTGATGATGTTTCCGTGTCGACTTCCACTTCCGCTGCTGCTGTTGTTGTGGTGGTCGTTGTTGTATCTGTTAATGCCGTAACGTTTGTTGCTGTCGATGATGTTGATGTTGATAATATAAGTTGGTTTGCTAATGTTACATTGGTATCAGTCTTTTGTTGTAGCATTTGTTGCTGCTGCTTTTGCTGTTCACTTAGTTGTTGTTGGTGATGATTTTCATTTAAGACGATTGCCTGTTTATGCCACAAATTCCCATGGCCTTCGGCATGTCGTTGCATGCAATCCAATTGCTGACATGTGACTTGTAATTTACTCCACTACAAAATGTTGGTTTCGTTTAATATGTCCCAGGCATGAAATAAAAGGTTGTAATTAAAAATAAATGATAACGTAATTAATTTGTTCATAACAATATAAATATTGTTAAGCGCTGGGTTTTTAATTATGCCCCTTGTAGGGACAAAACTGGGCTAAAAATCTGTGGAAATAAGGAAATACAGACATTAATTTCTTTTACAGTTAAATTGTTAACCTTAATTTTTTTTAAACAAACATCGTTCTACATACAAGGAGGGCCAAAAGAAGTCATCTGATGTTGTTTGGCTCCAACTTTTTTTTTCTATGTAAATAAAATACTTTGATTCTGTTTTTGAGTATGTGTATTTGAACCTTTAGAATTTTATTGGTCAAGTCGAGAAGATGATATCGGCCAAATGGGCGCCGTTACAATTGATTGCTCATTTTATGGCAATTTTCATCACTTCGGCGAGAGTTTCGGGCGACAGATTTTCGCACTCGTGTCAAATGTTGTCCTTGAAAGATTCCAGGGTTTCGGGCTTGTTCACGTAGACACAGGACTTCAAAAAACCTCACAAAAAGAGTCTGTAACGGTTAAATTGGGCGATCTTGCGGGCCAGTGTAAATCGCCAAAACGAGAGGTGAGGCGACCCGGGAACGGCACGACACGATTATTCCGCGTTTTTGGGGAGTGTATCGCTTCATGGCTTGTTCACTTGTATTCTACATCTGTCTAGTTTACAAATTTCAAAACAGATTTAACATTTGGCCGCCATTTGCAAAAATAAGAGCATCTTCCAATAGAGTAATTTCTTTTGGCCCACTTTATATCTTTGTAAGCTGCAAAAAACACGTTTTCCGCGAATATCTCAAACACGCTTCTTAAGAAAAATAAACAAATGTATGGCAGCGACCCTAAATTAGCTAAGAAAATATCTCATTTTTGAGGTTATGGCCAAAAAGGCAAAAATTTGGTGCATAGTGTGATTTGCGATTGTAAATAATTGATTTTCGTCAAAAAAAAAAACGAGGTCCAGGAAATATATCGGTTAATCTTTTTTGGCGGTTATGGCTCAATATTTTTTGTAGACAGGTGCCTTCTCCACCAATTTTTTTAACAACTAAACTAAGTTTCATGCAACAAATTTTATTTAAAATGCAGCATGAATCTCAGAAATGTTTTGATTAGAATTTCTTCTCCATACCTCTAATATATATAAGAAAAATTATGTCTTTAGTATTCAGCTTTTCAACATTTTTTATTACGTAAACATATTGTTGATTTTAGTTCTATATGCATTTGATAGTCAAGCTTGATTTCATCTCTAAATTCCAATAAATTCCTTTCATAAGACTATTTTCTGTAATTGACACCTATGAATTTATTAAAAGTAAAAGATTCCTATCAAAAACAAATACTTGGAAAATCATAAAGAAAACAAGATTGTCCATCACATTGATCTTTTGTATTGTATTGTACTCGTATTAGAATTTTTTTTAGGTAACTTCATCGTCATAGTCATCACCCTCAACGTCATATTCATCATCTTTTATGTCAAATCATATCATTGTTATTATTTTGTTTAATAAACAACATCTTTTATATCACATTTCGTTTTGTTTTTAATAGAAATTTCATACGTATGAATTGTTGTTTATCGACACATTTATTATTTGTTAAGACAAAACGAAAATGCTGACATAATGAATTTCTTATTTATATACGAGTACATACGAGTAGTTGAATGATTTTTGTGTAACTTCAAGGCCATAAGTGTGTAAAGAATTTTATGTTATATGATACAAATCATTTTTGTTACAAGTCATTATTTATTGGTTCTAAGCTTATGATTTTGTTTATAAATATATTTTTTCTTGGATTGGTTAAAGTTAAGGTTGGATATAATTACGTTTATATCTGGGCAGGACTGGTTGGCTAAAGGTAAAACTATGCAGCTATATTTTTTTAAGTTTAACAGCAGCAGGGGAACACTTTTGAAAGTGTAAAAGAATAAAATTTAATATTTCAGCGCAAAAATTCGAAGCAAGTTCCAAAGAATGACCACTTTCATTGCATACAATCGCTACAGGCACTGAATTTAATATACCAAGGCTGTTGTTTATATCAAAACTTGTAATAGACAACTTTTCAAGCGCATACCATTTAGTTATTTGAATCCCTTTTGTCCTATGACAACCATTTGTTAAATTCATTTATGTTTCACCGGAAATAGAACTATTTAAAGCTGAGTTCATCAACTACTGATGTGTATGTTAATTTTTTTGTTAAGATAATAATCAATAACAAACCAGTACCGGGTGTCACTAATTTTTATTACGTAAATCGTATCGCGGTAATAAATATAACTAAAATTTATCGATTGTGCCATTCAGTTACACATTTTAGTGTTATTCGCTGTCGGTTGAAGTAAAAAAAAACATTCTGTTCTTTCTTCTTCCACGCTTATTTTAATATTTTGTAGGCAGAGATGCCACATGGTACAAAACTTAAATGGTGAGATGTTAGCTATTGAAAAATATATCATAGAATTCAATTATCGTTACCGCAAATGAATAAATATATCGATTAATATTACGATTTCGGTGCGCCAAAAGTTAATGAACTCTCATCTTGATTATATTGCAAGTTAAAGGTTGTTTTCTTTTCAGTTAACGATATGCTCTTTGTGAACTGAATTTTTTGCTTATAAATGAACATTGATAAATTTTTGGTTGACGGGACTGATGAAAAAAATTTGTGTACAGTAATAAAAAAATCAGAATTAATTTTTTAGTAGAATTTATAAAATATTCGGCCTTGGGGGCTCCTTTTTTGGCTCCTATGAAATGAATAAAAATAAATCTTTAAATGGAGCCTTAGAAAAAAGTAAACAAATATAAATTAAATCAATGCAGGACTAAGATTTTTAAAAAAAAAGCACCAATTAAACTTATCAAGAATCGTTAATAAATGGCATCAGCAGTTTTTGGCCAACAGCTAATTCAGACTTGGTGATAGCTCGAAACTATATATGGAAATAATATAGCCGAGAGTTCATTGAACACATTTGATTAACATTTTATGTCAACAACATAATTTCTTCGTGCACCATTTTTTTTTTGGAAAAATAAGGGAAAAGAATTGTTTTTAATTTTTTCAGAGTAACTTAAAGGCACTCCTAACTTTTTGCTAACATTGTTCAGCAAAGTTGCATGCATTTAAAAATCACAAAACTCTCTCACTTTGCATTTTTATATTAAAGCAAGTAAAATACCAAATTTACTGGCCAGTTTCAACAGTTAATTAAAAATGGTAAACACCTTCAAAAAGCAAGTATACTCGTTGCAGAGCTTAAGCAGAAGTAAACGTTCTTTTCAAGCACAATTTAAAAACTTTAGTGGTTTTTGTAAAGCCTTATGTGTGTGCGCTAACAAGCCACGAACGGAAACCTTGCAAAATCATTTTGTTATTTTTTTTTTCGTTTTGTTATTTTAACGCACAAAAGAGAACAAAAGTTGTTTCAAGCAAGAAATCTTTTTGCACACTCTCACTCAATTTTCCCTATAGCATGTGGTCTGTAGCAAAAAATAAACAAAAACGTCAAGGCTTTAAGGCAAAACTTAATGTTACTAGAAGGAAAGTTCTTTGGCTGGTGGACTATATGGTGTTGACCTTAAATTCACTTGGTTAAAGTTATTCATAAAGTTTAATTTAATTTCGTGCCTAGTATTTATCAAGGTATAAAATTTAAAAAGAATGAATTTATCGAATGATATATTTTAATCCGGAATAACCTTTTAATCGGGCTTACGTTCAGTATTTTTAATACTACTTTTATTAATTAATATGACTTTTAAAAGAAGATAAGAAAACTTAAGTTAGACTTTAGCTATGAGAAATGTTGGCATTTTGCCTGAGCCACCACGTACTTTAACAGCTCCCATATTTGTGTTCTTGAACAAAGATTGAATGTTAACATCAGCAATTTAACATGCATTTTAAATGAAATAGAATATAAGAAATGATTAAATTGAGTATACAATTATAGATTTACTATTTGTAAATACATTTATATACCAAATAATTTTTTGTTTTTCGTTTTTTTTATTTTTTTCTTCCATTTAATACGAAGTTATATCACTATTCCTAAGTATGTTTAGCTATTCATACTTGCCGAAAAAAGAGTAACCACTAAACACTAAGGTGAAACCTCTTGATTTAGACGCTAGTTTATTAAATCCTGGCCCAGACTTGCAATTTTTGTTGCAGCATTTTTTTATTTTTTAGTGAAAAAGAGCGAGGGAGGAATACAAAAAGTATATATTTCCATTTCAACGCTCTCCCACATGTTCTAGAATTGCTGCAACAAAAACTGAAAGTCTGAACCGGGACTAAGTTAAACATTGTCTATTACTTATGCTTGAAACTGTTTAACTTAATAAGCACAAGAGTGTTCGTATTTTACATAGCAGTAGCAAAAGCTATTTATTTCATAGTTAAACTAAATTTTTATATCAAAATTGGACCAAAACTTTTTAGTTTATTAAATATGTTAAAGTAATTTAAAATAAAAAATACTACTTTATAAAACAAATAATTTTCCAGCCCTGGAGTGAAACTTTTCTATTTTCTGATTTTCAACATTCACCTTTTCCGTCTAAAATATAAAATAAAAAATAAAAAAAATTTTTTAAGTTACTTTTATATACACCAAAAAAAATTAATAAAATTTGCAACCCTGGAATAGCCTTTTTGATCCTTTTGATTCGCAATACTAATCTAATTTTTCTTAAAATATAAAATTAGTTTAATAAACAAAAAAAAATATATTTCAGTTAATTATTTTTTATACAAGAAAATTTCGATTTTCCAGCCCTGGAAATGTCTATATGATTATGTTAATTTTTAGTACCAATCTTGTTTGACCATTTCCAACATAACAGCCTGCGAGCCTCGGAAAACCAATTTCACGTACAGACAGACGGACATGGCTTATACGACTTCCCTATTCATACGGGCCCAGTATATATATCCTTTATGGGGTTGCATATTAATGTTATGACAAACCTATATGCATATTCCCTTACCATTTTTGATGAAGGTTATAACAACGTATTCTGCATAATTAGTTAAAAGTTATAAACAAAGTAAAAGTGACAAGAGACGCACAGTTTTCACTAATGGATTTTACCTAATTGCATTCTCTTAAGAAGATACTTGACGAAAAAAGCAAAAGAAAATCATGATGGAGAATTTATTATTTTTTATGTCGCAAACATTAAAAGGAAAATGTTTTATACATGCTTATTTTACAAGAGCAAAAAATACATCTAAGTGCATAGAAAGTGAAAAAAAACAATCTGTCGAAATTGTCTTTAAACTCACTTTTTTTACACTTCTCTTGCTTTTAACAAAAATTTTAAGATATTTAGAAAATTAATGAATGTTAAGTGCAAGTGTTTAAAGACAGCACATAAATACAAACAATAAATGGAAACCCTAAGAGACAATTCACCAAAAATGGTAAGAGTATTTATTGGTTTGTCATTCTGTGTGCAATTTCAACAAAACTCACATCAAACCCCAATAAATTATGAAGTCGAATAAGCGATGCCCGTCTCTGTGCATCTGTCTGTACATGAAATTTGTTTTACGAAGCTCCAAGAAAATGTCAGAAATGGTCTAAAACAGATTAGTATTGAAAATCAGCAAAATCCAAGAAACGGTTTCAGAGCTGGAAAATTTAAATTTTTTTTTGGTGTATAAACGTAACTAGCTAAAACTTTTTTTTTTTGTTATATTAACCTAATTTTTATTTCAGAAAAATTAAAATTATTATTCAAAATAAAAACTATTAAAAAAACGATTCCAGGGTTGGAAGATTTTAAGTTTTTTTTTTGGTATGTAAAATAAACCTACTACAACTATTTTTTCCTGTATAAATTAAGCATATTTTATATTTTAAGAAGATAAAGATTGGTATAAGAAATCATCAAAATCCAGGGTTCGAAAATTTACACTTTATTTGGTATATAAAATAAATAGGTCAAATTATTGGCCATGACGCAGAGTTCAATTCTGTTCGGAAACGGAATTCAATCCACCCCATTTTTGTAGGAGATTTTGTGTAAAAAAGAAAACCAAAATGCGGAAATTTGTCAAGTGTCTGGACTGTTGGGGGTGCTGATATACTGGCGTATGCTCCGGCTAGTGCTTGACATATTGAGGTGGATTGAATTCGGTTTCCGAACGGAATTCAACTCTGAAACATGGCCGTATTATTTTTTTTCTTTTTTTGTTGCAAATTAAATAAATTTTATGTTTTAGAGCTGGAAAATTTAAACCTTTTTTGTCATACAATATTAAAGGTTTTCATGAGAATGTTCAAAAGTCTCGCAAACTGTGCAATTATGCATTTTTACACTCTCATAAATAAAATACCAAAAATTGTATAGAAATTTATTTACACAAACCTCCTAAGTTTGCTCAATAATTTTGACTCGTAAACTTAAGCTGTACAATTGCGCATTTTTATGTAAATATTAGTCAATACGAACACACAACAATATTTTATGAGTTGAGGTCAAATTTTAATAAATTCACACAAAAATTAAAATTTTTGGTATCTTTTTTCCCGAATTTTTTTTTTTATATAACTCAAGGTATGTACTTGTTGGACCTTTTCTAAGTTTAGATCCTTAGTAAGGAATCTCAAGGCACTTCAGACAACGTATTGCCATGCCAGTTAAGTTTTTTCCCGTCAATTTTTTATTTGGGTCGAGTAGTTACTTTTGAAGTGTACATATATTTATTCTAAGCGGTGTACTTGTCAAGTAAATGACCCCAGTATTTAATTAGTACAGAAATATTGTGGCAGCACAATATGAAAGCTAAAAGCTTTCACATAAAGATAAGTATAAAAAATTAAAAATCTTGTCATTTTCCGAACACAAAAAAGCACTGACATGATTTTGCAATTGTTTGTGATTTCACAAGATCCCTGTATACCATTTCAAAAAGAAATTTAATTAGTATTGAAGTGTTAGTTTTTTTGTTTGATTATAAATTAGTTTTTGATGTCGAAGACAGAAATTAACTTGATTAATTCTTGCTCTTTTCTTACCAGCAAATACGAGTGCCTTAGTTTTGCGTTTCAAGTTTTATCACGTTTTTTGCTTATCGTACTTTAGAACTATTCCTAATTAATGCGCTGTAATTTTCATGCATATGAATTTGCAAATCTACAAAAGTGTTTTATCCACACGTTTTTGTTTTGCAAATTTGCTTAAACATATTTCAATATGTTTGCACATTTTTCTACTGTTTCGCTACTTTGGTACACAAGACATGTTCGAGTTCTATGTTGTTGCCAGTTTTAACATGCAAATGGTTAATTTTCCAGTTGATTGGGTGTAATAGTGTATATCGTATGTATGTATGTGTGTAACTTTTTATATTTTCGTTGTACTTACCGTAATTTTCAGACGTGCTATTGGCGGTGATTCTAATGTTTCTAAAATAGCAGTAGCGCTATTATAATTTCCAACCAACAAACAGTATTGCGCCACTCCACTCCAGAGTTCAACACATCTGCTGCGTTCTTGTATGTCAGCACACTTAAAAGAGCAAAGGGGAAGACAAATTGTAGGAAATGAGTTGAAGCAACTAAATACACTTAAAAAAAATTAAATAATTGTAGATGTTAAAAATATTTAAGCAAAAATTATGCAGAATTAATTCTCATATTTTTATTGATATTGTGTAAGAATTTCATACAGATATCTTGTATACTAAATTGTTGAGAGAAAAACAAAATTTTATCCTTCCATTAGGTTATAACAGGCTGCCGATTTATGGTAAAAAAAAACCAGCACACTTGGGTCCTTTGAGGACCCGTTGTGCTAATCCTTCCATTAAGTTGTGTGCAAATTGAAAACCTTAAACTCGTTTTCTGGAAAACTAGTATTTTTGAGTTATGACGTTGTTTTATTAAATGAACAATATGTTTACATGCCAGAAGATTAACGGCCCTCCTCACGATGTCGAGCGAAAATGTTCAATAGATAACTAGTATTGAAAACATTAATAAAGTAAGAAAATTTGTTGTTGTTTTCAATATAAATAATTTCCAAATGATTACAATCGACATCGTGAAACAAACCGTAAAATTTCCATATAATGATTTCTGCAGAAAATCTTAAAACATAAGAAAGAAGAAACGGAAACGTGTCACTTTCCTGCTCTTGTTGACAAAATGGTGTTTTTCATAAATGAGGGAAACTTTCTATACTTCTCCCCACACAGGCAGCACAATGGGAGCACTCAATATCCAAAAGAACCAGTTTTCAGCAACGAGTACACCTAATCTCACTTAAAACGTATTCAACTTTGTTTGTCAATCATATAAGAAATATTAGTTAAGGTCAATAAAAATTTACTAGGCAAGTTGACTGCTTGTAAAAACTATACCTTAAGCTCCCAGCATATAGGAATAATAACATTCTATAAATATTGTTTCCGTTTCTAAAAACTTGCATTGATACTATTTCATTATTAGATAGAAATAATCTCCAGAAACAGTTTGCATTAAGAATTTATCATTACGAAATACCGAAGAATATTTATATGACATAAATTCTTTATTTATTTAAAATTTTAATTCTTAAGAAGTAAAACGTTAAATAAAACAAACTATACACAAATAACTCATTCAAAATAAACGTCTATTATTATGTTTACAAACCACTTTAATGAATATATTTCCTTAACTCTAATTTTTTATAAAAATTTATATTTTCTCTTAAGCCTTGAGATCCTAAAAAGCAGTAAATCGACACGTTCGTTCCCGAACTTTAATTGAAAAAATTATTTGTTTAAAACTCAACTTTCTCATGTACTATAAATACAAGTCTACCTTTTCTGGGTACAGCTTACGTGCCTACAAATAAAATGAGTATGTATATAAATACTATGTATGTATATACAAATGTACATGCATGTATGTATTTATGTATGTCAATGTACTGGGCAAACATTTAACCAGGAATGGTCTCTCTCTCTCTCTCTATTGACAAAGTTTACGGTATTCTCCTTTTTTGTTGTCATTTTAATAATTTATTTTTTGTATGCAAAAAGAAAAGAAAAATTACTGATGAGAATTGCTGATGACCAAAATTGAACTGTGAACAACATTAAAGGTAGAGGACGTTGCACTATTAAAAATATATGTTGGAGAAATCTACCGTTTGGGATATAAAATGATTTTGTTAAGCATACTCTTATACAGTCTGTCAAGATATTTTTTTTAAACTATTTTATATTAAACAAGGTAAGATTATGTGCTTATTTGTAGCTTAGAAAAGAAAAAAAGTATCGTTTTAAGTAATAGTTGAGTATTGGCCATTAAACAACTATGAATGCGTGTAGCTAAAAATAAAAAAAAAACACGCTCATATGCACACACACGCATTAATTTAAAAGCAAATGCGTACAACTATAAACATCCAACAACTATGTTTTTATAATTTTTTTTTATCACGTAGCACAAACATCTTTCAGTAAAATTTATACTCTGTATAGCTACAGGTGTATAAAAATACTCTGAATATTATTCGGCTACACAGGCATAAATACAGGGCTGTTTTATTTACAAGCATACATAAAGTATGTTTTCAAATAGCCAAACACATTCTCTATTCCGTTTTATATACATAAATAAGTGTATATGATAGCGAATGATGAATAATTATCCCGAGTATCAAACGTTTATTTTTTTTTTGGCCAATTAAGTATCCATAGCCTGAGTACAAACTATAAGTATGAGATGGAATCAATGCCTTTTTATTTTAAGTTGAAGAGTATTTTAGTTTTCCGCACAAACGAGGAAAATATGCTTTTGTATGTTAAATCGGCTATAGACATAGTTGCTTGAGAGAAAATATGTCAGCGTACGAATTATTTGTGCTACAATTGTGATTATACGCAGTTACTAAAATTAAGACAATTTCTCAAGTACACATATTTTATTGAAGTACTCATTGTCATTCTCTAATGTAGATGTGTATTATTGATTTTTTTATTGTCAAAATCTTTTATAAATCTTAGATAGTGCTTTAATATGACGCTAAAACTCTCATGTATTTTTATTTGTAAATTAATTATTTTTCATTCATATTTATTAGATGTTAAAAGTTTCAGGTAAAATAATATAAACTAATGGACAGTGTAATTTATATATTTTTTTGTTTTTATTAAACGGGTGTCAAAATAAATACGAGTTTGTTTGTTTTTGGTTAAGCTCAATTGAATGTATTTCGTTGCTGCCGTCCAAATATATTTTAGCTTTTTTGAGCTGCGTTTGAAGTCTTTTAATGAGTTGCTCAAGCAGGGACATAATGCACTTAGACGTGCTTAACCAACAACAAATAAAACCCTTTTATATTTGTTAACGTACTATAAATCGCAGATTTTTCCTTTGTATTAATTGATAAATTACTTTAAAATTACATACATATGGATGTATTTTTTGTGATACATATGCAGCTGAAGATTCATTAAGAAGTCTCCACCAATTTGATATCTTCCCTTTAAATGATTTGCTACCTTATATTTGTTTTCTGAAACATGTTAAATTATTATACATTTTAACAAGCCTTAACAAATTGCTATTTAATTTATTTGAGCTTTATTTACTTGATGTTTTTTTTTCATGCAGCATACGAAAAAGAATTGTTGATTATCTTGATGTGTGGCCGGCTGCATATTTCTTTGCCACTTAAGTTAACCCAGTCAACACAACTGGTAAGGATTTAAAATCAAACAATGGGTTGAAATATTTGGGAACTATCAGCATAGTAGCATGGAGGCATACAACATTATTTATTATAGAAAAAATCTGTATTCTAATTAATTCAGTGCAAAAACCAATTTCATATAAATTTTATATTACAACATATTGCGAGAGGAACATTCGTCTACGATAGTTTTGGACAATGTTAAAGCAAGCGGTTACAAGTTTGCCTTAATCTGGGAAAAAAATTTAAAGATAAATACTGGACTTGACATATGCAATCTGGGTGAATATTACTTCAGTCTATGTATAAACGAATAATTTATTTAGCCAGAGATTCAATATTTATGCTCACATGGTTATGGCATGAGACAACCATTTTTGCCGTTTTGAAGAGCTGTTTAAAATATGTTTTGAGAAAATTTGTTGAAATTACAATGTTTTGCAATTAACATCATAAATATAATATAAATATCGCACAAAAAAAATTACAATTTTTCTAATGCACAAGATGATATCACATCACAAGATAAGACATAAATATTTACTTAGACTTGCAACGATAACGTTCTGATACGAACATAACAAAGGTTTTTTAAGAAGCTGGAATCACAATTAATATAATGTTGAATAAATGCACATTTAAATGCAAAACTTCCATGACTAAACTGCAGTTTACATGTTGCAAATGGTTTAAGAAAATAAAAAGAAACATTCTATTGCAAACATCTGACCATACGCTCACTGGGAAACTTCTACAGATTCAACGACATCTGTTTCTGTTTTATATAACGAAAATACAAATAGCATTTATTTATTCTCTTACTTTTATGGGCATAAAATTTATTTACTTAATTTAGTTTCAGTATTTCTTCATTCTCTACACTTTTCTTTTTCTTCATTATTTTTTATGGTCTTTTTTATGCATACAAATTTCGGGCTTGCAAATTATTGTTATTTTTCTTTTTATATACTCGTACATATATATTTTTACCTGTAATATTTCGTTACATACAAATAAACGTAAACGTGCTGACCAATCAAGATATGTTTCCAAATTGCAAGTCTTCTTTGGATCCTGCACGCCTGGTGGTGCCCCGGAGTTTGAGGGTTGATCCCATTTTTTCTATTGTAAAATATATAAACATGCATATGTATTTTTAATATAAAGTTTTATACATATTTTTTTTTTGTAGAAACAATTTGTAGAGGCAAATGTTAATGAAGTTTTTGTATGCAAATAAAAAAAAGAGATATGAATAGTGTAAATTTTAATTAAAATATTTTTTTTTGTTAAAATATGTTTTATGCAACATGGCTTTATGTTAACCATAATTATTGCTGTTTGTTTTCGTTAAATCATAAAATGTTTTTTCCTGATGTTAAAGCTTAAGTGAAGTGTTTTATGATTTCTATATATTTTTAATTCTTTGTTAATATAGTTTAAATGTTTGGTTTGCTACAATCATCAGTTAAAGCACATAAATGTTAAAAATAATATCTAAATAAAATAATTTTACTGGAGTAAAGTCAATTTTAAAGAAAACTGATCATAAACTTCCATTTTATAAATATAAATAGCATTTATATTTATAATTTGTATTATTGCCTTCAGATACTACAAGGATCATATTAATATATAATAATACCACTCAGCAAATTGATTAAAAATTTATTAAACTAACATGGCTCCACGTGGTGTGAAATGCCTTGAGGTTCCTTACTAAGGCTGTGAAAAGAAGAAAAGGTCCAGCACGTACACACTTTATGTTATATCGAAAAAAAACTTTTCCGAATATTGTTAAAAGATTTCAAATACGAGTACTGTAATTTTTATGTAACTTTTATAAACTGGACCTAAAATCTTAAGATGTTTTTTTTTATATCTGTATAGAAGACAATATTTATTTCGTTTTTTTTAGTGTAATTTTTTATATTTGGATTTGAAACAAGTGAGTTTCATTTCAATTAGTTTAAAAATTTCATTTTTCAGCTCATTGGCTGACTTTATTTCAGCTTGAATTGTAGTTGACAAAAGTATGTAAATGAAAATAATAGTGCTGCCACATACTTTTTTTTAATGACGTGCTGCCAAGTTAATAATTGAGGCTTTTGGAAATTGTTACAAATAATTTTAACATTTTGTTAACGATACTAAATAATTATTTCAATTATTAGTCGTAAAGCAGCTCTGGGCGAGTCAACATCAAGCGTCGTTGGCAATTATCTCTTAAGTGCAACCAGGCCACTGTTGTTTATTGGCCTTCGAGAGTTTTGCGTCTCACTCGCACTGGTTGACTGATCTGCCACGGATAACCGTATATTCTTGCGGTTCTTTTGTGGAATTTCTTTAACAACCACGTTGCTACTTCCTATGTGAAGGCATAGGTCGTGTACAGTCAGTCACAAAGCCTTTTTAAAAAACTGTTAATAACATCTTGGGCATATGGTCTAGCTACCCCGCCCATATTTGTGCAACAATACTTTGCAAATTTACTTTGTAAAGTATTTCTGAAATAAATAAATAAATAAATATTTCAATTATTCGGTAAAATAATGTTTCTTTTTTATTTTTTCTATAGAAAAACTGCTGCACACATGAAAACAAAAAATGCGAAATATTAAATTCGAGAATAGGTTTTTATTTCAGTGTATATTGAAATTATTATTCCTTTTACGCTGTTATTTTAGTTTATTAAAAGGAAATGCTCATAAATAATAATAGTTGAGTATTTTTGTTTAATTTTTTAATAATGTAGAAAGAATTAAGGCACATCTATTAGGTGGTAGAGAAGACACAGCTGAGCTATTGTTTTATAAAACTTAAAGTGCTCGAAAAAAAAATCAACATGGAAAATACTTTATTAAAAAAATTCTTTGTAAATCAATTTAAAAATATGAAAAAAATAATATTTAAAAAATTGTGAAAAATTCTTTACATTGCAAATTTTTTTACTGGTAGCCGCCGTGGAGAAATTTTTTCAACTTTATGTGAATAATTTTTGTTTTTTATCTTGTTATAAAAATATTATATTTTTCACATTTTGGCTCAACTAAAAACCATGTTTAGATATGGTAAAAATGAGCTTTCATTACAAAAAAGGTTTCAGCAAATTGTAATACGATGAATCAAAACAAGTCACGTATTCCATTTGCAATAATGGCTGAGTATATAAAGCAGAAATCTACATCAACTGACACCACACACAGTGGACCAAACCCAAAAGAACGCTGATGATGAAGGTTTAGTGGCCTTCGAAAACAGCTAGTTGTTCCGTTCAACTATGTGTTTGTCAGAATATTTACAACTAACTTTGGTGTTATTGGTTCATTAATAATTATCACATGTAATTTGGCTTACAAAGCGATACGAACTTAAGCCTGATCAAATCATAAATATAGAAACAAATGAAAATCAAAAAAAATAATTAATATTAACTAAAAGCTATGTTGTTTGCTTTCGTTGTTGCATTCCTGTAATCTTGTAATATCAAATGGAAATTAATGTGCCTTGGAAACAATAAACTTTGAGCAAATATGACATATGACATGGTAATCATTTTAAAGAAATATACTTATTTCAGTTCTTGTTCCCCTAAAAATAAAACTAAGCCACTCACCTGTTTGTCTAATAAAACATTACTGCTACACTGTACAAATTCTTCGGGTCCAATATGTTTGGCCAACTTCTTTTCTATACGACATAAGATTTGAGCATACTGTGTAGATGTGGGACATTCAAATAGTTTCCCTTCAGTCTGGAATTACAAATAATATCCATTATTTATTTAGTCCTAGTTGATCAATCAAAACTAAACAATTAAAAGTCATTTGCAAGCCTTCGTTTACCTTTTGTAGCACTAATGCAGTGTTTGCGGATGTTGCTATTGGTGCTGCGGCCATTGAACTATTCGCAGTTTGACAGGAGCGCAATTCTTCTTCGTGTCTTTCTAAATCAGTCAAACGCTTTAGCAAGGCACTCAATATTTCCGAAACAATTGCTTCTAAATGTGTATTGGAACATCTGTAAATGACAATTAAATTAAAATCAAATAATATATAATTTATAGACACAAAGGAAAACTATACGAAAGTTTGTTACATTTTTGCAAGACACTCACTTTTAATTATAAGCATTAGTAAATGTTTTTTAATTGCAAATTAGTGAATATACAATAACGATTTAAAACATAAGAATCATCTAATTTTACCTGTATGTATGTATTTAATTAATTGTTTTACTTTGCATTTTTTATATATTATTTTCTTTTTTTTTTGGTTTAACTCACCTGGCAACGATGTGCTTAACATGACTCATCATACGTTCGTCGCGATAATCGTAGGGAAACTTATTTGTCCATTCAGCTAATAATGCCACCAATGATTCTAATGATTCACTATCAGGTACTGAGGATAATAGTTTGCCCAATAACTCATGGGGTCGTAAATATAAACGTGATGATAGTAAAAATGAAAAAATAAATTCCTAAAAATGTAAGACGAAAAGTTATATCAGCAGTGAAATTAATAAGTAAGCAGCTTTCACTTAATTGTATATACATATTTATTTATTTAAGAAATACTTTACAAAATAAATTTGCAAAGTATTGTTGCACAAATATGGGCGGGGTAGCTAGACCATATGCCTAAGATGTTATTAACAGTTTTTTGAAAAG
The DNA here is from genome assembly GCA_936439885.1 of Nowickia ferox. Lineage (NCBI taxonomy): Eukaryota > Metazoa > Arthropoda > Insecta > Diptera > Tachinidae > Nowickia > Nowickia ferox. The sequence continues at coordinate 97,462,339 of OW387026.1, read as the reverse complement.
GCTTTGTGACTGACTGTACAAGACATATGCCTTCACATAGGAAGTAGCAACGTGGTTGTTAAAGAAATTCCATAAAAGAACCGCAAGAATATACGGTTATACGTGGCAGATCAGTCAACCAGTGCCAGTGAGACGCAAAACTCTCGAAGGCCAATAAACAACAGTGGCCTGGTTGCACTTAAGAGATAATTGCCAACGACGCTTGGTGTTGACTCGCCCAGAGCTGCTTTACGACTGTTGTATATACATATATTTTCTAATTATTTTTTAACGTTTGTTAAAATTAGTATGAGTTTAAAATGCTTTTCTTGTTGTTGGTTAATCATGTGTGGATGTATTTTGTTGCTGCTTAGGTAACTTATCAGCTGATTTTTAAGTACAGGTCGTCCGCCGGGAAGGTATACTACTTTCTTTTGCCGCCATTTTGGTAAACATTAGTCTTGACAGTTCATATTTGGGAGTTGTGAAGTAGACACGTGGCAAATTTATTATGAAGATTTGTTGCAATCTTTAAAACATTTTATCAAAATCAATCATCGATTACTGTGACGATGAGAAAGTTACGTGAAGTTTTTGGGAGAAACAACTTGCCAACAAAACGCACTATTTATCGTGTAGTGAATGATTTCGAAGAAAGATGGTCTGTAGGTGATATGCCCAAGCATGGACCACAACGTACTGCAAGATCGGCAGTAACTGCTCAAGAAAGTGTTCAAAACAATCCATCAACTTCAATTCGATGCTGTGCTCAGCAGCTTGTTTCCATACAAAATTCAGTTGACACAAGAAGAGCTTCTTCCACAAGACCATTTACACCGCCATACATATGCCAATTTAATAAAAAAAATACACAAAGTAGTATACCTTTGCGGCGGACACCCTGTGTTATCAAATTGTTTATAGGTGAAAATTTAAATAATTTTTAATTGATATTACAAATAGTTTAATTGATATTACAAAATTATTCATATCACTTTTTTGTGTGTTAATAAATCTAAATAAAAACGAAAAATATAAAATTCATATTGTTGAACTTTGTTTTTCCAAAAGCCAAAGCAACAGTTGAAATTCGTGTAGCACAGCGACCATTAAGTGACATTTTCTTTTATTTAACAGCACAATCAACCGCCGTTTGTTTGCGTTTCTGTTTTGTGCTTTAGTTTTACTGTTGGCTTTGAAACTTTTGGCAATCAGAGCAGAGTCAAGGTGAATTAAATAAAAAAAATTGTAGTACTTTCAAACGCTGCTGCTGATTTGATACGAATCACCCACTGGGAGCTTTTCATTTAATTGCAAATTTTCGAAACAAAAACAAAAACGTATTCAAGAGAAAAGAAATTAATTCCTTTTATGAAAGAGAGCTACAGAAGACGTGGGGTCTATTCTAGTGCCACAATGATTGACAGTCTGGCGATACCTAATTTTCAAAATGTATGAAAATCCATTATCCACAGTGGTTATAGTTCCCATTGTAATTAGGCTGCAAGTTTGAGTTTCTATAAAACACACTGACACATGTTAACATAATTAAAGCATAGCAGCTCATAAAAAAATATGCGTGTGTGAAGCAATTTAATGAGAGGCTTAATGACCATGAAGTGACGAACCGAATGGACAGTATGAGTAGACGTTACTTAAATTTTCTTTTCTACCCAAAAAATAATTTGAGGTTGTAAGGAAAAGAAAATTAATTATTAAATCTTTCACACTTGGTAAAAATAAACTCTTTGAGGAACCATTAAAACTAAAATAGTTAATTATGCTTCAAAATGAGGAGGTTACGAAGTAAGTTATTAGGAAAAAAGCTTTTGGTTATATTGTGTGTATTATTATTATTATTATCATTATTACATATGCGTATATTGTATATGTGATACGTATGTGTGTATGTGTATAGGATTGGTTGTATAAGAGTATGTGTGGTTATTAACACTTGTTTCCTGATGTTCTCTTACTTCCGTATTTAGCAGCTTTTGTTACTGCTGAACGCCAGCTTATGTAGTTTGTGTGTATAATGTACTCGTATGTATGTTTGTTTGTAAATGTTTATGTCCTCTTATAGTATTTGCTTTGTTTTTCTAAATGCTTGAGTTGATATTATACTAAATACCCACATATTTATATATGTATATTTGTATATATAAAATTTTGGCATTGGTTATGCTTGAATTTTGTTTCGGGTTTCAATTTTGGCAAAAGTTCATAGAGCAAATTATTTCTTTAGTGCTTGCTTGCCCCTAGTAAAATTTATGTTTTACTGTTCGTATTTTTGGTCTTTTGACTTCCTTCAGCTTCTATTATAATTATTGAGGTTTTTGTGGCAAATCCTTAAAAATGCAGCCTAATATAAAAATAATTACCAATAAAAATGCTTGAGAGTTTTTTGGTCTCATGTATATTTAATGGCTGTTAAATTTGGTTATTTAAAATTACAAATGAAATAAATATAAGCAAATGATTTGGTTTAAATAGGTGCTGGGGCAGTTTTGGGTATTATAAATAACACAAAAATGCGTAAACTAAATATTTTGGATAATTTTGAAAAAGGAATTTGTTCATTGCCACAATACTTTAGGTTCTGTTATGTTTGTATTGTAATTAAGGCAAATGAATACTTGTGAGATATTTTTATTTTTGCAATTACCATACAATTGACTAAGATATAATAAAAAACGTTGTAATACATTCCTTGATTTCTGCATTATAAGTACACAAAATTGCAGATCATCGAGCTTTAAAAGTATATTAAATGCTCATGAATAATTGAAGATTATTTTGCCCAGTAATATTTAAATAATTTTCTTCAAAGTACTACACCAATAATTTTATAAACGTCCTAAGTTCATTGAACTATTTGTATAAAAAAGTATATTTTAATTAGCTTTACGATTTCAATTAATTTGTTTTTCACAAAGTGAAAACTTTTACCATTTTGTTTCAATTAGTATTTATAAGCATTTGATACTTTGCCACAATTTACACTTTTGTTTTTTTTTTTTTTGAATATTTTAATAAGTTATTTTCTATTTGTCTACCTTTTTCATATTTTTTTTTTGTACTCCCTGGGTAGTAAAGCAAACTTTTAGTTCATAGACTCATCTCCTAAGGGGAAAACCTCTGCTTTTAATTAAAGTTTTATGCAAATCAAAGTTGGTAAATTGTTAAACATTTCCTTAAAATTTTGAAAAAAAAAGAAATTTAAAAGTGCAGGAAAAATATTCATATTTTTCCACTAGTTAGCTAAAGTTTATTTTACAATTACTTAATTCATTACCTGTTCCTAGACAATAAGACAACAATTCATAACGGAGCTCGTTTCAAATGAAAGTCAAGGCAAGTTGTTTTGTTCTGAATATTTATTACCTTAATTGAAAAGTGGTAAAGAGCAAATAAGGGAAGTGTAAAACTTACTGAAGCTGTGAAGGGAAAGTTGTAAGTGGTGGCATGAAATTGTTTAAAGAAAGTTTTCTCATAGCAATAAAACTAAAGTAAAGATTTGGTCACATCAGCGTTAATAATATATGCAGTGCTATTTTTATTTTAAAAATTAGCTCTAATAATTTTTTATACTAAATACAAAGGGGAAAAATATATACGAGTATACGAGTATATATATATATCTCCATTGAAAAATATTTAAATAACAGAGGGCAAATTACGGCATTCGATACGATTCGAAATTTAAAAATATTCCCATATAAACTCTATTGGAATATTTCGTAATTATGTTCGATAACGAGTGCCGTAATTTGCCTCCAGGTTTCCATTTGACGTTACCATTAAATATTTAATTAAAAAAAATTAAGTTTTCATAGCATACTTTTAGGTCCTTAAATATCTTTGCATTCTAATACGTATGAGTAATTTTTAATTTGTTGCTCATACGTATGAATGAGTATATTTACCAGATCTTTGCAATAACAAAGGACGCAATCGTATAATTATATAAAACTTTACTTAACATAAGTATATGATTATAATTAAATACTTATTTTAAGTAAATTTTTGTATAGCTAAGAAAAACCGCGTAACTATATTTTTTTCAGAATTTTACTGGAGAAAATAAACTTCATAAAATTGTTTTTAAAAAAAGTAGTTGAAAAACGGGGGAAAAATGTGCTTTGATATTCTCTATAATAATAAAGAAAAAGCTGGTAATGAAATTTTTTAAATAGTGGCATGGTTTGTATTGTTTTTTTGGACCAATCCTTTTCCCTAATCGTTGTATATGGGCATTTCCATATATGTATATATTTTATGTTATTTTTTGCATGTTATGGCTTTTTAAACAACTGTGTGTTTTAATTTTTACCGCAAATTTCAATATATAATACATGGATGGTATTGTAAATTAAATAATTCTTACCTTATCCAAATCTATAATATTTGTTGGTACTAAAACGTCAACAAGAGATTCCAGTGGGCCAGAAACTATTCTACCATTTATATACATAATACCACCGGAACCCAGCACAGAACTCTGGAAATATAAAAAAAACAAGATATTTATTTATTTTTAAAGAACATATTCTTGAAATTAAATTTGAACTACTACTCTAGTTTTCACTTAAAAATATGTGAAATGTAAAATTTTAACTAAATATTGAAAATTGTGTATTTAAATTATTTTTGCAAAATTTTTTTAAGTTGGGCTAGGTAAGGGTGGCAGTCAAAATCCCAGACTGACTTAGACCGTTGTGATTTATTGTGATACCACGAAGACTCTGCTTGTGTGGAGTCCTCAACGCCAAACCAACCAAAGTTCAATATAAAGCTACTAATACATTGGAGTTCGATACTGGCAACATCGGAAAGTTGCTGGACCTCCTGAGCTCCCATTATGGACATTCCCTTTTTTGCTAGTTTAGTACAGTGACATAGAAAATGTTCTACACTTTCCTCTTTATCGATATCTTGGCTGCTGCGGTAAAAGTCATTGTGCTCGACCTTTAACCTTTGTGCAAGTCAACCTAAGAGACCGTGTCCGGTTAGCACAGACACTAGAATTGAGATTTGTTTCATATTTCTTAAAATCAAAGAAGCTGTATTTTTCTTATTTAGATGAGTCCATAGCTTCCTGGTGATTGCGCAATCATGTCTTGTTCTATTTGTTTCATCTTCTGTATTGTGCTTTGCAAAAGGGTAGTAGTAAGCCCACACATTCCAATTCTGATGGAATTTGTTAGGTTATGCAAGTTCTAGCAAGCTCATCAGCTTGCCTGAGTTCCCTGACCTGGGATCCAGATGATCCTAATATTAAACTGCTCTGCCATCTCGTTTAGAGATGATCTGCAGTCGAGGGCTATTGCTGTTCTTAGGAGTGGGGATTTAAGGGCCAAAACAGCTAGCTGCTCAACTATCAGTGCAGATGTGAATTTGAGTCTTTTAAGTGACACTCACTTTCAACTAACTCGCAACTCCCTCTGTAGCAAGGATCTCTGCCTTTTAGACTTTACCATGATCCGGAAGTTGCTCTCCAATACAAAGACCTAATATCTCTGAAAAGACTTCATAACCCACAGCTTATCGTGTTTTGGAGCCATCCATTTTCTTCTGCCTGGAGTATCATTACTCCATTATTCTGTGTATGGTATACATGTTTTATAAAGACGTTTATGTAGTAGAGCAGGTAGAAGTTTAGTCAATCCTCTATATCCAAACTTTATCGTCTAGTATTCTACAGTGGCTGGTTGCTGAGTGCTGAGGTTATTGCTATTTCCCCACTAAGTCCGATGTTGGCAGGTGCAGGAGCATCGCCAATGCATCCGCAAGAACCTTGCGTAACATATGTAAAAACGTCTCTTTCTCCATGGATTGCCGTTTCACAATGATCTCAAGAATGAGAATTGGGCGTACTATGGCACATAAAGTGAACGATTTTTGGGCTAAGGCCCCGTTTTTTCTAATTGATTTCTGGCATAGATAGTATGAAGTTGTTGCCTTCTTTACTCAGCAACTTAGAGTAAAAAATAATCCCGAAATAATTTGCAGTGTCAGACACTTATTTCCGTGTTATTAAGAGTAATAGGTTGAAAACCAGGTATCTTATACTTCCTGAAGAAGAGGACTAGTTCCGTTTTATTAGCATTAGCGGCAATCCCTCGTTTTTCCGCCCATCTTGTTAAATATGAAAGACCATCCTTAGAAAAGAGAGGAATTTTCCTATGACAACTATGTGGCAATCACCAGCAGTAATGTGGCAATCATCAGCATAAGTAACGATTCTTCACCCCTGCGAGGGATTTGGAGCTAGATTCTACAACAGTGGCATAAAAACTCTTCTCTATGGTGCACCCCTATTTACAAACCGGGTTTGTCTAGAAGTCCTTAGAGCTAAAGTATGGACTCAAAATCTATCAATCTACCACAGGAAAAATTTGTCTTAGTTTTAGTGAAATTTTGTTGTTGTTTTATTTGAAATATCAAACTATGAACAACTTTTATTTCTCTATTTAAACTTAAAATTTTACCCTAGACTAATAAGCACAGTAGCAGGAACAGTTTCCTCCATACATTTTCCAGGACATATAATATAGATTTTGGAAATCGTACTAAACATATTTAGGGCACTGCCGTGATATCTACTAAAAAAAAAAGAATTTTAAGTGTTGGTAGTAGGCGTCCCTCTTCATGGATACGAATGTTTCCGAAATCTTTAGTATGTAGTATGTAGTATGATAAAAGATAATAGATAATGTACGATATGATATTAATAGATTATCTGCTGTCCTTTTCTAAAGGCCTCATTAGTTCTTACTTTTCGTTGCCGTTCTGTGCTATTCTTTTTCATATACTCGTAAAATATTTTGCAAATACTTTTTCTGTGCAAGGATTCAGCTGGTAAACTAAAGAACTGATTATAGTTGTATACAAAATATCCAAAAAAAAAAAAAAATACACTTTTAGCTATCAGTTAACGTTAAATTCTATTATCTAGAGATTTGTCCTCAACAAAACAGAACGAAAAAGTAAAAACAAACCACATATACAGATTTTTAATTAAACAGAAACAAAACAGCTGATTTAGAATGGAGCAGCACGTACAAACTAATTCTGCCTGAAGTCTTTAAGGTTTCTTTTCACTCAATTCAATTTATTTGCTTCTGATAATATTTATAATTCACTTAATTCTTGTATATTTTTAAAAGTTTAAGATTTTTTACTTTTCTGCTAATAAATAAAATTTAGCAATGATTTATAGATTTATATGTACATTTGTACATGCAAAATTTTTTTATTGCAGGTAAAAATTAAGCAAAAATTCCATTTGAGTGTTTGTCAACGATCTTTAATCAATTATTTGTGAAAAAGACCCAAACCAATGCACTTTCTCTCAAAAAATATATACATATATGTGCCCTTTACTATGAAAGTGGTTTAAGTCACATGAATTTTTCCTTCGAAATATTAAAAATATCCTAAAAAAACTGCAATAAGTAGTTAATAAATATTAAATAAGTTTATATTAATCGGGACTATAACAACTCTAAATTAAAATGTTGTATAATATAAAAATATTTTTTTCATTTGTTAAAATGTAGTCTAGTAAATATCTGTACAAGGGAAAAACATGACTTAGACCACTTTCATAATTAAGGGCACATATGTAATTACAAATATTCACATACCTCAAAATTGACATCACATTGACTACGTTTGTAGGTATTCTTGGGTACATCATACTGTACTAAATCACTATTGGCCAAATTTGTATAACACACATTGTAACCATTAAGAGAAGTCTTAGTTGTGTTTGCTGAAGAAACCTACAAGAGAAACAGAAGATCAAATTGCTTAATTTAGATTTAAATATTAATTGAATGAAACTCAACTTTGTATAAAATTTAAAAATAAAAATAACAAGATGTTTATCCAGCAGATTAAAAAGAGACATTCTTATTTATTTTTATAAATTTTGTTAAGCCAACTCAATATGCAAAAAAAAAGAAGGAGAAATCTGTCTACAGAATTGAATTACCATGTGCAAAGCTAACACTACACACCAACACGATAGCATCTTTAGCAAAAACAGTAATATGTGTATATATGTATGTGCATATATACAAAAATATATATATTTATATATGTATGTGAGTACAGCTGTTGATAAAAGAATTCCAAAATATAAAACTTGTGGTTTTGTCGTCATTGACATGTTCTTTTAAATTGGCCTGTCTTCTTATCTCTGCATACATACATTCATATAAACATACATACTTTTAGTAGAGATATACGAGTATATGTAGATGTATAAGTATGAGTGGTTAGAAATAATTTTCTTCTTATACGTTTTAGGGGGTTTTCCTAGCACTATACACAACGGCTGAATTGCTAGAACTGCTCCATAACAGTTTGCTATAGATGCTGTTGCATGTACTGCATGTGTTTGTGTAGTGCTCCGAGTTAAAAGTAAAATACTTGCACTCATGTCCTCTGTATGCTAAAACTATTATAATGAAAATTTTCATTTCCTTATTTGCTGCCTAAGAAGATGCAGTAAAATTGTTATTACAAATACATATACTGTGTTTCCTTAAATCGTATGTCACACAATACAAAGGATTTTTCTCATCTCTTGGCATTAATATTGAATTTTATTTTTTTTATTAACTGAATAATAAAATTTCCATATCTTAAAATAGCAAATGCAGCAGACCTTAGATTAAAATTAAAATGAAGAGTAGATAAATTTTCAATTTCTTTTTGCATTTCAAAAAAAAAGAAAAAATAATTTGAAGCTGTTCTTTAAACAATCTGCTATTTGTTATTTTGTTGAGCTTTTTATTATTGCAAATAGAAAATTGGTCATGAATTGAATATAATTTCTTTAGTTTTTTCATTGCACTGTACTAAAATATATAGAAAAAAAATGCATTTTGTAATGTTTGGTCCTACTGGGGTAGATCATTTTTATATTCGGTGAAATTTTATCTGACCTCAGATATGATACTTGGTTTCAATACTAATGAATGAAATTGAGCGACACTTGAATATGAGATGATATATTATAATTAGTTTGGAACATACACTTTTTGCCTTTTAATTAAAGAGGCTTAATTATTCTCTGTGTAGAATAAACTGGTTCTTACACGGCAGATATTTTCTGCTAATGTATTGTTTTAAGAAATACTGGAACTAAACTGACGGCAAATTGAAAGTTCATAGAAATTTTGTATAAAATTTTTTGGTCTGGCACGCAGTAAATTATTGTCACGTTACAGTAACGTTGCATACACTAAAACTGTTCTTTGTGCAAAATGTATACAATCTATTAATTTAATTTTTAAATTTTTAACATCTTGTAAATTAAAATTGGAACAGCTTAAAATAAAATTTGCATAAAGGTTGTGCATAGAACTTATCAGATTTTGAAAAAACATAATGGCCCAATTCACAATCTTGTGCAAGTGGTCTTGCATCGTAGCATGTGCAAAATGGTAAAGTAAATTGATACTCACCACTTAAAATTTCTTAGTGGTGAGTATCAATATATTTGCACAAGACTGTGAATTGGGCTAATAGAAAATATAACATTGAAAAAATTAAAAAGAGGCTTTATAGCGACTGAATTCCAAAAATATACGCTACAATTTGGCCTGCCACGAATTTCACTCACGTAGTAAGTTAAACAAATATAAAATTTCTTTTGAGATGCTCATAGATTGAAAAACCTTGCATTGAAAAATATATATCTTTATATATTTATATACATATTTGAATGCACATAAGTTTATTGCAAGCTAAAGTTCCTTAAGCACAAAAATTTATTGATATTTATTTTTCATGCTTTGTAACAAAAATAACAACAAATTGATGATATGCCAGGGTGTGCCTGAAAAATTTTACCTTAACTGGAACATATAACATTCAATAATGTTAGAAATAAGTTTTTTTCGACTTTGAAATCAACTCAGAAATAAAGTTAATTTAACATGAGAAATATTAAGGCGGCGCACAGTGGGGATTTGGTTAAAAGAAAGGAAATAATTCTGCAGTTTCCAAACTAGTCGTTCGATTATTATAACATTGCATACAGCATTTGAGGAGATGTCACAGAGCTTTAATCTAAACTATATGCCTTTAAAAGAGGCGGACACACAAAGCCACAAAGTGGGAAACATCTTATTAATAAACAGTTCAAATCGATGCCAAGCTGATATTTTTGAGCTGATAAAAAAGGATTTTTTGCAAGTGGATTTTTTTTCTATACAAGAAATAAAAAAAGCCTGTTACATTAATGGGTTTTCGCTTACAATTTAGGAAATATTCGAGAAAAAATTAATAAAATTTTGGCTTTTTTTAGCAACCTTGGTCCACTGTTCTGCTAATGAGGAACGCAAATCTAGTTCGATTTAGAAAAAAACTTATCATGGGTTAAGAACAAAAATTTTGACATTTAGAAAAACATTTAGAAAGAATCTCTGCATGAAAAGCAGAATTAAGTCAAAAGTTATACGAAGTTTAAATTAAATTTTTGAAAAAAAAATTTAAATTTTAATTTAAATTTTATTTTATTGTTTTTAATATTAGACATAATACAAAATGATGTTATTCCTAGTAAATTTTATCTTAAATTGCTTATGGGTCCGAAATACTTAGTGTCCCAGAACCCATATTATCTCCAGATTTTCGCAATTTATATATGAGTTCTTCTTCTTACGTTACATTAAAGCATTTTATTTGACAACAAACTGCTTTCCCAATCAACTTAAAAGGTTACTTAACACTTCTTTTAAGTATTTGTCTTTCAAAAATATATCTCTTAGACCAAAACTTTTATAAAAAAGTCTTTGCTTTTGGCACACTCTAATTTCTAGTTTTGTGGGAGAAATATAGCAACTCATATTTTATTCCTCTTTACTACAAGTCATGCTACATAAATTTAACAAATTACAAGAACAATCTGCATATCAAACATTCTTCGTACACATCTTAAAGGAGTAGACAAATTTTATACAAAATCACATAAAATAATTTGCATAAATTCTTTTATTTGTACTTTAAATATCTTACAAATTATGGATAATGACAAGTCTTTTGCTTTACACATGACATGCCATTAATAAAAATCTGAAAATGTTTTAAATTTTTTGAGAAGTAAATGCGTTCCTATTGATGTAAGCAATTTTTTAAGGTAGAAATATGTTCTGATAAATGTTGGCAAGAAAACTGAAGTAATCAGTATTAAGTTTTATTGCTGCACAAACTAAATTATTGAAATAACTTTAAGAAATTTATATATCGATGGTTTAATCTAAGAAAGGCATAACTCGAATTTTCAATAGTTTGTAGAAGAAGGAAAGACTAAAAAAAAGACTAAAGCATTTGCAGGCAAAAATAATTTTTTAATTGGCCATAAGTACTTTATTTTAAAATGTAACGTAATTATTTCTTCAAGGAGGATGTAATTATACGTTGGCTATCGGAAGACGTTAAAAAGGCAATTTTGGAAAAAAGTCGAGTTACGCCCTTTTAGTATTAAGTCATCGATACATAGATTACATTTACTTGAACAAAGTTATAACTCAAATAAAACTAGTCTTACAGAAAAAAAGTTTAAAGATTTTAATATACATAACTTGGAAGTGGAAAAAGAAAAGGGAAGAAGGAAATTTTATATAAAAGAAACTTATATGAAATTTTTACACAATGTTGAAAATGTCATGATTATTGATTCTGCTTTATTAACTGAAAAATCGTATTTATTGAGTTATGACAGTAATGACAGTATTCAAGTAAATGAGCGATATATACAAATGTGATACATACATATGTTTGTATATAATAAATTTTTATAAAATATTATTTTGCCCAAACTAGTTAAAAAGTTGTTATAGCAGACTTGACTTCATTAATCATTTTTAAATATTTTTGTTTTAGTGGAAAAGAAAATTTTGGTTTACAAATGTGATAATGGGGCATGTCTTAAATATTAGAAATTTTTGTTATAAATAACAATTTTGAATAAGAATGCTATGATAGTTAGTCACAAAAATATTTGCAAATATTCTCTTAATGACATCATGTGTATTTGGTTTCAGTCATCCGGTCCATTTTAGTACAGACTTATTTAAGAAACTCATACTGTTGATATGTTTCAAACAAGTAAATTAATAATTCAAACTATATGTATAAGAATTTTTATTGGCTTACAAAATGTTTTGTAATAAAATTTATATAAAAAATTGTAAATCAAAAAATTTTTATGAATATGGATGGAATTTTGTTTATTTTTTAAAGGGGCAGAAAGGCAACTTATATTCTTACTAATATCTATGCATATGTATGTATGTATGTACATATATATGTATGTATGTATATAACATCGGTGTCTATACTACAACAGGCGTCAACTTGACAATATTTTTATTCTAAGCTTAAATCAAATAGACTGCCTTCTTATCTCTTACTTTCTAGCTAATTTTTAATAGTCTAGGAGATTATTACTTTTACAAATATTTCTAAATGATAATTTTTATTTTATTACAAATAAACATTTAACTTAATGTTATGTTAGTCACAAAGAACGATAAAAGTTTATTGCTTAAATGATTTTATCAAAGCCATTCAAAAATTTTTTGAAAGTTAAAGTACTCTTGTTAATAAAGGGCAACATCACTTGCCATACGAAAGAATCTATTGTAAATGCAAAAACTAAATACGCTTGGCATATTCATGCCTGTTGCTTGTAACATAATGTTTGTTGATGTCGAATCAAAAAAAAACACAAAAAATCATAAGGGTTGTTAAGAATTCATTGCTTTTTTGACGACTTAATCTATTGTAAAGAGTTCATATTTGAAACATTTATATAACCTTGACATATTAAAGTTGTTTTAAGGACATCAAGAATTTTATTAAATTTACGAGCTGTCTTTATGTCGTGAATGAAGAAAACAGGGTTTTCTTTTTTTATAAAAAGTTTATTTCGATTAAATATCGCTTCATGGATTGTTGGCAACTAATTCTACACATACCTACATCTTAATGGTAAAAGTACAGCGGCATTTGGCACCATCTTAAAAGCTGACATTCATTTTGCATCACCTTGTTGTACTTGTTGTGCAATAGCAGTGCCGCCAATAAAGATTTAGAATTTTGCAAGGTCTATAAAAAGATTTTAAAGTTTGTAACTCCCAACCAATTTTAATTTAATTGGCAAGTCCCAACCAATTTTAAGAATTTATGCATTTATTTATTCAGAGGAAATAAATCTAAAAATAAAAATAAGAACCAAGCTCAACAACGCTGATGATGAAGGTGTGGTGGCCTTTGTTCTGTTTTGCTGGTGTTTGTCAGAATGTTAAAATTCTTAAATTTCTGGTGTTATTTTTTCTTTAAAGATAACGACATGCAATTTCGCTTACAGAGCGATACGAACTTTAGCCTAATCAAATTATAAATATGCAAAGAATTAAAGTTTGAACAATAATAATTAAACTAAACAAATAAAAATTTTTTTTCTAAAATAGTATAAACTATTTATGTTTAAAAGCACGCCACGCCCACAATTACGAATATTTTGATGAAACTTTTGGCTGCCTTAGCTTTGAAAAGTACGATATGTAATGGTGTAAAAAGTTTTAAAATCAAAGAAATTTATATTTTGGCTCATGAATTCAATTTTTGAGCCACTGTGCAACACTAACTAGAGAAAGGATAAATATTTTGAAAATTGATAGATAACATATGACAAACTTGCAAGGCCATACATCATTGTTAGTAGTTTCATAAATTTTTGCACGTATTTGAATATGAGTTTTTTGTTGCGATTTGCAAAACGTGCAGTGATTTTATAATTTTTCTGTTTTCAATTATGACTATAACCCAGCAAATTCGTTATTAGTACTTGCAAAGGTTGCAATATTAATAGCATAAAAAATTTGTTATTTTTGATTTCAGACGAATAAAAAAAGATAATTAAAATTTTATATGCGAAAATTGTTATGTCTCTTCGTTATGAAATAATGAAAGAATTTAAGATCAGTTGGCTTGCGGAAAAAATACCAAAGAATTATTTAGCATCATCAAAAGCATTTTCCTTGGATTTTAACTAAGCTGTTCTACAACTAGAATTGTCAAAACCATATAAAATTAATTAATTTAATTAAGCAAGGAATTGTTAAGCAAATTTCGCTCTTATCTTAAATATATACGAAAACATACATTAATTGTATGCATTATCTCTCTATCTTAAAAGGAAAATAATTATTTATGTGCATTTAAAATTGAATTTCTAAAAACCGCACTCAAGGGACAATATTTCAGTTGTATACATTTTATATAAGTTCACTAAAAATATTGCTTCAAATCGTAATAAATGTGCCTGGGAGCATTATAAATACAAGGCTGAAATTATGTGTTTGCTTAAACTTAAATTTATGGCTTTACATTGTATATACATATGTATGAAGGTTTATGTACATCAGGTGTGTATCGAGCTCAAGTTTTTTTTTTAAGTAAAAGAAAAGAATGACAATTTAGGTCATAAAGTCAATCATGGAAAAGTTAAATGTATCCCGGTAGCATAAGGTAATGGCAAATATGATGCTCGTTACATATCTGTGGCAATAAAAATAAAGTGCAGTTGAATGTGCCATAACCATAACTGTACAAAACAGCTGTTCGAACCAAACTTATGGGCAACACTGTTTTTGATTAAAGGTGACTCGCCATAATGTCAGAACCATATCCATAACCATAGAAAACACTTAAATTTTGATTTAACCATAAACATCTGTTTGCTGGTTAGACATATATGTATCCTTAATTATGAAAGTGGTCTAAGTCATATGCATTTTTGCTTCGAAATATTAAAAACAATCTTAAAAAAAAACTGCAATAAATAGTTAACAAATATTTAATAAATTTATATTAATCGAGACTATAACAACTCTAAATTAAAATGTTGTATAGTAAATATCTCAACAAGAGAAAAACATGACTTAGACCACTTTCATAATTAAGGGCACATATGGTCTTGCACTTTTGAAATTGTTAAACAGATGAAAACACAAACAGCTGTTTATGGTTATGACAGCACTATTAAGTGAAGCAAATATATTTGAAATTATGACAATGGTTATGACTATGGCATTATGGTATGGCACATCTGATGGAACCTTAAGTCATATTTTACTATTTGGCAGTAGAGCACCTTAAAGCTTTCAAGTCCATTTGCAGAAATTTGTTTCTATTACAGGTAAATTTTAAAATTCGGTGTTCATTAAAATTTTGTTTAGAAAAACATTGATCTACACACTATAAATAATATATTAAAATCAAGCAAATTAATTGAGATTTAGCCCAGGGATACTTTCAATTATAGAAATGACAGAAGTTCCATTAACTCGAAATTAGCTTTATTTTGATTTAAGCTTTTTTTCAGCGAATATATCATCTTTGGGTTAACAAAAATATTGAAGTTTTAGCTTACAAAAATTTTTTTAATTTAAATTGATAATTAGTTACCGCAAAATATTTTTTCCAGCTCTGTAACACTTCAACTCACAGTTTTATATCCATAGCTTCAATTAAACTTTAACATAACGAGCCGTACCCGCCAAAAACACCTTAAGCGACATTTTTTTAACTTCGTGTTTTGTCGAAAATCGATCATATACGATCGTAAATAATTGCTTTTCAACAAAATATAAAGCTCGAAAATTAAGTCGCTTTAGCTTTTTTTTTTGGCGATTATGCATTACTTTATTACATTTATTCTTCAACAATATTTTTGGTGGTACTAATGGTGGCAATTCTTCCCACTCCTTCTTTTTTGATTTGATACGCATCTGGATATGCGCACATGTGTTTGTGCCGATGTACATGTTAATTATCGAAATGTGCTCATGTTAACAGTATAATTTACACTTCAACACACACATATAAATATGTGCAATTAAGAACTCAATACAATGTTTTAACACGGCAAAATTTATACATGTTTCTCCCTAACAGCATATTGTCCCTTTACACTGAAGTTGTGGTGCTACATTGCTTTTAGTTTATTGACAATTAGCTACAAATTAACCACAAATTCAAGGAATTGTATTTATATTTCTCTCCTATTATAAATGAATCTTAATTGTATAAAGGAAACTATTAGATTTTTACGCACTACTAGAGATGAATTTAATAATTATAGAGACATTAAAAAGTTATTCAGCTTTAGTATAAACAAAATTTCACATGGAAACTTTCGAATGTGTGAACAGTTCCTGAACAGGCCTTGGCCAATGTAACAGCCTGCATTATCAATTTTTTAACAACACTAGTTGTGAACTTGTACCACTGAATAGTGGTTTTGCTGCTGGAAAATAGCCGGTCTTTGTGTATTTTCATCTGCTGTTTATAATGGCATCATTATTCTATTATAGCAGTTCAAACAGGTGCGCCAAAAGAAGTCATCTGATGTTGTTTGGCACTCATTTTTTCTATAAAATAAAAAACTTCGATTCTATTTTTTAATTACGTTTATTTGAAGCTTTAGAATTTTATTGGTCAAGTCGAGAAGATGATATCGGCCAAATGGGCGCCTTCACAATTGATTGCTCCTTTTATGGCATTTTTCATCACTTCGGCGAGAACTTCGGGCAACAGATTCTCGTACTCATGTCAAATGTAGTCCTTGAGGGCTTCCAGGATCTCAGGCTTATTCATGTAAACATGGGATTTCAAAAAAGACCCACAACAGAAGTCCGAAATGGTTAAATCAGGCGATCTTGCGGGCCAGTGTAAATCACCAAAACGATGAGATGAGGCGACCCGAGAACGCCACGACACGATTGTTCCGCGTTCTTGGGGAGTGTATCGCTCCATGGCTTCATCACTTGTATTCTACATCTGTCTAGTACACAAATGTAAAAACAGATTTGACATTGGCCGCCATTTGCAAAAATAAGAGCATCTTCCAATAGGGTGATTTCTTTTGGCCCAACTTGAAGTTTTAATGATACGAGTATAGTGACATTTAGCATTTGCATAATTTAAAACAATTTTTTTTATTCGTTAAATATTTCACGACTATTCTTCCAAACATTCAAATATTTTTTGGATTATTAATCTATATAAAATTTTCTTTCATTTGAGTAGAGTCGCTTTGATGAGTAAGGATTTTCAAAATTGTGTGTTTTTAGTTTAGTCCTTAAAACTTTTTTCTGGTTGTCACGGTTGACATATTGATAATATCTTTGAAATAATATTGAACGACCGAGAAAGCTGAGAATGTAGGCAGCATTCATGAAATTGTTCGGGAATATTTGGCTCATATTCGACCATAACGACTACTTAAAAGGAATATTTGGAAATGTTCAGGTGCAGTCAGAGCAAATTTTTGCTTCGTTTTGTAACTGTGGACAAAACATGGATTCATCTTAATATACCAGATCCCAAAAAGTTATCAAAATACAGTTTCTGCGATTCAACTTGTTACAGAGAAGGCTAATTTCGGTTGACACAAAAAATTAAACTGCTTCTCTTGTTTTTCAAACGTAGTTGATAATTATTAACTATTGCTAGTCCCTAGTCCATAACTACAGTTATAACGATACCGCTTTTGACAGCAATTGAAGTGCGCAAAATAAATTCACGTGCGAGTACCTGACATTTTGTATGAATATTTCAAAAAATGTATCCTCGTGATGAGTGCCGTTATTGCAAAGTAAGCGCGTATCTTAAAAGAAGTGTTTGGTCATATTCAGTTGAAATCGAAACAAGTTTTTGCTCCTTTTTGAAACTGTAAACATAACATAAATCCAACTTAATATAAAAGAGGCCAAAGAGCAAACAAAACATAGAGTTTCTTTGGATGAACTTGTATCAAACAGAGACTGATTTTGGTTGGCAGGCGGTATTATTCATATCGAACAGCTTGGAAATAGTAAAACGTAGCAGAACAAAAAAGTGTTGTTTCATCAGGACAATGCACTTGTGCACATATCTCTAGTCACTATAGCAAACATCATTGATTTGGAATACGAACTGCTGTTATAAACAGATTTTCTCAAAATTTATCCTTTCCTGGCTATTCGATGAGTACAAATTAAAAAAAATTGCAAGATTTTATGAGATTGACGAAAAAACGGATTGTTTAGAGGGACTTCAAAAATTTTATTCCTTCTAAAATTGTGATTTTTAACAATCCCATAAAAGGTACAAAGTTAATAATTTTTTTTACAATATTTTAATTAGTTTTCTTAAAAAAGTAACACCTTAGTTTTAAATTAAATTAATAACAAATTAATTTTTGAATAATGTTAGACAAACGGTATTCTATTAACTTTTCGATGTTTGTAGGCAATTGGGTATTTGGTGTTAAAAAAACATGAACTTTCTAATCCTATAACACCACTTTTTGTAGGGGTTACAATAATTTTTTTTTTTTAATTTTCAAACAAATATTATGGGTTAATCAGTCAAATTAATTTTTTTTACTGGAATAAAATGTTTTCTTCGATTTTGCGAAAAAATTCAATTTTATACAGAAATTCACAGCCTGGTTTAAACTTTTTTTTTCATAAATATATATAGTTTTTATATTAAATAAAAAAAAATGTCACTTCTAATTATCAAGATAAGTTCAAAAGATATTTATTTAAATAAATGAATGATATTTTAGCAAACTACTCACCTCATATTTTTGAAACCCAAGCTCGACATCGTACGCATCCAACTGCTCACTATGTCGTCTTCTATAGCGGATGCCGTCGTTATTAATGTTTGTACTGCTGTTGCTGCACTCACCACCTGCAGCGACCACCAGTGTGGACACCGACGTTTCCGTCGTGCCATTATCATTTGCATTAGTGACATAAATGCGGCCATCCGTAGCCAATTCACTACCATTGAATTCAATGCTATCGCTGCGTGTTTGCAGGCGCATGCAAGTGCCATCGGCATCCAATTCGTCATCGGTATCTGTTGTACAGTCGGTGCCATACGACGAACCATTATGATTGCGATTGTGATTGTGTGGGTGCGAAGAGTGATGGTGGGGGTGGGGGTGGTGGTGCTGGTGTTTCTTATGATGATTTTTATCGCGATCACGTTGACCACGAGATTTTTGCAAAACTGTTTGTCTACAACGTGTACCACAAGCAATGGCTGATATTTTACTGGCATAATAGTACATAGCCATGTGTCACGTTTTGGTTAAAATACGCACACTTTTATGGTACATTTGGATGTGAAGAACTTTGGTTTAGTTTAGATGCCAAAAAATGCAAAATAAATTACAAGGGGGGGGACAACTAAAAAAACAAAACTAACGTTGGACTGTTTGCTTACAGCTCGAAGACTCCTACTCGTATAATGGTTTTTGACTTTTCCGGTGATGGATGGGTGAGTTACAATAAAGCAACAATTTCACTGCAATGTCATGGTATGTATGTACGTTTATATGTAAAGTTTTTGTTTTAACAAACAAATTAAATTCTTTTTTTTTATTTTTTTTTTGGTTGCTTGGCAGTCAAATTTTATTTGAAAACTTTGTAGCAAGAGTGCTCATGACCTCACGCAATTGTGTGTTGGCATAAACTTTAAGCACGTTTGTGTTTCCGTTACATTAACTATATATTAAAGAAAGATGTTAGTTAGTTGGTTGGTTGGTTGGTGGCTGAAGTGCGGGAGACTTGAGATAAAAATGAATTTACGTATTTTTTTATTTGAGCAATTTTGTATTACAAATTTGTTATATGACAGCACGTAATTTGGTTGAATTTGATCACCATTTCACTTGGCACGTAATCGAATGTCAATTACATATACCACGTTCTTAAATTATGGTAACAGCTAACGTTCTATGCTTTAATATTTCTTGCATTTAAGGGATTTTTGTTTTTTGTTTTTTTTTTTTGCTTAAGCATAAAAACATATTTGTTACTATCAGCAAGCAGGGTGATATATAACTGCCACAAAAAAACTGAACATGAAGCTATTGAGATATTCTGCAAAAAAAAAGAGAAAGAAATAAAAAAGGATTTATTACAAATATGTTTTTTATTAGAAAAATATTTATTAAAAAAGTTTATTTAAGCTGAAGCAAATATGGAAATAAGGGCGTAAAGAAACAGATTTAAAAGATCTAATTTTTAACAATATACTTCGTTGGGTAGAATAGAGATAAGACACATATTTCGGAAAATTATATATTTTTTGCTTTCTTTTCTGCAATTCTGTACAAACACAAAAAGCCGAGTGCATTAAACTTATCATAGCTTTCGCATAAAATATACAAAGACAGATAGATAAATAAGACTAATCTCAGTCAACTAGTATAAAGAAATCTTACTTAGCCTACCATATCATAATACTACCCAATTCCATCTAACCTCCCTTAAAAAACTGAAACTGAGTAGATTTTACGTAAAAGTACACTGAAGACCATATAAGGTAGTCTGGGGTTTGACAGGTTGCTGAGAAGCAACAGTAAATTTTCAGGTCACTTGCCTCATAATAACTGAGTTTTTGTATTATATGGGAGTAGGAAAGGTATAATATAAGTGCAGATAATACACTTCACCAGATAACAGCAAGAATAGTACCTTAATCCTTGTTTCTTTTAACAACTCAAATTTTCTGCATTTTGAGAACTTTAATAGTAACATTACAGCGCCTTTGGTGTTGAGTAGCCGCATTACAGATAGATAGAGAGAACAGAAGCTAAATTCATTTTTAGGGTTAAGTACACCAAAGGTGAAAAGGAACCCTTTAGTTTGCGAATTGGATGCGAATGAAGTCGCCAGAAATTACTAATAACTTATAGATATCGTTATGCAGGCCATCAATTAATTTTCTTATGTATAAAAATAAATTTGTATATTATACCGCTTAGAAGAAATATTGTTACAGTTGTGTATTTCATCAAATATTTCTGTTTGAATTTTAAATTAACTTATTCTTAGTATAAAATTTGTTTCCTTTGCAATTTGCATAATACGACAACAGAAAAAAAATTTCATGGTTAAAAAAGTTTAGTATAATATATTCAGCTTGAAAATTTTATCAGTTGAAGTGAGAAAAAGATAATTAAAAACGTCTTTATAAATACATATACAAAACACTTTGTTTTAACAAAAACAGCAGCTGTGGCAATTAGAAAAACATAACACAGACAGATACTGATAAACACATGCACTTGTGGGTGTATTTTGATAGCTCTGGCATAAAAATTAAATCTTTAAAATTTATATATATTTTACACTCCCCATTTTATTAAAGATAAACGCTGTTTCTTCGTCATTCTTAATGTATAATTAATTTTATTAATAATAAACTTAATGTGCGTCTAATTGCTGCACCCTGCTACATTTTGTATTTTTTTTTATTTTTCCTCATCGAAAAATAGTTCCACTGAACTAATCATCTTTAGTTTAAGTATTTTTTTTACAAAATTTCTTAGCATTTGTACTTTATACGTACACCACCACGTGCTGTGTGAAGCTTGGTAGATAATTATCTATTATAATGAAACAAAACTTTATAAATATGGAAGCTTTATTAACATAATCTTCAGTTCACACTTTTTCATAATCATTTATTTGCAATAAAATTTGGTAAACTAAATAAAGTGGCCTTACACAATATTTAATTTTATATTTTGTTAACTGGCCAAGCAACTGAAATTCGAGCCATACATTTTTTTTTAATTTTCAATAGTTTTTGTTCCTTTTTTTTTTGTTACAATATATTTTGAAGAGATATTGTAAATAAGCAATTTTCAGCAAATAAAATTCAACATAAATGTGAATAATACAATTTCTCAATTTCTATGCTTAAGTAAATTCTGTTTCTGAAATATTTAAAGTATTTTTTTTCTTCGTATAAAAAAATCCAATATGTGATATAAACTATACAAGTCTAATACTTGTTTGTTCATTATGAGCAGAAATGGCACAATATGTTAAGCAAATGCGGCAAACTATATGAAAGAACTCCAACAACACTGTGCAACAAAATGAACTTTTTTACAAATAAATTTTTTTTGTAATTTTTTGAGTGCTTGATGCCTCTGAGTCATATTTGATATGGGAAAGTCTTTTGCTACAATTGTTTTTAAATGTGGACTAGTTTTACATAGAAAAATTTTATAAAGTTTTTTTTTAATTATGTTTTTGAAATTGATTTTAAGTTTTTATCATTTTCTGTACTTCGCTTTTTATTTGAATAAAAAAAATTATTTTTTCATTTTATAAAATCTTTACGAATTTCGGTGTATGGTTTCATAATTTTGTGATAGTTCCTACTTCAGTAAAAATAATATTTGATTTTTTAAATGCAGTAATTGGCTGCAAAAAAAAAATTTTTCTGTGCATATTAACTATGGCAAGCATTTCTTTAGGTGTTGTTTTATAAATAATATTAAAATTAAATTATAATATAATATTATTATAACAGAATTTAATAGTGAGCATATCTGAGTCATATTTACTTATTGAATCCCCAATTAAGGGTAATTATTTGAACTTTTTCCATATAAAATAGAGAAAATTAATGTTTTAATGGGTTCAAATATGCATTAGACTCATTTTGCAGGATTTTCCTACCAACATTACGTATCTAAGATAGAAGCCTACATAATTAAGAAGATAATCCTTGTTAATCCTTTGTAAAATTTCTCGCTTTAAATTATAATATCTTGAGTGTACTCGAGGACTTAAATTAAAATATTTGGGCAAAATATATTCAATATTTGTTGAATATTTCAACCTTTCTGGGAAAAGAACAAAAGAGGATTAAAAGAAAGGAAGCTATATAATATTTCTCGTTATCGTTTCCTCTGTTAAACCGTGTAATAGTAAACAAAATTTTCTTGCTGACCTAATTTTCCTTTTTTTATTATTACTTTGGCCATAAAATGAGCACAATACTCTCTCACCAACAAAATGATTTGCAGTTTAATAACACATTAATAAACCATTACAGTTTTCCCATAGGATCAATAATACACTTACGCAGAACTTTGCCATCCCAGTGATTTATTGTTTGATTTATTTTTTCTTCTTCTTCATAGAGGCTTTTTCTATTTTTTTTATATAAAATGCGTAAAGCTGTCGCACAAATGGGAATGTATGTGTAATTTGCAATCATCCATATATGCATTAGAAAAGAAAAATGTTTTGCTTGAAAATTGTTTATGAGAAAACCGTAAGCAATAGTAAAGCCACCAAGTCAATAGTAAATTGCTGTAGGACGCCCCTTAAAAAAAAACTTTGCTGTATATTTAATATGAAGTTAAACAAATTTAAACATTGATATTATTATTTTTCATATAGTTTAATATTTTTATAGTTAAAGCCAAAAATTTGATTGCCTTTTATGTTATAACTTTTATCACTTGGGAAACTTAAAATTTATTTAACCGGCATAAAGATTTATTTTAGGTTTTATACAAAAAAAATTTTGAATTATCCTTATCAAAAGCTATAGAAGGGTTTATGTTTACTTACATAACAAAACACAAACTTGGTTTAAATCCTTATGCCAAATATCCTAAACAAAAACAAATACTTTTCACTATATTAAGTAAGTATTTGTGAAAAAAAAATTGCCGCCTGGCACAAAATGTTGATAGGAAACGTTCCATCGATTATTAATATCAAAAATAAAAAACAAATTTTCTAATTATTAAATCTAAATTTAAGTAAAAACAAAAGTTTAAGTAATTTTTTCTTGAAGTAAATTTGTACAAAAATCTGGTAAAACTATTTAATATGAGTAAAAAATAAATAGTTCATATTTTTAAAAATACCCAAAATAATTCTCATATTTAAGGAAATATTGACTGACTTAAAAGAAATATTTAAAAAAAATAAGAAAATGGTTTATAATCTTAAGGAAATTGTACCCTAAGCACTAGTCAAATTCATTTTGAATCAAAAAATTAATTTTAGAACATTACTTACTCCTGATTAGTTCATGAAATTTGACTAATGCCCTAATTATGTTCGACGATTTTATCGCCTTGTGTATGGACGAAAAAAAAAACCGCAGTTGTGATTCTTTAAAACAATAAATACAAGGTTCGCGTATTTGCTTTATAATTTTGTTCCAAAAATATTTTTTCAAATATTTTTCAAACTATTGTACGAGGTTTGTTCAAAACGTATCGCGAATTTTGAATTTTCGCAGGTTACGTATATTCGAATTTTGATTTTTTTTGTGGCGTTATGTATGCCGACAATTTCGGCCATTTTTTTGCACGATAGAATTCAAAAACAGGAACTCAAAAGTATTTTCAAACAAAAACGTTCTAAATCTTCTTACTGAATTAGGGCATAACTTAAAAGATGTATTCTTAATTTCAGAAAAATATTTACCAGTTTTTAGTATTTTTGCTTTAAATTATAGAATATAACATTTATTTGCATTAAGCAAAAGGTCCAAGTACATTTTTCATATTTTCAAGGAATATTTGAAATTCAAATATATTTTCTTGTAAATAAAATACAATTTTAAATGCAATAATTTCAATGCTTATTCAGGCCGCCCTGTTAGGGAATTGGTTAGAGTGCTTGCCTTTCAGTCAGAAGGTTAATGATTCAATATTTGTCTCCTGTCAAGAAATTAATTTGTAGGTATGTGAGTTAATTAAGAAAATAATATAGTAATATTGGTAAAAAGTATTAAATAAAATAACATTCATATGGATAGAATTTATATAAAAATAAAAATCATTAGAAGAATTATAGAATGAAAAAAAAACTTTTTAACATTTACCAAATTTGAGATCAAAGATGGATTTTTTTTTTTTTTGCAAAACTCAGAATTATATGGAAATTTAGTAAAATTTTACTTAAACATAAAAATATAATTCCTAAAAGCTAATTTAATAATGAACTTGTTTTCAGTAAGTATATCAATCGTGTCAAATAAAAACGGCTTTGGCGCCATACCACAACTTTTTTTACTCAAATTTGAAATTGAAAATTTTCCTAAGATTTAGTTAATCTTTTTCTTTGAGTGTACAAGTTGCTGCTCGAACCTTTTCTGTCAACATTGTGGGCCAGGCCGTAAGTGTTCCTTTGCTGCGATTTAAAATTTTTTTGTGAAAAAAGCGGAAACAAATTTTATTTATGGGAAAATTGCTATAAAATTAAGAGATTAAAATAAAAGTTTCTATAAAAATGGCTAATAAATAATTAATTTTTTTTCTGGCTAAACGTGATGAAAAATGGCTAAATTTGGCCAGAATACGGCTAAATTGGCATCACTGGCACCAATGCTTCTTCACCAGCAATACAAACTACTTCGAGCGTATGATTAATATCGAAATCACTCATACGTACGTACACATGTGTTTGTGCTAGACATCGGCATTAGATCATTTGTTTTTACATTCACAGTAAATTATAACATACGCACAATATTTATACTTATAAAGCACAAAAAAAACAAATCATATTAAAGCAAAAAATTAATCAAAGTCTATTATTGCTAGACCCTGTATGAATATATCAGTATCAGAAAAAAGCAATCAAAGTTTATCAGTTTAAAAAAATTCTACTATCTATAATTCTTAAAGCTTTAAGCCTACCAACGTTTTATAATATATTTAAAATAATATTAAGAACACATAATTATATATGTATTAAGATTTTTTTAATAAAAATCTTATTTATTATCGCCTACACTTCTACGCGTACAAGAAAGTGAAAAGGAAAAGCTACAAATATAAACACAATAATTTTTAACCATAAATTATAATAGTCAAAGTGTGAAGGTTATTCGAGTTTAAATTCTTATTTTTAAGCATGCCTTCAATTTAAATATTTGTTGCTCAATAAAGCTGAATATATTAAATTTTTTTTTTTTGATATTCTTATTTACATTTCACTAGGTCTCGTGTAAGAAACAAAACAAAATATTTAATAATAAAAGTTAATGTGGTGAGTCCTTGATAATAGTCCTAGTGGCGGCAGAATATTTATCGTTGGTGATTTTAAAAATTCTACGCATAAAATGTCAATCTAATATGTAACTGGCATTTACTAGAAAATTTTTGTATTTAAACACGCAAATATTTAGAGGGTATCTTGACACATTCTTACAATGTAAATTTATAAATTTTGTTTATATTTCATGTATGTAAATACGTAAATACGAGTACATACATATGTATGTGTGGAGCATTGTTGTCTTTTATGATGACGCATTAATTTAATATTAATAATATAAAAAACTGAGCATAAACCAATGCAAGATTGGAAGGAAAAAATAATTTGTAGAAATAAAATCTTAAATAGGGATGGGGTAGTTGTCAAATTATTGGCAAACATTATATTAATGTTTAAGAGCTTTTTATAAGATTTATTTGTTAATTTGTTTACTGCACAGTGGAAAAAAAGTGATAACATAGTAAAAAAATCAATAACATTTGTTATCAGAAATCATGAGCTTACTTCGATAATTGCTGGTATGTTTTTTTTTTAAGAACTAGTCATTTCCATCGATTATTACCAACCGATCTTGATTTGCTTACACACTATTTTTATTTCATTACTAGTTGATTTTATTTTGTTATCGATCGTTTTTGATTTAATAACAAATAGTTTTTAATTTATTATCTTATTTTAATTGAAATTTATTTGCTGGTGGTTAAGCATTCGTTAAGCATCAATGGAATATATAGACAGTGCTTAACCACCAGCAAATAAATTTCAATTAAAATAAACTTATAATAATGTATCGAATAATAAATTTCTTAAATATTTATTATCTTATGGTATTTTTGTACAATTTGCTTACAAGTTTTTCTACAGATCCTTATGGATTTATTAATTTATGGTATTTTAGTACGGTTTATTTTTAACTTTATAAGACATTAAGTTTGATTTGATATCGAACGCTAACAAGATATTGATCACGATTCGTTCTCAATTAGATACCAAGCTTTAAAAATCTTAGAATGCCTTTTTTCCCTCTGTGTCAACTTTTGATATGCTTAAATTTATGTTAAAAAGCACAACTTTATACCTCGAGGGGGGAAAGCAGAACAATAATTATGTCATATAATATTGTGTTGCTAAGGAAAAACAACTCAACTACATAACAATCCTTTATTGTAACACAATCATATCTCAAAAACTTTCTATGCAATTAAATTAAATTTATTAAAAATATTAGATCATAAGCCTATAAGGCCCAAGTAATGCAGTAAAATAATATAAAATAATATATAGTAATATATAAATATAATTTAAGAATCTAAAAATAAAAAATTAAAAAAAAATTTAATATAAGTCCCCCACTTTTGTGGAAAACATTAATAAATAAATAAAAACTAATCATGCAGTACATTATAGTTCCTATTTAGACAGCAGCAATTGTTAGATATGCTGCTTTATAAATTTTTTAAATTCACTTGACTAAAATTTCGCACTTCATTAGGCACGTAGCTATTCCACATCATAGAAACTCTAACCAAAAATTATCTCGATAAGATAAAGAACGAGTGTTCAAGACATATAACTGTATTCATTTTTGAGGATCTTCCAAAACTAAACTTTAATTTTTAGAATACCTAATGCAGATTTAAATATCGGGCAAAATTTCATACAAATGGCTTGTGTACTCAGCTCTCGAGAGTATAAGTTTTCTTCATTATACTCATTCAGTTTTATGTCAACTGAAAACTTTTAACACATTTGCTGTAATACTACTTTTCTTTTAGTTACAACTTTCTTGAAATAAAAGAGCATTATATGTATAATAGCATTATTATTTGTACTTCTATCAGTAATATGTTCAATAACATTGTGTATAGTATTTCTATAAAAAGAGATAATAACTATAATCATAATCATAAACATTATCATATTTCCAAATTGTTTTTTAAATTGCTGGAAGACAAGAGCAAAAAAAAATTGGTTTTGCCTTCGATCAAATAAATGTTAGTTTCCCCTAAGGTATTTTAATATAAACAAGCGTAAATAGAATGAGATAAAAAATTATGAATAGTAGCAATTTCTCAAGTGCTCGTTGTTTAAGTGGCTAAAGAGAAATCGCCCTTATTTGTCAAAACATAACAAATATGATAAAATAAAATTATTTTCACATCTGCAGACACATCATAAACTAATGACCCGTTTAAGAAAACATATACAAACAACACTTGTTGTAACAGACAAACAAAAGAAAAACTGGAAATATATGAATTGCCTCTTTGAAAGATGGTGGATGAAGTAATATTACTGTTGTCACAAATTAATCTATTAACTTTGGGTTTGATTTAAATAGAATTTTCTTTAGGAAATCGAATTGGTATTGATGATAATTTTGTTTAGCGGAGGGTAACAAAAACAAAATACATTTTATCATATATTTTACAATGAAGGATATTTGTATAAAATTAAAAGTAATAGGAGATTTTGTTTATTTCTAAAATTTCGTTATTATACACAATTTGAATCGCGATTTGTTTCTATGCTAAGCTATTAAGCTATCTTCAGCACTTAAATAATTGTTCCCATTATCAAAAAATTCTGGAACTCTGATTACCTACCAATAGACCTTAAAGAAGGAATCATTATTAAAGTTCCGAAGTAAGGATACCTCACCAAATGCCGGAACTGAAGAGGGATAATTTTTTCTTAGCATGCTCTTTAAGACAATTGCAAGCATTTTAAGCTGCAGCGCTATGTAGAGAGTTGTAACAAGAATAAGTAACATTTCACCATGGAAGATTATGTGTTGATTACGCAAATAGCTTCGAAATTATCATCGAGCAATCCATGGAATGGCGTCTACCTAATATTCCTTGAATTTGAGAAAGCCTTCGATACTCTCTCACATTCAGCTGTATGGGCGGCATTACGTTGCAAGTTTGTTCCTTAGAAAATAATATCAAAAAATCTTTACATTGATGCAAATTGCCGAGTACTGCACGAAAACACATTATTTCATATCATTCTTGACGTCTTTATAGCAGATGTTACATACACCAATACAGGCGTAAGCTGGGGACTTCAGCGATGTTTGCAAGACCTCAATTACGCAGGCGAGATTTTACCTTCTGGCTCACAGATACTCTGATTTGTAACACAAACTCCGTGCGCTAGCGGAAATGATCACAAGACTAGGACTAAAACTTAATCTAAGTAGAAAAAAACGTAGCGCATAAATGCATCAACTACTCAATTATTCTTTTTATGGCACCAAACTGTAGAAGACGTAACTTTTTTTTGTTATTTGGGCTGCACTATCACATTTGCCGATGGCAGAATGTGCCAGGATGTGAAATCCAGATTCGGCCTTTGCTATGCTAAATTCTATATAGCGATCCACCCAGCTATCCAGCAACACCAAACGACGAATTTTCAATTCCAACATGGAAGTCTTTATTGCTTTATGGCATCAAAAGACATCAGTAGCATCCAAGTTTTTGTAAACAGATGTCTCCGTCGAATACTTCGTATATTCTGGCCTGAAAGAATAATCAACATAATCTTCTGGCATGCCACCCACCAAATACCCATCCAGTTGGAGATACGTAGACGTTAATGGCGCTTGATTGGCCATACGCTTAGAAAGCAACCTGCCGATATTAGCAGAATGGCCATCTTCGGTGGTCCTCAACAACAACAACGTATTGGAAGACCTGTTCATAACTGAAACAGACAGCTGGACACTGAAATAAGAACTTCAGGATGCAGCTGGAGTGAAATAAAGCGTATGTGATAGAGATGATTGGAAGATCTTTTTTGTGACCCCAATTTCCTTCTCGGAATTACAGGATATTATATATATAATATTAAGCAATCTTAAACTAAGTTAAATAAGATTCATTGTTGGAATGTTACATTTTGGTAACCCCAAAGAACGGGATAAGTTTTGCTATATAAATAAAATTATTTGTAAATTGTATCCCATTACAACTAAAATTTAATTTAATGTCAACAGAAAAAAATAATGCGTTTGCATTGGAATTACGAAAAACTTATAAAGAAATAAATATACAAATAAATAAGACTTATGCCCTAATTCAGTACGTAGATTTAGTACGTTTTTGTTTGAAAATACTTCTGAGTTCTTGTTTTTGAATTCTCTAAATTATTTACTTCAAAAATAGTTGTTGTCTTTGATAATGAAAAATTAAAATATTATTACCATGTTTTTAAAACATAAAAATAAAATTAAAGTATTATACAAAAGTTTGAAAAATATTTGAAAAATATGTTGGATATAATGTTTAGAGCAAAATCGTAAAGCAAATACACGAACCTTCTAGCAAGGACAATAAATAATAATTGTTCTAAAGAATCACAACTGCGGCTTATTTTCGTCCATAGACAAGACGAAACAATCGTCGAACAGAATTAGGGCATTACACGGTCCTTCTAATTTCGAGCAAAAGAAAACAAATTTTGGCGTTAATATCCGTGTTGAGCGGACACTGTCCCATAGGCTGGCATGCACAGATGTTAATGGTAGAATACAACAAGTGTTGCAGTAATTGCCAATATGGAAATTGAGAAATTTTTCTTCTTTCACGTTCCTGGAATAATAAAAGAAAGAGAATGACCACCACTGCAAGGCATTAGTTGATAGCTTTGTACTGAGCTAGGTGATTATGTTCTGCAGCTTTTCCAAACGAAAAGTTTGTATCATTCTGTGAAAGAATGAAAATTACTTCACAATGAGTACTGAAAAATTTCAGTGAAATATTCCACTCAAAATTTAAAATTTCTGTGCCTAAATTTCAGGCAACTGCAGCAACTTACTAGTCAAATATGTTAAAAGTAATTTTCTAAAGTAAAGTTATTAAAATAAAAAAAATTATGCCACATTATATATTCTCATCCTTTAGATTATTACATTTCTTTTTCCAGTACATATTTTTTTACTATTAAAGTTGACATTTTGTTATTTAATGCACGACCATAATTATTCAGCCACAAATTTAACGCTAAATAACATATTTTTCTTTATTCCTTTTAAGTTTTGAATTAACTACTTAAAAAATAATTAAGCATTAATTACCCACAATTACGATTACAACGAGCAGGCAGCTTTTAAATAAATTTTAATTTTGTCCTTATTGCGGCTTTACGTTTTAAACATACATAAATATATCTTTATATGTGCACAAAAATTCGTATCTGACGTTGCAAGATGTGAAATTTATTTATGTATGTTTTATTTATATTTCCTTTTTGTTTATGTTTAATAATAAAAAAAAAAATTGTAATTGTATAAGTAGCAGACAAACTACTGGCAAATGTAGAAGAAACAGGAAAGCAGTGAAAGCCAACGTATTTTAATATGCAAACGGAGAACTGGAAATATTTCATTTGGCAGTAACGAATTTTAAATACTTTTTACAAAAAATACAACTTGCCTTTTGTAATATTTTAACATGACATGGACTGAATAAAACTATATACTATTTGAACTTGGGTACAAAACCAAATACAAGTAGTTCGGTGTTTTTGAACAGAAATATTGCCGGTGTTCGATGTTTGATGCAAATTGTCTTGCGTAAGTGCAAATGCAAAATATCGTAGGTTTTCTTTGGATTTGTGTGTGTATTTTGTTGTTGGATACGCAAGAAAATTTGCATCAAATATCGAATACCGCTATTTTGTTATCTTCAGAAACGTCACTGAAAGAACTGTATCAATACACACAGAAAAAATTACACTAGTCTTGCACAAAAGTGCAATATTGTTCAAAAACTTATGAGCAAAGATTTGTGGCTAAATTGAATACTTTTTTTTAAACAAAATGGGTAGGAGACATACCAGCGTTGCACAGTGGGGCCAAACTCATTCTTTTCGCGAATTATTTAATTTCTCCACAGCAATAACAGTAAAGAATGCTAAATATGATGTGGATAACTATCATAACAAAGTACATGTTTCTATAAAATCTTGGCGGTGTTGGAGGGAGGCAAGGGGTACCCTCCACATAAAGCTTGGAAATAATTGTTTTTTATAAAAATGTAATTATTTATTTGAACAAGAAAATAAGATTTAAACCTAATCTAATGAATATAACTTCATACAATAAATATATTAGACAAAGCCAATGTGATTGAAGTAAAAAGTAATAATACAGTAGACAACTTTAAAGAGAAATTAATTATTATTTTTCCTCTATCTGCAGAACGACAAAAGTTGGAGCACTAAATCTGGTGTGGATAACTCTTAGAAAAAAATACATGTTCACACAAAATCTTAAGGGTAAGTCGGGTTCAGCCCATGCAAAGAGAATATTAACTAGTTATTGTTAATAAATGTTTTCATATAAGAACAATCAAAGCAGCAACGAAATGCATAGTGACGGTACTTTACCAACAAAAAAAGTAAAAATTCATGGCTTTTTTTAATCAGTACGCTGCTGATGAATTAATTGCCATTGAATGACTTCGAAGATAAATAATGCAAAAATAGATTATTTAGTAAGCCTAAGAAAGTAAGCTAATGTTACATATGTTAATTTTTTTAATCATTATAACCACAATCACGCGTGAATCAAGCATAGCCAATCACGGCACTTGCACATATTTCATTAAAATACATAAAACAATAACGACAACAATAAAAGTGTTAGCAGAAGTCACTGAGAGCTTATTCTGAAATTATTCAAACACAACGCAGATTTCTTCAATCTTTAAATTGAAGTTAAACTCTCAGTCTAATTGAGGCCAATTTATATTTTTGTGTCCTCCTAAACTGAGAAAATCCTTTTATTTTATTGCACTTCGGATATAAACATTGAAAACAAGTTCAGGTATTTCTTCAAATGTTTTGATTTGAAGAAATACCTGAACTTGATGTTTGCATGGTAAGATTTATTACTTTCTCAAAATTACTTGAATTAAATTATATTTAATTACGTTTAGGTTTTTTTTTTGCTTATTTTTCTAGTTGTCTTTCTCATTTTACAATTGAATTTTTCTCCCAGTGTTTCGAATTTTGTTTTTATAAGAAATTTGCATTTTTCATTTGGTACATCCTAACTTCAAATTTTAATGGAACAAAGTGCGTATGAGAAAGCTTAAAAAGTTTTAAATTTAATTGAAGGTCTATTGATGCTTTTTTATATAAAATATAACATTAATCAAATTTTCCACGCGGCTTTCTTAATTGGGGCTATTGTAAAATGTCTAGTTCACATCACGTCCAAGTGAGATGAATAGGCTCTCAAATCGCTCGTGCAGGATATCTAATGAGCGCTGAGACGCAGGACACTCATCGCTGTCCTTTAGAAACGACATATCGCTAATATGTCCAAATAATCTAATCGTGCCGTAACCGCTAAAAAAAGCTTAAGCGACATAATTTTCGTACTTAACTTTTTGATCAAAATCGATTATTTGCGATCATAAATAATATATTTTCGTTAAAAAAAGGGAGATCCAAAATGCTGTCCAAAAAAGTTCATAATCATCGACCTATAAATTAAGCGGTCTATAAGTGAAATATTGGCTTGATCAGATATAAGTCTGCCTCATTTACACCGATATTGACTTTATTGTGTAGAGAAAGGAGACTTTTGATTAACCTGAACTGAATTGAAACACGTCACAGCTACTTAATGCAACAAGCAGAGTAACAAATTTAATTTCCTTCTAATTTACTGTATGCAATAGTTGTATTAACAAAAAAAAAAACAAAGTAAAAAAATTAAGTAACAACTTTTAACTGCTTGAATTCATAAGTGTTTCTGCTCCACAAATTGTTGCACAGAAATTAAATGTATAAAACTAAATACAAGCATTAAGGATGTTGGCTGTTGATTTTTCTTTAAAGCGAAATAAAAAACAAATTAATAAAAAAAAACTAAATAAATGTAAATGTAGGAGGAATGATTTTTCCTACGTATGCATGTTGCTGTCGTTTTTGTTATTAAAAATATTTTTAAATTCTTAGCAAGGCATTTAAATTATATACACTTATGGCCAATTATGGTTTAATTTATAGAGAAAGAGAAAAAACATTGTTTTAGTAGGTTATATACCAAACAAAAACAAAAAATGTTAAATTTTCCAACCCTGGAATCGTCTTTTTGATTTATTATGATTTTTAATACCAATTTAATTCCAACCAAAATATAAAATAGTTTTAAATTACAAAAAAAAAATTCTTCTAGTTGCAAAAAAGGTTAAACTTTCCAGCTCTGAAAACATATTTTTGATTTTGATGATTTTCAATGCCAACTAATGAAACATTTCTGATACACTTGTTTATGACCGAAACCTCTCGCTTTTCTGGGAGCTTCGGAGAACCGATTTCACGTAGAGATTGACGGATGGACGGTCAGACGAACATCGCGTATTCATCTTCCATATTCATAAGAACCAGGAATATGTATACTTTATGTGTCGCATATTAAAATTGTGCAAATTACATACCGAATTACAAACCTATACCCTTTACTATTTTGGTGAAGGTTATAAAAATGTAGATGATGTCTCACATGTAAATTAGTTCATTTAAAATTAAAGCCAGGAATTGCTTAATGAAATAACCTGTATCAGCGCTACATTTTTTTAAAGTCCTTTCGAAATTCAAAAATACCAGCCTTTATAATGTAAACTTATGCATTCAAGTGGAAGTGTTACTGTTCACAGACTTTTTTTGTATTAACATAGATTATTTAGTATGTATTTATTTAAAAGAATTACGATGTTTATATATTTAAAAACTCATCTCTTTGGAAAGAATGCAGCCATTATATGGCTGGTAATAATAGTATTTTTCGTAAAATGTTTATATATTAAATTTTTTTAATATTCCTCGTGCTACAACATCAATGGCAAAAGGTTTCAAATTTTATTAATAAATCTTATAATCGAAAATAATAATAATAATAACAATAATAATAATAAAAATTTACAAATATTTTTTATGACTGCAATTTCAATTCAATTATTATTTTTTCTTTAATACTGCAAACAGTCAAAGATTAAAATCAGCTGCACGACACTATGGAAATGTTGCTAAGATGTCAACTTGGTGTTGTGTACAAGGCGAAATGAGAAAAAAAAAAACAGAGAAAAGAATTATAAAAAAATCATTTGAATTAAATGCTTAAGTGGAAATTTTCGTCACTACTACTAATAATATGCAAAAGAGCAAAATTTAAATCAACGCAACACATATTTATGTACTTATATATGTATGTACTCGTATATCTATTCATTTCAAATTCAGCACAATTATATTTAGCACTCTCATATGTAAAAACTCATTTTTGACATACGGTGTTTATATCTTATGCTACAAATATTTTTTATTCAATCTATTAATATTCCTTTTTTAGTCAATCTTATTGCTTTATAATATTCTATTTTGATATTTTTGTCTTATTATTGTATTGATGCCTGCTAAAGAAGTATTTATTTTGTATGTTTGTCTTTTTGGTTCTTTTGTTAGTTTTGTAATAATATTCCAACTTGGCTTGCGAGATAAAATGGTCATGATTTGCTTTAAGTAGTTTCATAACAAAAGCCATCGACGTTTTGCTTTCCCTCAGCCAACACATTCTTAAGTTTTTTTTATAATGGTTTCATAGAAAGTACAACAGCTGTGGTAAATTTTTTTTGCTTTGGTTATTTTTGTCAAGAGTCTTTAACAAGACTTCGAAATGTGCAATGTTGTGTTTTTTTTTCTTGTTATTATTGTAACATTTGTGTTTTCAAATTGTTGTTAGCAGTTTTGTTTGAGAGAAAAGAAGAAGTAAAAAATTCTAAATTTAAAGAAACAAAAATGTATTCTAATAATTTTTTGGTTATAGCAGATAATATTACAGAGCATCAGGGGAAAAACTTTTGATAACTAAAAACACAAAAGCAGCAAAATTAAATTTATTTTTTATCTTTTAAACTCTTTTTAATGCTGTTGATAGGCTTATATCAATTAAATTCAATATCAAGTAGACTAAAGTATTCGCAAAAATATTTTGAAACAATTGTTAGTTGTTGTTGTTGTTGTTGTTGTATACAACACCATCAATCGAAAAAAAGAACAACAAGAGAAATAACAAATAAATAACAAATTCTCTCAGCCGAACTCTATGAAATTTAAATTTTTACCAAATTTATCACACAATTGTTTGTAGGTCCGCGTTCATACAAAATATTTACTGATTCAAAGAATCTAGTTACTGAATATTTAATTTTCTTTCTGTGTACACAAACGCTGAATAAAGTGAAGTATAGGGAATCTACTAAAATAACATGTTGTTTCATTCTGCTAGTATTTGTCAGAATAATTCCAATTAATTATGGTGTAATTTTTTTCTTAAACAATTATTGCATTTAGTTTGACATTCTCAAAATATGATCAGCAATTCAAAGGTATGAGTGAGTTTGTATTGACTTTTTTGTCTGGTTTATTATTTGAGATAGTTTGTTTGTCATGAGCTGATACTAAGGAACCATGATACAATAATACAGGTAACCTCGAAGCGCCAGCTGATGGAGTTTGTTTGTGATGTGATCTGCCAATTGTTGTTTACGTTTTACCTAGTGCCTATTAAACTGTAAGAGTTCCTCTTAAACTGTACTAATACAAACCAGATTTGCATATACAAGAGAACATGCAATCAATACACGCGCATGGTGCCTATTAAAACTGTACTAATACAAATAAATCTTTGCAAAGACACAAGAAAACGGAAGTACATGTCTCTTGTTTTCTTCTGGTTTTTTGACAGTTGTCATCACAAAACAGCAATAAAAAGTCCTGTTGTTTTATTTATTTGCGGCTACCTGTATTATTGTATCATGTAAGGAACTTTAAAAAAAAATTTGCTATATTTGTTGTGCTGAAGCATTGGCATTCAATGTAAATTGTTATGACTCCACAGAAAAAAAGAATTTAGAAAATATACATTTTCCTCTACACAAAATAATATATATTGCATAAATTATTTACAAATTGTTTGCATTTTATATTTTTTTATTGATATTATATCTCAATCTTATGAAAGCATACATCAAACTAACAAATAAAAAAAAACAAACTTAAATAAAAAAAATTAGTAATGCACACAAAAAAGATTAATATTAATAGTTTTAAAATATCAATTAAAATTTTGTTATGCCAATTAAAAAATTAATAAATTTTTCACCAGTAAACAATTTAACAATATCAATTAACTTCTTCTACTTGAATTAATTAATTGCATTTGATAATAGAAAATAAAAAATTTAACATTTATTAATGCACTAATAATCCCAAATTATTATTTTACTTATTCAGTAAAATATTTTTTATTAAAAATTCATTGAAATTGATTATTGAGAGACTTAGTTGGATCAATGAAAATTAATTTACACAAAAATTTAAAAATGCAACATATTATTAATATTTTTATATATTTTTTTTAATAATAAAACTAATTTCATATAATTTCTATAAGGAGCATAGGGCCTCAAAATTTCCATTTAATCTTATATTAATAATTCTATTTTAATCATTTTATTTTACAATTGCTTAATTCGCAACCTATTGTAGGAGTCGTAAATGTTGAAAATTCCAATTACAACATTGTTTATAAACAAATGTTTACGATGGACGTTCTAATTGGCGCTAATAGTATTCAGGCAATCATTGCGTATGATTAATATGGAATTCTTGTAACAAATTAGAGACGTATGATTAATATTTAAAATAATATTTTTATTTTTGCAAATCTAGATTGATAAAAACGTAATGAGAGAGAGTGGACAAACTAATTCATTAAAGCTTTTTTTTAGCACACACAAAGTTTACTTTGACAAATTTTGTTAAATATTCTCATAAACTTTCCTTCACTTCCGCACACGCAAATTTTACTATGAAATTTTTTCACTATACCACAAAGTAACTATACATAATTAACCCTTGTGACGTACCGAAGAATTGTATATGAAAGTCATGAAAGTCATTTATAAAGTGCATAAAATATATTTTATGAACACCCCGCATTGAGGGCTGTGTTTCTTGGCAGCGAATGCAATTAATATATTTTTGTACATAATTACATTTGTACGCATTGAGCGAAAACTTTGAATAAAATAATTTTAGTTTCTATTTAAGTTTGTTATTTTCATTTTCCATCAGACAAAGTTTATGAAAGCGTAATTGTACCTACATATAGAGTCTTTAAAGGATGTAAATAGATGAGGGTGTTGAGTTTCTATCTAAGTTTTGGAAGTCGGAATATTTCAAGTTTGTGTTGTATACGAGAAAAAATATGAAAAAGTTACAATTATACATTTTTAGTTTGACAAGAATAAAGAAAAATGAAAGAAACTAAGGCTGAGCTTACATCTATCATTTCTTGTGTGCCGTGTGCCCAAAAAAACGTAACCACTAATTACTAATGAAAAACTGTTTGATTCAGACATGTATTTATTGATTTACACTGTTTCCAATCATGTTTTATTCTTTAAAATTAGCTATTAGTTATGTATAAAACTGTTTAACTTAATAAACACGTGTGTGAATCAAACAGTTTTTTATTAGCAATTAGTGGTTACGATTTATTTACGCATGTTTGGCACATGGCACACAGATGTAAACCCGTCCTAACGAAGAAACAAGAAACCGTGCGAGTGGTAATGCACTGAAATAATGAAAGTGAGTACAAAGTCCTTCTCTCCTATAAACTCAAGACTATTCAAAAAAGAATATTTTAGATTCTACTTCAATGCCTGTATACAAAGTATACAAAGCCAGCCATACAAAGTAAACTTTGAGTAAGCAAAATGAGCATTACAGAACAACCTTGCATGAATACACGCAAATACAAATTTATGTTCCCTGAAATTTTTTCAAATAACATTTTTATTGTCTTGATGGAATTTCACTAAATTGGTGCTGATAATTTGACTAGTTTTAAAGTGCTCTTGAACAAGAATTCAAGAACAAAATAAATGAGATATATATGCTTTCAACGGAGCAATGTTCCGTTCTGGTAATGTTTCTTTTAGAATAATGCAAGTATAACTGCACGTATCTCAAGCGATTTATTAGTTAAAAATTGTCAGATGAAAGTTTTGTTGACAGAGAGCACACTCATTAAATGATAATAAGATTATGTTTAATATTTTTTATCGAGGCACTAAATTTAAAGTTGTATTTGAAGTTGCAAATTTTAAATTAAGAAATAGAGTGACATCTTAAAAATTAATAATAACTGTTATTATTTCTTTGTATTAAATCAATGTTAAGTTTACAAAAAAAAATAAATTTAAATTAAATTAACTTGGTTAGCGTTAGCAATAACACATTCCTTTGCTATCATTAAAATATTTCTCATCCCACCACATAAAAGACGTGTAGATGTATGTGTAAAATAATATATTTCGTAGTGTTTAATTTGTTGTCATCAAGAACTTATTTTGGCATTAAAAATGTAATTCTAGCTCCACATTGAAACGTGAAAAAAATCTTAAAAATTTTTATTCATCTTCTAAAGATTTTCCAAAGAATTCTAATTAGAATATTTCTTTTATTTTCCCCACACATAACTGCTATCATATTACCATAGTCATAAAAAAGAAATTTTATTACCTTCATCAATATTAAATTGTATGTTTAATTTTCTTTTGTTATTTCTTCACTATTATTTTCTCATTTTTTCATATAAATATCTGATGTCTTAAAAAAAAAAAAATACAAAAACTTTGGTTATAAAACTTTATTTGAAATTACAATAAAATTAGTAAGCAATTATGCTTACCTGAGAAGGTTTAGTTCAAAATAATTTATTTATATATGAAAAAACAAATTTTTAGCATTATATTAATACAAATATAAAAAACTTTTATACTCAACCAGCTGGAAGTTGTGTCTTTTTCTTGATTCTGGGGTCGTATTGTTGTTAATATGTTGAGTAGAAATATAAAATTGTGCTCTTTGAGGACTTTAGTATCAAACAGAAGTATTGCCTGAATATTATTTTTCAATTTAATTTTTAATAAAAAAAATTATTTTCTAGGACTAAAACTCTGCTGCAATCAAATGGCTTCTGATGAATTAATATTGTTATTATAAGTTGAACCAACTTTTTGATTTAAAGAAAAATAGGCTTTGCAACTAGGCGTGGTTCAAATAGAGAGCCTTTTGAAAGATTTTTATTATAAATAGGACTAGTACTCATTGCGTGGGCTTTACTCATGCATTGCAGTGTGCATGAACAAAAAACTAAATAAAATATGGGATGAAATATATAAGAAGTAACACTTGGAGATATTTTATTTGCTATTTATCGACATTTACAGAGACAGGAAAGACATTTTTAACTAGTTTTTTACACATACGAACTGTAAGGCCAAAAAATTAATTCTTCTTGTACTTAATGAAAAATGTATTGAACCTAAAATAGCAAACTAATGGGAATAAACTTACTG
Organism: Nowickia ferox; assembly: GCA_936439885.1. Taxonomy (NCBI): domain Eukaryota; kingdom Metazoa; phylum Arthropoda; class Insecta; order Diptera; family Tachinidae; genus Nowickia; species Nowickia ferox. Next base: position 97,421,994 of record OW387026.1, on the reverse strand, counting down.
ATTTCACTAGAACACATTCCTTTATAATAGCGGCAGAACAGAAAAATATACTCCACATTAGGGTCGGATACCCTTTTGTTGAAGATGAAGTTCTTCACACTCTCATGTATGTATGTGATCAAGCAGCCCCAAAACATGGCTTTGCATTACGGGCCCATACAAGAGAGTTATATAAGATTTTGATCCATACATAGTTGGAATAAATATTAAGGAGGTGGAGTCAAACATCTCTTAAACAACCACATTTTAAAATAGTGAGGCACCTGAATGATTATTTCAAATCATGATCAGCGAATATCATGGATTTTCATGCCAAGAATATCAAAAGCCTCTGGCATACTGGTACTTATACTATTCATAATTACGAATCAAACAGCCTAATGACTATGATAAGCATACAAAATTAGGTATTGCTAATATTGAAGGGGAGCCTAGTCGAATGGATCCATATACAGGTTAAAGTAATTCATTTGTTAAATATATTATTTATATACTACTTTTAAACATCAGCGTCTAATAGGCTAGCATTATTGCAGAATGCAAGAAATGAAAAATTTTGTTGTTATCCATAAATTTTGATGAGAAGCTTGACACAGGAAGCCAACCTGTTAAATAAAAACTAAGGTAGGAGAAAGAACGAATCATTGTGGTACTCCGTAATTAACCTTGCATTTATTTTATGAGATCCAATCCTTAGCAGTTTTTATATGGATAAAACTGAATGTAATGCTCTAAGTTTTGATCAGAGTGCACCATACAACGTTCTGTCAAATGCTTTTATTTGGCAGGGTCAAGAGCTTGTCATGTCTTAAGATTTCCGAGGATAGAAATCGAATAAATGGTGAATGGTATTGAAAGCAAATAATGAAAAAAATGTTATCAAATACAAGGTCTACTGAAGTTATTTTGAAAAAAGAAAATAAATTGTTACAATTCACTTACTTCAGGATATCAACATTGATCCTTGCAACTGTATTTTATTTCGTTCTATGCAAGACACTAGATTTTATAGCAAATTTTGTTTGGGTGGTTCAAAGTCATTTTTTTTGCAATGGACAATAAATTGTACACACAAAAAAGTAATATGAATGAGTTTGTAATATTAATTAAAATATTTGTAATATTAATTAAAAAATTAATTAAATTTTCACCTATAAACAATTTGATAATATCAATTAAGTTTTTCCACTGAAATTAATTAATACAATTAAAAATTTAATTGAATCAATTAAATTATTAATTGAAAACATTAATTGGTGAATACTTTTTTCTGTGTAGGCAACATAATGTAAACTATTTTTTTTTAACTGAAAGTGTAGACCAATAGTTTGTAAAAATGCATCAACAATTTGCTTGATTCGCTGGATATTCTCATAGCATATGAAAAGGTTTTTGTATAGAGTCCGTTAGCTGACACAATCATGGTAAAAATCATATATCATGCAATTAATGCACAAGTTTGCATAAAATATAAGTAGTGTACACTAAAATTAGGAAACACCCACGGGAACACACTCATATAAATGTGTTTAATTCTTTTCATAATTTTTTTTGCAACAATATGTCCGTATATATTTTACTTATTTTTATCTTCTATTTTTTCACATATTTTATTGAAATCTTCAAATAACTTAATAAATCACATCTATCTATTTTATTATAAAAAAATATGTATATTCCATTTTTACTTAACATCTTTATATAAAATCCCCATACAATAAATTTATTTCAAAATCTACATATTTTAGTCATATTTCATTTTCTTGTCAGCGTATATTTCTCATTTACCTCGCTCATACATTATAAATGTTTTCAAATATTTCTGCTTATTTTCAAATATCTAATGCCTTGTGATGTTTAAATTGTTATCTAAGATTTGGTGGAAATATGTATGTATAATATTATCCCATTAATGAGAGACTTTTTTACGCTTCACTATTTTTCGTATTTTTTTTATCAGTTGGATCTTTGACCAAATTGCCGGCATGTACTAAAGAAATATATGCAACACAAGTGGTTTTTTGAACACTTAGCATATACATGCATACACACTTGTATACATATGCTCACACCAACTGCACAAACACGCTTTTCTTCACTAATAAAAAGTAATATTTGTTGTGATAAAAAATGTGGATTTTTCAAATTTTCCGTTTTAATTATTTAATTTTTTTACATAATTTTATTATATTAATCACACCCATTTTTTTATAAAAAAACCAAAAATTTCTTTATACAATGTAATTACAATTTCTTTAATCCACAAAATATCTTGAAAATTATTCTTTTCAAAAGTATTCCGTCACTACGTACTAGACGTTGTTTACGCTTTGAGTTACCGCTAAGTACTAATTTTGAAAATATTTTTTTTTGCCACATCATCTGTTTGGATGTCTTCGTTAGTATTTGTAGTACAATTTACCTCGTGATGTTGATAAGTTCACATGTTGCTGAAACATTTTAATTCTGTATATTCCTGCTAACATTCCAATGTTAATGATAACAGTTACTACAGCAGAGATGTGCAAAGGCAAAAAGGGATATTTTTGTTTTACTTGAATATTCTCTCATCTTAATGTTAGGAAAGGCATCCACAAAGTGTTTGTTAACAGCATATGTAAGAATTTTGCAAATATGGAATTATACTAAATTACTTATTTAAGAAATTTATTATTCGACATATTGTCATAAGTTTATTTTAATTTGAAATTTATTTGCTGGAGGTCAAGCATTGTCTATATATTTCATTGGTGCTTAGCCAAATCATCAGTAGACTTTAACCACATTTTGAACAGTCACAAACCTCTTATCTTATGCACAGACTTTCAAAAACTATTTGAGAAATATTATTATTTGTGATTATTGTTTGTGAATTCTCAAATAGTTTTTGAAAGTCTGTGCATAAGATAAGAGGTTTGTGACTGTTCAAAATGTGGTTAAAGTCTACTGATGATTTGGCTAAGCACCAATGAAATATATAGACAATGCTTGACCTCCAGCAAATAAATTTCAAATTAATACTAAATTACTTATGTATTTAATTGAAATATTATTTTAAGGAGTTAATATACTATTTATAGTGTTATTTATTTTTGTTTTGTCCAATACCAACAAAATCGGTTTTAGACAGCAATGAAATAAAGAGTTTAGTTAGTGCAATTAGTATAATAAAACTATGAACATTCTTGGAAACTTCTAAATTATTATTGGCATAATAATATAGTTTCACATCTATCTTTTCTTTAAAGCACTTCAGAGAATACAATTTTGATATTAATGTAACACAAACAAATCTACAAGTATGTGTTGAAAATATATATTTATGCAAAATATTGAAAACAAATAACAATTAATTTTTTATTGGCAACAACTCATCAATATTGTAGAAAACAGAAATTCACACAAGACACTTACTTGGCTGCTTTTTTCGCCCAGAAACATACTTATAACAAACACAATATAAGTTAATCCTAAAACAGAACAACACACAAACTTTGATACAAAATTTTTTGTATCGCTTAGAAACCTCTAAAGTAATTTTGTGCGTTTATTTTTATTTTTTTAAATAAACAAACACAACCGTGCAAAGATATTAGGTTTTCTGTGGAAAACACGCCGGCTCTATGCAGGGAATCGAGTCCACGACCTTTAGACTAACAGGCGGTGCAAGCTCACCACTCAGCCACAGAGGCTGGCACTATCATGGAATGTATTCTGATGAAATCAACGAAGGTGTTCGTTAAAAGCATTGAAGCGGCGGGGAGAATTCGTTTTTTAGTTGTACTGTTAATATGTTTAGTAAACTACTAGCAGAGTAAAAAGCAAAAAATATTAATTTTGAAATAAGCGTCATTTGGGTATTTTGCATATTTTTATATGGGTACGTAGGAGTAATAATAAGTATAAATGTAAAAAATATTTGCTAAAGAAGTTAGCTAATGCTATCCACATTCGGGAAATGCAGAGAAAATTACAAATGAAGGACTACGATGTACAGATGTGTTTCAGATTAATTTTAGCACCTGCTTTTACGGTCTAATCTCACGGTGGTCTCAATACCGGATGAAGATGAGCGTCCATCCATCGTCCATTTAGATTGTTATTAAATTAATATTTGTACGCGTTTATTTGCTTAAACACTTGAGGATTATTTTATTTTCTATTTTGCTTAGTAGGTTGTATCTGTTGATTGTTGTGTCAAGATAAAATTGAAACATAGTGACATATAAAAGCTCCAAAAATTTGATTTTCGAGTAAATGCTGCAGAATTAATTCTAATATCGTTCTTCATGTTGTGGAAAAATTCTATACAAACATCTTGTTTACTTAACCTTTTGAAAGGAAAATAAATGTTTATTTTTCCCTTAAGTTGTGTGTCAATTGAAAACTCTTAACTCGTTCTCTGGCAAACCAGTTTTTGTGAGTTATGACGTTGTTTGAGTAAATAAGGGATATTTATATTTAGTGATATATTAGGCCTAAGGCTACATTTATTAATTCTTAAAAAAAACATAATAGCTATTAGGTTGCGAACTAAAATAGGATGCTAAGACTTGAAGCTTCACACCGATAAGAAAATAAAAAATTAAATTAAAATTAATCATAAAAAGGATACGCATAACAAACAATAAAAGAAAAAGGTTTTGTTTGCCATTACATATAGATCAAGTCAACCTTTTTTAAAAAAAAATAAAAAAAATAAAATAAAAACAGAAACAAAAATCAAACAAACAAATGTTACTTTTTTATTACATACATAAATTTTTTTGTAGTACTTTGTTTTTTTATTCGAACTAAGCCCACACGGACAAAGGTAAAAATATGACAAACATTAAGGTAAGGAAAGGACAACAAAAATTGTTTTCTTACATGTTTACAGAAGGTGTTGAAGTTACAATTCTCCAAATAAAATTGTATTTATAGGCGCACATGCTTTGGTCAAGATATGGCTTTCGGCATTTGTTAAAATAATGTGTTTACTATTGTAAATATAGTGAGAAACATGACAAGATACCGACTTATTTATTGTTCCCAAAATAAATATTAAACAACCATTAAAAGCTTTTCTATATTTTTAGCTTTACACCCAACTCTTCTTTTACAAGGACTTTTTTTACACGATTTTGAAATACAACACGGTTCAAAAATAAAAACAAATGATTTATTTTGCTCGAATTTTTTGAAACAATAGTGTTTTATTTATTTGATGAAGAATGTATATTTTCTATTTTTCGCACAATGTTAGACTTCGCCCTTACATTAGACAGGTCTCAGTTTGTATGAGATTTTTTAAATTCTTAATATGTTTGCTATCTAACATATGAAATTTGCTTACCATAAATGCGGTCTTAATTTTTTAGCTCCATCGGACGGTGCTTTCTGGTGCCTAGTGAGGCCTAAAGTACCCGACATACAATGGAGATTTTGTAAAAATAAAATTTTAATAATTCTGCAGTTCCTAATCCAGCCGTCTGATTATTATTAAAATTCATACAGCATATACAAAGGTGTTATAGAGCTTTAGTCTGCAATTTGGCTTGTATATCTTTAAAAGGGGTGGATCCACAAAGCCCCAGAGTTGGCAACTTAAGGTTAATGAAATATTAAAACCGATACCAAGCTGATGTTTTTGATTTGATAAAAAATACTTTTTGCAAGCGGTTTTTTTTCTATCCAAGAACTTAAAAAAAATCTGCTACATTTATGGATTTTCGCTAACAGTTTAGGAAATATTCGAGAAAAAAAATTAAACATTTTTGGCAGTTTTACCAACCTTGATCCACTGTTCTGCTAATAGAGAAGTCAAAACTTAATTGATTTAGAAAAGGAAACTCACAATCAATAAGCAACAAAATTTTTAACTTAAAAAAAAATTTGGAAGCAATTTTAATTAAAATTTTGAAAAAACGGGTTTTCGCCATGTTTTTCAAAAAAAGTGGGTTAATTAATTCGCTATTATAAAAAAAGTTTGCAAAAATATTAACCGCATATTTTTATTCATTCAAAAGATAATACTATAAGTAATATTGTGAAAAAAATTTTTGCTCTAAATTTTCGTTATTGAAGGAATTGTATAATTTCGTAAGTAGACCTTTTTTTTGTTATAAATATCAAATTTAAGGCCGTTTTTTTAAATTCTAAAGATAAAATCAAATACTTTATTATGCCATCTTAAGATAAAATATGTTTTTAAATAATACAGAAAATATCTTTAAAAAAATCCCATTTTTGGTTTTTTTGGGAAATTGCCGGAAACTCAACAGCATGTTCTTCTTTTTCTTACTTTCTTACGTTTCTTTTCAACCTAAAGAAGCATTTTTAGCCAAAATAATTGATAAAATGGATCACGAGCTGCAGTATAACTTTCAATTTACATAATAAAGCTTATACTAAGCTGGTATGTGATGTTCTGATCCTTATATTCGTATTTATCAATATTTTTAGCTGAAAATTAATTAATTGAATCATTTAAATTTTTCACTCAACTTTGACTTAATTAAGTTTTTAAATATAAGCTAAATTGACTCTTTAAAGTTTTTAGATCAAGCTTAACTCAATGGAATTTTGGAATAAAAGCTCAATTGACTCAATTAAGTTTTTAAATTGATTTTTGATTGACTTTTACGTATTTTTTTTAATTCAAGGTATAACTTATAGAAAAACATTTTCCTACGTAGGAGTTTGTAAAAATAACGTTGACTCCCTGTTTCTTTGAACCGACAGGTCGACTTGAGTATAAAATTTATGTGAAAAGCACACACTTTTTTGAGTGATCTTCATACAAATTTTTTAGACGATTCGTCTGCCTGACTTATAGAAAAAGAAGGTAAGACAGATTTTTTTGGACGAGTGTTTTTTGAGCTAAAATTTTACGTCTTAAATCTAGAAGTCTGTTGAAAATACAGAAGATATTTTCATAATTTCTTCTTGCTCTTCCTATTTGAGCGTTTGCTTTAAATGAACTGTGGGTGCTACTAAAGTTTCTAAGTTGGAATTTTAGAAGACTAATTCGCCTTTTCTTCGGATTCCTTAAAGTTTTTGGTCTCATTTCTCAAAATCAGTTTTCACGAGCTTTATTTTGTTGCTTGGTGTTGTTATACCTCAGTATTATATGTTATTAAAGCAACTTTATAATAAAAGGTATTAATATCACATAATCTCTATTAAAAAGGCAATTAAATTTTTTGCAGTTGAATTAGTTTAAATACATAAACTTTCTAACACATAATGGTGAAAGATGATGATAAGATAAGTTTCAAAGTTTAACATGCAAAACTTCAACCAGATTTTTGCAAAACTTTTGCTTATTTAGCCTGCTTTAAAATATAAAACACAAAACTAAGGATTTAACAAAAAAAAAAAAAACATGTTACTGCAAGCAACTGCAAAATAAATTTTCTATGAACACAAAAATAGCTCCCTTGCACCTAGAACACCTTCACTGCTGAAGCTTTTAAGCAAAAATGCTGGCAAGTATTTTGTTTTTTGTGTGACATTCTGCTTAAAACTTTCAAATGTGCAGTGAACGTTTTCATCATAAAAGCGAAACTAAAACTTTCGTGTTTGCATATTTTTCTTTAGTTTATTTCTTATTATTGTTATATTTTCGTTTTTGCGTGTAAGCGTTAGATTAGTGTACTGTTCATATGAATTATGCTCAGGTATTGTATGGAAAAAGTTTTGGTTGCTTTAATGACAAATTTTCGCAAATGCTGAAAACTAGCTTTGGAAAGAAAACTTTGGTACTTAGAAAAGAGTTTTTTTTTCGCTTCGACGTCAGCATGGATTAGGATAAATTTGTACAAAATTTCAAAAACTTCATTTAAGTTTTATGAAGTAAAATGTTCAGGTAACAGATTTTACTGAGATTTTTATCGCAACAGAAATAGGAAAAAATCATTTGTTCTAATTAAAAAAATATATTAACTGAAACATAATGGATTGTTTTATTTTCCTTAAAAAAAAATTAAAATTTCCAGCAATTGTCTCAAAAGACTTAACTTAAGAAATATTTACGATTATTAGTGTGTTGAAAAAACAAACGTTTTCCTAATTAAATTTAGTTCTTTCTGTTATCTTTTTCAAACAATTGTTAAGGAAAACAATTAAACGGAAACTTTATTTTGTCTGTGACTTTTTAACGACATTTAAAGTGCCAGCGACAAATTGTAAGGATAAACTATTTTACAGTTTTGTTGAAAGAAAAAAAGAGGATAAAGAAACAATACCCCAAAAAAAAACTAATTGATGTTGTAATAAAATATAAATTATAAATAAATTTTCAATATAAAGAATACAAAAAACTAAAATTTTTCCATCCAAAAGCTGAATATTAACAATGGCCAAACTCTTTTTCTATAGCAAATATTAAGATATTTTTAAGAACTGTTATAAACTGTATGTTTAACTTTACGATGACTCTAATAATAATAATATAATAAAATTAATTCTATTTGCTAAATAGGAGCAAAAAAAAAAATTGCGTATTAGAATAAAAATCGTTTTCTTATTAGGAACTTTAATAAATTAAGTAGAGCAATATTTCAATATCAAGCTTTTGTTTCTTTTTAGTCCTACTAATGTCATAATTTGCTTTAATTTTCTTATGTCTTATTTTCCATTTGTATAAGTGACAGAAACCATGTCAAATAAACCTTAAATGGCAAAGTTTTTTAAATATTTATGTGAACAGCGCAGTATGTGTAACAGAAAACAACTTAAAGCTGCTGCTAAAGTTTCAACTATTGATTTATTTACACATAACGGCTTGCGGTAACTAAAGTATTATAACTTAAAACAAAACTTTTTTAATACAAAATGCCATGAAAATTATTTGTAAGAAAATATGACGTAAACAATTTACATGCCTTATAATTTTTTTTTTTTATTACAAAAATTAAGGAAAAATTGTGCTAAAAAAACTTCAGCCGTAAATAAAAATATTTTGTTGAAAATATGTTTCGCAAATGCAAAAGTTATTGAAACAACATTTTGCGCTGCTTGTGGCTTGACACTTATTTCGGGACAATAAGTCTTTTTAAGTAAAATTAGTTTATTTTATGTGTAATGCGTTTTAAGCAAATGTTAGTAAAAAGGAACCATCAGTGAGTAGCCAAGCAGAAGCTTTAATTAAATTTATCAAATTCCAGCATACAACAGCATCTCTATTTCGTTTAGCCGAAAAACTAAAATAAGCACACGCGTATCAAGCGTATTGCCTCTCTGTCATATTTAAAGTCGGAGTATGCTTATACGAGTACTCTAAGTATGGATAAATATTCGGACATAAAATATATACGCATAATACTCGGGATATTTATTCATCATACGCCACCGTACATAAATTGTGCATGTAAAATGGAATGAAAAATATGTGTTTGCTGTTTGAAAACATGCTTTACATGTGTGTGTGTGTGTAAATAAAATAGCCCTGTATATACGCATGTCTAGCCGATTAATAGTCAGATTATTTTTATACTCATGAGTATGATCTTAGTTCATACAATGTATAAACTTTACAAGCAGTTTGAGAAAGCAGTTTTACAAGCATTTGTACGGTTTATTATTATTTTTTACCTTCTCCTGTAAAGTTACAGTGATTTGAGTTAAAGCCTTTCTACTTGTGACCAACGATATATTCAATTATCATTGGTTTGTGTGTATGCAATGCTATTGTAGCACCTTAAAAAGTAGAAGAGGCCACACTAGAGTTGTTATTGTTTGTATCTTTCGACTGCATCACCTAAAATATTCTTACGCTTTTTTGTTTTAATATTTATGTAATAATAACTTTGTTACAAATGTTTGTTTGGAAAACACTGGCAACGCTGATGAGCATATTTGTACCACAAATCGAAAATGTTCTTAAATGCTTCAATTTTAACTTTAAAATAAAGAATTTTATTTTAACTTATTCTTAAAAAAAAACTAAATGACAAATAAAAAAGTAATCTTCTTAAAAATATATATTTCCTTTTCTTACTTAAGAAAAAACATTGCTCTCTTTTAAATGAAATTACCCAGCAGAAAATCATGGCAAATTCAATAAAATAATTGATATATTGTATATGTATAATCGTACATACATACATACATACGTACAAATGTATGTGTGAATGTGTGTAGATACATTGAAAAGTACAAAAATCAATATCACTTTGATGAAATTGCTTTTAAATTGAATTTCTGTTTACACCCTCAATTTGAGTGTGACTCCTTGCCTCGTTTATATTTATTTGTTGGGCCAACAACAATTGGTAATAAGACAAAAGGAAATTTCTCGGATGTATTATTATTATTATTGGGCAACAAAAGCTACAACGTAAATTAAAACAAACAAAAAATAAAAAGAACGAAATGCATGCATTTGAGGTTCTTTTGCAGTTTTAAAATTCAATATGGCTTTAACAAAATGTTCATAATAAAAAGTTAAAATTATTTTATTACAGCTTTATTTTTTTGTAAATTTTTATTATTGTTCTGTACTGTGATTTAAAAAAATTAAATAGGAAGATTTTTATTGCATCTGCGTACAGAGGGTCTCTTTTTTTATGCCAAAGAAAGGTTAAATAAAATATATGAAGCCTTAAAGTTAATAAAAATTTTGCGTTAAATTCACATAAATCATGTCTTACATGGATTAATTATGCATTTGGAAACGTAATAGATTTTGCTGAGAGCAACTTTGGAATTCTCTAATAAGTGCAATGTCACGAGACTTTTGTAAAAGTGGATTTGAAAATTCAAAATTATTGTCGAGCTGAAGATTTATTGAAATTTACTCGTATACCAAAAATCCTACATAAATTTAAAAGTTTGCCAGAAATTACCTTTTAATAAGATTTTATTTGTAAAATATTATTTATATTTATTAAATAGTTATTCTCGGTTTTGGTTGCATAAAAATTTTTCTTCTAAAATTCTAAATTTTTTTTGAATTAGATAAAAGTTTTTGTGAATTAGTGTGTACTGCAAAATTTAATTTATTATATGATATCTTTTTTTGATTTTTTTTTTCAGATCTATCTGTCTGTTTATTTTTTAATAGTTTCTTATCTTTAAAAACAACATTTACTTGAAGCATAAATACGTTTCTATAGCAAAAATAGTTAAACTCAAAGGAAAACTATTTGCAATATAAACATATAGAGTTAAAAAAATTGTAAACAATTTGTCATCATTTTGGAACATTTTTCATTTTGGCAAAGTTAAGAAAAACCAATGGTGGAGGTGTTTGCTTTTGTTATCTCTTCACATTACGTTCATTTATCATTTTAGAAAAAAAAATTACTTTTCTTATTTTTAATTTTTATAAATTGCAACTTTTTGTAAATTGCAACTATAAACGTAAAAAAAAGTTAAAAATTACTTTCATAAAGAAATGGATTTTTATATTTGTGGGCAATATGGAATAAAATCTTAAGTCGACTTAAGCAAAACGGTAGTTTTCTCAGGAAGGTTGTAAGGCTTGATTCTACTGTGATGTGAACCCCTCTTTTCATATGTATCATTTTAACCACTTCAAATTACAACTGAAACATAATACTACAACATTAATAATGTAAAATTCATTAAGTTTACTTAAGTTGCTATTCCATATTGCTACAAATATATACAGTATGCCCTCGATAGTTTGAGTTTAGTCACTCACAGAACTTTCATTATATAACCCCAGAAAATTTTAACATTTTTATAAACGAGAATATAAAAATATTAGGATTAATATTTCGAGTAAAATTTTTTATAATTTTTAAGGTTTCATGCACCAAAAGGGAGAAAGAGCCCCATTGTTTTCACTGCAATGTCCGTCCATCTGTCTATCCGTCACAAGCTGTTTTCTAGAGGACGGTAAGAGCTACGAACCTAAAATTTTCACATAACGTGTAGAACTTTGGCCGCTAAAATATCCAACAGGATAAAATTAAAGGGGTTTCTAAGGCGAGCAACGAAAAATGTTGAAATTCTAACAACAAACACGAAGTTTTTTTTGGGTTTACGTTTTAAATTTTATATCAATTCAATGATGCCTATCACACTAGTTGTTCACATAATGGTCTTATGTTTGCTAAAGTTTAATTAAAATCAATGAATGCTGGCTCTTCATTGCTATAAGACTCATACAAATAAATATGAATGTCACTCTAAAAGACTGTTTGCCTATTGCTTAAAACATTATGATTTTTATACTCTATACTCTGTCATGCATATTCTAGTGCTTCTATTTAAACAACAAGAAAAGCTGTTAGGGTTTAAAGGTTTGTATGACATTCCATTGAAGAGAAATCATACAGCTATTAGCAGTCAAACTTATCCAGTTACAAATCTGAATTTCATGACAACCATATCACAGGAGATTTTCTAGCCCCAAATTTGATAAAAATGACAGACAAAATAAACTCAATGGTAAATATCTCTCCAAGATGCTGGTAGACAACAAGATACTGTAAGTGATTCGGTTGCTCATAATGGAGGTCAAAGTGTTTGGCAATAATAGTTTCTTCCTATTCAATTGCTTATGAAAATACAATTGTGTAAAGAAAGAAAAAGAAAATCGATGTGCAACTGAAAATATAAAATCCTACAATGAACTAATGAAAAATGTCATGGGTAGGGAAATATTTGAAATAAAAAAAATATGAAAAAATAAATTAAACTGTAAATATTTATGTAATAAATTGGTTTATTTTGTTAAGGGGAGGTTATTTAAAATAAATGATTACGTTAATTATTAAACTGGTAAGAATAGGACACATTTTATTACTGAAATTAGTCAACAAATATATTGTTGCACAAAATAAAATAGACTTTACTTAAAACATATTTTTGGTACAAAATTTAACTTAATTGAACTACAATGAATGTTAACCAGGAATAATTTTGTAATTGAGCTTAAGTTCCATATTCCGTATTTTTTATTTTTATAGAATAAAATATTTTTTTAAATTTTTTTTTTTTTTTTTTTTTTTGATTTTCTAAGGATGACGAAAAACTTTAAAGTAGACTTTAGCTGAAAGAATTGGAGACAGTTTGCTTGCAACTCGATTAAGAACATATTCCTGCTTAAAGAAATTTTATTGATTGGTAAGAGGTTTTTAAAAAAGATTTTCATACAAAATCTTTTTTGCAGTTCATTAAGCAAGCAAAATTATTTTTTACCAATGAGACAGTTTTTATTTATTTATTTAATATTACAAATGAAATTCCCAATAATATAGTAACTTATTCTGATGAACATAGTTGCAAACACTTTCACCCGTTGTAATGAAACAAACCACAGTATTTTGTGCAAATCTAACCCACAAGCCTCGCAATGGTAGTCTAGCACAATGCTCAACAGGCTACTCAAAAATTAAATTTTTACAAAAGATACTTAATACAAAATGTACTTTTTACAGCAGTTACTTTTTACAAAATGTGCTTTTTGCAAAAGGTAATTTTAAAAAAATGTGTTTTTTATAAAAGGTACTTTTAACAAAATGTCCTTTTTAGAAAAAGTACTTTCGCAAAAGGTACTCTTAACAAAAGGTACTTTACTTTTTTTCGCAAAAGGTACTTTTAACAAAATGTACTTTTTTAAAAGGTACTTTTTACCAAATGTACTTTTTTAAAAGGTACTTTTTACCAAAGGTACTTTTTTAAAACGTACTTTATATCAAATGTACTTTTTTTTAAAGGTACCTTTTACAAAATATACTTTTTACAAAAGATACTTCCTGCAAATGCACTTTTTGCAGACGGTACTTTTTATCAAATGTACTTTTTTTAAAAGGTACTTTTTACAATATGTTTTTTTTACACAAGGTACTCTTAACAAAATTTGTTTTTTTCAAAAGGTACTTTTACAAAATGCACTTTTTACAAAAGGTACTGTTTATAAAAGAAAATTTTTGAAAATTGTACTTTTTACAAAATGTACTTTTAGCAAAAAACGGCCTTTTAAGTTACTTTTATTAAGAAATACTCCTCAAAAATTCTACTTTATACAAAATTTAGATTTTATGAAAGGTACCATTTATACAATTTACTTCCTACAAAGGATACTTTCTGCAACGGGTACTCTCTGTGAAAGGTATTTATTACAAGATGTATTTCTTTAAAATCTTTTTCCATACGAAAACTACTTCTAGTAAAATATACTTTTTACACTAACTTCATTTTATCAGAAGTACTTTTTCTTTAGTGAAGTTACTACAAAAGTTACTTTTTTTTTAAATAAATACATCTTTTAAGAAAACTAATTTTTTTTAAAGAACTTTTTTCTAAAAAGATACATGTAATTCAATAGTATTGAATTCTTATTTATAAAAACTAGGTAGTTGGGTTGTATCTCTTAATGAATCTTGTGAACTGCTTAGAAAGTCTTAAGAAAAAATCTAAAAACTTATATAAGCAGCATGTTATCGAATGCGAATTGCAAACATTGGCTGATAACATTTTTTTTACATATTAAAATCGGTATTAATATTTTACTCCTGGACACACTTTTAACGATTCTACAGAAATAGAAATTATTCGATTTCTCAGATATTTTATTAAATTTAAGTCAAAATTTTGCTCAATTTAAATTTATTTGACTAAACACAGATAATCGAAAACACTCTGCTTTTAAGCAACAAAAAGTTGTAGTAATAAAAAAAATTGCACAATGTTTCTCAAAATTTTTAACACAAACTACCAGGAAAAAATTAGACATTAGCATGAGAGCTACTTGCCGTATAATGCCTTAGTTTACTGATTGCGAATTTTATAAAGTACATGCTATAAAATTAGAAAAAAATGTGCAGAACTTGATTGTTGAGATAACGTGAACATATTTCCAAATAAACAAAATAAGTAGTTCTCAAGAATCGATTATTTAAGTCGCACTCCTTGTTAAACGCCTAAAGTTGAAAATCTCATAAGGAAGAGCTTTCACCAGAAAACCTTTGTTCCAAACCCAATGACATTTTTTCTTAAATATTTTTTTCTAGCTTTAAATATTAAGAAATTTAATCAAAAATAAGAACATCCTGAAAGAACACCTCTATATATATAGTAATTAACAGAAATGATCGAAAGTTTCACTACTTATGAACACTAATCCCTGGATCTCAATAATTTCTTTACATCTTTTCTTTTCTTTTTCCTGTCATAAAAAGAAAAAATCATATACTTAGCTCACAAAGCAACGCAAAGATCAAAGAAGTAAAATTTTATCTTCAGTTTTTCCGTATAGATATTGAATTTCCCACTAACATGTGAGTAAGTAAAGATAAATGATTGAATTATAAAAATCCATTAACGTAAATATTGAGAATTTTTCTACTCTGCATTTGCCCTCTTAAAACAGAAACAATAAATTCACTTTAGCTGCTGCTGCTGCGGCAGTTTTATTGCGTGAAAAAGTTATGAAAAATCAATAGGAAGATTTTCTTTCACATAATTTACAGCTTACATACACAGCTCACATTATGGTAAAAAGATTTGAAAGTATATAATAAAAAAGAGCTGACTATCATCAAAGCAGTTTATGGTAAAATTTCTTGCTTAAGGAAATATTATACGAGTCTTTAATACAGAGATATATTCCTTAATTAATTATCATGTGCATGTGGTTTTAAAATTTAAATAGACTATTAAAAATTTAACTGCTTAACATATTCCAACTAAAGACCATATTAGTAATTACGAGCACATTGCATTAAAGAGTTGCAAAAAATTGCATTTTTTTCCAGTATAATTCTCTTTCATTTATTTTCCAAAGGCAAGCAAGTACTT
The DNA here is from genome assembly GCA_936439885.1 of Nowickia ferox. Classification (NCBI taxonomy): domain Eukaryota; kingdom Metazoa; phylum Arthropoda; class Insecta; order Diptera; family Tachinidae; genus Nowickia; species Nowickia ferox. The sequence continues at coordinate 97,406,238 of OW387026.1, read as the reverse complement.
GTATTGCAAATAAAATAAGCCTTAAATAATTTTTTAGTGATAATAAGAGACTTACTTTGGTTGATTTTTTTTATTTTTTATTTTTTTTTTTTCAAAGACCACATTTCGTATTTTTATTCATGTTGGTATCTGTGCATTTCATGAATAACAGCTTTGAATACTCTTGCAATTTTATTCGAATTATTGTGGTTTTAAAAAATTTCAAATGGATAATTGATGGATGTATGGGCACACATGATTAGTAAAATAATGAAGGTAAGTGAAATATCAAATGAAAGCTTCAATAAGTTGCATCCCAAAAGTATATTATTGCTTTACATAGATTTTAGAGATTCTATAGATTTTAATGAGCATTGAAAGTGATGGGTGTATTTGTTTTTTTTAACACAAATGTTCATTTGTTAAACACTTCAAAAATCTATTTTATTGATTTAAGGATTAAAAATATCTGCTGGCAAAAACAGTGCTTAGAAAAATAATAATAATAAATGTTTATTTATGTATATATATATATATATATATATAAAATAGCACGAGTATCTTATAGGAGACCAGACCTTCAGTCCGGTATTTCTGAAAATGTTACAACATTTAACTGGGCATCTGAAATGAATTATAGGTTGTATTTTTCAAACACGCCCACCTTGACGCCCATTTCGTTTAGATAATGTTACCTCTTGCACATAAGCTCCTTGTATAAACGAGCATAACTTCGCCATTTGTGGACACAATTTTAAAATTCTTTTTGCAAATGAAAAAGGTCTACTAATTAATTTTTGTTTTTGGCAAAAGGGGAGGGATGTTGAAAATTTCCCGCCAAAAAATGGATTATCAAATTGCTTTGTCGTTTGTGGCCAATTTATAAAATTATTTTTGCATGTGAAAAAGGTTCACTAATTTCTTTAATTCGGGTGGGATAGGGCAAGTGACAAAGTGACCGCCCAAAAAATTTATCATCAAAAAGCTTTATTTGTAAACCAAATTTGAAATTTTTGTTTTGCATGTAAGAACAGGTTTACTAAACGTTTTTTTTTTAATTGTGGGTAATCAAAATGTACGACTAAAAAATTTATTATCAAATTTTTTTTTTGAGTATAGAAAAGGTAAAATGTTTTTTTTTTGTATATTTATGTGGGAAAGGGAAAGACAAAGTGCCCGCCCAAAATTTTATAATCAAATTTTTTTGTCATTTGTGAAACAATTTTATATGGAATATGGTAAATGTCCACTAAAGGTAAAATATTTTTTTTGTATATTTATGTGGGAAGGGGAAAGACAAAGTGCCCGCCCAAAATTTTATAATCAAATTTTTTTGTCATTTGTGAAACAATTTTATATGGAATATGGTAAATGTCCACTAAAATTTTTTTTCCAAAATTTGAAATTAAATCTTCATTTGTGGGCCAATTTTCAAAATTCTTTTTTCAGATGGAATTCTATCTTTTTCTTTAACAACAAAAATTAAAAAATTTTTATTTTTTTTTTCCTTACGATCACGGTCGACACCGTGGGATAGGCTGTTAAAAAATATTTTATTTGAAAGATGAATAGACTACTTAAACTTTTCGAAATGACTTCGTTGATAAGGCCACTAGGGCTGATGTTGATGAAATGCATTTCTTAAGTCCAATTCTGCGCAACTATTTTGAATATTGTTAGCATCCAGAGTGGCTTATATATCAGCATAAGCGAGAGACAATGTTCAACAGGAAATAATCAAATCGCACGGCGTTGAAGGACAATAGACAGGCCCATTTCAAATATTTAACAACGGTTATTTTCGAAAATAGCATGAAATTCAACAAAACCATTATATGAAAGTATTTTTTTTTAGAAATCACTAGGGAAAAATAAAAATAAATTCAAAATTTTTTTAAAACAAATATGGGAAAATTATTTCTGAAAGAAAATTCAACAACTTATTTTATTGAATCAATACATCTACATAGAATAGCATACACAAATCTTTATTACAAGAAATTCAAAACTCTTCTTTTTTAGTGTATATTTCAGATGTGTCCTTAGCGGCTTGACGTTTCACTTACATGTTTTGTATGATTTTGCAATTGTGAAAATAATTTCATAATTCCTGAGTCAATTTATTAACTAAGCTTCGTTTTTTTGTTCTAATTGTTATTTATTGTATAATTTTCGAAATAAAAATAAAAATACTGGAAACGGATTATGATGTGGCCTTCATTTTGATAGCTACTGTACCTACTTCATTAACATATAATTCTTATTTATGTAAGCGTTAAAAAATTTGTAAGCAAGTTAATATTAATACTTCATCTTAGCAATATCTTGACCTTCTCAATGGTATTTCAAGAAAACAAAATTAATACACCTTAAGCATATTTGAGTTAATAGAATGAGTGTGTACGCCCACTACTTAAGTATCATGTTTAGTAACACAACAACATTAGAATTAAACATCTGAGAAAGCATAGGGTAAGAATAAGATATTAGATAGAGAACAGTGAAAATGATTTTTTGGAGAAAGCTGCCTTTACTGTGGTACTACATTTAATTGCATCAGCGTATGATTAATATAATTTGATACAAATAACTCATACGTATGTATGTTCGTAATAATTAGTAAAAGTATAATTTTTCCTTTATGTTGCTCACTTAGAACTTAAGTATAATTTTGCTTTTATATACACCAATAAAAAATAAAGTGATATCCTATTTATTTTTACATATTCCAAATTACCTCATTTTACTTAATTACGGTGAAATCAAACTGAAATTACAGTGGTTTTTGTATGATAAATTCATTTTTTTCAATTACCAAGAAATCTATAACCAACAGAAAGGAAAAACATTTTAGAGCAACAGTTTTATTAGAATATAGAGTATTTAAATTGAGTATAAAATAAAATATATGTATAGAAAACATATCTCTGCGCACGTTATTTCAGAAAACAATTTGTTCAAAAATTGCAAAACTGTATTCGAAAATACTAGACTTTGTGTAAATGGGTTTGAATTAGGCGTATAAAGATGTTTTCTCAGAAAAAAATATTTATATCAGAGAAATCTTTATTATAAAAATTATTAAAACTCCATTCACCTTCGACACCAAATCAATTATTCGTGTGATTGAAACGAAATTTTCCAAAACGTGTGTTTTCGCAATTTATCCAGCTTTAAAAAAGAAAAAAACTTGACAGATGCTTAAAGCTTGGAAATATATACCAACCCTTCTCTGCAATATAGTCATATCTCAAGAAATGTGCTTTTGGCGCTAATAATGCAGAAAAATTCATTGTATCGTATTTAATCTTGTGTAAAAATTTCGTAAAAACAAAATATTTTAAAGTTCTTGTTTGTGAACTGAAAATTTTAAAATTCTTTTATCTTTAAAGTTACTTTTTCTTAAAAGGTACATTTTCTTAAAAGTTACTTTTTCTTAAAATGTACTTTTTCTTAAAAGGTATGTTTTCTTAAAAGGTACTTTTCTTAATAAGTACTTTTTCTTAAAGGGTACTTTTTCTTAAAAGTTGCTTTTTCTTGAAAGGTACTTTTTCTTAAATGTTGCTTTTTCTGAAAAATTACTTTTTCTTAAAAGGTAATTTTTCTAAAAAGGTACTTTTTCTTAAAAGATACTTTTTCTTAACAGTTGCTTTTTCTAAAAAGGTACTTTATCTTAAATGTTGCTTTTTCTTAAAAGGTACTTTTTCTAAAAAGGTACTTTTTTTAAAAAGGTCCTTTTTCTTAAAAGGTACTTTTTCTAAAAAGGTAATTTTTCTTAAAAGTTACTTTACCTTAAAATGTTTTTTTAAAGGTACTTTTTCTTAAAAGTCACTTTTCCTTAAAAAGGTACTTTTTCTTAAAAGTCACTTTTTCTTGAAAAGGTACTTTTTCTTAAAATTAAGAAGAAAATATACTATTTAAAATGATTTGATTTGTCAAAATAATTTCATGTTACGTTCTCTTATAATAAGATTGTTTCCTAATAAATTTCAAAATTCTTTTGAAGTATATTTGTGCGAATGTACATTATTTAAAATTCATTTAATTTACTCCAATTGCTTCAAAAATTACTAAATTTCCTATATATATTGGGTACTTTCAATTTGCTACCTGCAACCACATCAAGCAATCAAATAAATTTAGTTTGTCTTCTGTTACTTTTATTCAAATGTGAAATTTTCAATCAATTTAAATCCATATTCAATTGCTTAATCCTTTATATCAGTATAGTCATGTTCACAGAGTAAAATCACAAGCCAATTTGTGCCAAACAAGTTGTTAATTTTCAATATTAGCAAAACTAATATGGTATAAACTTTAGCCCGAAGTTCAAGTCCTTACGAGCCATTAAACACTGAACAGTTTGTGAACAATGTGGCCTTTGCTCTGTTTATTTGTGGACATTTGTTAAGTGTTGCAAATATAAGGAAGCTTTTTTAAGTTTATTTGCTTATGCCGGCTTTTAAGCTTTAAGATTTTGTTTAGAGTGTTCAGGCAAATTGTAAACAACTTTAAACTTTTCGAATGTAAGTGTGCGACAAGCCAAACTTTGCTGACATTTGCAAAATTTAAAAATATAATTAAAATGTTGGGAACAACTGTTTCATCAAGTCAGCAATATATCTAAAATGTTGCTTTTGTTGTCATGTAAATACTACTTTGTTGGTTTGATTTAGGCAAAGAGGATCTTAAAATTTATAGAATTTATGCACAAATAATAAACGTAATACTGAGTATATTTCTTTGACCATATTAATGTTATTTTTGTGCTTTGTATGGATAAAGTATTTGTCTTGTAGTTATGAAGCACTACATATGAGCTTAGAAATAAAATTTAGTTTGTATTATAGCTTCCAAGCCCTTAGATATTTTAAGAAATTGATTGCTTGAGAGTTGATTTGAAGTTTTCTTCTTCCTTTTGTTAATTAACACGTCGATTTGCTGTAACTGTACAAAAAAAACATTAAAAACCATTCACTACGGTTTCAAATATTTTATTATCTTCATTACACAAGTGGCTACAGATAAGTGTCAGTAATTATTAGTGTGGGGTAAAAATAATTTCTTAACTTTTAACTTAACTTTTTTTTTTGCAAAATCAAGTTACATAAGCTGCCAGTTTATATACAGCTTTCTTATATAAATCGCAGTTGGTTTAAGTTTTAAAGTCAGAGAGATGAACAATTCTAAATCTGCGTTCAATATTCTTGCTAAATTTTGCTACATTGTAAAAACCACGAAATGAAAAGGAAATGATAGATAATTAAAGATCTCTATCCTTCATGCTTATAGTTTTTACAGAAAACATTATTTAAGGGTATCTAACGCTTTTATTTGGAACAATTTTACGTCATCCCACGTAATTTTTTATTGATCAACATACTGGCTTAGGCTATGCGCCATCTTGAATGTTTTCTTGAAGTTTAATTCAGTGTTCTTTTGGTTATTATAGCTGGCGCATAGCCCAACATAGTCTTACGATATAAGATTAATTGCGTATATATACATACATGCTATTTTCAACACCTTTTTAAACCTTAGGTTAGGTTAGGTTAGCAGGATGCTGGTAAGGAAAGGTGAAATTTAGAGTCCAGCTCACTTGGGTCCAATACAATGATCCCTTTGTGTTACCTGTTAGTTGAAGAGAAGATAGTCAGAGAGGGTGATAGGGAAGGGATAGTGATAGAGAAGACAAGTGGTGAAGGAAGAGATGGAGGAAAGCTTCATTCTTTTACAACTCTGCTTTTTTGCACGTTTTTTTGATAATGCAGTGTTGCAGCGCCTTCTGATGTTAAATGAGGCGTATTAAATTTTGAAGCTGTGATTAGTAGCCAATTTGTTAGTTATTTTACTTCGCCAATGATTCTGCTACACAACGAAGGAGGGCGCTCTGATGTTACATTAGGATTAGTATCTGATGATGTCGGTGTAGTTTTTAGTGACCAGTGTCTTATGCCTGCATCACTAGAACTTTTCCCACAACAACTGATACAAAGGACACTAATGCACATCAGAAAAATGCGTGGTGTTATTATGTTTAATGACTGTCGGAGACCGGGCTCGAACTCAGGACCTTAGGTTTTGTAGTCAACGTGCTAACTACTTCAGCCAACGCCACCTTTAAATTTTTAAACCTTACTTTTCTAAAAAAAATTGTTTGCGCTAATAAATATATATTTAATATAATATATTTATTATATAAATATATTATATCATATTTATTAGCTAATAAGCTAATAAGTTTAATCATCTAAGATTTTCTACTACATTGAAGTTTTAAATATGATTCGTATGTAATATGCAAATGATTACATTCTTTGCGATCTTTTAGTGTGTTATATAATTTAGTGTACTCGTAAATATATGTACATACATTTTATCAATGAAATTTTAAACACATACACTTCGTTTAATTTTAAACCACTGTAGTGCCATTTGCACTTAATCAAACCATGTTCCGTCAAAACATTTGTAAGAATGATTCAGAAAATATTAACTAAATAACAAAGTATACAAGTGTAAAATACGATGCTGATGTAAAGAACAACTTTAATGTTATTCATTCTGCTTATTAGCAGCATCACACACACATATAAGCTAATGCAAAAATATAATGCTTTTTCTTTCTTAAAAGGAATCTACTGCGTATACCAATAATGCTTCTACATACATAAATGCTGTATTGATAACATACATACACACAAACCAACAGAATGTATTGTAACGCGAAAATAATTACCTGATCGATAAATAGCATTTAAGACTCTGTTGAATGTTTTGTGCCTTTATGAATGTTACTAACATTATTTTAGAGGCTTTATGTTAAATTTACAAAGGATAATGGATCTCATGCATAAAATGTGAGCTTGAGCTCGGACTCGATTGTTTGAGTAAAAGGTGCTTGTCGTATGCATAATAAAATTTGATGTATTTGCTTTTACTCACTGCTCACGTTTGATCTCGTCTTGCTCAGTTTGAACTAAGTTAGATGAGCTTGTGCGCATTTTCATATGCATAAAAACAAGCTGTTGCTTTTTTTTTGTGAGCTCTTGCTCAAATTTTGTTGAGTCTGTCTTATAGTTGACTCGCGTACACTAAAAAGGAATCATGGCTAAATATTTTGTGCCACAAAGAGCAATTGCTCACCTGACTCAACTCAGCGCTTTTACTCGTTTTTATGCATGAGACCCAATGTGTCTGCTAAGCAGACAGTATAGTGTAAAGAACAGCTAAGTTAACATTATGGCATTTTAGCAGTGCATTTATTTTACATTCTTTGCTTAAAAATCCTAAATGTTAGTGCTAAGTTAACAAAGTGCTGTGATGTAATAATAATAACACACTACTCTTAATTTAATTGAAAATATTGGAATCTACAAAACCAAAATTTTTAATAAGTAAAATCTCCAAAAAAATTTTATCCAAAAAATCTCAAAAAATAATCGAATTTCATTAATAACTTCCTTTTGATTGTAAAAATAACCAAATTATCTGCGCAAGCACAAAAATTGTCTGGTGGTATTAGATTTTTTTAAAAAGTTTTTCGCCGTGATACAGTGTGAACAATTTTTATAATGAAACAAATCGTTCGTGCTGATAAGCATCATCTGACAGATTTTTACAGCAAAGTTTTACAAGATTTCGGTTCGTTTCTCAAAACTTTCAAGAATTGTAACATAAGTTAAATAGTTGTGCAAATATATTATTTACGTATATAAAAAAATATATATTAGTGTTTTCAAAACTCTTCTACTTGTAAGAAAACACTTGTAAGTTTTGAGAAACATTCACTGCAATAAAATGGCAGGTTATTTTATTTTACTTAAAGGAAGAAGTTCAACAGAACATGATAAAACACGCTTTAGTCCTTAAAATGCTTTAATTAAAAATTTTTTAAAAATAATAATATTGTAATAGCTAAAAAGCCATTATCTCAAAGCTTTTTTAAATTTTATATGAATTTTATATTGCCCGTATCCAAAATTTAGTAAAGTCATGCGTTATGCGCACGCACACTATGGGGGGAAAAATAATAAATTGATTTAACCACTCGCATTCGAGTGAAACTTAATAATGCAAGGAAATTACTGTTAAATGGCTAAAATACAATTATCGGCATGTTCGTAATTACATTTAGTTAAACAAAAGAGAAATGGAAAAAAAATTACAATTTGCATGAAAAATAACAGGCAATTGATTGCAGTTAAAATAAGGATGTAAAATAATGAAACTACATTCATAATGTTGTGGAGTTACTCGAGTTTTAATGCCCTAAAGCAGGTGCTAATTGCTTAAATTAAGTGAACATATTGATTTTAATTCAGCTATTTGAAAGAAAATCATATATTTAAAAATAAGCAATTTTAAAATTGACAATGTTTGCATTAAATTAAAAATCAAGTTACATTAACATTAATGGCTATAAAAATTGTGAGGCTGACTGCGTACTTGGTAGCGACAGAACATATAAAAGGGTTTGGTTTTCTCAATTGCCGTCAGATACTTAAAATTGTTCTGCAGAGAAGCTAAAGAAACTTCAAACTTATTTTTTTTTAATATCGACGATCTTGGCATAATTATTATATAATATTAATTATGTTTAAAAATTAATTAAATTAAATAATAATTATTTAAAAATTAAGTTTAATTTACTTCAAAACAAGAATGAAATAAAAAAAGTAAGGATATGCTAATCCAACTTCTAAAAAGACATTTCTAAGAGCATATTTCCTAGAATGTCTTTGGCATCTTCATATCTTCATGTGTACTAGAGAATACTGAAGGATAAAATGCAATGATTTCAGCAGCACTCAATAATATATTATTATTTAAGATCATGTATTGTGTTACATCGCAGAATTAGATTGGCATTCAAAATAAACTGACATTATGCTGGAAAAAAAGGAACTGACTATAAAGCACCAAAATACTACTCAGATATCTCGCGAGGACACGAAGGACTCTAGTGAAATAAAGTCGCCATGAAGAATTTCATAACAATTGAACGAGCTTGAGAATACATTCCTTAAAATTCAAGAAAGCGCCATGGAAATTGGATTGAAGGTTAATGTTGCCAAGATGAACTATATGCTTGTCACTGAAAACCACAGTAGCAGACGATAATGTGGCAACACAAACTACAAGCTCACAAGTAGTTTTGTATACTTAGGGTCGAAAGTAAGCAAGTAAGAAATATATAAAAAAAAACGAATTACACCAGCCAATATATATTTTTATGGTTTTAAAAGACATTTAAATCCAAATCGCAACGTACACAATCCTCATAGTATTTGTATTTTTATACGCTTGTGAAACCTGAGCCCTATTAAAAATCAACGAAATTAAACTAAAAACATTTAAGAGTAAAGTTTTACGCAAAATATATGGCTCAGTAAGTGAAAACAGTGAACTCAAAAGATTCTACCAAGATACAAGATTAAACTATCATGTGGGCAATCAGCTGGACATGTACACAGACTCGAGAATTAAAATCCGACGAAACAGTTAATGAAACTGATGCCAGAGAGCAGAAGAAGTAGAGGAAGCCCTAAGCTGAGATAGTGCAAGGGAATTGGAAACGATTTCAAATCTATTAGTTTAGGCAGCTGGGGAATGATTGCAAAAAAATAAAAAAAGCATTATTGTAGGCAGCCAAGACACACCCCAGGTTGTTGTGCTAAAAATGATGATGATGAGTAATTAAAGACCAGCAAAAAAGTTCCGAAAGTTACTACACAGAAAAAAGTATTCACCAATTAATGTTTTCAATTAATAATTTAATTGATTCAATTAAATTTTTAATTGTATTAATTAATTTGAGTGGAAAAACTTAATTGATATTATCAAATTGTTTATAGGTGAAAATTTAATTAATTTTTTAATTAATATTACAAATATTTTAATTAATATTATAAACTCATTCATATTACTTTTTTGTGTGTATTCATGGCTGGGAATAAACAGCTTATCGTTGGCAAATTCGTGACCAAACTATGTAGACTCTGCCAAATGCGTAGAATGAAGTTTCTTGGAGGTAAAATATGCAATCTCTCGTTGAATTTATAGAACGACCCCTCTTGCACGGAATCTCCAATTCTGTATCTCTAACTTCTCTCTTTTCTTACTACCTACAATTTAGGATCACTTTAAAAATATATATGATTCTAGTATAAAAAATTTAAAGAGTTGACAATAATATGTTTCGTTTTCTAATATCAAACTTGTCCAGTGTTACTGTTCCATTAGATACTCAATTGGTGTTTTTTTCTTTGTCAAAGTTAAATTTTTGGAGATTAAAGACTCTTTTAAATTAATAAAAAAACTGAGCTTACAAGAAATGGACAACATTTTATATGGCATATTACTTAAATCACTTTGCTTATTATCCCTGTTTTCATTTAAATATAAAACAACATACCCATTAAAATTACTCAGACAGCTGTTAATTGTGTCTGGTTCAATTAACCCAATTACTTACTCAACTTAATAGTGGCATACAAAAATACCACAAATGTAAAAGAAATAGAAAATAAAAGCGCAGCTGGAACATAATAAATAGATTAAAAACAATTTGATGGAAAAGAGAATAGAAAGAAGTTATATAAATAAAACATTTTATTGCATTTTAAACTTGAGTAAGCACAAAATACAACAAAATACAGTCCTCCCTATGTTTTTCTTTTTCTTTTTCCTTTTTTTGCCTTTTGAAGAGTTTTCAAGGGATTTTAGTAGCGAAAAGGAAGCATTAAACTTCAAGAAACTCAACACTTGGAAAAACAACAAACAGCCTGCTATTTTTATGGTCGAGCAAACTTGAGAGTAGAATTTTTTTTATTTACAAAAATAAAACGTCATAAATTGCTGATAAGTTTTCTTGCAGAAACAGGAAGCCAAGCAAGCCATGGTCATCATAAGCAAAGAAAACTTTATTAAGTTCTTAGAGAAAAATAATATCATCAACAATTTCTTTTCGCACTCTTTCATTATTTTGTGCTAATACACTATATCTAGTCTTATTTTCTAATCAACTATAGGTAAGTTGTAAGGTTGTACCAAAAGCTGTTCGGGGCAAACTTTTGTTATTACAAATTCATAATGAAACTTAAGCCTGAAATGTCTATTAAAAGAAATTACCTGGATTTTTTTATGAACCTAACAAAAGTTATATATTGAATTTCTAAAAAATAAAAAGGTTTACGATAAAATAAAACTATTTGCAAAATATTTATACTCAAGTTGAATAAGTATAAAAGAAGAATAAAAACTATTTCTGGTTTGGAAACATCAATTTATTAGAGAAGTTGCAAGAATATAAATTTTTATATATTTTTGTCACGCTGCTACAGATATAATATTATTCTATAGGGCTGCAAACAACTAGTTGTGCTGTTGTTGTTTTACACAATTGACTTTAAAATGTTTTTATGTGCAAAATTCAAGGATAAAGAAGGATATTTTTATGAAAATAATTTCATATAATTTTACAGAGTTTTCCCATATATTTTTACCAATATTGCTAAACAAATACTGTATGTTAATATATGAAAAAAAATATTTAAAAATATCATTCTTACTACAAACAAAAAACTTAAAATATTTGTAATATGAATTAAAAAATTAATTAAATTTTCACCTATAAATATTTTAATAATATTAACAGCAGACAAGCTAATTGCTTCGAGGGTTGTGTTTGTTAAAACAAAAAGTTTTACCACTCAAACTAATTAATATAATTAAAAATTTAATTGAATCTATTACATTTGTAATTGAAAACATTCATTGGTGAATACTTTTTTCTGTGTAAATGTAATAGTTTTCAAAATTCATTACTAGAGTGTTACTTTAAAAAAAAAATTATCATACATTGTTTGAGTGTGTTGGATTTTTTAAATTTTGTAATATTTTTAAAGCAAAATTTTCCAAATCGATTTTACTTTGAAGCTCGTTTTCCCTGCAGTTATTTTCAAAATGAAATATTTCAAGTATATAGTCATCTGTTTTTTTTTTTGCTGAAAAATATTATTTTACTTTTACATTTGTTTATGCTTGAAAGAATATTATTGCTATTTTCTTGTATTATAAACCGTATTATTAGGCCAGTGAATACGAGTAAACGAAGCCGCAGACATAAAATAAACAGAAAATTTGCATCGTGAAATGCGATAAGAAACCAATTGGCAGAATGATGCACATGTTGTACTTTTGTTGCAATAAAAGTAACCATAGCGGTGATAGATTGAAGTCGAAGTCACAAAACCACAAAAAAAATTAAATATCTGATATAAAAATAAATATTTAGCAAAGTGATTTTTGCTCAATATAGAAAAATTTATTGCTTTTATACAAGGGGGGGCCAAAAGAAATCACTCTATTGGAAGATGCTCTTATTTTTGCAAATGGCTTTCAATGTCAAATCTGTTTTGACATTTGTGTACTAGAGAGATGTAGAATACAAGTGAACAGGCCATGAAGCGATACACTCCCCAAGATCATGGAATAATCGTGTCGTGCCGTTCCCGGGTCGCCTCACCTCTCGTTTTGGCGATTTACACTGGTCCTCAAGATTTAACCGTTCCAGACTTCTTTGGGTCTGGGTCTTTTTTGAAATCTTATGTTTACGTGAACAAGTCTGAGACCCTGGAAGCTCTCAAGGACTGCATTTGACACGACTTCGAGAATATGTCGCCCGAAGTTCTCGCCATAAAATGAGCAATCAATTGTGAGGGCGCCCATTTGGCCGATATCAGCTTCTCGACTTGACCAATAAAATTCTAAAGGTTCAAATAAACATAATCCAAAAACAGAATCGAAGTTTTTCATTTACATAGAAAAAAATGAGGGCCAAAGAATATCGGATGACTTCTTTTGGCCCACCTTGTATTACTAAATTTAATTATGTGACTGTCGAGCAGTTTCAAAGAGCAGACTTAAATATAATAATAGTGAAATTTTAAATTTTATTTCTAAAATTAATTTTGACTGAAATTGTCTAGTTGTTAGTGTCAGTTAAGATTATGTACATTTTCCTGCAGCAAATTTTCATTTAATTTTTTTTTTTTTTTTAAATTTGATGTGTGTTCCTTTATATAATTTTCTTTCAATAACTGGGTTAATTTTATTTGAACGAATATAAAGACAGTCATAAAACTAGTGAGCCTAACAAAGAAATTAACTTAAATTTGAGAATGATTTTCTATATAACATAATCTTTTTTGTCTCCATAATCAATAGCTTCGATACTCTAGGAAATGCTTACCATGCTTAGGAAATACTTACCATCAAGTGCAGAATCCTGTTCTTCATTGTTATCAAATCAAAAGGCAGCTGGTAGCCTTTTGATTTAAATTTTTATACAGAAAATTGTGCAAAGGAGCTAAATGTCGCAAAAAGGTACTTCGCAAGGCTATTTGAGCTAAAATTCATTGATTTTGGCTGCCACACTTCGATTTTGCAAATGCTTACTTTTGTCCTTCATTTTATCACTCTTACAAAAGCTGTGCTGTTAACTGTGAGGGAGGCTATTGATTGAAGTAGTTAATGAAATGACTGCAAGACAAATGATAGTTTTTGACAGGTTGATTTGAATTCCTGAGCTGAATTAGTCATATCAACATCATAGATTTTTCTGATAAATTGGTAAAACTTTTTTATTAAAAAAAAAAACTAGATGTTTTACACAAAAACAAAATAAAAATTTGATATTTTATTCACGATTTTCAATAGAAAAACTGAACTAAATATTTATAACAGTTCAAAAGCAAAAATATGAATGTGTGAGATAAAGAATTTCATTCAATCAAACGAAAGTGTAATCTTATAATCTTTCAAATTTGTTAAAGTCAAAATCACGAGTACGTGTGAAATACTCACAAAAAACGGCTTAAAATCAAAGAAATTAAAACGAGCGAGTCAAAGCAAACAATCAGTTTTATAATTAAATTTTTCTAAGGCTTTTGGTATAAATGTAAGTATAATGGCGTTTGCTTATCCGTATGATTCCTCTTATAATATTTCTTCAACGTTTTATTCTAGAGCAATATCAAAGAGTAACAAATCATGTTAATGCATATTAATGCGTTTTGTATATCGATTTTTAATTTATGGTTTATATTTTGTTTTATTTTAAAATCTCAATTCGTATTGTATTGCAAGTTTATTGTATTTTAAGCCTTCATATTATTCAAATGATTGAGTATTTAGGTCAATAGCAACAAGGATAAAGCAAACAAAATAGTTTTTTTTTTATTACATTGCAAGTAAAGTAAATAAACAAATAATACTTTAATTAATTACAATAAAAAAGGAAAAGGAAATATGCTATTGCAGTTTGTTGATAAAGTTTAAAAGTAAATTTTTTTTTTAATATGAACATAACGATTTTGTATAAAATATATCGAAGTACAACAGGGTGTCTGGTAGCAGATTTTTATTTTTAAACTTAAATAAAAAACGTAATAATTAACACAAAGTTTTATTAAGAGCAATGAAAATGCGGATTTTATTTTTTAAAGAGTATGTCATCCAGTTGTCTTCCGTCGAGTTGAAAACACTTTTCAAAACTGATTTCAGCTGATTTCTCGACGAATATTTTCCTTTAAAGCCAAAATAGATTGGGTATTGTCATTATAAAACCTCTCTTTGAGCCAGCCACATAAAAAAAATCCATGGTAGTTAAATCAGGCGACCTCGGTGACCATAGGATTTTCCCAAAGCGAATGATCAGTCTTTTTATTATTTTGGCCAGTGTTTAGGTTTAAGTTGATTTGGGGAAAATTTTCCCTGAACAAATTTATCGAAGCTCTGGCTGTGTGTACAGTCAGTCGCCCCATTCTGTTGAAACCACGTGTGTGAAGAGTACGATGGATTTGCTCGCAGGTTTGGCCAAAAATAATTTCGTAATAATGCGTCAATAATTTTCACATTCACATTCAATTCACATTCGTCGCCTGGCCTCGAGAATTTTCGAAAAAAAAATTGACCAATTATCTTATGCGTTTATAAGGCACACCAAACAGTTACCCTGGGCCAATGCAATGGTTTTTGATATTTCAATCGAGGGCTGCGGGCTCTTGGAGACTAGTAACGGCAGTTTTGCTTGTTGACGTGAAAAAACAGTCTCGTCGCTCCAAAAAATGGGATTTACTGTGCGAAAACGCTCCAACATTGTTTAACAAAAATTTTTACGTAAATTAAAGTCACTTACTTTCAGTTCTTGAACGATTTGAATTTTAAAAGGATGGAACTTCAGATCCTTTTTTAAAATTTCATGAATAATCGCTTTTGGAAATCCCAGTGAGGCTGCTCTTCTCCGTATTGAAAGTCGCGAATTTTCACGTAAACTGCTTTCAACCAGTTCTATGTTTATGGGAGTCCTTCAAGATCAACTGGGCCCTGTCCGTGAGACATTAATAGCCGAAGCAGTTGCGAGGAATCTCTGCACCCATGAACGAATTAAATGTGAACTTGGTCCATCACGTATTCGCCGAATACCGAACTTTGAAAGAAATTGTCGACGAGCAATTAAGTAAGAATCATTACTCTTAAAAAATGTATCCACAGCAAATGCGCGATGCTCACTCTAACACTGCGACATCGTGATTAACCAATACGCACAATCGATAATTCCAACGTCGCCACCTTCCCTCCGCACGGTTTATTGCTTTTTGAAATAATCGTATTTGAAAATATAAATTTGCCACCAGACACCCTGTATATAATATATTTGACATTTAGTCTTTAATGTTTCAGGTATTTATGCTTACTTTACATTTGTTTTTTTTAAATTATTGCAAAAGTCCTTCGGGTTAAGGTCTACTAAAGAATTCCATAGGCAGGAAAAAAATTCGCATAGACGTTGGTTAAAGAAAAAAAAACAAGCATAAATTCCTAAAGAATTTGTTCAATATAGTTTTTAAAATTATATTTGTATGTATATATTTTGGAATATTATAAAAAAAAATTAATACAAATTGCACAGAAAAAAAAATTATGTTTATATTTGAACATGAAACCGATTCAAAAAAAAAGTATTTAATTTTCTGTGATGACAGAGAACACTAAGCATTTTTCATTATTATTTTGCACCAGATAAATTTTTGTAATGTTAATGTTAATGTTCCGAAAATCCCCCTCTGCTAGAATTTTTAAGGTAAAAGCTTGTGTAATTGTTAAGGAAATGTTGCAAAAATCGTGTTTCCCCTTTTTGTCTGTAGTTCAATTTAAAATTTTATTTAATAAAAATATGTATGTATAACGAATGCATATAAAAATTTTTAAAAAAGTCATCCTAAAACTAAAATAATTGCTTTATGAACATTCAGAATTAGAAATAAAATAGCGAATGTCATCGCTTTCGAACATTTTTCATTTTGTCAGCGTTGCAGGAAAGTGATGATGAATATGATGGGGTGGTTTATATTTTCCTGCTTTTAGTTTAAGCTTTTTAGTCAGTCATTTATCATTTTTGTAAAATATGTAACAATAAAAAAAATGTATGTATGTATGTATGTATGTTGTATGTGCATGTTGCTCAACTGAAATTTTGAGTGAACTGTCATGTGAAGGGTTTTCCGGTAAAATGATTCAATATATTATTTAATATTTTCATGTTTCATGAATTAAAAAATATTTGCATTGATAATATTTTAAAGAATTTTATAACAGTTTATATAAACAATGTTGTTGGATGCTTGTGTTATTTTGTCTACTTTTGTTCACCATGTTGATTTTATTACACTTTGTAAAAGAGTAAAAAATATATAAAATATAAAAATCCAGTAGCAGGTTGTAAAAGGCATACGACATGTATTAAATTATTGAAACATTTCAATAGAGTTTGAATGGAATTATTTCAAAAATTTTAAATCGATATCAATTGCCAGCATTTGCCTTTTTGACTAGGACTTGAAAATAAAAATATTAAAAAATTGTTGGGAGATACGTACAGGGTACAACACTCAAGGCCTGTCCCACGGTGTCGATAATGCTCGACTTGTCGCACACTTACATTTAAGACAAAAACCTTAAACTTTTGAAATTTGTTTTTTATTGCATTTTGTTTTTTTTTTTTAGAAAATACTCTTCATTATTTCCTTAGTAAATTGTCTTCAATTTTCTAAATTAGCATACAATCAATGACCTCACGACAGTACATCCTGTAAGTTTACCCAAGCACACAAAGTTCAAGTAAGTAAATTTGACTCAGTCATCTTCTGTGTATGCATGAAATACGTTTCAAATGACAAAACATTTACTATAAATGTTATGCTGTCATGACAACTAAGAAGAATAAACGATGTATTACAATGCAACATTGA
This sequence comes from Nowickia ferox, assembly GCA_936439885.1. NCBI lineage: Eukaryota > Metazoa > Arthropoda > Insecta > Diptera > Tachinidae > Nowickia > Nowickia ferox. The sequence goes on along the minus strand of OW387026.1, from coordinate 97,388,944 downwards.
CTTTATTGTAAGCTTTTGTAAAACTATACATTCAACACTTCAAAAAGTTTTTTTAACTTTATTTTTGTCTTGGTTGTATTTATTATCACAAATATTTAAAGCCGTTTCTACACAGAAAAAAATTATTATAATGTTTTGTTTTAACCAGCAGCATTTTGAAACTGATTTGAACTTTTATTTGGTCTTTATTCATAATAAATGTTTTTCATTCTATTATTGTTTTTAGGAATATTGGTTTTTAATATTAGAAATTCTGTATGGCAGATCCTTTTTCAGTAAAAAATACTCTCTGATTTTTTTTAATATATTGATTGCATATAAAATAATATATTTTTCTGTGTGCAGAATGTTTCAGTGTTTTGTCACTTTTTTTTAATATCACATTTTATTTTAAGACAAAATGTACTCGTGCAATAGCTTCCGGCTGGTAAGGATTTAATAAAACTTGCCAATTGTAGTTTTATATGTTGTACATTGCTATTTGATATAAAGCACAATAAAGATCAGCTGACTATTTACTTTCTCAACATGTGTGTTGGTTTAGTGTTGTCAACAACAAACTATTTGTTGTGTATTTTTATTGCAGCACTTAAAGAATATAATCTAATACGAGTATACATGAAATTCCTTTTTTTTTAGAATACAACAACTACCATTGGCTTAGTATAAGAAACAAGTTTAAAATAATATTATAAAAAACATAAAATAAAATATAACATTGTTCGGGGTTACTAGCACACTGTAGTTGTTGTCCTTAAGTACTCTTGTTACTTTTGCCAGCACAAGATTTATTATAATAATAACATTTTCAACACTTATGTCTAAACACATCATTTGAATAATTTAAATGACATAATTGTAGTTGTAAGTGCCACAAGGCAAAAAATCAAAAAATACAAAATAAAATCAAACCAACATTTGTATTATCACAAAGGTGGCAAACATGAAATATTTTGTTTAGATGTTTGACTTTAGGGAGAAAAGAAATCTTATAAAAATGTGACATTTAATATGTATCACCACAAGAAGCCCAAAGTTTTCATTAGTTTTAAAACTCAAAGTCTTTTATCTTTATTTAAGTAAGCAGTCAGTCAGTGTGTTTATCCTGGTAGTTGAATGATTAAGTTTATTTAATATAAGCCTGCATTGAACTCAACGATTTCTATTTTGAATGATCACTTGGGTATTTGAAAGCTTTCCGCAAGATACAAGAATAACCGACCACATTCGTGTGACAACTTTGCAGTAGCATTTGGTATTTTTCAAACGAAACCTGTATAACTTTTTGCGTTGTTTTATAACCCTAGAAGACACGTAGATTCAATACAACAAAGCTAAATCGCACTCAAACCAGTGGGTTCCCTGGGGTGAATCGGCGCCAAAAATTCCAATTGGGGGCATGTCAGCCCATAAAGTCATGGCGACCATTTACTGTAATGCACGTGGCACAATTTGACTACCTGCAAAAGCATTAAATAATCAAATGTTCAGTCCATTTAATAAGCGTTTGAAAACAAATTGACCAATAAATCTTTTTTTCACAGGGCCAAGGCAAGAATTTGCGCAAATGAAGTTTCCGTGGAAAAGTTGTATGAATTGGGCTTTCAAATTGTAAAACGATGATTTCAGACAATTCAGATATTCTATTTACACCAAACACAATGGACCAAACACAAAGAACGCTGATGATGAAGGTCTTGCGAAAACAGCTAGTTGTTCCGTTCTGCTAGTGTTTGTCAAAATATTTACAACTAACTTTGGTGCTATTTGTGCTTTAATAATTATCACATGTAATTTGAGTTACAAAGCGGTACGAACTTTAGCCTGATCAAATCATAAATGAAGGTTTGAACAATAATAATTAAAATTAAATAAAATGTTGTTTTTGTTTCATATGTTAACATTGTGGGATTGGCTTTAAGCAATTTTATTTTCATAAATGTGAAGTATTTAAAAACGACACCATTGAAATATGTGCTTATACTCGTACATGGTTCTGTAACCTGCTATTTTTAATGCAGTGGATAGTACTATGCTTTCTTTCACTACTCAAATAATGTATTATTAATTAAAACAATGACATACCAACTCTCATCAGAAAAAATTAGTATTTTGGGCTTGAAATATGTATTTAACTTAGTCATGAATGACTTGTTTCGAAAGTTTGTCAGTGATTTAAAAAAAATTCTTATTGCTTTCTTCAGCCTGTTATAAATTTTGCTCTTTAGCTTTTCTTAAATTTTTTAACGATATATTATGACATTTTTTATTTTAACGTTTTTCTACTAAATAATCTTTTAATTTTTCAGCGAGATAGTTTAAAAAAAAAATTTTATTTAAATAAATTTTTAAGAAATTTATGTTATTATTTAAGAGCTTATATTAGAGTTGCTAATATTCCTGTTCACATTATCACGTCTTTTGATTACATTTATGATAAAGAACATTTCTAAAGAAGAGAAGGGTAAAAGTGTCATAATATATTCTCTGCTAAATTATTATAATTTGTAATTTCGTGTGCTAAACACGTTGAATTGTAATAAAATTTACATTTATGTTTATAATTTTACATTAAAATACTTTCCATATTCTCCTTAAACATTAAACGTTGCATTTGTATATAGCGTACTTAGTTAATGTTTGGGTGTTTTTGTCAGCAAAAGACAAGGTTCCTTCTCTTCTTCCTTTCTGAACAATCATGCAAATATTAAAATAGTGGACAGAATTAAATGCTAAAGTCACATAATTTTTCTGTGATAAAGTACAATCAAAATATGTAGGTAATTATGAATTTTGCACGCAAATAAATTGTATATATTAAAATGTTTTTAAAAGTATTTAAAAAAAAAAAACTTAAAACAATTCGTTTAAACCCAAATTTATTTCTCCTTTGCAATTGAAATAAGTTAACTTCCTAAAGAAGTTTCATAAAGAATTATTTGCAGAGTATCTAACAAATTGCTAAAAATTTTGTTAATATTTTAATTTACTTAAATTTTTTACAACGTTGGCCGTAGCTTGAAAATTATATGCAAGCCCAGCATTAAAAAAGATTGCAGGATATGTCCAGCTGGTATCATTGAAAGTGTTACTGTCTTTGCTCATTAACTTACTTATTAAAAGGAAATTTTGTTAGACAGTCGGCCGTGTTCTGTATATCGTGTGGATTTGAAATTGTAAGATTTTCAAAATTAATAATGATTTTGCAAACGTTCTTATGAAAGAAAAATTAAAAAAGGATTAACAAAAAATTCTACATTTACACCCTTACACCCTTTTCAGAATTACATAGAATAACTTAATTCAAGCGGAAGTGCTTTCTCTTAAAAATTTCCATCACTCTGAGCTGCTGGAAAATGACAAACATTTTGAACAGTACTGCATACTAATATTATTTGGTATTAATATTCTTTATTATAGTTTAAAAAAAACTCTTAAATTTCAAAAATCTACCAATTTAATCCTATAAAGTTTATTATAATACACTCAAGCCCAGTATTTTTTTCTTAATGCTTACATTAGATGACTATAAGCTAATTTAGATTTAATATTAATTTAAATGCATGATATTTTTCATAAATTAGTTGATTATTTGCTTAACAAAATCTGTGGCTAATACTCAGTTTATGCAATAAAATGGTTACGAACAAACTGAAAATTGTTTTTAAATTGCTTTAAACACAAATTAAAAACACTGAACATAAATATTGAACTTTTGGATATACACACACACACATATTCTTATGTATGCATAATGAATATTAGCATCGGTGATTTGCAGCTTAACAACTTGTGAATATGCCACCCATGAAAATCGTTTACTCTGTTGACAAATCTTCACAAGAGAGCAGAAATATTACAAAAAAAAAAATATACATTAATTATATTTCCTTCGTAGTTACTCAATTTAATACTTTGAATATATACATGAATAAAAAATAAATTCAGTAAAGTGCGGCTTTGACTCCGTACTATACGAACTTTATATAGAATATAGAATATCATACCACTACCGGGATTAAGTAACTCTTGTTACGATAATCGTATCGACTTTGCTATTCAGTAACATATTTTTAACGATATTCGTTGTGGGTTGAAGTAAAAATATATAAGATCACAAGCTCAAATTCATTTAGTTTTTCTCTATTATTCTTTGTGCTTTTTGCTTATTTTGACATTTTCTATACAGAGATACCAAATGATAACGTAAAAAAAGCATTACGGAACCCCACTATCGTTACCGAATAAATATGTCCATATATATTACGATTTTTGGTTCGCGAAAACTTACAGAAACCAGGTACTGATGTAGACATTAATGACAAAAATATTTTACATTAAAAAAATTACCAAAACTGAGGAAAATTTTCTAAATTTGAATAAAAAAGTTGTCGTATGGCTGTTTTTTTCAATTGAGACTAGTGACAATGAAATTACTTCATTAATGAACTAGTTTTTAGTATTAATATTTGTATGCTTAAGTAAAATTTTACCACAATTAAATATAATTTTTCCATAAAATTCAAAGACTTGCGAGAAATTGTTTTTATCTTTGATCTCAAATTCAATAAATTATCTTTTTTGTGTGTATATCTTGAATTCTAGTACTTATTTTTATTTACACATATTTACATATATTTTATTGCTAATTAACTCACCATACACACATAATAACTCCTTGAGAGGAGATATGAACAAACAACCTTCTGACTGAAAGACAATCACTCTAACCAACAGGACAGCCTGAATGAGCATTGAAATTATTGAGTTTTAAAATTTTATTTTATTTGCAAAAGAATATATATGTTCAGTTCAAATATTCCGCAAAGATATAAAAGATATACTTAGATATTTTTACTAAATGCAAATGAATATAATATTCTATAAAACTAGTAAGTATTTTTAAATTTTTTCCAATATTGAGAATACTTTTTTAAATCTAAAAGTCATTTTCTAAAATTTATATTTTGATTTAAAGAAAATTAACTAGTTCTTAGGAAACAATTTTCCTAAGCTTACAAACGATTTTCCTATTTTTATTAAAATTTCCTTTAAGTCCATAAAAATTTCCCTAAATGTAATAAATTTTTGTGTATTATAATGAAATATTTTAAAAGATATGAACTACATATTTAGTTTTTACTGATATTAAATAATTTGTACTAGATTTTTGTAAAAATTTACTTAAGCTTAGAAATTTTTTTACATAAATTTAGGAATTGTTTTACTTAATAATAGTACACAACTTTTTTGAGTGTAAGTACCCAGTAAACTTTTTTTCGGGTTTTGGCGGATTTTGTTGGTTATCGTGCTTTTTTTAAATTTGGCAATATTTTTTTATTTTTTTGGATGATTTTCGGTTTATTGCGTTTTCTTAGCTTTGGCGTTTTATTTAGCTTTTGGCGATTTTTCGGCCTCTTGCGATTTAATTTCACCGCTTTTATTCCGTTTTTAGCGTGTTTTTTTTCGTTTTCGACGATTTTTTCGTTATTTTGCTATTTATTTTAATTTAAGTGATTTTATTACGTTTTGGCGATTTTTTCTTTTGGTTTTTGGCGTTTTTTAAGTTTTGGCTTTTTTTGGTCGTTGGTGATTTATTTTAGTTTTGGCATTTATGAAAATTTCAAGAGCTTGATAAATATACTCGTATGTTTATGTATTTGTTACCATTGCAAATATTCGATGCTCTGATTAAGAAATATTTTGCAATATTTTTAAACAATAAATAATGTTTTAATTTACTGCACAATGAAGTTTTTGGTGTCTTAGACTCTCTTCACGCAGTTCTATACATAAACATACATTTATAAAATGCCATAAATTTCTAAATAAACTCAAACGCATGAATGTGCAAGCTCCACAAATCTTTACGATTGAGATCTTTAACCTGAAAGCACAATTGATATACATAAATGTACATATAAATGAATGTGTAAGCTATTGATCTCTTGGGCTTAATTATCTGCTTCATTGCCAACGTTCAAAGTTTTTTATTCGTGTATACATGAAAATTAAAATAAAAATTGAATAAAATAAAAATAAACTATGTGGAACTTACCAATACAAGTACAAAAGTTTAATCGTTTGCCTCTCGAGTGATAGTATGAATAGGTTTTCAATCAATTTAATGAATTAAATGCAAAGAGGTACCAAGTAGTAACCCAAAACTTGTTTCTTTTATAAATTAAACTTTTTGTAGCACAATCGTTTCAATTTACAGAATAAAGCAACATATTGCTTTTAACAATTTATTTTTATAATATGATTACATACTTTTTTTTAAGTAAAATAAGCTTGTATGTTCTGGCTCCCGAGTACTTTTCACCTGCTTAAGTTGGAATTTAGAAAATACGACTTAATAGCATGTGTTCTATCAGCCAAGTTTAAAAGAAAAATAAAATGAAGTATAAAATCTTAAAATGGTTTTAAATTTTTTGCTTTGTTTTGCTTTAGGTGAAAAAAAAAAAAATAATATGAACTTTTGAGAAAAAAAATATGAATTTTTTTTGTTCAAAAATTAAAACGAGAAAATTAAAAATTTTTAAATCGTCCATTTCCAAAATAACTTTGGGAAAAATAGTGCATTAAAAATATTTAAAGTCGTATGTTGTATTGAGAGAAATATATAAACAAATATTTAAAATTAGTAAACGGTTACAGGCCATTCAAGAAATCAACTCAAAAGCCAACAAAAAGGTATAAAATTTGTATTAGTCAAACTTTTTCGAAATCTGGAAAACAGATTTAATTAAGGTTTTTTGCAAGCAATATTTACACAATTATTTAGCCAATTTATATCTTATTTACAAAATTTGATACATCCCAAGTTCAAAAATATGAAATTTCAAATATTTCGATAATGATCAGCTTTTGATTTATTGCACAGACTTGGACCAAAAGTGCAGTACTGTCATGTTTTAAGTACTTGAAGCTAAATAAAATTTAAAATTCGATTTAATAGGGATATTTAGAGTTATAAAAATAATGCTTTTTATTCAACGGTATATCTCGAAATAATCCAATGATTGTGGAGAAATGTGCAGTTGATGCTGTCTTTTAAACTTAAAAAAATATAAAATTTGCATTTGATTACATTGCATATGCGCCTTAAATTATGAAATACTCCTGAAATACAAAACAACATAAATAACAAAAAAATTCTAAATCGCATTTTATATTAAATATTGGGTATTACATCAAAACACATATTACGCCCATATTTATCCGCCCACTTTTCTAAATTCAACATCGCATCACTTTCAGAGCTCAAGAAGTAAGCTACAGTAAAAATCGATAGAAATATAATATTTAATTTAAATGGGCGTGGCCTCTCCCACTTTTCTTAATAACAAATTTTGTCTTTTTAAGAGCTTAACGTGTGTGCAAAGTTTCGTTAAAATTGGTTAAGTACATGCACGTGAAATATAATATTGTTCATTAATGGGTGTGGCCCCTCCCCCTTTTTTTAATGCAAGATTGTGTCTTTTAAAAAGGTCAACTTGTGTGCCAAGTTTCGTAAGAATTGTGTAAAAGCATGTGAAATATAAAACTAAAATTTTTTTAGGCGTGGTTCCGCCCACTTTGTTGAATGCAAGATTATGTATTTTTTAATCTCAGAGTGTGTGCCAAGTTTCGTGAAAATCGGTATAATAGAAGTATGTGATTAATAATATTAAATTTTAATGGGCTTGAACCCGCCCACTTTTTTAAATTCACGATTGAGTGTTTTTAATAGATCAAGGTGTGCGCCAAGTTCCATAAAAATTCGTTAGCTAAAACAACGTGAAATATAATAATAAAATATAATAGGCGTTACCCGCCCACTTTTTTGAATGAGAGGTTGTGTTTTTTATGGGCAAAAGATGTGTGCCCAGTTTCGTAAAAATTGATTTAGTACAAGCAAGTAAAATAAAATATTGAATTTTTTTAGTATGTGCCCCCGCCTCACTTTTTCGAATGCAAGATGGTATTTTTTTTTTAGTTTAGGGTTTGTGCCAAGTTTCGTAAAAATCAGTCAAATAGAAACATGTGAAATATAATTTAAAGTTCTTTTGGGCGTGGATGCGCTCATTATTTCAAGTTCAAGATTGCATCGTTACAAGAGGCCAATGTCTTGGGTAAGCTTAGTAGCACTTGAATAAATAAAATATCATAAAATCTAATAAAAAACATGTTTACAACGAGAAGCTATATCTACCCTCTCAGACCAAAAAAAAAGAATTTTTGCAATCGGTCTAAAATGTGCCGAGTTATGAAGTAACAATGTCAAAAAAATACAGACAAATTTATAACCACCTAATTTTTTGCAAATCGGTTAAAAAAGGACATCTTGCACTAAAAGATTTTATTTTTACTCTTTTGAAAAACTATTATTTTGTTATTTACAACGTTATTCAGTTGTTTTGAATAACGAGATTATTATGGTATTTCATATCGTAAAATCAATAGAAAGTTCTATAATCTCAAACTGAAAAAAAAATTATGGAATCAGCTCTTTATAGAGAACGATGATTACTCTCCTGATGATAGCCCAACTTTTGGAACTTTGGGTGAAAATTAAAAATAAATTTTATTAATTTTTTAGACGCGTGTATAGATGTTTTTTTTACTATTCTCTATGACAGTTAATCCAATCTTTTGTAGAATAGCAAGAGTTCTAATTCTTTATATTATAAGAATTCACAAAGAATATTGAATTTGAGGGCTCTTAACAATTTATGCTTTACTTAAAATGTTTATTGTGTCCTCTGGGCTTTAGTATACCTATTCTATTGCCTAAACTAATAAAATATTTAGTAAAGGACAATATTGCTACACAATTTTCCAAAATCTGGCCTTCAAGTCAAACTTACTTAACTTTGCCAGCACGTCTTACGTATCCTTTTTGTAAATTATTTTTCCACAAGTTTTATTTATCAATAAACCATACTATTGGTTAGTGCATAGCATATTTAAACATTTGCTTTTATGGAAAATACTTAAAGATTCTTAAACAATTTTACTACTGCTTTATTTGATATGTTCACAATACAAATCCACATGATTGCAATATTTCTGCTTCACTTATCACACTAACAACGCTGTGTGTGGCGCTTATATTATCATGCTTATTTATATCAAGTTACTGCTGCTTTCAATTTATTCATAACGCAGACGTGTTTAAAATCTTAACAAGCATAACTCTAAACAAAAAAAAGAAGTAAATAAAACCATCATTTTACCACATGGTTAAAATTTGGGACATACCTACAAAAATTTAACCATTTATTTTTATTGAACTAGTTGTTTTTGGTTGGCTCCTTGTTTCCATAAAGTAAGAAAATTGCTAAAGTATTGAATGTACAAGCATGTGGTCTGTTGGGTGGTGCTCTTTATTTAGTGGGCGGATTATTTTACACAAAATATTGTTTTACACATAATCAACTCAAATCACTTTTGTTTAGAGAAAAAACAATGTATAAAATTAAAGACCAAGTATTAAGAGAAATGTGCAGCAAATATCAAGGCTGGAGGATTTGAAAAATCTCGGCGAAATATTGTGCTTTAACCGCCAAAAAAGCTTAAGCGATATAATTTTTGAAATTCTCAACGTTATTGTATTTTCATGCAGACTACACCAAATGGCACTAAAATTAAAAAAAAATTAAATTAAAGTAATGAAGTAATTTTGAGAACTTGCTGTATCTTGGAAACCGTAAGAGGCAAACACTTAAAAAAACTCCAAAACAATAAAAAATCGCCAAAACCCGAAAAATCGCCAAAAACCAAAAAATCGATAAAACGAAGAAAATGCCAAAAACTGAAAAAAAACAAAAAATAAAAAAGCGCCAAAACCAAGAAAAATCGCCACAACAAAAAATCGCCAAAAACCGAAAATAATACTCAATACGAAAAGAAAAGGCAGAAACCCAAAAAAAGCTTTAAAAAAATAAGCAAAAAAGCGCCAACACTTAAAATTAATTTGAACGTGTACTTATAATTTTTTAAAAAATCTCTACATCAGGTAAGATATTTGAATATAGAAGCTAAAATTCGTATAGTAAAACATGTTGTCATATAAATTCAGAAAAGGCGCAACTTACAAAAAGTTAAAAATCGTATTTTTGACTGATTATGATGTAAATAAATAAAATTCATTTAATCACAATATTTTTATCCAAGTATGCCCAAAAATAAAACTATAATGTGTTTTGCTCCGTCTGTAAAATATTTTAAATGTAACTTGCGATTTTTTGAATTTATGTGACGATAGTTAGTGTCCCTGTGGAATGCCTCGTGTGTGAGTGAAAGTTGCTCTCTATTGAATTTATTTCACTTTGAGATTATGGCTGGATTATCGCTATCGAACCAAGTAATAATATTGATGAATGGACCTGCCAAGTTGGACATGACATACGAAAATAATGTAACTCAGAAACAGTTTATTAAGCAAAAATTCTCCCTCTCTATCTTACTCTCAAAAATCTGCTTCCACTTTGCTGGGAAATAGCTATTCCATAAAATAAAAATTAAAAATAAATATATTAAAAAGTAAATAATAAAAAATTAGCCAACTATAAAACGCTATTGAAAAAAATTTAAGAAAAAAATATTTTTCTAGTTTGCTGGAAAATGAAAAAAAAATATGCAAATATCTACAGCAATAATAGAAACAATGATTATAGCTTAAACAAATATTTTCACAGCCGGCCAGTCATGACAAAAACTAAAATATCGAAGGGAAGAGTGCAAATTGGCATATTTTTTCAATTGTTCTAATACAAAAAAAAAAACATTGTCAACAAACAAAGAAAAAATGTCAACAATTTTATTATTTAAAAAAAAATGATGACATTTAAAACAAAGCAAGAAGGGTGATTTTAGCAAGAAGAGGAAAAAGAGCTCAACACAAAAGCAAAGTAATAATAATAATAATAATATTAAAGCATAAAAATATCTTTATGGACAGTATTAAATAAAATCAGTGTAAGATACTAGTATATTATTATTTCGAAGTTTGCGTACGGCGGTTATAGAACAGCTTTGAATGCTTTTTAATATTGAATCAGAGATAACAAAGTTTGACTTTTTGTCACGAAAGAAATTTTTTTGGATTGGCGTACGAGTATAATTAAATAATTCTTTAATCGTTGGGAAATTTGTTGTTTAAAAAAAATTTGTGCAAAAGTAGATTTTCGCATTGATGGGTTTCATTCAATTGAATTTAAAAAAATTTTATGACGGTTCAGCATGTTGACTTCGTAATGGCCACCATTTTGTGAGGACTTTTAGGATTCAAATACGACTGCGTGGAAACAAGGAAGTCAAACTTCTAACTGGCATTCGAGCCCTTTATTCTTACATCAATTTAGTTTGATTGGTATACAGTTTGAGGTCTTCCTACAAAATTTGCTTTTTAAATGGTCTATGCACATTTTAAGCAGTTGCGTTTTGCGTAACTGAAATATAGAAATCTTACAAGTATCATGCACAACAGACTTTTTTAAATTATTCAAAGAACAAATAACGGAACAGAAAAATATAATATCTTAAAAGTCAGTTTCAACCTCATCAAAAGTGTTGTCAATCCTTTTTAAAATAGATAACATAGAGGTCTAATTAATTTTTTACAAACTGACCTCAAAATCATGCCCAGTAGTTGACGATACTAAAAAAGCTATGGAATTTTTATAAAATGTACATACAACTTACTGACTAGAAGATAAAACCCATTTAAATCTAAAACTATCAGCAAGTAAAACTTCGACCAACAAGTTCCATATAAAAGCCTTCAGGCATACTTAAACATTATCTGGCAGAGATAAACCAATTACATTTATCAAACAGTCAAATAAAAACTACAACAAATGTAAAAGAAAAAGGAAAAGTACTACAACTGATACACATATAATGGATTGACACACTCTCGCAGAGCAGCAAACAAGAGGGCAATAAAAAAAGGAGAAGGCAAAGAAAGAAAATGTAATTGCATTTTTCAACTTTAATAAGTACACAGAAAAAGAAATAAATTTTTCATATTTTTTCCTTTAGAATTTCATGAAGCGGCGGCTCAAGTTTAAGATATTTTCTTCTCAAACATTTAATAAAGTAAACAGACACAATAAAAAAAAATATAAAATATTATTTTAAATCATTTGAGCATCTGGAAAAGAAAAGCAAATTGTCTTGCATGTACTTCATGTTATTGAAGAATAATAATAATCATTATTTAATATTACAAAAAGCCTTTAAAGGGGAAAAAAAAATTGGAGCATATTGAAAATAGAATACGTGAATTACTTAGATTCATTCTATTGCAAGTATTAAGAATTCTTAATGTCAGTTAACAAGGGCTGTCTCGCACAGACACTCTTCCTGGAACATTGAAAACAATAGAAGTATTTATTAGAAAAACTTTATTTTCAATGTGTTACTAGTTTTCTCTTAAAATATATCCTTGAAAATGTTTGGAAGTGGCATTTAAAGGACTTACAAAAAAAAAAGTATATATTACTCTACTTCACATGTAGAGGAAAAAAGGTCCTAAAAAAATGCAAAAAATATTTTTGTTTTACAAGAGCTCTAAAAAATAAATTGAGTATGCAAATCTTAAAAAATAAAAAGCCTTTTTTGTAAATAAAAATTTTTCTTTAATAAACACACACAATAACTTTTGTAAAACTTTTATAAAACAAATATATCTCGTTTAAATAAGTTGATTTAAATATATGTAAAAATTTTATAACTATTTTATATTTCACACAGCAGAGCAGATCAACGTGTTCAAGAGGTCAATCGCTGAACTCTGAATGCGTATTAATGCAGCAGTCAGAGGCATTGAAACAAACAATAGCCTCTTTGTTTGCTTAAATTTAACGCTTCTTCGAAAAGCCAAAAACAAAAGCAATAATAAATCCATTAAATTTTTGTGAAAGTGTTTTCTGTTTTAACAGTTGAGAGTGCGGCAGACATTTCTTTTGTTGTGGTAAATACAAGACTCCCATGTGTTTCATAAATATATATTTTAATTGTCTTTTTTTGGGTTGTTGTTTCTAATAAATGTCTGCATGTATTTTAAGCAATTGTTTTTTGCGATAAACTGTTACGGCGACTTCTGCTTCCGTTAAAATTCTCATTTTAAGAGGCAACAAAGCGCAGCATGATAAATTAAGTCAGTTGCAGTTGTGTTTGCACATGAAGGTGTATTCAGTGAATCAGTGAAAATTTTTGTGTCTGTTTTACTTTATGAAATGCCAAGCTTGTTATAATTATTAAAGTTACACTGACCAACAGTGAAAAATATCCACTATACAGAAAAAAATAGTCCTGCAGTAAGCAACTTTAATTTTAAAAAAAGCCAAAAATCAATTAAAAATTTATTTAAACTTTTGTTTAAAAATTTAGTTAATTTCAATCCTATTTTTAATTGATTTTTTGGTTTAATTTTTAATGAAAGTTCTTAATTTTTTCTGTGTACTAAACGGTAGTAAAATCCTTTATTCCATTTGGCGATTTTGGTGACGCTCAAAAAATTATGTCATCAGTTTTTGGCCAACAACTAATTCAAACTTCCGGATAGCGCTTAACTTTATGTGGCAAAAAATTATCTTATTTTGCAAAATTAAAGGAAACAAATTTTTTTGCATATATCGTTCCATATTTAAAAGAACAAACTGGCAGCAGTATCGCGTTAAAATAATGGAACAAAATTCTAATAAAATAATTTAAGATGCACTGAATCAGTTGGCACTAAATTTATACCACAGATTAGCTACAAATTAAATTAAAAATTTTGTGACTAAGAAATATTTCATTCTTAAATTTGTGCTTAGTTTTTAATAAGCAATTTAAGTAAGCTGCTCTGGAAAATAAAATATAATAAATTAAATATTATTTATAATAAAAATTTCATAATTGAAGAGTATGTATCGTTTTTTTTTATATCCAAGAGTCGTTTCAAGCTTTATTTTTTTATTTTTTCTTATGTTTTAGGCCAGCACCAGCATATTATAAAAAGAAATATGCATATTGCTATAAAATTGTTAAACTTGTTCTTCTCTTGCTGCCAACTTGTTAAATATACCCGCATATAAAGTATATTTTTCTTCGAATTTCAAACTATATTAACTTATTTGAACGACAGTTTTAACCATAATTTTTTATAAGATTCATATTTCTTTATGTGTCTCTGCTATTAATATGGTTTCGTATTTATGCTTCTTTAGATGCACACAAATAAATACACTTTTTTTCTCTTCTTAATTTATTATAAAAAATGTCTTTATTAAATATACTTCAATTTAAATAAAATGTAGTTAATTTCATAATGGAACAAAGTTAACTCTGTATTATCTTCTTTCGTTCTTCATTTTAAGAAACAATGTTTATGAAATTTTTTATTTTATCATAGATTTATTTATACATTTACTAAATAAACTTACTTTTTTGCAAATATTATAAAAATAACTAAAAGTGCTGTATTCAGCTGTGCTGTGCTGTATTAAAGCAGCAGTCAGACAAACTGAAAAACTTTATGAACATGTCAACAGCTGAAGCTCTTCGTTTATAGCCATTCGTTTTATTGTGTTAACTTCTACTGCGTTTCTTTGAATTTTCAGAGGCAGAAGTGTGAGCAAGAGCTGCATTTATCTAATTTTTTGTATAGTTTTTCTCCAGAAATTTTAAATATTCACTTGAAAATACTTTAGTACTAACAAAATTTTTATTTTAATATAGCGTGTTTTTTATTTAGGTATAGAACTTTAAGTTGGCATCACTTTTTTAACTGGCGGCCATTTTGTCAGCCGTCAAGTGATTAATATTTAGTTTGGTTTGCCATTTCATCATGAACAGGTTGACAAAAGAACAACGCTTGCAAATCGTGCAAATTTAATTCGAAAATAATGGTTCAGTTCGCGAAGTTTACCGCAAGCTCTGTCCATTTTATGGTCGACATAATCGTCCATCAGAGCAATTAATTCGGTTAACCGGAATGGACCTGTCAATTGGCCACCAAGATCGTGTGATTTGACACCATTGGATTATTTTCTTTGGGGATATGTGAAGTCGCTCGTCTACGCCAACAAACCAGAAACGTTAGGGGACTTGGAAGCCAACATTCGTGGCGTTATTGCCAACATACGGCCCCATATGCTCGAAAAAGTGGTTGAAAATTGGACCTGTAGAATTGGCTTTATTCGAGCCAGCCGCGGCGGCCACATGCCCGAAATCATATTTAAACGTTAATGGCATAAAATTATCCTTCCAATAAAGCCAAATTGATGGACATTAAAACGATTTTCTTGTGTTTTATTTCAATTCGAAGTTCTATACCTCTAAAAAACACCCTATAGTATAATTGATTTTAGTTTGCTGGGTTGCCAATTATGAAACGAGAATTTATTGTATTATAGATTTCATAAAAATTCAAAGCAAAACAAAAATATAAATATTTCATTGCTAAAAAATTTGATTAAGCACAAGAAAATCTCATATACAATAGTATCAAAGAGCGTTATTAATTATTAAATTTTGTATTATTACATATATGTATGAATAACTAAATCTTTTCAGTGATTGGATATGTATGAAATTGATTTTTTTTTCTTTAATGGAATATACAAAATAATAGTAATGGGATATACTATTGTAAAACATTTTTAGAAATTGTATTAAGCAAACTAGAAGTTTGGAAAATTATATAATATAAACAATAATTTCTATTTGGTCCTAAAAATATTTTTAATAGGATACTAAACAATTTCCCAAAGTTGTAGCTTACAAACCAAAAACAATTAAAAAAAACCAAAAACAATTAAATAAAAACTAACAAAAACAGCATAATGTATCAACATCACTTAATTTTTTTTGATATTTTCGTAAATTTTGCCCACAAAGTAGATTTCGTTTTTAATCTATCATTTGTGAAAAAGAATTTAATACACACATATCGAGCCATAAGCGCCAAAAATGCTTAACCGACACATTTTTGGATCACATTTTTAGACGAAAATCAATTATTTACGATCGCAAATGACAGATTTTGATAAAAAAAAATTAAATTCCAAAATGATGTCGCTTAAGCGATGTATATCTTTTTCCGGTCCAGAATTCTCTTACTTACTACATCCGGAAATGCCAAACTTTAACACAAACAAGCACACACGACACGTTCATTTTCAACAGGAATGGTATGCAAACAAAATCAACCTGGAACTTTTCTACAAACCGGATGTATAGGTTCAGCTGTTTAAGGTAATTTTCAAGGCAAAAATAGCAAAATGTTACAATGAACTAAACATTTATAAATAAGCAAAAGCTGAAAATAAAAAAAGTATTTCTTTTGTACAGTATATGCACAGAATTTATGAAAGAAATACTACTGATGAAAATTTTATAAAAAAAAACTTCCTGATGTTTTCTTCCTTTCGCGGATTCGAGTGATTGTACTGAACAACACAAAAGAAAGCGGATGTGTTGTTTTGTTTTGTAAATACCTTGACAAACAGCAACATAAACATCAACGTCATTAGTTATTAATTCTATACGAATTGCAAAAATGGTAAGGGGTTTGACAGTCCGTGTGTAATTCCCACAATATTAATATGCGACTCATAAAGTATATATATTCTGATAGACGAGTAAAAGATGTCCGTCTGTACGTGTGTTCACCTGTCCTTCTGTGGTTTTGTCCGTCTGTCTGTGCATGAAATCGTGGCTCTTAAAAAAGCTAGAGGCTTCGTTCTTAGAATTGATTGGCATTGAAAATCAGCAAAATCGCAAAGACCGCTTCAGAGTTGGAAAGCTAAATTTTTTTTACATATTAAAGTAACTAGCTAAAACTAATTTTTTTTTTTGTGTAATTATTTATTTTGTATTTCAATAAGTATTAAATTGGTTATTAAAAATCAAAATAAATCAAAACCTTTTTTTTTATATAAAAATAACCTACTTAAATTATATTTTTTACTTTTTCTTTATAAATTATATATATTTTATATTTTGGAAAGAAATAGATTTATATAAGAATTCAGAAAAATCTAAAAGGATGAATCCAAGGTTGGAAAGTGTAAACTTTTTTTTTAAATATAAAAGTAACCAAGTCAAATTAATTTTTTCTTTTGCTTTATGCTAGGAACACAACTGCGACGAACGACGAACTTTTGGTCGCGAATATTCGTCGTCAAACATAACCCACATTGGTGTATATGAAAATGCACACAATCATGGCGTAGGTTGAAATTCGTCATACGCGGCGAAAGTAGCAATAGATTTATTTCTACTTCTTACGCCGGCGAACGACGAAAAAACTATTTTCTCTCTCTCTCTCTCTCTCTCTGTGTCTTTGCACACACAATAACCAACTTTATCAAATATAAGAGAGGAATTTGCTGAGTAAATTCGTCATTGTTGTGCTTCACACGACGAATTTACGCAGCGAACTCTTATCGACGAATTCGTTTATCAAATATAAGAGAGGAATTCGCTGAGTAAATTCGTCGTTGTTGTGCTTCACACGGCGAATTTACGCAGCGAACTCTTATAGACGAATTCTTCGACATGGACGAAATTCCTCGTTCGTCCCAGTTGTGTTCATAGCATCAGACATTAAATATATTTTATATACTTATATTTAAGAAAGAAATAAATTGGTAGTAAACATTACCAAAATAAAAAACACTACTCCAGAGATGGAAATTTAAAACTTATTTTTTTCTTTGTTAATTAAATATATTTTATATTTGGAAAATAAATAAATTAGTATTAAAAACCATAGAAATCAAATATATGGATGCAGGGTTGGAAAATTTAAACTGGTTTTTATAAAAAATTACTATTTTCCTTTTTAATTAATTAAATTTTATATTTTTACTAGAAATAAGTTGGGACTTAAAATAAGAAAACTCAAATTTATGGTTGCACGTTTGAAAAATTTGAACGTTTATTGCTATAATAGAATTTCCCCGCGACTTCGTACGTATCCAGAAAGATACTGACTAGACTTTAAACTGAATTTATACCAATTTGATCAAAAACGGATAAATACCAACTGCACAAATTTTTTTTGTTTTACCCTGTTTTTATATACATACTCGTATATTGATAAAAGTAACTAAATAAATTTTTCATTCTTTTAAATTAAACATATTTGCTCAAAAATATTTTTTATTTCTTCAATTTTTATATGGAAATAGAATTTAACCATAAACATGGGCACTCCTTAGTCTTACGAAGCTTTATGATATGTTACTTATTATGCTTCAAAACGGTGGTCATATATTGACAGCTTGCATATTTCGTTTCATTTCGCTGAATCTCTTCCTTTCTTCTGAACAAGATCAAACATTTTTTCAGGAATAATTAGTTTGCATAATACACTGGCAAGGGGATGTTTGATTTGAGACTCTTAAAAGTTTTGTCATATTAAGTTTTATTAGTTGGTATAGAGGTCCAAGGCCTTTTTATCAAAATATAAGATACCTATATAAAATTTACATTGAAAATTACTTATACAAAAATAATTATATATGTATATTTTTCGGAAATATCTTAAGGCATTTTAAAAATATATAAAAATAAAAAAAATTTAAGTTTAAAAAAAAATTATTTATATATATATAGAATATTCCTGTAGTTATATTCTTCACTGTCATTTATGATACAATATACATGACGTTGTAAAAGACGTGCTCATAAAAATGTTATATATAGTTTGTTTTCATATCACAACACACATGTTTAAAAAAATTTGACTGATTTAATATATCCACTTACAAATATGTGTATCTACTATCTAGAGAGTTAATTAAACAAAATTATGAAAAGTCTGACTCGTGTCCGTACATTCACAAAACAAGCTCAAATTAACTGCAGTAGTTTTTATATTTGTAGAATAAATATGAAAACATTAAACATAAAGTCACGTAATGTAAGCAAGTATACAACATTTCGTGACATATGAACTTGTTTGGATATGCCTACAAGAATATAAATGAATTAGTTTTGGAGTAAAATAATTATGTGAAAAAGTTCAGTGTGCAAACTGAGACGAGTATATAGTCCTTAAAATGCTTTTTGTATGCTTTAAGATAATATTTTTAATATGTTGTTGATACGATACAATAAACAGTTTATAGAGGATTATGTATAAACAAGAGAATGGCAATGAGTACTCAAAAAAATATACTTAACTAAATAGTCTTAATTTAAGTAACTGCGTATAATCATAACTGTAGTACAAAAAATACGTATGCTCACATATTTGCCTTCAAACAACTATGACTATAGCCGATTCGAACATACAAAAGCATCTCTACTTTGCTGATGCGAAAAACTAAAATACAACGTATCAAAATTATTGACCCTCTGTCAAATCTATAGTCGGAGTATGCTCATACTCAAAGTATGGATATTTAGTCGATAAAAAAATTTACTCGGGATATTTATTTATCATATGCCACCGTATGTATGCATACATTTGTATATATAAAATGGAATGGGAAATGTGTTTTGGCTGCTTAAAAATATGTTTTATTTATGTGTGCACACATATAAATAATATAGCACTATATATACGCACGTGTAGCCGGTTAATACTCAGAGTATTTTTTTTACTAATGCATATGATTCTCTGTGATTGCAACTCATACAGTCTATAAATTTTAGTTGTAGTCATTTCTGCTGCGTAACTTTGGAAATGTTTATGAACATATTTGTTGGTTATTTATAATTATAAGCATTCGGTTTAAAATAAATGCGTGTGTTTGTACATGAGCTTGTTTTTAATTTCTAGCTGCACGCATTCATAGTTTTTTGAAGGCCAATACTCAAAGAGCACTTAAAACTTTAACCAATACTTCTTTCATTTTCTGGTATGAACTTTCTTCACTTTAACAGCATCCTGATATAACTTAGCTCATAAAATTCAAATATTTGCCCGTATAACTTCAATTGAACTAGTTTCTGCCACTAATTTGATTTTATTTTTTTTAAATTTTGCATGATTTAATATTTTACTACAGTTTTACGCAATCACTCTGATTTTGCTAATGTTCATCAGGCAAAGAGTAAAACTTTCACAAAATTCTACTCATTATGCTTTTCATTAGAATTCTAGCAGAACTACCTTGTTAGCCCAGACCAATATACTGAAATATTTATGTGCGATTCATTAATATGTATACGGAATGGTATATTATGTGCCTGACTGCAACATGTGATGCATGAGTTGTTCCTTCTTTCAAATTTTGCATGCAACAACATGAGCAGAACTTGATGGATATTACAATTTGAGCACAAAATATCCACCGCACAAAATTTTATCATGAGGCAAGTGAATTACAACAAAGAGCCTTGCCAAAAAAAAATTAGCAAAGCGTAAGCCAAAAATTTTAAATGGTAGATAGAGTTGGAGACAAGTAACAGCTGGTGTTGCTGATGAACGAACAGTCACGCATTATTTGCAACAGCTACTTTTACTAAACAACACTTTTTTGTTTCAGATATTTTGAAAAATCCCATTAAAAAGAGTTGCTGTCTAAATTTTTTTTTTAATAAAGAAGATATTAAGAGTTTAGCTTGTCAATTATTTTAATTATCCTAAAGGAAATAAATTTCAAAAGTTCTTTAAGTAAAAGTTTAGTGCATGTTATCTTTTATTATATTTTCTATTAACATTTTTTCTGTAAAAATTTTGTTACTTGTTTTATATTGTAAACCTTTTGACACAACAGTCTTAATAAAAATCAAACCGTCTGTATTTAAATGAAGATTTTCGATTTTAGCTATTGCTGCAACTACCCATCCAGTTGACACTATGGTAATTAAGACAACCGATTGAATGCTCCAATTGTATATTAATTTTTAAGAAAGCCAAAGTTATGGAAAAATATATTCTATCGAAAAAGCCAAGATACAGAGTTTATTCTTAAAGCGAGCTGGCATTTATAGGCTGAGTATACACCTGGAAAAAGTCGTTAGAAAAAGCAAATATGTTAAGTTACGAACGCCCTCAATAAAAACAAACAGCTTTGCGCTACTTCGTTGTCACTACTTTGTTGGCATTTAATAACTGATATGTACTAAAACTTTGCAGCACATTATTGAATTTTTAAAAGTCATTCCGTAATAAGTGTTTGTTATTGTGTTCTACTTATTTATTCCTTTTCTGTTAGCCTACAGTTCACTCTTGAAAACTGTGTTAAAAAATCAGCTGTTATATAAATTCTCATTTCATACTCTCATGTTATGGGAGAGAAAATTTGCAAGATTGTGGATGTTGTTATATTAAATAAAGTAAATTGCGGGAGGTTAGTAACATTATGTTATTTATATGTCTATAACAGCAACTTTGTTTGCAAGCTGAATGTAAGCGTATGACCTACATACACACTTGCATAAAATGTTGATAAACATTTGTGCTTACAAACATTTTACATTTACTGGGCAAGAGTGGGCAAAAAATGTAACAGCCTTATTTGCAAAAATTATTAAGGGCTTTAAAACAAATTTTTGTAAAAAAATTTTCTTATTAACCCTTATAAAGCCTTAATAATTTTTATAAAAAAGGCTACAAAAAATATAGCAGCGGCAACAAAATTCCATGCTTTCTAGACGTTTTGTTTTAGAGGCCCTCTGACGATGAGCAAAAAGAAAGAAAGACTTTTAATTCGTTTGGGAACAGCCTGATATATGTCAAGAGAAAACTATTATGATCAATATCTGACTTTTTGCAACAATTGCTATAAGCAAAACATATAATACACGATAGTCCTTTTGGAATTTCAATAATACTAATTTTAGTGGAGAACTTAAGTTTTCTATTATATCGGTATCGGTATTAAAGACCAATCGAATTTTAAGTTTTAAAAATGAACGCAAAAAAAACTATTGTTCAATTCACAAGATCACATTAACATCGTATGTGTTGTCTACTTATAAAATATTGTATTTTTATTATTAATATTTTTCAGACAAAAGTGTGTTCTTATTATACGATTCAATTCTATTAGCCAATTCACAAAGTCTTCTAAAGTCATAAGTGATAAATTATTATTTAAGACCGAATAGCGCAGTTGTGAACGGCCTGTTGTATTGTCATTTACTAAATTCTCATAAACGTTGAATTCAAATGAAAGAAAACTTTGTGGAAAGACGACTCACTGATGAATTTTTTGTTTATAATTCGAAAATATTAAAAACTGTCCATGGTAGTGATGCAATGTTAGCATTTTTTGCGATTTATATAATTTTCTGAGATTTTAATACTCTTTGTCTTGAAATAAGCGCCATCACTATTATTAATATGTTACCATAAATATTACCACAAATTGAAGTGATAATTAATGCTTGAGAACAAACACTTAAGTGAGTGTCAACTGTCAATCTCTTGAGATGTCAATGGCACAAAAGCACAAGAGTTATGTTTAGTTTAAAATTAAAGAGTTCATATAAAATACATTAAATATTTGCGAACTCTATTACTTCTTAAGCAAAGTAGAGACGTTATTAAATATTATTTTCATTAATGGGAGACAGTTTATTGCACTTAACAAGTAAACGAAAACTTCTTAAACTTAAAAAAAAATAGTTGTTTTTTTATATTCTCAAAAATATGAAACAACTTTTGTTGACAGAACTTTTAACGTTTCCCTATAGTTTTAAGTTTTCATAATCCATCAAACACATAAATGCTAATTTAATTTTATGTTCTCAAGCACTCACTGCTTGATGGTGTTAGACAAAGATAAATTTGCTTGAATATATTTTACTCTCTATCTGCGCACTAATGTCTGAATATATGAGAATATTTCAATATAAATCTATCATTTTCTTTTCTGTTTCTGTTTAAAATTTTTAAAGTTAAACAATTGCATCAGAATAACGTATAACGCTGATGAATATTGATGAAGTTGCTTATCGATCGATTTTGAGAACATCAAATATTTTTTCGCTTTTTTAAAATCAAAGAAAAATATAAAATAAAAAAAAAAAGTTTTACACTAGGTGTTATTGTTTTACCTTAATGCATGATTTTTACCTGCACTTGAATGGTTGTATAATTGGGTCAAAGCTAAAAGCAAGAAAAAATATGAATAAAGAGAAATCAATTATTTTGTGTGGCACTGATTTTTTATAGAAAAAATTCTTATTGAAAAATATGAGAAAAAATTGGGAATTTTTAGATGTAAAAGAAGATTAAAATTGTAAGATTATTTGTGATTTAACGAAATAATTTTCAGCAAAGCATAAAATCAAGCCACAAAGGGTTTAAGAGAATTGGAAATTCTATTTAAATTAAGAAACGGTTTAAAAATTTTAAAATTTGCCTGCTCCTGTATGACAAAAAAGCTTTCGTTTGAGGCTTTAAAAAATTAAAAATTATATATATGTGACAGGGAAAGTTAAAAGGGACCTATGTATGTATATGATGAAAAAATCTATTTTTACTTTTTTTATGATTCTTATAATAGGCAACATACCCTTTCCAAAGCAGCAAATCGCAGGTTTCTAACTACATTAGTTTTGTCATAAATTAACTTTAAAATTTACTTTTTATAAAACAAAAAAATAAAAAAAAGAATCCGATGTGAAAAACTTTTTGAAATTGATATTGGATCTGAATTTTGGATTTTGTTTAAACTACTAAGTGGTGAGTTTCAACCAAGTCCAATAATATTACAAAAATTAGTCCGCCATATTGAGTCTGCCATTTGAAAGTTTCAAAATCTTATACCAGATTCGAAATCAGCAACGTCGAAACTCCCGGGTAACATGTTGCAAAAAAAAGCATAAACGCGCATCAAAATCAACTGGAAAAATTTAAAAGTCGTTTTTCTCCAAAACTTTCTTTCTGAGTATGGGTACCTTTTAACTTTCCGTGTAACATATTTTATTAAGATATTTCCTTTCAAATAAAGTTTATTTGATGTTTCATAAATATTTTATTGCAACTACTTCTATTTTAGATACATAATTAGTGACGTGCAATTAAAACCAATTTCAAATAAACTTTTCTCATTTTATAGGATACATGTGTTGCATACTTTTTTTTTTAATATGCAACACATGTAGGTTTCAAGTAATAATAAGCTGAAAACGTCATCCTAAATGACTTTTTTTCCAATCAATGCAAGTTAATTATGCCACAATTTAATATTCACAACTTTTCATGGAAATTATTTTATACTTTGAATAAAGTCTTTGTTATACTATAATAATTGACATAAAAAATTCAATCAAACATAATTACAATTTGCAACTTAATATTTAAAGCTTAAGGGGATGTATGTATAATTATAAAAGGATTAAAATTATATCACTTATTCATAGGAAAAGCAACATTAAAAGGATATGTAGCATATTCAGTTATTCAAAGGTTTTTTGTGCATAAGGTTTCGTAAGCTAATAATTTAAACTAATAATTTAAAAAACATCAGTTTTATATATTTCTATTATTGTGTGGTTTTTTAAATCAATTTCCAAAGTAATTATTTGTAATTAGTTAAATTATTAAAAATGTAATTTATTTAATAGGAAAAAATTTATTTCACCAATCTGTTAAGCTCCTTTTTAACTCCTTTTTTTAATTTTATTATAATTTAGGTGCAATAAAAATCAAGAAAAATGTTAATATTTGTTCAACTCACATGCTCAGCTCAGTATGGATTATTTTTTTTTTAACAAACGACATCTTTTTATGTTGTATTGTTATTTTATTTCAGTTTTAAAAATCAGAAATTTAAATTGACATTCATTTCATTTGAAAGCATGAAATTTAGCCAAGTATGTGAACTTTAATTTAATGCGAAATGGTAATAAGTTTTTCGCTTGAAGTAGTTTAGATTAAATAAATTCAGTAAAGCGTGACTTTCACTCGCACACAAAGGGTTCCGTACGGACACTAGATATATATGTACTTTAGCCTATATAATATATAGTTGTGTCATATTTGTTCGTTTTTAAGAATTTTTAGGTTTTTTGGTTTTTTTTTAGTTTCAGCGTTTTTTAGTTTTTACACTTTTTTTTATAGTTTTTGGCGTTTTTTCGGTTTTTTTACGTTTCTTAAGTTTGGGGTTTTTTCATTTTGGCGATTTTTTCATTTTTTTTCTATTTTTTTAGCTTAGCGTTTTTTTAGCTTAGCGTTTTTTTCGTTTTGGCGTTTTTTTCGTTTTGGCGATTTTTTCGGTTTTTGTCGATTTTTTTGGCTTGACGTTTTTTAGGTTTGGATTTGTTTAGTTTTAGAGTCTTTATATATATTACATAGGATTTGGACATTTTTCGTTTCTCGTTTTGGAACACCTTTTAATTTTTAACTGTCATATATTTTGGTAACGGCCGAAGTTCTACATACTCTGTCAAAATTTTAGGTCCATAGCTCTTGCGCTTCTCGAGAAAACAGCCTGTGACGGACAGGCCGACCGACAACGCAGCAAAAACAGTAGGGTTCCAAAGGTGAGGTGCACGGAACCCTGAAAAGGTTGCCAAGAACTAAAATATCGTCAAATCCGCAAAAAATCGCCAAAAAGGAAAAAGGCGTAAAAGCAAAAAAAAAAAACGCCAGAACTAAAAAATTGCTTCCACAAACAAAACATGTATTGTGAAAAAACAACAACAAAGAATTTCCAAAAAAAAAACGCCAAAACGGAAAAAACCCCAAAAAAACTGAAAAAATCGTAAAAAAACACCAGCCCCGTCGCACTTTACCGAATTTATTTATTTTATTCTTTTAGAGACTTTGAAGGGCTTTTTATTATTTAAATGTGCTATTGTTTTTTTATTTTTTATTCAAATATTTTCTTTTTGTGAGATAGATAGTTTTGTATTCATTATAAGAAAAAAACAAGACGAGAAAAATAAAATTTTAGTTTAAAATTTTTATCATAAAAAAGTAATATTATAAAAACCTTTAAATCTTAGTTTTATACATGTTATTTATGCGGTACACTTAAAATTTGCTTTAAATTTGATTATTTTTTAAATTAAAAAAAAATATATATTACACTAAGCATTATTATATATTTTGTTGTTGTCTTTTATGGCAAATATTTTTAACTTAATTTGCATAAAATAACATTATATGTTAGAAAGAAAATAACATTTGTAATATTTGTATGCAAATTGTGCTTTTTAAATCGCATTTTTAACATGAAAACAACGGATGTGCATGTTTGGAGACAGATAATGGTGGAAAAATATTTATATTGTTTAAAGCTACCGCAACTCCAGAGATACTAAAAAGTTTTTTTTTCTTTGTGAGAAATACGTATAAATGTTTCAAACAATATGTCAGACGAAGGAAAAATCTGTTAATACAGCTTAAAACTATCAGGGGAATTGCCAGTAGTGTGAATAAAAATGCTTATATAAAATTAAAAACAAAAGATTAAATTTTTTGCTCTATTCAGACAGCATTTTAATATATTTTTCCTTGAGTAGATTTACTTGTAACTACACACATAATTAAAAAATAACTTTCGATCAATATGTTTTCTCATTCATAGTATAATATATAACCAGACCATTAGTCTTGTCAAAGCTGTGGCTGGACATAAGAGCGTACCATCACCTTACAGGTGATCAAAAAGTTAATTGTTTTAATGTAACTACAGTCACTACAAATTGACTTTTCCTATTTTTTTTAGCGCAATAAACTAAGTTCCAAAAGCACAATTAGCTTCTATACATTTACCAAACTTTCATACTAAACTTATATGCAACACATGTGACTTTTACACAAGCAAAAGTTATTATTACCTTCCTTCTGTTGTTCTAATTGAAATCGAGTTGTCCCTTTCACAACTTTACACAAATATTCTTGTTGTACCTTTCAATCAATAAACTCATGTGCATTCTTCGTGTGAAGCATTAAGAATGAAATATAATGTATTTGTCATAGTAATCTTCTGCACGCTTGAGATGGTTTTGAAACGACAAGACAAATTTACTGCTACAAAATGTTTTGTTGCCATAACATAAATACGAGTATTTATGTATGTGTATGTGTGTATTAGAGGTCTGCGTAGGCAGTCTTGAAATGCAAACCAATAATAAATGCTGTCGTATAACAAGCGAAGCACGATGAATGTATTGATGTTCGTGTATATGAGTGTTAACAACCCTGCAGAAAATGCGAATAGTGAAAATGTAGTGATTTACTAGTGACATTGTCAGTAGCACTACTGACCAGTTGTACCCCAGCTTATTGACATTTAACATTAGCTTGTCATTGAAAATCCACCACTAGACTGTAGCAATACTGATTAAGTAGTTTTTTCACTAGTAAATTTTAGGGGCTCTAGTCTACAAGATCGATATTTCATCGATCGATGTCCGTAGTAAAACTGTACTGATTCACTATAGATACTGTCACCACCTGCAGGAACTTGTTTGTCATTTCAAATCTTTACCTGATGGCACAAAATCTTCCACAGTGTCAAATAAAAATTTCCATAATTGGCACCTTTCACTTAAAACTCTTCAATTTTCACATTTTATATTTTTATACAATATTGATTGTTATTTTATTTTTATTTTTTATTTTTATTTTTTTGTGTATTATGTTTTTAATTATTGTTAAATATATTTATATATATTAACCTTATAATTCTATTTCTTAAGATAATTTTTATAAACACTTAAATTTTGCTTGACGTCACGTTTATTTTCAACAAACCAATAAAACATTAAGAAGAAGCATAGTTGTGTGTATCTGAAAAAATGTTTTCTACGCATTAAAACCATTATTAATAGACGCTCTGTTGACAATGTCACCAAAATAGTCGACAAAAGTGGTGACTTGGGGACACTTAACCCCATGTTTTCTGCAGGGAAGCGTTGTCGCGAGAACTTTTTGTTCGTAACAAACACTCAAATGAAGAAATGCCTTCACATTTGATGTGTGTATGCTTGTTATTTTGCATATTGTACGTTTGAATGCCTGTGTAAGATGTAGATGATAAGCTAATTATGTTGTGTTTAAGGGTGGTTTTTTAAAGCAAGCGCACACATCTAATGTCAATGCATGTGTGCGTTTGTATGTGCGCAGAAAAATAAAAGAGCATACACAACGTGTTTGTGTATGTACATGAATGACGTTAGTATACGCGCCCATGCGTAGGAAGAAGCAAGCATCACAAATTCTTTCTTCACGAAGTATTTGCTTCTTTACTTCTGAACATACAAAAACGGAAACAATTGTTTTGCAAATGTTTTGTTGTTCAGCGTTTGTTTTAGAAAACTTCGCTGCAGTAAAGCATTTGAAAAATCCCTCATGTCCTAAAAGTTTTTGAAAGTGGTCTCTTGCAGAGGTCTAGTGTGTATGCAATATGAATTGTAGATGTAGTAGAATGTTAACTATTTGTTAAACATATAGACAACACAAGCATATATGCTTGGCTTTTATTGCATTGTATTATTTATAAGGTGTGCTCCTTCATGTATCTACTCCTTTTTGACACAAATGTTTCTAGAAATAAATGTTTATTTTTTGAACTATGACTCACATAAATTTACTTTAGATATACATGCATGTATGATTATCTTTTTATCTATATATCAATATATTTTTGCATTAATAAGACGTGTTTGTATGTAACCAATAATCTCGAGAGTTAGTGCACCAATTTTTTATAAAATGAAAATGTATATATAATCTTAGTAAAAAATACACTTCAAAGAAATCATGAAAGTGTAGAGTTTTCAAAGCCAGATATAGTTAAATTAGATATTTTTTTGTAAAATATTTAAATGTACACATACTTTAAATTTGTTACACAATATTCCAAATATTTTGCTAAAACATTGTTAAATACTGCAGTTAATATCGCCTTCATTCTTCCATCATTTAACTAATGTACTTAAACCCAACAAGAATGACAACAAACAAAACAACAAAACAACAACATAGATATGAGCAATAATTATATCACATATTTAATTAACATGCCACTCTTGTAGATGAAAGTGCCGGAAGGAAAATTGTTATGGTGACGTATGTTTTACATTGATTAATGTAAATTTATGTGCGTTTGTATGTGCGTATGCTCACTAGTGACTAAAATATGCTTTGTAAGAAGGGATGACAGTCACGACTAATGACTATAAAAATCCCAGGATTTATTTTGAGACATCCTGATATTAATTATAAGGAATAAAAAATAGCGAAATTTTATTTTCATTTCTTTTTTGTGCAAATATTCTTACATTTGCTAAAAATTCATTAATGAGACTCATGCAATATTTTCAGTAATTTAAGAAAAAATATCGCAAACAAAAAACAGAATTAAAAAAAAGTCGGCTAAAATTAAAAAATCGCCAAAAATTCAAAAAAAAATAAAAAAGTCCCCGAAAGGAAAAAACACCAAGACTAAGAAAAAGCTCCAAAACTAAAAAACATCTCTCAAAAACCGAAAAAAGTCCCAGAAACGGAAAGAAGCGCCAAAACTAACAAAAAGCTCCAAAAATAAAAAAAAAATCTCCCAAAAACCGAAAAAATCCTAGAAACGGACAAAAGCGCCAAAACTAAGAAAAAACCCCCAAATAAAAAAAAATCCCAAAAACCGAAAAAAATCCCCGAAACGGACAAAAGCGTTAAAACTAAGAAAAAGCTCCAAAACTAACAAAATCCCTAAAAACCGGAAAAAAGCTTTCCAAATACTTGAAATTGTTTAAAAGATCTCTAAAACTAATATATTCGATTTTAAAAACTGAAGTTCGTATAGTATTACATATGTATGTGGTGTCCGTACGGAACCCTTCTGGTGCGAGTAAAAGTCGCACTTTAATAAATTCACGAGTATGAATTAGTTGCATACGTTTCCAGTACATTTAAAACAAGATTTTCAGACAAGCTTTTTCATAGTTAAATTCTTAAAGAATTTTTACAAAAATAGTTTTTATCTTAAACAAAATGTGTGCAAAAGCTTAAACCTAAAGGCTGCAGAAAAAAATTAGGGTCGGAAATTAAACTTATTACAATCCCCAAAGTTTCGGTATTCAAGAAACCAGGATGGGTTCGGCAGCCCTACTTGTTAGCTAGCATCAATTATAACTAAAATGTCTGGATGGTTTTTGGGGAATGGCTTTGCTAATAAAGTAACTAAAATTAAATTTTAGTCTTTTGAACAAAAAGTATATAAAAAGAAACTATAAAAAACATTTAGATATGTATGTGACTTCTTTTTTATTGCATTTAAATTTGTTTTTTAGTTATATTGAAAATAATATCGTTAACGTTACTCTAGTGCATACACATAAATTGATATTTACTTCAGTCTTGAAAATTTAATAAGTAAATTTATAATAAAAACATCACAAAAAGATTAATATATTCCTTAACTTTTGACATTATGTCGCTCTTCTTTTGATATATGACCTAAATTCAGATTTAGTGCTTTTCGCACCAGATTTATATATAGCATTTAACAATTTGGTGCTTTTTTAAGGAAAGGCACTAAACAAGTGCTTTTTCACCGATATAAATATTGTAAGCAATAACGCTACCACATTAGTACGTCAGTACTTTTTTTTCAAATTGGCTGCATTGCACTTGTTTAGTTGTAGTTTTCGAAAATTTTTAGTTTATTTCAGATTAAAAAAAATCTTGTTAAATGTTTAAAAAAAACCAAGTGCTCACGGTATAGATTTTCGTAAAGATCTTAATTAAAATCTGCTAGATTTTGTTAGGATGTAACTGCCCTATGAGCTTTTTTTATAAGCAAACAGTGTGTTTTGTTTAAAAAGAAAATTGGCATCACTGCCTTGGGGTATAAAATTGTCGTAGAAATAGTTCACAGAACTCTTCCTGTCACATAAAATGAAATGTTGCACGGCTTTTAAACCAACTTTATTTCCCTAACATACGAGTATAACTGGGATTGAGTTGATTTCTATCTTCTAAAGGTGTGTATGTATGTATGTATTATGATGTAATCACATATGTAGGCAGGAATGCAAGTTTTTAGAACTAAAATCACATTGTTATGTAAATACTTAACTGACATAGATTTCATTTTTGAAGAGAAAAAAAATTGTGTGTAGGCAGAAAGGGTATGAACGAACAGTGCGCAAGCAGAGACTGATGTTTGGAGCATTGAAAGCTTTTGTTAAATTTGTTTTTTGTAATATGTACATACACACCAGTAGTATAACAAAAATAATGTATATATGTATGTATAAAAGGTATAGACAGAGGCAGCATTTAAGTAAATTTCTATTTTCTAGCATTCATTTTGACAAAAGAAGTGTTTAATTCGGTGGCAAATAATAGACGTTGAAATTAAGCTTTTACATTTTGTTTCCATAATCAGTGACAGTGCGTCTTATCATTAAAACTGCTAAAAGTTTATTAAAGTCTATAATTTAGCTTTCGCAACAGGTATTTTTACTGAACAAATTTATGGTAAATTTACCGCAACTCTTTAGATGCTTTTAAAGCATCATCTTTCACATATACGAGTACTGGAAAATTGCAAAAAAAAACATTCTTAATTTTTATACATGAAATACCGAAGTATATTTATTTGACATAAAGTCTTTATTTATTTAATTTTAAAAATTTTCAAATTCTTAATTTTTTTTATAAGAAAATTTTTGTACCCTTCCACATGGCATAAGTAAAATCTTCAATTGCAATTGTCTCCAATCTTATCACTCCATCTTTATAATGTCTGTTAAGACGCTTAATTAATTTTATTTTCACCAATTTAATTGCATTTAAACCATCCACTTTATCTGCTTCAACTAACAATGATAGTAAAAATTAACTTTATATTGCACTCGGCATGCTCCGTATAGTTTTGCAACTAATTAAATAAAGGAATTATATTTTTGTTTTGGAAGAATCATTCAATGAAGTGATGGGAAAACTCATTGTTTTAAAGTGTATAATAAATGTGAAGAAATGTGAAAGAAAATAGCTTTAAAAGGGATTAAAAGAAAAGAAAGTTGTGTTGTTTGGGGAAAATTTGCTTTCGCTTAACTTAAAATTTCTTAAAACGGAAGGAAATGCATAATAGTAAAATTATGAAGGATCATTAATTTTCTTTTTGGCACAATTTTACTCGCAGCAAGAAAGTTAGATACTTGAACTTTATTTAAACACTTTGAAACGGTATATAGATAAAACAAACAAAAAATAAAAAAATGGTTTCACATTTGGTGTATTGACAAAATATTGTATATTATAAAATTTCTTGTATTCACATTCAGAATTTTTATAAATTTTTTTGCGCTCAAAAATAAAGTTTTTAATCAGGGAAAGTGAAT
Organism: Nowickia ferox; assembly: GCA_936439885.1. Classification (NCBI taxonomy): domain Eukaryota; kingdom Metazoa; phylum Arthropoda; class Insecta; order Diptera; family Tachinidae; genus Nowickia; species Nowickia ferox. The sequence continues at coordinate 97,356,700 of OW387026.1, read as the reverse complement.
TGTGCCACTCTTTGAAGTTAACAACAAGTAAGAGTGCTATAGTCGGCAGTGCCGAATCTTATATACCCTTCATTGAAGTACGTATGGAGTATATACATAAGTGAAAAAATATATAAGTCATCTAGTGCAATTTATAGTAAGTGGCCTATGGATATTTTTCGACTAAATAATTTGGTTTTCGACATGAACAATAGTTGAATATTTTATTCCATACTTTGTGTTTAGGATCTTTTTAACATTATTAATATTTTTTCTTTTTAAAATGCATGACGAGAAATTAATGAGAGATGACTTGAACAGGAATTTGTTCACATACATACATATAAAGAAACTTCAATCTGGATATTTATATAAATTAAAAATTTTGCAAGCCTTTACCATATTAATCTGTTTACCAAAAACTGAATTAAATAACTATTCACAATGGTACTTAAACAAAATTTCTATTTTAAAACATGTGCCACCTAAACTAATTACACACCTGCATTTGGGCATACTACGCAACATATCACTAATGATTGCCAATGTTTATGGTTAAATTATATTTTCATAAAAGGCCTTTCTAATATATAAAATATTTTTAATTAAAAAGGAAAAAATGGTTTTATTTAGTTTCTTTTATATACTAAAAACAGATTAAATTTTCCAATCCTGGAACTAAAAATATAACAATAATACCCATGCTTTTCTCTTTTTAATATAGAAAATATTTATTTAATTAACAAAGAAAAAATTAGTTTCATTTAGTTACTTATATGTAACAAAAAAAGTTTAAGTTTTCCAGCTCTGGAGGTGTGTTTTGAAACTTTCTAGTTTTGAACAACGAGCTTTTGTTTTTAAAGCAACAATTATTTTTTATTTAAAAAAAAAATTTATCTGGTTATTTTTATATACAAATAAAATTTATTTGCCAACCCTGGAATCATCTTTTTAGTATTTTTTCTGATTTTCTAAGCAAATTATTTCTCCTTGAATATAAAATATGTTTAATTTATATAGAAAAAAAAAATATATATATATATAGGGTCCGCCACCTTTTTTTTTCAACTAGTGCTTATTTCGTGAATGTTAACACTTACAGAAGATGCCGATTTTGCCAAAAGAAATCATCTTTTAAGATGAAGCTTATTTTGATCTTGGCGGGTATGTAAACAAGCAAAATCGTCGCATTTGGGGCACAGAAAAGCCGACGCACCCAAAACGAGTCACTGTTTGGTGCGGATTTTGGTCCAGAGGCATAATTGGGCCAATGGGCAAGGAGTGGCCGTTACAGTCAATGGCGATCGTTATCGGGCCATGTTAAACGAATTTTTGTTCACAAAAAATGAAGAGGAGGATATTTGCAACATTTGGTTTCAAGAGGACGGCGTTACGTGCCACACAGCCGAAGCTACACTCGATGTTTTGCGCCCTGTTTTGAAAAAAAAGAATTATCTGGCGGACCCTTCAAATTCAACTTTCCAACCCTGGTATCGTCTTTTTGATTTATTTTGGTTTTTAGCACCAATTTAATACTAACTAAAATCTAAAATAGGCTTAAAGTACAGAAAAAAACAGAAGTTATTTTCAGCTAGTCACTAACAAAAAAAAAATAAACTTTCCAGCTCTGAAACCCTTGTTTTCGATTTTGTTGGTTTTCAAAAGCAATCTGTTTCGGACCATTTCTGATACATAAGTTTATGATTGAAGTCTCTAGCTTTTCTGGGAGCTTCGAAAAACTGATTTTATGTACACACACACACACCCGGATGGACGGATGGACGAATGGACGGACAGACGGAGAGACGGAAAGACGGACATCGCTTATTCGTCTTCCCTATTCATAAGGACCATATGCCCTTTACAATTTTTGGTGAAGGGTATTATAACTGCAATGTATCTAATTGACACACCTTTCGAAGTACAAAAGCTTAATTTTGAGTAAATATTATAAGAAAAAAAAACCTCAGTGGGTTCACTTAGTTCTACTAGATTTTAGGTAGATTTTTTCCAAATGAAGTTGCAAAGTTGATTTGGTTTACTGAAATCTTGTAAGCAATAGATTTTGCATAAATGTAAGCCCACTATTAAATATTTTAATTTAAATCTTATGGATTTTTATAATTAAATTAATAAACTTTATTTAATCACATACGAGCGCTTCTCAAATATAATTCGTACTCTAATTAATTTTGAATGCAAAAAAATTTTAACACGCAAATATCTCTTAAGCAACCAAATATAAAATAAAATATAAAATAAATTTAATAGCAGCTTAAAAAATTAATTAAATTATTACAACATGTTATCCTTCTAAAGGAGAAACATTTATGGATTTTTTAATAACAAGGCTATTACTACTAACACTTTATTTGATATAAATTTTTTTTCAACGACCAGCAGAAGGAAGAAAAACATGAGCTGAGCTCGTTGTTGAAAAACAAGTTGAAAGCTGTGAGTGTTTGCGAACTTCTAATTAAAGACAAGCAAATTAAGAGTCAAAATGGCTAATAAAAAGCAAGCACATATAATTTCTAATAATGGACTAGCGTGACTGCTTATAGACGACTTTTACAGACAATTATGTGGAAAAGATTATCTGTGTATTTAGAAGCCATTTTATCTCTTAATAGACTTGTCTTACTTTATAGGCTCATAAATATTTTAATGACCAAGCAGAACACCAGCCATATTATTTTATAGCAAGTAAGTGTATTAGGATTCACTGCAGGAAAATCAATGATTGTAGGTAGTTAATTATGCATGAACCTTAGTTGGTCTACATCCTAGTATATGTATGGTATGCATGCATGTACTCGTACATTGTAGAGTTTATCTATAAACAAAAGTATTTATGATGCAAATAAAACTTACCATAAACGGACAGCGCTATTTTGACACTACATAGTCAAGGTTTAGCAAGTGACTCGACTGCTGTGTTAAGCTCTGAAAAGAAAAACGTAAAAAGTCAATAGGTTTTAGTGCGAAATAATAAGGAAAGAGTAAAAATAATATATTGGAAAATGTGTTTGCTGGAAAATAACAAAACAAATATAAAAAAATGCCCAATGCCACCACTGTATGCATACCAATGTCAACAAAATGCTTAGAGCTTACAAAATGAAACTCCGTATCACACAAAAGAAACTTAATTTCTAAGATAACACAGTAAATGAAATCAACTGACAAGTTGAACTGGTATTACAGTAGATAAAGACCATGATTATGGCGTTAAATCTGATGAGAGTAAAGTTGATGATAATAAGGATAAGCGGAAGGACGAAAAAAACGAAAGTCTTAAAAAATATACGTTTATTTTAGTTAAAATATTCTGGTCATCACAACAGAGAAAATGTGTAAGACAGCACAAAAGCAGTAAAAAAAGGAAGAACTTGTTACACGACTAAATAGCAGGAAAAATGTTGGAATAACATCGTACTAAATTAAACAAACCAATAGAGTAAAATGTTTGCACAACTCGGATTCACGGTTGTTCGCATGTACCTGGCATCCATCAAAAGTATACTAGACAATGATTAAATGTAAAGATAACAAACAATCTTTTATATGCATCATGACACAGAGACACTGAAGGTAAACTTGTTTTATTAAAAAAAAAAACATTTCAGTGTTTGAATATTAAAAATTCGACTAAATTTCGCTTAAGAGGAGGGCATAAAAATGCAAAGCAACCGAATGAAGAAGATGCAAAAATACAACTAATTATGCATTTAGTATTATATTTTTTTAAAGAAAAATTAAGCTAAACCAGGTAGAAAAAAGCAAAATGTCCAGTAAACAAAGTGCTACATCGCCTCGGTACAAAATTTCATCAAATATTTAAAATGTAGTCGTCCTGTTAATTCTACAAATAGCACTAAAGTGTAAATCTTAAAGGTACTATTGTGTCACAAGAAGCTAGAGATAAAGGAGCTATTTCAACTATTATCAGGAAACTTGAATGGTTCTTCCATACCGAGCTCCGAGCAGTAGGCCTCGGCCTAACCAAAAATTTTAATTAAAACGTAACAAATTTATGAACAATGAAATCTTCTTTTATAAATTGACAATATGGAAAATCAAGTAAGGAAAAATATGCCGATTTTTTTTTACTCAGAGGCTGTCCATGAAATCTTTTAATGATAAAGATATCACAGAAATTGCTTTGAAGCTTTTATCATGTATTTTAAATTGATGTCAGTATAAAAAAACCAATGCATTTGATTATAGTTTCCCTATTGAATTAATTTTATTTCATCTTGATTTAATATGCCAGTACTGTTAAACAAAATTAAGCAATCATGTTAAATTAAAAATATTTCATGTTAAATCAAAGTGAATTTGATACTGAAACAGCAAGAAGAATTATATTGTATCAAATTTATTTCACATTGAAACAACATTAACTTAATTTTTTAATATAGTCAGTTCTTTTTAGTTCTTTTTTCAGAATAACTAAATTCCTAAATTCTTGCAAAAAATATTTGACAAAGTTTTAGCTACGGTAAAACTGGACAAATTTTGTGAACTCATCAATATAATCTGAACGTGTCTAAGTACCCGAAATACGAGTACCTCATTAAGACTGCCTTGCAGCTAAAACTGTCCATCTTACACACTAGTTAAGCCTAGTACTCTATTCCAAGTTGTGAAAAATTTTCAGCAATATTGATTATTTCGCGTGAAAAATTTGACATGTATTACATATAGCCCAAGTCGCGGCTTTTATATAATTTTATTGTTTGAAAGTATGCAACACTGTTAATTTCCGCGCGAAAAAGTACTGCTCATGTTGTTTCGCAGCTGCAACTAAAATGATGCCAGAGTCATTTGCATGGAGAAACATGCTGCCAGATAGATTTTACGTGTTTTTCGCAATAAGAACAGAGTACTATTTTTGCAAGTTTACTTCACAAATATTTCATACCAAATACTTTTGCATGTAGTTTGACAGCATATCGCACGCAATTGTAAACAGAGTAACAGGCTTAAATTTACAAAGGAACCCTAGTGTTTTCGATATGATGTCTGTCTGTCTGTCAGCTGTTTTCTCGAGAAACGTAAGACTTACGAAACTGAAATTTTCAGCCAATATGTAAAAATTTTACTAGCTACTAGAAAAATATACTTATGGCAGTTGAAAAATTAAAGACTTTTCTAAAAGGAGTTGAAACCCTAATGTAATATACAGAAAATTATATATACACACCCGAAATTTTCCAATTAAGCAAATTTTTATGCAGACTAAAATTAAAATGAATTTTATCAGTTTATGTAATTTTGAATAATTGCTGTATCTTGCAAACCGTAAGTGGCAAACTCTTAAAATTTTCAAACTCACTAAAACTAATATATTCAAAAATGCCAAAACGAAAAATCGCCAAAATGAAAAAAATCGCTTAAATGAACGATATCACCAAAAATAAATAAATCGCAAAATTAAAAAAAACGGCTTAAATGAACGATATCACCAAAAATAAAAATAAAACGGCAAAATTAAAAAAAACCCAATAAAAATGATATCACCAAAAAAAATAGCCAAAATGAAAAAATAGCTTACTTAAATGAACAATATCAACAAAAATAAAATAAATAGCAAAAATACAGAAAAAACGCCATAAACAAATAAACTAAAAAAAATTCCCAACAACCGAAAAAAATCACCCCAACGAAAAAAACCAAAAACCGAAGAAAATCACCAGAAACGAAAAAAGGGCCAAAAATAAAACAAAAGAATTTGTCCAAAATACCGAAAAAATCGGCAAACCTAAAAAAGCCTGCAGGACCGTTCATTATAATCAAATAAATAACATGTTTATTTTTACTCAATCTGACTTATCGAAATGCACAAGATTTTAGCTAGTCAATTTATTTCGTATTTTTTTGTTTGATTGCAAATTAAAATCTTAATCAAAACAGAAAACCAGGTAATTGATAGAAATAGAAAAAAGGCAAAATTATTCTAAATGAAGTCCATTTTTCAGCCTCCATCATAACTTTGGGTTATAATAGAGACATCATTATTTGTTTAATTTAAGTGTGACTAGAACTTTAATCGCTAGCTTATTATAGATCTTAAGATAATTAATGCTTTTCCATCTTCTCGCTTTTTTGCAGCAAATTTTAAGTTCTTCATGGCCTTAAATATTTTCTAAGGACATTTAATTGGTCGACCACTATGGTGTTTATCTTGGCAACTCTTGCGACCTCGTTTAAACACTATTTGCCTTTAATTAATAGTGGTTGAGCTGCGACCTTTCCAATTAAAGTATTGAATTACATAATAGTGACCAATTTTTCTATGTTTATAAGCTTACTGAAATTTTTTTATCAAAAAAAAAAATGCCGCTTTGTGCACTTGAAAACTTAAAACACATATTTTCAAAGAATTTTTTACATCAAAGTAATTTTTTTACTACTGCTGCCATCTAGATGTCACTTTGGCTACTTTTGGAACTCTTATTATATTAATAATAATCTTTTCGAAAATGTTTAAGTCCTTTCTGAAATTTTAAAAGAAAACTAATAAAAAAAATTAAATTTTAAGCTTTTTATAAAACTAAAAATGACACCAGGCTTGAACACTTTTTTGGTTTGAGGGTGGCGTTGGTAGTTAGCACGTTGACTACGAAAATGAAGGTCCTGGGTTCGAGCCCGGTATCAGACAGTCATCAAATAAGAACACCACGCATTTTTCTGATGTACATTAGTCCCTTTGTATCAGTTGTTGTAGGAAAGTTCATGTGATGAAGGCTTAGTCACTGGTCACTGAATTATACCGACTTCAGCAGATACTAATCCTAATGTAACATCAGAGCGCCCTCCTTCGTTGAGTAGCAGAATCATCGGCGAAGTAAAATAACTAATAAATTGGCTAATAATCACAGCTTCAAAAAATTTAATACGCCTCATTTAACACCAGAGGCGCTGCAACACTGCCTTAGTAAGAAAAACGTGCAAAAAACAGAGTTGTAAAAAGAATGAAGCTTTCCTCTATTTCTTCTTTCCTCTATTTTCTCTATCACTATCCCTTTCCTAAAGAAGGTAACACCTAGTAATAGTAGTAGGCATTCATTGCCTGAGTGTTACTTCTCTTAAAAAAAAATATATAAAAAAAAAATATATGAAATTAAAAAGGTGAAAATCTAACCTAGAACTGGTGACGCTATTTAAGGTTTCCATAGAGTTTTATCAAAGTTTATTCTTTCCGCTAAAAACATTTTCAAAAATACTTACAGCATTATGTTAAATCTAAAAATGACATGAAGTTAGCATAAGGCACCAAACTTAAATGGATCTTAACGAGTTCCTCCCTAAAATTTGGCATGAAGAAATGGACGCATAATGTAGTTTTAACTTATCCTAGCGTGATTTTTAATGTAAAATTTTATGGCTAAACTCATTAAAGTTATGTTAAATTTAGGTACTTATAATAATTTAATGCCAGTTTCTCACTGTAACATAATGTCGTTAGTATTTAATAAACCACACCTGAAGGCTGTAGTATTTAAATGCTATACAAGTCAAGTAGAAGAACAAAGCAGATAGCAATTTACAATTAATTTGCATTTTGATGTCCCTTTTTTCCTTCCCGTACAACAGATGTAGTGAATAGTAGTATTTTGAGTGATTGATTGCTTCTCTGAGCAATTAACAAACATCTGTGTTATGTATAAATATGCTAAGGATATTTTGTTCATCACCATATTTCATCACATTTATAATATCAAATAACTTCCGAGACTTAATCGAAATATTGTGGTATTTTAATGTGATTTTCTAAAATTTTCAATGAAAATTTGATGTGCCATTTTCAGCAAACGAAATTATTTAACCAGAAAAGAGACTTTAATTATAATAGTTTGCAGCTTTATAAAAGAACATATGAAAGATAAGATACAAGAGCTAGTCAAAGAACTGCAACTCTTTAGTATTTTGTGTTAAATTTAAGAAGTATTGAGGAACACATCAAGAATGGTGAAGATGCAATATTATAAAAAAAAACATTAAAACGCTGTGACTATTTACCTCAACTTCTTTGTCGTTAATAATTAAAAATCTAATCTTATCTAAGTCTATGGTTATTTTCCTGATGTCGAAAGTGACCGTCTAACATGTTAAAAATACCAAAACATAAAATTTAAACAGATTTCTGTTTTGACAATAAGCCTAACTTATCACTTTAGTTGGTGCTAAGTCTTATTTTGAGCAATTTTTCGTTTTCAAGATAATTAAAACAAAAATCAAGGCATTCGCACCTGACTAAAGCAAAAGTTATAATTACAGCCCTCAATTAAAAAGCTGATTTTAGCGAAACCTAAAGCAATAATTTAACACGACTAATTTTTGAATGTAGTGCACCGATGTCTCTTCAAAATGCTTTTGATTTTAATAAAAAATGATTCGTATTTATTAAACTCAAAGATGAACGTTATATGTTGCACGTGACATTTTTTTTATAATAGACCTTTTTACATTGTTTTTTATGAAACTATGTATATATAGATAAATAAGCTTTGTGAAAATATTTTCAAATTAACAGAAATACTCAATGTACTTATTTTAAGATAACAAACTTAATAAAATTTAGGGCCTTATGTGTTTTGTAATTTAAATTTTTGTTATATTAAGTTTTTTAACGCTTAGCATTGCGTTTCACAAAATAAGGCTCTTAATATATTTTTTTTTAATTTTATTAATTTATGAATTTGTAATCATAAATCATTTTCCTTCAATTTTTATCTCTACCATTAATAACTCTCTTTTTTGCCGCTATTACTCGTCTACCTTTCAATGATTTGAATGTAAAAAATTGTATGTAAAAGTTTTCTTATGAAAAATAACGCACACTTACGATGTCGCACGTGACCAACTAGAAGCCATGCAACGTTGCAGCGAAATTTCGATATATTCATAAATTTGTTATAAATTTTTTTAAAAGGACCTAAAGCTGAAATAACATTTATATATATTTATTAAATATCTCTCTTTGCACTTAATATTTGATGAGCCTTCTGCATGTACATAATTTCCATGTGCTGATATCAAATATTGTTTTTTAATGTCGCACGTGACATGGATATATGCCATTTTTAAAGTAATTTTTTTTTTAGTTATTTGCTATTGCATAGTTTCTTACGCAAATAATTTAAAAAATTTTAGAAAAAATATGGAATTTATTTAAAGTATCACACTTAAGATGTCACACGTGACCAGAAGTTTTGATATTTTTTTAGCAAGTTATTTATTTTATTTTAGTCTGTGCTCGTAATGAATATTTATGAGCTTTCGACATACTGATTACAAATATTGTTTTAATGTCGCATGTGACATTGAAATATGCCATTCTTCAAAGCAAAAGGCAACATTTACATGCACTTGCATAATTCTTTATGCACTAGGCTTTGCCTCCTTGTACTTTCAGAAAAATTTTAGTAAGCACAAGTCAAAGATGATAAGAAAGTATTTCAATACAAAACGAACAAAATAAAATTGCGATTTTGTGACTTTGCATTCTTCATTAGCTAAATTTGTGTCTCTATAAAAATGTGACGAAGCAAGGTTTTTTCAAGATCTCTGAATTTTTTTTGCGTCGGTCTCAAATCATCGGAAGTTCCTGCTTTTGTATTGAATTAATAACACAAAGTTATTCAAGAAAATAAAAGGATCAGCGTCGCCAATTAAGTACAATTGGAATATTTAAAAATGCCTTAACCCTGTAACCATAACCTTCGTCGAATCGACGAACACAAAGTAAAAAAAAAGCTGTCTCTTTTCTACAGGTGCTGTGATCACCATTATATTGCTTGTCAACTCAGTATTCAATAAGCTCTCTTGAGTGGTGAACGTGTTTTGTGTGTGCGTGTTTTGTGAGTGCGTAGTTTTTCGAGAGTTTCAATCATTGTACGTCGATTCGACGAATGGTTAGTATTTGTGTTAGTATTTTACACTTGTGTGGATTATTTTTGTTCATCTTGGTGTTTGTTATTTTTTAAAGTTTTTCAATGGCTACGAAACGATTATTATCTGAAGATATCATTCTTCGATACTTATTGGAGGAGGATGATGTTAGTGCACTAGAGGACTCATCTGACATCGAAGAGGAAGATATAGTGGAGTGTGATAATGTCGATAGCGACACAGCAGATGAACCCTCTGATGAAGAAGATACTCAGCAGCGCTCTCATGGTGTTCTCCAGGATGATGCACTAGAGTCACGGCCTTTCTCAGATCAATCTCTAGACAGCTCAAGTAGTCCATATATTTTGAAATTTTCCAGAAGCAATATTCGTAGTCGTTCACGGCATGTTTGGGCCACAAACAAGGGGAGCACTTCAAATAGGACAGCTGCAATAAACATCGTACATGTTGCAAGGGGTCCAGGACGTTCGGTCAAAAATATTACTGATCCTCTGGAATTATTTGAGAAATTCATAACTGATGAAATCATCATATATCTGAGATTACGACAATGCCGAGACATGTGAAAGCCAACCTCTCATATATTTTACAAAAAAGTAAGCCTAGTGATCCTAATCAAAGTCAGCCATCATCCAGCAATAATCTTCAACAACTTGAAGTACAAAATACGAACAAGAGAAGAATATGTAATATCTGTCCATATAAAAAAAGACGCATGACAAAGTCTTCATGCTCGAAATGCAAGATAGCAATTTGTGGTGAACATAAAGTTGATTTCTGCACACACTGCGCCTCAGAAAATCAATAATTATTTTTTCTTTTTTTATATCATAGCATATAGTTAATAATTGCCAAAGAAGAAAAGGCTGTTTTTGTTTTGTTTGTTTTTTTTTCTAGTTTTATAAATATGTGATCTCACAGTAATCTCGAAGAGTACTGTTTTTTGTTTGACTTAATTATAAAAAATATATATGTCAAAATCGTATATATATTGTTCGTTTTATTTAGGAAATATCTGTTAAATGTGAGTATGTATTAAAAATTTTAAAAACGTATAATATCGGCCTATATTATATATCCCAAATAATTGTTCGTCGTATCGACGAATGGTTATGCTTTAAGGGGTATAGAAGAAGGTTAGTAAATTAGGGTTAATATCAATGGGCGATGAAGTTTGATTGATTTTTTATTGTAATTTTTAGGAGGAAAACTTTTTAATTAACTAGAAAACATTTTTCTCTGTAGTTTTCTTTAAACCACATAAATGAATTAATTAGTAATTAAATTAAATTAAGCTTTTAGCTTAAGACGACTTAAGTACATATTTCTTTAATATTTTTTATTTTTGTCTAATACAATTGGGAGATTCCAATGGTAGTCTTAAATGTCATAGTGTCATAATGTTTTAAATTATTTGACTTTAATTATTTTTGCTTTTGTTTTTTCTTTTAAGCAAAATTTTTTAAACATTATGACGCTATGACCATGACACAATCCCTTAAATATGTCTCCAATCTTCCAGGAATTAATGCATAAACAATGAATGTTATTTTTACAATTCATAAAGATTATTATTTTAACAATCAGAGCTTTTCAGTTATTTAAAAGATATTTCGATTTGATACTTTTTTTTCATTTATGCTTCTATGAAATATACAAGCATAAATGTATTTATTTATAAACATAAAAGCCTGGTAGTTTTTTTTATTATGGATGGTTTCAAAAATATTAATACATTATTCATTTCATTTTGCAACTACTGTCAGTCTTAATACTTCAAAATTATATAATGCGTTTTTATAAAAAAACATTTATTATAAACTTAGTGTTCAGTAAATACTTCACTAAATAATTAATATCAATTTGTCAAAATGTCAAAAAGATTCACATATCCGTATCTTTGCTAAAGTTTGTTATACATTGTACAGCGAAAGAAGGTTAAAACTAAATAATAATGAATAAATAAGAATAAGTAAGAAAAATACCCTATTGTCTGCCAAGTTATAGATAATTATTTTATGAGACAACTTGGCGAAAGAAAACTTTTTCAATGGTTTCGGAAACTCTTTTTAGCACATACAAATTTTTTTATCAGCAAAATATTTTTATTTTAATTTAAATTTATTTGCAGTCTATTTTACAGAGAACAAAATAATAAGCAAAATACATAATTATTAAAAATAACATATATTTAGTTCCAATCAAAACTAAAATAATAATAATAATATATTTTAAAAATTTTTGTAGGGCCAAATTTTGCAAAACGTAAACGTTAAGCGTTGACAAATTGTATACGAAAAATATAAATAACGTAAAATAGTTACATAAAATTTTGTCAACGCTGAACGTTATCGTTTTAAAAAATTACGCCCTTAATGTAGAGTAGAGGCCTGCGAATATAGTCTTGAAATGCAAATACGTCTTGTTTTTTAAATGTATTCTCATGGTATGTATTATACTAAACCAATAATAAATGCTGTCGTTTAACAAGCGAAGCACGATGGATGTCTGTGTTTATTAGTGTCTGTGTTTATTAGTGTTTACAAGCGATGTCGGGAAAACTTCTTGTTCGTAACAAACACTCAAAAATTGATGCGTGTATGCTTGTTATTTTGCATAGTGTACGTTTGAGTGTGTGCGTAAGATGTAGATGGTGAGCTATTATGTTGTGTTTAAAGGCTCAGTTAGCCGACTGCAATGGAATGTAACTGCAACGATATTAAACAGCTGATCGATATTGTTTTCACATAACATACAGCTTACATACACACTCAAACGTACAATACGCAAAATAACAAGCATTAATACTACTACTTTTGAGTGTTTGTTACGAACAAGAAGTCTTCGCGACATCGCTTACATTCCATTATGTTTGTATGTGCGCAGAAAAATAAAAGATGACACACACAACGTGTGTGCGTATGTACTTGCATTAGGTTTGGATACGTGCCCATGCGTATGAAGATGCAAGCATCACAAATTCTTCCGTCACGAAGTATTTTATTCTTTACTCCTATGCCTGCGATAAATAAAACAAATGTTTTGCAAACAGTGTAGTTTAGCATTTGTTTTAGAAGACTTCGCTGCAGTAAAGCAAATGAAAAATCCCTCATATCATAAAACATCTTTTAAGTGGTCTTTTGCAGGGGTCTAATGTAAAGCAAGGATATTAAACACGAAAACCATCGTAGTTCTGATATAATTTTACAACAAAACTATGGCAGGTATTCGAATGATATCAAGCCCTACATGGATCATAAATCAAAATATATTTTCAGCTAGTTGGTAAGAAAGGAATTACTTAAATATAATGCTATCCTTATTTAATTTATTTAGTTCATAGCTTGGATTAGCAATTTGTAGGGCACCAAAGCGTTTGCATTTACTGACAATGAAAATATTTACTTCATTACAACACTGCTACAATATATTATGTCAATACCAAGAAAAACATATTTGGAAAATTTTGCTACTGTTTGTCTTGTCCTCTTTATACGAGTATACAAAATATAAGCGAATTTCATGTGACATCATTTGTACGTGTTGTATTTAACCAATATCCTTTTAAAGTTAAGACACTCTATACAATTACGTGAGTGTTTATATATGTGTATAAATTATTTAAAAAATTCTATTTAATCGTCAAGTTATTTTTAACCAATTTACAAGACAACTGTGAGCTAAAACTACATGTGTTTTAATATTTAACATAAAATAAAATTTCTGCATAAGACTATAAACTAAAATAAGAATTGATCTTTTAAACATGGAAACAAGCTTGTGCAGTGAAAGTTAAAACGCCAATAATTAAATATTTCTATTACATACCTTTAGGGGATTTTTTAAGAAATTAGAGTTCTTAGAAACTAAAGAAATATATTATCTTCCAAACTATAAAGTTCAAATAAAGTAATTTACTTTACTTTATTTACTTACGTAAAATAAATAAAAATATAATTTAATTAATATATTAAAGTAGGGAATATACATATAAAATAAATTTTTAATAAATTAAATCTAACATTTAAATTCTAAGCAGAAGCGGAAACGGAAAATCTTGCATCGACTTTCTCTTCCCACTTCGTAATATTTTAAGCAACAGCTTCGTTTCTCTTATGCAAAGATTTAAGTTAAATATATTTGAATTTGAAAAAATTCATTAATTCATAAAAAACTTAATATTTTAAAATTTTTAAGGCTATTTTGTGCAAAGATTATCAAATTCCATTTTATATTAAAATCAGTGTGGTGCCCTCTAATAAGTAAATTTTTTTAATATCATGAGTGTGTTAGAAGTCATAAATATATTATAGTACCAGCAACCTTTTATTGTTAAAAATAACCAAAATTAAGGAAAAAAATAAATTCTATTTCCTTTACTAGCCGTCCACACGAGCAATAAACTTGGCAATTATTGCCTTGGCAATTGTCAAATTCGATTGCCGACACAAGATGTTAGCGTGTAGACCTTATGAATATGTGTTCGAATATATATTCAGCAACGAATGTTAAAATACATAAATGCTGAGCAATAATCTCTTAACACATGCTGCCAAATTGAAATAATATAATTTTTTTTTTTAACAAAACACTAAAAAAATGTTATTTCAATTTATAATTAGCAAATGATCTAATAAAGGATAATATAGGGTCCGCCAGATAACTTTTTTTTTTTGAAAACAGGGCGCAAAACATCGAGTGTAGCTTCGGCTGTGTGGCACGTAGCGCCGTCCTGTTGAAACCAAATGTTGCCAATATCCTCCTCTTCAATTTTTGTGAACAAAAATTCGTTCAACATGACCCGATAACGATCGCCATTGACTGTAGCGGCCACTCCTTGCTCATTGGCCCAATTATGCCTCTGTACCAAAATCCGCACCAAACAGTGACTCGTTTTGGGTGCGTCGGCTTTTCAATGTATGCGTGCGGGTTTTCTGTACCCCAATTGCGACAATTTTGCTTGTTTACATACCCGCCAAGATCAAAATGAGCTTCATCTGAAAAGATGATCTTATGTAAGTCAAAATTTTCCAGCGTTGTTCAAGCGTATACACAACCATATTCGTTCAGCGGAAGGATAATTATCTGTCAAATCAGACATGAGCTAAGTGTTACCATTCACGAAATAAGCACTAGTTGAAAAAAAAACGTCAGATGGCGGACCCTATAAAAGTACGTATAAGCAAAAAATACAAATATATTTGAATGTACGTGTTCGCCACCTCCAGATACATTGTTGAACACAAGCAAATTTGACGTCATCATTCTGCCGACGTTATTGCTTGTGTTAAGACACAACAAATTGCTCGTGTGGTCGTACTGTTAGCAATAATAGCGGAAATAAAACTTGAATATCTTTTTAGCATATTTCACTTCTTATCTTGCAATTTGTTTTTTTTTTATTGGAAACAGAAAAAGGAAACCTCTTGCTGAAAGTTTCTTCAGTTGTATATAGTTGCTGACGTCATGGTTATATATTTTTTTACAAACTTTGGCTGAATTTATTATTGAGAATTCATCAATGTGAATTAGCTTTTAGTGTAGGCAGAAACATTAAGACAAACAGCCATATTTTTTCGTTTTATTGGTACATAAAATGAATTTGAGAGCTGTGCAAATATATACGCCAAAGGAAGCTTGCTTATGTCTAAAGTTTAGTAGAAAATTTAAGGTTGGAAGGCAAACTATTTGCATACTTATTTTAATAAAATTAAAAACTAATTGTTTTATTTTACAAAACGTAACGCTAATTTAAAGTTGAAAAAGCTACGATTTTTCTTTGCTTAAAAATTTTGCCAAAACACACCTCAATTTAAGTTTCTTTATTTTCGTTCTATATTTAACAAATGGACATAATACAATACATGAGAAACAAATTACTACATTTACAGGGTTATACGCAGGACCTCCCTAACTTGCACACTCTCTTGGGGTTGTCAGTTGTAATATGAACCCTACTTTGCATATGCTACAGCATGTGCATATGTATGTACATATCTGCTGTGTGTAAATACATGTGTCATTAATATAAATCACAACAAATGTAAAACACAATTTGTTACACATAAAAAAAATGTATATTCGATCAAAATAAACTTTAGCATAAATTTGATTGTGTTTTTGTTTATTTTAGCAGTGTGTGCTTTTATAGAAATATGGATTTTTCATTTTAAGTCAAGGAGTACTTGATATGTGCGCTATTTTGAGAGCAGCTTCTTTTTTATTTAGCTTGATGTGACATTTCATCATGAATAAACTGACATCGGAATAGATACAGATACTTTTTGAAAAAAAAATAATTTTACATCTTATGCATGATTGGGCTTAAAGTTTTTTTTAAGGAATATGAGATTTTTGATACAAGTATTTCTAGTATCTCTTAAGCGTTTAATATTTTTGTGTGCTACTTCATTTGGATTTATTTCATATTTTAACATTATAATGTAATTGTAAAGCACATTAAAACAACCAAATGGATATTTTACATCTCATCTGGTTTTAATACTGTTTCTCCAACAGTATTGGATAAAAATTATTAAAAGCTTTACTGTACAATTAATACATTAAGGGTCCTCATGAATACGTGCAAAAGTCTCGCAAAGTGTACAAAATGTGCATTTGGCCAATTGCACAAGTGGTGATTCTAAGAGTTCTCATGAAAACCCTTATTATGCTATACGAAATAAAATATTTATATTTATGATTTCATTAGGCTAAAGTTCGTATGTTTTTGCAAGCCAAATTACATATAATAATTATTATTGAACAAATAACACCAAAGTTAATTGTAAATATTCTGACAAACGCGTAGCAGAACGGAACCACTAGCTGCTTTCGAAGGTCGCTGCACCTTCATCATTTGCGTTCTTCGTGTTTGGTCTACTGTGTATGGTGTGAGTCTATGTAGATTTCTGCTTTATATACTCTGCTTTTCAGTGCAAGTTTAATCTGTGAATTGTTTTGATTTATTTATTAATTTTTTGAAACTTTTTTCTGCTTACAAAATAATATATCGCTCTCTTTTCAAACAACATTTTTTTTTTTTTCTTCGCTTTAAGATGTAATTTTTTGCATTGCACTATTTACAAAATTAGGAAACAAAAGCAAAAATTGATAACCCTCAATAAATGAAAGCATATCCGTATCGATTCTTGTGCCCACAAAATAGAGCAAATTCAAGGGAATTGTGTTTTTTTTTGCCTTCAAGTTGTTTGTGATTCGAGACTTTTATTTGTAATCAATCAATAAAATGGAGATTCACTAAAAGCAGTGTAAATAAAAGTTCTTAAGACCATAGGAAATTGAAATGTATGTTTAAAATTTTTCATGAATTTCAACAACTTGGTAACAGTTTGTCATTCGTTACTTGAAGATTTATTGCAAAAATTCAGGTGTATTTTGAAAAAAGCAAACAATTCTACAGCCAAAATAAATAAGCTTTAATAAAAATAAGCATAACAGATTTTATTCTCATTACCACTTTGTTTGGTCTGCAAGTTTTTGTCATTCGTGACCTTTCATTTTAATATTGCATATTATTGTCAGAAAAATCATTAAAATGGTGAGTAAAATTGCAATGAAAAAAAATTTTAGAAACATGTGGAATTTAAGAGTTTATTAAAAAATAGTAGCATGAGTTTTATCAATTGGCAAAGAATTTGTCATTCGTTACTTGAATATTTATTCCTAAAAGAAGAACTTATCGGGCCTGTTCTTCAAATTACGACAAATAAATAAAAATAATAATAAAAGATAAATCATTGTTTTTGTAAATTGCACAATTTATGGTATTGGAATAAAATTGTCTGTTATAAGTGACAGAAACATAAAATTTCAAAAAAAAAAAAAATATATAAATCATTGATTTTCAGAACATGCCTGCATGTTTCAATAGTAATAGTTTGAGTAGTATAAAATTCAATTTTATTAGACCATTTGCTTAAAAAGTTCTTGTATAGAAAAAGAAACATGTAAGAAAATTGAAAATTGATTTTGTTGTTGGAGTTTTTAGTGCCTGATTAGAGTGTTTTTGTTATTGCTTTGGGTTTTAAAGAAGAAGAAAAGTTAATTAACGAGAGTAATGATTCAAAAACGTCACACAGAAAAATTAAAAATATAAGTAAAAGTTAAGGCAAAGGGAATTATGTTAAAACAACTTATTTTATTTCTATATTTTATGGCTTCTATCAAGCAATAAAAATAAAATGAAACCATAGCATTCTGGACTAAGGTAACGAATGACAAATATATTTATTAGGAGATTGTTATGTTTCTTTGATTTAAACAATTTCTTAGCAATTAAAAAGAAGGTGAAATCAAAGCGTCTTAAAGTGAGGTCACGAATGACAAAAATATTACACGATTATAAATAAAAACGTATTTTTTTAAGAGGCTGTTATGTTTCCATAATCTACAAACAATTGCTCGTTCATGGCATATTTAAACATTTAATAAAATAAAATTCTTGTTTAATGTTTTTCCTTATTTAACGATATTAAATGAAATTCTTCGTTACTTCCTTGCAGAATAAAAAAAGAGATAAGTCTAAACTGTGCAATCCTTATCAATATTTTCACTGACTGCAAATTAACAAAATAAAACGAAAGAAAACGTTTTCTTCTGCTTATTTCCGCACTCTGTTTTAAAGGTAACTTTAGTGAAAGAAAATCAATTATGTTTTTAAGTTCTGTCAGACATACATACTCGTATGTACATGTACCATATATAAAACTTAAGTTACTTAAATTGTTGCTTGTAGTTGTTATGGCGCTGTTAAGCTTTCAAGTTGTCATGGCAAAACATTTTGTAAGGAGACGCAGAAAGACGTAAATCAGCAAGGACATGAGTTTTTCGTCTTACTTTTATCTTTTGTTTTATTTGTTTGTAGTTTGATACTCGTATTTTGCTTTACATTCACTATCATGATATCTTGAGTTGTAAAAGCGACGACAACGCTTGAGGAAGTATTTTCTAACTTGTGCTTTGTAATTTTTGATGTTTCAGAGTGTCTGCTATAACTTGTATCATTTAATTTTTTGTTCATTTGTTGCTGGCTATTTTTTATATTTTTTTCTATCTAACATTTTCTTGTCTTTCCTTTTCATTTGCACTGAAATACTTTGCACAATGTCGCCGCAGTGCTTTTCTATTTAGCTTATTACCATGCTGAGCACATTCTCATCATTTTCTGTTAACGCCTTCGTCATACAAATCTAAGTTATCCCACAGTATTACACATAAAAAAAAATGGATTGGCACAGATACATATATATTGCGTAATAATTCTTTTCCTGACAGTCTTACAAAGAAAAAAAAATAGATTGAGGAAAATAATTTCTTTTAAGCAGGACTTCTTTTGCTGTAGTATTGTGTAACATTAAGAAAGTTTGAAATTTAAACTGCGTAGGCTACAGTTGCTGTTTGCTTTCTGTGTATAATCCTTTAATTTTATCTTTAAAATTTTTATTTTAAGAATTTGTCATGCATGTAGTCTGCACATCAATTGGATTTTTTTTTTGTGAAGATTTTTATGGTTCTGATTTTATATTGAAAAACTATTTATTATATTTTAGGATTTTTTTTACGAGTACTTAACATGCAATATGGCGTTTGGGTTCGTTGCAAAAAGCTAAAATGCTGATGTGCTGTAAATGCTAAATTAAGAAAGAGTTAAATATTTTATGTTCTTAGTCAAAATTCAATATGGTGTTTAGTTTATTAAGACATTTTTATTTCCTTTATGCACATACAACACTGAAATATGAGATTTTATGATGGCTGTTTAGATTGATGAAAATGATAGAGCAAAAGTCATAAAATGTTCGCCAACAGTGATTTTGATGCTTAAAAGAAGCACTTAATTTATTTTCATAGATTCACTTAAATTCTTAAAAGTTACCAAAATATAAATTTTAAAAACTATATGAGTTTTACTAGTGGAATTTTAATATTTAATGAATGAACTTAAAACGCCGTAACATTTGCAGTCTTCATGAGTACAAGAGTATGTATTTGTTACATCGCTTTTCATATCCTTTCAATAACATTGCAACCAAAGGAAGTTGAAATGGCTGTTGGGTGTGAAAAATGTTTAGTTTACACAGTCATTTGTTATTTTTGAGAATATATATTGAGTTTTTTTTTTGTTGTGGGCATTTAAACCAATTTGTTGTTTATAACAATACCACAAAAATATCAGTTTAAAGCAATAAAAGAAATATATATAAACGTTGTTGTTTTTTTTTGGATTTATAAAAATAAAACAAAAAAAAACTTTTAATAAATTTAATAAATTTTTTAATTTAGAAAATAAATGGGACCATTAACTTTTTGTTTTCCTTTTTTGGTTACGCTGAGAGTCAATAAGGATGATAGAAAGAATTTCAAGCCTTAAAGCATTTTTCTTTGTTTCCATGGTAAAGTTTAATAAATACGTATTAAGTTGGTATGGAGTGTCAAAAGATCAACTCCAAGAAATGGCATACTAAAATAGTATAAGCAGTAATTTATTTAGTTCTAATATCCTGAAATCGTACCACTTCATTGTAATGGGGATGACCATGATATTCCACCTTTTTTTGCATAAAAACATAAAATTTGTAGTTTAAAATTTTAGTAAAGTGAGACTTTGACTCGCACATGAAGGCTTCCGTACAGACACTACGTATGTCATACTATACAAACTTTAGCCTATTTAATCGAATATCTTACCTTATGTAGAAATTTTTTTTACATTTTAGGTACACGGTAAACTTTTTTTTGATTAGTGGCAATTTTTACTAACATGTACATCATTAGTAAAGACCAAACGACAATGGCAAGACTGTTGTAAAGAGATGGTAAAAGTGAGCTTTCATTACACAAAAAAGCTTTCAGCAAATTGTAATGCGATGAATCAAAACAATTCACATATTCCATTTGCAATAAAAGTTGCGTATATAAAGCGGAAATCTACATCACCACACACAGTGTTCCGTTCTACTACGTGTTTGTCAGAAAATTTACAATTAATTTTCGTGTTATTTGTTCATTAATAATTATCACATGAAATTTGGCTTACAAAACGATACGAACTTTAGCCTGATCAAATCATAAATATAGCGGCAATTTTTTTAGTTTTAGCGCTTTTCTTTAGCTTTTGCGCTTTTTTAGTGTTCCGGATTTTTTTTCGGTTCTTAAAGTTTTTCGATTTGACGTTTTCTTCGTTTTTGGCGAATTTTTTCGATTTGTCTCTTTTTTCGGTTTTTGACATTTCCGGCCTGGCTCACGATGTCGACAAAAAAATTTCTTTCGCCTATTATTAAAAACAAAATGAAAATCTTTTTCTTTTTGGTTTTGGCAGTTTTTTCCGTTTTTGGATTTTTTTTCGGTTTTTGGCGACTTACTCTAGTTTTCGAGATTTTTTTTTTGTTTCTTTTTTAATTTTGATGTTCCATTTTTCGTTTTTGGCGATGTTTTTGGTTTTTGCGTTTTATTTTTTTTTTAAGTTTTTAGGTTTTTTTTGTTTTGGCGATTTTTTCGGTTTTTTGCAAATTTATCGTTTTGGCGATTTTCTTATTTTTTTTTTGTCACTTTTTAGTTTTGGCGTTTTTAACAATTTTAAGACTTGTCCTTCAACGATTTCCAAGATACAGCTCGCTTTGGAGGACCACAGCACAATTTTCTTATAAAAAATTTTACTGTATCACCACAACACTTGGTCACCACAGCACAACTTTTTTATAAAAATATCTTCTGTGGCAAAACAGAATAACTTTCTTCGAAAAAAATGCCATTTTATCACTAGAGCAAAAAAATTTTTTAGAATTAAACTTACGTGATGCCAGTCAGAGTCTCTGAACAGAGTTTATCACAAAAAAATTTAACATTTATATCGAGTAATTTTTAAAAAATTTTATATTTAACTTTTTTTGTAAAATATGAATTTTTTCTTAAAAATACATTACAATTGATTTAAGTTGGCCTCTATGCAGGCCTAATTTAATTCATCCTCTTGCACTTTAACTGCTCAATCGCGTCAAAAAGTTCACTATTTAATTAAATGAGTGACTTCAGCGCCATGTTTTACACTAAATAATTTGTTTTTAAATAAATAAATTCTCAAAATGTTTATTTAAACATTGTTTTGCCAAAAAAGATTAATTATTTTTTAATCAGTCCAATAAATAAAATCCTTCGCTTGCTACACCCTGTATTTAGTTGCCAATTATAAAAAGTAATACATTTAAATTTATTTAAAAGTTAAACTAAATTGTAACAATTCCCCAAAAAAAAACCAATAAATTTATTTATTTTATTTTAACTCATATATTCTTAATTTTCTAATTTAATGCCAACAATTCTAGAGTTTATCAGCAAAACTTTAAAACATATAAAATTCTAAATTTTCTTGCTTTATTATTATATTTTTTGTTTTTTCTATATAACAAACTCCTGTTAAAATATTTATATAAAATTTCCAATGAAAAGTTTGAATTCGTTAAACTCAACTGTAAAAATAATTAATTTAGCTTGAGTTTTGAATTCAGTGAAAAAAATTTCGTATACTTGCATATTTGTTTTTGCATCGAATTGAATTTATAAAAAGTATGAGCATATATTCAACTAACAAAATAAAAAAATTTAATGTTTCAATGTTAAATCAATAAGCAAGCACAGACACACATACAAAAATACAGTCTACTGACGTTAATTGAAACTTTTTCTGAGATCTCTAAAGAAAACGAACAAAAACGATACATCGTCAGCTGAAATTTAAAAGCATGTAACTAATAAAAATCCAATATTTCATTCTAATTAATTATTGGGTATTACATCGAAGCACTTACATCTACAAATTTTTAAACCTTTATCGTAACAATCAGCTGAATTAATAATAAAACTAAAGTAACTTTAAGTTTAAAATTTTTTAACGCACTAGTAATCCCAAATTATTATTTTACTTATTAAGTAAAATATTTTTTTAATAAAAATACATTGAAATTGATTATTGAGGGGTTTAGCTGGATCCTATGCGCATTTCACTGTTGCTAATGCAGATCATCAGGGAAGCTTTACCCAAAAATTTCTTAGAACAACTAGAGTTAATATGTTAAACTTTCATTTAAGCAAATGAGAAGCTCAACAAATAACAAAGTGGAAACAAGAACTCAATAATCAACATGTTTTTTATTTTCTTACTTTTAAAGTAACTTTAATTCAACCCCTTGATGAACTTCGTTTTGTTTTTTCTTTCTCTCTCTCTCTCTCTCTCTCTCTCTCTTTCTCTCATAAAATTTAAAAAATTGTTCTTAGGTGATTTTGCATTTCAGCTAACGATATGGCTAATAAATATGGCTACAAATAAATTCAGTAACTTACACAGCCATAGTAAAAATATATTCTTTGGTATGTATGAATCATACTAGAGGTTTTGATTGGAAAATTTGGGGTGTATCCCCGCCTACTTTTTTTTGCAATTTGGCGAATTGAAAGCTATACCCACTCAGAATTTTTAAAACCGGTCTAAAATAAACTGAATTACAAAGTAACCATTTAAAAATAAAAAATACAGACGAATTGAAAACCTGCTCCTTTTATCTTCGATTTAACTATAGCTTGGCTCTAATAGGTAGATATTAAAAATGTGTGCAAATAGCCTTTACAAACTGTGATGACTTTATTTCTTTTCACTCTTTATTTTTACTTTATAACTTTTAAAGAAAATGTTAAATTACCGTTTATAATAAAAAGAGAAAAACTTATGGAAATTTTAAAACTCATTTTCCAGCAACCAAACTAAATGAGTTATAAAACAAAACAAAAAATAACTACTAACAACGGCTGTAGCTGTTGACTGGCCTCAGCACGTAATTGAGGTGTTAATGTTGTAACCGGGAAATTTATAATAGAAATCCTCTGGCCATATTTTACGGCTGCAATTAAACTGAAAAAGTTAACAAAATCCGCTTTCAGCTTTCATGTATAATTAAGCAAAACTTGTGCTTACACACTTTTGTGTTTGTATATAACAAAAAATATGTAGACATGTTTGTTTGTATGTATATAATTTTAAAAACATTTGTTACCCTTGTAAAACAAGCACGTTTGTCATTTTAGTTTTACTAATGGAGCAGCAAAAAACTGGAAAACTGTTTGCACATGTTCTAGTAGAACATCCGTCCGTCAATTTGTTAGATATGGGTGAGAGAAAAGAGAAGAAAAAAAAACACACCAAGAATAAACACATAAGTTTTTCATTACAAATGAAAATGTGACTAAGACTTGGGGACATTTTTTTCCTCGTAAAGGTAAAATATTTGTGTTTCTTGCTCTATATTTATAAACATATTTTGTTTATTTAGTTTAAAGTCATAATACAAATGATATAAAGTAATGCAGAAGGTATGGAGTTTATGTGGAAAAGTAAGCCGTAAGTTGTTTTAATGTAAGACAATGAAAAATTTTTCCTTAATATGTTATTTAGGGACTTATTTTGTAAAACGCAAAGCCAAGCGTTGACAAATTTTATATGCAAAAAATTTACATTACAAAAACAAAAGCCATACAAAATTTTTCAACGCTAAGCGTTGCGTTTTACAACATTAGGCCCTTAATTTGTTTTATAATTTTTTTTTCAACCTTCTTAAAATAGAAAAATGATTTTGAACCAGAGGAGAGAACATATTTCGTTTATATAAGAAAAAGAGTTTTTATTAAATAAACAAACAATTACGAAACGTTAAAAAAACAAATATTTTCTTGCTTATGCAAATATTTATTTGTTTAAATCAAAAAGCAAACAAACTACAGAGTTCAAAATAAGCTTTGAGCCATGTGCCATGTTAAAAATAAAAACAAACAACAAGCCAATACTTGCGGTATGTAAAGCATACATAAATACTTAAATATGTAAATATTACATAATGTATCATATGGGAAAACATTCCATTATCTTATCACATTAAACTCTAAAGGGAGTCAACACTCTTCAAAAATTTTACAGCAGATATAAGAATTTTAGCAAAAATTATTATAATACACTCAGAGAAAAAACTTGGTTCTTGAGTGATGATGACTATGAGATTAAGGACTTTGATTCCAAATACTTCGCAGAAAAGGTAAAGGAAATTAATTATAAAATGACCACATGTACTGTACAATAGCAAAGAGAATATAATTCCATTAAGGAGATCTGTTGAATGAAACAACAAAGATAAGTTCAAAATTTTGGCGAAAATTTGCCCAAAAAATTTTAACCACTCAATACAAATGAAAAACGTTTTGATTCCGACCCGGGTTTATAAAGTTAAATAGGTTTCGAATACAACTAATAAACAATGTCATACGATTTAATATTATTGAAAACCGTTTAACTTAAAAATTTTAAGCCTGAATCAAAAATTTTTTTATTTGTTGCCCACACAAAATCAATGAAATATTTACCAAATAAGATGTATGCTAAAGTTTTTACACATTTTTTCACATAAATCTGTATAAAAAAACTAAAAATATTATTATTAAATTAAAAAAAAATTCTAGCCTGTACATTGATGCATAGTTTTGTTGGCTGGGTTATTGCTAAATTTATTTCTAAATACTTATGTTTAGATACATAAAAAAGAAAATGATAAATTAAACCAAATTTCATTATAATTTAAAAGAAATTATTATACAAGAATTATATACTGCACACATATTTATTTTACATTTGTCTGACCAAATGTTATTCCTCAAATGTCTTTAAAAAAATTAAAGACAAGCTCCATTCCAGGGTTCAAAGTGTTTACGTAAAGAATCATTTAAGTATGTTTATATATATTTATATATACAAAAGCAAACAAAGATTAAGATGAAAATAAAAAATAGATAAAAACTAAACAAACAAAATAGTTTGAAATGATATGAGCACGTGCAGCAAAATGTTACTCTTTTTGCATTTATAAAATGCTTAATGTTTAAACAATAATAAAAATAATGAAGCAGGTTAGAAGTATTGCTTGAATATCTTATAAGCAAATAACATTAAAGTATTTTAGGGGAAACAAGAAGCATTAATCTTATTTTTCAAACATTTTTTCTTGGAGAAATAAAAATGAAAAATATTTCTCTATTTAAATTTAAACAGAAACAGCAGAGGTGAGACAAAAACGTTAAAATAGTTAGAAAACCACTTCAACATATTAAATGTGCTGATTTCAAGGCCACAATGTTATATCAAATATATTAAATAAATAATCAAAAGAAGATTTTTTTCGAAGTGAAAATGCTCCCTAATAGAAAAGAGATGAGTACAAAAGAAATTTCGTAGAATTTAACAGCCTCATGTACGAGTATGTATACGTTCTTAGAAATAACAAAGGATAACATTTTCACGTTTTTGTAATACTGAATAATTTTCCTGTGAGGACTTTGACTCGCACACGAGCTCACAAACAGTTTCAAAAGATTTTGAATTCAGCCAATTAATTGCTTCTTCTCTTAGCTTTGAGTTTTTTCCTACTGCGTCCTGAATACCTCTAGTAACGACAGCAGACCAAAGCTTTTCCTCGTCGTACTTCAAAATGGTACTCTGTCAATTTCATAATTTTTACGGTATTCTGGAGTAATTACCGAGGCAATTTTGTTCTTCTCTCCATACAGACACTTTGTACGTAAAAGTTAATAAATCGTAATGTAGACATTAAAAAAAATTTAAGTACCCGGTAAATCTTTTCGAGGTTGATGGGGATTTTTTTAGTTGTTGGTTTTTTTTCGTAGTTTTGACTCTTTGTTCGTTTTAGGGATTTTTTATATTTTTGGTTTGATTGAGCATTTATTTTTTTTTTTTTTTGTTTTTGCGACTTATTTTAGTTAAAGTATTTTTAAATTTTGCCTTTATTTTTCTTTTTGGCCAATTTTATGGTTTTGGGTGATAATTTAGTTCTGTTGTTTTTTTTTTAGTTTTTCAGATTTTGTTGGTCTTTTTTTTGTCCTTTTTTCACGCTTTTTGCGTTTTTAGGATTTTTTTCGGTTTTTAGCGATTAATTTTTATTATAGCAATTATTTTTTTTCGTTTTGGCGCTTTTTTCGTTTTTAAAATTTTTTCGGTTTTTGGCGATTTTTAAGTTTTTGCAATTTTTTTTTTGTTTTGGCGTTTTGTTTTTCGTTTTTGGAAATTTTTTTTTCCCGTACCTTTTATAGGTTTGAAGCTTTTTTAAGTTTTTGTGCTATTTTTCGGTGGTTTTTTAATTTAAGGATTTTTTATTTTGGGAATCTTTTTACGTTTTTGGCGACCTTTGTATTACTTTTGGTGATTGTTTTTTTTTTTGGCATTTTAGTAATTTATTTTATCTTTGGTGATCTATATCAGATCGTATTTCGTTTCGGCATTTTTTTTTAGTTTTAGCATTTTTGAAAATTTCAAAAGTTTGTCTTTTGCGGCTTATAAAGATACAGCGCACTATGTGTCCACAAGCCGTAATTTTGGCAAAAATTATTTCCAAATGTACAAGCATCACAAAAAGAAGAATTTTTAGGAAGTTTTTCCTTATTGCAATTTTTTTTACAATTCAACAGTTTGAAAACTTAATTTAAAAAAATGAAAACATTCACAGCTGTTTCTATTGAAACAGAGTTGCCAACTAGCATACATTTTTGGCATTAGTGTCGTCGACGTGTTAGGAATTGAGTCGTGATATTTTTTTCTTTCAAAAAACAAAAGTTCAAAATTTGAATTTTTGCGGCTTATATTGAAATTGGACACAAAGTGCATCGTAGTAAAAACAATAGGAATGTTTTTCACCTTTGATGATTGGGTCCCTAGAAAAGAAGCTTTCAGTTTTTCTATGTATTTTTGGTTATAAGAAAAAAGGTCTTTTTATATAAACCAGTTTTATTTTAGACGAAAAAACTTATGCTTTCGAAAACCGCCCTGTAAAACTGAATTACCAGAAAAATTTTTCGATCCAATAGGCCTGCTCATAGGGAATTTATTATAATAAGATCGTATTAATACCTCATGTGTTCTTATTTTGAGTGTGCAATATGTTCATTTTTGTCTTAATAATTTTTTTTTAATTTTTCCTTTTTACTCTTGAGTTTACTCTTGAAACTTTTGTCAAACTTTCAATTTATTCATGAAGCAAACGTGCTTTAAATGAAAAAAATTGTAAGAAATAATATTTCTTTTTATTTACAAAAGTAAAAAAATGCCCTGCTGTCATATGTGCACTTGTTTTCTACAGCTTCCATAAATTAACCAACAGATTACATCAAACACTGTGTGAGGAAATTTTTGCTGTTCTTATTTTAATCCAGGGATTATTTTGCATAAAATTATGATCTTTGTGATAACAAACTTTTTCTAGATGTTGTTAAGTACATACATGCTCGTACATACATATGTATATGTATATTTAAATTTGTTCCCTAAATCGATATTAGTGATACATTAAAATGTTTATGTAGAGTGAGGATACATATGTATATGTTCACTGAATCTAAATTTTAATATGGTTTAAAACAATGTTAGCAATTTTACTTAACTGCAGATAATGAATGAACTTAAAAGATATTAAAATATCAATTTATTTACAAAGTTAATAATTGTTATGGAATCTTATTTGGTTGCCTGTCATTGTAGAACTTAACACGAAATACACAATTAAACAGCACTCAATATTTTTGGAGTTTCCCGTCACGCTAGACTTGATGTACAATTTCTGCTTTTATTTCATTTACAAAATGTTTCTTAACAAGCATACCATTTTGTGTAAATTAAGTTTAAAATGCCTCAATTTTTTTTTTAAAAAAAGGAGAAATAAAAATGAAAATAAAATCATAAAAAATTTACTTTAATTTAATATCAATCATATAGAAAAAAAAAACATCACAACCTTTTTATTGAAAGTAATTAACTAATTAACGAGGGTGTAATAAAAATCATCAGCAGTTGCAATTACTTTTAACTTCATTACTGTCGTTAGTTAATAAGAACATTCAAGTGAAGTGTTATTATTGGAAGGGAGAGAAAATTTTTTCGTCTTATGAACAATTTATGAAATTTTTTTAAATATGCCAGTAAAATCAAGGAAGTTGGTAAAATCCAATGCTTGTCTTCAAAAAACGTATAGGATCTTCCAAGAAGCAGTATTATTTTGATATTTAAACAAACGCAGTACTTTTAATCGAATTCATTGGAGCCGCCATTGAGCCGCTAACCAAAAACTTTAAAGGTGTTAAATCAAAAGATTTCAGGGTCACGAAACTTTTCATGCAGAAGAGCGATGGTATCATTACTTGTGGCTTAAGGTAGTGAATTTTATCAATTTCAATGCATCATTAAAGCGTATGTTGTTGAATCTTTATAAACAGAAAAATATCAATCTTAAATCTACATAAACAAGGTTGGATTAACCTTTTGAGGCAATTATGTTGCTTAATATGTGTTTCATGTTAATTTCACATGATATACAGTTATCTCTTAACTTTATTTCATGTTGATTCAACATTTCCGTACAGTTAAATCAAAATGAAGTATCATGTTGAATCAAATTTATTTTCGAGTTAAGACAACATGTACTTAATTTAATGCAGTCATTGTATTTTATTAATTATTTAACTATACACACTATAGTATTGGCCCAGTCATCAGGGGAATATGCAATAAAATATACTTTTACCAAATCCAATATTTTTGCAACATCATGTACATGCGAAAGATTAATGAAATTATTTTTACATTTGCAAGTGTTTTACACTCAATAATGAATGTTAAATTACTAAATGCAATTACTGGAATGTTCTTAATTGTATTTTGTTTTTAAAAAAGTCCTGCAGTAGTTGACATGGCAATTACTGGCAATAAAAATTACAATGACAATGAAAATGACAATAGAGCTTTAAAACAAAAATGTATATACTGTTAGAATCTTTGTATAGTTTGCTTCAGGATTTGTTTAGAAATATGAGTCTTACTTATAAAGAAAATAATGAGTTAAATTACAAAAAGATAGCCTTCTTATATTAAAGCTCCTGGAAGTTTTGTCTAATTTATATAATATATATAATATATAAAAAATATAATATAAATAAAACGACACCTTTTCCCAGAATAATAAGTTTCCAAAATCAATTTAATATTAGTTATGATACAGTGTAGTAAAATGTAATAAAAAAACGTTTTTTTTTGCCATTTAAACCACTTAAAAATTTTTTTTTTTGTATATTCCTCTAGATAAGAAATTTGAATATTTATTACTTTATCTTGCCAGTATAACAGGCCATAAACACATTAACTTGTGCAAAAAAAACTTAGTTATGGGAAATAATTTCTTATCGTTGTAAGTTAACATTAACTCCCGCTCAGCTTTAAACAATATTAAATACGAAAGTCGTCTATTTCTTATAATCTACTCCTGGTTTTACAAACCGTCTTTTAAAAACTGCTTTGCAAACACATTTGGCCTACACATTTTAAAATGGCTAAAATTGATTTATGGAAAAATAAAAAAAACAGTTTATACTTTATATAAAATTTAATGCTGAAAATTTATTATAATATTTTTTTTTTAATCTGCTTATCATGGTTAAATGACAATATGTTCTACATTATTGTACGCCACAAAAGTGATATTTGTTGACTCTAAGCAAACAAAATAAGCGCGTGTAATCCGGTTGCAAGGCAATTGTGGTAAAAAAATTAACATAATAAGCTGATAACTTAATCATATTTGAATTAAGCAGCTTGCTTTGGTTTTGAAAAATTTTCATTTATCATATTGGCCTCACATGCAGTTGTTTTAAGAGTAAAAAAAAGGCAGCCATCATGGACATGTGTATATTAGGGTGGGTCAAAATTCAGGGAAAATTCTAAAAAAAAAATAGTCTAACAAATAATGTCACTAAAATATCAAGCTTAAAGTCACATTAAGATTTTCTACTAAAATTTCTGAAGAGGTGTGTAAGGCAACTACGCGTTGGTTGTGACTGAAAAAAAAATTAAAGCCGTTTTTCTAAATATGTTTTTTAAAGCAATTTTGAAGTTCTATATTTCTGCATGAGTTGTAGTTGTTCTGACAGTGGTTAATTAGCGATTTGATGGCGTCGACATCCTTTGGTGTGATGTTGCATGATTCGCAGGAGTAAAGAAGTATGGACTTAACATTACTGTTACAGATTCCGATTTTAGTACCTGTGGAGAGTTGGGAGGAGCTCCATACCACGTTCAGAAAGCTATACGCAAGTTTTGCCTTTGCAAGTCTGTATTTTATATCGGGAGAAACCTGCCATCTTTAAAATGACAGAGATTAAATATACATAGCTTCTAGATCTTCAAAGGAGCCATCAAGCAGAGCAAATGGTTCGATATTTTCTGTGTTGATTCGCATTATATCCATCAGCTCAAATCTTCTTAGCTTTCCTACGTGTCGATGGAATCATGAGGAAGTGAACAGATGTCATCTACATAGTCCAGATCTTCTAAATGACTCTGGAGGCCATAACAGATTCCTTTTATTTCGCTGAGTTGCTTTGGCCGTAATGTTATTCAAGACGATATTTAATAAAAGTGGCAATTGCACGGAACCCTGTCTGACTCACTCACTGACATACCACCGAGCTGGTTTTCACGTAGCACGCGGCAGTTAGCATATATATATAAGATATATTATTTTTTTTTGGCAACGACATTATATGTTAATGCCACCCAAATCACTTTATGTAACAGCGTATCAAAGGCCTTCTCAAAGTTCAACATTTTTCTTATTTTTCGTTCTCCACAATGTGACCACCCTAATTTTCATAATAATTATGTAAATATTTTTAGTTAACTATTATATTTGTTTGTCATGTTTTAATTGAAATCTACATTCGATGCGTGCTTGGAAATCAGCATTCCATATAAAATATATATTTGTGCTTAAAAGCGATAACAGCATAAGTTGACTCAGGATAAAATGAGCGATGTTAACTACAACGATTTAAGCAAAGCAAGATTGCCCTAAGTCTCAAAACAATTTCAATAAAATTTTTGGTAGACGCCAAATTAAACTAAAATCTACATTTTCAGAATTTTTTAAAATGGTTTTTCTCGAAACTATGTTTCGTGACTTACGCTGTTATCGCTTGTTACCTCGGATATTTATGACTAGAGTTAAAATAATTTTTTGTAAAACAATTTGAAAGAAATTATTATGAACTTTTATAATACACTTATCTAGAGTTTGCGAATAATATGCTTTAGTATAAAATAAAAAAATTATAAAAAAGGACTCAAAATGTATCAACACTTACTCCAAATGTTGTTGGTCTAATTCTCTTTAGTATTACAAAGTACGCAAAGTACAACCGAACATGAAATAACTTTGAGATATTAATGCAGGGCAATTTGAAACGTTTAATAAATTAAAGCAGAAAAAAATTTTGTAAAAATTATTTAATACTGAGAATAATTTACGTATACATTATGACCTTGTGGTGCAAAACCTCTTAACTACTCTAATCGCCATCAATTTAAAACTTTTACAATTATCTCATTTTCCCTTGACAAGACTTCTTTTTAACCGACTTCAAAAAAAGGAGGAGGTTATCAATTCGTCTATATTTTTTTTGGCGGTATCGCTTCATAGCTCGTTTCGTATTAGACCGATTGTAAAAATTACTTTATTTTCTAACAGTGTATAACTTCCCATTGCAAAAAAAGTGGGCGGAGACACGCCCACAAATTTTTTAATTTGGTTTTATCATATTCTACTTATTTGATTGCTGTGAAACCTAGCGAACAGCTTTGTTTCTTATAGTTACAAAATTTTAGAGTTGAAAAATGGGCGGGGCTACGCCCTTTAAAATTTATTCTTATATTTCACATGGTTCTACTTAATCGATTTTTACGAAACTTACCACACACCTTGAGCTTAAAAATAGACATAATTCTTCATTAGAAAAAATTGTGAGGAGTCACGCCCATTAAGATTTAATATTTTATTTTAAGTGGCTCTACTCTAACGATTTTTACAAAACTTAACACACACTCTTAGCTCTGAAAAACACAAAATCTGGCATTTAAAATTTAATTTATATCTCATACATTTTTTTTTTTAAATTTTCTATCAGATCTTTGCATTGAAGTCGGTTTTTTTTGCAGAATTATGTCATAAAATATTGTTGCTATATAGAGAACAATTTTTTTCTGATGTAAAAAGTGGTCCGTATGAGCAAATTGTAGAAATATACGGCCATGTCACAGAGTTCAATTCTGTTTCCGACTCGAAATGTCGAGCCCTAGCCGAGGTATAGCCTAGCATACCAATGCTCCCAACAGCCTGAAAAAACCTGACAAATTCCCGTATTTTAGTTTTCTTTTTTATACATCATCTCTCACAAAAATGGGGTAGATTTAATTCCGTTTCTGAACGGAATTTAACTCTGTGACATGGCTGATAATTAAAACAGATGTCCAAGTTTAAAATAAATTAGGAGTTCCTGTAAGTTATCCTGAAAAAAGTGAAAATTTTTCTGAAATTTTTGCAAAAAAGGATTTGTTTGGTAGACTCTTAGCTACATTATTGCCTTATAAAGATTAAAGAGATCAGCATTTAGAATTTAGATGTTGACCAAAAACTGATGATATCATTTTCTTAAGTGCACTGATTTTCGAAATCTATGGGGCCCATAAAAAAACAATTGTTCACCCAAAACTAAGTATAGATTTTTAGTACCCTTTAGTAGTACTATCAAACCTTAACTGTGAAGACCGTGTGTTTTACCCAAAAATTTTTATTTGTTGAATAGTGTTTTTAACGCTACTGTGTCCATTTCTAAAAGTTGAATGCCTGCTGGTTTAATTTTGATGTTCATAAAATGCTGTGAGCAAATCACAGGCAATCTTAACACTTCAATTTATCAAACCTTCAAAAGAATTATATGCATACAAGCCTTTTGTAATTAGTAATCTTAACACCAAATGTCAACATCAATATATCATCAAATTTGCTTTCTAAGAGCACAAAAAAAAAGAAAACGTAGATATAATTTTCATTACGTTTATTAGGCCCTTTTGTAAAGTTAAGCCAACAGTCATTAAATTTATCGTTGCAACCATCAACGAAAGCAACAAGCTAATGGAAGAAGAAAAAATGCTACAAATTATTTTACTTCTTCGGCAAAATTATAAACATTTACAAAAAGAAAAAGTAAGTAGAAAGCCAAAAGTAGGATGAAAAAAAATGTATACGTTGTATTAAGTTTATATCTTCTACACGCTACAATTTATTACTTTTCTCAAGGCTGTGCTCTTCACTTTAATTCTGGTGTGAGCTGTTGCTTATATATTTCTAAGTTCACAATCTTGCTTACAGCTTGTCTTAGATTAATTTGTTTTGAAAAAAAGGAGCCATATTTATTTAGGAGCTTGTACGTGAGTCTTGTGTTTAATATTATGGAAAATATTAAAGTTTGTTTACTTATATGATTTTATTTTCTTTCTTTTTTTTCTCATTTACATTCACTCATTACTTTAATATTTCATTCTAGAATGCATACAATTCCTTACTGAATAATATATTTACAAAAAAATTAAAAAAAAAAATACTTTCTTATTAAAAATAATTGTCATTAAAAATTTAAACGAATTTATGTCATGACAAAAAAAAATAAATTAGCCACAAGTCACATGTAGGAATATCTTAAATTATTTTTTTTTTGTTATTACTCACTGTAAAACAGTTTTTCTAATGTTATAAACAACAACTGAACAAAAAGAAGAATAGCTTTAATGCATTCAAGAATAACGCTTTTTGAATAAAGTCTTAAAATGTTTTGCTTTTAAGTGCATCAAAAGTTAGAAAATGTATTAAAAAAAGCATTAAGCTTACAATATGTTGTTTGTTTATTTGTTTGTTTTTAAGTTATAAATGGAAATGCTGAATAACGAAGAACTTTAGCTTTTCCAGCTGTTCATACGCATGTTGAATAAAAAGTTTTGTTTATGCACTCGAAAAATAGAAATCTAATGTAAAGAATAGTAGATAATTTTCTTCAGCTAAACTTTTAGATCAATATCATACAGCACACTCTGGGGATTGATAATACTGTGCAACAAAAAAATAACTTTTGGAAAAAACACACGAACTGAATAGGATAAGTTCGATAGTACTACTAAAAGTTAATATACTCAATTTTGCGTTTTTGGGGAACAAGTTTTTCTTATGGGCCTCCAAAGATAGCGAAAATCAGTGCGCCCTTAAAAAAAATTAGTCTTCGATTTTTGACCAGCAGCCTATTTCTCTTCTAAGACAATAATTAATATTTTATGAGTACAGGGGGCTTACCACCCCTGGACCCTATCCTTAGCACTTTAGTGGAATTTTATATATTATATGGCCGTAACGAGGTTTCAAGCATCATTCTTCTTTGGATCTGCAGTTCCGGATATTGTTTTTTACAAACATATCAATATGCAAACTTTTCAGTCTTATAATATTGGTAAAGAAATATATTTTTTGTAGAAAAGACTCCACAGAAAAGAAATACATTTGGTTCAGCTTAAAGAAGAAAACGTTGCCAAAAGCTTTTACACAACTAAAATAAAAAACACATTGTGTATACTTAAGCTTACATTTCGAGCAACTGATGCGACAAATAATGCGGTGCTCCAAGTTCTAAGGGCCAAAAGGGTTTATATAAGACACTTAAAAAAAAATAAAATATTTACCCTATAACTCGAACACCATTAAATATATATTTTTTTCATTATTTAAACCTAAGGGAAGATTTATTTTAAGACAAATATGCTTGTTGAAGTGTTGATAAAATTAACAAATGGTTTCAAAATTTATGTTATGGCAACACTATGAAAAATATGAGACAATTTTTATATTTTATCTGGAAGTCGTTTTTCATTTTCAAAATATCACTCCCTCTACAAGAGGGCCATTAGTCATCTTTGATTTGCGGTCTTTTGCCCTCGAAATCATTTTTCATACAACATTTAATGTTGGCACGTTTCATGTTTCTGTTTTTTGGCCAACAGTGAAGTTATTTTGGTATGATAGCAACGATATTTTTTAACGAAACAAATATTTTTCGATAAGTTATACATACTCGTATGTGTGTATGCTTGTTTGGAAGATTGTTAGTCATCTATGACTTTGTATCTATGAGACTGTAACTTTTATTTTTATTAGTTTGTATCCCTGCTAGAAATTAATAATTCCCTTTGCTGACATAAAAGTTTAAGATTTTAAATATTTTTTATTGATATATGGATGTGTCGCGAGCAAACATCCCTCAAGGAAGCGTAAGGTTAAGTGTCCCTAAGTTACCACTTTTGTCGACTGTAATGGAAACATTGTCAACGGATCGTCTACATATTAACATTGTTTTTGATGGGTAGAAAACATTTTGTCAGATGCACACAATTATGCTTCTTAATGTTTTATTGGTTTGTTGAAAATACAAGTGACTTCAAGCAAAATTCAAGTTTTTATAAAAATTAGTCTACGAAATCAATTTAAAAGGCAAAAATAAATGTATTGAAAAATAATTCAAAGAATAAAACAAAAAGAAATTTGCCAAAGTCAAATAAAAAGCAATACATTTTGTAGGTGTAAAATTGAAAATTAAACAATTTTGGAAATTTTTATGAGTCTGTAGAAGACTTGGTGGGATCGGTTAAAAAATTTACTTTAAGTCCAGATTCATACGTAAGTGTTTGAATTTACTTATTCGATGAAACATTGAACTTTTCATTTAAATTACTTGCTGAAGGAATGAATGAATTACAAAGTTTCTTTTTTATATGTTTTTTTTTCATTAGTTCCCTTTTTTTTGAACAAAATATGCAGTTTCATTATCATTAGAACTGCTGAAATGTAATAGTGACTATCTGTTTCCCATGTCTCCATATGGTCCCAAAAGAATTACCTACTCACTAGAATCAACGTCAGTAGTTAGGTTATAACAGGCTGCCGATTTATAGTAAAAACCAGCCCACTTGGGTCCTTTGAGGTCCTGTTGTGCTAACGTCAGTAGTTACTTTTCAATGACACGCACATGTTAAATGTCTGTAGCAAAAAACATTGTCTGGGGTATAATATGTCAGTAGTACTGGTGGAAAAAGTCAATAGTGAATCCTACAGGGACATGATACCGACGATACCCTCACACTAAATTGTTGTGCAGTAGCAACTTTTTGCTGTCGAAACTTAATGAATAGATAGAAGGTAATAACAATTTGTTTAAGTGGACCAATTTCTTCAGAAAGAAACA
Source organism: Nowickia ferox (assembly GCA_936439885.1). NCBI lineage: Eukaryota > Metazoa > Arthropoda > Insecta > Diptera > Tachinidae > Nowickia > Nowickia ferox. The sequence continues at coordinate 97,319,575 of OW387026.1, read as the reverse complement.
TTTTTTGATAATTTTTTTTTTAAATTATAATACTACGGATTTGCTGATATAAGATAGTATAACTAATTTTTTCTCAATTTCTAAACTGTTTTCCTCATTTTGATTGAGTTTCTAGTCAAATAAAAATAAAACGGCCAATGTAAGTTTAAAAAAAACAACTATTAATTTTGAATTAAGTTTTAACAAGAATTGGTTTCATGCTTTAATTTTAAAATATATGAATTTAAGATAATTTGAAAATTTCCTCATTATTTCTTTAATGGAGAAATTATGTAATAATCTATTAAAATCTTTGCTTCTCAGTTTATTCTTTTACTTTTAGCTGAGTAATATATCTTATGCCATTCACATGTTTACTTGCAAGACTTTAATTCATTTCATTATTATATAAATAAACGGTCTGATTGAAAAATTAACCTCAATACTTGTGATACTAGTGAAGAATATTATTGAAATTTTCTCTCATTTTTTTTTCGTAATACATTTTTTAAGGCCATCCAGCAGCAAAAAAAAAATGCAATTACTTAAATTCAATATCCTCCAAGCAAACCGCAGACACAAAATAAACACAACATTTATAAAAGTAACAATGCAATCAACAACCACTCGAATGAATGATGCATATGATATGGCAACAGTAGTTTGCAACATTTTCACAGCCACGGAAGTAGCGACAGAAGCAGCATTTAGCTGCACTTGCTCAACCGCAGCGGGTAAAATATGTGACATTTAAGGAAAAAAAAAATATATATATACCCACACAAAATACGCAAAATGCAAACAATGAGGAAATAAAAATTTTATAAAAACACACAATTTCTGCACACACTGGCTGTCTTTCATAGATATGTATGAAGAGTTAAGGATTTTCAGTGGAAAATTTGTATCTACGTTGCAATTTTGTTTTAATATGGTTTTGTATTTAGTGGTGAGCTTGGTTTATTTTAGAGCACAACTAACTACGTTTTTGGTATCTAAGTACTAGTTTTACTTTTTTTTATATAAGTGAAATTTTACGAGGGATATTGATTAAGCAAAATAAATAGAGTTATTCCAGGTTTTGATTTAAAGTTAAGTATATATCGAAATACCTTTTTTCAAATTCTAAAACATTTTTTTTATTAAAAAACCCCTTCAAACTGCAGAATAATCTTAAAATATTTTACTTTAAATTAATAGCTAGTTTCAAAATCTTAATTATATATACAAAAAAATTCTAAATATGTACCACTAAAATTAAATCTCAACTCTTTAACATTTAAATTATGAATTGTGATACAAAAAGCTGCTTAATTGTTATCACCAGCTCACTATAATATATCTGGCATTCGAAAAACACCGAAAGCAATCATGCGCTATAACCAAACTAAAACAACCGAAGATGCTTTGCATCAAATGCTTGGCATACATACAATTAAATCGATGAACCCTTTCACTTTTTCAAAAAGGCTTTAGCTTCTTAGAAAACTTATGACGAAAGAACAAAGCAGGAGAAGAAAATTTTTGTCTCAACTTTTTGATCAAGCTGGATTGCCGTTGCATTGAAGAACGTTGCAAAATCAAATAAATTTTGACTCTCACAGGAAGACTTTCATAAAGACACTACATATGATATACTATACGAATATCTTACCTGGTGTATAGTTTTTTTTAATTTTAAGCTAACAAATTTCGGGTTTTTGGCGATTTTTCAAATTTATCGCATTTTCTTAGTTTTTGCGCTTTTTTCGTTTATGAAATTTTTTCAGATTCTTAGCATTTTAGTTTTTTTTTTTGTATTAACGTTTTTAGCTTGTTTAATGATTTTTCGGTTTTTGCGATTTTATCGTTTTGGGAATTTTTTTTCTGAATTCTTTTTTTATTTTGCTTTTTTTTGGCGTTTTCCCGTTTTTTGAGATATACATATTTAACTTTTAGCAATTTTTTTAAGTTTTGGCGCTTATTTTGTTTAGATGATTTTTTTTGTCGATTTCTTAGTTTTTGGCGAGTTTTTATTTTAGGACATGCGCTTTATCTTTATTTATTGCACGTTTTTGGGATTTATTTTTCATTTTGGCATCTATTTTAGCTTCGGAGTTTTTTTTTCATTTTAAGTTTTTTGTTAATTTTTGAAATTTTTTCGGTTTTGAAAATTTATTTTAGTTTAAGCTATTTTCTTTGCACTTTCATTCATGGCCATTTTTTCGGGTTTTAGCGATTTTTTCGTTTTGGCGATTTTTTTATTTTGCAACAAGCGCTTTTTTCAGTTTTGGCGCTTTTTTAATTTTTGGGATTTGTTTTCGGTTTTTTGGCGTTTATTTAGGTTTAGCGTTTTTTTTTCTTGTTTTAACGTTTTTTTAGTTTGGCATTTTGTTGTTTTGGCGTTTTTTCCAGTTTTTGGTTATTTATAATAGTTTTAGCAGTTTTTTTATTTAAGCGTTTTTTTCATTTTGCAATTTTTTCGGTTTTTGGCGATTTTGGCAATTTTTTTATTTTTTAGATTTTTTAGTTTTAGCGCTTTTGAATATTTCAAAAGTTTTTCTCTATCGGTTTCCAATATACAGCAAGTTGTAAAAACTACATAGTCAAAATAACATTAACCAATATAAAACCCTTTAATTTTAAAGTTTTTTTTTTACTTTTGTGTTAATTGGTGCAGTCTCCACAAAAATACACGAACCATGAAAATGTCATGTGTCTATTTATAATTGTCGGTATATTACTTTAGGATTTCTACAAGTTTCGCTGCTGGCTTTAGAACACCCTATAACTTTTAACTGCCATATATTTATTGATGTAGCAACCAAAGTTTCAGTAACTTACAGTTAATTTAACGAATAAAAAAGTAAAATAACAAGTTCAAATTCATTTAGTTTTTCTTTAGTTCTTCTTGACATTTTGCATGCAGGGATGCCACGTGATATACAATTAAATGGTGAGTACAACACAGATGTAAAAAAGAAATTACAGAACCACATTATCGTATCGTAATATTGCAATTTTCGGTTTGCAAAAAGTTCCAAAATCCAAGTACAGAAGTCGTGAAAAATTATCAGTGAACCGACGAAAATCGTTACATTACTCCGATTGTATTGCTTCGATTTTGTATTTACCAGACAGCTTAAAGTAATATAATTATAATTTTAAATTCTTTTCCACCCTCGTTTGCAGCAAACACACACACATGCATACAGCGCTGCTTATTAACCCAAAATATATCAATTTAATTTGTTTCTCTGCGGTTGTGGAATTTCATGATATAACAAAAAGACAACTTGAAACTGTTGAATCTGTATAGACTTTGATAGATCTGCTAATTTTCTGTTAGATGGTTTATTAAGCAACTGTTATCAAGCTTTTGCATTTCTCTAAGTTTGACAAAAAACGTTAGTTCTTGAAGGTGTTAACAACATCCTCCACTTGGAAATGTCGATGTATATTTTTGCTTAGTTGCATTATTTTCCACAACATTTGTTTGTAAAAAAAATCCTTCAATATTTAATGGCGTGTTATTAATTTGAAATATGATTTATAAACACAAAAATAAATATGCATGTGACAAAAAACTTTCACACACACACACATTTATTATATTTACATTTAACTAATAGACTGTAACTACTCGTTTGTGCTCTGGATGTCACAAGCAAAAACATAAATATTGTTTAATAAATATTTTTGTTTTGTGCTAAAATAACAATAGAAATGTAGTGTTTGTGGTGGAGGAATAAATCAAAATTAAATGAAATAGGATTTCTTAAAATTGTGCATATTATGTTATTTAAATTAAAGCGCTACCGTATGAGTTATTCAAGTTACATCAAAAATACATTCATCATACGTGTTTGTTCACGTGTTAACAATGTTTTCAAGTAGTTTCGAAGTGTATGTTCGAAACCTAAATTTCATTTATTGGGGCATTCATGTGTTTGGTATATGATTGTTACATAAGTTTTTACAGTTTTATCAAGGGTTTCAATAAACTTTTGATTATTTTTGAAGAAGATATGTATTTTATAATTACTGACTGCCAAAATAAAGATATTTTTGATGAACCATAACTAAAATGCAAAATCTTAAAAGCAATTTAACAAATAAAGATTTGCTGATGACGCGCACATGGTGTACGTAAAAAATGTAGCTCTTAAGGGAAAAAGTTAAGTTAGAACTGCTGTACCAATTTTGTATCATGCGTTGATCCTGGGGGCGTAAATGCTCGGAAAGTAGTAAAATATTTAATAACTCTAACGGATTATTTAACAGTAACCTACCTTTGGCTTGACTTGTTATCAATTATGCCTTATAAATAAAGTTATAAAAAGTATGGTTCTTATACAAAAAAATCGTAAGAACGAATCTAAAGAAAAACCATGAAAAAAGAAACCCGAAAAAAATAGATTTGGTTCGAAACTACCCACAAATGTATAAAACTAACTGAAAGAAATATGCATTGTTGGAAAGGTTTAACTCTCTTCTTTATTAATTTTTCATTGGTTGATATTGAACTTAGTTTGAGGTTTAAAAGTACGAAAAAACCGATTTTTTACCCGGAACTCTAGATTTTATGTTTTTTTTTTATTTCTAAAACAGATTGCTTTTATACTCAATAATACCTACCAAAAAAATAATATTAAATAATTTTATATATAAATAAAAATAAAATTAAATTGTCACTTAATGATCTTGAAAAAAATTTACATTATATGAATAATATTTTATACGCAAACTAAATTGGTTTAAGAAAGTCTCTTATGATTTTTTTTTATTAAAAATAAATAAAAACTATTAATGAATAAACAAATATATAAATCAATAAACAAACTAATAAATAAATAAAACTGTAACACAATTGTCTTTAAAAAAATTATAATCACATGAATTATATTTTTTTTAATAATTGGCTTTAAGCCTCTGTTTCCACAAACCGGACGATTCACTTGAGTAGAAAATTTATATGAAAAATACTATTTTTATGAAAATTACTCAAGAGAATAATTTTCATACAAATTTTCTAGACGAACCGCCTGCCTCCTGAGTTGTGAAAACAGTGCGAAAGAAAGTCTTTAAATTTTGCACTAAATAAACAATTAAAAAAATTTAACTGACTAACAAATCTTTATATCCAGAATAAAATAAAGAAACTTTTTTAATCACATGATTTACATTTTATCTGCAAGTAAACTATTTTTGTAAGAAAACCCTTAATATTATATTTTTCACACACTTGCTTCAAATGTAAAATAGACAAATATCACGCAATTTTGGATTTCATTGCCATATTGAATTGTTTCACAACACATAAATTGATATGGTTTGCTTCTTATCTAGCAAAATAAAATTGCTTCTAAGAAAGTTTTTATGCATGTGTATATTGCTTTCATCTCACATAAATAAAGATGACACATAAAAAACTCAAATCATCAATAGCTTTATTTATTGGCCAATTTGTGTATCTTCATTGATATTCATCGCATATCAAATAAGAGATGATGCAAATAAGACGAAATAATATTCAATATTTTATAGCGCTGCTGTATAAGAAATATGCATAAGACTTGTTACAACATTTTTGCTGATACTCGTATATAAACGTTAGGATATGCAAATTTTATCAATGAACTCGTGTTATTATATATTACAGCAATAAACTTATGCAGGTTTCTGTGCAAAATGTCACATCTGATAATATTGATTTGATCAATGCTTTTGATTTTCTAACATACATATTAAGTGGAATACACTAGTTAAGTTTGCATTAAAAAGAATAATATTTTATCTTTTACTATTAAAGTTTTATATGACTAAGTTTTGTTTGTTACAACTATAACAAATTTAAGACTATGAAAACATTGTTAGTTCTTAGTATAGTTAAAAAAAAGTTTTAGAATATCTAGTCGAAATTAATAAATTTTATCCGAGAGAAAAATAAACTAATTTAGATGTTTCTTAACCAACAACAAACAAAAATTCTTCGTGTAAATACATTATAGACTTAACGTTAGACAAATTTACTTTACTTGAAAAATCAACAACTCCAGTGCTCAGTATAATACCCTACGTTCTCAGTTGTCAACTTGTGCACGGACGTATAGGAACTGTCAACTTTTGGTTATTGACAACGCTGGTTGTCAACTTATCACAGGCTTGTACACATTTGTTGTCACCACTTTGATATCAAATAGACAACGGTGAGTAAAATTTGAATGCAAAAGTTGTTGATGCACTGTTGACAATCAGAATCTGATTAGTACAGTGTCACCTTTCTCTCAGGGAGTAGAAAGCAATACTTAAGACTGGCCGTGGATCGATTGGGAAAACATCTCGCTCATTTACTCAAACAGTTTCCCACAGAACAAGTTTTAAGTTTTCAAATTTACACACAACTAATGGAAAAAGTAAATATTTATTTTTCTCTTAAGATCTGATTAAAAAAGATATTTGTATGAAATGTTTCCACAATATGAACAACGATATGAGGATTAATTCTGCATCATTAACTAAAAAATTCAATTTTGTGATACGTTATTTGAGTAAATGGGAGATGTATACTCAACGAGAAAGTTATTCTTTATACACAGAGGAGAATATTCTTATTCCACTAAAATTTTAATTTTGTCTCAAAATGGATAGCACCCTCGTATCGTGTACTGGCTGCTCAACCGTTTTCTATATCAGATAACAATCGCCCCTAAAAATATTTTGTGTCTTTTCAATTTTTATAATTTTGGGTGATTTTTCAAAAGGAATAAAAATAAAAAAAATTCAAAAATCCAAGCCAGAATAACTTTTACAAAAAACTGTGTGTTACCCTGGGGTGTATAGGAGGCAGGACGCGGGTACCTCCCATACAAAGTAATTACTAATAAATTAATAAACATGAAAATGAATTGCATATCATCGAATGACTTCGGATAAGAATTATACAAAAATTGATTTCTTATCAAGACTTAAAAAGTTAACTAAAAAAACACACACCTTATTTTTTAAATCATCAGTATACATAAATACAGCTGTGATCACGCGTGACTCATGCTTGACTTACACGTGACTAATGCGTGAATCACAAGCAACAAATCATGACATTTTTAACTGAAAGCACATGAAACCATGACAAAAACAACAAAAACAAAAAATTTGTCAGCTGTGTCTTCGCTATTACCAAATGAAAGTGCCTTGAATTATTGACAATAGATTTGGGTAATTTGACACAATGAATACATGAATAATTTTTTTTTATAAAGAGTAGTAACACTCAAGCAATGAATGTCTACCACTATTACTAGGTGTTACCTTCTTTAGGAAGGGGATACCGATAGTGAAGACAGGTGGTGAAGGGAGAGATAGAGGAAACGTTTTTAATAATGCAGAGCTGCAGCGCCTCTGGTGCCAATGAGCTGTTTTAAATTTTCAAAGCTGTACTTAATAGCCATTTTATTGGTTATTTTACATCGACGATGATTCTGCTACACAACGACAACGAAGAAGGGCGTTCTGATGTTACATTGGGATTAGCATTTGCTACAGTCGGTATGTCTCAGTGACTATGCCTTCATCAGTTAAACTTTCCTACAACAACTGATACAAAAGGACACCAATGCAAGTCATAAGAAATGCGTGATGTTATTTAATGACTGTTGGAGACCGGACTCGATCCCAGAACCTTTGGCTTTGTAGTCAACGTGCTACCTACCTCAGCCAACCTGTTTATGTTTTCCGCTACGCTTGCAATGTTGAACTCAAAGGAAATCAACATTATAGCTATTCGAGATAAAAGTAATATTTTGTCTTTTCTTATTTATAAATAGAATTACATTAATCAATTGTTTTTTTTTCCTCTTTGTACCTCTTTAAATATGTAATGTATTTTTGCATCTTTGTTAGTTCTATTTCAAAGAAGGAATTTAAAATTGTCCCTGCATAAAATTCTACTAGTAAAAGCAAAAGTCTTGTAAAGAAATTCTTACAAAAAAGTTGAATTTTTTTCGCTTGACTTTTTAGTAATTCCTCAGTGTCGTTTGCATGCATATGACATGTGCAAAATTCATTAAACAAAATGCTTTTTTCACTAAAGCTTTACTGACAAAGAAAATTCATTAAATTTACTTGTGCATATAATGAAGTTATTTGAAGTTAAAGTGTATACATGCACAACTACGAAAGTAAAGATTTTGAGCCTTAAAAATTGGTGCAGAGAAATGTAAGAGAAATTAAAAAGGGAAAAATTATATATATGATTTTTTCATTTAATAAAGTAAGTTGGAAAAAATATCAGAAAATATATGATTAACACTTAACAACATAGAAAAGCTTCTAACTCATCATACACTTTTATGGTGCACTAGATTATAAACAATATAAAAGCATTAGTATTGTGTTTGCATTACACAGAAAAAAGTATTCACCAATTAATATTTTTAATTAAGAATTTAATTGATTCAATTAAATTTTTAATTGTATTAATTAATTGGGGTGGAAAAACTTGATTGATATTATCAAATTGTTTATAGGTGAAAATTTAATTAATTTTTTAAGTGATATTACAAATATTTTTATTAATATTACAAAATTATTCATATTACATGATAGTGGCCAAAAATATAATTTTTCTTTTTTTATAAAATATTTTTAAATTATCTTCAATTTTCCTGAAAATGGGATTTAAATTATAAAATCAATGTAACGCAGTTTATTTCAGGAAAAATCTTTATTTTACTGAAATAAACTTGAACAAGAAGAATCTATTAAGCAATTAAGTTTAAGTTTCTCGCAATAATTATACTTAATAGCTGTTGAGTTATTAAATGCTTAAGCTATAAATAGCAATAGAAAAAATAAGAAATTAAGAAAGTTATTAATAATTAATTACTTCAGTATTCATATCAATAACTTACTTTAATCCAACCCTAGTTATTTGTAATAAAAGAAATTAAAAAAATAATATATATTAATACGATTATATTATATTTATGAAACATGCCTGAATACTTATTTCTTAAGACAATATTAATTCCTCTTATAACTGATATACTCGTATACAAGTAGATACAAAAAATCTCAAGTAGCTTATGGTTTATTGATTTTGTTATCAAATATAACAAAAATTTTCATTTATATTTCATTGTTTTCTGAATCGCCTTAGTGATATTTCTAATGTTTTATATAAAATATCTTTAACTTTGTTTTTAATACGCACTAGACAAATTTAATGAAAAACCTTTTCTTTGTCACGTACATAGTAAGAAAAAAATATAAGTAATTTATTAAATAAATATTTGGAGCATTCTTCAAACGAAACGACTCAAAATGCAGCAAACGAAGTAGAAGTAAAGGCATAAACAAAAAATATTCCATGCAAAATATAACTTAACGTTTTGTTTGTCTTAATATTGTACAAAAATAATCTCTACGTGATTTATAGAATTTTTGATCCTGTCAGCTTGACAGCTTAAAGATGAGAATATTTAAAATGTTGACCGACCGCTAAAGCAGCAAATATATAGCAATCAACGCAGAGCTTCAGCAGGTACTAATCTTAGTGTAACATCAGTGCGTTCTCGTTCATCTGTATTGTGTAGCAGAATCATCGGCCAAGTAAAATAACCAATAAAATTACTGCTAAGCACAGCTTCGAAAAAATAATACGCCTCAATAACACTAGAGGCGCTGCATCACTGCATTATTAAAAAAGTGCAAAAAAAAAAACAGTATTGTAAAAGAATGAAGCTTTCCTCTATCTCTTCCTTCACTGCCTATCTTCTCTATCACTATCCATTTCCCAAAGAAGGTAACACCTAGTAATGAATGTCTACTACTATATTCATTGCCTAAATATGACTTCTCTTTAAAAAATAAAAAAAATAAAAAAATAAAAAATAAGTGAAAAAACTGTCACTTTATCAAGTGTTTTGTGTATTGAATGAAGTGAAGGTTTTCATAGTTAAAATTTATAGTTTTTGAAAATTAAAAAATTTAATATGAATTCCTACATTTGAAAAACTGTTTCATATATTAAAAAATTTTATCTATAGATTTTGTTAAAGGTACAATGAAGCTATCTCCTTAAATCAACAAAAAAAAATGTGCATTACTTAAATGAATTTGTAATAAATAACATTATTATATTTATTCAATATCAGGATTGACTTACAACTTTTGTAAGAAACTAAACAATTTTTTTAACATTTTTATTAATATCGATTTTTTAAGTTCTAATGCGTAGGCATGATTTTGTTGACAAGGAGGGACTTAAAATTGTATTGTTTTAGTTATCTCAGCAAATATGTATATGTATATTTTTAATATATTTCTGTAAGAAATATTATTATTATTTCACATTAATAAAACCACATTCATTGTTCTTAATGATTAAATATTAAGTTCAGAATTGTTTAGTCTGGCGGAAATTTCATTACACTTGTAAAATCATTGTCTTCTAATATTAAAAGAAAAAAATTCATTGCATATTGCAGGTTACAGCAAAGATCCATCACAAATATTCTTGGAAAACTCAAACAATTTCTTTCTCTAGATGAGAAAGAACAGACAGTAAAAGCCCAAGAATAATGAGAAACAACTATTGTCTCGTTATTTAAATGAAAACAATATGACCATGTCTATGCACAATATGTAAATTACTGTGAAACTGAGGGAACAGTATAAAGATGGGGGGTATAGAACTGATATGAAAACTTATTCTTGTATCTTATTAAGCAGGTATTTAAAAGGCTGCAAGGAAGCCAAAAATGTGATTGAATTTTATAGTTTCTAATTTCATTTCATTTTCATTTATTTATTCATTATGAATACCTAGCCTATGGGCCATAGTCGGCCACACAATACTACTCATATTTCATATTTATAAGTTCGTTAAGAAAGTAACAGAAACAATATGAATATCAAGAGGGGGAGAAAATTCACGTGCGGCATGTCACGTGCGACTTGTCACGTGGGACATACGACTGTGACTAAAAAAAAGCAAAACCATTTTAAAGAGACAACAGTGCACAGCGTGTCACATGCAACACGTCACGTGTGACATTCGACTGTGACTAAAATTTAAAAAAAAATTAAAAAAGCATGCGTGCACAGCATTCTAAAATTAGCCACATTAAAATATTGTTCTACTTCTGTTAATGTCACATGCGAATATCTTGAATTTTGTAATAGTCTTAAAATATAAATAAATTTCAAAAGCCAACTTGAGCTGATTTAGAGCTATAAGTTACGCTTATTGTCAAGATAAAAATCTGTTTAATTTAGTTTTTTTACTTAAAATGTAAAACGTGTGTCATGTCCGACATTATGAAAATGCCCATATATATTAAATTTTAATTCTCAACTAAGTTTACCTATATAGGTTTACAACGAAAATGTTTTAAATTTCATCAAAACGAACAATGAATACATATTTATTTTCCATTAAATTCCTACTTTAAATAATAAATAAAACAAGATACATTCATGAAAGAAACTATCAATACAAACAATCAATTTATTTCACAGTAGTGTCATCAATATTAGTAGCTAATATGTGTGTATTATAAGGCAAAGGTAAATATTTATAAATGAGTCGTTGGATAAATAACAACATATGTCACTGTTAGTTAACAAATGTCTTTGAATTTGTGTTTGAATTGTGAGCGAAAGCAAAAGAAATGTATTATTCACGTTTTGTAACTGTTACGGTTTACATTTAGAGCTAAATACACTGTCATCTATCAATTGTCATTACAATACATTTACAATTCATGTGTAAATCACAAGGATAAAAAGATTTACCATATAATCAAGGACGCATACTTGATAAACTGACTTTCAGCAGAATACTTAATACTTCAGTGAATGTCTGTGCATATACATAAAAACACACTCTTGTACTCGTACTATTGCTGCATCTGCATGGGTTGTTCAAAATAGAATCAATAAAATACTATAATGTCATGAAAGAAAATGTTTAACAAAAAATAGTTCAAACTTACAAAAGGTTATTCTGATTGTAAGGGTTTGAAAGACTGTGTACAGTTGTGTATACAAATACATGAATTTACAATAATATTCATACCTCTTACAATTTTAATGATTTTGTGCATTTATATTCCAATTTTTAGTTTTATTGAAATAAAGTGTTTAGAATAAGTTTACGAATACAAAATGGTATTTTTCGCTGTTGCGATAAACTTACACTCTTGTATTTAGTACTCAACAACAACTCAACTCGTCGTTAATCCGATAATCACTAAAAACAGTTAAAGATAACAATGCCACGAAATCTTCCAGATTTCAATTAAAGTCCTTATCAAAATCTACAACGTTTACACCAAATGTTTTCGACATATAACAACATTTAGTATCCAAAACAAAAACCATTTACTGAAGTAGTTTTTCCTATGTTACAACCAAACAACTAATTCATACACCTTTATAAGTACAGAGGATTACTTTTTAGTACAGTTTTGAAACGACCTCGTCACAAAAATTTATTGCAATAGTGTAAAAAATAACGCTTTTCCAGTTAAGTTTTTATTATGTTTTGTCAAATCACAATTATTTCAGTTAGAGCATTTCTATTTCAGAACAACGAACGGAACATTTTATTTGTCAAAATATCTTTTACTAATCATTCAGCTTTGGCAGGTTTAATATAAAACTATTTGTCGCCTCTATTCCTAAAACACATTTTAAGCTTGTTTTCCCACTAAAATACTCATCATCAGTTAACTTTTAAAGAAAATGGTGACAAATTTTCTTTAAATTTCTAAAATTTCTAAGCATTTAAAATGCTTCACCACTTTCTTAAAACCAATTAAAATAATTTTATACAAAATTCCGTTATTTAAACTAAATTATTTAACATATTTCACCTCCATTGAGTGGTTGAAATAACTTAAGCAAACTTAAAATTCTTTCTGGTTGAAAAAAAAAATTAAAAATATTCTGTAACAGCCAACTAGTTTGTAATTTCACACAAGCAACAAAATTGAGGCAAATAGTAAAAATAAGCAATAAAAAACAGTATTAATTGGAATTTTACCCGTGATTAAGCAAGTTCAAATCTGGCAAAAATGACATTCAAGGTATTGCCATGGTTGGACACTGCGAAAGAAGAGGAATGCAGTGAAGCAAATTTTTATAGAAAAAAAAAATAATTTTTGCTTAAAAGGTAAAGTTTTAGATTTTTTCTTTTTATTTCTATTTTATTTGTTTTCAACTTGAGAAAACTTTTACATTTAAATCCGCCAACTTTTGCTTCACAACTAACTATTGCCAGCCTCTTCCCATTTGCCAAACAACCCGGCAGCCAAACAAGCAACCATTGAGACTTCTTACACACACACACTCACACACATGTGGCATGATAGGAAAAAAATTTACGTTTGTTGTTCTTTTTATTACAGCTCTTGGACTGAGTATGCAAGAAAGTTTAAAAACTTGGTTGAAAATATGTATGAAAATATTTAAAAAAATTTACAAAATTTTTTTTAATATTTTTTACTGTTGGTTTTTTATTATCAGCTAACAGGAACTTGTAACAAGCACTTTGATTTATTAGCGCATTTTTAGGATTTTTTTTTCTGAATATATTTTACAAAATTATAAAACTAAATTGTTTATGTGCCGGCAAGATGACCGTTTGTCATTATTAGCATATGGGGCAAAGGTGTGTTAAAGCATTTATTCAATTGGCAATAAATCTCTATTAAAATGAAATTTACTGATGTGTCCAACAAAAAGTTCAAATGATGCTCGATGTGCTAAGTGCAGGAAGCTAAAGTGGCAAGGGCAATAAAATTGATATAAGGTAAAAACTTATAGGTTCTTTTTTTTTTTTTTTTTAAATAAGCACAAAAATTTTGTTCATATATAATACAAAAAGATAATTTAATAGGACACATAATTTCTTTTAATGAAATAAAAAGAATTGAAATTTATTTTTATTTTACTTTTTTATTTATTTCAATTAAAATAAACTTAAGGCAATATTTCAAATAATAAATTTCTTATAAATAATTTTTTTTTTCTTTAAAGGGAAGTCACACTGAGAAAATGAGTGCCTACTATCATTGCTAGGTGTAACCTTCTTTAGCAAAGGTAACGAAGGAAGAGATAGAGGAAAGCTTCATTCTTTTACAACTCCGTTTTTTGCACCTTTTTAATAATGCAAAGTTGCAGCGCCTCTGGTGTCAATGAGGCGTAATAAACTTTTGAGTTTGTGTTTAGTAGCCTTTATATGGGTTATTTTACTTTGCTGATGATTCTGCTATACAATACCAACGAATGACTTGCATCCCCTGAAGTTAGTACAGTTCAGTGACCACTATCTATGCCTTTATCATTTGAACTTTCCTACAATAAGTGATACAAAGGGACACTAATGCACATCAGTAAAATACGTGGTGGTGTTATTTTTCTTATGTCTCTCGGAGACCGGGCTCGAACCCAGTACCTTCGGTTTTTTAGTCAACGTGCTAACTACTTCAGCTAGCGCCACCCTCTGCTCTGTGTTTTGAAACTTAAAATTTTTACATACGAGGCCAGTACTTTTCCCACTCTATGATAGAAATAGTGCTGATAAATATGTACTTTTCAGAATCTTTCTTTCATTACAAAATTATGTTATTATAAGTGGTAGAGCAGTAGTTTTTCCATCAACATAAGTCCAAAAAGTAACTCTTCTAATATATTACTTTTTTTTAAGTAAAAAAAAACTTTTGAAGAAGTTACTGCACAGTTAGCGTGCACATTTTTTTGCAAAATATTTTGTTTACAAAAAGAAGAAAAAAAGGAACATGAAGAAAGTAAACAACAAAAAATAATATTAACTTAAACTGGATTTCTATACATACAAACATATTTATGTGCATGTGTGTGACGGTGTGTTAGTGGAAATGGGATTATTTTCTATAACTACCACATGCTTTTTTTTTTTGTTGGATGATTTTTATATGAAGTTTTTATCAAACCATAACCATTATTCATACTTCGGTCTCATATACTCACACACATTATGTGATTCCCGAATCCTTGATGGACTTGAAGTAGAAAAAAAAAAACTATTTACAAAAGTAAAAAAAAGAATAACTTTGCGAAAAATAAAAATTTTTTTTGTGCATACGAGTATAAGCTATGGTCAATTTTTGTATACACCACTTGGGCTTAGTACAAACATTAATATAATATTTGTTTTGGTTTTTCATAAGTATCTAATACATACATATGTACACATGACTGTTGTTGTTAAATTGGGTGCTAAAACTAACACTTAAGTTAAGTTTGTAAGAGATACTAGTGTAGAAAAAATTACAAACATTAACTTGCACAGCTTTATTTTTAAAAACTATTAAGGCTTTATAAAGGCATAATAAGAAAATTTTTTTATGAAAATCAGTTTTAAAAACCCTTGATAAAGCCTTAATAATTTTTATAAATTAAACTGCAAATGTGTAGACATCTAACCACGGCAAATTTAGCGGGCATTTGTAAATATTGGCTGGACATAAAAGGCAAGAGTTTGATTTTTAGAATAGGCTAAAATCGATTACAAAAAGTCTTAAAATTTTATCAACTAGACAAAAGCAAACTGGCGCATAAGTAAAATGTTTTGGAAATGAATCAGAATAACTTTGGTCTAAATGCAGCACTTCTGTTTCCTTCATATTTGTTTGATTACCTATACTCAAATTTTTGTCATTGGTTCATTTATTATTTTATATTATTTTCATTTTAAAATTTTATACGTTTTATCATTTAGTATATAATATAAAAATTTAAAATTTAATAAATAATTATTTTTATATATTAATAAATTTAATTAGTACATTATTTTAATAAATATAAATATTAATATAAACATAAACATTCTTGCAATTTCGTCAAATAACTGAAATCGAAGCCATTATCACTCTACGGATAATTTATAAATAACTTTGGGGTCTGTTAATAATTTAAAAAAAAATTTAACATGTACCAAATATAACGTATTATCGCCTAATACCACAAATAAAGCGACATGAGAAGCATAAACATGATGACAACATCAAAATACAATGTTAAGAAAATTTCACACAAGTTTTATTTCTTTCAAGCGTAAATGTTTAAATGTTTTATTTTTCTATTGAAGTTTCTTGTAGAGTAGAGAGCAGCTAGTTTTGTCATTTTGTTGCTCTCCTACAATACAAATATGTAGACAAATCACTCGTACGGAAACAGGAAACAAGGACAGGAAAACACTACAACAATATTTTCTTAGCAGGGAGAACATATAGAAAACTTTACGAAAAATTTATATAAAAAAAAATTAAAAGGAAGAAGAATCTTTGACTGGAAAATAACAAAAGTTTAGTTGTAAATCTTTCTTATTCTTTGGCCATAGATATTTGTTTGAGAAAAAAAAGAGTAAACAAATTTGTTTTGGTTGAAATAACATGACGAAATAATTTTTTATATTAATCTTAAAAAAGTTGGTTATAAAATCAGGAGACAAAAAACAAAAGAATTCATGCATATTGTCTAAGTTTTTTCAATACATATGTTGTAAACCAAATTATATTTCAATCTGTTAACAATCTGGGGCCAAATTACAGCATTCGTGATCGAGAGCTTTCGTATCAAAATTTTAAAATGTGCATCAAGTTTGTCCTACATCGATTGTTGAATGAACTAGACAGCTTGTAATAAATTAAATAAAAATGTTAGTGTTCTTTAAGCTACTACAACAATTTGTTGTATTGCCAGTGTATGTATTCAAAATACATATATGCTATTTTATTATATTGGTAGTACAATAAAACTAAAGTTTTAGTTTTACATTTGTTAACGCACTAATAATCCCAAATTATTATTTTACTTAATCAGTAAAATATTTTTCATTAAAAGTACATTGAAATTAACTATTGAGGTTTTTAGCTGGATCTCATGCGCATTTCCCTGTTGCTACTGCAGATTTTGCAGTAAATGTTAAGTTTTAGCGTAGTATGTGTATATGCGCGAATGTAAGCCGTATAAGTATTATGAGTAGAGCTGTGCCAAATCGTTCATTCAAATGATCGCTCATTTTCGTTCATTTTCTAAAAAAAGAACGAGTTCATTCATTTCGTTCATACTCTCTCAATTCTCAATTCTATTTCAAGAAATAGAACGAAATGAAAACAAACAGTAGATTCAGTCAATAAGAAGGAACAAGTGCAGTATGTTTTCTATGAATTCTTTAGCAAAATAATCAAAAGAAACAACAGAAAATATAAGAAACACAAAGAAAAAATTATATACCAAAATCAAATTTGTTAAAAAAAAAAACTTAATATATTCTAAATCCTTAAAAAATATTATTAATAGCAATTTAATTAATTTTATAATAGTCACACTGCTACTTAAAGCAAGCAAAAGGCTAATGAAAACGAGTACTTGACAAAAAACCTCACATGAACAAAGAAAAACTAAAAAAAAACAAGTGCGCTCGGTCGTTCATTTCGTTCAATTGTACTTTTATCAGAACTGCTGATCCAAACCAGCTCAGTAAAGTAACCGGCTCACTTCGTTCATTTGACAGATTCGTTCAACTGTACTCATTCGTTCATGAACGACACAGCTCTAATTTTAAGTGTGCATGGCTTTTGCAAAAAAAAAAAACGAAGTATAATAAAATAGTCAAGTACAAAAATAGAAAATACTACCGCTACTGCTCTTTGCTTTTATAAAGAATAAGTATATATTCACACAACGCAATGTATTGAACATATAACGCTCACGTGCAGCTCTCAACAAATGAGCTACTTGTCAAATTAACACCGCACAATTTAATGCGGTGCTTAAAAACTCAGGTGAGAAAAACAAAGAGTACATACACGGTATACTAATGATTACGGTGCACTCGTGCCATTCTCTGATGAGAAGGAAAACTTCACAGAGTATACGAGAATTTTAATGCGGTGGCATCTCTGTACAGGGAATGATAAAGTTGAAAATATGGAACCCATATATATATATATTTGTTCAATATATAAAAATGGGTTCTAATTTTTATAATTCATGCAAACAACTATTTTTTTTTTACATATATGTGCATGTGTGTACGGATGTACATATGTACTTATTTTGTTTTGATAGCTAGTGCAGATAAATAAGCGAAAATTTGTTATCAAAACTAGAGATGATAGCAATATCTTCATGGTTCGCAGCAAGGTTCAAACTGAACCAAGATGGTTCGCTCTCAAAAGTTTGTATGTGAATGAGAGTGCGAACCTCGATAATTGCTGTCCGTGTGAACATGCTATAAACTTGCTTTAATATTTAAAAAAACTTTAAATCGGCTTCCTTAAATTATGCATCGAAAAATTAAATGGCAAGTGCTAAGATTGGAAAATACATGTGGCATCTCTAAAGCTCCAGTTCAAAGAAAGTTGAACTTTCGATCACCAAGTGCTTTTTTAGTATAATGAACAAACAATAAAAAACCTATAATACCAAAATAAAAAATACATTATCTCTAGAGATTCTTATGGATTCTTATATACAGTATGCTTTAACCATTTGCATTCAGCATTTGCTGAATACAGCCGATTATAAAAATTTTCACTGACTTATGTATATTTTAATTTCACTTGTTAACTTATATTAAAATGAAAATAATGTGGCAATACTTTTGAGGTAAAGTATGACCTTGTAATTCAATAACCGGTCACAAGTCAGCAGCAACAACCAGACAAACACTTTTTTGCTATGTTCAACTCATTAAAAGACGATTCAACCTAACCGACATTTTGAAAAACTAAAGAGATTATCAAACATAAATCAATTAGAATTTATATTTCACAAAAAAAAATATATTATTTGAAGGCCCTTTTTCCATCTATATTTGATCTGACATATTTTTACGTGAAAGTTAGATTTACTCGTTACTACACACATTGACCTTAAATTGTGGGCGTCCGCCTCTTTTTAATTTATGCCAAAAGAATTTTACTTTTTAACACTTTTCACAACAAACTAATAAATAACTTGATTTTTTTTAATTTAACTATTTTGTACTATACTGTATTCATTCCTTCATCTTCTTATCTTTCTTCTTCTTAATAACATGAGAATTGTTGTTGGTACATTCGAAGTTCTTAATTTGCGCCCAAAGATATGCATTGAACAATGTAATTTTAATTTTGTAGATCTGGCATATTAAGCTCTTAATTTACAGCGTTGCCAGTATGGCTCCATATGATGTATGACATAAATTTGTTGTTGATATGTTCGAAATTCTGTGATTAGTAACCTGAGATAAGCATCGATAGCTTTTATAGAATTTTGAAATTTTATGCAAAAGATCTGGTATATCAAATTAAAAACTAAGCTCTCTATTAACACTTAACGAGCTCAGTGCTGCCTCTTTGATTGCTTTATTTTCTTCAAGAGATACCCAAAAATTAGATGTTTAATTAGCTTGCACACTTGCTTTAGTACTTAACAAAAGGTTATAAACTCTACAAAATTCGCATTCGCGTCTTATGAGATGAATTTACATCTTAATAGTAGGCTGCCTTAAGATATGCATCAAGAAATTAATTGTGTAATGTTTGTTATAGAAAAATTCATCTGGCATCTCTAAAACTCTAGTTCGAAAAAGTTGATCAACTTTTAATCAACTAGTGCTTTCTTAGTGAAATGAACTGCAAAAAGACGAATATATGTGGCATCTCCAAAGCCCTAGTTCGAAAAAGTTGAACTTGTGCTCTTTTAGTGAAATGAATTACAAAAAGACGACAATAAACAGAAGGCAGTAAAATAGGAAAAACAACAACATTAGCTGAAGAGATTCTTAAGGAAGATGGAGTAATCTTTATACAGTAATATTCGTAATACAGCCGATGATAAAAGTTTTTATTGATTTTCTCTGTTATTTCAGTTGGATACTTACATTACAAAATTAAACGTGTGTGGCAATACTTTTGTGGTAAAGTGTGACTTTGAAAACCAACAGGTCACAAGGGAGCAGCAACAAATACACAAACACTTTTTGCAATGTTCAACTCATTAAACGAAGAGTCGACTGAACCGACATTTTGAAAAACTAATTAGATTATGAAACATAAATCAATTAGAATTTATTTTTCACAAAAAAATATGTATTATTTGAGTGTCCTTTTTAAATCCATATTTGATCTGACATATTTTTAAATGAAACTTAGAAATAACTACACACATTGATCATAACTTTTGGGCGTTTGCCTCTTTTTCATTTATGCCAAATGAATTTCACTTTTTACACAACAAACTAATAAATAACATAATTTTTTTTAACAAAATTTCATTATTTTGTAATACACAACATTTTTCCGAAACTGCGAACCGAACTTCATGAGAGTTTTCAAGCAACTAAATTCATTCCTTCATCCTCTTATCATTATTCTTCTTAATAACTGAACAATTGTTGTTGGTTTATTCGAAGTTCTATAATTCACGCCCAAAGATATGCAAAGAACAATGTAATTTTGAAGATCTGGCATCTCAAATTAAACTCTTACTTTACAGCGTTGCCAGCATGGCTTCTTTTCATTACACCCGCGATCTTTAAGCAAAGGCCCTAATTACGAGTATTGTATTTCAACTGCGACTATGACGATTTTGTACTAGATTTAAACAAAAATTTTGCAATGTTCTGTTAGTGTGGAAAAAAATCCATTTTAGTCGAAGTCAAAATACGACACTCTTATTACGTCCACCAAAACCACTTTGAGTCCACGAATAATGAGTTCCCCTCACATATAGCTGTTTATTACAAAGGTTTGAACTAATATCTGACTCTTAGGGTAATTTTAACAACTTTAGTTACTTACTAGTAGGATTTTATCGGAAGTATGAAAAGTTTTCAATATGACAAATTTAATTTCTTTTACCAGGTAGGATAAATTTTCCTAAATCCTACTTCAAGTTTAAGTAAAATTGTACTCATGAAAAACTTTTTGCATATCCGATAAAAAACCCACTTTTAACTAACTTGAAGTTTCAATAATAGTTCTTTTCCATGCCGGGATAATCTATAAATGCAAACTTTTGTATAAAATCGCTACAATTCTAAATAAAGTGCAGTACTATAACCTCGTTACATATAAAGTAACGCTTCTGCTTTCCTCAGCATTTACCCTTCCAAAGGTATATTATGGTCGAATTGAATATTGACAAAAATATTTTATTCAGGCGATTTGTTTGCCTTATTTTGGAATATCTTTATATTAACTTTTGTTTCTCTTTTCTATAAGGAAGAAACCTTAGTAAACCATTTGAAATTATTTTATTATTTTTTTTTTTAAAACAACACATAAGGAGGATGGAAAAACCATGTTTGCCTTCATATAGTCTATAATATTTTGTAACCAGGGCATTTGGAACGACAAATTTAGCTGACAATCTACATAATAATTTTGTTCTACGTGAAATTTAAGCAAATCCACGCTGGAATATATGATTTTATAACACATGACTTGCATACACAAGCATCAACTATGTATATATATATAAAAAAGCAACTGGCCAACAATTTTTACAAATGCTTTCAAGTATAATTAGAAACTACCTGGTCAAGATAATTTTTCTGGCCTTAATATTGATGCATTGATGTATAATCTTCTTTAGCATCAGCAGAATTTTGTTGAGAAGTTATCCCAAAACAAGGAATTTTTACCTTTTGGACACTTATAATAAATTGAATAGTTATATCAACTTTACATAAGATTTTAGAATTCGTAATTGATTGTATTAAAAATTATTCCTCCTGATGGCACCGGCATGTTTTTGTAAGGAAGCTCTTGAGCGAGTTTCTATGCTTGTCACATGCAATTATATGACCCCTCGTAAGCAACACTCAGATAATATAAAAATCTCGTTAAATTTAATGCACTTTGTTTTTTTTCAGGTAGGGTTCTTCCCAGTCTGTATAAACTTATTTTTTCTATGCATAAGGATAAAAGCATAAGAATAAAGCTTTAATGACTACGAAAAAGAATTGATTCTTCATCTATTCAACTATTCCGTTTTCTAGTGTACGAAAAAAAAATTATATGGCTATTCCATTTGTACCAAATAATATAAATAAAAGCAAGTTTATCGCAAAGTATACTTCCCTATCTGTGCTTAGACTTGCTAAGCCTGATGCAGCTCGAAATAGTTAGAAAATCTTTTAGACTTAGGACCTAATTTTGCTTAACACAACGCTTAGCATTTACAATGTTTGTAGGTAATTTGTTTTTGTAATTTAAATTTTTCCATAGAAAATTTGCCAGCGCTTATGTTCTTAGTGGACTTAAGGTAATAAATGGATATAAAACATATGTATATCTATAATTAAACAAAAAACCAACAAAAATATTTTTAATAATTTTTTTTTGCATAAACTATTCTGTCTTAGCTTGTTATGGATAAAACAAAAAATCGAAAGAAAAATTTAAATTTGATTAATTTCAATGAATGACTCCCGAATCTGTTTTAGCAAATAAAATATCATTAACACATAAAGGATAGGTTTACTAAAATATTTTTATCCTTTTAATTGTAAAATGTATTTATATTTTGGAATTTATGTTCAACATTAATTAAGTTAAAAGATGCCACATTTCGCTACAAAATATAAAAAAATTGCTTTAAGCCGGCTACTTCGAAACACACATACTGTGATATTTGTATTTGAAGTAAACACCTTTGAAAGCTCTTAAATTTATTATTTGTTCTTTGCAAAGTAAGAGCAAGACTTGATTGGTTGTTGTGCTCTCGTCAGTGTGAAAGTACAAAAGCTATTTAGCAAAACTTTGCACATTGTGCACATTGGCTTGGACGTAGCTGATCTAAGCACTTTCAAAAAAATTCAAATCACCTCGTATAAAAATTCAATAATATAAAAAGGTCCCACAATAATATTTGATTTAAGCAGAAAGTTTTTACGTAATGCCAAATCTATCTATGGAAAAAATGCGATTGTAAAGTTTTTATATATCAATTTTATGAACTGTTAGAATAAGTAGCCCTTTAAAAGCCATCCCAAATCCTAATTCGTGGGTATAAGAAAATACACAAATGGGCAACGCCGTAATGAAGACCCGAATTCGAGGTGCCAGATCTTCTTCAAAATTAAAATTCCATCAGAATTGCTATGTTTGATGCATATCTTAGGGCGCTAATTATAAAGTTTCGAATTTCGAATATACCAACAACAAATATCACGTTATTAAGAAGAATATAAGAGGATGAAGGAATGAGTTATTCCGAATAACTTTAGTTTCTTGAAATCTCTCGTGCAGTTCGGTTCGCAACAACAAATACATATCATTTTATTAAGAAGGAGGCGATAAGATAAATCAGTGATGCATTTTGAGATTTTTTGGTTTAGGACCAAAATACGGCCAAACAAAATTTAATGTACCATATTTGATTACAAAAAGTATGTAGTATAATACATGAGTTTTATTTTTAGAACATTAACAAAAATTAGTGACAAGAATTAAAATTTTTATTAGTATTTTTTGTTAAAGTAAAGTAAATACTTATATATTTTATATTTACATACATACATACATATATGTGCTTCTTAAAATATAAAATTTTAGTTAAAAAACAAATTTTTTATGAAATTCTAAATGTGCATCTTTACTATAAAAATTATTATAATTAGATTTCATTAAATCTTTCAATTAAAGATGACTCAGTATTTACATGACATTGACTCCGAAAGAATCTTCAGTATTTACCACAAATGACGCAATTGCTCTTTAAACCTTAATGCTGCTACTACCATGGGGTAAAATTAAGTCATTGGGCCTAATTATGAGCATCGTACATCAACTACGACGATTTTGTACAGTATTGCTTTTAGCCATTTCTTAGCCACCTTTATTTTAATTTAACTAGTTTTTTTTTTAGAAATTTTCATGCAAGAAATTTCTTAAAATATACCAAAAAATATCATTGCCGAATTTTTAAACAAGTTGAGGACCCCAAGCTTTTTTAACGCATTTTTTCATGCACATACATATATTTGATTTTATTTTCAATGTAAATATTTTAAAAACTGTTGATGCTATTGTTGTTATTATAACGATTAATTACGTTTTATTTTTTATATGTGTAAACATATTTATTACCACCCTAAACGTTGGCATAATTAATTTTTTAATGTTTCCCCAAGTTTTCTCAAACCACAAAATTTATGGATGCATGTAGAGTTTATTCCTAAATTGAACGTACATACATTAAATAATTTTATTTGCAACGCAAAACGTTTGCAAAGAAAATTAATTAGGTATTTTCTTTGATAATCCAAACACAGTTTTAAATAATAGTTGTGTTTAAAATCGGGAGAAAACTATATTAAAACATGTCCTCAAGGGTTTGAAGTAGTTAGTTGAATTTTTCGCTTGAAGGGTCAAACAGCTCTGAAAGTACTACAGGTTCACCAAACTTCTAAAAGGGCCACAAGCGGTCTAAGTGTGCCACATTTTGCATCACTAGGATAAAACAATAAATTTAGTTTCTTGAAATCTCTCGCGCAGTTCGTTTCGAAGTTTGGCAAATATGTTGTGTGCAACAAAATAATACAATTTTGTTAAAAATATTCAAGTAATTTATTAGTTTGTTGTGAAAAGGGCTAAAAAGTAAAATTCATTTGGCATAAATGAAAAAGAGGCCGACGCCCACAAGTTAAGATCAATGTGTGCAGTTATTTCTAAGTTTCGCGTCAAAAAGTGTTGGATAAAAAATGTTTAGAAAAAGTGCATCCAAATAATACTATTTTTTGAGAAATATAAATACTAATTGATTCGTAATTAATTATATTACTAATTTTAGAAAATGTCGGTTCGGTCGTTTCGTCTTTTAATGACTTGAATATTGTAAAGGAAATTTTGTTTATTTGTGCTGCTCATTTGTAACCGGTTATTGGGTAAAAAAGTCACACTTTACCACAAAAGTAATGCCACGCACCTATTATTCAAATGTATAGTAAGTAACCAACTGAAATAACAGAGAAAATCAATGAAAACTTTTATCATCGGCTGTATTACGAAAATACTGTGTAAAGAATACTCCATCTTCCTTAAGAATCTCTTCAGCAAATGTTGTTGTTTTTCCTATTTTACTGCCTTCTATTTATTGTCGTCTTTTAGTAATTCATTTCACTAAGAAAGCACAAGTTCAACTTTTTCGAACTAGGGTTATGGAGATGCCACATATATTTTTCCAACACAAACATTTCACAATTAATTTTTTAATGCATATTTTAAGGAGCCGACTGTTAAGATAAAAATTCTTCTCACAGCAGGCGAATGCAAATTTTGTATAATCTTCAACTATTTTTTAATTACTAAAGCAAATGTCAATGCTATTTAAAAATTAATTTTAGATTCCAAGAATTAAACAAGCTAGGCACACTGTAAATAGGGAGCTTAATATGAGATGCCAGACCTTCAGCATAAAAATTCAAAATTCTATAAAAGTTATCGTGCTCGATGCATATCCTAGGGCGCGAGTTATAAAACTTCGAATATGCCAACAACAAATATCGTATTGTTATAAAGAAGATGATAAGAGGACGAAGAAATAAATTTAGTTTCTTAAAATCTGTCGTGCTGTTCGGTTCCTAGTTTCGCAAAAATGTTGTGCATAACAAAATAATAAAATGTTGGTAAAAAAGATGAAGTTATTTATTAGTTGCTATGAAAAGTGTTAAAAAGTAAAATTTATTTGGCATGATTAGAAAAGAGGCAGACGACGCCCACAAGTTAAGCTCAATGTGTGTAGTTACTTCCAAGTTTAATGTAAAAATATCTTACATCAAAAAGTGCATTTAAATAATATTCTTTGGAGAAATATGTAAATTATATCCTTATTGATTATTAGTTCATTATAATACTAGTTTTTCAAAATTTCGGTGCGGTCGATTCGTTTTTTAATGAATTGAACACTACAGAAAGTGTTTGTCTATTTGATGCTGCTCACTTGTGACCTGTTGTTGCATTTCAAAGTCGCATTTGACCACAGAAGTAGTGCCACATAATTCTTAATTTAATGTAAGTAACCAATGAAAATTTCAAAACAAATCAGAGAAAACTTTTATTATTGGCTGTATTACGAAAATACTGTATAAAGAACACTCCATCTTCCTCAAGAATATTTTCAGCTAATGTTCTTGTTTTTGCAATTTTAATATGTACGTTCTGTTTATTGTCGTCTTTATGTAGTTCATTTCCTTAAAAAAGCACTAGTTGTTTAAAAGTTCATCAACTTTTTTCGAACTAGAGTTTTAGAGATGCCAGATATATTTCTTCCAACACAAGCATTTCACAATTTCTTGATGCATATCTTAAGGAAGCCGATTAATAAGATGTAACTTATTCTCATAGAACGCAAATGCGAATTTTGTATAATGTTCAACTATTTTTGAATTGCTAAATCTATCTAAATCTCGTGGGTGAATCTACTGATAAAAATAAAACAATCAAAGAGGCAGCACTAAGCTCAATAAGTGCTAATTTTTGACAAATCAGGTAGGACGGGTAATAGAGAGCTTAATTTGAGATGCCAGATCTTTTCACTCGAAAATACTGCATAAAGAATACTCCATCTTCCTTAAGAATCTCTCAGCTAATGTTGTTGTTGTTTTGGGTATTGTAGAAAGTTGTTTTTGTTGTTCTTTGTACTAAAAAATCACTAAGTGATCAAAAGTTCAATCTTTTACAAAGTGGAGCTTTAGAGATGCCGGATATATTTTCCAATCCTAATATTTCACAATTAATTTTTTGATAAATTGTTTAAGGAGGCCGACCATTGAGATTCAAATATTTCACATGACGCCAAATTTTGATTTTTCTGTAAAATATTTTTAAATTATTTTTGTTAAATTTTTTTTTTTTTTTAATTTTGATTGATGTTTGCTTATTTTTCAATAAAACTGTTTTAATGGAAACAGACGCGTTGCTTACGTAGTCTGTAGGAATACCTTCCAATAACGCAAATAACGCTCCAACCAGAGGCAAGAAGGAAGTATGCAAGACTCATCTTGATGTTAAGTTTTCAATTGAAGTAAGTTTAGCTGATTATAAATAATATACCATATATGTATGTACAAGAAAACAAATTAAAAAAGTGGGTACATATTTCGTTTGAAAAAAACACCAAACTTTATTTTTACCGGGAAAAGCAATAGTACAAATATTTTTTTTACCTTCTTTAGGAAAGGGATAGTAGAAGAGAAGGCAGGTGGTGAAGGAAGATATAGAAGAAAGCTTCATTCTTTTGCAACTCTGCTTTTTTGCACGTTTTTAATAATGCAGTGTTGCAGCGCCTCTGGTGTCAATGAGGCGTATTAAATTTTCAAAGCTGTGCTTACTTTTTAAGTGGTTATTTTACGTATTACACAAACCTAATTCTTTAAATAAAATAGTTGTATCACGGAAATTTAAGTATCCGCCAGCTTGTGGACGGAGACTTAGGAGTTTAGCTGATAAAAGAAGTTAATAAATAGAATGACATAAATATTAATTTTTCTCTAGTACTAACACACAGACCCATCTACCAGTATGAACGATTACGAATATTATTTAAACTTTAATGCTTTCCATCTGTAAAACTTTTAAGAACATTTTACTAAACGTAATACAATTTCAAACGAACACTGTATTTATCTCCATAAGCAATTGAATATAAAACATAAATTATTGAAACAGTTTTTTTGTGGCTGCAATTGCAGACGTTGCTCTTTCTTTTCGATACCACCACATAGTATACCGAAATGCAAATAAATTTTTGGTATATCAAATGCATTAAAAATAAATTTACGTTTCGTTTTTTTTTGTTAGTTTTCTGGGTTGATATCCTTTGAGATTTGCGAGTTTTTTTATTCAAATATTTATGGAGTTTAAACGCAAGTGCTCATGTTAAGCAAAAAATTGTACAATGTCTGAAAGACTAAAATGTTTTTGATTTTCCTTTTTTAACTTGCTTCTCGTACATTAATATGCATGCATAGTATTTGATTCTATTTGTTGAAAAATATTTGTATAAAAGTTATTGTAAACCATAGAAAATTGAAGTGTTTACATACCTTTTTGCTGCATGTCAAAGGTTACGATCACAAAGTGGAAAATTTCAATAGCAATAGTTTTATTTTTAATACTCAATTATATAATATAGAAGATTTATTTTTACCAAGTGTTTATGTAGATGTAATTGAAATACAGAAGAAAAAGTATTATGGGAGTAAATATTTTACATTTACAATTTACAGTAATCAAACCCTTGGCCAATTTGTTTAAAAATAACGTTCAACAGAGTTTTCTAAATCAGAGAGATCTTTATTTATCCATTTTATAAAAAAAACTCAAACTCAATACATATATGTTTACTTGTACGCTAGACAATGCATTTATATATGTATGTTATTTAGTAATTTAACTTACAGTTGTTTTCAACATTATGCTGATTTTTTTATTTGCAACAGATTGTATTTAAGTTTCTTAAAATAAAAATTTCATCAACAATTTCATTTGAAACTTTTTTTGCATATTGTTAAAAATGTTTCATTAAGAAAATGCTTAAGAAGTTTTTTATTTTGAATTTTTATTTATTTCTTATATTTGACAAAAAATCATTCCGTTTCCTCAAGGTCTTATAGCAAAAGCTACAACATCGTTAGTAGAACTTATTATTATTTTTTTTTGTAAACAAGAAAAACAACATATTGCTGCCAGCATTACCATCTGGCAATGAGTGTTGCTATGTTGTAGTTTGCAAACAAAAAAAAAAAAAACAATAGAAAGAATTATAATAAAACTTTAAAGCAACAATTTTTATAACTATGTTTTTTTTATTGAACATGCGAGGTGAATTCTACAAGATATGCAGCGAAAAAATTAAGTTTTATTATATATTCCATGTAATTAAATTTTTTTTTGAAAGAGAAGTAACACTTATGCAGTACCTAGGTATTACTTTCTTTATGAAAAAGATAGTAATAGAGAAGGAAAAGATAGAAGAAAGCTTCATTCTTTTTACAACTTTGCTTTTTGAACGTTTTTTATTTAATAACGCAGTGTTGCAGCGCCTCTGGTGTCAATGAGGCGTATTACATATTTTGAAGTTGTGCTTAGTAGCCATTTTATTGTTTAGTTTACTTTGCCGCTGATTCTGCTACACAACACCGATGAAGGAGGGCACTCTGATGTTACATTGGGATTAGTATCAGCTGAAGCAGGAGTGGTTTAGTAACCAGTGTCAATGCCTTCATCATTTCAGCTCTCCTACAACAACTGATACAAGGGGACACTCTGCACATCAGAAAAATGCGTGGTGTTGATTTTTAATAACTGTCGGAGATCAGGGTCGAACCAAGGAGCTTCACATTTGTAGTCAACGTGCTCTCTCTATTTCTCGATTTTACTTTAACTTTTCTGTGCTCTATTTCAAAAAAGGACACTTTTGTTGTAAAAACAGTCCATCACGTAAGTTTAATCGGCTCTAACCTTTTTATTTTTTTATTTAGGTTCCTGAAACTTTTTGACTTTTAAATTTAAATCAGTTCTCGATCCAAAAACGTCTGCTAGTTCTTTTCTTTGATAGCCTGTAGTATTTTTTATAGCCTGTTCTCTTGATAGCCTGCATAAGTTTTTATTTTTTAGCTCTGTATCTGTAAACAATTTGTTCTAGATCTGAGAACAAACGTTTTCCATAAAGACGCTTAAAAAATAAAAAAAAGGAAGAGAAGTGTCTTAGTTTAGTTATATAAAACAAAATTCATATGAAATAACAATGCAATAAAATTATATTGTATGATGATGTCAAATTATCTGCAAATATTTCAACACGTTTCCATTTATTTCCCATTATTTTCTTTTCAAGCGGCTTACGATTAAATTAATGTATTGTTTGTGGCCGGTGGCGGCTGTTAGCCGGCTTACAGTCGTTGCGCTGTGTTTTCTGGTTTTTGCTCATGTGCAAAAACAAAACAAAAACATACTGAGCAATCCTTCTCATTGTTTTTGTTTCACTCACTTCAAAGAACGAAACAAAACAAAATCAAACTATATGTTTCGTTTATTTTCGTAGTTTTAAGTACAAAGAAATTAAAACAAAAATAAATTTATAACTGTAGTAGTGTAAATTTTTTTTGTTACCAAAATCACGTCCTAACTCTCGTATCGCGCAATAAATAGCATACCTATAAAAATTTTAATCAGACTAGAAAAATTAGGTAATTGGTAATTGTGCACAAGAAATATTTCCCACGAAAAACAACTATTACTCTTAGAATAAGTCAAGCCATGTTTCTTTAGATATTTATACGGCGACTCAAATTAATCAACTAAAAATATTGACATTGCACGAATTTAAGACAAGATTTATTTTATACGAAAAAATTTTTTGCTCATTAAATTTTAACAAAAGAATTTTTCACATATTCTTTCATTAGCAACAAAATCAGTGCTATTATGAAAATTATGTTTGCTTCATTGATAAATAAATTTGTGGTTAATTTGTGGTTTATATATTTAAATGAAAACCACATTATCTAATTTATGACAACATGTAAATATAGGTTTTTAATAATGTTTGTTGCTGTTAATGCTTCGAATAGAAAATTCAATTATTAAATAATTTTGTTAAAATTCTTATTTGTGGCTTAAGGCAAATAAATCAGTTCGAAGTATTTACATAAATTGGTTATTGTAAAGTACAATAAATAAATTAATATTTCTAGAAACGAAATAATTTTTAATAAATTCTTTGTAAGTTAAATAATATTGTATTACATAGAAATAAATACCAATGTTAAATCAACATGCATAGATTTTGATTGGAAATCATATTAAATATATTAGAAATATTATGTTGTTTAAGTGCGTTGGTATTTATTTGCTTTGTTTATAGCTAAAATACGAGTACACTGTTGTAATCAATTGTGTGCTTGATTTTGTTTTGTTGTTGTTGCACTGTGTAAATATATAAATAATAAATAAAATTAAATTACTAAATTGTAATAAACTTCATGTTGTTTCAACTTTGATTCAACATGATTCTACATTTTGATTTAACAGTACTGTAATATTAAGTCCACAGTAAATGAAGTTTTAGTTAATTTTAGTTATTATTGTTCGAAGTTCATTTGTATCTTTATTTCTGATTTAATTATTCTAAAGTTCGTATCGCTCTGTAAGTCAAATTTCATCTGATTATTATTAATAAACAAATAACACCAAATTTAATTCTAAATATTCTGACAAACACTAGCAAAACGGAACAACTAGCTGTTTTCGAAGGTCGCTGCACTTTGATCATCAGCGTTCTTTTGTGTTTGGTCCACTGTGTGTGGTGTCAGTTGATTAACATTTCTGCTTTCTATATATTCAGCTTTTCAGTGCAAAAGGAATGTGTGAATTTCATGAAAGTTTTTTTTGTAATGAAAGCTCAATTTTCCCATCTATAAATTTACAACAGTCTTTCCATTAGCTGTTTAGTTAATTGTCTGAATGCTTTTAATGTGATTATTCTTGAAAAGTAAAAAGTAATATACATTGATACTTTTAAAGTAGAAAAAAAGTAGCTACTCAATAACTACTTAAAATTTATTTCACTGTGATCGGTTTTAATTTTATTTTCTTCTCTTATAATAAAACCATATGCATTTCATAGTTTTAGGCTAGTGATCATTTGATGACAGTATTGTTGACGAAAAAAGTAAGCAGGTAGAAAAAAATTTTATTTAATTTTTTTTATACTCGCCGGTTTTAATTATAATTATAGCTGAAATATTTAGTGAGTGAAATCAAAATAATTTATGTTTTTACCTTTTAAAAACGCTTTTCTGAGTACTTGAAGATTTGCAAATGAATAAAAGACCCCAGCGTGCTAAATAGAGTTAAAACTTATACTTTTTTTCTTTATAAATACACTTATACTAATCAAGAACTTAACTACACATATGTAACTTAAAGCGGTTATGTAAATGATTCATAATTTGATACCAATACGTCACTCCGCTGTTTTATACACACGTCTCACACAAATGGCTGCAGTGGTATTATACAACAATAATGACTCACTATCTTTACTTTGACACACTTATGCACGACTATCACAATTAACAACTTTATGAGTGACTACTAGACAACTGAACTTCAGACTTATTTCTTGATAGACTTTATGACCGACTGATCTGCCAGCAGATACGTTGCCCGTTTTATACTTCACACAAGGATTCCAGAATGTGACAGTAACATCTAGACAATCTCAGCAGCATGTTCAACGCTTGTTTTCAATCGCGCAATTAGTTTATGGGTTAACTATGTATATATGGTGGTTGTATACTGGTGTACATTTATTTTGTCTGCACTATCATGTATGTGTGTTGACATGTGTATCTTCTTAACAAGCACTGTTGCTGCCACAGTTTATTTATTTCATAATGTATGTGCATACGCAAGTATTTTATAGTTATTTAGCTTACCAAATATGTTCTTTGTAAAAATATTTGCACTAACTCTGTTGGCGGCCATTTCAGTAACAATACTATTTTGGGAAAAATGTGATTCCTTTTTGAGCTTTTTATATATGTACATATTTATACACCGGCTTGTTGTTCACATTAATCCAAAATTTTTTGCAGTGTAAAGTGAACTTGATGATCAATACTGTAGAAGAGAATACAATCATCATTTTTCTTTAAAAAAAACCTTGAATTCAAAGTAAACACTCTTCATTATTTTTTATATATCATAATAAAATCAGACATTTACTCATTTATGTAACCTTAACATTTTTTTATTACTTTAAATGCTTTTAAGCTGTAAGTACCAACAAATGAGCAAACACTCATACGTTTGCAGAAAAACACATACTAACGTGAGGAACGAAAACACTTGCACATACATATGTATTTATGTATTTATATGCATATATATATATTTTTCACAAATATTTATTCTGGCATGTAGAAAAATTAACCGCCAGTTTTTACTACAAACGTGAAGCTGTAAAAATATTTTTTTATGTATGTGTACCATATAGTCTGTGACTCATGGCTTCTTTCTTGCTTGTAACAGTGTTCGTTCTGTTTTACATTTGCTTTCATTAAAAATAATGTTTATTTTTTGTGATATTGATGTTTTTGTTCATTTCGGGTTGTAAAAAATTTATTGATGCAGTTTACACAAATAATCTTATGACCGGATATTTGCCAAAGCTGCTTTCCAGATGTACTCGCAAAATGTTTTTGTTGTCTGCTGCTTTTTCGTGATCTGCTTGCTGCCTTCTCAATAAGTTTTTGCAATTTACTTATTATCACAAAAAAATACAAACAACTTGCAGTGAAGATTTTCTTTTTAATATTATGTATATTACATGTTACAAATACAATAATATATTACACATTTACTAAGTTCACAAAACTTGTTGTATTGCTTAAAGTTGCTCAATAAAAACGTGTTTAAACAAAAACAAATTATATATAAAATGTTTGAAATTATCTTTTAAAATACAACATTAAATGATACAACATGGCTTGCAATTTGAGCATGTTACACAGAAAAATTTTTCCTGCAATAAAAACGTTTAATTGAAAATTCAAAAATCAATTAAAAATGTAATTGAGTCAAATAAACTTTTGTTTAAAAATTTAATTTAATTAATATTTTAATTGACTCAATAAAATTTTTAATTGATTTTTGATATTTTTTTTCAATTAAACGTGTTTATTGCAGGAAAAAATTTTCTGTGTAGTCTCGGTTCATACGATTTTATTTTTTGTTTGTTTTGGAACTTTCGTATTTATGAGATTAACGAGAAGAAAATTTAAAAAGAAAGCCACATATATGACCAAATCGGACACACGAACACTTTTATAAAAAAAAATAAAAAAAATACGAGGGTGGATCAGTAAGTCTGTGACATCTTTTTTCTTTGGAACTTTCGCATTTATGAGATTAACGAGAAGAAAATTTAAAAAGAAAGCCACATATATGACCAAATCGTGCACACGAACACTTTTATTAAAAAATATAAAAAATTCGAGGGTGGTTCAGTAAGTCTGTGACTTTTTGAACGAAATACAGGTTTTTCGATAAAAAATAATGAAGTCTGCTTTGTCCTTCATACTAGAGATGGGCTCGTGTCTAATTTTTCTAACACGACACGGCCCAAGCACGAATACTAAGATGTTCAACATGTACGAAAGACGCACGCAAACAGTTCGCACAATAGGATACTGCAAGACACACACGAAATCAAACTGAAAAGCAAAAAAATTATATTTTAATTCAAATAAATATATATTTTTGATTCATTTCTGAACTTTTAGCTTAAGAAACCCATACACTACATTATTAATTTTGTATTGGAAATTAATGAATAGATATTTAACAACTAAAATCGTTTCGTATTTTTCGTGTCAATTGTGCTCAACACGAATCGTCACGAATACTTCGCTTTGAGTCGTAGCACGACATGTGCTATTTATATTTCATATACATTGTCCAGCATTTTTCTTTAATTTTAATTGGTGATTTTAATTTTTTTTTTAATTAAATTCATTAAATTTTTGCATCAGTTCTTTTTACATTTACATTCGCATTTAATTTTTCCTTAAAAGTACACACATCGCTGATGCTTAAATGAAAAAAAAAAACAAACATACAAACAAAAAATCATTCGAAAGCACGCACTTATTCCCTCATGTTGCAAAAAGTTAAAAATATTCAAAAACAAATAATTTCTTTTGCAACAACACATCACTACTTATTTTTGTCATGTTGTTGATGCAACACATTTTTATGCCGATTTTTTTTGCTTGTAACTTGTTTAATATGTTTTACATTTGTTTTCAGTGCTTACATTAAAAACTATTTATTTTTTTTTAAATATTTCGATTGTTTGTTTGTTTCAAGTTATCAGTAGCTTTTTCATGTACTTTGCGTATATATGGCGGAAAGAGGCTTACGTTTATGGAACATAGTTTGTACTTCAATTTTATTCTTTTTTTAAAATAAAACGTGTAAAATAAAGAGTTTTTAAGCAACCTGCAACAAGTGCCAGAAAGCGCATTTTGTAATAAAAACAATATGAACTATGTGTCTAATACTGGATAACTTGAACCCTGCACAAATGATGTGCTAGCAATATATATGGACCATAAAAAATTGATAAGGCAAGCTATATTGCAAGTTCACACGTATGTAACAAATTGGTCAGAAAAGCTTACAATGTATTGCCAATTGCCAGACCATTGTCAGTGAAAAAGTTTTCGTTTTCAGCATGGTTGCCACATGCAAAAATTGTCAAATCTATTGCAAGGCATTGCCAAATTCAAAGCATTTGTTCAGAAATCTTCAAGTAACAATTGTCTGGCTTTGTGTTAAATTTAAAAAGGAACAAGTACGAGTCCTATATTTGGCCTAATCTAATATACCCCTCAACGAAGTATGTACGGAGTAACTGAAAAAATACATGAATTATATTTTCTTCTAGTTCAATTTATAGTAAGCGACCTATAGGCATTTTTTTTAAAGGGAAGTAACACTCAGGTAATGAAAGCCTACTACTATTACTAGGTGTTACCTTCTTTAGGAAAGGGATAGTGGTAGAGAAGACAGGTGGTGAAAGAAGAGATAGAGGAAAGCTTCATTCCTTTACAACTCTGCTTTTGCACGTTTTTTTTTAATAATACAGTGTTGCAGCGCCTCTGGTGTTAAATGAGGCGTATTAAATTTTTGAAGCTGTGATTAGTAGCCATTTTATTTTATTGGTTATTTTACTTCGCCGATGATTCTGCTGAAGTCGGTGTAATGCAGTGACCAGTCACTATGCCTTCATCACATGAACTGATACAAAGGGACACTAATGTACAAAATGCAAAATGCGCGATGTTGTTATTTGATGACTGTCTGATAGCCGGCTCGAGCCCAGGACCTTCGGTTTTCGTAGTCAACGCGCTAACTACTTCAGCCAACGCCATTTGATTATAATAAATTATATTGCAATGTTAACAAAAGTTGTACAGCTTCACCGTAGCTATAACTTTGCTCAATATTGCTAGCAAAAATTTAGAAATCTCTGTAAATTATTCTGAAAAAAGAAAATAAATTTTTTTTCCTTAATTACAAAAAAGTGCAAGAAGAAGTTATTATTTTGGCATTAAATGTTGACAAGATTTGTTTGTAAGACTCATGGCAATATTATTGCTGTATATAGTTTAGAGCTATCACCAAGTCTGAATAAGCTGTTGGCCTAAAGCTGACGACACCATTTTTTGAGGGCGCACTGATTTTCGGAATCTTTGGAGGCCCATAAAAAAATTGGTCAACAAATTTTTTTTTTGAAGTTTAAATTAATTGTTAAATTAATATGAAATATATAAGAACCACAATGATTACCGAAAACATTTCAATAAAAAGCTGGTTTTTGTCGGTTTTAGTATGAAATTTTTCTGTGTGTATCGATGTTAGTAGGTAGCATTGCACAAGTATTCACCGTATGCAAAAATTTCAATTCACATCACCTCCACGTGAGATAACCAGGCTCTCAAATCACTCGTACAGAAAGTCCAATCTGCTGAAATAACATGAAGCTGGTGTCCATGTCATACAATTTTGTCCAAAAGAAAATGGTAATCACACGCCTCTAGCACTCGAAACTGTTAAATGGGTGAAGCTTACGAACGTTGCTCGACTAAAACATGCATTTTAATAAAACAATTTTGCTATTTGCAAGTGCTGTTGAACACTATACATATCTATCTGTCCATGGTGAATTAAGAAATAAACAGACTCAATACATAACAGTCAATTTGATTGATGTCTCCTCAACAAAGAGGCCACCTTCAACTGTCAAACTTTTGAAGTCCCTGTTGGGAGATTCGTTATATATATTATTAAGTGACGAACTAAATTTAAAGTGATTGCAGTCAAGAACCTTAAGCGGCCCATCCATTATACAATATTATTGCATATGTTGTTGTACATATTATTGTCATTTTGACCTATACTATGCAATAAATGGCACAATATTTTTAAAGAAAATATTGCCCAATTTTCCTGGCGGTGAAAAAGTAAACAACATTGAACAATGTTGCCACCACATTACACAATTGTCTTGATTGTACAATAAAAATCAAAAGTCTTTTGATATTTAACAATATATTGTGCCACCTTCGAATATGACATACACATTGGCGATATTATTGTACAATACGAAAAGTTGTGCAATTATATTGCAAGTGGGTGGGCCGCTTTAGACGAAAACCACTGTTTCTTTTTAACTGCAAATGATATTTATGAAGTTTTTGTTTTAATGTAATGAATTTAATAAACTCGCTCGAGTTTCAGTTTTTTTATTGTTTTCATTTATTATTTTGATATGATGTCATTAAGAAATATGATGTTATGGTTTTGACTGCAACTGATTGGCCTTATACTTTCAGCAAATAAAAAAAAATTATATACATATGTATGTACATGTAACTACATGACTAAATATTTAATGTTACAACAAAATGTGCAAATGAATACGTTATGAAGAGAAAATTGAAAAAGTAAACGCACATGTAAATACGTTTTTAAATTAAAAGTTGCTTGAAATTTTCTTCTTTTATTTTTAGTAACTGAACTTTTTGACATTTGTTTCAAATTTACATAAACTGTTTGCATAAAAGTTCAAAAGGGGCTTCATGAAACAAGTCTCGCAAGTTTGTCCAATTGCACAAAATGTAATTTTAAGAGTTCTCATGAAAACCCTTATTATATTTGTCATGATATTTTTTTGTGGCTCAATTGTCCTTGCATAATTGTTTGTGGTTTCTCATAGCTTAAGATTTTTCAATTACATTCATACAAAGTTACTAACACATGTTTGCATTTTGATCATATATCTCATAAACAATTTTAGTTGCAATACAATTTTTTTTATTTATTTTTTTATTTTTCTATCATTTGCGAAAATACTGATCTGAATTATAATTACAGAGACAAATTATTTTCAGCGCCTACAATTGAATTAAAATTGATATTTTTAAAATAAACTAAAAGCACTATTGCATGAAATGCTTTTAAACTGTTTATTCGACTGAACCTGAATTTTTGTAAAATTTCATTTCTAACAATAATTGATAAACTAAAATACAAAATAACATGTTTTAGAAAAAAAAGGACATAAATGAATAGAAAACAACCACATAATCAAACAAGGCGAGTGACGCGCTGCACATTACGGATTAGAAAATAAAATAGAAAATGTGCAGTATTTTTAATAACAGACAATATGCACATGTTTGCATTTGCATGTGCGAATAACATATTAAGTATTTTTTTTTGTGGTGATATAATTGAAATATTTAAAATTTGAATAGTACACGCAGCCAGCCATAAGGTGATAAATAAAATATTAATACAAAAAAATTTAAAAATAAAACAACTACGATGCTTAAATTAAATCATTGAAATGTTACTATAGCACATACATGCATATACACAGACAAATTTCATATGAAAATGTACGCAAACAAGTTTAATTTAAAAATTTTTAGCAATGGTTTTATGTTAATTCAACATGATTTTTAGTAATTTACAAAGAAACTTTTTCCTTTTAAAATAACTTTATTTCATGTTGTCTCAACATGTCCATACTTTTAAATCAAAATGAAGAGTCATGTTGAATCAAAGTTATTTCATGTTGATACAACGTGAATTTGATACCGAAATCACACAAAGAACTATGTTCAATAAAAAATTTTTCAAATTGAAATTAACGTCATTGTATGTATTGGCACAGATATCAGAAAAATGTTTGTTGTATATATTGTTGACTTCCCTGGCCAGGATATGAACCCGAACTTAAAGCGTCGTAGTAAAATAACTTAACTTACCATAAAAACATCGTTAAATATTCTTTAGATACATACTTAACAAATATCATCAAATTAAATTTTAATTCCGTATGCTTTAATTGATCATTTAAAAAAATACAAGCAGTGAATTTGTATACTGCCTACTAGCCAGCGGCAGGAAGTTTTCACTGAAGTTGTTTGGCTTTTCATGAACATAAAAACCAACAAAACAACAAAACAAGAACAAGTCACCCAACTGAACACAACAGTGCATTAAATAAACAAATAAACACCATCATACTTAAACAGTATTGATTTCTATTAGATATAACATGATTTAACGTTGTATTTGAAACGACACTTATAAGAAAATCTCTCAAAATAAAATCATTTTCATTAAATTTTAATTTTTTTAACGGAACATATTTATTTTTCTGTTTATGATTCGATTAGGCTGACATTCGTATCTCTCTTTAAGCGAAATTACATGTCATAATTTTTAAGAATAAATTGCACTAAAGACTATTGTAAATTATTATGACAAACACTAGCAGATGGGAACCACAACATGCTGTTTTCAAAGGCCACCAGACCTTTTTAGTCACCGTTCTGGTATTTGGTCCACTGTATGGTGGCAAGTGCTGTAAAATTTAGCTCTATAGACATATTTTTCAAAGTAAATGGTATATGTGATTTTTTTTAATTTTAAGTACAATTTTGTTTTTTTTTGTTACAAAAATACGTATTGAACATTATAGTTAGCCAAACTAGAAAATATTTATTTCTT
Organism: Nowickia ferox; assembly: GCA_936439885.1. NCBI lineage: Eukaryota > Metazoa > Arthropoda > Insecta > Diptera > Tachinidae > Nowickia > Nowickia ferox. The sequence goes on along the minus strand of OW387026.1, from coordinate 97,279,976 downwards.
CAGTTTTCTTATTTTCTTTTCGTCAAATTTTTTTTTATAGTTGTAATAAAATAAATTAATAAAATTCATGTGTTCAATCTTTGATATGAATTGCAGTGGCTGCATATTATTCCTTTTCTACTATTGTAAAGCTGAATTTTTTTTATGATGATTGATGATGATTTCTTTGATGGCATCACTTGTAAATAATGTGACAGAGCCATTGAGAAGAGTAAGAGCTGTTAAAAATGAGTGCGAGCATAAATGCTAAAAATACTTGAATTATTTTAAAAATTTAAACTTGAAAATGAAAGTTTAATAATTTATACAAACAGAAAAGGTAATAATGTCTTAGTTAAAAAGAAATAAATTCAGGAAAGTGTGAGTGTGACTCACACAGAAAGGGTTCCGTATATATAATCGAATATCTTAAATGATGTAGACCTTTGGTTATTTTTTTTAGTTTTGACGCTTTTTCTTAGTATTGCAGCTTTATTTTCATTTTTGGTATTTTTTTTCGGTTTTTGGAGTCTTTTTATTTTTGGCGTTTCTTTCGTTTTGGCGATTTTGGTGATTTTTTTTCGTTTAAGAGATTTTTTAATTTGGCACTTTTTTTCGTTTTGGCGTTTTACGGTTTTTGGCGATTTTATTCATTTTGGCGATTTTTTTTTGGTTTTGGCGATTTAATTTAGCTTAAGAGATTTTTTAGTTTGGCGCTTTTTTCGTTTTTGGAATTTTTTCGGTTTTTGGCGATTTTTTATTTTTGGCTTTTTTTCGTTTTTGCGATTTTGGTGATTAATTTTTGCTTAAGAGATTTTTTAATTTAGGGCCTGTCCCACGATGTCACCAACGTTCGACTCATCTCACACTTACATTCAAAACAAAAACAAATTTTAAAATTTTGTTGTTGTTTGCAATGTAACTGTGCGAAGAGTCGAATGTTGGTGTCATCGTTTGACTGGCACTTAGACTTTTTTGTTTTGGCGTTTTTCGTTTTTTGGCGATTTTGTTCATTTTGGCGATTTTTTGTGAAAAATTTTATTTTATTTTCAATTACACAGAAAAAAGTATTCACCAATTAATGCTTTCAATTAAGAATTTAATTGATTCAATTAAATTTTTAATTGTATTAATTAACTTAAGTGGAAAAATTTTTATTGATATTATCAAATTGTTGATAGGTGAAAATTTAATAGATTTAATCACAGATATTAAAAATATTTTAATTTATATTACAAAATTATTCATATTCCTTTTTTTTTAAATTAAATAGTATTTTTACTGAAATAGTGTCTAACACAAAATTCGTAAAAATTTAAGCGTATAAAATATAATTATTTTTTATTATAATAATGTATTGTGTATCCATCAAACCAAATAAAAGCAAAAATAGAACTTAAAATCACTTTAAAAAAAATGCTTGTTAAAAAAATCATTCATAATATTTCCAGTGTGCATTTGAAAATCTTCTCTCTTGCAAATATTTGTATATTTATTTATATATTTTAATTAGTTTTTGTATTACATGAATTTTTCTTAGTTCAAATTAGAAAAGTTTTATAACAAAATATCTTCAACATTCGCATAAAATCTTTAATTTAAGAATTTTGTTAAAAGCGATATTTAAAAAAATTCCCATTTGGCGTTCCCAGTAATTATGCTAGAATTTACTTTAATATAGAATCGTTGTGGCCCAACGTCTTTTGTAGCAAATACTCGTACTCAAATGAACAAAACTTTTCCAATTAATCTTTCGCTAAGTTGCGTATGGCCTTGAGCTTAAATGCCTCCAACTTTTGGGCTCCATGAATATTTAAGTGATTTTTAATTATCGTATTTTTGTTACTATTTTATCTTAAATAAACTTCAGTTTATTTGCAAAAGTTTAAGCAAAGTTTTAAACGAAAAATCAAACAATTTTAATTAATTAACAGAATTTCATTGGTGACCAGACATGACAACAGAAAATTATTTAATGACACTTGCTGGTTTTTGCTATTTATGAAACTTTATATATTTTTTACTTATTAATATTTGAATAAAGTGATACATATCTAAATTTAATTAAACTATAGTGAATTTAAATCAGGAATAATTTTTTAATCGGCCTCAATTTTAATATTTTCAATTCTTATGCCACGTAATATTTTTATTAATTAATCATTTTTATTCAAATATAGTTTAAAAAATGTTTGTAAAAATTTCTATTCATGTACCCTAAACATGAAAACTAGAAAATATTTATACAGAAAATATATATAATAATTGTATATGTATTAATACTTTAAGTTTAGTTTGTCTGTTTTATAAAACTGTGTATTTAAATCGCTTTTAATTTGCTGATTTCTTTTTTTTTTGTTCTTTTGCCTGCTCGTCTCTGTTGATTGCATGAATAAAGGCACTAGAAAACAGCAGCTAATTGTTACTATTGTCTAGAGATTCTTTTTAACAAATTTAATTAGAATTCTTTTTGCTATACAATTGTTATCGTGTCACTATAACAATAAAAAGTTTTTTTTTTTGCTACGATTGCTTACATGCATATAAAATTGTGTGAGTCTGTGCAAGTGTACATTTACTCTGTTCTTTCAGTCTGGTTGTTTAATTGTATTCTATTGCAGAAACACAAAAGCGTCGTTCTCTTTCTACGACTTTTTTTTATAAATTATAAGGTCTGAATTTAGATTTAAGAGTTAGAGTTCATTTCGATATTCGAACTTGTACAAAGTTCTCCCATATAGTGAATCGGTAAATCTGAAGGAGTTATGTGTAGTAAACAAAATTTTTTTTTTACAAAATTCTGCTTCACAAAGAAAAAAAAAGCAAAAATTTTGATTTCAAATCATATTAAATTTACAAGAAATAATATTTTGTTTAAGTGTGTTGGTGTTCATTTCATTTGTTTATAGCTGCAGTACACTGTTCTATTGTGTTGTTGTTGTTTATCATGATGTTCGTAAATAGCCGACAAACTTCGCATTACCAGTGAAAACTTAATGCTGGCTGGGAAGCAGTGCACTAGTCTTGTAGTCAGAAGGTCGCAGTTTCGGGTGCTGCAGACCAGCTTTAGTAGCTTCGCACTTAGTGTTTTTTTAATACATCGTTACTTTAATATAGAAAGGCCCTAACTCATGTTTTTTTTTACATAAGAGTTTTAGAATTTTTCAATACATTAGATGTTTTTCTATCGAAATATAGAAAAATGTCCATCTAAAAAAAATTTGTTAGGGCCTTTCTATATTTAGGTAACGATATATAATTTTATTTCTTCAAATAAATTTTATGTTAAATGATCAAACAAATAATTGTGAATTAAAAATTTATCCATGTTGTCTATATAGTTAGTGTGTATTTAAAAAATATTTAAAGTTGTTGTGGATGTAGCGGCAAATGCGTTGTTGACTACCAGCGATGAGTCTCGAGTTAAAGTCCTGGCCGGGGAAGTCAATAATATACATAATTTTTTTTTCTGATGCCTGTGCCAATAAACACACGTAAGTAAAATCATTAATAAAATTCAATGACTAAATTAACTTAAATTAATGTTGTTTCAACTTGAAATAATATTTATTCAACATGGTTCTTCATGTTATTTTTGTAACGAATAGTAATCGAATATTTTTGATTCAACATGATTTTTTATTTTGGGTTAACAGTAAGGGAATGTTAACCCAACATGTAAAAAAGTTGTTTCAAGAGCAAAACTTTTCTTTGAAGATTACTGTAAAGCATGTTGAATTAACATGATACACATATGAAACAAAATCCTTACCCAAAAAGGTTAAATAAATGAACCTTGTTTAAATAGATTTTAAGTTAAAAATTTTCTATGTGTTCGTATCCTATATTTTTTTTATAAAACTGATATATATTTTTATTTACTCGTATTATTTTGGGAAAAGCAATTTTTTGCTAAATTTAATTGAATTTTGTTAAATATGAAAACTCTTTTTTTTTTAAAGAAATAAGTTATTTAATACACGAGATATTTGAAGAAGAAAAAAATTAAAAATTTTTTCTTACGTGTATTGTTTACGCATGGGACTACGATTTAATACTAATATTGCCAAAAATAAAAACTTTCAAATCATCTGATTAGATACATATGTGTCTCTGTGTGTCGGTGCATGCATAATTACTTCCTTAGTTTACTTACAGTCTTTCTATTTGGCCAGTGCATGTATACTAATCATTGCAGGAATTTTACAATGATTTACTTAGGACCATGTCCTACAGTAATAAACAGCATCCATAAAAATTCGTTCACACACCAATAAAATGCTCAAGTCAAAGAGCGTTTTATGTTCTAATAGAGATTCATAATCATGTTTCAAAACTGAAATTCAGTTGTACAAAACATCTGTGAGAGTAATTTTTGTAGAATTTAACATACTAACCGAATTCCTCAATAGTTACAGAGAAAATTTAATGGAATATATGTTAGTTAACAGTTGTGTAATATAATTTTAAAAGCACCGACACTTACACTCTGTAAAAGTTTAGTTGCATTTTATATACAATGTAGAGTCACTGTACATTGCATGTATACATACCAAAATGTTTATCGGATATGTTCTGTACTCCACTTGAAATTAAAATGTGCGGAATTGCCATAGAATTGTTGCTGGAAATGGGGATTTGTAACAACAGCGATTTAATTTCATGTGGAATACAGAACATATCCGTATATACTTTTTTGCTTCTTCCCTCCAAAATGTTCTTGGGTACTTAAAAGTTTCTTACTGGACGGGTAGCCCAATATTGGCTTTAAATCGCAGCTCTACGCATGATAATTATAAATAATTTTCGGTCTGCTGCAAGAAGTGTCGCAGAAGTAGGATATCGCATAAGATGTAGTATGTCTATGCCGCACAGTGGTTCAAAATTATTTTTCATTGGCCAAAACTTTGTAACTTTCTAACAAGTGAAGATATTGTAATAATTTTCTTAAAAGGTTAGATAATTTAAAATTTAATAAATAAAATGCATAAACAATAAAATATAAAATTTAGTTTCAATAGAATCAGTACAAAGGTTGTTGAGAAATTTAAGGTTAAACTTGAACTTTAAATTTTTGTTTAATTTTTCATAGAAAATGCGCGCTTTTTTATTATATATTTTTCTTGTTAAAAATGGTTTTATAATAAAAATTTAATCATAAAAAATTTTGAAAATCTGCTCACATATGACCAAATTATGTAAATATTTGAATGGAAGGGGTGGCTCTAATTTTTATACCAATTTTGGAAAAAAAAAATTATGCTACAAAACTGCAGGCAAATGTTTAAAAAAATAATAATTTCGAAAATTAGCTTACAAATGAAAAAGTTATGTCTGGTTGGTGGTGGGGGTAGACGAGTTGGTTAGAGAAAATTTCCCTATCGGTTTTCGAAAAAAATTGTATGATTTAACTTCAAGCAAAACCCTCTAGAAATAGAATTTTGCAAAAACAATTAGCAAATGACAGAGTTATGCGTGAGGTAGAAAAATTCCCACTCCAACTTCCGAAGAAAAAAAAAATTAAAAATGATGGCGCAAAACTGCAGACAAACCTTAAAAAAAACAAAATTTTGCAAATCACTTTACTAACGATACAGTTGTGCATGGAGGAGCCACTTCCGCCCTCCGATTTAAAAAAAAAATATTTAAGGGACCAAACTGCAGGCAACCCCTTTTAGGCAAAAAATAATTCGGAAAATTTGTTCACAAAAGGCAGAGTTATGCATAAGGGGAGCAAATTCCCCCTTGGATTTTCGTAGACAAATTATGGGTCCAAACTGCCGGCAAACTCTTTAAAAAAAATATATAAAAATCGGTTATTAAATAACAGAGGTATGCAAGGGCTTAGCCGATTGCACACTCCGATTTCCAAAACAAATTATGAAATGAAACTGCTGGCAAACCTTTTTAGACAAACGATAGATTTATGCATGTACAAACTAAAAAATAATACTAGCAATGTACTGGCAATTTGGGTAAACATTTTTTTTATAATTTTTCAGTATTTTCATTAAAATAAAAAAATTGTTTACAGGCGGGTCGTGGTAAATGCAGGAGTGTATGTAGGCTTAAAGAAGATACTTTCATCCTTCTATGGATGGTTTAATTTTTTTGATCTCTTTTCATCTTCAGCCTGATTAATACAAAATTAAAATCGCAGCCAGTTATCTGTAAAATAGTTTTTGAAGAATCATAATTTATTTCATATAAAATATGAAAAATATTTGTTTTCTTTTAATTACCATACATTGCTTGTTTTTAGCAGCATGCCACGCTCACTGCTGCGAATATTTTGACCTAAGTTTTCAGCTACCTTCGTTTTAAAATAGATATTGTCTTTCTGATGGTTTGTAAATTTTAGGAATCTATTTCAAGAAAAAATTTAAATTTTGTCCAATGACAATTGATTCTGAACCACGGTGAAACGTTTCTAAAATCCAAGGCTCCAAACTGCTTCTATTAGATACAACAAAAAAAAAATGCATATTTCAATAAGAGTCATACTGGGATTGATGTCAAAAATTTCACTGCTTTACTGATATATTTATATCTTTGGCCACTGACCTTTGCCTTGGTGGAACTTATTTAATTGAGTACATTCTAACAATTTCTTATGATGGCGCGAATCCATAAATCAGTATTCTCATAAAAGTAGGCATTGCAGCACTTGAAATATACTCAAGTTGTAGCTCTCTGAAGTTAACGTAAGTTCACTTTAAAATTAAAATTTGTTTATCTTCTTCAAGGACTCCTTTTAATTATATACAAACAAAATTTTAGCTAAAATTTATTATCATTAAGTTGTTAAACAACTATTTCAAAGTAATAAAGATTATTATAAATATGCCATTTATTATTACTAACAACATGTAATTACTTAAGTTGTTGCTGGAAACGTTTAAGAATGTTAATTCTTAAAACAAAATCCCAGAATTTTTAATTATGAATTATATTTACTTAACTTTAAATGTAGCTTCAAATATAAACTTTGGAATGAAAAAGAAGTAAGTTTCTTTTAAACACGAGAACTAATTTTGTCCTTCGCTTTGCTGGTATTATCAAAATAAAATTCCCTTAATTAAATTAAACTTTTTTCCTTTTGAAAGAAAGTTTTCCTTTAACTTTTTTTAACAATAGATATAAATACAATTAAACGAAAACTTTGTTTTGTCGGTTTTTTTTTGGTAGCTGGCAATTGTAAAAGTGCAAAAGAGATGTAATCAGTATAAAAGATAAAATTTTTACAAACTTTTGTTAGAAAAAAATATATGTATATAAAAAGGATAACGAAAGGATATAAAGTGATAAAATGATATAATTTGGGTTTTAAATGATTGTGTTTATAATAATGTCAAAAGAGTCATCAAATTGCCTTAGACTTTCTAAGAGCTTTGAGAGGTTCAAAACAAATATAAATAATAAACATTTTTTATCCAAAGTAAATTTGTTTTATTTGTATCCTCTTTGCTTATAGTTATTATGTTGGTAATGTAAATGTCAAATGTAACTAAGTATTTTTTTTTTAATTTCTGTACCAATTTATTAATCAGAAAAGCATTAAAAATTATATTATAAAAAATGAAAGAGTCTTGGTAAAAATGTTCTTATCAGAGTTCGTATTTGCTCATTAGTGAGCAGCAGCTCACCAGCCAATTAAAACAACTTCAAGTTCTATTACGTCAAAATAAAACATAAAGAATTTTATCTGTTAATGATCCTAAGTCTTTCTGTAAGGTTTTGCTATGCTAAATATATAAGTTCAATTCAGTATACGCTTACGATTTGAATTCGCAAAATTTCTTGTGATTATGATTTCTAGAGCTTTTAGCATGCGATTTCAACTCGCATCGCATATGCAATTCTCAGAACGTTCATCACACTCTGCCTTAAACAACTATTGATAGAAACTTTCAGGTCTAAAATATTAGTAAAATATGATTCCACAAAAAAAAAAAAAGATTTGTAAAGGCCGTGATACACTATCATACAAAGTCGTGCGATCTACGAAAAAATACAACCCTGGTATGATGGATTTTATGAAAATTTTCAAAAGACAATAACAATTCACCACACCAGGGTTGTACTTTTTCCTAGATCGCAAGACTTTGTATGATAGTGAGTCATGGCCTTAAGAGAGTATATGCGGAAAGAAATTAAATCATTTTTCTAAATGTTTGATTAGAACGAAATCTCACTTTTTGTCTGGTAAATACAAGTTTGTGCCGTAAGAGGCAAACTCTTGTAATTTTCAAAAACGCTAAAACTAAAAAATCTCAAAATTAAAAATTGCCGAAACGAAAAAGCGCCAATAGAAAGAAGCGCTTTATTTAATGAAACATATCAAGAAAAATAAAATAAATCGCTAAAATATACCCCAGTCACCAAAAGTAAAAAGCTCGCAAAAAAACTGAAAAAATCTAAAAAACTATCGAATTAAATCGTTAAAAACCAAAAAAAATATCTCATAACCAAAAAAACACCAAAACTACAGAAAATCGCTAAAACTAAAAATGAGTTCCAAAATCCGAACAAAAATCTCTTAAACGAAAAAAAGCTCCAAAACTAAAAAATTTCTAAAACTGGAAAATAACCGAATAAAATCGCTCAAAACAAAAAAAAGCGCCAAAACGAAACAAAAACGCCAAAACTTAAAAAAAAATGCAGAAAGTGCTAAAATTAAAAATAACGCCAAATCAATAAATTATTTTAAAAATTTCTAGATCAAGTAAGATATTTGATTATATAGACTAAAGTTGGTACAGTATTACATTTGCAGTGTGCGTACGAAACCTTTGGAACCCTTCGTGTACGACTCAAAGTCGCACTTTACTGCATTTATTTTAATATATTTTTATCTTCTATTGCCATGTTATATCGCGTAGATACTATTTTATAAACGATAATAGAATGCATCTCTCACGTATGGGCCATCGCTTTAAAGTTTATTTTAGGGCTGCTGGAATGCGTACATAAGAGGGCAAAGACGCTCATCGGTGACAGAAGGGTATCCAACTCTGTGTGGTGCATTTTCTTGTTTTATCGCTACTACAATGGAATGTGTTTTGATGAAATTAGGGAACTTGTTCCTGAAACTTGCACATTTTTACGCACAGAACGAGCTCCATTCAAGACACAATATTTTGAAGTCGATTATTCAATAAATCGCACTACGCATTACAGAGAAAGTATGTGGAACAAACTACCTGCGGAGGTTTTCCCTGTAACTTGCAACGTGAATAAGTTCAAATCAAATGTCCACACACACTACTCCCTCTATCCTATTTTTCTAGTTCTAGCACAATGCATGGCATGAGTAGGAGCCATCCCCTAAAAGTGGTCCAAATACACACACAATCCAAAGAAAAGCTACGATATTTTGCATTTGCACTAACGCACCAAAATTTGCATCAAACATCGAATACCACCATTGTAAAAATACTCATATTGCGTTTTTTACACCCTTCACCAAAAATGGGAAAGTTTGTCATTCCGTGTGTAATTTCCACAATATTAATATGCGACACATAAAGTTTATATATATTCTTGGTCCTTATGAATAGGGAAGACGAATAAGCGAAATCCGTCTGTCTGTCAGTCAGTTTGTCTTTATGTGAAAGAGAAGCTTACGCTGGTGTGTCAAAAATGGTCCAAACTAAATTGGTATTGAAAATCGGCAAAATCGAAAATACGGTTTCAGAGCTGGAAAGTTGTTTTTTTGCCATATAAAATTAACTAGCTGAAACTAATTTCTGTTTATTTTTTGAATTTAAACATTTTTTATATTTCAGTTAGAATGAAATTGGTATTAAAAATCAAAATAAATCAAAAAGATTCCAGGGTTGGAAAATTTTATATTTTTTAGTATATACATAACAGTAACTTAAACAAATATTTTCTTTTTCTCTATAAATTAAGCATGTTTTATATTAAGAGAGACATTTTTTGCTAAAAGAAATCAGAAAAAACTAATGGATAATTCTAGGGTTGGATAATTTAGTTTTTTTTATATAAATAAAAGTAACCAGGACAATTAAATTTTTTCCTTTTCCTTAGAAATTAAAAATAATTAATGTTTTAGAAAGAAAAGTTCCGTATAAAAAATTAGAAAAATGAAAAGCACAGCTTCAGAGCTGGAAAACTTAAACTTTTTTTGATACATAAAAAGTAAATAAATAAAACTAATTTTTTTTTCTTTATTAATTGAGAGCATATTCTTATATTAAAGAAAGAAAGACATTAATATAAAAAATCAGAAAAATTTACAAAAAAAAAAATTGTTCCAGAGTTGGATAATTTAAACTTCTTTAAATAAAACTATTTTTTTGTTTTCTTTTTAATTAAACATATTTTATATACATAGAAAAGGTCTTTACTAAATTTTTATATGAAAATTCATTTTATCCCTAAACATTGTTACTCATTAGTCTTACGAAACTTTGCGATATGTTGCGTTTAATGCAGAAATGCAGGTGTGTAATTAGTTTAAGTTGCTTGCAGATGTTTTAAAATAGAAATTTGTTTAAGTACCATAATGAATAGTTATTTAATTTAGTTTTTGTTGTTGGGATCAATAAAAATTTTAATTTATATATATATATCTGTGGCAAAAAGGATAAAGTGTTTAAGTCGAGATAAGCTAATTTCGAGTTAATGGTACTTTCGTAATTTGCAAAATCTCAATAAATTTGTGCAATTTTTCAAGAAGTTATAGCACATTGACTTGCGGCTAATCTTTTTTAGACTTCTAATCTTATTTGGAGTAATAGCTTAATTTAGCTTATATTTTGGTATATTTCATCTTGAATGTATTATTTAAAGTGTGTAAAACGATGTTTGCTTAAAAAAAAAATAAAGCCCAATTTAACTGCAAAAGAAATAAATTTCTGAAAATCGACTTGAACGCTTACAAGTGCTCTCCTGAAAGAAAACAGTAAATATGACTTAAGCACTTTTTCCTTATTGCCACAGATATGTTGTATGTGTAGATTAAAGTTGCTTTACATGTGGGTGAATAAATTCCCCACTGATCTCTGTTAAAGTCATCTCTAATTTATTTATCCTCATGCATTTTAAAAAGGTAATATATTAATATTTTAAGAAAAAATTTTAAATATAAAGTGCAGAATAAAATATTCAACTAATGCTTAGGTCAAAAATGAAATCTTTGAATCAAATAATTTAGTCGAAAAATACCTATAGGTCACTTGCTATAAATTGATGTTTGTTAAAATATGTTTAATAATTTTCTATCTACAGAAATTATTGCCTCTGGGCATGAAAGTGCTTTAAGTCCTATGAATGTAATTTTTGCTAACAGAAATGATATAAATATTTAAGCAAACTAAAAAACTATTAACTGCCCATACAAAATTTTGCACAAAAGTGTATGTAATCTCTATTCGTAAGTATTTAAAATTTTACTGAATAGACCATTTCTTTTTTTTGAAGTTCAAAAGATAAAAAAATATAGGCTGCCCTTTACAAATCTACCTTCAAAAAAAAGCGACTGTTGCATGATTACGAAAATGTTTTTTTGCATATAAATAAATGTTCTAACCCTAATGTAGTACTTCTTGCCTACAAATACTTAAGTTTTTTTTAACAAAACTTGTTGTGAGTTGAATATAAAATCAAAGTTATTTTATTGAAAAATAAAGAAGGTAATTTTCTGGTTTCAATGTTCATTTTTTTAGGATCATTAAATATGTACATATGAACTACATACTGGTACATATATGACATATTTGTCACATGGGCTCAATTTGGTTGTCATCAAAAAAGTTTTCAGACAAATTAAATTTTTTCATAGAAAACTCTGTCAACATCAAACTTGAAGTTGAATAGTTTGTACTGAGTATCGTCTTATTATTGAGGAATTGAATCAAATGTACGATAAAATACAGAAATAAATAAAAAACTAGATTTTTTATTTATAAACTTTTATTCTCATTTTTTGGTATTGGCAAATAAGATACACTTTTATAGACAAATAGAGGTTTGTTTGTGTTTACTACACACTAAAAAAATAAAAAAATTTAATAGTCTTTTAGTCGCAAGGCCACCGGTTCAAATCCTGCAGACAAGCAAAAGTAGCTTCACAGTTTAGGGTTTTTTTAACCGTATCTTTAATTTCAAATAAAGTTTGTATTATATGATCAATTACATCAGGTTGCATTAAAATTAAGCTCATAATGGTTTTTATTTAGCGTGTATCTGAAGAATGTTTAACGTTGTGCAAATTTTGGCCGGGGAAGCCAACTGTTCATGTAATACATACACATTTTTTTGACGCCTGTGCAAATACATACAAACAATAACGTAATTTAAATAGTTAGCAAAACAGAATGAATACATTAAATCAATTTCATATTGTTTTAACTTGTAATAACTTTGATTCAACATGGTTTGTATTAATAAAGTATGAAAAAAACGTTGTTTTAAGTGAATATAATTTGCTATTGCTTTAACTTGATTTTTCGTGTTGTTTTAATATCAAATTCACGTTAATTCAATTTGAAATAACTTTAATTTAACATGATTGTTAATTTTGATTTAACAGTACTGGAATGTTAAATCAACATGAAATAAAGTTATTTCAAGAAGTAAAAATTTTCTTTGAATATTATTGTAACTCATGTTGAATTAACATAAAGCAGATATGAATTAAAATGAAAGCTCAAAAATATTAAATTAACTTTGTTTTCATAGACTTTATTAAAAAACTTTTCTGTGTAGACAAAGACTAAGTAAACATTTCTAGTTGTCTTTTAAAGTACAATATGGCATTCATTTTTATGAAAGAAATTTAGTAAATATTTTGTTTTTTGCAAAACTACTTGAGTGTTATCTACTGTAAAGTTTCCGGGTTATACGGATGAAAACCTTTTATAATTTTTTTTTTTTAAATTTAAAGGCATTTCAAACAGCCTGATATAACATTAAAAAGTTTTGTGTTTTATTTAACTAGTCTAATTCGTTTTAAGTAGGGCCTAAATAAATACTAATAACTTAAACTGTGAATTCGTTATTTATTTGTCTGTATTATTTTATTATTATAAAAGTCATTGCGTGAGAAAAAATAATTTATATTCAAGCAAGTTTCAATAAATTTTCTTGAAATGTTCAAGTAATTTTCTCCTTTTGCCAAAAAATTATATGTGTGATTATTATTGTGTTGTATTATTTCTCTGCATGGCAAAAGCCACAAAACATTTGCATATATTGATAACTTGACTTGAGCAGTTATTACCCTAGAGATTAAGGTAAAATATTGATTATTTTTCTTTTTTTAACGTACTATGCAAATTTTTTTGTACAGATTATACAAGAAAAATAAAACATAAAGCAAATAAGATTTTTTGTGGAAGAAATATAATTTAAAAAAAATAAGGTATTGTGTACTCGGATTATTGCAGCTTCCTTTTATCTCTCATGAAGAAGGCCCTGTTGACATACCAATGTAAAATCTTAGCAACATGCGTGTGGTTAAAAGACCTTAACCTCTTTTTTATTAGGAAAGATTATCCTTTTTTTATGATGACTTTATTAACACATTCAATAGTTAGAATATAAAGAATATTGGTAATGCTTTGAAGTTGTATTGATGGAAGTTAAAGATGAAAATTATTTTATATTCTACTAAAGGACCATCCTTATTTTAGCCCTTATTTTTCAAAATAAGGCAAGTCATATTTGGTAGAGTACTTGTAAATAAAATATAGTTACTGGAATAATTGTTAATAGCTATTGTCTTCACTTTTGTTTTTTTTTTTATCGAATTACCTCACTTTGAAAATGAATAAGAAAGCGCACTGCTTGCCTACACTGGTTTTTGTGTATGTCCCCGGATATGAGCGTAGTATTTCCTCTTTTCAATCTAACCTAACCTTGAAAATTAATTCATTATTATGTCCACTGGACGAAGTCATGCAATTTCGTATAAATTTAAATATTACTGTTTTCACACCAAAAGTTAAAACCTGGTTTAACTTTAAAACCATAAACAGCTGATTTTGCGTTCTCACTGAAAATTTGTTAAATTCAGGTTTAAAAAAAACAAGCTGTCTTAAAGATCTCTCCAAAATAAAACAAATGTGCTGTAGAAATGCGTTTATTTGTTGCTGATTTTTTTTTAACCTCTTATAATACTTATCTGGCACCCTGTGCAACGGTTGGTTTTGTCTGCATGAAAAACTCAGAAATTTTACAATGCACCCTCAAATAGAAATTATTTTTAGTTAGTTTTCATTATTATTGTTCGAGCTGCATTTGTTTCCATATTTATTTTTTTATATTTTGTAAATGAACATTTAAAAATTATGTAACTACTTATACAAAGTAAAAAAGTGCTTCGAAATCATATCATTATATAAAAAAAGTGCACAAAGATATTATAAGCTTAACCTTTTTTTTCCGCAGATGGATGTCAGTTATATCGTTTATTTTCACTACCCAGAGGTAGTGAAAATATTTTCGTTGTTTTTCGTCCAAAGGATACTTTTCTTCACATTTTTTTTAATACCCAGCAAAAAAAAAAAAAAAACCGGTGCTAGCTCCAAAGGTTTACCACTTTCATTGCATACCAGTCACTACAGGTACTGAATTTAATACTCTAAGGCTGTTGTTTTTATAAAAAAAATTGCTTAAGACAACCTTTAAAGCGAATACCATTCAGTTATTTCGATGATTTCCGTCCTATGACAACTATGTGTTAAAGTCATTGATGATTCACCAGAAATGGAACTACTGGGAGCTGAGTTCATCAATGCAGCAATAAATAATTTGTGAAGTGTCATTTTTTGCTGGGTAATTATTGCCGCTGCATCTATTTTTCAGTTGAAAATATATCAATTGGTATCTATACTTTTTCACTATCATAAACATTATCAGCTGTTTTCGGGCATTTTAACTTGGCAGCACTGAATTTAGCACAGCGAAAACAAGGTTGCATTTCATAAAATCAGCTTAAAACGAATTTAAAAATGGTTTTAAATTGGTTGTAACAAAAACAATTTGTATGGTCAAACCAGGTTTTAACAGTTGGTTTTAACGAAAACACCATATGACAGCATTTCTTTATTAATAATGTTGCCAGGACCTAGACAAAATAAGGAAATGAAATTAGTGATGGTATTCCCTCCCAAGTTCTTTGATAATGAAACAAAAAAAGCAGCCCTAAGGTTTCAGCAAAATCTATCTAATAATAGTTACTGAGTTATGAAGTACCAATTGTAAAAATATTTAGACATATTGATAAACTCCTCCTTTTTTGATGTCGCTCAAAAAGGAGGCTAAATTTGGCTAAACTCTCCAATGCTGCTGCCCAGACCATCTTGGTTTATGTTATTTGTAGTATTATACTATTCAAGTTGTAAGTAATATTATTAAGAAACATAGAGAAATTATCAAAGATGTCATAATGTAACCTTAATTAATATAAAATACATAGGCAAAATATAAAACTAAAATCCCTTCAACTAAATTAAAAAAATCTACGTTAGCTTTTTCCCTTTGAGCCTTATAACTTTCTCACATTAACAAAGTTAAGCAAAATCTACAAACACACGTCCATGTTTTTTATTTTTATTAAGTTTAATCTAATACATGTTTGGTATGTGCTTATAGATCCAATAATACTAAATCAATTTTAGACAAATAAAGATTGTGCACATCTCTCAACAAAATAAATATCCTCAAAAGGCTTGAAGCTTATAAGTATGAATCACACCGTTTTCTAAAGGGTAACAGGAGTTTTAAGAGATGATGGTCATGCATTAAACTGTCAAATTAACCAGGAAACTAGATATACTTGCATTGTAAGCACACATTTTATATATTACGCCACTACATTGTTTGTCATATCCACCCATGTACTTCTAATATCAAACTTTAAAATCAATAACTTTTCGAGTGAAAGTTATTGCATCTCTAGTGGTTTAATTTTGTACCGAACAAACTGATGACATTAAATAAGCAGAAAACAGGCATATTGGCCTGTCCCACAATGTCGACAGCGTTCGACTTGTCGCACAGGTACATTCAAAACAAAAACAAATTTTAAAATTTTGTTGTTGTTTCCAATGTAACTTTGCGACAAGTCGAACGTTGTCGACATCGTGGGACAGGCCCTACAAAATGCAACAGCCACTTCAGTGAAAGAAATTGGAACAATAGTTCCAGTTATATATAAAAAAATAAAATATTGTTAAGGCAGCGTTGATGAAACCGCAGAGTTGTGCAAAAAAAAACATTTAAAGAAACAATCTGCACAAACTATGTCAACTGCAGAGATTGTTTGAAAAAAGGATCTGCAATATTTATTTTTAGCATTTAGATATATTCAAACGGTTGGAATTTTTTTTATTTCCTTAATTTTAAAATATCACAACATAGACAATTTTCTTTTTTTTATAACTTTCTTTGGCATATTTTTTTTTTAAATTCAATCAGCTGTTTAAACTCCATTTATGATAATCTTAAACTTAAGCAATAAAACTCTGTAATTTTCCTTATATTAATAGATTACAACAGCATATTATACATTTTTCATAACAAACCCCAGAATTGCTACCCATGTACTTCTTTTTAAAAAACAAGCCAACTTCAGTTGCTTATTTATTCATGAATGACAAAGTTTCAAAGTTTTAAAACGGCACAGACTACATTATAATTGTAAAGATAGAAACGTAGATATAAAAACAAAATCCGCTAATAGCGTGAAGACTAAACTTATTCTTTTAAGGTAATTTTAAATGTTTTAAATGCCAACTTTTTATTATCTATCATTTCTTTTTAATAAGTTTAACAAACTGCGTTATAAGCATAAGCTGCTTGTGCTGCAAAGTAAAAATAAAAATAATAAACAAAATCATCACTAACTACAACTTAAAAACTTTTGTTAATGCGTTTTGTTTTCTTTCGCTTATTATTCTATATAAAATTTTTATTTTATTTTGAAACGCCAAAAATATTTTAAATTAGTTTCAATTAGTTCCTTTTTTAAATCAATTGCTAGTGTGCTAAAAATAAATCAGTTTAATATTTTTGTTTAAAGTTTTTATGATGGGTATTTTTGTAATTAAATATGGAAGTTTAGATTATTTTTATACCATTCACCAAAAATGGTAAAGGGTATATAAAGGTTTGTCATTCCGGGTGTAATTTCCACAATATGAATACGCTACATATAAAAATTATATATTCTTGGTCCTTATGAATAGGGAAGACGAATAAGCGATGTCCATCTGTCTGTAAGTGAAATCGGTTTTCCGAAGCTCCCAGAAAAGCCAGATACTTCGGTCTTGAACTGGTGTATCAGAAGTGGTCTGAAATAGCAAAATCGAAAATGCAGTTCAGAACTGGAAAGTTTAAATATTTTTTTGGCATATAACAGCAACTAGCTGAAACTATTTTTTTTTGTAATTTAAACTTATTTTATATTTCAGTTAGAATAAAATTGGTATAAAAAATCAAAATAAATTAACAAACGGATTCCAGGGTTGGAAAATTTAAGTTTTTTTAAAGTAGCCAGGTCAATTTAATTTTTTCTTTTTCTTAAGAAATTATAAATAATTGATGTTATGCAAAATGAGAAAAATAAAAAGCACAGCTCCAGTGCAGGAAAACTTAAACTTTTTTTTGCTACATAAAAGTATCTAAATTTTTGTTAATTAAATACATATTTTCTGAACTCTGTTAAAATCATCTCTAGTTTGTTTCATGCATAAAATTTAAAATGTATTTTATTTAAAATTTTTCATAAAAATTTTTTTTTATAAATATGGGTGTTCAAAGAACTGATAAGTGTATTTGTAATTTAATGAATTACTCTATATATTCCATATTTACTCTGATCTGTTTTTTCTCATAAATTACTATTAAATTACAAAATGCATTCTAGTTAGAAATTTTCCCATCCCTGAATACAACCATTATGAATTAAGGTATGAGGAGGTTAAACTAGGCTGCACTTTGTAACGTTAAAAGTTGTGTTAGCGTATTTTTTCTTAAACTTCACTCTCATTGTTGTAACATCACGTTCAAAAAGCACACCCAACATCCTACGGCTCGTCACCATTTCCAACCGAAGTACTGTTAATTTATTTTAAAGATTTTCCAATTTTTGTATTTAAATAAATCAGTGAATTCCACATGTAAATAATAATATTTGGCAAGTGTTTTATTGGAAAAGGACTCATTCCCTTGAACCCAGGTAACCCCTCCTGTCCTATCCCCGTGTCAAGCATATATCTCCATATGCTCCCCTGAGCCGATAGATAAGTGACATATTCCCAATACACCCCTCAATAATTCTTACCCTATCGTTAACATTATATTACCCTATAATTCTTAAATGTGGTCAATAGCTCACATTTAAACAATGGGGGTAGGTGTAGAATTAAATATTCAACTATTGCTCATGTCGAAAATAAAATCTTTGAATCAAATTATTTAGTCGATAAATACCCTTAACATGAATTGCACTAGATGAAAAAATAATTCATGTGCTCTTCCCCTTACGTATGTATATACTCCATACGTTCCTCAGTTAAGGGTATATAAGGTTCAGCACAGCCAAGTATAGCACTGTTACTTGTTTTTTTAATCCATACATTATTTTTTTCAAAAATATTTGTTTTTTGATGTGCCTTCTTTAAACAAATAATCAGTTTGCTTAAATCTCCCTGCATAGTTAACACACGTAAATTCTCTATTAAAAGTTTTATGTGTGATTAGTCTTTTAATAAGTTAAATAAATATATATAAAAAAAAAATATAAATACATGCTCATAGTGCAAGGATTAATTTAATTTTATTTACTTTCAATATAAACATACACTGCCAAAGCTTTTAACATATTACTTCATTATATTCACGATTTAATGTTGTATGTGTTAAATATTATTCCTCAGATATTTATTTCCCCTTATGTAGTTACATGTTAATATTCATAAACTTTTATAGGCTTATCTAAAATTGCATTTTATTTTGTTTTTATAAATTTTAATTCAATAACGCCATGTATAAATATTTTATTCATTCAGACATATTCGCGCATGTATCTGCTAATACGTGTGCAGAGGCCTGAAAGTTAACAAATTGTGTATATGAACTTTCAAAATATTTAAAAATTCAACTGCAAGGGGCCACAAGAGACCAGTAACGTATGTATGTTTGTACGGTGGTATATACTGGCTTAATTTTATAAAATTTTAATCAAATATAACATTCAAGCTATAACAATTTATTAAGCCATCAAAACTTCAAAAGTTATATAAAGACTAAAAGTATGTTTTAGCTACAATTTGATGATTTTTTTTATTTAAAAAAAATTAAAAAAAATATTGCTGAATTCACAACAACTTGTATCGCTTATCTAGTATCAACTAGACTTTCTGTCTTTTTTATTGTGAACACCCTGTGTGAAGTTTTTTAAAGTATTTTGTATTCTAAATGGCAAAAGAAGAACAAGCTGCATAGAAATACTATCAGGGAGTCTCTCTCTCTCTCTCTCTGTAAACACAACTTAAGAAACTGAAATAAACGTGTAAATTTGTATTTTAATTTTGTATGAAAATTACCAACAACAAGTTTACGCTACTGTATTTTAAAAGACGATGCAGTAATACGACTATCTTGTGAATGAAACATATCGCTCATTTACTCAAAGAACATTATAACTCAAAAAATAGAATTTTTGAGTAAATGATGCAGAATTAATCCTCATATTATGTACAAATTTCGTACAAATATCTATTGTTTATTCAACTCTTGAGAGCAAAATAAAATTTTCTTTTTCCCTTAAGTTGCGTGTAAATTGAAAACCTCAAACTCGATTCCTGGCAAAATAGTTTTTTTGAGTTATGGCGTTCTTTGAGTAAATGAGCGATATGTTCAATTCACAATATAGTCGTATTATTGCATCGTCTTTCAAAATTCAGTACCGTAGCGTTTTTCCAAATTGGTGTGTTTTACATGTGATGAAATCCTACTGAGATCTTTTGTGCGTATGATTAATATTTCATTTACAAATAAATAAATATTAAACATACTTTGACGTTAAAAAATTTAAAATGCAATCGAATAAGATACAGAGTATTTCATCATACATTTTATTTTTATATCTGGGGAACAAATATTTGCTTTTATTCATTTTTATTAACAATGCTATTTCATAAGTTGAATAATGAACTGAAATATGATTTTAATAATTTTGCTAAAATTTATATTACAAAATAATTAAATTCTTGTGTGCAGCCTAAAATAAGTAATTTCTAATCTATTGTTGTAGGATGTGGCAAATTAATTATAAGTTCTTATTAACCTTACAACACAACAGTAATATTGGCTGCATGTCATATATTGTGTGTAGCTTAAATCATGGAATAGCAACAATCTGTTTTTCTTTCAACTTTTTAAAAGCCAAACATTTATATTAAATAGAACAATTAACAACTCCAAATAAATTTTAATTTATATCATCATACGGAAACCAATATAAATCACCATTATTGAAATTTTTATCGTGAATGTGTTATTGATCCTTTGCGCTTAATTTTGTGCTTCGTTAAAAGTTGCCCCAAGCTGAAGTTTTATGCAATAAAAATAAAATGCCATAAAACTAAAATGTAGAGAAATTTATAAAATAAAAAAAATTTATTCATATTATCTGATTATCACTTTAAATCAATACGAATTTATAGCATGTGCTAAAAAATATTTAAAAATATGTGGTTTATGCACATTAAACTTTTATTTAAAAATCATTTAAATTAGAAGAGATTTTATAAATTTTGTTTAATTTTAGCAAAAGCTTATGAAGCCTAAAACTAAAGTATTTTTTAGATTTATTTAAAAAAATATGAGTTTTGTTTTAAAATATTTGAAAAAATAATTAGGCTGTAATTTTTCATGAAAAATACTTTGGTTTTATTAAGTGCCTAATTCTGTAAAACGCAACGCTTAGAGTTGACAAATTTTGCATGTATTTTATTTTTGTAATTTAAATTTTTTCTATATAAAATTTGTCAACATTGGCATTGCGTTTTACAAAATTAGGCTCTAAAACTTTTTTATAATTTCGTAAGGAAATTCGTTTTATAAAAATTTTACAAATAAAAAATATTTTTATTAATCAAATTTCCATAGAAAATTTGTTTCATAAACCTCTTTTTAAACAGAAATATTTTTTTATGAATAAAGGCTTCATTAGTCTTTACTTTCTGTTGCTGTTCTGTGCTGTGCCGTTCTACTTCTCAATTTGAATACTTACTTTTTCTTTCACAGTTTTCCACTTAAGCGATTAGTTTTGCCTTGTCCATTGTTAAGTTTCAATATAATTTTATTTATTTCCTTTAAAAATTATTTTTTTTTTAAATTCTAAATGCACAACCACAATTTATTTCAAAATATTTTTATTTAATTTATGCTGTCACTTACAATTACTTAACAATTTTTTGATTTTCACAAGTTGAACCGAAACAGAACAGAACGAAACAGAAAAACTAACGACTTGTATAATATTTCTATAAGACTTATATAAGACTTCTATTCATAACAGAACAGAAAGTAAAAACTAATTCAGGCGTAAGGCAGTAGGGCGTTAATTTTAAAATTTATTTAATTTATGTTTTATTTTTAATAAATAATTTGGTTTTATGAGGACTTCATAAAACAATTTTATGTGAAAAATCTGTTTTATAAACCTTTTATAATTTAAAAAATATTTTTTAATTTCATATGTTTCATATATTTTTAAAAGGCTGTATATAGAGAGACTCTCTAAGAGAATTAAGATTTCTTTTCTCTCATTCACTCAAACAACGTCATAAGTTAAAAAATGGAATTTTGGGGTAAGTGACGCTGAACTAATCCTTAATTCGTTCTTCATATTGTATAAAAATTTCATAAAAAATATCTTATTTACTCAATTCTTGAGAGAAAAGTAAAACTTTCTTTTTTAATTAAGTTGTGTGTTCACTGAAAGCTTCAAATTCGTTTTCTATAAAACTGTTTTTTTTTTCGTGTAAATTAGAGTTTTGTCATATCAAATACAAAATACAAATACAATACAAAGGGGGTGTTAACAATAAAAAAGAAAGTGTATTAGATACCCGAAAGACGATACCAATTGTTTTGAATTAAGTAAATATGCCCCACCTTTTCATATTTATCTGATTAGTAATTTATTAAAAAAAAGTTACACCCATGTGCTATCAATATAAACTCAAATTCTGTTATATTGATTTTAATTTTATGTTCCCATCAATGCTATTTGCTATTTACACAATATCGATAGTTATATTTGAAAAAAACTTTTTATATAATTTCTTATTCCATAAGGCAATAAAAGAATGTAATCAAATCATTTAACTCGTTACTCAGTTTAAAACCGCTATCGCTATTTATTTAAACGTTTACACATGATTGAATTAAATGATACATATTAACTTTATCGGTGGACATAAATTAAACGTGATAGTTTTATTGATATAGAACTTGTAATCCTTCATTGAAATATATTTATGTGTATTTTATAAAACAATTTTGTAATTAAACTTAAAATGGCAACAAATAAAAAATCATTAATATACTTATTGTTTATATAAATTGTTTACGAAAAAAAAACCTAAAAATACATGCAATAAATAACTTTTGATATATTATTTTTTTCTATTAATTACTGCTTGTTTTGTTGTATTTAAGAAGAATAACAGCTTTTGTACATTCATATTTTTCTTTAATTAAGCTTAACGCATTTTACAATTCTGCTACGAGTATTATTCGTTTTTTAATGTTTATGGGCCTTTGGTGTTGAATAAGTCGATCACTTTAAGCTGTGTAGTCTTTTCATTAGTTGTATTACTTTGCTGACTAGTCATTGCTACATATATTAACCAATAAAAAGTCTATGATATGACACTAATGCATTAAGGAAAAATCTATGATGTTGACATGTTTTAGCCTTGAACTTAGGCTCTCACTGACGACTTCAACCGACAAAACCGGCAATGATAAGAAACTAGATGGTGTTTTAGATTTTAATAGCTATATTCAATGTTTAAGACATTTAACATTTACATACTTTACAATTTGCCAGCAGCATTGCAGCTACTAAGAAAATTTTAATCAAAGCCTTTTATAAAAATTAACTTAAGTGCGAAGAACTAACTAAATAAGTTTTTGTTAGCATAGTGACTTATAAATCAAACCAAACTAAACAAAATTTAAAAATTTTTTATATATTCAAAAGTTTTAAAAATTTTACAGGTCACATTATTTGCTGTATTAGTAGCAGACTCTAATTTATAAATGTAAAAATAACCAGCAACGTAACGTAGAAAACTCGAAAGCTAGCACAATTAACAGGCAGGTATAAAACACGTATCTGCAAGACACCTTATGTTCTATTTTGGCAGTGCATTATTATCTGTTCTTGCATATAATTATTACCACTATTTTAAACTAAACTTATCCTTAAACTAAATATTTTTAGAATCAAAATAATTATCTCTATTTAAATTCACATATGATTTTGTAAACAATTTTACAAAAAATTTATCCAATAACAAATAAATGATGTAACATGAATAGTTATTAGCTAAAAAAAACGTTAATGTTGAAAATAAAAAATAAAATATCTTATACGAGGTGTGTTCAGAAAATAAGGGTTGGAGAATCCAATCCCCTAAGGTATCATAAGATTTCAGCCTTATTTATTGTTTACTTTATCTGTGGAAGCCGCTAAGGGTAGACGTATTTTAATGAGCTCAGCAAAATTTGTTCAAACAAATGATAGTTTGAAATAAAATTTACTGCCAATTCAATTTACTGAAAACAAAAACAGAGCGTTCAAATTTGTTTTTGTTTTCAATATAAACAGACAGATGATAATTTTTAGTTGCCTTTTATAAACTTGCAGTTAGTCCCAGTAAGAATTTTTTACTATTCCAGTATTCGTTCCAATTTTATTAAAAAAAAACTGTTAGCGAAGAAACAGGCCACGAAATTTGTCGGCTGCTCGTGGGCATTTACATGCATACAACACAATCAATCAAAATAAATAACAACAAGAAGACAACAGTACTTTGTACCTTTCAATAAAAACGATAAACATGAACACAATTAAGTAACAAATTCTCTCAGAATTTGCAAAGTTATGTATGTATGTGTACTTTTTGCTGGCCAAAAGTATAAAAAGTTCGCCGATCTTGTTGATTTTTTTAAGTATCATAAACAGGAGTACAGGTGTTACAAATGCATGCTTATACGAAAACGAAAAGGAATGGTAATGAATATAACGGTTATTAAATATTCAGTATAAAAGGCCTGCTCATTGCGCAAGTCCGCAGACATAGAATATGTATGTGTTGTAAACAAAATAAATACATTTGTGTGTGGAAAGTGCTCTCTCTCTCTCACACTGTTTTACAACAAACACTAATTTGTATTCTACGATAACGTAGATGCGCAGTAGAATTTTTTTTATACGGATGAGTGCGTTTATAAATTTAAAATCGGTTGCTATTTGCGATAGTTTTTTTGTTGTTCTTTTTTTTTAAAGTGCGCAACATTTTTACGTTGAAAAATTCTCTGAAATTGTTATTTTTTTTTAACCAACGCACAACCTGCGAAGTGATCAGCTTGTTCGCTGAAAACACCCAGGGTATACGGCGGGAATCGCACCCACGACCTCTCGACTACAGATGGGCGCATGTTGAATTTTTCCAACACGACATGACGCGAACACGGATGCCAAGATGTCCAAAACGTACGAAACACGCACGTGAATTTTTTTCAAAACACGAAACTGCACAACACGCACCAAATCAAATTGAATAGCAAAAAAAAGCATTTTTTTATATTCAAATAGATACATATTTTTGTTTAATTTCAAAACTTTAAGCTTAAGAGACCACTACACTATCAACAAATGTGATGGTTTTACATTTTTGATGATACAAAATATTAAATTTTTTCTTTACTGGAAATTCATCCATACATATTTTACATCTAAAATCGTTTCGTGTTTTTCGTGTCAATTTTGCTCAACACGATACGACACGAACACGGACGAAATCAGATTTTCTGTCACGAACACTTCGTGTTAAGCCGTGCGTGTTCCTGTCACGAAAAAAACACGACACGCGCCCATCTCTACTCTGGACTGAGAGAATAGCATCGCTACCACTCAGCCACACGGGCAACGATTGATAAGTTCATACGGGTACGAAAAACCGGGTTTTTACCCGTAACTCGAGATTTTGGGGGTGTTTGGAAAATTTCAAATACAGATAGTTGTTATGCTCGGCAAGACCTACCAGAAAAATAGTAACACGTACCAGGTATTTTGATTTCACTAATTTTTGTCACACAGTGTAATTAATTCCTAACTTTTGGTCAAGCGGTGAATCAGGGGTACTACCCACAAGCTCTACGATATTTCTGTGGAGAAATTAGAAAAAAATAAACACCTGGATTTGTGAAAAATAATTCACTGATTGAAAAAAAAGCAAACCTCCCTTCTTTTTCTGCACACACCTCGTAAGCAAGTTGTTGTTATACGACTTCCATTGCAATATTTTGGCATTCAATAAAAATTTACGTTATTGCAAATTCAAACGCAAAAATATTGCAATTGTGAATCTTTTTATAAGTTTTTAGAACAAAATATTTACTTTTTTTTTTGCAATAACAGGAAAACTGATAATAAACCTTATCTCTAATGTACTGAGAATAAAATTTTATATCAATGTGGATGGTTTGTATATTTAAAAAAAAAGAAGTTTTGAAGTTGGTTTATTTAACAGTATTACAATATTATTGAAGCAAATAGAAAATTATATCTTGAATATTTACAAATGCTAATAATATCTCTTGCTATTCCAAGAAATTTTAAAATAAAGTTTCTTTGATATTATTTTATTTTAGAAAAAGTACGATGCATGTAGAAAAAATCACTAGTAAAGCAGGAATGATAAAAAAAATTTACAAATAAGAAATTCTGATAAATTTTTTGCACAAAAAACTCTAATTTCTTCCGAGCAGAAAAATTATATGTATATGACTCATATATTCAGACCCAAAAAACCATATCGTTGGCTAAGAGTGTAAACCTGATAAATCCACTTTTTATGACGTATAACATTTTAAATCCATTCGAAAGAGAAAAAGACGTCGCATCGACTAGCTAAAATATTTATTTTAATTTGAAACTCTACATTTTGAAAAAACTTAATGTTTTAGACTAATTTCTTAAGCAATGTATAGAAAATGTCAACAGTATTTTGTCTCTGCTGTAAAATTTGCTTGAAGGGAGTTAGCAGGTTTACACTCTAAGCCGACGATATTTAATCTTCTGTAACAATTGCACACGCCCCTTTTCTTATATTCTTTTTACATCTTCATTGAGTTGTATATAAATTAAAAGTTTATCACTTATTTCCTGCAAAATTATATTTTGAGTCATGCCTCTTTTGCAGTGAAGAAGCGATATATTTTATTTTTTTTTTATTTTTTATTATGCATAAAGAAAGAAAAATATCTGTAAAATTAATGGAAAAAAATAAAAAAGCATAAGCCAAACTGATAGAAACAAAACTATATTTATTTACCTATATCAATACTAAATCTAAACGAATTTTCTTTTATTTTCATCCTATTAACATTTTAATATTTCAGTTTATTTAGGAAAAATAATATTTACGTACTTCATTTTATGCAGCTCTTTCTTAACAGAAGAAAATCCGCAAGGAAGCTTAAAAGTTTCATCACGTAGAGTAGGAAAAACTGTATTCAATTGTACGAGTGTATGCAATAGATGATAGAAAAAAAGCTTAAGCAATAATATCTTGCAGATCTTAGAGCAAATATTTTTTTGAAAGCTTACACGCTGTGCATTAAATGCGTAAATCTGTGAGCATAAAATCACGAACAAAATTTCTAAGTAAAGTGTAAATTTTTATTATAGATAAAAAAACTGAAAATATTTATTCTACGTTTGTAAAAATTTTTGTTATTTTACTTAAAGAATTATATATCTGTGGTTGTTGTGGTTGGAATAAAATTCATTTTAGTATTTGCGAAAGAGAAATGCATCATCATAAATCATTGATTAAGGTAGAAATTCTAAGAAAATATATTTTTCTTTACTAAATTATTTTATGCTTTTTGAAAAGAACTGTGATATATTAAAACTTAAAATAATATTTTGCCAACTCGGGTAATCATTTTTTATTTGGAAAGACTTGCTGGTTTTCTTATTTTGTCTATTCTTTTATGACGTTGATAACCCTGCTGTTTTCTACTTACATACTTATTTTAAGCCTACACATTTATTTTATATACAAAAAGACTTTATTTGTCTGAGCTTTGCACATAAGAACCGTTTGCTAAAAATATTACTACACTAAGACATTTGAAATGATCAAATTCTCTGTAAAGACAAAGTGTTAAAAAAGTAAAGTTGGAAAATCAAAGATTTCGCCCCTTTTAAGGTTCCGTACACCAAAAATGAAAAGCAATTTTATTGCTTTTGTCTGTCAGTTACAGGCTGTTTTATCGAGAATCGTTAGAGCTACTGACCTGAAATTTTGAAGAAAGCTAAAGGGTGCTCTAAAGCCAGCAACGAAACATGTTGAAATTCTAATGTTGTACACAGACAATTACACATAGACTCTTGAAATTTTCAAAGTTAGTAAAGTTTTTTACAAACTACAATAATTAACACTAAAATTTAAAAAGCCAAAATTAAAGGGTATTCTATCAGTTAATGTAATTTTGAGTATTTAATTATGACAACTTGGTTTATCTTGAAAACCACAAACGCTAAAACTAAAAAATTCCAAAATAAAAAAATCGCCAAAACGAAAAAATCGCCAAAACTAAAATATCGGTAAGACTAAAATAAATCTCCAAAAATTAAAAAAAAATGGTCGAAAACGAAAAAAGCGCCTAAACTAAGGAAAAGTGCAAACATTTAAAAAATCGCCAAAAATAAAAAGATCGTCCAAACTAATATAAATTGCCAAAAATTTAAAAAAATGGCCAAAACAAAAAAAGCGACTAAACTAAGAAAAAGTGTAAATATTAAAAAAATCGAGAAAAATTAAAAAATCATCAAAACGAAAAAAACGCCAATACTAAAAATTCGTTAAAACTAAAATAAATCGCCAGAAATTGAAAAATTGCCAAAATTAAAAAAGCGCTTACCGGTTTTTTAAAATTAAAAAACATGTCTACATCACGTAAGATATTCGATTATGTAATTAGATTAGTGAATTTT
The DNA here is from genome assembly GCA_936439885.1 of Nowickia ferox. Lineage (NCBI taxonomy): Eukaryota > Metazoa > Arthropoda > Insecta > Diptera > Tachinidae > Nowickia > Nowickia ferox. The sequence goes on along the minus strand of OW387026.1, from coordinate 97,251,715 downwards.
TTTACAAACAACAACAATTAACACTAAAATTTAAAAATCCAAAATTAAAGGGTATTCTATCAGTTAGTGCAATTTTGAGTATGTAATTTTGAAAACTTGGCTTATCTTGAAAACCACAAACTCTTGAAATTTTCAAAAACTTGAAAACGAAGGAATTGCCAAAACGAAAATATTGCATAAAAAAATTGTCCAAATAAAAAAATCGCCAAAACGAAAAACTCGCCAAAGCTTAAAAAAATGGTAAAACTAAAATAAATCGCGAAAAATCTAACAAAAATCTCAAAACCGAAACAAACGTGAAAACTTTGAAAAAGCACTAAAACCAAAAAAATAACCAAAAAGCGAAAAAACAGTTTCCGGATACTTATTTCTTAAAAAAATTTCTACATCAGGTAAGATATTCGATATATAGGTTAAATTTCGTATAGTGTGGCATATTTTGCCTCACTTTTTCTGTGACTCAAAGTCGCACTTAACTGAATTTATTTATTATATTGATTACATCTTAAAATCTACAGTATAAATTTCCATACCAAGAACAAATATGTGCAATTCGTTTCATACTAAAGTGCTTTGTTTCTATAGTAGGAATAGACCATTTAAGAGGAGTTATGGCTGTTGACTGAAAAAACTACTGTGTTGAATACAAAGTTAATGAGAATACTAGTCAATTCCTGGCCAAACTTGGTCATAGTGTCTAAGGTAATTTAGAGAACACTTCCAGATCGATATTTATAGCAGTTAGTTGTCAGCAAAGTAAAAGAAATAAGTAATAAAATGGCTAACTAACCCAAAGTAATCCGCCAACTTAATATCACAGGCGCTGCAAGGATGCTGTAGAATTAAAAAAGCACAATAGCTGTAAGCCCATCTATTATCTCTTCATTCCTAAGACACACACAATTTCTAGGTATTTATTAAGTAAATTTTATTTTAGGTTTGTAGTGCTATTACCTGCACTTCAATTAAATTAATAAAATTAAATTTTTTGTTTGTATGTACGAGTATTACGTTTAATGGGATTACACGTTTTTGTTTAATTTTTAGCTCTCTTTTTCTCGTTGAGATTAAATTTCATTTTTTCTCTCATTTTAACAAATTTAACTCAAAAATGTATAATTCATCATAACGTGTCGTTCCAAATTCTGTAACATGTTTTCGTTTCAAATGGTACGTATACGTCATATTATTTTCTCATAATTATATATAATGTATACGCATACGCATACTAAGATTCTCTATGAAATTAAAATGAAAATGTGTGTTTTTATATGAAATGACTTCATTCATTGAATTATTTATCAATTATGCACTATATTCATTAAAAAAAATTTCCAAAATGTCGTTTTGAAATGACATTGTAAAATAAATGTTGAACTAAATGAAAAATTCATGTTTTTCACTCTCCTGTAAAATTTTTCACTATATAGTCTCACTATTCATAATTTCTACAACATTATATATTTGATGTTTTCCCCACAGTGCACTGCTTATTGTATCGCTACACGTTACGCGTACTTATGTATTTCCAGCTACTACTTCAACATTCAATTTATTCATATTGTAGACGTGCTCAATATTTAAATAACCATAACCCAAAAAAAAAAAAGAAAAAGAAATGAGGAACAATATTCCTAATCTAAGAACAAGTAAAACCATCATTGTGCCATATGTGTCATATTTTTGCCATTTACATCCATGAAATTCTGCTAAACTTTTTCTTTTTATGACTTTAGTTAAAAAATTCATTGCTTTTTTGAATGTGTAAAATTGTGGTTTTAGGTATTGTGGTGTGTTTTTTTTTCTAAAGTTTGTTTATTTGTCATAAAATATTATTCTTGACATAATCATCTAGAGAAATCTTCTCGTAAATTATATTTTTAGTAGTTAATAAATTTTGTTTTGAATGACAGATATAATTCTAAGAATTTAGATTTAAAAAAAAATCACATAAACTAGTAGCAAATAAAATATCTAAAGGAGAAATTTATTGCTAACAATGTATTTATGTATTGAAGAATAAATAGTTTGTAATCAAAATTTATTGAACTTTTAGTAATGTAATTTGTTTATTTGTACGCCTTTTCTTATAGATGAACTTGAACAAAATTTAATTATAAAATAGTTTTTCTCATTTTAAGCCTTTTTCATTAAACAGCAAAAAGCATGCTGAGGCATTAAACCATTGAAATGCACGTTCAAATAATTAAAAGAAAAAATAGAAAAAAGTCTTTTTTGTAATACTTTTATATTTTTACTCACAGCTTTTCAATTTAATTTCAATTAGTAATAATTTTTTTTTCTAATCCCATTATTTGCATAAAATTAAAATTCTAAAAGTTCATAGTCGAATGTGTGAATTGAAGCGATAAAGTGGGGAGCACGAATAAAAGTTATCGCAATTGCCGAATATTATAAATTTAAATGCAACTTACGTGCTAGTGAGGAAAAGGTTGAAATTTAAGTTGTACACTCTGCAATGTATTGGAGTCTTAAGTTTTTCTTTAAGAGAAGTAACACTCAGGTAATGAATGCGTACTGCTACTAGTAGGTGTTACCTTCTTTAGGAAAGGGATAGTGATAGAAAAGACAAGAGGTGAAGAAACAGATAGAGGAAAGCTTCATTTTCTTACAATTGTGCTTTTTTCACGTTTTTAATAAGGCAGCTGTTGCAGCGCCTCTAGTGTCAATGAGGCGTATTAAATTTTGGAAGTACCCATTCTGTTGGTTATTTTACTTCGCCAATGATTCTGTATAAGATATTAGTAAATGTTGAATGAGAGAAAAAAGATGAAGGTAGACTCAAAATTTGTATATTTTTAAGTTATACTGTGGCAGTCAAAAGATTTTACATTGCTTATAATAGTTGATAATCTCCAATTCTTAGGCACCTCTGTGGCTAAATGGTAGTGATGCTAACGTCTTAGTCCAGAGGTCATGGACTCAATTCCCACCATAGACTCTGGGTGTTTTCTGCAGACAAGCTAATTGCTTTGCCGATTGTGTTTGTTAAAAAAACTGTTTGAGTATATTGAAATTATGGGTTTTTTTCTATAGTATTAACTTTTCTAGCGTATTGTGTATATTGCTTAAACTGTTATATATGTGTTGTTGTTTTCAGCAAAAATTAATAAATAATATTCTTTATATGAATAAGCAAATAATGCCATTACATATATACAGCAAAAAATATTATATATATTTTTTTTAATTTAAGCACAAGCTAAGTTGAAAATTCGTATTAAGGCTACATTGTATTTTTAATAAAACATGTCGACTGTGTGTATCATAAAAAATAAATAAAACGTTTGTTCAAACTGTTGAACTAACAATTCAGTACAATTGCTATGGCCTGGAGTGCTCAAAAAATGCAACTATAGAAAAAAAAAACAAATTTTATGCAACACGTTACAAGAATTTTCAAATTTATTTAAAATATGAACGAAGGACTTATTTATGAATGTATTTATGTTTGTTTTAAACAAGTGCTTGTAATTTTTTATAAAATTATGTCCTTGAAAAAAATTTGCTTGGACATACGAATATATATATTTAAACAACTTTATGTTGTGTTAAATGCAAATTTAGATAAATAAAATGGTTATCTGCTCAAAATAATTGCTGAATCTATAAAATAAAATACTGTGACAAGCAAGTAAACCTTTAATTCAAATTCATAAGTTAGATTGAAAACTGAAATCACTCTTCGTAGCATATCTGCAACATATATATAAAAATGAAAAAAAAAAACGGATAAACAGAAAATGAATAGTGATACTTACAAATGTGTTTACCAAAGGTAAATCAATAATTGTATACACAATATTTCTCATATTCCATTTCATTAAAAATTTGTGTTAAATAGCTGATGTTAATAACAATCTCTACCCCAGTAGATAGACTTGGGTGCTGATGAAGTGCGTTGCTGCACAGAAAAATATCGGTATTTCCCCCAGCTTATAGTCTAGTTTAATTTTTCTTCTCTTCTTTAGAATCTCGCATTAATTAATAAAAAATATTTCATTCAATAAGAATTGAAATTACTGAACTTAAGCCCGACTAAGAAATTATTTATAAAACTGCAGTATTACTTTAAAATGTTGAAGAAACTTATTGAAACAGTTGACTTTTTGAAAAAGCAAATTCTTTTTTACTGCAAATTATTATTAAATTTTTGTACCCTTCACCAAAAATGGTAAAGGTTTGTCATTCCGAGTGTAATTTCCGTCTGTTCGCTTGTCCGTCCGTTCAAGTAGCAGTACGTGAAATCGGTTTACCGAAGCTCCCAGAAGCTCCCGAAGCTAAATACTGCGATCTTGAAATAGTGTATCAAAAATGATTTGAAATATATTGGTATTGAAAATCAGCAAAATCGAAAATACGGCTTCAGAGCTGGAAAGTTGTAAATTTTTTTGCCATATAAAAGTAACTGGCCTAAACTAATTTTTTCTTTTTGGCAATTTAATTTTAATATTATATTTCAGTTAGAATAACTAATATTCTAAGAATTTTATTAATAAATTAGTAAAAATTACTTAATTATTTAAAGCTCTATTAAGACCAATATTTAACTTATGAATAAACATTTACCATTAGAACACCAAATTTAACAAATTGGTTGTAAAAATCAAAATAAATAATAAAAAAAACGTTTCCAGGGTTGGAAAATTTATTTTTTTTTGTATATAACAGTAACCTACTTAAACAATTTTTTTCTTTTTCTCTATAAATTAAACATATTTTATATTAACAGAAAAAAATATTTTGCTAAAAGAAATAAAAACAAAAACTAAAAGGATGATTCCAGGGTTGGAAAATTAAATTTTTTTGGTATATAAAAGTAGCCAGGTCACTTTAATTTTTTCTTTTTCTTTAGAATTTAAAAATAATTGATGTTTTATAAACAAAAATTCGATAAACAAAATTAAACAAATATAAAGCTACAGAGCTGGAAAGCTTAAACTCTTTTTGTACATTAAGTTAGTAAATACAACTTATTTTTTTCTTTGTTAATTACATACATATTTTCAATATTAAAGAAAGAAAGAAAGATATTTGTATTAAAAATGGGAAAAATAAAAAATATAGAATATGAACTTTAACAAATGTTTGAATTCAATTTTTTTAACTACTTTGGACTGGTCAGCTTAACCAACTTTGTTGGTTGATGCAATATTAATTTCTTTTTAAGCAAGTTTCAATGTAATAAACATACGTAATAAATGTTACGTTTGCAAACGTTACAAATAAAGGTGTGAATAAATAAAAAAAACTACCAAAATAGGAATGTAAATATAAGATTATAGTAACTGATTGTAACTCCCTACATCTATAATACTCCGTTTATTGAAGATAATTTATGTATTTACCCAAGACCCCAAAACTGAACCAAAACTACTCCAAAACAGAGTTATAAAGCTTTTAAAACAAAGACAAAACTAAACATTATAAATAAATATCTATATTTTTATTCAGTTGCTTTAACACAAAATTCTCATTATTCATCAACAACATCTAAACAAAATTAATTACGCATAGTGAATCACTCAATGGTTTGTGGCAATAGAAGATGAATAATCTGCTCCAAAATGCGAGTATTATACTCGTATGTATGTATGTATGTGTGTTTTATCTTTGAGCATCTGTGCACAAGTTTTTTTGTTTGCTCAACCGCATTTCTCTTTTATATACTATTGTTTCATGTTATTTTAAACAATTGTGAATAACACTAGTGCATATTGAAATGTTTCCATATCAGTTTTGTCATTAATTTCATTTGTTTTTTTCTTCTAATATTTTATGCTTCAAAATAGATTTGTTTTGTACTTGAACTTCTATTACGTATGTTTTGTTACGCATAAGCATGATTTGCATCCCACATACTTTTAATATAATTGGGTCAATGCTAAACTAAAAAAAAAAATAAAACATGAAACATGAACATGAAAAGAAATCAATTATTTTGCTTTATTTTGATTAAGAGTAGTGAATAATATTCATAACAGAAATTCATTGTTCAAAATAAATTTTAACAAAGCAACATGGTACTAACAAAGAAACATTAGATATTGTTAAGTGATGGCTAAAAAATTTTTGTCGAATGTATATATGTATGTATGTTTTTGTAGTCGTATAAAAGTATTTGTTTTTCATTTACAACGAAAGCGTTGTTTATCAAAACGATTTAAAAAGAAGATAAACTGAATTCAAATGTTTAATTTAAAAGGTATCACGGAAATTAAATAAATTGCTATTAAATATATAAATTTTTATTATTTAGTTTTTATTTATATAAATCTTAATGCTGAGAAATATTTCTCGAACAAGTAAACATATCATAAAGATGATAAAAATTCCTTGCAAAACAATGGTTAGGTTAGGAAGGGTGGTGCTATACCGCACCTCCACTCGGAGACCCAATTGAGTCCATTCTGTTGCCCAGAAAAAAAATAATATTTATTAGCCAGAAGTGACCCAACTATTCGTCCTTGAGCCACCGAATTCCCATGATGAAGCCCCTGATGTTCTCTAGTTTACACTTCCCGATATTAGTAATGCTTTCATGGAAACGTCTGCTCAGCCATCTAAGCCTATGACGTTGCAGCTTCGGTCAGTAACAGATAATATGTTCAATGGTTTCTGGTTCTTCTGGTGCTGTTTTAGAGGAACCAGTGCAAATTTTCTAATACTTCTGTAAAAACTGTTTCATAAGGTCACACCCGTCACAGCCTTTTGACAGACACTCTGAGCAAAAATCCTGCTGTTTCAGTGTCTATCTAGTACTATATGTTTTTAAGACTATAAGTATTTTATATATTTCATGTTTTTGAATTGTAATTAAAAATATAGTATCATGGTCACACCCGTCACAATAAAATTACATCTCATAATTTAAAAGAAGGTTGTTTATCATATAAGATATTTACAAAAGTAAGAAGTTAGGCTTATCGCACGACAAATTTGGTTAATAATCTTACCAGTTTCAGCTATGAGCCATATTCACGAACCTTATTGACGAAAAATTATTCTAAATAAAACTACAACCCTTATATGCGCAAATAATTATTTGAGCTTGAAGTATACGTTTAACCAAAATTATTTTAAAATTTTTGTCTAAAGCACACTTGAAGCACAAATAATTTTTTTTTGCATTAAGGAGTAAATAAATATGATTATCTCTTAGTAATTTAATATCTAACAGCATAAAATTTCATAAATGAAAGCTGGCAAATGCAATTTGTACTCTCCTGCTTTCTGATACAAAAACACGCAAAATACTCTCACTTACTTTACGATTTTGTAAAATTATATTCATGTACATATATTCTTGTAGTTGAAAACGATAATTAAAAGCGTATGCGCTGTGTATGATGCAAAAAATACGAATAAATAAAGTTTAACAAAACCGCATTTTCAAAATTAATTTAATAATTAAATCACTTAAAAGTGTGCAATATTTACTATTTTGTAGTAGTTTGGGTTCATGCTTTTGTTTGACTACCAGTAAAAAGTTCGACATAATAGTTAGTATACAAAAGCAAGCAGAGTAGATAAACTTTCCCATTTATTCCCATTATTTTTTTTTCTTGCTTAAAGCTATGAAAGCAATTTTAAACTTATATTATATTATACTATAGAATTATGTAGTTTACGAATCGTTTATGCTCTATGAATTTACAGTGTGTTTCAGAAGGTATTCGTACTTCAACATACAAGTATAGCCAATTAGTTATAAATTTTATTCAGTTGGAATATATACATACAAACAAGTTCTCGTAATTCCATAATACACAAAAGAAAATTGTTGAATTTTCTGTGATAAAGATTTTTATTTACTAGGAGTCTATTCTGTAATTCGAAACGAAAGCAAATGCTTTCGAATTGTAATATAAATAACATTTAAATTCGAAAGGTTATTCATTTGTTTCGAAACACAGAATAGAACCCCTGTTCTATGGAAATGTATTCACACAAAAAAGTAATATAAATGAGTTTGTAATATTAATTAAAATATTTGTAATATTAATTAAAAAATTAATTAAATTTTCACCTATAAACAATTTGCTAATATCAATTAAATTTTTTCACTCAAATTAATTAATACAATTAAAAATTTAATTGAATCAATTAAATTATTAATTGAAAACATTAATTGGTGAATACTTTTTTCTGTGTTGATACACGATACGTGCTCGACATATATTCGAAATCGACATCATTAACGAAAGTCTTGGTCAAGTGGGTGCGCTGGCAACATTAACAAAAATTTTCAAAACACACATACTCGTATTTACCCTAAAATTTATTCTACAGCAAAGCAGACTCTTGTAAATTAACAATTTGTTTAAGTGAGGCTTTAATTAAACTTTTTTTTAATCATGTCACTAACTGACATTACTGCCACATTTCATATGTTATAAACAAGAAAAAAAAATGAACTGAATGAAGTAAACAAGTAAACTTAAAAAAAAATTAAACTAAAAACATTTGCAGTCATTAATTATTGAAAGCAAAAAAAAGAAAAAGAAAACGAGAGAGAAAAACAAACCACAATAATGAAAAAGTCAACGAAAATACTATACGAGTAGATAGTGCTGCCTGTAACCCAACAACATTTTTACCTTCAACCATATTGTTATGTCAAGTAAAATGTCAGAAAAAAATGTGCAGGAATAGTTTGCTGGTATATGTTAAAATGTGTAAGACCACAACACATTGAAAAACTCAATTTGTTAAAGCGTATGTTAACCCCATTTTATTTTATTTTATTTTTTATTTTTTTGCCATATGTCTGTCAACAATGTAGCAATATGTAACTGAAGTGGTCACTTAAAATACCAAGAGAAAAAAAGCGCTTTTTTTTAAATAAAACAAATGGAAAAGAACGTGAAGTTTTTAAAATGAGTTATAAAAATCACTTTTAAAGGAATGTCAGTCAGCAGTTAAGTCTTGCAAGTTCTAGTCAATTTATTATTGCTGCAGAACTAAAAAGATTTTCTAAAGTAAGGAGGACACTGAAATTAAATCTTTATTTCTACTTACTGAAATGGCTCTAGTTTTCATTATAATGAATAATTATATGTAATAAATATGAATATATAATTATAATATTTCTGATTTTTTAAATTTTATGCTCATTGAATTTCAATTACATGCATTAAAGAAAAGTTTAAATATCTTCTTTCGGCATGAATAAAATGTATTGTAAAGGATAAAAATAAGCACAAACACACACACATACATACACACATGTATATACTAAAATTAACCTGCTATAAATACAGCTTTATGTAATTAACATACAAACTCGAAAGGAATTTCTTTTCGAATTACAGAGACTCACAGCCTCAGACTTGAGTGAATTAAAAATATTGTTCTTATTTATAATTAATTTAAATTTAGCTGCCTTAAAAAATTCCTACGTATAAGTCGTGTGTGTTCTAAGAAAAAATAATGTTTACTATTAGTTTAATTAAAAAAAAAAAAGAAAAATTCACTTGTCCCGATTGTGACACAAACATAATTACACACATGTAATAATAAACGTATGTATATGTAAGTGTATGTGCATGAGTAGATATATATATGAGCTTCAGCAATGATATGACGACTTAAGTGCCACAAAGCTAAATCATATAAAGCCAGAAACTGGGCACAACACACCCCCATGGTGAACCTACCCACATCAACTTAATGGCAAATATGTACAAGCACACACACACACACACACACTTACACTCATTGGCATTGAAGTAAATTTGGTGCACACATACACATTTACGGTGTGCATGTTATTTGCATGAATTTTCTTATTTGCATATAAAACAAAGTGAAATATATTTTCATCTCATATACATAATGGAACATCATTTCAGTTTTTTTTTGTATTTTTTTTTTGTAATTTTACTGATGTTACACACTTTCGTCATGCCACATCCCAATTTAATTTAAACTTTGTAATTAGTAAATGGAAAGCCAAATAAACAACTGACCAAGCGACCAAAACAAGTGGTGTACTTTTTTATTATTTTGTGCTTTATTTTTTCCTAAGCCAAAGTAAACGTATAATAACTGTTGTCGTATTGTACGGCCCAAATAAAATTAAAACTACATAAATATATATATATATGTACATATGAACTTACATATCGCTAGCTTAATATAGAAAGGCCCTAACTCATTATTTTATTGCAACCAAGATTTTAGCATTTTTAGATTTCTATCGAAATATACAAAAAAAATTCCATTTAAAAAAAAAATTATGAGATAGGGCCTTTCTACATTAAGGTAACGATGTGCATTCCCATACACAAATGTGTGCAAGTATGTGCGAAATTCCCCTATTGTTGCACTTGTCAATATTATTATTATTCTACACAAATGTTCTATAGTACACGTTTTCGGTGTTGCCGCGTTAGTGTTTGGGCAACTTCTGGGATTTTAAGCACTGAAAGTCAAAAACCATATTGTGCATATTCAGAGAAAAGAGGATGTTTCAAGCCGCTAAGGTATTTTGGATTTTTTTTTAATTTATTTCAAAAACCTTATTTTTCGACGCACAAAAAACTGACCAATACGTTTTTTAGTTTATATTGCTCGTGAAAAGTTATTAAGTGCTCTTACATCAATGAAACGTAGGAAAGCATTTTCTCATAGTCATAGGCTGTTAAAGCTTAAAAATGAGAAAAATGAGACAAAGGGAAAAAATAAGATACTAATACTACCTCTGAAAAATTAATTTTTTTTTCTTAACTTTTTCCATACTTTTGTTTAGCAAATGCAACTTTTAGTGTCAGTGAAAGTCATTAAAAACTCATGTAATTTTCTTTACTTTCCGGACTTTAGCAGTATCTCAGAGCTACAAATCACAACTTAAAGTCTTCAAAATTTAAAATATGATGTAAAATTTTACTTAGTTCTTAGGATTTCTCTCAATTAATTTTTGCCTTTTTGGCCACAGCTTTTTGGCTCGAATAATCCTCTATGCGACGATTCAATTTAAAAAATCGAAAATAATAGAGGCAGAGAGTGCTGTGAATGACGACGGAATATAAAAATAACAAAACACCAAACATTTACTTTTTTCAAGTTATTATTATTTATTCTATTTAATTTATATTAATTTTTTTTTCAAATTAACTCAAATCAAATTTGAAGACTCTTGCTATTGTAGTTTTTAAGATATAAAATTATTATTAATTAGTTTGTAAAAGAGTGCTGATTTCACTGGTGCAATTCTACCAATATTTTAAATTAATTTACACCTCGCTCTCAAAAGAATTTTCATACCAAATTTTAATACTCTTACTCCTACAGTTTTCAATATGTGAGATATTTCATTCATGTAGGTGTGGCATAACCTACTTAACGGTATGAAAACTAAACTACGACCTATTCTCAGATCTAACAAATATACATACAAATAAAAATTTTATAAAAATCGGTCCAGCCGTTTCGGAGGATTTCATTAACAAATACCGTGACACCAAAATTTTAAAAGTTAAAAATTATAGCACTTCTCGGACTCTACATATGCAATACTATACAAACGTTACCTTACATAGTCGAATATCTTACCTTATGTAGAATTTTTTTTCTAAATTTTAAGCACCTTGTAAACTTTTTTTCGGTAATGGCGCTTTTTTAATTTTGGCGTTTTTTTCTTTTTGGCGTTTTTTAGTTTCTGCTGTTTTTTAGTTTTGGCTTTTTTTTTCTGCGATTTTTTCGGTTTTCTGCTATCTATTTTAGTTAAAGCGATTTTTTTAGTTTGGCGATTTTTTTTTTGTTCAGAATTTTTTTTAAGTTTGGGATTTTTTGGTTTTAGCTTTTTTGAAAATTTAAAAAATTTGCCACAAGCTACAACAAGTTGTCAAAATTACTCGTACATTAACTGCTAGAATAAGCCTTAATTTTGGGTTTTTAAATCTCAGTGTTAATTATTGCAATCTGCATAAAAATGCACTAACTTTGACAATTTCAAGTATCTACGAGTATATATAAATTTCTGTACATTACATACAATTTAAGTATCTTACGTTGCTCGCTATAATTTTTAACTTTTACCTTTGGTGTACGGAAGTCTTATAAAATCAGGGTACTCGTATATAGTTTGTTGTTACAAAAATAATTTAAGTTCCCTTGAATAGAATCATTACTTAACTTTATTACCACATATTTTCTAGCTTCACATATAAATATCTTAGGGTCTTATATTTGTTTAAATTTCTTAGACATTCCGATGCTTTACATTACTTACATTCTGGTGTTATAAATTTAGGAAAGCACAACCTTATTTGTATTGCTAAAAGCCAAAAGCCTACATACACAAATACTGTAATTAAACTCTAACAAATTTGCTGGTTATTTAACAATATATATGTATGTACATATAACTTATACTTCAACTAATAACATTTAATTTTTAATGTCATGCCTTTAAATAATACCCAACATTGCAAAGATACGCATTCACATGTGCTTGCAGTTAAACTTCTAAAATCCATATCAATTTAATTAGTAAAATCCTACAAGTTTGACGCAAAATGTAACCAAAACATTTATACACGTTTAGTTTGTACATTTAGCAAATGATATAATACATGCAATTTAACAAAAACAAATTACTTTTCATGTTAAATATGCATAGTAAACTAATTCTCGCACATTTGTACATATTTATGTACATTTTCAAAGGAAAGGAGAAGTTGAAATGTTACACCACTCCCTGATCACGCGCCATGAGTTGAATGTTTTGAAACGAAAAAACGAACAATTGCAATTGTGATCGAAAATCGATGAATGGGATGAAACCAAAAGCAAATGAAAGTTGGCGCTTTTTATAACAAAGCCTTGAAGGCTTTAGTTTATTTTTAGATTTTTTTTACAAGCATTTGAAGTGGGTGGTTTCGGAAGGCTATCTAATAATCAAAAATAATTAATAATTTAATATTTAGTTGTATTATGCTAGAAAGTTTTGGGTATCTTATTGTTTTTGGGGTCGAGGTATCCATTTTTGATATTTATTTTAACCAAAAAGCTCATGCTAGATGGCGCTGTCATACAAGTTTTGCTATTTCGTGTAGATTGCCATTTTTGAGGCTAAAAATAAATTTTTGATTTTTGTCTACATTGTAAAACATATTTCTAATGACATTGCAAAGTACATTTTATTACTACCAAAACGTTACTACTACAAAAGTTGTATTTTTACGGAAAATAGATTGTGTTTGTTTTCGGACAAAACATATTTTAATTTTTATTGCAAAAATATTTAAAAATTTATTATTGAAAGCTCCACCTCGCCAATGCTTTCTCTCGAAAAGCAATCAGTCTTCTTCAACCTTTGTTTTAGTACCTTTTTATTATATTTCTTCTCTTTGATTCTAAATAAGCAACATTTTTTTTTCAGGATATAACTTTTCTCAAATGTATTGATACGTTTGTTGCTGGTTCAATCTGCAGGGAAGCTGCATTTTAAAGATACTGATACAAACTTATCAGAGTACCACAATGAAAAACATATATAAATTATTCATATAAATTTATATAGACTAACCGCTCGTATGAACTGAACTTTATGAACAAAACAAAGTTAAACAACCCTGCTATAAAAATATATGTATGGTGCATATACATGTATGGAAAGGTTTATACAACGGAAAAAAATTAGACATGATTTGATATTTGGACTAATACTCGTATATAAAATTTATTATGATATATGAGCTAATATATGCAAATTTAATTGTGAAGCTCTTCATGTATGGGCCCATAAAAAGAAATTCTATATACTAAATATGGAGCCATAATGTATGCACCAGAGAACGACAAATGCATTTATTTAAGTACTATGGGTATTGGCCGTGAAATGTATAAAAACGAAAATATATAACTATACTCATTTTGAATACATATAACCCACGATATTTTCATACACATTTCTCACATTACACAGAACAGACGACCATAACCAAAATCTGTATCAGCTACTATCATATGCAAACTATGAAAATACACTGAGTATTTATTTGGCTACACATGAGTATTTTATTTCAATATACTTCAAAAAAGTGCTGCCAAAAACTAATTAGGAAAATGACAAAAAGGTAAAGGTGATCAATTGATTGCAAGACAGGGATATAAAGAGCGATTTAATAACTCTCCCATATGATAAAAATGTTTTAAACTAAATATTTAGTGGAAAAAAATATTACTAGTTCATTAGCGACATTTGTTTGTACATTTTACGAAACAATTTTAGGAATTACATCAATTGTTTAATAGTTATATTTATTCTCAATTTTATATTCTTATTATCTGATTAATATTTTCAAACAGTCAATCACAAATTCCCCTTATGTATAAAATGAATAAATACTCTGAGTATTATGTGTATTTATATTTTGGCCGAATAAATATCCATACTCTGAGTATAAACATACTTTGATTATAAGTGTGACAGACACTGAATACTCACAATGCGCCTGTGCCGTTATATACAAATAAAGTACATATGCTCTTGTGTATTGGATTCGGTTATAGCCATAGGATTTATTGAATTTTCTACATTTTTTTCATTTTAATGCTAAACAACTTTTTCCACTACCTCAGTGGTTTTGTTTTAAACTCAATTTTTGAAATGATTTAATGAGGTATTAAAATATAAAAATTTAATACCATATAAGCTATTTATTTCTAACCATTTAATCCCTATTTAATTCTTAACACCTTCTATTATTTCACCCGAATACATCTTTTGAAAAAGCCTCGCATCGTATTTATCAAATAATTACATTAGAACATTTACATCTTAAATAATCTGAATACCTACTTAAGTAAAATAAACACAAAATTACCTCTAACACTCTCAAAGACAATTATGTACTCGTATGTGAGATGAGGAGGAGTCGTGTCATGTCAAAATAGCAAACAATGTTACAAAACACGCACTTAAAACGAAAAACATGTGATGCATACACAAAAATAGACACAATAAATGTACGCATACATATTTTCATATATTTCATGCCTTTCCTTTTCTAAGAAAAACGAAAAAAATATGTAAAATATTTGCTGAGGATGATGGAAAGGGTGGCGGCGGAAAATAAACAGTGGGTAGGCAAGTGTGTAAGAATTAAGATATTAACTTTTTAACTTTCCTCAATGTTAAATGAAATTTTTTCATCATGCATTTTTTCTGTTAGACCGTTGCTTTACATTTTTGATCATTTTTATTTCTTGTGCAATAATTTTTTTTGGAAAATAAAAAAGGAAATGTTTAAATAAAGCGTTTGCATACAGAATACCAGGAACTTCTTATTCCTGGCGGTAAGAAAATTTTAATTTTTTAACTTCATTTAAGGGGCGAAAAACAGTTTAAAAAATATTCCGGGGTACTCACAAGTAACAATACAGAGATGCGATAATAACTGCAAAATTTAGGAATAAGAGTCTAGACCCAGTATTTTTGTGTTTTTTTTTCAAATGGAGTAACTTTCCCAGATTTTTCCAATATATCGAGTCTTAACCGACAAAAAAGATTCCGCGACAAATAATGGATTTTGGACAAAAATGAAGTTAAAAAGGTCGCTTAAGTTTATTTAGCGATTGTGGTACGATATGGTTGGGTTTTATTACAATGGGCATAAATAAAAGTATCGTATTTCGACTTCTACTTTGACTGCCCTTAGGGCCATTTTCACAACTTGCCTTTAGGTAAAGGTAGGATTTTGTCTGCCCGATAAATATCTTTGCATTATTACAACTTCAATTTTTTATAGTTAGTGGATACAAAAATAATAAATGAAAAAAAAAAAGAAAATCCTGCCTTTAGCTAAAGGCAAGTTGTGAAAATGTCCCTAAAGAAAAAAGGGTGCAGTGTTCTGTAGTCTAGTACAAAATAATCGTACAAGTTCGAGTTCAAGTAGAAATCTTGCTAGGAGAAGCCAACTATCCTGCACACATATTTTCCTGATGCCCGTGCAATGCGCAAGCTCACGTTAATTAAATAATTAATCAAATGCAATGAATACATTAAATTAAATTCATATTGATACAACTTGAAATAACTTTGATTCAAGGGTGCCTAAATTAACATTGTTGATATAGATTTTACGCTTGCCTGTGTTTGAGTTATCTAAAGTCTTTGGTTTTAGAATATTCTTCCATCAATGGAAGGTTTTAATTTTTTGCATAATTTAAATGTAAATACATTTCTCTCTTTTTAACAAAGAAAACAAAGTTTTGATTGATATTTTATGCAGCTGGAAAAAATATGCTTTTCTCTTCACACTGTAGCTTAAATTCAAAATTTAAATTTAATATACTCGTATCTGCCAAAAATCCCTAATAAATTATGCAAACCAGCAGGCTGTTAACAAGTGATTTCATTCACATATAAAATTATATGGAAGGCTTTAACGCATTTACATAATTTATTTCCTTATCTTTTATCTTCACGGTATGCTTGAACATATTAAAAGTTACACAACGAAATATAAAAAAAAAACACCAAAAAAGAATTATTTGTTATAATTGAATACGTGTCAGCATCAGCAATAAATTCTGATAGCTCGTCACAGAAATCGATAGATTTTTTTGTTTTCATTTATTTTATAAAAATATTTAAATAAACTACATAAGTGTGTAATTACGAAAAATTTTGTCTCCTTCCAGTTAATGCTTCGCTTCTGTAACCTGTGAGAAGTTTTGTCATCGCGAAAAATCAAATAATTATATTGGTTGTCCCATCTTAAACAGGGTTATATATAAAACTTATATATAAAAACTTAAACTTTAACTTATACAAAAACTAAAGTAAACTTACAATAAGTATAAACAAATATAGTTTTTTTTCTTACTCATCCATCCTCACAGGATGATAAAAATTCTTTTTGGACCCGAAAAACTCTCACAAACGAGGTATAGATTTCATAAAATAGGGATAAACATTTTTATAAAAATATAACCAACAAGTTGAGCACATTTTACGATATTATATGGTGGAATGCGATCTTTATATATTGATCTGCACTTCAGTGTATCATGCCATAACCGTATAAAAAAGCTTAATCGCTATAATTTTCGAACTCAATTTTTAAATTTCCGTCAAAAAAGAAGAGAGGTATCTTTGGACACCCTGTTATAGCTATGCTGCTTAGTTATATAAAACAAATTTCATGTGTGAAATAACAATGCAATAAAATTATAATAATATATAATGATGTCAAATTCTCCGCAAATATTTCAAAACGTTTCCATTTATTTCCCATTATTTTATTTTCTAGCGGCGTGGTGACTGTTGGCCAGCTTACAGCCGATCGACTGTGTTCTCTGGTTTGTGCTCATGTGCAAAAACAACACAAAAATAAATTGAAATTGAATTGTTTTGTTTTTGTTTCCCTCACGTGAAAGAACAAAACAAAATAAAATCAAACAATTTGTTTCGTTTATTTTCGTACTCTGCTTTTAAGTACAAATAAATCAAAACAAAAATAAATTTATAAATGTAATAGTGTCGATTATTTTTGTTACGAAAATCACGTCCTAACTCCTGTAGCGCTCAATAAATAGCATAGCTATAACAAAGTGTCGTTTAAGCTTTTTATGCCGTTAAAGAACGATATTGTATCATTTTATGGCATTTTCGTGTGCACATGTGTGGAGGACATACAATACAGAAAAATATTTAATATATTTCGATTCAAATATTTAAGAAACTTAAAATCACTCATAAAAGTAATTGCTTGCATGATTTGAATAATGATTCTTTCAAAAATGTTTAAGACTACTGAGCAGTTACAAATGTAGTATTATATAGAACCTAAAAAAAAGCAAAGTTAAATAAAATTCGGAGCAAAAATTAAAAATTTAAAAAATATTTTAAATCACCAAATTATTTGAACCAATTAAACCATTATTCAAATTTGCATAAACTAATTATCACAGCTTATGAGTATAACGAGCTTTAACAGCCGAAAAAAGCTTAAGCGACTTATTTTTATTTAAATTCGTTTTTTGACGAAAATCGATTGTCTACGATAGTAAAGAATCGATTTTCGTCAAAAATTAAACTCGGAATTTATATCGCTTAAGTTGTTTTGGTGCTTATGGTACGATATGCGCCCTTTTAAAGTACATAACGCACTTTTACTTCAATAGTGCCACAACTCAAAAAAACTAGTTTTGCAGAAAACACGTTTAAAGTTTTAAATTTACATACAATTCAATGAAGACGTGAAAAAATATTCTTCTCTCACGAGGTGTTAATACTGGATGTTTATATAGAATTTTTACACAAGATGAAATACAAAATGCCGAATGGTTTAGCATTATTAATTTAAAAAACGCATTTTTTGAGTTATGATACTATTAAAGTAAATATGCGGTATATATCAATATACTCTGAGTCCGTATGAATAGGAAAGTCGAATGAGTGATTTACGTTTGTACGTCTGTATATACATTAAATAAATTTTCAGAAACCCCAGACAAGCTGGTGACTTGGATATTGGACTGCTGTGTCTGAATTGGTTCTCAATAAATTGGTATTGAAAATCAATCAAACCGAAAAGACGGTTCCTGGGCTGGAAAATTGCATTTTTTTTTTTGGTATATAAAATTATTTATTAATAATTGCAAATATTTTATATTCTAAAAAAGAAATATGCTGGTTTTAAAAATTAGCAAAATCAAAAAGTCCGCTCCAGGGCTGGAAAATATTTTTTATTTTTTTTGTAAAATATGTCACCAATTAAAATTATAATTTTTTCTTTATTAGTTAAACCTGTTTTAAATTTTGAAAATATCTTTATGCCAGAGTTTTTAATATTGGGAAATTTTTTATATGAAAATAAATTTTAACCATAAAAGCTTTCATTGCTTCCAAGTCAAACATGGGTATCCATTCATTCGTATGTATGCAGATATAATAATAAAATGATTTTAAAAATATCAAATATTAATACAGTTTTTGAACATAATTTGGTATCAACTTTTCCCATCTCTGTCATGTTTAAATTTAGTTTGTTTTTACATGCATCATTGTTTATTGCACACATTTTTGTTTTTATGAGAATTAAAAAAGCAGGTATACAAAAGGAATATATTAGTTTCTCTCTCTCTCTCTCTCTTACACACATACAAAGCCAAGGCCTGAGCATAAAAAATATGCATGTAAGAGGGCGCATTCTGAGCCGTCGCGAATTGGGCGGCCAAAACATGACAAACAATATTTATGTGTAATTATTTTGGTTGGTTGATAGAATTTATTTCCTTTATAAAGATCTCGATTGTTTGCTTAAAATGCAACTCGGTATAAAAAATTAAACAAGTTTTAATAAATTTGTATTAATTTAAGCAATTAAAGGATTTTGTTTAAATATTTTAACTACAAAACTTCCATCACATGCTGGAAAGTTGTAAGACATTTTCAATATGTAAATAAATTATTTTGCATCAGTGCCTGTGACAAGAGTTAAAACTTTGTTAATTTATTTGGTCTTGTAAGAAAATGAACAAACAATTAAGAAAACTAAAAACAACAGAAGTTCTTACTTGGATTCTATGCAAATATTTATGCTTGTTTATAAAAGTACAAAGTGCCAAAAATTTACTTTAAAATATTTGCCAGAACTGTGTGTTTTATTTATACTCGTACATGTTCATCATATACATGAATTTGCAAACTAAAAGCAACGATATGTGTCATATGGAAAAACATTGTTATGTGCATGTAATTTTTTTTTGCTTTTAAAAAACTTCCAAATAGCAATAACAAGCAGTTAAAGTTGAAAACGATTTACAATATTTTTTGGAAAATTTAAATAATTTGTGCTTTTACTAATATATAAATTTCAACAGATATTTAAAACTTGCAAGATTCACCTTATAATGAAACCAAATATTACAAGAGGGTATTTCAAAGTTTATTTTTCCATTGCAATTTGACTTGAATTAAATACAGCTGGCCTAAATTTATACGTTCTTGTGACTGTTGTACGAGGCTGGTAGTACATGCACACATATTGAAATCCTGGGTCAAGTGTTTCACAAGAGATTACGGCAAAGAAAAAGGTAAATGTATCTTTTTAATCCGTTTACATTCATGTGCTCTCAAACAACTAAATAAACAGAATAACAAATAACTGCACAACTTACAGAAAAAAAGGGTTTAAAAAAAGGACAAAACTTAAATAAACTGATGAAGTATGTACGTAGTAGAGTCAGTAGAGTCTTTTCTTTATCTTTTAAAACCAGACCAAAGAAATCAATTTAAGCTAAAGAATTAAAAAAAATTACCAGAAAATTGCAAAATTGAATCTGATAAATACCAAAGGGGAAAATAAGTAAAATGAAATAAAAAATTAATATTTGCTGTAACAAGTTTTAGGAAATGACATTGATATGTACCTGGATTTGAATAATTTAAGTTAGTAGAGAATTGACAAAGATTTCATACTTTTTATTTGAATAAACTCGTTTATTGCAGTTCACTTACATACACACACACACGCATCGCTCATTTACTAAAACAATGTCATAACTAAAAAAAACTGCTTTTTCAGAAAAAGAAATTAAAGTTTAAAACTTTATACACAACTTAATGAAGAAAGAAAATTAAATTGTTTTAGTAGCGTGTGTCTCAAAGTTTAACTTCAACTCCACAGTGAGTTGTACTGAGGCAAGACTAGTCACGTGAATGGTACCCAAGTGAAAGGGACAAGTCTGAGTTCTAACACTTCCTATGAAGCGCACCAGCCAGTTTTTCATGGTGATGGCTTAGGCTGGGCTTAAGACTTATAAAAAACATTAAAAACAGAAAAACTAAGCAAAAGTGGCTCCCGTATGGAACCCTTCGTTTGCGAGTCAAACTCGCAGTTTACTGAATTTAATTTGCAGCTATATTTTATATCTAAGCCGAGCCTTTTATGGCATTATAACTGACAGTCTCCGGCATGTTAGGCAGCCACACTACCCACACGATCACAGAGGCACTCATATTTCAAAAGTACAAGTACCAGTTAAGCTGGAGTTAATATCTAAAAATAGTTATGGGACTGATTCCAGAGTGATTTGGCGGTCTCAATAACAATTTATTTATATTATTCGAGATCTCTTAGATCCAGCCCTGCCGTTAACTAAAATATTAGAACGATTCCCAATTAAAGTGACTTAAGACTAGGACGACACATCACATGATGAATATGTAACCTCTTACACTTTATGTGGTTTTTCACCGTACACTACTCCCTACTTTTGGCAACACTACCCTTTTCTCAAGTCATAGGACGAATACGTTTCTTTCTTTGTATCTGTCTGTCTGCATGTACATATGAGTATATCCATATAACATATTTTATACTTACATTTATGTTTTCTCTCTTTCAGACAAGCATAAATAAATGTTGTACAAGAATTTTTTCATACACATGTATATCGTTAACTTCATACATCAGAAGTGTTACTACAAAAATACATGGGACAGCCGTTCAGCTGTTGAAAAATAGTAAGTAAAAAAAGGAATATATGTGGACAAAATGTCTGCGGTTTTCTCATTTACACGCATCTTGCATTTAAGCCATGAAATATTCTTACAAATTCTTGTAGTGCTTCCAAACATAATGCCTTGATTTTAGTTTAAATAAAATACTTTTAATAAGATTTTTTAAAAATTCGATGAAAGTATTAACACTGTAAAATAGTTTAAATATGTAATAAAGCAGTAGTTTTACCTCTGAAAATTTTAAAAAATTTTGTTTGCATTTTAAACTTGAACTGTATGGAAATCAGACTCATTTTCTAATTATTCAAATTATTTTTACCAACAAGAATATATGTAAGCACATAATAAAATTAAAAAATTTTCGGAAAATTTTTCACTTTTGCGGCTACTAAGCGCTACCTAAACGGTAAGAATCAGTCCTAGGAAGTTCATATGTTTTAAATAGTTGTTTATTAAGATCTTAGGCACATTTTTGTAGTTGATTGTTTCCTAGAATTTTGAACGGTTCGCTACCTATGGACCTGAACAGGGGAAAAAAGTTAAAAAAATCTAATTTTATATGTTCACAATTTTTGTTCTTTTTTTTTATTTTTTTTTTACACATAACTGAACTGTATGTAGTTGTTGACATGAAACCTGAAGGTATTATGTCATACATGATGGAGAAACAGTCTGATGTTAAAAAACGTTACATACATACATATATGTATATAAATTAAGTACGGGTATGTAGAACAAATAATTCGCACACCGACACACTACGGGATCATGTGTATATATTTTTTTAAAAATGCACAGTAGATTAGATTAATAATACTTTAAAAATAAATGGTATATAGCCGGAAAATATGAATATGTTTTAACCAACATATATACCATGTTTGTTTTCTATTTCATTTCTACGATAAATGGATGAAAAAAATTACACGTTGAACAAAATTGACACAAAACTCAAGAAAAGTAAAATTTAGCTTTTACGCTCAATTCCATTTACTTTATAATCAATAATAATGTTTCCTTTCACAAAGACAAAAAAAATTTCCTTTAGTTAATTTTAAATTTTATTGTTTTAATCAAATTTGATGTTTCTGCAATTAGTTTAAGTATTAAAAATTAATTAACATTACCAATTTATTTGCAATGGAAAATTAATAAATTGTTACAAAATTTAAAAAAAAATTTTAATATTATTTTTTGATTGTACAACAAGTCATCTGCAGTATTTCTTGTCCCCGAACCAAAATAAATGGCTCGGCGCAATGAGATTTGACTTCAACAATGCAATCATCTCACAAACAAATACATATTTGGATGAACTCGCCATAAATAATTTCTTGAAAGGGAAAATATAAATAATTTTGTTTCCTCAGACCAGTGTTCCATTCAAATTGTTACAAACTTATTGATTTGCCCTCGCATTTTGGTTGTACATTTTTTATTATAAAACCCATTTTTCTGATGTAACATAGATTCCATCAACATGAAAGTTTAAGACTTAAAACGTCGAGTTAGCAGTGACATTTTGAAGTTTATGTGTGGCATTAGTGTTGGAGAGATGACAAATTTTTTTTTTTATAAAAAAACATTTCCTGAAATCATATGAAAACAAAAATTGGAGAAAAAAATTACAAACCAAATGACGGTAATGCTTTATTATGTGTTGCTTTTTAAGGCAAAAAGCGTGCATGTATGTACTCGTATGTATGCATGTACATATGTGGTTGGAAAATTATGAAATTTGGTTTAAATTTATATTATAACAAATTATTAATTGTCACAATTCTTTAAGAAATTTATAGAACACATACATACATAAATATTTATGTGCACAGAAAAAAGTATTCACCAATTAATGTTTTCAATTAAGAATTTCATTGATTTAATTAAATTTTTAATTGTATTAATTAAATTCAATGGCAAAACTTAATTGATACTATCAAATTGTTTATAGGTGAAATTTTAATTAATTTTTCAATTGATATTACAAATATTTTAGTTGATATTTATTTATTTATTTATTTATTTTCGCCAATGGACTAAAATATCCTTACAGGCTAAACAATAAATTTTAAATTAAAAATACATTTAATAACTCCTTATTTTCTAATATTACAAAATCATTCATATAACTTTTTTGTGTGTATACATATTTATATTATATTTATAATTTTAATATAACTGTTACTTTTTTATTTCACAAAACTGGGTATTATTTTTTACTAAAAACTTTGTTAATATTATTTTTTCATGACCAAAAAGGCGTGAGTCATTTCATTTAAAATATGTAGACAGCCGCTTAAGAGCAAATTTGCAGCAGCGTTTTGTAGTTCTAAACCAGGGAAGCCCAAAAATCTATTGCAGCCGTATTGGTAAGAGAATTTAAAATACATTGATATGAAAAAGTAAGCACAAAGATTTTAATTAAAACTGAATCGCAAAAAATTGTTTTGGTCTTAAAAAATGTAATAGAATGCAGTTCCCACTCAATTTGATATTTCTTGACTAGGTAAAACGAGAAAGTTTTCAATAAATATTGATATTTTAAAATTTTTATTAAAAAAATAAAATGTACTGAAAATTGTAAAACTTTATCAAGTAAATAAATAACAAATTCCTCAATAAATACTTCATCGGTAAACGGTCTACCTTTCCTTTCAATATATGTATAAGGCCACTACGCTTGAAATTCTTTCTTTTTAACTAAATTTTTTTACACACTGTACATCAATACCTGCTAAGCATGTTCATTCGCTGCTGCCTCTTGGAGAACTAAATTAAGTAGCATGAAATAAAGTGAAATGTGGCTGCTAAACAATTGTTTGGTAAAATGGGCAGCATTGTTCTAAGCCAAGATTTCCTCTGGTGACAAAAAGAAGTATCCTATATTTTGCAATAGGTGCTTATTGAGCACGAGGGGCTTATTATTATAAGCCCCTAGTGCTCAATTCTCATTAACATAAAAACATGTTATCTAATCATACTTGATATTAAGAGCTTTAAAAAACACACAATGTTAAACAATTCAGTGCTAGCATACCACATTGTTAACTTTGGTGCTTTTTGCACAATGCTGTCCGTTTAGCGGATGTCTCGCATTCTTTGAAATTAACATAAGACTTTCAGAAGCCAAAAGTCACAGCATACTCAACAGCCACTCAATAGTAGCTTTTCATTAGGTCATTAGTTCGTGTTGCAATTCGTTCTGTTGGTTTGTGTGTATGAGAAATGAAAATAAAACTTCATTGTGGAAGCATCAAGTGTCTTTCATCTGCATCGGCTTATATGTTTGAGTGCTTGTATATTTCTTAATAAGCTGCCTTATAACAAAAAAAAAAAAAATAAAGTTGTTGTTATGCTTTGAATGTATACTTTAAAATCGTTTTATATTTTTTGTGTGCATGCGTATTTGTATTCTTTAGCTAATAATTTCTGCATCATTTTTATTGTATAAATTTTTTTTATAGAAAACATTTGTATTTGTTTATTTCACGTACATTTCTTAACAAATTGCTTAAACTTTTAATATTTTATTTTTTTGTTTTGGCATTATATTATTTAATAGGAATGTATTGAGTGCATAAAAATTACTATAACGTTTTTTTTTTATAATTTAAAATATTTTTTATATAAAAGCTTGAGAGATTTAATGTAACGTACGTACCATGACTAATTATAATAACTATATTGCTTTAAAATATGGTTGGTGCCCTAAAGCTAAATATAAAATTATTTTTAGATGAACCGTTAGGTTAATTATAAAAGAAATTAAAATTTTTTGATTACCGTTGAATACAATATTTTTTAAGAGTTTTTTTTTTATTATGGCCGAATCTTTTTTTACCTCTTTTGACATTTTCATAAGTTGCTTCAAAAAAATTAAATAAAACCCAAATTAACAGTTTTTCATTAATTAACAGTTTTTCCTTAAATTTCTATTATACAGATATTTCCTTTTTTTAGCAGCATAATAATAAGAAGATTAAAGTTCAATTTAAGTTAAAGACTCAAACAAATTAGTTAACATCTTAAAAAAGTATGGGATTAGTTTCAAGTAACCCAAAAAGTTCATCGTTATTTGATTTTTATTAAAAGTGAAAATATATTTAACATTGTGGCTTCTTATTTTACACTTATTTAAACAAAAATTTAAAAATACCGAAAACAAATTTGTTGCTATTATTAAGTCTTATACTGGAAGAAGAAAGCCACATGCATCAGGTGTTTGTGGTCAGGTTACACATATTGCATGGGAAAGAGGGTCTGTAATGAATGGAGTCCTTATAAAACCATAAAAAATAAATTAGTAGGGGTGGGGGAAGAGGCGGGATAAGTGATAAAATATATTTTGGTAGTTTGCCTAGCAAATGGGAGTTAGGTTGGCATTTGAATATAATTTGGAATTTAAAATTCTTATACTCGTATTTTGAAAAGAACAGCGTAATTTATTGATTGATTGATTTCTTAGTAATAATGCCGAGTTAGTCTCAACAGAAGTTTTTACATTATTGTCACATTAAAAGTTATATTTTTCCATATTGAATCTTATTCCCGAAGGAATAGGGGTAAGCCAATATATCATCATCTTTCTTTGGAAAAAAAGTGACAGAAATAAATTTAATAATACTGCATTTAGAAACATTTTTCTTTTTGGTGTGTAACATCAACAAATTCACCCTTATTAAAGTCGTCGTCGTTAACGTCGTCCTCTACGTCGTCGTCATTTTTGTGTCAACATTACTTTGTTTCCACGTTAACATATTTTCAATAACAATTTGGCATTTTATAAAAAGCTGGTGACAGCATTGGTTATTAACAGCTGATGCCAACATATCAAAATATTTGAATCAAATATTTTTTTAATAGCAATTGTATAGAAGAAATAAAAATTGTATAGAAGAAATTTGACATAATAATGGAACTCATCAGTAGACTTCAACCCAAAAGATGTTGAATTTAGCTAACCTTCATATGGTTACTATAGACTCTTAATACGTTATTTAAACAAAAATCTATTACTTACGATCGTTAATATACGATTATCATCGCAAGTAATGTCACTTAAGGTCTTTTTTTTGGCGGTTAAAAAGCCTCAAACAAAAATTTTTACAAAACCATAATAAAACAAGGAAATATATTTTAAGTATCAATGAAACGGGCTTTATTGGAAAGAAAATTTTATGAAATTAATGTTGCGGATTGTCCTCACTCCACACGCGACAATTCTGCTTATTTACGTACCCACTGATCTAGAAATGGGATTCATCGGGAAATAAAATTGTGAATACAAATTCAGCATCAATATCAATTTGTGCTTCAGCCCATTTGCCGAGCAATTTGCAAGCGTTGCTCTGGTGTAAGTCGATTCATAATGAAATTCAGAAAGCAAACTAAACAAAAAAGCCACTATCAGCTGTTAAATGGGTGCTCAAATAAAGCAGTGATGCCAACTCACTCTAAAAAATCACATTTTACATATTTTATTTTTCACCACGTGAATGTTTGTGATGTTTATTTTTTTGTTTTAATAATTTCCGATTAATCAAGATAAGAAAAAGAAAATAATAGTATTGTAAAATTCTACAGGGGTATTAAATAAAATATGAAACAGTAAACTTGCATGAGAGAATGATTGATTGATGGCTTAAAAAATAATTTTAATTATGTATTTAAAAACATTTGTAATTTTTATTATTATTTATTATTTAAAATGTGCAGCTTTCACAAGTCAGGCAGGGGAGTCGTCTAGAAAATTTGTGTGAAAATCACTCAAAAAAATTAGTGCTTTAAATATAAATTTTATATTCAAGTAAAAATTATTCGTATCGAATATCTAAAGATATTGAGAATTTTTTGAGATTTGCGAAAGGGTTTGCCTTTGCCTCTGCTCTTCAAAATAAAGCTGCACATCGAGAATCAGTGAGTGAGTTGTTGAATGTTTTTTTATGTTTTTTATTAACATGGGCTATTTATGCTCAGTTTTTTTAAATTTTTTTCTCAATGTTTCGTCAGAATTTTTGCAACGTCCTCATTAGAATTTTTATTTTTAAATTCTGGCAACAAATTACAAGTATTTCATTATTTTTGTTACATTTTTGTTATATTAATTTTTTATGCTTGACTTACGATCTTCAGTTTACATTATTAGATAATATTTTTGTGTTTTTAATTTTCGAAAGTTATGATTACATTTATTTATTTATTTTTTATTTTTTGATAGTAAATAAACTTGTGTCACATAAAATTAAATTGAAAGTAGTTTTAAAGAACTAAACCCACTAGCTAAACATAAAATTTTAAATTTAAGCCTTGAACCTGTTTCCTGTCAATCTTAGTATTCATGTATATCTCCTGTTTAAGTAAAAATATTAAACTTAATTAACAAACTAATAAATAGCGTTTAAAAATATCGATAAAATCACTCAAAGTATTATTTATAAATAATTCTGCAAAAAAACTAGGCTTCAATGCAGTGATCTGATAGAAAATTTTCGAAAAAAATCTATAGGACCAAACTTGAAGTAAACTCTTTTAAACAAGCCAAAAAAATTTTTTTGAGAATCTATTGTTTAAAAAGAAGCATGGGAAATATAAAATTAAATTTTAATGGGCGTGACTTCTCCCATTTTGTTATATAAAACTATTGTGTCTTTTTTAGAGCTGAAGGTGTGAGGAAAGTTTCGTAATAATCAGTTAAGAAGAACCATTTGAAACATAATAATACATTTTAATAGGCGTAGCCCCGCCCATTTTTCCGAAAGGTGTTTGCTAGGCAATAAAGTAAGTAGAATATCATCAAATAAAAAAAACTTTGCGGGCGTGGCTCCGCCCACTTTTTTTACAATGCGACCAGTGGGAAGCTATACTCTCTTAGGCAAAAAAATTTTTTTTTTTGAAGTCGGTTAAAAATATTTTTTGATTTACAATAGGTTCATAAAACAAATTTTCAAACACAATTGAACACTCACAAGGTGTTTTATTAAGTCATATTGTCATGATTTTTTTTTTTAATTATTAAAATATATTTTTTTTTTTTTAAATACAAATTTTAAAATACTACGGAAATATGAAACCTTTTGAACACAAAACACATTTTGCAGCTGTTTTTTTTTATCAAAAGGTCTTCCGACAAAATATTTAAAAACAAAATAGAAATCTCAACCTATTAACTGATAGTTTATCAGTTAAACTTTAATTCAAGCTATTAAAGTTGAGATTAGCAGCAATTATAAAATTATATTTACAAATTTATATTTAAAAACATCTGAGCTCAAATACTTAAAATAGAAAACTTACTTTGAGAAATCAGATTAGAAAAAAATATCATACACAGGTACATGGTAGTGCAACAGACCAAGCTCCGGCATAGGTACACAGCATCTTTATTTTCACAAAGCCTAATGATAGGTATTGTACCAGGGATAAAATACGTGGTGGCACATAAAAATGTCGGCATTTCCCCCGGCTAAAGTCTAATTTAATTTATTTTTTATTCT
This sequence comes from Nowickia ferox, assembly GCA_936439885.1. NCBI lineage: Eukaryota > Metazoa > Arthropoda > Insecta > Diptera > Tachinidae > Nowickia > Nowickia ferox. The sequence continues at coordinate 97,222,720 of OW387026.1, read as the reverse complement.
TCTTGAGAAAATCACATTAGTTAATAAAAATATTTCACTATATGACAGCTACGTCTAAGCCATATTCACAGTGTGCGAGCTTTTAAAAAAGAGCTTTGTGCTTTCACACCAACGAGAGCACAACATCCAATGAGATCTCGGCAACAACAATGCTTGCTGCTTACTTTTCAAAGCAACAACAACAAATTGGAAGAGTTTTCAAAGCCGTTTACCTCAAAATCAAAAAAAGGAAACGTGGACGCAGTTGCTCTATGGGAATAAATCCTTTTTAAAATTCATTCTAGTTCTATTAAATTTAAATATGTATTAAAATTTTTTTTGTTTAAGAAGTGCTGCCTCTCTACCACATTTTAGACTTATTATGTTGACAATAAATTTATTTGATTTATTAAAATATATTTCTTTTTCTATCATTACTATTTTAAATTTTAATTGTTAAAACTTTTTATATCTTTATTACTCAAGCAGAGTCTGCAAAGTTTTACGCTTTAGAAATACTAATTTTTATTGTTTTAAATTAATTTTTTGTTTTTGTTTTAAAACAACAAAATTACAAAGTTTTGACATCTCTTTAATTTTATATCCCTTTTTACTACCAAATCGAACAACAGCAAAAAAAAAAAAAATAAAAAATATCTTAATCAGCTTAATAAACATTAAATTTGTGTGTTTGAACCCCATTCTATTCTATTTTCTAACAACATCAATTTAATTAATATCATGACAATAGCATAACTGCTACAAGTAGCCCCTTTATTTTCATTTAGTTAGCAAAGGAAAAAGAAATTAATGCCCTTTAAGGACACAAGGAAAGTAAAAAATATAATAATAAACTAACAGCCCTGAAAAATTCATTATCGAACAAAACTTATTTTCCATTATATTTTATTTGTTTTCGCAGTTTGTTTGCTACAGCTTCGCGCACTGAAAAAAAATTTTTGTATTACAATTGTATTAGAAAAGTTTTAATGTAAAAACTTTCTTTTAGCGAGTAATAAAATTAAAAAAAAGGTAAATATGTACCACGTATAATAAATGTATTAAATCAATATGGGAATTTAATATGAATTTATTATCTTTATTATTTAATAACAAATTAAATAGTAATAATGAGAATGAAGTGAAAAATATTATTATTAACTAAAAAAACTTTTATATTTTTTCTTGCAACGATTGTACACCTAAAATACACACTAATTACCTTATTCATGAGAAATATTTCTGTTTAATAAGAGAACACAAATTTTCTATGGAAATTTATGATTAATAAACCTTTTATAAATAAAATCAAAATATTTTTTATGAATTAGGCCCTACAAATATAAATTTATTTGAAATCTACTCAAAGAAAATCTTGTATGGAAAGTTTGAAGTAAAATATTTTTAAAATTAATTTTAATACCGTGGCTTAATCTACTATTACAATTTATATTTTGAAACATAAGCTTTGCTTGTTGCATGTACCCTAAAGTTTTTATATATTTTGTTTGTTTTTGAACTACGCTCCAGTGACCCTTCAGAGTTTCTTGCAGAAAATACAATTATAAAATAGATCAATACATATATTTAGGGTGGTAAGTAGTGTTTTTCATACCGGATTTGCCGGGAAAAATTTCCCGGGATCCCGCACAATTTCTAGGAAAGAAATCCCGGGATATATTTGCGGGAATTCCCGGGATTATAATTCCAGAGATTATATAATGCTCTTCTGACTATAAGGCCAACATCCGTAGAAAGTGAACGTATTTTTTCATTAACAGGAGTTTTTTTTTTAATAAAATTAGAAATAGACTGTCGAACGATTCTATTAATGCTTATTCTGTACTAAAGTCCTATTTTCATAGCAAGATTTTGTAATATTTTTTTAATAATATAATTTGTTTTTTTGCGTTATATCAATGCACTTGACTTTGCATTTACATATAATATTGGTATTTATGCATTAATATTATATAAAGAACTGAAATTATATTAGTTTTTCGACTAATGTGTTTATAAAACGTTATTATTTAATCGATCTCATGAATTGTTATTTGTTTTTTTGGTCGAAATTAAATTAAAAAATATTTTGTATATTGCGCTGGGCGGAAATTCCCGGGAAAGTGAAAAGTCGTTCCCGCTTTCCCGGGAAATTAAAAAGTCCGGGAAAATAAAAACTCTAGTGGTAAGAAAAGGGAAACGATATGCATCATAGTAGAGTTTGCTAAAAACCTATAAAATGAAAAACCGCTATTTCGGTTTTCAATTTACTTAAAACTACCGGTTTCGGTTTTTAAACCTGGGGGCTAATTCCTGCACTCATGATCGAAATTCCATTAGAATAGAAATTAATTCCGATAGCAAGAAATTTTCTGATGATGTCACTCGATACCAAAAAATCTGACTGCGACCAACTTTGAACCGTTCGATAACCTAAACGGTCATGCGAAATGAAAAACCATATGAGAAACCTAAAGATGGGCTTAAAATACCTGTCGAATGATGATTTTGCTATAGTTTGCCGACTTTTTATTTTTTTCGTATTTACAAAATGGCGTCTGTTGACCGCCATATTGAGTTTTTACTACTGTCATATCTTTAGTGGCACTGCCGGGATTGAGACAGATCGATTGACGTCAGAATCATTAAAATCGGTCCACGCATTCGGTTTATATAAGACCGCAAAGGAATACACATACATACATACATACATACCTACATACATACATACATAGATAGGGTGACAAACACAATACCCTTCTTTGCGTCGCGCAGTTGGGGTAAAAATACTGAAAAAATCCAATTTTTGCAATTATGCGATTTTTTTTGGGAATTGCCGGGTACTCGAAAGCAAATTTTATTCGCTTTTACCCTTTGTGTATGAATTGCATAATTTTACAGCTAAGAGAGAATTTTCAGGGGTCCTTAAAAAAGTGACAACGTTTGGTGTTATATGACCACATGGGATGTTGATTTTGCAAGGACTTTTTTTACTCAGTACACCCGTGTTTTCTTTTAACCAATCGTTCTTGATTTGATAACAGATCGTTCTTAATTTGTTAACAAAATGTTGTTAATGAGTCGTTCTCAATTTGATACTAACCGTTAACAAATTAAGAACACTTTTTACCGCTCTGTGCGTAAATTATAAGGAGTAATAAGATATATTAGAATATACTCGAAACAAAATGGCTGCCATCACAGAGTCTACCTGCTTTTAAATACATCTTTTGTACAAGCATTTTTGTTTTATATATATATAGGGTCCGCCATCTAGCGTTTTTTTCAACTAGTGCTTATTTCGTGAATGGTAACACTTAGCTCATGTCTGATTTGACAGATAATTAGTTTTATCCTTCCGCTGAACGAATATGGTTGTGTATACACTTGAACAACGCTGGGAAATATTGCCTGCGATAGACTTACAGAAGATGCCGATTTTGCCAAAAAAAAATCATCTTTTCAGATGAAACTCATTTTGATCTTGGCGGGTATGTAAACAAGCAAAATTGTCGCATTTGGGGCACAGAAAACCCGCACGCATACATTGAAAAGCCGACGCACCCAAAAGGATTTTTGTCCAGAGGCATAATTGGGCCAATGAGCAAGGAGTGGCCGTTACAGTCAATGGCGATCGTTATCGGGCCATGTTGAACGAATTTTTGTTCACAAAAATTGAAGAGGAGGATATTGGCAACAATTGGTTTCAACAGGACGGCGCTACGGGCTACACAGCCGAAGCTACACTCGATGTTTTGCGCCCTGTTTTTGAAGAAAAAAAAGTTATCTGGCGGACCCTATAAATATATATGAACGCATATATCTCGATTACTGATATAATTCTTAACATTACAAATCTCTTTAATAATATTATTCGAATAATTAAAACACTATTGTTCCAGTTTAAATTATAATTAATTTATTGCCAATTGGGATTGTCAATTGTTTTCGATGCCAGCACGTAAATCCTAAATACAGTTCACTAAGTTTTTCGGTCACCGCTTAACAATTAATCGAGCGCTAAAAAGTAAAACAATTTTTTTTTTTTCAATTGTTCCTTTTCGTTACATTTTGTTCGTTGTTATTTTTTTTATATTTAACCAATTAAGCATGCAAATGAAAGACCAGAGAGAAATGAATCAAAATCAAATATTGCAGATTTTGTATGGAAAACAAAGAAGTGAAAAATTGAGTGCAAAGAAAAGCTTAACGTGCATTTGTAATAGAAACGATTTTCTGCACCAACTTTTTTATACAAATTATTTTCTGCAGCATTGAAACTGACAAAAGATTTTTTGTTTTGCTTTAGAAAACAGTCCGAAAAAATATTAGCAAATAATTAGAATTTAATTGAACTAGGGAAAATAATGAAGGGCATGACAATTTGTTAATATTATTAAGATTTATGTATGTCATTATGTAAAAGCTAGAACTGTTTAATTAATTGCATGAATACAATAAAAACCATGTTTTTACACATATAATGATTAATATTAATTTTTTAGGACATTTTCTATCTCATGGCGTTTTATTTTCTAAAAAAAAGTGCAACATTTTTTAACTTTTTATTAAGAAAAATGCAATTTAACGATCGTTTAAAGCAAATATTTACGCTCGTAAGGGATGATACAATAATTTCTAATAAACTCTTTATCTAAAAAAAAATTTTTTATTACAAATTTTCCTTGAAAGTACAATAAATGTAAAATTTTTTTCCACAAAAGAAAACAACATAAGAATTTTTGAAATAAAGCATTTTGCATCAAAAAAATTTAAATTGATAAGAAACAACTTACGTCGTTATTGTTAGAAATCACAAATATCGCTCATTTAGTTCAATAGTGTCAAAACTCAAATAAATTAGTTTTGCGTAAAACGTATTAAAAGTTTTCAATTATCTCAGGAATCGGTAGTACACAAATTAACATACGAAATGCCAATTTACTCTGTATTATTAAATAAAAAATTAATTTTTTGAGTTACGACACTATTGATGTAAATGAGCTGAATGTGTTAAAAAAAATCAATTTAACTGTTCGCTTTACAACAAATCAGTTTGGTAATTTTTCATGTTTATGTGCACATTTTTTTTTTACTGGTCATTGTGTTACAATGATTTTAATATAAACGTATGAACCTTCTTAACCTTCGCAATAATTTGTTGCAGGGGTGTTCATGATACACAAAAAATGCTGCTGAGATATTAGCCCAACCAACAAGAAATATACTTACATATTTCCTTGTAATTAATTTCAAAACGTTTTGAAAAAGTAGATATCGTAACTTCATTATTTTTTTTTTTAATCGAGTTTTTATGTGTTTTCATATTTATTTTATATATTTGTAAAGAGTGCTTTCTTAAGTGCTTTCGCATTTGATTTATAAAAAAATACATAAAATTTAGAATAATGTATGAAATCTTTATTTGAGTTGGTAAAACGATCTAGCGTATACAAGTCAATGTTTAAAGATGATTTCATGTAAATGTTGACCGCGGATACGTCTCAAATGGTTCATAAGTTTGGTCCAACTTTGGCATAATTTCTCGACTATATCGCCCAGTATGTCAAGAAATCTTCAATATTGTCTTCCACTGCGTCAAGCGTTGCGGACTTGTTCCTATAGACATTAATTTTAACATATCCCCTTCAATAAAAAGTTTATTGGCGTTAAGTCACACGATCTAGGTGGGCAATTGACTGCTCAACTGTTCACCGAACTCGCCTCTCAATTTGGCCAGTGCTTCGCGTGTTGTGTGACATGTGGCACCGTCTTTGTAAAACCACATGTCAGCCAAGTTCAAACCATCCATTTTCGGCAAAAGAAAAGTAACAGAAACCCAACTGCTGTAAATGGCACCGAATCGATAATTCACGGTCATTAACAACACTGGCGGATACAGCTGTGATATTTTCCTCTGCCCGCACTTTAAGTATGCGCGTTGGTGTTTTAATGTTCAAAAATTTAATTTTAATGCAAAATTTAGTGACAAGATTCTGAACGGCCGCCTCAGAAGGTCACCCAAACTGACCATAAAATAGAAGAGGTGCACGATGCACTTTCTTAACCGAGCATGAATTCTGATAATAAAATTTTATAATCTGCAAGCGTTGTTCATTTTTAAGGTAATTCATGGTTAAATTATAGAACAAACTGAACATGTTTAACATTAACATGATATATGAAAACAGCTGAGCTGCCAAAAACAGTGTTGCCAAATAAAAAATCACCCTTTATAAGTCCATATATTAAATAAATAATGAACTAGGGATTTTCGATATTGAGGTAGCGATATACTGAGTTTATTTTCAATGCTATAAAATTAATTATGAATATTGAAAATTAATCTAATATAGAAACCAAATTCTTCCATAAAATTTTTGTTACAGTTGTTTGCAAAAATAGCTTCTACCTCAATACAAGTGGTTATTGAATATCTCCACCGCCTGTTAGCATAACATGTAGTAAACAAACTATATACCATGGGTAAATTAATAACGCGGATAAAATATTTGAGTTTTAGTTGTAGCAAAAACTCCCACATCAAACTGGTTGATGGTATTGGTTAAAAAAAAACAAAGTTACTGCTGTAGAATTCTTTACAAATTTCTTTCAAACGTGCTTTGTAAAGCTTTTCTACTTAAAGCTTAATAGCAAGTTATAGAAAAAAGCTGTCATGGTGGTAACTTCGGGTAAGTGTTAAATTTATTATGTCATAGCTTTGCTATTATAAATGACAATGGAAAACTGGGTACACATTTGTATCAGAAAATGACAAAACTATCGTTGTATCTAAAAGTGCAGAGTGTTGGCCATCAAAAAACTTTGAATGCGTGCTGTTACAAATAAAATAAAACCAAATGCCAACACTCTCATTAATTTTTAACCAAATACGTATAACTATAAAGATCCAACAACTCTGTTTTTTGAAATTTTTTTTATTACGAAGCACAAACGACAGCAACTAAAATTAATGGGCTGTGTGGGTTAGAATCACACGCACGAATATAAAAATATACTGACTATTAAATAGGCTACACATGCGTGTATGCTGGGCTATTTTATTTACACTTCCACATAAATCATGTTTTCAAACCGCCACACACACACACCTACACATTTTTCATTCTAGTTTATATACACAAATCATTGCATACGGTATATCAAGAGTATCCCTGCACTTTTTTTTTGTCTGATTAAACATCCATAGCCTAAGCATATACTCAGACTGAACGTATGAGAGAGAGAGAGAGAGAGTGAGAGAGAGAGTGAATTTGTCTGATACTTATTTTTATTTTTAGTTGTAGGGTATTTTAGTTTTTCCCATAAACGACTTACAGATGCTCTTGTATATTGGCATCGACTTTAGTCATACTCGTAGTTGGTTGAGAGAAAATATTTTAGCGTAAAAATTGTTTGGTTATGCACAGTTACTAAAATTAAGACTATTGTAGCTATGCTATTTATGGGGCGATACAGGAGTTAGGACGTGATTTTCGTAATAAAAATAATCGACACTATTACAGTTATAAATTTATTTTTGTTTTGATTTCTTTGTACTTAAAAGCAAACGAAACAGATTGTTTGATTTTGCTTTGTTTAGTTCTTTGAAGTGAGAGAAACAAAAACAATGAGAACGACTGCTCAAATTATTTTTGTTTTATTTTTACACACGAGCCAATGGGCTGTAAACTGGCAAACAGCCGCCGCCGGCCACAAACAATACATTAATTTAATCGTACGCCGCCAGAAAAGAAAATAATGAGAAATATATGGAAACGTTTTAAATATTTGCAGAAATTTGACATCATCATACAACATAATTTTATTGCATTATTATTTAACACATTAAGTTTGTTTTATATAACCAAGCAGCATATCTACAATCGGGTGTCCTAAGATACATCTCTTCTTTTTTTTATTTATGTTTATTTTTTTTTTGGAGTATTCATTGTCATTCTCTGATGTGTAGATGCGAGAAAGCTCTTATGCGTGAAGCAACATTTTTTTTTACCAAATAAGACTAGAGTGTTTTTATTGTACTGTACAAGTTTGTTAGTGGGCCGGCCATACATTTGAAAGTTATGCAAATTTCTTTACATGCGCAACGCACTGTTTAACCGGAAATGACTAATTCACATTTCACAGCCCGTCCAAAAATTTTTAACATAAATACCGTATTTAAATCAAACTTTTATATTAAAACTGCTATTTTATTATTAAAACTGCTTATAAAAGCTTTTAGTTTTAGGCTTTCGTTTAAAAGCTTGCTTATAATTCCATCTGGTGACAATATTTGTTAAAAAGTTAAGTTATAAAAATTCTTGGCTAAAGCTTTCTTCGCGAACTTTGAAAAGCTGTTTAGGTCGAATTAAGCTCACACAAGCTTTAAGGCATTTGTTGACTTTTTAAGTTCTACCAATATGAGCTTTCAATTACACCGCTTTATTTTTCATATACATTTACTTAAGTTTATTTACAAAAGGCATAAATTCAATGTTCATGTCTCTTGTATTGCCTTGCACCTTTTTGCTAAGCACGAGTAAACGAAACAAGAACGCAAAAACACTTAAGGAATAAAGTTTAAAAGTGTTAAATGGTTTGGAAAGCATTTTTGTCATTTTTTAATACAAAGCATAGTTTTAACGAGTTTAAAAGAAAATAACTAAATGTCATTAAAAATAAACAATAACGAAAAACGATACATTTATCTTGAAATAATAAAATGATGTTAAAACTAAAAGGTTGCATTATTTAAGGAGCTTACAAGGAAACATTGAAGTGGAAATATATATATATATTTTTCGTAATGCACTTATGGGCAGCAGTGATGGGCACATTGAAAGGAGAAATGTGTAGGATTTTTGTTATAAATTTAGTGGTTTTATTGAAAGCTTTGCGGATTTTTCAACTTTACATAGTGAGAGCCATAAAAATTCTAGTAATTTTATTCGTTCCTAAAAAATCAGAAGAAAATTAATTAGAACGCGGTAATGATGCAGAAAAAATGGATCTAAATAAAGTTTTATTGTCATTCTTTTTGACTTCATAATTTTTAATTTTACAAATGTAAGTGAATGGATCCTTTCCAGTGTGCTGTTATGCTTGCCTATTACTAAAAAATGTTTTATCGGATGCTATTGACAGAAAAGGATTTGAGAATTTGGAAATTTTTCTATGAACAATTCGAGTATATTGTTAGTTTTCTTTTTCTCAATAGATTTTGTTGAGCAAATAAATGCACTTCCAAGTTAAATGAAGATACAATCATTCTTTGGATGAAAATGTTTCGTTATTGGGGATTTATTTTCATTTGTAATCCAAAGTTATATATATTATTAAATCTATGAAATTAATATATTTTATTTTATATTACAAGTATGTAATAACCTTTGTCACGAGTTAAAAATACTTTTTTTTTTAAATATAAAAAATACGAAATACTATAACATATTTCAATCATAAAATTGATAAAATAAGTTATTTAATTTCAGAATAAAAAAATTTAATTCACTTTGTTTGGTATCAAATGATGCAAATTTTAGCTTTATGTAATTGGAATATGGGAGTTGCTTTGATTCATCGTATTATAATTTGTTGAAAGCTTATTTGCAATGAAAGCTCAATTTTGCCATCTTTAATGTACAACAATCTTGCCAATGCATTTCGAATTCAGAGAGTTTTAATTTTTAACTAATAAACCAATCAGAAAATTACCGTAAACAAAATTTAGACTAATTAATTTAACGATTGAATTGCACAGTTTAACGATTGAAATATTAATCAAAATAAACTAAAACTTGTAACGAAAAAAATTTAATAGCTTAATTGAAACTTGTACTAAACATCAGTTAATTGCATTCCAATGCAATAATTTCTAGTTTATTTTTCTCGTTTACCAAGTGCTTTTATGAACACATTTTTATTTCAGTTTATTTTTTTTAAAGAGAAGTAACATTCAGGCAATGAATACCTACTACTATTACTAGGTGTTACCTTCTTTAGGAAAGGGATAATGATAGAGAAGACAGGTGGTGAATGAAGAGATAGAGGAAAGCTTCATTAGTTTACAATTCTGCAGCATTGCAGCGCCTCTGATGTCAATGATGCGTATTAAATTTTCAAAGCCATTTTATTGGTTATTTTAATCGGCCGACGAAGTTCAGTGACCAGTGTCTATGTCTTCATCACTTGAACTTTCCTGCAACAACTGATACCAAGGCACACTAATTCCCATCAGAAAAATGCGTGGTGTTATTTTAATGACTGGAGACTGGGGTTTAGCTCAGGACCCTCGATTTTGTAGTCAACAATAATTGCAACACACATATTTAATTCTTAAACCCTGTTTCCAAAAGTCAAGCACGACGACACGTTTAGAAAATTTGTATGAAATTCATAAAAAAATAGTGCTTTTTATAAAAATTGTCTACTCAAGTCGATCGTCTGTGTTGTGAAAACAGAGAGTTAATTCAATAAATATTTTAAAATTATTAAAATATCACCCAAGAATTAAAAAAAATAATAAATTTATTTTTTAAATAAAAAAAATTTTAATCAATTAATAACAGACACCAAGTCAAATGGATGTAAATGAAAAAAAATTATGGTACTTTTTTCTGTGAACGTTAAAAATTTTAAAGTTTGTCGAACTCGGTGACGTTTGGAGAAATGGTGGAGAAAAGCTTTAATTGAGAAGCTTTCTGTGTCGCTGAGAAAAAAAGAACAAAAATTTTCAGCAAGATTCAAATCTATCGGAATCATGATGCAATAATATAATCGTAGGTACCCGCGAATCTACAACAAATGTACAACAAATAAAACAACAGGGAATTTTATTGCTGTTTTGTGATGACAACTGTCAAAAAAAAACCAAGAGAAAACAAAAGACATAAACTTGCGTTTTCTCTTGTATTTCCAAAGCTTGTTTGTATTAGTACAGATTTAAACAGCTTTAAAAAGCACTATGCGGGTGTATTGGTAAAACTTAAACAACATTTGACAGATCACATCACGAAACAAGTAGCTGGCGCTTCGAGGTTACCTGTATCTTTTTTATTATGATCGGAATGTTTAGGTTTCAAAGCTTATACTGGTATAACACAATCGCTGTAAAAAATTAATAGGTAGCGCTCAAGTTGAATATCCTAAGGTGCTCACTGACACAGGTAATTCGTATTACCGATTTGTGCTCCCTAGTTTTAAGGATAATTTGATAGCAACCAATTGTAACAAAATTAAATTGCTTTAATTTTTCTCACAATTAATAAAATTAGCGGCAAATAAAACAATTTTTAGAAGTATTCTAAATTTATACATTCTTTAATTAATTAAACAACAAATAAAGCAGCTACTTATTTCTTATTGAAATTTCAAAATAAAAACACTTTGGGATACAGCTTTTTATAGCAATTTAACTGCTTTAAATACAACATCGCAGATGTATGCAACTTGTTATAACTCGTGAAATTTTTGAGTATTTTATAGAAACTAAAAATATTTACACATATACATGCATATCGAACCATAACGGCCAAAAAAATCTTAACCTACACATTTTTTGCACCTCGTTTCTTTTACGAGAATTGATTGTTGTCAATCGCAAATAGTCGATCTTGGTCAAAAACAAAGTTCAAAATTATGTCGCTTAAGCTTGTTTTGGCGGTTATGGCACGATATGTTTGAAAAAGAAAAAATATCCATGAAGTTAGCAAAAAATTATCAAATTGAGCAGAGTCTTAAGGATTTTTTCAACACGATTACGTCACATGTGATGACTGTAGACTGATATATCGCCTATCGTTGACTCTTTTTCTTTTTGTTTTTTGCTACACCCTTTAAATGTAACTGAATGCAAAGCTTTTATTTCATACTAAAATATATAAAAGTAATTTAATTTTTTTTATACACAAATCAATAATAAACTGCCAAAAGGACATAAAAAATTAAACAAAATTTTTTTTAGAAAATTTTTTTTCACAATTAATTCTAAACAAAAGCTGAAACATATTTTACAATCTAAATTGGCTACGTTCAAAGATACATACTATCGCATTTGCATTTGAGGTAAACAGCTTGAAAGTTCTTACAATTTATTCTTGTTTCTTTGCAACGTAAGCAGCAATCTTTGTTAACGCCACAATCTAATTGGCTGTTGTGCTCTCATCGGTGTGAAAGCACAAAAGCTCTTTTATTAAAACTCGCACATTACGTATATGACTTGAACGTAGCTGGTCTAAATGGTAGGAGTAATGAAATAGTACTTCCCTTTTATGGAAAAATAATTTTAAAACCAAAGGATCAATATACTAAGAGATTATGTATGTAAACGTATAAAAAATAGAATATAAAATAAATTCGCTTTTCACTTCTTTTAAAACTACAAATAAGCTAAAAGTTTTCTTTGATGATGAAAAAAAATATATATAAATACAATTGTTAAATATTAAAATACCCTGTTGCTTAAATATTATAACAGAGTAGTTATTTGTTGTAGTAACCGGGAATTTTCATCACATTTGGTTGATTGTTTGGATATATGGGAGCCAGTGGAACGAAACCTTCGGGCACTACCAAAGGCGTTGTGGTTTGTATGGGTGCTAATGCAACTCCTCCTTCTAAGGTGGTTAATTTTGCTGCTGTTTCGGCTGATGTTACTGCACTTGAAGCAGCAGTTGTTGTAGCAGCTGTTGCAGCAGTGGTATCCACAGAAGCTGTTGCCACGGCTGGAGCTGGAGTTAAAGCTTCTTGTGGCGGTGCTGGATAACAGGCGACTTTTTCAACTTCAATAGTCTTGGTGCTGTCATTTGGATCGGGTTCTGGTACTTTCACGGGTACACAAATTATTCCACCTGGCGCAGCTGCTTGTTGTGTGCTGGCTGCATTAGCTACAGCAGCTTGTTCAGCGGGCACACCTGGCTGAGGAGTTATTGCAGAATTAGCTGTGGCTCCTGCTGCTAAGCCGGCTACAGCACCACCGGCAGCAGCATTAGGATTAAAAGGAGATAGTTGTGCTGGTTGCTCTGCTGTTGCTGGCGCTGGTGCGTAAGATGGAACTGGTGCTTGTGCGGGTGCGGCGGCAGCTGCTGCTGGTGCTGGTGCGGGACTCTGAGTCTGTGCTGCACCAGTATTAATAACAGTAGTTCCACCTCCCACATCGGTGGTGGATACTGAGCCTGGCGGGCCATTATTAATAATTATTATTTTGTCATTATTTTCATCTCTTGGGCCACCGCCATAACCTCCACCACCACCACCACCATAAGAAGGTGCATGTTCCACAACCCTGGTGTGTGTAGGTGTCAAGGCATGCCCTAGAAGACCACCAGCCAGGCCACCAGCAAGCAAACCACTTCCTGCAATAAATAATTATAATAAATTTTACTTATATACATTTATATGTATCAAATTCTTAATTCTTAGCATACCAAATCCAAAAGTAGATGATGATTTTTGCGGCTGTTGTATAAATGTTGCACCAGCCGGTAGGGATGCACCAGCAGGCAAGAATGTTGCTCCAGCCGGTAACGCGGCGGCAGAGGGATAATATGCGGGGGCAGCAGCTACTGGGGATGAGGGATAATATGTGGCGCCTGGTGGTAAATGTCCAGGACTGTGATAAGAAGCACCAGCAGGTACGCCACCACTGGGATAATAGGTGGCACCTGCTGGCAAATGACCTGGCGAATGATATGTAGCTCCAGCTGGTGCATGACCTGCAGGATGATAAGTGGCTCCAGCTGGCAAATGACCAGCAGGATGATAAGTGGCTCCAGCTGGCAGCGAGGAAGAGGATGGATAATATGTGGCTCCAGCTGGTGCCTGCTGCCGTGGGTAGCTTGATTGCACGTTGTGAGCATTGGTGGCTGTTATTGGTGTGTGATAACCACCGCTACCGAAGCCTCCTCCTCCTCCTCCAGTTGAGTTAAAACGATTACGATTGTAGCTCGAGTGTTGGCTGTTGTAGTTTGTAGCTGTTGCCGGTCTATTTGCAGTATTAGTTGCCGATTGATAACTGGGGGGCGCTGAGTAGCTGGGATTGTATGCTGGTGATTTTTCATGAATGTTAGTTTTAGCACCACCTACGGGATTTGTGGCAGAATAAGCTGGTGGAGGGCCTTGCTTAGCGGGCACATTCCATCCAATAGGCGCCGGTGTCTGAGCTGGCCGAGAAGCGCTCAACGTGCCTGAACTACTGGGTCGCTTATTGGCCTGTTGGTTATAGCCCGCATAGCTCAATGAACTGAGGCCCGTGTGTGACAACGATGGATTAGAATGACTCTGAGCTGAATAGCTGTTAGTGGGCTTGTTGTACGAGTTACGTCTAACACTGGAAGAAGACGATGAAGAAGTGCGACGACCGCTACTGGAGCTGTAGATACGCTTTGCTTGTACATTCACATCAGTGACAATGGCAATAGCAATGAGTGCTACTAGCATAAAGTTAGTCCTTTTATTGCCCATTGTAAGCTGAGCTTTTCTGCAATTAAAACAAAAAGATGTCCAAAGAAATCATTAAAATAAAAATTGCAATTTATTGAAGGCATAACTATAAAGTTTAGTCTAATAGAAGAAACTAATTTCTTTTTAAGAATTATTATCATCTGGGGTCTGTTTCTAAAAACTTACAAGTGTTGTATTACAAGTAAAAAAGTTGTGACAATAAATTATTTTCATATAAATATTTGGGGTATTCCAACGGTGTCTTAAGTGTCATATTAAAAAATGCAAGTGTATATATAACATGCACATACAGTCATTTCTTAATAACTGAATTATAGTAAAGTTTAAAATCGTTCACTTAATAAAATTTAATAAAAATATTTATTTATTTTATTGTTGGCGTTTCCAATTATTTCATACAGAGCCTCAGCATGTTCTTGTTTACAATAAATTTTTCATGCCGTAATCAAAACTTAAATTGTAATATGTAAAGCAATTTATAAGAACAAACAAAATAAACAAAATGTCTTATCTTAAATTCAACTTGACACTAACTGATCTGTATAATCTCTACTGAGCGCTAGTTCTAATAAAATAAATGGGCACATTCGTGCTTATATGAATGTAAGCTTTGCAGACAGATCTTTTGGATTAATAATTCTTGGAATTTTATAATTATGAAAAAAAAAAATTATAAAAAACATCATTTGTAGTCACTGAACTGTAACGTAAACATTATTGTAGTTATAATTATACACTCGTAAGTATTTGTATGTATGTATATAAGAGAGCTTCAAAATAAATTAGATGCAAAGAAATATATTATTTTTGTTGCAGTTGTTGTTTAGGTATGAATAACATTTCATGCAATGCAGCAACTACACAGTGTGACAGTGCTAACAAACTTATAAAATATCGTGGTTAGGCCTACATGAGTAGAAAATTTGTCGCTTACAGACTTGGGACTAAAGGCCGTGATACACTAGCCTACACGATCGTGCGATTTTTGAGAAAATACAGCCCTGGTATTATGGAGTCTATGAACATTTTCAAAAGACAAAAGCAATTCATCAGATCAGGGTTGTATTTGTGATTGATTGTGTAGGATAGTGAATCATGGCCTTAAGTAAACGAAAATATATATAAATATATAATTTGGCTTACAAAGCGATACGAACTTTAGCCTGATTAAATCATAAATATATAAATAAAATGAAAGTTCGAACAATAATAATTAAAATTAACTAAATAGATGGTCATGGGCCAGTGGCAAAAACTAAAAATAAAAATATACTTATAGTATCAAACCAAAAAAGTTTGTCTTAAGTAGAACAAAAATAAGCAAATTAACTAACATGTGCATAATTAGTAATGAAAAAACGACAATGGTAAGACTGTTGTAAATATAGTGATGGTAAATTTGGGGCCTTCATTACAAAAACACATTTCAGCAAATTGAAATACGATGAATCAAACCAATTCACATATTCCATTTGCAGAAAAGTTTCGTATATAAGGCAGAAATCTACATCAACTGACACCACACACAGTGGACCAAACACAGAAGAACGCTGATGATGAAGGTTTAGTGGCCTTCGAAAACGGCTGGCTGTTCCGTTCAACTATGTGTTGTCAGAATATTTACAACTAACTTTGATGTTATTTGTTCATTAATAATTATCACATGTAATTTGGCTTACAAAGCGATACGAACTTTAGCCTGATTAAATCATAAATATGAAAATATTTTAAGTTAATTAATTTTTTGAACAGACTTTCAGGTTTTTAAATTTCTGATTAGATGAGAAATTAGATTTCAGAAAAACATTTAAGCATTAAAAAATCCACCAACTTTTCCATAAATAAAAATTATTTCAAAAAAACATTTTTTTTTATATATTTTAAATTTCTTTAATTCAAAGGCTCGCACCAACGTCGAATGCATTGTCCAATTACATTTTTGATGTTAATAACTTTAATGCAAAAGTGTGTTTTAATAATACGGTTGAATTTCATATGGTTGTATTGAGGCCAGCTCTGGGAATATTCTATATGTGAGATTAGTTTGTATAAATCTTTTAACTATGTGATATACATCAACAGCAAACAAATTCATCTACCAAGATAAATATGTTTTTATTTAATTTCAATTAAATTTTATAACTGTCGTCTGTCTGTCTGACTGGCTGTCTTTCTTTCTCTCTGTCTGTCACAGGCTGTTTTCTCGAGAACCATAAGAGCTACGGACCTGAAATTTTCACACAATATGTAAAACTTTGGCTGCTGCAACAATAAATGTATGAGAGGTAAAAATTAAAGGGTGTTCTAAAGCGAGTAATAAAACATGTTGAAATCGTGAGATAGTATACAGATAATATTAGGAAGACAATTGAAATTTTCAAAGTTAGTGTATGCAGACTTCACCATTTTACACTGAATTAAAAAAAAAATAAAATTAAAGGGTATTTTATCAGTTCATGTAATTTTGACTACTTGCTGCCTATTGGAAACCGTAAAACACAAACTCTTAAAATGTTCAAAAACGCTAAAACTAAAAAATTCCAAAAGTAAAAACACGCCAAAATGTCAAAAGCGCTTAAATAACAAATTTCACGAAAAATAAAATAAATCGCTAAAATGGCAAAAAGTCATCAAAAGTAAAAAAACGTCGACAATAAACAAATAAAAAAAAACCAAAACGGAAAAACCGCCAAAACGGAAAAAATCGCCATAAGTAACAAAAAGGCTTAACTTAAAAAAACACCCAAAAGTCTAGCAAAAACAAAAACAATCGCTCGACCTCAAAAACAACAAAAACAAATTTTGTCAAAAACCGAAAAAAGCAAAAAAAAAAAATTAAAAGTGTCTTCATCAGGAAAGATATTCTATTATCTAGATAAAAGGTCGTATAGTATTATATGTGCAATGTGCGTTCGAAACCCTTTGTGTGCGAGTCAAAGTTGCACTTTACTGAATTCATTAAATTCGTATTCATTTTGACAGGCATGAAATAGAAATAAAATATTGAAATAAATATTTCATAAATTTTCCTTTTCATTTTGACTTTCAAATACATTCAATGACAATCAAAAGTGGCGTTGATGTAAAAACATTTTGAGAATAGTATTAAAATAGGCAACACATACCAAATAATATCTCTGGCAATAAATAATAATGGCTTAAGTTGACTTAAGTGCTTTTTCATTTTATTACATATGCTTATTCTCCTCTTCAAGATCTATCACTCAGCTAAATTTCAATTATAAAATGTTATTATTAATAACAAAAATTAAAATATTAAAACCCCCGATATATCTAGAAAAGTTGTGATATCTTCTAAACGGTTGGACCGATTTTCTTAAAACATAGCTAAAAACACTCTCAATCAAGTCACCTTTCAAAGAGAAAAAACTAAATCTAAATCCTCCCAGCCGTTCGGTCTGTGCATGGAAATATTTTATGTAAAAACTAAACACAAAAAAAGAAAAAAACCCTTAATATCTCAAAACAAGAAATTTCGACTGAAGCCATTATTATTTATTGCCACATATTATTATTTGTTTTGTTTTGTTTTTTTTTCTTGTGTTGTTGTTCTCAATAATCTATTGAGAGTTTGTGTGTAAGTATTGGGATTTTGTAAGCTTTTTGGAATTGTGGCTGAAGTTTACTGATGTGTCACTTAGCAGCAACGAAATGCATCTAGACGTGCAAAACCAACAACAAATAATTCTTTTTTAAATTCGTATTCATTGTGATGTTCGTTAGTAAGAAAATAAAATATTGAAATAAATAAATAGTATTAAAAAACCCACCAATTTAGAAAATATACTTATTTGAATAATTTTTTTAAATAAATTTTTACTTGCAATCTATTTAACAGAATTTAAAATAATAAGCAAAATACATAATTATTAAAAATAACATACATTGACTTCCAATGAAACAAAAAAATACAAATTGTAGTATTGATGTTATTTGATATGTTAAATTTTTATTTTATTTTTTAATATAATTTTTAAATATTTTTTGGTTTTTTAAAAGTTTTACATATCTTCTTTTCATAACTATTTGCAACTTCTAATATCAGTTCAAAAACAACTTATGTTGAGCACACATTATGGCATTTTGTGACATCGCAATAGTAATTTCCATTATTATATGTTGTGTTGTAAACAAAAAACATAAAGTGAACACATTGAACATATTTTAAAAATTACACCACAAAATGACAATAAAAGAATTGCCAAGTGTGTACTCAGCATTAGTTAAAAATATTTTTGTCCACTAAGTCCCAACAAATTATTTATTTATCGATGACTTTTGATTGCTTAAAAATTCACTTAAAAGTTTTTTGAATAAGTTTTATATTTTAGATTCTGATATTACTCAATTATTTTTAATCAGAAGCAATTGGCATTTGATCTTCAGTTTCACGATAAGATTGTTTTATGGTGCACACCTTTTAATTTATTAATATATCGAATACTATAAACAATCGATGCAATCATTAACATATTAATATTAAAAAAGGTAAAGTCACATTAATAAACTAAAGCACATTCTTAATTAATTGATTTCACTATCAAGGTGAAATATTAACATAATAAATTTGCTAAAATTTTAATCTGCATACATATGTACATATGTATGTACGAGTATGTATATTCACTTAAAGCAAAAAACCTGCTTAAAGTTCGAAGCTTCTTTTTTTTTTTTTTAATTGAAGTAAAATTATGACTGTATATAAACTCAACAGGTTTGTATTAATGAACTTGTAGTATGTTATTATTACTGTAATTTTTTTTCATCCATAGATTTTGAATTTTTTACGTTTTAATATTTATTTATGTGTGAGTGAGTGTCACGCTCAAAAAGTATTAATTTTCAATTAATAAGAAATACTTTTTGAGCCGTTTAATTACATTTTATGTATGCACGAGTATGTTTATTTAATATTTTATTGTTTGCTTCTCACTTGTATTTAAATTCTTTAATTACTTTTTATACTGCTTCATGCAAGTTATAAATACCAACCAAAATAATTGAGTTAATTTATTCAATGTATACGTTTGTTATATAATTCGTGTTATTTGTTCAACGTTTCACGGCACACTAAATTATTTTGTAGTTGGTTGGGCGAGTTTTGTTTTCTGTTGAATCTCTGTTGTATTTATTTTATGACGTATTTATGTATATATTTGATTCCATTGCCTTTTATTTGTATGAAATATAGAGATGGCAAAACCAGGTTTGAGAATGCTTGGTGACTAATGAATGAATGAATGCATGATATAAATGTGTGTATGAGTACAAGTATCTTGATGTTTTCGTTGAAAGATTATTATATATTTACTTTAGTTTAATTATCGATAAAATGCCACTCAAAAATATAAAAATTTTAACAAATAGAAAGCTAATAAGATAGACAAAAGTGTCAATCAAAAATAAAAATCTAAGATACCAAAAAGTTGCTTATTGACCTTTTAAAAACGAAAACTTTTGCTTCTTAATAAAACTTGTTTTAATTAAACGGCAAAAATTGTTAACACACAGTTTAGACAATTTTTTTTCTTCAAACATTTCTATATTCGTATCGTTCTGTTAATTTGGCACGTCTAGATGCATTTCGTTGCTGCCACGCAACACATCAGTAGCCTTCAACCATAATACAAGAAAAAAAAGTTTAAGTTTTCCTACTCTGAAATCGTATTTTCTATTTTGCTGATTTTCAATACCAATCCTTTTTGGACCATTTCTGATACACCAACTTAAAACCTAAGTCTCTAGCTTTTCTGGAAGCTTCGGAAAACCAATTTCACGTACAAACAGACGGACGGACGGACAGACGGATATCGCTTATTCGTCTTCCCTATTCATAAAGACCAAGAGTATATATATATATATTATATTTGTCGCATATTCATTTTGTGCAAATTACACACGGAACGACAAAACTATTTATGTATACCCTTTACTATCTTTGGCGAAAATTATAATAAAATATTGAAATGAAAATTTTTATGTAGTTCGAAAAATGTTCTCCCCTTCAACTGCACAAATCTGGTTTGCCTGACAACCCTGGTAGCAATACACTGCATTATACATGTAATTCTTCGCTTACTTTCTTTTTGTTGTCTTTCATTGATTTCGATGACGTTGATCTTATCTAAATTTACTGTTTACTTACATGCCCCCGTTTTACATCCAAACATAAATAACACATAAATAAATAAATCATATCAATGAGTACGGGCCAGCCGAGTGCTTACAATCAAACCTAAATCGTATTTAACTGCGTTGTTTGTATAAATTAATCATTTTTTTGTGAAAAAAAAACCGAAAATACAAAAAACAAAACTTCTAAAATGTTCGTAATTGTGAACATTATTCAAATAATACAATAAAGTCTTAAATTTTAGAAAATGTGTGTAGCTGATACACAAAGAATAGAGAGACCTTTTCATACAAAATTTACTTTGTAGTAGAAATAATGCTTTGAATTGTATTCATACATACATACATACGTACATATATACTCGTACACATGTAGTTAGCGTAAGTGTGTTTTATTGAATTTATGACTGAAAACTCAACTATTGTAAGATAAAGAAATTCCTACCATGAAATTCTGAAATTATGCACATGAGACATCGAATTGTTGAGTCAATCGCAAGGTATACATAAATAAGCAACAATGTTGCAAGAAAATAATTATGAAGGGGGAATGCTAAATCGGTAAAAAAAAATTGCTAAAATATTCTACAAAAAATAAAAATAAAAATGCTAGGCTTTTAATTAACATACTCATAGTTTATTTAAATCTAGCAGCGAAAATGCTAAAATGGCAGCAATGATAAGCAAGTAATGAAAATTTGTTGTAAACAATGCAGCCCGTTCAATAGTTCAATTGAGCCGGTGTGGCACCACGCATATGCTTACGCTATTTAATTTTGTTGCCAATTAGTAATTTTGGTCTGAACTTTTTTAGTTGGTAATTTGTGACAAAAATGTGTGATAAAATCCATTTACATTACATTGGTTTGATCTAGACTTGGAACGAACTCTTTCAGTAGCTCGTTTTTGACACAAACCAGTCGTCAACAGGTTTGATCATAGTTTTTTTATAAAAAAGAGCTACTAAAAGAGTTCGATCCAAATCTAGTTTGCCCTAGTGAACGAGCTAATTTTTTATTAGCTCGTTCACCTATATATCGTAAGTTTGTGGAAAAAATTTACAATACTAAAGGCTCAAATTCGTTCACTAGAGCTGTGCTCAGCTCGTCCAGTCGTTCATTTTAGATACAAACCTATGATCAAACCCACGTAATTGAAATGGGTTTGATCATAGTTTTTTGCCTAAAAAAACTACTGAATGAGTTGCACGCACTTTTGTCATTCACTAGTTAAAATTTGACACAACCGATGAAGATGATTGAAGTAGTGAACGAGTTCAACTCAAGTCTAAAATGAAATAGTGAAAGAGTTCTAGTCTACTGTGTATGTACTAAGCCTGGGTCAAACTCGTACAGTTGATAGTTTTTGGCACCAGCCAATGATCAAACCCACATAATTTAAATGGGTTTGATCATAGTTTTAATTCTAAAAGACCCACCGAATGAGTTCTACCTAAGTCTAAGAACACTCTCGATTAAGTCATCTTTCAAACAGAAACAACTAAATTAAAATTGGTCCAGCCGTGTGGCTGTGCGTGGACTCGTATATACATACAGACACACACTGCAAACTTATAGCCAAAAAAAGTTTGGCTCGGGAGTTAAAAAACAAATTTAAATTTTTTTTTATTTATTTGCTTGTTTTATATGTAATTTTTATACCGTGTGGAGCTCTTTTAGGCATAAAGTTACTCTCTGCTTTACCAGCCAGTTCTCCATATTTTAATTCCGTCAAAGGAAGGTTTTACACAAGATTCTGTTGCATTGCAGATTGGTTTTACGGAGCAAATATGTTATTGGACATGCTTTGTAATACTTGTGTTGGAGGCTTAAAAGATGTATAATGCGAGTAAGAAATATTTATTCAACTAAATTTAAAAAAAAAATAACAAAAAAATAGTAATAAAAATAAAATTTTCCGTTAATGTTCCGTGATATCGCCAGCAATTTCAACCGGTTTGGATTTCATATCCTTTTGCGGCGAAGGTGGTGCTGGAGCGGGATAGCACACAGTTCTTTCATTTTGTACTGTTTTGCCCTCGGAATTTGTTTCATCCATTAACATGGGTAGGCAAATTATGCCATAAGGTGGAGCAGGTGGCTCTGTGGCTGCAGTTGTTGTACTTATCGTCTCATTGGTATTAAAGCTTTCAGTTGTAGTGGTAAACTTCATCAAAGGAGCATTAAATGCCTTTTCTGTGCTCATTTCTTGTTGACCATTTACTGGAATAACCTGTGAGGTATTATTTGTTTTAATATTAGTTTCTGATAAAGCTGGACTCTCTCGGTAAGCATGAGTAATATGATGATGCGGTGATGCAAAGCCCATGGTCAGTAGACGTCCGGTAAGATAACCGGTAAGAAAGTTACCAAATTCTGTAAGATACATTGATTATTAATGAAGGTTTTAAATCGTTTTTAAATAAAATAAAATCATACCAGCTCCTCTAGGTGGGGCTTGTGGCACATAAATCACATTTCCCGGCAAGGCGGCTGTATTCTGATAATACGATCCTCCAGTTGGTAAGGGCTGGCTGTTATAGCCATTGTAGGTATGTTTGGGAAATTTTTCACTGTTGCTCGACTTTTTATTGTCGTGCCAAGCTTTAGTTATGGGTGTATGTACCGGTGAACTGCTAACAATGCGGCGTGAGTTGCCCCCACCACTAGATGGTTTTTTATACTTTCGCCAACTACCAAATAGTCCGCCGAACGAACCACCACGCCTACCGCCACGTGCTTCACATAGTGTCAGAAACAGCAACGCTATGAGCCACATATTCAGCAAACTTTTTTTGCAATTCATATTGTATTTTTATTATTCTTTCTTTTATATATATTTTTCAATGAAATTTATTCTGCGAAAATTTATAGCTTTTTTCCTTTGTAAGAAATTTTTTAGTAGACCTTAGACTATTTTAGCGATCATTCCACTTTGCTGTCTTTGAATATAATGATAAAAGTAATCACAAATTTATGTTCAAGTCTTTAGTTTTGAGGCCATTTGACTTAAATAAAATGATTGTTTCTGTTGTCGCTGTACCAGAAATGAGATACATAAGTGTAATTTAATTGACTTAAAGCTGTATTAATATAAATTCTTGCTTTACACTTTACATACAATTGAACATAATAAACGAAAACCTTTGATGCCCTACACTCTTATTAATCGTATAATAAAGAAAGCATTTAACATACACAATTTTATTACAAAATAACATTATATATGTATACTCTATGTTTTTCGTTTTCTCAAAGTGCTAAGCTCAGAGAAAATTTTTTTTATAAAGATTACCTAATTGAATTAATTGAAAGTATGTTTATATTATCTGCATTGAAAGATACACTAAATGTGTGGATACATGCACACATACTTGTGTCTGTATGTTACACAAGATTGCTCTTAATTTATTGTGTTGATATTATTCAATTTTGCTTCGGCTGCATAAAAAAGAAAAATAAAAACGGAATTTCCTCTTTCCAAAATAACTATAAAAAAATATTTATTTTCTGTTTTGATTTCATTGTAAAAGAGAAAACAATTACTTGCTTTTTTTGTATTAGCAAATATTGGAGGCCTGGTCTAAATTCTTAATTGATTACATTCCGCAACAATTAAATTAAATTCAGTAAAGTGCGACCTTGACTCGCGCACGAAGGTTTCCGTATGGACAGTACACATGTAAAACTATACGAACTTTAGCCTATATAATCGAAAATTCCGTTAAATTGAAACTAACTTTAGGCTAACTATTTCGCAACTAGTACTGCCTGACACTTTGATTACTTTTCAGTGTAATCAACTGACTATTTTAACATTGCGATGTCTTAGGCGGTAGTCAATTGTCTCACTCTGCATTACTTTTCAACTTACTTAAAGTTGGCTTTTTTAAATCACCTGGTAGTCAGTAAATTTAAAATTTTTTTTCTGGGGTTCGAACATGTACCCAGCCAAGGTACCATCTAAAATGATAACAGCAAAATGTTAATATAAAACTGAAATGAGTTTCAAAGTAGCTGATAATAAATTTGTTGGCTCTCACCAAATTCGATTACGTACTCAACGTAAGAATTAATTTTGGATTTGTTCTGGATGACATTGCAGTTAGCTTTTAGTCAGTCTAAGAAAAGTTAATTATAAGTTAACTATTTTTGCAGTCAACCACACATTCTCCGACAGGGTGAAAATAAGTACAGGGTGTTTTTTTAACCTAGATAGAACTTTAAATTGTAAAAAGTAACACAAAAAATTAAATTTTGATAAAACATTTTTTTTTATTTGTTTCAGTATACTCTTAAAAATCATCATGAATAGACTCACGCTTGAAGAACGCTACGAAATTATCCAAATTTACTTTGAAAATCAGTCGTCGATTCGCGCAACTTATAGACGACTTCGTCATTTTTATGGCGTAAATAATCGTCCATCTGAACAAGCCATTCGTCGAACTGTGGATAGATTTCGTACCACATACTCTCTAGAGGATGCAATAACACCAACACGTCGAAGGAAATGCACCGTTTGGTGCGGTTTTCACGCTGGTGGCATCATCGGACCTTATTTCTTCAAAAATGAGGCCGGAGCTCGCGTTACGGTCAATGGAGATCGTTACCGCACCATGATCAATGATTTTTTGTTTGAAAATATGGATGACATTGATCCGGAGGAGATGTGGTTTCAACAGGATGGCGCTAAGTGCCATACGGCGAACGCAACCATCGACTTATTGAAATCAAAATTTGGCGATAACTTGATTTCGAGAAATGGACCTGTCAATTGGCCTCCAAGGTCGTGCGATTTGACACCTCTCGATTATTTCCTGTGGGGCTACGTGAAGTCACTGGTTTATGCTGATAAACCAGCAACAATTGACGCCTTGGAGGCCAGCATTGTTCCTGTTATTCGTGACATACGGCCAGCAGTGCTCGAAAAAGTGGCCCAAAATTGGACGTCCAGAATGCGCTTCGTCAAGAACAGCCGCGGTGCCCATATGCCCGAAATCATTTTCAAATGTTAATGTCACGTATTGATCTTTCGAATAAAAAAAAAATTTTGATTAAAATTTAATTTTTTGTGTTATTTTTTACAATTGCAAGTTATATCGGGCTTAAAAAAACACCCTTTACAAAGAATAAAGACAAAAAAAAATATTTTTTATTTTTTATTGTGTCGCCGAATAAAAACAAGAAGATAACATTTTTGAAAAAATCAATAAGATCACTTAATAAAAATTAAAAGTTTTCTTCTTGATTTTTTTTCAAAGATGATTTCCTTATTAAATTAATAAGATTACATTCTTGGAAAAAAAAACAATAAAGACATCTTATTAATTTTGTTCTATTTTATGAGGTATTTATTAAGCACTGTTTTCTCTATATAAATTGGCTGATTTTGTTTAAGTTCGAATTGTAGTTGTAAAAATAAATAAACAACAACAGTTATTTATTGTTTTCGCAGGAATACAGTGTTGCCACACAAGTGTTTTTGAGCGGGTGCAGCGAAGTTAATTATAATTTTTTTTTGGGAATTGCTTCAACTAAATTTAAAATTTTTAGTCTTTTTTGTGGGAGTTATTAAAATTTAAGTTTAAAATTTGTTAACGCACTAGTAATCCCAAATTAAAATATAAAAATAAAAAAAATATTTTTTGAATAAAAATAGCTTGAAATTGATTATTGAGGGGTTTAGCTGGATCCTATGCGCATTTCACTGTTGCTAATGCAGATCATCAGGGAACCTTTTACCCAAAAATTTCTTAGATCAACTAGAGTTAATATGTTAAACTTTCATTTAAGCAAATGAGAAGTTCAACAAATAACAAAGCTGAAACAAGAACTCAATAATCAACATGTTTTTTATTTTCTTACTTTATCATTACTACATTGGCTGACTTTTTTTTAGCTTCAAATTGTAGTTGTAAGATTATATAAAGAAAATAAATGTAAATAACACCAACAGCTATTCAAGAATAGAGTGTTGCAACACAAGTATTTTTTGACCGCGTGCTGTCAATTTTAAACTTAAATTTAAAATTTTTTTAAAGCTCTAATAAACACAAATCATTATTTTAATTATTCAGTAAAATAAAAATTATTGTGTTAGCGAACTTTTTTAATCATAAAAATAAAGAAAATTATACCCTCTGTATTCATATGCGTAGCGAATAATTGGATTGGAATAATGGAGTTACATTTGATTCTACAAAGCTTAGTCTGCAGATATAATTAGTATTCAGAACAAGATCCTTTGTGGCGGTCATTTGCTATATACCACGAAATATTCAGCAGCGAAAATATGCTTTTGCGGCAAATAATCCATGATATCTTTGAGCAAAAAGATTTGAATATCTTCCTTGAGTTGTATGTAAACTGAAAAGATTACAATAATTTTCTGCAAAAGTTGCCTGTTCGAGCTTTGATATGTTGAAATAAAGAAACCGTATTTCATAGTTTATTCCCTTATATTTACAATCGATAGATAATAAGTAATAAGACGTGGAATAAACTTTTATATTTTTTGATATTCTTTGACTTAATATTGTAAATATAAGATTAAGAAAACTGTAGAATGATAATCATTACCAGCTGACACTTTATTGTTTTTGCTTTTATTGGGCAATACTGATTATGAGACATATTTATAAACATATCTGGTGCCATAATAAAATAATTTATTCATATACATTTGTATGTATGTATGTATTTCGGACTGCGTGAGTTTTTATGATTTGTGTCAGATTACTGTGGTCACCAACTTTTGCTTCTCGCAAGTATAATTTCTCAGAAACTATACATTAAATTCACCTTATGGGTTAATTTATATTTTTTTCTAGAATTCATTAAAAATATGCTTTTCTTAATAAAAGAATTAGATTTATATGTTGGAAATTACCATGTGTACAGTATGAAGCAGGGATGGAAAAGTTTATATGATTGTAAAATTATTTTTAAATGATTTTATATCCTGGCGCTAGCATGATTAAAGTTTTATTGTGCATAATTTATAGCAAAGCCTTGTTTATAACTTATTTAAGCATATATTATACGTAGACATACCCGTACAGATTTAAAATTTCTCTAGAATATTTTTAGCCCTTAAAATTTAGGAAAATTGTACCTGTGCCTATGTATCAGAGAATTACAAAAATATCATTTTAAGTACACCTTGAGCATTGACTGTTAAACAACTATGAATGCGTACAGCTAAATATAAAAACTGTGCTAATACCCAAATAGATGCGTTAATTTTAAATCGAATACTTTTAACTATAAATATTCAACAACTATGCTTATACTTACTATTTACATAACGCAGCACAAACGACAAAAACTACAATATACAACCTGTATGAGCTTTAACCAAAGGCATGTGTATAAAAGTACTCTGAGTATTAATCACATACAAATGCGTTACAAAGGGTTTTTTCATTTATATATATATAAAGCATGTTTTCAAACAGCCAAAACACATTTTCCATTCCACGTATGTATATGGTGGCGACGAGTGGATAAATATCCCGAGTATAATGCATATATTGTTTTGTCCCAGAAAATATCCATGCTATGAGTATAAACATACTCAGACTACAAGTATGAGAGAGAGTCAATGTGCTTATTACGCATGTGGCTTTAATTTATAATTGTAGCGTATTTTATATTTTGGCATAAACGAAATTGATATGCTTTTGTATGTTGGAATCGGCTATAGTCATGGTTGCTTGAGAGAAAATATGTGAGTGTACGTATTGTTTGCGTTGTAGTTATGGTAATACACTGTTACTAAAGTTAAAATTATTTACTAAGGTTTATTAACATTAACATTATTTTAGAAATGAGTTATCCTTTAATGCGTTTTTGTTGTGTCGTGTGTTTAGTGTAAATGACGTCATATAATTATAGGAATGTCTATCAGCATTATTTTTTTTTATAATTATTAATCATTTGTTACAGATTAAGTGAATATTTACTGACAATGTCAATAATAAGTCATTGCAAATGATACGAATTTTATTGAATTCTTTAGCAGCAGCACCATTTTGTATTGGAAATCATTGTTCTTGTTGCCCATATACTCGTACAAATCAATTCCTAGTTAATTCTTATCAATGCTATTTTTTATATTTCATAAAAACAAATAATAAAAAAATAATACATAAAATATAAAAACACTTGTGGCTAAAAATCATTTTATTAAGCAGCAGCAAAGTAAGAAGATCTCTATTAAACAAAGTGGAATATAAAGCAAACGAAAAATGAACAAAATAAAAAACGAATTAGTTTTGGCTTTTATAATTTTACTATGCTCAACAATAGAAGCCAAAGGCGGTAGAGGAGGCGGTGGTGGAGGTGGCAGAAGTGGAAGTAGGAGCAGCAGTGGAAGTAGGAGCAGCAGTGGAAGTGGAAGTAGCTGGGGTAGCAGTCGAAGCAGCTTTTTTGGTAGCGGCAGTAAAAATAAATATGGTGGAAGTAAACCTTTCAGCGGAACTCATACGCAGCAGCACAATAGTGGGGGATGGTTTCATGGATTTTTTCAACCCACACCCTATCACTATATCCATACACCAACGCACATAAGTAGAACCCATAATGCTCCCGTCTCAGATAATGAGAGATCATATAATAATGGTATGAGCTTTTAGTAAATTCATATCGCACTTTTTCCTCTTAAAAGGGTCAACTCAAAATTTACAAATTCTTAGTAGAGGCAACAGTTTTTTTTTGTAATATACTCTTAGAGCACAACAACGGATACAACTGAAATGTTTGTGGTGGAAGCATAGAGAAAATTACAGATATGAAAATTGTATATATTTTTTTTTTGGAAAAAAATTTAAATTGCAAAATTTTGAGTTGACCCCTTGAAAAAAATTATTTAAATATACATTAAATTATACATGAAATACCGAAGTATATTTATCTGACATAAAGTCTTCATTTATTTAATTTGAAAATTTGTCTTGTTTTTATGGTTAATAAATAGTCTATATGCATTTCGTTCCAGCTTTTGGAACTCATCGATAGACTTCAACCCAAAAAATTTTTTAATTTTTTATTTTTGAATTTTTTTGGGTTGAAGCCTTAACCATAAAAACAAATTTTCAAGTATAAATTAAATTAATTAAAAAATTCAAACAACAAGTCCCATACATACCAGTGAATGACAATGAGTGCTCAAAAAAAGTAAATAATCTTAATTGCAGTTTAATCATAATTCTTAGCGAAAACAATTCGTACGTTTATATATTTCCTCTCAAGCAACTATGACTTTAGCGAATTCAAACAGACAGAAGCAACTCTACTTCGCTTATGTGAAAAACTAAAATACTAAAACAGAACATGCACATCAAACACATTGACTCTCTCTCGTACTTACTGTATGAGTATGTTTATACTCAGACTATGGATATTTTAATCGTACAAAGAAAATATATGCACTATACTCGGAATATTTATGCATCATTAACCATGGTTCGTATACATACATTTGTGTATTTAAAACGGAATGGAAAATGTGAGTGTATGTTCCTGTTTAAAAATATATATTATGCCCTGTATATACGTATGTGTAGCCGATTAACAGTCAGAGTATTTTTAAACTCATTCATATGATTGTAGCTCACTCATACAGTCTATAAATTTTATTTTATTTTTAGCTGTACGCATTTAAAGTTTTTTGACGGCCAATACTAAAAACATCTTAAAACCATACTTTTGTCATTCTCTGATATACAAATAAGGTACATTCAACTCACGACAACAACTTTATTTATATAATTGCTCTATTTTAAAATTATTTCGCTAGCAAACTTGTTAATGGATTTTTTAAGTTATCTAAATGATTTGCAAATAAGTATGTAAGCGAGTAGATATTTTCAAACAATTTATCTTTCAGATATTGAAACTAGTACGGATAAGCCACCAGCTCCGCTTACAGGTGCTATATATGCTCTGATATATCTTTCTTAAATGTTAAATAATAAAATAAATACTTTCAGATACACACAGCTTTGCAATTGGCCTTGCCATTAATAAAGCACTAAGCAATGATTTCTTCTCTACTTTTAACATGGCTCATGATATTTCGAAATATTTGGAAGCAATTAAAAACCCCATAGCAACATCAACAACAACGACAGCAGCTACTAGTACTACAACAACAGAAGAAACGACAACGACCGAAGCTTCTGTGCCAGTGCCAACATATGATGATATGATAAATCATTTCAACTTTGTTCCAGACCCAATTTCAAAAGATGACAATAATTTACCGCTTAATGATTTACTCGATATTGCAAAATATTTGGAGGAAAATTTTAAGTCTGAAAATTTTTTTTCTAGTTCGGAAAGATTTCATATGAATCAAATTATTGATACAAATACTGCCAGCAATACAACTTAGTTCACTAGGAATATAATAAATGAATTTGTCAGATTTTTTACGGAATCTGCTATAAAGATCACAGTTTTTTTTTATTTTAGAGGCTAAAGAGTTATTTTCGAATCTGGCTTTAATATATAAAAATATCGGTACTTACTTGTCTGTATTTTTTCCTACTTCATAACTTATCATTTTGAGGTAGATTTTTTAAGTTCAGTGCTTTCATTGGGTCCATTTGAAAAAAATTGGAACATGCTCTTTAGTTATTTATTTTTATTTTTGTTATACTTTTACTTATCGGATTGCTATTCAAGTTAGCACAAACCTTGAGGCGGAGTCACGCCCATTCAAATTTTAATCTTGGCACAAATCCCCATCTCTCAGAGTAACACGATTTTGCAGTTAAAAAAGTGGGCTGGGCCACATTCATTAAATTTTATTACTAAATTATAAATACTTCTACCTGACAAACCATTTGAACTCTTGGATTAGCACAATCTTGTGTTCGAAAAATTGGGCAGAACCATGCCCATTAAAAGTTTATATTATATTTCAGGTAGCTCTTGACACACAAAATTAAGTTTTAAATTAATTTTTGGTTCTTTTTTGAATTTTTCTTGGAAAAATTTCTTCTAATATTTCAATTGAATGTAATATCAAACTCAATCAAACTAATTTTTTTTCAATTAAGAAAATGATAGAAAAAGCAATTACATCATTAAATTTAAATACTCTATCAAACATTAGTGTTAATTGAAAAAAAAAAATATAAAAATAATGGTAAATTAAAACTTTTTTTATTAAAATATGCTTAATAGTAATACAAGGTTTTCTCTTTAATTATTTTTGAGCCATAATAAAATTTTAAATAAAGCTCTTGACTAAGTTGAACTTTAGTATACATTCGCTATTCCAATTTAAAATCTTATTATTTAAAAATTTTTATTTAGCTTATAATTAATGAAAACGTACATATATTATTCAAGAGTAAAATTTGGTAATGGTGAACTTGTTGTTGTTGTTAAAGATTCTGCATTGATTTCATCACAATTAATAATACGATTGGTTTGCTCTTGATCCTTATTATTATCTGGCGTTAGTGGTGCATCATTCGTTGGTGGCATTCCATTGCCGGTATTTATGCCAGACGGTTTCTTACTAGTGTAATTTAAGCATGGATTATTTGTGGTTGTGGTGGTATTGGGTTTTGTAGTCGTTGTGGGGGCAGTGGTAGTTGTTCTTCTTTTGCTCCTATTCCTACGTCGTTGAGCAGATAATGAGCTACCTGCATGAACAAATTTAATTGATAGAAATGTTAAAGGATTTTAAGTTTAAATTACCGTTTGAGGAAGACTTCTTTCTTCGATGTTGTGTATTACTTTGTGTATTTGTATTAGATGTCGGCTGATGATTACTGTGCGAATCATCTGTATTAGAATTGGCTAAATTTTTATCATGTGTACCATGATTTTCCCGCTTTGAAGAACTCCTATGGGAAACAGAATGATTACTTCCATCTGCGTGATGTGCGGCAGCATTATGATGACCACTGTGTGCAGGACCATCATGAGTCTTACGACGCCTGCTTCTTTTGCTGCGTGCTTCCACACATGATACACTTGTGATTGCTATAACTAACGTAATAAGAAGTAAAGTTTTAAAATTCATTTGAATTTTTTTTAATTAATAAAATATTCTTTTAATATGTTTGGCGTCTAAAATGAAATTAACTAAAACTACTGTGCTTTCATTGCTTTTATATAGATTTTTATAACAGTCTTACGCAACGTTTGATTAGAATTTCTTTTTAATATTAAAAGGTTAAAAGAAATTACTATTAATCTAATGTTTATTAAGCTTATCTTCAAAAACATTGAAACAAACACAAGCAAATGTGTAAACTGGTACTTGAGTGTTTTAAAGAATATTTCGACAAAAGCTCACATTTCACCTTGAATTATAAGTTAAGTATACAAAAAAAAGTTTATAATAATTTGCCAGTAATTAAAAACATTATGTATAATTTCTACGAATATGTCGTATTTCAAGAACAGTATTGCCAAAACACTATGCCAAGTAAATTGTGTCCGGTGATAGAAAAAAGTCATAAAAATCTATAAAATATTATAAATAATTATTTTATATAAGTTAAGCATTTTTTAACGCACTAATAATCCCAATTTTTTTATAAAAATACATTAAAATTGATTATTGAGGGGTTTAGCTGGATCTTACGCGCATTTTATTATGGCTAATTCAGCCTTTACGCAAATATGTCTTAGAACAACTAGAATTATTGGCGCATACTCATAGTCAAAATAAAGTATACTTTTAAGTATTTAAAACCAGTATTACCATACAAAATATTTGGTTTAAATTCTTAAAGTATATTTTATTTGGACCATGAGTATGCGCCATTATGTTTAACTTTCATTTAAACAAATGAGAAGCTCAGCAAATAAAAAAGTTGAAACAAGAACTCAATAATCAACATGTTTTTTATTTTTCTTGCCTTACAATTGCTATATTGGTTGAATTTTTTCAGCTCGAAGATAGTTATAAAAAGTATGTAAAGAAAAGAAATATAAATAACAACAAATATAAATAACAAGAGTAGAGTGTTGCCACACAAGTCTTTTTGACCAGGTGCAGTCAAGTTAATAACACTGTGCTAGTTCAAAAATGTAACAAGCGGGGGACCTAGTGGATAAACCTAATTCAAGTAAAAGCACTTAAAAATCGAATTTTTTTCCAGTTTTCTACAATTAGGTT
This sequence comes from Nowickia ferox, assembly GCA_936439885.1. Classification (NCBI taxonomy): domain Eukaryota; kingdom Metazoa; phylum Arthropoda; class Insecta; order Diptera; family Tachinidae; genus Nowickia; species Nowickia ferox. The sequence continues at coordinate 97,188,976 of OW387026.1, read as the reverse complement.
TACCTACTGGGTTCCCGGCTTGTTACAAAAAAAGTTTTGAGTTCGAGCACAATGTAATTAGTGTTTTTGTTTTGGGGAAATTGTTAAAATTTAAGTTTAACATATTTTAACGCACTAATAAACACAAATTATTATTTTTCTTATTCAGGAAAAATTTTTTTACTGTAAAAAAAGTTTATATATAATTTTAATGGCCCTTAACAACACTGTGTTAAGTTGATAAATTTTTACTTCAAGTAAATTTTTCTATCTAAAACTTTTTTTGTTTTGCACTGCATGCCACAAAACAAAATTTGAACTATTTTTCATTTGCTCAAAAAAAAAAAAAAAAATTTAAACCATAACAACCATAAATTATGGAGGAAAAAAATTATTATTATGAACAGTTGGCAAAAAAAAAACGGAAGAAGCAAAAACAAAACAAAGAAAATAAATTAAAAGAACAAAAAAAATAAAAATATGAAATCTAACACCCGTCGTGTAATGAACACGATATACTTATACAGAAAATGTGTATGTACATAAAAACAGGCCTGTTAGTTTTCACTACAATATCTAATGCTGTGCACACATTACGGCATTTTGTGAGAACGCATTAGTGTGTACTATTGGCAAACGTTTGGGAGGTTTGATATTTTTCGTTAAAAGTCATTGCATTGCAAATCATAAGCATAATGTAAATGGTATTGCACACATTTTTAAAATAACACGAACTTGCAACAAGAGTATGAACTACCAAATGTGTGGTCAGCATAATGCTCAAAGTTTCAACATACCATCACCATTCTTTGCATCAGCAGGAAAATTTTTGGGTTTTGTGTTGAAAAAAAAATGTAATAATGATTCTTGTTGATTAAGATTTGTTGGTAGTCTAGTGTTTTGTTCTCTTATTTTAAAGCCTGAAACGGTTTGGCTGGCTATTTCGCTGCTTGAGTGATGACAAATTACATTTGTCAGATTTATGACCAATTATGAGAGTGTTATATTTCACAGAGCAAACCATCAACACCATCACCTTTAAGTGCGGTTCAAATTTTAAGGCTTGCATTTATTATTGTTCCTGTGACAGCTTGTACTTTGCAAATGAGAATAGGAAAGGAATCTCTAGTAGAAGTATAAAAGGGAATGTGACATTCACATGAAGACAATAAAAATCAGGCAAAAAATGTAGGTAAAGAGAGAGGGAGAGAGTGATAGATGGCAAGTGTGAAGAAACATTTTGAAATAAAATCTTTATTTACACTTAGAAAAAAAATTGCAATGGCAATGCATAATATAAAGGTTTTAAAAAACATTTGTTTTTGAGTTTATAACGCCAAATTATTATATTGAGTCATAAAACCTTAAACAACACATGTTTTGGATCTCTTTTTTTTGCAAAAAATTAAGTCCAGAAATTGTGTCGTTTAACTTTTTTTGGCTGTTGTGGCACTACATTTTAAATGCTTTTTAAATATGTACGTATGTAAGTTCATAATTTTTTTTCTAAAACAATATCATGACTTCTTCCTTTTTTTAAATCAGCTTCAAAAAGAACTTATTTTGGCGCTACTAAAACAATCCGATTTTTGGACTTGCGCTGTTATTCATGAAAACCACAGATTTTTGTTTTTTGTTTGGTAACAGAAAAATTTATTGTGTCGTTTTTTTAGTCGGGTTTTTAAATACCAAAAATTGAAAATGTCAATACAGTGTAGTAAATTAAACCAGGTATGGGAACTTTAGTTTGACTTTCTATCAGTAATTTTCCCTAAAATAGTTTAAAAATTAAATTGAAATGAATTAAATGTATATTTAGCATTAACACGAGTTTAAATTACTGCTGTTAGTTATCACATATTTAAATGATTTTTACAAGTTAATCTAATAAATAGAGTATTCCCGAACCTGAACTAATTGTAACTTTTTAAAAAAATATATAAAATTCAGCACAATTTTGTAAGAAAATTACAAACAATATAATTAAAATATTGTATAATTGGACGATTAAGCAAAGTATACGATGCACAGTGGGGCCAAAGGCCCGTTTTTCGCGAATAAATTCATATCTCCATAACTAAAATAGTTAGTTAGGGTCACTAGATTTTATATGGGTTGTTCTTGGAACAAACTACATGTTCCAACAAAATCTTGAAGGTATAGGAGCGATGAGAGGGGTATCGCCATACAAGGTAATTATTATTTTTCTTAAATCTTCAGAAGCATCATAGTGGGGCACACTACCCTCCATGCAAAGTAATTATTAATTAAATAATAAAATGTATTTTTTGTATAATAAACAGAACGAAATGCATATAAAAGGTGCTTAACCAAAAAAACAAGCAAAAATTATTGATGTTTTATTCAAGCACGACACTTACGCATTATTCATTCTATTAAACTTCTGTGAATTGTGATATTTAATTTTACATGATATTTAGTAAGATCTATTTCAGTAAAAAAAAAATTATTTTTTATTTTTTTTATTTGGTAATTAAATACAAAATAAAATTTTTTCTGTATTTATTCAATACGTAAAATTTTTCAAATATAGCAGATACTTCAATTAATGTTCATAACTTTTCTTTTCCTAAAAGAAAAAAGAAATATGTCCTCATTAATAGAATATAAATTGTGTAATTCAAGTCGTTAATACACGCACAATTTCTCACACTTGAGTTTTCTGCACCCACACACACACACACAAGCACACACAAACACGCACACGAGCACATAAATGGATTTATTATTTCCTATTAATGGAAAGATTTATTTGTACAATTTGTGGCAACATTATTTTTTTGTGGTTTCTTGTTAATCTTTTAAATAATGGCTTCTTTGTAAAATCAAGCCAACAAAAAAAAATAGATATCTTAACCCTAGGGTGCTAAATGGTGGCAGTTGTGATAAACATTTTTGGTTAACTGGGAGTTAGAGTTGTAATTAACCTTAAGTCGGATATTTTAAAAAGGGCCGTGAATGCTAAATAAATATACTTCTTATATAAAAAACAAATTATATATAAATTTTTTTTTTTTAAATTTTGTTTGAATTTGTCTGTTCAAACGTAACTTTAAACGATACGATATGGCTTCGGAATTTTCATACAACTGAGGCTTACTGGAGTTTTTAATGTACATATATATACATTTAAAGAAGTAGTACATTTGTGGTCCAGCCAGGTCAAAAATTTAGCTTATATTTTATTAGAAGGGAATCTTGGACTCTCATTGAACTGCAATCGTCTGAAAATTTAATACATTCGAGTTAGAGTTCATGTTATTTATTCTAAATTTTCTCAAAGAAAGTATATTGCACACAAAATTAAGTTCGGTCTGGCTAGACCAAGTGAAGCATCTAATGGTTAACAATATTTTTTTTCCAATGTAAGACAAAACAAATTAGCGTTATTTCGTAATTTTTCCAAGAATTTTTTGGTTATCTTACCAGACACATACGCATAAGAATTAACTCAAGAAATTAAATATTGTGATTTATAGTCCACTTTTATTTTAATTTAAAGAAATGTATTTGCTTACATATGTATGTATGTATGTATTTTTTAAATCATAAGCAACAACAATGGTACCAACAAAAACAGCAAAATGATTTTTAACTTTTTTTTTTAAACTGAATAAAAAAAATAGAAGGTTGTTGCTACACACTTTGAAATATTAACTGCCTTATTCATAAAAAATATTTCAGGTTTATTATATTTCTATGGAAAATTTGTCAAATAAACCTGTAATAAACCTAAAATATTTCTTATGAATTAGACCGTAAATCAATTATAAATTATTATAATTTATAAATTGTTATAAGAAAACACTTTGTAAAAATTTGATTGAAATCAAATTGAAATAAAACACTTAAATAATTTTCAGAATTTATTTATTATTTTCACAATTTAGTTGTATTTTTTTTTTTGTGTTAGTTGCGTTATGTGTTAACCGATTCTAAATTTTTTTTTCTCGTCTAAGGTGGTATAGGTTCAGTTTGGTTCTATAGTGAAAAAATATGATGGAGGCATCTGTTTTTAAACTTCACATTTTAGAGTACACATATAATACCTGCAAAATTTAGCATTCAGCTTAGGCTCCTGCAAATATATAATCTCACGCTTAGAAAAGTGGACCTATTAAAAATTTATATTAACTTTTAGGAATTTCTACTAATGAGATTCCTGCGAAACTTGGTACAAACATTTTGCTCTTAAGATTACAATGACTTGCATTGAAGAAAGTAAGTTTGGACACATTCCTTAAATTAAATTATCAACTGAATTCAAATATATTCATTTGTATTTTATTTTATTTTTGTGTTTGTAACTTTATAACTCGGTACCTTTTAGACCAATTTTTAATATTATTTTTTTGTTTGAGAAAAAAGTGGGCGGGGACACTCGTACTGAACTTTTTTCTTTAATTTTATGATATCTTACTTATACGATTACTACGAAACTTACCCATTACATTTGACTCTTGTAACGTTACAATTTAAAATGTGAAAAATGGGCGAAGCCACGCCCAATAACACCTAATATTTTATTTTACTTGTTTCTATTTAACAATTCCTATCGAACTTTGCACACACCCTGAGCTTTAAAATTAGAAAAAATCTTGCATTCAAGAAAGTGGGCGGGGCTACGCCCACAAAGTTTTAATATTATATTTCATGCGCTTTTACTGATTTTTACGAAGCTTGGCGCACTCCTTGAGCTCTGAAGGTGCCATTATGTTGAATTTAGAAAAGTGGGCGAACACTAACATTTGCCAAAGTGGGCGTAACCAAGACTCTTAAAATTACATTATATTGTACTTAAGGAAGTGGGCGGGCATATTTCACGTGCTTTTACGTGACCAATGTTTGCGAAACTAGTCACACACCTTGAGCTCTGAAAGTGACATGATGTTGAATTTAGGAAAGTTGGCGGACACTTGTATCTGACAAATTGGGTGTGACCACGCCTCAAAAACTATTCTACTGGTGCTAAAAAAGTAAAAATAATATTAGCCACCCCAATTTTGGTTTTCTAATGTTTGTTCGGTTAAGTTATTTTATAAATTTTTGAATGAGATGCCACGCTAAAAATATGTAAAATATTTCGTTTAAGACTAGTGGTGATAGCCATGTCTAGAAATTCAAAAATTTTGGTTAAATATTGATATTGACTGTCTTTTTATATTTTTTTTTACTCTTTGTTGTAATATATTACATTGTATTTAAAGTTTTCAAGTCCTTAATAAATGCACACTTTTTGACATAGACAAGATAATAATTCCTTTCAATTATTTTTCTTATATAAAAATATTGACCTGTTAAAATACATATTTTTAGATATACATATAAAACATTTTTATTATTACAATTTTGTGATAACAATTTATTGGGTTTTACAAAAACTAATAACGTAGTAATAACAGCTTAAACATGAGCACAAACACCAACATCATTTTGTAACTAACAACGTTATTAAAACAATATGTTAACGAAATCGCTCGTGTTTTAAGATCATAAATAACTGGAAAATGGGCAAAAATCTCTACAAATTATTTAAGTAACATTGGTTTCATAAATTTATACGATATTTAACACATGTTTGGTTCAACTGCTGTGCTGGCCATTGTTAACTCATTACATTTGAATTTATGTATTTATTAATTAAAGAATGTATAGTTCAATTTGTTGTATGACAACAAAAATATAATTGAAATTGGATATATACATATCCGTTTCCTTACTAATATTATAAATGCGAAAGTTAGTTTGTTTGTTTGTTTTCTGCGTTTTCTCGCCCAAACCACTAAAACGATTTTGAAAATTCCTTCACCAATACAAAGTAATATTACCAGCAATAAACAAAGCTTATTTTTTTCGGTTGGGAACTGGTTTTTTATATTAAGTTCAGATTTTTTCCGATAAACAAATTTTTGAGCTGAGTAGGGCAATTTTCGCTTCATTTTCGATCTAAATCGATTAAATCGTGCGAGAGTGATTTTTGGTTTTGCTTTTCATTACTCCAAAAACATATGGATTTTTCAGCTATTGCAATGTACTGCAAGGTCAAACGTATTCCATGTTTTTTATGAAAATTAATGTCTTTTTATTATATTGAAAAATAATTTTCCAAACGATTAAATAAATTTTAAAATTAGTTTTCTATTTCAATTGAAACACTTCCAAGTCATCGTTCTTGTGATTTAAAGCTGCCGGATTATTTTCTCTGGAGCCATTTGAAACAAACCACAAACAATTGACGCTCTGAAAGATGAAAGTCGGCGCTGCATTGACGAGATAAGCGAAGCTTTGTTGCAAAATGTGGTTAAAAATTTTTTTTGAAAAGACCGCACGTCTGAACTAATCCTAAAGGATGCCTGTATCTTACAATCGGTCTTGCGTTATCAGATATAACCTCTCATTACGTATGGATGGCCTTAGGAAGGGTGGTGCTATACCGCATCACCATTCGGACACCCAATTGGGTCCATTGTGATTTAAATGAACTAAGGATTTGATATATTCAAAAAAAAAAAAAAAATTTACTTCACAGTTTAAATTTTGGCTTTTGCCTACTTTGTAGATTAAGTTTCCTTTCCATTTACTAAAATCATTTTAATGCTTTAAATAAATTTAAACTTAATCTAGAAAAGAAATTTTATTTTGTAAGTTTCGGTTTACTTGCTAAAAAAAATAATGGTCATCGACGAAAGGAAAACTCTTTTTTATTTTAACCTTCCACTTACAAATAAATCTTAATAAACCAAATGTATTGTTTCTTACTTTTATATCCTTTAATGTTTTGTTTTTTTTTTTTTACTAAACCGAACATACATATATATAAATATTTTATTTATTTTTTTGTTGGAATTTAATGTTCTTGACACTTTTAATTAAATTTATTGCTATCGATCTAATCTGAAACCTTTTGCCAAAAAAAAGAGAAAAAACCATTTGTTCTGGTTGACTTAATATGTAAAAGAAAAAAAAAGAAAATAAAGTAAAGTAAGCCAGTAAATATATTTTTTAAGTTATTCAATAAAGTTTGTATGTAAGGTTCTTTTCTGCACCCACAATCAACCATAACATGGGAACAGAGATGTGTAGCAAAATAAAAATGAAAGTAAAAAAAAACGCATTAGGAAACTTAAACAGTTAGTAGAATATAAAAATAAATAAAGTGGTTTGGAATTTTCCACATAAATATATATCATGTATTTATTACAACTTGAGAAATAAATTTGATATTGGAAATGCTTCCCTTTCTAAAAGCTATTGCAAGGAAAATACCACTTCAAATGTATTCAACTACAAATTTGAAAGTAAGACTTACAAAAATATTTATTCTTCACGAACAACTTAACAGCTTTGAATTCTAATAGTTTGTTTTTCTTTAAACGAAGATATTTTGAAAGCACATATGTGCCCTTAATTATGAAAGTGGTCTGAGTCATATGCTTTTTTGCTTCGATATATTAAATAAATCTTAAAAAACTGCAATAAATATTTAATAAACATTAAATGAAATTATATGATAGAAATCGAGATTATAACAACTCTTAATTAAAATGTTGAATAATATAAAAATATATTTTTATTTGATCAAATGTAATCTAGTAAATATCTCGACAAAAAAATATATGACTTAGAGCACTCTTATAACAAAGGGCACATTCGAGTATATATGTATATGGACTTCCAATTAAGAGATTCAAGTTTCATATTTAAAAAAGCAAGTATTTTTGAGCAAACTCATCGAATGTTTTCTTAATTGTTAATAGGAGAATATAACCTTATAATGGAAAACAGTATCAAGCAAATGATTGCCGGGGCTACGCAATATTTCATCACTAAATTGCACATTTGCGGATGTATGTAATCCTTAACTTCACGAATATCATCTTTGAGCTCTTGAATCGATTGCGGGCAAGATCTCGGTGGCCACTTTTGATGTCATTTTCGAAAAATCACAGGGTCAGCAAATTTTTGAGGAAAAAAGAGCCATGTTATCGAGAGTTAAGTCTTCCAAATGGTGTGACCTTAAAAATTTTTGTCATTTTGTAGTGAATCTTATTTTTAGTTTGTTTTAAGTTATTTTGTTCGAACTTATTTATTTCATCTGTTTATGATTCATTAGGAAATAAAAAAAGACACTCCAAAGAAGTCATTAAAATGTAAAATGGGATCTGCAAGTAGCGCAAATTTCGGTCCGTTCTAATGATTTTTACAAAGGGTTGTCATTGCAAGAAGTTTTCTTTTCCGTTGCCTAGTTCCTTTTTTGTGTTCTATGACAATATTTTCATCTAGAAAAAATGGTAAAAAGTTATATTTTTTAACAATTCGTTTCTTTTAATACGAATTTAAACGAGAAACAGTGTTTTCATGTAAATTTATGTTAATAACTTTTAAATTTTAGAACAAATTTAATTCATAAATTTAAAAAAAAAAACTACTTCTTTAAAATTCTGGTGAGTATTTTTTCAAACTATGGAGAAGTTTTAAGGTTTTGTATGACTAAAATGAACTTTTACTTGGTTTTCTGCTAACTATTGCAAATTAAAATATCGATTTCTTGGAAGCAATGCAAATGTAGTTCCTTCAGAATGACTTTAATTTTTTTTACTGGGTTTGTAAGCCAAAATACATGTGATAGTTTTTAAGGAGCAAATGGCACTAAAGGCATTTTTAAAATACTATGACAATTAATAGCAGAACGGAACAACATGCTGCTTTCGAGCACCTCCACATATCTTATCTTATTAGCGTTTTTATCGTTGGTCCACTATGTGTGGTGTAAATGAATGAACTTCAGCCCTATTTATATACATAATTTCAATGGAAATAGAATATGTAAATTGTTGTGATTTATCGTACTACAATTTTTTGAAAGCTCTTTTTGTAATAAAAGCTTTAATTTAATGTCACTTACTTACAACAGTCTTGCCGTTGTGTTTTGTTTATTTGTTCTTTATACTAATTAATTAAACAAAATATAGTATTACAAACATATCTGCATGAACTTTGTGTTAAGAAAAGTACAAAAACTATAACTTATTACTTAAACACTCTTGTCATACACATAAAAGAAATACCTTAAATTACATCTGAAATATTTATTTGCAAAAGAACTTCGCTACTGCAGTCATGCGTCGTTATAATTTATTTACTTTTTGGCTTCTTTTGCTTTTTTATTTTTTATTTTAATATATAATACTTTCATTTCGAGCAAGAAAAGGAAGCAGCTCGCATATTTCTTTTGCATTGAATGAAATATAAGAAGAAATAAAAGTTAAATCATGATATTTCAATTTTCCGCTACTATGGTCCTCAATAAAATTGTGATTACATGATTTAGAAGGTGCAAATTGCGAGAGCTGAATTACAATGGAACAAAAAAATAAACTTCCCTAAAGTCTTTTTTTTTTATAATTTAAAAATAATCACTTGATTGAACGATTTCGTTTCATATTTTAAAGTTAAAATTTTCTTATGTTTTCCAGGGGAACATATTTTATTTAATTTTTTTTTTATTTCAAATTTATTTATGTTTTTCAAAGAAAAATATATGCTGAACTATGAAGTGAATTATAAGGACTTACACTCTCGATCAAATGATTAAAATCACACGAAATTCTATTTTAAGAAGGCCAAATCTTTTTAAATATTTTGTCGATCGCTTCATCATGAATTTGTTAATATACATATCTCTATTTGTTTGGATTATTTTAATAAAAACAATAAATTCAGTTATATCTTTAAGTAATGTAGAAAAATGTTAAGTACACGGTACAGTTTTTTCGGATTTTGGCGATTTTTGTTTTAATTTGGCGGTTTTTCTTAGTGTTGGCGCTTTTTTTGTTTATGGTATTTTTATGGTTTATCAGTGTTTTCGTTGATTTGTTTTACTTTTCAGCGATTTTTTAATGTTGACGTTTTTTTCATTTTGGCGATTCTTTCGGTTCTTGGCATTTTTTTCGTTTTGCCTGTGTTTTCGGCTTTACCTCTTTTTCGGAGATTTTTTTCAGTTTGGCAATTAATTTTAGTCTAAGAGTTGGTTTATATCGATTTATTTTAGTTTAAGAGTTATTTTTAGTTTTAGCGATTATATTAATTTTTACGCTTTTTTAATTTTGGCTTTTTTTCGGCTTTGGTTTGTTTCTGTTTTGGCTTTTTTTTATTATTTTTTTGCTTTTTCTTAGTTTTTGCTTTTTAGTTTTGGGATTTTTTTTATATTTTTTTTAGCATTTCTTTTAGTTTAAGCGCTTGTTTCGGCTATCTTTTTCTTTTCTTGGCAATATATTTTAATTTGAGGGATTTTGTTAGTTTTTGCGTTTTTTTTTCGTTTTAGCGATTTGGTTTTTGGCGATTTTTTTCCTTTAGCGTTTTTTTAAGTTTTGAAGATTTTTTTTGGTTTTTTGCTGATTTTAGTTTAAGCTAATTTATTACTTTTGGCGCTTTCTTTCGCTTTGGCGATTTTTCGGCTCTCGCCGATTTTTTAGTTTTAGTGGTTTTAAAAATTCAAGAGTTCGCCTGTTACGGTTTCCAAGATTAAACAAGTTTTCAAAGTTACATAATCAAAATTACATTAGCTGATGGAATATCCTTTAATTTTGTCTCTTCAAATTTCAGTGTTAATTGGTGTAGTCTGCATAAAAATGCACCAACTGTGACAATTTCAAGTGTCTATATACAATTGTCTGTATTTACATAATGATTTCAACATGTTTCGTTGCTGGTTATATTGGTTTTTGTAACAAGTAAAGTTTTACATGTTCTGTGAAAAATTCAGATCATTAACTCTTATGGATCTAGATCCGTTTAGAATGTGACAGATAGACGGATAAACGAACATCGTAATGAAATAATAGGGTACCTTTTAAACTTTGGTGTACAGAACCCAAATAATTATTGCTAAAATTATTGTTAAAATATACTCTTAAAGTATATTTTGTAAATCTCTGTTAAATCCTTGCCTTCAAATAAAAATGTCATGCAACTAATATTATGGAAAATTTCCTGGTCTAAGTTCAGACTTGTTTAAAAATTTTAATGAGGCAAATATTTTGTTTTGTTTTCATAAGCAATTTTATTATTGTAAAAAAAACTGTTAATATAATTTATTCCTCCTCATCGTTATATAAAATTGATTTGAAACTGAAAGGCTGGAAGGCATAGCCAGAACCTTCATAGAATTTGCTCATAAATTCGACCCTATAAAAATAAATAAATATGTTATTATTAAAACAAGAGCAATAAAATTAAAACAATTATAGTAATACCAGTGCAAGCGCAGGGTATGCAAAAATGCAGATAGACCTTCAATTAAAACTAATATTGCAACTGTCAAGGGAGCCCAACAGGCGAAGGTAATGAAAAGCAAGGGGAAGCTTAAGTAGCCAGGCAGAATGAATCCCATATGCAAGACCTTGGTCCACAAAACCTCGGAGAGTTCTAAAATGTAAAACCATACATATATATAATAAAAATTAAGAAAATGTATTTTATGAATGTTATACTCACGTGAATGAGCCAAGGACAGAGCCCACAAACGCAAATAGGAGGCTGTGTGAGAAATTGTACTCAATACATACTCGATTGTATGAATAGCCTGAAGTGTAAAAATTTCACTCATTGGTTCATTTTCATGAGCATGCTGAGCTTGTGCAGCCGCAGGTATGGCTGATTCATGACCGTCTGCTGTTATACTTCCATTTGCGTGAGCATTCTGGTGCTTTGAATCACTTTTACGTTTCATCATATAGTAAAGAGGTTTTCCAAATAACATCCAGGGTATACATAGCAAAGCAACTACTACAAAGACAAATTGTAGTGTCTCTTGGCCCTCAAACATGTATTCCTTGCAACCATCCAAGGGCTTCTGATGCTTGAACAGCATCATATTAATGAAAAGTATCAAAATAGAGGGAGCACAGCCAGGTGTTAGTTCCTGCTTATCCGTCGTTCCCGAGTACTCGACAAACTTAAAGAACATCATAAATGCCATGTAGCCAAACAAGAGAATGAGAAAGGTAATCTGAGGTATAAAGTCCATCAAAATATTTATGTGCTTTTTGAAATATGTGTAATTAACCAAGGACATAATAACGCCAAAAGTCATGTGAATGACGCCAAATATTATGGAAAGTTTCATTTTATAAGTATTCAAGAATATTATCTTGTTATCTGCCAATTGCCAAACTGGATCCATGCCCAAGGGATAAACACCTTCCACATGGTATGCGGGATTCAATTGCAAAAATGGATTAGTTAAAACAGTACTGGTGTTGTAACGCGCCCTCCAGCTCGAACCGAAAATATTCATTGATATCGAAAATATATCGTTGTATATAAAGCCCGTGTACATGGAAAATATACCCATCAGTAGCATAATATAGCGACCGGTGAAAAATATGTTGAATATTTCACCCTTAACCTTGCTCAAGCGATCCTCCTTCAGCACCATGTATAAAGCACACAAGAATAGTATGAAGCCATGACCCAAATCGCCAAACATTACAGCAAATAAGAAGGGAAATATAATGATAGTGTATAAGGCTGGGTTGACTTCCCGGTACGAAGCCACACCGTACGAGTCAATCAAGTTCTGAAAGCCAACTGTGAATTTATTAGTTCTGGTAAAGGTGGGAGGCTGTTCATTGGACTCAATAACATTCAAAAACGAAGGTATGTCGCTTTGAACTGACTTTGAGCCTAAAACCAAAGCATTTTGTACAACTAGCAAATCTTGAGCAGGTACCCAGCCTTCGCCAATCAAACACTTATGGCTGAGATCCATATTAAACATATTTAAAGTGTGATAAATGCCCTTCATTTTCGTAATCATAACATGCCATCTGGATAAATTGTAAGCAGCAGCTCTTAAAACACGACTACGATGATCATCCGTTGTATTCAAAACGATCTTTAAATCTTCTAGCCTGGTACATACATCCTTAATCATTTTGTCACGTTCATTGTGGGCACTGGGGCATGGGTACACAGACGCATGGAAAGCTTGACAAATTTTTCTTATTCTTTGCTTCAGTTGTTCGCCTTGGAAAAAAGCTACAAATATTATCTTCAGTACGGAACGCCCTGTTTCGGCATCCTTTACCATAATACTCGAATCACTGCGTTTAATGAAAATATTACCAAGACCAATGCGCCACAACATGCGCTCAAAAGCAAAAAACTTTTCCAATTTTATAACACCGGCAATAAATCCCAATTGTCCACGCGTCTGGTGTTGTTCTAGCTGGTCTGTGTAACGATTGCTATCCAAATTTAAGATTTCCTCGTCGGAAAAAATATCGGCTGCATTTTCCAATACCTGTTTCAATTCTATAATTTCTAAGAAATTTGCATTCAGATTAACCGCATTATTACTAAGTTCTCTCAACTCTGTTTCTATGGATTCCAATTTAGCCTCTAGATCAACAATTTCACGGGGATTGGGTGCCAGAGGCTCACATCCTTCATCTAGTGGAGGCAATTCAATTTCATCTTTATCCAATTCATTTTTTATAAAACGAATTTTTCGTTCCAATTCATCACAGCGTCGTACCTCGGAAACAAATTTTCTTTGAAAAGCATTCACATCACTGTTAAGCTATAAGTTTATAAAAAATTTATTGCTGTCGAAATATGAAATAAGTTTCACTTACATCGCGAAATTGTACACAGCCTTTTTCACTCAGTTCGGCTACAGAGGCATAAGCAGCTTCCGGTTGTATAAACATTTGGCAGAGAGCCATTTTTTCGCTACGAAACATGTCGCCCATGTTGTTGCAAGCTGCAATAAATATACAGACCAATAAATATCATAAAAAGGCAATCAACACAAAATATAATCGTTAACACTTAATTTACATTCAAAGTAATATTTAATCAATACAACAAATTAAGTTTGTGTTGATGCGACAAACACAGAATTTTTTTTCACTAAGTTGCTCTTTAGCTCAGACTCAGGTACTTTACTCTTTTAGTCCATAGTTCGGTTCCGCCCAAAGACATTTATTGTTGTTCGCAGAAGCAGAATATATATTAACAAGTATTTTTGCTATTTTATCCTTTCACAAAATCAGCAAAATTTATATATTGTAATTAATTTTTCCCTGACTATTTTCCATATTTTTTCATTATTCTTCTTAATTTGTTTTGTTAGCCTATCTGTTCTCATCAGACTTATGCTGTTTCACTTACACACTATTTCATTGAGAATTTATTTCGATAATAAATCCTGCACCACACCACATTTATTATTTAAATCAATTTTAGTTTTTTTTTGCAAGCGCTGTTTGTTTTTATATAGCCTTAATTTTTTTTTACCATTAACTTTTCTTTTGTTTGGAGATCTAGTACATATTATGACCAGCTTATTGGCTGGCAAGCACCTAAACTGTTTTTCAATTGAAACCAAATACAGTTAAATAGTGCTAATTGGGTTTTTTCACTCTTGCGATAGTAATTATCTTTAATAATTAAGTTAATCAACAACAACCTAAGAAGTAAGTTTAATTAAAAACAAACATATGACTTTATCAATATAAATAACAATTGCAATACCAATAATTGTTAATCGTTATCGCTAGAAATCTCAATAGCCCATCTTTATTATGTGTGTTTTTTTGTTTTTTGTTTTAGGTAAATTGTTCGTAAATATATATATGTATATATATATAAATATATCTCGGTACAATTGTTTATTACTTATAACTTCTTAAAACAGTATCTTAATTGTTTTTACGAATGCAGGCAAAGTCTGCAAGTACTTGATTTGCTAATCATCATTTGTCATGTGCTAAATAAAATGAGAAAGTCTCGTGATAACTGCTTTATAATAAAATTTATTTCTAACGTTGTTGCTTATCTTAAGTCATATGTACAATAGTATTCCAATTATTTCTTTTTAAATAGTTTTATAGGTAAATAGGTATTTCCATAAAAAATTCAATTTTGTCATATTATTTCGATTTTTATTTAATTGCTTGTTGTTTTGGCAAAAAAAAAAAAAGAATTTTTATATATACGAACTTGAAAAGTTATGCATGAAATCAACTGAAACTAGAATGTAGACAATTGGCAACAGTATGCATATAAGGCATAACAATTTCGTTTTCATGCATACACATTTCTTTTTCATGAAACTCATTATATTGTATTTAACGCACTAGTTCTTCTAAGCAACGTCAACTCAAAATTTAAAAATGTTCAGTTGAGGCCAATTACTGCTTTCCATTTCATATACTCTTTTAATAAAAAGAAAGAAAGATAAAAAAGTATTTTTTCGAAAGATGTTGTACAAGTTGATAAATGACAATAATGATTCTTTTAGATTTAATAGATTACGTGAAGATGCTGCCGAATAGAAAAAGTAAGTACCTCTCAAGAATCGATTATATTAGTTTCACGCCTTGTTAAAATCATTAAGTTAGTAATTTATTAGGGAAGAGCTTTCACCAAAATGCTTAATTCACAACCCGACTACCTCTTTTGCAAATTTTCGCTTCGTTATGATGTGATACAGTTAAATTAGATTCTTTTATAAAAAATTTAGGAATATAAAAAAAATGTGGAGTAAAGTTTAATTAATAATATAAAATTAGTTCTAGTTAGTTTTTTTTACAGCTGTAGCACCGTCTTTCTGATAACCTTAGACCAGAAAAAAGGAAACACAACCTGGTACTATATTAACCCAGTCAAAATACCCTTGTAAATTTTATTTTTCATTTAATACACAACAAAGAAAGTTTATTAAAAATTTCAATGATTTTTTTTGTTAAGTTCTTAACTTGAACAAAAGCAATATGAAGCTTCATTTTAATTTGTTGATGTATTTTTTTTTTGTTTAGCTCTTAACTTGAACAATAATAAGATGAAGCTTTATTTTTGGTTGGTAATCTTATATCGTACATCCAAGGCTGTTGATGTCAAATAGCAAGTGAAGTTAAAATGCAGACATATTGTTATGCTAGAATCCATTATCCTTTTTATTTAATAACCCTGAATTTATTTATGCAAAATTCGGTGCTCTGATAATAAATTTACATTCAACACTTGCTCGTTTCTTAATTGAAAGTTTACGATTGTCACAAACAAACCAAACCAAACACAAAGAGCGCCGATGATGAAGTTTTTGCGACCTTCGAAAACAGCCAGTTGTCCCGTTCTGCTAGTGTTTGTCAGATAATGTTCAATTAACTTTGGTATTATTTGTTCATTAATAATTACAACAGGTAATTAAGCTTGCAGAGCGATACGAACTTTAGCCTTATGAAATCATAAATAAAGCAACAAATAAAGTTCGAACAGTAATAATTAAACTAGCTAAAACTGTTTAAAATTATGCACGTATTATAGCATCTTAACTGATTTGGATGGCCTTAATTTTAATTTTTTAAATGTTGTGCCGGTCTTTTGAAAGTGTTTTATCCGTCTTTGAACGAGAACAGTGCTCGTGGCCGAATTAATATTTTTGAAAAACTCTTGCATAAATGATGTGCTGTGCGGCTCACAGTGCGATCGTTTCATATATTATTGTGTAAAAACTATAAGAAGTGGCTTTTGAAAGTTGGCTTCGAGCATTCTATTATTCGTTATATTATCAAAGGAAGAACACAACGGAAATCCATAAAAAGCGGCCACGCTCACCACCTACCACCATTCGCCATATAATCTGAATCAATTTTATCCTTAATATATATCCTATCTCGGCAGACGTCTTCAAAATTTGGCAAATACTGTTTCTAGAATAAATAAATTCAGTAAAGTGAAACTTTGACTCGCACACGAGTGGTTCCGTGAGGACTATACGAGTTTTAACCTATATAATCGAATATCTTACCGGATAAAAATATTTAAAACTTTTTGTTTTGGAGCTTTTTTTTGTTTTAGCGTTTTTTTTTCGTTTTGACGATTTTTTCGGTTTCTGTCGACTTTTTTAGTTTCAGCGGTTTTTTTATTTTGGGGATTTTTATCAGTATTACAAAATTTTTGTTTTTTTTTAATTTTAGTGATTTTTATAGGTATGGCGTTTTTTTCGTTTTCAAGAATTTATTCGGTTCTTGACAATTTTTTTTCGTTTTTGGTGATTTTTTTAAGCTGTTTTTGTTAGCTTTGAAATTTTTTTTTGGTTTTGGCGCTGTTTTTTGGCGATGTTTTAGACTATCGGCGATTTTTTTTTGTTTTCTTGCGATTTTTTACTTTTGGTGATTTTTGTTTGCATGATTTTCTTCATTCAAGCGCTTTGTTATTTCTGCGTTTTGCCATTTACGGCTTCCAGGATACAGCAAGTTGTCAAAATTACATTAACATTTTTATCTACATAAAAGTACTTTTACAATTTCAAGTGTCTATATAGAATTTTTTGTTGATTACATTAGGATTTCAGCATGTTTCGTTGCTCGCTTTATAACATCCTTTAGAAAGTTACATATTCTGTGAAAATTTCAGGTCTGAAGCTCTTACGGCTATGGAAAAAACAGAATGAAAAACAGAAATACAAGCAGACAGACGGAACCCTAGAAAGGATGTCTGCAGAAATTCATCAAAATCGGCAACGCTTGCCACCTATGAAACCCATGCAACTTATTGGGTCATAATCGCTAAAAAAGCTTAAGCGACACATTTTTTGGACTTTTTTTTAGAGGAAAATGGATTATTTACAATCAATCGCAATTAATCGATTTTGGTCAAAAACTTAAGTTTGAAAATTATGTCGTTTAAGCTTTTTTTTGCGGTTATCGCACGATATAGACAAGAATATTTTTTTTTTTAATAATTTGTTTATCATTCGACAAAAACTTTATTTATTCTTCATCTTTCATTTCTTTCACATTGTCACATGTTAAATGCTGTTAGGATGTCTCAGGTCTTAAGATTAAGTTTCAGAAAAATGTCAGTGAAGGAATGTCAAATGTAGTTGCAACATTTCCACACCAGAGTAACTATCATAAGCAAATGCTAATCTGTATACTGTGGTGTCAAATCACGCTCACTTCCATATTCGAAGTTTTTTTGCTGGTCCTTACACTTTTTGGAAAAATATTTCCTGCACAACCTTCAGATTCTCTGCGTCTTTGGAGATATTTTTTTTATAGTATGTGTACTATGAATTTACGTTTTGTATAGATAGAAAAAAATAAAATAAAAATAATAATTTGAAATGTTATTAAGCTTGAAATCTATTTAAAAAATTGTTTGATTGCTTAGAACTATTAATGGCATTATTTATTTCCTAGGATTTTCTATTAAACACTTAAGCCACCTTAATGTTTATATGCAAACTTATATTATTCATTATAGTCTTTACGATTTAAGTACGCATTAATTTTCCGCTCTCCACAATCACACAAAGTTAAGGCAGCATCCTCATCAAACCCTTAATTCTTGCCGTTTGAATGCGGTGCTGTGTAATGGACCGGAAGTTGTAAATTTGTATATACTTATAGTTATATAGCAACTCAAAAAGGGTTATAACAAAAGTATAATTTGCAGCTATATTGATTCAATTTAAGTGACCGCATGACTATTTATTTAAAAACCTCATAATAGTAATATTATGGCAAAAGCAGAAGTATTAATGTAATATACGACGGCGGATCAAGAAGTCCTTGAATTTTTGAATAAAAAACATTTTTTTTTGCAAAACAAAAATTTATTTTTCAACATAATCTCCTTTTAACTCAATACACTTAGTTCAACGTTTCTCCAATTTTTGTATCTCTTCCAAAAAATTGGATTTTTCGAGATCCTTAAAATAAGCATTTGTTTGGTCAATAATTTATTCGTTGGAGCTAAATCTTTTTCCACAGAGCCATTTCTTTAGATTTAGATGTAGGAAGCAGTTACTAGGGGCTAAATCCGGAGAATATGGTGGATGAGGTACCAATTCATAGCACAACTCTTAGAGTTTTGCCATTGAGACTGCACACGTGTGCACCCGTGCATTATCTTTAGTGAAAAATAATTTTTTTTTGGCCATATGGGGTCGTTTTCTTTTTAAATTCTTATTAAATCGGTCTAATAAGTTCGCATAGTATTCGCCGTTTATTGTTTTTTCCTTTTGAAGATAATCGATGTGGATTATCCCGCGTGCATTCCAAAAAATTGGTTTATTGGAGGTTTATGTTTTGCACAGCTGTTAAACGCAAAGTAAATGACGACACTTGCTCAAAATTTTGAAAGTAGTCTATTACCAGCTGTTACTTACTGAGAACAGTGTTGCATTTCATACAACTACGAGGGAAGTTCGAAAAGCCACAGACTTATTGATCCGCCCTCATATGTACTTGTATGTATGAATGTATATGAATAGTTGTGTTAAAGACTATTAAACTTTATTTTTACATGAAATATTTCGTCCATAATAAGAATTTAACACATTAAACGCAAAACCTTTCCTCTCACATTTTTGTTTAAAGTTTTTCTTTATATTTTTATAGTTCTCCATTTATTTTCTGCTACTTTTGATATAAATATCTACTCCTTTGTACAGTTGAATATTTACAAAAATGTTAAATTTAATATGTGTTTTTATACAATTTTGTAAATAATAGTACAACCTTCAGTATCGCAAATAGGTTGGAAGTAATTGAAATGCATTCGTTCGCTGTTACAGAGACGTGATGTAGAGAAGCAGTTTATATCGAATGTATGTTTTTTCTGCAATCTACGCTTACTTCAATAGGACTCAGAATTGCGGAGATTAAACAGATTTTTTTCTTTTAATTCTATGAAAAAAAAAGAGAAGAGTTCAAGGTAGAAAATATTCATGAACTATTTAACATATAAAAAAAGTTTAAGGCTTCATCAACAAAGTTTATACAGTGGGTGAGAAAAGTATACAATTATTTTTATAGATTTTGTTTTACAATATTTTGTTACAAAACAAAAAAAAAAGCAAAAGTGAAATAACTCTAAGGACAAATCAGTTTTTGGGTGATAAGAACTGCTATTGAAAAGTTTCAATGGACATAACTGGGGACGATGAGATGTTCTTCTAGTTAGCACCATAATTTATATAAAAAATATAATAAGAGACTAGAATAAAAATTAATTAATTTTTTTAATGTATTAGTTTATAAAAAACCAGATGATACAAAAATAATTTTTTTTACAGCATTTTATATTAAAATTTTTTGTCTCTCTCTCTCTCTCTCTCTTATATTTTATATTTTGTGCGTCAACTTTTATTAAACACTGTACTTGTGTATACATATATAAACGAGATTGGCCAAACATTCAAACTACTTCAACAGGTTAACAGTGTATTTAAACTGTTTAATAATTTTACAATTTTCATTATAATATACAAGTTAAAAGCGTTGAAAGTTCATTTTAATGAAATTGTGCAGAAATCGATTGAATGCAGAACGTTTGCCATATTTAATAAGAGCGTGAACTATTGGCTACTTTACGATTTATAAAATTTAATTTTAGGCACATTTTGTAGATCTTAATTTTATTTATTTATGGTAGCGAAATTTGTTATCTTATTTAAATAACCTCGCACACGAAGGGTTCCTTAGGGACACTGCATATGTATATTATACTATGCGAACTTTAGCCTATTTTTTTAGCTTATAGTTGAATATCTTACCTTGAGGTAAACTTTTCGGATTATTTTTAGTTCGGGCACTTTTTCTTAGTTTTGACGTTTTTTTCGTTTTTGGCGATTTTTTCGGTTTCTGGGATTTTTCTAGTTTTGGCGCTTTTTTCATTTTTAAGATTTTTTTGGTTTCTTGCGATTTTCTGTGGTTTTTTTAGTTTTGATGTTTTGTTTTGTTTTTGGCGATTTTTTCGGTGGCGATTTATTTTATCTTTAGCGATTTTTTTAGTTTTGGTTTTTATTTTGTTTTGGCGTTTTTTTTTGGTTTTTGGGATTTTTCTAGTTTTGGCACTTGTTTTCTTGGGATTTTTTTTTCGGTTTCTTGCATTTTGTTCTGCGGTTTTTTTTAGCTTTGAGTTTTTTTTTGTTTGCGGCGATTTTTTTTGGTGGCAACTTATTTGACCTTTAGCGACTTTTTACTTTTGCCGTTTTTTCGGTTTTTGGCGATTATGTATGTACAAAGATGTCGCTTAACAAACAAGCTATTGGCTGAAATTTTTTTAAATTATTAATGGCATACATTCCTTTTCATCATTAATGAAACTTCCGTTGATTTTTCTTAAAAATACTATTTTTAAAATACAAATACTAAAATTCGTATTCTAAGATCATTTTTATTTTTTTATTTGTAAATAAGCTTTATATAATCTTTATATAATCTTTGCGATGATTTTCATTCAAAAATGATTTTTTTTTGTTTTTGTACGTGCTTAAAGCTTTCGTTATTGTTAAGACATCTTAAGTTCTATTATTGTGAGTTTAGCAAAACTGATTTATAAAAAGACCTTTAAAATTGTTTCCATTATTACAACTGTCCGATAAAATAAATAAATAAATAATTTTTTTTGTGGCAACAATTCTGTGGATATTGATTGTTAAAAATACTTGGTGGCAACTTGCTTTTGTTTATATGCCAAATTGCAAACAAAAGCAAACTATTTTTGTCAATTATTTTCTTTTTTGTATTATTATATTATTTGTATTATGTATATTGTTTTTGTTTTGTGTCATATTTTGTTCAAATAAAATTTGGCTGTCATATATTAAGTAGAAAGTCTGGCAACTTATGAAAACGTGGCTACCTTTAAACTTTTAAATTTAGCTTCTCCGTATACCACAGTCAACATGCGGAATGCATCCGTACACTTAATTTCGTTTTTTACACAAAATTTGATACAGGTTCTTTGTTCCATTTTTTTTTAAAGGTAAAAATCGAAGACATGCCAAAATACCTGCAAGCAAAGCAGCTGTCAACAATTAACTGAACATTCAAAATGGCCGAAATTGTCGGCATAAGTGAGAGACATGAGTACCAAAATTCGAATATACGTAACCCGCGAAAATTTAAAATTAGTGATACTTTTTGAACACACCTCGTATCTACTCGTTTGTTAAGTTTTAAGTAAGCTACTGTAACTCCAAAAAAAATTAAAAATGTTTCTACTTTTTGTTCATTTAAATTAAAAAGACTACAATTTGTAGATTTTCATGCAAGAAAAGTTTTTAACATTTAGAGAAAAAACCAATTTTTTAAAAATCTACTGGCAGCACTGACACAATTTTTGGAAGAAAAAAAAATCAAAACTAGAAACATGAAACAAATCATCGTACGAATGTAAAATGTTTTTGGAAGCAACTTTTAAAGAAAACTGAAAATAAAACAAGATTTTTAAATCCTCGAATTGGTCCATATTTTAGACAAAAAACAGACATAAGCTCACATTGATTTATCAGCCTTAAAACGATTTTTTTGTTTTGAAATTTGTATGGAAAAAAGAATTTTGAAACGAATTTTTGTTATTTTGCATACAAATTTGAAACGTTAGAAATGAAATCTTTTACAAAATCTGCCCATTAATTGACTTCTGGATGTACATATATTTTGTATATTACGAAAAGTTAAATTAATAAGTTGAAGTGTATATTATTCTTTTTTTTTTGGAAATGCTTTTATTAATATGTTTATAAATATTTATACATACTCGTAAAAGCTTTGGCACTTATGTGTGTACTACAATTTATGAATGTATTGCAATGTAAATGCACGTCATGTTCGATTGCATGAATTCACATTATTTCCTTTAGTCTACATAATTTTTTTTTAACATCAGGTTATGCGGGCTGCAATTTTAATTTGCATATTATATGTTGTTTCTTGCGGAACATTATACTCTTGCATTATACAAAATTCGAAACGTTTTACGCAGTTGAAATCATCAAGTTTTTAAGTATTGCATTATTCATATAAATGTGCATGTACAAAGTATTGCATTTATACATATTTATTTCTACGAACGTTAAGATTGCCCAGGCATACATTCATATGTCTACTTACTAGTATTTGTAAGTAAAGTATCTTAAAATAAGAATTTCCGAGCTTTGGCAGTTTTCACATGGAATTTTCTGCAGGGCAGGGGCCGCTCATCTCACGCGGAGATGATGTCAACTGACCGCCAAGTTCGTGCGTTTGTGGGTTTTTCTTATCTTGCAGTTGTACTCAACTTAGCCACAAGTCTCAGAGGCATACATACTCAAACGTGAGACATGGAATGGACATTTTAGTTACGCGCCACCCAAAAAAGCCTTGGCGTTCATTTGTATGATGTTAAATTAATTCCAAACATAATGATATCCTTAAGCCCTTTCAAACGAATAAATTATTGTGTTAACATATCGCAAATATTTTATCTTATTTAAGTTTAAAGATGGAAAGCTCTTAATGAAATATCCTTTAGAAAGGTAAATATAATGATTGGAAATTAATTTCAATTGCATTGCATGGAAAACCACTTAAGTGTCTGCTGCACGCAAATATTTTGAATGCCAGCTGCACATTAATCTATAGCTAATTATTTGCATGTTATGCAATTTCAAACAGATAGAAATGAAATGCATATAAACTTTTTAAAAATAAAGAGAATCAAAATCCTCTGTGAAAGTTATTAAAATAAAAATTTCATCGATGGCCTTAATAAGACTTAATAGAAAGTTTTGTACTGCCCAGCATGAGAGGGGTAGAGCTGAGACTAGCAGAGGGAGCAAAATACCTGGATGTTTTTCTAATTAGCAAGCTTTTTTGGAAAAGGAACACGCAGGAAAGTCTAAAGAAAGGGCTCAATGCCTCCTCCGCATGCAGGAACTCCATAGGAAAGAACTGGGGTCTGTAACCGAAGATAGTAAACTGGATTTACACATCGGTTGTAAGACCGGTTATTTCTTATGGTTGTGAGAAAAGAGAGTCACTGGAGATTACTAGCTAAGGTTTAGAGGTGTGCCTTGCTGGGCACCACATGTGCTCAAGGAGACTTCATTCTTCACCATACTTTCTACCAAAAACTTTGTGGTGAGGACAGGAATAACAGGTCACACATCAATCTTAAATGAGATCAGTTTTAGTGACCAGGGCGGGTCCCTGGGATCACGGAATATAAGGTCATTGAAATTGACCTCACTGGTAATTCCAACCGCAAATCCGATAAGCTGTATGAGAATACTACGGTCTTTACAGGCTGTTCAAAAATGTGGAAAGGCACAGGTGTCGATGTCTATAGCTTGGGAACAAACATTCATAGTTCTTTCAGACTGTGGAATGAATGCAGCGTTTTCCAAGCTGATATGTTGGCGATCCTCAGGGACAAGGAACAAGTGGCCAAGAGTGTAGCTTAAGGTGAGAAGGTAACCTTCTATGTCGACAACCAGGCAGCGCAAAAAGCATTAAAGGGACACAATGTCAAATCGAAACTTGCTAGTGACTGTGGGAGAGCCTTCAACTTGCTTATGGACAAATATATTGTCAGACTATGTTGGGTTCCTGGCCACCGATGAGTTGGAAAGAATATGGTTGGCGTTAGACGAGGGAATGTGTGACAGATCGGCGAAGTTAGCGATTGGTCATTACTGCAGAGAACTCAGTAATTGAGTAGAGAGCAGGACCAAAAATTTAATACAAAGTAGGGAGGATTGTAGTGTCTCGGGGGCTGTGTGGCCAGAACAGGACTCAGGAAGAGCCAAACTGCTATACTGGATATGAATAGGAAGGCAATGTAAATCATCAAAAGTGCATTGACTGGTTACTCTTCGGTCAGAGCAAGAAACTAGCACTCCAGATTTCTGTAGGATATGCTGGAATGAAGAGGATCCAGAAACCATTGAACATATTATCTGCTACTGCCCGAAGTTGCAACGTCATAGGCTTAGATGGCTGAGCAAACGTTTCTATGAGAGCATGATTGATATCGGGAGATGTAAGCTGGAGGATATTGGGGGCTTCATCATGAGAATTCTGTGGCTTAACGCCGGATAATTGGGTCATTTTTGGGTACAAGTAAGGGGTAAATATTACTTTTAACGGCCAATAGAAGGGAACCACAATGGATCCAACTGGGTCTCCGTGTGCAGGTGCGTTATAGCAACACCCTTCCTAAACTTATCATACCTTGGTCAATAATTTGTGATAAAATATTTCAAAGTTTAACTATAGAGTAAAAATATTTCCTCAAACCGGTTAGAGAGACTTTTGTATTTTCGATTATGCTTTATAATATTTGACGATGTTAAGGCCAATTCACATGTATCTAACAGGACTTTTCTTTTAAAAAATAAGGTTTCACTTGAGGGCCTTGAAAGGAGAAGGATTTAAAATAATATAAATTTATTTTTCATGAAAAAATCACAATATAGTTATATGAAAGAATTAGTTATCAACGACAGTTAAAGTTAATGTTGGCTTAACATTAATTTAAATTATTATAAATTTTTTTTATAATTTCTTTTATTTAAAATAAAAAAAAACACTTTTAAATACGCAAATAATATCAACACAAATATATTTATTTATTTAATTCCAATTATTCCCCGCACAAGAAACACCAGAAAAGTGAAGGTCACAGATAAGTTTGAAAACCATCAAATTATAAAAACTACTCCATTTGCCGCAGAGAAAAAAGAAATACACTGGAAGGTGTTTCTTTGCCACTTATTTTAAACGAAAGCATTATAACTAATTTGAGGTACTTTTCTTGAATTTTCTATCACTTTGCTTTACGTTTTTAGTTCGTAGATGAGAAGTACCAGCAAGTGAATAACCAAGCACATCTTATCATTTTACCTGGTTTCCCTAGAGTTTCATGGAATTTTCTTTTTAGTTTTGATAGTTTTTCTTCTTTTTATAGTTTTGGTTGGAATTGTTATAATTTTATTACAACTTTTAGTGATTTTCTCGTTGTTCGTTGTTATATTTTCTTTCCATGCACTCCACAGAAAATGCAATAATTGTAAACTTTTCTTATATATTTTCTTTAAAATTTTATTTGTTAGAAAAAGTTTTTTGTTAACTAGCTTTTTTTATTATCTTCAGTATGTTACTTTTTTTTATCAGTATTTTTATTATCTTTGGTAGTTTTGAATGCATATCTATGCATTTAAAAAGAAAAAATTCATTTTGCAATTCGAACGCAAAATTATGTGGATTAAATATTAATTTCTTTAATAAAGATCCTGCCAAGAAATTTGTCAGTTCAAATGCAAAACTTTGTAATATTTTTTTTTTGAAAAAAATTCCAATTCTTTCAATCAATAAATTGTTTGATTGAAAATTTTTTTTTGCTGAAATTAAAAAACATGTCCAGCAATTAACTTACCTGTACAGAAGATCATTTCCAGATTTGAACAGAACTCTTTTCTAAACAAAACTTTTTGCATATGTTACTTTAAATTAATTCACTTTAAATTTTTCATCATACAACATTTTATGGTGAATTTTTTGAATTGTTTCAATGCAGATATTTCGAGACCACAACTGGACATCACAACGAAATTCAGTAAATCACTTTTTTAGCTTTGAAATTGATGCTGACGAGTGAGTCCCCATAGTATTTATGAAACTTAGTCTTAGTTTGCATAATTGTTTTTTGTTTTTCTTGAAAAATAATGCTTAATAAGAACATGTTATTAAATTGTTTATATTTTCTTCTCAACTAGCGCGGTAGTTTGCTATCAATGGCTATAAAACACAAACTGAATGTAAAATTTTTGACAAGAGTCAATTTACAGTTGTCTGTTGACAGAAAGACAGTTTTGACTTAAAAATAATATTGCTCAAAAGTAAGCTATTGCCATAACGCCGTGCTATCTGTCATCTCATGACGTAAATTTTCTCTT
The DNA here is from genome assembly GCA_936439885.1 of Nowickia ferox. Lineage (NCBI taxonomy): Eukaryota > Metazoa > Arthropoda > Insecta > Diptera > Tachinidae > Nowickia > Nowickia ferox. The sequence goes on along the minus strand of OW387026.1, from coordinate 97,162,233 downwards.
AAAAGTACCATAGATTAAAAATATTGACTTAGACGTTATATGTTGGAGTTGACTGCACAGGAAAAAAAGTCCAGACTATTAAATGAGGACTATGTCGAAACTAATTTATGTCATCTAATCTTTAGAAAAATTTCCAAAAGAAGTGATACATTTTTTGGGGCTTTCATTATTGCATCAATTGAACTTTGTTTAAATGGAACCTGAGGTCCTTGAGTAGTATGTGCCGATCGACTTAATTTTGGTTATTTGATTGCCTCTTCGTAATCTTTGATGCATTTTTAAATGAAATGCATGCTTGTTCAATTATTTATGTGCTTCAAAATAGATTTTTTTACGTTTCACAGTCTGCGAGATTTAATTTTGGTAAAACTCTCGCACCCACTATCAGCAACAAGGACCCGTTGTGACAATGAAAACGGATTACTTAAAATAAACAGAAAAGATTATGAAAGTTTCTTTTAGCATAAAGCAAATAATCAAAGTATTCCCTTATCCAAGTTAAAGTAATTTTTCCAACTATATAAATTTTTTTTGTAAAATCAGATTCAGTCATTCACCCTATTATTGGTCTTATTTCGTAAATGTGTATATACATTTCTCCTTACGCACATCTAACACGTTAGTGAAAGTTAAAAAATTATTCATTTTCAGCAACTTTCACGCTGTGAGAGGTTTTGTGTTTGTTAAAATATTTGCATAAAAATATACAAATATTTTCGCAATAAAAGTTATACAGTAAAAAGCAAAACACACAGCTATGCATTAAAAAAAAAATTATATTATATGCCAATTTCCCTAGGATCTGGAAGTTTTTATAATACAAAGCCAATAAAAAAATTTAAAAGGACGTAAAGAATTTTTTTAAATATTATTTGTTACAAATCAATAACTATTAACAGCCAATTTCACCAACAATATAAAAAAATCGACATTTAAATATGAATTGATATTTAAAGACAGTTAGTGAAATTGGCCGTAAGTATTACAAAAAAAAAGAGCTAAAGAACACAGTTTGTATTAGAATATTTTCATATTAAGGTGTAGTTTCAACTATTCGAACAGTTAACTTGTAACTTGTTGCTTCATATAAAATTTCTAATTTCTAGACTAAATTATAAGATTTTAAGTTTTATTAGTTTCTTATTTTGTTTGCTAAATTTGATCAATTATTTTGTAAAAAAATGTGTTTTTTATTTTTTTGGTTCATAATTTTACAAATTCTGTAAAAATATTATTTGATTTTTTGGAATTTAGTAATTTGATACTAAAAAAAACAGTTTTCTGTGCACATGCATTTTAACATATAAAATAAATTTAAAGCCAAATCGATTACACAAAAAAATTTCGATATGTTTTGCTCTCCACTCTAAAACACTTTTGCGTTTATAAGCAATAATGTTTTTATTTTTTTTTTTACTGTTCACCCACAATAGTTTTTATTTGCAATATAATCAAATCAGTGTGCACCTGAAAAGTGTGCTGTAAATTTCTAAAATATTGTTGCTGATATGCTAAAAATATGTTAAAAGGGGTGAAAATATATGCAAAATAAAGAAGAGAGAATAAAATTTAAATGGCAAATGAAGTAAGTAAATTCTAAATTTTTGTAGAAATACATGTTGTAATGTAGATATATTTAACATGTAAGTTATGTTAATTGTGTATATTTTGGGTAACATAAACCAGTTTTGTTTAATATATTAAAAATATATTCTTGTTTTTACTTTCTGTTGCTGTTCTGTGATGGGCCGTTCTGTTTCTAAATTTTAATAATTACTTTTTCTGTAATAACTTATCAGCTGCTCCTGACCAGAAGGGTTATTATTTTCCACTAAAGTGATGAGTTTTACATCGTCAATTGTTATTTTTAAATATAATTTTATATTTTTCTGGTAAAAATTAAATTTTTAAATTCTAAAAGTACAATCACAGTTTCTTTTAAAATGATTTTTATTTTATTTATGCTGTGACTTACAACTACTTAGGTTAGGTTAGGAAGGGTGGTGCTATACTGTACATCCACTGGGAGGCCCTATTAGGTCCATTGTGATTCCCTTCTGTTGCTCAAAAAAATAACACCAAATTTAATTATAAATCACATGAAAAACACTATCAGGAGGCAACAATATGGTGCTTTCGAAGATTACCATTACCTCATCATCAGCGTTCTTTTAATTGGTCCAGCTTAATATACCTCATTTCTCGGAGTAAATGGAATACGTGAATTGTTTTGATTCATCGTATTACAATTTGCTGAAACCCTTTTTGTAATGAAAACTCAATTTTGTGATCTCTAATTGGCAACAGTCTCGGCACTGTTGTTTGTGCTTTAATAATTATACAAATTTCTATTCCTTTACCACTTAATTGTATAATTGTTTGTTTAGCTAAAGCTCATGAGCTTCCGTGATGTTAATTTTGCATGATAAATTCATCAACTTTTTAACGTAGTAATCATTATTATAATTATTTGAAAAATCAGTGCTATTTTTTGTTTGCCTCCAAAAAACTATAAAAATTGAAGACACAACAATTAATAAGCGTATGTCTTCTTATACTTTAGCTTAAAGCTGAATTCACTCAACTATACAGTCATTCATTTCAAAAGGAATTTTCTTATATAGTTTTTTAATATGTTCTGTAATTAAATGTTATTTAGTTAAGGCTTTTATCTTAAATTTAAAAAATTTAAAAAAAAATTTAGAAAAAAAATAATATTTTATAAAATATTTGCCACTTTTAATACTTCATTTAAAGTAGAAAAAAAAACAATTAAAATAATTATTTATAGCTTATACATAGTGTCTGACAAAGTAACGCACACTCTCTGCAAGGTTTGCTGAAAATATATGTATGTAAATAAAATTCATCATGTTCTAACAGCTGGGATTATTTTTTGTAAAGTATAAAAGAGAACAAATTAAAAAATAAGGGTTTTAAAAAAATATAAAAATTACATGCATAAAAAGATGTAACCATATTAATGGCAGCAATTAATAAATGCTCTGTAAACAAGAGCTTCTCAAATTTATATCCCAGCAAAAAAAATCAGAATAAGTTTTAAAGGTTTACCACACTCTCATTGTATACCACATGTAGTGTATTTAATATACTAAGACTGCTGTTTGTATCGAAAATTATGCCAAAAAATCTTTTATGTGAGTGCCATTTAGTTGTCTAAATCACTTGCGTAACTATTGAACTGTATGTAAATTTTTTGCTGGGATGTAACAAGGTTTTTCTCTCTTCTTACTTTCTTTTAAAAAAATGTTTAATATAATACTTTAATTTAGTCTTGCATTAAAATCTGTTGTTTGTTGTTTTTTTTTGCTTTCTCACCCTTTACCCTGTATCCTTTGTAACAATTTCAACAGCAGTCTAATAATATATAAATATATTATTCGCACGTATTAATTCTTGGTTATGAGTATGTATACTTAATTGCTCGTTGTACTCTCAATAAATATATTTGTTTTATTATGTTTTTATTTCCGCTTATTTTTCTTTCTTCCGTTTTTTTCCTTTCAACAGGGGTTGCTTTATTTAATTGCTGCGTGTTTTTTATTTTAGGGTAAATGAAATTTAATTCATTGCCATGATATATAAAGCTTACTAATCCACTTAAAAGGAAACCTGCTTATAATTTTTGATTTTCTTTGGAATTTAAGATAAAAGAGCGATAAATCGTTTAAACAAAACTTTAATGCAAAAGATTTTTTTTACAAGGATTTGCGTGTGACTAAGCAAGGAACTAAAAAGAAAACATATGGATTTATTACTAATTAATATTATTTTTTGATGTTACAAATTAAACTTAATAAGCATCAGCATTAATTATTTTATAAAAAGTCTTTCTTTGAGTTTAAATAAATCTGCACATCGTGGTTACTATACTTGTCAAAATATGTAAGTTACTATACAATTCTTAATTGCATTTGTCACATTTTTGAAATAAATTCACTTATAATTAAAAAAACATATTTAAATTTTTTTTTAATCAGCGAATAAAACAATAATTTTTTTTTAAACAGCCTTCACAGAAAGCAGACTGCACATATTAATTTTTAATATCCTTGATGGTTTTTCAAATAAAAAAAACAACTTAAGAATTACATGAATTCATTTTAATGAAACACTTTTTGAACTCCTTTAAATTTCATTTATCATAATGAAAAGTTCGTTAATTTTATGTAATTAATAAGAATAATTAAAATAATAAATAAGGATTTCCTTTATACAGCTTCGTTGCTACTTATCAATTAATCTGCCTTTCCAGTGCATGTAAAATGCAAGAAAAATGCATTTTAATTTTTCCTTATGGTTTTTTGCAAGTAGATTCATATTGTTTGACATATAGGCGTATGAGTGATATCGTGATAATTCAATAATCATACGTCACCAGCATGTGACTGTTTTCATTGTCTTTCAGGATAATAAATACAGTTGAGCCTCGATTATCCTGTCCTCCATCAAACCGATATATATTATCCATGCTTCCACTTTTTATACCTCTATTAATCCTTCATCAAAATGACGACGTGTGATTTTATTTTCTAATTAAAACATGTTTTTTCTGTTTGTTTCGGTTTCGTTTGAAAAACATATGTATGAATTTCGTAATAAATTAATTTAAAAAAAACTAAATAAAATAATAAATCTATTTTAGTACATATTTTTGTTCAAAACGTCTTTTATTGTCTCTTGATATACATAAGTTTTAGTCAAAATGACAAAGGATGTCGCTGCAGAGTTAACCGTTCAAAAAATAAGATTTCATATTTTAATACAAACCCAAATTTTATGTTCTACATAACAATAAACACTATTTTGTGATTTGCTGAAAGTTTTAGAATAATCAAGGTTCAACTGTCACAATATGATGCTGCCAAAAATTTTAATATTAATGAGTTATGAAAGAAAATCAGAAAATAATTATTTATTTCACTCTCTCATTTTCAGTCTTACGCATATTTTCAAGACAATAAATGCCTTGTACTTCAATTAAAATTAAGTGGATGCATACCTTTTATATCTTAAGTAATTTTTTTAAAATTTTGCTCAAAGGCCTAAAGTAAACCAATGTATTTGCTGCATTTCTGTCTAAAAATATTTATACACTATGCAAAAAGAAAAAAATAATAATTCAATCTGCTAATTTTATTTTCAGCATTTATTAATTGCACACATTTTGTTCAATTTAGTTCTTTAATTTTTTAACCGCTTTAATTTTAATTTTAGTTTTAATCTATTTTAATTATGATCATCTAAAACAGCTTTAGCAATCAATCCATTTCTTTTATGTGGTGAACATAACTCGCATAATGCTTAATCATACATGATTGAATATCTAATCAGCTATTAATAAAATTTGCTTCACATAAGCTTTTTGATTGATTTTAATAAAGATTTATAAATGTACGAGTATGTATATGCTTTGTTTCCACTAAAATATATTTATAAGGCCTTTTTTTATAAAAATTTTTGTTAAATGCATATGTGACGTTTAAAGATAAAATCAATTATTAATTGGCTGCATATTTTTATTCGACGGGTGAGATGTCTTATAATGACTCGGCAACTTTACTACGTAATCGCTGTAATTTTGCAATAGATATTTTGCTTCAACCCTTTAACGCTGAATTAGTTAAAAAATATCCAGAAATAGAGCCAAATCAGTTAAATTTTAGTTAAAGATGGGTGAGAGATTTAGAAAACCTCTTTTTGTAGACAAATAGATACAATGTTGAACCATATAAAAATCTTAAGAGGATTTAATGGAATTGTATATTGGGGGAAAATCAGTGGATAAAATATTACAAAGTTTTTAATATCAAAATTGTCTGTCGTAGGTCAGACAGTAATGGGTTAAAAGCACTAATAATATTCATTAATTGGCCTTCAGCCTCGACTTCAAATAATATCTTAGTATAAAAATTCCTTAAAATAACTTAACAGCATTTGGCTGACATTGCTATTATTTAAATAAAGATGTGTCCTTTTTTGCAAAGCTCTTAAAGTCTCTCATTAATCTTTTAAGCCTGATAGACCTTATAAAAAGTAAATTGTGATATTGCGCTCACCTTTTGGCATTTATAATTACTCTTGTATGGCAAATTATACAGTTTTGCTTTTTAGATCAGTCATCAATTGCTGCAACATAGCAACCCATCCTTCAAACTGTGGAAAAGTTTTATTGCTCATATTCCCTAAATGATGCAATAATACCAAGAGAAAATTGTGTGGAAGAATATTAAAATGTATCACTTCGACCATTGGTCACAGGAGCACTCCTGTCAGTCCTGTCAGGAAATTTTTGCCCAAAAAACTTAGTCTACAGCCGTTGAAGATCTAGCTTTTAAAAGAATTAAGGACATAATATGCATCCTTGATTCATCAATTAGACTCTAGAAAAGTTGCAAGAATGCAATATTTTATCGTATTTTCAGCCATGAGACTAATATGCAGTTTCTAAAAGTCAAACAGACGACTCGTTAGGAAAATTTTTATAAATTTCCTCATAAATTTTATACTCAAGTCGACCGTTTGGGTTGTAGAAACAAGAGGCTTAACGGAATTTTTAATAACCAAACTTACTGCATACGGAGAAAAACTAATCCACAATAGATCCTTCAGACTGCATACTATCATAATGATAGTGACAGCGAGTGCAACACAATGTCATTAGAAAAATTAGATAAAATGCTTATACCCAGCAAAGAAAATCTGATTTAGAGCACTTAAAACTGAGGGAAGCATTACATTTTTTATCAAAGTAGCAAGTTATCAGAGAAAGTTTGGAAAACCAGTAACTTTTGCATGTAGTAAGGCAAAAAATTTATGGTTTTTTGGAAGCTGAAGGTGTTGCTTCTAGCTGGCTCATCTTAAACAAAATAATACCTTATTCAAGCGCAAAAGTAAGTGATTCGCTTCTGGGAAGTAGTAATTTATTGGGCAAATTCAAGCAAGAATCTTAAGTATCATAGTGTCATAATATTTTAAATTGATTTAATAAAATTGTTTTTGCTTTTCTGTTCTCTTTTAAACAAAAATTTTAAAACATTATGACACTTAAGACTACCAATTGAATCCCCTTATTCTTCAATAAAACATAAAATACTTCTATCATATTTTCATAAATCCTAATCTGCAAGGTCGTATAAACCATAAAATGTTCACTAAACTAATTGCTGCACTTACATTTCAAATTTGTCACTCTAATTTACTCAACTAAATACCTTGAAAGTAGTTTGAAGTTTGTGCAATTTTTATTTGAATAACTAAACATTTGATTAAAACTGTTAATTAACATTAATTATTGTAAGCATCTCGGTTTTTTTTGTATCTAATGTTCACTCTTTGCATAGTGATTATTTAGCAGGTTAGCATTTTAAGTGTTTGTAATCAAGGACTTTATTAAAACACTAAGAGGTGAAAACATCTTAAATATATACACATGCTTGCTTGAGTAACAGTGATGAGAAAAATTTTTCTTCTTTTTTTAAGAATATGGTAAACTAGAAGTGCACTTAACAAATTGAAAGGAAATTAAGATGCCATTTCAAATTAAAAAGCCTAAAATTTTTAACATACTTTCGAAAACATTTAATTACTCATGGTTAAAGAGTACTTGTCATGACAAAAGTAGAAATGTTTGTAATTATGTGGACATCTGCAGTAAAACGAGTGCGATAAGGACTAGAAAAGAAAATCCTTGGTAAGCAGGATATGCAAGGCTGCCACCTTAAAGATAATCATCAGCTCTGAGGGTCTACTCTTTTTTGCAAATTTGACGATAATTAACACATAATCGTATCTATCGTTCATCAGAATTGAAAATATTAAAAAAAATAAATTTTCCTAGTTAAAAAAGATGTTTTAGCAAGTTTCTTTTTTTGCAATACTGTGATTGACAACTCAGCCGTTTTCGTGTATCATGTAACAGTTAATCATGTTCATTTTATTTTATTTTTAAATTTTATTATGCACCGTGCACTTCTTCCATTTTATGGTCAGTTTGGGCGACCTTCTGAGGCGGATGTTCGGACTATTTGTTACTAAATTTCGCACCAAAATTACATTATTGAACATTAAACCACTTAAGCGCGTACATAGAGTGCGCACAGAAAAAAAATATCGCAGTAGTATGCGCTAGTGTTGTTGACTGTGGATTACCGATTCGGTGTTTTCGGTTTTTGGTATTTTTTTTTTTTTTGATTTGGCGCATTTTTTTTTAATTCTTTTACGATTTTTTTATTTTTGACTATTTATTTGAGTTAAAGTAATTGTTTTACTTTAGACGCTTCTTTGGGTTTTGGCGATTTTTTTTTTTGTAATGACGTGTTTTCTTATTTTGGGAATTTCGATTTTAGCGCTTTTGAAAATTTCAAGATTTTACCCCTTAGTTGTCAAAATTACATAGTCAAAATTAAATTAACTTTTCCATCAGTTAATTTAATTTTAATTTTGTTAAATTTCAGTGTTAATTGGTTCAGTCTGCACAAAATTTGCAGTCTTACAAATTTCAAGTATCTAGATACTCGTATAATTGTTTGTATATTACATTAGGATTCGAACATGTTTCGTTTCTGGCTCTACAACATTCTTTACTTTTCTAACTCTCATAAGCTAGTTAATGTAGTGGCCAAAGTTTTATATATTCTTAAAAAATTTCAACTCCGTAGCTTTTACGGTTCTCGAGTAAACAGCCTGTGACGGACAGACAAAAAACAAACATCGTAATGAAAACAATAGGGAATTATTTTATTTTGACTATTTTTTTTTTACACAGATTTTATTAAATTTTGTTAGTATTTGTTTCACTATTTTATATTCCCTTCAATTAAGAGGTATTTTATGGTGACTGAATTAGTTAACATGTTGACTACAAAACTAAAGGTCCTGGGTTCGAGCCAAGTCTCCGACAGTCATTAAATAACAACACCACGAGTTTTTCGGATGTGCATTAGTGTCCTTTGTATTACTTGCTGTGGGAAAAGTTCAAGTGATACAGGCATAAGGCAGTGGTCACTAAAACTACACCGACTTCATTGAATGCTAATCCTAATGTAACACAAGGGTGGCATCCTTCGTCGGCATTGTGCAGCAAAATCACCGACGAAGTAAAATGACCACAAAAATGGCTACTAAACACAGCTTAAAAATTAAATACGCCTCATTTAAAACCAGAGGCGCTGCAACACTGCATTACTAAAAAAACGTGCAAGAAAGCAGAGTTATAAAATAATGAAACTTTCCTCTATCTTTTCCTTCACCACCTGTCTTCTCTATCACTATCCCTGCCATATCCCCCTCTCCCACTATCTTCTCTTCAACTCACAGGTAGCACAAAAGGATCATTGTTTTGGACCCAAGCGATCTTGACTCTAATTTTCACCCTTTATTTCCAACAGCCTGCTAACTAAACCTAACCTAACCATAGTGACTTTTGGGTTATATTCCATTTGGACGTTTTAGATTGTATGTGAAATTCTTAAATATATTTATTCTTATACTTTAAATTATAATGTCAAATTCTTTTGTGTAACAATAGTGTATAATTTTCGAACAATTTTCACTACAACGCACTCTTAGTTTTTATAGAGACTATAATTGTGATGATTAAAATTGCTAAACTTTCAGGGTTACTAAGACAGCAGCTTATTTTTTATTTCTAAGAATAAAAATATTAAATGACAGCCAGCATTTTGTGTTAAGAGTTCCTGTTAAAAACAACGGAAACAGAGCAATTTACACTTGAAAACTAACGCACAACACAGCTGCAATATTATGATTTTTTTTTTTGTAAGTATTGTCTTAAAAGCTCAACTTAAATACTGGCACATTTTAACAAAAGTACTTTCATGCTTAAGGCCATAGTTAAGCCCAATTAACAATGTATGTATATATTAGGGAAATTCTAAAATCAGTTTTTGTACTGTGAACTATTTTAAGAATTTATAATATTTCAAACTCAGAAATTTTCTCATGTATGTTAACATAAAGATGACAAAATATTAGTATTAATTAAAAAAAAAAATGAAAAAGGCAAAAATTTATAATGAAAGTTATACCTTTTAAAGCAACAAACATTCCCTAAAGAGAAAAAAAAAACTGTAAGAAAGTGTATTTCATGCTTGTAAGCATTCTTAAATGTGTTCTGATTACTTTTTTTTAAGTTCATCCAGATGAGATTTCTGTAAAAGCTTAACTAAGAATCTTAATGAAAGTTTTTTTAAGGATTTGCTACAAATTCATATGTACACATACACACACACACACATATATACGTTGATATACTTAAACACACATATTGACATAAAAACAATGTGCTAGTCCTAAGAAAATGAACATGATAGAGAGTTGTTTTTACACACGCTCAAACACTTTCGAAGATTTACAAAGTAATGTTGTACGATATTAAAAAAAAAATGCTTTTCATATCTTTCTGTTAACTCTTCAGTGCACTTGTTTAATTAAAACAGTTTAAAAGAAAAATAAAGAAACTGTAGTACTAAAGGTGTAGGCAAAAAGAAAAGCAAACTTACATACATATATAAAATAAATTAAATGGTATGTAAATTAAGATACAAAAATTACAATTTTAATTTGTTTATACAAACTACTTTTAGTAAGATTTTCCCTTTTTTGATGATTTAATAAAGATAAAATTCCACTGTATATAATGATTTCTAAAAGTTTATTATATTTTTTTTTAAATAATTTAAAAGGTAATTTAAAAATTACAACGATTATGTGATCTTAACTTTGGCTGAAAAGGCTAAATACACATAAACTGTGGTAAAAACTTCCCAGAGAATATGCAACCAGAGAGCTGCATAGAATATTTATTACAGTCCATTTGATTCTTTCACATATACTATTGCACAAGAACTAGTTCAATCCTAAATGAGTTCGTTATTTTCAAGGCTAAATTTTCGTTTCTTTCCAGAAAATTATGAAATAATTTTTATAATTAGTTTGACTTATCTCTCAAATCATGATTCTAGTGTTTATTCTAACCGGTCACTGACTCATAGGTAGGCATGCACAAAGGTTAAAGTTCCTGCCGCAGCTGCCAGGATATCGATGAAGAAGAAAGTGTAAAACAATTTCTGTGTCACTGTCCTGGACTTGCAAGAAAGAGACTGGCCACAATGAGCGCTCTTGAATTCAGGGTAGGGATGGACACTGTAAAAAAACAACGCTGTTTTTTTCGATGTGATGCATCGCAAACATACATCGATATTTTACAGAATACATCGAAGTTTTTTATACATCCTTTTTTTTTATTTATTTATTTATTAGTATATTTTAAAAAAATCTTAAGTTTCTTTTACATCTCCCAATATTTTTTTCAATGCTGTTTAGATATAAAAGTTTACCAACTCTGTCGTCACTCCATCGGTTTCTTTGTTGAGTCAGACGGAACCGATGTTCCCACCATTGTAACGTATTAAAAAGCCATATTGTAATGTTTGGGAAACTCTGATTTATAATCTCTGCAAATATCCAACGCATTTTCGTTCAATCTTCCAATAGAAGTATAAAATATTAAACAATTACATTAATCGGCGGCTAATTTCCGATAACTATTCCGTGGCTTATATACGCCTTGCGCATGGTTAGCAAGCTGTTTGTTGGGAGTCCCCCATGAGAGTCTATTTTTGATTACGAGTGTTGGTAATCCCGGGGCTCCAGCTGGGGTGATGTGGCTTTTTCCGTTGACGTACCTTTGGTACATTACCCGTAGAACTTATGTCTTACTACCCAATCTCTGGCAACAGAGCAACGGATGTGCACATATTTATTAAAAGGAAACAGGTCTGTGTTGTCAATCAGGTGCAGCGTCACCTGAAACTTCCCTGAGTTCAAAAAACGATAGAGGTGAAGCCCTTGTGGTGGATCTTCGAGGTATTACCAGATGCTTGTCTCTGGTTCCGCGGGTGCCGGTTGCCCGACAGTCGAGCTGCTCTATGTGTTCGGGTGTATGTAGCGGCCGTCAGGATCCTTTGCTAAAAGGTCGATTTCGTCCTACCCCACGGGGTTAAAGGTATGATGTTGATCAGTGTGGAGTAGGCACTGGATTGTTGGCGGCACAGGCATGCGTCTGACTCTCATGAGTGGTTGAGCTGTGCCGGCAATCGTGAGGAATTCTCTTGGAGACCTCGCTGTGAGTGTAAGCACTGGCGGCGTGAGAACTTGGAGAATCGCTGTGGTTGCTACCAAAAACGCTGGGAGAATAGTCTTGGCTTCCCAGTGTTGTTAGGTGCTGTTGCCATACAACAGAAGCTGCTATGGGCACGGACATAGCAGCAGAGTTTAGATAGCTCAAAGTACCTCAGTAAGGTACAAATATAGTACAGGGATAACTACTATGATCGAAGATTGCCTATGTGCCTTGTGGAGTGGGCACATAGTTCATTCTTAAGGGTGCATGGGGGCGATGGTTGGCGTCCTACCTACACCCGGTGTTAAGACAACCGTGAGATGAGACCGTAAAGGCAGGTGCTTACGCAAATCTTGAACACATCTGTTTGTTGGGAGTAAAGATGCCAGAAACGAGCTTATTCACGGCTTCTAATAGTGTTGCCGGTTGTTCACATAACATATACAAGGTCGGCATGTTTATACATTGAATCATGCCAACACATACACATAGATATGTATACCGCTTAATCTACACCTTCTATATTTAATTTGTCATTTCAATGCATCGAAAAAAAAACATCCATGTTTTCCGATTGTTTCGGACAAAAAAAAAATCGGATTACATAGACCTTTCTACACAATACATCGTTTTTTTTAAACATCGATGTTGTTTGTCCATCCGTAGTTCAGCGAACTTTCTGGCGTTGCTAATGTTGAACTTCAACATATAAGTAGCTTTATATTGAGCTCTGGTTGGCTCGACGGTGGGGACTCCGCACAAGCAGAGTCTTAATGGTATAACAATGGATAAAAGCGGTCAAAGTGAGCCACCCTTATCTAAGGGTGAGAGAGAGAGAAAGAGAGAGAGAGTAAGCGATATTAGGGAATTACTAACTTAAAGTGATTTAAAATAATATTTCAAGATTGATGGCAAAAAAAATTTTTGTTTCAATAATTGAGTTTTTTTAGCTATTTTTTTGTATCCACCCTGCCTTATATAAAGAAAATTTGGAATACAGGAGAGACTACTGTTAAAAGATTCGGTGCAGATGTCATACCATTTTTCTTCTTTGCCTTTGTTACTGCTTTACGATTGATAAAGAAACAAGGGGAAGAATAGTTTCAAGTAATTATTATAGATTTCATGGAAAAATAAAAATAAGTTGTTTATTTACAATCATTGAAGCTGATTTAAAATACTGAATCAGAGTCTCTTTATTATTATTTCTTTTAAATAACACAAACACACATAAAAAACAGTATTTTTCGAGAAGAAGTTTTGCCTAAAGTGGACATTTTACGTTCATACATTTATACAGTTCATATATTCAGAAATAATTTCTTAGTCAGGCTTAAGTTCAGTAATTTCAATTCTAGTCGAATAAAAAGATCGGTATTTCCCCCAGCTAATAAAGTCTAATTTAATTTTTCTTCTCTTCTTTAGAAACTCACATTATTTAATAAAAATATTTCATTCAACAAGAATTGAAATTACTGAACTTAAGCCTGACTAAGAAATTATTTATGATTAAAATTCACTATAGTTCAACTAAAAATTTAAAATTGTCTCACATTTATTTTTTTTTCTTAACTGCACTAAGAACTCAAAAGGCCTGCTTACAAGTTTAACTTTCTAAATAGTTACAAGTGGTAACCATTTAGATTTGTAAATAAATGTTATTATTTATCCCTTTACAAAAACTTTTTGATTGAAATTTTTTACTTTTTGTTCAGTTTTTGTATTCATTTATAACATTTTCCACATGCAAGTTTTATTTCTATTTATAAGTTTCTTTACTGATGCTCTTATTTGTTAAGACCCTCAATTTTTATTTATTTATTATTGTTTCATTATAAAATTGAATTTCAAAGAAATGAAAATTATCGTAAAAATATTTTGCAAAAATTTCCTTCCCAATGCAAGGGGTTTTATATCAAGGACATCCTTTCTTTAATAAGAATTGTCGTTTGTTATGGTCCGAAATATGTATGTATGTATGTATGTATGTATGTGTGTATGTATGTATGTATGTAGTTTATTTATTTAACCATGCATATATATTTTCAGTAAAAGTAGAAGAAAACGAAAATAAAAATAACTTGTACAATATACACATTGTAATTGAAAAATAAAATGAAGGAAAAGCAAAAGAAAGTTGGCCATCAAAATTATGTTTATTTGTAGCAAAGTTAAAAGGAAATTTTGTGGGTGAACAAGTTTTTTGTTGAGTTAATTTTTGTTTTTCTTTTTCTTTGTGAAAAATAAAATACAAAGTATACTGATTTAATTTTCTTTTTAAATGAATTTAAAGACAATTTAAAAAAATTTGGTCTATAATTTGATGGTCAAATAATAAATTACACTATTGATCCAAGAGTAATAATAAAAATGCTTCAATGTTTATCATTCTAGTCTTGAAATAAATTTTTTTTAATCGCAAATAATTTCTTAACCGAGCTTAAGACAAATTTAAACTCGACTTTTTCGCATTTTTCTGTGCAACCACGCACTTCATTAGCACCCATGTCAATCTACTTGGGCAATGATTGTTATTAACATCAAATATTTAACGTGATGTTAACAAAAATATCTGCCCCAGTAGATAGACACGGCTGCTGTTGAAGTGCGTAAATTTTCTTACTTTATGTAGACATTTTTTAATAAATTTTAATTACACTGTAATATTTTTTTCGTTTTTTTTGGCGATTTTTTTAGTTTTGCCGCTTTTTAATTGTTTTGGGGCTTTTTGTTAGTTTTGGCACTTTTTCGGTTTTTGGAGTTTGTTACAGTTTTTTTGTTTTTTCTTCGTTTTTATACATTTTTCGGTTTTCTGGGACTTTGTTCAGTTTTAGAAAATTTTTAAGCTCTGGCGCTTTTTTCGTTTAGTGATTTTTTGCTGTTTTTTTGGCAATTTTTTCATTTTGGCGATTATGTTATTTTGAGAGCTTTTACTTTTAGCGTTTTTGACAATTTCAAATTTTTTACGGTTTCCAAGATACAACAAATTGTCAAAACTTCAAAGTCAAAATGTCAAAATTATCACACAAAACATTTTGTATTCAAATATTAATTTTTATTTATTATTTAATTATTATTTTTTATTTTAAACAATAATTTGTTTTTGAGAATAGTTTTGTGATTATTAATATATAGTTTTACAGGTATTTACTTTCCTGCTCTCTCATGAATATTGGAGTTTCTTCCTTATAACCATCTAACTGGTGCTTTTAAATTCAGAAAACATACGGCGGTGTCACTCACTTCATCATCAATCACTTTGGTGCAAAGGCAATGAAGCCTTTTACAGAATTTTTTAATGCAAATAGAAAAAAAATATTTAACAAAAATTCTTGCAATACACAGTTGCTATGAATTATTTTATTTCTACCATCACATTTACATGTTAAAGCAATATTTTCCATAATGTGCCTATAAACATCCTAGTTTTACTCTTGCTTCAAAACGAGTTTATACGGACAGCAGTTTTGTATTGAATTTTCTATAATAATCACCATAAAAGTAAAAAAAGGTTTGGAAAAAAAATATCAGAATGCCACTGATATAGAAATTGAAACTGATAAAACTAAATTGCAAATATATCATGATTTAAGTAAGCAATAAATGTATATTTCCCACTTGATTGTATTAAGCTTTACACCATGTATACCACCCTATTTCATCTTACGCTTTGCAATGTTGAACAATATTTGAAAAATACCAACATTACTACATACAAATCCATAAAATAAAATATAAAATACTGAAATGAATAAATTTCAATTGTCAGTTATATGGTATATAAGTAAATTTATATTCAATCATGTAAACAAGCTAACGATAAATTTAGGCTTTCAGTTAATAAAAATACATTTACTGCAATAATTTTCCAGGCTTAAACATGAAAAAATGATTTTAACAAAAAGGCTTTACATTTATAATTTAACAAAAACTGTGCTGCCTTTCGAAAAGACAGAAAACAAATTAATATGTCAAATTATAAGGCATAGTCCAGTTTCTCCAAAGATAATAATCGGAATATGTAATATCTCACGACCTAGTTAAACCGCTCGAATCAATGCCATTAGACATTAGACATTTTGTCATTGATCATGATGCCCTAACAATTTCCATTTACCGTTTCTACTTTGATTTTTGTAGAAATAAAGTCCAATGATGCCATCGCAGTACAAGTCGCTCCAAACTGTACATTTTCTTTATGTAATTGAAAGAATAGGATCTGTTGTGAATTAGTTTCACTCCGTATATAAAACAACGACACCAAAGTAAACAGCATTTAAAGGAACAAAAACTAAAACATTAGCTAATTAAATAAAACCTCAAAAAGTATTAAGGGTGTTTTTTATTGAGGTATAGAACTTTAAGTTGGCATCACTTTTTTAACTGGCGGCCATTTTGTCAGCTGTCAAGTGATTAATATTTAGTTTGGTTTGCCATTTCATCATGAACAGGTTGACAAAAGAACAACGCTTGCAAATCGTGCAAATTTATTTCGAAAATAATGGTTCAGTTCGCGAAGTTTACCGCAAGCTCCGTCTATTTTATGGTCGACATAATCGCCCATCAGAGCAATTAATTCGGTTAACCATGGATCGTTTTCGCACTACGTTTACTCTATGTGATAATACGCATCCGCTGAAGTCGCTCGTCTACGCCAACAAACCATAAACGTTAGGGGACTTGGAAGCCAACATTCGTGGCGTTATTGCCAACATACGGCCCCATATGCTCGAAAAAGTGGTTGAAAATTGGACCTGTAGAATTGGCTTTATTCGAGCCAGCCGCGGCGGCCACATGCCCGAAATCATATTTAAACGTTAATGGCATAAAATTATCCTTCCAATAAAGCCAAATTGATGGATTTTAAAACGATTTTCTTGTGTTTTATTTCAATTCGAAGTTCTATACCTCTAAAAAAACACCCTATATAAAATACCCTAAATAAAGTAAAAGATGAAAACAAAAATAATCTTAACAAAAGTAGCCAAAAAAACACCAACAATGATATCAATAATTAAGTCACACAATGATATCAATAATTAAGCCCACAGCAATATCTAAGATATCTAAAAAAAAGAACAAAATTTTCATTACAGCAAGAAATTATAAAACACCATCAACTGCAAGGATTACTAACATAAACAACACACAGAAATACTATATATCTAAACAACAGTATTACAACAACTATAAAACTTAAAATGCATCACTCAAAGGAGAACTCGATTTGAAGGATAAGGATAAGTGTTAACTACATTATAAAGTAAATTCAATTAAAAACTTATAATGAATTTATGTTTTTCCCAAGTTATTTAAAACAAAATTTATAAAATATATTTTATTTTCAGACAAACCAAATAGTCTTCGCGAGGTCAGTATATTTATATTATTTATTAGTAGATAAATAAATAGATATCAATAAAACAAAATGGAATTTCTTAGATGTTTGAAAATTCGTTACTCCTTTACAAAATATTCGAATTCCAGCACAAACTTGAGTATTAATTTACAAATAAATAAATTGATATGTTTCATATGAAAATTTGTTTGTAATTTGTGGACTATGTTTATTAAATATTGATGACTATTCTGAGCATCGAAAGCTTTTGTTTTTATTTACCACATATGTATGTATATGCATTTTAGTAAAAACAAACAAATGTGAGAATTTCAATATGTTTCTCTCTCTCTGTTTTCAAAATGTTAGATTTTGTTGAAAAAAATATAAATTTTTTTTTAACATTTATAAAGTTTTGTTTGTGTTTTCCATGTAAATGATCAAACAGAATAAGTCCGCAACTTTAGGAAAACTCGCTGTCAAATTAACAAAGCCCATAGTAAAATATACCGCAGTAACTTCAAATGCTCTCTAATTTTTGTTTTATTTTCTTTTGTAGTTATTTTTCTTTGTAGGTTTGTTTACTAAATGTATGAAATGTATTGACAGTATGGTAGCATTTTTAAGAGAATATTTATTTCTATGTGAGAGGATAGGAAAAAACACAATCAAAGTATAATAAATTCTATTTCTCGACTGTTTTCTGGGGCTGGTATTTTGTGTAAATTTGTATGGAAAATGTGTTTATGCAGCAATTCTGCTTAATCATTAACTGTAACTTCATCGAAGCGTATTCCTAGAATAGCCATCATTAAATAATAATAATAATAATAATTGCATACTTTTAATGGACTGTGGCGTATGATTGATTTCAAATATTGCAGTAACAAAATCAAAGCATACCTACAAAACAATGAATTATAAGCGAGTGTTCGTTGGCGTATACTTGATGTATTCGTATAATTAAGTATTTTTAATGCTTAAATTGTAGCATGCTCTTGAGCGCCAAATTGTGATATCGATAACGAATGATTAATGTGGCAGAGCAAAAATGATTCAGTAACAGTGTAAATTTTTTACACTGTAATATTTAAACTTTGCTTGTTATATTCACCATAGGACAAAAAATTTTAAGCCTATTTATTAAGCAGAAAAATTAATTAATTTTTGAAAATTTTTAATCATAGAAACTTAAATATTATACATTAAAACCGATTTATCCATGAAATTTGCATGTTATATCACACTTAGTACCTTAAGAAAAAATCATTGTACTAAATTTTTTAAAGAAATACAATTGATTGCATATAAATTCAACAATACTTGAAATTTGTATAAAAAATATTAGAAGCAAAACTCTATATAATTGTTTCTATGATTGATTTTTATTTTTTTTTTAAGGGACAACATTTAATTTTGTTTTTCTAACATCTTCCCATTGGGCAATAAATGTAAAAACTTCAAAGATCTTCTCAGTTGAAGTCAGTGCAATCGACCCAATAAAAATCTTAGAAATTTACATATTTAAATTATTATAGATTTTGTACTTAGAAAAAGATCAAATAGAATCGCTAAACTACGTTAAAAACATTCGAATTGGGCCTTCCAGATGCACTCTTTTTTATAGGATAAGTTAAAATTAGGAAAAATTATTGGCTGGCTGCACCAGGAAGGCACTACGTGCCGCACAGCTCATGTCACACTAAACATTCTGCAAGAAGAATTTAAGGAAATGGTCCTCTGACGAGATCGTGCGATTTGACCCTGCTAGATTTTTCTTAAGCAGTTTTCTTAAATAAAAAGATCTACATGCATAAACCCCAAGCACGATGTCACGTCAACCAAAGTCTGCTTGGTTTATATGCAGAGTGCTGGAAATTTGTATGCAAACACCCGGCAAAGTAGCGACAAATGTTTCTTAAACATTATATTGCTTAAAAAATGCCATTGTAAGGCCTTTCAAGTGAGCGAAAAATCTTAATAATACGAGTACATACCCACATCTCGCACACACTTTGTTTTCTTTAAATTTAAATGGAGGAAACACCTAATGAAAGAAAGTTTTATGTGTTGTTTTGATTGTTGATAGCAAAATTCATATATGCAAAATTTTGACTTGTGCATGTAGTGTGAGACAAACAATCATGTTTATATTTCCGTTTAATTCAAGCAATTTTATTGCCTTTATAAATGAAACAAAGAGCCATAAGGACACAACATCACAAGAAGGAGGAAATATACAAACATAAACACAGCAATATACGCATAGATTTGTACACAATTCTAAAGAACTCCACTCTTAAGTAAAAGAAGAAACTTAAAAAAATTATTTTTTAAGATAATAAAATAAAATAAAATAAAAAGAAAGATACAACTTGTTACATTTCCGTTTTAACAATATTTTCCTGCAATATAATGTCTTTATTGTTATGGTTAAGGAAATTTTAGTTTTTGGTTTTGAAGTCTTTGATTTTAAAGTCAAGTGTAAGCCATCAGCAGGGAAACTATGGGATTATGTAGTCTTATAAACAACAATGGTTGGAGTGGTAGATATGTTTAAAATAAAATTCAAAAAGTTGGGAGTATTTGAAAATTGGATTATACAAGTAGTTTGAAATATATATAAAGATTCGTTTATTATATTTGAATTATAATTTTATAAAATTGTTTGCTTAGACTATATAATTTCGAAACATCTGCATTAAAACTATAATGTTTTATGTTTCCTTTGCAGGAAATTCTTTACCAAAAAATTTTAATTCGTTATAAGATCGTGGTACTTAAAATCAGTAAATTTACTTTATATATACAACATTTTATTCATTTATGTCTGTTATATTTTCAGTAACCCTGTTGAAAAATACTACTCTTGGTACAATGAAACAATGTCTGTAGTTTCTGCTGAGCCTTATTCTTTTCAAATGGTTTGAAGCAAATAATATAAAAAGACCATTGCAGAGAGCTGAAGACAGAAGTTGCACATATGATGACACATACTAAGAAACGAATAAACGGATCATGGTAAGAAATTCAAAATTAAACAAGAAGGAAATAAATTTTTTAAATAAAAATTTTTGTTACAAACTTAAAACTCTTGATTGTAAGACACAGTTGTATTTACCAGTTGGTTAAAACTGAAGTGAGAAATCAAATGCATTATGCTTCTGTTTTAATTTTTTTTTTTTATTTGTGTTATTATTCGGGGTTACGTTTCTTTTAATTTAAGAGTTTATTTCTAAAATTAATAATTTAGTCTCCCAACACCACAATATTTTGTATTAATTTGAGTTTACCTTAATTTTAAAATTTTTAAAAAAATTTTATTTTTAAATTGAAATATAGTATAGAGGCAAGTAATTGTTAAGCAAAATTTGTGTATACATTTCTATTACAACAAAAATAAACAAATTTAGATTTGCCGAAAAGAAGAAGAAGCCTAAGAAGAAGAAGAAGTAATTAAACCTTCGGCTCAAGTGACAGCTTGAAGTAAAAAAAGAGATATTACTTTAGGTTTCCAGATCTGTAATTAAACTTTAAGCTGTCCAGTGACAGCTTAAAGAAAAAAAATCACATACAAATGCATTATAACGGCACTTTGTTCTATTTGTTTTCAATCAAGTGAGAAGTTTCTCATTTATTTTTGGTTCATCAAATAGAACCACATTTAGTTTAACTTGATTCAGTTGCGTTTTTTATAGAGTTTTACAAAATCTTATTAATATTAAAATCTAAGCTCGTGGAAGTAGTAAATAAATAAAAATGGGTAGAAAAAGTTCTTTAAGTTCCTCTCGAAAGAAGTCATAACGTTGTAATGCAATACTTAAAAAATTGTGAGACATACAACAAAAATTACAATGGAGGTACTTCCGCAGCTCTGACGCTACAGACAAGCGAAAAACTCATCGAGTTGAATCAAACTCAGCGCATTGTACCTCTAAAATTAAACATTTGACAGGAGAAAATGTAGGTTAAACTGAAAGTGTTTCTATTCTAATGAACCAAAAATAAATGAAAAATTTCTTACTTGATTGAAAACAAATGGGAGAAAGTGCCGCCATAATGCATTTGTATTTGATTTTTTTTGCGTTTAGCTGTCACTTGAGCTGAAAGTTTAATTACAGATCTGGAAACCTAAAGTAATAACTCTTTTTTTTACTTAATTTAATTTAATATTTTTATCTTTATTTACAATTCCAATAATCTAAGAAATACGCTCATGTTCTGTTTTACAAATCGTTTGCATAAATGTTTTCTTTAAGAGTTCAGATGTTAAAGCACCTGCTACACACCTGTTTTAGTTGAAATTAATAAAATTCAAATTAGTAGCAGGTGTTCAAATTTAGAAGAAATTTTAAATGTAAGTAGCTGTTATATAAACATAATTCTTAAAAAATTAATACTACACATTTGCTTGTTTGATTGAATTTTTAGTTACGCCAAACAAAAAATTTGAAATCTTTGACAAAACTATTGTGACGACAGCAGCAGCATTTCTTGCATTATACATTATTATATTTGTGTACACATATTTGTCTTTGAATATTTTATTTTTACATTCCCCATATTTATTTTATGTTTATTTTCCATTTTAAAAAGTTTTATTGTTGTATGCAACCTAAAGTTGTTGAATGTGTGAGAAATTGTTGGCTGCAAAAGTTTCACATTAGAAACTTCGAATTGCAAAACCACAATAAAATAGTTGCTGTGTCTGCATTTTAGATAAAACTTTTCGTTGGGTTTAAATAGTTTTTCATTGCAAAAAAAACTTTATTTTTGTTGTTTAGATTTCTTAAAAAAAAAATCCAACAAAGTCCCGCAACTAATCAAAGTATTATGCATGCTGCGCTGGCAAAACGATGCAATGACAATACTTACATAAATAGATTGATAAAGTAGTAAAACCAGCACAATAAATGTTTTATCGAACAAGGCATAAAAAGGATAATTCCTTTTTTGTTCGAACTATTTGTATGTGTATTAAATTCTTTGTAGAATTAATATGAAGCCATGCTCATTTAATATGTAAGCATATATTTATCTTCTATTTATTATACTTGAACTACTATATTAAGTAAAATTAATTTTTATATTTAAGTTTAAATCAAGATCGCGTTCCTAGTAGGAATTTTAAACTTCCTCTTGGGTTTTATTGATCTTACCACAATTTACTAAAATCGAGTTTTCATCATATTTCGAGGTCGAATAGATTCTGACTAGTTTTCTAATGATGTCGATATGTATGTATGTATGGATTTATGTATATAAGTATGTTTGTACATTCAGTTAGCAAAAAAAAAAAAACTTGTACAGCAAACGCTCTGCTCTTCTAATTAAAGTATCTCTTTAAGGACTAAACGAAAAAGACCCAATTTTTAACATCCTTACAATAACAGCAAAATATCCTGAAATATTTATCAATGTCACTTTATTAACATGAAAAAGATTTTTGTTTAGATTAATAATCCAGAAAGTATTTTTAAGTTTTGACGACCATTCGTGAAATATAAACGCAATAATACAGAAAGTGGTGTAAATAATGCAAATGCTAAATGTCACTACATCTTTAAAACTAGAGGTCATAAATAAAAACTAATGACGCCATCGTAGTCAAGAGATAAAAATATATTAGGATCGGAAATTTTTATTTCAACATCATAAAAAACCTCTCTTTTGTTGTGCAGCCAACTGGAAAATATGAATGATGAAGAAGTTCTTATTTTTGGGGTTGCTTCCACGTGAAATTCTCAGAATTGAGCCTCAAATCAAGGAGCTGAAAAACGTTGCACTGTGTATATTTCCATGTGAAATTTTATTTTCCAAACCTTGTATTTTCAAGTTTAAGGTCGGTTAAAATTTAAATTTAAACTTAAGTTTTCTCAAGATTTGGTAGTTAACACTTCACACCTCTCTGCTTGAAACTTTAAATTTCGTTTTGATTTGAAGACTTAACTGCAAACAAATAATTTTATTTTTTTACTTCTAGCTAATCTTTGCGAAAATCTCTACTTTTTCCACAATTTAGTGGCAAAGTCAACAATGAAAATAAAAAGAAAAAATAATTTTCTGCACTTCCTAATTTTTTTTTCTTGTTTATTTTTATTTTTTTTTTGTATGCGAAATTTTCAATAAATTCACTTCAATGCAATTTTATAAGTTCCTGTTCTTTTAAAAGCTTCACTGAATAAAATAACTGCAAAGTAACCCACAAATACTTCTTCGCCCTTTTTCTTTACCCTATTCAATCAATACAATGATGATATTTTTTTTCCAACTTTATTTGCAAAATAAAATTATTTTATGGCTTAGAGAGTTTTATATATAAAAAAAAAGGTTTAAATAAATCCAGCACAAGGAAAAACACAGCTGTATAGATAATTTCATAGAATATAAATTTAAGCATTTTGAAATTTAAAGCGAAGAGAAAAGATTTTTTTTTGTGATAAACAGAAATTGTTTAAGTGCAATAAAATCTATTTATTGATGGGTTGATGAGTTGCGCAGAATTCCTTAGATGTCTTCTTTTTCTAGAAAAAAAAAAAATAATAATAAGAAAAGAAAAATTCTTATGCTTTTTCATTGTATTTTCTGTTTTATAAATAGATTTTTAGTTAATAAAAAAAGTGCAAGACAAATAAATATTAATAATTGAGTGAGTGAGTTTATTTGTATATTTAATTGTTTTCATTTTAAAAAATTTCCTTATTTCCTAGGTTTAAATTTCAGTTAATAGGAAACAAGTAAAAATTATCGTCTGTCTATTTATATGGAAAACAAAAATAAATTTGAGTGCTTTTTTTTGATTTCAATATAAATAGGCAGACGAGAATTTTGAAATTTGAATTCTACAAACTGGCAGTAAGTTTTAGTTTTTTATTGCACTATTTCTCAAAACAAATATTGAATTTGTTGACCAAAATAGAAATAGTTTCTTACTAAGGGGTGAAATATATTCTATGCGTTTTTAACTGTTGCTAATGCAGATCATCAGGGAATTATTTTAGAACAACTAGAGTTATTATATTTAGTGCTTATTTTACCATCTTGTTGTAATATTAAATCATATATAAAAGTAATTTTTCCATAAAAAAATCATGAAAATCAACATTTAAATATGAATTGATATTTAAATAGATTAATGCCCTAACTCAATAAGAAGATTTAGGACGTTTTTGTTTGAAAATACTTTTGAGTTCTTGTTTTTGAATTCTGTAAATTATTTTCTTCCAAAATAGTTGTTGTCTTTGATAATGAAAAAATAAAAATATTATTACCATGTTTTTAAAACATAAAAATTAAATTAAAGTATTATACAATATTTTGAAAAATATTTGAAAAAATATGTGTTGGATATAATGTTTAGAACAAAATCATAAAGCAAATACACAAACCTTCTAGCATGGACAATAAATAATAATTGTTTTAAAGAATCACTACTGCGGCCTTTTTTCGTCCATGGACAAGACGATACAATCGTCAAAGAGAATTAGGGCATAAGTGAAATTAGACCTTAGTTTTCATTTAAATAAATGAGAAGTTTAAATAATATTATAGTTAAAACAAAAACTAAAAAATCAACATGCTTTTAACGTGCCATAACCGCCAGAAAAGCTTAAGTGACATTATTTTCGAACTTAAATTTTTTACCAAAAACGATCATCTGCGATTGTAAATGATCAATTTTCGTCAAAGAAACGAGTTTCAAAAATATGCCCGTTAAACTTTTTTGGCTGTTATGGCTCGATATTCTCGTACAAAACACAAAAAATTTTTTCAATCTTTTAATATTCGTTATGAAACTATAAATTTTTCATTTGGGAAGTAATTTTGTTAAAGTGGTCTGAGACTCCAAAAAAATCTATTCGTCCATTCGTGAAACCGATTTCCGTATATTTCGATATAAAAATTTTTCCGAATTTCGAACTATGAAAATTTATATGTCTAGAAATGGAGTACACAAGCAACTCTCCGGAATAATGGAATCACTAAGAAGAAACTTTTGGACATAAAAATTTAAAGGGGGTAAAATTTTTAAAAACGGACAAAATCTGTATGTAGACATCTCTATGACTTTTTGATATTTGTACATTTAAGGGAGCGAACCAGGAGCAAAACGAATTTTGGTACTTCTTTGTATATCATTTGTTATAGAAACTGAAATTAAATTTAAATCGAATCTTTAGTCTTGCGCAAAAAAAGCTTTATTTTGTATTCAGTTACTTAATTCAAAAAATCAAATAGAATGTATACTAAAGTAAGACCACAAAATGTGTAAAAGTTTAATAAAATGAAAAACACATTATTATTTTCTAATAGACAAATTTTGTAAAGAAAATTTCGTTTCTAAGCGTTTCACAATTTATATCAAAAATAACAAAAATGCGTTTCAAAAAATACATTTATATAGTAAGCAGCTCTGGACTGAAGACCAGCTCTCACGTCATCGTAATTGTTATTTAATTGCTGTCATGTTTAAGTGTGTTGTTTGGCTTTCGAAAGTTTTTCATGTCGCTCGAACTGGTTGACTGCTCTGTCACGGATAACCGGATAGTCTTACTGTTAATAACATTTTGGGCATATGGTCTAGTTACCGCGCTCATATTTCGTCGCTGTTTTAACTAACCGACCTAACTGACATTTTCTTGAAAAATGAGTTAAGTGCTTTACTAGACTTTGTTAGTCATAATACACCTTGTCTACAATTTTCATGACTGTAAGCATTACTGTTGTGCTTATATAAGTAAAAAGATTTCAGAATGAATGTATAAAACAACCATAAAAGCTGCTCTCCTGTTAAATTTTCAAAATGTTAGTTAGGTCAGTTAGTTAAATCAGCGACGATTTGTGCTACAATACTTTGCAAATGTTGTAAAGTATTTATGAAATAAATAAATAAATATTTTTAAAATAAGTTTCAAACCAAAAAAAATAGTTTGCATTTACTAAATTTATCCTTAAATAATTTAATCTGTATTCATTAAACCATATAAAGAAAATAATGAATTTTAAAATCAACTTCTAAAACATGTTTGATAAATTAAAAACATATCATAAGTTTTTTTGTGTAGAAAAATTTTCAATAGACTTTGGAATTTATTTGAAATTTTAACGTCACATTGATGCCTCTTTTTGGTATTTTGTTTTTAATTAGCTTGGCATCATATACAGATAGTATGATAGTTTTTTATAAAAATTATAAACTGTCTCTTACTTTAACGGAAATAATCTTCCAGAACCTTAAAAATGTCAATATTCCCATCAAAATTATATATGTCATTATATTCTGGCTGTTAAATAGATTGTTGCTAAAATACATTATTAATTTTTCGATTTAGAAAGTGGAAAACAAAGAGGACATGATGCTTGTAAATTTTCCCCACAGTTTTTTAGAGTCTTGCTCATCCAAGGCCTAGGAAGAGTCAATGTTAACATCAAAAAATTAGAACACATACACCCAGAGAAAAAACAGCTTAAAATCAATAAAAACCATATTGAGTTAATAAGAAACATTAGCGAAAGTCTAGTAATGTTGAAATTTCTGATTTCAATATGGAAAAATATTAATTTACAATATTTATTTATTAATTTTATTTATTTTTCAGTATTTTAATATATGTACACACAAAAAAGTAATATGAATGAGTTTGTAATATTAATTAAAATATTTGTAATATTAATTAAAAAATTAATTAAATTTTCACATATAAACAATTTGATAATATCAATTAAATTATTGAATCAATTAGATTATTAATTGAAAATATTAATTGGTGAATACTTTTTTCTGTGTATATTTTCTATTATATTGAACATTATTGAATTAATGTGTCGCGTTCTTAGTTTTAAGTTGCAGTTTTTCTCTGAGTGTACGAGTACATATAATTAAAAACGAATTATAACAGTATTTATAAATTTTGCTGAAAATGCCTGTATGCAATTAAATTTAATTGCTTTAATTTAACAATAAGAGAAAATAATCTGAAACTCCTATGATTATAACAATTATTATTTAGCATTCTAATGAATTATTTTTTTTTTAATTATAATTCAGTTGTGTAAATAATCATTAATGGAAAAATGGTAAAAAAAAAATATGAAAATGCAAGCATTATGCAAATACATGAAATGGAAGAAACTGATTGTAACAATCACAAACTAAAACAGATGTTGCATTTTATAAAAATAAAGCAAGAAAAATAAAACGTTAAAAATAATTTGTTAATGTAACATCATTTTCCGGAAGCCAGAAAATTATTTTCAATTAACTGCACTTCTCGCAATGTAAATACAATTGAAAGCAAACAGGGAATTTAACTGCAAGTTTTGTATGATGTTAAAGTTAAAAGTTCACGTTAAGTCTTAGACCTAGTTAACATTGGGCATTTTTTCATGAAATGTCATGATTTTTGTTGCATGAAACTTGTTTTATTTGCTAATTGCAGTTCCATATAAGAGAATGATGTATAAAAAATTACGTAGCATGAATCTCTCATGCATTTATTGACAACTATTTTGATCTGAGTTCCTTCTCCAGGCTTTCTAACTATTCAGGAATGAAAAAGTTTCATGCAACTAATTTTACTCGAAAAAAAAACCCTTAATGTAAAATAGGTGTTAATCATACATTGTGAACATAAATATTATTTATACGCAATTTGTTGTAAAAACCAAAAAAGATATAGGAAAGAAATTTTTTAATATCGAGATTTACTTAGCTTTAATACTTTCATTCCTAAAATTTTATCTTATTCTTTTAATATATTTACACACAATTTTAATGCTTATGATCTGCTAGAACTAACTGACTGTGCTTATTTGTTTTCTTAGCTTTTCCCACTACTTATGTTATTATGAATTATTGAGATTTTTGATTTGAACGGGTTACGAATTATCGAGATTCAACTGTTTATAATATATTTTACCATGTGTTAAAATATCGATAATTTATTCTGGTATTTTTACCCTTTTTTTCATGCAGTTAAAAAATCAAAAATATTACCTCAATCCCAATAGATTTAATATCAAAAATATTGACAGCACACACAACAGCAGTGAGCGTTCGATATACATAAAATTTAAATAAAATCATTTTCATACAAGATGCAGTTACACTAAAGGATTCTGTTAACTTATGATACTTATAAAGCTTAGCAAAATAAAATAAAAATTTTAAGTTCCTTTAGGATATGTAAATAAAATCACAGCATTTCTATGTTACTTTGTTTGCACGTTCTTAGAACAGATTGTAGATTTTTCTGTTAAATCAATTCTTCACATTTTGTGGCAATTATTAGTAACAGAAGGAGATTAAAAATATAAAATAATCCCGGACAATATAAAGGGTCTTACAATAACATGTTTCATTTTGATGTAGAAGAAAGGAAGTATTTTTAAGCAAAATTGTCACAATCATCAATTATGGTTGAATATTTTTTCAATTCGATAAAATCGGATGTTTAATTAAATAACAAAAATAACTTATTTCGATATTTTACTTCAAACTTAGGGCCAGTCCCACGATGTCACCAACTCGTCGCACAGTTACATTGCAAACAACAACAAAATTTTAAAATTTTGTTTTTGTTTTGAATGTAAGTGTGCGACTAGTCGAACGTTGGTGACATCGTGAAACAGGCCCTTTGTTACAAAAGTTTTTCCCAGTAGTAAAATAAACTTTTAAACACACACAGAATTCAAGCATGAGGCATAGTTCTCTAAACCAAATTTATTTTATTTAATGAGCCTTCTATGAAATCTTTGCTTACTCAAGTCCCACATTCCACATTTAATACTATAAAAAAGACAGTTTGTAGTTTAAAAATAAAACTAAAATAAATGCAAAGACATGGTATAATAAAAATGGAATAAAAATGGAATGAACCCCCAAGTAGGGAGAAAGAGAATTTAACAAATCGAATTCACCTTCACAAAGCTACTGATGATGTCCTCAAATGAGGTAAAATTATTTTAAAGGAATACGAATGATTATAAAATGCCAATAAAATTTATTTTCAATAACAAACTAAAAAGGTCTAGTATAGAAAAATCAATGAATTGAAGAAAGTAATACTAAATCAAACACATTGTGTGTACAATAAAAACAAATTA
Source organism: Nowickia ferox (assembly GCA_936439885.1). Lineage (NCBI taxonomy): Eukaryota > Metazoa > Arthropoda > Insecta > Diptera > Tachinidae > Nowickia > Nowickia ferox. The sequence continues at coordinate 97,132,624 of OW387026.1, read as the reverse complement.
TTTTTGCAAGGATTCCTTTTACATTTTTCACAATTAAACTCCCGCAGTATTAAAACTTTTTAAATAACTTAATTTACATTTAGTAAAGTGAGATATCGTATATATTCATACTGTAGTTCATGTGATTTATAAAATAGAGGGAAAATACCTTTAAATTTGTTACATTACAAATTGATTTCAGGATCTCTTAAAATGTTCTTAAACAAATTATAAATATTTATTAAAAAAAAATTTCAGATTGTTTCATATTTTTCTACAAAATCATGTAGATTAGTATTTCTGATATTAATTAATTGATTTAATGAAATTTACTTAAGAAATAACACTAGCAGAATTAAAAAAATAATTAACTAAAAATTTAATTGAGTCAATTAAATTTTTGTTTGAGCAAAAGTTCAATTAAACATTTAATTGATTTTCTTAATTAATTTTAGTAATAATTTGATTTAATTTTTTTAATTTATTTAATTAATTAAAATGTTTAATTGATATAATTAAAGTTTTAATTGATTTTTAGTATATTTTCAGTTAAAGTTATTGATTAGAGTATTATATTTTGTATATTGAAGAACTTTATATATAAACAAAATAAATTAAGCATTTTTTTCAAAATAATATTCACTAAGAACTTTTTGTCGAATTCATATGCTTTGAATTTTTGCACTATTTGAAGGAAATATTTTTAACACCGCCCTTTCAAAGCAGAAAGAATATACACGCTATGCCATTTTATCTTTTTCAAGTTTTCAATAAAATATTTTAGTTCTTTAAATACTAAAACCAAATCGTATCCCTCATATACTTCAAAAACATCGTATCTCAAAAAAAAATTAGCCTGCCGGAAAACGAGTTTGAAGTTTTCAATTTACACACAACTTAACGGCAAAATAAAATTTAATTTAATTTTTTATATTATAATTAATTAATTAATTATATAAAATTTTTGCACAATATGAGCAACGATTTTAAGATTGATTCTGCATGATTAAAACAAAAATTCATTTTTTTTAGTTATGACGTTGTTTGAGTAAATGAATGATATCTTTTCTAAAATTACAAGGAAAAAAGGAGACTCACAAAAAAACTTTAACCAATCCTTTCTTAGTATTGCGGTAAAGTTAGCTTTCGTTATTTGAAAAAGAAATTTATGCAAATCCTTTTTTTTTAAGAATAAATTAAAGCAAACCAGAAAGCTTCAGTAGTTCAAAGCCTTTTTTCTTTAACTCAAAGCAGCCAAGCAAAACAAGATAAGGGTAAATTATTTAATTGTTAATAATGATGAGCAAAAAAATGAAGGTTTTTTCACTTTGATTCAATACAAATTTCATAATATTGAACTTCAAATTCAATCCAATTTGCCCTGGTTATATCATTGTATTACAGAAAGGTTCTACAGTCACTTGCTAAGAAAAAAAATAAATTTATGCAGAAAAATTTCATTATAAAATATATAATTTTATTTACTAAAGTACTTTTAAGCAAACCAAACATAATGACAAAATGAGTTTTGTTTTACATAACGTCAGCTGAAATGCAAAATCACGAACTAAATTAAGTTTTGGGTATTACATCGCAACATACATATTTACCTACAAAATTTTCAAATCTTTATCATAGCAATCAGCCGTATTAAGAATGAAAATAAAGAAACTTTACTGCAGTCACTTGAATATTTTTGTTTAGTTTTTTCTCTCTTCCATAAAATTTAAAAAAGTGTAGTTACATGATTTTGCATTTTAGCAAACGATATAAAACATTTTATGCTTACATATGCTGCTTGCCAAATAATTAAATATTTTATAATAAAATAGTTTTTTGTATAAAATAGTTTTTTGATAAAAGCTATCACCGAAAAACATTTAACGCAAATAGCAAATAATCAACTGTGTAATTATTTTGTTAGTCAAAAAATTTATAATTAAAATCAACTCATTAAATTTGCCTGTAATATTATAAATTTTATACACCAAAGTGAAAATAGCGAACAAAATTAAGTTTGTGTAAAACAATTTAAGTTGTAAAAATTTTTTACAAATTTATTTTAAAATTTAGTTAAAAATATTATTGAACTATTGAAATAGTGGTTCGAAGTAATGTTGGGAAAATTATATTTTAAAAATAAATTTCCATTTTAAGTTATAATTTGTCTTAGTTAGTTATCTTAGTTTGACTCCTTTTCACTTATGGTGTACGCGACGCTCTTGTTTTCGCTATGATTTTTGTCTGTCCGTCTGTCTGTCTGTCACAGGATGTTTTCTCGAGACTTGTAAACGCTATTGAGCTGATATTTTCACAGAAAATGTAGAACTTTGGCCACTACAACAGGAAATATATGACTGTTAAATATTTAAGGGTGTTCTAAAGCGAGCAACGAAACCATTTAAAATCTTAATGTAATATACAGACAATCATATCTTTGGCAAAAAGGACCACTTTTTCCTTTTCTCTAGAGATAAGCTGATTTTGAGTTAATGGTACCCACGTTATCAGCATATTTGAAAGTACCCCTGGACAAAATCTCAATTGATTTGCGTGATTTTTCAGGAAGTTATAGCAGTATGACTTGCGGCTTATCTTTTTTAGAATTCTAATCTCATTTGGAATAATAGCTTACTTTAGGTTATACTTTAGTATATTTCAACTTGAATACATTATTTACAGTGTGTAGAACGATGTTTGGTTAAAAATAATAAAGATTAAGAGAGAATTTGCCAATTTAACTGCAAAAGAAATAAATTTCTGACAATCGACTTGAACGCTTAAAAGTGCTCTCCTGCAAAACAGTCAAATATGACTTAAGCATTTTTTCTTTATTGCCACAGCTATATAGGCTTTTGCAATTAAAAAAGTTAGTGTATTTTTATGCAGACTACATTAAAACTGAAATTTGAAAAATCTAATGAAATTTTGGCAAATTCTTGTATCTTGTAAGAGGTAAATTATTAAAATAGAACAATAAAGAAATAAAAATTGTCAAAATTAAAAACCTCTTAAATGAAAAATATCACCAAAAATACAATAAATCGTTCGTATGCAAAATATCAGAAAGTAAAAAGTTCGCCAAAAACATAAACAAAATCGCCAGAAGAAAAAAAAAACAACCAAAACTAAAACAATCGCTAATAACAAAATCGATTTGAAAAAATAATCAGCAAACAGCGAAAGAAATCGCCAAAAGAAAAAAAGTGCCAAAACTATAAATTTTCCAAAAAAAAAACAAAAAATTAAAAAAAAATAATCGAATGTCGAAAAAAATACTAAAACTAAAAAAACACGAAACAATTTTTTTTTTAAATGTCTACATCAGATCGCAAAGTATAACATATGCAGTGTCCGTACGGAACCTTCAGTGTGCGGCTAAAAGTTGCACTTTACTGTACTATGGGTTAATCTAATCGTTGCCACACAGGCACAAACAAAGAATGAATCACAAATTCATACGTTGTTAATAGTTCACAAATGACAGCTTTTTAAAACGTAAAAGCGTAATAATGATGTGCAGTAGTATTTTTACTTTCCTGGTAAAAATAATCAATTTGATAATTAAAGAATAAACTTACTTTTGAATTTTATTTTATATTGAGTTGTCTTTAATGTAAAAGTTTGTGTTTGTGTGAGAGTGAAATATTTTTTCTGCATATTGATACACAACATTAAAATGCAACAGTTTTTTTCATCCAATTCCTTCCCAGTTTCAAAAGAAAAAAACAAAATAAATGAAATAAAAAATAGATAAATAAAGTTTGACATTCCACTACACACACAGTCACATCAGCTGACAACATCAACTTGTTTTAAATTGGCCTTGATATTCTAATTTTCTACATAAAACGACTGCATACATGTATGTATATAAATGTGTTAAGCGTAATTTATATTCAATGGGAACTAATGTTTTTGTTATAACATTAATGGAATTTATTAAGTATTTGTTAAACATTTTCTTTAAATTGTTCTTTTAAATAAAAATGAATTTTACAGAAAAAAAATCAGATTTTTTTTTATCACTAAACAGCTTGGTACGCAACCAAACAGCTTATCAGTACATTATATTAATGCTAATAAAATAAAAATATAAATAAATAAAACTGCAACTACAAAGATTATAATGTGGGCTAAACATATTTTCCCCCATAAACTTTCAAAAGCCAAAGCAGCAGCCGACATTGCGGCACAAGCACACTTTACAGAAAAATTGATGTTGCACTTATTTGCCTTCCTATGGAAGAAAAATACACATATGTATATACATGTGTATATGTATGTATGTAAAAGCCTTAATTGCAGAAAAATTATGCGGAAAACCTTAATAGGCGGTTGAGCCTTAAACTGAAACAATTTTTTAAGCTTGCATGTTTGACAAAACGATTTGAGTTTAAGTGAAGCAACAAGAAAAATTTATAACTGCAGTATATATAAATGTATGTTTATTAAATTTGCTTTTTACTTCATTGGAGTTTGCAGTTCTATTTGGGAAAACTTTTTGAATATCTATAGTAAATTAATTTTATTAATTAAATTTTCTTGTGTCGTTTTTAAATATTATTACAAGTTGTTGCTACAATTTGTTCATGTTGAATTTATTTTGCTTTTTCGTAGAATATTGCATGTACTCAGCAAAATTTTATGTAAAACCATACGATATTTTTTCTCAACTTTTTATTTTTTATGTATTACATTCATACGAGTACTTTGTGTGTTCTAAGAAATTGTGGTAATTAAATTTTCTGTTTACAAAAATCTGTTATTTTAGTTAAACGTCAAACTAAAATAACGTTGCAATAACAAACCATAGATTTTAATCTCGATTTTAATTAAAATTCAATTCGTGGAATTTTAATTGAGTTTTTAAACTAGATTGTCATCATCTTCGTTAAATTTTAATAGAAAATATTGATTTTTTTTATTTTTCTTATAAACGAAGAGTAAAAGGTGACAAATAGAACTATTAAACAAAATACCTTTAACATTTAAAGACATGTTCTTTATTTTTGTAAAATATTTACATTCATACTTAATTAAGAAAATTCTCATGTGTGAAAGTGTTTCCGTTTGAGAGAATTTTTCCTTATATGCGACTTTTTTTCCCGATAAAAACAAAAAGCTTTATCCATAAAAAGAATACAAATCGCTTGTTTAACAAAAAATTCCACAGAAAATTTTGTTTAAAAAATCTTTTTAACCAAAAATGTTTTTTGTGCATCAGGCAGTAAATAGCTAAAACAAAATATTTAGAATTTTCTAAGCTTAAGTAAACGTATTTGTTTAAAATAATGAAATTTAAACAGAAATCGCATATGTATTACCTACTAAATACGAAAGAAGAAGTATTGTAACTAAAGTTGTTATTCACAATTATGAAACTGATGCAAAATCTGACAATATTCTAGTCGTATATGTAAAAAAAATAATTAATAAGGAAATTGAGAAGACTACTAAGAGCTTCAGACCATTTTAAACTACAATAAAAAAATCTAGACATTTCGAATATTTCACTATCGGCGCAAATAATACAATATTCGATATTTTTTATTATATTGTGCTTTAGTAAATTTTTTTAAAGAAATATTAGTGAAATAATTGTGAAATAAGAAAGATGTGCTGTGGAAGTGTGCTGTAATACAACAAATTTTTCATAAGAAAAATATGCTGTGATACAGTAAATTTTTTGTAAGAAAAGTGTGCTGTGGTAAAGAAAACTTCTCTGTCATAAAAGTGTGCAGTAAAGCTTTATATAAGAAAAGTATATTGTGCTACTCTCAACTGTACTGTGATATAGTCAAATTTCTAAAAAAAAATATGCTGTGAAACAATAAATTTTTCCATAAGAAAAAGTATATGCAACAGTAAAATGTTCTCTGAGAAAAGTGTGCTGTGACTCATGTAACTTTTCTCTGATAGAAGTGCGCTGCAACATGGTTAACTTTTCTCTAAAGAAAGTCTGCTGTAGCACAGCTAACTTTTCTCTAATAAAAGTTTAGTGTGATACAGTCAACTTTTCTATAAAAAAAAGTGTGCTATGGATCAGTCAACTTTTTTCTTTGAGAATGTACTGCAACACAGTCAACTTATTTGTAAGAAAAGTGTGCTGTGATACACAAAATTATTTTTATTAAAAATTTGGTTGACTATAAGTCATCATTGTTATGAAAAGTATTATTGATTTTCTTATAGAAAAAAAGATTAACTGTGTGACAGCATAATATTGTTGTGAAAATAAGTGATAGATTTTGACACAAAACACTGTTTTTTTTGTTTGTTTTTTTTTTTTAAGAGAAGTAACATGCAAGCAATGAGCGCCTACTACTATTGCTAGGTGTTACCTTTTTTAGGAAAGGGATAGTTATAGAGAACAAAGGTGGTGAAAGAAGAGATAGAGGCAAGCTTCATTATTGTGCTTTTTGCAGTGCTGTAGCGCCTCTAGTGTGAATGAGGCATACTTAACTTTCTAAGCTATGTTAAGTAGCCATTTCATTGGTTATTTTACTTTGTCGATAATTTTGATATGCAATACCGACGAAAGAGGGTGGTCTGATGTTACATTATGACTAGTATTCACTGAAGCCGGTGTAGTTCAGTGACCAGTGTCTATGCCTTCATCACTTGAACTTTGCTACATCAACTGATGCAAAGGGATACTAATGCACATTAACAAAATGCTGGGTGTTGTTTATAAATGACTGCCAAAAACCGGACACGAACCCAGGACTCTTGGTTTTGTAGTCAACGTGCTAATTACTCCAGTCAAAGCCAAAAAACATGGTTAACTTTGTGTTAATAATTTTCTTTTTAGCAATAGTTGATTCTATGTATTAGCGCATTTTACTTGTGATAGATGGTTTATTACATGAATGTCCACATACGAGTATACTATGTAACAGCTTGCTGTTTTTATAGAAAAGATATTGGATTTTGTCTTAGCACATTTTTCTTGTAGAAAAGCTGGTTGCCTATAGAAAATATGCTTCCTGTTCCTATAGAAAATATGTTTGACTGTGCAACAGCATACTCTTGTATTGCAAAAGGTAATTGATGGTATATATGTTTGCACAATTATCTTACAGAAGATATGCTTGACAGCGCATTGTTCTTATTACACAAAATATTGCATGTGTGATGGCATAATTTTATTTATAGAAAGTTTGTCTTTCTCTTAACATACTTTTCTTAAAGGAATACTAAAAAATATTTAATTATAAATATAAATAACGTAATACGATTAGTTGTGTGCTTCAACGAATAGAATCGATTTAAATTTTTTTGTCAGAACTAAACAAACTTCTTTTCTGTGTTCTCAGAGGCTATTGCTTTTAAACTTAATACTTCGCAATTAATATGTAAAAGGCATACACATACATAACATAAAATTTTTCAACTGCAAATACCTGTTAACCAAAATGCTTTACCAAACTTAAGTTGTTTCATGCATACCATCGCTTGCACACAACATGCATGCCATGTTTATCGGACTTAAATTCTAGTAAAATTATAGACTCACAAAGGATTTCATTTACATTAACTGCATGCCAAACATTGCACTACATGCACAAATTATTTGCATGCATTAGAAGTTTATAAGCGCAGACTTAATTGGTTAATGTTTCATAATTTTTAATAAACCAAATATCAAAAAAATATAAATGTGAAAAAATCCCAAGTTCATATCCAAAATTTCGGCGATCAAAAGTAGTGAAATACAATTTTTTTTTACCAAGTTCTTATTTACTACAAAATTTAAAACTACAATCTGCTATGCATATTATATAAATTTGTAATCATAATGACGTCATATCATTTCGAAATAATTGTAAAAAATAACATTAATTTGTTAATAAAAAATAGTTATTTACAAAAATCAAATTAGTGGCAAAAAGGCACTCAAATTTATTTAAAAATTGTAACTAAAAGTAAAATCCTTTTTGAAGCTATGCTATTTATTGCGCGATATAGGAGCTAGGACGTGATTTTTTGTAATAAAATTAATTACAAACGACACTTTTACAGTTATAAATTTATTTTTGTTTTGATTTCTTTGTATTTAAAACCGTAGCACGAAAGTAAGCGAAACAAATTGTTAATTTTGTTTTGTTTCGTTCTTTGACCTTAGTGAAACAAAGAGAAAATAAAAACAATGAGAACGATTGTTCAATCTGCTTTTGTTTTGAGTACATACCATAGAATATAGCCGATCGGCTAACAACCGCCACCGGCCACAAAAAATACAAGAATTTAATCATTCGCCGCTAGAAACGAAAATAATGGCAAATAAATGGAAATGTTTTGAAATATTTGCTTCGAATTTGATATCATCATATAATATAATTTTATTACATTGTTATTTAATACATGAAGTTTGTTTTATATTACTCAGCAGCGTAGCTACAACCAAGTCACCTAAGACACCGCTCTTTTTTATTTTTTTTTGTGTAAAAAAATTTTGTTTTAGAAGTCTTAAGAAAAATAAAGTAATTCTATTTCTTAAAGGTTTCTCAACATAAGAAATTTTATATATGAATTGAAAATAAATATATTTTTTATGGTCATTTGTTGAATGTATGAAAGTTTTACATGTTTCACATACAAACTTTTACGAATAAATTAATTATAATTATAAAATTCTGATATTGTTATTCCTAATGGCAATAAAATGTGAAATTTATTTGGCCAATTATGGTACGAACTAAGATTGTAAATACAGTGCTGAAAAAAAATATGTGCACAAATAATTTGTCAGAATGAAATTCGCTCAAAACATGCTGTTCACTTTATTCTCTCACTGTTTATACAGGGTGGGTCAACTTGGACTGACTGATTTGAAATGCTTATAATTTTATTTTTTTTATTTTTATTTTTTTTATTTCTTTTTTTGCAGATAATACAGAATTTTATAAAATTTTATAATGTCATCACACTCAGTGGAAGAACGTGTAAAAATTTTTGAATTTTATTTCCGGACGATCAATTGTTACAACGCAAAGAAAATACCATTAGCATTTTAATACTGCAGAGGCTCCCAGTGTAAACACGATAAGAAGCCCGTTTTGAGAATTTGGGTTCAGTGGGTAATGAACTACAAAGAAATGTTGTTCGTCTTGTTCGCACTGAACAAACTATATAGAAGCTGTACGAAAAAGTGTTCACACGGATCCAACTGTGTCTACTCGTCGACGAGCTACTCAATTGAACATCTCCAGAACATCGCTACGACATATTCTAAAAGTTGATCTGAAGATGTTTCCATATAAAATTCAATTGGCCCAAGAATTATTATAAGCATTTCAAATCAGTCAGTCCAAGTTGGCCCACCCTGTACAAAACAAAAGCAGAGCCACCAGACAGACGTAAGTCTAAAGATATAACTAATCAATTCTATTTATATTTATCTTTGCACAAGATATACAATTGCATTATTTAATACTAAATTTAAATTGTCATTCTTTGCCATATGTTTGCTTATGTGTGTTTATATGAATATGGCATTACAAAGTTTATATACTCGTTTATGTATGTATAGCGTATGTATATGTGCTAATGTAGATATTCATGCATAAGCATTGAGTATAACTTTAAAAAGTAATTAAATGAAGGTAATTAATACGTACAATTCTAATTATTACTGTTATTTTCAACTAATACAAATTCTTCCATTCAAGTTTAAAATAAAATAAATAGAAATACACAAATATTAGCCCTATTCACAGTCTTGAGCATTTGAGATTGCAAATTTATAACAACTAAAAAATGTTTTACATAAATTGTAAGCACCCTTTATCGGTTAAGTTGGCATTACTGGTTGAAAAATATGTTATTCACAGCTGATTGTATAAAAAAGAGAATTATTTTTCTGTGGTCATAAGCAAAAATAGTACAAGTCGGAAAACATAGTTACCAGAAAAACCACTTTTAACGCTTTCTTGAAAGAATCAAAATAGGCAAATTAAAATTATTGAAAGAAGAAAAGAAAAAACAAAAAATTAAGATTTCATAACGACCAAACAAAAATATCCTGAAGAAGTTAACCGAAGGTTAACGAAATATTGATATAATAAAATACAAATATAAAACAGACCTAAAGCTCAAAAAATAGTTTAATTAAAATACAAAAAAGGTCGGAAAATTAGATAAAAGAATTTTGTGTTGAAGTAAAACTTTGTTGAATTTTAGCACTTATGCTAACTTCAAGCTAGATTTTTGTTATGCATAACGCTGTAAGTTGCTAACAGTGGTGTCATTTCAAACTATGAGTACACAAAAAATGTGCAGGTCCGTATATTCCCGAAACTACGAGTTAATTACAAATTACAAATGCACGAAAAATTAACAAGTTCTTGAATCACAATAGAAAAATGCGAAGGTTTGTAAATATCTTCAAACACGTTTATACCTGCCAATATACAAAAACTTGGGGTTTCGTTCAATCGGCTCAATACGAGTAAATTATTAAATATGAGCGCAGAAAAAACGCGGAGATTCCTATATTCAAAAAAACTAATGTTATTTTACTCAGTAATATAGGAACAAGAGCCGGGAAAATCTCTGGGGTGGCATTTTAAGCGGCCTACTTTTTATTGCAAGGATTAGTTACTTGCTCGCCAATCAGTTTTAAAACTTGAAGCCTTATACCGTTCCAGTTAATAACTGAGTGAGAATTTTAAGTTCCATTTACGAACACCAATGTTAGCAAATCATATAAACAATACTGTTATGTTGATTAAGTTGTTATGTACCTTTTATTTAAGATGTATGTAACGTAATATGATGTGTAGGAAAATTACTGGAGTTTTATAAACGTAAAACATAATAGACCGTATTTTCAGCAAATAAGTTGGCATTTCAAGTGTGCTTTAGTCAAAATTTATTAAGAAATTTTATTTTAATATATACCCAAACTATTTTGTTAGAATGTAGCAAAACATGTCCGTGAAAAGCGTTAAAGAAAAGTTTCTGGGCTCTTTATACAATACAATTTTAATTTTTTATATAAATTTGCATGTAAGGGTTGAGTATTGTTTGCTTAATAAAAAAAAAACACCTTAAGTAATTTTATATTTTAAATAATATACTTCTTTTGCATATTTTGGCGTATTAGTCTTTCTTTAATCTAACGAATTATGCCAAGGAAATCTTAACAAAAATAATAATGACTTAGGGCATTTCTATTTTAACTTAATTCTATATCTACACTAAATATAAACTATTATTTTGTATGTAGCAAGCGCATTTCTGTGCATATGTTTAGTGTAAATACTGTGAAGCAAATCCATTTGCACAAGATTGTGAATGGGGCTAGTATATCGATGGGAATCTTTGATATTCATGTAACAGACATGGAAAATTAAAACCTTTTTAATCTCAGTTAATTAAATGTTGACTCATTGGGTCATTTAGTTTATTAAAAGCACTCACTACTTGTTACTCAAAATATATTTGGATGGGATAATAATTTTGCAATAAAAGCTATTAATAGAATTTTTTTATGAACCAATTGAGATCAAACTTAAGAACACAATTGCATTAAATTGAATGCTAGAAATATAATATATTATATTGTTTTAAGTTTAAAATAGTATAATGCCCGTATTTTTTACATACTGGCAATTTACTTTTCCTTTATATCTATTGATAAACTTTAACTTGCACTATAAATATTTATAGACTAATAGATAAATATTTGTAGAAATTACTGGCATAGCTTCTTTAGAACGAAGTAGCTGGTGCTTCATGATATTCGATGTTATAAAACAAAATTAATTATTGAGGCATATGACTTTTATTATGAATTGTTTTTGTCCAAACAAATCTTTCATATTTTTATTTTCATATTTCTACTAGATGAGCCCGGCAAACGTTGTCTTACTCTCAATTACGTTTTTAGCTATAAATTGCTATATTTAGTGGTCACTTGCTGGTTAGAAAAAAAAACAAAAACCTAGCAGCTATTAACCCGAACTTGTGTTGAAAACTTCAGCTCCACAGCTCTCTTAGTTCCAGAGATTATGCGTTACTAACAAACACACAATGCGATTTTATGTATATAGATTTTAAAAGATACTAAAAAACCTAAAGTATTTGCAACAAATAATTTATTTAAATTAATTAAATGAAAACAAATTCGTTAAAGAAAGGCTATTCTTATATTATATAATAAGTTAAGTGGCAGTAAGAGAATCTTTAAAGGAAAAAACTACGCGGTAGCGAAATTTTTGCTGAAATATAGTTTGTTGTCTAGAAAAAAGTTTCAAAAACACTTTATAGAGAACTTTGACTAATAAGAAAAATGAAATAGCAGAATGGAACAACTTTCTTGCATTCTCTCTAGATATCTATGTATGTATATAATTTTCAATGCAAGAATCTTCTGATAAGAGATTTCATAATTATAAGCAAAAATATATTATATTTTTAATGAAATTCATGAAATGTTTATTAAAATGCAAAGCGGCCATTAATATTTTTATAATTGCGTATGATGAAAATTGTAGCGCAAACAATTCGTACGCTCACATATTTTCTCTCAAACAACTATGACTATAGGCGATTTCAACATACAAAAGCATCTCTACTCAAATATGCTACAACTGACTTTCTTTCATACTGATAGTATCAATATGTTTATACTCAGGATATAGCTACTTAATCACACAAAAAAACACGCATTATACTCGGGATATTTATTCATCATTCGCTTTCAAAGCTCTTACTGTCTAATATCTTAATATTCCTATCATTAGAGATGACACGAGATCGTATATATATACGACTAAAATCTATACTGAAATCATCCACTCTGAGTGGTGAAGTAGCGTACTTTCATAACAACATGTTCATCTGCTGTGCTATTGCTTGTCTAATGAGGAATATTATTGGAACGATTTTTTAATTAAAAAATTATCACCTGTATACACTTAACTTCGTCATTTAGTTTGTAGCCCAACTTAATAATTTCGTAAAAATTATTATTTCAATGAAACATTTTTTTTTTCATGTAAACTATGACATATAATCATTTTTCAGTAACTCAGATAAATATTAACTTGAGCATCATAGCTGTACTCTGCAAAAAGCGTTTGCAAAAAAAAAAATTAGAATTTAGTTGAAAGTTGTTAATGATGATGCTAGTGCAAATAGTTTTAACCTTGTGCTAGTTTATTTCTATTTAAATGTTTTTCATTTTCTTTTCTAAGATAAAAGAGCGCACTTAAAACCACAAAACCAACACGTTGAGTTTGAGTTTTGTACAGTTTATATGTAGAGAAGAATAAGTTATAAATAATTAAGTGTTTTTTTTCCTGCAATTATTTTCAACGAGATTTAGGTTAAAAATGTTGAACAATTATAACTTGATTTCTCATTTATATTTCATATTCTACACATCATGAATTAATGGAAAAAAATAACAAAAATTATTTGTTGAAAGTTTATTTTGCTGCATATAGATTATGAATAAATAGTTGGTTAAAAGAAAATTATTTAAATTATACTAAAGTATTTGCTTATTTTTATTTGCTACTGAATTGTGACTAACTTAAAGCTTACTCTTTTGGTGAAAAAATCTACGGAGGTTTACTTAGAATATATGGGAAGAAAAATTTTCTTATTTTTATCATATATTATTCAAAAGTTGTGACGAGATGTCAATGCACATAATTAGGCATCAACCGACATTTGCTACAATAAATGCTGATGAACGATTTTAAAATTTTCTCTTGAAAAGCGCAAACTGTTGACAATTTACCCACTGCTGGCCATCAACCCGGAAGGTTAACTTAATGTCATACTATCCCAGTAGGAAAAAGAAGGCGTACGAAAGAAGGCGTTCTAGAATAACTCCATCGAATCCATATTAATATATTTTTACAACCGCACTGAAAGGCTTTGTAGTGAGTGCCAAATGATAAGAGATGGTCATTGCAGCAATATAATTTTTTCACATATCGAGCCATAACGACCAAAAAATCTTAAGTGCCATATATTTTGAACTTCGTTTTAGGATGAAAATCGATTGGCCACGATCAAGATTAGTCGATTTTCGTAAAACATTAAGTTCAAAAATGATGTCGCTTAAGCTTTTTTGGAGCTTATGGCACAATATTGTCATAAATTTTTGTGCACTTACAAAATTTTTTATACAAACAAAGCTCTTTTTCATCATTAATACCAAATTGGCAGTCATTTTCAATTACTGTATTAGTTTTGAGACAGATTGTAGACATCTGTATGTATACTCAATAAAGGAAAAATCATTCAAAATATAAAGAAGTTATATTAAATTAATGGAACAATACAGTAAAGAAATGTTTATATTATTTAATTGAAATTACTATGATTATTATAAACATAATTTAAGCTCCAAGCAAAGTCTTCAATATATAAATTCTTATAGCCAATTTTATTCATGAAATTTAAAAATTAAATTTCGAAATAAAGAGCTTTCTTTCAGCGTATGGCAACGTCGTTTATGTTATAATTATAAGACAATATTTGTTTTATATTTTAGCTCTGTCCAACAATTTGGTTCATCTTTTATTATACTTCAACATCATCATAAACAACATCATTAACAATAACACAAAAATTATTCACGCAACATAATGCACCTTCGGCACACATAAGCACACATTGTTAGACAAATAATATTACACTATTTTTTTATTCTAAATATATCTATGTATATACATATGTACATATTTATACTATTATCTCCTCCAAACGGCTTTATATGGTTTTATGTAAATTTCGTTTTACAAATTTCACTATTTCACTACGATTCGCAGCAGCTGATTTTTTATTCATAACACACTGAATGGCTTTATGTACAATTCTATATTATTATAGGAAAGAAAAAATCTATAGTACTAGCAGTAATGATGATGATAATAATAAACTTTGTAATCATCATGGTAAGCGAAAAGCTTTTGAGGGAAAATCAAAATAAAGACTTCTTGCGTTTAAATTGAATCTCTTGCAATAGACACATAAATTGAATTGAACAGTGGGAAAAGACAAGAAAGTGATAAATTTTAAAAAATTTGAGGTAATATTTCATCACGTTTATTATATGAAAATTTGGTTTTAATCTATATACATATGTATATAAAACGGAATGTGTTTTTGCTTTTTGTTCGTTTGTTTGTACCTCATAGGAGACCAGACCTCTGCACCGATCCTACTGAAATTTTCATAACATTTAACTGGAACTCTGGAATGACTTATAGGCTAATTTTTTCCAACCACGAACACCTTTGCGTCTACTTTTGTTAATTATGTTACTCCTTCCACATTGTATTTAAAAGATTTGATAATATTTTAAATTTTTTTTTTGCGTATGAAAAGGTCCACGAAAAATTTTTTTCACACAAAAATTTAAATGGATTATATCTACATTGTCCATTTTTTATGCAAACAATTAAATGAACTATATATCGTCCATTTTTCATGCAAAAAATTTAATAGACTATACATTGTCCATTTTTTACGCAAAAAATATAATGGACTATACATCGTGCATTTTGTATGCAAAAAATTAATGGACTACACATCGTCCAATTTTGATACAAAAAAATATATCATGCAAAAAATATAATGGACTATACGTTGTCGATTTGTTATGCAAAAAATTAAATGGAGTTAGATTGTCCATTTTTATGGAAATATTTAATGGACTATACATCGTCTAGTTTTGATACAAAAAATTATTTCATTCAGAAGTAACTTCTTGAAGTAAAGCAGAAGTGAATTCCTGAAGTAACGCCGAAGTGACCTCTTGAAGTAACGCAAAATTGTCTTCTTGAAGTAACGCAGAAGTGACTTCTGGAAGTAACGCAGAAGTGACTTCTTGAAATGACTTTTTGCAGTAACGCAGAAGTGACTTCTTGAAGTAACGCAGTAGTGACTTCTTGAAGTAACGCAGATGTGTATTCTTGAAGTAACGTAGTAGTGACTTCTTGAAGTAACGCAGATGTGTCTTCTTGAAGTAACGCAGAAGTGCCTTTCTAAAGTAACGCAGAAGTGACTTCTTGAAGTAACGCAGAAGTGACTTTTTGAAGTAACGCAGAATTGACTTCTTGAGTAACGCAGAAGTGTCTTCTTGAATAAGCGCAGAAGTGACTTTTTGAAATAACTCAGAAGTATCTTCCTGAAGTAACGCAGTAGTGACTTCTTGAAGTAAAGCAGAAGTGTCTTCTTGAAGTTACTTCCGGGGGTACAACTTCATGCAAAAAATATAATGGACTATACACCGTGAATTTTTCATGCAAAAAATCGAATAGAGTATACATCGTGCTTTTTTTATACAAATATTTAATGGACTATACATCGTCCAGTTTTGATACAAAAAATTATTTCATGCAGAAGTGACTTCTTGAAGTAACTCAAAATTGTCTTCTTGAAGTAACGCAGAAGTGACTTCTGGAAGTAACGCAGAAGTGACTTCTTGAAGTGACTTTTTGCAGTAACGCAGAAGTGACTTCTTGAAGTAATGCTGAAGTGACTTCTTGAAGTAACGGAGAAGTGTCTTCTTGAAGTAACGCAGAAGTGTCTTCTTGAATAAGCGCAGAAGTGACTTTTTGAAATAACTCAAAAGTGTCTTCCTGAAGTAACGCAGAAGTGAGTTCTTAAAGTAACGCAGAAGTGATTTCTTGACGTAACGCAGAAGTGACTTATTGACGTAAGGCAGAAGTGACTTCTTCAAGTAACTCAGAAGTGAGTTTTTAAAGTAACGCAGAAGTGAGTTCTTTAAGCAACGCAGAAGTGACTTCTTGAAGTAACGCAGAAGTGACTTCTTGAAGTAACACAGAAGTAACTTCTTGCAGTTACTTCCGGGGTACAACTTAATGCAAAAAAAATAATGGACTATACATCGCATTTTTCATGCAAAAAATTTAATGGAGTATACATTATCCATTTTTTAGAGAAAAATTTATGGACTAAAAAATGGACAATGTATACTTGTCCATTTTTTAGGCAAAAAATTAATGGACTATACATCGTCCAGTTTTGATACAAAAAATTAATTCATGAAAAAAATATAATGGACTATACATCGTACATTTTTGATGTAAAATTTTATGGACTATACATCGTCCTCATTTGATAAAAAAATTATTTCACGCAAAAGTTATTATGGACTACACATCGTCCATTTTTATGCAAAAAACTTAATGAAGTATACATTGTCCTGTTTTTAGGCAAAACCTTAATGGACTACACATCGTCCAATTTTGAAAAAAAAATTATTTCATGCAAAAAATATAATGGACTATACGTCGTCCATTTTTCATGCCAAAAATTTAATTGTCAATTTTTTAGGCAGAAAATTAATGGACTATACATCTTCCAATTTTAAAACAAAAAATTATTTCATGCAAAAAATATAATGGACTTATACATCGTCAAATTTTGACACAAAAAAAATTTCATGCAAAATATTAATGGACTATACATCGTCCAATTTTGATAAAATAGTAATTTCATTAAAAAAATATAATGGACTATACATCGTCCGTTTTTCATGCAAAAAAATTAATGAAGTATACATTGTCCATTTTTTAGGCAAAAATTAATGGACTATACATCGTCCAATTTTGAAAAAAAAAATTATTTCATGCAAAAAATTTAATGGACTATACACCGTGCATTTTTTATGCAAAAAAATGAATAGCCTATACATCGTCCAATTTTGAGACAAAAAATTATTTCATGCAAAAAATATAATGGACTATACATCGTCCAATTTAATGAAGTATACATTGTCCATTTTGTAGGCAAAAAATTATTGGACTATACATCGTCCAATTTTGATACAAAAAAAATGCATGCAAAAAATTTAATGGACTATACACCGTGCATTTTTTATGCAAAAAATTAATGGACTATACATCGTCCAATTTTGATACAAAAAAAAATTTCATGCAAAAAATATAATGGACTATACACCGTGCATTTTTTATGCAAAAAATTTAATATACTATACATCGTCCAATTTTGATACAAAAAAAATTTCATGGAAAAAATTAATGAACTATACATCGTCCAATTTTGATAAAAAAGTAATTTCATTCAAAAAATATAATGGACTATACATCGTCCATTTGTCATGCAAAAAATTTAATGAAGTATACATTGTCCACTCTTTAGGCAAAAAATTAATGGACTATACATCGTCCAATTTTGAAAAAAAAAATTATTTCATGCAAAAAATTTAATGGACTATACACCGTGCATTTTTTATGGAAAAAATTTAATAGTTTTGAGACAAAAAATTATTTCATGCAAAAAATATAATGGACTATACATCGTCCAATTTTGATACAAAAAAAAAATTCATGCAAAAAATATAATGGACTATACATCGTCCATTTTTCATGCCAAAAATTTAATTGTCAATTTTTTAGGCAGAAAATTAATGGACTATACATCTTCCAATTTTAAAACAAAAAATTATTTCATGCAAAAAATATAATGGACTATAACCGTGCATTTTTTATGGAAAAAATTGAATGGACTATACATCGTCCAATTTTGAGACATAAAATTATTTCATGCAAAAAATATAATGGACTATACATCGTCCATTTTTCATGCCAAAAATTTAATTGTCAATTTTTTAGGGAAAAAATTAATGGACTATACATCGTCCAGTTTTGATACAAAAAATTAATTCATGAAAAAAATATAATGGACTATACATCGTGCATTTTTGATGTAAAATTTAATGGACTATAAATCGTCCAATTTTGAGACAAAAAATTATTTCATGCACAAAATATAATGGACTATAAGTCGTCCATTTTTCATGCCAAAAATTTAATTGTCAATTTTTTAGGCAGAAAATTAATGGGCTATACATCTTCTAATTTTAAAACAAAAAATTATTTCATGCAAAAAATATAATGGACTATACATCGTCCAATTTTGAGACAAAAAATTATTTCATGCACAAAATATAATGGACTATACATCCTCCATTTTTGATGCCAAAAATTTAATTGTCAATTTTTTTGGCAGAAAATTAATGGACTATACATCTTTCAATTTAAAAAAAAAATTATTTCATGCAAAAAATTTAATGGACTATACACCGTGCATTTTTTATGCAAAAAATTTAATAGACTATACATCGTCCAATTTTGATAGAAAAAAAAATTTCATGCAAAAAATATAATTTACTATTTTTATGCAAAAAATTTAATGAAGTATACATTGTCCATTTTTTAGGCAAAAAATTAATGGACTATACATCGTCCAATTTTGATACAAAAAAAAATGCATGCAAAAAATTTAATGGATCATACACCGTGCATTTTTTTTGCAAAAAATTAATGGACTATACATCGTCCAATTTTGATACAAAAAAAAATTTCATGCAAAAAATTAATGGACTATACATCGTCCAATTTTGATAAAAAAGTAATTTCATTCAAAAAATATAATGGACTATACATCGTCCATTTTTCATGCCAAAAATTTAATTGTCAATTTTTTAGGCAGAAAATTAATGGACTATACATCTTTCAATTTTAAAACAAAAAATTATTTCATGCAAAAAATATAATGGACTATACATCGTCCAATTTTGATACAAAAAAAAATTTCATGCAAAAAATTAAGGACTATACATCGTCCAATTTTGATAAAAAATTAATTTCATTCAAAAAATATAATGGACTATACATCGTCCATTTTTCATGCAAAAAATTTAATGAAGTATACATTGTCCATTTTTTAGGCAAAAAATTAATGGACTATACATCGTCCAATTTTGAAAAAAAAATTATTTCATGCAAAAAATTTAATGGACTATACACCGTGCATTTTTTATGCAAAAAATTTAATAGACTATACATCGTCCAATTTTGATACAAAAAAAAAATTTCATGCAAAAAATATAATGGACTATACATCGTCCATTTTTTATGCAAAAAATTTAATGAAGTATACATTGTCCATTTTTTAAGCAAAAAATTAATGGACTATACATCGTCCAATT
The DNA here is from genome assembly GCA_936439885.1 of Nowickia ferox. Lineage (NCBI taxonomy): Eukaryota > Metazoa > Arthropoda > Insecta > Diptera > Tachinidae > Nowickia > Nowickia ferox. The sequence continues at coordinate 97,112,637 of OW387026.1, read as the reverse complement.
TTGAAAAAAAAAATTATTTCATGCAAATTTAATGGGCTACACACCGTGCATTTTTTATGCAAAAAATTTAATATACTATACATCGTCCAATTTTGATCAAAAAGTAATTTCATTCAAAAAATATAATGGATTATAGACATCGTCCAATTTTGATAAAAAATTAATTTCATTCAAAAAATATAATGGACTATACATCGTCCATTTTTCATGCAAAAAATTTAATGAAGTATACATTGTCCATTTTTTAGGCAAAAAATTAATGGACTATACAACGTCCAATTTTGATACAAAAAAAATGCATGCAAAAAATTTAATGGATCATACACCGTGCATTTTTTTTTCAAAAAGTTAATGGACTATACATCTTCCAATTTTGATACAAAAAAAAAATTTCATGCAAAAAATTAATGGACTATACATCGTCCAATTTTGATAAAAAATTAATTTCATTCAAAAAATATAATGGACTATACATCGTCCATTTCTCATGCAAAAAATTTAATGAAGTATACATTGTCCATTTTTTAGGCAAAAAATTAATGGACTATACATCGTCCAATTTTGAAAAAAAAAATTATTTCATGCAAATTTAATGGGCTATACACCGTGCATTTTTTATGCAAAAAATTTAATATACTATACATCGTCCAATTTTGATAAAAAAGTAATTTCATTCCAAAAATATAAGACTATACATCGTCCATTTTTCATGCAAAAAATTTAATGAATTGTCCATTTTTTAGGCAGAAAATTTATGTACTATACATCGTGCAATTTTGATGCCAAAAATTTAATTGTCAATTTTTTAGGCAGAAAATTAATGGACTATACATCTTTCAATTTTAAAACAAAAAATTATTTCATGCAAAAAATATAATGGACTAATACATCGTCCAATTTTGATACAAAAAATTATTTCATGCAAAAAATATAATGGACTATACATAGTCCAATTTTGATACAAAAAAAAATTTATGCAAAAAATATAATGGACTATACATCGTCCATTTTTCATGGCAAAAATTTAATTGTCAATTTTTTAGGCAGAAAATTAATGGACTATACATCTTTCAATTTTAAAACAAAAAATTATTTCATGCAAAAAATATAATGGACTATACATCGTCCAATTTTGATACAAAAAAAATTTTATGCAAAAAATTAAAGGACTATACATCGTCCAATTTTGATAAAAAATTAATTTCATTCAAAAAATATAATGGACTATACATCGTCCATTTTTCATGGAAAAAATTTAATGAAGTATACATTGTCCATTTTTTAGGGAAAAAATTAATGGACTATACATCGTCCAATTTTGAGACAAAAAATTATTTTATGCAAAAAATTTAATGGACTATACACCGTGCATTTTTTATGCAAAAAATTTAATAGACTATACATCGTCCAATTTTGATAGAAAAAAAAATTTCATGCAAAAAATATAATGGACTATACATCGTCCATTTTTTATGCAAAAAATTTAATGAAGTATACATTGTCCATTTTTTAGGCAAAAAATTAATGGACTATACATCGTCCAATTTTGATATAAAAAAAATTTGATGCAAAAAATTAATGGACTATACATCGTCCAATTTTGATACAAAAAAAAATTCATGCAAAAAATATAATGGACTATACATCGTCCATTTTTCATGCAAAAAAATTAATGAAGTACACATTGTCCATTTTTTAGGCAAAAAATTAATGGACTATACATCGTCCAATTTTGATACAAAAAAAAATGCATGCAAAAAATTTAATGGATCATACACCGTGCATTTTTTTTGCAAAAAATAAATAGACTTATACATCTTCCAATATTGATACAAAAAAAAAATTTCATGCAAAAAATTTAATAGACTATACATCGTCCAATTTTGATAGAAAAAAAAATTTCATGCAAAAAATATAATGGACTATACATCGTCCATTTTTTATGCAAAAAATTTAATGAAGTATACATTGTCCATTTTTTAGGCAAAAAATTAATGGACTATACATCGTCCAATTTTGATATAAAAAAAATTTGATGCAAAAAATTAATGGACTATACATCGACCAATTTTGATACAAAAAAAAATTCATGCAAAAAATATAATGGACTATACATCGTCCATTTTTCATGCAAAAAAATTAATGAAGTACACATTGTCCATTTTTTAGGCAAAAAATTAATGGACTATACATCATCCAATTTTGATAAAAAAGTAATTTTATTCCAAAAATATAACGGACTATACATCGTCCATTTTTCATGCAAAAAATTTAATGAAGTATACATTGCCCATTTTTTAGGCAAAAAATTAATGGACTATACATCGTCCAATTTTGATACAAAAAAAATGCATGCAAAAAATTTAATGGACTATACACCGTGCATTTTTTTTGCAAAAAATTAATGGACTATACATCGTCCAATTTTGAAACAAAAAAAAATTTCATGCAAAAAATATAACGGACTAATATACATCGTCCATTTTTCATGCCAAAAATTTAATGGACTATACATCGTCCAATTTTGAGACAAAAAATTATTTCATGCAAAAAATATAATGGACTATACATCGTCCATTTTTCATGCCAAAAATTTAATTGTCAATTTTTTAGGCAGAAAATTAATGGGCTATACATCTTCCAATTTTAAAACAAAAAATTATTTCACGCAAAAAATATAATGGACTATACATCGTCCAATTTTGATACAAAAAAAATTTCATGCAAAAAAGTAATGGACTATACATCCTCCAATTTTGATAAAAAAGTAATTTCATTAAAAAAATATAATGGACTATACATCGTCCATTTTTCATGGAAAAAATTTAATGAAGTATACATTGTCCATTTTTTAGGGAAAAATTTAATGGACTATACATCGTCCAATTTTGAAAAAAAAAAATTATTTCATGCAAAAAATTTAATGGACTATAACCGTGCATTTTTTTGCAAAAAATTAATGGACTATACATCTTCCAATTTTGATACAAAAAAAAATTTCATGCAAAAAATTAATGGACTATACATCGTCCAATTTTGATAAAAAGTAATTTCATTCAAAAAATATAATGGACTATATATACATCGTCCATTTTTCATGCAAAAAATTTAATGAAGTATACATTGTCCATTTTTTAGGCAAAAAATTAATGGACTATACATCGTCCAATTTTGATACAATTAAAATGCATGCAAAAAATTTAATGGACTATACACCGTGCATTTTTTTTTGCAAAAAATTAATGGACTATACATCGTCCAATTTTGAGACAAAAAATTATTTCATGCAAAAAATATAATGGACTATACATCGTCCATTTTTGATGCCAAAAATTTAATTGTCAATTTTTTTGGCAGAAAATTAATGGACTATACATCTTTCAATTTAAAAAAAAAAATTATTTCATGCAAAAAATTTAATGGACTATACACCGTGCATTTTTTATGCAAAAAATTTAATAGACTATACATCCTCCAATTTTGAGACAAAAAATTATTTCACGCAAAAAATATAATGGACTATACATCGTCCAATTTTGATACAAAAAAAAATTTCATGCAAAAAAGTAATGGACTATACATCCTCCAATTTCGATAAAAAAGTAATTTCATTAAAAAAATATAATGGACTATACATCGTCCATTTTTCATGGAAAAAATTTAATGAAGTATACATTGTCCATTTTTTAGGGAAAAATTTAATGGACTTTACATCGTCCAATTTTGATACAAAAAAAAAATGCATGCAAAAAATTTAATGGATCATACACCGTGCATTTTTTTTGCAAAAAATTAATGGACTATACATCGTCCAATTTTGATACAAAAAAAAATTTCATGCAAAAAATTAATGGACTATACATCGTCCAATTTTGATAAAAAAGTAATTTCATTCAAAAAATATAATGGACTATACATCGTCCATTTTTCATGCCAAAAATTTTATTGTCAATTTTTTAGGCAGAAAATTAATGTACTATACATCGTCCATTTTTCATGCCAAAAATTTAATTGTCAATTTTTTAGGCAGAAAATTAATGGACTATACATCTTTCAATTTTAAAACAAAAAATTATTTCATGCAAAAAATATAATGGACTATACATCGTCCAATTTTGATACAAAAAAAAATTTCATGCAAAAAATTAAGGACTATACATCGTCCAATTTTGATAAAAAATTAATTTCATTCAAAAAATATAATGGACTATACATCGTCCATTTTTCATGCAAAAAATTTAATGAAGTATACATTGTCCATTTTTTAGGCAAAAAATTAATGGACTATACATCGTCCAATTTTGAAAAAAAAATTATTTCATGCAAAAAATTTAATGGACTATACACCGTGCATTTTTTATGCAAAAAATTTAATAGACTATACATCGTCCAATTTTGATACAAAAAAAAAATTTCATGCAAAAAATATAATGGACTATACATCGTCCATTTTTTATGCAAAAAATTTAATGAAGTATACATTGTCCATTTTTTAAGCAAAAAATTAATGGACTATACATCGTCCAATTTTGAAAAAAAAAATTATTTCATGCAAATTTAATGGGCTACACACCGTGCATTTTTTATGCAAAAAATTTAATATACTATACATCGTCCAATTTTGATCAAAAAGTAATTTCATTCAAAAAATATAATGGATTATAGACATCGTCCAATTTTGATAAAAAATTAATTTCATTCAAAAAATATAATGGACTATACATCGTCCATTTTTCATGCAAAAAATTTAATGAAGTATACATTGTCCATTTTTTAGGCAAAAAATTAATGGACTATACAACGTCCAATTTTGATACAAAAAAAATGCATGCAAAAAATTTAATGGATCATACACCGTGCATTTTTTTTGCAAAAAGTTAATGGACTATACATCTTCCAATTTTGATACAAAAAAAAAATTTCATGCAAAAAATTAATGGACTATACATCGTCCAATTTTGATAAAAAATTAATTTCATTCAAAAAATATAATGGACTATACATCGTCCATTTCTCATGCAAAAAATTTAATGAAGTATACATTGTCCATTTTTTAGGCAAAAAATTAATGGACTATACATCGTCCAATTTTGAAAAAAAAAATTATTTCATGCAAATTTAATGGGCTATACACCGTGCATTTTTTATGCAAAAAATTTAATATACTATACATCGTCCAATTTTTATAAAAAGGTAATTTCATTCCAAAAATATAAGACTATACATCGTCCATTTTTCATGCAAAAAATTTAATGAATTGTCCATTTTTTAGGCAGAAAATTTATGTACTATACATCGTCCAATTTTGATGCCAAAAATTTAATTGTCAATTTTTTAGGCAGAAAATTAATGGACTATACATCTTTCAATTTTAAAACAAAAAATTATTTCATGCAAAAAATATAATGGACTAATACATCGTCCAATTTTGATACAAAAAATTATTTCATGCAAAAAATATAATGGACTATACATAGTCCAATTTTGATACAAAAAAAAATTTATGCAAAAAATATAATGGACTATACATCGTCCATTTTTCATGGCAAAAATTTAATTGTCAATTTTTTAGGCAGAAAATTAATGGACTATACATCTTTCAATTTTAAAACAAAAAATTATTTCATGCAAAAAATATAATGGACTATACATCGTCCAATTTTGATACAAAAAATATTTTATGCAAAAAATTAAAGGACTATACATCGTCCAATTTTGATAAAAAATTAATTTCATTCAAAAAATATAATGGACTATACATCGTCCATTTTTCATGGAAAGAATTTAATGAAGTATACATTGTCCATTTTTTAGGGAAAAAATTAATGGACTATACATCGTCCAATTTTGAGACAAAAAATTATTTTATGCAAAAAATTTAATGGACTATACACCGTGCATTTTTTATGCAAAAAATTTAATAGACTATACATCGTCCAATTTTGATAGAAAAAAAAATTTCATGCAAAAAATATAATGGACTATACATCGTCCATTTTTTATGCAAAAAATTTAATGAAGTATACATTGTCCATTTTTTAGGCAAAAAATTAATGGACTATACATCGTCCAATTTTGATATAAAAAAAATTTGATGCAAAAAATTAATGGACTATACATCGTCCAATTTTGATACAAAAAAAAATTCATGCAAAAAATATAATGGACTATACATCGTCCATTTTTCATGCAAAAAAATTAATGAAGTACACATTGTCCATTTTTTAGGCAAAAAATTAATGGACTATACATCGTCCAATTTTGATACAAAAAAAAATGCATGCAAAAAATTTAATGGATCATACACCGTGCATTTTTTTTGCAAAAAATAAATAGACTTATACATCTTCCAATATTGATACAAAAAAAAAATTTCATGCAAAAAATTTAATAGACTATACATCGTCCAATTTTGATAGAAAAAAAAATTTCATGCAAAAAATATAATGGACTATACATCGTCCATTTTTTATGCAAAAAATTTAATGAAGTATACATTGTCCATTTTTTAGGCAAAAAATTAATGGACTATACATCGTCCAATTTTGATATAAAAAAAATTTGATGCAAAAAATTAATGGACTATACATCGTCCAATTTTGATACAAAAAAAAACTCATGCAAAAAATATAATGGACTATACATCGTCCATTTTTCATGCAAAAAAATTAATGAAGTACACATTGTCCATTTTTTAGGCAAAAAATTAATGGACTATACATCATCCAATTTTGATAAAAAAGTAATTTTATTCCAAAAATATAACGGACTATACATCGTCCATTTTTCATGCAAAAAATTTAATGAAGTATACATTGCCCATTTTTTAGGCAAAAAATTAATGGACTATACATCGTCCAATTTTGATACAAAAAAAATGCATGCAAAAAATTTAATGGACTATACACCGTGCATTTTTTTTGCAAAAAATTAATGGACTATACATCGTCCAATTTTGAAACAAAAAAAAATTTCATGCAAAAAATATAACGGACTAATATACATCGTCCATTTTTCATGCCAAAAATTTAATGGACTATACATCGTCCAATTTTGAGACAAAAAATTATTTCATGCAAAAAATATAATGGACTATACATCGTCCATTTTTCATGCCAAAAATTTAATTGTCAATTTTTTAGGCAGAAAATTAATGGGCTATACATCTTCCAATTTTAAAACAAAAAATTATTTCACGCAAAAAATATAATGGACTATACATCGTCCAATTTTGATACAAAAAAAATTTCATGCAAAAAAGTAATGGACTATACATCCTCCAATTTTGATAAAAAAGTAATTTCATTAAAAAAATATAATGGACTATACATCGTCCATTTTTCATGGAAAAAATTTAATGAAGTATACATTGTCCATTTTTTAGGGAAAAATTTAATGGACTATACATCAAAAAAAAAAAAAATTTAATGAAGTATACATTGTCCATTGTCCAAAAAAATTTAATGGACTATAACCGTGCATTTTTTTGCAAAAAATTAATGGACTATACATCTTCCAATTTTGATACAAAAAAAAATTTCATGCAAAAAATTAATGGACTATACATCGTCCAATTTTGATAAAAAGTAATTTCATTCAAAAAATATAATGGACTATATATACATCGTCCATTTTTCATGCAAAAAATTTAATGAAGTATACATTGTCCATTTTTTAGGCAAAAAATTAATGGACTATACATCGTCCAATTTTGATACAATTAAAATGCATGCAAAAAATTTAATGGACTATACACCGTGCATTTTTTTTTGCAAAAAATTAATGGACTATACATCGTCCAATTTTGAGACAAAAAATTATTTCATGCAAAAAATATAATGGACTATACATCGTCCATTTTTGATGCCAAAAATTTAATTGTCAATTTTTTTGGCAGAAAATTAATGGACTATACATCTTTCAATTTAAAAAAAAAAATTATTTCATGCAAAAAATTTAATGGACTATACACCGTGCATTTTTTATGCAAAAAATTTAATAGACTATACATCCTCCAATTTTGAGACAAAAAATTATTTCACGCAAAAAATATAATGGACTATACATCGTCCAATTTTGATACAAAAAAAAATTTCATGCAAAAAAGTAATGGACTATACATCCTCCAATTTTGATAAAAAAGTAATTTCATTAAAAAAATATAATGGACTATACATCGTCCATTTTTCATGGAAAAAATTTAATGAAGTATACATTGTCCATTTTTTAGGGAAAAATTTAATGAAGTATACATTGTCCATTTTTTAGGGAAAAATTTAATGGACTTTACATCATCCAATTTTGAAAAAAAAAAATTATTTCATGCAAAAAATTTAATGGACTATAACCGTGCATTTTTTATGCAAAAAATTTAATGGACTATAAATCGTCCAATTTTGAGACAAAAAATTATTTCATGCACAAAATATAATGGACTATAAGTCGTCCATTTTTCATGCCAAAAATTTAATTGTCAATTTTTTAGGCAGAAAATTAATGGGCTATACATCTTCCAATTTTAAAACAAAAAATTATTTCATGCAAAAAATATAATGGACTATACATCGTCCAATTTTGAGACAAAAAATTATTTCATGCAAAAAATATAATGGACTATACATCGTCCATTTTTGATGCCAAAAATTTAATTGTCAATTTTTTTGGCAGAAAATTAATGGACTATACATCTTTCAATTTAAAAAAAAAAATTATTTCATGCAAAAAATTTAATGGACTATACACCGTGCATTTTTTAAGCAAAAAATTTAATAGACTATACATCCTCCAATTTTGAGATAAAAAATTATTTCACGCAAAAAATATAATGGACTATACATCGTCCAATTTTGATACAAAAAAAATTTCATGGGAAAAATTAATGGACTATACATCGTCCAATTTTGATAAAAAAGTAATTTCATTAAAAAAATATAATGGACTATACATCGTCCATTTTTCATGGCAAAAATTTAATTGTCAATTTTTTAGGCAGAAAATTAATGGACTATACATCTTTCAATTTTAAAACAAAAAATTATTTCATGGAAAAAATATAATGGACTAGACATCGTCCAATTTTGATACAAAAAAAAATTTTATGCAAAAAATTAAAGGACTATACATCGTCCAATTTTGATAAAAAATTAATTTCATTCAAAAAATATAATGGACTATACATCGTCCATTTTTCATGGAAAAAATTTAATGAAGTATACATTGTCCATTTTTTAGGGAAACAATTAATGGCCTATACATCGTCCAATTTTGAAAAAAAAATTTATTTTATGCAAAAAATTTAATGGACTATACACCGTGCATTTTTTATGCAAAAAATTTAATAGACTATACATCGTCCAATTTTGATAGAAAAAAAAATTTCATGCAAAAAATATAATGGACTATACATCGTCCATTTTTTATGCAAAAAATTTAATGAAGTATACATTGTCCATTTTTTAGGCAAAAAATTAATGGACTATACATCGTCCAATTTTGATATAAAAAAAAATTTGATGCAAAAAATTAATGGACTATACATCGTCCAATTTTGATACAAAAAAAAATTCATGCAAAAAATATAATGGATATACATCGTCCATTTTTCATGCAAAAAATTTAATGAAGTATACATTGTCCATTTTTTAGGCAAAAAATTAATGGACTATACATCGTCCAATTTTGATACAATTAAAATGCATGCAAAAAATTTAATGGACTATACACCGTGCATTTTTTTTTGCAAAAAATTAATGGACTATACATCGTCCAATTTTGAGACAAAAAATTATTTCATGCAAAAAATATAATGGACTATACATCGTCCATTTTTGATGCCAAAAATTTAATTGTCAATTTTTTTGGCAGAAAATTAATGGACTATACATCTTTCAATTTAAAAAAAAAAATTATTTTATGCAAAAAATTTAATGGACTATACACCGTGCATTTTTTATGCAAAAAATTTAATAGACTATACATCCTCCAATTTTGAGACAAAAAATTATTTCACGCAAAAAATATAATGGACTATACATCGTCCAATTTTGATACGAAAAAAAATTTCATGCAAAAAAGTAATGGACTATACATCCTCCAATTTTGATAAAAAAGTAATTTCATTAAAAAAATATAATGGACTATACATCGTCCATTTTTCATGGAAAAAATTTAATGAAGTATACATTGTCCATTTTTTAGGGAAAAATTTAATGGACTATACATCGTCCAATTTTGAAAAAAAAAAAATTATTTCATGCAAAAAATTTAATGGACTATAAATCGTCCAATTTTGAGACAAAAAATTATTTCATGCAAAAAATATAATGGACTATAAGTCGTCCATTTTTCATGCCAAAAATTTAATTGTCAATTTTTTAGGCAGAAAATTAATGGGCTGTACATCTTCCAATTTTAAAACAAAAAATTATTTCATGCAAAAAATATAATGGACTATACATCGTCCAATTTTGAGACAAAAAATTATTTCATGCAAAAAATATAATGGACTATACATCGTCCATTTTTCATGCCAAAAATGTAATGAAGTATTTATACATTGTCCATTATTTAGGCAAAAAATTAATGGACTATACATCGTCCAATTTTGATACAAAAAAAAAATGCATGCAAAAAATTTAATGGACTATACACCGTGCATTTTTTTGGAAAAAATTAATGGACTATACATCGTCCAATTTTGATAAAAAAAAATTTCATGCAATTTTCATACACCGTGCATTTTTATGCAAAAAATTTAATAGACTATACATCGTCCAATTTTGATACAAAAAATAAATTTCATGCAAAAAATATAATGGACTATACATCGTCCATTTTTTATGCAAAAAATTTAATGAAGTACACATTGTCCATTTTTTAGGCAAAAAATTAATGGACTATACATCGTCCAATTTTGATACAAAAAAAATGCATGCAAAAAATTTAATGGATCATACACCGTGCATTTTTTTTTTTTGCAGAAAATTAATGGACTATACATCTTCCAATTTTGATACAAAAAAAATTTCATGCAAAAAATTAATGGACTATACATCGTCCAATTTTGATAAAAAGTAATTTCATTCAAAAAATATAATGGACTATATATACATCGTCCATTTTTCATGGAAAAAATTTAATGAAGTATACATTGTCCATTTTTTAGGGAAAAATTTAATGGACTATACATCGTCCAATTTTGAAAAAAAAAATTATTTCATGCAAAAAATTTAATGGACTATAACCGTGCATTTTTTTTGCAAAAATTTAATGGACTATAAATCGTCCAATTTTGAGACAAAAAATTATTTCATGCAAAAAATATAATGGACTATAAGTCGTCCATTTTTCATGCCAAAAATTTAATTGTCAATTTTTTAGGCAGAAAATTAATGGGCTATACATCTTCTTATTTTAAAACAAAAAATTATTTCATGAAAAAAATATAATGGACTATACATCGTCTAATTTTGAGACAACAAATTATTTCATGCAAAAAATATAATGGACTATACATCGTCCAATTTTGATACAAAAAAAAAATGCATGCAAAAAATTTAATGGACTATACACCGTGCATTTTTTTGCAAAAAATTAATGGACTATACATAGCCCAATTTTGATAAAAAAAAATTTCATGCAATTTTCATACACCGTGCATTTTTTATGCAAAAAATTTAATAGACTATACATCGTCCAATTTTGATACAAAAAATAAATTTCATGCAAAAAATATAATGGACTATACATCGTCCATTTTTTATGCAAAAAATTTAATGAAGTATACATTGTCCATTTTTTAGGCAAAAAATTAATGGACTATACATCGTCCAATTTTGATACAAAAAAAATGCATGCAAAAAATTTAATGGATCATACACCGTGCATTTTTTTTCAAAAAATTAATGGACTATACATCTTCCAATTTTAATACAAAAAAAAAAATTCATGGAAAAAATTAATGGACTATACATCGTCCAATTTTGATACAATTAAAATGCATGCAAAAAATTTAATGGACTAAACACCGTGCATTTTTTTTGCAAGAAATTAATGGACTATACATCTTCCAATTTTGATACAAAAAAAATTCATGGTAAAAATTAATGGACTATACATCGTCCAATTTTGATAAAAAGTAATTTCATTCAAAAAATATAATGGACTATACATCGTCCATTTTTCATGCAAAAAATTTAATGAAGTATACATTGTCCATTTTTTAGGGAAAAAATTAATGGACTATACATCGTCCAATTTTGATACAATTAAAATGCATGCAAAAAATTTAATGGACTATACACCGTGCATTTTTTTTGCAAAAAATTAATGGACTATACATCGTCCAATTTTGATACAAAAAATTATTTCACGCAAAAAATATAATGGACTATACATCGTCCAATTTTGAGACAAAAAATTATTTCATGCAAAAAATATAATGGACTATACATCGTCCATTTTTGATGCCAAAAATTTAATTGTCAATTTTTTTGGCAGAAAATTAATGGACTATACATCTTTCAATTTAAAAAAAAAAATTATTTCATGCAAAAAATTTAATGGACTATACACCGTGCATTTTTTATGCAAAAAATTTAATAGACTATACATCCTCCAATTTTGAGACAAAAAATTATTTCACGCAAAAAATATAATGGACTATACATCGTCCAATTTTGATACAAAAAAAATTTCATGGAAAAAATTAATGGACTATACATCGTCCAATTTTGATAAAAAAGTAATTTCATTAAAAAAATATAATGGACTTATACATCGTCCATTTTTCATGGCAAAAATTTAATTGTCAATTTTTTAGGCAGAAAATTAATGGACTATACATCTTTCAATTTTAAAACAAAAAATTATTTCATGCAAAAAATATAATGGACTATACATCGTCCAATTTTGATACAAAAAAAATTTTATGCAAAAAATTAAAGGACTATACATCGTCCAATTTTGATAAAAAATTAATTTCATTCAAAAAATATAATGGACTATACATCGTCCATTTTTCATGGAAAAAATTTAATGAAGTATACATTGTCCATTTTTTAGGGAAAAAATTAATGGACTATACATCGTCCAATTTTGAAAAAAAAAAATTATTTTATGCAAAAAATTTAATGGACTATACACCGTGCATTTTTTATGCAAAAAATTTAATAGACTATACATCGTCCAATTTTGATAGAAAAAAAAATTTCATGCAAAAAATATAATGGACTATACATCGTCCATTTTTTATGCAAAAAATTTAATGAAGTATACATTGTCCATTTTTTAGGGAAAAAATTAATGGACTATACATCGTCCAATTTTGATATAAAAAAAAATTTGATGCAAAAAATTAATGGACTATACATCGTCCAATTTTGATACAAAAAAAAATTCATGCAAAAAATATAATGGACTATACATCGTCCATTTTTCATGCAAAAAATTTAATGAAGTATACATTGTCCATTTTTTAGGCAAAAAATTAATGGACTATACATGGTCCAATTTTGATACAAAAAAAAAATGCATGCAAAAAATTTAATGGACTATACACCGTGCATTTTTTTGCAAAAAATTAATGGACTATACATCGTCCAATTTTGATAAAAAAAATTTCATGCAATTTTCATACACCGTGCATTTTTTATGCAAAAAATTTAATAGACTATACATCGTCCAATTTTGATACAAAAAATAAATTTCATGCAAAAAATATAATGGACTATACATCGTCCATTTTTTATGCAAAAAATTTAATGAAGTATACATTGTCCATTTTTTAGGCAAAAAATTAATGGACTATACATCGTCCAATTTTGATACAAAAAAATGCAAGCAAAAAATTTAATGGATCATACACCGTGCATTTTTTTTGCAAAAAAATTAATGGACTATACATCTTCCAATTTTAATACAAAAAAAAAATTCATTCAAAAAATTAATGGACTATACATCGTCCAATTTTGATAAAAAAGTAATTTCATTCAAAAAATATAATGGACTATACATCGTCCATTTTTCATGCAAAAAATTTAATGAAGTACACATTGTCCATTTTTTAGGCAAAAAATTAATGGACTATACATCGTCCAATTTTGAGACAAAAAATTATTTCATGCAAAAAATATAATGGACTATACATCGTCCATTTTTGATGCCAAAAATTTAATTGTCAATTTTTTTGGCAGAAAATTAATAGACTATACATCTTTCAATTTAAAAAAAAAATTATTTCATGCAAAAAATTTAATGGACTATACACCGTGCATTTTTTATGCAAAAAAGTTCATAGACTATACATCCTCCAATTTTGAGACAAAAAATTATTTCACGCAAAAAATATAATGGACTATACATCGTCCAATTTTGATACAAAAAAAATTTCATGGAAAAAATTAATGGACTATACATCGTCCAATTTTGATAAAAAAGTAATTTCATTAAAAAAATATAATGGACTATACATCGTCCATTTTTCATTAAAAAAATATAATGGACTATACATCGTCCATATTTTAGGGAAAAATTTAATGGACTATACATCGTCCAATTTTGAAAAAAAAAAATTATTTCATGCAAAAAATTTAATGGACTATACACCGTGCATTTTTTATGCAAAAAATTTAATGGACTATACATCGTCCAATTTTGATACAAAAAATAAATTTCATGCAAAAAATATAATGGACTATATCGTCCATTTTTTATGCAAAAAATTTAATGAAGTATACATTGTCCATTTATACATCGTCCATTTTTCATGCCAAAAATTTAATTGTCAATTTTTTAGGCAGAAAATTAATGGACTATACATCTTTCAATTTTACATGCAAAAAATTTAATGAAGTATACATTGTCCATTTTTTAGGCAAAAAATTAATGGACTATACATCGTCCAATTCTGATACAAAAAAATGCATGCAAAAAATTTAATGGACTATACACCGTGCATTTTTTTTTTTGCAAAAAATTAATGGACTATACATCGTCCAATTTTGATACAAAAAAAAAATTTCATGCAAAAAATATAATGGACTATACATCGTCCATTTTTCATGCCAAAAATTTAATTGTCAATTTTTTAGGCAGAAAATTAATGGACTATCCATCTTTCAATTTTAAAACAAAAAATTATTTCATGCAAAAAATATGATGGACTATACATCGTCCATTTTTTATGCCAAAAATTTAATTGTACATTTTTTATGCAAAAAATTTAATGGATTATACATCGTCCAATTTTGATTCAAAAAAAATTTCATGCAAAAAATTAATGGACTATACATCGTCCAATTTTGATAAAAAAAGTAATTTCATTCAAAAAATATAATGGACTATACATCGTCCATTTTTCATGCCAAAAATGTAATGAAGTATACATTGTCCATTTTTTGGCAAAAAATTAATGGAAAATTAATCGTCCAATTTTGATACAAAAAAATGCATTGAAAAAATTTAATGAAGTATACATTGTCCATTTTTTAGGCAAAAAATTAATGGACTATACATCGTCCAGTTTTGATACAAAAAATGAATTCAAGCCAAAAATATAATGGACTATACATCGTGCATTTTTGATGTAAAATTTTATGGACTATACATCGTCCCAATTTGATACAAAAAATTATTTCACGCAAAAGTTATTATGGACATCGTCCAATTTTGATAAAAAAGTAATTTCATTAAAAAAATATAATGGACTATACATCGTCCATATTTTAGGCAAAAAATTAATGGGCTATACATCGTTCAATTTTGAAAAAAAAAATTATTTCATGCAAAAATATAATGATAAAAAGTAATTTCATTCAAAAAATTTAATGAAGTATACATCGTCCATTTTTCATGCCAAAAATTTAATTGTCAATTTTTTAGGCAAAAAATTAATGGACATCGTCCAATTTTGATACAAAAAAATGCATGGAAAAAATTTAATGGACTCTACGTCGTCCATTTTTCATGAAAAAATTTAATGAAGTATACATTGTCCATTTTTTAGGCAAAAAATTAATGGACTATACATCGTCCAGTTTTGATACAAAAAATTAATTCAAGCAAAAAATTTAATGGACTATACGTCGTCCATTTTTCATGAAAAAATTTAATGAAGTATACATTGTCCATTTTTTAGGCAAAAAATTAATGGACTATACATCTTCCAATTTTGAGACAAAAATTATTTCATGCAAAAAATATAATGGACATCGTCCAATTTTGATACAAAAAAAAATTTCATGGAAAAAAATAATGGACTATACATCGTCCAATTTTGATAAAAAAGTAATTTCATTCAAAAAATATAATGGACTATACATCGTCCATATTTTAGGCAAAAAATTAATGGACTATACATCGTTCAATTTTGAAAAAAAAAAAATTATTTCATTCAAAAAATATAATGGACTATACATCGTTCAATTTTGATACAAAAAAAAATTTCATGCAAAAAATTAATGGACTATACATCGTCCAATTTTGATAAAAAAGTAATTTCATTAAAAAAATATAATGGACTATACATCGTCCATTTTTCATGCAAAAAATTTAATGAAGTATACATTGTCCATTTTTTAGGCAAAAAATTAATAAACTATACATCGGTCAATTTTGATACAAAAAAAATGCATGCAAAAAATTTAATGGACTATACATCGTCCAATTTTGATAAAAAAGTAATTTCATTCAAAAAATATAATGGACTATACATCGTCCATTTTCCATGCAAAAAATTTAATGAAGTATACATTGTCCAATTTTGAGACAAAAAATTATTTCATGCAAAAAATATAATCCATTTTTCATGCCAAAAATTTAATTGTCAATTTTTTAGGCAGAAAATTAATGGACTATACATCGTCCAATTTTGAGACAAAAAATTATTTCATGCAAAAAATATAATGGAGTATACATCGTCCATTTTTCATGCCAAAAATTTAATTGTGAATTTTTTAGGCAAAAAATTAATGGACAATACATCGTTCAATTTTTCATGCAAAAAATTTAATGAAGTATACATTGTCCTTTTTTAGGTAAAAAATTAATGGACTATACATCGTCCAATTTTGATACAAAAAAATGCATGCAAAAAATTTAATGGACTATACACCGTGCATTTTTTTTGCAAAAAATTAATGGACTATACATCGTCCAATTTTGATACAAAAAAAAATTTCATGCAAAAAATTAATGGACTATACATCGTCCAATTTTGATAAAAAAAAATGCATGCAAAAAATTTAATGGACTATACACCGTGCATTTTTTTGCAAAAAATTAATGGACTATACATCGTCCAATTTTGATAAAAAAAAAATGCATGCAAAAAATTTAATGGACTATATACCGTGCATTTTTTTTGCAAAAAATTAATGGACTATACATCTTCCAATTTTGATACAAAAAAAAATTTCATGCAAAAAATTAATGGACTATACATCTTTCAATTTTAAAACAAAAAAATATTTCATGCAAAAAATATAATGGACTATACATCGTCCAATTTCGATACAAAAAAAAATTTCATGCAAAAAATTAATGGACTATACATCGTCCAATTTTGATAAAAAAAAATGCATGCAAAAAATTTAATGGACTATACACCGTGCATTTTTTTGCAAAAAATTAATGGACTATACATCGTCCAATTTTGATAAAAAAAAAAAATGCATGCAAAAAATTTAAGGACTATACACCGTGCATTTTTTTGCAAGAAATTAATGGACTATACATCTTCCAATTTTGATACAAAAAAAAATTGCATGCAAAAAATTAATGGAGTATACATCGTCCAATTTTGATAAAAAAGTAATTTCATTAAAAAAATATAATGGACTATACATCGTCCATTTTTCATGCAAAAAATTTAATGAAGTATACATTGTCCATTTTTTAGGCAAAAAATTAGTGGACTATACATCGTCCAATTTTGAGACAAAAAATTATTTCATGCAAAAAATATAATGGACTATACATCGTCCATTTTGCATGCCAAAAATTTAATTGTCAATTTTTTAGGCAGAAAATTAATGGACTATACATCTTTCAATTTTAAAACATAAAATTATTTCATGCAAAAAATATAATGGACTATACATCGTCCAATTTTGATAAAAAAAAAATGCATGCAAAAAATTTAATGGACTATACACCGTGCATTTTTTTGCAAAAAGTTAATGGACTATACATCGTCCAATTTTGATAAAAAAAAAATGCATGCAAAAAATTTAATGGACTATACACCGTGCATTTTTTTGCAAAAAATTAATGGACTATACTTTGTCCAATTTTGATAAAAAAGTAATTTCATTCAAAAAATATAATGGACTATACATCGTTCATTTATCTTGCAAAAAATTTAATGAAGTATACATTGTCCATTTTTTAGGCAAAAAATTAATGGACTATACATCGTCCAATTTTGATACAAAAAAAATGCATGCAAAAAATTTAATGGACTATACATCGTGCATTTTTTTTACAAAAAATTAATGGACTATACATCGTAAATTTTTCATGCAAAAAATTTAATGAAGTATACATCGTCCATTTTTTAGGCAAAAAATTAATGGACAATACATCGTCCAATTTTGATATAAAAAAAAAATTTCATAGAAAAAATTAATGGACTATACATCGTCCAATTTTGATAAAAAAGTAATTTCATTCAAAAAATATAATTGACTATACATCGTCCAATTTTGATAAAAAAGTAATTTCATTCAAAAAATATAATGGACTATACATCGTTCATTTTTCATGGAAAAAATTTAATGAAGTATACATTGTCCATTTTTTAGGCAAAAAATTAATGGACTATACATCGTCCAATTTTGATACAAAAAAAATGCATGCAAAAAATTTAATGGACTATACATCGTGCATTTTTTTGCAAAAAATCGTCCAATTTTGATACAAAAAAAATTCATGCAAAAAATTTAATGGACTATACACCGTGCATTTTTTTTGCAAAAAATTAATGGACTATACATCGTAAATTTTTCATGCAAAAAATTTAATGAAGTATACATCGTCCATTTTTTAGGCAAAAAATTAATGGACAATACATCGTCCAATTTTTATATTAAAAAAAAAATTCATAGAAAAAATATAATGGACTATACATCGTCCAATTTTGATAAAAAAAAAATGCATGCAAAAAATTTAATGGACTATACACCGTGCATTTTTTTGCAAAAAATTAATGGACTATACATCGTCCAATTTTGATAAAAAAAAAATGCATGCAAAAAATTTAATGGACTATACACCGTGCATTTTTTTGCAAAAAATTAATGGACTATACATCGTCCAATTTTGATAAAAAAAAAATGCATGCAAAAAATTTAATGGACTATACACCGTGCATTTTTTTGCAAAAAATTAATGGACTATACTTTGTCCAATTTTGATAAAAAAGTAATTTCATTCAAAAAATATAATGGACTATACATCGTTCATTTTTCATGCAAAAAATTTAATGAAGTATACATTGTCCATTTTTTAGGCAAAAAATTAATGGACTATACATCGACCAATTTTAATACAAAAAAAATGCATGCAAAAAATTTAATGGACTATACACCGTGCATTTTTTTTGCAAAAAATTAATGGACTATACATCGTCCAATTTTGATACAAAAAAAAATTTCATGCAAAAAATTAATGGACTATACATCGTCCAATTTTGAAAAAAAAGATATTTCATGCAAAAAATTTAATGGACTATATATACACCGTGCATTTTTTATGCAAAAAATTTAATAGACTATACATCGTCCAATTTTGAGACAAAAAATTATTTCATGCAAAAAATATAATGGACTATACACCGTGCATTTTTTATGGAAAAAATTTAATGGATTATACATCGTCCAATTTTGATACAAAAAAAAATTTCATGCAAAAAATTAATGGACTCTACATCGTCCAATTTTGATAAAAAAAAAGTAATTTCATTCAAAAAATATAATGGACTATACATCGTCCATTTTTCATGCCAAAAATTTAATTGTCAAATTTTTAGGCAGAAAATTAATGGACTATACATCTTCCAATTTTAAAAGAAAAAATTATTTCATGCAAAAAATATAATGGACTATACACCGTGCATTTTTTATGCAAAAAATTTAATGGACTATACACCGTGCATTTTTTATGCAAAAAATTTAATAGACTATACATCGTCCAATTTTGAGACAAAAAATTATTTCATGCAAAAAATATAATGGACTATACACCGTGCATTTTTTATGCAAAAAATTTAATGGATTATACATCGTCCAATTTTGATACAAAAAAAATTTCATGCAAAAAATTAATGGACTCTACATCGTCCAATTTTGATAAAAAAAAAGTAATTTCATTCAAAAAATATAATGGACTATACATCGTCCATTTTTCATGCCAAAAATTTAATTGTCAAATTTTTAGGCAGAAAATTAATGGACTATACATCTTCCAATTTTAAAAGAAAAAATTATTTCATGCAAAAAATATAATGGACTATACACCGTGCATTTTTTATGCAATAAATTTAATGGATTATACATCGTCCAATTTTGATACAAAAAAAATTTCATGCAAAAAATTAATAGACTATACATCGTCCAATTTTGATAAAAAAAAGTAATTTCATTCCAAAAATATAACGGACTATACATCGTCCATTTTTCATGCAAAAAATTTAATGAAGTATACATTGTCCATTTTTTAGGCAAAAAATTAATGGACTATACATCGTCCAATTTTGAGATAAAAAATTATTTCATGCAAAAAATATAATGGACTATACATCGTCCATTTTTCATGCCAAAAATTTAATTGTCAATTTTTTAGGCAGAAAATTAATATACTATACATCTTTCAATTTTAAAACAAAAAATTATTTCATGCAAAAAATATAATGGACTATACATCGTAAAATTTTCATGCCAAAAATGTAATGAAGTATACATTGTCCATTTTTTAGGGAAAAAATTAATGGACTATACATCGTCCAATTTTAATACAAAAAAAATGCATGCAAAAAATTTAATGGACTTACACCGTGCATTTTTTATGCAAAAAATTTAATGAAGTATACATTGTCCATTTTTTAGGCAAAAAATTAATAGACTATACATCGTCCAATTTTGATACAAAAAAAATTTCATGGAAAAAATTAATGGACTATACATCGTCCAATTTTGATAAAAAAGTAATTTCATTCAAAAAATATAATGGACTATACATCGTCCATTTTCCATGCAAAAAATTTAATGAAGTATACATTGTCCATTTTTTTGGCAAAAAATTAATAGACTATACATTGTCCAATTTTGATACAAAAAAAATTTCATGGAAAAAATTAATGGACTATACATCGTCCAATTTTGATAAAAAAGTAATTTCATTCAAAAAATATAATGGACTATACATCGTCCATTTTCCATGCAAAAAATTTAATGAAGTATACATTGTCCATTTTTTTGGCAAAAAATTAATAGACTATACATCGTCCAATTTTGAGACAAAAAATTATTTCATGCAAAAAATATAATGGAGTATACATCGTCCATTTTTCATGCCAAAAATTTAATTGTCAATTTTTTAGGCAGAAAATTAATGGACTATACATCCTCTAATTTTGAGACAAAAAATTATTTCATGCAAAAACTTAATGGACTATACATCGTCCAATTTTGATAAAAAAGTAATTTCATTCAAAAAATATAATGGACTATACATCGTCCAATTTTGATACAAAAAAAAATTTCATGCAAAAAATTAATGGACTATACATCGTCCAATTTTGATAAAAAAGTAATTTCATTCAAAAAATATAATGGACTATACATCGTCCATTTTTCATGCCACAAATTTTATTGTCAATTTTTTTTGCAAAAAATTAATGGACTATACATCGTCCAATTTTGATACAAAAAAAATGCATGCAAAAAATTTAATGGACTATACATCGTGCATTTTTTTTGCAAAAAATTAATGGACTATACATCGTAAATTTTTCATGCAAAAAATTTAATGAAGTATACATCGTCCATTTTTTAGGCAAAAAATTAATGGACAATACATCGTCCAATTTTGATATAAAAAAAAAATTTCATAGAAAAAATTAATGGATATTCATCGTCCAATTTTGATAAAAAAGTAATTTCATTCAAAAAATATAATTGACTATACATCGTCCAATTTTGATAAAAAAGTAATTTCATTCAAAAAATATAATGGACTATACATCGTTCATTTTTCATGGAAAAAATTTAATGAAGTATACATTGTCCATTTTTTAGGCAAAAAATTAATGGACTATACATCGTCCAATTTTGATGCAAAAAAATGCATGCAAAAAATTTAATGGACTATACATCGTGCATTTTTTTTGCAAAAAATCGTCCAATTTTGATACAAAAAAAATTCATGCAAAAAATTTAATGGACTATACACCGTGCATTTTTTTTGCAAAAAATTAATGGACTATACATCGTAAATTTTTCATGCAAAAAATTTAATGGACTATACATCGTCCATTTTTTAGGCAAAAAATTAATGGACAATACATCGTCCAATTTTTATATAAAAAAAAAAAAATCATAGAAAAAATATAATGGACTATACATCGTCCAATTTTGATAAAAAAAAATGCATGCAAAAAATTTAATGGACTATACACCGTGCATTTTTTTGCAAAAAATTAATGGACTATACATCGTCCAATTTTGATAAAAAAAAAATGAATGCAAAAAATTTAATGGACTATACACCGTGCATTTTTTTGCAAAAAATTAATGGACTATACATCGTCCAATTTTGATAAAAAAAAAATGCATGCAAAAAGTTTAATGGACTATACACCGTGCATTTTTTGCAAAAAATTAATGGACTATACTTTGTCCAATTTTGATAAAAAAGTAATTTCATTCAAAAAATATAATGGACTATACATCGTTCATTTTTCATGCAAAAAATTTAATGAAGTATACATTGTCCATTTTTTAGGCAAAAAAGTAATGGACTATACATCGACCAATTTTAATACAAAAAAAATGCATGCAAAAAATTTAATGGACTATACACCGTGCATTTTTTATGCAAAAAATTTAATAGACTATACATCGTCCAATTTTGAGACAAAAAATTATTTCATGCAAAAAATATAATGGACTATACATCGTAAAATTTTCATGCCAAAAATGTAATGAAGTATACATTGTCCATTTTTTATGCAAAAAATTTAATGGATCATACATCGTCCAATTTTGATACAAAAAAAATTTCATGCAAAAAATTAATGGACTCTACATCGTCCAATTTTGATAAAAAAAAAGTAATTTCATTCAAAAAATATAATGGACTATACATCGTCCATTTTTCATGCCAAAAATTTAATTGTCAAATTTTTAGGCAGAAAATTAATGGACTATACATCTTCCAATTTTAAAAGAAAAAATTATTTCATGCAAAAAATATAATGGACTATACACCGTGCATTTTTTATGCAAAAAATTTAATGGATTATACATCGTCCAATTTTGATACAAAAAAAATTTCATGGAAAAAATTAATAGACTATACATCGTCCAATTTTGATAAAAAAAAGTAATTTCATTCCAAAAATATAACGGACTATACATCGTCCATTTTTCATGCAAAAAATTTAATGAAGTATACATTGTCCATTTTTTAGGCAAAAAATTAATGGACTATACATCGTCCAATTTTGAGATAAAAAATTATTTCATGCAAAAAATATAATGGACTATACATCGTCCATTTTTCATGCCAAAAATTTAATTGTCAATTTTTTAGGCAGAAAATTAATATACTATACATCTTTCAATTTTAAAACAAAAAATTATTTCATGCAAAAAATATAATGGACTATACATCGTAAAATTTTCATGCCAAAAATGTAATGAAGTATACATTGTCCATTTTTTAGGGAAAAAATTAATGGACTATACATCGTCCAATTTTAATACAAAAAAAATGCATGCAAAAAATTTAATGGACTATACACCGTGCATTTTTTTTGCAAAAAATTAATGGACTATACATCGTCCAATTTTGATAAAAAAAAAAAATTCATGCAAAAAATTTAATGGACTATACATAGTCCATTTTTCATGCCA
The DNA here is from genome assembly GCA_936439885.1 of Nowickia ferox. Taxonomy (NCBI): domain Eukaryota; kingdom Metazoa; phylum Arthropoda; class Insecta; order Diptera; family Tachinidae; genus Nowickia; species Nowickia ferox. Next base: position 97,088,506 of record OW387026.1, on the reverse strand, counting down.
AAAATTTAATGAAGTATACATTGTCCATTTTTTAGGGAAAAAATCAATGGACAATACATCGTCCAGTTTTGATGCAAAAAATTAATTCATGAAAAAAATATAATGGACTATACACGTGCATTTTTGATGTAAAATTTTATGGACTATTATTTGATACAAAAAATTATTTCACGCAAAAGTTATTATGGACTATACATCGTCCATTTTTCATGCAAAAAACTTAATGAAGTATACATTGTCCATTTTTTAGGCAAAACCTTAATGGACTATACATCTTCCTATTTTAAAACAAAAAATTATTTCATGCAAAAAATATAATGGACTTACACCGTGCATTTTTTATGCAAAAAATTTAATGAAGTATACATTGTCCATTTTTTAGGCAAAAAATTAATAGACTATACATCGTCCAATTTTGATACAAAAAAAATTTCATGGAAAAAATTAATGGACTATACATCGTCCAATTTTGATAAAAAAGTAATTTCATTCAAAAAATATAATGGACTATACATCGTCCATTTTCCATGCAAAAAATTTAATGAAGTATACATTGTCCATTTTTTTGGCAAAAAATTAATAGACTATACATCGTCCAATTTTGATACAAAAAAAATTTCATGGAAAAAATTAATGGACTATACATCGTCCAATTTTGATAAAAAAGTAATTTCATTCAAAAAATATAATGGACTATACATCGTCCATTTTCCATGCAAAAAATTTAATGAAGTATACATTGTCCATTTTTTTGGCAAAAAATTAATAGACTATACATCGTCCAATTTTGAGACAAAAAATTATTTCATGCAAAAAATATAATGGAGTATACATCGTCCATTTTTCATGCCAAAAATTTAATTGTCAATTTTTTAGGCAGAAAATTAATGGACTATACATCTTCTAATTTTGAGACAAAAAATTATTTCATGCAAAAACTTAATGGACTATACATCGTCCAATTTTGATAAAAAAGTAATTTCATTCAAAAAATATAATGGACTATACATCGTCCAATTTTGATACAAAAAAAAATTTCATGCAAAAAATTAATGGACTATATATACATCGTCCAATTTTGATAAAAAAGTAATTTCATTCAAAAAATATAATGGACTATACATCGTCCATTTTTCATGCCAAAAATTTTATTGTCAATTTTTTTTGCAAAAAATTAATGGACTATACATCGTCCAATTTTGATACAAAAAAAAATTTCATGCAAAAAATTAATGGACTATACATCGTCCAATTTTGAAAAAAAAAAATTATTTCATGCAAAAAATTTAATGGACTATACACCGTGCATTTTTTATGCAAAAAATTTAATAGACTATACATCGTCCAATTTTGATACAAAAAAAAATTTCATGCAAAAAATTAATGGACTATATATACATCGTCCAATTTTGATAAAAAAGTAATTTCATTCAAAAAATATAATGGACTATACATCGTCCATTTTTCATGCCAAAAATTTTATTGTCAATTTTTTTTGCAAAAAATTAATGGACTATACATCGTCCAATTTTGATACAAAAAAAAATTTCATGCAAAAAATTAATGGACTATATATACATCGTCCAATTTTGATAAAAAAGTAATTTCATTCAAAAAATATAATGGACTATACATCGTCCATTTTTCATGCCAAAAATTTTATTGTCAATTTTTTTTGCAAAAAATTAATGGACTATACATCGTCCAATTTTGAGACAAAAAATTATTTCCTGCAAAAAATATAATGGACTATACACCGTGCATTTTTTATGCAAAAACTTTAATGAAATATACATTGTCCATTTTTTAGGCAAAAATTTAATGGCCTATACATCGTCCAATTTTGATACAAAAAATTATTTCATGCAAAAAATATAATGGACTATACATCGTATATTTTTCATGCAAAAAATTTAATAGAGTGTACTTCGTGAATTTTTTATATAAAAAATTATTTCATGCAGAAGTGACTTCTTGAAGTAACGCAGATGTGTCTTCTTGAAGTAACGCAGAAGTGTCTTCTTGAAGTAACGCAGAAGTGACTTTTTGAAGAAACTCAGAAGTGTCGTCCTGAAGTAACGCAGAAGTGACTTCTTGAAGTAACGCAGAAGTGACTTCTTGAAGGAACGCAGAAGTGACTTCTTGAAGTAACGCAGAGGTGACTTTCTGAAGTAACGCAGAAATGACTTCTTGAAGTAACGCAGAAATGACTTTTTGAAGTAACGCAGAAGTGACTTTCTGAAGTAACGCAGAAATGACTTCTTGAAGTAACGCAGAAGTGACTTTTTGAAGTAACGCAGAAGTGACTTCTTGAAGTAACGCAGAAGTGTCTTCTTGAAGTAACGCAGTTGTGACTTCTTGAAGTAACGCAGAAGAGACTTCTTGAAGTAACCCATAAGTGACTTCTTGAAGTAACGCAGAAGTGACTTATTGAAGTAACGCAGAAGTGACTTCTTGAAGTAACGCAGAAATGTCTTCTTGAAGTAACGCAGAAGTGACGTCTCGAAGTAACGCAGAAGTGACTTCTTGAAGAAACGCAGAAGGGACTTCTTTAAGTAACGCAGAAGTGACTTTTTGAAGTAGCACAGAAGTGACTTCTTGAAGTAACGCAGAAGTGTCTTCTTGAAGTTACTTGCGGGGGTACAACTTCATGCCAAAAATATAATGGACTATACATTGTCCATTTTTCATGCAAAAAGTTAAATAGAGAATATATTGTGCATTTTTTATAGAAATATTTCATGGACTATACATCGTCCAATTTTGATACAAAAAATTATTTCATGTAAAAAATATAATGGACTATACATCGCGCATTTTCTATGTAAAAAATGTAATGGACTATACATCGTGCATTTTTTATGGAAAAAATTTGATAGAGTGTACATCATGCATTTTTGATACAAATATTTAATGGACTATACATCGTCCAGTTTTGATACAAAAAATTATTTCATGCAGAAGTGACTTCTTGAAGTAACGCAGAAGTGACTTCTTGAAGTAACGCAGAAGTGTCTTCTTGAAGTAACGCAGAAGTGACTTTCTGAAGTAACGCAGAAATGACTTCTTGAAGTAACGCAGAAGTGAATTTTTGAAGTAACGCAGAAGTGACTTCTTGAAGTAACGCAGAAGTGTCTTCTTGAAGTAACGCAGTTGTGACTTCTTGAAGTAACGCAGAAGTGACTTCTTGAAGTAACGCAGAAGTGACTTCTTGAAGTAACGCAAAAGTGACTTCTTGAAGTAACGCAGAAATGACTTCTTGAAGTAACGCAGAAGTGACTTTTTGAAGTAACGCAGAAGTGACTTCTTGAAGTAACGCAGAAGTGTGTTCTTGAAGTTACTTCCGGGGGTACTATTTCATGCAAAAAATATAACGGACTATACATCGTCCATTTTGTATGCAAAAAATTAATGAACTACACATTGTCCAATTTTAATACAAAAAATTATTTCATTCAAAAAATATAATGGACTATACGTCGTCCATTTTGCATGCAAAATATTTAATGGAGTATAGATTGTACATTTTTATGAAAAAATTTAATGGGCTATATACAACGTCCAATTTTGATACAAAAAATTATTTCATGCAAAAAATATAATGCACTATACATCGCGGATTTTTTTCTTCAATAATTAAATGGACTATACGAGTACATAGTCCAATTTTGATACAAAAAAATATTTCATAAAAAAATCAAATAGGCTATACATCGGCCATATTTCATGCAAAATATTAGATGAATATTTGTATATTTACATATATTTGGATGTATAGCTTATTAAATTTTTCTTATGTAAAAAGTGCACTATTGGCTGGAAATAAGTCCATACGTACTTAAACTGATTACATTTATTACCACAAGTGCATCAAAAACTTTTGTTTTGCAACTGTCCACATGATTGTCAATTTGACAATGATCGTGTTCAAGGTATCGTACAGTTGTTAAGAAAAAGGGGCAACTTGGGGTGTTTTATTGACCACTGGCCGTTATACATATGTCAGTCCTTAATTTATAGGTGCAGTGCTTATGCTTTTTTTTTCAATAAATCGGGCAGAATACCTCTGAAAATTTACTTTACTTAAAAAAATACTGGTCAGTTTACTTCTTTTATTCTTAACTTTTTATTCTTTATATTTATCTTTTGTAAGTAAAACATGATAAAAATTTATGTTTGTGTAAAAGAAATCTGAATTTTTTTTTTATTAAATATAATAAAGAAAAAATTTTTATCTTTATTAAGATTTTATAATTTAATTAGACAATGTTCGAACAATAATAAATAAAACCAATTAAAAAATAGTTATATTTATGATACAGATTTATATCAAATTATGACTTTCCAACTGATTTAAAATGTAGATTAATACGGTTTTAAGGAAAAAAAATTATATATATTTTATAAATAGTTTACAGTGCTTTAGTTTTGATTTTATTCTACTTAAGAAATCAAGTATGTAATTGCTTTACTATTGACAATAATGCTCTTTTAGCAACACTTGTAGCTAAAATATCGCACATAAAAATAATCTTAAAAGAAAAGTATATCAAAAGAGAGCAAAAGTCAAATAAACAAACACAAGACACAAAATGAATGAACGGAAAAATATAAAAATAGAAATTAGTTGCGTTTTCAGCATTTTCCTCTGTTGCTGGTAATTACTTTGTTACTTATTAAAGTTTGAAGTGGCTGCACAGGAAGTGTGGTGTAATAATAAACGAATGTAGAGCATGTCAAGTATAAGCCTGATTAGAAGAAAACTTTTGAAATAGAAATTTAAAAGCGAAGAAAAAATAAGAACATTACAAACATGCTTACGAAAAATTTAAGTGCTTACAGATTTTCTTATAAGTTAAAATATTTTATGAGTATTTAACTAAAATATATAAATAATGTTTCACTAGTGCTTAGATATTATATTTAATAACTCTTGAATAAAGAATAAAAAATAAAACGATTTGGTTTATGCTAAGACGCAAACAGATCATGTAGAAAAGTAATGAGCCTTTATTATTGGTATCAGTTATGAGTCTAGATAAACCAGTCCACTTTTCTCGAAGTATTTCAATTCAACTGCAACGCAGTATTACCCATATGAAAGCACTTTTGTAACGTAAAAAATGCAAACAAAAAAAAACTCCTATACATGATATGTTTTGAAAAGCAGCACACACACGTAAGTCCATTGGCCCCATTTGAACAGTTCCTGAAAAAATATAAAAGAAAGATTTCAATTATTTGCTTAAAAGCTTTAATTTTGGTTATAAACATTACACTTCTCATTAAAAAAAAAACTTTTGATTTGAAAAAGTTTTGTACAAACTATTTCATAATTTGTCATAAATCGTTTTGTGATTTCGCATTGACTGTAACTGTTGTATTTTTCAAAAGCGAAAGCAGAAGCGAAATCAAATGAAATGAAAATCATAACAGTTTGTTTAAGCACTGAATAGAGTTATTTTTCATCTTCGGTGTACGGAACCATAAAAAAGAAGTAGACGTTGATTGATAAGACGACTGATTATTTTAGCTCCCACAGACTATGTGAGTAATTCCATTAAAAAAAAAATTCATTCGCAAGAATCGAATACTTAACTCTCACGCCTTGTTTAAATCATTAATTCATTAATCCAGTAGGAAAAAACTTTTTATCAAAAATGCTTAAGTCCGAATCAGAATGCCTTTTTTGCCCAGTTGGAGTAGGTGAAATTTAAACTTGTATTGAACTCACTCACTAGCTGGTTTTTGATACAAGCTAATGATCAAACCTACATACGTATGTAATTTAAATGGGTTTGGTCATAGGTTTGTGTCTAAAATGAGCTACTGAATGAGTTCGATCCAAGTCTAGTGAAATTTTATAGACTCGAAAAGAAGGAAGCTATTCCCGGAGTAAGATTTTTAATAAAAAATATATTCTATTATACCGAACTTTTCAAAAACGAATCATCTAGATTCTACTTGAATGCCTACGTGAAGAATTCAACAATGTAAACCTATAAGAAGTTATTTATACATTTATACATAAAATATTTTTTAAATTGTATGGTGCACATAGTTTTTTCCCTATTTTTATATGTTTTACTTGCAGCTGTTTTTCCTTCTTTCACTTATGCTTTTTATTTTGTGACTTTATTTAATCGAATTATTCCGCTTCATGTAAACATAAGAGCATGTGAAATAACAGTTGAAAAATATAATCAAAATATTGAGAAAAAATTATATAAAGAAATAAACTGTAAAATATTTTAATAAGCAATATTCGTTTTTCAATGATAAGGAGTTTATTTGTAAGCAGCTAAAATTAGCAAAGCATAATAAAAAACATTTTCCGGTGACATATAAGCAAAAAATAAAATTTTGGGTGTAATGTCATTTCAAAGTTTTTTTGGTTCCATTGAAGTTTCTGTAAATAGTGAAACTTTTGGTCAATATGTGAATTAAAAACTGAACTACTGAGAATTTTTTTTTGCCAATTCAGCTATGCTTAGTGTTCTGTTGAGGATATTTAAAGGACTACCGCCTTTAAAATACTGCCGAGCAGTCTGCAGTCTTGTCTAAGCATAAAAATTTACATTTCAACTATTGTAATAAAAGTTATGGACTTAAAAGTGTCAAACTAAGCATACTTGCAGACATCGCTTTTTACTTTTTATCCAGCAAAGGTTTAAATGGTATTTTGAAAATGATTAATGGGCAATTGGTAATTTATTCAAAAAGTTGTTTCGATACAAATGCGTTCGTAGTATGGGTTGTTTTATAAATTTTTTCTCAGCCTAAAATTAAACATTCTAAATTTTTAAGCTCTACCTTTAGGTATGTCAAAAGATAGACAGTGTGATTTATTATACATTTCATGTAAATGAATATTTCGATATTTATTAGGCATTCTTGGGACAGAAGTTTGGCATATTTAAACGTTTATTTCAAAAAGTTTTTTTTTCACCCTTAAACTAATACAAAAAAGTCAGCAGCAGATGCGAATGCTAGTGGCATAACCACAAACTTTTCTTTACCTTAAAATTTTTTTTAGCGTTATGGCCATCTTAGTTTATTTATAAAAAAATAAATAAATATATTTAAAAATTTTACTATCCGGTATTGTCATTATTAAGACAAAATTGTTATTATGTAAGACACCATTATGTTATTGCTCTGTTTTCTTGAAATTTATAAATTTATAGTGGTCACATTACAAACATTATCTGGTTAAAACTTCCACTTCTTCTTGCTTTTATTACTCTTGACTTTCATTTAACTTTTAATAATGTGTGATAGTTTGCTTTTTTCAACATGAAAATATATTTCGTGTACACGATATGTACATATACTTCATCTCTAAGGGGATTACTCAAAAAAAAAATTATTCAATGTCCATTAATGCGTCTGCATACATACCCTGTCGGAAATTCCGTTAACTTTAAACTAACTTTAAGTTAGCTATTTTGCAACTAGTACTGACTGATACTTGAATTAATTAATTAATTTCCAATGTAATCAACTATATATTTTAACATTGAGATGTCCTAGGCGGTAGTCAGTTTTCTCACTCTGCGTTACGTTTCAACTAACTTAATGTTTATTTTTTTAAATCAGTCAGTAAATATAAAAAAATTATCTGGTGTTCGAACATTTGTCATCACACATTGTGTACTCATCACGCTACTACCCAGCTAAGGTACCATCTAAAATAATTACAGCAAAATGTTAATATAAAACTGAAATGAAATTCAAAGTAGCTGAGAGTAAATTACTTGGCTCTCACCAAATTCGATTACGTACTCAACTTATGAATTAATTTTGGATCTGGTATGGATGGTATTACATTTCGCTTTTGGTTAGTCTAAGAAAAGCTAACTATAAGTTAAATGTTTTTCTAGACAACCACACATTCTCCGACAGGGTATAAACAGACATATGCGTACGTGTACCCTTAAAAGAAGTTTAGTGCTTAACAAAAGAAACAGGAATTGGCATAAAGTAAAGATATCAAAGTTGTTTTAATAATACTGTCAAAAAGGTTTATAAAAAAAATTGTTTATTATCGTATTTAATCCTCAGTATGTCCGCAGTAATTTATGCATGTCAAAACATATAGTGAGAAAAAGTAATAATGTCGAGAATAATAGAAGATAAAAATTGCAAACTAAAGTAGGGTATCTTGAAACATAAAAATTTTAATAGTTATAGGTGAAAGCTTGATTTTTTTCCAAAGGTTGGGTAATAGAGAACTTTCTCAAAAATATTAAATATCTCGCACCGTAAAACCGTCAAAAAATCAGAAGCAACACAACTTTCGAACTCCATTTTTTCATCAAAAACAATTACTTGCTATTGTGGCAATCAAACTGTCTTCACAAAACTAAATAAATGTTATAGTTTTTTAGCTATACTTTTTTATAAACAAAATATAAAAAAATCTAGCATAGAAAAAAAAAGTTTATTTGTACTTAACATGATTATTATGTGTAGTTTTTAACACCATAGACTACTTTAAGGTATTTACTATTTTTCATTGAATACTAAACAAAGTTTAGATTGATAAAACAGCTTTGTTTTTTACTTTGTGCAAACTTTTTAAAAGAATTTTTTTCGTAACACAACATTTCAGAGCATTCGAAGTTTTAGATATTTTTTTTTCCTTAATTCAAGTTGTGTTTGCAATAGTTTAATGCAACTATTTCTCTTGCATTTAAAATCGTTGGGAAAAAACTCACAAAAAACACTCTATCTTGCAAGACCGTAATTTATTAAAAATTTAACTGATGGAAATCACATGTGTGTTAGCTTCCGTTATGTCAAATTTATTTTGAATTTTTCGAACTGTTGTCAGTTAAATTCTCTCCATTTTCCCTACAGGAGACAGATAAGAACGAGGATGCCTTCTTCCCTTAATTTACAATATATGAGGCAGACAACAAATGCAAGTAAATTTCATTGAAAAATAATTAACATCACCATCATCATTATGCCGAGTACAAACTATGACATTTTGTGGCATCGCAAGCAAAAATAAAAAGTGGGAACTAGCGGCAACGTTTGTCATTTCCGATATTTTTCGTTGTGTGGCATTTACACACAAACTGTTTATGCATCTGATGTAGACAGTTGTAAGAATTAGTTGGCAGCACTGCAGACACAAAAATAAAATGTCAGCTTGGTGACTTTTTTCCGCTCGAATGGTAGTTGTAAGAAGTATGTAAGAACAACAACAGCTATTCGTTGCTTTTGCAAAAAAAGAGTATTGTAATGTTCCTAATTTTTATTTGAAGCTTGCCATGCTTCGACTAACGGCCTTATTCTTCCAAAAGTTTTACAAAGTGATTTTCCCTACAAAATTTGATTTATAAATTTTTTATAAATCAAAAATATTTTTTATAAATAAGTCTGTAAATATCTTAGACATTTCTAATTACATTATGAAACGTGCTATTCTATTAAAATAAATTAATTTTTTAACGTCTTTTAAGAATTAGATTATAAATAAGTCTTTTGATGAGTTGGCTTCAGCATGAATTGTTGTCGAACCAGTTTTGAGCTAATTCTGATTTAAATTTCAATTAATGATTTTTTTTTATTCAATCATTAAATTAATTAATTTTTAGTTAATTTTTTTTTATTTCTTAAAAAAAAAATTTAATGTAAACTATGAATAATTTTAATCATAATTTTATTTAAAAATAAAAATTCCTTAAATAAAAAAATACCTTGTTTACATTTTTGAAAATCTTGGGCGATTGTTATCACTTTTTTTTTGCAATAGGTAAAATACTTAAAAATTATTTTAAGCTGATTAGTTAGGGCCTTATCTCTGTAGAGATTAAACAGCTATTAGTCTGTTATTTTGATATATGAGAAATATTTCATTAAACAAATAAAAATTAGTTAATTTAATTATTATTATTCGAACTGCATTTGTTTCTATATTTAATGAATTGAACAGGCTAATGTTCGTATCGCCTTTTAAGCCAAATTACATGTGATAATTATTAATGAACAAATAACATCAGAGTTAGTTGTAAATATTCTGACAACACATAGTTGAACGGAACAGCTAGCCGTTTTCGAAGGCCACTAAACCTTCATCATCAGCGTTCTTCTGTGTTTGGTCCACTGTGTGTGGTGTCAGTTGATGTAGATTTCTGTCTTATATACGAAACTTTCTTGCAAATGGAATATGTGAATTGCTTTGATTCATCGTATTTCAATTTGCAGAAATGTGTTTTGTAATGAAGGCGATATGAACATTAGCCTGTTCAATTCATTAAATATAAAAATAAAAATGTTATTTCTTATTCACTTTGTTAGTTTATTTCAGTTGTTATAAGAAACATCCTGCAAACATTTGCACAACTCATATGAATGTTAAATTTTTTAAAACTTGGAGAACACGGACTTAAAAACTCTTCAGTAATACAAACACATTAAAATAAAAAGAAAGAATCAAAAATCAAAACGTAAAATAATTCCATTGAAAAATGTGTATGACTACTTCTTTCTGTATTCTTTATTTTTGCAATAGCAATACTTCTACACATTAAATTTTTTTTTATTATTTTTTTTTTTGTTATTCCATTGCATTGGGGTCAGCCATTCTGGTTCTATTCGTAAAATAATTTTTCGACAACAGAAATAACGTTTTATGAATTTTAAATAAGTAACCTCAAAATCACTGTTGGCCTACTTATTGCCAACATTGATGCACATAAAGCATAAGTTTATACACGTATGTACATAAATGCACGTATAACGTGTGTATAATTCATACAAGTGCGCGTTAGGGATTACAACCACCAAAAAATTTAAAAACACATGCATACAAATTCAATATACAGAGTACAAATAAATTCTAAAAACAATGTTTGTATGCTGTGTATGTGAGCAGACATACATAGTTTCCTACTCTACCATATTTCAAACAACAAAAGCGAAAATAAAGTATGTACTGCATTGAATCAAATGTGTATGTATATGTGTGCTATATATTGCACGCTATGTCCCAGCAAAAAAAAAAAAAAAAAAAAGCAAGTGTGTCAGGTAAGAGTTTGATTCGACAGCCGTTTAAAGGTTAACTTCCCATTCAAAAAAGTATGTGACTTTTTTTGTAACGCCCTAAGGCATGACCTTAGATACGAAAACATGCTTAAAATATGTACTCGTATGTTTATAGAATAACTTTTTTGCTGGGATACGCATTCCAACAAAAAAGTATCTTATGGAAACATAATGTTTCTAGTAAGTAAGTTTCGGTTTGGTTTTATGTGCAGGATTTACCGAGTGTTACTTAAGCGAATTGAAAAACGAATAATAAATAAAAATTTTGATGAATACTAAATAAATAAATTACCACCACAAAGTGGGCATATTTAATATGCAATGATATAAAATATTTTTTTTTTAGATTTAATAAACAAGATAATTCGTATCTAGGCCAATGTCTCTCACGTCGACACCAATGCACCGAAATTTAATCGTCTGCACCCAGAGCAAAAGCAATTTAAAATTAATAAAAGCCACATTGATTCAAGAAAAAACGTTAACGAAAGTCTAGTCATGATGAAAATTTTTATTGCAATATTAAACAATATTAATTTATTTTGATAATTTTAATATGGCATTGAATATAAAAAAATATATATTTCGGCACTGAATTAATACTGAACTCCTGTGGAACAGTATTGTCGTCTTAATCATATGATATAGTTTACACATTCATTAAATGTGGTGTGCTTTAGATTTTAATATGTTTCTTCTTAATTCAATATTTTGCCATTTAAATTTCAACTTGACTGAGAATTTAATGAAATAAAAGTCTTAAAATAATATGTTCAGACTTTAAGACAATATTGATTTAATGTTATTCAATAAATAAATCGAATCAACATTAACTCGAAGTTGAAAATTATTCATTTGAAGTATTTTAGTATAATTTTTCTATTATATTGAAATTTATTGAATTAATAAGACGCGTTCTTATGTATAAGTTTCAGCTTTTCGCTGAGTGTGGCTATAAAAATTATTACAAATACTTAAAAAGCCTGACTTCCAAAACGTTGCAATACAAAGTTTGCAAGCATGGCACGTATTTATAACGTGGAGAGATACTAAGTTGCGAAACATTGTCAAAATGAGCACCAACATGATACAATTATACAAGGTACTTGCACAAGCCCAGCCTGTTTATGTATACAATGAAGAAAGTTGTCAAACAAGCTGCAAAAATGTTAGTGTATGTGTGTGAATAAAATGATTACAGTGTTGCCAATGAATTTGCATATTGCTGTGTCTCCAATTAAACATTGAAGAAAATTACATTACACATCTTTTGTGTAGGTTAAAATTAAAACAAAAATAATTAAAAATAGAACCCAAAGTATAATTACACACAGATTATACATGAATCTCATTATATGGCCTACACATGAGAGTAGAAATTACACACTGTGTATTACACACATATTGGCAACACTGAATGACTATAATCATGCATGAATGCCGCGTCTGCAATTGTACTTTAGTTACCCTGTGATAGCTGTTTTTAAAAATAAAAGACATGTGTTTCTGACAATTATCCGTTTGTTTCTACCAACAAAATGCGTGTGTTTTTTGGTGCTATAATTTTGTTGTAGTCGTGCAAGTACCTTGTATAATTGTATCATGAGCACCAACTTTTAAAACATAGTACTCTATTCAAATTTGTGAAAAATGTTGAGCAACATTGATTATTTCATACGAAAAATTTGACATGTAAATAATATTAACAAACCCTGAAACTATGCTGCAATTTCTAAAGTTTTTAAAAAACGCTCATGTGTTTGTTGTAAATTCCATGCAAAATAAGTGCCACTCATCTTATTTGGAATGAAAATTTCAAATGTTGAAGATACATTTCATACGGTTTTCCCAAAATAAACAGAGTACTATTGCTGCAAAATTTTTTCTTGAACAATTCGTGCCAATTTTTTTATATGTATTTTGACAGCGTTTTGCGTAAAATGCTGAACAGAGTACCGGGCTTAAGACAAGATCCAAGTATTGGGCTAATGTGGCTTGTAACTCCAAACGATTGGGTGCGAGATTTTTGATATCTATAAATTGCCTCACATTCTCTTCACTTATGCCAAAAGCAGTATTAATAAGTTTCTGGGCTTGATTTTAGTTATAAATTTTGGTTCATTTGTAAGTAGCTAGAAGAAGAAAGCTTAAAAATATTGGGACGTGAGCTGTCAAAAATTACCTCAACATTTTTCTTCGCACTCAAAATATAGGAAATACAACTTAAGTTATGCATTTACATTGTCTTGAAATCTAGTACTTACGAGATTTCGAGCTAAATCTTGCTGCGTTTTACTAGATTTGCCACGCAAAATGAAATTAATTTTGTCAGTGGATTTATAGGAAATCAAATCAAAATCTAATATTTTTATTTATTTTTTACTCTCTGAAAAACATAAAAAAGATGAGTAAATTAGCTACCGTCTGCTTAAAAAGGCTATATTGCTTTTGTTTGGTTATAATTTTGTAAATTTTTCAGTTAATGGGTTTAGTTTTGGATAAAAAAATTTTGATAAATGTCAAAAAAAAAAAATTTGTAAACGAAGATTTTAATTAAAATCTGATAGGTTGCGTGCAGGTGTAAATGCTTTGTAAGTGGATAGACTATTTGTCCATATACTCGTAAATCCTCTTTTTGAAGAAACAATTTTTTTGTATGACTAGTCAGTGGAAGAAAATATAACCATGTTATGTGTAAAGAGCGATCCCTAAAAAGTTTTTGTTAGTTTTCTAATAGCAAACTGTTTTTACTAGACTTATACATGCATGGGTTTTTGCACATATATAGTACTCTAAACAAATAGCATATTTGCTTTTGTTACTGAACGCCTTTTGATGTATTTCGTTTTTTGTTTTTTTACTTGCTAAATGTTCCTTGGTGCTTCCTCGGCTACTCCTTGACATATTTGTAAGCCTTAAGCGTTTGTTTCATCATCACTGAAAAGGGTCAACAGCAAGACGTGAACATTTTTAATTTTTTTTTTTTTTTTTGCCAATTTGTGTTTTTGCTGGCAAAATGGCACACATGGGTGGTTTTCTAAATACCATGCTTAATATAATTAGTTTTCTCTGAACGTACGTGACTGTAAGCATAAGAGTTTGATTAATATTGCTGTTTTTACTCGTGACGGTGACAGAAATCAGGGCTTAATATCTTTAAAGTTTTTGTTGGGAAAACAAAAACAGAAGCATATCTTAAAAAAATAATTGAATGTAATTAAGTTTTGGCTTAGGACAGTTACTCATTTAATTCTATATTTCCTGAATAGAAATTTTAACCGACTACCATGCATTGAATTTTTAATAATGTTTAAAAATTATAATTGGGCACAAAAATATGTCTTGATAAACTATATTTTTATACTGAATATATAGTATTATTTCTATTAATGCAGCTTATTAAGAATGCCTTCGAATTCTTGTTTTTATGAGATAAACCTGTCAATATGAACTTCGTTCGTTCATTTGCATGATTTGCTGAACTTATTACATAAAAGATCCAAATGTATTTCCTTAAAGAAAGTGTTTTAACGCAGAGAAATTTAAACGCAATTTTTTGCACTTACTGCTTATGCCCGTTATTTCTACCCATAAATATCTATTAGTCTACAGATATCTATCGTATAAGTTAAATTTTATAAGGCAAATTCGTTGGTAAAAATCTCAGGTAAATTATCTGTTGATAGAAATTACGGGCATCAAAGGTTAGAGAAGTTGAGGTTGAAAAAATACATAAATACACAAAAAACTAATTGTGCAGAAAACGCGCTTAAAGTTTTCCATTTAACTATCTGTGTTTAAGAGTTTAAGTCTAGATAAGCTGTTTCTGAGTTAACGGTACCCTTATAATCTTCTTATGTAAAAGTACCCCTTGGCAAAATTTCATTTATTTTGTGCTTCTTGTCTTTTTTCATTTTCTAATCTCATGTGGAATAAAGGCTTTGCTATATTTTAAATCAAATGTATTATTTATAGTTTGTAGAACGAAATTTTCTACACACTATAATAAGTGAATACCGAATTTCTTAATTTGTCTGTAAAAGAAATAGATTTCTGAAGATCTATTTGAACGTTTAAAAGTGTTTTACTGCAAAATAGTAAAATATGACTTAAGCACTTTTTCCTTATTGCTACATATAAAATGAAGATACGAAATGCCGAATTAGTCTGGACTATTAAATCAAAAAATTTATTTTTTGAGTTATGACATTAATGAAGTAAATAAGCGATATGTATATAAAGTATAATTAAGCATAATAAATAAATATAAGACATTACTTATGTTTAATGTGTTTAAGTTTTTTATTTATGTACTTATGATTTTGTATTTTTTTTTTGTACAGATGCCCAAGAGTCATGCTCTCGTTAAAACAAAAAAATTTGCAAACACATGAATTGAGGTCGACTTAAGGTTACAAGTTAAATTTAGTGTCAAACTGCTGTAATGGCCACGTTAGTTTTGTTACTTGCCAACATATTAGGATGTATGGCTACAACTGAAATATTATTAAAAAAAAAAATCTCCATAGCAGATATGATCATAGGCAATTATTTATTGAAGTTCAAGCACACTCACTCACACGAACTTGTAAGGGTCAAAGAAAAATTAAACAAATTAAAGTTTTAATGGAAAATACGCATAAAAGTGTATTCATGATATCAGAAACCTTGTGCAACAGTAGTCTATGGCTTGAAGAGAGAGTCGAGGAAATTTTTCGTTTACATTGTTATACATAATTTAAACATGAACAAATATAACGAACACAAATACAACATGATAGAAATAACTCTACTCTACACACAGTATTACCAGCATCAAAATTGTTACAAAGCAACTCTGAAATTAAAAATAACGGTTAACAGAATTATCTCCAAATCTCTAGAAACACTAACCTGAACTTCCCAGATTGTTTGAGAAGACTGATAGGTCAATTGGTTACCAATAGAAAACCACAGCACAGATTATGCATTAATGCAGTTTCTTTTATTTGGTTTTACTAAGTCTGCTCACATTTGGTTTTCCATCTACGAGGCAGTGACAAATATTCTAGAGGAAGAATTATAATTGGTAATAAGGGCAATGCTGTGTATGAAAGCGAGTCAGTGTGAATCAGCTAAGCTTGAAGTAAACATCGATAGTAAAGAGAAGAATTAATAATAATTTAAGTAAAGACAATTTGTATTCATTTCTTAGTCTAGAATAAATAAAAGTTCACAAATAAAAACTAGTTGGGTGTTATTTATTTATGTTTTTGAGTAATCCAAAAGCTCACACGTTTAAATAGGTTAAACGTAACATGAAACGTAACGTATAATGAAAATATTACTCATACGTAATGTGACTTAACCCAGCAAAAAAATTTAAAAAAGGTAAGCGGGTTTCGCTTTGATTATTTGTGGTAAACGTCTTCCTTACTGGATTACCAACTTAATTATTGTAAAATAGCTTGAGTTTTAAATGATCGATTCTGGGGCATTTGTTACTTTGTTCAATTGGAAATATTTTACGTAACCTTTAACAGCTGAAAAAACTGTCTTCTCATCAATCAACTTCTTTTCCATTATTTTACAATTTTATGTAATGTGATTTGTAAGCGAGTATTTAAATTTTACAATCAGAAAAGTAAGTCATTATATCAAGTCATATGCGCAAAAAAAGCTTAAGCGACATAAATTTTAAACTTAATTTTTTT
The DNA here is from genome assembly GCA_936439885.1 of Nowickia ferox. Lineage (NCBI taxonomy): Eukaryota > Metazoa > Arthropoda > Insecta > Diptera > Tachinidae > Nowickia > Nowickia ferox. The sequence goes on along the minus strand of OW387026.1, from coordinate 97,071,755 downwards.
ACCTAAATCGATCCTTTGCGATCGTAAATAATCGATTTTCGTCAAAAAAAAAACTAATTCCAAAAAATGTGCCGCTTCAGCTATTTGAGGGGTTACGGCTCAATATGGCAAGTAGTTCACATGATTAAGTCGAATATCTGGGCAATTACTCAAACATATTCCTCATACAATACAATATGCTGTATAAATTTGCTCAGACATTATCCGAAACAATATTTGGAAATACTGAATTCTTGGTTCAGAGAAATTTTTTATCATATTCGAATTAGATGTTTATAAAATTATATTAAAAAAAATAAACTTTTTAAATTAATTGTTTTTTTAGAGAAAAGGAATAGCAAGAGCTTATTTAAGTCACTTAAATATTAATTAATATTTAAAAGTAATTTAAAAATAATAAAATCCATACAAAAATTAACAAAAAATCAACTTTAAATATTGGTGCAACTGCCCCTTATTGTGTGTTTCGTTGATTTCTGTATCACCGTTGCGGTGTCAGCTGTAGGAAGCAGTAGCATACTTTCAGAGTTATAAGATTATCACATATCAATGAAATACACTTTCAATATTATGAAATTCTGCTTACTACTTTACTTTACAATTCCCAGTAAAAATAAACTAATCTAAGGAATTTCTCACATGATTATATTTACTGCAAGTTTTTCTAAAAACAGACAGATTATTTTTTAAATGGAATTGAATTGCATTTCAGCTGGTTTGTAGCAAATGGTCCTATTCTCAATAGGAAAATTGTGAATTTGATAATGAAAGAAACGAAAGGTGGATGTAGATAATATAGTACTCAGCAATAGAAGGTGTGATGACTACTAGCTAAACATCACATCAAGCTCAGGCCACCAGCTGTTTAACAATTTAAATGAGGTAATATGTATGGCTGGTGATGGCTTGTTTGTGCCAATGTAATCGATATTGCTTATGAAAATGTTCCTCTAAGCCTTTGTGCATCCAATATTAACTATTCATTGGCTTACTTAATAATGGAGTTGTAAAAGGAAATAAATAGCTGATTTTAGGCAGTATTAGTTACGTTTCAGTAACACACATACCGATAAGTAGGATGCTAATTTTTAGTATTACAATTGTGCAGTAAATTGGCTGAATGCAAAATTGTTGCCAAAAAGGTAATAAATGATATTTCTGCTTACAGCTAATAATGTTTTGTAAATATTTTTTATTTCAAAAATTGCGGCTTTGAAGAAAAAACAGGTACAACTGATTAAACGGTGCAAGCGCTTCACCCGGCGTGTAAGCCTTGCTCGGTAGTTCCAATCGTTGTTTGGTTGGGTTTTGTCTTAATATTTTTGAATTCTCAAATAGTTTATGAAAGTCTGTGCATAAGATAAGAGGTTTGACGATGTGTTAAAGCAACAATGAAATGCATATAGACATCGCTTAACCACCAGCAAATAAATTTCACTTATAATATAATTATGACAATATGTCGAATAATAAATCTCTTGAATTGAGACTAATGGTTGAAATTACATATTACATATATACACGAGTATATATATATATATTTATATATTTATACAAAAAGATGTCTTTTTTTGTTTGTTATTGTACCTTATAGGAAACGAAACCTCTCAAATAATTAAGACTCTGGAAGGAATTATGCAACTGTATACAATCTATCGCAATAGGATTTAATTTTAATATCAAATGAAATATTTGCTATCATTACACATGATTTCATACTTTTCTTACTGTTGCGAAATCCAGAATTTTAAACTGATGACATATTTAAATAGCACTGGAATTTTCTTTTTTATCACTCACATGTTTAAATTTATTTTTTCTATTTTAATGTCCTGGCTGCTTGATAAAAAATAAGTAGGATGTTATGAGTTCTAAACGACAGTACAAAGAATTATTTGCATATTCATAAAAAAGACACAATACATTGATAAACATAATCTTTAATTTAATTTAAAAAAAACCTGGAATTCTTTTAAAATTTCATTTTGTTTTTTTCCTTCATTTAATGCTATTTTAAGTTTGTTTCTCTTTTCGTTGTAGTTATTCTTTATATTAGACTTCGATAGATAAGAGATAGCTATTATATAATAGCTTAAGTACGCCAAAAAAATATTTTGCAACACTTTTATCTGCTTTATATCTTTTGTTATATAAATAACTGTATATATTCGTATTTATGTCTTAAAGATGATTTAATTTTATAATCTTATAATCTCATCTTACTGCCTATTGATGGTTTTGTAACACAGAAAATATATATTATGTAATTTAATATTTGTTAAACTAGTCAAATAATAATTGTTAATACATGAATTTCAAATCTTGGCATAACTACTTTTCAGTATTATCAAACACATTAATAAATGTGTAAAATCTTATGGTTGTTAATTTGTATTAAGTTATTTTCTAGGAAAACTTAACAGTATTTACTTGGTGATTATAGGGTTTTATGAAGCTTTTTCTGTCTGTTAAAAAAATGAATGCGTATACATATAAATATACAAATATAGTCATAAATATAATTTTTCATAAAACGCTATTTCCTTAAGCAAAAATATTAAATATATTTATTAGAAGGTAAGTTTTATTTAAAAAATTCAACCGCATTTGAAATTAGAATTGAATAAATTTAAGTCATGGTTATTTGAAATAATTTTTAAATGCATTAACTCGAAATTTTATGGTTATAAGACGAGTTGCTTTTGCACAAAAAAAATGCAATTTTTAACGTAATGAATATTTGTGCCGTACGCACTCCAGATAAAGTAGTTATATTTGTATTTAATTTATGCAGTTAATTTAAAACAAAAGAATGCTTGTTTTATTCACCCTAGTCGAAAGTAGAAAGCGAACATTTTGTTTACCTGAAATATTTCTCGTAAACAAAAATGGGTGAACAAAATTAGAAAAAACCCTACTAACACAACAACAACGCAAAAATTGGCGATCACAATTTTAGGGAAAGGGAACTAAAACACATTTCACTTAAGTTTTTATTACCGAGAAGGGTAAGTTTGTAATGTAAAACTATGTCTTTTTATATTTTGTCGTATTCTTTTATGTTATGTCATGTTTTGTTCTGTTACGTTATGTTATTTTAAGTAATGTAACAGAACATAACCATAACATAGTTCATTATGCGTTTTTATGTTATATTATGGTTTTCTAATTTAGGCTTTGCTATATATATTATATACACTCAAAAAAAGACATTTCCTATTATTAAGAAACAAAAATTTCTTGCTTAAAGTAAAAAAAATTTCTAAGTTTAATGCCCTAATTCTGTTCGACGATTGTATGGTCTTGTCTATGGACAAAAATAAGCCGCAGTTGTGATTCTTTAGAACAATTATTATTTATTGTCCATGCTAGAAGGTTCGTGTATTTGCTTTATGATTTTGTTCTAAACATTATATCCAACACATATTTTTTCAAATATTTTTCAAACTATTGTATAATGCTTTAATTTTATTTTTATGTTTTAAAAACATGGTAATAATATTTTAATTTTTCATTATCAAAGACAACAACCATTTATAAAGAAAATAATTTAGTAAATTCAAAAACAAGAACTCTGAAGTATTTTCAAACTAAAACGTCCTAAATATTCTTACTGAATTAGGGCATAAGTAAAAAGTCCAAGTAAATTTTTACAAAAATCTGGTAAAAACTACTTAATATGAGTAAAAAATAAGAAGTTCATATCCTTAAAAATAGTTTGTAAATATACAGAAAAAATTTCTTACATTTAAGGAAATGTACACTGACTTAAAGGAAATATTTACGAAAAATAAGTAAAGGGTTAATTTTAATTATTTTTTTCAAACTTCATTTGTTTCTATATTTATGATTCGATCAGGCCAAAGTTCGTATCGCTTTGGAAGCCAAATTACATGTGATAATTATTAATGAACAAATAACACCAAAGTTAGTTGTAAATATTCTGACAAACACATAGTTGAACGGAACAACCGGCTGTTTTCGAAGGCCACTAAACCTTCCTCATCAGCGTTCTTTTGTGCTTGGTCCAGTGTGTGTGGTGTCAGTTGATGTAGATTTCTGCTTTATTATACGCAACTTTTTTGCAAATGGAATATGTGAATTGTTTTGATTCATCGTATTACAATTTGCTGAAAGCTTTTTTGTAATGAAAGTTAATTTTTACCATCTCTAAATTTACAACAGTCTTGCCATTGTCGTTTGTTCTTTACTAATTATGCACATGTTAGTTAATTTGCTTATTTTTTGTTTTACTTAAGACAAACTTTTTTGGTTTGATACTATAAGTATATTTTTATTTTTAATTTTTGCCACTGGCCCACGACTATTAACTTTTTAGCTAATTTTTAGTTATTATTGTTCGAACTTCATTTGTTTCTATATTTATGATTTGATCAGGCTAAAGTTCGTATCGCTTTGGAAGGGTTTTAGGCTTACGAAATTTAATTCCTAAGAGCTAGTCAATTTAAAATTTTCTCATACAAAATTTTTTAACGCTAAGCATTGCGTTCTACAAAATTAGGCCCTTGATGTTATGTTAAAGTGTATTTGTTTGTGTTATATTATCATATGTTAAATAATATACTGTATGTAATTTTAAGGTTTGTTATGCTACTTTGCTTTTGTTATTTAACTAAAGTAATGCTTATTGCAAATACCAACTTTCTGTTCATTATTTAATATAAAACATTTTTCCCCTATACATACAAGTCAGTAAAAATCTAGTCCATCGCTTGGGTAATTCTATTAAGATATATTTTAAAACGCCCCCTAAAAGGAAATTAAATTTTATGTAAACATTTTCTTTTTTTCTGTATTTGAAACCTCAATTTACTGCAATCCTATTTTCAACTTCACTTCAAAACCTTAATTTAAATGTTTGACCAAAGTGCACAAATAAACATTCAAATGTAATTAAATGTTTGTGTTAAAATACACTGAGTTGAAAAAGTAAAATCAATTAAATTTTATATCTGTTCTTTTTAGCCATCAATCATTTAGTAGTGTCAGGGGAGCGAAATAAAAACAAAATTGCAATTTTAACTTAAATTGCTGCATATAAAAGCTAAATCAGATAAATGCATTGGGTTTGTTTATACTCGCATGTCGCGTTCTAGAAAAAATAAATTAAAAGCACGGCTGAGATTTTAGCAGTGTATTATAAGTGCAGGTAATAAATATAAAAAATATATTTAGGCTGACATTAAATTTAAATTGACAAAATGTTTGTTAATTGGATTTAAGATGATGAAGTGAAATGCAACAAATTAAAAATTACTGTTTTCTTAGAGAAATTTGATAATGTATTGGCATATTTTAAAACTTTAATACAACACTGGATGATCAATATCCAGATCAATAATAATTGCGCACGGAAAGCAAATAATTAAATTAACTGGCAAGAATTTAAAACATCGCAGAAATCCTTCAAGAAAGAATTAGAAAGATAATTCTTTAATTAATGTATCATTGCATCGTCTCTTAAAATACAGCGTTGTAAACTTGTTGTTGCTAAGTTTTCGTATAAAAATTAAATACACTTGCATTACATAAGTTTTTAAAAATTTCTATTTAGAGAGAGATACTATCTGCTAGTTTTTATTTTGTCATTTAAAGCACAAAAAACATTAATATACTTTACACTGGGTATTCACAAACAAGAAAACAAAAAGTGAACATGTACTTAAAAATTTAATTAAAAGCTCCTTCTTTGTAGTAACATATTTTCTTATTTGTGCTAACTAAATATATAATTAGGGTATTCAAATGGTACTCATAAATTAACAAGTTTTAAATTAATAACACGAAAAAATATGACTGCTGTTAGCAACCTTTCATAATTTGCAATTATAAATATTGTATTCATTTGTATTTTGTTTTAAGCGCCTTTGTACATTGTTTACTCTCTCTCTCTCTCTCTCTCAATTCCTTTGATAAACTCTCACTCATTTATGTTAAACAATAAACATAGCTCAGAAAGTCTTATTATTTTATGACGCTTTGAAGAACTTTGAGTCACAACAACAATTTTTTAAACTATGTTAAAATATTAAGACATTATGACACTTAAGATACTGGTGTGAATATCCCAAATAATAATTCAAAGTTTAATCATACAAGTCTTATTTCTTCGTTAGTGATGCGCATACGCAATTTAAGCTTCATATTACTTTTCAATGCATGAAGTCGGCACTTATGCCGCTGTTCATATCATAAGAAGAAAACTTCAAGATATTTAAACTGTCAATAGCAGTGTGTTAAAGAAAATTAATTTTCAACTGAATCACGTGTCTTTAATTATAATTGAAAATAATGAAAGAGTTTGCTAAAGACTTCCACTTAATATGGCAACCGCTTTCATTTTATTCAACTATTTTGTATCATCTGAAGAGCATGCTATAATTATAAAACTAAATTTAGTAAATGTTACATTTGGCATCAATTAAATGTCAACTAGTAATTTCTAAAATGAGTTATTCATCCATAAATCTAGTGTTAACACAATTATGATGTTAAAAAATTTCGTTGCCTACGCAAATTAAGCTAAAAGATGAAGTTAAACATCAGAGAGGTTATTTCTGCTTTGAATGTACAAAAATGTAGATTTAAATTTAGTTGTGTATGTAAATAAATGAAAAAAAAAGTTTTTTTTATGCTTTCTGAGTCATTTAACGCACAGGGGGAAAAATTCAGTACAAACTAATTAATTTTTTGACACTTTTGAGTGTTTTTTTTAGAGGTATAGAACTTCGAATTGAAATAAAACACAAGAAAATCGTTTTAATGTCCATCAATTTGGCTTTATTGGAAGGATAATTTTATGCCATTAACGTTTAAATATGATTTCGGGCATGTGACCGCCGCGGCTGGCTCGAATAAAGCCAATCCTACAGGTCCAATTTTCAACCACTTTTTCGAGCATATGGGGCCGTATGTTGGCAATAACGCCACGAATGTTGGCTTCCAAGTCCCCTAACGTTTCTGGTTTGTTGGCGTAGACGAGCGACTTCACATATCCCCAAAGAAAATAATCCAATGGTGTCAAATCACACGATCTTGGTGGCCAATCCATGGTTAACCGAATTAATTGCTCTGATGGACGATTATGTCGACCATAAAATGGACGGAGCTTGCGGTAAACTTCGCGAACTGAACCATTATTTTCGAAATAAATTTGCACGATTTGCAAGCGTTGTTCTTTTGTCAACCTGTTCATGATGAAATGGCAAACCAAACTAAATATTAATCACTTGACAGCTGACAAAATGGCCGCCAGTTAAAAAAGTGATGCCAACTTAAAGTTCTATACCTCAATAAAAAACACCCTATAATAACTATAAAAGATATACATACATACATATGTATATATTTTTTCTAATACCTATACTTTTTATTCTTTTTGAAAGTGAATCGAATGTTTTAACTTTTTTGAAAGGAAATTAATTCAAATTGACATATAGCTAAATTTTTTTGTAGATATTTTAATATTTATAGTTTAAATTTTAGTCATATAAACAACACTTCTGTCTGCAAGTGCATCATGATTTTGCTCTACCTGATGTTAAGTTATAAAAATGTCTGAAAAATATCACGTATACGCTGCCATAACAAAACATTTGCTATAAAAATATCTCGAATTATTTACAATAATAAAATGTTATTTTTCTTAATTTCCATAAAAGTTTTAATACCTGTAAACTGCCATCACTTGCGTTAAAATATATTTATAAATAACTTATAAAGAAATATTTACTCTAAGCTAAATAAAACCAAAAAAAAAACATCAAGGTGTGTTAATAAGCAGACATAATGGCAGCAGATGTGAATTTTTTGTTGCTTGTTGTAAAAATTTTTTATGTCTGTATAATATTTAAATGGTTATAAATAAGTAAATGCCTCAATAAATTTCGTATGTTTGCAATTTTTGCACAGTACATTCAACTTTAATGTTTTTACAACTTGTGTAATTTTTTAAATGTTTTGTGCTTGATGAAGAAATTTTGAAGCTTAAATTTTTTTAAAATCATTATTTGTATTATTTGAAATAATTACTTGTGTTGTGGCGTAATAATAAAGTTTAGATTTCTATTAAACTTTTACTGTCGCGTAAACATAAAGCTAAGATATGCTTATGATAAATTGTATATTAAACGTTTGTGGTTTCTTTTATGATTGCTCGCTACTTTGTTGGCGGATATTTCAAATAAGCTAAGCAAGCTGTTTCATAGATTTAATTTTTTATTTTTATAAATATGCATATACTCCTGCAATAAGCATAGGACCGTTTTTATAAATGTTAAAACTTTTTTTTTGTTTTTGTTTTTTTTTTGGTGAAACGAAAATTTAATTTTTCCAAATAAACACACGCACATAATTGTTTTTTTCTTCGAAACTGATGAGTTGTGATTACTTAATATATTCGAACAAAAGTCTTTTATTTTATCACTACAACTACTACAACTTGAGTCCATCTGCTAAAGATTTTCTTTAGTTTCACCACATAAAATTGCCAAAGTCATTTTAAAATTTTCTATTTGTCTGCATTTTAGCAAACATTCTTAAATTCAATTTTAATTTTTTTTTCTATATTTTAAAATAGAAAATTGTTGATAAACTTGATTCTGTGAATTTCCAATATTATGCATTCAACTTTATTCTTTATTAAGAAAAATTTTTCACTTATTTGTGTATTATAAAAAAAAACATCTAAGAATAAAGAAATGGGATCAAAAAGTGGTTGACTTTTTTTGTGTTGACTGTAGAAAAATAAAAAAGCCACGTACAAGGAAACGGTTTAGCAGTGATGTCAACTCATTTGTCTTGGCTGTCTGCGTGCTACATGCATAAATTAGTTTTGGGGAAATTTTGTTTTCCGTTTTGTTACCTTATATAAGAGATGATCTAAGCAAAAAAAAAAATATAATAATAAAAATTCTTATAATTATGACATAGATATAAGAATCAAATAGCAAAACGTCTTTGGTAAATAAGTATGTAAATATTTAATATTGCGAGTACTATTAAGGCTTTGCGAATGAGTTGTGGAATGAAAAATTGGCAGAAAAAGGAACATATTGATGATTTGCTTAAAGAACGCCGAAGCTCAAAATATGGAATTTTTAATGATGCAGAATTAATTCTCATATTGTTCTTCACATTGTGTAAAAATTTCATGCAAATATTTTGTTTACTTAACTCTTGAAAGCAAAATAATATTTTCCTTTCCCATTAAGATGTGTGTAAATTAATTTTTTGATAGTTTTTTTGTTTGAGTAAATGAGCGATTTGTATATGCTTTACATTTTAAGCTCGTTGCGTATGAGCAATATTAGCACCAGATTTGATTAAATATCACTCATACGCATAACAAATTTTTGTACACAGCAAAGCGTGACGACGACACATTGATAGTTTTACTCAAAACATAAACAAACACGTTATTTTTTTGCTATAAAATATACTGTTTTTACTGAAGTAGAACCTATTAAAATATGTAATGTTCTATACATTCACGAGAAACAAAAAAAAGACAATAAAACTTAAAATAAATTTCAAAAACAGGATTGTTAAAAAACTGACATACTTTTTTTCTGTGCAGTTAACCCGTGTACTACAAAGGATATGGACATAATCATTAAATTTTTCTCAACTTACTTCCAGATATAGCGAATTTATCTTAAATCATTTAGTAATTTTAAGATCTACCAAAAATATTTCGAATACTGTTAGCATATTGAACATTTTAAACTACTGCATCATTTACCGAAAATATCTTCAACTTTAATTAATTGCCATAATTATTAATCCCTTTCTTTAAGAAGGAATCCTATGAAAAATTAAGAAATTGGTATTTGTATAAGTAAAGAGAAATAAAATTCAATGGTTCGGTGTGCTTTTTTTCGCCATAAGCTACCACAAATTCATTTTATTACAACTACTGAAGTACAATATTATGCTTTAGTATTTATATATATATATATATACTGCTTTTACTTTCGCTTATGATTTAGCGAACTAAATAAGTAAAAATTTTAATGCATTTATTTCATGAAATTCAATTAAAGAAAAACTATAACAAATAATGCAATATAATAAAACACCTGCTGCTCAAGCGTTTATTTTGTTTTTCATTCTTACCACTTTTTTCAATTCTATACTTCCAATTTCTGGTTACTTACACATGTGTGATTTTGTGAAAGTAATTGAATTTTTCATTCATGTGTAGTAATTGGAAACGTTGATGATTAAATAAGTAAATTAAGAAAACCAAAAATAAAAAAATTGAGTTTTAATACACACATCGCATGCTGTATGTATTACAATAGTTTACAAACGAAAATTGTGTATAAGATACGAAAAAGAATATAGTTTTTAATTAAATTTTTGGTCTTAGTTCGAATTCAAATTTAGCTGTAATACTTTTTTTGATTTTTTGAAATATACTGAATTTTTTTTTAAGTTTATATACTCAGCAAAAAAATTTGATGGCAAGGTAACAAATTCAACTGCTAATAAACATATGAATAGCATACTTTACATTACTTTTGCCTTGGAGTTTTAACTCATTACTTTAACATAACGATGTCATTAGAGGAAAGTACTAACAGCCTTGTGTTACAAGTAATAACTTTGAAATGCCAAGACTTAAGCGGCGACTTTCCACTTACATCAACATTGTACTTAAATTTATGTGTTTGTGTACGTTTGCCTGTCTACCAGCCGCTTTACAAGTCATTGCATACACAAAATTAAATAAAAAGCCAATGTCGACTGCAGTCCCACTGCACACGCACTGGTCTATCTAACACTTGATTTTTATGTGCTCAAAACTTGTTTTCCTGAATACATATAAATAAATAAAAAAACACAGGATTTGAACATACAAGTAGAACTATCTGCTTGATAAACACGATTTATGCTACTGCGCGAGACAGTTTTCTAGAAGAATCTTGGTGCAACAAGGATGTAGTTCATTTTAAATGCCTATCTGGCTCAATTTGTACCCACGAAGCTCGAAATTGAACAAAATAATAGTATTTATGCTGAGGGATAATACGGGCTGAAAGAGGGCACAAAAGAATAAGAGTCAATTATGTTTGGGATTAAGCCTGTATCTATCAAAAATAACTCTGGTTTTCATTAATAACATGGTATGTTAAATTTTTCTTATTTCATGTTTATGATGTCAATTGTCATATTTTTAATGCTTTTTATAAAGATCTAAATTTTTTTTTAATATGCATAATTTTTTTTCTAACACAACAACACAACTTTTAGGTTTTTTTTCAAATAAGTTTCTACACTAACGTTGTGTGTTGACAAATATTGACTTGCACAAGAATTATTTTCTTACAAAGAAACACAGCGCCACTTACGAGGTTTTATCTGAACACATTTGAAAATTATTTTTTGATATTTGTTTAGTTAATTAGGAATTAGAATCACTTCTGTGTTTGTTTTTTGTCTTTTCTAGTCATAACTGGATTATTTACGGTGTTTATTCTTATTTCAAGTCTTATGTTATTTTTTATCCAGCATGAAGGTATATACTACTACTTAAGGAAAACTAACTAAAATTAAAAGCTAAATAAAAATAAACTTAATAGCAACAAGCCAAAAAAAAAGATTATCTTAAGTATAACAAAAATTAACTTACACGTGCATAATTAGTAAAGAACAAATGACAATGACAAGACTGTTGTAAATTTAGAGATTGTAAAATCAAGCAAATTGTAATACGATAAATCAAAGCAATTCAATTCAATTAAATTTAAATAAAAAGCTGAGTATATAAAGCAAAAATCAACTGACACCACACACAGTAGACCAAAAGCAAAAGAACGCTGCTGATGAAGGTGTAGTAACCTTCGAGGAAAGCTATAGTTGTTCCGTTCTACTGAATGTTTGTCAGAATATTTATAACTATCTTTGATGTTATTTGTCCATTAATAATTATCACAAGTAATTTGACTTACAAAGCGATACAAACTTTAGCCTAACTAAAATCATAAATATATATTAAGAGATTTTTTTTTTCATAATAAATATAAAAATCCTGCCAAACAAGGCTTCATTTGTTTACGTACGTATACTCTTAAATATAAATAAATTTATATATTTTTTGTGGACCTCTAAGAAGAACCAGACAAAAAATCTCATAAATGTTAACCATACATTCATGGTATTTGACATCACATCTGTTGCAATCATTCATTTTACTCATGCTATTTGCAACAATGAAAAGCAACAAAAAAATCTCTACGGCCATTGCTCTTATCAGCCATTCAGTCAGTGTGTAATACGGAAAGAAGTCATATGCAAAAGTTAACATATGTACATATATGTGCAAAAAATAAAAAAACAGATTAACAACGATGCAATAACAGTTTAAAAAATGTTCAATTTGGTATTGTAATACCTTTCAGCAACAAGCACAACCCAGGCAACAATCGCTTTGCAATGAGCTGTCAAATCATGCAGGATGCTTTAATAATGTAAGAATTTGGATCATTTTTAATAATTAATATATAAGCTTATTGTTACTACTCCTAATAACTGACTCGGAAGTGTTGCTAAAACGGAGATCCCACTATCGGCACAATATACTGATTTTTCTTGGCGCCACTGCAATAAAGGCATAAGTAATAATTAATTCCAGAATAAGTCAATAATTTTTTTAAATTTCAACATGAAAAATATTTTGTTATAAAAATATCTTTGCAATCAAATTTAAAAATATAAAAAATTAATATTAAAAAATTGCGAAAAATTCCTAACGTTGCAAATTTTGTTAGATTTACCCTTCGCTGCGCCATGGAGAGTTTTTTTTTCAACTTTATTTCAATAATATGTATCTTGTTAAACAAATTCAGTTTTTGAAATTTTTTTTAAACCAATTTTTAATTCTTGTATTTTTGTTATCATCATATTACGTGGAAATGAATGTGCCTTGGTCTATAGTTTTTATTTGTCATTTATCAAGTAGTTACAGGTTGAGTCAAAACAATGAAGTGAAAATTAAATGTTTTAATGGAAGATCCTATATGATAAAATAAACAACACACAAGAATAATTTTATTTATAATTATATCGTGAAACAAGAACTCTTTTCTAAATGTGTTATCTAAAAAAAAAAACATGTTACTCTAATTAATTTTTTATTCTGTCACATACAAACAAATGTCTTAATTTTCTATGCAGTTGCTTGCAGCAAACATTTTAGCATTATTGAAAGTTAAAATCCAACAAAATGTGGCTAAAGAAGAGAGAAGTAAAAGAAAGAAAATAACTTATAAAAACTCCCGAAACATATTTTGGGAGATTGTGTATACAAAGATTATCTAGCTGATGCATCTCTACAGCTTTAGCATTCAAAGTAAATTTTTGCATATTTTCCCATTTGTCCTTCTATTTGAATTGCGGTTTATATGCGATGCTTTTTGAGATGGTTTTTTTTTCTTGCATAAAATTGGGTGCTTTATTTTTTGTAAGAAATTTAAGTGTAAACGGAAACGAAAAAAATTAAAAAAAAAAATGTATAATAGCATTTTTATGTAGAAAAAAGAAGGAAATTTAGTAGTTAATTTCTGGAACTATTTTAAGACTCGCATTCACAGTCACGTTTGCACAAATTTCTTAGCAAAAAAATAAATAAACGCGTTAAATGTGAAATGTGTTGAGCAGCTATTTTTACTTTATTTACTATTTCTATTTCAGTTGATGAAGATTTTTGGTGAATTTTTTAATTCATCGTATTACTTGCACCACACACAGTGGACCAAACACAAAGAACGCTGATAATGAAAGCGCAGTGACCTTCAAAAACAGCTAGTTGTTCCGTTCTACTAGTGTTTGTCAGAATGTTTACAATAAACTTTGATGTTAACTGTTTATGATTAATTACCACATGTAATTTAGCTTACAGGGCGATACGAATCAAGTCAATCAAATCATAAATATAGAAACGAATAAAGTTTGAACAATAATAATTAAACTAACTTAAAGCTATAGCTTTTGAATTGAGTAAAAACGCATGCGTTATTACTGTATATTGAAATAAATACCACTGAAATAAAGTGCAGGGAAAAAGGGCATGCGAAAATGGAATTAAATCATCATGCTTAAGCATTTTCATAAAACAAATTTTATCTCTAACATGTAATAAAAAGTTAACAGTTAAGGGGTAAAAAGAATGTTAGAATGTGTGTAGTCAGAAGGGCCCGGTTCATATACCGTCTAGGGCAATATTATTTGGTTTGTTTTTTTCAAACAAACACAGCCCGCGAAATGATTAGCTTGTCTGCAGAAAATACCCAATTCCTAAGGCGGGAATCGAAGCAACGACCTCTGGACTGAGAGGATAGCATCGTTGCCACTCAGCCATTTGAAAAAATATCATCGAATCACGGAACTCGCCTGGCTTCACTTCATTTACTTTCATGAAGATGAAAGTATTTAAATGCCCCCAGGAACACAAGATCTGCAATGGCAAACTAATGTAAAAATCATGCATGTTTCTCTTAAATCGAAACAGTTCGTCCTCACCTTAACCCATGAATCATCACCCGCAAAACTTTGGTAATGACTTGCATTAAGAACAACTTACTTTTCCACATAAATTTCATAACTTCTGCATTACTTTACGAGCATTTTTATAACGACTGCCAAGTAAATAAACAAAATAAATTATTCTATACGTGACGCAATAGTAGAGCGTGTGATTATTATCCAGAAGGCATGTGTGTGCGTATTTTTTATTTTTTATTGTATATGTACGAGAAAACCAGGAAGTAAATTACGAAATCGAAATCGAAATTTTAAAATATTTCCGTATAAATTTTATTGGACTATTTAGTAATTTCGTTCGATAGCGAGTGCTGTAATTTCCCCAAAACTATTATTCGATAGAGTAAAACGTTTGGTTTAAAACACAGGAGACACGAGTTCAATACTCCAGTTGGAATTAGATTTTTATTTCGTTTTGTGTATGCAATGAACTCTCAGTACTCGCACTTCTAAGGTATTACTTGTAATCTAAGGTGGTAAGTATTTTGGTAATCACACTGCTACGTCAAAGTAATGAGTTTAAATGCTAAAGCAAAAGTAATGTAAATAATGTTATTCGTATATTTTTTAGTAATTCAAGTCATCACTGTGTAATAGAAATGTTTGCTGGGTAATAGGACAGTTGAATATATTGAACTAAAGCCTGATTGAGAAAATATTCCTGATGCAAATTCATTTTAGTTAAATGTAATAATGAATTTGAATCATTGAATTTTAAAAAGGCTTTTGTGACTGACTCTACACGACATATGCCTTCACATGGGAAGCAGCAACGTGGTTGTCAACGAGATTCCACAAAAGAACCGCAAGATTACACGGTTATCCGTGGCAGATCAGCCAACCAGTGCGAGCGAAAAGAAAACCTCTCGAAGGCCAAACAACGCAAACAAGCCTGACCACAGTGAAGAAATAATTACGATGGCGTGAGAGCTGTTCTTCAGCCCAGAGCTGCCTATTTATTATCATTGTAAAATCTTTTTGCAGTTCTTTTTAACGTCCACGTTTAAGCTGGAGCCATTTCAGCTGTATAAAATAAATACAAGGGCTATAGGGCAATCCGCCACAATACCATACACGATCCTGCTATAATCCTCGACAATCATCCATTACACTAGGTTATAAGCAGATGCACATACATCAATTTTTTATATTCAAAAAATTTAAAGCAGCATATTTATTTTGAATTTTATTTATTTATTTATTTTTTTTTTTATTTTTTGAGAACTGAAAGGTGACGTCTATTCCTTTATTGGGAGTGCAATATTTAACACAGCCAGTCAAGCACATATGGTTTTATTTTTCAAACTTCTAAGAAAACAATAAAAACGATATCTAATTGTATGTCTTTTGTACCTTTCTTGTGCACGTGCTAGTGTATTAATAAAAAGTTGGCGTGTAAGTAGCAGTTGCAGCAACTAAATCCTATTTTCTTTCACAGTTACTACACTGTCACTTTTGTTGCCATGTTTGTTTGTTTATTTTTATTTTATTAAATGCATTTTATATATCCTTCTGCAACAAGACATGCAGCTATGGCAGCACATTCAACACAATATTTCATGCATGCAGAACGTTTTTATTAACTGCTAAATACATACAATACTTGTAAAAGATTTAAGAAAAGCACACATGTTTCATGTAAAGAAAAGTAAGTGTGTATAATAGAAAATGAAAAGATTGTCCAATAAAGAAAGAAATAATAAAATAAATATAGAAATTGTTGCACTATTATAAATAGCGTTTGTATTTTAAGCGCATAAATTATTTTGTGCAGGTGCTATAGTTTTGTTAAACAATCCTGTGATGTAAGTATAACTTATTTTATTGTTTACAGTTGTAAATTTACAATTTACTAGAATTTCTAGAGCAAAATTTAAAAATATATAAATGTAATCGCGGTTTATGGTACAAGATCGGTTCAGTTGGAACACTGAACACTAAACCTTTTATGGTTGGATTGTCTTTTAAGTCTTTAACTTTGTGATCTTTTAACATATATTCACATCTAGGGTGAAATACTTTCAGGGTTGCATACACCAAAAGTGAAAAATAAACCTATTATTTTCTTAACGTGTCCGTCTGTCTGTCACAGGCTGCTTTTTTGAGAACCTTAAGAGCTATGGACCTGCAATTTACACAAAATATGTAAAACCTTTGTGTCCTAAAGCGAACAAAGCAAAAGTTTGAGATCCTAGTGTAATTTACAAACATTTGTATACAGACGCTTGGGGCCTGTTTCTCTAAATGTAAAGGATAGTTTCAATAGATTATTTATATCAAAAACAAAAACATAAATATGAAATTAGTTTTTGTTTCCAATATTAATATTCGATCGAATCTATCGTTATCGCATTTAAAAAAACAGGAGGTTGAAATTTTAAAAGTTCGTGTATTTTTTTTTTGCAGACTTCACCAATTAACAGTGAAATTTTAAAAATCAAAATAAAGGGTATGCTATCAGTTAATGCAATTTTGACTATTTAATTTTGATAAGTTGCTGCCTCTTGGAAACCGTAAGAGGCCAAACTCTTGAAAATTTTAAAAAACAATAAAAATAAAAAATTCCAAAAATTAAAAAATAAAATCGACAAAACGAAAAAATCGCTAACAACCGAAAAAAATTGCCAAGACTAAAAAATTGCTAAAACTTAAATAAATCGCCAAAATCCGAAAAAATCGCCAAAAAACGGGAAAAACGCCAAAACGAAAAAAATCACAAAAACCGGGAAAAAATCGCGAAAAATCGCTGAAACTTAAAAAAATCGCTAAGACTGAAATAAATGGCCAAAAACCTAAAAAATTGCCAAAACTAAAAAACGCCGAAAAAAATTAAAGAAAATCCCGTAAACGAAGAAAGTGCCACAGCTAAGAAAAAAAGCTCTCAAAACTTAAAATAATCGCCAAAAACTGAAAAATAGTTTCCAGTTTTTTTTTTTAAATTTCTACATCAGGTAAGTTGCTCGATTCTAGAGGTTAAAGTTCGTATAGTATTACATATCGTTATCTTAGTATAGTATTTTTTTGAAATTGAGATTTTTGCATTTTTCCATACATTAGATGCTCTTCTATCGAAATATACAAAAAACTCGATTTCAAAAAAAAAAACAATGAGTTAAAGCCTTTAGATATTAAGGTTACGATATGTTTTGTTAAAGTCTTACTTTACTGAATTTATTTCAATACAATAAAATTTATGTCATGGCCTGGATTTTGAAAACGTTTGCCAATTGAGTTTCTTATTACTTCAGCTCTAAAACAAACAAACAAATTTAGAAAGTATTTTTGTATTAATTATTCATAACTTGCAATTTCTAAGGGAATATTATTATTTCTAAATATGACAGTATACTCATGTTTTTCTAGAATCTATATAAAATATTTTGAAAACTCATTTTTAACTGTCAAAAAGTCTTATAATTAAAAAATCTAAAGCTTGGTCTTTTGTTTCCAAACAAAACTTAATTATTATGTGATCTAGTATGTTTCTTCTAAAGCATTACGGGACTACCTACTAAATATATTCTCCTATAGAATCCATACAAATATTCACACCTATAAATATAGAAGCCTTGAAATAAGCTGGCAACATTTGCACAAAATTCTTGTAAAACTCCATTCACAAATTTACATTTTATATTTTTATTAGTTTTTGCTTAAATGTTTTTTGCACGAAACATAAATTGTGTTTACTTTTACTAATCTGCCTTTTCTTTTCTCAACACACATACAATTACTCGTACATACAAATGTGTGAGGACAATAGACATTAAATAATTTTTTTTTTTCAACAATATTTTATAATTCTGGCCATAACACATAACTAAAAGATTTTTATATTCCTAACATTTTAATTATTTATTGTATTTTTCTCAAGTCTGATTATTGATAGAGAAAGGAACAATAAATTTTATTTTAAACGTATGCTTACTTCTACTTTATATTGACATGCACACAATCATGTTTTTATCTTTTTGCCCTATTGTTTTTCTTCGACTGAAATGTTCTTGACAGTTTTAATTGAATTAACTGCTTTCAAACTAATCAGAAGAAACCCTTGCCAAAATTTATTATTGTTGAGGAAAAGTTTAGCAGTAAATTATATTTGTTAAATTTATTGAACTTTGTTATTTGTTTTTTTTTTTTTCTTAAAAGGCCTTTCTTATATTTAATTAAGTTTAAGGAATGGTTTGCTATAAAGATAACTAACGGTGTGTGAACTCCCTAAAGGGAAAGTAGGCAGTGACTCTTAACAAAAAAAAATTAAAAACCTGTAACTTCAAATAAAATAATCTTATTAAAAAAAATTTCTGAATAAAAAATTTAATAAGTGATATGAGCAGGAAAATCTACTGACGGTGCACAGGGGGGAATTTCAGCAAAAAAAATGGAAATTGTTCTGCAGTTTCTAAACGAGACATCTAATTGTTATAAAATTTCACGCACCATTTAAGGAGGTGTCGCAAAGCTTAAGTCTAGAATTCGGACTGTATATCTTTAAGGAAAAGGCGGAACCACAAAACCCCGATGTAGGCCACCTTGATCTAATCTAAAACTCAAACCAATGCTAAGCAGATGCTTTGGATCTAATAAAAATTTTATTCGCAGCTAGATTTTTCTATCCAAGCGCTAAAAAAAAGTTTGCTACATTTATGGAGTTGTGCTTGTAGTTTAGGAAATTTTTCACGCATCTTGTTCCATTGTTCTGCTAATAGAAAAGCCAAATCTTGTTCGATTTAAAAAGAAAAGAGCTTTTAATCGATTTAAAGCAAAATTTAGTATTAAAAAAGTTATACGCAAATTTAAATAAAATTTTTTAAAATATTTGATTTCTCGGCTTTTTTTTTGGAGAAAAAAGTGTGTTAACTATTTCGCAATTATAAAATGTTTTCCAAAACCAACAGACAAGCCAAAACACGTGCAAGCAAAGCAGCTGTCAACAATTAACTGAACATTCAAAATGCCAAAATTTTCGGCATAAGTGAGAGACAAAATTCGAATATACGTAACCCGCGAAAATTCAAAATTCGCCATACTTTTTGAACACACCTCGTACATACATATATCACATACTCAGTTAATTGAAATTTTCATAGTACTATTGACTTATAATATATTCATCTTTTAAATCAAATTAAATTTATTGCTACGCACATTATTACAGCATAATCTAATTAAAGACTGACTTTCTGATTTTTCATTCGTTAAGTTTATCTTTACAAACACATAATGTCAATTATTTTTAAAATTAAAGAAGGTAAGAGAAGGACATTCAATGATAAACAATATTTTTATCTTGCTTCAAATTCTACGCTTTTGTGTGAGTTTAAGCTTTTTAAGAAAATTTAAAATTTAATTATACAGAACTTTTCCTTATTTTATTATTGTTTCATGTAATTTAGTCTGTCAAATTAGTTGCTTTTTGCTTCAACACTTTTGGCAGCATCTACTGCGTGTAAAAAATTAACAAAATGTACAAAACTAAGTAAACATTATAGAATTCCCTTAGGGCATCGATGACAGCTGTTCACTTAGTATTCTCGAATTGTTTTAATGTCCTTCGCAAATACACTCAGACAAGACTTGTGTAAATTATTGTGAGTATTTAACTAATATGTCACTTAAAATCCACACGACTTCAGTTGCTTGTTTAATGTTTTAATGTTAATGCTGTTGATGTTTGTTTATCTTAATGATGATGTTGTTGATTGCAATTTTGATAACTCTAATATTGCTGTTGTTGTGTTGAAATGAAATTAAAAAAAATATATATTTACAAAATTATAGAAGCTCAACTTATTCTCAAAGTTTTATATAAAGTTTCATAAATTAAATATTTGCTTGACGGAAGTTAATGTACTTGTGCACTTGTTTTATGTTCACTGATTTATTTATCTTCCTTTTCTTTGTTCTCTTTTCTTTTTAGTTTTTTTTTCAACAATTATTGACATTTGTCTCAAATTAATAATTTTTATATATTTTTCTTCACTGTTTTAACTAGTGCAAGAGAAATTTTAGGATAAGCCCTGTAAGTCTATTTTGACGTGAACGTCTATAAAATAATATGAAATAAATATTAGTTGGTTAAACTTGTATTTAAAAATTTTCTTTAAAAAGAAATATAAAATATTTAAATAACGAAATTTTAGCTTATATAACAAATTAAATCGAAAAAAAAAAGATTTGAAATGCCTTAGCAAATTCAAAATTGCAATATATCACATAAAAGTTATTGCTGACTGTGCATACACAAATATTTAAATATTTAGACATAAAAAGCCATTTAACATTTCTCTTTTTGACCTTGTTATGGTTACATGGTATTTAATCTTTCTGCCATTAGTACAATACTTCAGCTTCTCATTTTCTACGTATCAAGTAAAATATTTGAATAATTTTTATTTCTTTTATCTGTCATCTGAACCAAATATTAAAGGATGAAATATGACAATATAAATTTTTTTTATTATTTTCTTCTGCAAGACAGGGAAGTATTAAATAACGTGCCTCTTAATTTTAAGCTCATAAATTTTATGTGAAACGCACTTTGTGATAAAAGCTCTTCTTTTCATTGACAGCGTTGCCATTAAGGTTTTTTTTTTACAACGAACTGCATATAGACATACTAAGCCCAACAACAAATTTATTTTTTTTTAATATTCTAAATAACGATTCTCATAGTTTTTATGCAGCGCAAAAGTAATTCAAATAAATCAAAATGAAACCATATTTTCCTTAGTCAGGGCATCACGCGTGGACGGCTGGACCAATTCCTTCCATTATTATTATTATTTTTATTTTTGGCAAAAACAAAACTTAGTATAAATAAAGTTTATAGAACAAATTTAGTTTTATAAAAAACTCGGTGCGCTTTACTATCTCATGATAATGACAATTAATTTTTTTTTGGGCACATTTCACACCCTTCCCAATTAAAAAATTGTGGACTTCTCCCACATACAAAAAGCATTTGTAAAATTGGTCGACAAATTACGAAGTTATTTGATAATCAATTATTAGGGCATGCAGTTTGCTACAACCTCCCCTTCACAATTTAAAAAAGAAATTAGTGGACCTCTCCCATATGAAAAAAAAAATCTGGAAATTGGTTCACATGTAACGAAATTATTTCATATTTAATTTTTAAAAGAGGGCATTTGGCTTCCCCAATCCCCCTTACCGCCCCCAACAAATATAAGTTAACTTTTTCCATATGCAAAGTGAAATTTGAAAATTGGTCCACATATGACAAAAATATAATAAAATTTTTGGTGCGGGCATTTAATTTCGAAAATTCATGTGCTCAAACTACTTGCAATATAATGGAAACACTTTGAAAAATATTTTGTTCAAAATAACTTAATTTGCTTATAACGAAAAAATACTATAAAACTTACAGCTTTGTTTTTTTTAAATTATAAAGGCTTAAGAAGAGAAATGTTGTAGGATAATATGTTTTAAGAACCCTTTTATTATACAGTGCTCCAATCGCAGTCTAAGCACTGCTCCAAAAAATTCCGACGATGTCTCCTTGCCTTGATAATTTTTATAAATAAAGCTGTTATTCATTGAAACACCAATTTTATAAACTTTACCCCATCCTGGCAACACTTCTACTTACAATACAATAAAATTAGTTTCCACCAACACTACACTGCGTACATAAGTATGACAACTGAGCATATTAAATGGATGAATGTTTGCGAGTTTAATTTTATACTGTATTGCTTTTGACAGCCATAAAGTATGCAATAAAACATTCTCAAATAAGTATGTACGACGCAAAAAGGAAACAAAAGAACAAAACTCACACTTCATAAAGAAAATAATTTAAAAACTGACATTATTTTTATTAGCAAGAGCATCTTTTCTATAAATTTATGAAGTGCTTTTGTGCGAAAAGCCTAAGAATGTCCTTGAGACATTTTTCAAATATGGTCAATTCGAGTTTATTAATTCAGATTTTCCTTGGTCTTGTGTAACATAAGAGCTGGTGTATATTTTATAGATGTTGTGCATGTAGATTAATTTGGATAAATTTCTTAAGCAGTTACTTTGAAGGTAGAATAAGGAAAGAAATATTTAAATATAGTTTACATTAAGGAAATTTTTTTTTTTATAAGACAAGAATTGTATTTATTTTTTGTATGTTATTGACATTGTCAAGTAAAGCTTTTCAGTTATTAAAGTTAGTTTGTGTTTGCTGTAATTAAAAATTTGCAAACTTAAGATCATACAATTGCAAAATATTTTGGATTTATTTTATTATTATTATCTTATCTTATAAACTTAAAGATAGTTGAACTTAATTTGTCAAGTATGTATCAACAACTACATATATATATAAATATTAGTTTTAAACTGCTTGCATTTCTTCATTTAAAAAAGACAACTTGTTCAGCTTTATTTGTTTTTCATCAACGTTTAAAACTATAATTAAATTTGATTTTAATAAAAAGAGTTTTTAGTAGCCAACAATTAAATAAAATTTTTATAATTTAAAACAATTGAAACAATTGTTATATAAAAATTAATGATGCATTGCACAAAACTAAACATGTACAGAAAGCATTTATCTTCTAATTATTAACAGCACTTCACATCCTGTCGATTATGCAAATACGAGTTGTAGGAATGCACATGCACACATACTCGTACATATGTATGTATGTGTGTATGTTGATTTGAGCAAGAGACAATAAAGCAAACTTAAATTAAAATTATATTTGTTCTATTGACTTACGTCTGTGCAGCAGATAAGACTTTTTCATACAAATGACTTGCACATCATGCCATTTAGAACAGAGCTTAACCTAATATTACATTTTCCTTTATCTAAACATATCCCAGCAAGCAATGATAACTTAAAATTGGCTTGCACTGCCAAGAAACATAATTGAGCTTATAAATGTATTTTTGAAATACGCAGTAAAAAATCTGTAGTTAAATATTTCTTTATAATCTTTAGTTAAATATTATTTCTAATTTCATTAAAAATAATTGACAATAGCAAGTAAACAAATTTTTTTTTTGTTAAAGTAAAGTTAGAGTTAGTAAACATTAGTTTTATGTTAAATGCGGTAAAAACTGTGTGAATGAATATAAGAATCAATTCAATTCGTTGTTGCGTCATTTATTTAAATTATATTTTTTTCTAAACTCCCAGCCAAAACTTAAGCCTTTTGTAAGCTAATTTAACTTACATAATATTATCTAAATAAAATTTTGTTTGCTCATTAAGATCACTTTGAAAGGTTTATGTGGTTTTCCTTAAATAGGCAAGTACGTATATGGCATAGAAGTAAACTCACACAAACCTTAATGAATTCACATAGGAATGTGGTGATTTGTAATTAACCGGAAATTGTAAATTTGTGTGTGGTTACAGTTCAATGCTTAATTATTAATCGCTTTAAAAGTGTTTACGATCCAAATGAAGTTTTCAATTTAACGAATTAAATTTAATTTCTAACTCTAAAATAATTTTCTTAAATGCTTTTTTAACTCAAATGTTAATATAATAATGGTTTGGGTGTATGTGTTTAATTTAAAATAATTACCAAGTTAAATGAAATTTTTAATAGACCAAATTTTTGGAATATATCAAAGAGTACAAAAAAATTTTTTTCATTATTTTTATTTAAAAAAACCATACACATACTTAATGAGATATTTAACATAAAAAATATAAAAAAAAATTGTTTTCTTAAATACTTTCTAATAAACATTTTCTAAATATCCTTAGATTCTCGCTATTAAGAAAATAAACTCGATAATCGATTTTAAGTCAGCTTGACGTAAAATTCATAAACCCATTTCTTGTCTGTACATTTTTCTTAAATTTATTGTAAGCACATAAATAAATAAGATTGGTCCTTATTTTTAAAAAGTCATAATATTTCTGTGGCAATAAGGAATAAGTTTTGAAGTCATATTTTACTGTTTTGCACGAGGGCACTTTTAAACTTTTAAGTCGATTTTTAGCCATTTATTTCTTCTATATTTAAATTGGGAAATTCAGTGTTCACTTTTATTTTCTTTAGAAAACATCGTTCTATAAATGTACTATAAATGTGTGTGCTAAATTAAGCATTTATTCCATATGAGATAATAAGTCGAAAATATATAAGCTGTAATTCATTGCGTTATAACTTCCTGAAAAATCGCACAAAATAATTGAGATTTTTCCCAGAGATACTTTTGAATATGAAAATTACAGGGATGCCTCTAACTTAAAATCAGCTTATCTCGACTTAAGCACTTTTTCATTTTTACTACAGAGTTCATGCAGGACCTTTTAAATTATTGCTTTCAGCAAAAGAATTATTGTGTAAAAGTTTCAAGTTGGTTTTTTAATATTAACACGAACAATTTTATAACTGACCCTGAACGGCTCGTAGAAGGGGGTAAAATGCGAGACCGACCGCCGCAAAAATGCTTTCTCCCATACAAAAATAATATTTTAAGCCGCTCTTCTGTGGGTGGCCCCAGGCATTGTAAGGTCGGTGGGGAAAAATTTATAAATATATTAATTGTGTGGGAACACCCTTCAGGAGT
Organism: Nowickia ferox; assembly: GCA_936439885.1. Classification (NCBI taxonomy): domain Eukaryota; kingdom Metazoa; phylum Arthropoda; class Insecta; order Diptera; family Tachinidae; genus Nowickia; species Nowickia ferox. Next base: position 97,046,636 of record OW387026.1, on the reverse strand, counting down.
GACTATAGGGTTAAGTATATTCTGATAAAAATGTTGGGTTGAAAAAATTAGTGGGGGTCGCTGTCACGTTTTAGGAGCGGTTCAAGGGCAGTTTTAAAATTGTTCTTGGATTGTTAGCCCTTTATCCCGAACTATGACCTCGATGTGGATCGTCTAAATATTAAAATAATGATTTTAATTTTTTAATCGATAATTTTTTTGCTAAAAGAAACAGTTTATATAACTGGTATATGCATTAAATATTGCGACATTTTGAAAAAAAAGCACCAGCCGAATATACATACATACATACTCGTACATACAAATTCTCTACCATGTCCCCAATTATTTACTCTAATTCATATTTGGTACACAAAATGTTCTTCTTATTATTATGTGCATTGATTTGTATCTTTACATTTCGCTTTAAAATGAAGGCAGTATTGTATTAAGTTTGGAGTAAATAGCAACATTATATACATATGTACATACTGACAAAAAACATATCTACATACAAACATATACTACATATACACACAAACATAAAGAAATAGTTAATTAGAAGCTTATTTTTACAAAGCAAAACTGCTTCAAATCCCACACGACACACCAAAAGCTCCTTAAATAATTCATGAATTCAGTGAAAGAAAATTTGAATGGATCTCAAAATTTAAAATAAAACTAATTGCACATTTTACTTAATGGGTAGAAATAATTGTCTTGTTTTATTTAATTACATTAAAGCTTTTATGAAATGTTTATTTAAGCAGCTAATTATATTTTGTTTTAGATAACAATATCATTAAGTATATTATGCAATTGATATTGAGATGTAAATAATAGAAGACAACTGACCCATTAAGGGCATTATTAACTAAGCTGCCAATTAATGCTTAAAATTGAACCGGCAAACAAAAACAAAATTTGTATTATTAGGTATAGAGAAAGAAACCATTTGTGCAATTACAAAGCTTTAAGTAAAAAATGTATAAAAATATCATAAAATGTGCTATACATTATTAGTTTTTTGTTTATAATTTTTACTAAGCTAATCTTATGTGCCATTAATTAAATGCAAATAAATTTTCTTTGCAGCCTTACCCAGCAAATAGCTGCAACTTATAGCGCTCGAATGCTTTGATTTTTTTTCTACCAACTTCACTTTTAAAAGCCTCGAAATTAATTTTTCAAGACTACATGAATGCTGCTAGATTACTTTGATTTGCTTCTCTCACAGCTTAAAAAAAGTATCACTATATTTTTGGCTATGTTTGTAAGCTGCAAATTCAAAAATTTTTCATAAAGAGGAAAAATAAAATAAATAATAAATAAAAACTGATAGTTTTCAGAAGCTCTTATAAATTTATTAATATTGAAATATAATATGGTAAAACATAATGACGAAATTTATTTAGATACTATTAATTAATCAGCAAGCCTTCAGTATTAAATATAGACAGCTGATCTAAGAGAAATTTTTTTTAATACGGTTTAGAATTTTTTTTAATATCAAGTCCCACCATGGGTTTTGAATTAAGGGCCTAATTGTATAAAAAAAAGGAGAGCTTAATTTTAATATTTCTTATTCTTTCTCATTTAATGAAGAAATGCAAAAAAACTTTCACAAAAAATATAAACAAAATTTTGTAAGATTTTGTTTTGTGTTTTTTTTTTGAGTCAAATTATGCGAATATTTGGATTAGAACATTCCAAATAAGCAATTTTGCTTGAAATCAAGTGTAAAACAATTATTATTTAAGTCACACATTCAATTGTCAAGGGTTGAATTATGCCTGATTTATACTTTAATTCTATAGCATAATGTAGTGAAAAGGGATTTTGAATTCAATTTGAACTATATATACAGTTGTATTACTGTTGAGTTCAGGCCTTGAATTACAATTGAGTTCAAGTATATTTCAAGCTTCAAAAACAATGTTTTTCAACTATAAAGGAAAATGCAATTCATTTGTTTTCTATTAATAATTTTTGCATATCTACTTTCTTTATTGTTTTCACGATTTTAATCAGTTTTTGCTTTTTAAAAATTCACTTTTTTAATTAGTTTCGATATTTTTCACTACAAATTCAATTAATAAATAAATTAAGTATTTGAAAAGGTTTGAACATAAATGTTTGTTGTTTGATTTTTTATTTCAATATATTTTCAAACTTTAAAATTACTTGAAAAAAATCCTTAAATTCAACTTTGTTTCCAGTTAAATTTCAAGTGCTTGAATTTAAATTTGTTGAGTGCTTATTGGGTTTTGTTTGGTGCGTATGATTAATATTGAAAAATATTACGTATACGTTGTCGTATAATTTAGTACTTCTGGCAAAGATTTTCCAAGGATGCGTCCTATAATTGCGGTTAGTCATGAATTTTCAAAAGCATTTGATATCGCCTGGCAGGACGGCCTTATTTTTAAGATGATCGACATGGGGTTTGACCGCAATATCTGTAGGATCATTGCAAATATCTGGGGGATCGGACATTTATCCTACTGCTCCTTATCATAAGTAGGACGATATTTAGCTTTGATATCAGGACGATATCCTGGCTGCGGCTTCAGAACCCTTGCCCAGGGCTGAAAAATCTCTTCTTAGGGACTATCGAGTACTTTGGGAAGTGTTGACTCAGACTGAACATGGAGAAGACGGACACAGTCATGATTAAGAGTACACGTAAATACATATATCGGAACTGTAAATCATTCATACCTAGTATAATGATTGTGGATGAAATGATAAAGGTGTCTGCTAGCATGGATTCTATTCACGAAAATTTCGAATTCTATCGGCACATCAATCATTTCCTAGATCATACAAAATGGTTGTATGTCAAATAACAGGGTATAGTAGTGTTTGGAGTCAGGTTGTTAACAGGGATATTGCAGTCCTGCTCTATCGTCAAATTATTTGCCTTCTCATTTTCTACGCATTTCCAATTTGGTTCAGAATTTTTTCTGACCATATGGAGAGGGTTTGTGTGCAGACTTGGGACGAATAGTATATGACGCAGACCGTCTTTTAGGTCAACTTATGCAGCTACGAATTTCATTTAAATCGATGGTTATACGCTGGCATCAGGCATTTAATTTGTGGGGAAGGCTCGGTTGCTGGAGAACAGTTAAACTGTTAATATCTTTATTAACGAACTAGAATAGTCTAAGAAGAATATTTAGTATAAAAAGAAACTCTATAGATATGTATAAAAAATTTAATGAGAAAGTTTTGTACATCAAATAATATAATATATCTACCTCTTTATTTCTTAGTTTAACAAACTTAGGGCCTGGCCCACAACCTTGATAGGCAACTGTCGATCGATAACTTGTATCGAAAACAACAATAAGATAAGAAAATTTATTTTTGTTTTCAATATAAGTAATCGATAGAAACTCTCTTGTCGACATCGTAGGCCAGCCTGTAAAATATTGATTTTATAGGTCACAAACATGTTTATTTTGGACTTTCCTACTTGTGTCTTATACAACAGAATGCTTGTTATAAATTGTACCGAATCATTCAGCACCGATTAATTGGATTTGGATTTTTTAATTTTTATTACTTGGGCTTACTTAAAATTTATTTTGTGCTGCGGTATCTTGCTTCAGTTAAAATTATATGTTATTATTACCTTAACATTACGATTTAACAAAAGATTTCAATCAACAAGTGTTATTAAGAGTTTGAGGTTGTAAAAAAATAAAATTTTAACATCCAGAACTGCATTTAAGGGTCACTATAAGTTTTCATCACTGTCATCTAGATTCACTTTCAAAATTCACAAGTAACATGTCCTTACACTTTTAATGGTGAACAACATTTCAAACAAAATCTATTTTTTTAACATATTTGCATTTATACAAACTCATGTACTAATGTATAAAGTACAACAATACATCAAAATACAGACCGAAAAAAGCAATCAACAAGGATGTCATACGCAGAATCCTTAAAAAAAATTGTTCTTTTTCAAACCAAACAAATATATAAAACGTCAAATAGACCACACACAGGGATATACATGCATATTTAAAATGAATTTTGCAGATGATTTGGTATTTAGATTTGTGCATGTCCAATTTTGAACTGCTTTGTTCACATCATTGGGGGGTGTTTTTTTTCTTTTTGGTTGCCACTTCATTTAGAGAAATTTTATTTTGCTTTTATTATTATCTCAATAAAATTCATAAGGATCTTAATGATTGTATTATTTTCTAAAAAGAGATGTGCTTATACTAGGGAATGTTTGATTCTCGTGCTATAGTTATGGCGAATGTTTCGGACACAAGCAACAAATACTATTTCTTATGATTTTACGAAGATGGGTATATGTATGGGATAACTAACTACACAACAATCGAATATACAAATTATTGCACGAATTAAACTTTGACTTTTTGAATGTTTTTAACATTCTCCTAGAAGCTTTATTTTAAGTATAAAAAAGCAATACATTAGCTAAACAGTCAGGCTAGGAACATAACTAATTCTGTTCTGATTGAGTAAAAATTGTAAACTTCTGAACTTTTAGTACACTACACATTTTTAACCGGCGAGAATAAAATTTTTGAAATATAAAACAAGAAGATATTCATAATATGTCCGCCCCTTAGTAATGTACTGGTGCACAGATCTGTTTTCTTTTACAACATTTTGTTTTGCAACTCATACTGACACTTTGTACAATATTGCTTGTCTTCAGGAAGTTTAACAAGTTTTTGTGGCTAATAAATCTTTTTGCAATTTAAGAAATTGCTTCAAATTGGACTTATGATTGCTTTAGTTGTTTACATTAAATATGAAAAAATAAAAAATATAAATACAACAAAAACATTGGGATATTTGCTATTCACTAATTTTTTCCTCGATTTAAAAGGGTTGATTTATGATTTATATTGAAATTGCTTTTAGTGCAAAGTGTATAACAAAATATTAAATTTGGTTGAACTGCTGTACGTTTTAGATAATGTTAGAATTTTTTGCCTGTAAATTATGTGCAGATAAATTGCTTGCTATTTAGTCTTAATACCATCTTTTTAACCGACTTCAAAACAAAAAAAAGGAGGTTATCAGTTCGTCTGTATTTTTTTTTTGGTACGTTGCTTCACAACTCGGTAGACGCATTATTTTTTTTTTTTTTTGAGAAGGTATTTTTTTATTTGGTCCCATTATAAAAAAAAGTAGGCGTAAGCACTCCCACTTATTTTATTATTTAATTTTATGATAATTTAATCGTTTGCCACGAAACTTACCCTGCACATTGGGCTCTCGTAACGACACAATCACATGTACTCGTATATCACATGCTTCTATTCGAATGTTTTTAACAAACTTGGCATATACCTTAAGCTTAAAAAAATAGACAATCTGACAGTCAAAAAGTGGGCGGGCCTATGCCTATTAAATTTTAATATTATATTTCAAGCACTTGTACTTAACCAATTCTTATGAAACTTGATACACACCTTGAACTCTTAAAAAGACACAATCTTGCCTTCGAAAAAGTTAGTGGGGCTACGACCATTAAAAATTAATATTATATTTTGCGTTCTTCTACTTTATTGATTTCAATGACACTTAGCTTGCATCCTGAGTTCTAAAATATATACTTAATCATGTGTTCAAAAAAGTCAAGATTAATACTATATTTCACATGTCTGATTTCTACGAAACGGGACACACATTTCTTGATTTGTGAAAGTGACGGGATGTTGAATCCAGAAAACTGGGCGGGCACGAATATTTGCCAAATTAGGCATAACCAAGCCCTTAAAAATATAAACTTGGCACTAAAATTTTAAAATAAAACTTAAAAAAATAAAATCGACTTCAAAAACCAGCACTTAAAAGCTAAAAACTATTGAGTTTCAGTTAAATCAAATACTTTTATATGTTCATTTATAATGATATTCAAAGCCGATGACGGTAACAATAATAACTAAACGCTAAATACGCGTATAAATAAGTAAATAGTCGGCTTTTTATAGCATATGACATTTTAATGCCATTGGAAACAGAAAGAGACGCCTCATCGATTTGCTTATGCTCTAATTCTATTCGATGATTGTTTCGTCTATGGACGAAAAAAGCCTCAGTTTTGATTCTTTAAAACAATTATTATATATTGTCCATGCTAAAAGGTTTGTGTATTTGCTTTATGATTTTGTTCTAAACATTATATCAAACACATATTTTTTCAAGTATTTTTCAAACTATTATATAATACTTTAATTTTATTTTTATGTTTTAAAAATATGGTAATAATATTTCTATTTTTCATTATCAAAGACAACAACTATTTTTGAAGTAAATAATTTATGGAATTCAAAAACAAGAACTCAAAAGTATTTTCAAACAAAAACGTCCTAAATCTTCTTACTGAATTAGGGCATTAAACATTTATTTTAAGTTGAAGCTCTATGTGTTGAAGAAATTTAATTTATTAGGCTAATTTCTTAATATTTATACAGAAACCGTTAAAGTATTTTGTCTCTCCTGTAAAATTTGCTGGAAGCGAGTTAGCAGGTTTACACTCTAAGCCGACGAAATATAGAATTTGCAAACCTGATGGGCACCGACTTCGAATAGCATTATAGATAACATATATAAAAATATATTTATTAAACTTAATAATTAATTTTAACTGTTAAGTGCTTCGTTTTGAAGTTCGTTTTATTTGTTTTTTAAAAAAGTGGTAAAAAAAAAATTACTAATAAAAATTTTTAGAAAAGGAAAACTTTTTTTTTAGTTTTTTTTTTATTCTTTTTTTTAATGTTAACAAAAATAAAATAAATTTTAAGTTTGCCTAAAATACTTGATTGCAATGCCAAATGCATCAAGAGAGAACATAAAAAATTAAATTGCCTAAAGAAAGTGGCTGTTTGAAGCAAATCAAATCAAATAATAATAAAAATATAGAGAAAATAATAAATCTCTCAGCAATCAGCAACATTTTCAGAACCTGCTGACAAGGAAACTAATTAATTAATTTAAAATAATTTAAATTTAAGTAAAAAGTCTTTCTTAAAACTCTTCACTGTAAACGCTTTTAAAATAAATCATTTCATTACTATTCTTATGTCCCTTTATCTAAATCTCCATTAAAATATTAATCAAATATAAAGATTTACTTGGACTTATTTACCGAGCATTTTTTTGTTTGCTTGTAAATTTAAATTCACATTTCTTATAAGGTATCGATTTCTTCAGCTCTTTTATTGCTTCCCATTTATGACAGTTGATATTTTAGAATATAAACCAAATGAGACATAAATATCTGGCTGCCAATAAAATTTTAACTATACTTATAAAATATATTTTTATAACCACTCACATACAATAAATAATAATGAGTATAAAATGAATGATTTCTTTTATATCTCAAATTGCATAATGAAATTGGTTGTCATAAAACCGTTTGCGCAATTATTGGTCGAGTTGTAAAAACCAGGATTTAATAGGATCGTTTCCAAATACAAACATGTAATGTTAATAATATTATTATTGAAATCTGTCATTGCTATAAAAATATTTTTAGATTTATATTGCTTAAATTGGCCCACACGTTTGCGTGTAAGAAAAATTATTTATATATGATAATTTTAAGGAAATGTGATATTGTGAGTAAAGGATATACTCGTATGTATGTTTTAAGCTCAAGATAAAATATGCATTTTTTTCTAGTCTTAATTCAGAAATAATCTTTCATTGCAATAAAATTTTGTTGCAAACCTTAAATAAAGATCTTCATCATAATTTACAAATGCACAAATTACTTGAACTGAATCCACATAAATAAGTTCTTTCTTTAATGTAGTCATTTGGTTAAATTAATTAATTTTGTTTTAGAATCTCTGTTTCTCTCGTTTTTGTGAACTGGGATCACTTACAATGAGTATTATAACATTTGGAGAATATTAATTGTACTTAAAGTATGTTTTAAGGACTCATTCTGAAGGGCGTTTCAGAATAAAGTATTAGTATCAGCTTCCAAACAACTAAAGTAAATGCAAAATAATTTTAAATTTTATGGACAATCCAATGCAGTATCTTAATAAATAGTTGTGTAATGTTAATATATATTTTTTCGAAAAAATTTCTTTGCACTGAAACTTATTCAATAGTAATAATAAAAAAACACGCCTAGGAATGCAAGAAATATATTTTTTTTCAAACCATTTCTTTGGCATTTTATAAAAAAATAGACACTGCAGTAACTTTTAAAACTTTTCCCAAGATTTTAAGTGCTGATTTTTTTTTTCATTTTAGTTAAGTAAACATTTTCTTTGCCAAACTACTACTACTCGTACTAACAATAGATGTCTCATATGTCTCAACATTTGGGAAACAAAAGTTCGCTAATTATCTAATAATGTTCATAACAAAAGATTTATATTGTTTGTCATTTGCTTAGCGTTTGGATTATTCGAGTGAAATTCATGTGTCAAGGATGTTTTGTTGTCTCCAAATTCTATACATACATAGAATAGTTGAAAGTACATGTGCACACACACATGCACAATGAATTACAAACATAAACATAAATTTGTATGGTGTTGTTTGTGTGTTTATGCAACTTTGGAAGTCTTTGTAATACTGTTGAATACTTAATGTTATCCGAAGGCCAAAGGCAATGTGTATGCTCAGATATACGTGCTCATGTACATGTATAGATATGTGCGTATAGAATATATATTTTAGGGTTTAGTCTACCTCTGAGTTCTCTTATTCCAAGATCAATACAATTGGACTGGATCTTCCAGTGGACTGGATCTTCCAGTTTTTTATTAATGCAGAGATCTGCTAAAAATAATAATATTGTAAGCGTTGAATGTACTAACAAAATAAGTTTAACACTAGCTAAGATAAATATTTTAAACCCACTTGACACGAAACATAAACTGTTGGAAAAATTTTAAAAAAATTTTTATATAAATTATTGGGGGATTCAAGCGGTAGTCTTAAGTGTCATACCATAGCGCCATAATGTTTTAAAGTATTTGTTAAAAAAGAAGCAAAAACAATTGCGTTAAAATAATTGAAGACAGTAGCACACTATGACACTTAAGACTACCGTTTGAATGCCTTAAATATTTAAAAAGAAGATAAATGCATTAAATCAAATAGTCAGAAACTTTTATATAAACTTTTAGAAAAAAAATGGGTACCAAAAAAACCCCAATAGGAATGTTTGTGGGATTTCCGAAAACATTATTTTTAAATGCATAGTTGTTTTTTGATTTTTTTTTTTTACTTTGTCAAAGGTCTTTTATGTGGCAATAATTGGCTGAAAATACTTTGAGGAACGTGAACGTATTATATATAATCATACCTGGGTTTACAAACGAAGGCTTTGGTCCTTTCCATTGGATTTGTCTGTACTTTAGGAAATTTGTAGACTCCTTGACGATGCTGAAGCTGGTCCATATTGTCTTCAGTACTAAAAACATTCTGAGGATGTAAATATAACCACTATCATTTTTCACAGCTAAAACTGATCTAAAAACTGTATTTTTTTGCTTAGCTTCTTGACCGACTCCGATTGCTGATGTCATTGTTGTGAATTTGAGAAACAAATGGAATGATCTTGTCTACTTTTTGCTTTTAATTGTGCTTCAGCTTTGTATATGAAAAACAAGATATGCAGGGCTTCGTTATAATTTATATTCCAAACGTTATTGTTTCTGAAAATATTACAACAAGATATCGTATTTTATAAGTAAAGAAAGTAATTAAACAAAACGATACTACGAATTAAAAAAAAAAATATGTATATAAAGTGTCCGCCAGGTAACATTTTTTTTTGAAAATGCTATAAAAAAAACTACTGAATATTTTCTCAAAATTTTTTTTATTTGAAAGTACAGGGTGTTTTTTATTGAGGTATAGAACTTTAAGTTGGCATCACATTTTTAACTGGCGGCCATTTTGTCAGCTGTCAAGTGATTAATATTTAGTTTGGTTTGCCATTTCATCATGAACAGGTTGACAAAAGAACAACGCTTGCAAATCGTGCAAATTTATTTCGAAAATAATGGTTCAGTTCGCGAAGTTTGCCGCAAGCTCCGTCCATTTTATGGTCGACATAATCGTCCATCAGAGCATTTAATTCGGTTAACCGGTCAATTGGCCACCAAGATCGTGTGATTTGACACCATTGGATTATTTTCTTTGGGGATATGTGAAGTCGCTCGTCTACGCCAACAAACCAGAAACGTTAGGGGACTTGGAAGCCAACATTCGTGGCGTTATTGCCAACATACGGCCCCATATGCTCGAAAAAGTGGTTGAAAATTGGACCTGTAGAATTGGCTTTATTCGAGCCAGCCGCGGCGGCCACATGCCCGAAATCATATTTAAACGTTAATGGCATAAAATTATCCTTCCAATAAAGCCAAATTGATGGACATTAAAACGATTTTCTTGTGTTTTATTTCAATTCGAAGTTCTATACCTCTAAAAAAACACCCTATACAATCCTTCCAGTTAATAATGAAAAATAATTTCATTAAAATGGCTGCCTCGGCTGGCCATACAGTCGCCTACACGACCCGTCCAAATTTTAAGCACATTATCGATTGTGTGCAGCTGTATTTCACCAATGGCTTCACGAATATTGTCCTTTAAAGCGTCAATTGTCTCTGGCTTATCGGCGTAACACTTACCTTTGACGGCACCCCATAAATAATAGTCCAACAGAGTCAAATCGCAGCTCCGAGGTGGCCAAACGACATCAGCTCTGCGGCTGATAATGTGATCTCCAAAAACAGGGCGCAAAACATCGAGTGTAGCTTCGGCTGTGTGGCACGTAGCGCAAAATCGGCATCTTCTGTAAGTCGATCGCACGCCCACTGTTCAATCGTATACACAACCATATTCGTTCAGCGGAAGGATAAAACTAATTATCTGTCAAATCAGACATGAGCTAAGTGTTACCATTGACGAAATAAGCACTAGTTGAAAAAAAACGTTAGATGGCGGACCCTTTATATATATATATATAATTATAAAAATTTATGACAGGGATTTATCTTAACGCCTTATTACCTTTCTGAATAGAATAAATGGAGAAAACCGACTTTGCAGTTAACAAGGTGATATTGTTGCGCCTGAACGCTTTTATGGTTTATGGCTTGAGACTCGTTATCCGGGTCTTTCGGGTCGCTGATTAATAATCTGGTATTGCATTTTAAAAATTAGAAATTGCAGATTCAATATGGTGGGCTATTTTTGTAATATTATTAGATTAGCTAGAAATGCGCCAATCAGTGGTTTTTGGGGCCGCTGCTTACGAATCTGGTATTAGCTTTTTAAAATCTAAAATGGCGGATCTAATATCAATAGCAAAAAAGTTTGTATCATCGTATGCTTTTTTAATTTTTTTTTTTTATCAAAAGTGTATTTTGAAGTTGGTTAAAAATAACCAAAAAGTTAAAAATCAATTTTTTTCTTTTATTTTCGCTGTCACACATGATAAAAAATTAATAATTTTTCTTACGTGAAATCTTTTGTTTTTTACATGAAATCCGTTGTTTTGATTCTGTGTTGTCTCGTTCTTAAACATAATAAACCATCTAGTGTGACCGACATATGTAAATTTTTAAATTTGGTTTTATACCCTCTACTTCTTCCCTGAATGATTTTTTTCTGCCGTTTCCGTGCTAACAAGTTGATTAAATACCTTTAAGGGATCTCAATATCCAAAGACTTTATGGTTTTCTGTGGCGATTCGCCGTAAGAACGTGCGAAGAGAGGAATTGTATGTTTGAATATCTAAAATATATTTATACATAAATTTCTATAATATCGACATATTTGCCCATTTTCTTTTATTTCATCTACCATAAAAAGTCGCTAGAAACTTGTTAATTAATTAATACAGTGCTATTCATTTTAATTTCTTTCAAAAATTTGCTTTCTCTAATTGCATTTAGTTTTCACATATCAATGTTTAATACATTTCCTGAAAAATGTAGTACAATTTTTCATTCCAGTTCATTTGTACTGAAGTTTTTTTTTAAGATTACAGGTTTTAAATTGAAAATGCCCACTTTGTGCTACAAAAAGCCTAAAAATGTTCAGCTCTTGAGCTTTCAGGGAATTCGTTCAAAATTTCTGGGTACATGTAGACTTATATTTACATACACTACGCTGACAAGGAAGTTGCAAAACACAAAAACACATTGGCCCAAACACACTTGCATATAAAACATTATAATGATATTCATGTACATGCACTCACAAAAATAAAATTAAAAATCTTCTAAAATATTTTTTTGGCTTTTGATCAAAAATATCTGTTAACCAGGATTCCGACAAAAAGAAATAAATAAAGCCAAGCGATTATTTTGTTCTGAAATAATTATTTGCTTTTATATTTACTGCCAATTTATAGAAAATAAGTTAAAATTCTCGTCTGCCTATTTATATATGAAGACAAAAACAGAGCACTAAAATTTGTTTTTGCTTTCAATGTAAATAGACAGACAAGAATTTGTACTTGTCTTCTACATAAACTGGCAGTTAAGTCGTTTACCAAATGTATTTTTGAGTGTATTTTATTTATGGGTTGAAGTACATGAATGTGTCTACATTTTAATTACAAATGTTTATAATTGAAATTGTTTCAAGTATGTTATTGTAATTTAATATTAACAAACACAATAGCAATAAACGACATGTTGGTGGTGCCCCTATAAACTTGTTGTTTTTATCTTCTGATTACAATCACAATAGAAAATGTGATGAGTCTTGTTGTCAGTCCCGTCGGTTGTATGTCAGTGAGTTAAGTAATAAGATTTGCATGTATGTACGTGTATTAAAACATGGCAGAAATCTGAAAAAGTTTTACTATAAATTCACTTTTTGCTATTAATAATGACGAGTTAAAAATATACGTTAATATAATATTAATAGGGAAATTTAATTTGGATTGCTTATCATCTTTGTAGGCAACTGATTTAAATTTTTCACTTATCAATTCACAGTAAATTATAACAATAAATACACGTACAATATTGCTAAAGTATAAATCAACTTATATGCAATGAAAGCAAATAACAATTGCAAAGAAAGCAACTCCTATTTTGCTCGAAGAGAATTCAAATACGACTTGAGCTTCGTCTCCCAAATCAAAAGAGGACACGTGTTAAAAGAAATAAGTAATTTTAAAACAGTAAAATGTTTTAAACAATCAATTTATCATTACTGTGATTTGTTTGCAAATGTGAGAAGAAGCCGTTGTTTTCGCAACGATGTTCGTCCGTCTGTCCGCGCATAAATGAAATACTCGTATATCACGAAAAAAAAAATAAGTTGCTTAAATGTAAAAAGAAAAGTAAAAGGGTTGCCAAATAACTCAAAAAATCTAAAAAACCGAAACAAATCGTCAAAACCGAAAAAGTCGCCAAAACGCAAAAAAGCGCCAAAACCAAAAAAAAACGCTGAAACAAAAAAACAACCGAAAAACTAGACAAACCAAAAAAAAATCGCTAGAACTAAAAAAATCGCTAGAACTAAAAAAATCGCTAGAACTAAAAAAATCGCTAGAACTAAAAAAATCGCTAAAAAGAGCTACAATTAAAAAATTGGAAGGTTATTATCATCACAAACAGGCCAATAGGCTGTTTTGATAATATCTTGTAAGACTAGATTTTGGGTTTTTCAATGTTATACCAATCTGTTTGCAGTATTTTTTTTATTTTCACATGAGAGGTATACTTGGCGCAATTTTTTATAGCTATAGTGAAAATTTATCTATGCGCTACAATTGCCACATAAAATTTTTTTGCAAAACCATTACAGGCAGTCTGCTCTCGAGACTTCTATGACCCAATCTAAAGATTGACCTACTCCGCCCTCCCCGCAAATTCACTGTATTCATAAAATACGCTTAACAAATATAATTTTTCTTTTGAGACACCTTGTACTCACATATAAACCCATTTCTTTTTTTGCTTTCCTTTTGAGAAATAGTAAATATTTGCTAGTGTTCTCAAAAATGTCACGTAACTTAAGTAGTTGTCAATCACGTAGTGTGGTAAACCCGCATGATTTATGGCAGTTGTAGTGAAAAATCCCTCGTCGTTTTCCCATTTAACATTCACACCATATTTGCTGCATGATAATCACAACTTCTCCTGTAACGTATTGTAATGCAACATACACGCACACACACATTTAGTGGTACAGCAATGAAGATGTATGAATACAAGTTTGTATTTAACTCAAAAATATATTACCATCAGTCGTGCAAAAGCTTCTAATATAAATGTCATGTGAATGGAAAGGGGAAAAAATATGAATTTGATTTAATTAAGGAATTAATTATCGCACAGTGTAGCTTAGAATGTGCGAATTCAAGGGTGATATTTAATATTATATAAATAATGTAAAAAAGAAATTAAATGTTTGTGTACGCGAGGCCATGGTGAAATATCTAATATATTTGGGTTAGAGCAAGAACAAACTAAAAAAAATATATATAATACTTGTTGCATGATCAAAAATTATGTTTGGATTAAATGCTCTTTTTTGGAAAAGGTTTTTATGCCAATTTTCCTAAAGATTTTTAGTTATAAGATTTAATTGTTGCAGTATTTGTTAAGGAAAATCTCATAATATTGTTTGCTATCTGTATAAATAAATTTCAAATGTCGTTCGTGGGTAATCGCATCACTTGAAAACATCAATTATTTTTCAGTTCTAAAGAAAAAGAAAATAATTAAATTGACCTGGGATCAAATCGTCAGATTCGTGGTCGTATGGCCAATCGTGCGAAAACAAATTAAGGGATCAAGTCAATCCTATAAAATGAATGAGATTTCAGTAGATTGACGTACTCATGTCATAAATCGAAAATTAAGTTTTTACGTGACGAGTTGTACATTCACGGATGTTACGATTCGACCCCTGGTTATATAGAAAATAAAAAATAAAATTAATTATCAAAACCTGGAATAATCCTTTTAATTTTTTTTCTGATTTCTTTTAGCAAACTATTTCTCTACAAATATAAAATGTGTTTCAAGTAAAGAGAAAAATAAGGAATTTGTTTTTTATTTCCCAACCCTGAAATTGTCTTCTTGATTTATTTGGTTCTTAATACCAATTTTATTCTAACTGAATTATAAAAAAGGTTTAAATAACAAAAGGAAAATAGTTTTTATATGGCAAAAAAAAGTAAAACTTTCCAGCTCTGAGACTGTATTTCCAAGTTTGCTGATTTTCAATATCAATCTATTTCGGAGCATTTCTAATACATCAGCTTAAGACCGAAGTCTCTAGTTTTTCTGGCTGCTTCGGAAACCCCATTTCACATACAGAGGTCGGATTACGGACGAACGAGAGACGGGTATCTCTTATTCGTCTTTCGTATTCTCAAGAACGAAAAATATATATTTTTTATGTGTCGCATATAAATATTGTGAAAACTACACACAGAATGACAAACCTATATGTAACCTTTACCATTTTTGATGGATGGTATAAAAAAGTTGGGCATACTTTTATCATATTTTATACGTACAAATAGTTGATTATTATTTTTCTAATCTCCATTAAGTCGTATTACTACTAAAAAAAAAACTTATTTTCATCACAGCAAGATTTTTGAGTCAGATTACGGAAAAACATATTTTTTTTAATACCCATCTTACAATATTTTAAAATAATTTGCTAATCATGCCACTTTAAGCTTTTGATATTGCAAGGAAATCTGTTTATTTTTTAACCAACATTATACTTCAATACTTTACTATTTAATATCCTTAATAAATAAAGAAAAATGTATTAAAGTCAAGTAACAATACAAAAAATAATTTATCTTTCTTTTGTTATTGTTGTCTGTGGGACCTGAAAAACCTTTTTTAAATTTTTTTCCAACATTTTTATGTACAAAATTTCAACACATAATCATTCAAGAATTTTGTGAATAAAATTCTGGTTTATGTGCATAAAATTTTCTTGTTGTTCTCTTTTTTTCTTTTTTTTTTTGTTACGACCCTTAAGTTGTTTATTATAAAATTACATTTCAAGGAAATAAAAATTGTTGCAAACTGGTTTACGAAATTTCCTCTGCAGCACTCAGTTTTCATATCAAGGAATTCCTCTTCTTTTTTTTTTTCTAAATTGACTGTCGTTTTGTTTGGTCAGAAAATACGGTTTTCATTTGTTCAAACAAGCATGTTCTTTTGTAAAAATAAAAAATAACAGAAAAACAACTTTTACAGGAAATATAAAAAATTAAGATCCAAAAAATTTTAAGAAAAATTCATCTTTTTGCTTCCACGAATTAACAGTGTAGCAAATATGATGTCTTTGCTTTTAATCAGATTTACTAGATTTGCTGTTTAAGGATAAAAATTTAAGGGAAAAGCTAATTTTTTCTTTAAAACTAAATTTGCCTGTAATATTTTAATATCACATATTTTATGAGTTACAGTGTAGAATAGCCTAACGATGATGTTAAGTTGTGGCTAATAAACCACATTTTCATTTGCTTAGCAATAAAAAAGAAAGGAAAAATAAGCAACAGTATATTATGTGAATATAAAAAAATTAAAAAAAATTCGCTTGTACTGTAAAAAATTTTTTTTTTTAATAATAATGCGCTAGGCATTATAATTGGATAAATAAATCAAATTATAAAAATTTTTTACCATAATATACATACAATATTTATCATGCAATTATTTATTTTTTTTGTGAAAATTTTATAAATTTAGTTGTCTACATCAATAGAAAGTAAAAGGATTGAGAAATATACAACTTGAGACAAAAATTTTATTTATTACCAAATTTTCTTCTTATCTCCCCAATTGATATGAATTATCGTAAAATATTTTTAAGAACATAGCTTCAATTATTACTACATTTGGCTTCTCCTCTTTTTTTAAAGGATTAATAAATATCTTAAAATACTTTTTATATTATGTTGTCTACTGCTGAGCTCAGATGTCATGATGTTATACCCAGAACAATTTAAAAAATGTGAGATGCATTTAAAAATCTGCTTTTATCTCTTCATTTCAAGAAGTAATTTATAGAGATGCTGCACAGTGGTCAATTCCGGCCAAAAATCCGCAACTAAAATTTTGTATTAAAATAATGGGCATAGCTATGCATATCGCACACTAACTCATAAACAGTTACAGCGCAAGAAATCTCACATGAAAAAAATGTTAATACTGTACAAATGACACAAGTATGTAACATAAAAGCAGGAATAATGACATTTTGTATTGTTCCAGAAAATTGTGTTGCCAAACAAATTATTTTATTGAGGTTTTTAGAGATTTTTTTTCAATCAACTGGCTCATTAAAAAAACTATTTTGATAATTATGAGTCATGGCTCTTAATGATTTAGTGTGCGATATGTCCAACATATGGAGCCATAACCGCCAAAAAAGAAGCTTAAGTAACATAATTTACAAGTTTAATCTTTTGACGATCACTATAATAAATTTTTGTTCAAAAACGAGTTTGCAAAAATATGTCGCTTAAGCTTTTTTAACGGCTATGGCTCGTAATTTAGGACTACCAATTTAATATATTTTCGAATTCTATTTTTTATGCTGTAAACAAGTTTTTTGAATTTATTATTTGATTAAAAAATATATTAAAAACTATTAAATGACGTCATCATTTTTAAGTTTTCTACAAAAGAGAGAATGAAAACTCTTTTCTCTTCTCTTCTCTCCTACAAGCTCAAGACTTTGCAAAGTAAATTTTACGTGTGTTTCATTTCGTATTCTTTTAAAATTTTTCTTGTAATCGCTCTGGTTTGTTTCATTAATAATGCCGATAAAACTTAAACGGCCTGGCCCACGATGTCGACAAGAAAGTTTCTTTCGCTTACTTATATTAAAAACAAAATAAGAGAATTTATTTTTGTTTTCAATGTAAGTAAGCGAAAGACACTTTCTTGCCGACATCGTGGGCCAGGCCGAAAATCTTTATTTTTTAATTTAAATTTTTTTAACCGACTTGAAAAAAGGAGATGGTTATTAATTCGTCTGTATTTTTTTTAGATTATTACTTCAAAGTGGGTGGAGACACACCCAAAATTTTTATTATTTGATATAATGTTATTTTACTTATTGGAAACCTAGAATGCAGTTTTGGTTCACGTACTTACACAATTTTAAAGCTCCAAAAATAGGCGAGGGTACGTCCATGAAAATTTATTATTATATTTTACGTGGTTCTTCTTTACAGATTTTTACAAAATTTAACACACACCCTGAGAGCTCTGAAAGACACATAATCTTGCATTTAAAAAATGGGCAAAGGCACGCCCATTCAGATTTAATTTTATATTTCACATATATACTTCTAATTAACCAACAGATTTTAAAAAAAAATTTTTTTTGTTCCAGTTTGGTCCTATACATTTTTTTCCAAAATGTTCTATTGGATCTTTGCATTGAGGTCGTTTTTGGTTTTGCAGAACTATTTTATTTTAATTAATAAAATTTTAAATATAATATAAACTTTTTTTTTTTAATTTTAATCCAAAATTTTTTTTGATATATGAGTATGCGGCCATCGCAGCTGTTATTGAAAAAGAGTATTTTGGACGTTCAATTTTGAGTAAATTTTTGAATAAGAAATTGCCTTATGATCTTAATCCAGCAACCTCACGTGGCCCCTACAGGATATAATGGAAAGCTGCCGAATTGCATGATCTTGGAGGACAATTAACAGGTTCATTTCTGGAAGTCAACTTATTTCTAAATATTGATTTTGTTTTCGTCGATGGCCGAAACACTGCTTCATAAGAACGAAGAAAATATTTTTCTATTCAAACATCACTCAAAGCTTGTGGTGTCAAAACAAATTTTAATTTGGAGTATTAAATGAAGCGCTAGTCATCAAAAATCAATATTTAAGTTTCAAAAATTCAAAAATAAATTAAATTACTGAATAAATATTGATCAAGTTGTGTTAATAATGATTTATTGATGATTTGGCAAACTGATATTAATCAGAGTAGTAATACAGTTTTGCTTTTCTTTAGATCCAGATTATCTTTCATTTAACAAAGAGCTTTTATAAGTACCAGCTTATTGTCATGTGAATAACCCAGCAAAAAAATTTCTTCAAATAAAGCAGGTTTTTACTATGAGAGAAAAAACCTGCTGATTTTTGTATGGCAAGTTCCTGTTTTGGAGTACTACATTCAAAGGATTAATAATATAAACGTATTTACTTATTTAAAAAGCGCTTTTTAATGTTAAATTGGCATCTATTGGTTCTATAGTTTGCTTCATATACGTTCACTGCTTCTAAACAAGCTAATCAGGCGAGCTATGATGCGCTTTATTGCCTTATTTTTTCAAAAAACATGAAAATTTTTTACTGAGTAGCTTTTCAAAGGCTTTTGAAAGGTATTGAAAAATTTCAATTGGCAGATAAAGCTTATCAGATTTCATGATCAGAATGATTTTGGTATGCTACAAATACGTCCATGTAAGATGACCATGCCCTCAAATCGCTTGTACAAAATTTCGAATGCAGTTTCGGTTCGTTACAACATCATGTCATTAGTGTTTATATTATTGACTTATGCAAAAAAAAAAAACAAATTTGGTAATGATCAACCCTTTGCGCTGGCAACCGTTAAATGTATGAAATTTGCAGCCGCCATCTGCTTTCAGAGTTCTGATGACCTTGTAAAATTTGTTAATTGAGAAACTTACAACTCTTTATAGGCTTTTTATTAAAGATTTCTAAATGCATTTTAATGGACTATACGAAAGACTTTTAATATAATAATGTGCCAGAAATACCTCTACTAAAACGATTGTCTTTGAGAATAAAAAGACCTTAAAAAAGGTCTTGCGCATATTTGTACATTTATGTACATACACATTTGTATGATCATTTGTGAACGTTTTTAACCCCGCTTGCTTCAAATAATGTCGCCATTCAAGCTTATGGCATTTCGCCAAATATAAAAGGAACGCAAAGAATTAGGAAAATGAAGATTATGTCAAAATATATTGACACACATACTTCCACACACACATGTGTTTCTAAAAAAGAGCGCTAGAAATTTTTTGAATTCAATCCATAACAATGCGACTACGAGGGCTTGTTTAGCCACTCTGTTACTTAGAATTCTCCTATAAATAAACATAAATATGAAAACAAGGCCAGGACTTTTATCCATAAAACTCTAACATAAAAAGTACTAAGATGAAAATAATGAGCAAGTTCTTGTTTATAATTGGCTTAAATTTTCTTTTGCGGCAACTTTGGGATGGCAACTGATTTCAAAGCAACCTGCTTGTGTTTTTTTTTTAAATATTTAAGAGATACAAAATATTGGCCAGTAAGCAGTTTGTCAAGAAAACAAAAAAGTCTTGAAAGACAGGCCCGGTAAAGCCTTGAATTTTTTAAATTTTTTTTTCAAAATGAAAATAATCAATAACTTTTAAGTCCTTCCTCCTACACATCTTTATAATCATTCCATTATCCTTGAGCAATATTTTCAACAAAGTATTTTACTTTCTATCATTTCTTCATAATATTCACTATATACACTTTCAGCAGGAGTATACTCGTATGTGTGTGTGTGTGCGTGTGTGTTTATATAATAATCACCATTATTACGAGAGAAGAAATTCAGCTGGAAAAAGGGAGTAAATGCGGATGTAAAATGAACAAGAACTAAAATAGATAAAACTGAATTGCTACTATTTTATGATTTAAGCTAGCGATAAATGTATATTTTTCATTTGATTGGATTGAACTTCCCTGTTTTATTCCGTTCTTTATGATGGCAAGCAAATATGCTAACAAGCAACGAAAAGATAAGGCAATGGATTTAAATACGGAAATGAATGAATTTCGATAGTTATTTATAGGGATTATAAACTAAATCTATATGCAATCATAAAAATTTAAAAAAAAATAAGAGTTTTAAACTCAAAGTACACAAAAAATTATTACAACAGTAACTAATGGCTGCTTCTATAGTCTGCCTACCAGAAACGTGTTGAATGAAGGCAGTTTTCTAGGGTTCATTGTCTGCCACAGGCTGTTTTCTCGGTAACCATAAGATTTACGGATGCGAAATTTCCACAGAACATGTATATGTGCCAGTTAAAAATGAAACGGTGTTCTAAAGCCAGCAACGAAAATTATTGAAATCCTTTTGTATTATAAAGAAAATTAAATTTAGACACTAGAAATTTTCAAAATTTGTGTATTTTTAGGCACACTGCACCAATTAATAATGAAATTTAAAAAATCAAAATTAAAGGATATTTTATCAGTTAATGTAATTTTTACTATGTAATTTTGTCAGCTTGCTGTATTTTAAAAACCGAAAGAGACAAACTATGGAAATTTTCAAAACGCTAAAATTAAAAAATCCCAAAACAAAAAAATATAACGGAACGAAAAATCGCCAAAATGAAGAAGCAAAATCAAAGAATCCCCTAAATAAAAAATAGCACCAAAAACAAAATAAATCGCTAAATGGAAAAAAATCACCAAAAGTAGAAGGTTGCTGAAACCCAAAAAAAATCGCCAAAAAACGAAAAAATCGCTGAAACAAAAAACAAGCGCAGAAACAAAAAAAGCTATAAAAAAAATACTAGAAAATATTCGCCAAAACACGAAAAAAATTGCCAAAACATAAAGAAGCGCCAGATCTAGAAAAAAAATCGTTAAAACAAACTAAAAATCGACAAAAAGAAAAAACGGCTAAAGTTCGTATCGTATTACATATGTAGCGTCCGTTTGTAGGATTTCGTGGGCGAGCCAAACTTATTATTTTATTTAATCTTAATAAGTGGGATATTAATAGTTATTGTTATTGCAAACAACTAGTGAAAAATAGGGGATGCGGCAATTGAAGCATATTCAGATTCTGAAAAGACAGTTTCTTAACAATATTTTGGCCAATTATTTTTCCAATTTTAGAAAAGATCTCTAAGGTTTTTTTTTTTAGACTCTATAAAAATTGGACTAGAAAATTGACAAGTGTAAAGACAACTTAAATTTAATTTGAAACGTTTTCCGTCATCTCAAGTGATTCCTTAAATATTTAAAAGAACAATGAATATTTAAGACGACACTGGAGAAACTGATATATTTAGCTATCAAACAACTAAGGTTGACTTGAGAAGAAAGAAACTCGTTCCCATCGAAAGAAAAACGTATCACTCAAAAACTTAAAAATTTAAAAAAAAATTTCATTATTCCCAGCCCCTTCCAATGACTCTCAAGTGAATGTGAGTAAAATTTCCTCAGAATTCATAAATCCTTTACACTTAGAATGATTGCTGGGAGAAATATTTCAAGCTTATTGGTAGAAAAATTTTAAAATATATCGCTTATTAAGTAAGATAACGTCATAACTCAAACAAAAATTTTTTTTTGAGTTGATGTAAAATTATTTTGCTCATATTGTTTGTCACATTGTGTAAAAATTTCATACAGAGAAAAATTAAATAAAATTTTTCCATTAGTTTGTGCGTAAAGGTTGAGTTGTGCGTGCCATAACCTTAACTATACAAAACAGCTGTTCAAACCAAACTTATAGGCAGCACTGTGTTTGATTATAGGCGACTTGCCTAAACATAAACAGCTGTTTATGCTTATGACAGCACTAATAGGAGCAGCAAATATATTTATGGATATGGCTATGGAATTATGGTATGCTACATACGTCTGATTGAATCTTAAATTGAAAACATAAAACTGGTTTTCTAGTAACCTTGTTTTGTTTTAGTTAATGAGCGACATTTATGTGGATAGTACCATAAGATTGTAAGCAACTTTCAAAAAATTTGTGCAATCGTTACATAAAAAGTACGTAGCAAAATACCACGATGATAAATTTATATAACACATTGCAGATTGTAGTGATACGTTCGAGTATTTGCTCCAAACAACTAGAACTTGATCTTAATTTTGATGGCCAAAATTTTTGATAGGATTTTGCCCCTTTTGTCACATTTACTCAGAAAACAGTAATATATATATCAGTTTGTAATATTAATTAAAATATTTGTAATATTAATTAAAAAATTAATTAAATTTTCACCTATAAACAATTTGATAATATCAATTAAGTTTTTCCACTCAAATTAATTAATACAAATAAAAATTTAATTGAATCAATTAAATTATTCATTGAAACCATTAATTGGTGAATACTTTTTTTTTCTGTGTATGTTTTTGTGAGAACTGAATAAATGAAAATCTACTTATAAGACATACGAGTATAAAGTTGAAACTTCAACCGATAGCTAATGAGAGTAAAATCTTTTCGGTAATAAAAATTTTTATTAGAGCTGAGAAATGAAATCCCAGAAAATTTATAATAAAGAGCAAACATGCAAAGAGCAGAGTATTCAATGAATGCAGATTTTATAAAAAAATATATATATAAATTTGTGTTTTTTTATTTTTCCATAATTATCATTTTCTTGTGGATATCAACTGAATAATTTTTATTATAGCCCAGTGTGACAAGAAATTTAGTAATTTCCAACTCAAATTATGAACGAAATTAAAAATTTGCTCACCGATACTGAATGAGAATTCAGTTGATTTCGCAAACATCTTATTCATTGCGGGGGACATTCATTGAAGTACTTTTTTCAGTCGAATAGATTTTTTGTTACATTTATAAAAATTTCGCTTGCAAAAATCGTCTTAAATATAATGATTTTCAATCTAGTTTTCATATTGAACTTAAAAAAAAATTATTTAATGCAAATGTATTCATGTTTCAGTACAAAAAAAGAAAAAAACTGCGTTGCTGTCTATTGTAATTTTATGTAGATTTGATTTGGAAAATATTTAAAATATATGGAAAGCTATTTAATTTGGCGTCAGTCTGAATGGGCTATTAGAAACAAGTAAATAAATTACTTTCTATTTATAGTCGTTTTACGAGGAAGTTCCCGGTATTTGTAGATACATATCTTTGTCTTTATTTGAAAAGCAGGCAATTATTTAATATTTTAAGCCACCAAACATTGGTTCAGCTTTGTTATCTTCAAGAAGACATTTGTCGCTAATTTATAGTTTAGTTAATTTTTAATAATTTTTTTAAGAACATCCAAAACCGCTTACTTTTATCTATTTATTTTTTAAATTTTTTAAATTTTTTTTTAATATTAAAGTTTATTAGGGAATAATTCACGATTAGCTTTCCTTTATAAAAATATTTCCTTCCAGCAGCCGCTTATAAATCACTCCCAGGAATGCAAAGAGTTATTTTTAGTGCTTTCGCAATATTTATCAAAATCCTTTTTGTATATTTTCATGAGTTTCTTTTTGCGTCTTACAAAAACTAAGTTACACATACATGTACATAAAAGTAAAATTTCTCAAAAAAAAAGTGCGTGAAAAGTGAACCATAAATCTCAACAAACTGTCAGCTATAAAACATGGCAACAATGACTGAAGATATTTAAAGAAAAGAATAGCTAAAAAATTTAGATTGAATTGATTCTAACATTCAAGTATACTTTAATAAAAAAAGTGGAGATATTTTGCCAATGATGTTCATTAGCATTGAAGGTATTTATTTATTATATTTTACTTAAATTGTTGAAATTGTTCAGTAGTAATTTCAAAAATAATTTATATAAAAGAATAGTTAAATGAAATATTTTTAATTTTAATCATATAGTCACGACTGGTCATAACTTCTCTAATATCATGGAATACTTTTAAAGAAAGTTTTGATTTGCTTTCTTTGAAAACTAAAATAGAAGTTAAGTTTATATTTCATTTATTTATAATTCTTATTCATGCGTTATTTGGAAGTATTCGAAAGAGTTAAGCTCATAATCGTAAAAAATAATTCCATTTTTAAAACAGTCTTTGACAATAATAAATTTAAAAAAGTCTTCCAATATATATTACAAATAAAAAAAGTTCAGTTTCAAGTAAGAGGTATCTGTTTACATTAAAGCTGATATATATTTCTTTCGTTTTTGAAAGAATAGATAATGTTTATTTAATACCATTCACGTTGTTACTGTGTTAAACTTGCAATCTTTAATCCATTCAGTTAAACCCCAATTTCATTAAAACTCTCAAACTCTTTTCTAATTGTATAAGCCATTAAATTAAATAATGTTTTTTTTTTTTCTTTCAACTCAAAACTTTGTTACTTGT
Organism: Nowickia ferox; assembly: GCA_936439885.1. NCBI lineage: Eukaryota > Metazoa > Arthropoda > Insecta > Diptera > Tachinidae > Nowickia > Nowickia ferox. The sequence goes on along the minus strand of OW387026.1, from coordinate 97,021,498 downwards.
AATGGGTTTACTTTAAGCTTTCTGTTACTTTTTTCCCTATTTAAATCGGTTTAATGATGTTTCATTTAAAATGTTATGCCAGTTAGAGTTAATTTCTACTTCCTTCTTTCCTGTTTTACTTTATTAAAAACATGCTGCGTATGCTGGTAAAAAGAATAGCAGGGCAAGTTTGTTTGTGTATGTGTTACAAGAGTTAGATTTATGAAATTTATTTTTAACACTCATACAATTTCATAATAATGGAACAAACACACAGCCAGGTCTAAAAGTTTCTCTTTAGATTGTCTAAACAATTATAAGCTGCAAATAATACCTTCGGGCTATGTACACTGTACACAATCATAATATTTGTAATAATAATAAAAGCCAGTGTTATAAATTTATACAAAATGGCTAACAATGCAAACAAATATTTATTTAGTGTTTTTAACCAGCAAAAGTTTTAATGCAAACAGAACTTAAAGGTAATTTGTGTTTAATTAAAATACTAACTCTATCACACCAATTAAATTATAAATAAATTACATTTCGGTCCCTTATTGCAACACAGACATAAATATCTCAAAATATGCATATTTAGAGTCACTAGAAGAAATTGCTATTAAATTTAATCTTGTATAAAAATTTCTCCAAAAAATTTAATTTATTGAGTCAAAACACATTCATCGGAAATATGATAGAATAAAATAAAGAAAAAGTATACGAGTAGTGTAAGAATTTCCAAGATAACTGTGAAGACGTTGAGGATGAAAAATTAACAAGGTGTAGGAAATAGTTGTGAAAGTTCTTATAATGATTTCATATCGATTCGTTCATGATATGAAATTTTTTACAAAATTTTTAGTATGAAACATGTAGAAAAATTTGTTCCCAAGCTGGGTACACAACAAAATTTTACATCATATACCCAATTTACATTATGAATTTTTTAATAAAATTTCATGAATTTTGTTGCACGAAACTTTTTCTATTTGCTAATTGCAGTGCTAAGAAGAGAATTTTCTATAAAAAAGGACGTAGAATGAATCTCTGCTGCATTTTTGGCAACTTTTTTGATATGAGTTGCTCCTCCAGGCCTCCCACTGACAAATAAAAAATTTGTATGCAACTAATTTCATGAAAAAAAAAATGCTTAAGGTAAATTAGGTAATATTGTAAGTTTTGAAGACTTTAAGTTGTTATTGGAACCGGCCACTCTAGAATACTCGATGATGAAGCTTGGGGATGGATGGATGGATTGACCAAACCTCCCCTGCTCTACTACACGAACGTCTTTATAAAACCTGGATACCATCCACAGAATTGTGGATGAATGGAACTCCAGGCAGAAAAAAAGTGTTAATTTTTACACGGACGGCTTCAAAACACAAGAAGGTGTGGGTTATGGAGTCTTTTCCGGGGCTTTAGGTCTTCGTATTGCAAAGCGACTTTCGGATCACTGCAGTGCAGATCCTTGCTATAAGAGAAGTCGCGGATTGGTTGAAAGTGAATGTCACTACAACTACTTTGATTAACATATACACCAATAGTCGCACAGCTATCATGGCCCCCGAATCCCCGCTTCTAAGAACAACAACAGCCCTCGACTGACGATCATCTCTAAATTTGATGGCAGAGCAGTTTGATATTAGGATCATCTGGATCCCGGGGCATAGAGGCTTTCAAGGGAACTCTAGGGCTGATGAGCTTGCTAGAATTGGGACAACCCTACAAGTTCCACCAGATTTGGAATGTGTTGTTTTACCCCTACTCTCTTGCAAACTCAGGCGCAGGATAGAGGATGAAACAAATAGAAGGTGGGTCACAAGAAATGATTGCATGATCACAAAGCGGTTATGGACTCATCTAAATAGGAAAATTACGGCTTCTTTAATTTTGAAGAATAGGAAACAGATCTCGATTCTAGTGTCCATGCTAACCGGACACTGTCTCATAGGTAGGCATGCACAAAGGTTAAAGGTTGAACACAATGATTTTTGCCGCAGCTGCCAGAATATCGATGAAGAGGAAAGTGTAGAACATTTTCTTTGTCACTGTCCTGGACTTGCAAGAAAGAGAATGGCCACAATGGGCTTTCTTGAGTTCAGGGAACTTTCTGACGTTGCTAGTGTTGAATATCAACGTATTAATAGCTTTATATTTAGCTCTGGTTGGTTCGACGGTGGGAACTCCGCATAAGCAGAGTCTCCGTGGTATCACAATGGACCAAAACGGTCTAAGTGAGTCCAAGTTTCTGACTGCCACCCCTACCTAACCTAACCTAATCTATTTGTACTTCTGAGATACTGCTAAAGGCAGGAAAGTGAAGAAAATAACATGTTATTTGATATTTTATTTTGGCTAGACGAATAAAGGTTTTACATTGATTTTTTTTTGCGGTAAAAGATTTGACCAATAGCTATTTTTAGTATTTAAAAAAAAATTTATCTTGAATAGTAATGTTGAGACAATTCGTTTAAAAATTAAAAAAATATATTATGCTTTTTTTTAACAAATAAAATAAAAAGGTTTTTCAAAGTGAAAGTAGCTATATTAAGAATTATATTTTACACCACAATAAAATTTAAAATCTCTAATTTTAGATGCAAGAAAAAAATTTGCGCAAGTTTTTTTGGTGATTTTTGGAAAATTTCACCTTTCTTTCTGTCTTTGCTCATCTTGCGTAGTAAATATGAGTAAGAAACCTTTTTGTCAGTCATAAAATGTTTTGCTTTGAGGGGAGAGCTCAAAAGTTTAATTTGTATGATATTAAGGCATTAATAGTACATTTTTTTAATATTTACATTATTTTTGCAAATAAAATTTATGTCACCGGCCACAAAAGGAAGCGAGGACGAAAATTGTCATCTTACGTTCTCGTGGGTCCAAGTTTAGGGTTTGAAACTTTCACCGATGTTAAAAGCTGCATTTGCTATCCAGAAGTATGGGAAAAGTTAAGAAAAAAATTTAATTTTTCAGAGGTAGTATTAGTTCCTCTAAAGGGGAACTTTTTTCCCCTTGGCCCGATTTTTTCTATTGATAAGGTTAAGCAGCATAGGACTATAAGATATATTTTTGCGAAGTTTCATTGATCTAGAGAAACTTAAAAGCTTTTCACCAGCAATATTAACTCAATATTAAGTAATGGTCATCTTTTTGGCTCAAATACTCATCTTTATCATCATCAAGCCTGGTTGTGTGTGACATTTTTCTATCTGTTCATATTGCTTTTTAAAATATTTTTAGTTTTATTTAATTCTAAATAAATATTAAAGTTATAGTGATGTCTGCCACCAGGCTTATTATTATTTTCAATTCATTTATTAGGAAAATTTACAAAAGTTTAAAATAAATAGAAAAAAAATTAATAAAATAATTTTACTCAATTTGCTGTAACCTTGTTAGTTTTAAATATGTAATAGAGTCATAACAACTAAAATATATTTAAGAGTAAACCTATAAAAATTAGAAATATAACCATATAATAATTCAATCAATAAATAATTAAACAGACAAATTGCACCAGATGGTGGTACACTTATAATATGAAACGAATATATTTAATAAATAATGATTACGCACAAGCGTTTGCAAATGCTAATTGGAAATATAAATTTGCAAAATAAATATTTGTTTTAAAAACAAATAATTATCGTTATTAACCTTTTTGATTGACTGCACTGTGGCACAAATTTGTAAAAAATAAGAGATGCTATTAGCATAGAATTTTAGTAAACTTGTAAGTTTTTAAATTTTTTTATTTTCTTCATCTCAGAACTAATTGATTTAAAATGTTTATAAATCAATTAAAAATCTCCCTGTACTATTTTTTATGTATAATAATATCATTAGTCTGAAGTTCAATAAGCATCACTCTATTTTCTAAATATAGAAAAGCCCTAACTCATTATTTTTCTGAAATTGAGAATTTTGCACTTTTCGATACATAAGATGTTCTTCTATCGAAATATACAAAAAACAAATAATGAGTTAGGGCCTTTCTATATTAAGGTAACGATGATTCCATACAGCCTCACGAACTTCCACAAGCTGAATTAAGCTGAACGCTTGAATTTTACTCACACGATTCTGTTGTTTTTTCCTCCTTTTTTGTTTTCCATACTCTTAAATTTATATACCAGGGCTCAAAACGGAAGGAAATAATTTCAAATATGTATGTCAATTACATGCCAATTCGAGAGCATTTTCTTTCGTTTCAAATTACAGAGCAGACCCCCAGCATACCTTTAAAATTCTTTCGGAATGTATTTTTTTCGTTTTTCTTTTTTGTATGCAATGCTGCCAACTTATTTTCAAACAGTCTACATGAGATGCATAAACAGTTTTTGAGGAAATGAAAACACTCTAATTTTTGCTTGCGATGTTACAAAATGCCATAGTGTGTACTCGGCATTACCTTTTCACGTGAGAATACTTGTGCAAGAAACAATATTACGTAAACGCCATACATATCGATACGATCTAGACGCCACGAAATATACGTATGTTTCTATATGACTGTCGGTTATGGCATCAGCAAAATTATTAAATATTTTGTATGTATTTTTCCGAATATATTGATCTTTAAAATTGAGGAAATTTTTAATAAATTTGTTCCAGTACCCATTAAGTTTTTGAATGCAAATATTTAACTCCTACAAGGAACATAACGCCGTACATATTTAAGAACATCTCAAAATTCCTTTAAATATTCAATACAATTTTAATTATTTGAAAACAATATTTAATGATAAAATAGTAACATGTTTGTGTTTATTTGTCCACATCGGAATATTGCTGGAAATACTCGTATTATATTTACCTGTAGAATATGAATACTATTAACTCAACGCATACATCATCCAGAAACATATAAATATTTGTAAAACGAAATTAACATAATACCACGCTTGATGTAGTTCGGTGGGAAATGAAGCGTATGCATGTGCGTGCTTCAGACATGAATAATGCAGGAATTTTTTTTGTATTTTTTTTTTTGATGATTATGAAATGAATCTTTACTTTTGCTTGAATTAACAGTCAATATTGAAGTTATTTGCATAATAAGTCGACTAAGATGGATTTTTTTAAGAATTATTGCATAAATTATTAAATGATAATTATTTAACAACGAGGATATATTTTATTTATAAAATAGTATATGCAAATTTTTTTCTATTTAAGGCAAAATCTTGTGTGGAAATAGCACGAAAATCAGATAATGCAAGACTTAAGGCCATTACTGCAACTACACAGATAAAAAAACTACCTAATAGCATCAATAAGATTTTCACAACAGAAAGAAGCGAAGATTTTTTCATAGAGATTCCTTATTATTTTTATGTGGTAAGTCTTATTAATTTTCTCAAGAAGAAAACCACATAAAATCAAGAAGAAGAAGTCTTGTTATTAACAATTTTTTTTAGTAAATTTTCGTTATCTTTGACATTAAAAAAACATAGAGAAACACTTTTTGATTGTATTAGGTTTTCTTATAAATTGTATAATAAAGGGATTTCTTATTGATTTCATTAGCTTGCCTTATTGATTTTTTCAAAAAGGGTTTTCTTATTGATTTCATTAGGTTGCCTTATTGCTTTTTTCAAAAACATATTCCTGACTGTTAGCATATTGGTTAGAGTGCTTGTCAATCAGTCAGGAGGTTGCTGGTTCAATACTTGTCTCCTCTCAAGTAATAATATGTATGTATGGTGAGTTAATTAAGAATATAATATAATATGTACGTATGTACCCTCTAGTCAGGCTAGAACCATATGTCTCTGTGTCAACACTCTTTTCTATAGCGACAATTGCACTAGTTGAAATGTTGACAACTTTCCTTTTATGCGCGCGTAGAGATACGTTAGAGACAGCAGTTCTAGTGTATTTCTGGTGACATTGTCAATGAATGCGTCAATAGTTTGGTTGTCTTTTTTATTATGCTGTGCAATATTGTTAAAATAAATACACATGTATGTATGTGTTTAAGTTTGTTGCCCTAACATTATGAAATTGTAGATGAGGGTCACTAAAATGTACTAGTGAATATTTGGTTCAAATCTGTCCATATGGTCGTAAGAGAGTAGTACTAAAGTCTACTGGTAGATTTTTAATGACAACCCCATGTTATATGTCAATAGACGATTACATTGGCTGGGGTACACCTAGTCAGTAGTACTATTGACAATGTCACTAGTAAATCGATATTTCCTCGCTCTATTACTATTGTCATAGAGCGAGGAAATATCGATATTGTCGACTAGAGAACCTACAATTTACAGCTACAGTCTAGTGGTAGATTTTCAATAGATGATTACGTTGGCTGGGGTACACCTGGTCAGTAGTGCTACTGACAATGTCACTAATAAATCACTACAATTTCACTATTCGCATTTCCTGCAGGGTATGTATAAATAAATAACATCTACATATACTACACACATGCATACATACATACATACATATATATATGGTATAGAATTTAAATGCAAACACATAAGTCCAAGGAATAAAGACATTAAAAAAATTTTTAATTTTTTATTAGGTCGCCTAGTAAAAACAAGAAGAAAATCTTTTTGAAAAAATCAATTAGATAACCTAATAAAAATTACAAGATTTCTCCTCGATTTTTTCAAAAAGGTTTTCGTTATTAAATTAATAAGATATCCTTATTGAAAAAAAACCATAGCCGTTCGACAGGGTTCAATTACAAGCACCGTGACACGGGAATTTTATATATATATCTATATGATTAATATTTTTCAAATCTATAGAAAAATTCCAATATTCAACAAAAATCATTTAAATAAGTTTTTTTCGAACAAAAATAAAAAAATATCTGTTCTAATACTTGAATTATTCATGTCTGACTGACAAGTCTAAAGCATATACATAATTTGCTCCCCTTAAAACACTGAATTACTTAAGAAGAATAAGATGTAAGCATCCCCCAAAAAATATGTATAAGTACTAATACAAATATATGTATGTATACCTTCCTTCAGCATATCTGTTAACTTTTTACTACTCATTTTTCATTGAACATGAAACTAGAAATGTGTTATGTACGTTTGTACAATGCCTGCCTCATTTTTACTTTTATTTTGTACATACATCTTTGACTAAAATTTTCAATTTACTTACCTGCATTAAGACACAAGAGTAATGAAAAATAAAAATTTGTTTTAACAAGGCAAATGTTCTTTCTGCAAGCTTTTGTAAAATTTCAATTCAATTTCTTTGAAGATCAGCTTCATTAGACGAATTAATTTTGCAACACATGTGATTGGCATGTGAATGAAAATTAATCATTTGAATATGCTTTTTGTTTTTGTTATTGACAAGTTTTTATAATACAATGTATTTAATCAGTACCAGTTTCTAATTAAACAAGTGAAATTGCTTCCTTTTACATGCAGAAGCAGGTAGACATTGCAAATAGATTTTTTTTTTAATTACCCATAGAATATACAATATTAAGAAGCTATTTTGTATGTGCTTTTGGTTCAATTATGCACAGGATGTGTTTCAGATTTACGTAAGCACCTGCCTTTACGGCCTTATTTTTATGGTGGTCTAAGCACCGGGTGAAGGCGTCTAACGCTTACCATCGCCCCCATGCACTCTTAGAATGCACCATGTGACACTCCACCAGCACATAGATTGCAATCCTTGATCATAGTTATCCTTGTACTACGGTCAAGTACCCTGCTGAGGTACTTAGAGCTATCTAAACTCTTGTTGTTACGACTTTGTCAAAACAGAGTCTTCTGTTGCATGGCAACAACGTCACACCAATCACTAGCATTAATTTAACACTGGGAGGACAAGACTATTCTCCCAGTATTTTTGATAGCACCCACAGCCACCACGTACGATTCTCCAAGTTCTCACGCTGCGAATGAGATTTCCAAGAGAATTCCTCACCAATTGCCGGCACAGCTCAGCCACTCATCACAGCCAGGCGTATGCCTTTGAAGGCACAATCCAAAATCTACTCCACAGTGCACAACATCATCCTTTTAATCCCGTGGGTTAAGACGAAATCGACCTATCGGTAAGAGATCAGAACAACCCCCAGGAAAAATTACTGCTTACCAGAAGCGTTTTTGTAAGGCAGACAATCTTACAGAATCATTTGCTTGTTGTGCATGAATAAGGTATTTTTTTTTTGTTCGAGATGAGCCAACTAGAAGCAATACAGTTTGCTTCCAGAAATGCATGCACTTTTTTTTTTTTGCCATACTAAAGTGCTGCACAGAAGTAATAATATATAATTTTTGTGAGAGCCCGCCTTACGTTAGTGCTTTTCAGAAGAATTTTTCGAAGCTTTTGTTATCAAATAAGCAATACATTGCTTTCCTCAGTTGTTAGTGCTTTCAAATCAGATTTTTTTTTTTTTTTGCTGGGCCGGTACACACATCCAACTCCTAGAGCAGCTTGGCTGTTAGGCCACCGGCACCCGTGGCACCAGAAATGAGCATCTGGTTACAGCTCGAAGTTCCAACTTAATCTATCGTCTTTTGAATTCAGAGCAGTTCCAGCTGACTTTGCAACTGATTCCTTTAATAAATATGTGCACATTCGTTTCTCTGTTGCCAGAGATTGGGAAGTAACACATTAAGTTCTATTGGTAAAAAGCCTAAAGTACGTCGACGGAATAAGCTTAATTACCCCAGCTGGGGCTCCGTAATCTACGAATAGATACCCCTGGGGAATTATTATGCACAGGATAGTGGCAAAGCACACATATGCTTATGCCATCACTGGCAAGCAAACTTTAAAAATGCAAAAGAAACTCCATGTATTTTAGTTGTAGCCAATAAAATATCTATAAATTTATTTGTTAATCACTTTATAATCGAAATTATAAAACAAATTATTTTGTTATAGTCGTGCGTATTGAAAATTGATAATTAATTATAAAAGATTTAACTAAATAAAAATAATTTTTTTATCTAAATAAACCTACTTTTGCTATTGACGTATGCATACATGTGCAATCCTGATATTATAACAATTTGCATGAATAAAATAATTATCATTATAATGTGAGAATTTTTCCGATTATATTAACAAACCATAAAACAAATAATAAATTTTTTATCTTGTGCATAGATAAATAATATTTAATTATTAGTGCGTTGCAATTATAATAGAATACGACTTTAATTTAGACAAAATTAATTTCAAACTTTATTTAATTTTCCATTATTTTCAATTGAGTGCTTGTAGACGGTAATAATACTTACATACATATCGCTTATTTGTTGCAATATAAACATATCTCAAAAAATTAATTTTTGAGGTTAATAATGAAGAAAAATTCATTGCGTGATATTAAATCTTCTAGAAAAGCTTCATATAAAAGCTTTGTAAACGCACTTCAAGCTCATATTCAAGAAAATATTTTCATATCTTCCATTGAGTTGTAAAACTTATATTCTGCAAAACAAAACTTTTGGAGTTATGTCTATGTTGCTGTAAAGAAGCGATATATACACTCACAGAAAATAATTATTTTAAAAATTTGAATACGAAAATCGTTGATTCAATAAAAAAATCTTTTAAATTTTCTGTGATGACAATTTTTGCATTATTGATAAATAAAATTGTAGGCACGTTTACTGAAAATATTTTTTTTTCAGTCAAGAAATAAATTTAATGAATCAAAGAAAAAACTTGTTGACTGAAATTTTATTCTCAGTGATAATTGCTATTGTTTGTGTGTGACTAAAAAAATGAGATACTCAAATAAGGAATACAAAAAAAACCTGATTTCTTATGTTTTCTCTACATGTGCGCATTGTCTTATGATATAATTTAACAAATAACTTTGTTGAGTAAAAAAACAAGCCACGACGTTTTTCGGCTGCTTGTCGGCATTTACACGTATACAACACAAGCAATCAAAATAAACAACAACAATAACACATCAGCGCGTTGTGTCAATCAACAAGCAAGATAAACACCAACACAAACAAATCGAATTAAATTATATTTTAAAATGCGCGGTATTGATAAATATTGTATTAAGTTAATGACAAATATTATTGAATTGAATACACAATATAATCATTTCTCATATTCCATTTCATTGAAAATTTGCGTTAAATAGCTGATGTTAAAAACAATCTCTATCCCAGTAGATAGACATGGGTGCTGATGAAGTGCATGGCTGCACAGAAAGAAATATCGGTATTTCCCTAATAAGGTTCAGTTTAATTTTTCTTCTCTTCTTTAGAAACTCTCATTAATTAATTAAAATATTTTATTCAACAAAAATTTAAATTACTAAACTACTAAGAAATTATTTCTGATTAAAGATTTAAAAAAAAAAAAGGTTTTGTTGAAAATAATTCTTGTCTATATTTTTCTGTGCTCAATAAATTATGTCAAAGCAAAAAACTTTTTGGAGAAAATTCGAAATTTAATTCATGTTAACATAAAGAATGGCACTGCGACACGTGATGAATATTTGGTGTGCCACAGATCGGAGAATGAAATTAAGCTTTGTATGACTCTCCTTATGAAACTTAGCACAGAGATAGAAAGAGCCCGCCTAACATCATCTGAACACAGAAACTCCAAAAAAAACATGCTTTCTACTGTTACATAAGGCGATACACTCGCAAGGAAGGTGTGCTGTTGTCTCGTCATCTTCTTGTCATAAACAACACAAAGTTGAACACACTTGCTTACTTTTCCAGAGAATATAGTTCAGTCCAAAGTGACCAGAAAGAAAACCAGTAACAAGCCGTTAATCATTCCTGTTGAGGTTCAGTATGGCTGCATCACTGCAAACCACAAGAAGTCAGCCACATTTCTTTTGCGATTGAAGTATCATGTCCTTTGATCAGACAGATTACAATCGACCAACTTACGCACGGAATCATGCTTGTATTCTCTGTATCGTTCCACTTTTAGCATATGTTCTGGCCAAGCAAGCATAAGTTTCACATATTTAAGTTACATTTTATTTGTTTAAAGAACAACTATAGAAAATTATTATTGCTAGTGGCCAAATCTTATAATTTATATCAGAAATTTTTTTTGGTATAGTATAAAGTAGTATAAAACAGTTAAACTTGCATCTCCTGAAACTATATTTAATTTATAATTATCACCAGTTTTTTTTGTGAGTGTACATAACTGGCCAAATTAAACAAATTGATTGTGCAAATATTTTCTCACGTGAAAATTACGTACGTGCGTTGTGGTATTCATTTTAACAAATAATTGAAATTGATTTTAACAATATTTATTTTTTATTCCTTAAATTTATTACTTATTTTGCAATAAAACGAAAACGGTTTTAGTTGAAGTCACAATTTAATACAATCTTGAGTTTACTAATCTTCAAAAAAAAGTAGAGTAGGCAGCCTTTTGGTATTCAAAAAAAGATGGAGCTGCAAAATCGTGAGGCAAACTCATGAAATTTTCAAAAACGCTAAAACTAAAAAAAAATCACAATATTAGAAAAGCGTTATGAAAAATATCACCAAAAATAAAATAAATCGCTCAGATGCAACAACTTGGCAAAAATAAAAAGGTATCCAAAAAATTTAAAAAATTCCAAAAACCGAAAAAACATCTTCAAAACTAAAAGAGCGTCAAAACTAAAAAAATCGCTAAATTTAAGAATATGTTTCGAGAAGAAAACTTCAAAAGCGTCGAATCGAAAAAAAAAACGCAAACACTAAAAAGCGTCAATACTAAAAAATCGCCAAAAATAAAAAAGCTCCATACGGAACCCTTCGTGTAAGACCGAAAGTCGCACTGTACTGAACTTATTTATACATACGACAGCAAATGTTATATACCCCACTTGTTCTCCCTGAGAGGATCAACTAAAAATTTTAAATTTGCACTTTTAGCCATATCTACCCCGTATGGCCATATTTATTCACTGTAAAAATCTCTTATTCTTTAAAAAAAATTAAAAATAGTCGTATCCCTCTTGGTGATAAAACAGTATGTCAAAATAAAAATAGTTTTATTGCTCTACATGAAAATTGGTAAATTTTGAGCTGACCCCTTCTAGAATAATACGCACAAGGAGCAAGCTGGTGTATCAAAAGAAAAAAAAATCTGTTTTTGAATTAGAATTTTTTATTTTATAACTTGACATTTAGTCCTTAAAATTTATTGCAATTATTTTTGTCTGTTTTTATATTCATAATGGTTCTTGCCCTTAAAAATAATATGAAAGCTCTGTTGACCCCAATTATGCAGAAAGAGCAACAGCCAGCATATATTTTATTTTTATTTTTGTTTATGTTTTATCTTTTTAATCTGGAAGTCTTTGGTACTTGTAATGCAGACAGAATGTCTTAACTTCCAGTCAAAACAGAAAGACATTAATTTTATTACTTTTTTCTTTTGTCAAGACTGTTACTTTATGTGACATTTAATTTTTTTTTTTAATAAATACATATTCAGGGTGGTTTATTCTCATTTGAAAAATTGTACAAAAAGAAAATATTTTTTTTTAATCTTCAACATGCATGTGGATAAAAAATGTGCACATGCATATATACATACATACATTTTCATATACAAATATGCAAACAAATTATACATATTTCAATTATAATTGATATTTGCTTTGAAAGAAAAAAAATTTTATTTGATTTTTGTTCGATTTATCATTTCTTTTTACTTTTTTCATTCATAAATTTTAATTTGTTGTAGAAACTTTTTTACACCTATTTTTTTGATTGTTTTAAAAAATTTGCTTTTGTTACACAAACAAGGCAGCATACAAATACAAATACCTTAATTAATTTGATTTTAAAAATAAATCATTTAATAAAGTTATACAACAAACTTCAATCAAAGAATGGGGAGTAAAAAGTTGTTGCTTATGTTTCAAGTGACACAAATAAGACTATTTGCTTAGCTTAGCAATTTCGGTTATGCTTTCCATTTTAATAAAAATTTATCATAGTTTTGAAATATATATTGGCAAACATTTACTGATGTTTACACTAACTTAAACAATATAAAATTTTTAATAAGAACTAAACTATTTAATAAGTGAAATAGTTGAGGGATTCAAGCGTTGGTCATAAAAGTCATGTTATCATAATGTCTCAAATTTTTAAATTATAATATAATTGATTTTGCTTTTTGTCTATTAAACAAAAATTTTAAAGCATTATAATAATATTAAATTTATGACTACCGCTTGAATTCCCCAAATGCTTTAAAAAAATAGTGTATTAAAATATCATAAATTTTATATCAAGCATTTGGAAAACCCATTACTGTTTTTAAAACCAAACAAATGAAATTATTACACATTCTTCCTAATAGCTGTAGAAACAAAAACCTTAAAAATAGCCTAAAAAAAGCAAAAAAAAAATCTATTTTCAAAATTCATTATTTTTTATTTTTATAAAATTTTATTTTTATCTAGACTTCTCCTTCCATCTTTAATTGCATAACAATTTTTTAAGATACGGTAAAGTTTATATGTTGATATAACCTGGGTCCTTATGAACAGGGTAGTGGAATAAGCGGTGTCCGTCTGTCTGTGCATGAAATCGACTTTTCCGAAGCCCCATATACATACCGACAGTTTTAGACTGATGTATCAGAATCTGTCTTACAAAATTTTCTTTACGACCATAAATCAGTACAAACATGAAATAATAAAACAAGAACTAACTTTGAAGTTTGGTTAGTTCATTATTGTGTCCTTGGCGATAATGTAAAAAAAATTTACGGCCTGGCCGTTTTTGTTTTCAATGTAAGTAAGCGAAAGAAACTTTCTTGTCGACATCGTGGGCCAGGCCGTTAATTTTAATTTTTTATTTATTATTTTTGCTGCTTTGATTTAAGCTGAAAACGTTTAAATTTGCTGAAGCTCTTGGTTATTGTTTTCAGTTTGTTCCTTTTTTTAATGTTTTTTATGATGCTGAAATTTTGTTTCTTTTTTGCTCTCCCGCTTATGCTACGCCACGGTAGCTGGGAAAGCTTTGAATAAAGAACACAACTAATTTTATTATGTTCAGGGACAACTTAAATTTTTATTAAGATTGTTATTTTACGCATGTAAAAATTTACAGAAAGTTTTCTTATTTATTAATTTACTTTTTGTGATTTAAAGCTTCAAGAGAATTGTTTTTCAAAAAAGCAATTGGCACAAGGTGAATGAAATATCATGAAATTTTTATAAGATGAGCCTCTAGTGTTAAATAAAAAAGAAATGAAAAAATTAAAATGAAAAAAGTGAATATAAAAAAAATAGATAATTTTCTTTCCTTTCAATCTAAGATGGGCAACTGTGTTTTCTCATTTTCCAAGAAGTAAATTGATTTGAATTATTTTATTGATTTGTTTTATTATTATTTACATTATTTCATCTTTATTATTTATTTAAGTGCATAATATTACTGCTGCTTAAAATTTCTTTCTCTTTTTTATTGAAAAACATCAGAAAAAAATTAATATTTTTTTTAAGTTTTTCGATGGGAACAATAAGCAAAAGTATTTCTGGCTTCTTATAATATTTTAATTAAATAACGAGTAATTTTTTTAAGCCGCTTCAACTTTTTTTTTAAACATAAAATAATACTTTCATTACGCAAAGTTACTTAAAATTATTCTTAAATATTAACACATGATTAGCAAGCACATACGATATTTTATGTGTAGTGTACCCTGCAACACATTTGCTTATGCGTTTATAGGCTTATTTACAAAACATCGGTAAGTTGAAATTAGAACATTAATGTGTATGGGTTGCAATTCTCACTTAATTAATAAATAAATTGGTATAAGACTTAAATCAATCGGAGAGCAGGGTGCATATAACTGAAATACTGAGCTTTTCATTTATAATCACTCATATTTAAGAATATCTAAGCTTGTGCAATCAACTTATAACTGTACTGTACAAATTGCCGTAAGTATTTATTTTATTTGCTCCTACGGCAGTTTCCGATAGACGGGCCATTCGCATTGCACTTTTCTTCCAAATAATTTTTTCACTTTAAATTGTTTGGCATCTATAACTAATTTTGTTCAGAATAAAAAGCTCAACATTTTCCCTAACTATAAGCTATCACAGTCCTGTAATGGGATGGAACTGTATTTATGTGGAAGGCTTTTTTAACGGATTTCACAAAATATTTGATAGCAATAGTCACAGTTCATTTTCACTATTTTGCAAGGCAAGATATGCAGCTTATATTATATTTATATATATTATTTAGAGCACATATGTATGTATCATTTAATAATATAACAGCCTTATTTTCAACAGGTTTATAAAATCTATTTCCATACAACATTGTTATTTTTAAGCCTTTATAAAGCCCTTGTAGTTTTTGTAAAAAAAATGCATTGTAGTTTTATTCAATAACATTAAAAAATTTAAAAAACTTTTATCAGTAGCCAAAAAGATTTTGCTAATTTGTATCTAAATGTATGGCTTAAGCAATACATAATTTAATACCTCATAATACATCTTAATGTTAATGCAGAACTTGTTTTTATTTTCAAGGTTGTTTTTTATTTCTTGTGGTAACTAAAAAAATCTTACACCTGAACTAAAGTCATAATAGTTATGGGGCTACTCCCTCACAAATTGAATAAATCTATGGCAACTTTTTCTTTTTGTACTCGAAAACAAAAACACCACTTTTGTCTTTCGAATTAATTAAATGTTAAAACAGTTTTAGTGTGTAACACAAAAGGAAAAAAACATATTATTTCTGCTTTTGTTTTCAAATGAAAAGCTTATTGAAAAAGTAAAAAACTTTTCAAATCAAAAGTAAATACTTAAAAAAAACACA
The DNA here is from genome assembly GCA_936439885.1 of Nowickia ferox. NCBI lineage: Eukaryota > Metazoa > Arthropoda > Insecta > Diptera > Tachinidae > Nowickia > Nowickia ferox. The sequence continues at coordinate 97,005,716 of OW387026.1, read as the reverse complement.
TAATGCGGGAAATATATAAAATAGAGCAATAAATCAACCACCGCGGGTTTCAGTTATATGGAAGTCTGGAGAACCTGAAAATAGTATTCGTCACAGCCGAATTTCTTTGATCCGGAGTAAAAATCTTTTAAAGTTTAAAGAGATGGCAATTTTTCATAAACAAGTAGATTGTACTCGTTTTATAACGGCACGGCACGTTTCGTTTCTTTTTTTTTTGTGTCACCACATCAAGTATTTCTTAAGCAAATTTAACGTGTGAGCACAGCACAATATTCTTACGGTCTGGTTAAAAATCGGCGGTACCAGAATATAATACTTTTCTTAAAGAAAAACGACTGCTCCAACACAGAAACACCATTTTTATAGGAATGTGTGCTTTAGCTTCACAGCACACCTTTCCTACAGAAAGTTCGACCGTGTCTTCAAATAAAATTCTTATGGAAAAGTCAACTGTTCGACCACAGTAAACTTTATTGATAAAAAAATCCAGCTTTAGCATTACAGCACACTCTTATTATGGAAAGCTCCACTGTGCCAGCACAGCACATTTTTCCTATATAAAATTTTAATGTGCCACCACAGCATACTTTTATTATAAAAAAGTCGACTTCACACAGCACACTTTCTTATAAAAATTCTACTATGATACCACAGCACACTTGTTTAAGGGAAAGGTCGATTGTAACACCACAGCACACCTTTTTTAAAGAGAAAGGAAAGGTTTTCTCATAAAAAAAAAGTCCAGTGCACCACCATAGCATACTTATTTAGTAGAAAATTCGATATTGCCACCACAGCACACTTTTCCTATAGAAAATTTTTATGTGCCACCACAGTGTACTTTTATTATAAAAACTCGACTGTGATACAACATAAAACTTTTCTATATAACGAAAAAGTCATCTGTACCATTATAGCACATTTTTCTTAAAAAAACAAAACTAGTTTTTCTACAAATAAAGTCAATCGCACCACCACAGCACACTTTTTTTTTGTAGAAAACTCGACTATGCCACCACAACAAACTATTCTCATAACAAATTACACTTTTCTTATAGAAAAGTCGAGTGTGCCATCTCAGCACACTTTTCTTAAAGAAAGTTTAATGTGACCACTACAGCAAACTTTTCTTATAAAAAAGTCGACTGTACCATCTCAGCACACTTTTCTTATAGAAAATTCGATGTGACCACTACAGCACACTTTGCACATTTTGGTAGGCAAAACTCAACTGTGCGCGATTTTTTTCTTTTTCTATTTTAAAAAATGGGTGCCGGGGTACTCTGTAGCTCTCACAAATGGCATCTAATAGGAAAGAGTGCATTAATTGTAAATTGAAATCTGCAAAAAAAAAGCATTGATACAATAAGCCCTTGAGAAAAATTAAAAGTTTGTTTTAAAAAAAATACATACAGTACTTTAATTCATTTAAAAGTAATAGATAATATACGAGAGACATCAGCTAACGTTTAAAGTCAAACAATAGGCAGTAAGAAAATTCCTATATGCAAACTTTGCTGTATTGTTAAAAAAGTTTTTAAGTTATAGAAACTATAAAAGTTCAAATAATAATTATCCTTTTTACTTACAAAACACAGCTTTAAAGTAAATAAAATAAGCCACAAGCCAAGCTGCTCTTAATAAAAAAATCCAACATTATAATTCTTAAGTATGTTACATAAAAAGCCGTAAAATATCCCACCTCAAAGTTCTTATTTATTTATAAGTAGAAAAATTTATGACATTATTAAATTAAATCCTCAAAATTGCTGTGACTTATTTAACAAACGTCTAGGGAAATAATAGTTTGAACCTTTTTTATGATCCAACAGATATAATTGAACGTAAGCTAGATATTGAAAAGTCAAACTTTCAAACTTACCATTTTCTTTCTTTAGCTATTTTACTATAAAAATATATATATATAAAAAGGATTTTTGCATTAGAACCCTTTTTCCTTATTTAATATAACATGCTCAAAAGATTTTGTGCATAGGGAAAATTTTCTTTGCGTTAATCTTGATATAAAAATCTACAAATTTATGACAATAAACAATAATAATTTAGTGTTATAACCAATATGCGTGTTTCTAGTAATTTTCTCTATACTTAAAAGAATAAAAGGTAAAACCAACAAAATTAGAAAATTTAATAAAAAGGCATAAAATATGTTGGTTTTTATTTCATAAATGGAATTTTAATATAAATTAGTTTCATTTTTAGAACTGCAAATAGCCATACACACATGCAAGAGCATGTATGAGTGTACGCACATCTTATGCGGATACGGATGTGTAATACTCGTTTATAAAAAATTAACTTGTTAAGCGGCCCACCCACTTGCAATATAATTGTGCTATTTTTCGTATTGTACAATAATATCGCCAATGTGTATGTCATATTCGAAGGTGGCACAATATATTGGAAAATATCAAAAGACTCTTGATTTTTATTGTACAATCACGAAAATTGTGTAATGTGGGGGCAACATTGTTTAATGTTGTTTACTTTTTCACTGTCCAGAAAATTGGGCAATATTTTCTTTGGAAATATTGTGGCATTTATTGCATAGTATAGGTCAAAACGACAATAATATGTACAACAACATATGCAATAATATTGTATAATGGATGGGCAGCTTTAGACTGCTTTGTTCAATTTCATTCATGTAGTTAGTGGATATTTTGTATGCTTTTTTCATAAGCTATAGGTGGAATGTTGTAAAGGAAATATTGAAATTTTTTAAGATGACAACTATTTAGAAAATACTTGTATAGATTACATAGCGTAATATTATTAGAAGATCAGAAGACATATGAAATTCTCAACTTCTTATACAAATTTAAACACAATTCATTATAAATAAAATTGAGATGTAAAACCATCAACAAATAAATTTTTTTAAATGGAAGTCACTAAACCTGAGAAAAAGATTAATACTTGGCCTCAAGCTTTATGCACAAATGCTGAAATCGTATATTGAAGTTTATTACTGGTATTAATTTATTAGATTGGCAGGCATTTTATCCGGGTTTTACTACCATTTCCCAGTACTATAGAACCTTTACTGTGCAGTCCGTGTGTTTTTTCCAAAATCTTTCATTTGTTGCATAGTAAAACTATTGTCGTAAATACGTGGCTAGATTAAAAAATTAATTAAGCAGCGAACATTGAATGTAATTGTAAAACTGTAAAAGATGAAAGTTTTTTTTTCAGTTTAAAAATTTCTATCGTTTTGCAAAATTGGTATTTAGTACAAGGGCAGGTCAACAAGCCCGTGATTTTTTAAATTTACCACCTCTTAATTGAAATAACAATACTGTTCCTGTCAACAGGCAACTGTCAGTTGACTCCTGTTTAAATTTGAACAAACGGCTTCATTTAGTTTGTGTTTGGCCGCCGTTGAGAAGAAAATGGAAAAATAGAATTTCTTGTGCTCATCAAGCATTATTTTTTGCGCAAAACACCCATCACTTGATAAATCATCATCATCATCATTTTCAATGGTAAAAGAGTGGTTTACTGCATTTCGTTGTGACCGTATGAACACAGAAGGTGCTGCAGGTTCTGGAAGCCTAGTATATAGAAGTCCTTGCACCCGAAACAATTTAAAAGAAATTCTCGATATAGTTTCAGCCGTGATTGTGAAAACTATAGGCATCTCACATTGTGAAAACTATAGGCATCTCAGTTTTTCGCAAAATTAATGCCGCGTTTCCTCACAATCGACCACAAACGCAACCATGTGACAATTTCGCAGCAGTGTTTGGCGCTCGTCTGGACTAGGTTTTGTGCCATTTTGTAACCGTGGAATAAACGTAGATTCAGCACAACACACTGTAGACCAAAGGTTGATTTTTTAGCCAATAAACTCATGGTGGCTGGGATGCATAATCCACATTGACTACCTTCAAAAGGGGAAAACAATCAATGACGAATATTATGCCAACTTACGAGTATTTGGTCCATTCAATGAGTAAAGGCGAAAAAAACGACCTCTTTTGCACAAGAAAAATTTTTTTTCCTACCAGAACAATAGAAGGCTGCACACAGGTGCAGTTTCCATGGCAAAATTTTTCCTTCCTCCACCTTATTTTCCAGATTTAGCCCGAAGTGACTATTTCTTGTAAACAAACTTGAAAGCGATTTGACTCCAACGACGAAATCACCCCACAATTAAATGCCTATTTTGATGACCACGATAAATTATATTTTTCGGAAGGGATAAAAAAATTGGAGAAACGTTGCATTAAGTGCATAGAACTCAAAAAAGACTATGTGGACAAATAAAATAACTTTTATATAAAAACACGGAGTTATTGACCCGCCCTCGTACCTTTTTATATACACATAAACATACTTCGAGTACATTATAAAATTTCGTTTAATATTCTGCTTTAACAAAAGTACAAAACATTTTAAATATATTAAAATAGCACTCAATTCTAAAGTACTTCTTTTATTTGTCTTTTTCGGGTTCATTGCACTAAAAAGCCAAATTATAAGGCACATGAAAATTACTTTGTTTCATGTGGAGTTTCTCTCTTGCATTACAAGCGAATAAAAATAAATGAAATTGTTAGGAAAATATTAAAAAATGTTAAATCAAACTCAAACCTTCACTTGTAAAAGTTATTTTTTTGATTTTTTTTTTTTTTAACTATAAGCATGAAATTCTCTACTCTTCACTCTTTATTAATAAAGTTGTCAGAGTTTATGTTGTTATTTTTTTTTATTATTATTATTTTTCGTGTATATATTTTTCTACTTCGCTTAATTTGTTTGTTTTTAAAGGAACAAACACATAAAAGTTGAAACTAGTTTATGGCTAAAGTCATTAACAGAACAAACCGCAAGGGATTTCTCTCGCCGTGAAAATGTGTGGTTGGGAAAACAGGATACGTGTGACTTTTATGCACAAGAGTCATGGGTATATGTTTGTATATTTATGGGCAAATTATAGTTTAATCTTGAAAATTTTCAGCGATAACTATTAAAATAAAAATAGAGTAATTGTATAAGTTGGAAAAGTAAGATTGAAGAATAAAAAAAACTTTATAGTCACATGTTTTCATTGTAAATAGTTTTGTATAAAATTGGGTCGTGCCTTGTTTGCAAATGGAAAATCTATATACCAAATTAAATTTAAGCCTTAAAATTTAATTTGCCAAAAAGGCATAAAATGTTTCCATTCTTAAAAAAACATTGCTTTTTCAATTGCGTATTTCTTAATATTCTTATTCGAGTCACATCTTTTATTTGATTAAGAGCTGATTGGGCATTAATTTCAAACATTTGATTGAACAATTTTTCGATTTGCAAATACCATATGAAAAGAATAGTTTCCTTATAAAATTAATGTTTAGTGATTAATTTTACAAAGTGTTACACGTCCATTATGTATATAAAGTCTAGCATAAATAATTTAAATTTATAGCTACAAGCTGCCAAAAAAATGAGCAATATGATTCGAGTTCTTTAGAAATGTTTTACTCCCTGTTCCTAAAACACAGACTGTCAAACTTGAGTGTAAAATTTATATAGAAGCATTAATTTTCATACAAATTTTCTGCCTGGATTTTCGAAAATGCGCAATAATTTTTATTTTTTCTGTATTTTTTTTTTTTAATTTTGTACCGAAGACTTGGAAAGTTTAGTATGAATAACGACAGAATTGAACAACGTTGCAATATACTTAAGCAATTGAATTATATTTTTGAAATCCCCAACAGCAACAATAAACCATAAACTGGGAATATTTCATCAATATGGGCGCCTAAGAAAAATTCTTAGTGCGGGAAAATCATATATTGTGGCAATTGTACAAAATATTGAAATTATATAAGAAAACGTAACAAAGCACTTGACCTTGTCCATTATAATAATTCAACTTTTCTTTTTTTCAAACAAATATTCCAAGAAAATTTTTTTTAAATATTCATTGATATGTATGTGCTATTGTATGTGCATCTATTTTTAAACAATTTGCCACGTTACAGAAATTTATTAAGTTAGCTTTTTATATTTTGCAGTTCAACATTATCAGAGAAGGAATAAAACAAAACGAATCAAAACAAAACTGTAAACCAACTTGTTCATCCTTTTATTTATAAAATATATTTTTTTTTCAGACTCTCAATACTGTACAATTTATTCATTTCAACTGCAACTGTTATTGTGCTTTCAAATACAAGAGTTTTAGATACTTTTTTTTTAATGTAAATACAATACAACTTTGCTATTTGTACATTTCGCAGTTCATTTATTATTCATTACAGACTGAAAAGTTTTTGTATTATTGTACCGTATTGTACAACGATGAAGGTAATCAGATCTACAATCATACACATATTTTTTCTCAAGAATATTTTTAATGCAAAATGTTAAGCTGAGTGAAATTGCAAAATATTATCAGGGTTCAGTCTTTAATGCAAACTAGTGTTGTGGAAATGCAATTGGAAAAAGATAAATCAAATTCGTTATGGCCAGTTTTATTTTCTTGTTGGAATTTTTACTGGTTTGTTATAAATAATCCGTTAAAGTGAAAGGGATAACAAAAATGTGTGAATATATACTGAGTATACACTATGCCATATATTTATGACACTACAATAGTGTATGCCATTGCAAGAAAGTGTGTTTGTCATATCCGATATTTTTCGTTGTATGGCATGCGTTCCAAATAAAAAACGTAATGGTCTTCTTTAAAGTTTGATGCAAATGGTCTTGCGTAAGTGCAAATGTAAAACACCGTAGCTTCTCTTTAAAATTACATTAAAAAGTTATGCCCTTAATGTTCAACTATTTAAAGTATCTGATATATGTTTGTTTGTGTATGTATACTGGAAAGTGTAAGCATATTACTGCTGCATATAAATAAGGCTGAACGGTTAATTGTGCCCCACTGTGCTGTTAAAAGTTTTGACATTTATTGTGTTTATTTTTAAATGGTGTAAAAATACTTGAGTGTCTGCAAACAAACATATGTATTTAAAGACATTCAAACAGGATATTTCCACACAAGCAAAAAGTTAGAGAGGTTATTTTCTCTGCATAATTTTTTTATTATTTTATTTATGCCATTCCTATAGTGCTGGAACTAGGATAATGACAGTTTGTAGGGCAAAGGATTTGAATTGTTTTGTTAAGTTAAGCGATTGGTATTTGTATTGGTATTGGAATTGGTATTGGAATTGGTATTGGTATTGGTATTGGAATTGGTATTGGTATTGGAATTGGTATTAGTATTGGTATTGGTAATTGGTATTGGTATTGGTATTGGTATTGGTGTTGGTATTGGTATTGGTATTTATATTGGTATTGGAATTGGTATTGGTATTGGTATTGGTATTGGTATTGGTATTGATATTGATATTGGTATTGGAATTGGAATTGGTATTGGTGTTGGTATTGGTATTGGTATTTATATTGGAATTGGTATTGGTATTGGTATTGGTATTGGTATTGATATTGATATTGGTATTGGAATTGGAATTGGTATTGGTATTGGTATTTATATTGGTATTGGAATTGGTATTGGTATTTGTATTGATATTGGTATTGGTATTGTTAATTGGTAATTGGTATTGGAATTGGTATTGGTATTGGTATTAGTAATTGGTAATTGGTATTGGTATTGATAATTGGTAATTGGTAATTGGTATTGGTATTGGTATTGGTATTGGAATTGGAATTGGTATTGGTATTGGTATTGGTATTGGTATTGGTAATTGGTATTGGTATTGGTATTGGAATTGGTATTGGAATTGGTATTGGTACTGGAATTGGTGTTGGTATTGGTATTGGTATTGGTATTGGTATTGGTATTGATATCCCGCATATATATAGGTGCAAAAGTAACCTGGTTGTTAGTAGATTTGGAATCCAATCGGCAATTAAATTTGTTTTATATATATGTAAACGTATAATAGTGAGTCTCAGTCTAGCATTAACTTCTACTTTTATTTATGCACGAGTGCCAATTTTTGCTCTAAGTGAATTTGACTTCATCAAAGACAAAAAAAAACAAGGGTTGATGCAAACGATGGAGTAAAATAGAAAATCTAATGTTATGTATGTCGTGAGTGCCAGATAGTCCTGCATCAAATGTAAGAAACAAGTATGTGTGGAACATTATTTTACACAAACGAAATGTTTAACTTGTTATATGGCCTCTTCTTCCGGTTATAATTAAAAACAATAGAAAAAAAAACTAATAATAATGTTAACAAACAATAAAATAACTTGGCAATATAATTATATATATTTTAAATTATTAAACATTTAAATGTTTTTTGTTGAATAGCACATATTGAAAATGAAAAACTCAAAAACAGCCCAGCTAAAAATCTATGAAAAACATTTAGAAGACAAATTCTATTGTTCAGTGTTAAAATATGTGTATTTTTATGAAACCAAATAAATTAGTCACTAAGTCAAAAAGGTTTTTTGTTTTGCAAAAATTTAGTAAGCTATCCATGTTTCAAAATCGAAAATTGCAATTGGGTGAGTTTTGCGAGTATGAAGTTCAGTGGATAATTTGATTTCACCAAATAATACTTTGGCACACGGAAAACTCGCCCCTTTCTATAGGACAGGAGTATCAACATTTCTACACATAACAGTATGCCCACAGCATCAACTTAAAATTTCAAATTATTTATTATATAAAATGTAATAATGATAAATTTAATTTTCTTTTAAAGATTTTTATTTAATTCACATTTTCTTCTGTGTATGTTTAAAATATATTTATTAGAGAATGTATGTAAAACAAAACAAATCTAAATCAAGTGGCGTAAAACTTGTGCTTTTTTTTTTTGTTGACTTAACTGAGACCATGTGTGACATACATGCAGACATAATTTTCAGACTTTAATAATTTTTTGCTTAAAGTTTATAAGCCCAAAGATGCATGAGTTGGAGAAAACCTATGCACTAGAAAACTTTTGTGGTTGTGCTAAATAGTTTAACACACAAACATTAAATAGCTTTTGCCCGAATTAAATTAATGCTAAGAGAATTTCATATTTATTTATCTACTATTTAAATACTAAGTATATGAATTTGTGTAAATTATTATATGTATATGACACATATAATCTTTACCAATTTTTCAATGTTACATTCTGGTCTTAAAGTGAAAAATATTTGCACAGTTTTATAATACTTTTAATGGGAATTAAACAGAAATTTAGTTCAAAAACATTTGAAATCTTGAAAAAAGTGAGTTTAACTTGAATTGAATCACAGTGAGTTGAAATGTATTTTATAATTTATAAATATTCTGACAAAATGAAGACCAATATTTTAAGCAAATCCAAACATTTTCTCACTTGAAGTATGTGAATATTTAAATTTAATGTTTTAGCCTTAAAGTTTTGATACCCTTTAAAGGTATCTGGAGCACATCTGTTTTCAAATTTTAAGATTTTAATTCTTTTATGCTTATTGAGTTTACAATCGTTTTTAGATTTGTATTTAATTTGGAATTATTTTTAGGGAGTTTAACTTAATTGTATGCATGAAAGGGTTTTTATTTTTTCCTTGCTACAGCAAACATATAAGCTAACATAATCCTTTAGAAAAGGAACAGGCATATAGTTATCTTTTTTTATGGTACTAAAGGGATTAAAGTTCTATTATCTTTTTTCCATTAGTACTCAAAGGATTGAAAACGATAGTTGAAGCAACTGCCTTTACTAGCAGTGATCAAGTTAAGTTATTTCCTCATCTATCATACAACCTTCGATTTAATTTAATGGCCATTTTATTATTAACGTATTTCTATCAATAAATTTATTGGTCAATATCTTTCGATGCCGTAGTAAGTATTTCAAAAATAACAATTATTTTCAAAGTACTTTGAGGAAAGCATTGCCTGCAATAAGCACTTGGCTTTGAGAAATTATTTAACATTTGTTAAAATTCGTTATCAATAATATATTTATTACTGAAATAAAAAAATTTTGTCTCTTATATTTTAAAAAATAGGTTCGATTACGTAAGGTTGACGAGAGGAGCCATTCCGCTCACGTCAAAGGACGTGCAAGTAAAAAAAAAACAATCTAAGGATTTAATTTTGTAAAACGAAATGCTAATTGTTGACAAATTTTCTATGGAAAAAAAAAAAATAAAATAAAATAATTCAAGAAATTTATTATTCGACATATTGTCATAATTATATTATAAGTGAAATTTATTTGCTGGTGGTTAAGCGATGTCTATATGCATTTCATTGTTGCTTTAACAAATCGTCAGTAGACTTCAAGCACACATTTTGGAAGTTGGTGCATAAGATAAAAGGTTTGTGACTGTTCAAAATGCGTGGTTGAAGTCTATTGACGATTTGTTAAAGCAACAATGAAATGCTTAACCAAATAAATTTCACTTATAAAATAAAATAATAAATAAAATGATTTTTACCGAAAAAGTTTTGGAAATTTTAAAAGGTTAAAATTTATGACCCCCTCAAAAAGTAAAATCAAAAATTTTACCTCCATAGTTAAAGAATAAAGTACTTAGCACCTTAGGAATGCTTTCTGGAATCAAATATTTTGGGAAATCGACAATCAATTTCAATGTACTAGCAAAAACACCGAATAAGTAAAGTATTAATTTTGGGAGAAATTACGATAAAAATCTTTTTATTTAGTGGAAATTATCATGATTTTAATTTTGAGTGTATGCGTCTTAGGAATTTTACGACTCCAGAACTTCAGAATACTATTAGAAATAAGCGATTTAAATTTTCCCACATTAAATAAAGGCTTCAATACGAACTTAAAATCGTATGCTTTTATAAATTATTTTAAAATTATTAGGCAGGCAAATGTCAAATGAAAGTTTTAATAGCTGAAAAACATTTAAATTTTTGGATACCATATTTTTCAATTTTATTGTTATTGTAAGTTCTATTAGAGGGCGTAAGCGTGTGTTGTCTTAGTACCATAAAAAATAGAAATATAGTTCAATATATGTACAAATTTTGTACGCCAAAAACCATAAAAATAACTTAATTTTTCTGCCTGTTTTGCTTTGAGCGAGGAAACGACATTAACATTTTGTGGGCTGACAAATCGCTTATGCAGGAAAGTAATAAAAGTTTTATTGTTTAATAGAAGCAGGCAAATAAACATATTGATTACTAACTATGCCGTCGGTGCAAATATAATGTTCGATTGTAGATAAAATAAAGAAACAAACAAACAAACAACAAACTCTCTTGGGGGATTATGTTTTAGATTCAGAACATAAAGTTTGCATTAATGTTAAAGTTGGAGAAGTTTTAAATTATATGTAATCCCAGTAGTATACATATGTAGTTCTTGTGTGAAATACACAATAAAGCTTATTGAGAGATTAATATATTTAAGAATTTTAAATTTTTTAATTTTTTTGGCAAATGTTTTGTTGAAAAATAGGTAGAGAGGAATAGAAAGGGGTACTTGTACTCGTTTACTTTTGTTTTCTTTATTATTTCGATCCTTAAACAATTCTTTGGGTAAATGTAAATAAAAATTTTGAGAATCAAATGAATAATAGCTGCAAAAAAACTTTTCATCATCTAAGCTGTTAGAAATATTTATCGTAAATTTTGTTGTCACAAAACTATAAAAAAAGGTTAAGGAAGATTTTTTTTTTTTTAATTTAACAAATAATCTGTCCCTGAGTTGGAATCTATTTAATGAAGATCCCTTAGCTTCCAATTTGCATATTATCCTTTTCTATGTTATAAAATTTTACTTTATTTTTTTTTTGTTCCTTTCAAGACAAGACGCTCATACTAAAAGCTTTCTACGGTAATTCTTAAAAATGTCATAATAATTTTATGTTAACAAGGATTACTGCTTAAAGGTAATAAAAAATATGCGTATAAAAAAAATCAGTAATATATAAAGATTTCGAATCTTGTTAAATAGCCATGGCCATTGTTTAGGAACTTGCCAAAGATCTTTAAATACACTTTCACAAGTAAAAGAACATAAGCAGCTTTGTCATTTAAGTCAGCTAATATTTTGTTTGTAAGTTGGTTATTTCTTTTGTGCCCCTGTAATGTATTATTTTCTTTTCATACAATCTTCATTACTAAATATTTGAGTTAGAGTGTATTCCTTTCTCTGTAATAAAAGAACAAAGATTAAGCAAAATAATAATACATCACTGCCTATCAATTGTTCTCATATCTCACGTAATTTATAAGTCTTCCTTTAGGGAAAACCAGCCAAGTTTTTAAGGCGATTCAGGCTTATAATTTTAAAGTTTTTTTAACGATAATTGGGCTGCTTATTTGTCAATTAAAACTGCCACAACAACCATTATTCTGAAAAAGTAATTTGCAATACAAATAACAGGTGACAAAAAAATCTCACACTGGATTTGCTCCAAATATTATTCTAAAATTCCGATTATTCTTTATTTACTTTGCAAATTTAGCTAAGAATATAAAGTAGAGAAATCGCTAGGAGCACTGGCCTTTTTCTGATGAGCAAATGGTTCGAAAATGGTTAAAATTTTAAATATGACAAACTGGCTCTGCACAAGCTTGGAGCGATTAATCCTCACGTGACAAAGCAATTACACTGTTCTGCAAAAAATTTGTTTTCAATACAAATATGTGTTTTATATGGACAATAATCCCCTTTATTCAAATGCGTTTTCAGTTTTTGCCTATAACGTAGAGATTTTTTTAAATGAGCGTGGCCAATATTAATCCATAACCAAGGCCCTGCTCTGCAACACTGCATTATTAAAAACGTGCAAAAAGCAGATTTGTAAAAGAATGCAGCTTGTCTCTATCTCTTCCTTCACCAATTGTCTTCTCTATCACTATTCATTTCCTCGTAATAGTAGTAGGCATTGATTACCTGAGCGTTACTTCTTTTTCAAAAAAAAAAAATATTTAAGAGATCATAATAATTTCTATTTTTAAATTGAATTCATAAACATATTTAACAGAACCTGTACATAATCCTTTTATGTAATTTCTAGATTTTTTTTACAGTCTTGTACTTGTAAAACAAAAAAATATTTCTTTAATTTTAATGTAAGCGTTTCAATAGCTTTTATTTTAAATACCCTTTTTAAAAGAACTCTGCATACTTTCAAGCATGACATTCATATCGCTTTATTTATAATTGAAGAAATGTATTTATTAAAATTTGGATAATGCTAGGAACACAACTGGAACGAACGACAATTTTGTCCATGTCGACGAATTCGTCGATAAGAGTTCGCTGTGTAAATACGCCGTGTGAAGCACAACGACGAATTTACTCAGCGAATTCCTCTCTGATATTTGATAAAGTTGGTTATTGTGTATGCAAAGACAGAGAGAGAGAGAGAGAGAGAAAAAATTGTTTTTTCGTCGTTCGCCGGCGTAAAGGTAGAGGTCCATAGCTCGCTTTTTGCGCGTTACGCTTTCTATGCATCTGTCAAAAAAGTAGAATCAATGTAGTAGTATGTGACAAGTTACATTGCAAAAAGCGCAGAACGCGTAGGTGCGTTCAAAGCACAAAGTAGGTCTACTTTCTACTTTTGTACGCGTTACAAGCACCATGAAAAAAAGTCAGCTGTTCTTGAATGCTAAAGATGTTAAATAATACTTTATTTCTTACGTTATCGATAAATATTATTTTGCCGTGGATAATTTTTTTTTTTTTTTTCAATAAAAAAAATTTCTTAGTAAAAAAAAAACTTGTTTAATAAAATATGTGAATATTTTCATTAATGCGATGTATTTTAATTAACTTTTCACCACACTTTTCTCAATAACAAATTTTGCATATTAGTTATCGATTACTTTTACGTACTGAGTGTCATCTCCGCTAAATCTGTATTATTTACTTTGTGTTCATTACATATTTTTAAACAATAAAATGGAAGAAAATTTAATTAATGCTGTAAAAAAGCACGAGCTTTTTTATAACAAAAGCTTGCTGCTATATAGAAATAAAATAAAGAGAGCAGAGCAGACATCTGCAGACATTCTTGTCGCGGTTCGAAATTTCTCAGCGTCAGACGTTTTAATTTTTTTAAATGTGGTTTCAAAAAACCCACTTAAAACCCAAAACCTTTTCTTTTTTTGAAATTGTTCATAGGCATTTTTTGCACATAAAATTAAATATACAAACTCGACTAACTCCACAAATTCTTTTAAAAACTCGATTTCACTCTCCATTTTTTCTTTATAAGTATTTATAAACAAACGCACACAGCTGATCAAAATAAAAATAAAATGGCGCATGAAAAGCAGTGCATGTAACTCAACGCGAACAAAGTATAGAACGAAACAAGAGGATGAAACGCCTGTAAAGCATAACGCGCAAAAAGCGAGCTATGGACCTCTACCTTAAGAAATAGAAATAAATCTATTGCTACTTTCGCCGTGTATGTCGAATTTCGCCCTACACCATGATTGTGTGCATTTTCATATACACCAATGTGTTTTATTTTTGACGACGAATATTCGCCACCGAAAGTTCGTCATTCGTCGCAGTTGTGTTCCTAGCATAAAGTATATGTAAGGACAATCTAGAGATGAAATATTGTTTTCTTGTTACCCAACTTTTTCAATACTGTCAAACATGCACCTGGCTCTTGACAAATTATTTTCATGTGTGTCTATAAATAAAAAATTTTATAAGGAAATTTTTCCAATACAAAACGAATAAAATATGTATGTGCATATCATTAAATCACTAGTCTTGTAAATTAAGGAATAGAAGGATATAATATATTAAGATATAATGATGCATAACTTTTTTGATATCAATTTGCTTAATAAAGAGATTTATAAGTGTAATAAATGATTCATTTCCTTTCAAGCAGAAAGCCTTTATTTAGCACAAAAATTTATGATTAACTCTCACTCATTGTTTGCTAAAATTTGCTTTATATTTGCAATAAACTAAAAAAAAAGTAAATTCAATGTGTGTCAGTTTTAATGGTTTACTGTTACTCTTACATCATTTTTGTTTTTAGTTGAACATTGCAGTATCAGTCTACTTCTGATATACACAATTATTTTTACAAAAATGTCTAATTGCGGACAGCTTTATTCAAATTCCCCTTTCCTAGTGCAAATTAAAAACATGAACATTTATATAGAGTATTAGAAATGTAAGGGCGTTTACAATACATATTTTTCAGCAGATACTAGGCCATGTTTGCTGATTTATTACAATCAATAACCTTACTTGCCTTTTGCGTTGAATATTTTACAAATTTTTTTTTCTTTTTTCTATTAAACACTGCATCACAGTTTGCGAATGACAGCTGGGAATTGTTAAACCAAAAATATTTCCTAGTTTAAATATATGTAAATATGTCTGTATGTATATTTTAATATTTATGTGTGCCGATGTTGTACCTAGATATATACTCGTATATTCACATGTATGTAAATATATGTGGCAAAAAGGAAAAAGTGCTTAAGTCGAGATAAGCTAATTTTGAGTTTATGGTACTTCCGTAATCTGCATATCTGTAAGTATCTTTGGACAAAATCGCAATTATTTTTTCCTGTAAAAGAAATGAATTTCTGAAAATCGACTTGAACGCTTAAAAGTGCCCTCCTGCAAAACAGTCAAATATGATGTAAGCACATTTTCCTTATTGACACAGATATCTTAAAAATGTTGGAAAGTATAGTTCTTTGTCTGTTGAAAACAAAAATATATTTAAAATTTTTTTTTTGGGTTTCATGCATTGAAATGGTAAACCAATAATTCTATGTAGTTCTACCAAAACTAAGTGTCTTCTTATTTCTGCGTTTCATTTTTTATTTAATTATATAGATTTAAATATCATTTTGAAGAAGTTCTGCGAAAAAAAATTTCGCTAGAGATAAATAAATTAACTGAGCGTTTTTGGCACCGAACTTTTGTACGAGATGTGCTTTGCAGATTATTACAACACATCTTGCTTTCTCTTAAAAATTTGGACAGTGACATACGACTATTATTCAAAACATTTGAAAGTTCATTGTTTCGTTTTAAAATAACAATTCTGCTAAACCGTTTCAAAAAATCTACTACAAAGAACCACTAAAGTAACGTTTCTATGTAATTTTCCATATAAGCACTATTAACCTGATGGTTCCTCAAAGGACCATCTAGAAATACGAGTACAACAACTACAAGTAAAAAACAATACTCTTGTTTTAATATGCGCAGCTTTGAAAACGGGAATAATTTATTTTCAACACTCGAAACGTCTTTTACAACAACGAAAAATAGTTTCTATATAAAGCAAATGAACACAATTTAGGTAGAATATACATACATAATAATGTTTTTTTTTAAGTAGAAATTAACGTAAACTGCAGCGTTTGCATCAACAAATAGCTTAAAGATCCTAGCAACAGCAGTTTAGAATAATCGTTTAACAAAATTTTGAATATATCTATACAAACTCAAACAGAATTTTCATTTAAAACTTCCTTTAAATCTCACCATTATTATACGCATTACATTTTTTCTTCTACAGAAGTATTTAGCACGTTAACTACGAAAATGAAGGTCCTGGGTTCGAGCCCGGTTTCAGACAGTCATCAAAAAACAACACCACTCATTTTTCTGATGTACATTAAAGTCCCTTTGTATCAGTTCATGTGATGAAGGCATAGTTCACTGGTCACTGAATTATACCTGCTTCAGCAGATACTAATCCTAATGTAACATCAGAGCGCCCTCCTTCGTTGTGTAGCAGAATTATCGGCGAAGTAAAATAATCAAAAATTAATACCCCTCATTCAACACCAGAGGCACTGCAAGAGCGTATTATTAAAAACGTGCAAAAAGCAAGAGTTGTAAAAGAATGAAGCTTTCCTCTATCTCTTCCTTCACCACCTGTATTCTCTTTCACTATCTTTTTCCTAAAGAAAGCAACAACTAATAATAGTAGCAGGCATTTATCGCCTAAATGTTACTTCTCTTTACATCAAAAAAAAAAAAATAAATAAATAAATAAATTTAATATTGTTGGTTGGTTCGCTGAGATATTACCAGGCTATTAAAGGTTAAATTTAACATGTGCTAATGCACTGATAATACCAAATTATTACTTACATTAAAATTGATTAATTAACCTTTAGAGGTTCAAGGATTTTTTAGCGCTAACTGGTACAACTATGTCTCTACAGACATACAAGGGAATTGCATAATATTACACAAGCAGGTGTTCTAGGATCAGACAATTTGAACAATAAATGTGTTTTTATTGTATAACTATATTTATCAAATGTAGTATCACGTTGCGTGCGATCCATTCGATCGGCACGCTCTACATAAATGTTCCACATACACACAAGGAAAAAAAATTCATAGTATTTAACTTTTAGTTTTTGTGATTTTTTACGCTGCTTTACTAAGACTTTGCATACGCTCCATACAATCTGTACGCTCTAAATACATGCTCTACACATATACAAACCATATGAACTATTTCTTTTGTAAGCACGAATAAATACGAACAAAGAGAAACAACATGTCTGATTAAGTGCTTATTGTGTTTGCTATAACCGCTTTAAGGAAGTCATGGATGGACGCTCATATAACACGAAAAACAAGAAAGTTAGCTTAGATTTAAGTGCAAAAGGCCTGTACAGACCTGGTTGAACCTCCCAGGATTAAACTTAATTGTAACAATACCAAAAAAAAAATTAATAACTTGACTGCACCCGGTCAAAAATACTTGTATGGCAACACTCTATTCTTGTGAAAGCAAGGAATAGTAGTTGTTGTTCTTACGTTTATTTTCTTTACATACTTTTTACAACTACAATTCGAAGCTGAAAAAAAAATCAGCCAATGCAGGAATGGTAAAGTAAGAAAATAATAAAAAAAAATTTGATTATTGAGTTCTTGTTTCAACTTTGTTATGTGTTGAACTTCTCATTTGTTTAAATGAAAGTTTAACATAATAACTCTAGTTGTTCTAAGAAATTTCTGGGTAAAGGGAACCTTTACCAGCTAAAGCCTTAATAATAAATTTTCATGTATTTTTAATAAAAAATATTTTGCTGCATAAGTAAAATTATAATTAAGGATTTTAGGTGCTTTAATAAAAGTTCAACTTAATTGTAAAAATTCCTAATAAAACACCAATTTTTATTACTTGACCTTCTCTGCTTAAAATAAAACAATTTTATTTAAATTAATTATTATTTTATTTTTTGAGTTCTAAAAAGAAAAATTTAGCACTTTTTGAGTTCTAAAAAGAAAAATTTAGCACTCAAAAGTATAAAATTAAAAAATGTTTATAAAGTTTTTTCATTAGTAACAACAAACTCCAAACCAGTATCATTTCAATTCATAGAAGATTTCTTTTAGTTTTATAAAGCACTGATTTTTATATAAAATTGAGATTTTATATCTTTTTTATCTTTCTTACTAAAAAAATATATACATACATCGTCTCAACAATAAAAATCGATTAATCATTCAGCTCGAGAAGGAATCTGGAAAAAGTTTATTGACCGCAGCTTGGCACGTGCGGTATTAAATGTCCATTTATATGAATTGTTTTTGTGTTCCTAATTTTTGATACAATTCCATTGTTTTGATGCTTTAACGATTTTCTGTTTTCAAGCAAGAATCAAAAACAGCCAAATAAATAAATAAGTAAAAAAAACGTAGTAAACCATAAAAGTATTCGTTAGTTTTGTAAACATTGTTCATTGTTCGTGGCTTACAACAAATAATTTTTCAAATTCATACCAACTGCACAGATAAACTTACGCACATGTGCAAATAAACAAAAAAGATGTTAACAGCAGCATGAACTCATACTTATTTCGAGTATGTCCAGGAGTGTGTTGGCTTATTTGAATTTCATTTTATTTTATTTTTTTCGATTTACGTTTCTAGAAACCAATTCAATAGGGTATTTTTGAGAGCAATGTTTGTTATGTTGTGGCTTTTGGTGTACAAAATTATCTATATATTTATAAATATTTCTATATATATTTTTTTAATTTAGCTATTTTGAACAGCACTAAAACAAGAGTGTGGTGTTTAAATCATCAAATTTATTTGGTAATTGAAAAATGTTATTTTGTTATATTTTTGATTTTCTAGCAAGTCATCACAAAAGTTTATAGATGCTTGAATAAAAAAAAGCATGTTTGCTTTCATTCAATCAATACTATAGAAAAACACGGATGAGTCAGAAGACAAAAGGCCTAACTTCACTTTACGATAATTTATTGGTAACTCTTTGAAAACTATTTTATTGCTATGTCTGTAGCCTCTAAAGTATTGTTATAGCCCATGACTAACTATCCCACATAATCTCATGACTTACCAAAAAATACAACCCTGATCTGATGAATTTGTATTGTCTTTTGAAAACTTACACAAACTCCATTATACCAGGATTGTATTTTCACAAAAGTCGTACAATTGTGTAGGGTAGTGAAATTTGAATAAAAAAATTTCAAATATAAATACATATCCGGTTTTATTTACGCTCCTTCTTTCGTACTCAATATACCTTCATACTAGTATGAATTTTTTTTATATACTTTTGGCAACACTGCTGCTGATGATCATTTACATTGCCCTCTTGGCTACTGGGCAGCATACTAGTATTGTTGTAGCTAGAGGATCCCAGGTTTGATTCCTGCTGGAGACTCTGGGTGTTTCTGCATACAAGTCGCACTAGCTTTTATAAAATGACAAAAGTATCGTTTTAAGTACTCTTTGAGTATTGGCCGTCAAACAACTACGAATGTGTGCAGCTAAAAATAAAAAACACGCACATATACAAACACATGCATTAATGTTTAACCAAAACAAATAACTATAATTATCCAAGAACTATGCTTACAAAAAAAATTGAAATCACGCATAGCACAAGTGAAAACAACTAAAATTTATAGACTGTAAGAGCTTCTTTCCCACGCATGAATATAAAAATACTCTGACCATTAATCGACTGCATATGCGTCTATACGGGGCCATTTGAATTTACAGACACATATAAAGCATGTTTTCTAACAACCACACACGCACACACCCACCCATTTTCGATTCCATCTTATATACACATATGTGTATATACGGTGGATAATGATGAATAAATATACAGAGTACCATGAGTATATTTTTTTTTTGTCCAATGAAATATCCATAATCTGAGTATGAAAATACGCAGATTGAAAGTATGTGCCTTTTTATTTTTAGTTGTAATGTATTTTAGTTTTCTTCATAAACGAAGTAGAGAGGCTCTTGTTTGATGGAATCATCTGTAGTCATAGTTGCTTGAGAGAAAATATGTGAGCGTACATATTGTTTTCAATTAGGATTATATACAGTTACTAAAATTAAGACTATTTAATTATGAATATTTTTTTGAGTACTCATTGGTATTCTCTGGTAGCTTTGCAGTCTGTATTTGTCTATAGAAATTCTAAATTTTTATTTCTATATCAAGAATTGAAAAATAAATATTTTTAATTACAAACGAATGCTAAAAATATTTTATATAAATTGGTACTTGGTCCTGTCTTCGGTATTACTTCACTACCAGATCCATAAGTATAAAATACGTAGTTGCTTAAATTTCAATAAAAAAGACTCTTCTTTTCTAGTTTCCATAGACTCCTTTTTTTCACTAATTCTTATGGATTTTCTATTTTTTTTTTTTTTTTTTTGCTTAATAAATATATTATATTACATTAATAAAGCTTGTGTCTTGTTTCTACCTAAAAGCTTCAAAATAGTGTCATAAATTTAAGGCTTAGCAATAAAATATTGTTATAATAAACACAAGCCTGTACATAAATTCTGGCGCCTCTATATTAAAGCGAGAATAAAAATGATAAACATTAAGTCAGAGAACGAAATAAAAAGAGGCAAACAGAGAGTATGTGTCTACATATGAATGTGTGTATATGCTAAGCAATAACAAAAAACTGCCTGTTTTTCTTATTTTATAGCAGAGATTTTATGATAATGTTTGTGAAATATTTTACACTTTAACATTAGGATGAGCCTTAATATCTAACTGTGCTATTTTGATGATGTTAATGATGCAATGCATGATAAAGAAATAAAAGCTATTAAATCCCACTCTGCTCGCACTAGCTCTCTGTTTTGGCTTCACTAACTTAAACAATTGGTTAGTATATGAAAACTCCAGAAAACGTTTTGCAAACGTTTTCTGCAATGGCAGAAACGCTCGGATTGTTTTTGGCTGAACAAAAACAAAATAGATTGCTGATTTTTTCTTACCTGTTTGCTTTCACTTAATACTACAATCGTAAATTTGGGAATGAAACAAAAATTGAAAACGTTTTTTTAATGATTTTGCTGTTGTAGTAAAAATAGTCATCTAACAACAACAAAAATTAATATTTGGTATAACAGGAACAAATCAAAACGCAATCAAAATGCTTAAAGGTTGTGTTAAAATTCCATTCCATATTACAAGGTTAAGTTAAAATTTCTTCGGCAATGGTTTTTTTTTTATATGTGCTTCAAGTTAATTCAACATAATTTAAAGTAATCTTCGGATGTGCATTCGTGTCCCTTGGTGTCAGTTGTAGTAGGAAAGTTCAAATTATGAAGTTATAGACACTGGTCACTAAACTACACCGGCTTCAGCGGATTTTAATCCTGGTGTAACATCAGAATAAAATAAAACACAAACATTTTTCCCTTATGCAATATTTTAATGTATAGTTGCACTAGTCTTGATTAATATAAATTTGTTTAAAATTTACTTAATATTTATTGAAGTTTTCTTAAGATTTATTTAATATTTCGTAGCAAAAATGCACTTTTATAATTGAGGGCTCATGTATAAGTTGTTGATTTGATTGCTTCTTCTATCCATTAAGCAAATAAGGATGAAGTTAAAATAATTTTCAAGTGCAAAATCGAGTAGTTGTTGCTGCTTTTGATTTGTATATTTTTGTAAACTTTTATTTGCATATCAATAAGCTGCAAAGATAATGAATAAATATTAATTTACCTTTTCATCAAGGAAATAATATACATTTTTTTTCATATTAAATGGATAAAATAAAATTGAACTAAGGAAACAACATCCATGCAAACTTTTTTGTTTTTGAGTATCTAATATAAATAATTGGAAATAACTTTTGAATTTTCTAATGAATGAATATAAAAATTATTTATTGTGTTATTTACAAACTATAACCAAAATACTAATAAGAAAATTATTAAATGGTTTTTAAATTGAAAACAACATTATATTGAATAAAAACCGATTTCTTTTAATGCAAATAAAGTCAATAAGTGTTTCAGTAATCAGTTTTTAATAAATTAAAATGGTTTTTAAGTCCATTATGTTAATTGAATTGTAATTTCAGTTAAAATAAAAAGAAATTCTCATCATATAATCATATGAAATTAAAAGTTTTTTCAAATTACTTTTTAAAGAAAAATTAAACAAGACTTCAAAAAATGTATTTGTGGTGGTTTAGCACGTTGCTTATTTTATATTTAAAATAAAATAATAAATAAAAATAATATATTTCAATAAATAAAATGAGATTTTTAAATCATCATATGAAGTGGGTTTTATTTTATTTGCCCAGTTCGCATTCTATTATCACAGTCGTAGGTCGTACATGAATTGATTTTTGGTAATTTTAATTAAATAATTTTTTTAAATAAATATTTATATAAATTATTCGGCCTACAACACCGACAAAAGTTGGCAAAATTAGCAAATAAAGTAAAACCCAATTGAAATGATAATTTAAAAATCTCGTTTTATTTTCAATTTTCTTTAACAGTTGCCTCCCAAAAAATCATTTAAATTCTTAAGAGAATAGTACTTCTATGTTTCTAGGGAGCCACCCATTATGTGCTAAAATGATTAAATCAAGAAGCATGAATGTAAAAGTTTTTTTAAGCATTTTTTTAAGAAAATTGAAAAGTAAACGAGTTTGTTAAATCACCCAATGCAGTGTGCCTTAGGTGCAAAGTGCCCAGTAGACTATCAAATAAACTCATCAGGCATATAGTTGCGCCCGTGGAGTCGTGTTATTTTCAGCTACTGATTGATAAAAATAAGAATTCTTTTATTTTTAGGGTTTCGTACACCAAAGGTGAAAAGGAACCCTATTGATTTCTCTACAATATCCGTCTGTCTGTCTGCTTGTCACATGCTGTTTTCTCGCGAACCGTAACATCTACATACCTGTGAAATGTTCACAGAAAATTTTGGCCGCTACAACAATGAATATACGAATAAGAGTCAAAAGATAAAAAGCGTTTCAAAGCGAGCCACGAAATATGTTGAAATCCTTATGTACTATACGGAAAATTTTATGTATATAGACCAAAGTCAGGCAAACACATACATATATAATATAAAAGAGAGTAAAATGCATGCTGGTACGTGTAAAAAAGAGCATAACGAAGTGCCTTTTGCTTATCTCTGATATAGACGCAACATTCGTATATTTTTAAGTAGACTACACAAATTAACACTGAAATTTAAAAAATCAATATTAAATTGTATATACATATTGTATCACATAATGTAGTTTTGACTACTTGAAAACCGTAAGAGGCAAACTCTTGAAACTTTAAGCAACACTTACACAAAAATCACAAAATTAATCCCAATCAAAATGAAAAATCGCCGAAATAAAAAAAGCTTAAATGAAAACAATCACCAAAAATTAACAAAAAATCACTAAAATGCAAAAAAAGTACCAAAAGTAAAAAATGTCGCCAAGGAGCTAAAAAAAATCGCTAAAAACCGAAAAAAAAATGCCAAAACGAAAAAAAAGTCGCCAAAACGAAATAAAGTGCAAAAAACAAAACGCTGAAACTAATAAACAACAAAAAAATCGCCAAAACAAACAAAAATAACAAAACTAAAAAAAAAATTTCCAAAAACCGAAAAAGATCGGCAAAACGTAAAAAGCGCTAAAACAAAAAAAACTCTCAAACAAAATATTTTTAAAAGATGTCTGTCTACATCAAACACCTTAAATTAAAAAATCCCAAAACTAAAAAAATGCCGAAATGAAATATCGTCAAAATAAAAATGCGCTTAAATGAAAAAAAAAAAATCGCCGCAAATAATATATATCAGTAAAATGCAAGAAAATCACCATAAGCAAAAACGTCGACAAAGAACTAAAAAATCGCCAAAACGGTAAAAAATCGCCAAAACGAAAGAAAAACGCCAAAACGGAAATAAGCGATAAGACCATTAAAAACAACCGAAAAAAAATTTACACAAACCGAAAAAATCAGTAAAACGAAATAGCACCAAAACTAAAAAAAAACACTGAGACTAAAATATCGCCAAAAACGCGCTGTAACTAATAAAACGCCAAAACGAAAAAAATTACCAAAACTAAAAAAAAAATTTCAAAAGCCGAAAAAGATCGGCAAAACGTAAAAAGCGCTAAAAGAAAAAAAACGCTCAAACAAAATATTTTTTAAAAGATATCTGTGTACATCAGGTAAGATATTCGATTATATAGGCTAAAGTTTGTATTATATTACATATGTAGTGTCCGTACGGACACCTTCAAGTGCACTTAACTGATTATTTGATCGTTTCCAGCCCTTCTCACTTGTTGAGGAACTTGCAGCTATATTTAATTGATATTGATATGGTATTGAAAATCACACAAAATAATTGGCTTTTGAAACGTCGCTTTTCTTTAAACTGTGGAGCCAAATTGGCACTGCCAACAGTTGGTGCTATTGGTTTACGTACAAAACTTCAAGCATAAGCTGTTCATACAGCATGAACAAATCTTCTAGTGTTGGGTGTTTGACTATGCAAAATATTTGAATTTTTCTTTACTGGAAATTCATGCACACATATCTTACACTTAAAATCGTGTCGTCTTTTTTTTGTATAAATTTTTCTCAATATGGTATTACCAAACCACGCATTAAATTAGATTTTTTTTTCACGAACACGAACACAAGCGAATTGCTTGTATTCTGTCAACAAAAAAAGAAAGACAACTGCCTGTCTACATTGTAAACGTATTTATAATATCGTCGGCTTACGAGTGTAAACCGGATTTGCTTAAATGTTTATTTTAATTTGAAGCTCTATATGTTGAAGAAACTTAAAGTGTTCGGTTAATTTCTTAAGCTTTATATAGAAACAGTAAACAGTATTTTGTCTCTCCTGTAAAATTTGCTGGAAGTGAGTTAGCAGGTTTACACTCCAAGCCGACGATACTATCTTTTGTTCAATGAATAATAGGTATGTTAATTTTTTTTTACAGTATTAATAATAAAATCCTTTGCTAATTATAATACTTATCATGTATTTCTTCATATTAACATTTACAAAAATGGTGTATTTTCATAATCAAAGCAAAGTATACTTGAGGATTTTAAAACCAGTATTTTGTACGGTAATACTGGTTTTGAGCTTCTCAAGCAAACTTTATTCAAGAACTTTCTGATGAATTTGTTTGTGCGAAATTTTTTAACATACTTTACAGCTGTTTTGTTGCCTTAGAAATAATTTAGGCATTGCATTTAAGGTATTTATAAGAAAAATATTAAGTTAATAAGCATTTTAAAAATGTATTATTCCTTTTTAATGGACGGTTTCTTAGCAGCCTTTCCTCATACAACGTTTCATAACAAAAACAAGTTCAAAGTTAATTTACTGGCTTAAGCAGCTTATATTTTAATGATCTTGTTGTCAATTTATATTTTGCACCAGAGCTTCTTACATTTAAATGATATTATTATAGAGTTAAGCATTTTCATATTGAAGCAGAAATATTCTAATTTACTAAATAATTCGCTAAACGAAATTAATCTGGTCTATGGATAAGTATACAGCAAATATTTTTGTATACCCTTCTAATGTTTAACGTTTGATTATGTCTCAAAGCAAATGCCTCCCGATATTTCAATATCTTAAGTATGCTTTAAATACAAATCACATTAGAATATATTTTCATGCTGTTGTTTGTATGCTCCTTGTTTCTATATTTGCATCTGTTAGTTTATGCATCTATTTATGATTTGCGAGTATTTTGGCTTGTTTCTATGACCTCAAACTTGTCGCCATAATATTACCATTCACTTCCTTTTCGTTGCTTAATTTTTTATGTATCCTGTTGAAGTCACTTCTCTTTTTCTGTGTTTAGATTTTTTGTTTAGAGTTTGGTTTTTATCACTTTTTATTAACTGTAGTCTCCAATTTTTTTTAGTTTATTTCTTACTCCTTATGCAATGTATTTTCTTTTTCTTGGTTTGCAATATTTTTTTCTCCCTTTCCCATATAAATATTTTGTTTTCATGAACATCAATTGTGGTTTATATCCGGTTTCTTGTGTTTATGTTATCTTTTATATACTCGTATATAACAATAGTCATTTCCTTGCCAGGACACCATTTTTTATTTACTGATATAAATTGTTAAGCATTTGTTTATATTCTAGCTTATTAATTGTTGTTATTTTTGCTATAAAAAAAAGATAAAACTACAAAAAGCTTAAAATAAAATTATTAAATATATTCACGAAGTGTAAAGAGTTAATCCAAAACTTTGAAGCGGCTGTTATCAAAACTCTAGTAAAAAATGATTCTAAGGGCCATTTTCAGAACGAATAAAAGTATACTTTAAGAGTGTTAAAACTAGTATTTCAATACAAAACACTGGTTTTAAATTCTTACCCTCTTATGCAAAAACGATTGTTAAATTTAAAGTTGATTTAACAAATGAATTTTGTATAGCAAAACCGGTTTTAACGCATGCTTTAACTTTAGCAATCGTTTTTGCATAAGGGTGTTAAAGTTTACTTTTGTATCGTTGTGAAAATAGCGCTTAGGAGCTCCGTAGGCTGTCGAACTTGTAATCCGGAGGAAGTACAAATCTGAATAATTTCAAATGATTATTGAAACGGGTTGTAATTGCAAAAAGTTATCTATTTTAGGAATCCGTACACTGTACAGCCGTTACAACATCAAATATAAGACAGTTAAAAATTAAAAAATTAAATACCCTCTTAGGAATTGCGACCTTGTAGCTGTGAGAGGGCTTAGTAGGCGCAGCAACCCTGAGAGCGATGCCGGCTTTAGCTTTGCTACTGGTAGGGCCTCTCTAGCCGGTAAGGTGAATGGAGAACATCTGAAGCTAACAGCAATCCAAAACATTAGGCGACTTATCCGGCTGGTCCCCTACCAACTTGAGGTCCCGGGATGTAGGCAGGAAAGTAACTTCAACAATCTTCGCTTAGAAGTCCGCCGATCTCAGATTAATATTTCTGAAGGCCAGACTGGTGGCTAGAAGTGGCAGGCCCAGTACCACCAGTCTAGGATGCTATGGGCTAATCACCCGTACTTCCGAATTATACTCAATGATTAATGATACCGACGGCCTTATGTTCCTCCTAGGAATTAAAGGATTAAATATATATGTATACAAATTAAATTAATTAAAAAATGTAAATACAGACAATTGAATATAGAAACTAGAAATATTGAAAGTGAGTGTATTTCAATGCAGACTACAACAATTAACACTGACATTTTTAAAAGCAAAATTATATGGTAATTTAAGCTCTTGAAATTGAAATAGCGCTTAAATGCAAAATATCACCAAAAATAAAATAAGTCGCTCGAATGCAAAAAAATCAGCAAAAATAAAAAAAATTCATCAAATCGAAAACAAAGCGATAAAACTAAAAAAAAATATCGGTAAAACTAAAAAGCAACGCAAAAAACATCAACGAAAAAAAGGAACCAAAACTAAAAAAAAATTTCTCAAAACAAAAAAAAACGCTAAAAAAACAGTCACTAAAAACCGAATAAAATCGACTAAACGAAAAAAGCACCAAAACTAAAATAATAGTAAAAAGGTCGCCAAAAAGTGGCAAAAACCGAAAAAATTATCAAAACGCAAACAAATGCCAAAACTAAAAAAAAATCGCTTAAACTAAGAACCAACCCAAAAAATCATTAACAACTAAAAAAAATCGCGGAAACGAAAAAAAGAACAAAAACTAAAAAAATTATCAAAAGAAAAAACACCGCTAAAAACCGAATAAAGTCGGAAAAAACACCAAAACTTAAAAAATTTAAAAAAAAAAAAAAAATTTTAAAATGTCTACATCGCGTAAGATTGTATAAGCTAAAGTTCGTATAGTATTGCAAATGTATACTCCTTCGTGTGTAAGTCAAAATTGCACTTTACTGTATTTACTGATATTTATTCAGTAATTGCAAAGTAGTTTTCATGATTTTAACTAAATCTAGTTTTTAATATTTTATTTTTAATATTCTTAATAAGCGAAAAGGATCATTTGGCCTGTTTCTTTAAATGCGAACGACCTAGTCGATCGAATGTTAATTTTGGAAAATAAAGAACAAATTTGAGTTTTTTGTTTTTATTTTTAATATAAATGTTCAAGTGAATCTATCGTTTGCATTTGGAGAAAAGTTCTTTAATTTTTATTACTTGTATAGAGTTAAGGAAAATCCTAAATTGCCCATGAAAATGTCACATATACTCGTATATCGGGAAAATTTTTCTATTATGCAGCCTATGTGCCCCTGTTCTCATGTTACAGTGTAACTAAGATGTCTTTTGCGGAAGCAAAGCTTACCTCATAGAGTCTGCAGTGTGTTGGAGAGAAGGGCAAGGAGCATGAGAATAGCATCAGAAGGACCTTCTGCACATGGTAGAAAATGAGATATTAGGGGAAGAATACGAAATTGATTAAGTTTCGCCCAGAATTTCAAGTCACACAGGGCAAAAATGAAGCTTTAGTCAAGCCATAAGCTAAGATATGTAATATGTTGACATGTGACGCTATAAAATATTTGAACAGAGCTAACGTAAATGTTTTTATAACGAAAACATTTGGTAAACAGAAAGGTTCATCCAGAATTGTTTAGCTAAAGAACTAAATACACATGTGTATTCACATACAAACAGATGATTTAATAAACATAAAAATAATTTATAGCAACAACAATAATGAAATAGCTTCAGTTTGTTACGAAGTTACACATACAAACACTCACATACATGGTAGTGCAGACGAAGATAAACATAATGTAAAGAACCACCATAAATTGCTTCTTTAATAATGTATATACGCACGTACAAACTTATCGAAAGCAAGCATTGGAGATATCGCTGAGATTGTCTAGACGTTGCTGTCACATTCTGGAACTCTTGAGCAAAGTATAAAAGGGCGAGGCGTTTGCTGGCAGTTCAGTCTATCATAAAGTCAATCTAAACTTCAGTTGTTTATTGTAAAGAGTTGTCTGCTAAAAGTTCAGTTCATTGTTGTGAAGAAAGAGTAAACCTCAGTTTAAAGCAGTTGATAGTCGTGCAAAAGTGTGTAAAAGTAAAGTTAAGGAGTCATTATTGTTGTACAAACAGTGAGCGTTGGCAGAGTGAGTCTTGTGTGAAAAACAGCAGAGAAGAGGTAGTGCTGCAAGACCAGCTCCGCCAGTTTTGTGAGATATGTATATTAAACACGGGAGTAGACGTCGTGGCAACCAGTTGTGAATGAGGTAATTTACACAAGAACAATTTTTAAGCCGCACAATTTTTGTTCTTTTCCAAATTACACGCGACTAATTCAACTGGCATACGTATACTGGTTAAAAAATTATGCCAACCCCAAAACCATTCTCTTCACCAAATTTGCCAACAAACTTTCACATTATGACAGCATAATTATGCCCATGTAAATCAGCACATGCATTTAAGTGGTTTAAGTAGTGTGTGTATTTAAGCTTTTGATTTTATCAGATAAGTGTAGTTAGTAAATAAAGTGTTATTTTTAACCCTAGTTAGCACACTGGAGTCTTTTATTCATTTGCAGATCTTTGAGTACATAAAAAAGCGTTTATAAAAGGTAAAAACCTAACAATATAAAAAAATTGCTGTATTTTTAGGCGTGGCAAAAAAAATTCTTTCTTAGAAACTGCATTGACAAATCTTTCTTTATAGGGAGTGCCTGGCACTATTTTTTATTTGTATAGTGGCTGGTCTGCTTTAATGTTACACTTTACATCGATTGCAAAAGAAAAAGAAAAAAAATTAAAAATTGTACTTGCACCCCTTAGAGGAAAGAGCGCGATATACGCATACCATTTTCAGTGAAAGGTATAAGAATACGAGATTTAGTACTTATGGCCTGATATTAAGTTAGTTTATTAAAGTTAGTCCCTGCTGCTAATTACATACAGCGTGAGAGTTTTATTTAAGGTGATTATCAGCACTTTTTAAAAATAAATAAAACTTTATATACATATAAGAGACTTATTCATGCATAAAGATTCAAGAAACTTTTGCTAGAAATTTTAATTAATTAATAAAAAATCCATAAGTTCTTTCTTGTGGTTCTATGTTGCACTTAAGATTTATTTTTATTTCCTTTTTCTTGAGCCTTATTTATTGCCAGTTTAAATAGTGATTAACAAATTTTACTTTAATTATTCGTATTTCCTTATACTCAAAGGCAGTTTGTCCCTAAGTGTGTGTTCACAACTAATGTAAGTAATTTGCTTTGGGCTAATGTAAATTTACTCCAGTAAATTTATTTAAATTCCGCGAGTTAAGTGTTTTTAATTGTCTATCCTTTTGTGCTGTTAAGTTTCTTAGAGCTTCTATTTATATCTCATTAAAACAAAATAACAGTGTGGAAAGTGAAGCAGTTACGAGAAATTTTTTTCTTAAGAAATGTTTGACAATTTATTTTAAAAAAATATGTAAATATATTTCTCTATATCTGCACTGTAACTCACAAGAAATGATCATGAAACTTGCATATAAATTTTTAAGAAATCTAAAACTTATAGTTAATTAAAAACCCTATAAAAGATATTAAAACAAATTCTAGCAAAATGAGACATAATGCAATTTAAATCTAAAGTATTAAATATTGATATCATCTCATTTTGTAGTGCAAGAATGCAAATTATATTTAATTTCGCCAATGGCTTTTTTATAAAACAAAAAATTACAACGCAATCCACCAATACATTTTAACGATGCTAATAATAAAAAATGTATAGAATTCATGTCGATAATGATTGGGAACAATTGCTGTATTAGCAACGGCGCACCAGCATGAAATTTTTAATCAAATCATCTGATATCATTTGTGCAAACTAATGAATGAATAAGTAATCAAATGTAAATTAATTGTCGTTTTTTTCTTAGTTAGTTTAAATTATTTTAAAAGAGTTTTCACATAATTAATGTGTTTAAAAATAAAAAAAATACACAGTTACTACAGGATATTTGCATATGAAAAGGATACTGATAAAGCGTTTAAGGAAATCGAAAAAATATATTAACATACAGATACATATAAAATAAATTTAAAAAATCAATAATGAACTTTAACAGAATATGTCTGCATATGTTTGCATATGAAACAACAACTATTTTTTTTTATTTTTTTAATTTTTTTTTCTCTTCTCTCATATTTTTAATTTTATAAAAAAAAATTAAAATGTTGAAAAAAATAATATTTTTAAGTTATTTTTTAAACAAATGGAAGCAAATTCCAACACTTATAATGCCAGCATAAACACACTTATAGTGCAGAATAGCATTTTCATGACTTCCAAAAGATCCACAAATTTATAGTTTCTACCTCTTAAGTAATGATATTAGTAACTTGTAAATATTTATTAAATAAGAATCGTGAGCGAAATAAAGTGCAATAATTGAAGCGTAGCCGCGAATAACGTTGTAAAAGACAATTTTTACAAACCCGGTTTTTTCACAGATTACGGTTAACATTACTCTTTTGCGTTGTTCAAACATCAAACCATCTAAAATTATGCATTTTATCGCCGACAAAATACAATTACAAACAGTCCGTCAGTGGAAGAACTTTTTAAGTATCTAACAAAATGAAGCAAACAAAATTGTCGAAAATATTTTTTTGATGCCCGTGAATTTATTTTATCACAATATATTTTCCGCTGCAGCAAGCCTACATTAATCTGAGTGCAAGAATAAGGCCAATTTTATAAATTTTTCTCACCAGCACAAACCCATGCCAATTTTGTGGATATGGGTAAGAAAATATTAGAAGCTCGTTTATTTATTTGCAATTACGCCTTTGCTTTTTTTTGTGCAAAACCTTACAGGGATTATGAAAAGCAAAGAATTACATAAATTCAGCGAATACATTTTTAAAACAATGGCTCGCAAATTAAAGGCATTTGGTACACAAAAAATTGTTTTTTTTTCGCTTACATAGCAGCATGTAACTACATACATGCAAATTTACACATAATAGAAGTAAAAAAAATAAATAAATGAAAGGAAAAAAACAAACGGATGTTAAATGAAATTCATACATGATAAACACATTCAGATACAAGCAAAATCACACATTTATACGTACAAAACATAAATTGCGGTTTTAGTTTAAGCTGACAAATTTTAAGTCATTAGTTTAAATTGTGTTAAAAATTGTGCGGCTTTTGAGGTTGTTCGTGATGTAACTGTTTTACATAGTACAAAAAAAAATTAAAAAGTTTTTGTAATGTAAAATACATAATGTTTTGAAGAAACATATATGTATATGTTAAGAAAATTTACATATGTATGCATAAATATAACAAGGGCAAATGCAGTAACTTTAAAAGCAATTGTTACGCTTTATATCTACGATTCTTATAAGCTTAAAAACTATCGGGACTATTATATTTTACCAAAAATTTTGCACTAATATCGTTAGTCATAACAATTTGCTCGATATTCCAATCAGTGTTTTTATAAAACTTAAGTCGAAGTAGCAAAATCGTAAAATTTTTACTTTTCGCTACTTGGGCTTTTTCCAACTGTTTAAAAACAACCAATGCTTTTGCTTGTGCTTGTGAAAATCAACAACAGTTGCAGTCGAAACAGAAGCAGCAAACGATTTATGAACAATTGCGCAGTACCTTCAACGGTCAACGACTTTAAAAGTTTGAATTTGATTTGCTGTTGCTTTGGGTTAGTTTCGGTATTAAAAGCACAAGTAATCTGTATGCTTTTGTACGTTCGAAATAGTCACATTCGAAGAAGCAAAAGCTCTTGCTTTTAGAAGCTTTCTGGAGGTTCAGTCAACTATTTTGTGGTGTTTGTCATGTTTGTGTTGTAGTTTTTGCACATCAGACAAGAGGCAAAAACAAAAATTACTTTACTGCGATTGCTGAAAACTTCTAAAAGCAAAAGTTTTTGCGACTGTTTGCGACTTACAAAAGTATGAAGACTGTTTCTGCTTTTACTTGCAATACTCATCAAAATAAAAAACAAATCAAATTCAAACTTTTCAAATCGTCGACTGCTGAAAGTACTGCGCAATTGGTCTTAGATCATTTTGTGATTTTGCTTTGACTGAAACTGTTGTATTTCTCAAAAGCAAAAGCAGAAGCAAATTAAATGAAATGAATATCTTTACAGTTTTTTACATACTGATTGTAATTATAATGTAATATATGAATATATCGATGGATTAATATAAAAAGGCGTAACCCATTTTTTTCCAAATGGCGTTTCTAAGGTTTTTTGTTAGCCAACGTATCCCGTTTAAAGAACTAAGTACATTACATTTAATTTAATTAAATATTTATGGCCACTTAAAAAATTATTTTTGCATGTAAATGCTTTAGTTTTTATAAGATTTTTTCCTTCTCCTATATGATATCGAAATTATATTAAGCAATCGATATACACAACGAAAATAAATATTGAAATTCAAACAAAATAAAATATTGAAGGGTTTTCAATAAGGTAATGTATTTTTGATAGTGGTGAGTACAATCAAAAATACATTGACAAACAAAATTTTCAAGGCGTGCTAAAAAAACAACTAAAAACTTACTCTTCTCTCAGGTACTGTAATGTGCAAATTAAATTATATTTTATGGTCGGTAATAATTAGACATTCGAAACAAACAAAATTTATAATTAAAATAAAAACAGTAATCCTGCAAAAAAAAAAAAAAATGCAACTACCCAGCAAGGAATGTTCACAAATTGAACTGGATTGCCAACATAAATGATTTTTTTGACAAGACGTGCCTAAGCTTATATTAAAAGAATATAATAAAGTATTTAGGAATGAATAGAACACATTACATAATAACCCAATTACATTATACTTGCTGGGTATGCCTAATAAGATTAATAAATATTTAATTAAATCCAAGAGTTGTTTGTTTTTCCTAATTTATTGCCGTTAGCAATTTATTATTCATATTCCTTTTTTACACCAGCTACAGCTATTCATGATGCTTATATGTCTGGACACAAGAACAGACACATGATGAAAGACAGTGATGGCTTATTAACTAGAATTAATTTTTTTTTTTTTTTTGCATGCAGTGTACTATTAGAATAAGATAAATCAGATTTCTGTTTAACTAATTACTTGAAAGGCTGCATGTCAATCAAATTTATTCACACATTAGTGTCATTTAATTTTTCTGCAATGAAAATCGTGTAAATAAAAGCACAGAAAATTAAGAAAATATATTTCTGTTTATTATTCATCTGTTTTATTTGAACCACCTTAATGCACTGAAATATTTTTTTTAATTACACGCTTTTAACACGCAACCTTTTAGTAGATCCCATGTTAAGAGAGTGACAGGTAACAAACGAGCTGGTTTGTCTTAAATAATAAATAATAATGAGAGTTTGACACTTTTATTTTTTTTTTGTAATATTTCTGACATTGCCTAAAAAAAAATTAATGGTTATACTTACATATCTAAGAGTTATTTTTTTTTTAAATGATAGAAAACAGAAATAATTCTTTAATGTAGGAATTTTTAAAAACATATACAATGCTTTCGATAAATATATCAATGAAATATTTAATTTTTTGTGTTTTTTACGATACAACATCGTCTAGATGATGATGAATTTTAAAGGTAAGTCTGGATACTTTAAATCATGGCAGATTTACCATGAATTTACTTTAACAAATAATTTAAATTATTACTGCCATGTTGTAAGATCATGTTGCATTTGCAAAATGCAACATGATCTTACAAATAAAAAACTATTATTGTAATGGCAGTGAAATGTTGCAATCAACTATTACAATAATCACCAGTACAATGGCCAAATGTAAATAATAGGACAAACTTTCAACCCAAATAGAAATTCATAGTAAATCATAAATAAATTGAAAAGAAAATAAGAGACAGAGATTAATTTAAAAATATTGTTTAAAATTATTGCTGGCACTCAAAACTAAAAGTTGCAATCCTGACAATGTCGGCTAATGCTGATGATGCAAATGTTTACAACATCAGCAATGAAAAGAAAACAATAATACAATTGTAATTACTAAAGCAATAATAAGCAATAAAAATTATTTTTTAAATTGCAAATTTATACTGAAGAAAATTTTCTCAATTATTTATTTTAATTTGTTTTTTAATACATAATAGTAAAATTTATAATACGAAAGCTAAATATTAAGAATCAATAGAATTTACAATTGAAAAAATAGTATTGAAAGAAGTTTCTTGAGGTGTGACTGGCTTCATATTGACATCTAATTGTAGGCATTATCACATGCAAAATCTTATATTCTCTTCATAAACATAAACCACTTAACAGCTGAAAAAATGGCCGCCAGTCTTGCCAGCTTAAAGTTTCATAGCTTTATTAATTGGTAAACAATTTTCAGCCATAGCAATGTCAGAATGTTCTTTGAACTCAAGAGCTTCCATGGTGGTCATTCTCTTTATAGAGTGCATTGACATTTGAATACCACTTAATTATTTATTTCATCAATGGCGTTCAATATAGAAAGCCAGTTTAGCTTAGTCAATAAAATATAATAATAGAAAATTAGTTCCTTTGCACTTATTCAAAATAACATACAAAAAATCACATTTACTTAATATTATAAAAATAATTTTGGTTTCTCTTAAAAGGTATCAAAGCACATACATAACTTCTTACAATGACAACCATATTTAAAATCATTGGTCCAGATCACTAGTTTGGCAGCTTAGAAAGCTCATTTCCTACCGGGATGTTTCCTTAACGACTTGCTGCACCAACTATGAATAAATTACATAACTAAAATATAATCAAAACGGTATCTAAAGTATGTTTTTTATGTTCTGTATGAAAACATTTATATATATATATAGATATATAATAATAAATTGCACTTTTTTTCTAAAAACTCCCTAAAATCTTGTTGCAAATTTCATGGAATTTTTAGGCAAGTTAGAAGAAAGTTTGTACCTCAAAATAAATAACTATAAAAGGGAAACAAATTAAGTTGCCTTTTTCTCTGTACTCGTATGATATTTACAAAACCAGCAGGTTTTTTAAAAAAAATAAATGAAATTCTTCAACGGAATTTATTTGCAACTAAGAAAACTACTGAAACTTTGTGGTTTCGTTTTACTTCTTTTCCCAAAAATTCCATTGAAAAAATTACTCGTATCAAGAGAAACATACATACATATATTTACCTTTAAGCCATCTTGGTGGCCTTGATTATTGTTTACAAAAACTTTTCTTACAAGTTGAAGTTTTGTCCTGTGGTTCATGAGTTGCAGAAACTTAGAAAGTTTCCTTCTTTCTTCTATTAGTTACATTTCTTAAACGGAATAATGCTTTTAAGATTGTTTTATATTTTTAAATTATTTAAAATTTTTATTCAAATGATAAGTTTGATTGTTAAATATGCATACGGCCTTCTCCAGCAAAAGATCTTTATTCAATAACTTTGGTTTTATAAATTCACCATCCAAATATGTTTTTCTTTTTACTTTAACAACACCTTTAAATATACACGATGTTATTATTTTGTTTATCTATTTAAGTTCTGTTTTTTTTATATTTTAGTTTTTTGCTGTTTTTGTATTACACGACACAACAACGTGGTATTGTGTGTGAACTACGAATATGGACTAGATTTCAAATTGTGCTGCACACTCAACTGAATTTTGCTTTTTCTGAGCTTAATAACTCCCTAACAAAATGTAAACTATAATAAAATGTACTAAAAAAGTATAAAACATTTTAAAGCTGATGAACTTTGCTAAACACCCTCAGAAATATTAAAATATAACTGTTATACTAACATGACATTTTCTCTCTTAGTTAAAGAGAGTTTAGTACTTATTACTAGAGTAACGTATACACAAAACTGTTCTCTAATGAAACCTTTTCAAAATTTAAATATGTTTGCCCGTTTTAGTACATTTTCTGTGACATTGTTTGCTCTTATTTGACTGCTCTCTTCTTAACTCTTAAAATCTTTATATATGCGATGTTAAGCTCTCATAAAGAATTCTTAATATTTGTTTACATTTTCAAGGTTGTAAATTAGTTCATTTAACGCATTAAACACACCTGC
The DNA here is from genome assembly GCA_936439885.1 of Nowickia ferox. Lineage (NCBI taxonomy): Eukaryota > Metazoa > Arthropoda > Insecta > Diptera > Tachinidae > Nowickia > Nowickia ferox. Next base: position 96,968,377 of record OW387026.1, on the reverse strand, counting down.
AGATATGTCTACTTATTTTTGTTTTCAAACAAACCTTGCAAGAGCTTCTTTAATACGCTGAATGCTGGAGTTTCTTATCTGAAATTAGTACGAGTATGTAAGAGATTTTTTTTCCCGAGAAGCTAAGTTTAAAACTATTCCCAGTATTTCTAGCTGTAGATATTTTATACTAAAATGTCGTGACAATAAATGTTTTTTCAAATGTTGTTAAGGAAAAAAAATAAGCATTGATAAGCAGAAATTCAGTGAATAATATAAAAGAAGGTACTTAAAAACATTTCTAACAAAATGTATTTTTATATCCTTTTGCCTAGAGTTTTTAATTGTAATTTTGATACATAACTACTTAAAGAAAAGTTATTTTAAAAGTTATTGGCCAACTATGAAAAAAAAATTATACAAAAAATTCGGCATTTCGCAAGCAAAATTTTGCAAATGACTTTCCACAAAGTTTCAGTTTTTAGTTTGAGTACAGAGAACACTGGACTTTTGATGTCAAAACTCCAATTTTTCAAACACTTTCCTTTCAAAAAATGTATAAGGCAATTTTGTACAAAAATGTTTTCAAATGATATGTTCATTTATGGATTTAGACAAAATGTATTTGATTTTTTTTTTTAAATTTATCAAGCAATATATGACAAGCTTGATAAATTTGTAAGTAAAGTTCAGAGAAATTCAGATCATAAGTCAACAAATTGCAATTTCTATCCTGTGGCGAGATATGCAGAGCAATTCGAGCACTTTTCATTAAAAACAAAAATCCTCGAATTGGGTTACGAATTGATCCCTCATGCGCCCTTTTCTCTAGATTTAGCCCGGTATGACTATTTCTTGTTTCCAAACTTTAAAAAATGGCTCGACGGTAGAAGATTTGACTCCAACGACGTATCAGCACACAAACAAATGCCTCTTTTCATGACCTCGACATATCATATTTTTTTGGAAAGGATAACAAAATTGTAGAAACGTTGGACTAAACCTATAGAACTCAGAGGAGACTGTGTTGAAAAATAAAATAAAAACATGTGTTGCATGCAAAAAGTCACTGAGTTAATGACCCACCCTCGTACCATATTTATGATGGTACAAATGATGAATTGTAATAATACACCTTTCAAATAATGATACATTTTGAATATGTTCTGATTGGAGGAAAATAAAAAAATTCTCGGCAAAAGCTGTAATACGTATACTTTATATATTTTAGAGACATTAATCATACGTTGTTGTGGATTTGTTACCATCAATACCCTACAGTTGCTTCGAATATCTAACCTTCGATGTACCCTATTACGTACTCTGAGTTTTTAGTTTTCAACAAGAATTAATGATTGTAAGCCTGAGACTTCAAAGCAACCAGGCAAATGTTTCACAAAACAAAATTTAAATTTAAAAAATATGCAGCAGGAAAAGCATACAGCTTAGCTGTTCCTTAATATGCTGCAGGGCTTTTGTTTATTCTAAACCATAAAGAAATTTCATATTTTTAAAGTTGGATAAGACGGCTCAAATAAATAAAAATAGATGCTATGGCAAAGCTCATAGCATCTATTGTGCATATAATATGAAATTTATACGCAACGCTAACATCAACGATATCAAAATATTCAAGCAAAACAATTTTGTATACCTAATAGCTGTAATAGCAGAAAAACAGTAGTGGGAAAAAATTTTCATAAAAATTTTGTTTTCATTTATAAAAAAATAAAAACTTTTTTATTTTCAAAATAAACTGATTAGCTTCCTTGTCGAGGTTCAGTAGAAGAGAAGTGAAAAGTTTTGTTATTTCAAACACAGACAGTTAGAAAATATTTCGTTTCTAGAATCTACGCAATTTACAAATTTTCTAACTGAGTTGAATTTGTTAAATTTCTCAATTAAATGAATATGTATATATATGCAACCAACTAATCCGTTAACAAAACTTTTTTAAATCTATATACACAGCGAATCACTCAACCCTTATCAAACCATAGATGCATATACAAATATTGAAAGGAAACATTCTGAAACAAGAAACAAAATAATTTTATGTTAAGAAACTCATTTCATTATTATTTACACTACTAACAAGCAAAAATTTATATTTTCAAATACTTGTGCCTCAATAACTTGCCACCAGACATGAATTTTGCACAAATCACATGTACAAGTCATAAGAAAATATGCAAACGTTTTAAAAAAATTTTATTATTTTTATTTTTAAATATTTTTATAGCTATGCTATTTATGTCACAACACAGGAGCTAGAAGGTGATTTTTGTAACAAAGATAATCGACACTATTACAGTTATAAATTTATTTTTGTTTTGATTTCTTTGTGCTTAAAACCATAGTACGAAAATAAACGAAACATATTGTTTGATTTTGTTTTGTTTCGTTCTATCCAGTGAGTGAAACAAAAACATAACAAAATCAAATAAGAAGGATTACTAAATTTATTTTTGTATTCTTTTCGCACATGAGCACAAGCCAAAAAAACACAGCCGATCAGCTGTAAGCCGGCTTACAGCCTCAAACAATACATTAATTTAATTTTACGACGCTAGAAAAGAAAATAATGGGAAATAAATGGAAACGCTTTGAAATATCTGCGTCAAATTTGACATCATCATGTAATATAATTTAATTTGCACTGTTATTTAACACATTAAGTTTGTTTTATAAAGCTAAGCAGCATAGCTATAACCGGGTATCCTAAGACACTTCTGTCATTTGTTTTTTTGTACATAAAGCTGTTCGAGAAAAAATTTAGACCTTTAGCCAAATCTTGCCAGTTTTACCACAAATATACTGCAACAAATAATTTAAGTTTAAAATTCTTTTTAATGATAAAATGCAACAGAATTTTACAAAAGAAGGGAAACCAAACCAAATAAAAATTATTATTGTAAATTATTTTGTAATGCCAGTGGAATGTTGCAATCAACTATTACAATAATCACCAGCACAATGGCCAAATGTAAATAATAGACAAACTTTGAACCCAAATAGAAATTCATAGTAAATCACAAATAAATTGAAAAGAAAATAAGAGACAGAGAATAATTTAAAAATATTGTTCAAAATTATTGTTGGCAACCAAAACTAAACGTTGCAATCCTGACAATGTCTGCTAATGCTGATGATGCAAATGTTTACAACATCAACAATGAAAAGAAAACAATAATACAATTGTAATTACTGAAGCAATAACAAACAATAAAAATTATTTTGTAGCTTGCAAAATTTATACTAACAGAAAAGTTTTTAGTTATTTATTGTAATTTGTTATTTTTTTATATTAGTAAAATTTCTAAAATGGAAGTTCAATAAGTGTAAAGAATCAATAGAGCTTACAATTGAAAAAATATTATTAAATTTTTTTAAACTTTACCGAAATAAGCAATTATTGTATTAAATTATAGATCCCACATAAAAAAATTATGCTTTGAAATGCAATACACAACAACCACAGAAGGTGTCAGTTTATACACGCTTACAAAGAGTTTAATTTTCAAATGATGCCAAGACTGGTCAGCAGTAAATATTAAATTTAATAATCAAATAAAAATGCTCTACATTGACTGACTAACTGACTGACTGGCTGAGTTTGGCAATGACAGGATTATTCTAACTTTTTATCATACATGTACATACACACATGTGCACATGTATGTACATTGTGCACATCATTAATGCAACATCAATTTCATTTGACTTTTTTTCATCACTGCACATGATTGAGTGCACAATTTTATTAAGCATGCCCTGGAGGATAAATACATATTTTTCACAATACACAAACACACACACAGATATAAATTTATACCCATCAAACACAATGATTAGTTACGAAATTGGAAATGAGTAGTATCATTTGAAAATTCAAAATTGTTATTTAAAAAGAAATTAAATTTAAAGAAATACTGGCAGTATTCGATATTCGATGCAAATATTCATGCGTCAGTGCAAATGCAAAATATCGTAGCTTTTCTTTGGATTGTGTGTATTTTTTTTTTTGGATTTTTAAGAAAAGTTACGATATTTTGCAGTTGCACTAATCCAAAAAAATTTGCATCAATCATAAGATCGAATACCATCATTATATTTCGTTTAAGCTGTCTTGGCTTAAAAATATTGATTGGTAATCATATTAAATTTATACTGTTGTGCTCAGTAGTGTGGCTTGTTCTTGTTTTGACAAACTTTGCAGTACCAGCGAAAACTTCCTGCTGCTGACTACAAGGCAGTGCACTTTTCTTGAAGTCGTAAGGAAGTAGGCTTGAATCCAATCAAAGAAACTTCGCAGCTGGTATTTTTTTAACTATAACTTTAGTTTAAAAAAAAAATTTTTTTTAAATGCTCAATTAAATCATATTGAATTAAAATTTAATTCATGATATTATTAATTAAGTGTATATCTAAAATATATTTAAGTTTGTTGTGGCCAGAGGTAAGTGAGTTGACTATCACCCGATTAGTTCGAGTTCAAATCTTGGCCGGGCAAGCAGCCGATTAAATAAACAACACACAAACATTTTCCTGATGCCTGTGCCAATACATATAACCTTGTTAATTAAATAATAATAAATAAGTTATAAAATAAAATGGCTAAAGTAAATAAAATCATGTTATCTTAACTTGAAATAACTTTGATTCAACATGATTGTTAGTGTTATTGGTAACAAACTCACTTTGTTTTTACTCGAAATCAGTTTTACACCACAACCTTTTGTTTGTGTTATTTTTTTCAAATTCACGTTGATTCAACTTGAAATAACTTTGATTCAATATGATTCTGAATTTCCATTTAACTGTTTTAGAATGTTAAAGCAATATGAAATAAGGTAATTTTAAAAGGAAAAATTTACTGTGAATCATGATGAATTAACAAAAATTACATATGAAACAAAATCGTTGCCAAAAAACTTTAAACTAATCTTGTTTTCGTAGATTTTGATATGAAAGTATTTCCGTATAATTTGAATTATAAATATTAAAGAGCTATTTGTTTTCTTATCAAGAAACTTTAACTACCTAAGCTGTTTTTTGTAAATATGTCTGGAGTGTCTCACGACATTTCCTGAGAGATTTCAAAATATTAGTCAGTAATGTACTTTGCCAGACATTGAATGTCCTGAAATACCCAAGTCTTACTTCTAAACAAACTTTTTAAAAGTGTATGCATAATTTATCTCGCACATTAACGTACAAGTGCGGGATGTGTAACCAGCCATTTGTACTATTTCATATAAAAAATTCTTTTTCTGAGATTATTTTTTTAAATAAAAGCTGAGTAATATTATTTATTGTTTTTGGAAAAGTTTCTTAGCATACTATGATTTTAGTTAAGTAATTCTTCTTAATCTACAAAGCATTGGGCAAATGTTTGCTGGGAATTACTAACTATGTTCATATGCTGGCTGTCAATATTAATGGCTGGTGTAGGTGGATCCCCAGCAAAAATAAAATGTTATGTAATCATCAACCTTAGCAATGCTTTGAGATTATTTTTTACTATGCTTTTCATACACAGAGAAGACATTAAATTTAAAGAAGGATTTGCAAGAGAAAAGAAATTTAGAAAACTGAAAAATAAGTAAGAAAATAGAAGCACAATGAAAAGCAGTTTCAGCAAAAAATGGAAATGTTTTTGTTTTTGATTAAATAAAATCATGCATGTGATCAAAAATATATTATGAAATAAAAAGTTAAATAAAATTATCTGTAAATATTATAAAGCGGGCTAATTCTCTCTTTAGCCTTGCATTTACATATATATATATTTTATGCATAAGTAAAAAAAAAACAACTACAGAATAAAAAAGCCTTGGAATATACAAAATCACAACGAAGTTAATACCAAAATAAGCAGAAACAAAGTTCAATAATTTATACGAGTAGGACTTTGTATTAAAAAAACTTATTTTTCGTAATATTTCATCAGCAATGCATACGGAGCCATAACCGCCAAGAAAGCCTAAGCGCCACATTTATTTAATTTTGGTTTTTGATAAAATCGATTATCTGCGATCGTAAATAATCGATTTACGTAAAAAAATTATGCTCTTAAATTCTGTCGCTCAAGTTTTTTTGGTGGTTATAGCACCATAGTTGTTAGTAAAACTTGCAGCAGCTAATAAGATTTTATAGGTTTGTTATATTAAAAATTATGTGCAGAGAGTTCTTTGCGAATATTTTTGGTTGCCTTGATGACACATGCTGAATAAAATTAGTTTCCGTTTTTTTTAAGTTTCTTAGGCTGTTGTGATTGTAGTTTTGTGATTCTCAATAATTTATTGAGAGTTTGTCGATAAACATTGGGCTTCAAGCTTACTAACGAAATGCATCTACACCAATGTTGGCCAACGAGAGGAATGTATTCATGTATGTGTATTAAAAGCCAATTGAAGTTCGTCGTTGTGGTGCCAATTTGGCCAGTTATGATCTGGACATGCATGAATATTTTTAATAAATATTTATTATTATCTCAGAAAATAAATTTTTATTATTATTTATTTTATTTTCTTATACCTAAATTTTTAAAATAATAGTCTATCAGCAATGGAAAAAAGAAGGAAAAATAATTATTTTCTATATGCAATATATAACTAAACACTAAACTTCAAATCATCATTCAGTTTAGAATTCAATTTCCTTTACCAACCCACCACAAGTAAAACATAAACATTCCTTAAATAGTTTCGTGCACTTTACTCTATTATTGCTATTGTAACTTGGGCTGTAGACAAGGACAACAATGGCCGCAAGAGCAAAAACAAAATATAAACAATTTCCTATGGTTTGTTGCGGTTTCTAATTTTTTTTTCAACTAGTTTTAAATACTTTTTATGCCCAGTCTTTTGAATTTTTTTTTTTTTTTTTTTATTTAAAAAAAAAGTTAGATTGGTATTGTTTTTGAAAGCTAATGGTAAGGAAGCAATAAAAAAAAGAAAGAAATTGTTTATAAAGGTTGCATGGTGCAAAAACTAAGCCAGCCCATGCTGCTTAAAAGCCCCAGTCTTTTATTTATTTACGCCCCTTTTCACAAGGCATCACTAACAGTCAACGTTAACTTTAAATAGTTAGTTCTTCATATTAAACTTGCCGTTAAAGCCCCTGTTAGTTTTTAATTGTACATTGTGAAAAAGGGCCGTTAAAAGTACTAAAATGAGAAAAACTACTTAAAATATCAAACAATTTTGGCCTTGTATTCATAAAAATTGAATTTCTTAAAATATTATTTTGTTTGTGGTTGTCATACATGGTAAAATATATTTTATGACAGAGCAAAATTAAATTAATAGCCCCTGGTTGTATTTCAATTTGGCAACTGCCTTAAATTTTATATTGAAAATAAACTGGAAAAAAAATTATAAACTGAAGCATCATGCTCTTCACAGAAATAAATAAATGCAATATATGTGTATATGTACACACAAACATATAAACAGCCAAGCATCCATAAACATGAATGTGTGTTTATGCATATAAATACAATTTAATGCGTTTGTGTAGCAGTCTTGGATTCATCTCTACTTTCTACTTCTTTGAAATGTTTTTTATACACATCAGGGAAAGTTTTACGGAATCTCTGCAAAAAAAAAAAAAGTTAATTGTCTCCTATCAGTTTCTTCATTGAATTCGCAGTCACACAGTTTTTTATTTGCCAATTTTACTCAAGTTGGTTTGTTGTCAGTTGTCACCTGGCAATAAAATCGATCATACGCAAGAAAATTATACATTAAAATCTACGAAAACCAGGTTTATTTATAATTGTTCAGTAATTATTTTGCTTCATATAAATTTCATGTTAATTCAACATGATTTACTGCAATCTTCATAATTCATATGTTCAATTTAACTATTTTTTCAAGCTAAAAAATAAAAATATAAACATACAAAAAACTTAAAAAAATAGTTTAACTGGACATAGATGTTAAAAAATTGGTTAAAAAAATTTTATAACTTCATTTCGTGTTAACTTAATATTCCAGCCATATTAATTTTAAATGAAGAACTATTTTGAATCAAAGTTATTTCACGTTGAAACAACATGATTTTAATTGAATGTATGAATGATTTTGCGTATCACGAAAATATATTTGTAAGTTGTTCATATATATAATTGGCTTTCCCGGCCAAGATTTGAGCTTGGAACTCAACGTGTTTACAGCTGCAGCCACCACAACATTAATATTCTTTAGATACACAATTAATTTTAGTTCAACATTATTTAAATGATCTTTAATACAAAATTTATTTGAAAATAAAGTTAAAGTTAAAAAACACAAGCTGCTAAGCTACTTTGGCTGGTCTGCAGGATTCGAACCTGCAACCTAGTACACTGCCTACTAGCCAGTAGCAGAAAGCTTTCGCTGGTAATAAGAAGTTTGTGAGCTATTTACGAACGTCAAACAAACAACAACAAGTCACACAGATCAGCTCAACAATATATTGGAGCTACCCAATTGGACATGTCTTTAACACATTCTAAACGATGAGTACAAGACAATAGAAAAATAGAAAATTAGAAAACGTCGAAGATATACTGACGACAGCTCAAATAAATCGTTGACGTAATTTTCAAACAAGTGGCCATGAAATCATGCGGCAATCTCCACCACCATATCGTGGTCGTTTACAATATTATAGTGTGAGTTCTTGAGCGACAATGTCACTCAATAGAATAGATTTTTATTAATATTTTTAAAACAAATTAAATTTTTTTCTAATTTTTTTGGTTTATATAAATTATTGACTGGCTTTGCAGAGACTCGAACTGAGGCTGCATGTTTATAAGCTTTCATGCTTAGCATCTGGCTATAGTAACTCGTCAAATTTTGTTAGCAAGACGCCATTATATTCAAGTCTTTGATTGAAGACAAAACACACAACTTGTCGCTCAGATTGTCATCAACAAAATCAAAAGTGTTTAAATGAAAACTAAATAACAGAGCATAATTCGTACAAGAATCCTAGATAACGATGTCGTGCAAAGCCAATCTGGCCAAATGGGTATGAGCAAAGCAAATACACTCCACCACTTAAACAAGATATTATTTCTTATAAATTTAATATGATTTGCAATCACAATTTTTGCATGGTGATTTTACATTGATATTTGTTTGCTGTGTGTACAGGAAAGAAAAAGCAAACGCTTAAATCCATTCTTAATACATAATTTCTGCATAGTTTGAAATTAAAAATAAATTTCTTTTTACTCCTTCAAATAATACATTACATATCTATCATTCCAATAAATAAATCTATATTTAATATTTTACTTTCCAACAGTCTTATTTATAAAAACTATTAAGGCTTTATAAAGGCTTAATAAGAACAATTTGGTATGAAAATTTGTTTTAAAAACCTTTTGTAAAGCCTTAATAGTTTTTATAAATAAGGTATAAATTATTTAAACATCGTAACACAACTTTTTAATTTAAAAAATTTAAAGATTTAAGATATATTTCCCAATATTTATTTAAATTTTAATTATTTTACAAAATGCTTAGATATTATACTTTTCTTGGAAGCTGTAAAAGTAAAAATATTCTATTGAAATGTTGAAAAATTATAACCTTTGTGGCTTAAAAATAAATAAAAATAAATTTATTTGCTTTCTTGTTTGCTTTATTTTTGATAGATTTTGATATAAAGGGTGACTCAATAAAAATTCATTGCATTATTTTTTTATCAATTTTTTTCTGGTACTTGACAAGTCCGACATATAAGGGACAATTTCACGAGCTCTATTTAAATAACAATTCATATTTAAATATCGATTTTCATATATTTTTGTATGGAAAAATAACTTTTAAATATGAATTGATATTTAAATAAGTTGGCGAAATTGGCTCTAAGAGATGTTACTTAAAAGAAAAACACTTTAAAATTGTGCAAGAAATTAGACAGAAATTAAAACCAAGCAACGTAAACCTATTGTATGCCACCCACCAAATGCCTATTCAGTTGGAGATACGTAGAAATAAATGGCGCTGGATTGGCCATACGCTTAGAAAGCAACCCGACGACATTAGCATAATGGCCATCGACTGGAATTTCCAAGGTCAAGGAAGTAATGGAAGACCTGCTCATACTTGGAGGAGACAGCTGAATAGTGAAATAAGAACTTCAGGACGCAGCTGGAACGAAATAAAACGCATTGCAAATGATAGAGATGATTGGAAGAACTTTGTTGTAAGCCTATGCTCCTTTTAGGAAAAGGCAAATTTTACGAAAAAAAAGTTGATGCATTCACAAAGAGCAATTATCTGATATATCTATGGCAAAATGGAAAAAGTGCTTAAGTCGAGTTGAGCTGATTTTGAGTTATTGGCATTCTTGTAATATTTATATTCAAAATTGCCACTGGGAAAAATTTTAAGTATTTAGTGCTATTTGTCAGTAAGTTAGAGCGGAATGAATTGCTGCTTATCTCTTTGAGTTTTCTAATTCCACATAATATTAAAAATAACTTTTTTCCGGTTTTGATTCAACACATACAATCTGATATTTGCATTTGAGGCTAAATAGCTTTGAAAGCACAACAGTCAATCAGATCTCGATGACAACAATGCTTGCTCTTACTTGACCAAAAAACAGGAAAAATTTTAAGAGCTTTCAAAGCTGTTTACCTCAAATGCAAATGTCAAAGTATGTGTGTTTGGACGTAGCTGCTTTAAAGCAAAAAAAAAACAACTTTTGCTGCTTAAAGTTTTAGATTTGGTAATATAGCAAAAAAAAAGTATTTATACAAGCACACAATAGCAAAATATATATTAAAGCAATCAAAACTTCTTATTTAGTTTATATAAAATCTATAATAAATGCAAAAAAAAAATGTGTATATTTAAAAAAGAACTATATGATTCAATTAAATCAGAGCGATAGTGAAAACAAGTGGCCACCAGCTGCCGATAGTAAAAGTATTAATACACAAATCTCTATTATATTTTTTTTTAATTCTACTGCAGCTCAGTGTAATCAATCATTTATATATTTTTACAGCTGTAAGAATACTATTCATATGTTTGATATTAAAAATAAATTGTTTTTTTGTATATGGATTTTTTTCCTCATCAATGAATTGGAAAATTTATCAATATCTTTTTTTCTCAAAGCATATTTGTTTTAACAAAAAAAAGAATATTTGTAAAATCTTTTTACTGTAATTGTGTGACTTTTTACTAAAAATAATTTATTTTTTAAAATAAAAAGAATAAATATATAAAAAAAAAATTTAAAAAAAATAAAAATTTAAGTGAAAAAATTGTAAATCGAGTAATGGTAGATAATGATAAAAAAAAATTAGGCTGGCTTAAAGGAAAAATGTTATAAAAACAAATAATTTTACTTTCAAAAGGTTAGTAAGTACACAGAAAAAAATATTCCAAAAGATGAGACATACTAAAGTTAATTCATGATGGTCTTGATGAAGTGCGCGGCTGCACAGAAAACTGCCGGTATTTCCCCCAGCAAAAAAATTTAATTTAAGTTTTCTTCTCCTCTTTAGAAAATCAAATTAAATGATAAAAAATAGTTCATTCAATAAGAATTGAAAATACTGAACTTAAGTCTGAATAAGATTTTGTTGAAAAATCTGTATTGTTGAATGTGGGAAAAGAATTCAACAAAATTCCGTAGTTGATTCAAATATATTGCTTATTAATATTGCCAGGAAGCATTCAAATGTACGAGTATTACAAACAAGAAATTTTTGAAATTCATTCATACATACAATCAAAATTATTATTGAGCATATAATTTAACTCAACAAGTTCTTTCTTTGAATCTTTAAATTTCTTTATTGACTGAAAAAAAGAATATATTCCATAAAATATCATCATAGAAAATTTAGTATATTTTTTATAGAATGGGTGCTTTTTTTTATAAAAATAATGTTTTTTTTCTGTGTATGCAAGATGTTTGTATGACATTTTTACACAAGACAAATCACGATACAATAATAAGTTCTGTAGTATTAAATATAAACCATATTTTTGGAATTATAACTCTAAAGCATTTTAAGAGAGAAAAAATAATTTGGTTTACAAAATTGTTAAACGTTTGTAAAACTTATAAGTTATTTTTTTCTGCATAAGCTTTTGAAGATATAAAAATTAATGGGGTCGATTCTGGAATACGCGTCGACTTGGTGAAAGTTACATGCAACACAAAACAAAACTGTGTAAATTAAAAAAAAATTGTTTTTGTTTCTCATACAAAATTAACCGTTTTTAAAAGAGAGAGAAACGCGTTGAAATTCTCACGTTTATTTCATTTTAGAAATGTATGGCAAACAAAAACAATTTTTGAAAATTTGTTTTTATTTTAATGTAAAGTTTCTTTCACTCTTTCGACGCGTTTTCCAGAATAGCGCCCAATGACTTCCCAAATCATTTGTTGGAAAAATATGTTTTCAATTGAAGCAATTTGTAATGTATTCCACTAATTTTGCTTATACAAATCTACATGGTAACAGACAAAATCATATTTTCCAAGAGCAGTCAATTTATATTTTAATAAATATTTTAAATTTTATTTTTAGCTCTTTAAACTTTATAAATAACGGAGTTGTAAAATCAATTTACCAGCTGGATGAGACAAAAGCTTAACATACGGTTAAGAATTTTTTCATATGCTCCACGAGTTTCACTTATTTTTGTTTAAGTTAAAAAAAAGTTACAGGAACAAGTGGAAGATTGTAAAACTTGCAAGTTGTTTTTTGCCAGATAAGGTTGAACAAATATTGAAGGACAATTGAGGGACATTTAATATTTTCTTTCTAAAGTTTGCTAATGTGCGCAATGGAGGGTGTAAATTTTTTTCTTTCCTGATTCATAATTTAAAAATGTAATTGTTGTTGTTGTTATGGTGGTGAACTTTAGCTCATGAAATAAAGATTAGATAGTTTAATAATGTAAAAAAAGTAATAAAATAAAGTAAGCAAGTATTTTCCAACGTAAATAAATAAATTTTATTAATATGTATTTTAAAGAAGTAAAACTGCAAATAAAGTAGATCAAGCATGAGTTTTTACATATTTCATAACAAAAAAAAATTTTAATTTTCATGCACAACATGAAAATATTTGTGTCCGCCTACTTTTCTAAAATCAATATCAAGTCACTTTCTTTGCTTAAAGTTTCCTAAAAATCATTTAATTAGCAGCACCTGAAATATAATACTTATTTTAAATGGTCGTGGTTTCGCCCACTTTTTTGGATTGTGGACTATTACCACTTCAAGGTGTGTGCCAAGTTTCTTAGAAATCTTTCAATTAGAAATACGTGAAATATAATATTAAGCTTTAATGGGCGTGACGCCCCTCACTTTTTTTAAATAAAATTATGTAGTTCAATGAGTCTAAACCAATTTTTGTGGGGATCAAATAAGCAGAAGCACATGTCAATGCATACAAATCTTTTCATGGGCGTAGCCCCGCCCACTTTGTAAAATACTAGATTAATGCTTTTTTAGAGCTCATGGTGTGTGCCAAGTTTCGTAAAAGTCATTTAACAAGCAGCACATGAAATATAATAGTAATATTTAATGTTCGTCGTCCCGCCCACTTTTTTTACTGCTGGGTTGTGTACTATTTACTTTTCGAGGTGTGTGCCAAGATTTGTAGAAATCTTTCAAGTAGAAGCAGCTGAAATGTAATATAAAGTTGTAATGGGCATGACTCTGCCCACATTTTCAACTTAAAAAATTTTGCATTACGAGATCTTAGTGCGCATAAGTAAAAGATCATAAAAACAAAAAAATGAGCGGGCATGTCCCCAAATTTTTTTTTTTTTTTTTACAGTGATAGAAAAACTGAGGAAAAAAAACTCTAAAATCCATCTTAAAGTTAGTGAATGAGAAACATAAAAAAACAGACGAATTGATAGCCCCTCCTTTACTAAAAACGGGTAAAAAGCAATCTCGATTGCGAAAAAAGTTGTTTGGCACTAACAAAATTAAATTTTTCATTCTTTTTCACTGAATGTTTTCTTTCAATATTTTCAATATGAAAACTCAGTATTTAAAGGCTGTGTTTGTGTTAATTGTAAAGAGGAAATCATTTGACGCATGTAAAAAATTATTTAGCCGAAATTTGTTTCCAATAAATTCTTTCAAAAACAAAAATTCTGTTTATCAACGGCCTGAAAGGGATATATTGCATTGCTTAAAAATATATCATGCAATCGGGATTATGATATAAAAATTTAAAAAACTTATAAATTTTCGTTGATTTATTTTCATTCAGCGTTGTAAAATATTTTAATTAAAAAATCCAAACACGTTACTAATTTGACTTTAAACACTTCAATTCAATGATGCATATAATGAACAAAGCGTGAAAATTTTCGTCTGTACAATATAATACTTTTGTTTGCTGGCTTTTGTTAATGATTTCTGTGGGTTAAAATGGATTTGCTTTTGTAAACATATAAAAATTCATACACATGATTGTACATACAGACATATAATGTATGTATGTATGTATATTATTGTGATAGGCTACAGTTGTACAAATGGTTACTCATAATGCCTCCTGCATAACAGCGATTTAAGGCTTCTAGTGGTTATTCATATGTATAAACATTTAACCAAGGAATTCAACATAAAACTGAAATATCAAATAAAAGAAGTATAAAACAGAAACATAAAGGAGTTAAAAATTTTATTTTGTTTATTCACTTAACAAACGCGGCATACTTTGCTGCTGCCATTCCTCATTTAAAATGTCAAGTGTTCTTCGCCAGCCCACCACATTTTTATTTAATGAAGAGCAAGCTGTTTGCAGATTGCAAAAGAATTAGTTAGTTGCACGGTTTAAACTAGAGATAATATAATCAGAAGAATCTTTCGTTAATTTAATACGTCAGTTTCAAGGATAAAATGTTATTTTTTACATAAAATGTTATGTTATGCTGAAAAATATATAAATTCTGGAACTGTAACATTCCCCGCACTGTTACTTACATTTTTTTATTTTATGTTACAACTACATTTTAATTGAAGCACACGCACGCTATTTAAAATCATAAGAGAAATAAAATACAACAACCACACTCATGCACTCTAGTTGACTTGGTACAATAACAACCACAAGGCAGACTCTTACAGATTTCAAACTAAAACGAACAAATATACAAATAGGAAAATAGTTCTCAACGTGTTACCATCATAATTACTATAGGGTGTTTTTTTTAGAGGTATAGAACTTCGAATTGAAATAAAACACAAGAAAATCGTTTTAATGTCCATCAATTTGGCTTTATTGGAAGGATAATTTTATGCCATTAACGTTTAAATATGATTTCGGGCATGTGGCCGCCGCGGCTGGCTCGAATAAAGCCAATTCTACAGGTCCAATTTTCAACCACTTTTTCGAGCATATGGGGCCGTATGTTGGCAATAACGCCACGAATGTTGGCTTCCAAGTCCCCTAACGTTTCTGGTTTGTTGGTGTAGACGAGCGACTTCACATATCACCAAAGAAAATAATCCAATGGTGTCAAATCACACGATCTTGGTGGCCAATTGACCGGTTAACCGAATTAATTGCTCTGATAGACGATTATGTCGACCATAAAATGGACGGAGCTTGCGGTAAACTTCGCGAACTGAACCATTATTTTCGAAATAAATTTGCACGGTTTGCAAGCTTTGTTCTTTTGTCAACCTGTTCATGATGAAATGGCAAACCAAACTAAATATTAATCACTTGACAGCTGACAAAATGGCCGCCAGTTAAAAAAGTGATGCCAACTTAAAGTTCTATACCTCAATAAAAAACACCCTATACAAGGTATCAAGTTTTAGCAACAAGCCATCAGAACAAGGACAAGAGTACTACCTGTATATTACATATGGAATGGCCATCAAAATAAGGCTTCTTTTTATTTTTTCGGAAAAACATTCAAGATCTAACGCATTAAACTTGAGTTTTCCAATCCATTTGTATTTTTTCAAGATCTATCGTTTGTTATCTTGAATTTCGTCATTTTCTTATTTTTTCAAGATCTGCCGCATTCATCTTGAATTTCTTTCGTATTTTAATTTTTCAAGATCTACCAAATTCATCTTGAAAAATTTGTTCAATATCCTACCGCATTCATCGTGAACTTCTCGTGTCTTTTTATATATTCAAGGTCTCCTGAATTCATTTTGAATTTCTTTTATAGTTTTATTGTCAAGATCTACCGAATTCATTTTGAAAACTTGTGCAAAATCTAGCGCATTCATCTTAAACTTTTCGTATTTTTATCTATCGAGCTCATCTTGAATTTATTCTGTCTTATATATCAAGATCTAGCGCATTCATCTTAAACTTCGCATATTCTTATATTCAAGATCTACCGAATTAATATTGAATTTCTTTTGTAGTCTTATTTTTCAAGATCAATCCAATTTATCTCTAAACATCAGTTCAAGATCTACCGCATTCATCTTGAACTTCTCGTAGTCAAGATCTGTCTAATTAATCTTGAATTTCTTTTGTTTATTGTGAGACCTACCGAATTCCTCTCGCGCGTAAACGATCTCAAGGCCTACCGAATATAGCTTAATTTCCAGATATAGACCATTCATCTTGAACTTTTCGCAGTCAAGATGATCTGCCTAATTAATTTTTAATTTCTTTTGTTAATTGTGAGACCTACAAAATTCCTCTCACCCGTAAACGATCTCAAGGCCTACCGAATATAGCTTAATTTCAAGATCTACCGCATTCATATTGAACTTCTCGTAGTCAAGATCTGCCTAATTAATTTTGAATTTCTTTTGTTAATTGTGAGACCTACCAAATTCCTCTCAGCCGTAAACGATCTCAAGGCCTACCGAATAAAGCTTAATTTCAAGATCTACCGCATTCATATCGAACTTCTCGTAGTCAAGATCTGCCTAATTAGTCTTGAATTTATTTTGTTTATTGTGAGACCTACTGAATTCCTCTCGCACCGAATATAGCTTAATTTTGTTTATTGCGAGAGCTCAACGGCCTCAAGGCCCACCGAATACTTTCCTAATTAGTCTTTACTATTTCTTTCTTTAAATAACAGCTGTCAACGCTTTAGAAAACCTGTCAATTAAGACACCCTGTAGCGCTAAGATATCTTAAGTAGCATAATTTTCGTTAAATGAAGCTTTTTTATATATTCTTAACATCTAAGAAATTGAATCTTTTATTTAAAAGGTCCACTTGAACTTCAAGCCTGGGGAGACTGAGTCATATCTCAGCTGTAACAGTAAACCACGTTACAATGTATTTCTTAAATCATTTGGATTCTGTCATGGCTGTCAAGGAAGCTGATTTATTGGCATAAAATTTAGATTTGAGATAACCTCAGATGATTAAATCTGGACTTCTTAATATAGTTTTCTCTTGATGGAAGTCAAGTTTTCAAATACCAGCTTCTTACAAATTAAACTTGGAAGATATCTTTACAAAAGTTCTTTGTATAATATTTATATATACACTAAATACTTGCCTACTTTCTAATTGAAAGCTTAATATTGCCATCAACAGACTTATTTTAGAAGTTGGAACTCTGAAAAAGAATAAAAGAATTGAGTTTTTAAATGTCTGATAATCTAGAGAGGGAGACTCCAAAGCAAATAACTCATTCACTTCGTTTTAATTGAAGTCACCTTCTAGCATTAAATATAAATGTATGTATGAATATGCATTGTAAAATGTTTATTTAACACACATTCGCCCAAACAGTTCAACATTCATTCATTTGTATTTTGCTTATATTTAATGGGTTTAAATGATTCATGCGCATTTTTATAAAATTTTTATTCAATTTCTTTTTTAAGGTGGTGCTTTACAGATTTAATAATTGTGGTTTACTTTTAGTAGAAACTACCGTAGCATTTTTTTAATTAATTTTTATTTCCCGCTCAACTATTAATTGTGGATATCATATAAAACTTTCACATACATAAACATTTATTTTTTATATAAGAAATAACTAAAATTAAATTGCAAATATATTAATTTTTCAATCTTGTCAAATGAATAATTTAAAAAATATATGGAATTTCATGTGTGGGATACTTTTTTATATATTTTTTTAATACTTTTGATTAAAATTGATAGAAAGCAATTAACGTTATTTTGCTAATAAAAGAGGTTTGAAAATATGTATATAAGCCTAATTTATATTTGATATTTGAATTTATTTATAAATATATAAACATATAAAAACAATTATAATTAAAAATAAATAAGTAACAATAAATATATTTTTTATTTCGACTAGTCATATTTTATATCATTTTTACTTTAAGCGACAAAACTCAAACATTTTGTGTTATAATGAGGTTATTTTAACTAACTAACAGGACTAGATCAAAAGAAACCATAAGCTTCGGAAGCTTATGCCAAACACTACTACAAAAAGGGATTAAAATTGCACCTCCTTAGCATAGAGAACGATATATGTAAGTAAAACTAGTTTATTAAAAAAAGGAAGGCCGAAGTCAGCAATTTTCAACGAATGCACCTTAAAAAAGTGCTGGTTTATCAAAAAACATACATATGCAATTTTCTTTTGATAACATGGTTGGGTTTTAAGCAATTTAAGACATTATCTACCTCTATGAATATCTCTTCAGCTAACCCAGTAAGAAGCTTAGCACGTCAATTTGTGTAGTATCATTCCAGATAGTCTTGGTGAAAAGTAAACCTCGCCATCCCACGAGTTCGCACCAGTTTTGAACGATCTTCACCAATTCCATCCGCTAAACTATACTTTTTAAACCATCATATCATTAAATTTGAGTAACTTTTCATGGTAGTTGATGCATTTCGGGTAGATTGGGTCTATTAACTTTATTTATAAACATTAGGCGACACTAACGAGATTCAAAGATCATGATAATAATAATTATTGGTACATGGAATTAAATAACCCAAAAATTTAATTTGCTAGAGTTACTGAATACAATAATTATTTATTGCAAATTTATTTGTAATGCTCACCTGTTGCCAGTTATAATTATTATAATTTTTCTTAGTTATTCAATAGAACTAAAGCTACTTTTGACATCGATATTTGTAAATTTGTGAACACTAAAAGGAACTTTATATTACAATATTTTTAATAGATAATACCGTACAAAAGGCTCGAAATTAATACATTACAAATTACAAAATAACAAAAGGTAATATAATTCATAAAATATATAAAATAATTAAATTTCAATAAAAAAAAATACGATATTGTTCAAACCGTATTTGGACAAACCTTTTCGTTGACGGATATTATCGTGAAGAAAATATCAGGGGATATCGAAATATCATCCAAACACAATAACTATTTATATCATGGAATAATAATAACAATTACCTCGAGTTCACTAGTTACATATATCAAAAGAGTAAGAGAGATTAATAATCAAATTACAGTAAATTAAGTTAAATAGTTCACTGCACAAAATGCAACAACAAATCAGCAAATTACATTAAAGACAACACACACCATTTACAACTACAACCATTTCCATCCACAAAAATCCATTTAAACACAAACTTATGAAAAATACCAAGTTGAAAAAAATCTCATAGCGAAAATTATTATTATAAATTATGTTCACTTAGATATTTTTTGTAAAAAATCCCAGGAATTTTCGCATAAAATTCACGGCAATACCCTGTATGGAAACACTAACATGTATGTATATATTCGCGCCTGAAATTTTCTTAAGCCTATAGTACACGGCATGTAAAACACCATATATGCATGCGACTCTGACATAATTTTGACGTCATCACGAAGGTGCATTTGTTAGATGCCGTGTACTAGTAACATGTGTCTTCGATTCGGCATGTAGCCACTACTAGTAATTTTAAAAAATGCAATCAACGTGCTGGAAATTAAGTTGACGTCATCGCCACATAGGTATGTGGCTTTTTACATGCCGTGTACTAAAGGCCTTAAGCGGCCCACCCACTTGCAATATAATTGTGCAATTTACCGTATTGTATAATAATATCGCCAATGTCTATGTCATATTCGAAGGTGGTAAATATATTGGCAAATATCAAAAGATTTTTGATTTTTATTTTACAATCAAGACAATTGTATAATGTGGTGGCAACATTCTTCAATCTTGTTTACTTTTTCACTGTCAGAGAAATTTGGCAATATTTTCTTTGAAAATATTGTGCCATTTATTGCATAAAATAGCTCGAAACTACAATAACATGTATAACAACATATGCAATAATATTGTATAATGGATGGGGCCGCCTTAGTAGTTTTACTAGCATTAAGTAACTTGTATCTGTTTCGCATGAATAATAATAACTTCTACTTGCTATAATATCACTCATACGTTAGATAAAATAATATTCACACAAAAATCATTGCATACTTTTTAGGATACGTTTGAGTAATGTAAAATTACAAGTGTCTAGCGGCAGTTTTCATGGCGCCGCTTCCAACTTATTAAATCTATAGCAGCGCGGAAGATTAGTTGTTTGGCTTTTATAAATAATACAAAAACCATGGCATTGCCCACATATGCACTTCTCAGCCTGCAATAACGAAACACAAAGATTTCAATTTTCGACACATCTGTTTTATTTTTTATTTTTTTCTTAATAGATGTCTACATCCAAAAGATTATTTAACCATCTTCATAAAATGTACGAAAGTTACTGTAATTTTTAAACTTTAGCATCAGACAAAAATGAAACAATTTCAATGCCTATTCTACTCAGTCTAATTACTATCTAATCTCCTCGTTTATCATATTGATTTTATCTGCAATATTTGCACCAGCAAAGTTTCAGTTTACTTAATCAAATGCTTACAATTACTACACAAACTTTTTGTAGAACTACCAAAGACTCAATCATGCAGAATGCTGAAAGGAAATCAAAATTTATTTTTGAAGTTATTGAAAGCCATTTAAAGGAAATGTAAGGCAGAGTAAAATAACAATCAAAGCAACACGCATGACCTGAAGATATGTCAGCCAATGGTTACTAGCAACGTTTCCATCAACATCATCATTATGATTTTGACGTTATTGATGATTTTCAAAAGTCAGTGATGCAAGTCAATTAACTTTTTTACAGTTTATTGTTACGGCAAGAAAAAAATTGCTAGCAGAAGCAAATCGAGCCATAACCGTCAAAAAAGCTTAACCGACACATTTTTTGAACCTCGTTTGTTTTTTACAAAAATTGATTATTTAGGAGCGCAAATAATCGATTTTGGTAAAAAAAAATTAAGTTCGAAAATTATGTCGCTTAAGCATTTTTGGCGGTTATGGCACGCTAACATATGTATGCAATAGGTTGAATTGAAAATTGTGTTATAAATAAGTTAAGATTTTTAATAAGATAACATTTTAAATATTGTTTTGAAAGAAAACAAAAATATATTCTAAGTTATTGAGAACATAGTCTTAGAAGTAGAGGTAAGCCCTTGAACTGAACAGACACAGTGAGAATAGTCGAGAAAAGCCCATCTGAAATAAGAATTTTAACAAATTCCTTGTGTTATTCTTGCGAATTGCTTAAATTAAGTTTAACATTTGTGAACTGACTCATAATCCTATTTTACTATAATAATATGTTACAGCTAAACACAAAGAAGATTCTTGGCAACGTATGTGTGAAATGTGTTTAACAATTTTCACAAAATAACAATACTAATAAAGTTTTCAACGAATCAGCTGTTGTCTAACTATTTGTTAACCAATGACATTTGGCGGTTTAGCTAATGGTAAGCAAAGAGCTGTGAATTAAATATTTTGGGTTAAATTATTGCTATTAGTTAACTAATGACTGTGAATTTGGGCCCAAGTGATTTCAAGGTTAAGTTAACCTTTAAATTTTGAACCACTAAATATCATGTTTTTATCTTTCTTATTCAATTTGATTGTGTTAAATATTGTTTGCATTCTTTGGTTTGTAATATATGTAAGTGCAAAGAGTTCATTGCATTTTTGTAATCAAGCTATTGGCGTAGTGACTGGTGATATTTATCAAAAATATTAAAATTGGTAATTTTTAATAATTCAATGGGGGAGGGCAGAAGCAATTTTTGAAGGGGGAGGGAGTGCAATGCCCTTCCCAGAATGGCAAGTTTTATCTTTTAAAAAACTGATTAAAATAATGACACATTAAAAATTTAATTTATTTCTCTTTTATAATTATATTTAAAAAAAAAATGTATAGCACAATTAATTATAATTAATAAAATATGACTTGAAAATTTTTCCAATTTTTTTTTTTAGAAAATTTTAAATTAACCAACGTTATTTGAGCAACCAAAGTAAAAAATTCAACTAACTGTAGGCTTTCATGCGATTTTTATACTTCACTACAAACATCTGCATGTGTTAGAATGTTATGGAAACAAGCCTAATTGTGTTATGATCAAATATAGCCGTCATCTCCATTTCTCTTGGCTAAAGAACGTTTCAGCCGTTGTCGAAACAAAGCTATGTCCATTTTTGGTTTATTGCATGAACATGTGAGTTTTACTGAACATTCTGCCAGGTAGATGAATTACCTTTTTTGCAGCTGCAGGCTATTCAAATTGTTCGTACCGTATATATGTATACAGTTGCAAGCAAAAAAGAAATATAGTAACCAATCATGAATATTCCCACGGAATTTAATTCTCACGGAGAATAATTTTCTCGAGAAAATATTTCTCCAATCATAAATTCCTTGGGAACAAAAAAGAGTAATACGTGGCATCACCGTATTACGAAGCCAGTTGTTTTGCTTGTTTGCTGACATTTTGTTGAGTGAGAGAGTAAACAAAGTTATTAAAATTCACCAACTTGAAAAAATATGTAAAAAAAAGTTTATAAATGATTTATTTGGGTATGTTTGTGTTTTTCCAAATAAAAGAACTTTAAAATACATTTTTATGTAGGTATATAAATTTTGTTTTAATGGAGTATTAACCATCTTTTTATGTAAACTCCCTTCTGTTTTGCAAGAGAAAGATTTTTAGTGACAAAAGCAAATTCAATTGCGTTCATAATACCTACTTTTTCCCCGGGGAGTTTTTTATTCCCGCATTTGGCAAGTAAAAGGGGAAAAACAAATTCATGATAGGAGAAAAGTGAGATAACTCGTGCGGAGGAATTTTTGTTTATGATTGGGCTGATAAACTAAATTAAGTGACTTAAAATAATAATTCAATTGGATATCATAAGTTTTTCTGCTATGAATCGGTGTCTAAGTTATTGTTTACGTAGCAGCAATAAAAGCTTATGATTTTATGGTAAAATTATTAAAATCTTTGTGAAATATAATAAATATATACATATATATGTAGGATTCTCGATACTAAAACACGAATCCAAAAGCTTTTCTTACGCAAAAAAATCAAGTATTTTCAAAATTATTTAAAACTAAGAAAACTGATTAAATTTTGTCATTGAAATTAAGAAAATTTAAGTTTTTTTTTAATATTACGAACATTATTCAAAAACTTCTGAAAATATTATAACAGGGAACTTGATTTAAAATATTGCTACCAAGTAATAAACAGTACCGTGAATATAAACACTACTACATATGTATATATAATTAATAAATAAAAATTTTCCAGCCCTGATTTTTCCGATTTTCAATACCAATCTATTTCTTGCTAAAATATAAAACAAGTTTTACTAATTTAAATGAAACATTAATTGTTTTAATAAGCTTTTCTATATATAACAAAAATAAATTAAAATTTCCACCTCTGGAAACGTTTTTCGGTTTTTTTTTTTTTTGATTATCAATACCAATTTATTTATTTCTAAAGTACAAAATACACTTACCTTATAAAAAATAAAAAATAAAAGAAATGTTTTAGTGAGTTACTATTATATAAAAAAAAATAATGAAGTTTTCCAGCCCTGGAACCAACTTTTTAATTTTGGTAATTTTCAACATCAATCTATTTCGGACCTTTTCTGATACGTCAGTATAAGACCGAATTCTCTAGCTTTTTGGGAGCTTCGTAAAACTGATTTCACGTCCAGGCAGACGGATGGACGGACGGACGGACGGACAGACGGACAGAAGAACATCGCTTGTTCATCTTCCCTATTCATAAGGCCCACGAATATATTTCGTTTGTGTGTTGCGTATTAATATTGTGGAAATTGCACACGGAATGACAAACCTAAATAATAAAAAATAGAACCAAAAGGCTGCTGGGACAATGTGTGCCTCTCTACGACTATAAACACGACAAGAGACATCGTGAAAAAGATTATGATGAGATAACTAGATCTGTAAAGCAGTATATTTTGCTTAGTTATTTCTTACTTGCTCATTGCATTTGCAGTAGTGCTGAGCTATTTTTCGAAACCTGTTACTTTTTCACAGCGATTGAAAAATCACTAATCACAACTGTGACTGAAATTATCAAGTAACAGGTTTTGCAAATGTAGTTCTTTCATACCACATGAATTTATTTGTATACGTTTACCGTTTGTCGAAAAAAATCGTCTAATCGTGTCAAATCGTCTTTTCTGGCAACTATGTATAGCTCTCACATTTTTGTATTTGCAATTTTATCTCTCTGACTCTCATACGACAATTATCAATATTTGGTTGGGGTTGATGCTAATCGTTTGTTCTTGTCGCTCTTCTTATTAGCATTTATCAAAATACCAATACTAATACATACTTTTAAAGCAGAACAGCTGAAATGTGTTAAATCGTGATCACAGTCACTGTTTAATTTCACAACTGCTCTTCTTATTACATTTTGTCAAAATAACAGAACTGCTACAAACAAAATACTGCTAAACTGTGCTCACAATCAAAATTTAAAAGAACAGCAATTTAGAAATCACGTTCACAAGGAGCAACATTATTAAAAAATCACAGTTTCGCTCAACACTAATTTGCAGCTCAAACATGTTCGCTTAAACCATATTGAGCTTTTAACTCTCAGTGATTAAGTTGTTATGAATTTCCTAATATCCAAATGTCAGAAAATTTCTGAAAAATTCATCTTCTTCTCCACTTTACTTGCAATTTTTACTTAACGCTCTTCTTCTCGTGGTCTTGGACTTAAATCTTTTACATTTTCTTAACATTTTAAACAACCTCAAACTCGTACGCGTACCTGAGCGAAAGTAAGTGCAATTTTTTTTTAGAAATACTGAGATAAAGTTTATTTATGGATGCCTTTGAACGATATGAAGGGTATAGCGATAAGTTTGCATTTTATATTCACCGTCTGTGTTCCAATGTACATAAGTGTTGTTTTTATTAGCGTAAAAAGTTATTTTTTGAACAAATTTGCGTGCACAAAGTAGACAAGAACTTAGCACTTAGCAACATATTACTGGCAAATTTTATATCTAATGTTAGAAAAAAAAATGTGCACAGAAGCATAAAAATTACGTACATGATGATAAAGAAATAAAGAAGACTTGCAGGAGATAAAATTAAAAAAAGTGTGCAAGGTTTTATTTCTAACGTATTGAGGGTAATATTCTGTATAATGCCATACTAAAACTTGCATGAAACACCCAAACAAATTAAAAAAAAAAATTGTTTTGTTTTCCATTACAATTTCAAAAAATAACACCCTAAAGCCAAAGTAGACATTTGCAATATGACACATCCAATTTTGCTTCAGTTAAAAGGAAAGAATGTTCACAAAGAAAATAACATGAAGGAGGCTATTTAAACAGACTGGCCACTTCGTTATTGCCGAAATGTCATGACTGTGAAAGGATAATGATGTATAAGGTTACGTTAATGATAAAACTATGAATGATAGCACTATGGCCTAGGGCCGGTATTTTATTTTTTACTGAAAAGCACTCCTCATTTTTTCATGGTGTAGTTCCATAAATTTTCCACATTATTTTTAGTTTGCAAAATCAGAACAATAACTAAAAGGTAACTTTATTGTTTATTCTATACATACAAGTTTATTACCCTTGCAAGAGTAAATAAATTTTTGTGGCAAGATTGATTTTAATTCATGTCATGAAAAGTAACTGAAAGGATTATTATTGTAAGGGTTCGTTAGTCTTGTAAGAATATTAAGGGCAACTTCTTAAGTGTAAAGCAATTTGTTATTTTTTGAGAGAGCAGCAGTTCTTGACATAAAAAATAATCAATATTGGACAAACAATTTTTTTGTATATTTTCTAACTCTAATATTTAAGTAATGGGCTGCTGTTTAGCTGCTGACATGGCACTAGAATTATGATCAATTATCAAAGTGTGATATTTCACACAGCAAATCTCCAGCACCACCCTTACTTTTATGAATGATTGTAATTTAACACTTACATTTATTATTGTTTCTCTGACAGGCCATAAATGGGCGTTTGAAATTTACCCCCAAGGTATAAAGAGAACAATAAATGTGACATTAATGCCAGGACAATAAAATGGTATTAAGTTTGTTGTAAGAAATATGTCACTGTGCGTCTGTAGTATTTCAGTTATCAGCAAAAACTAAACCATATGGAATGAAAGTAAAATGTTACATTTCTCTACGCTTGTTCACAAAATGTGATATCTATTATTTTAACGAAATTTTTCGTAAGAGTTGCAAAAAAATGTTTATATAAAGATTTGACACAAAATGTTAAACTTTCACTCGAATCACTACGTACATAATGTTTATAGATTTCAGTTGTAGAAAAATTTGCAATTTTTATGAAATAACATTCACATTCGAACGGTTTAATTTTCAAATAAAAAAAATATAATCAACAATAATTTCTTAATCGGGCTTAGGTTCAGTATTTTCAATTTTTATTGTATAGGGTGTTTTTTTAGAGGTATAGAACTTCGAATTGAAATAAAACACAAGAAAATCGTTTTAATGTCCATCAATTTGGCTTTATTGGAAGGATAATTTTATGCCATTAACGTTTAAATATGATTTCGGGCATGTGGCCGCCGCGGCTGGCTCGAATAAAGCCAATTCTACAGGTCCAATTTTCAACCACTTTTTCGAGCATATGGGGCCGTATGTTGGCAATAACGCCACGAATGTTGGCTTCCAAGTCCCCTAACGTTTCTGGTTTGTTGGCGTAGACGAGCGACTTCACATATCCCCAAAGAAAATAATCCAATGGTGTCAAATCACACGATCTTGGTGGCCAATCCATGGTTAACCGAATTAATTGCTCTGATGGACGATTATGTCGACCATAAAATGGACGGAGCTTGCGGTAAACTTCGCGAACTGAACCATTATTTTCGAAATAAATTTGCACGATTTGCAAGCGTTGTTCTTTTGTCAACCTGTTCATGATGAAATGGCAAACCAAACTAAATATTAATCACTTGACAGCTGACAAAATGGCCGCCAGTTAAAAAAGTGATGCCAACTTAAAGTTCTATACCTCAATAAAAAGCACCCTATATAAAATATTTTTATTAATTAATGCGATTTTCTAACAATCTATTGATTTTCAATTTACAAAACTTCAGACCTCAACCCAAAAGTTTTTTTAAATTAGCTAAAAAAAACTTCGTATGTTTATTACAAGACTCTTAATATGTTATTGAGAATTACAACATTCCAACATAATAAATGTAAAAGCATAAAAATGTTGCTAAACCAAAAACAAGCCAAAATTTTAAATAAAGATTTTATGTCAAATAAATATAATACTTCGGTATTTTTTATATGAGTATAAATTTAAATTTAACTAGCAGAGACCAAAACCAATATAGTTTGCAGAGCTCATTTACCAGTTAACAGCGAACTGTTGAGCACTTAACAGTTCTAGTGAAATTAATGAATATTATTTCGGTGGCAAGACCCAAAAACGCGTACTGAGAATATACTCAACAACTAATGAAATATATTATCCCAGATCTGATTAATGAAATTATACCACCTGGATATACCACAGATATATAAATAATAATACAGAAACTTAATTTTAAGAAAGGCGCTCACTGTCAAATGTTTAACAGTCCACTGTTAAATGCAACATGGGCTCTGCCAACTTTTTTGGTTTTTAAAATTTGTTAATACACTATTATTTTACTTATTGAGTAAAATATTTTTTTTTAATTAAAAATACATTGTAATTGATTATTGAGGGGTTTTTTGGGCTTTTGTTTCTGCTAGTTAAATTTAAAATTATCTTCACCCACATCAGAAATTCATAATCTATTGAAATAAATAAATGTACGAGTATGCAAATTTTCCTTTGCACAATAAGATGGTTTAATTTTTAAAAAATTGTGGAGATTTCGGGGATACAAAAGCGTACTTTGGGGATTTTTGAAGAAGACAAATTTAAAATTGGGGATAAGTTATAAACCAAAACCGTAAACCCTGCAATGCAATACATTTTTTTTCAGTGTTTTTTTTTCTAGCTGCGAGCATTTGAATTAGGGAAAAAAATTTTGCTCATGGGCGAAAACAAAACAAATTGATTTTGTTGTTATTGAATTTGTTTTACTCAGTGGTTTCAAAACCACTGGTCTGGCAAGTTTGTCAGCTGTTAAATATCTGTCATGTGAAAAATCATCTTTTCAGTGAAAGGTTTGTCATTTACGAATATGTTTAACAATATTCAAAATATACAAAAGTGGTCGTTCAAAAGTTATGGCCTCTTTTCGTGCATTAACGGGCGATTATGGTCGTCATAATAGACATTTTGTGCAAAGAATTGGCAAGATTATAACAAGAAACTTTGAAGAGACTGGAAGAGTTGCATAAGTGGTCAAACGTCAGGTCAGGCATCATCGCAATGCATGCACTACCGAAAATATCGGCTCTTTTAGTGAAAGTATGGCGTATGATAACTTTTTTTTTTTTGGACGGCAATTGAAGATTATTAATTAGACAATATCTAGTTTCGCAACACGCTGTCGCGGGTCACAAAACTCGAGTTGGGAAAAATGAGCTTTCATTACAAAAAAGCTTGCAGCAAATTGTAATACGATGAAACAAAACAATTCACATATTCCATTTGCAATAAAAGTTGCGTATATAAAGCAGAAATCTACATCAATTGACACCACACCCAGCGGACCAAACACAAAAGAACGCTGATGATGAAGGTGTAGTGGCCTTCGAAAACAGCTAGTTGTTCCGTTCTACTAAGTTTTTGTCAGAATATTTACAATTAACTTTGGTGTTAGTTGTTCATTAACAAAATTTATACTCGGAGCAATTAAATTTTAGGAGGTAAACTTTTTAAACCACATTTTGATATTCCATAGCAAAATATAAAAAAATATAAAAAATACTCCCAAATTAAATGTCTCTCCCCATCTTCACAGCATTAATTTTGTTTTTGTGCCAGCAAACTATTTTTCCTGACATTCATTGTGGCTGCTATTGTCATTTTCACTCTAGTGTAAGTAAAGTACACAAGATCTTCCTTCCACTGAAGTAGTTCTGATACTTTATTTCCAGAAGCAGTACAAGTATTTTACGTTTGATACATGCAAAGTGAATGGGAATACAAATTTTTTTTATTTCGTGTTTTATTTTTGTCTATTTATTTTAAGTGTTTTTACATTTCTTTGTATTGTTTGTTGTCTGATGGGGAGAGTTATCGTAAAATTATGTATTCAGTTAGACATGTAACTTTTGTTTTTCATCTGCTGTTTTGGGGTGTGAAATGGGTGTCATCAGTTTTTCTGCTGCAGCTTCATTTGAGTGCTGTGACGGGCTGTATTTTATGTTTTATGAGAACTGTTTTTGCTTTTAGCTTCTTTAAATTGGATTAAGAGCTGAAGCTTCAACATGAATAAACTGACTTTTGGCCTTAAAGTATGTGGTGTGTGGAGATGGTTGAAGTTATCTTATCTGAATAGTGTCTTTCTCTTTTACTAAATAAAATTAAAAAAAACAATTCCTGGCCAAATTTTTTATATGCTGCTAATATTTTTTTGAACAATTTGCATTTGTTTTCTATTATCATAAAATATTATTTTTAATGTCTGGTAATTCAGTTGGTTTTTGTTCCAACTTTTATATTAATTAAACTTCTCATTTGTTTAAACGAAAGCTTCACATAATATCTCTAGCAAGCCTTAGCAATAGCGAAATGTGCATAGAATCCAGTGAACTACTCAGTAATCAATTTCAATGTATTTTTAATAAAAAAAAATATTTTACTGAATAAGTAAAATAATCGGATCTGCTCTGTAATCCGAATCGTTCTTCAAAAGGAGAAAATTTTAAAAACGTGCAAATGTTTGTTTGGTGTTCTAAAAATTATTGCGTTTGCTGGCATTCGAAATTAAGTTGAATAAAATATCTGAACATCAAAGTCAGCTGTTCATAAAAGAAATCACATGTTAAATAAAAAATAATCATTTAACTGCCCGGCTCTAAAGCTTTGAAAAAAAAAGTGTTTTTCTTCATACAAATAATTTTTCGGCATTCTTGGAGTAAAATTGGATACAAACGTTGGAGTGTTTTTAAAATAAATTTTGTACTTTTAAATGTATCAAACTGCATGTACTTTGGTTATAATTTGAGTTGAAAGACCTCAAATTGTTAATGCCAATCGTTTTTTGATGTTTTTTTCAGCGATTTATTGGAATAATACTATATTCGATTGGCTTTCGACCAGGTGTATTTACTCGATTAAAAAACGAGTAAAACTAGGTGAATTCGGCTTAAAGAACATCAAAACGTTTATTTCGTTTTGAAAACAAGAAATTTGCTCGGAAAGGGCCGAATAGTTTGGGATTATTAGTGCATCAACAAATATTAAATTTTATTGCAAAAATTCCCAAAAACAACGATTTTTTTTATTTTTATAACATTACATATTTTTACATATTATTATATATATTTTTACATTACATATTAAGCGATTTTTTCGGTTTTTACACTTTTTTAGTTTTAGCGTTTTTTCGTCGCTGTAGCGATTTTTTTAAGTTTTAGCGTTTTTCTTCGCAGTAACGATTTTTTTACCTTTTTGGCGATTTTTGCGATTGTTTTTTATTTTTAGCAATATTTTTTTGTTTTCCCGATTTTTTTCGGTTTTTGGCGATTTTTGTCGTTTTCGCGATTTTTTTCGCTTTTTGGCGATTTTTTTACTTTTTTGGAGACTTTTTTACTTGTGGTGATTCTTTTTGGCAGTTGGTTTTCTTGTTTCGTTTTGCTTTCACAAGAATGATAACAAGTGAAAAAGATACGAGTTTTTTTTTCTTTTTGCTCAGAAGTGAAAACGAAAATATTCTAAAAGTTTGAATTCGCCCATTTTCAAAATGTTTTCTTCTAAACTCGGATGCTAGAACACATACGATTAATTTGTATTTTTCTAAATTTCAACTTAAACAGGTGTTGCAAATATTTTGATTTCCGAACTCATAAGAAAACATGTGAAAACAATATGGAAGCCAGAACATAGACGTATATTAATTATGTACTTCCAGAAATTAAAAACTAGTCCTCGTTTTTTTCTATATATATTACAAAGATATCTATATAAATATATACTCGGACATATATATAAATATATATATTAATTTTTTATATATGCTTGCTACTTCCCTGGGATGCTGTAAATATGTGCTAAATCACTCGTGTGTGCAACTTCACTTTCTGCAAGTGCTATTGTTTAAGAAAAAAAATAAATAAATAAAAAATACATCTAACCACACATATTTATCTAAAGAATCTTGCTGTACCCAATACAGCCCAACGGATGTAGAGAAACGGCAAATGTGCCTTCAAAAGTAAGATTTATTGTTTTTTAAATTCAGCAGCAACCAAGTCGTTCAATGGTTTCGAATGTTTAAATTTTTTTCTCTAATTTTTTGCTTAAATATTTTTCTTTACTCCCCTTCCTCACCCACCGTATATAAGAAAATTCTATTCATATCCCGATTTAAAGTTTAATTTTTGTATTGTATGTGAATTTCTTTCTTTTATTTTTATTGAAAAGGAATCTGCACAATGACGTTGGTATTGTTCTTTTTGGTTTCTTTTTTTTGGAACCCAAAGCTTTAGTTTTTATGTTTAAAAATACAAAATTTTCTGCTAACTATTATATAAAGGAAAACATTTTGTGGTTAAATTTAAAACACTTTTAGCTTGCTATTAGTTTTACTTTTTAAAGTTTCACTTAAAAAGAACAATAAAATTTTTGGTGAAGATGTAGTTAATTTTTATTTTTTTTTTCCTTCAACTTTCTTGTTTCTCTGTCCATGTCTCTAAACATTAAAAAAATTTAAACTAAATTAGCATTAACTTTTGAAATTTTTAAGTCTGAAAACTGAAAAGCTCTGTTTATCCTTCAAATAACTCGTCAACAGTGTATTATCACAGAGTTGCATTACTAATACGAGTTGCCACACCTAGTTTTTTGTACGTTATTATATGTCCCCTTGTACACTTCATTGCTACACAAAAACTTTTTTAAATCGGATAAAGTGGAGGAACAAATTATGATGAGCAAACTATTGCAATAATTATAAGCTTTTGCAGATTAAACATGACGGAGCTGTTTTTGTGAAAATCATCTTTTTAAATATCATTTACGCAAGAGAGATAAATAAATAAGTAGATTTTATTTTTTTCTAATCAATTAATGTTTTTTATGCTCTTTTTCTTCATGATAAAGCACAAAAACTAAAACCAAATATAATGTAGTTATCATTTTTTTTATCCTGTTGTTGGTAATTTCATTCATTACGAATCGATTTGTGTCAAGTCATTAAAATTTATTTATTAAAAGATCTAAAAATTTTAATGAAAGCATTTCAAAATGTACAATCTGAAGTTGTTTCTCTACTAGTTTTTTTTTTGTCTTAACTTATGTTTGTGCTTATAAAAGTAATGAGGATGACAGAGGGATAAGAAAAATGTGCTGTGATTAAAATTGAGTAGAATATGTACAACGTATAAATAGGTTTACTGAAAAAACTATTGCCAAATAATTTTCAAACAAACGTTTGCTCTAGTAAAAATTTTTCCAATTTTATTTTATGCGAAATAAAAAGTAATGAAAATTTAATTAAATTGTATTACAAAAGTTTATGTAATTTTGACTGTGTAACTTTGACATTTTTAAATTTTCAAAAGTGCTTACACTAAAAAATTCCCAAAATTAAAAAATGCCGAAACCAAAAATCGCCAAAATTAAAAAGCTCTTAAACGAATAATGTCACCAAAAGTGAAATAATTCGCTAAAATTTAACAAAAACACCAAAAATCGCTATAGCTAAAATAAATCGCCAAACCTAAGTAACGGCAAAAACCAAAAAAAAAAAAAATTAGGAACGAAAAAAATAGCGAAAACTAAAGCTATGTCAAGACGGTTGTTAGATCTTACAATATTGTTAGTAAAATGTTCTAAAAATTACTTACAACCGTGTGAACTGGCAATTTTTGTCAGACATCGTTGTTAGAAAAAGCATTGTCAGTACATTGCAAGACTAGCAGCTGGCGACAAATTGTCAGACATCCTACAATCGTGTGAACATTTTGTAAAATTATTGCCAGATATTTGTCAGACATTTTAATATTCTCAGATGTGCAAAGTTTATGCATCTGACAATGCCGTCATTGTAAGAGAATTCTTTCTATGGGCAACACTGCACACGCTTGATTTTAAAGAAAAAATATATAATAAAATATATGCAAACAAAAACATTTGCAATTGCTTCTTTATGGTCCATAATAATTTATATTAGCTCTTGTTACTTTTAACACAACCACCCTTGAGTCTGGCAACTCATAACAACAGATCTGTAAATTTGTGCATATGACAACCGTGTGAACTGACACTTTTTCGACTGACATTCTTGTCAGATGAATTTATTGTCATACAACAGTCTGGCAATAAATTGTTATATTTTCTCAGAAATCTGCTACAATCGTGTGAACTGACAATCTACCTTTTGCTGGCAATTTTTGATTGTCAGTATATTGTCAGCAAATTGCCACATCTAACAATATTGTAAGATCTTACAATCGTCAGTACATAGCGCTAAAATAAAAAATTAAAAAAAGGAAAAAGTTGTCTTAGGAAATCCCGTTTAAGCTTTGCTGCTTAGCTACATATATAAAAAAAATTTAATGTGTTACGTAACAATGCAATAAAATTATATTACATGATGATGTCAAATTCGCCGCAACTATTTCAAAACGTTTCCATTTAGTTCCCGTTGTCTTTTTTTTCCAGGTGCATACGTTTAAATAAATGTATTGTTTGTGCTCAACAAAACAAAAAAATTAATGTTTCACTCACTTCAAAGAAAGAAACAAAACAAAATGAATTTACTACGTACTCTAGTGTTAAGTACAAAAAATGCCAAACAAAAATAAATTTATAACTGCTAACTTCTGTGTCTGGCATAAAGAGCATAGCTCTAAAAACATGCTAAGGCTAAAGTTCGTATGGTATTACATATCGCTCATTTACTTAAAACAACGTCATAAGTTAAAATATGGAATTTATGAGTTAATGGTGCAGAATTAATTCTCATATCGTTCTTCATATTGTGTAAGAAAAAATAAAATTTTATTTTTCCATTAAGTTGTGTGTAAACTGAAAACTTTAAACTCCTTTTACTGAACAAGTGAAACATTCATTTTTGGAAAAGTATGATAAAAATAATAAACTTTATTTATTTTCGTTTGCTTTCCAATAAAAAATTGTTTGCCTGGAAAATGTGAAAAAAAAAATTATCGAAAATACTAACGTTCATAAGATAACATTAACATTTATTTCACTCTTATTTACGACAGCAGATAAAATCAAATAAGGCCAGTACGAAAATAATATAAATTGCAAACGCAGGTGCAATAAACTGTAATTTAACAGCAATTTATTTCATGAATTATTTTAAAGGAAATACTACGATGCGGCTTTTAGTGAATTTGTAGTTAAAGGTTAAATAATGTTGAAAGGAATCATTTGCATTATAAAAATAATGTACTTAAAATAATGTGATTTTAATTTACTTGCATACATACAAAACTAAATATCGTGCCATAACCTGCAAAAAGGCTTAAGCGACATAATTTTCGAACTCAATTTTTTTACCTAAATCAATCATTTGCAATCGAAAATAATGGATTTTTGTCAAAAAAAAACGAGGTCCAAAAAAAGTGTCGCTTAAGCTTATTTGGCGTTTATGGCTCGATAGATTGCTAGTTTATTGCAACAGACGCATAACTTAAAAAAAGTTAATTTTCTACTGCATTTAAAGTTTTTAATTTAAATACAATTCATTGAAGATTTAAGAATGTTTTCTTTTCTCAAGAGGTGCATGAACAAGCCTTTTATACAAAATTTTTATATAAGATTTAATATGGTATAATGGTTGTTGCTGCATTATTAAATCCAAAAATTAACTATTTGAGATATCTCTTTGTTGCAATAAAGGAGCAACATTTTTATTCGGTTTTTAATCCATATTTTACAACTCTCTACATATAAAGTTATTTAGCTTATTTAAAACAATTTCGGATTGAAGTCTACTGAAGATTTTCATACAAAAAGAAAATAAGCAAATAAAAATTCTTAATACCTACAAGACTGAATATCAGATAAATATACTGCAAGATTCTTATATAAATATTTATTTAAAAAAAAATCTTTTTGTTGTTGGTTTAGTTTTGTAAAGTTTTCGGAATTGTGGTTGAAGTCTTGCTGAAGTGTTGCTTAGCAGCATCGAAATGCATCTAAACATGCTAAACGTACAACATATAAACTTTTTAAATCCGTATTCATTTTGATGCCTGTTAAATAATAAAAATAAAATACTGAAAAAGATAAATATGTATTCGTAATAAAAATGGCTTGTTATGAATTGAAAGCTTTTTTTTAATTCTTGTGTAAATAAATTTTAACTCTCAATCACTTAAGACAAATTAAAAAAAAAAAAAACTATTAAGCATTCACATGTGAACTTTATGTATGGGAATGAGAAAAATTCATCACTCATTTAGTCTTTTAAGTTTTACTTAGTCTACCAAACTATAATTTATCTTATTTTGAATACAAGAGCTTCCGACATAAAAAATTAAACTTTTGTGCACATATTCATTTTTAATGTGAAACTTGAAAGACAGTAGTTTGCAGATAAATTTCATACGAGTACTGTGCGGTTTATGAATAATGTTACAAGTAATTTTTGTTAGTATGAAACACAAAGTGTACGCGCTATTTCATTTCACAGGGTGTCTCAAAAGCTCTTTTATCGATAAAATTTTTATTACTTATTTAAGTGTACAATTCGCTCTAAATGTAAATCCTAGCTTTGGCAGCACTTATCTCACCGAATTGTTAAATTTCTTATGACGTGTCAACAGGTAGACTCCCTGATGACTGCCTTTTTGTAATGGGTAACTTTTTAAGATACGAAGGATGTTAATTTATTTAATTAAATCTTAAATCTGATATACAGAGACAGAAAACTTTCACAGATATTAAATAAAAACAGCGTTATTTATGTCAGGATATTAGTTTTTCAGTTTGTCTCGCATACTATATAAATCAAATATTTCGGATATGCTGCTTTTGATCTTTGTATAAAATTTGTTGTGAACATTATTTCTGCAGATTTAATCAACTTCTTATTAAAAGTTAAGGATCATCACGAAGAAGCTGATAAATATTTTCAAGGTTCTCCTCCATTCTGAATAATCTTCTGCATTTTCCAATATTGTTCTGGTCTCTGACAAATTTTTAATTAAGTTTTAAATGAGGCAATTCAAAATATTTAATTAAGCGCTGCAGTCGCCTAATTAATGTTTTTGTTGAATTTTCGTACGAAATGTTAGCAGTCTGGTCTCGAGAAAAACTTTATGGCAACTAAAATTCTCTGAGTCATGATCAAGATGGAAATTTCCCTCCCTCGCGTTAAAAACTGTTACATTTAATTTAATATTATAAAAACTTTCTTTTGAGACATCCTACTTATAAAGTTTTTTTTCCAGTATCTAAAGAAAGAAATAATGTTTTTTTTTTCTTTTACAAGGGCCGACGTTCTTACAGCACACTTTTATTGAAGAAAATTTGTATGTGTGTTACAGCACATTTTTTCTCACAAAACAAAACTAGTGTTTTACAGCACACTTTTCTTATAAAAACGCTGACTGCGTCACAGAAAACTTTTTTAATAGAAAAGTTGACGATGTCGCAGCACACTTTCCTTGTAGATGAATTTACTTTGCCACAGGACACTTTCTTTATAGAAATATTCATTGCATTACAGAAAACGTTTCTTATGGAAAAGTTCACTGTATTACAGAATAGTGTCACACTATTAGAGCACTTTTTTCCTTTTAAAAAAACTGACGGTGTCACAGCACACTTTTATTATAAAAACGCACAGTAAACGTTTTCTTATAGAACAATTTACTGTGCACAGTTCCCTAATAAAAAAATTTATTCTATCAAAGCACACTCTTCTTATAGAAAAATGTATTCTATTACAGCACACTTTTATTAAAATAAAGTCGACTGCGTAACTGTAAAAAAATTTTACAGAAATGTGGACTGTTTCACAGCACACTTTATCTACAGAAAAGTTGGCTATGTCTTAGTACACTATTTTATAGATTAGTTGGTTGTGTAACAGCAAATTGTTGTTATAGACAAGTCGACAGTGTCACAGCACACTTTTTTTTATAGAAAAGTTACTGTTTCACTGTTTCACAGCACATTTATTTTTTTTAATTCATCTATATACGAGTATATATATATTTTTGGTACATTTTACACCGATTGTAAATTTATTTTTCATCTGAGAGGGTATAGCTTCCAATTGGTTCTATTGTGAAAAAAAATTTTAATTTGTTTTATGATATTCAACTTATTTGATTGCTGCGAAACTTTGGTTCTTGCACT
Source organism: Nowickia ferox (assembly GCA_936439885.1). Lineage (NCBI taxonomy): Eukaryota > Metazoa > Arthropoda > Insecta > Diptera > Tachinidae > Nowickia > Nowickia ferox. Next base: position 96,930,595 of record OW387026.1, on the reverse strand, counting down.
CACACAACTTTAAAGTTGGAGCAGGGAAGTCTATTAAAATTTAATTTTATATTTAGCGTATTTTTCTTAACCAACAGATTTTCGAAAAAAAAATTTTTTTTAAATAATTTACTTCCATATTGGTCCTACAAATATAAGGAAGTATTTTCTAATAGACCGTTTCCTATCTTTGATAATTATTTATTTAGCTTATTTAAATAACTCATAGAGTCTTTATTTATTTACAATCAGTAAACACGAAACAAAAAATTTAAGCAACCGCTACTTTTGACAAATACTTATTTTATCTTCCTTGACACTTGCTTGCATTATAAAATTATTAAAATATAGATTTTAAATTTTTAATACAAATTTTCTTAACTTACATATGCATGTCCATGCTATCAAGTTATTAAGCTTTTTTTAGTAAAATATTTAACCCTGTCGTAACATGTCCCTAGTTTAACAGCATTTGAGTAGAGACTCTCCCATCCGTTTATTTAATTTTGGCTCGTGCTGCACAAGTATAAATAATTTGCCTCACACATGTGGAATGAAAAATTGCGCTTATTTTTTAATGGTTATTTTTCCTTTTGGCTTAAGGCAATCTGAAATGCATATAAAAAAAGATAATACGATTACGGAAAATGAAAAATAAAAACCAGTGATAGAAAAACAGTATTATGTGAATAATAGTTGAATGCGCACATGCTTATATACATATATACATACACATTTACATGCATGCATGCAAGCAGAGATGACAGACTGGATTTTATATGAAAGCTTATGCTTTTCTTTATATCCAAAATACCAAATAATTTTTAGAATATGTATGTTTATTGCGTAAAAGTTTACGTACGTTTATGTTATGGCTGTAGAAAGTGATGTTTTTTATTTGGCTTTACTATTTTATATTTTTTATTTATTTTTTATTAATTTTTTTTTTAAGCAATACCTTAATATATAAATGCCCTAACTCATTATTTTTCCCGAATCGAGATTTTTGGTACACTTTGATAGATGAGCTTCTAATCTATCAAAATATGCATAAGACCCGATTTGGAAAAAAAATACTGAGTTAGGGCGTGTCTATATTAAGGCAACGATTTACGGAATAAATTCACGTGAGTGTTAAGGACGACTTCAAATGTGCATGACAATCAGATTTTCATCCAATTTAAAAAACTCAAAAATTAATAATTGCAGCGTTCAAAATTTGAAGCAAATACTAAAGCAGTCAGTCAATGATTCAAAGAAAGCCACGATATATTGCGTGACAGAAATCAAGTTCTTGAGGTTGTTGGTCTCAAATGCTACTTCAATGAGTGGAACGTGCGCTTTGGTTGTCTTAAAACAGATAACAAGGATGTAAAATTTAGAAAAAAAAATTTAGACTTTAAGCAACTGATATACACCCTTATTCCAGTTTTCAACATCGACGTCGCACAACTTTGTGCAATTGACAGTCTTTGTATTTCACATAAGGTTGAGAATATGGCGTGAGCCTGTTTTTTTCGACAAATGGTAGACAGGCCCCAATTTTTTGGCATTGTACTGACGTTCATAAAAATTTTTTATAAAAGTGAGAAATTATTCCTGATTATTTTTCATAAAATTTGCAACAAAAAATCGTTATCATATCAGCTTTTAATTTGTGAAGTAAGAAGTTAATTTCAAGTAACTGTTCACTTAAAAACGTTTCTTGAACAGTCGAGAATTATTAAATCAAACTTTCTATCCCAACAACGTTACAATTTTAGCACTTAATTTCTGATGCTTGAAGTGTGAGCAAATTAAATACTATTATATTAAGTACTCATGTGTAGCCGAATAAATACTCAGAGTATTTTTATACTTATGTGTATGACTTTAGCTGAAACAGTGTAGAAAAGTAACTTAAAGTAATTTTTTCTGCGTAATTTGAGGAATACGAGTGTGTACGAACATAGTCGTTGCTTCTTTATAGTTAAACGTGTTCAATTTAAACTTGCTGACTATTTGGCCGTATGAGTATGGTTTTTACTTTTAACCGCATGCATTTATTTGACCGCCAATTTTAAAAGAGTACTTTGTAATTTCTTGCAAGCAATTACAATTTTCAAATAAATTTTTACATTCGATAAAAAAAATTAGTTCTTAAAATGGTACAAACATAATTTCCTCTTAACGAATATAAAAAATATCAACTCCAAATTTTATTTAAATCCCTTAAAAATATAAATTTGTACACACGTTCTTGCCAGCCTGGCATTACTGTGCAAAAAAAACAAACTGCAGCACATGTTTGAGAAATGTGTGTTTGCATTGTTAAGTTATTATAATACATTAATAAGCACTTGAGCTAAAGCATTGCAGATATATAAAATTCCTTAGTTGCTTAAAAATGTGGATGGTTGCTAAATAAAAATTAAGACAAATAAATAAATGAGCTGCATAATTTAAAGGACTTCATTCTAACTTACAGCTTTTAGCATTTAGAAAGAAATAGTGTAAGAATTTTTAATAAAGAACAAATTGTGACAAACATTCTCCATCAAAATTTCAAAATATTTTGACAGGAGTTTTAGGTGTTTTCAAAATTTCTCGGATGCCTTAATTTAACCCATGAATGGAAATAAATTAAAATTATTTAATTAAAAACAAAACAAAACTATGTGTTGTCAGAATATTTACAACTAACTTTGATGTTATTTGTTCATTAATAATTATCACATGTAATTTGGCTTACAAAGCGATATGAACTTTAGCGTGATTAAATCATAAATATATAAATAAAATGAAAGTTCGAACAATAATAATTAAAAATTAACTAAAAACAAAAATATCTGGCTCAAGTATCAATTTTTTCTTACTAATATTATAAATGTGAAAGTGAGTTTTCTTGTTTGCTACGCTTTCACGCCCCAACGGCTAAACCGATTTTGACTTCTTTCACCAAGGGAAAACTACATTACCAGCGTCAATTATTTGATATTTTTTATCAGGTACGGAACTAGTTTTTTTATATTTGGTACGGATTTTTTTCCGAAAAACATATTTTTGGGCTGCTTAGGGTAATTTTTGTTTTGGGTTAGACTGTTTACCCAGGGATCGAATCGTCACATCCGTGAACGTACAACTCGTAAAAACACCATTTTCGGATTATGACATACGTGAACGTACTGAAATTCTATCCATATTATACGATTGACGTATCACTTAATTCGTTTTCGTACGATTGTCGATATGATCAGGGATGTGACAATTTGAGCCGTTTTGAAACTGGTTTTATTTTTTGAACAAATAACAGCGAGCGGAGCTGCGGGTAGAAGCTAGTTATATATAAATGTATGGACTAGACCGGAATGATCTAACTATCAGAAAGAACTGCATACCACTCCTAATAATATTTATACGTTAAATAAATATGCTGTAAAAAAGTTATCAATTCATAATAATCATAACATAAAAATATATAACTGCATAAATTCAATTACAAAAATGTCATTGACTTAAAAAATGCTTTATTTTAATTAAAAAATAAAACTTGATATTAAAACATTTCTTCCTCAGCCTCAGTCTTATAGATATAAATTTTTAGAACACTTATTTAACTGTCTGCACCAAGTGATGAATTACTTGTTTAGTTACAAATTTATGTACAAACATACATATGTATGTATGTTTGTACAATTTATACAGACATGTTGGCTTTTATATTTATTTCCTTATTGTTGAATAAAAATAAAATTTTCCTTTTATTTAACATTAAAACAAAAACTTGAAATAAAAATTTATTATGCTGCAAAATTCAAAAAAAAGTACCCAAAATTGCAGAGAACTAAACAACAAAATAATATTTTTTTACAGGCACGCCTCGAACTTAAGGGGTGGGTGGCCTGCATGAAATAAAAGAAAATCTGGAAAATGTGCTTGTTTTCTTTTGTGCACAAGCAAGTACTTACAAGATGTGTTTAAATTTGCATATTGTGTGGTGTTGTGGTCTTCTCCAGTTTTCTTAACTCAAATGCATTTACAATACGGTCTTACAAATATTGAGAAATTTATCACACCCTGTATGTAATTTTGCATGGTCACACTTGGCAAATATTTGCCCAAAATAGCGTATCCGCTACGGACCTCAAATCTTCATACAATATGTAAAACTTTAACTGCTACAACAACAAATACATGATAGTTACAAATTAAAGGGAGTTTTAAAGCCACCAAAGAATAATTTTGAAATGCTAATATAATATACAGACAATTATATAAGGACACTTGAAATTTTTTAAGTTAGTGTATTTTTATGCAGACTACACCAGTTAACACTGAAATTTACAAGTTCAAAATCAAAGGATATTCCATCAGTTAATGTAATCTTGTTTTTGTAGTTTTGACAACTTGCTGTATCTTGGAAACAGCTAGAGGCAAACTGTTAAAATGTTCAAAAAACGCTAAAACTAAAAAATCCCAAAATTAAAAAAAAAAAAATAATACCGAATCGGAAAATCGCGAAAATGAAAAAAAGTGCTTAAATAAAAAATAAAGTAAATCGCTTGGATGCAAAAAATGTATAAAAAGTAAAAAGGTCACCAAAAACCGAAAAAAAAATTACAAAACGGAAAAAAAGTGCCAAAACTAAAAAAAAATCGCTAAAAAATAAAAAAACCGAAAGAAAGTCCGAAACAGAATCTTCAAACCGAAAAAATCCCAAAGATAAAAAATTTTAAACCAAAAAAAATCGCCAAAAACCGAAAAAAAAATTCGCAAATCCGAAACGAAACACCGCCAACATGAAAAAAGTGCTTAAATAAAAAATATCACCAAAAATAATAAAAATCGCTCATATGCCAAAAATTTATAAAAAAGTAAAAAGGTCGACAAAAACCGGAAAAATGGCCAAATGATAAAAAAAATTGCCAAAACGAAAAAAGCGCCAAAACTAAAAAATCGCTTAAACTAAAAAACAACCGAAAAAAATCGCCAAAAGGCGAAAACAAAACACCACAAAAAAAATGCCATGGTTAAGAAATTCGCTAAAACTAAAAAAATGGTCAAAAACCGAAAAAAAATCGACTAAACGAAAAAAAACGCTAAAACTAAAAAACGCCAAAATAAAAAAAAGAATAAAAATATCTACATCAGGTAAGATATTCGATTATATAGGCTAAAGTTCGTATAGTAACACATGTCGCTCATTTGCGCACACAACGTCATAACACAAAAAATTTAATATTTTAGTTACTGATGCAGAATTAATTCTCATATCATTTTTCATATTGTGTAAAAAATTTCATATAAATATCTTGTTTACTCTACTTTTGCAAGAATAATAAAAATTTTTCCATGAAGTTGTGTGATTCGTTTTCTGGCAGACTAGAGTTTCTGAGTTATGACGTTGTTTGAGTCAAGACTTTGTTTGGGAGACAAAGTCGCACTCTACTGACTTTATTTTTATTTCTGCTAACTAAATAAAAAAATAAAATAAAAAAAAAAATAGAACTTATCTACAAATATAAACAAATATGTACTTTTATAATTTTCTTATAGCACTTAATAGATGGATGATGTAATACTGAAATAATCTTTTACTTAATAAATTAGGCTTCTTATAATAACTGTTTGAATAAATTTTTGGTTCTTTTAAACAAAAATACAAGAAAACTAAATAAATATTACTTCTTTTATTAAATACTTAATTGATTAAATATTTTCATAGTATATTTAAACGGTTGCACCAGATTTTAATGCAATTAGATATTCACTGGATAAAATATGTTTTCTTTTTTTCTTTCACAAACAACACACACAGCTCGCAATGTAAAAAAGAAAAATATTAAGCTGAATATTATAACTCCAAAAGGAAGAGCAGCAAAAGTGAAGAAATGAAGACAAAAAAAATTGCTTTATCAAGAACTGAATGAAGAGAATAAACTAAATTAAAAATTATATATAAAACAGACAAATTTTATTTTTCTAAATTTTTTTATTCTTAACATTACTTCATTTCTTAGTAAATCCACAAATGTATACATAATGCACAAAATATTTAAATAATTCTTTTTCTTTTATTTTCTTACTTGCTATTTTTTGTTAAAATATTTTAGTAAATAAAAAAATAAAGCGCTATTGTACGACTAACAAACAATTTCCGTAATTTAGCTCTGAGCCAAGCCATACGTATAATAAAGGGTCTGCCAGATAACTTTTTTTTTTTGAAAATGCTATAAAAAAAACTACTGAATATTTTCTCAAATTTCTTTTTTTATTTGAAAGTACAATTCTTTCGGTTAATAATGAAAAATAATTTCATTCAAATGGCTGCCTCGGCTGGCCATGCAGTAGCCTACACGATCGGTCCAATTTTTAAGCACATTATCGATTGTGTGCAGCTGTATTTCACCAATGGCTTCACGAATATTGTCCTTTAAAGCGTCAATTGTCTCTGGCTTGTCGGCGTAACACTTATCTTTGACGGCACCCCATAAATAATAGTCCAACAGTGTCAAATCGCAGCTCCGAGGTGGCCACACGACATCAGCTCTGCGCCTGATAATGCGATCTTCACAAAACAGGGCGCAAAACATCGAGTGTAGCTTCGGCTGTGTGGCACGTAGCGCCGTCCTGTTGAAACCAAATGTTGCCAATATCCTCCTCTTCAATTTTTGTGAACAAAAATTCGTTCAACATGGCCCGATAACGATCGCCATTGACTGTAACGGCCACTCCTTGCTCATTTTCGAAAATTATGCCTCTGAACCAAAATCCGCACCAAACAGTGACGCGTTTTGGGTGCATTGGCTTTTCAATGTATGCGTGCGGGTTTTCTGTGCCCCAAATGCGACAATTTTGCTTGTTTACATACCCGCCAAGATCAAAATGAGCTTCATCTGAAAAGATGATCGATCGCAGGCAATAATTCCCAGCATTGTTCAAGCATATACTTAACCATATTCGTTCAGCGGAGGATAAAACTAATTATCTGTCAAATCAGACATGAGCTAAGTGTTACCATTCACGAAATAAGCACTAGTTGAAAAAAAAAACGTTAGATGCCAGACCCTTTATGTACATACAACTAAGAATTTCTTTAAAAGAAAAAGAAGAGTAAATCTCTTAATAATTTGAATGCAAAAGTTGCAGATGCATCGTTAAGTTAATCTTGGTATGTGATCTCGCAAAAAGATGTTTCAAATTTTTCTGCATTGCTGTCTTAATATGTTTATAATGTACAGAGATTTTTTTTATTTTTCTTTTTTTTTTTAATCATGTTTATAAGCTCAACAGTGCGTGAACTTGTGTTTTTTTATTATTGAAGGATAAAAGTTTGGCAGCAAAGTGATTTTAATGCGGGGCATGTAGGGGTATCATAGGATTTGTAAATTTTTCATATGTCTTTTTAAATACCTGATCTATATTGAAATTCTCGAAAAAAAAATTATATTTGCAACGACTATATGCATTTCATTACTTTTGAGTACTTACTAGAGGCCGTGATACACTATCATACAAAGTCGTGCAATCTACGAAAAAATACAACCCTGGTATGATGGAGTTTATGAAAATTTTCAAAAGACAATAACAATTCATCACACCAGGGTTGTATTTTTTCGTAGATCGCACGACTTTGTATGATAGTGAGTCATGGCCTTAATCGGCAACCCGATTTCATGTACATACAGACGGACGGGCATTGCATATTCGTCTTCCCTGTTTATAAGGACCAAGGATATATACTCGTATATAATTTAGGTGTCACATATTAAATGATATTGTAGAAATTACACACGAAATTACAAAGCATTTTTGGTGAAGGGTATAACAACTGAAGTAGTTCAAAGGAGCTTGTCTTTTTTATGCCTTCTTAATCATTACATGAAGTGAATTCATGTTTAACGCTTTGCTAAGTCCTAATAAATTCGTTATTATTCAAGTGATGAAAATTAACATCCAAAAAGCTATAAATCAATATACTAGTATGATAAAAAAAAACATCAATACATGATTGATAATAATAATTTCATTTATTTTCATTTATTATCGAACAGTTAGATATAAATCTCTGTAGATTTAGTCCTTCAAATTACCTCTAGTCTCCCTTTATTTTTCCTTAAACATATAAAATGTATTCATTTCAATTGATTGCTAGAGTAAAAAAATATGCTTAATAAATTCATTGTTTTATTTTACATTTGCATTTTTCACCCTTAACGAAAATTTTTTGTTTTGGTGTCAATAAACTTAAATCACCTTTTTTCGAAATTCTCTTATAAATACAGAAGAAAAATAAATAAAATAAAATTCACATATATTCTATTTAAGTTTCTTATAAAAAACTTTTGGCTTAATACTTTTTATAACCGTTATCTCTCTCCCTTGGCCAATTTGGAGGTGAAAATTTAAGCACTCGCATAAACAGAATTGTTTTCTTTACCTTAAGGGTGCTGCTATTGTTTTTGCTTGTGCTGGCAGATATCAGCGAATATACATACACATGTACGAGTATGTGTATAAATATGTATGCATATACATATGTATTTGTATATATTAAAGTGTTTGCAAGACGACTAAAAACCCTTAAATCTCTGATGATGGATGTGACACACTATGTAACGCCATTTGTCAGCAGGTGTGTGCTGAAATAAAGTTGATCAAACACATAAACCCATTTCTCTTAAAAAAAGATATTTCGCTTTCTTCGCTCGTGTTTCATACTTGCCCTGGTTTAGCTTGAATTTCTTATTTATTTTTTTTAACCAAAAAAAGAAAAACACGAAAACAAACTTTGACACTCGCACGTACCCGTTTAAACCTGCATCTTTTTGTTATCACACAGAGTATAAAAACTTTTTTGAATTTGTTTTCAAGCTTAAGTAAACGCACGCAGGTATTAAATGTATGAGAGAAACTTTTTTTTTTTTTTTTTTTGATAAAAAGTAACAAGTTTCGTGTTATTTCGTCCAACTTAAATTAGTTTTATATGCTGGAGAATAGATAAATGAAACTCGAACAAGTCTTGTAAATGGAAGTCTTTTTCACATCAACATTTTTAATAAAGTATGCGAATTTTGATTTTTGATATCGAATTTCGGGTTTAATAGAGTCATACCGCAAAGAAAAAACTTTTTTGGCAGAAATTTAATGGAAAAAAAAAATTAACAATTTGTATACCCTTCACCAAAAATGGTAAATATATATGTATACATATATAGGTTTGTCACTTCGTGTGTAATTTCCGCAATATGTGACGCACAAATTATTTATATTCTTGGTCCTTATGAATAAGGAAGACGATTAAGCGATGACGTCTGTCCGTTTGTCCGTCCGTCCGTCTGTCTATACGTAGCGTTTTCCAAAGCTACCAGACTGGTGTCTCAGAAAAGGTCCAAAATAGATTGGTGTTGAAAATCGGCAAAATAAAAAAGACGATTTCAGAGCTGGAAAACTTAACCTTTACTTGCCATATAAAACTAACCAGCTGAAACTAGTTTTTGTTTTTTTTTTTAATTTAACGGCCTGGCTCACAATGTCGACAAGAAATTTTCTTTCTTTTATTTATATGGAAAACAAAACCAAAATAAGAAAATTTCTTTTTGTTTTCAATATAAATAAGCGAAAGAAAATTTCTTGTCGACATCGTGAGCCCGGCCGTAAATCTATTTTATACTTAAGTTACAATTAAATTGGTATTAAAAATCAAAATAACTCAGAAACACTATTTCAGGGTTGGAAAATTTAAGTTTTATTTGTATATCTGTGGCAATAAGGAAAAAGTGCTTAAGTCATATTTGACTGTTTTGCAGGAGAGCACTTTTAAGCGTTGGGAGTCGATTTTCAGAAATTTATTTCCAGTTAAATTCAAAAACATTCTGTTAACCTTTATTTTTTAAACTAACATCGTTCTACTTACTGTAAATAATACATTCAAGTTGAAGTATACCAAAGTATAACCTAAATTAAGCTATTATTCCAAATGAGATTAGAAGTCTAAAAAAGATAAGCCGCAATTCATTTTGCTATAACTTCCTGAAAAATCGCACAAATTAATTGGAATTTTGCCCAGGGATTCTTTCAAATATGCCGATTACGGAGGTGGCATTAACTCAAAATGAGCTTATCTCCACTTAAGCAATTTTTCTTTGTACCATAAATATAACAGTAACCTAATAAAACTAATTTTTTCTGTTTCTCTATAAATTAAACTTATTGTATATTTACGGTGAAGTATTTTGCCAAAAGAAATCAGGAAAAACTAAAAAGATGATTCCAGGGTTGGAAAATTGCTATATATTTTTTTATATAAAAGTAACCAGGTCAATTTATTTTTTTATTTTTCTTAAGAAAATAAAAATAATTTATGTTTTAAAAACAAAAGTTCAGTATATAAAATTAAAAAAAAGCACAGCTGGAAAACTTAAACTTTTTTGGTGCATAAAAGTAACTTAATAAAACTAATGTTTTTCTTTAATTAATTACATATTTTGTATATTAAAAAAAGCAAGATCTTGGTATTAAAAATCATAAACAATTAAAAAAAAATATATAGTTCCAGGGTTGGAAAACTTAATTTTTTTTATTTTTTTTTGGTATATAAGACATTAAATAATTTTTTTTTATTTTTAATTAAACATATTTTATACATTAGAAAGGCCTTTACTTAATTTTTATATGAAATTCAAGTTTAACCATAAACATTGGCACTCATTAGTCTTACCAAGCTTTGTGGTATGTTTCGTATTATGCACAAATGCAGGTGCGTAATTAGCTTAGGTTGCTTGCAGATGTTTTAAAATAGAAGTTTGTTTAAGTACCATTATGAATAGTTATTCAACATGGTTAAGGCTGGCAAAATTTTTAATTTATATGTATGTATATGCAGATTCAAGTTGATTTAGATGTGGGTGAATAAATTCCTATTAGAACTTGCCGATGTCTGTTAAAGTCATCTCGAATTAATTGTTCCTCATGCAGTTTAAAAAGAAAAATTACTAAAAATGTAAAAAAAATTTTAAAAACAAAGTGCAGAACAAAATATTAAATTATTGCTCATGTCGAAAATAAAATCTTAGAATCGAATAAATTATTTACGCAGAAAATATTCATAGGTCACTTTTATAAAATGCACTAGAGGAAAAAATAAATCATCTAGTTTTTCACTTATGTATGTATATAAGTTTCGGCATAGCTGTATTTTGCACTCTTGCTGGTTGTTAATTCAATATCTACATTTCTTATTCAAATATATGTACTAATTATTTTCTTCTGTGTATGCAGTTGGAAATGTTACGGTTGAATTTTAAAAACTATGTTTAATATAATTAATTCAATATAATATATATAAATATATATTTCAAGACAAATGCAAATATATTTATTGGCTTTCTCAATGAATTTTACCCCAATTAATACTCATGAGGCCATTTTAGTTTACTTTAATGTCTAAAGTTAAACGACTTCCAAGAAGCAAAAACAAACAAATGAAATTTAAAATTTCTATTAAAAACATTAATTTCTTATTGGTTTCATAATAATTAAATTTTGTGTGATGCACTCTGCAACTTTTATTTTATGTCTACATATATAAACACTAACATGCTGTATATCGAGCCATAACCGCTAAAATAGCTTCAGCGAAACATTTTTTGGAATTGGGTTTTTTTTTTTTGACGAAACTCGACTTTTTATGATCGCAAATAATCGGTTTTGGTTAAAAAATTAAGTTCGAAAATTATGTCGCTTAATCTTTTTTGGCCATTATGGCACGATATGTTAAGGCCTTTACCACGCCACATGCACACATATTTATGGTATTTGTATGTATTGTCAAACTAGGATTTTGTACATGTTTGATACGTACATGCGTATACACAAATGTTATGGTATTAGAAACTTTGGCTTGTGTATGACTTCGAGCATAAGCAAACACAATCAGAAACAGCCTACAGCCAAACTTATATACATACGAACATACTTACATATATAAATGTATATATAAATGCATTATGGTGAATCAAATTTTGTGGATGATAAAAATTAAGTCTTAGAGATATTTTCGAAAAAAATTTTCCAATAAACGATAGAGGTATAAGATTACATCTCATTCCGCTCAAATTGCCAGAAATTTGTTTTTTTTTAATTAACAAAGCTTGAAGAAAATTTAGTGACAATTGAACAAAATGTACTTGTCCTATGACTTGAGAAAATGGGACTGCTATCAAAAATAGGCAGTAGTATATGATGATGCATATTCACCATTTTCGTGATGTGTCGTCTAGACTTGTATCGAGCTCATTCAGTAGCTCGTTTTTGACAAAAACCAATCATCAAACCCATGTTATTTAAATAGGATCACAGGTTTGTATCAGAAACGAGCTCGATAGAAGTCTAGTGTCGTCTTAATCTTCAGTGAATTTAATTAGGACTCGGCCTAGTGTTGTAGTAAACAGCACTGAACAAGTTCGATGTGATAGGTTCCAGAACTTATCAAAAAGTATTAATATTCTCCCTAATCGGGAATAAAAGCCGAACATTTTGTTCAGGTGAAGTATTTATAAGTTTGAAATATGAGTGCGCCCAACTGTGGTTGAGCGAGTGGTGTGCCAGCCAGAGAATGACAATGAGTATACTCCAAAAAAATATACATAATCAAATTGTCTTAATTTTAGTAACTGCGTATAATCATAATTATATAGCAAACAATTTGTACGCTTACATATTTTTTCTCAAGCAACTATGGCTATAGCCGATGCCGACAAAACCATATCTACTTTATTTATGCAAAAAACTGAAATATTCTATAACCAAAAATAAAAAAGCAAATGCGTATTAAGCATATCTCTTTCATACTTATAGTCTGATATTGATTTTACCTAGGCTATGAATATTTAATCGAACAAAAAAACTCTACTCATGATACTCTGAATATTTTTTCATCATTCGCTACTGTAAACATATATACATTTCTGTGCGTTTAATTGAATAGAAAATGTATGGGTGTGTGTATAACTGTTTTAAAACATGTTTTGTGTGTGTGTGTCAATTAAATAGCCCTGTATATACGCATGTGTAGTCGATTAATAGTCAGAGTATTATTATACTCATGCATGTGATTGCAGCATATGAGCGTGTTTTTTATTTTTTGCCCTCCACAAGCATAATTGTTTGACGGCCTATACTCAAAGAAGACTTAAATACAATACTTTTGTAATTCTCAGTAAAAAAGTTTTAAGTTTTCATTGCTACAGTTAAATGTCGGAATGACGTCTATATGTGTGGTTTTCATTAATAACAACCTATATTATATATTTCTCATTTCGAGTTTATGATTCAAATTGTTATGTTTTAATTGCTTTTTAGAAAATTGTGAGAAATTCTTTAAAATATCAAAGTATGTACATCGTTTTCTTTTTTCTTAAAACACAACACTACTTTTTTCTTTTTTTAATAAGCTTTAAAAACAACTTTTTTTGGCTCTACTGAAAATATTTGATTTTTGGACATGGGTTGTTATTAACAAAAACTTCAGATATGTAATTTTTATTATCTAACACCGAATGGGTCTCTGTGAGATAGTTCAGTGACAAGCCACAGCCATTCCCATGTGAAAGTGACTAATCTGTTTCATAGGAAGTGTTGGAACTCGGGTTTGTCTTTTTTACTTGAAATCCGATCACGTGAAAAGTCCTGTTACCAGACTTTTCCATTTTCTGTAGGAAAAATACTGTAAGATAAAGTATATTTTGGACACCGGTAATCTTTATGCTCTTTTTTTATTCGTACTTGTTGTGTGCATTTTTAATCTAACTTGGATTGTTTAAATTAATTTTTGTCTCCCTATTACTCTATAGCAGTAGAAAAATTCTAGAACTCATAGCAAAAATCTGCATGTTTAGATTAGATTTTACAAAACTACTTATAGCTCTTTATATACATATGCATACATACGTGTATGTATATATAAGTGCATGTTGTCGTATGTGTAAATGTCTTGTATAAGCTCATATACTACAAAATTGTACAGTGAATGTGAATAAAAGAAATTATGCTATTCCATAGTCTTGGGTCGAATTCGTTCACTTACTCATTTTTGCCATAAACCTATGATCAAACCCGTGTAATTTAAATGGGTTTGATCATTGGTTTGTGGCAAAAATTAACCAGTGAACGAGTTCGACCCAAGTCTACTATTCCACTGAATTATTTTGAAATATAATTTAATATCATCACATCTGATTACCAATTTAAATAAACTCGTGTTTATCGGAAACAAAGCACGAATAAATGTGTTTTCATACGGCATTAAGGCAGTCGCCGGCGCCATAATCAATAATTTACTCATTTAATTCTCTCACGTTCCCCGTTAGATCGAACTACGTTCATCAAATCTGATTACCAAAAAAAAAAAAAAATAATTTAATATCGAATGTCATTACCTTTTTTCAGAATTTAAGATACCTTAAAATTTCTAATAGTGCATTTAGATCCGAGGTAAATTCTGTATGTATGAGATTTAGAACAAAATCTAATAGATTTCTCATATAAAACAAAATCTACTTCGTTACTAGATTTGTTCAAAATCTACTTAAAATTCATTAGAACTTAGCGATGCAACAATGGTTTTTTTGCTTAATTTGTACTAAAAAGCCAGCCTGTGTACTTAAAAAGGTGTGTGAATTAGCTTCATTGCATAAGTTTGATTGTAGTCTAGGAAAACTTTCAATTAATGGGTTTTGTTTTGGATAAAAAATCTTGATGATTTTCATAAAGATTTTAATTGAAATCTGCTAGAATTTGTGCAGGTTTAAGTGCCCTATAAAGATTAAGTAGTAGTTTCTTTATTTAAAACAGTTTTGTTATTAGGTTTACGCAGGCTACCAGTACTGAATTTGCTTTTTATTCTCTTTGTTTGGGAAGTGGAGACGAACATGAAAAATGTCGGCCTATTTTCTCATGGAGATATTTTTCTGATATGATAAAGGAATTCAAATTTCATGAAAATGAGCTCACTTACAAGGTAGTGAATGATAGTTGCATATTATGTGAAAAAAAAAATTAGGGTGGCATTGGCTGAAGTAGTTAGCACGTTGACTACAAAACCGAAGATCCTGGGATTGAAAGTCATTAAATAACAACACCACGCATTTTTCTGATGTGCATTAGTGTCTCTTTGTACCATTTGTTGTAGGAAAATTCAAGTGATGAAGCCATAGACACTCGTAACTGACCTACACCGGCTTCAGCGAACCTAGATCTCAATGCAGAATTCATAGCGAATTTAATACGCCTTTTTGACACCAGAGGCGCTTCAACACTGTATTATTGAAAAAAAAGCCTGCAAACAAAAGCAGAGTTGTAAAAGAATAAAGCTTTCCTCTATCTCTTCCTTCACCACTTGTCGCTGTCTCTTTCCTAAATAATGTGACATCTAGTAACAGTAATGAATCAAATAAGCACTTATTTATGTCATTATGTGGAAATACTTATTTAAGTACTTTCCAGTTATTAATAAAATATCGTTATTAAATATATATACAAAAAATTTGCTCATATCTTTCATCCAACTGACTATAATTTTTGTTGAAATATTTAGACGTTATCTGCCTTTTTTTTAGAAGAAAATAGTTTGAAGAAATGCTAATGTATTGATTCATAAAACTTACAGATATAATTATGGCTTGCAAAAATAAATATATATATATTTTAAATACTTATGCTTTAATGAAGTAAATCTTATTACTATAATTATTTTCATAATTTTTAAATATTTTCTACCCACTGTTTGAAACTAGATACTCTGAAAGGCAAATCACTTGGGGATTTAAGAGAATACATGTACGAGTACATACATACATGCACCTGTGAAATGTTTGAATATTAAAAGAGCTCGATTAAATGGGAAGAATAAAGTTGAGCTCACACATAATGTAAAATACTTGGAACTCAAATTGTTTATGTATGAAAACCTAAATAGTATAATTATAGAGATGATTACTAAACAAACACAAGCACACATTTTTTATACTTAAATATACTACGTAAGCATATTATTTATTCTCTTAAATTTTGGTTTAAATGAAAATTTGATATTTGTTTTAACAGAAGTTGCATTACAAAGTCAAAATTACGAGTGCATATGTACGTTATATGTACATACATCTTCATGTAACAGTAATACAAAGTCCTATAATTATGTTTAATAATATATACAACGTTACTTAGTATGTATATTGCTGTCAGTTTTAATTACAAAGTTATGCTTTATATAAATTAATTATTTTGTTTTTTGGTCATTTTTACTTTGTTTCATCAATAGCTTTTTATATAACATCTCCGATTTATTTGTTTTTATATAGAAAAACAGGTATAGGTTTTTTTTTCAAAACAAATTGAACTATAATTTGGAACGTATTCATATACTCTATCTTCTCTGCAACAATTTGCAATTTCAGCCCTTCAGGTAAACTTTTAAAACTCTGACAAATTCACACACGTGTTTAGTCTCGTTGCCCAGAATTCATCATTAAAGCCCTGTGTTTTTTCTTAGGTTTTGCATTTCGTCACTAGTGTCAGATTTACTAAATATTTACTGACAAATTTTGAACCTTTTAATTAGTTTATTTTTATTTTTTTATTTTTTTTGTAAACTACAAACCACTTTTCTTGTTTTAAAAAAATAGTGGAAATTATAAACCAATTATGATGTGATAGAAAAACACAAAATATAAAAGTATACGTTTGATAAAAATGACATTGCAGGGATTATTTCGCCCAAACGCCAACCGTAATGACACAACACGAACAGACAAAACCAAACATTAAATTTAAAATTTTACTTTAAACGAAAAAATAATATTTATATAATTTTTTATATTTCAAGCTGTACGCATGCTAATAGATTTTTATTTTTATTTTTTTTTTATATACAACAGCAGCTTTGGCGACAGAAGGTTTAGTATATTTTATGCAGCAATACAAAATAATAATTTATTTGGTTAAAAAAATATATAAAATCAATTGTTATTAAACAGCACAACAAAGCTTTACAATTTAATATTTAAATATTAATTAATATTAAAAATCACTAAGCATTATTTCAGAACTTTATTGAAATATGATGTTTTAAAATTTTATTTTCAGTTTAAGAACCAAAAAAATTAAAATAAATCAATAAAAAATTTATGAGTAGCTAAATGATTTATCATCGCCCGCCTACAAGAACTTAGCTTAGACTTTTAAATTTTAGCATGTAAAATTCTCTGCAGATAGAAGAAGGAATTTGAATATAATCGAACAGAAGTGGTCACAAAGGGTGATAAAATGAGATTCTTAATTTAAAATAAATTCAGTAAAGTGCGACTTTGACTCGCAGACAAAGAGTGCTGTATGTTCACTAAGCAAGTAATACTATACGAACTTTAGCCTACACAATCGAATATCTTACCCGTGGTAAACATTTTAGAGGTTTTTTCAGTTTTAGCGCTTTTTTCGTTTTCCCGATTATTTTCGGCCTTGGACTTTTTCTTTTGCTGTAATTGATTTTTTAAGTTTAATGTTTCTTTTTCATTTTGACGATTTACTCGGTCTTTGGCGATTTATTTTAGTTTTAGCGGTTTTTTTAAGCTTTGGCTTTTTTGTGATTTCTTTTCTGTTTTTTTTGCGTTTTGCTTTATATTTTATTATTAATGGCGTTTTTTTCGTTTTAAAACCTTTTTTTTGTTTTGGCAATTTGTTTGTCTTTTTTTGCGACTTTTTTCAATTAGTAGTGATTTTTTAAATTTTGCGATTTTTCTCATTTTGGGGATTTTTTCATTTTGTGCGATTTTTTCGTTTAAGCAATTTCTTATCGGTTTTTGACGATTCTTTTAGTTTATTGTCGACCTTTTAGTTCTAGAGGTTTTTTGTTTTGCTGATTATTTCCGGTGTTTGGTTTTTAAGGTTTCTTTGTTTCCACTTTTTGTCGTTTTGGCGATATTTTTGGTTTATGCCGATTTAATTTAGTTTTAAAGATTTTTTAGTTTTAGCGCTTTTTTCGTTTTTTGGCGTTTTTCTTTTTGTTCTTGGCAATTTTTGTAAACCTAGCATTTTTCCTTGGAACTTTTTTTGTTTTGGTGATTTTTTTTTTTGGTTTGTTGTGATTTTTTCTGTTGTTTTTTAGTTTAAGCATTTTTTTTTAAATTTTTGAGTTTTTTTCGTTTTGGCGATTTTTTTTTTGTCATTTTCGCGATTTTTATTAATTTTTTATTTTAAGTGATTTTTTTTTGGCATCTGAGCGATTTATTTTATTTTTGGTGATATTGTTCATTTAAGGCTTTTTTTTATTTAGGCGATTTTTCGTTTTCGACATTTTTTAATTGTGGGATTTTTAAGTTTTTGCGTCTTTGAAAATTTCAGTAGTTTGCCTCTTACGGTTTCCAAGATACAACAAGTTGTCAAAACTACATTAACTGATAGAATACCCTTTAATTTTTATTTTATAAATTTCAGTGTTAATTGTTGTAGTCTGCATAAGAAAGAATACACTAACTTTGAAAATTTCAATTGTCTAAATATAATTGTCTGCATATTACATTAAGATTTCAACATAATTCGTGGCTGGCTTTAGAACAAACACCCTTTAATTTATAACTGTCATATATTAGTTGCTAAAGCGGCACGAGTTTTACATATTTTGCGAAAATTTCAGGTCCGTAGCTATTACGGTTCTCGATGGAACAGCCTGTGACAGGCAGACAAACAGCCAGACGGACATTGTAACGAGAACAATAGGAGACCTTTTCACCTTTGCTGTACGGAAGTCTAAAAAAAGAAAAGCTTTCCCAAAATGCAGTTCAAAATAGTGTAAAGTTCTCCAACTGGAAATTTCATTTCGATTTGTGAAAAAACATCCGATGATTTTGCTTAAAAATTTGAGGTTTTTACATATAAAAATAAAATCTTTTGTTGAAAGTACAAAAAAAAATAATAAAATAAAATTTTAAGTCATAAAAAATATACTCTAAATTGTCACTCTTTCTATTATATTGGGTACCTACAACTTTGTTTCCTGAACCTTTGATCACTTTTGACATACATACATACAACACTATAAAACTCTTGTTTATGGGGCCCTTGTGCATCCCATGCCATCTTTTCACTAAACACTAAAAGTTATAAATTGTCCTCTTAAGTTTTAAAACATTAGTATCTGGACAGCCTTGTGTTATAAGGAAAGCGTTTTGAAGTTTTTAGGGATAGTAGCTAGTGAATTATATTAGATTTCGTTGCTTTTATGTTCAGAAATTAAATTATTAGAAATTCAAACAATTAAGGGGATAAAATTGTTGTTTCTTCTCTTTCTACAAACTTGACTTTTGGAAGATACAACTGCTGGTATGCAAGAACAATGAATGCAGTTTTCAAGTTAACACAGAAATTTATTGTAATGTTCTTTCTTTTTTTCCATTTCAAAAATATAATGCTAGTACATTTCGCATTGGCAAAATACACAGATAGATTCCAGCGCATACCCAGCGAACATGTGATTTTGTTTCTGTCGACATCGTAGGAAGGGCTGTTATTTTACCAAACTTTTGACCAATATCTATGTATGTGGGTGGGTGTTTTTTATAGAGGTACAGAATTAAACAATGATTAATTTTTTTATAATTGAAGGGGAGGTTTACTTTACTCGAAAGATAATCTTCTAGCATTATAATTTAAATATGACTTCTGGCATATGACCGCCACGACTGGCTCGGACATAGCTTTAGCTGGAGTTACCAATAACTCAATTGTGGCATGAGCTGTGTGACATGTTGCCCCGTCTTGTTGAAACCACAGCTCTTGTAATTCATGGTTGTTTAATGGTTGAACATATTCCTGTGCACAATGGTGGATAGACTGATTCGGGTCTTCCTCTACGTTACGCGTATTCTGTACGCACTGTACGACATCTCTGTAGATGCGTATTATCATTTAGAGTAAACGTGGTGCGAAAACGTGCCACGGTTTAATCGAATTAATTGTGTTAAACCGCAGTACCATGATTTTCAACATAAATTCCCACAATTTGGGAACGTTGTTCAGGTGTCTATTCACGTTGAAATGCCAAACCAAACTAAATATAAATCCC
Source organism: Nowickia ferox (assembly GCA_936439885.1). Lineage (NCBI taxonomy): Eukaryota > Metazoa > Arthropoda > Insecta > Diptera > Tachinidae > Nowickia > Nowickia ferox. Next base: position 96,910,521 of record OW387026.1, on the reverse strand, counting down.
TTAACAGCTGACAAAATGGCAGCCAGTTAAAAAGTGCTGCCAAATTGAAGTTTTATGTCTCTATAGAAAACACCCTTCTCATTTATCTGAACAATGGAAAATTCACAACTAAAAAAAATTAGTATTATTTGAAAGCTTAAACGCAACTTTATTATAAAGACCATCAAAAATTGTTAAAATGATAAAATGAACCACTAATTATTCAAGTGCTCAAACTTCTGTTTATTGGGCACAACCAATTCACAACAAGAAGCTGTAGTGACACGTATTTTACAATGCAAATGAGGTCAAATTTGTCAAATAAACTTTAAGACTGCAAGAAAAAAGTAAAAACCATTCAAATTATGCTGATAATAAAATGACAAATGGTTAAAGATAACACAATAAAATGTTGGTTAGAAAAAGACGCCATTAAGTATTAAAATCAAAATCAGCAAAATTTTTCAAAAGCTGGAGATGACTGCAAGCATAAAAGAAAGAGTATTAGAAACAAAGTAGTTTGATAATAGTTTTTTTTAAAAATGCTCTCAGTAATTTTAAAAGTTTTAAACATAATTTTTATTTCATTTCATACACTTTCTTTCAGAATACTTGAATTTCTATTTAAATACTTTTTTTTTTTTGTATAACACACAAAAAAGTAATATGAATAATTTTGTAATATTAATTAAAATATTTGTAATATTAATTAAAAAATTAATTAAATTTTTACCTATACACAATTTGATAATATTAATTAAGTTTTTCCACTCAAATTAATTAATACAATTAAAAATTTAATTGAACCAATTAAAATCTTAATTAAAAACATTAATTGGTGAATACTTTTTTCTGTGTATTATTGTTGCACAAAACTATTCGAACAGAGTTAATGTAAATATTTTTATAAAGAAAACATTTGGTAAACAAAAAGAATTATCCACAATTGTTTAGCTAAAGAACTAGCTACACATGCGCATTCACAGAAGTGCAGGCAGATGATTAAATAAACATAAAAATACTACAGCAACAACCATAATGAAATAGATTCTGCTTGTTAAGAAGATGCACATACAAACACACAACATACTCGTACATGGTAGTGCAGACAAAAATAACTATAATGCAAACAATCACCATAAAAAATAATATTTTAGTACAGAATTATAAATATTCAGGTAATTTAAACTCATATCTTATGTTATCAAATTTCGTTACAGATAAAGACAGGTGCTGGAGGTGGAGGTTCAGGTGGAGGTGGAAGTGGAGGTGGAGGAAGGGGAAGACATAGAGGAAAGCTTCATTCTTTTACTACTCTTCTTCTTTGCACGTTTCTAATAAAGCAGTCTTGCAGCGCCTCTGGTGTCAATGAGGTGTATTAAAGTTTTCAAAGCTGTGTTAATTAGCCATTTTATTGATTATTTTACTGAAACGATGATTCTGCTACAGGGCGCTCTGATGTTACATTAGGATTAGTATCTGCTGAAGCCGCTGAACTGCTTCAGTGACCAGTGGCTATGCCTTCATCGCTTGAACTTTCATACAATAACTGATACAAAGGAACACCAATGCACAACAGAAAACTGCGTGGTATTGTTATTTTAATGACTAGCAGAGTCCGGGCTCGAACCCACGATCTTCATTTAATAGTCAACGTGCTAACTACTTCATCCAACACCATGCTCAATAAGTTTTTAAATCAGTAGAAAATGTAATCTTCAAACTCTGTGAAATCGTTAATACAAAGCTGTATAAGGAACATTTAATATATCAGTATAGTGTTTAAACTTATGAATGCAAATTTAGCTTACCTTTGTATTGCTTTTGACAGCTATAAATTATATAGACACATAGCACGTACATGTATGTATGTATACGAGTATGTTTTTGAAAATACACTTCACATGTATAAAATACATTTTGTAAAAACCCACATTACATTTTCAGGTATGAGTGCATTCTTAATGTTGTCGTAGAGTACTCTTGTAAAGAAAAATTAAAAATATCCTTGAGACACATTTCGAAAACGGTCATTGTAAGTGTTTTTGCTCTTTTGTGCAATGACGCAAGAGTTTTGAGCTTCTTTGTATTTTATCGATGTATTTGACTATGATTTATGTACAATTTATTTGTACTCGTACACAGAACTTTTATGTTGGTTGCAGATTAAATGATAATTTTACTTATTTAAACTAAAATAAACACTTTTAGTTTAAGAGATTAAAACGAAACTTAAACTAAACACTTACTAAGACGTTTGCAATGTAATAAAGTTTATGAGCGCAAAGACAGTTAGTAAAGTTTTCAAGTCTAGACACTACGTTTCCAGGAAATTGGAAACGGAAGAGCGTGGAAATAAAATTTATGTTTGCAATGACAGGTTAATATCGATTCAATAATGTTGGAGAAGCCATTTAAATATCATCGTGTTTTTTTACCGCAAAATATGGCAAAACAAATTAAAAGTCGAAAAGTTTAAAAATATACTTTTAAGTAATAATTCATTTCAGCGCATATATTCTGTTCAATATGAAATCTTTTTATCGACTTCCAAAAAGAAAGTAAAAAAAAAAATTTTAAATTAAAATTAAAGTTTTTTAATCATATGAGAAAATTTTTCCTTTTAAACAACTTTAATTGAAAAATATCTCAACAATCGATTAAAAATTTAGTTGCATCAATTCAGCAGCTTTTGTTTTAAAATTTAATTGATTAAAAATTTAATTGAGTCAATTAAATCTTTGTTAAAAAAATTTGATTAATTAAAATTCTTCATTAATACCATTAAATTTTTAATTGTTTATAAGTACTTTTAAATTTTTTTCAATTTAAGGATTTAATAGGAGCAATGTTGGCTTTGTGATTGTATCCCTTACTTTTAATATTTAATTTGCTTAAAATAAATCTTTTAAATGAATGTCATGCTTGAGGGTTTAACATTTTTGACTGGAAAAAATCAGCAAGTTCTACTTCTTTAGTAATAATACTAGCCGCTTTTAAATTTCTTAATAAAAACAACATATCGTACCCTGAAACGAGAATATTTAGCCCAGCAAAAATTATGTTGTTGCTCAAGTTCTGAATTTTTAAAATTTAAATGATTTCTGAAGTGGTTTGCAGTATTTAAATTTTTGTTCTGCTTTTTTTAAGTCGTTACGCTTTAATAAGTAGAAGTTTAGGCAATAGCAATAGCTTTTAAAAAAGCTCTTTCGAAGTAGAAGACACTCCAACTACTCCTGATAGATATAAATCCTTAACACAATTTTTTAGAGCTATGCTCTTTATTGCGCTATACAGAAGTTAGATGTGATTTGCTTAACAAAAATAATTGACACTTCTACAGTTATAAATTTATTTTTGTTTTGATTTCTTTGTACTTAAAAGCTGAGTACGAAAATAAACGAAACAAAATGTTTGATTTTGCTTTGTTTCATTTTCTGAAGTGAGTGAAACGATTGCTCAATTTGTTTATGTATTGAATGAAGCCAATCTGCTGTAAGCCGACTAACAGGCGCCGCCAGCCATAAACAATACATTAATTGTATTAATTGGAAAGATAATAATGTAAAATAAATAGAAGCGTTTTGAAATATTTGCGGCAAATTTGACATTCATTCACACATGAAATTCGTTTTATATAACTAAACACCATAGCTATAACCGGGTGTCCTGAGACACCTTCCTCCTTATTTTTTTTTTCTTTTTTGATGAAGTTTTTTATTTATAATTATAAAGAATAAGAACTGACCTTTATTTAATTTGTATTTATATTCTTTTTTTTATTTACAAAACAATTATAACAATTGCTATTAATCATATGCCTAAATGTTAGTTGAACTTTTCACTTCTAGAAGTGATAACAAACACGATGATAAAACACAACCATAAATAATGATTCATAAAACTCAATACGGTTGCTTGCTTGCTTAACGCTTGATAATGTAAAAATTGTAAATTTTATTTCATCGTGTATTACTATGCATAGAATGTAAAGTTTAAAATATAATTTTTATACTTTATTTATACTTCCCCAACGTTGATTTCACGAGGATTATTTCAAAAATCATTTGTCATTTTGTGTGGCTGACATTGTAAACTACACTATATAATAATATGCGCTTGCAGCGCAAATGGTGAAGGGAAGAGAATGAATAAGTACATAGAACAATCCAAAAGATACTTCAATACTATTGTTTGGGTTTCAAGCATCATTTATCACCAAAAAATATGTATTAGTGTTTAAAGTGTGTTGGTAACAGCTACAGAGCAAATGCAGTTATTTTTACGTCCCTTGTACAGCACAAACATTAATTTAAGAAAATTTAGTGTGCTCTTTTTTCAAGTGCATGAAATCGTACCAAAAGTATATATTTTAATATATACATACGTACGAGTATAGTGTATATTTTTTGTTTATTTGATAATTTACATGGTAGCATGTAAAACTAGGAACAAATATCGCAAATAGCAGAGGAACAGATGTGCATATATTTATTTACAGGAAGTATGGTCAAAAATTTAAATCTGTGTGTTCTCTGCAAGTCACACGGTGCTCTCTCTCTCAGTTCACCTGTGAGACAAGGCCGTCATGTAACCCAGCTGGAAGAGTAGGCGTTAATTACATAAATAATGGGAGAAATAATGTATTATTTTCCAAAGCAAGACAATGCATTCATTCCCTTAGAAGCGAGAGGGTAATTTGATCAAACAAAATAATAAAAATAATGTGCATTACCACATCTGCAGAAGAAGCAGAAGAAGAATGTATAGTTTTTGCTTGTGACGAGTGTTACGAATTATACAATTTATTTTTCGGACGTATTTAAATAATTCATTATTTTCCTAGGAAATGTTCTGTGTTAACAGTTAATGAGTTCTGGAATGAATGCTGTGCATTACCTTCTCCTTTACTATTCATTACCTTTTCCCACTGGGTATTTTATGCCTACACTCTTAAATATTTCCTTCTAGCAGCAGTATTTTAAAATACAGTACAAAAACGAAAGCTAAGAAATTCAGAAATAAACTTTTTTGCAGAATGTTCGTCGCTGATGTCTTCCAGTATGAGTCAGATGATGACCCGCCAACAGAAGGAACTATCGATAGTAATACAAGAAATGTTCTAACAAAATTAACCGAAACAATTAGTAACTATAAGAATTTCAAAATAAAAATAAAACAGCACACTCTAAGGGCATAATGAAATATTTTATATGTTTAGAGAAATCGAGGAAATAAACTGAGAAACTAGGAAACTCCGTATCTACTCTGCATTAAAGAAGAAAACCACTTAAATCCTAAACATTTAAACCAAGTTATATTTCTGAAATATTGTATTAGAAAAACTCTTAAACTATTGAAGTTTCTAATATGTATAATGACGTCACAAACTTGTTAATTTTTAACGAATATATATTTATGATTTTTTTTTTGTATGAGGTAAAGTTTTTTTTGTGTGTTTGTTTTACTAATAAACACAAATTAATTAATAATGTGTTGAAATTACTTGATTTATGAAAAAAAAAACTTATTAATCGTTTAACTGGTTAATGCAGACGTTAACCTATTATTAACTGATTAAGCCAAAACTTCGATGAATTAATCGAGCGACTAACCGATTAAAGGAAAACCCTGGTTAAGAATTGCAAATACTGAAGTGGGGCTCAATTAAGAAATTATTTCTGATTAAAATTAATTATTATACATAAAATACCGAAATATATTTATTTGACATAAAGTTTTTATTTATTTAGTGTGAATAAAAACAAGCCAAATTTTCAAATTAATTATTATATTTTTTTTAATAAAACGCTATTCCTAATAATCAGTTGTCAAGTGTAACAAAATTTAACTTTTTTGTATATTAAATGTTTCACCACGTTGCAAGTATAACAAAAAAATAAAAAATTAAACAAACTTGCAAGTGTTAAGCTTGAGGGTAAAATGTTGATATATGTTAAGTTTTAAACGAAAGTACATTCAAAAAAAAATATAACCTTAGAAAGATCATCATTTTTGTTTAGTTATTCGATAGTTTAGATTAATGGTTAAGAAACTTTAAGAAGCTATAAAGCAAAAAATATATTTTCGTATATATGTATATTATGATGGCATTCTATCTATGCAATAATCTCGTGCATTGAGTAAGTCTATTAATTTAAATAATGCTTTAGAATTACAATTAATAAACAATTTGAAAATTTGGATTGTTTTTATGGTTAAGGAATTGTCTATATGCATTTCGTTCCCGCTTTTTGGAACTCATCAGAAAACTTCAACCCAAAAAATTTTTGAATTTAGCTAACAAACTTGGTATGTTTATAGTAAGACTCTTACAACTGTGTTGAGAATCACAATATACAAACATAATAAGTTTGAAAGCCTCAAACAAAAATCTTTACAAAACAAACATCTTTATTCGATTGTGCATCTATTTTATTTTGTTATACTTCGGTATTTCATGTATTAATAAACAATTGTGTACTTGGAAAAAGTAACAGTTTCCATTTGTTGAGTTTGTTTTAAAATTATAAATGTAAAGATATTAATAAACTTAAATTTGATTTATAAGTTTTTTATTTCACTTCTTATTTGAACTATTAAAAAAATACCAATTTACATTTAGTGGGAAGTATAAAAGAGCTTATGCTCAAAAATACTCCTGCAAAATTTTCACATTTGACTTTATTATGGCACGGGTTGGCACCATCCGATCAGCCTGAAAATTTTGTTACATCAATTTTGATATTATTATTTGATACATTCAAGTTTAAAAAATGCTTTTAACGCTAGAGCTAATGCACATACATATCGTTGCCTTAATACTGAAATGCCTTTACTCATTATTTTTTTTTTATTGAATCGATATTTCGATAGAAGAACATCTAATGCATCGAAAAATGCAAAAATCCTCATTTCCAAAAAAATATGAGTTAGTGCCTTTCTATATTAAGCTAAGGATATGTAAATACATAAGTTTATATACATACACATATATAATAAAACGATGTCAAGAGAAAACTATTTGCCATTTAAGTAACCTTGATTTTCATGTTCATTAGTCTAATCAACAGAACATTCGCCACAAATGTTTAGAAAGCCATTAAATTGTTCTTCATACTGTCATTTATACTAAAAGCGAGATATTTAGACATCTACATATTTACATATGTACGTACATATATTATTAAGCCATTTACTTTTATATTAAGGTCTAAATTTAATTTAAGGAAACCTCTAAGAAATAAATACATACCTATCTCTACATTAGATTGGGCTTACAGATAAAGTCTCAGCTGACTTGGATCGTAGAACTAGGCATTTGTGTTTCCTAAGAGCAGGAAAGGGATAGATAGTATGATAGATAAAAGGATAGAAAGATAAATTTATTTATTTTCCAAGTCTGAGCACAAACGATATCAGTCTGTACGTCTGTCCAACACAGGCTATTTTCTCTAACAACCGTAAGAGTACGTACCTGAAATTTTCAGAGAATATTTAAAACTTTCACTGCTACAACAACAAATATGTGGCAGTTAAAAATTAAAGGGTGTTCTACAGCGAGCAACGAAAAATGTTGAAGTCCTCATATAATATACAGACAATTATATATAGACACTTGAAATTTTCAAAAGTTAGTGTATTTTTAAGCAGACCACAACAATTAAAACTAAAATTTAAAAATCTTAAAATTAAAGGGTATTCTGTCAGTTAATGTAATTTTGACAACTTGCTGTATCTTCGAAACCGTAAATTGCAAACTATTGAAATTTCCAAAAAAAAATCTAAAACTAGAAATCCCAAATAAAATAACATTAAAAAAAAAGTTAAAAAGCCGCCAAAACCGAAAAAAATTGTCAAACCGAAAAAAGCGCCAAAAGGAAGAAAAAAATGTTGAAACTAAGACCTCAAAAAATCGCCAAGAACGAAAACATGCCAAAACTAAATTATTCACCAAAAACTAAAAAAAAATTGAACCGGCTACTTAGCATCAATGTTTGCTCCAAGAACCGAAAAAAATTGTAGAAACCAAAAACTCGCCAAAGCCAAAAAATTGGCAACAAGAAAAAACGCTAAAACTAAACAAATCGCTGAATTTAAAACAAATCGCCTGAACCAGAAAAAATCGCAAAAAAAACCAGAAAACTCTAAAACTAAATAAACGCCAAAATCAAAAAAAAAAAAACACAAAAACCGAAAAAATTTCCGAAATCTAAAAGCGGCACCAAAACTAAGAAAAACCGCCAAAACTACATAAACCGTCAAAAGCCGAAAAAAAACTTTACTGCGTACTTAGCATTTTTTTTAATGTCTACGCTAAGAACCGCAAACAATTGTAAAAAAAATAAAAACAAAAATTGCCAAAACGAAAAAAAGCTCCAAAACTAAAAAAAAATCGTTGAAACATAAACCTGAAAAAATCACCTAAATCGTTTTTGGTGATGCCAGAACTAAGAGAACGCAAAAAATTTAAAAAATAAGAAAAATTACCAAAAACCGATAAAAAAAACTTTACCGGGTACTCAGAATTTTTGAAAAATATCTACAAAAAAGTTGCATTACATATTGCTAGCTTAATATGAAAAGGCAAGTTTTGATTTTTTAAAGGATAAGATTTAAATAATTAATCATAAAAAGGTAAAAAAATATAAAACGTAAATATAACAAGAAAATTTACCTTAATATTTTCACCTTTTCACCAAAAATTTATTTAAATACAAAAAATAAGAGACTGTTTTAAGAGCTGTCGTGATGTTTTTTTAATTGAAGATAAATGGCATAACCAGCCTTAAAGATTATAAATGGAAAAAAGCATTATCTTGTAACAAACCGACAAATATACATAGTGCTTAGAAAAATTTACAACCTTAAAGGGAAGCCTTCTACATTTCAATCGAATTTTAGGGATGTAATGGGGATTCATAAGGAAGTCATAAAGGTCAAGGCTTTGATTTACTTTAAGGCGTAGTATTTCATTAAAACTTTTTTGTTGTACAGTGTTACTAATTATCCTAAAATTATTCATTATTAAAAATTTTCATTTTATTATTTCAATATATTTAAACTAAGAGCTTGTTGCTTTAAAAAGCTTTATCAAATTCCTTAAAAAATAACTTTTTTTATACATTTATTTTTTAGAATTGCTTGTGGTTTTTATCATTTTTAATTTAGTATTTTGTATTTAATTTTTTTTTATCTTAAATACAAAAGTTTACCTTCATAGGTTTTACTTGCAAAAGTTTTATATAAATCTTTTTCCTTTTCAATACCAACAAAAAAAAAAGTTAAGTAATCGAAAATAATTATAGCCTTAAATTTGTTTGCTTTCATTTTATACAATTTGATAGGCAAATACAAACAATATTGTAAGTATTTATTCTCTAAGAGTTTTAACCTTCAATTTTTGTAAATAGAATGAAAATAATGTAAATTCTTACATACATTTTAAAACGAAATTATAGTAAAAAATATTGCATAAATACTGTTTGTGCAATAAAAATAAAAAAATAAAAATAAAATAAACACACGTGAAACTAGTTTACTTTAATAATTCTTTAGGAAATTGTTGTTTCCTAAATATTTGTAATATAATAATTTGTTTGCAAGGATACACAGAAAAATGTTGTATTAAAATCTACAAAAACAAGGTAAAATTAAATTTGTTCGCCCATCATTTTGCTTCATGTGCGTTTCATGTTAATTCAACATGATTTAGTGTAATTTTCCAAGAAAATTTTTCTCTTTGAATTAACTTTGTTTTATGTTGGTTTAAAATTGCAGTAGTGTTAAATCAAAATGAAAAATTATGTTGAGTCAAATTTATATCAGTTTGAAACAATGTGAATTTAATAATGAAATAACACAACGTTATTTCAAGTGCCAACAACATGAATTTTATTTAGGGACTTATTTAGCGTTGATAAATTTTGTATGTATTTTGTTTTTGTAATTTAAATTTTTTCCATAGAAAATTTGACAACGCTTGGCGTTGCGTTTTACACAATTAGCTCCTTAATGTACTCAGTCATTTTAATTTATTAACAATTTAACTTTCGTGATTGTGGAAAATGTTTGTGTGTTTTATGTATAATTGGCTTCTCCGGCCAAACCACAGCCACAGCAATCTTAAACTTTCTTAAAAACCACACTAAATAAGTACCATGATGAATTAAATTTGAATTCAACATGATTTAAATGATAATTTAACAAAAAAATTATTTCCAATTAATTGTATTTAAAAAATAAAAACTGTGAAGCTACTTAGGCTTGTCTGCGACCCTTTAACCATAAGACTAGTACAACGTCTACTAGCCAGCAGTAGAACGTTTTCGCTGGTAATGCGAAGTTTGTCGGCTTTTTAGGAACATCAACACGAGCAACAACAAAACAAACACAAGTCACACAATAGTGCATTGTAGCTATGAAAAAAATAAATCAACACCAACACACTTAAACAACGTATTATTTCTAGTAAATCAAAATTTTTGCATGTTGATTTTACATTGTTATTTTTCTTCGTTGCGGCACTATCTTCCTGTCCATTTCTAGTCTGACAGAGTTCTATAAAATACTTTGAAAATGATTCACTGATAACTTTAAATTCTTTTGAGCTTTTATCTGAAGCAGAAACACTAATAAATTTTACGAATTTCTAACAATTTTTATTGGAAATATATATTTGAAAATGTCAAAAAAATTTAAATTCTTTAAATTCTTTGTTAAAAAAATATATCTCTCCTTTACTGCCTATCATAACTCAAAAAAGCTAGTTTTGCGGAAAATAAAGTAAATATAAAAATATTTTCATTTCTCAAGAGGTGTGTGTGTGTACTAGGTAGGCTTTTGTGGGAAATTTTCACCATAGATTAAATATGATATAACGATTTGTTGGCATTATTATCATTTATTGAGATATGTCTATGTTGCAATAAAGGAGCGTTATGCAAAAGTGTTTTATATTTTATTACTGTTTCTTTGATTAATCCATATAAATTTACTTTTGTAGTCAAAGAAGTAGAAGAAAGACTTGTCTGTCATACCTGATCAGAGATGGCAAATGGGGTTTTTAATCTAATAGAATTAAATTCAACAAATAATAAAAAAACATATAAATAGTAAATAATACGTAAAACTATGTAAAAGTATTTCATATTAAATATCAATTTCAAGAAATTTTTAAAATTTTTGTAATATAAAATATGAACAAGCAAGCCTGACAAAAATTTGTTGATTCAAATAGTTTATGAATTTAAAAATCTGAGATTAAATTACGGCACTCGATATTGAATGAAATTTCAAAATATTTCAATGAAGTTTATATGGAAATATTTTACAATTTCGAACAGTATCGAATGCCGTAATTTGCCCCCTGATTTTATTTTAAGTAAATTACTACAATTGTTGGATTTGAATTTACAAATTGTTTAGTATAACTTTAATTTAAAAAAATTAATAATTAATTCCCACAATTTTGTAATTAAATTAAAAATTAGTTTTTTTTTGTTTATATGAAAGTGTACTCCAAAATATGGTTTAGAAGGGGGTGCAAGCCTTTCGTTGTCACCATCTTCTGCAGTATATTTATTCTTAAATAAATTAATAATGTAATTGCCCCTCTAGTCGTTCATTCTAAAATTTATCTTAAGCACTTGAGAAACCCGCTTTTATGTCCTTTCTATTGACTGCAAGTATTTAACTTCCTTTTAGCGTTTCGTATAATTGATTTACAAAGAGCACTTAATAGCCGCAATTAAACCACAAATATCTTAAACATTTCATGTACAGATTTTATTATATTTCTCTGCCATTCACAAACACTTTTTCACCTTTCCCATTTACACTTGAACAACTTTTAATGAAGGAACAATGTATTTATTTACCTCTTTATTGTTACAATTTGCCAGAATTCAAGTACAAGAACAGCAACAGCTACAAATATTTGCTATTTTTTTTATATTTTTATATATATATCATATAAGCACATCGTTAATATCAATTTGTAAGTAACTTAATGATGCTCAGCTTTTATATATTCTCTAGGACTAGGAGTGTGTGTACTTATTTATATACATACTCGTATACACGGTGCTTAAATCTATTACGCTGTAGTGGTTTTTGTTAAGTTTCTCTGCACAAAGTTGTAAGTATATTGTTGTAAATATTTGTACACCCATTTAAATACCCCATTATTTTACTCACCTCGAGAGCAAAATATGCTTTGCAAACCACAGCGCACATTAATCACTATAAAATATTTGTTCTTTCTTATAATAAGTACATTAAAAGGAAAACTCAAAGCGCTAATGAAAACGGAAGCCATAGCAAACCTTCTAGTCAAGTTGGAGTAAATCTTTTGTGTACGTATGCATGCATACATACACATTTAATTATATGAAACTTATACTCACAATTAGCTCGTTGGAATAATTACTTATTTTAACATATAATTTCATAATGACTTTGATATCTATGGAAAATAATATGAAATTTTATATGTTATACAACACTTTAAAAAGAGAAAATTCTCAAGATTATTATAGCAGTAGCAATAGAAAAATAAAATAAATAATAAAATAAAATCAAATAAAATAAAATAAAATTAAATAAAATAAAATAAAATAAAATAAAATAAAATAAAATAAAATAAAATAAAATAAAATAAAATTAAATTAAAAAATTAAATAAAATAAAATAAAATAAAATAAAATAAAATGAAATAAAATAAAATAAAATAAAATAAAATAAAATAAAATAAAATAAAATAAAATAAAATAAAATCAAATAAAATAAAATAAAATTAAATTAAATTAAATTAAATTAAATTAAATTAAATTAAATTAAATAAAATCAAATAAAATAAAATTAAAAAATTAAATAAAATAAAATAAAATAAAATAAAATAAAATATAATAAAATAAAATAAAATAAAATAAAATAAAATAAAATAAAATAAAATACAATAAAATAAAATAAAATAAAATAAAATACAATAAAATAAAATAATATAAAATAAAATAAATTTAAAAAAATAAAATTAAAATAAAATCAAATAAAATAAAATAAAATAAAATTAAATAAAAAAAAAAAATAAGTAAAATAAAATAATATAAAATAAATAAAAATTAAGTACTTTATACATTTAAATAAAATAAAATGATATAATATAAAAATAAATTAAATAAAACAAAATAAATAAAAGGCTTCCATTTGCTGCTAATTATCTATTTAAAAGCGGTAGTAAGCCCATGTAGTCAATATTATTTCATTGGCCCTGGTAAATAAGAAAGTTAATAATTATGTTACACAACAGCTACCTTGGTACTTAAATATTTAACTAATGTGTAATACAGTGTGCAAATTACTGCTTCAATATGAATAGCAAAAAAGCATGCTGTGAAATCTCTAGTATACAAATTAAAGCAGAGTAAATTCCCACTAGATGTTGTATCTAAACTGCTTGAAAATATCAGAAACTTCGCTACATTTTGGCTTATTGCAAGGCTACTTAACGTGGCAATAGACATGATAATACCTTTCCTCTTGAAAGTTTCTTCCAACAGAATAAAATATGCAAAAATTGTGTGTATTAGGTGTTGTTATTATAATTTTTCTTCGTAAATGTGCAATAAATGGATTTTAATAAAGTACAAAAAATAATTAAATGAAATGCATTGATTAGTGTGTAGTAGTGTTGAGCGATATTGTGATTTTTTAATAATGTTGCTCCTTGTGAACATGATTTCTAGATCGCTGTTCTTTTAAACTGCGACTGTGGTCACAGTTTAGCAGTATTTTGTTTGTAGCAATTCTGCTATTTTGACAAAATCTAATAAGAAGAGCAGTAGTGAAATTAAACAGTGACTGTTCAGCTCTTCTGCTTTAACAGTATTTATTAGTATTGGTATTTTGATAAATACTAATAAGAAGAGCGACAAGAACAAACAATGATCAATCAACCCAATCCAAATATTGAGAATTGTGGTTTAAGAGGCAGAGAGACAGTAAAATACAAAAATATGAGAGCTATGCATAGTTGCCAGAAAATACGATTTAACACGATTTGACGATTCTTTTCTCGACAAACGCTGAAATAAAAAAAAAATCATGTGGTAGCTTTATTTGCTTTAAAGTAAGCATACAAGAACATTCACAGTTTGTATGAAAGAACTATATTTCTAAAACCTGTTACTTGATAAATTCGGTCACAGTTGTGATTAGTGATTTTTCAATCGCTGTGAAAAAGTAACAAGTTTCGTAAAATCGCTCATCTCTAGTGGGTAGAGTTGTGTCCAACCGCTCTTTTAAACTAAAATGAGCTGTTGGTAGACTTGTGTGCAACAACTTTTGATTCGAACGCTGTCAAACTAGTTCAAAAAAAAACTGTTGGATACAAGTCCGGTCAAAAACGTCAATGTTAATTATTAACTGGGTTTGAAACAACTTTTGATTCGAAGGCAAACGAACTAGATTATACTTGTATCGAGCTCTTACAGTAGCTCATTTTTGACCAAAACCAATGATGAAACCCATGTAAGTTTAATGGGTTTGATCATAGACCGACTTAATGAGTTCGACCCAAGTCAAGTTCGATCTAGAGCTGGGTCCAATTCGTTCATTCGTTAATTTTTGCCATAAACCTATGATCAAACCCATGTAATTTAAAATAAACGAATGAACGAGTTGAACCCAGCTCTAGAGTTGTGTCCAACAGCTCTTTTGAACTAAAATGAGCTGTTGGACACAAGTCCCGTCAAAAACATCAATGTAAATTAAATAGGTTTGAAACAACTTTTGATTCGAACGCTCTCAAACTAGTTCCAAAAGAGCTGTTGGACACAAGTCTACCCAGCTCTAGTTCCATCCATGTCTCGTCGACATCATACTCATACCATCCTAAATATGTTTGATTTATAAATCATTTAATTTTAGAGTTGCGTCTTAAAGCTTTTTTTGAACTCATTTAGTATACATTGATGTTTTTTTTTTGTTGTACCGAACTCTTTCAGTAGCTGGTTTTAGACACAAACTTTTAATCAAACCCATGCAATTTAGATTGGTTTGATTATAGGTTTGTGTCTAAAACGAGCTACTGCAAGAGTTCGATACAAGTCTAGACTTGTGTCCAACAGCTCATTTTATTTGATGATATAAAAATATTTATTTCGTGCAATATTAAAACAATAGTTTTGATTTAAGTTGTCCTTTTAAAATCAGCAAAGAATATTTAAAACCATCTATCCATCCATCTGCTTCAAATTTCTACACCCAATACCAATTTCCCTGGACACTTTTTAAATGTTGGCATTATTGCTAATTTTTTCTAGTTTTCTCATTATTCTCTTGCATTTACGAGTAAACTTCTTGTTCGCAGCAGCTCTGCAATTGCCATATCTAGTGAATTGCTAAGCACATCTTAACGTTTTACTATTCGTTGCTCTTGGTTGCAGGCATTAAGCTTTTTCTTGCAACTGCAAAAGTGCACATTAGCCAAGGGCATTTTTGCGAGATATTATTATTTTTTTCTTTCTGCTGCTGTTTTGGGATTCTTAGTTTTCTATCGCTATTTACCCTGGTTTTCTGCTTACGTATTCCTTTGGTTTTTATATTTTGCTTTCAATGCACTTAACAGGAAATGCATTAATTTTAAACTTTTCTCATATATTCTCAAAAAAAAAAAAAAACAAATGATGTTATGTGTGAAAAATAAGGAGAAAACACTGCTAACGTTATATTTTCTTTTATTTGATTATATTTATATATTGTTCAGTTAGTGTTTTCAGCTTAAATTTAAGTCTTATCTTATGTTTTTATTACTATTCGGTGAGCATGTTAAATTTAACATTTGATATAAATTTAACTTCACCTTTAGATGTGTGAAATGTTTTTTATTTTTTTTTTCGGCAAATTTTACTCTTCTAAATTTATTAATTTGCTAAAATTTTGCTTGCTTTATTCTTCCCAACTGATTCATGAAAAAAATTGAATTTGGAAAAAATCTAACGCAAATATTCCTTCTTTGAATAAATTATTTAGTAACTCTTCCTATTTTCACTAGAGATATGGGGCCACAACCTTCTGATTAATCGCCAAAAATTTCTTGCCTTTTTTTCCATATTGCCTTTTATTAAATAATAACCAAGAATTACCAAGAAGCAGTAAAAATAATTTTTTTTCAATGACTTTAATATTTTAAGCAAAAATAAATAATAATGGCGCACATATGGCGGATGTCCATATAATCTTAGGTGCAATATAATTTTTTGTTATTGCTCATCACATGCGATAAATACGATCATAAAGTAAATGGTTTTTAATCTAAAATAACACATTAAAGTTGGTATCATAAAAATGTTTTCGTAATAATTGGTCGAGTTATTTAATCAAGCATTTAATGGCCTCTGTTTAATGTAATTTAATAGAGTTTTCGAATAAGCATGAACAAACGACGTGTATATGGTATCAATGCAATTCTTCTTATTTGGCTTGACAGGTTCATATGGAATATATGTATTAGTTGGGGAATATATTCTCTCATTACTGCCTTCAAATGAGCATTTCGGTATTGTTGACTTTAGCACATATCTCACACACAAGCTTGTCAGATTTTTTCGATCTATTTCGCTGAATTTATTTTAAAAAACGTTCAAAGCCGCCAAAATCAATTTTATATCGTTTTTATTAATATGTACGAGTATATATTTGATAATAATTTTTTTAACCGTCTTCAACAAAAGGAGTAGGTTATCAATTCATCTGTTGTTTACATTGTTACTTCATAACTCGGTACATTTAAAACTGATTGTAAAATTTTTTTTGTCTGAGAGCTTCCAATTGGTACCATTGTAAAAAAGTGGGCGAGGACATGTCCACAAATTTTTTATTTAATTTTATGATATTCCACTTATTTGATTGCTGCAAAACCCCGAAAGCACCTTCAGTTTTTGTAATTACAAAATCTTAAAGTTGAACAAATGGGCGGGCTACGCCCATTAAAATTTATTATTTTATTTCAAGTGGTTCTACTGAACCGATTTATGCGAAACTTACCGGACACCTTGAGCTCTAAAATACACACAATCTTTCATTTTAAAAAATGGGCGTCCATTAAAATTTAATTTTGTATTTCATGTACTTCTTCTTAAGAAATAGATTTGCAAAATTTTTTTTGTTTGAAAGAGTTTACTTCCAGTTTAGTCACATAAATTTTTTTCGAAAATGTTCTTTCAGACAGTCGTGAAGCAGCTCTGGGCGAGTCAACATCAAGCGTTGTTGGCAATTATTTCTTAAGTGCAACCAGGCCACTGTTGTTCATTGGCCTTCGAGAGTTTTGCGTCTCACTCGCACTGGTTGACTGATCTGCCACGGATAATCGTATATTCTTGCGGTTCTTCTGTGGAATTTCTTTAACAACCACGTTGCTACTTCCCATGTGAAGGCATAGGTCGTGTACAGTCAGTCACAAAAACCTTTTTAAAATTCTGTTAATAACATCTTGGGCATATGGTCTAGTTACTCCGCCCATATTTGTGCAACCATATTATGCAAATTTACTTTGTATTTATAATATGTATAAATAAATAAATAAATGTTCTTTCAGATCTTTGCATTCAAAAAGTTTTTTTTTGGCAAAATTATTTAATATAAATTTTTATTAAATAATCAGCAGCAGGAAATCTTCAAAAGTGGAAATAAAATCGTCAAAAACTATTTGTTGTAAATTTTTCACATCTAAAGCCTGTGGTACGGAATTCATACGGAATTTCAGGTTCTCATACAAACTGTATGTAAAAAAAATTACGGAAATTCAGGTTGGTAAATTTCTTAAAGAAATTTTCATTTGCTAGTGCGGACTTTCAAAAAAAAAATACACGGAATTTTTTGAATTTATTGCCCATCTTAGTGATGAAGGAAACTTATTTCACTCAACTGAATTTGGTCACGGAATTTTTGACATTTCTAATTTTCATCAAATTGTAATTAATTTTTATTATTTTTGTGTGCTGTTAATTCAAAAATAAATGAATTTGTGTGAATGCCAGCGTAAAAAAAATGTTACATGATTTTTTTCCGTGTAGAAATAAATGTAAATTTACAAACGTGCAATTCCGTAAGAACTCCGTACTGGGCTTAAATTCAAAACTAAAAACTTATCGCAATCAAATTGTTTTAATTTCTTGCGGACGAGTTTTGTTGGAATTTATTTTTGAATAGAATTTATTTATTCAACAAACTAATTTTCTTGAATAACAAAAATTTTGAAGTTCAATTTTGCGAAAAATTAAATAGCCAATAAAAATTGATTTCTCGCCAGAAAAATCTGCATGTAGAGGTTGAAAATTCGCCACTTTTGGCGAGAAATCGCCACATCTGACAACACTGCTCACAGCCACTGTCATTTCCCTTCTTATCTTCTCTTCGGTTCTCTAAATATCTTATCTCTTCTGTTCTCTTATTCGCTCTTATCCTCTCCGATTTTATCTTCTTTCTTGTTATCTTTTATCTGTTTTGGTCTCGCCTCGTCTCGGCTCATCTCATCTCGTCTCGCCTCGTCTGGTCTGCTCTAGTCATGTCTGGTCTTGTCGCGACTGGTCTTGTCTCGTCTGGACTGATCTCGTCTCATCTCGTCACCACTGGTTTCGTCCGGTCTCTTCTCGTCTCGTCCTGTCACGCCACATCTTGTCTCGTCTAGTCTTGTCTCGACTGTCCTCGTCTCATATCGTCTTGTTCCGTTGCGTCTCGTCTTGTCTCATCTCTCTCGTCCCTTCTCGTCTTGTTACATCTTGTCTCGTCTCATCTTGTCTCATCTCGTCTCGTTTCATCGCGTCTCGTGTTGCTTCGTCTCGTCTAGTCACTTCCCGTGTCGTCTCGCGTCCCATCTCGTTCCGTCTCGTCCCGTCTCGTCCCGCCTCGTTTCGTCTCGTCTTGTCTCATCTTGTCTTGTCTCGTCCAATCTGGTCTCATCTCGTGTCTTCTCGCGTCACGTTTCGCGTTTTGCATCGCGTTTTGTGTCGCCTCGTCTTTTCTTTACCTTTTTTTCGTGCAGGCTAAATAAATTTATACACCCTTATTGGAAAACTATTTACAAACATACAATAATGGAATATATACTCGTATATATTAAACATGTCATTTGGGATAATAAAATTGAACATTTATTTTACTCAAATTGACATAAAATATACACACACATATCTACATACATAAGTAAAGTAAAATATATACTTTACTTCTGATTGTTAAAAGATATGTATATGGTAAATTTAAAAAATCATTTTAAACATTTTATTATGCTGAATAAGCATAATGTTGCAGCTTAAAGCCAACATGGGAAGCTTAACAGTTTATTTTATTGCGCTGGAAATATCAAACAAATTCTTAAAATGAAACTGTCGCAAGCACTAGATGTTAAAAAGAATATTGGAATAAAAAATATTTGAGAAAGAAATTAAAACTTGATAATAATAATCAAAAATAACCGTCATACATACGAGTACATACTTCATATATGCAAAATAATTGTATATCAAAAATCAATAAACAAAAGAAGGAAAAACAAGCACAAATATTAAATTAATAGAAGACAATTTAATGGATTCCATTAAATTTTTAATTGAAAACATTCATTGGCGAACTAGTTTTTCTCTGTAGCACTACAAATTGTGAGTGACTTGAGAAAATGTTCGAAGCCTGAGCTAAGAAAATTATATCAGCGCCAAGTAAATGACACGAAAATTAAATTATTATCAAGCATATTTTGTTTTAATGTATCATTAATATCATTAAGAAGTAAGTTAAAGCAGGTGCAATAAATAAAAGTCAAACATTAAAACTAAATTGTGAAAAAAAATCTGTCACAAAAACTATTAAAGTTTGTTTCTATTCACTATTCATTCAACTACGTTTGCGACGTAACAATCTATTCTAAGCATCAAATGGAAAAGTTTTTTTCAAAGGCCATTTTAAGAGACCATAAATAATGTTATGAAATAGAAAAAGTAAAGTCCTTTTTAAATTTTATAATTTATATTTTTACCTTATCTAATATTGCTGTCGTCATTTTTTTATTTTTTTGTTTAATTTTTTTCTTTTACTAAACATAAAAAAAACTCAGTTTTGATCTTTACGCTTGAGATATTTTCTGTACTTCTTTTATGTATTTTACTTTTGGCTTATGCCTTTAATGTTTTTAGCCTAGGAATGATGCCGGCTATAGAATTTAAATAAATATCCTAAAGGGGAAATTGTTGATGATGATGATGATGATGATGATTATTATTATTATTATTATTAACATGGAGCAGAAACCCTTTTTTTAATATTCTTGAAATGGTTTTTGTGATAAACTTTTTCCGGAAGTCTTTTGAGTTTTATTTTATTTTAAGCAAATTTCTGGCTTTATAAAGGTTTCCGTTTTATGGTCTATGACTAATGTCAAATAAATTTAGAAAAATAAGCCAATAATATGGCCACCAACGAAAAAACAAACACCAAAAGCAATAATGTTGGCAAAAAGAATACAGGTAAAATAACAATATAAGCTAAATTATTACAATGAGATGATGAGAATGGGAAAAATGTTTATTTATTCTATCAGGGGCTGCAGAGTTTAAACTTTAAAACTCTTCTTTAACGATACAAAATTTATAATTAGCTGACTTAGATTTTTCATACTAATATATGATAGAATTCTTTTAAGGGTTCGGTACACCAAAGGTGAAAAGTGTTTTCGCTACGACGTTCATCCGTCCGTCCGCCCGTCTGCATGTCTTAAGGGCTATGAACCTGAAATTTTTACAGAATATGTTAAAATTTGACTGCTACGACAACATGTACAGGATAGTTTAAAACTAAAGGATATTCTAAAGCGGACAAGGAAAAATTTTTTAATCCTAAAAAGTGTATATAGACACCGGAAATTTTCAAAGTTAGTAAATTATTACTCAGACTAAACCAATTAACATTGAAATTTGTAGCGTTTTCTTGTCTAAAAAAAATTGTACATTTCTTCAATGAAAATTCGCAATAAAATGGTTGCCCCTGTGGCTGAGTGGTAGTAATTCTATCCTCTCAATCCAGAGGTCATGGGTTCGATTCCCACCATAGACTCTGGGTGTTTTCTGCAGACAAGCTAATCGCGTCGCGGTTTGTGTTTGTTAAAAAAAAGAGTAGACAGACCCCCTAAAGTAGTTTGCATAATCATTAATCCAAAATATTGAAAAAAAAAATCGAATTAAAGTTATATTTAAGGCCAACTGCTTAATTTAAAGTTGTACAATTGTGTGAAATAAAGACTGATATAATAAACAACAAACTTGCAAAAAGACATTAATTTAAACGTTAAAGTAACAACACTCGAAATTCTATATATCGTCGGCTTAGGGCTAAGAAATCAGTGAGAGTTTAAATGCTGGCTTAGTTGAACTAAACTCAAATTTATATGTGGTTTAAACTCAACAGCAGTAAATCAAGTGAAAGTTTAAATGCTGGCTTAGTTGAACTAAACTCAAATTTATATGTGGTTTAAACTCAACAGCAGTAAATCAAGTGAAAGTTTAAATGCTGGCTTAGTTCAACTAAACTCGAATTTATATGTGGTTTAAACTCAACAGCAGTAAATCAGTGAACCATACTTTATGTGTAGTTTAAAAACTAAAATTGTGGCAGCACTAGAATAAATGTAAAAAAACAGCTGTTTTGCCAGCAGGCTGTCAATATCTTGGCGCAATCAAAAAGGCAAAAAATTTCAAAAATTTGAACTAAAGGTCTTAAAATTTTACTAAGAAAGAAACTATATTTATGCTTGGCGGAGCAGAATAGTATGAAAGAGCAAGAGAGTGTAAGAAAACAGATCGAACAAGATCCGAAGAAAAAACAGAGGCTTGGAACAAAGTTGAGCGTTCTGCAAAACTTGTGGTCTGTAAGTAAGAAAACCAAAAAGCCTGTATACAGATGATTTAAATGATGTACTGATTTGTAGGTTTGCTAGTCTAAACACATTTTAAACCAAAACTAGAGATTAACTTGCTTTGATTTATTATCCCTTAGAGTGTGAATCTTTTAACTCACTTCCCCCAAGTTTTGCAAGAGAGACAAAATACGATTAACCTGTTCTATATTTAGCTTAAGAAATTAGCGTAATATAGTCCATATTTACACTATGCAAGTCTTATTGCTCAGCTGATTAGTTTGACGGAGAGAGAGACGAGGGGAACAGTAACGTTTCTTTCACCTCGTCTCTCTTTAATAACAAACTAATCAGCTTAGCAATAAGACTTGCATAGTGTAAACTAGGACATATTAAGTTTTTTTCGACAAGAAGAATTTCAAACTAAAATAAGTATGACAATTTTAAATTCTTAGTTGAACTATAGTGAATTTTAATCAGAAATAATTTCTTAGTCAGGCTTAAGTTCAGTAATTTCAATTCTTGTTGAATGTTGTATGAAGTCTATCTACTGAGGTAGAGATTGTTATTAACATTTCTCATATTCCATTTCATTGAAAATTTGCGTTAAATAGCTGATGTTAATAACAATATCTACCTCAGTAAATACACTTGGGTGCTGATGAAGTGCGTGGCTGCACAGAAAAATATCGGTATTTTCCCCAGCTAATAAAGTCTAATTTAATTTTTCTTCTCTTCTTTAGAAACTCACATTAATTAATAAAAATATTTCATTCAACAAGAATTGAAATTACTGAACTTAATCCTGACTAATGGTAGAATTACTGAAATCGTATCGTGCTGTTGCGTGTCAGCTGACAAAATCCGTAACATTTAATAAGCATGTTGATGCTTATTGAAAATGTGTTGGCAACGTTTGCTACGTAAAAATTTACAGAAAATAGATTTTTACGTAGCAAACGTCAACTTCTGGCTTACATACATACACACACACGTATAAAGCAAAGTAATAGCTGACACTTTCGCTGGCAGCCTCACGTTTTTACTAACTAACATACAGACTTAAACGATACGACAACTTCAAAAGTAAGAAGATACGATTTGACTAACGAAGCCATAAGAAATTCTTTCTGACTAAAATAAGTATTTTACACAGTCGCTAAGGCTTCTCTTTCGAACGGCATTAAAATGTTGTATGTTTGTAAAAAGCAGGTTTAGCAGGTTTACACTCTAAGGCTGAGCTTACATCTGGCATTTCTTGTGTGCCATGTGCCCAAAAAAGCGTAACCACTAATTACTAATGAAAAACTGTTTGATTCAGACATAAATTTATTGATTTAAACTGTTTCCAATCATTTTGGTTTATATAAAATTGTCTATTAGTTGAAATGAAACTGTTTAACTTAAAACATACGTGTCTGAATCAGTTTCATTAGTAATTATTGGTTACGTTGTTTTTACGCGTGTGTGGCACATGGCACACAGATGTAAACCCGGCCTAAGCCGACGACTCTCCCTTGCTATTTAACATTGTCAAAAAGATTAACAAGCTAATCAATATTATTGTGGAAATGTTAGACAGCGCATAATTTACCAACACCTAAATGTGCTTAATTAAAATTCTTGAAGCTCTTAAAGCAGAGATTAGTTTCACAAAGTATTAAAAAAAAAGGAAACAACATAAATTATGTGTACATATACATATTTATATAATAATTTCAGAAACCTTCAACACTGTGTTAATATCATTGCTTATCTCAAGGGTAGAAAAATAATAGCAAATTCAAAAATAAAGAAAAATAAAGGGACGTAGGTGTATTAATTGCATTAATTAAAAACTTTCTGCAGAGGAAATCCTTTTGTTTACTTATACACCGTACAAGGAATACATTACTTTTGGTCCTGATTTCCTTTTTTCTTTTTTTTTTTGCAATTATTAGGCGGACAGCACTTTATTTGTATTTTATTTATGTTTCACTGTTTTTTTTCTGTTTTTTTTTTCTCCAAAAGCCATTTTGGTTTATTAATGTTCTCTCATCCATTACCATTTCCCTTTTTAAGTTTTTGGGAAGACTGGTAAAAGCATATGATGGCTTAATATCGAGCAATTGAATAAAGTATTTTAATTACAATTTCACGCTTATTTTAGTCCAAGGTATTAAGTCTTATTTATTAATTGCTTGCACTTAAAAGCTTTGCTGTTCTCTTGCTTATACGGATTGCCATTTCATTTTTCTTTCTGGAATTTCTTTCAACGCGAATTGTTTCATTAAATTACACAGTATTTTTCACTTCGCCGTTAAATAAATTTAATCCTTTTTGTGTTAATTACAATTATATATTAGGGTCATTATTGTAATTAAAATGAATACTTAATGCTATTGTTGCTATTGTGATTTAGAAAGTTGAGATTATTTGCAATTACAGCAGCTTTTCAGTAAAGTAAAGAAATATTTTGCGTTTTAGGAATATGACACTATTGGTTGGTTCTTGTGCATAAAAAAACTTCTTGAAAAGTGAAAAATTATCAAACTCTGACACCATTTCAACTGTTTAGTGTACAGAGAGATATTTCGATTCCGAATATGACCCTCATTTGCCCTCATCGCTCATTATTAGGGGTCTTTCTCCATTGCTTTTCCCTTGGGAAGAGAGGATCGTGATTAATATTTTTCTTACCGGGAGTGAAAGCTTTCTCGCAGAGGCCTGTGTCGTTCTATGTAATATTTGTGTTTTTAGTCATATTGATACGCCCATAAATAGAGATGTAACTTTAAAATCAGTTTCCGAACCAAGTTTCCAATTACAGTCATTATAACTGATTTTGTTAAAGACTCAGCGCATAATCTGGAAAGTCTTTTCATATCTAGAGAATATTCAATTGAGACTAACGGTAACTGATTTCCATTGGCCCACACTATAACTTTTAAGCTTTTCTTTGATAAATTAATTTTGTACACAATCGCCAATTGTCTGGATTGCAAAGTAGCTTTAGCTCTGCTTTTAATTCACTCGAACCAGGACAGAACCGTAAAAACGTTTTCCAAAAAAAAACCAGGTTGGAAGGTTGACCATCTGCCTGATCCTGTAAGAAGAGATTCTTACTAACTTTTCAAAGAAATTTCACTGCTGAAGCCAAGGTGCAAGGAGCTGATATTTACTTTTAGATTACTTCAAATTCCCAATAAGATCATTCAATTCCCGCAGGACTTAAACAATTTGAAAATTTTAATCATCGCTGAAGGTTTTATTTTATGGTCCCAGCTAAGGTTAAGAGTCGCCTTAGTCTGTTTTTAGTTCTATAGTATAGTTTCTTAGGGGTACTGGAATTCGAGCGAATTCGTTTTGAAAAAAAAAGGTTTTAGGGCTGAAGGAATATTTTGATATTCAATAGTGTGCTTACGCCATAGAAGATGTCACTGCAATTCAAAAAATGGTACTCGTAATTTATTAAAAAAAATAGTGGCGCAATGCTTTTCTGAAAAGAATTTGTAATGATTAAAAAGGCATTCTTCAGGAATAACAGCTGAAACGGAACGGTCTCAAGGACAATTTTCATGCATTATTATGAATTTGAAATCCATTTTAGAAAAAAAAAATTATGAAAAATTTTAAATAAAATACATTTTAAATTCATTTTAAATTTTATGAATATGGGGATAAAAATACAAAACAAATAAGGAAAATATATTTTCTTTAAAAAAAAAACAAAAGAAACATAATTTGCAGGCATTAATGTAATTAGTAAGCATTTTTTGACTCACGACACGCGCACTCATAGCTAAAAATATTTTACTCACGTACTTTTACGCACAAATGATTTCAAAAATGTTCACGATCGTGCACGCTCAAGAGTAAAATATCCTTAAACACGCACGAGGGGTATACATATTTTCTCGATTACGCACACTTATGAAAAATATATAATTTACGTGAGAGAGTGAAAATTTTTACGTGATTCTGAAAAATAGCTCAAGCGCGAGTAATTAAGTTCAAGTACTCACGCATAACTAATTTTAAATGCGATCACACATAAAAATATTTTATTCGTTCACTTTCATGAACAAATGATCTTATCACGAGCACGCACGCTTATGGAAAAATATATAAATAATTCACGTGAGCGGGCCAGAATTCATGTTCTTAAAAATAGTTCATGCACGAGTAATTTAGTTTAATTCAGACTCACGTACTCACGCATGACTAATTTTAAATGTGATCACACATAAAAATATTTCATTCGCTCACTTTCACGCACAAATGATCTTAAAATTTGTTACCATCACGCAAGCTCAAGAGTAAAATATCATTAAAAACGCACGAGGGGTATACAATTTTTCTCGATCACGCACGCTTATGAAAAAATATATATAATTTATGTGAAAGAGTGAAAATCGGTCCGTAATTCTTAAAAATAGCTCAAGCGCGAGTAATTAAGTTTAAGTCACGCTCACGTACTCACACATAAAAATATTTCATTCGCGCACTTTCACGCACAAATGATCTTAAAATTTGTTACCATCACGCAAGCTCAAGAGTAAAATATCCTTAATCACGCACGAGGGCTAAAAAATTTATCACGATCACGCACGCTTAAGAAAAAATATATACATAATTCAAGTGAGAGAGTTAGAGTTCATGTTCTTAAAAATAGCTTATGCACGAGTTTAATTCATGCTCACGTATTCACGCTTGATTAGTTTTAAATTTGATCACTATCACGCGTGACACGATAAGATCACGAAATTTGCACATCTCTAATAATTAATAGAGAATGGCAGGACTGCTGTGACATAGATTTGGTAAGCTTGAGCTTTCATTACAAGAAACAATTGCAAAAAAAATTTACATATTCCATTTCCACTGAAAAATTTACATACTCGTATAAGGCTGAAATTTCCATCATAGTGGACCAAACACAACAACGCTAATGATGAAGATGGGGCGGTCTTCGAAAACAGCATGTTATTCCGCTCTGCTAGTGTTTGGCAGAATAGTTACATTTGTCTTAAAAATTATCACAGGTAATTTGACTTTCTCAAATTACGAACTTTAGCCTAAATGAAGCCCAAATAATAAACCAATTAGTTACCCTTTCTTCGGCGATGAAGGATTCATGTTACTTTGAAATTAACTAAAATTACTTGCTAATAAGATTTTCAATTAAGGACACAATCACTCGCGTAATATATCATGCAAATGATTTTAATTAACAGCAATCGTTCAATTTGCAAATATTTTCTCTTAATCTTCATCTGAGTATTACTTGTGTATTTATTCGACTGTATTTATACATTGAAGATACATCATACACACTCGTATGTATAAGGAATGAACTTTAATATTGCAAACATATGCAAGAAATTTCATAACAATTTGCTAAATAACAGTTGCTATAAATAAAATTATATGAGAAAAACATATTCCATTATTTTGTCTGATTGCATTAATTGGTACGAGTAATATTCAGTTTGTATTATTAGTAATAGCGCACTGAAATTTTTTTTTAAACAATAAATTTGGTAGGGGAAATAAAAACTTTCGTATCGTTGCTCTTACAGTTTACGTTTAAAGTTATTAGAAAAGGATGTTGGAAGTTAGGAATTTTTGTACTTTGTTGTGGTGATTGGGCGAAAAAACTATGCAACTCTTCTTTTGTTACGTGCAAATTTTTGTTTAATAACAAATCTTATATAAGAAATCTAACTAGGCATACTTCTGTGGAACACTTTAGTAATTTTAATGTTCGCTATGTACCATTTCCTTGTGTCTTTCAAAAAGGTAGAAAAAAGGGGAATATAACGGCTTGAAATGTTGGCTTAGAAGACACAGTTTCTTTTTGATATTTGGTGATTTTTATATATGCACACAATACATACAATAGCTTACTTATATTAAAAGATTTATCTGTTTGTGTTGCTTTTTGAATTGCAGCTTTTAATAAAAAAAAACCAGTTAAGTTCAAAATTAACCTCATTGCTGAATACAATTTTGCGATAAAGCATCGTCCACAAGTTGCGTCAGTTGATGATTGAATTTCAAAACGCATCTGGATAATTTGGTAGTGTTGTTCAAGTGTTAAGGCAGAATTAGTTTTTACTTTCTGTTCTGTTACGAATCAGCTGAATTTTTTTTTTGTTTATAGAAATTTAATACAAGTCGTTTGTTTTTCTGATTCGTTCTGTTCTGTTTCGGTTCAACCTGTGAAAATCAAAAAATTGTTAAGTAATTGTAAGTGACAGCATAAATTAAATAAAAATGTTTTGAAATAAATTGTGATTGTGCGTTTAGATTTAAAAAATTAAATTTTTAAAAGAAAAACATAAAATTATATTGAAACATAACCATGGACGATCCAAGGTCATCACTTAGTGCAAAACTGCGACCCTTCTGGTCGGAAACAGCTGATAAGTTACTACAGAAAAAGTAAGTACGCAAATTTAGAAGCAGAACGGCACATCACAGAACAGCAACAGAAAGTAAAGAAGCCTTTAGTCTATTCAAAGGAATTTGCCAGGTTATTATTATAATCAGAAATGTCGGCGCTACTAAAAATGTGAATGGTAGGATATACGAAAACGTCAAATAGTTTGTCAATTGGCTAAATCCGACCGATGAGGTTTGAGGTTTTTTTATCTAAAGCAAATTCCATTAACTGCAATGTAGCGAATTCACACACCGTTTTAAGCAGACCGTAGTTAATTCAATCATCACCAAAAGCAATTAAAGGGCCTGCACCACCATGTCTACAACGCGTTGCAACGTTCGACTTGTCGCATACTTATATTCAAAACAAAAACAAATTTTAAAATTTTTTTGTTGTTTCAAATGTAAGTGTGCGACAAGTCGAACGTTGTCGACATCGTGGGACAGGTCCAAAATGTTTTGCTTTATGTTGATGGATACTAGTTTCGGTATTTGTATTTAACGCCCAAAAGTATGCACGCGTGACTTTTATTTAGCCAGTTCAACAACCTTTGTACCTTTTTGCTGCTCTCAGTGTCCCTGGTGGTGGGTTACCCTAGCATTTTAATTATTTTTGGGTGGTTGATTTATTTTTATCGCATTTCCTATATACTACTACAAGCTTTTACCCGCGGGTCCGCTCGCGTTGAACTGATATTTTGAAAACTATACTTAAAATTTATGTAGGTTTTGTTATTTTTTACTCACCGATAATGTTAAAAAAAACGATAAAAACCGACAATAAGGCAATAAAAAAATCAGAAAACAGAATAAAAACCGGTGTAAACAATCAAATCCAAAACGAAAATTGCCTTTACCAGCCCAAATATGTGTTTTTCGGAAAATAAAGAATAAAAACCGGTTGCGAATCGGATAAAAAACATTGCCTCTGTTTGACGCTGGTAATGTAACTTTCCATTTGTGAAAGAACTTTCGAAATCGGTTTAGTGGTTTGGGCGTGAAAGCGTAGCAAGCAAACAAACAAACTCACTTTCACATTTATAATATTAGTAAGGATAAGGATAAGGATTATTATGAATTAAACCAAAAAATATTCTTTATAACTTAAAATATTCAAAAGAAATTTTAAGAACAAAGGAGCTGAATAAAATGGTGGAGAAAATGCAGCAAACATACATTTCTATATTCGCAAATGTTTTTACATTGATAATTCCAAAATCCATGGCGTGCTGCGTGCAGGACTATTTACACCAGCAGGGTTAGTAAAAAAAAAATACACACACACAAAAAATATAATCTAGCTAATAATACACGAAATTTAAATGATTTAAATGTGGGTGATTCAATTTTATTTTTAAACTCCCAGTGAGTGTTATACCACCTCTACATACACATAGTATGTAAATATGTACACTGGAAAAAAAAACTCAAGTCACGCCTGCTAATCAATTGCAAAAGATGTCATACCCCGATCACGCAAGCTCAGTACAAAGTAGCTTTGTCAATTGTTTAATTAACAAACAAAATATGTAAATCATGTTGAATTAAAATTGAACTCAAAAACTACAACTTTACAACTTTGAAATAAATTTAATTAATGATGGTATTTGTTCATTACTTTACTGTATATCTAAGAAATATTTATTGTTTCTGCGGCGGTAAGGGGCAGCACAAACCTGTTTTTCTAATACCTGTGCCAATACATACAATCATGTAAGTTAAATAACTAATAAAATAAAATGAGTGCAATTAATATAAATTCATTTTGTTTTAACTTGAAATAATTTTGATTCAACATGATCCTTCATTTTGATTTAACAGTACTGTTATGTTAAATCAACATGAAATACATTTAAGTAATTAACGTAAAACACATATGATACGTAGATTGGAATATGAAATTTTGGACAACAAAATAAAAGGGAATGATTTTTGCGGAGTCAAAAATGCATTCGCATTGGTTCGGACACGCTTCTTAAGTCGGTTAGCAGCGTAAAGAGAATGTTGTTGCCAGACTTTATACATCCCTACTTTATGGAATTTTGATTGAAAGACATCTTGAAAAAACTGGGTATGCCGAAAGAGCATGTCATACAAACTGCTTAATTGTTATAATTTGCTTTATATTAAAGTCCTGAATACTGTGTAAATATACTTTTTTTACTATAATTCTTTATACTAGTATAGTACTTTAATTTAAAAAAAAATTAAAAAGCACTTTTATTGAAAGACAAACTTTTTGTTCTCAAGTTAGGTTACGTCAACCTAACAGAAGCACTACGCTCCTGTCAAGGACATACACATAAGCCAGTATAGACCTGTTGTGCACTTCCAAGTGAATTAAACGAGCCCTGGCCTTCACAGGAACTCAGTATAGTTAACTTAGCTCCTCAATATGTTCAAGTAGATACTTCTGGTAAGGAGTGTCATCCGGAAAAAAAGATCGAGCCTGGATGAGTGAAATCTGGGCTATACTTTGGGGTTTGATCAAAAACTGAGTTAAAGAGAATTAGAAAGAACTTTTCTTTGCTACACTTTCGTAAATTATAATGCACTGATTTGACTCACTCGTCAAGCAAACGTCAAAAATGCTTGCAAAAGCATTCATAAAAGTAAAATACAATTG
Source organism: Nowickia ferox (assembly GCA_936439885.1). Classification (NCBI taxonomy): domain Eukaryota; kingdom Metazoa; phylum Arthropoda; class Insecta; order Diptera; family Tachinidae; genus Nowickia; species Nowickia ferox. The sequence goes on along the minus strand of OW387026.1, from coordinate 96,879,586 downwards.
TGGTGAAATAACAATCTTTCAATGGTCGACGAATGTGGAGTAATTTAACACTCGTCCAGCAATCACCCACATGATTCACAAAAAAAAATTATCCGGCAGAGTCAAATACGATCATTGACTATTATAAATCTGGCAGTGCTCTCCAAAATGTGTAACCCATGAGTCACTCGTCTAACAATCGTCAAAATGATTCTAGGCGAGTAAAAAAAGTCTCACGAACTGATCGCGCTCGTCATATAATGACTATGGTGAGATTAGTTGCAAGAATTCTGAGTACAATTTAGAGTTTTTCGATCTAAGAATAAATAACTTTCAACTAATTTTTCCTTACTGTGTACCTATATTAGCTTTTTGTATGTTGGCGTATGAGCAAAACACTTACAAAAATATTTTTTCTCATAAAAGAAATTCAGAACAATGCTAGAAAAAAGTCATGCTCGTTATTCTTATTGTATTAGTAAAGACTATACGTATATGTACTCGTATATGTAAATATGAATGTACATACATATGTATATACACTAGTAATTGCCACAAAACCAGCACCAGTTCTGTGGCCATGTTATTCCATTAAGGTATATTTGGCTTCGCGTATATCCTTTACTTTATATAAAAATTGAATTACACACTCTTTTTACAAGATTTTTCAACTTTTAGCCTTCGTTAGTGCATATTAAAAAAAAAAGGGGCAATAAAACTTAAGTACCGCATTCTGTTTTCTATAGTTGAAAAACTTGTGCATACAGCAGTGTTTATAATAACAGTGAAATGCATTTAATATTTATGTTTATTGATGGGCACAAGCCACTGCTATCGACCATGGAACTACTATTTTTTTTAGCCAACACTGTGTGCCACAAACATACACTTAAACACTGCAAAAGGGAGCCATCATATGAATAAAGTATATGGCCATAAAAATAACAATAATTGTCAATTGCTATTTGTGTATAAATAAGTAAGTTACTTTTTTTTATTTCTTATAACAATTTTTTTACTCTCCAGTATGTTTATAAGTAATTTGCATACGAGTACATACCTACAAATGCATACGAGTATTGTAGTTATTTTTACTAACAGATTAAAATGAAAGAAAATGTTTATATTTATAGTTACTACGAATATGAATGAAAATGTTCTTTAAAATTAAATAAATTCAGTAAAGTGCGAATTTACATACGGACACTACATATGGCTCATTCACTTCAATAGTGTCATAACTCAAAAAATGCGTTTTTTGAATTAATAACGCAAAATAATTCGGCATTCTATATTTTATCTTGCGTAAAAATCTCATATAAATAGCTTTTACTACCACCTCGTGAGAGAAGAATATTTTTTAATTTCTTTATTGAGTTGTATGTAAATTGAAAACTGTAAAACTAGTTTTTTGAGTTGTGACACTATTGAAGTAAATGAGCGATATGTAATACTATATGAACTTTAGACTAAAGAATCGAAAATCTTACCTGATGTAGATTTTTTTTTAATTTCAAGTACTTGGTATACTTTTTTCTGTTTTTTCGATTTTTTTAGTTTTGACGCTTTTTTGGAAATATTTCGGATTATGGCGTTTTTTTTTGGGTTTTTTTTTTTGTTTGTGGCGATTTATTTTAACTTTAGCAATTTCGTTTTTAGTATTGGCATTTTTTTCTGTTCTTGATGATTTATTTTAGTTTAAGTTAATTTTTTTTAATTTTTGCACTTTTTTCGTTTTGGCGATTTTTTTAGTTTTGGCGCTTGTTTTCCATTTTGGACTTTTTTCCGGTTTTTTTTTGGCATTTTTTAAGTTTTATCGATTTTTTTTCTTTTGTGGCGTTTTTTCGTTTTTTGGCGACTTGTTTTAAATTAAGCAATTTTTTTAGCTCTGTTGATTTTTTTTTTTAGTTTTGACGATTTTTTCGTTTAAATGATTTTTAATGTGGGTTTTTTATGACTTTTAGCGTTTTTGAAGATTTCTAGACTTTACCTATGTAACTTATTTAAGACATCCTGTATTAGACTATTTTAGAGTGTCAAGTCATGGCGAATGTTTATTATATGAATGACAAATGACAACTCTAATCGTGCTTTGACATCCTTAGAGGTTTCTTTGTAGGTGTTCCGTACAACAAAGGTGAAGAGAGGGTCGCTCTCTTCTTCCCTCTCTCCTCCTTCGCTATGATTATGATGTCTGTTTCTCAGTCCGTCCGTCACGTCTCGATAACCCTAAAGGCTTCATTAGTCTTTAGTTTCTATTGCTGTTTTGTGCTGTGCCGTTCTGCTTCTAAATTTGAGTACTTACTTTTTCTGTAATAACTTATCAGCTGTTTCTGACCAGAAGGGTGGCAGTTTTCCACTAAAGCGATTAGTTTTGCCTCGTCCATTGTTAAGTTTCAGTATAATTTTATATTTTTCTTTTAAAAAAAAATTTTTTCAACCCTAAAAGCACAATCTCAATTTATTTCAAAATTTATTTCAATTTTTCATTTGCACAGGTTGAACCGAAACAGAACAGAACGAAACAGAAAAACTAACGACTTGTATTAGATTTCTATAAACAAAAAAAGAGTCAGCTGATTCGTAATAGAACAGAAAGTAAAAACTAATTCAGGCTTAAGAGCTGCGGACCTGACATTTTCAAAGAATATATGACATATAAAGTTAATACTGAAATTTAAAAAAAATCTAAATTAAAGGGTATTCCATCAGTTAATGTAATTTTGAAAACCGTAAGAAGCAAAACAATTGAAATTTTCAAAAACGCTAAAACTAAAAAATTTAAAAATCGTCAGAACAAAAAATCGCCAAAAACAGAATAAAAATCGCCGAAACGGGAAAAACGCCAAAACTAAAAAAATGCTTAGTTTAATAAATCGCAAAAAAACCGAAAAAATCGCAAAAACGAAAAAATCGCCACAACTTAAAAACCGCCAAAAACGTAAAAAGCACCAAAACTAACAACAAGCACCAAAACTAGTGTGCGTCCGTACGTAACATTTCGTATGCGAGTCAAAGTCACACTTAACTGAATTTATTTAAGATCAAGTTTAACCAAAATTAATTATGAGCACTGGATTGATGCGAACAATTCCCCAATAACCTTGGTGAATTAGTTGCGAAGACGTCCTTTTTCATTATTTCTATTCTTTTTTTTTTTGTCTCTTGCGAAGTAATTTTCTGCCATTAGTAAGGACTAAAGTTCTATTACTAATATAACTTAAACTTCATTGCACTTGTGATATGCAAGTTCCTTGTGCTACAGGAAGAAGTAATGCAAGTTAAGGCCATTTAAAATCTTTGACTTTATATACATTTTTGGACCGTTTTTTATATTGTCTCTGTAATATAAAATGTATGTATGCTTTCTTAAATTTATAACAACAAAATACACACACACATAAATGTGTACATATTTAAAACTATGTAAATTTAAGCATGGATATATACAGTGATTTAAGTGACTATAAATGTGTTTATATGTATATATATGTATGTTTGTATGTATGTATAATAAAAGAGAACCTCTTATTCCCGCTAATGTGCTTTTACTTTACATTTGGCTTCATGCCATAAGCCACTCTGGCGACATTATTTTGGGCAAATATGTATACATACGTACGTATGTACTATATATGTATGTGTGGATGTGTGTGAGTGTCACATGCACACATACTTACTCATAAATGTGTGTATATTAAAGATTTGCTAGTTATATAAATATGTATACAATGTCTGTTTTTATAGGTTTGCTGTGTGAAATTATCCTTTTTTTAACTGCATACACACATAAACACGCACACACACACATCCATAACTATCCAAATATATGATTGTATATACAGTTTACAGTTTAATAATTCTTAAAGTAGGTTAACGCTTCATTTGCTATTGCAAATTAAAATTTGCTTTGGTATGTTAAAATTTCAACAGTGACTGCATAGCAAAAGTCCCTATCAAACGTTATTTAAAATTCATAATTCCATGCAAAAGCATTAAATTGCACATAAGTATGTTTGTAGGTATTCACCAAATTTTAGAAGTCATTTTGCATTATAATCGTCAATTTTTATTACTATCTATCATGATGGCAAAAACAAAAATTTTGTGCAAAAGAGATTATTATTATGTGGAATTATTTTATATTGTTTTAGACAAAATGTTTGCTTAAATTACTAATAACTTTAATGATATCAAATTTGGCAAAAGGCTGTTAAATGTTATGGAAAATGCATTAAAATATAAAAACTATACTATAACTATGTCTGAAAATTAAACTAAATCGAATCACTTCACATGATATCGCACAAAATTTATAAAAAAAATAAAATTTTTTTGGCTTCACTGCTTCGATATTGAATGAAAGGTATTGTAATTTGTGATCAAAAGATCTGCACCTATTCGAGCTTTTATTCGATAGGTAAGAGTCTATCTTTGACCTAGATTTTGTCGAAATGGTAATGACAGAAAAATAATATAAATCGTTAATATGCAAAAAAATCACCAAAAGTAAAAAGGTCACTGAAAAACTAAGAAAAATAGCCAAAACCTGAAAAAATCGCCAAAAACTTAAAAAAAGCGTCAAAACTAAAAAAAAAGGAAAAAAATCGCTGTAAACAAACCAGCGCCAAAACACAAAATTAATCGTTGTAACTAAAAATATCGTCACAAAACGAAAAGAAGTGCCAAGACTAAAAAACAGCCGAAAATATCGTCGAAAACCGAAAAAAATACCAAAACGAAAAAAGCGCAAAAACAAAAAAAAACGCTGAAACTCAAATAAACTGAAACTGAGTTAATCTCTCAAAACCAAAAAATCTCCGAAATGTAATATAAACGACAAAACCCAAAAAAATTTGCCAAAAACCGAAAAATATCGCCAAAAACGAAAAAAGTGCCAAGACTAAGAAAAAATTGCTGCTATATTGTAAAACAACAAAAACAAAATGCCAAAAACGGAAAAAAACGCCAAAAATAAACAAGCGCCAGAACTCAAAACAAACCGGTGTAACTAAAGATATATTCACAAAACAAAAAAGCGCTAAAACTAAAAAAAACAACCGAAAAGATCGTCAAAATCCGAAAAAATTGCCAAAAATTAAAAAAAACGCCCATACAAAAAAAAAGCTAAAAATAAGAAAATTTGTGTATTGTAAAAAAATAGCCAAAAATTGCCAAAAATAAAAAAATTCAAAACCAAAAATTTTTGGCTGTTACTAAAAACATCGTCGCAAAACGAAAAAAGCGCCAAAAAACTGAAAAAATTTTACAAGAACGAAAAAATCGCCAAAAACAAAAAAAGCGTCAAATTTAAAAAAAATTACTAAAACTAAAAATAAGTTTTGTTAAAAAAACAAAACAGAAAAATAGCCAGAAACCGAAAAAAGTCGCCAAACAGAAACAAGCGCCAAAATCCAAAATTAATCGCTGTAAAACTTACAAAACTAACAAATCGCCAAACCGAAAAAAAAGCTGAAATTAAAAAACCACCGAAAAGGTCGTCCAAAATTCAAAATTAACCATTGTAAGTAAAAATATCACACAAAACGAAAAAAGCGCAAAGACTAAAAGACAACCGAAAAAATCGTCAAAACACCAAAAAATCTTAAAGCCGACAAAAAAAAAAAGCTAAGACTAAAAAACAACCAACAAGATCCACACAAAAACCGAAAAAATCGCCAAAATCTAAAAAAACGCCAAAACTAAAAGCAACCAAAAAGATCGTTAAAAACCGAAAAAAATTGCCAAAACGAAAAAAGCGCCAAAACTAAAAAAAAATGCTGAAACTAAAATATATCGTCCAAAACCGAAAAAACTACAAAATGTAAAAAAACGCCAGAAATTCAAAAAAAATCAAAAACCAAAAAAAAAATTAAAGAAAACGTCCAAAACCCGAAAAATGCTTGCTTACTTAAAATGTTTTTAAAAATTTCTGTATCAGGTAAGATATTCTTTATATAGGCCAAGGTTCGTATAGTGGTGTCCGTAAGGAACGCTTCGTGTGCACGACAAAGTCTCTGTTTACTGAATTCTTAAAAACGATTTAGTTTACAGAACAAAAAGCCGTTTATAAATTTTTCTTTCGTATTCTCAGCTACAGAAGAATGTAAATTTTCGCTATATGTTTTCTCTGTGACTTTGTTTTCAAAATGAAATTTTCCATTTTAACATAAATGTTTGATAATTTTTTTTATTTTTAATTTTCCAAATCAATACGTAGCTGTGATTTAAAAGAAATCACTTTAATTTGCAAATTTGGGGTAAAAGAAATTTATTATCACTTGTCTTTAACGTTTGATATTTATAATATAAAAACTATTTTAAAGTTGTAAAAAAACATAATGGAAATTTTTTTTTGAATTTTTCCTAGTGTATAAAATATGTTTTTTTTTAGGAAATTAAATTTTTCAAGAGTTCCATGTCAGGCATACATACATACGAGTACGTACAAATGCATGTTTAGCAAGCAGTCAGTAACATGCATTTATACGTTTGCCCATGTAATGCTTTTTAAAATCCCTACAAATGCTATGATAACAGTTAATAACTGTTTATTTGACCCAATTAACACCTGAACAAGTTTGAGAAAAATTACAACCTCTGCAATGATTGCATTGTAATTCAATATAATTTTCCAAGTGCTGCAGTAAATCAGAGATAATGGAAACAAATGTTTTTGAGCTATATTCTAGCACAGCTACGAATAAGCTCATGTATATACACAAATACATATGTACATACACCTGTATATGTTATGTGTGTGTGTGTGTATAAATTGCTATTCTAATTTGTATTTTTTTGAAAACCTACAATACAAACAAAATAGAGGAAAAAGATAATTGAATCGTATAATTTTCTCTTTATACTACAACAACCACTCGGTGCAGGTACAACATACGTTAGCAAACAAAATCATTCAACTAAACATAGCAAACCATAAAAGTAATAAATGCATAAAGCACAAAAGTGTGCTTTTTTAGGCTGAGCAAGTAAGTGACTCATATTTCTTTACAAAAATTTAATTTCTTTGTTTTTGAGAGCCATTTTTATTACGAAGCCAATATTGCAACGTATATAAATATTTAATTTATTTTCTAAACAAAGAAAGAACATACAACGAGTATTCGTTTGGCTCACCCTAAAATCTAAATCCTTGTGTAAACAAATTGATTTTTGCTTGCAAAATGTAGCATGCAAGTGATTTTAGCATTTATTGTTTTCGAAAATACAAAAGGCCATGAAAACCAGATACACGTACTACGAAGAGGGATTTCATAAACGTGTTAAAAGTTGTGTAACATTTAGTAAAATTATTTTAAAAGGGCTAAATGAATTGAACGAAATATTGCAACACAACTGAATAAATTTCGTAATGAATGTTGTAAAAGTACATTTGAAATTAAAGTTCATACTAGCAAAAGCTTGTTTTGTTTTAATTTTTCTTAGGTGTTCAAATTCAGTTTTTTTTTGTTGTTGTTAAAGTGGCTTTATATCATGGGCATTCAAAAATATATAGGGTATTCCAAGAAGAGGTTTAATTTTGAATAGCCTGCCATTTTAACAGCTGTAATCACCTTCTAACCACTTGTTACATGGCATAATTAAAAAAGAACGATAATCGCTTCAACAACTCACTGAAACTATTTAAATTCAACAGAAAAAAATTTTAAAGTATTTTTGTAGTTGTTGTGAAGCACCTTGTGTGCTAGCAATTGTAAAACTGGTGAACAAATTTTAGTGTTTTGGATACGTCAGTAATATAAATAAATGCAGTAAAGTGCGACTTTGACTCGCTTACGAAAGGCTCCATAAGGACCCTACATATGTAATACTATACGAACTTAAGCCTATATAATCGAATATCTTACCTGATGTAAAAATTTTTTTTTAAAGTTTAGGTAAACTTTTTTCGGTTTTTGCCGTTATTTTAGTTTTGGCGTTTTTTCGTTTATGGCGATTTTGTTTTTTTGTTTTTGGCGATTTATTTTAGTTTTAGCGCTTTTTTTTGTTTTACCGATTTTTTCGGTTTTTGGCGATTTTTTAATTTTGGCGATTTTTTTTAATTTTGTAATTTTTTTGTTTTAACGTTTTTGAAAATTTCAAGAGTTTGCCTCTTACGGTTTCCAAGATGCAGCAAGTTGGCAAAATTACATTAACTGATAGAATACCCTTTAATTTTTATCTTGTAGTCTGCATAAAGCAATAGGATTCCTTTTCACCTTTCGTGTACGGAACCCTGCTCAATAAGATCTGATAATATTGCCATTCTAGCCCATAGTGCAGGGAAACTCCCAGATTTGTTCATATCTCGTCCATCTTTGGAATTAGGCATTACATCTTCTTTTTATAAAGACTTACTAACATATTATAAAAAAAATATGACATAGCCACGCCCATTAGAATTTATTGTTATATTTCACGTACTGCTGCTTAACTGATTCGTATGAAACTTGAAAAAATACACTTAGAGCTCTGAGAGTAAGACGATCGTGCATTTGAAAAAGTTGGTAGAGCCACGCCCACTAAAGTTTAGTATAGAAATATATATACTTATACTTAAAAAGTGGTCTGGCAGCTGGCTATTAAAATTTAAGATTATATTTTAAATGCCTCTTGACTTGACCGATTCTTACGAAACTGGACACACACCTTCCCAGCAAAAATTACTAATTCCCAGAAGCGTTTTTGTAAGGGAGACAATGCTACAGAATCACTTGCTGTTGCGCATCAATAAGGCTTTATTTTTTCGAGATGAGCCAGCTAGAAGCCATACATTTAGCTTCCAAAGAGGCATGAATTTTTTTTTAATTACCAAAGAGCTTCACAGAAGTAATAATATATAATTTTTGTGAGAGCCCGCCCTACGTTAGTGCTTTTCAGAAAAATTTTTCGGAGCTTTTGTTATTAAATAAGCAATACATTGTTTTCCTCAGTTGCTAGTGCTTCCAAATGCTTTTGCTAGGTTCAGCTCTGAAAGTAACGTGATCTTGATATAAAAAAAGTGGGCATATCTGCAAATTTGGGCATAGCATCGCACTTGAAAATTTAAAATTGGCAGTAAAAGTAAAAAATAAAGCTTTTTGAAAAATTTAACCGACTGCAAAAACAAAGACTAAAAAGTGAAAAAAAAAATTATATTCTCTTTCTGGCATTTAAATTTTCGACATAAGTGTGTTTGTGAGACCTATAGTAGAATTTCGTGACAAATATTTTCGCAGATTATTTCAACTGCATACAAGTCCATACTAGGGATGCAACCGATACCGATACCGATATATCGGCGATACTGCTGGTTTTCCGATATATCGATATCGGCGATATTTTACTGTCGATACGCCGATACTTCTTATATTTTTCTTTAGAGTTTTTTGAACAAGTGAAACTGAAATGTATTGACAATTTTGATGATTTTAGAAAATAAACAGTATGACATTCAGTTTGAATTGACTCATTGACTCGTTCAGTTTGAATTGACTCATTCAATCTTACACTGTTATTTTGTGAAAAACAATTATTAATTTTTTGTTAACATGAATTGAAATTCAATTCTTTTTTTTTAAGTCTTATTAATATCAATTTTAAATCTTGAGCCAATCTAAACTGAATGCCAACGTTTATTTTGTAAAATCATAAATATTGCAGACGTTTTGTAGTTTGAAAATTTGAATTTTAGAAACTGAAATGTACTGAAAATTTTGATGATTTGAATGGCTCATTAATAAACACTGTTATTTTGTGTAATAGAAGAATTATTCTACTTGAGTTTTGTTAATTTTTACTTGAGCTCAATTTAAATATGCGTATCGGTATCGGAATCGGTATCGGCGATATTTATTTTTGAGTATCGGTATCGGTATCGGATCGGCGAAATGCTTTGAAAGTGATTTTTGATTTTTTTTTTTCAAAAATATTGCAAAAAATACCCATTTCCAGAAAAGTTAGAGGGCTAATGTATGCCAACAAAATGTTGCTATTTATGTGCTGAATAAATGTTCTGAACACACTACATACCAAAAACTTATGTATCATACGATTTTGTAGTTTTTTTTTACCACACAAGCGTGCAACTTTAAATAGGCTGTAAAATGAGTTTCAGATGTAAACTCTTAGAACGCCGATACGCGTTTATATTTTTAGTCTCCTCTACAAGAATCAATTGACAGAACATTATTATTTTTTTTGTGTATTGGACAGTGTAATATTTAATTTAAAAGTCTTACAAATTATATATAAAAATATAAAACAACCATTTTTCAAAAAATCCCAAACTAAATATTTTTCTTATAAACATATTTTTATTTTTACTTAAATTTTTCCTTTAACTTTGTGCATTTATTTAGTTTACCACTTTTGCTCAAAAAGTATGCCTGGCCAAGCAACTTCTCTGAAAAAGTACGCACAAATGCATTCCTAAGTAAAAAAGGAAATCCTTGAGAGGGAAATTCTCTAAACTATTTTGACAATTTTTATTTCCTTTAAATTTTAGTTTAAAGTACAAGTACGAAGCAGCATATGTTGCAGAAAAACAAGAGCTTGTTAACTCCTTTATTTTTTTTTTAATGTCAAAATTGTATATTGTTAAAAGTTTTATGTTTTACTCGTGCATACATGCATGCAAACACACATTTCCTGGAGGTTCGTTGTATATTAAAAGGCCAATGTAAACAAATATTTTATGTGCACAAGCAGGAACTAAAAATTCATTAAAGTTGATTTCATGCAACTTGTAAACTTGTGAACACATAAAGATTAATTTAAATCAAGTTATGGACAATTTCAAGGCTATTGATACTCGTAGTTTGACTTTTTATAAAGATTATTGCAGCAGGATTTGAAAAAATTTGGTTGAGCTTTGAATAAAAAATATTTTTACTATATATATAAATATAAAATACAATCATATTTTGGTCTTAAAGTTAATTCTTTTATTTTTTTTTATTTAGTTCTCGACCACATGCCGTTTGCATGCTTGCATGTGCTCAAAATGATTTTCAATCTATTTCATAATGAATTAAAAAAATTTAACGAAATCTTTTTATATATTTTGAATTTTTTGCTGTATGACCGCTGAAAAAAAAGGATATTCCTATAAAAATTTTTTACATACTCTGCAAATTTTTCATATACTATTCTACACTTGTTTACGGCACTCAACAGGATAGAAAATTTTTTTTACAGAAACACATAAATAAAAAGTTGCGCAAGTGTGTAAAAATAAATTCTAAAAATTAAAATAGGAGCTGTAAAAGGTTTAGATTTATTTGAATAGCACACAGGAAATAAAATATATCAGCTTAATTTAGCAAAAAAAAACAATGCAACATATTTCATTTACATATTTAAGGCATTTTTTACCCATAACTAGCAAAATGTACAAACTAAATCCTTGAAATATTTTATGAACCATAAACTATTGAGTAGAAAATGCTTGGCTAGTAAAATAAAAAATCCAAAAAAAGAATCAGGAAGACATTCGCTCCCATTCCAGTTGTCAACACCGACGTCACGTCAATACAATACCAAAAAAAATGGGGCTTGTCTACTCGCTCTCTAGAACAATTTTATGCTATTGACAGTCTATTTCTGTTCCCTCTAATGGTAGAATTAGTCGATTCGTATCGTGAGCTTACGAATCAGCTGACAAAATCTGTAACATAAATAAAACATGTTGCTGTTTATTTAATATGTACCGTAACGTATGTGAGGTATAAAGGCTCAATTAGCCGACTGTAATGGAAAGTAACTGCAACGTGGGAAACAGCTGATCGATATTATTATGTGAAAAGTAGGTTATGTTACATTACATCTCTATAATCATTTCCATCTCTATAATCAGCTGTTTCCCGCTGTTGCAGTCATATTCCATTACAGTCGGCTAACTGAGCCTTAAGTCTACAGAAAATAGTTTTTACGGTTAAAACGTTAACATATCTCTCACATACATACACACACATGTATAAAGCAGAGATAAATACAATAACAGCTGACACGTTCGCTTGCAGAATCACATACATATTTACTAACTAACATCTAGATTTAAACGATACGACAACTTCAAAAGTAACACGATACAAATCGATTAATTCTACCATAAGATCTAGAAAATAACAAGAGTCTGTCAATAGAAGTCAGCTGTTTTCAACAGTGGGTAGACTAGTCCCAATGTATTGGTATTATATTGACGTGACGTCAATGTTGACATGTAAAATATGGGTTGATTGTAAATTCTAAGAGAAAGTTAAAATTCAACGTGATCCAACGTGGCCGCATAATAATTAAAACTCTTTGTGCCAGTATTATATTATTATTAAAATTAGTTAAAAGTAGGATTTTATCGAATGTATCATCATTAGTAAAATTTTACTTTAATCTAAAATGAGCGATAAGTTAAACGCAAGCTTATCCTAAATTAAATTTATAAAACTGAAATATTTTTAACTAACCTCAAGTTGTATTAATGGCGTTTAAGCGTTTTTTACTTTCATTTATAAAACATACACAGAAAATTGTGCTTAAGTCCGTCCTTCGGGACAATGGTTGCTTTTTCCAGTTAAAATGCAAAACTCAAAATAATTATTTGTACATACATACATCTCATAATCCATGATCAAAGGGAAAAAGTATAAAGTGGACAAATAATACAAAAAAAAATAATAAATCATTTTCGTTTATGCTAAAATTTCGTCTGTTAGAAGTCATGTGAAAAGCAAGGACAGACAGCTCGCAATATTTTGTAAAATCAGCACAGTCTAAAAATGTTTTAGCTTTTCACAATTTTAACAAGAGTTTTAAATTGCACCACAATGAAACGTTTTAGGCGAAGAAATTAATGAATTTCTCATATTACATTTTATTAAAAATTCTTCTTGAATAGCTGAAGTTAATAAACAATCTCTGCTTAAATAGATAAAGATGAAAAACTAAAAAGCCTAGTTCAACTTTTCTTGACTTTTTTGGAAAATCAGATAAACTAATAAAATAAAAAAGAAGAGAGCTTTCTTAGGACAACCGATTATAGCTTTGCTGCTAAGCTATATAAAACAAACTTAATGTGTTAAATAACAATGCAATAGAATTATATTATATGATGATGTCAAATTCGCCGCAAATATTTGAAAACGTTTCCATTTATTTCCCATTAGATATTTTCTTTTCTAGCGGCGTACAATTGAGTAAATGTATTGCTTGTGGCCGGCGGCGGCTGTGTTCTCTGGTTTGTGCTCATGTGTAAAAACAATACAAAAACAAATTGAGCAATGCTTCCCATTTTTTTGTTTTGTTTTTGTTACACTCACTTCAGAGAACGAAACAAATTAAAATCAAACAATTTGTTTCGTTTATTTTTATACTCTGGTTTTAAGTGCAAAGAAATCAAAACAAAAATAAATTTAGAACTGTAATAGTGTCGATTATTTTTATTACGAAAATCATGTTCTAGCTCCTGTGTGGTGACATAAATAGCATAGCTATAATAACTAAATAATACAATATTGGTATACAGTTTCAGTTAATGTGCTCAGTTCACAACATTTACAAAAAGTGCTATCAATGACTTAATTGCATACTTTATTTAATTTTTTAAAGAAAAAGTTTCACGAAATTAATAAAGTCTTTATTATGAAACTTTATGAAACATTCTTATTAATGCAATGAAATCTTACGTTAGCTCGTTATTAATGACAGAATTTATTGATTCAATGACACAATTCATAGCTGGTACGAAGATTTTCCTTTCAGTGTAGCGGAGTTTCCCCGGAGGCTAGGCTTCTTAAAACAAATGGCTTGCTACCCTGGTAGTACGTACAGTGTCACAACAGCGGTAAATATTTTAGTACAATTTTAATCAGGAAATAAGTCCGAAAATTGTTGTTGTTATAACTTTCTTTAATCTTTGCTTATTGTTATAATTTTCCATAATAGTCTTGGGAATAATACATAAAACAACTGCAATTACAATCTTTTGTTGTCAATGTGTGTATAAATGCAATAATGTATTCACTCATTTAAACAAAAGCTTACATATTCGTGTACTTATTATGTATGATTATATATGTACAATGTACATACTAGAGATGAGCGATTTTTCGAAGCCTGTTAGTTTTCACAGCGATTGAAAAATCCCTAATCACAACTGTGACTTATGTGAATTTATCAAGTAATAGGTTTTGGAAATAAAGTTCTTTCATACAAAACTGTGAGTGTTCTTGTATGCTTACTTTACAGTAAATAAAGCTACCAAATGAATTTTTTTTTATACCTACACAGTTTGTCAAATCGTGTTAAATAGTCTTTTCTGGCAACTATGTATAGCTTTCACATTTTTGTATTTGCAATTTTACTGTCTCTATGCCTCTTATACGACAATTCTCAATATTTGGATGGGGTTGATTGCTAATTGTTTGTTCTTGTCGCTCTTCTTATTAGTATTTATCAAAATACCAATACTAATAAATACTTTCACAGCAGAAGAGCTGAAACGTGTTAAACCGTGATTACAGTCACTGTTTAATTTCACCGCTGTTCTTCTTATTAGATTTTGTCAAAATAACAGAAATCACGTTCGCAAGGAGCAACATTAATAAAAAATCACAGTATCGCTCAACACTAGTACATACATATATATGGATAATTTTGAAGTGAATTCATGTTTTGCTAAATATATTTTTGTATGTCAATGTTACCATTTGCTGACAGAAACACAACAATGGCTGCAGACATTATAAGGCAACGGTTCCCAAATGGGGGGCCATATCCATCATTAAAGCTGAGAAAATAGTGTTTTTTTTTAATGATATAAGTTTTTATTTTCATTCTACATACGTTTTCATGTTTTATTTTTATAATTTGTATACTACATATCGCTCATTTACTATAACAACGTTATGACTCAACAAAAAAACCAACAGTTTGCCAGAAAACAAAACTCTGCAATAAATAACGGGTAACTTTTATTTGCTGGTGGTTAAGCGATGTCTATATGCATTTCATTGTTGCTTTAACAAATCGTCAGTAGACTTCAACCACTTATTTTGAAGTCTACTGACGATTTGTTAAAGCAACAATGAAATGCATATAGACATCGCTTAACCACCAGCAAATATGTCGAATAATAAATATCTTGAATAACGGGTAACGATAACCAAAATATCAAAAAAAAAAAAACATGAACTTGGCAACATTGGAGTATGTGCTGTATGAATGCTCATGTGTATTGTCAACGACTTGGTAACAACAATAAGCGTTAAACCAAATTGTAAGTACTAGGACAAACACTTTAACAAAACCAAATGTAGTCAGTCTGTGTGTGTGTGTGTGTGTGGGTGGGGGGGTGTGTGTGTGCGTGTTCCATAATGTTTAGGATTTTGCAGCAATATGTAAGAATATCGGCCTTGACAAATGAATTTTAATACATATGTATGTGTTTTGGCAAATAATCCAAGCGTTAAGAACACAAACAATTAAAATCTTTGGTGTAAGAACATTATTAGATGATTATTAGCAAGCTTTTGTTTCCTAATATCGAGCCATATTATATTAATGAGAAAAAACGTAAATAAAACAATAAACTTAAAAAAATTTTAGTTCAGCTAGTGGAATGAAAAAGTTATATGTTAATATACTTTATTTGTCTGAAAATTTATAAGCTCCGATGATAAAATTGCTACAATTTTTTTTGAGTTGTGACTCTTTTCAAGCAATAATTGCCAGATTTTAAAATAAAAGCAATATATATTTATTTTCAAATGGAATTTGCTTACTATGATGTGCTTGGATTTTCAAATTCTCTGAAAATGTAACCACAAACAGTTTTCGTCTCTACGGAAAATTTTAAAATTTTAAGTTGATACCCTCTTTTTGATTAAGTGCGATATGTATTAAAAGTTAATTTTGTTTTTGTTTATCTCTGAAAATGAAAACAAGAGCTAGATAGATTGTTATTTTTAACAAAATTAAAGCACATTGTTTATTGCATTAAAAAAAAATACTTAAATTATCTCCTTACCAGGAAAAAAAAGCAAACGACTATTGGTAGAACATTTATTTAAATCAAGTTTTTTTTAAGTTAAAACTCTTTAATACTGCGAATCTGGAATGCTGAGGAAGTTAAGTAAGTGGAAAATAATTATTTTTTTGTAAAGAAATAATGGTATATCTAAAGTTTGCGAACTTGTTTTTTTTTCTTACTTTTTAACAGCAGCACAGCAAAAACTTTTTAATGATGTTTTCAAGCAAGTTTTTTTTTAAATAGATAAAAAAAGTGTTTGCTTTTTACTTAATAATTTGCTTAAACTCTGTATATTATTGAATAAAAAGCTAACAATTTTGGATTTTGTGACAAATATTAAAATAAAAAGCAAATACTATTTTTTATTTACACTATACAATGTGTACATTCATATTTTAATAATAAAATAAATATAGGTCCTGTCCCACGATGTCGGCAACGTTCGACTTATCGCACACTTACATCCAAAACAAAAACAAATCTATAATTTATGATTTTGTTTTATTTTTGAATGTAAGTGTGCGACAAGTCGAACGCTGTCGATATCGTATGCAGACCCTTAATAACAATTACAACTTTATTTAAAGAAAAAATATTTTTAAATTTTTTTATAAATTTTATAAATTTAAAAATTTATAAATTTACTAGATGAGCCCGGAAAACGTTGTCTTACTCTAAATTATTTTTTTAACTATAAATTACTTACACAGTGGTCACTTGTTGGGTCAAAAACAAAACGGAAACTTACCCGGCCTTGGCCCGAACCTGTGTTTAAAATTTCAGCACTACAGTTCTTATAGTTCCAGATATCATGCGTTACGAACAAACACACACTGCGATTTTATATATACATATATATATTATTTTAACAAGTTCAAATTAGTTTAACTATATTCGTTAATAGTTAATAACAAATAAATTAAAAAAATAAAAAAATTCAACTACCTAAATAATAAATAAGCAAGTCAAGTAGTGCGGATCATGGTGACTTTTACAGTCGGGAGTCACTATTAAGAGTATTTGAAGATTCGATTTTTAATGCTTCCCAAAAAAATAAAAAAAATAATTAAAAAATTAAAATCTGCTGTAAAATTGTTTTTTTAAAGAAAAAATTGCGTCCGCTACCCCATATTTATACCACTCTGAAAGTTATTGTAAGGTATATAACAGAAATTGATTTTTTTAAATTTTTGTTATTAAAGGAAACAGAGCTCCTCAAGATAGACCTATTTTTATTGTATATATAAAATTTTAATCATCTGCACCTGGAGAAAAATCAGGAGAATACAGAAAAAATACTAAAAAAAATCCCATCCCATCGGGAGTTTTCGGAATTTCTTCTTTTGGATTGTGATTGAAGTCTACTGATGCAATGCTTGAGCAGCAATGAAATGCAGCTAAAAGGGTTTAGTCAACAACAAAATTTATTTTTAAATTTGTATTTATTTTGACACTTCAAAGATTATAAGAATGAAAAATTACATTATGAATAAATTTATTTTATAAAAAATTGCTTAGTTCTTCTATAATAAAAACAAAAAAAATAAATTGCTCACAGCTTTTATCATGTTCACCTTAAACTGTTTTAATTCGAAAACCTCTTTGATATGCAAAATTATATTAACAAGGAAACAAATTTTTGTGTGTAAAAGAAATCCTTGTCGTTGCAAAATTTCTTAAAATGCAAATGAGTTTAGTGATAACTTGCAATAGCTTTGCTAAGGATTTTCAGTGAAACTTTTACAGAAAAAATTCTTATCTACTTAAAAAAAATATGTTAAAATATCACTGTGCATTTAGCAATGCTTAAGGACATGAGGTAAATGTTCCTATAATCAACAATTTTCTCGAGCGGATATTAGCAGCCATTGTGTGTCATTACTGGTATTATAATTTATTTTTTATGTTTCTCTTACTCACAGTCAATATTTTTTATGCTGTACTTGGACACAAAATATTAGGCCAACAAACAACTAACCATATTTGAATAATGTAGAAAAAAGATTTAAATTTTGTATGCAAATTTTAGAAATTTTTATTTAATTCTTAAATTTTAATTTGTAACTGAACATTTTCTACATGATTTTAAACCTTATAAAGTCCATCAAATGTTGAAAGAATATGTATGTAAGGACTCATCGTAACTTTATCTTTAGTATTAAGCTGTTTACCTAAAACACCCCAAAAAAAATTTCATAAAGGTTTTTTGAAAATTTTGTCCTTACCATTTTATATATTTAATTAATCTTCCTAAACTCTTTAAGAAACAACTGTTATTATTTGATAACCACAAATGTTATATACAAATAAAGAATTGAATTGAATTGAATGTACATATATATAACTTAAAAGTAATTATGTTGGCGAAAGATTTTATAAGTTAAATGTATTATGAATGCTTGCTGGGTAATAATATGGTCTTGAAATGAAAGTTTCAGTTTTAATACTCTCATGTGTGGAAATGTTTTGTTGAGCTCTTAAAACAATAACATCAGGCATTTGTAGTGTGGCAGCTGTTGTCAGCTTAATATCTTTTAAAGTCTAAGTTGTTTTTCTTTTGTTTGTCTTCCTGGCAGAAGAAACAGGAAGTGTAGAGATGCTGGTTGTCAGCTAATTTTCGCAATCTTGTTACTTTATAGTTTCAGTTAAAGAACTGAAAATTGTATAACATTGAACCTTTAGGATTTTTTATAGCTATGCTATTTATTGCGCGATGTAGGAGTTAGAACGTGATTTTCTTAACAAAAATAGTCGACACTATTACAGTTATAAATTTAATTTAGTTTTGATTTCTTCATACTTAAAAGCAGAGTACGAAAATAAACGGAACAAAATGTTTAATTTTGTTTTGTTTTGTTCTCTAAAGTGAGTGAAACAATAACAAAACAAAAACAATGATAACGATTGCTCAATTTGATTTCGTTGTGTTTTTTCACATGAGCACAAACCGATCGGCTGTTAGCCGTCTATCAGCCGCCACCGGCCAGAAGCAGTACATTAATTTATTCGTATGCCGCTAGAAAAGAGAATAATGGGAAATAAATGGAAGCGTTTTGAAATTTTACATCATCATATAACATAATTTTATTGTATTGTTATTTCACACATGAAATTTGTTTTATATAACAAAGCAGCATAGCTATATAACCGGGTGTCCTAAGACAACTCTCTTCTTTCTTCTCACGTTCTGTGCACAGTGAAATTGAAGGTTATTTATAACTTAAGTAGATATATTTTTCCGTGAATTCTTTTAAAACTTGATTCATTTTTACATTTATTTTTAGTCAGTTTAGATATTTATATATTAACAATCATATAAGATATACCGAAGTATATTTATTTGACATAAATTCTTTATTTTATTTGGAATTTTTGCTTGTTTTTCTTTGGTCTACTGTTTTTGTTAAGTCTCTTAACGGGTACCATGAGCACATAGACATTTCTTAACCAAAAAAAAGCCACTATTCCATATAGGTACTAATAATCATTCCTTCAGCAATTTTGCCCACAGTATATTGTGGAAATTATTTTTGGCATGAGTACTTAAACGCAACATTTTTGTGTTCTCGAGTGTAAAGTAATTTATGTGCATGTTTTTAAATGTATAAATAATATTTCCGAATTAAAAATTTTACCATCGTTTTTTTTTCGCTTAACTAATATAAAATAAGGAAACGAATATGACTGTTGAGGGAAATTTTTAAATCTTGAACACCGACCGTTCAAGGATTTTGTATTTTTATAACAAGTTGCTTTTACAATGAAAGAATAGAAAAAATAGCAAAACTCCTTCCTATTTTCATGGTAATAAAATTTGTTGTGATTTAATTTGTTAAATCAAATGGAAAGATGGTTTGAATTAACAAAACTCATATGGGCATTTCCACTGATATTGAGATTAAGATGGCGAAAAAATAAATTTTGACTAACAGATATGTACGTATGTTCTAAAAATTTAATTAAAAAAATGCTAAAAATATGACCCAAATTTACATATTTGCGTCATATATGCAAAAATATCCAAAAACAAATTGATGTCAAAATTCATAAAAAGTTCTGAAACGCATAAATATCTTATCTCCGCATTAAAACGTCACACTATAAAAAATTATTAATTACTTACTGAACAAATTCATCAATTGTGCTTTTTTTATTTACACATAAAAAAGGGATTTTACCCGCAGCTCCGTTTTCATTCATCTGTTTAAAATATACCTATATGTACATAAAACCGGATTTAAACTTGTTAAACAATCACACCAGAAACAAAAATTACCCTAACCAGCCCAATAGTATGTTTTTCGGGAAAAATCCGCCCCAAATAAAAAAAACATATCCCAAACCGAATAAAAAATAATCTATATATGACGCAGTTAATGTGGCTTTTCATTGGTAAAAGAATTTTCGAAATCTGTTGAGAGGTTTGGGCACCAAACCGTCACAAACAAACTGACTTTCACATTTATAATATTTAATACGGATTATTAGTATAAAAATAAAAATATTAACAAGAAAAATACCAATTTAACTTACCTCCTAAATTTAATTCAAGTTATGTATATATTTTCATTTAAATATTTTATATTACTAAACGCCCGCACCGATAACCGTTTTATTTATAATATTTGAAATATTGGCAACTCTATTAAAAACACACTGATTCTCACTCAAAACAAAAACAAACTCTTGATGTTTTGTTTTTGTAAACAAAACCTGCCCTTCACTAATAATTGCTCTGCTTTTTGCCATTACTTTTCTTAGGACTTCTTTACTTGAGCAAATGCATACATATGTACATACACGCATGTACATATAGAGTCTGCATTATAGACATGAAGATTATAAGCAAAAAAAAAACACACTATTTACAACAACAACACACAAGAACTTTTGCATTTGCTTTGATTAGGAAGATTCTTTTAATTATTGCACTGAATTTACATTATTTAACATAAAACCAAAGCATATAAACACTTTTTGGATTTCTTTTATTGAATTATATATAATTATAATAAATAATAATTTAAGATTTTAACTTTAACTTATTATGACGAGCGGCAATTTACATTGACTGATTTTAGCGGCGAACACCAGAGAACTAGATTTTTGTGTGGCAATTAAAATAGTGTTGCCGTTTAAGTTAGGAATTCACTTCATAAGATGATTTAAATAAAATTCTCCATAATAAATTGTATACTGACAATTCATGAAAGATTGTCTTCCTTAACAAATTGTTTTGAACTTAAAATTTTTGCTTTGTGCATATACAAAAAAATCTAAATTCCAAAAAATTACTAGTTAGGGCCTTTTATATTAAGGTAACGATATGCACAACAGGTTGTTCAAATTTAATACGAGTAGTTAACAATAAGCTTAATAATGGTGTGAAATAATGAAATATTAAGAAGTTTCTATAGAAAGTTTTTCTCAGAAGCCAATTAAGTCCAAGCCTATTCTGCGCAAGAAGTCATTAAGATGTTACTCTCTCTCATAGGCTTCAAGAGTTTATTAATATGCAGTAATAATATACATATGTGCATAGATTTTTGGTCTTGAAGAATTAAAAGTAATCTCTTAAGTAATTTCAAAATCATTTGTTTTTAACTTTCAACGTAATAGAAGTGTATTTTAGTTAAGCAATTTTATTTTTAAAAATGTACGCAGTTTTATTTGAATATTCTGTAGTCGGTATTCTGCTTTCATGAATGTGTTTAATGCATTACACTTATGCTGTCGGCCACTGATAAATTATTTATGGTGGAGCTTCACACAATCCTCGCCCAAGATCTCTTTTCACACTCAGCAAAGTAGAAATCTATATCGTCGGCTTAGAGTGAAAACTTGCTAACTGAGTTTAATCAAATTTTGCAGGAGAGACATAAAACTGTTATCATTTTCTATATATATGTAGCTTAAGAAATAAGCCTAATACATTAAGTTTTTTCGACATTTAGGGTTTTAAATTAAAATAAATAGCCAAGTGAGTATATATGGCCTCTATTTCTTTTTCGAACGGCATTAAAATGTTATATATTGTAAAAAGTGGACCTCGCATGCTTACATTCTAAGCCAATGATATGAATAAAAGAGGTAGCAAGAGCATAGATATTGGTACTGAGATATGCAGCTTCTATTTTACTGTGCTTATTACACTAAAATGTCGGTCGCTGCGTGTTAAGTTGGATTATATATATATAAAAATCTTACAGCGATATTTTGCAAATTATGCATTCATTATTTACGTATTCCATGCATGTAAAAGTCGCCATAACTTTTGGCATTATAATGTAAAATGCGATGGCACAACAAATGTTGTTTATTGCATTAGCATTTAACAAAAAAAAAAAAAAAAATAAGTACTTAATTTTTTCTAACTTTGTTTTTCGTTATATTACCCCTGCCCACAAAAGTCACATAAAGTGTTTATTTTTTTCAGATAAATTGTGTAAATTAAAGGTTCTGTTGAAATTTGTATTCATTACTAAACAATAAATGCCTTTTTACAAAAAAAAGTTAATTAAAGTTAAAGCCTTATTTTCTAAAAATTATATTTACAAAAAGGCCATAGATAAAAAAAATTTTGAATTTTTATTCATAAAGATAATTGAGTACATAACAGAACTTAAGTATTTAAGTCACGATTTGGTATAACTTTTTTAATGACGAAAAAATTACTATTGAAGAAAGTTCTAATAAGGAAGCCATAAAATATATAAATTATAATTTAAGGGACAAATTCTCTTGTTTATGTGTTATTTATAATGTATCGTTTCTTAGATTTCAATTTTAATAATGTTATTATATTTGTTGCATATTTTTTGACCCTTAATTAAAATAGGAAACGTGTACATAACTTAATCATTTGATTGTTAAACAAAAATTTATCGAATAAGTGTTGATATAACATAAAAAATAATAATTTTTATTGGTGCTAGTGGTAACTCATTAGTAGACCTCCAACAACAATGTTAAATTTCTTTTTTTTAACTTTTAATAAAGATATTAATATGTATGTATTTTGAAAAATGAATTGGAAAAACATATGAAATAAATTTCGTATATTAAAAAATTTTATTACTTAGCAGCAATTGGCTAAATTTTATACTGAATTTAGTTTATAAACTTGAAAATTTTTATATATTGCTCATTTATTAAAACAACGTCATAACTAAAAAAAACAGTTTGCCAAAAAACGAATTTAAAGTCTAAATGGAAAAACAAAATTTAATTTTTCTTTCAAGAGTTGAGTAAACAAAATATTTGTAGCCTCATTTTGGCTAAAACATGATTTTTATGAAGAACATACAATTTTCTTACGGCTATATCTCGGACACCAATTGAATTTTTTTTGACATAATTGTAGTTTTAGATACGATATATTTGTCCCATAGCTGCCAAAAACAATAACTTAATCTGTAAAAAAATATTCGTTACAATGCAGTTAATAAGGAATATTTTTTTCGGAAGATTATGATACTGAATTTGTGTCACTTTTTTAAATTTACAACGGTAACGCTGTCTGCATCTGTATGTTTTGATGTGTGTTGCATTTATTCTTAGCAGTGTTGCCGGAATCGAAATTGAGTTTTACACCCACAAAACTAATTAATAACGTTTTTTGTGAAAATACACAAGCAAATTTTTTAATATATATAAACAGTTGTATATGTACACAAATATACAGGATTATGGCAAATAATTTTTATATGTAAATTATGCTTTTTTATATTTATACATGAAGAAGACAATTCATGCCTTTTGAAAACTATAATATTATTGAAATATTAACAATAATAATTAATACCAATTTATTGACTTATAAATTTGTGTAGGTGATATTTCCTGGCGACTATAAGTAAGTAGTAAACAAAACAATTTCTACTTCACGACATTCATTTATTTCATTAAATTTTTAATTCACAATACGTACCTATACAGAAATTTGAAGAAAGTACTTTCATGTGTTAATCAAGCGTAAGGGTTCGAATATGACAATAAAAATATTGCCAAGCCAAACAAAACAGAAAAGATTATGCAAATACTTGTTAAATTTACGGGGTTAAATATTTTTTAAATGAAATTAAAAACTGTGTGTGTTCCAATTTTAAATAATTACAAAGATGTCGGCAACGCTGGCTGATAGACTTTGTTTTCACTTTCATTTTCTCTTTGACATTTATTTTGCCGCATGGCACGCGTACACACCACCTACATTTGCATGTTTGTATATGCATATCTATGTACATTCATATGGATGTACATAAGTAGTTTGCGCCAGAATTTAGAAACTTCTGTTGCATGTTAACCAGTGACGGCCTTTTTATATTTAGCTACCACTATGTTTTTTAGTACCAGTGAAGCTTTGGTTTTATACCGTGTACATGGTATGTTCATAGATTAATAAGTCAATTTAATGCTTTAATTAAGGACAAATATTATTTCAGACATATTTTACGTTATATCGCATATGCATAAGTATATGTGTATTTGTATTTAAGAAACTGGAGAATTTGCTAATGTGACATGCTTAGTACCACAAAAGGCAAAACAATTAAAAATTTACCATCACTGATTTGTTTTATTGCACTGGTTTCACGCAGGGAAATTTATTTCATTATCACTGAAGCTTCTGTATGAGAGAGGTGAAAATACTAAAAGTAAATTACTTTGTGTGGATCCGAACTGAACAACGAATGCAGACATATTTTTTACTATTCCGCTAGAGTTGCCAAGCACAGTTGAAGTTAGGTGGTGAAATTTACGGGGTTCATAACGACTTTTACAAATTTGCCCTATAATAGCAAAAATGTAGATATTTGTACCTATAAAACTAATCGAAGTCTACTTTTTCTTTCCTCTCATGCATCATCTCTTAATTGATATAAAGCTTTTACACACACGTGTATGTTTGTATGTACATTAGAGTGGCATTGAAAATACAACTTTTGATTTTCATAAAAGACCAGGCGTATTATTGTAACACTTACCTTAGAACGTAAATGGCGAAAATGTGAGCTAAGTCAAACTAATCTAACCCGTGCCCCACTGCGGTCAAATTTCAAATATTCCCAAATTCGCCGATTTACCAGCAGTTAATTAGAGAATTCCTTAATTTTAATCCAATTCTTCTAAAAATCGACAAGAGTGCTGTTATATACATATATTCTAAATTATATACTTAACTTTTTTTTATACAAAACTAACCCTTGTGAGTCATGTGGGTCAAAATGACATTTATTTTTCTCACAAAGTTATTTTGGTAATACCTTACCAAGTAAGACTTTGAAAATAATTTATGAACGAAAACATTAACCGTTTTACACTTTGGGACTAAAAAAACACAATCAAAAATATTTTACAAAAATTGCAGCTGGAAAATTTTTTATTGGTTAATTTTTAAACCAATGCGTGGAGGGGTTAATATATTCATTCGTTAAATATTTTTACAATAGTTTTACAAAATATATTTAAAACTGAAAAAAGATTATTTTTATCATTTTTTACAAATCTATAAAATCGAGTATGGTGTTGCGCAAATATTGCATGTTTTAGTAAATATTTTTCTTTTTTTTTTAATTTAGGGAACACTTGACTAGATTTTGTTAAGATTGGTAAATATTTGTGTCATAAAAAACTCTTGAAGAAATTAAGTATAAACAGTAAAATTAAAAATTACATTAGGATTACTCGCATAATCGAAAAATTGGCATCAGTGGAAAAATTGAACAAGGTATTAACAAGTTCTGCCACACAATTTTACATTAAAAATTACGTTAGGACTTAATAGTGGGTTAAAATTGCATTATGCGCCAATTTTTATGTCAAATTGTATGGAGGAACTCGTTAACTTCTAGCTAAATTTTGTCACTTAAGCTAAGTTCATGGTGGTTTTTTGTTAGTTTTCGTCTAAAACTAGTGAATAAGAAGGGGAAGCTGGAAGAAGTATCAGAATAAAATAATAAAGTCACACAACTTACAAAACATTCATTAAACATATTCGTTTGTTTTCTCATTTTATTTTAATTTTGTAGAAGTAACTAGTTATTTATTTTAAGAATAAAAACTCTTTTTGCACGTAGTTTCGTTAAACTCGATTATTTTAAATATAACATTAAGTTTCCTCTACTAAAACCAACCTAAATTAATTTAGAAATTAGTTTTAATTATTAAAGTGTAAAACATTATTTATGTAAACATATTACCGTATTTTTTTAACGCTTTAAGCGTATGATAATAAAATTTAAATTATCCCCTGTTTCTACAACCCAGACGGTCGACTTTAGTATAAAATTTATATGGAAAGCACTCATTATTTTAAGTGATTTTCATAAAAATTTTCTGAACGAGTCGTCTGTCTGTTTTGTGGAAACTGCACGTAACTCTGCGCAAAATACGGTTGCATTTAAGACTTGTGGCTTGTTAATAAAACTTTTGAAGAACATGCCAAATAACTTTTTTTTCTATAGCATTATTAGGTCGTTTTTATCAAATATTAAATTCGAGCCTATTGCTTGTTATTCCATACATACAAACATAAATTTGTTTTCCTCCTAAGACAATCCTCCACGTTTGTATGCTTGTTGGTATACCTATCATTCATTAGGAAGAATCTTATTTAAATCATCTTATAAAGTGAATTCCTAGCTATACGGCAACTCTACTTTAATTGCCCCACAAAAATCTAGTTCTCTCGTGCTCGCCGCTAAAATCAGTCGATGTAAATTGCCGCTCGTCATAATAAGTTAAAGTTAAAATCGTGAATTATTATTTATTATAATTATATATAATTCAATAAACGAAATCTTTTAAAGTTATTCCAAAAAGTGTTTATATGCTTTGGTTTTGTGTTAAATGATGTAAATTCAGTGCAATAAATAAAAGAATCATCCTAATAAAAAGTATGTAGAAGCAAAAGTTCTTGTGTGTTGTTGTTGTAAATAGTGCGTGTTTTTTTGTGTATAATCTTCATGTATGTACATGCCTGTATGTATGTATGCATTTGTTCAAGTAAATAAATCGTAGGAAAAGAAATGGCAAAAAGCAGAGCAATTATTAGTAAAGTGCAGGTTTTGTTTGCAAAAACAAAACATCAAGAGTTTGTTTTTGTTTTGAGTGAGAATCAGTATGTTTTTAATAGAGTTGCCAGTAGCTTTTAGAATATAAATAACACGGTTATCGGTACGGGTGTGTAATAATATAAAATATTTAAATGAAAATATGCAATATATTAGAAGGTGAGTAGCTTTAAGCTTATAAATTTGTATTTTTCTCGTTTATATGTATGTATACAAACCAAATTTTGTTTTTATTAATTGAGAAACAACACAATAGTGCATTTTTCAATGCATGTTTGATTATATTATTATATATATATTAAGATTATATGTAGGATGGAAATGAAAAATTTCTAAATACATGTTCTATCCGTTGTAAACATAAATTTCATTATCTAAGTATTAATAACAAAAATTGAAAATTTTAAAAACCCACGATATATAAATATATGTATGTAGCTAGAACAGATGTGATATCTTTTAATCTTCTGTATCGATTTTCTTCAAACAGCTAAGAACCCTCTCGATCAAGTCACCTTTCTGCCTTCTTTTTATTTAGTTTGAAAATTTAAATTTCCAATTAAATTTTGCGAATTAATTTTTTTAGTTCTTTTATACTTTCAAACTTTTATTTTATGTTATATGAAGCATAAAAAAGTATTAATTTCTCCAAACTAAAGTGCGCTACCAAAAATTTTAAACAAACTGCCACTAAAATAAAAAAGAGGGATACTTTACAGTGATATAAGAAATAAGTTTGTATGCTTTGGAAATATTAATGTTTCTATTACAATCGAACGAACACAAAATGTTTTTAAAACAAAACAAACAGTTAAAGTTTGATAGTTTTTCTTAAATAAAATTTTCAAATTTAACAATATACAAACAAGTTTATTTGTTCAATCGTTAAGTATATGTGCAGTAAAAATATTTTTTAAGTGTTAACAACTTATATTTTTTAAGTACGATTAGCGGTAAGTGTAGCCAATTATCAAGTTTAATTTTGGTTGAACTGCAAGAAAAAAGATTAATGGTAGATCTAAATAGATTTACATATGTGACGCGCAAAATAAAAAGGGACCTAAGGGTTTGGTTCAGGACAGCCATTTTAAAGATTTAAATAAGTGTATCTTTGGTGTACCATCACCATCATCAAACGTTCATATCTCTGGGAGGGAACACTTTTGGGGAATGGGATCGGTCTCATTCGATGCTCAGATATTGTCCACATCAAAAAAAAAAGAAGTGAAAATTGATTTTTTTACCCTAGTTTCCTTTCTCTATGCGCCGTCACATATAAAGTCATAAGCGCTAAAATAGCTTAAGCGACACTTTTTTTGGACTTGGTTTTTTTTTGACGAATCTCAAATAATCGATTTTGGTCAAAAAATTAAGTTCGAAAATTAAGTCGCTTAAGCTTTTTTTTGGCGGTTATGGTACGATATGTTAAAAATTATTTTTTTTTATGATATTTATAAAAATTTCATGAAACATGATTTTTGCGCCATTTTATTTTTGAGTCCAAATGAGTTAAGGGACAACTGTGTTTCATTGACAATATCTGTTACTGTTTAGAAAATTTATACTGAAAATTTTGTAAGAAGCGTTAATTGAGGAGGGGAGGGAGGGGATAAAAACTCCGAAATAGCGTTACGTAGTATGTGAATGACCCCTGATGCCGCAAAAATGCTGTTGTTGTTTGGTAAGACAACTTTTTGTTTCACTTTGTTGCCACAACAACAATAGAATATAATTAATTATTGTGAAATACAAGATTAATGATTTCAAGTGTAAGTTTGTGTGAAAGCGGCTATTTGATAAAAATTAATGAACTCCCATCACACTTGTCATTTTAGAACAACACGTGTAGATAGGCATGACCTCATTATTGGTTTTGCTATTCATCATTTAAACAAACAAACAAAATTCAAAGTAGGTATGATGTAAGCCTGCAATCTGTTATATAACATTTCTATGCTTCATATATTTTTTTTAATATGTCAAGCATAATTAGTACCAGGATACTGTTCAACATTTGTTTTTGTTTCTTTTTTGTAGGATAAATTAAATTAATTTATAAATTTCTTATGGTTTTCTTTTAATAAAGAAGCGTATTCAATTAATTTTGTAAATCGTACTTCAATGATTTATTGCTACTTGCCATTGATTTCAAAGCTAATTGTTGTTAACAGAAAATATAAATTTTTAACAAACTTGCAATTATATATATGTATTTATTTCACCCCTTTTAATTTATATGAATAAATAATGCAATGATAAATAAAAGTATTTAATTACAAACCAAAGTGTCGGCTTAAATTACCATGAAATAGTTGAACCAATAAATAATTCAATAAATAAGGCAGCAGCAGCTGGCTGGCTGCAAACTTTTTTAAAATGAAGTATTTTTTTTAATGAAATATACAGAAATATTTGCAAATATAACATAAAAGAAATATTCAATAATATAATTTTTTATGTGTTAAAAACAATGTAAATTTTTTTAAAATAAATTCTCTATAAATAATCGATTTCTAGCACGAGAAATTTAATATTTTTTTTTAATAATTGGTTATTTAAAGAGGCCAATTATCCACCCTATCGTTTAAGGAATTAAAGGCACTCAGAATTCAGATGGATGCTGATGCCATCCGGATTACCTTCGATACTCTCCTCTTGAAACCGCACTCAGCTGTGCTTTGCATTTAGTGAGGCAAGCAATTAAAGTCAACACGATCTATGTCTCACTCAGTGTCTTTATTGTTTGCTGGGTAATTTTACAAAACTAATTAAAATTATAATGACTGTATTCGATGTTTGTAACAAGTAGTCATCCGTAAGTGCAAATTCAAAATATCTTTGGATTGTGTGTGTACTTTGTTGTTGGATTTTAAAGAAAAGCTACGATATTACACTTACGCAAGATCATTTGCATCAAACACCGAATACCGCCAATGTTTCAATGCTTATAAGAAAAAAAATAAGCAAATTAACAGACATGTGTGAAATTAGTTAAGAAGAAACAAAATGGCAAGACTGTTGGAAATTAGAGATAGTAAACTTGAGCTTTCAGTGCAACAAAACTTTCAGCAAATTGTAATAACTTGAATCAAAACAACTCACATATTCCATTTGCACTGAAAAATATATAAATAAAAATACAATTTTCATTAATTGACAGCACACACAGTGCACAGTAGACAAATTTGATCCGAAATTTTGGCCAAAATTTTTTTTGCACTAATAATAATAGTTAGGGTATAGTATTGTTTTTGTTAACAAAATGTGTAATTCTAACTTTTCATAAATATAAACTTTGCATAAGCTTTTGAAATTATTGGCCGTAGACTGTTGTGTTTTTTATTTGATGAAAAAAAGTGTGAATAAAATAACTCTGAATTAAGTTCTTAACCCACTTAAAAAAAAGGAGGATGTTATCAATTCGTCTTTATTTTTTTAACATTTTTAATTCATAATTCGGTACATATTAAACCAATTATTAAAATTCTTTTTTTTTTCTAAGAGGATTTTGCTTCCAATTGGTCCCATTGTGAAAAAAAAAGTGGGTGGGGACATGCCCACACATTGAGATATTTGATTTTATGATACTCCACTTATTTGATTGTTGCAAAACCCAGCAAACATCTTTGTTTCTTGTAATTATAAAATTTTAAAGTTGAAAAAATGGGCGGGTCGACGCCCATTAAAATTTATTTTTATAGTTAACGTGGTTCTACTTAAGCGATTTTCACGAAACTTACCACAAACCTTGAGCTCTAAGATAGACGAAATTTTCCATTTAAAAAATGGGCGGATTCACGCCCATTAAAATTTAATATTTTATTTTAAGTGGTTCTACTTTATCGATTTTTACAAAACTTAAAACACACCCTGAGCTCTAAAAAACACACGATCTTTCATTTAAAATATAAGCAGAGACACCCATTAAATATTAATTTTATATTTTGCGTACTTCTTCTTAACCAACAGATTTTCGAAAAAAGAAAATATATTTGAAAGAGTTTATTTGAGTTTGGTCCCATAATTTTTTTTTCTTCGTTTCGAATTACACACTAGACCTTCAGAACTCAATGAGAGTTATTTTAGTAAATTTTTAAATTTTTTTATTAAGTTCATTGCATTCCTTTATTTCATTAGAGTCTCTAAAAATGGATTAAAGAATTCAAGACCTTATTTTCTTTTTCCAGAGCTGTTATCAGCTAATAGAAACACTTTTATACAATTTTTTTTTAAATTTCGTAATTTTTTTTTAAAGATAAAATATATTAACAAACATTAATTGCAAAGAAACATTGAAAACTAATACTAACCCTAGAAGCTGTAACTGTATTAATGCCAACCGGTGTGCTAAGATTTATCTCATTGTTTAATATAAAATTAATAAATAATATAACCAATATTACTGAAGCCATTTACAACGCAACTAATATTTAGCTTAAAGTTCTCCTCGAATAATTTACTACAGCTTATTTGTTAAACAAAAAATGAATCACGTTTTCGTGAAAAACAAAATGAATAGAGCCTTGCAAACATTTTAATAATAAAGACTATGATTCAACATCTGGTAGAGAGCTTAATGGTACCAGTCCGTAATGACTTTAATGTTGTAAATGAATTTACATAAAGAAAAAAAAAATTAAGGGTAATTAGCACCAGTGCGTGCAAAAACAAAATAAATCTATTAACTTTATATACATACATAGATTGAGGCAATTGCCAGCCTAAAAACTGCTAACACTCAATTAATGAGACTAATATTGTAATAGAAATTTTTTCATTCATTTAAGAAATTTTTCCAAGTGTAAAAAGTTAATAGATAAACATTAAACGAGCAAATGCACACAAGCCTATACATATTTACTCGTATACGAGTATATCTATGTATATTACCAATTGGCCAAGTATTCATTGACAACATTTTCAAAAGCCTCTGAAATAGAGTTGAAGACTACTTACATATATGGATGGAGAAGAATAAAATTAAAATTCAGTGATATTGTGGATATTGATTGTTTTTTTTTTGGTTTTTTTCAATTAAACATGTTTATTGCAGAATTTTTTTCTGTGTATACAACTAGTATTTCAATTTAGCAATATTTGCCGGTCTAACTTTTGACCTAACAAGGTCCTTATCCGGATCACTGTTTGCTTGTTGCCGACTACTGATCGAGATATATTTTAAATATGATATTTTTTTTGCAACTTCCTTGACAAAAATATATTTAGCTAAACAAGTTTTGGTAACATGAAATAAAATCCTACATGAAATAATATCAACTTAAATAATTTCCAATCAAAATGAAATAAGTACAAATAAAAAAGAAATCCCATAACTTCCCATTTTTAAAGTGACATAACATCCAATGAGTGAGACTTATTCATTAAAAATTAAAAAAAATTCCTTCTTTTTTTGAATGATTAAATGAATGAATGAAATAAATTCCAAAAAAAATTTAAGCGTTTCTCAAAAATATAAATAAAATAACTCGCAAAAAAAGAAAATAAATGAAAAAGATAAAAATTTAATTTCGCTAGAAAAATTAAACTGACTGTAACAGAGGCTATTAAATCTTAAATATATAGGGTGATATTTTAAGAGCTTTCGGATTTTAATTAAAAAAAAAAACATAAAATTTAGAGATATTTATGAAATCTTTATTTGAGTCAGTAGAACGATCTATATCGAGCCTTATTTTCGATTTAATCCTAGGCGACAAAAATTAAATTTTTCAAAAGATTTTTTTAAATAGTCAAGTGTGTTTTTGTACGTAAATTGTTGCTTACGATAAAATTTTACAGCCCGTATCTTAAAAGTTATCTACAATGTTGGCATTTTGATAATTCTAAAGTATGGGTAGGCCCATAAAGTTTTAATTTCAATAAAAAAGTCTATATTGGATAACATGTCGCTAACGATAACATCGAAAAAAAATCTATATAATTCAATGTTTAAAGATAATTTCATGTAAATGTTGATACGCTGGGTCCAATTTAGACACACTCTTTTTAACATAACGGCTGGTATTTCACTACTAAGTTCTTCAATATTGGCGTCCCTATAAAATCTAAAGGCGTTAAATTGCACGATCTAGGCGGCCAA
Source organism: Nowickia ferox (assembly GCA_936439885.1). Lineage (NCBI taxonomy): Eukaryota > Metazoa > Arthropoda > Insecta > Diptera > Tachinidae > Nowickia > Nowickia ferox. Next base: position 96,846,426 of record OW387026.1, on the reverse strand, counting down.
TAGACCGGCCCCAAATGTGAAATAAACTGTTCACCGAACTCGCCTCTCAATTGGGCTATTGTTTCGAGTGGTGTGTGGCATGTGACACCGTCTAGTGGAAAGCACATGTTAGCCAAGTCCAGCTATTGCATTTTAGGCAAAAAACAAAATTGCTGCGAATAGCACTGAATCGATAATTCACGGTCATCAACAACACTGGCGGATACAGCTAAGATATTTTCTTCTGTCCGCCATCTACGTATGCGTGTTGGTGCTTTAATGTTCACTAATGTAGTGCGAAACTTAGTCACAAGATTTCGAAAAGTTCGCCCAAACTGACCATAAAATGGAAGAAGTGCACGATGCACTTTCTTAAAAGAGCATGAGTTTTGATAATAAAATTTAATAATCTGCAAGGGTTTGTCATAATTAAAGTGTAGGCCAAGCTGAACATGTTTAACAGTAACATGATACACGAAAATAGCTGAGTTGCCAAAAACCGTGTTGCTAAAAAGAAAGTTGCTAAAAAATCACCCTTTAGTTATGATTCTGTTAAATATAACATTATTATGCATATTGAGCCATACACGCTAAAAAAACCTTAAGCGACATTTTTTGGACTTCCGTTTTGCTTGGACGAAAATGGATTATTTACAATCTTAAATAATAGCTTTTGATCAAAAATTTAAGTTAGAAAATGATGTCCTTTAAGGTTTGTTTTTGCCGGCTACGGCAGGATTTTTGTTACCTATAGTGCTGTTCGAAAGAATGACGAAAAAAGGTAATATATAAATTTTCTCGGCGTCTAAAGGTACTTATAGAGACGATGCAATATTATTGAGTATTTTATGGCTATTATTATTTTTGTTTTGCTCCACACTAATCAATAAATTGCACCGTATTAAAAAAAAAATATTGCGCAAATTTTTCTTGCAATATACTTATGGAAAAGGAAACAAAAATTTTATATTATTTTTTCGTAACATATACTAGTGCAAACAAAGACTTAACAAATTAAATAATTTCAAAAATAGAAAACTATTGTTCAATGATGTATCTGGATATAATTATTGTACAATGTTGTCAACAAATTGCAAAATATTTCTTGTTGCGCAGATATAAATCAAACGATTTTGGATTTTATCCAATATATTGTGCCATACGCCATTATAATATACACAATTTTATTGTACAATATCAATTATTGCACAATAATATTGTTTTGCAGCTAACACGTAAAATAATAGCAACATAATAATATTTTTTGTAACAAAATATTAATTACCCGAAAAAAAAAATTCGAAACTATTTTCAATGGTTTATCACTTTCATTGCATACCGATCACTACAGGTAATGAATTTAATATTCTAGGACTATTGTTTATATATAGAAAATTGCTCTAGACAGTCTTTTAAGTGCAAACCATTCAGTTATTTGGATCATTTCCCTCCTATGACAACCATGTGTTAAATTCATTGATGTTTTACCAGAAATAGAACTACTTGGAGCTGTAACTAGTGACTTGTTTGTTAATTTTTTGCTGGGTATTTTAAAATTCTTAATAGAAACTGTTTAAGGTATTTTTATAAAAAAAAACTTATTTTACTAGCCCCGTGTTTCTCCAAATGCAAACGATAGATTCGATCAAATTATAATATTGGAAAGAAAAATAAATTTCAGTTTTTCTTGGTTTTTGTTTTTAATATAAATGTAATAAGTATTTTTTGTCTTCCATGGTGTTTTGCAAGTATGGTCAATGGGGCCTGGCTGTAGACATCTGTGTTTGCTTTTGTTAATCGTTTTAGCACAAATATGCTGCGACTGCTATTAACAGTTGGCGTTAATTGCCTTTAACATTTAATACTTTCTACTTCTTCTGGCTGGTATGTTATTGAACTTGTGAGTTTTGCTAAAATTATCTATTTAACATTTTACTATAACGTTGAATAGGAAGCTATTTAAAAGGCTGTTATTATTAGCTAAAACAGGAAGAGAAAATGCAACAAAAAAATATCTTTATTACTCGTAAAGGAGTCCTAATGATATTCAAACTATTAAAAAAAAGTTTGTTATAAATATAGTGAAAGCATTTTATATTATTAGTGATTTAATAAATTGCTTAAAATATGCCTAAATATGTTATAAATACATACATACATAATTGGTATTTCTTTTAACTAAGTTCAAAACATTAATTTTATTATTTAAATATAATGGATCTTCCAATAAACGTTTCAATCTAAATCCTTGAATATTTATTTAATTTCATTAACGAGACAGAAATGCCATTAATAATGGGCAACAATTGCAGCAAAATGGTCGCTACGGCTAAAGCTTGCAGGATGATATTCTATTCATGAAATTTTTTATTGTTAGCTCAAGAGCATTGAAATCAGAAAATGAACATTAACACTTTTTCTACTCAGAACCTATAAAAATATTCCATATTGTAACTTTATAAACCACTTAAGCTTAACTGTTGCACTCTCTGTAAACTTTCTTTGGAAGCACCCTGTCTGTACCTTTTTTTAAGCGTACTTTTCTCTCATCCATTTGACACGTTTCTACGTGTTTGTTTAACAAACTTAGTGCACATAATTGCGTTGGATAATGTTCTAAGTTCAAAAAGTTGCAGGAAAAATACTCAAGCTGTAAAAACCACAATAGACAAGCTGCAATGACTGTTTTTAAGATAAAAACTTCGGGTGTTGTTTTGATTTTCTTTTAACAACATGCACAGCCAGCATCCAACGCATATTGGATGCATCCCTGCTGTGTTAATGTTGAGCTGCATTGCTGGCATAGAAACGTTTTATGTACGCTTATGTGTGTATATGACGAACATAATGACGATATTAATAATCTTGGTGGTTAATGCTTTTTAGACATTTGGGATATGTAACTTTATGAAACCAATTTATAGAAGTTTTTCCATTATTGTTAATAACAACTCGAGGTTTTGCGTGTGGTTGCTGATTTTATTTTTGAGTTTTATTTTTATAGCTTTATGCAGTTGTTATGAAAAAAAAAACTTTTGGGTTTTAAACACATACTTATGTCTCTAGGTAAATATATTAAGCAAGACAGAAAAAATTATACCCAAAAATTCTCTAACAAATGTTTGTTTGAAATAAAATTTAGTTTCAATAAATATTTTTTACAAGAAAGCTTGAAAAATGTTTACAAATGAACCTAATGATATTGATTTCCTACTCAAATACCTTTTCCTACAACCTTTTAGCTTGCTTGGTTCTACACTTGGATAAATTACTTGGCTAAGATTTTAAGTACGTCCGCAAAAATTTAAATGGAGAAATAAAAGTTACATTTTGGTTAAAAATATATAGGTATATGCATATGTATGTATATATATACATAACTACTACCATGATATCAATGTGTGAGGATTCCACCATTTTTTACCGAAAATGCCTTTTACGAGTATTTAATACCCATATCATAAACGTAATAAAAATAGTGCCACCATGAACCAGAAATTAATTTTTAATTCTGCTCGAAAAAATAAAAATCATTATCTTTTGACTTCAATTATAAAATTTATAACAGTTATCATCCCTGTTCTTGAAACTTTCTGTTTTCATTCCATCGATGTCTGTTGTTAAGCTACAAATGACTTGCTATTGGCAAATTTAATTTTTTATGAAGAGAGGGAAGATGAATGTGGCCTTATATTACTTAGTATCAATTTTAGGGTAAAAAATTTCCTTAATACTCTTATATGCGCTATGCCTTGCAGACTCGCCATAACCATGTGCTTAATGGTTGATAAACATCATCATATCCACTTTTGTAAAAGGATCAGACGTAGGCTCTCCAAAATGTTCAGATTATATTCATATGTTCACAAAATTTGTCAAACCTTACCGTAGCTACAGCTTTGCCAAATACTGTTACCTAAAAATTACAACTCCCTGTAAGTTATGCTGAAAAAAAGTGAAATTTTTTTTTCTAAACAAATATGCAAAAATCATTATCACAGAAACTTCAATAATATTTTTTTATTGAATTTGTGGTTTTCGTATTCAAATATCAAAATAATTTTTTTTCTGTGTAGTTGAGCAGTTGCGCTTAATGCAACATTTGGACATTAGCTGCCATTTTTTCCATCATAACATTTGTTCGCTACCTAAAGTCAAGCAACATCTTGTGCTCAGACTAGAGATGGGCGAGCGTTGAACTTTTCCAGCACGACACGACAAAAACACGAATGCCAAGATGTCCAACACTTACAAAACACGACACTGCAGAACACGCTCGAAATCAAATTGAATAGCAAAAAATAATTTTTTTATATTCAAATAGATGCATATTTTTGTTTAATTTCAGAACTTTAAGCTTAAGAGACCCCTACACTATCAAAAAATTTTATGGTTTTACGTGTTTGACGATACAAAATATTCAATTTTTTCTTTACTGGAAATTCATGCATACATATTTTAACAACAAAAATCATTTCGTGTTTATCGTGTCAATTTTGCTCAGCAAGATACGACCCGAATACGCACGAAATCAGATTTTCTGTCACGAACACTTCGTCTTTAGTCGTCCGTGTTCGTGTCACGAAAAAAAAAACACTACACGCGCCCATCTCTAGCTCAGACTGAAGAGTTGATTTAATAGAGTTACGCCGTTTATACTTTAGTGCAACTTGTACGAAACTTTTATCATTTAGTTGAAGAGAAAAAACAGTAGCACAGAAAAAATTATGTGTCATACATTTTTTTTTGAAATCATATTTAACCTGTTTGTATGTAAATAAATATATTAAGCAACATTGAATATACAGGGTGTTTTTTTAGAGGTATAGAACTTCGAATTGAAATAAAACACAAGAAAATCGTTTTAATGTCCATCAATTTGGCTTTATTGGAAGGATAATTTTATGCCATTAACGTTTAAATATGATTTCGGGCATGTGGCCGCCGCGGCTGGCTCGAATAAAGCCAATGCTACAGGTCCAATTTTCAACCACTTTTTCGACCATATGGGGCCGTATGTTGGCAATAACGCCACGAATGTTGGCTTCCAAGTCCCCTAACGTTTCTGGTTTGTTGGCGTAGACGAGCGACTTCACATATTCCCAAAGAAAATAATCCAATGGTGTCAAATCACACGATCTTGGTGGCCAATTGACAGGTCCATTCCGCGAAATTATGCGCTCATCGAATGTTTCCTTCAATAAATCGATTGTGACGTGCGCTGTGTGGCATGTAGCGCCGTCTTGTTGGAACCACAACTCATCCACATTCATGCCATCCAATTCGGGAACAAAATAGTCGGTTATCATGGCTCTATACCGGTCTCCATTAACGGTAACTGACTCTCCAGCATTATTTCGGAAGAAGTATGGCCCAATGACTCCACCAGCCCATAGAGCACACCAAACAGTCAGTTTTTGTGGATGTAATGGCGTCTCAAGGGTCTCATGTGGATTCTCTTCACTCCAAATGCGGCAATTTTGCTTGTTGACGTAGCCATTCAACCAAAAATGAGCCTCATCACTGAACAAAATTTTGCGATGAAAATCAGCATCGAGATCAATCTCATTTTCGGCCCATACACCAAAATCACGACGCATTGCATGGTCTCGCGGCTTTAATTCTTGCACAAGCTGGAACTTGTAAGGTCGCAAGCCAAGATCTTTGCGCAAAATCTTCCATAAAGTTGATGGACAAAGCTCCAATTGCTGTGCACGGTGGCGAATCGATTCATTCGGGTCCTCTTCAACACTTTGCTCTACAGCGGCAATTGTTTCTTCGGTGCGCACTGTTCGACGTCTCTGCGGATGCGTATTATCACATAGAGTAAACGAAGTGCGAAAACGATCTATGGTTAACCGAATTAATTGCTCTGATGGACGATTATGTCGACCATAAAATGGACGGAGCTTGCGGTAAACTTCGCGAACTGAACCATTATTTTCGAAATAAATTTGCACGATTTGCAAGCGTTGTTCTTTTGTCAACCTGTTCATGATGAAATGGCAAACCAAACTAAATATTAATCACTTGACAGCTGACAAAATGGCCGCCAGTTAAAAAAGTGATGCCAACTTAAAGTTCTATACCTCAATAAAAAACACCCAATATAAATCTAATATTTTTTCTTCTGAATATTATGGCCAATATGTATTGAACGAAATTCATTAATAATTTTTCTTCCAAAGAGAAATACATAACAACTTTCGTGTGTTTTTTTTCCATATGATTGAATTGCCATGAATATAAATCGTTTAAATGAGAAAATGCAATTTTTACATCACTTCAGATCCATTTCCAGTTTTTTTTTGTTACATCCGTCGTTGCTCACGTGCTGAAAATGTTGTTAATTTTTTTAATTTTGTTTATTATTATTTTTTCTTTATATTGAATTAATACACACACAAAACAATAAAATAAAATAAAATAAAATAAATCATCATTTTATTTTGTATTGCATATCGGCTAACATTATACTCGTATTGGAACACACTACTGGTATCCTGAGTATTAACACAGTAATGCGAATTTAACGTTGTAGGAAGTGCACTGAAAAATGTGTACGCTGTTGCTTTTATGCATGCAAATAAATGTTTCTTAAACTAACAAGTGGAATATTTAAAAACAAGTCATGTAATATAATGGGTAATTGATTTATTTGTAGAAAAATAAACTGATTTCATGCTTAAAATTTATTTGTATAGCGATGTCCATAAAGACTGAGAATTAGTTCAATCATCAATGAGTTAAAGCGAATTTAACTTCATAATCAGCGTTCTTGTGTTTGTTTCACTGTGTGTAGTGTCAGTTGCTGAAAATTTAATTTTTATATACATATTTTTCAGTGCAAATAGAATACGAGAATTGTTTTGATTGAAAGTACTCTTATCATACCAGCTTTCAAACAATTTACTTCACTTTCTTATTTATACGTGGTTGGAGTTGTATGTCATTTGTCTCGGTTCTATAAACTGTCATTTTCATATTGATTTATTTAAGTCTATTTAAAACTATAATTAAAAATAATAATTGAATACTTAATTAATTCCCTCAAAACTTAATGAATACTACATTATACTCTTTTATTGATTTTTCTTAAACTATTCAGCTGCTTAGCTGCCTCTATTTACTTCAGCGAAAAAGCTCATTGACCCGCTTTCTTTTGTGTGCACTTTAATTTATTGAATAAACTTATCTTAGAGGTTGTGTTTTGTTTGACCAGCATTAAAGAAAAAAACGATATAAATATATTTAATTAATTTGATTTTATTTCCAAATACCACTTAAGCATTGCATACCAGACTCTTGTAAAATAACAATGAATGGAAAAAGTTTTTGCTTCTTCTATAAAGTGTCACACTTCAAATACTTCACTTAACCCAGCTAAACTTGGTGGTGACTTGAGAAAAACAAACAAACATAGAAGAAGAAAAAACAGGAATATTTGTATAGTAAAAGAAAGTTGACTAGATAATAACACTACAGTATTCTAAACGAAATTGTTTTTTATAATTTAAGCTGTTCTTTATTAATAAAAAAAAGATGGATTGATGGGGAAGGAAAAGAAAAAAGATAATTAAGAAGTATTTTACATTATCATTCTGTCCGTCAAGTGTAGTGATGAACTGGAAACACAAAGAGGATTTTTTTTTAAACGACTTCAAAACAAGAAGCATTTTATCAATTCGCCGGTATTTTTTATTTGATATTGTTACTTCATAACTCGCTACATTTTGTACCGATTGTAAGAATTATTATTTTTTTGTCTGGAAGGTATAGCTTCAACTTGGTCCTATTGCAAGAAAATGGGCTGGATACGCCCACAATTGTTTAGTCTTGCATTTAAAAAAATCAACAGATTTTCAATATTTTCTTTACTTGAACAAGTTTACTTCCAAATTGGTCCCATACATTTTTTCCAAAATGTTCTATCAGATCTTTGCACTAGAGTCTGCTAAAAGCTCACTCAATGGTTTGTTCGATAATAATAAATTATAATATCTTCCGATAATTATAATTTATTATTATATTCATTCTTATATTCTTATTTTAATTGAACAGTGCTGTAATGTTAAATCAACATTAAATAATGTTATTTCGAAATTATAAATTTTCTTTGAAGGTTACTGTACATTAGAGTGATTCGAAAAAAAATTTTGCCAGCCACCCCCAAGGATTTTGTTCACTGTGTCGCCATTTTTAGTACGATCATACTCAGTTCGTTCTCACTCTAATGCTAAATATTTTTAAACAAAAGTCATGACTAGCGTATGAAACACACAGAAATGTAGCCCTTACGGAGCCATGAACACCGGTATTTAAATTGTTATGATGGCACTAAAAATGGCGACACAGTGAACAAAAAAATACTAAAAGGACAGTATTTTTGGGAGTGGCAAAAAATATAAAATATATTTTTGGAATTGTTTTTACATTATCTTTAATCCTACGGGTGACTGGCAGATTATTTTTTTTTTATATGAAAAGCGAACCACTCTACTGTACATCATATTGAATTAACATGAAACACATATAGGGCAAAATTATTACGGAAAATGTTAAATTAACCTTGCATTCGTTGTAAATATCAATTTTCAACTACTTAGTGTAGGGTATAAACAATATAATATCTTGGTTCCAACTTTTATGAACCCAGTGAGGAAAATTGTCTTCAATTACAATATTTCAAAATTTGAAATACATCAAGGGCATAAAACACGTCACCAAAGTGATATTTGCATTAAAAAAAAACATAACATAAAATAATAGGTAAGACAGTTTTTGGTTTTCGTAAAAATTCTAAAAGTTATAAAATTCTTTGATTTTTTTGGTTGAAGTATTTCAATGAAAAACTAAAATAATCTCTTAAAATTATTTTTGATGAATTGTGCTTTTGTTTTTATATAAATATTTCTTTGGTGACGTGAATTAGCCAATTAGGCCATAAAAGTGTACATTGCTACCTTAATATAGAAAGGACTTAACTAATTTTTTTTTTGAAATTAAGTTGTTTGTATCTTTCTGTTAAAGAACAAATATTGTATCGAAAAATGCAAAAATCTCGATTTCAAAAAAATGATGACTTAGGACCTTTTTGTATTAAGGTAACGATACACACATACATACAGTCAAATACTTTTGAAACTCGTAATGAAAACTTTTGTTTACTAAGTCCCGGTTCAGACTTGCAATTTTTGTTGCAGCTAATTTTTACTTTTCAGTGAAAAATAGTGAAGGAGGAATACAAAATGTCTATTTCAACACACTTCCACATATTCAAGAATTGCTGCAACAAAAGTTGCAAGCCTGGATCGACACTTATTTTGGTTTACTTGCACTAATACAATATCAGTTTAAAGTGATTGAAAGATATAAAACCAGATACAATTTCATTCTAAGAATTAAAATTGCTTTAAATTATGCAGCAGTAGATTTCTTACTACATTCAACCTTAATTTAACCTTAAAAATCGGCGGAAAAAAACAATGTTCCGGAAAATTGTATTAGAATTTTAAACGAAATTTTAGATTTCCAATTGACATGGCAAACGGTTTTTTTTTTACTAATTCAAAAAACAGCAGATAGAATATTGTAGCAGCTTTATGCTCGTAATCGCTGCACGAATTTTCATTCAATTTCTATTGCCTGTAACCTAAAGCAGTTTTCAAAAGCACGTGTGCACCATCGTGTGTTTGATTTTACTTTTAAAATCATACCAAAAATCCTGCTACACATAAATACATACACATTTTCCTTTGAGTTTTCCTCTAATATTTTCCAATATTCCAAGTAACATCAACTTACACACAAACAATAACAATAAAGTTTAAATTAAATGAAAACTTTTTCAATTACATTTCAAGAAACAGTGAAAAAGAATTGAACTTACGCCAACACAAGAAAAGGAACAGAAATATTTGCAAAAAAGCAACAAAAAAAAAACAAATTAAGTTAACAATGAGAACACAAAAACTAAGAAAAGTTGCTTCTAAATGAAAACAAAAGGGAAAAAAGGAATTTTAAAGTTTAAGTTCTTCATATTTTATGCCCGCTATATATAGAGTAAAAAGAAGATCTTTTTCGTTAGCGCTTCTGTTAAATTATAAAAAAAATTAAACTAAAGTTCACAGCACTAAGACTACAAACTGTAGTGGTAATATTAATTTTTGCATAAAATATTAATTAAATTTTTTAATAAAACATTTCTTGTTATACTCTCTTCCAACAGAATAACCAACACGAGTTTTTTTGTATAAGACTTTATTCTTTTAGCTAAGATTTTTTAATTTTCAATGCCTTATTCTGTTTTATAAAGGTTGTAAAACACATTTTGCATGATAAACTGTTTTACAAACCTGTTATAAATCAAAAATACTTTTTATTATATACATTTTTTTGATTTGCATATATATGATGCTACCAAGGGCTACTAAAAGCCTTGAGATTTCTATCTTAAGAAAAAAATACACAAGCACACACATACCAGGCAATGCAGACGAAAGACACAAACAATAAAAACTGTAGTGTAGTAAGTTTTGATTACTCCAAATTAAACAACTACACCAATTAAAAGTCAGTGTGGGTACCAGACAATAACAACAACAACAACTACAACTAATTCTACAATAATATATGTAAATATGTATAATTATGAACGATATACACACAAATAAACAGAAACTCGGACTAATCCCGATATCGAAAGCTCCTACTGAGATGCTGAGATTTTTTGTAAAATATAATAAATTGAGGAAAGTGCGACTTTGACTCGCTCACGAAACATTCCGAACGGACTCTATATTTGCAATACAATACGAAGTTTAGCCTATATAATAGAATCGTTTACCTGATAGAGAGGTTCAAAAAAAATTTAATTACTGGCTAAACTTTTTTTCGATCTATTTTTGTTTTTGCGCTTTTTCTAAGTTTTGTCACTTTTTTAGTTTGGGGACTTTTTCGTTTATGGGAATTAAATCGGTTTTTAGGGTTTTTTTTTAACTTTTTCCGATTCTTTTTGTTCTTGACGATTTATTATAGTAATGCATTTTTTTTTTAATTTTGGCGTTTTTTTCGTTTGTGGAATTTTTTTCGTTTTTTCGTTTTAGCGATTTTTTAAGGTTTTTGACGTTTTATTTTGGTTTTAGAGATTTTTTTTTTAATTTAGGATTTTTATTTTGTTTATCGGGTTTTTTCGATTTTAAGCGTTTTTTCGTTTTAACGATTTTTTTGGTTTTTGACGTTTTATTGTAGTTTTAAATTTTTATTTTTTTTAATTTTGTTGGTTTTTCTTGGTTTTTTCGTTTTTTGTTTGTTTATGAGATTATTTCGTTTGACGTTATTTTTTTGGTTTATGACGATTTATTGTTAATATGTCACTTTTTTGGTTTTGGCGATTTATTTGAGTTTTTGAGGATTTTTTATTTTGGGATTTTTTTGTTATAGAGATGTTTTAAGTTTTGGCAATTTTTTCGGTTTTTGGCGATGTTTTCTATTCTTGGGACTTTTTATTTTTCGAGACATTTTTTGTTATGGCGTTTTTTTGCAAAGGTTTTTCTAATTCTTTTGGGATGTTTTTTCATTTTGGTGATTTATTTTAGTTTAAGTTTTTTTTTTAGTTTTGACAATTTTTTTTTGGTTTTTGACGATTTATTTTATTTTTGGAGAGTTTTTATAATTTTGGCGCTTATTCTTAGGTTTAGTGCCTTTTTTGCTTTTATGAAATTTTTTTTTCGGTTTTAAGCATTTTTTTAATTTTTTTGGTTTTGACGATTTATTTTTTATATGACGTTTTTTTTTCATTTTGGCGCTTTATTCCGGTTTTTGGGGTTTTTTAAGCTTGTGCGTTTTTTAGTTTTGGCGTTTTTTTATTTTGGCGATTTTTTCGGTTTTTGGCAATATATTTTAGTTTTAAATATTTTTTAGTTTGGCGTTTTTTTCGTTGTGGCGATTTTTTAAGATATTAGTTTTAGCGTTTTTAGAAATTTGAAGAGTTTGCCTCTTACGGTTTCCAAGATACAGCAAATTTTCAAAGTTACATTAACTGATAGAATACCCTTTAAATTTGAATTCTTAAAAATACACTAACTTTGAAAATTTAAAGTGCCTATATATAATTGTCTGTATATTACGTTATGATTTCATTATATTTCGTTGATCGTTGAGGTTTTATATATTCTGTGATAAATTCAGTTCTATAGTTTTTACGGTTCCCGACAAAACAGCCTGTGACAAACAGACGCACAGATGTACAGCGAAAACTATAGGGTTCCTTTCACTTTTCGTATAGGATATAACATTCGATAAATTATAATATTGTTGTATAAGCAGTCAGTCGACTTCTATCACAGCAAAGTTAACATCGCGGTATTTTGGCAGTGAAGTAATTTAACATTGTGTGCCTTAAAGCTCTTAATAAAAGTGTTGAGTGAATAAAGTCTTTTAATAACAACTATACACGGGGAACCTTTAATTTATGGCAAATTTGCAAAGCTACAAAGGGAGCGTTTTCAAAGGGTAAAATAATAGCAACATTAATTATTTCTTGAAAAATATATTTAAATTGCTTATGGAGGGCCTAGGTAATTAGAAACTATGCAGCTAACCCTTAAATTGTCAATTATAATACAATTTATTAACTTATTTACGTTATGCATTTTTCATGAAATTCGTTACATGAAACTTTATCCATTTGCGAATACCAGCGCCTGTAGAAGAGGCTGATAAAGCATAAATCTCTGAAGCATATTTGGAATTTCTTATAATATGCTTTGCCTTTTCAGGCCTCCTAGTGACAAATGGAAAAATATTCATGCAACTCATTTCATGAAAAAATACTTAATGTAAATTGGGTATAAGAAACAATAAAAATATTTTACTGAAAGAACAAAATATTAGTTTTGGGAACATGTGCAATCTTAATATTAAGCTTTAAAACAAATTAAATTGTATATGGCTGAATACAAATATGTGCACTTATTCTTGCTACAATTATAATTTAAAAAGTTATTTCATATTTATATGTACAATTCCATGAAAAGTTTAATGTTTATAGAAATTATTTATTGCAAAAAATAAACAGCACCCTTGTTTCTCACATAATTATTTTACCTTAATATATAAAAATACCCAGTTATACGAGTACATATTGTTTATGGAGATGAAAGCAAGGAGAGCCAAAATAAAAACCAAATTTAACAAAATCACAAAAAACATAAACATATTCAACCATGATAAGGATTCAACTTTAACAACTTCTAAGGCACATCGTAACTAAGTAAAATCAACAGCAACTGCTAAAAAGGAATCAGCAGCATCAACTTCAGAAGTATCATCATAATCATGGTAAACATAGACATACATACATAAATGCTTAACGGTGTTAAAGGAAAGACATACATACATACACATACACTTATATTCTTGCTGTAAACAAACACACACAAAACTAAAGCCAAAATAATAACAACAACCGCAATGAAAACAGCCTCAAATACACAAATAAAACAACAGTAAAAGGAAAAACTACAAAATATGATGAAAACACCTGAAAGCGAGCACTTGACAGTTTAAAAAGGTGCTTAACCTGATGCCGCTGGCGACAGTAATGTTGTGAACTAAAAATAAATTACAACAGAATACGACACCACACAAACGCAAACGCAAACGAGTGTACGTGTAATTGTGCAAAAAAATATTAGCATGATTCCAAATGTGTGGAATAAATTAAAATAAATTTAAAGTAATATTAAATTATACATTTAAAAGAAAAGAAAAGAAATAGTACAAAGAAGATTTAATTAAAAATTTAATTAAAAAATGTATTCGTTTTAGTTTCATTGAATTTTTTCATTTAAAAAAATACTACATTAATAAAAAAGAAGATTTAATTAAAAATTTAATTAAAAAATGTATTCGTTTTAGTTTCATTGAATTTTTTCATTTAAAAAAATACTACATTAATAAAAAATTTAATTGATGTTTTTCCTAAAGACTCGATTAAAATTTCATTAAAATGTTTATCAAGCTTCAATCCAGAAATGAACTGAATTATTCTTAAAGATTCAATTAAAAGTCTAACTAATATATTGAAGACATTCAATGGGCATTTTTCGACTAAAGAATTTGATTCAAAGATTTTATTTTCGACATGAGCAATAGTTGAATATACTACTCTGCACTTTATATTTAAGATCTTTTTATATTATTAATTCATTTCTTTTTTAAAATGCATGAGAAAATATTAAGTCGAAATGTCTTTAACAGAGATGAACAATTTCTAATTTATTCACCCATTAATCAGCATATACAAATAAATAAATTAAAAATTTTCCCAGCTTTTCCCATATTGATCCTGACACCCAAAACTGAATTAAATAACTATTCATAATGGTACTTAAACAAATTTCTATTTTAAAACATCCGCAAGCAACCTAAACTAGTAACGCACCTGCATTTGTGCATAATGCGCAACATATCACAAAACTTCATAAATAAAAATGGTAAAATTAAGTTTAAGTTTGCATACACAAATTGAGTAAAGGCCTTTCTTATACATCAAATATAAATAATTATGTCTTTTTTTATATAGAAAATATTTATTTGATTTATAAAGAAAAAAATTTTTTTTATTCAGTTGCTTTTATGTATCTAAAACAGTTTAAGTTTTCCAGCTCTGGAGCTGTGTGTTTTTTTTTTCTTTTTATTCTATATAAAAAAAAGTAAAATTTCCAACCCTGGAATTATCATTTTAGGTTTTTTTTTTGATTTCTTTTAGCAAAATATTTCTCTCTAAATATAAAATAGGTTTAAATTTATAGAGAAAAAGAAAAAAAAAATTTTGTTAAGAGGTCACTGTTATATACCAAAAAAAAAAAACTAAATCTTACAACCCTGGAATCGTCGTTTTGATTTATTTTGATTATTAATACCAACTTAATTCAAACTGAAATATAAAATAGGTTAAAATTAAAAAAAAAATTTTGAAACTGTATTTTCGATTTTGCTGATTTTAAAACCAATCTATTTCAGACCATTTCTGACCATTTCAAGACCGAAGTCTGGAAGCTTCGGAAAACCGATATCAGTAACTCTTTTTACAAAATTTTCAGTATCCTTTTTTTTAAATTTTCACTAATAATACAAAATTATTCATAATAGTTGTTTCTTTGAAGTATGCCATTTCATTAACATTGTATTTTCCCATCTGGGCCACCTTAATAATTAAATTGCATTTAATTTAAACGGATGCCTTCATACAAAAAACAAAAATATTAAGAAAACAAGTATGCAGGGAAGGGAAAACTTAAAATGAAAGACTATGCAGACCAAACCAAAATCAGGAAACTACTTAATGTCTACTTCATGTGTATCTAAGAACTTTAAGATGAAAAATGATGTTGAATATCTCAACCCAATTATCCAATTGGCAGTATTTCAGGTTCAATTATATCGTGCTATTAGGTAAACATTTTATTTCCACAGAATTTTTTGATTTTGTTCAGCACATAAGACCAACATGTCCCTTAATTTATTTTTAAGTTATGACTGCTTTTTTAGCGATTTATTTAATGTTATCTCTATTTTTACGCGTTCACTGACCACGAACTTCCAATTGTAAGTGACGCCAACACAAAATCAAAATAATTACTTATAATAATTTTTTTCTTGTTTATTTTCTTTGGAATAACAGCACAGTTTTTTTTTTGCACTTGCAAAAAAAAATTTTTAGGTTAAAGGCATTATTATATCCATGAGTGAGAGAGTCAAAAGGCGAACTCCTGCATTACTTGTGGCACTTGCAGTAGTTAGTCGATTTTTTGTTAGTGAAATATCTAACGATTTTGTGTCAATTTCTAATTTTAAAACTGCAGGGATATGACAGACTTTTGAAAATATTGTTGAATTTGTGTGGTATACTTTTTCAACCATAATATGTACATAAAGGGTTATAGAACTCTGAAATGGATTAAAGAATTAAAGAATTTTTAAATTGACATGAAATTTACTTTATTCGAAAGCTAAACTTCTGGCATTATAATTTAAATATTACTTCTGGCACATGACCTCGACGGCGGGCTCGCTCCTAGTCTAATCTGAAGGTCCAATTTTCGATGACTGTTTCCAACATTTGTGGCCGTATATTGGCAATAAGGCGGCCAATATTGTCCTCCAAGTGGACAACCGTTTCAGGCTTATCGGCGTGGATTAGCGACTTTACATATCCCTACAAAAAAAGTGTTTAGCAGCGGCACGATCTTGGAGGCCAAGTCACGGGTCCGAAACGTGAAACTATGCGGCTACAAAATGTTTCCTTCAGTAAATCAATTGTGGCACGAGCTGTGTGACAGGTTGAGGCATCCTGTTGAAACCACAGCTCCTGCACATCGCTTTATAGCCTAATTATAGATTCTATAGACTGATTTAGGTCTTAGTCAACGCTACGCTCTACAGAAG
Source organism: Nowickia ferox (assembly GCA_936439885.1). Classification (NCBI taxonomy): domain Eukaryota; kingdom Metazoa; phylum Arthropoda; class Insecta; order Diptera; family Tachinidae; genus Nowickia; species Nowickia ferox. Next base: position 96,829,995 of record OW387026.1, on the reverse strand, counting down.
TAATGAATTCTTATATACGCACTGCACGACATCTCTGTGGATGCGTATTTTCATTTCGATTAAAAGTGTTGCAAAAACATTCCATAGTTAATCGATTTAATTGCTCTGATGGACGATCATGTTGACCGTAAAATGAACGTAGTGCGAGATACGTATTTCGAATGGAACCATGATTTTCAAAATAAATTTGCACAATTTGGAAGCATTGTTCAGGCATCAGTCTATTCATGTTGAAATGCCAAACCAAACTAAACATAAATCACTTGACAGCTGACAAAATGGCCTCCAGTTGGAAAAGTGTTGCCAACTTAGAGTTTTATATCTCTATAAAAACACCCTTTACAAATATATTTTAAATTAATAAAACACATTAAATCCGCTTAAAAATTAACACTGTTATGAACTCAAACCTTTTAACAACAATATTGACAAAATTCTAATTTTATGAATAACAAAATAAATAGTAAGCAACAAAAAAGATTTACATATGTATATGATTGAAATAGACAAATGCATTGGGAGAGCTTAATTGGTTGGCTGAAAACAAAAAAATATAAATATAAATTTCAATGAAAACCAAACTATCCATTGACTTCTATATAGTTCAAGGTCTTTTTAACTTTACAATGTATACAAATATATCTGCCAAACGAAACTTAAATCCCAAGAGATTAAGCGTTGCGTATACAAATGCTACAAACAAAATAGTAAAAAGCATATACGAAAATCAAATGAAATCATTTTCATACCAAACAGTCTCAATAATTTATACTAATATTTCTTAAGAAAAAAAAAACACAAAATAAAATTTCCCAAAAGATATCTAAATTAAATCAAAATATTTCTCAAACAGTTAAATGTATTAAAAGTTCTGCAACAACTTTTTTTCTTCTTTATATCATCAATTTAAGCAGCAAATGAGCTCATCTATGTGGATTATGGTAACGAGGAGAGAAAATACTAATTTTATATTAAGAGTAAATAGAACGAAAACAAAAAAAGTGCTTGTTATTTATTATAATTAATATTGTTAGGCCAAATTGTCGTCACATAGCAACATCTGGTGTCATTAACAATTGAGTTTTCAAGGACTGTAGGTTGTCAACGTAAGACATTTTTAGCTTTTTGATGGGATTGTCACCTAAGAGGAAAAGGCACAACTTTTTTTTTCAGAAATTGGTTGACATTGATTAGTCAATGGTGCCAAAAATATTACCATGACGGTTAGAGCTTCCACTGTTTGCAGAATTTAAAGGCAACACGTTTGCCCAATCGTGTTCATTTGATGTCATCTTCTCTAACTCGCTCAAATGTCCGCCACTGCTTATTTTATTCTTAGTTTCGCCTCATTCTACATGCTAGGATCTTCCACTGTAAGCAACCTGTGGAGGTTTTCCGTAACACTTCAGCTATCATAACTTAAAGGTTATTATAATTACCAGGAGCCAGCAGGTGCAGGTAAATATGCAAAATATTTTAATCTTGGCTGGCAGAAATAAAAACATTTTTTATTAACTTGAAAAGCGAATGCTCAGCATCGACTACATTTACATATATAAATGTAGTCGAGTATGAAAGTATATCAGTGTAAGCGAACAAAAATGTATTTGTTGTGTTTAATTTTTTTAGTTACAAATAAAAAATAATGCGGCATCAATCAATGGGGTCTAATCGTCGCTTACGATAACGAGCTGATTCCGTCACGTTTTTCAGTTTAAGATTACGGCACTCGCTATCGTATAATGTAATAATATTTTGTTCGATATCGAATGCCATAATCTCAAATGGAATAAATTTTCTCGCATCAGTTCGTTATCGAAAGTGAAGATTTGGCGCCTGTTTTTGAACGACTTCCAAAAAGCAGGAGGTTATCAATTCCTCCGTATTTTTTTTTTAAATTTGATGCTTATGTTTGTCACTTCATAGACCGATTAAAAAAATCATACTCTTTGTCTGAAATGATATAGCTTCTATTTGGCCCCTTGTCAAAAAATTGGGCAAGACCAGGTCCACTAACCGGTTGCTGCGCAACTTATCACACATCTGGAGCTCTCTCTAGGACACAATTCCGAAGTTGAAAAAATGGGCGGAATCACACTCACTAAAATTTAATATTATATTTCATGTTCTTATACTTAACGCGTTTTTTGCGAAACTTAAAACAGAGCTCTGAAATATAATTACTTTGGTATTTAAAAAAGTGGGTTGGGCCACGCCTTTGGAACGTTAGTATTTAATTATATGTTTTTCTATTTATGCAATTCCCACAAAACTTGACAAACTGTTTCCGCTCTTAGAAAGCCATAATTTTGTGCTTAAATAAGTGGGCGTAGCCATGCCCATTAAAGGTTAATATTATATTTTAAGTGCTTCTACTTAACGGATTCTTGCGAAATTTAAAACAGACACTGAGCTCTGAAAAATACTTAATTTTGCCTTTAAAAAAGGGGGCGGGGCCACGCTCTTAAAAAGCAAGTATTCGATTATATTCACTTCTAATTATGCAATTCCAACAAAACTTGGCAATCAGTTTTGGTTCTTAGAACGATATAATTTTGTGTGTAAGAATGTGAGCGGGGTCATGCCCACAAAACCTTGTGCTTTAAAAAGGATTTAATCTTACATTTAAGAAAGTGGGCGGGACAACGCCCTTGCCAAGTTACTATTCAATTATATTTACTTCTATTTATGCGATTCCCACAAAACTTGACAAACAGTTTCGGCTCTGAGAATGACATAATGTTGTACTTAAAGGAAGGGGCGTGGCCATGCCCATTAAAGCTTAATATTATATTGCATGTGCTTCTACTTGACCGATTTTTATGAAATTTGGCAAACACCTTGAGTTCTAAAAATGACGTGATATTGAACTTAGAAAAGTGGGCAGACGCTAATATTTGTAAACGTGGGCGTAACGACGCTCAAATAAACAAAATATCGAAACTTTACTGTTATTATTTTTTCCAAAAACGTTTCGTGTTATCTGCAATTTGATGTTTTCTACTTTTTCCATATATTCACGCGCTTTTGATTTGTATTTTGCAATCATACATTCCAAAGTTACCGAGTTTTCCTATTTGTTGTAAAAAAGTTTACTTTAAAGCTTTTTTTTATATAAAATCTTCTTTTTGTTACACGTTTATGTATTATTTTTTTTTAAACAACTAACATTCAAAAGGGGACCATTTACAATTATAAAAATAGGGAGAAAATTACTTAAAAAACCAGGATCAAATAAACCTTAAATGGGAGCAATGGGAATTTAGCAAATTGAATTCACCTTCGCTTCAACTATGATGACCAGTTCGGATGAGTGCAGATATTTTGAGTTAAATGGAAAACATTGTACAAATTTAATAAAATTTTCTGCATAAAAAAAAGAAAGGTAAAGGTCAAAATCAATGAAATGAAAACAGAAATTTCAAATACAATTGAAGGACAAACAGGACAACAGTTTATTTTCTTCCAAAGTTTAACTAGAGAAAGGAATGACCCAAGAGCTGTATGTGGAATATCTAACATATAAAATAGTTAAGAATCCCACTTTTTTCAGTCTGTCTGATTCAATCATTACTGCTGCTTTTGGACGTGAAGGGAAGGAGGGGGGACTTTACGTTTACAAGAGTTGTATCCTTATTAATAGTAAATGAGGAAAAATGTAGAGAAAACCTGTGTTAAGAAACATTTTATTTATTTTAATGTATAAGTTTTGCTATTTGAAATAAACATCGAATTTAAGGGCCAAAATGATGTCATATCTATGTCTTTTGAAACCTTAAAAGTATTTTTCAAACTTATTCTAACTAGTGATTCTTGTTCTCTAATATTATATATTTTGATCTAATTCATTTAACTTTGCTGTTGTGCTTGGCAAAAAAGGACAATTTTGAACTTTATGATTGACATATTTAGCAGGGAGTTTTTAATATCATGACATTTTTACCCTCCTCACTGCAGCATTTCAATTTTTGTGGCCATGCAATAATCCATTTCGATTTTGTTATTTTCTTTTTGATTTCCTTTTTCAGATTTTATTTTGATTTTGTATTAGCAGTGGGCATAATAAAGTTTGAAACCTGGCTAGAAAATTTAATAAATTTCTAAGCATGATTTTTTATTTTTTTGCTTTAATATCCGTAGTTTGCCTGAAGTTGTATTAATAATAAATAAGGGCTATACCAATTGAAAATACAATCAATGATTAAACAACAGAATGCTTATGATTTATTTATAAGTTGTTGCCAGTTGGCTGCAAAATAAGAGAAAATAATATTTTAATAAATGTAGGGAAAATTATAAAAAGAAAATATCTTACGTTGCATTTGAATGTAAAAGTATTAAATAAAGCAGATTATAAGCATTTTCAAATTATACAAAAAGAATCTTTTTAAATTTAGGGAGGAGGAACATTTATTTAGCAATTTTAATAAAAGAAAAATATGGTGGGTGCTTTCGTAAAAATTAAAGTTGTAAAAACTTTTTTTGAAGCAATACGCACAGCCGTTATGTTATGTAACAGAAAATTATAAAGTACAGCCTAATTTTATGCTCGTGCCAGACACGAGCTACACTCTTTTGAAATAATCGTTGCCTTATAAAGTTATTAAATTTCTTACAGTCGACCATAACTTTTCAAAACATAAATTAATTATTTAATTATTGCTGCGATCTAAGTGATGAATGGGCAGCATATGTTTTAAATTTCGTAACTATTAAATAATAAATGCAATAGAGTGCGAATTTGACTCGCACACGAAGTTTGCCAGAAAACGAAAAAAAAAGTTTTCAATTAACAAACAACTTAATGAAAAAAGAGAATTTTTTTATATTGCTTTCAAGAGTAGAGTAAGCAAGATATTTGTATGAAATTTTTACACAATTCTGCATCAATAACTCAAAAATTCCATTTTTTTTGGAGTTATGACGATGCTTGAGTAAGTGGGCGATATGTATTACTATACAAACGTTAGCCTACATAATCGAATGATGTAGATGAAAAAAAAAATTGTTTTGGCATTTTCTAGCAATAGCCAATATTTTCGGTTTTTAGCGATTTTTTGGGCTTTTGACAATTTTTTTTGGTTTTGCCTATTTTTTGAGTTTTGGCGCTTTTCTCGTTTTTTTTAGCAATTTTTTCATTTGTTTTCTAGTTTTAGCGATGTAAACATTTAAGAAAAAAGTTTTTTCGGCGTTTTTTTGTAATAGCCGATATTTTTCTGTTATGGTAATTTTTTTTTAGTTTAAGCGCTTTTTTCCTTTTTTTTTGCAATTTTTTCGTTTGTTTGTCCTAGTTTACACTATGCAAGTCTTATTGCTAAGCTGATTAGTTTGTTTGGAAAGAGGGACGAGGGGAAAAGAAACGTTACTGTTCCCGTCCTCTCTCTCTCTCCGTCAAACTAATCAGCTTAGCAATAAGACTTGCATAGTGTAAATATGGACTTTTTAAGTTTCGGCGATGTTGACATTAAATAAGTTGTTTAGGCTTTTTGTTTCGGTTTTTTACGTTTTTTTCGGTTTTTTTTTGCGATTTTTAGTTTTTTTTTTTAGTTTTGGCCCTTATTTTTTGTTTTGTCAATGTTTTCGATTTTTGGCGATTTTTTTAGTTTTTTGCCGATCTTTTTACTTCTGGTGATTTTTTGAATTTTTTGACATTTATTTTATTTTTGGTGATATTTTTCATTTAAGCGCTTTTTTAATATTTTGGCGATTTTTTCGGTTCTTGGCGATTTAGTTTAGTTTTAGCGACTTTTTCGGTTTCCGCAGATTTTTTTACATTTGGCGATTTTTTCCAGTTTTAGGCGATTTTTTTGTTTTGGGCGACTTTTTTTATTTTCATATATTTTAGTCTTAGCGTTTTTGAAAATTTCAATACTTTTCCTTACGGTTTCCATGATACAGCAAGTTGTCAAAATAACATTAACTAATAGAATATCCTTTAATTTTGACTTTTTTAATTTCTGTGTTGATTTTGGTGGGTCTGCATAAAAATACACTAACTAACAAAAATTTCAAGAGTCTATATATAATTGTTTGTATATTACATTAGGATTTCAACATGTTTCGTTGCTCGCTTTAATATATAACCAAAATTTGAGGCCCAAAATTTTACATATTCTGCAAAAATTTCAGGTCCGTAGCTCTTGAGGTTCTACTCGAGAACATTTGAAAATTAAAAAAAAATTAAATAAAGTCGAAGGTTGTTAGTTGCTATTTAAATGTTGAGTATATTGAAATACAAATTGTTACGATGCAAGACAAGATTGTGAATTGGGCTATTGTTGTTATCTTTAATAAATTTTTCTATGGCAATTATACTTTCTAGACAAAATCACTGCTTTCCAATAATGCTTAAGAACGTATGAGTAATCATGCAAGATCTCCTCACTCACTTGACAGTCAAATACAAGCTGTCATCAATTCTTTTATTGTTCTCTCTTAGACATTCATATATTACATTTCAATTTAACTTTTGCCAATATTTATGTGCACATGAGAAATTCGTGAACAGAATTTAATAAATCTACTTGTATGTAAAAATGTGATAAAACATGACAGCGAAGCAAATGCTTCAAAGTCTATCTTATTATTAAATTTGGTTTTAGTCAGTCTTGCCAAAATAACATGAATATAAATAATAATAAAAAAAAAACTAACATACGAGTATGTATGTACAAGATATGAAAGACTATAGTTTTATTTAAAGAAACCAATAACAATTCCATGTAATGGGAAAAATTAATTCCAATTACAAAATCGAATCAACTAAAGAACATACAATAAAATTTAATATATTCTTTATTCTATATAACAATAACTACAGAAGCAGTTTTATTTATTTAAACTAAAACATTTGACTTCCGAATAGATTTGTTGAAATCCTTTTTAATACCCAATAAGATAAAACTTCTTCTTCTAGCTGAAACTATATAAATGTACAATTGTAATTATAACTTCTTTCAATACCCGCATACTCTACTTCAACTTGTATATTTTCATTGTATCTTAATTTATTTAAACTAGAAACAATACGTTTTTAGGAAACATCTTTCCCTCCCTATTTACCATCTTGCAAAGCAAGCACTTGCATGCTCTTTAAATAAAAGGAATGCTTATAAAAATTTATTTAGTTTTTATGTTAAAAGTCAAAAATGGGATTATTTAAATATTAATGGATTTAAAGAGTGTATTGTATTTAGTTTTGAGAGCAAACAATTTAGACTAAAGGAGTTGTTATGCAATACAATTCAATGAAGATTTTTCAATTAAGAATTTATTTTTGTGTATTTAGTTCTTAAATCGTTAATTATTTGGTTGGGGAAAATGTCATTTCAGTAACAAAATAATAATAATGAATACAAGTTTGGTATTAAAAGTAGACTTCAGTGATGCTAAAATGTCCTTGATTATCACACATAAAAGAAATATCAATGTAAAATCAACATGCAAATCATATTAAATTTACTAGGAAAAAAATATGTTATTTAAGTGTGTTGGTGTTTATTTACTTTATTCATAGCTACACATGCACTGTTGTACTCAGTTGTGTGACTTATTCTTGTCCATAACGGTGTTTATTTAGTATGTATTTAAAGAATATTCGAAGAGTAAACTACCATGCGATGAGTTCGAGTTCAAATATTGGCAGGGGAAGCCCGCAAACATTCTCCTGATGTCTGTACCAATACACACAATCACCCAAGCTAAATAATTAATAAAATAAAATGAATTAACTTTCAACTTGAAATAACTTCAATTCAACATGGTTCATCGTTTTATTTCAGTATAAAATTCATGTTGTTTCAACGTGAAATAACTTTGATTCAACATGATTATTCTTTTTTAATTTAACATTATCTTAATGATAGACAAACATTATATAAGGTTATTTCAACAGGGTAAATTTTCTTTCAAGATTACTGTAAATCATGTTGAATTAACATGAAATAGACATGAAGCAAAATGATTGCCGAAAAATGCTAAATTAGCCTTGTTTTTGGTAGATTTTAAAGGTACTAATATTGTCGATATTTTTCAGAGGAAACTACTTTAAATTTATCGCTTATTGCTAAATATAAGCGATTTGATCATATTCTCTGAAAAATCCTTGGAAGGAGACAATCAAATTCTTGTTTACTAGACTATCAAAATGATGAATAGAAAAATTATTGAAACAGATAAAGGTTTGTTTGTAAAAAGAATGAAATAGGTCACAGGGAAAAGATGATATAGACTTTTATAAATATTAATTTTAGTATAGTTAAATAATGAACATAATGCTTTATAGTGAGTGTCGCAAAAATATGCGTTTTGTTATAAAATAAATTTCATATTTTTATAAGAAAAGTAAATGCCATAAATATGTAAGTTTTCATTTAACAGAAATATTTTTTACCCCACATAATATGAAAAACTCGAACTTATATAACAGAAATGGAAAAGGCTTAGATACCATAAGTAAACTTACTTATATAACTGAATTCATTTTGTTGATGTTGTTGTTAAAAACTAACTATGATATTCGTACATAAAACGAAGTTTTATGCAAATCCTTTTCTAAAAATAAATAAACATAAAACAGAAAGGTTAAAAAGTACATAAGCCAAGTCGACAAGATAAAATTTAAAATCAAATCAAGTTAAAAGAAGAAATAAAATTGATGATAAGAGCTTAAAAAGTAGAAAAGGAAAAAATTATGATTTCTATTTTTAATTTTATACAAATCATCAAATCATAATTACCAGATTAATTAAACAAGTATTCTTCTAATGACATTTTAATAACTGAAAGAAATATTATTTAAAACGAAAACTAATTTATATTCCCTATATACATATATATTCAATCAAAGTCTTGTATTAATTCTTAATCTCATATTTATCTATATATATCTTTGCAAATTTAATAGTTTAAGGTAAGAAGTTTATGTAAGAAATCTTTGGAGTTTTTTTTTTTGGTATACAAAAGAAACAGAAATGCTCTTAGATACAAAAAAAAATGTCAAACTTTCAGTTACAATTTTGAAAAGGGAAATAAGCTAATCCCTCATCATTTATAGATTTGTTCACTCTTTTGCAAAAACTGTCAAATAAAAAGCAATTTACTGTATTGAGTGAAAGATATAAAAGCAGCGGAAAATAGAAATTTGAAATAACTTAAGCTGAAGAGCTTTTGATGGTGTGGCAAATAGTATTTTTAGCACAATGCTGATGGCAGCATAAAAAAATTAAATATTCAATTTGAATATATATTTTAAATCAATATTGTTTGTAGTTGGATAAGAAAAAAAATTAATTTTTTTATGTATTGAAGATTAGAATTTAGTGTAATCTAATAATAAGGTTTGCAATATTAAAAAAGAATCTAAAAAAACCAGAAGTTGTTGGCCATAAATAATTAATATAGCGTTACGTGTTAAATTTTGAAAAATTTTGTTTTGTTGCTTCGAGTATTTGCAATTAAATAAAAAGCCACAAGTGTACAATTTGTCTCAAATCGAAACACTTTATATACTAAACACTGAAACGAACACACAATGTTAAATAATTTACTGCTAGAGTACCACGATGTTAACAACGGCTTTTTTTACCCAGTGAGCAATATTGACTCTGACTGACTGTTTACACACAAAAAAAAACTCAACTAAATCTGATTAAATGCCTACAAGATCTAATAGGTTGAAAAATGCATAAATTCCGATTTAAAAAAGTGAGTTGGGGCCCTTTTATGTTAAGGTAACCATATTCTTAATTTTTTTAAAGAAAACTTATCTTAAATTTGCTGTTAAATGCAAGGAAAAGTAAAGCAGGTCTAACTATGTCAGCCTATAGCAGAAGCATCATATTCACACATACAACATATTTGTTTAATTTCTAAAGAAATATTGTTCTAAGCGGTAAAAGTACGATTATTATTTACCCAAAAGAAGTGCCATTGACCTATGAATATATGAGAAAACCACTTTCAAACTTGTGCATGTAGAAAATTATACAAATAAAGTAAATAAACATATATAATAAGAGCGAAGAGTGTTACAAGGACTTGACAAAATTTACTAATGTTTTTACCTCAAAAATAAAGGATCTTCTAATAAGAAAATAGAAATATTTAATTTAATATAAAGCATTTGGAAACTTTAAATTTGTTGAAGCTTCAGTCTTGGTCAGAAATATTTCTTCAGTATTATTCTCACAGGATTGGAAAAGACCTGATAACCTGATAAGGTTCAATGCAAAAGATTTGTTACAGTGTACACAAGCAGTATTGTCAGAGCCAATGCAAGATGTGAAAGTTTCCAATATATTTTTTCAACTATCGCATCAATAAGAAGATATCTAGGAGAAAATAATAATTCCACAAGAATTAGCTCAATAGTAAGGATTTTAAGACTTGGCGACTTAACGAATCGAAAGTATGTTATTCTAGTATAAATTATAAAATCATGTCATTACCATCTATAGCATGTCTACTTCGGTAGTAATTTTCCTTCTTATCTGTTTCATGTTAATTCAACATTATGAACAGTAATCTGCAAAGGAAATATTTCCTTTTGAAATAACCTTATTTCATATTGATATAACATTCCAGTACTGTTAAATAAAAATTACGAACCATGCTGAATCAAAGTTGTCTCAAGTTAAACCAACTTGAATTTGATACTGAAATTACACGAAGAAACACCCTTTATAGGAAGTAAAATTTTAATTCTTTTTTTTGCTGTTGTTGAGGCATTTACTAACAAATATTTTTATTATCAAAAATTTTTTTTTTATTATTATGTCGAAACTCCAAATGATTATTGCAATACCCTGTAGTGTGCTTTAGGTCTTAGACAAATATGATTTCTAAATGCTTAACGGACCCTTACAATTATAAATGTTTACTCAAACGCACACACACTCACTCAGCGTAAGTACATATATTAATGTGCACTTGTGTTAGTAAAAACTAAAAGAAAATTTTTTAATATTGTATTTCTTTGCAAAACATACAGTGGTGGGCAAAGCTAAGTAACATTAGATTTTTTTTATCTTATTCGTGTAAACTTCTCTATTTGTTGAAAAAAATCATTAATTTCTTTTCTATTACAAAAAAAAAAAAATTTTAAATTTTCCATTCCTGGAATTATATATTTTTTTTTATTTTTCTGATTTTTAACACTTATGTCTTTCTTTCTTAAGTATAGAAGATATGTATTTAGTGAACAAAGAAAAAGTAATTTTATTTAGTTACTTTTATGTACCAAAAAGAGTTCAAGTTTTCCAGCTCTGGAGCTATGCTTTATTTTTTTTTTCTAATTTTGTTTACTACAATTTTCTTTTTAAAACATCAATTATTTTTAATTTCTAAGGCAGAAGAAAAAAATAAATTGACCTGGTTACTTTTATATATATAAAAAAAATTAAATTATCCAACTCTGGAATCAACCGTTTAGTTTCTTCTGACTTCTTTTTTATTATAAAATATGTTACGTTTATAGAGCAAAAGAAAAATTTGTTTTAGTAGGTTACTCTTATGTACCAAAAAAAAATTTAATTTTCCAACCCTGGAATCGTTTTTTTGATTTATTTTGATTTTTAGGTTTAAATTAAAAAAAAAAAAATAAATAAGTCTCAGCTAGTTACTTTCAGATGATAAAAGAAAGTCTAAACTTTCCAGGTCTGATGCCGTATATTAGATTTTGCAGATTTTTAATACCAATCTGTTTCGGACCATTTTTGATATATCAGTTCAAGATCGAAGTCTCTAACTTTTCTGGGAGCTTTCTTAGGAAAACCGATTTCACGTATAGACAGACGCACGGACAGACATACGGACAGCTGGATATCGCTTCTTCGTCTTCCCTATTCATAAGGAATTTACGTGTCGCATATTAATATTGTAAAATTTTTGATGAAAGGTATAAAAATCACCCTTAATACAAGACAAAAAAGAAATTTTGCCTTGTCCGCTTCCCGAATAATGATGCCTCATGTATAAAATGTCTTGCCAGCCCTGTAATAATGCGGGCTTAAATTACAATGCCTTCTACAATTACGGAAGGTAAGAAAATCACTCTCAAAACAAAATACTCTACCCTTTTAGAGAGCAAAACATTTTTAGAAACGAACATCAAATCCCACTTTTGTGTCTGTTGATGTCAGGTCGCCCGTTGTTCTATCAAATCCAAGTGCAGGGACTGTAAAAAATTAATTACTTTCTAAATTTTTCTTGTATAAATTGTACAGACATTAAAAGTAAAATAGCAAATTGCATGCGGTATAAACTGTTTCCCCTTTTATTAAAATATCTGTGAAAAGAGCTGTGGAAAAAGTTATTCCTAAATGGTTTTTTATTCGAATTAGAGAGAATTTTTATTTGATTGCATTTAATTTGACTTCAACTTGTCGATTTGTCTTTCCAACATTATTGCAGTGAATACTTAAATCTTACACGTATTAAACATTTAATAAAATGAAACATTTTACTACTTTTTTATAGCTGAGTAAGAAAGCTATAAAACCTTTCACCACCCACTGTGTTTCCTTTCTGTGTTTCTTCTTTTACAAAATATGTATGTGTACAAATAGCTAAAGGTGAGCTGTATATATATTTAATGCAACATGTTATTGTATGCAGTTTTTTTAGTGTTAATGTCGTGACATAGTTTATGAACTCGTGCAGTAGTATATACCGCGATGTTAGCTAGCTTTTATGCACATATGTATGTCTGTATGTATGTAAGCACTTGTGAATAAGCCCATACTAGAGCAACAGAAATATGTACCCATGGTTGTACATCTGTGCACAAGTAGTTGTGTGGAAATAAAAGAATTCAACTGTGTGCACAGCGATAGTTTTGTTATTTATAAGCATTTAAGTTGTACTAGATTTTGAGGTCATTGTGTCAACAATTTCAATAAAACACCAATGTTTACACTTGAGCTCATTGTGAGAGTTGTTACACACATATGTACATACATACATACATAAAAATACATTTATTTAATCTATGTATACATATGTGTACATATAACACATATTGTATATATGAATGTCTGTGTTGGGCGGTAGGAAAAGCATAGAGTTTGTTGACCGTAAACAAGCAACTAACTAACAAAAGGGAGAAAAGCAATACATTTTTTTCTAAAGCTAAATACTTTTCCATCATCATCCTCATAAAATCTTTATTCGTAGTCATTTTATGGATTTGCTATGCCTTGAAATTTAATATGTTAGGCAGCTAAAAATATTTCTTTACACGTAGCTACGCTAATCAAGAAATTCTTATTATGTTGCGGACATATGCTTCTTATAAGGAGCTAAAGGGACCAATACATAGTATATAAACATATTTATATATATACATATACATATATATTATGGGTAATAAGAATATGCATTTATATATGAGAAATTTCGAGGGAAAACGCTGGAGATGGTACTGGAATTGTCTAGACGTTGCTGTCATATTCTGGAAACCTTGTGTGAACTATAAAGAAGGCGACGCATCTGCTGGTAGTTCAGTCTATCATAATTTCAGTCTGAAGTTCAGATGTTTATTGTAAAGAGTAGTCTACTAAGAGTTAAGTTCATTATTGTAAAGAAAGAGTAAATCTCAGTTGAAAGCAGTTAATACTCGTAGTCGTGAAAAACTTTGTAAAAGTAAAGTCAGTGCTGCATTATTGTTGTACAAACAGTGAGCGTTGGCAGAGTGAATCTAGTGTGAAGCACAGCAGAGAGGAGGTATGGCTTCAAGACCAGCGCAGCCAGTTTTATGAGACGAGTATATACAACAGCGGAGTAGACGTCGTGGCAATCACTTTTTAATCATTTAAGTACTTTAAGTTGTGTGTGTGATTTAAGCTCTTGCTTAGTATAAGTGCCATTCTTAACCATAATTAGTACACTGGAGTCTTTCATGCATTTGTAAATCTTCGAGTCCACAGGAAAACGTTTTTAAAGGGTAAAAACGTAAAAACATGTATATAAAATAAATTGACATTTCTCAGTCTGACAAAAACTCGAGAACGGCAAATTTTGGTATTCAAATATTTGTAGAATTAAAAAAAAAAAATTACGGACACAACATATGCAATACTATGCGAACTTTAGCCTATATAAAAGAATATCTTACCTGATGTAGACATTTTTAACCGACTGCGCGACGCAAAGAAGGCTATTGTGTTTATCAGTCTATATATGTATGTATGTATGTGAGTTCCTTTCCGGTACTATATAAACCGATGATTCTTATATCAATCAATTTGTCTTAACCCTGGGAGGGACAGTAGTAAAAACTCAATATGGTGGTCAACAGACGCCATTTTGTAAAAAAATAAAAAGTCGGCGAACTATATTAGCATGGGCATCATTCGACAGGTATTTTAAAATAATCTTTAGGTTTGTCTTATGATTATTCATTTCGAATGATTATTTCCGATATTTAACGGGTCAAAATTGGTCGCAGTTGGGTTTTTTGATTTTTTTTTAATTACTACTTGCTTAAGGCCGTGATACACTAGCCTACACGATCGTGCGATTTTTGAGAAAATACAGCCCTGGTATGATGGAGTCTATGAAAATTTTCAAAAGACAAAAACAATTCATCAGATCAGGGTTGTATTTTTTCGTAGATCGCGCGATTGTGTAGGATAGTGAATCATGGCCTTTAACAAATATCAAGTACCCGGTAAACTTTTTTCCGGTTTTTGGCGATTTTTTCTTTTAGTTTTGGCACTTTTTCTTATTTTTGCGATTAATTTTAGTTTTAGCGATATTTTTGCACTTTTTTTTCTCGTTTTGGCAATATTATTTGGTTTTTGGCGATTCTTTTGTTTTGTAAATTATTTTTTAGTCTTAGCACTTTTTTAATTTCGCGGTTTTTCCATATTTGGCATTTTATTTTACTTTTAGCGAATTTTTGGGTTTGGCATTTTTTTTGGATAATTTTTTTATTTTTGAAATTTTTAGTTTCAACGTTTTTGAAAATTTCAAGAGTTTGCCTGCTACGGTTTTTAAGACACATCAAGTCGTCAAAGTAATAGACAAAATTATATTAACTGAGGGAATACCCTTTAGTTTTGAAGGTTATTAATTGGTGTAGTTTGCATAAAAACACACTAAATTTTAACATTTGAAGTGTCTTTATACGAAATAAGAAATATATGGCTCGGACCATTTTCATAATTTTTGTTGCAATTGTATTGCTAATCGGTGGGTGTGTTGATATCTTAAAGATATTTTGTGCTTTAAGGATTTTTTTTTATATCATTTAATTTTTTTTTTAAGAGAAGTAACACTCAGGCAATGAATGCCTACTACTATTTTTAGGTGTTACCTTCTTTAGGAGAATGATAGTAATAGTGAAGAAGGGGAAAGGTGGTGAAGGAGTTGTTATTACATTTGTCATAAAATTTGAGTAAAATATTAATGAATAAGTAACAACATATAAATTTTCTCTCTCTTTTGTATGTATTTAGTTTTGCTAAAACGCTGAAACTTACGACAAATTAAATGTAATAAAAATAAAATCACTTTGCCAGCAAGAGATTTGTTAAAGAAGAAATTTATATTAATTACACACATGTATTCTATATTTTATTTTATTTCATATACAACAATGTTTGTTCCAGTGTGATTGGTGAAGGTTTATGTCGAAATACCTAATGATGCCATTATTTTCAGTATTAAATGTGATTACTAGTTATTAAATATTTAAGCATGTACTGACTATATACACATACATATATATGAATACATACGCATTAATGATTTTTAGTGCGTGATAGCAACTCACTTTGCCACCCACACAAGGCACATAAACGTATAATAGATATTGAATAATAACACGACATTTACAGGATATACAAGAAAACTACATACACACAACAACATTATGAAATTCCTGACCTAAGGATGTGTAAAACGCAAAGCCTACAATATTAATATACAAATGGTTACCTTAATATATGTAGAAAGGCCCTAACTCATTATTCGTTTTGAAATGGAGTTTTTTTACATTTCGATAGAAGAACATCTAATATCGACAAATATAAAAATCACGATTTCCAAAAAATTATGACTTAGAGCCTTTCTTTATTAAGGTAATAATATGTTTATATGCAAGCGTTGGCAAAAGAGCCAAGCCAAGCCAAGCCAAAGGAATAAGAAAAGTTACCAGTAATGAAGTTATGTGCCGATTTGAGGAGAAAATCTTTTTCGAACATAAAAATAATAATAAACAGCTCCCAATGTGGTAAAGTTGTGTTCATAAGGCGATTATTAAAATCAGCAAAGACATTCTTATGCAAGTCAAAATATATACGGAAGGACGCACACACATACATACACAATCATATATTAATTAAGCACTTTATCAAAGAGCTTCTTAATATTTTATGTACTCGTCATATATGAATCTTTTCGATGGTGTAATTGTTTGTGCAATTATTTTCACTCGAACACTGGTGATGGAATTAAACGATAAATTGAGTTCATAACCTGGAGATAGTTTTAAATATTACTGATGTTTGAACCCATTAAAGTGTTGAGAGAAGACTAATTTGCATATTAAGATAAGCCTTTGACCTTATAAACTTATTTGTTAAACACAAAATAATTTCTTAATCGGACTTACATTCAGTATTTTCAACTCTTATAGAATCAAATATTTTTGTTACATAATGTGATTTCCTAAAGAAAAGAACACAAATTAAATGCTACTCAACAGCCACCACCAAAAATGGTAAATGGTATTTATAGGTTTGTCATTCCGTGCGTAATTAATACAGTAAATATGCGACACATAAAAAATATATATTCTTCGTCCTTATGAAAAGAGAAGAGTAATAAGCGATGTCCATCCCTCCTTTTGACCGTCTGTCGGTCTGTTTGTAGGTGAAATCGGTTTTCCGAATCTCTCTCTTCGGTCTTGTATAAATGTATCAGAAAATGTCCGTAATAGATTGGTATTGAAAATCAGCAATATCGAAAATACGATTTCAGAGCTGGAAAGTTTAAACTTTTTTTTGCTATATAAAAGTTTTTGTTTTTTTTGTAATTTAAAACTTTTTTATATTTCAGTTAGCATTAAATTGGTATTAAAAACTAAAATAAATCAAAAAGACGATTCCAGGGCTGGAAAATTAATTTTTTTTAAACAAATTTTTTATTTTTATCTATAAACTAAACATATTTTGTATTTAGTTAGAAATAATTTGCTAAAAGAAATCAGAAAAAATTACGAGGATGATTCCAGGGTTGGATAATTTTTTTTTTTTTTGGAACATATAAGTAAACAGGTCAATTTAACTTTTTCTTTTCCTTTAGAAATTAAAAATAATTGATGTTTTAGAAATAAAAGTTCGGTATACAAAATTAGAAAAATAAAAAGCACAGCTACAGAGCTGGAAAACTTTACCTTTTTTTTTGCTACCTTAAAATAACTAAATAAAACAATTTTTTTTTATTTGTTAATTAAATTTTTAATTTCTATAATAAAGAAAGAAAGACATTAGTATTAAAAAACAGAAAAATTAAAAAGAAAAATAGAGCTTCAGGGTTAGAAAATTTAAGCATTGCTTAGCATACCTAAGAAAGTAAATAAAACAATTTTTTTTCATTTGAAATAAACATATTTTATGTATTAGACAGCCGTTTACACAATTTTTATATGAAAATATAATTTAAACACAAACATTGGCACTCAGTAGTCTTACGAAGCTTGTTTAATGCACAAATGCAGCTGCGTAATTAGTTTAAATTGATTGCAGATGTTTTACAATAGAAATTTGTTTAATTACCATTATGAATAGTTATTTAATTCAGTTTTTGGTGTCAGGATCAATTTGGTAAAAGCTGGAAAAATTTATAATTTATAAATTAAAATTAGATGGGGATGAATACATTCCCATTAGAAATTCTTCTTTCAAGAAAAAATATTAAATACAAAGTACAGAATAAAATATTCAACTATTGCTCATGTCGAAAAGAAAATCTTTGAACTACATATATCCACAGGTCACTCATTACAAATTGCACTAGAGCAGAAAATAAACCATGCAATTTTTTCTTTTATGTATACATTTATATACTCCCTACGTACTTCGGCGAAGGGTATATAAGTTTCGGCACAGCCAAATATAGCTTTCTTACTTGTTTAGTATTAGACAGGAATAACGAAACAGAAGAGCAGCATCATTGAAAAACTTCAAGACATGCAAAAGAAACCTGCATGCTCACTACTATTTTTGTTAATCAGTATTAGAACTTTAATTCATGTATGCATGTATGCATCTTGCAAGCAAAAATCTTTGTTCGTCCCAAGCAAAGTCGAGCAAATGCCAATCATTTTCAAGGCAACAGCAACAGCAACAGCCACAACATTAATAGTTGTTGCAAAATTTTTTCCACAATGCGGGTGCATACAGCATTTTCATAAGAAAAATCTTATACAGGAAATCTGTTTGAAATTCTCTGTGGGATTTGTGTGAATGATGAAAAATCTTATAAACTACGATAAAGATAAAGTGAAACAATGAACATTGCAAAAGCCTAAAGTCATAACAGCGAAAGCATTACAATAGAAACAAAAAATGCATATGAGGTTTTTTGTTACTGTAATGTTCATTATTGAAATTGTGTGGAGCAATCGGTAGCTGTAAGAGCTCTGATAGACTTTTACCACATGTGTGTATAGCTCATCAATCTATTGTTGTTTTTGACACATGCTGTATCAGCATTAGCACTTGTGTTACAAACAAGATGTTAGTAAAAATGGCAAACACTTCTAAACTCTTCTTAAGATATTATAATTTTTGATTAGAAGTTGCAAAGGCACTTGTGCAGGTAAATGGTATGAGCGAAAAAATTTAAAAGCTTAACTAAACTTCTTACATAAATTTTCATTGTTTTAACATGTAAGCTTAGCAAAAATAGTATCATTTATTATGAAATATTTATCGATACAAAACAATTTTGCCACAGCTGCATGATGTGTTCTAAAATCGATATAAATAATTTTGTAAGTTATAAGTAAGATTCCATATTTATCATGTAGACTTAGACTTTGACAATCAATTAAATTTGCACTAGTATATATGCAAAGAATCATTTATTATTCTTTTTTTTGTTTAACTTTTTAAAAATTAATTGAGTAAAACAAAGTTTGCCCAACCCCAAAAACACACTTAATTATTAATATTTTTCCTATATATTCAGAGCTGCAATAGTCAGACTCATTAATAACAATAAAAACAATAATTGACTTGCACATTCACAAAAATAAATACATCGTAAAACGCGGGAAAAATAAGTTTTAAAAAAATTGCACTACGGTAACATTGATTTAGCAAAATCGTAGGGTTATTTTAAATCTGTTGTGATGTAAGAGATACAGTTTTTTATAGCGAACGAATTTTACAGTTTGAAACTATATCTTGTGCCAAAGTTATTGTATTAAAATAAAATTGACAATTGCCTGTACTTAATGGTTTTTATGATGATTGAATGGTTTCTTGCATCTCTGGGCTAAATTTGATGTGGTTAACACTCTTAAAGTACCCACACATTTGCAATATTATTGTGCAATAATAGATGTTATACAATAAAACTGCCAGAGCACCATATATTGGATGAAATCAATAGTCTTTTAATGTACTCACATATTTTGAACAAAAAATATTGTGTAATGTACAATAACTATTTCCAGCTACATCAGTTAATATTATTTTTAACCAACTTCAATAAAAGGAGGAGGTTATTAATTCGTCTGTATTATTTTTTTTTTACTTCAGAAATCGGTACATTTTAGACCGATTGTAAATTTTTTTTGTCTGAGAGGTCATAGCTTCCAATTGGTCTCATTGTAAAAAAAAGTGGGTAAAGACACGCCCACAATTTTTTTTATTTCATTTTATGATATTTTACTTATTTGATTGCTGCGAAACTACACACTTTTCAAGTAGAAAAAATGGGCCCATTAAAATTTATTATTACATTTCAAGTGGTTCTTCTTAACTGATTCTTATGAAACTTTCCACACACCTTCAGCTCTAAAATAAACACAATTTGTTTACACAAAAAAATGGACGGAGCTGTGCCCATTAAAATTTAGTATTTTATTTTACCTGGTTCTACTTTACCGATTTTTATAAAATTTAACACACTTCCTGAGCTCTGAATTTAATTAGTTTGGTCCCATACATTTTTTTCGAAAATTTTCTATCGGATCTTTGCATTGAAGTCTGTTTTTTTTTTGTAGAATTATTTATTTTTTAAATTATGTAGTTACTAGTTACTTTTGCATATATTTTTAATATTATGCAATTTATTGAATAGTGTGGAGCAAAACGACAATAATAATAGCTACAAAGTCTTCAATAATATTGCACAGTCTAAGGGGAACCTTTAGATCAAACTGCATGTTCCAATAAAATTGTGGTTGTATACAAGGGGTGGGGCGTGGAGTGACTGTACTTGGGCTTTGTTTTAACTAATCCGTGAAATTATTGCCTTTGGTTGCTTGATGCTTTATCACAGAGGAGACCAGAGGTGTCACGAGCATAAAGTAAGACGGAAGATAATTGTGATTTTGTGGTGTTTTTAGAGGTCTCGCTCACACAGTCATCAAATCCTCTTTACTTTTCTTTCGCGTGGTACTATTTTAAAGTAATTACGTTTTATTCCTTGTGGTCTCATTCGTAGCCTAGTTTTTGTAAATAAATGGTAAAAATTAATATTTGCGAACGAAAATGCTTAAAACAAAGTCTCTAATCATGTGAAAACAAATTTTAGTCACTTTATTAATACTAATAATCCTTTTCGCATTGTGTTTTTTAATTCAATACCACAAATTCCTCCATTTAATTTTGTGCAAATGTTCATGTGCTCAAATGTATTTTCAATTTATGCTTTGTGGTCTCATTCGTTGTTTGCTTTTTGCAAGTTGAAGTTAGAAATTAATATTTTTGAAGGAAAATGTTTAAAATTGAGTTTGTAAGCATTTGGAAACTAATTTTAATCACTTTTATATTACTAATAATCTTTTAGACATTGTTTTATTTATTTAGTTCAACACTGCAAAATCTTTCATTTAATTTTGTAAAAATTTTCAATTGTTCATTTCACTAAGTATACATTTCTGCTGTTTGTTTTGATTATTGTACTAAAAATATTCAATAACAAACACACTATATTTGTCCCTTTTTAACAGTGATAAAATCAGATGATTTGAGCTTTTTTCTTAAGTCACTTTATAAAAGATTTCATGTATTAGTTTTATTTTTAAATAAATTTGTTTTGAAAATTAAACATTTTCCATAGATTGCATATTAATGCAATTTACATAATTATTTTAAAATGTTAAAAGTCAAGTGATAAAATTAAACAACATGAACTGAAAAGCTTTTACATACACACATGTTTATTTTAAAATTGCTATTTAAGAATTTAACAACAAACAATTTAGTTTATATGTATAAAGCCACGTAAATTCCATAAACATTTTGAAAAACACATTTTTAAATAAATTAAGCATGCTTTTTGAGCTAATAAAATACACATGTATGTACATGATTTTTACACACACACACACACGCACACATATTCATGTGTACATGACGTACATACTCGTAGATGAACACACTAATACAGCTGAGAATAATGTTGTTGTGTGATTGAAGAAAATGCGTGACATGCATTACAACACAACGGAAATGCACACATGCTTAAACCTGCCAACGTGTAAGCCCAGCAAACATATTTGTTAATAATTATTCGGAATTTAATAATTTTTCAAAAGCCATAACTTTTATTATTTGAAAGCCAAAAATCCTATGAAACGTAATATCAGAGTTCGACCATGTGTCTAGCTTAAGAAAGTTGCTTACGATATGGTGTGTTGCATCAGCTGAATATATCCTCATAGCTTAGTAAGACTTGCAATAAATTTGTATGTTGGGCAAGAGCATGTATGTAGCTTAACTCGTGCTTAAGTTATAGAAACAGTCAACCAAGAGAACAGAGGAGCGAGATAATCTGCGGCAAAGGCTGACGATGGTTTAGCAACAAATGCTCACTTAAATACACTTACATTTTCGTACATACGAGTACATGGAAAGCACGCAAATACCTGAATCTAAAAAAAAGACTATGTAAAATACCAAACATTACATGCTTTGCTTTAAGAGTATGTTAATCAAATGATGAAAGTATCTGGCGGTTTTAAAAATGAGCCAAAACCAAATACATTTAACGAAAAAAAATGAGACCATAAATAATGGGAAACAAACCCATAAGATAACCAACCCATAAAGTCAATAGATAATATAACAGCAATAAAATTTATTTTAAATCAATTAAAATTGTAGTAAATTTATATCTTGCGAAGTATATAAAGTTCACACAGCTAATATCTCGACCGGTAGTAAGGCTTTTGTAGAGACCGCTTTACGGGTGACCTACTTGTTCTTCTCTCGCAGAAATAATGAAATTCAATACACCATTTTAACGAAACAAAAAAATAAAATTTTCAAAGCGATTTGATCCGAGTTGGTTTTTTAAGGTTCCGTACAGCAAAAATGAAAAGGAACTATCTATCTATCTATCTGTCATAGGCTGTTTTCTCGAGAACCGTAAGAGCTACGGACCTGAAATTTTCACAGAATATGTAACATTTTGGCTGCAGCAAAAAGTGTTCTAAAGCGAACAACGAAAAATTTTTAAACTCTAATGTTATATACAGACAATTAGTGCCAGTTCACACTACACATTTCCTATTGCTAAGCTTATAACTTTTTCTTCTTTGAACTTTCATCGGCGTTCACACAATGCAAGTCTTATTTTTGAGCTCATATCTTTTATGCGTTTTGTGTATGCATGTATGATATTTTAGCATTACAAATGAGAACGCAAAACCTCTTTGCAGTACATTTTCCCTCGTCTCTCTCCCCTACAAACTAATCAGCTTAACAATAACAATTACATAGTGTGAACTGGGACTGCAAAGTTGGTGTATTTTCGTGTAGACTACACCAATTAACACTGAAATTAAAAAAAATCAAAATTAAAGGGTATTTTATCAGTTATTTGATTTTGCAATTTTGATAACTTGTTGTATCTTTGAAAACGTAAGATTCAAATGCATAAAATTTTCAAAAATGCTAAAACTAAAAAAATTTCAAACTTAAAAAATGCCGAAACGAAAAAGCGCTCAAATAAAAAATATTACCAAAAATTAAACAAATCGCTAAAAAACATAAATAATTACCAAAAGTAAAAAGGTCACAAAACACAAAAAAAAATCGCCTAAAACCCAAAATATCCCCAAAACGAAAACAAGTTAAAAAAAATCACTTAAACTAAAAATTTATAATAATAATAATAGTCAAAAATAAAAAAAAACCTTAAATATAAATAATCTTCAATCCTAACAAAATCGCCAAAAACCGGAAAATGCCGTCAAAACGAAAAAAAAGTTGCTAAAACGGAAAAAAGTAAAAAAATCGCTAAAACTCAAAAAAAAAAATTTTATCAAATTGAAAAAATGGCTAAAAATAGAAAATACTTCAATACTAACAAAATCACCAAAAACCGAAAAAAATCGTTAAAAAAATCGACAATATGAAAAAAAACCTTAAAACAAAAAAAAAAGTAAAAGAATCGCTTAAACTAAAAATATGTATAAGAAACAGCCAAAGATCGAAAAAGTCGCAGACATCGGGAAACGGAAAAATCCCCAAAACTTAAAATATGTAAAAATGACAAAAAATCTAAAAAACACCGAAACTAAAAAAAGGTCAATACTTAAACAAAAAAAAAATAAAAAAAAAATCGCCAAAACCGGAAAAAATTGCCAAAAAAGGAAAAAAGCGAACAAAATCGCCAAAACAGGAAAAAATGGCGAAAACGAAAAAAAACGCTAAAATCGCTTAAACTAAAAATATATATAGAAAATAGTCAAAAATCGAATAACTTGCCAAAAGGAAAAAAAAAAAAATGCTAAAGCCGTGAAAAAATTTCCAAAACGAAGAAAGTTGCTAAAACTTAAAACATGTTTTGCAAAAAAAAAGTCTCTAAAACCCAAAAAAAATAACAAATTAGAAAAAATCACTATAACGAAAAAAGTACCGTACATAACCCCTCGTTTGCGAGACAAAGTCACACTTTACTGAAGTTATTTTTGATGTAGTATGTTTCTATTAAAAATTTTAGTATATCAAAACTATGCAAACAGAGACGAATTTTAATATGAATCTCAATCAAAAGGGAATGTAAAAATTATTTCATAAACAATCAACTTAAATACACATCCTTACTTTGCTGTACGAGTTAAGCTTTGTTTATTACATCTCTTTGTTTAATATTATTATTATTTGTGAACGACAGACTTACACTTTTAATCAATTAATTTAATTAATATTTTAGTATTTTGTTATATAGATTAGCACCACTTTTGAATAGCATTATTATGTGGCGAAATGTAGTGGGACACTTATTCAAACGAATGTAAGTAAGTGCCTGCCACTTTGTTCGCTTGAAATTATTTTCTATATGACAGGCGGTATATATTTCTTGCTATATACATACATACATACATTATACAAACAAGTAAATCAGCTTTTTAGTTGGTCTCATTACTCATTTTTTTTTTTGTAGTCTAGATGAAAGTGTTGCATGTAAAAATACTTTGATTATTATACCAAACACCAAAAGGTATTAATATAACACATGCATAATTTCGCTTGTATTACATCGATTTTAGTATAAAAAACTTTCTTGGTTTTTTGTCATTCGTTGTAATAAAAACCCATGCATTTTGCAACCAAAATAGATTTAAGCGATACACGACATTGTATAGAAAAAAATTCTTTAAAAATAAAAAACAGTTTAAACCAGGGACCGTAAAGGTTATAATATTTATTTTAAAAATTACTTTTTAATGATTATTTCTTGATTTTTACTTATTCTTCAGAAAATAAGAGTTATTTTGTGACTTTTATTTATTCCTCACACTTTTGGATTTTTATTTCTTTTGCTTAATTTTTAAAATGTAGAAAGCGTAGAATTAATATATTGCGTTATAATTAATATTAACCGATTTAAAATTGAATTTGTCGCCAAAGTCTGTTAAATAAAATTTACTTTTTTTATAGTTTATTCACCTTAAAAATTAAAATTTTTTTGAGCAAAAAAATAAAAATTATTAAGTAACTGTTATTTTCTGAGGAATAAATAAAAATCAAGAAATAATTGCTAAAGTTGAGTTTTTTAATAAAAATCAAAAAAAATAAAATTATTGCATCTATAGGTAGTCCATGTAACATGGAGTATCGTGATATATTTTTTTGTGCATGTAGCACTTCTCTAGTATTGTGATTTTTTTGAGTTTAAATATGAAAAATAATCGTTATTTGCGATCCCTGGTTTAAACACTACTTTGTTATAGTTTTTATTAGCGTTATTTTTTACCACCACGGAGGCGGTTAAAGCTTAAAATTTAATATCAGGCCAAAGAAATCCCCATACAGAATAAATATAAGTAATGATAGCGTTGTAGTGTTGTTCAAATTTGAGTTGGAAAGCGAAAAATTATTGCAAGTTAATTTCAACTTTGTTGCAAAGAAACACATATCGCTCATTTACTAAAACAATATTATAACCCAAAATACATAGTTTGCCAGAAAACGAAATTAAAGTTTTCAATTTACACATAAAAAGAAAATTTAATTTTCCTCTCAAGTATAAAAGATATTTGTATGAAATTTTTACACAATAGAGACAATTTTAAATTTTTAGTTGAACTATAGTGAATTTTAATCAGAAATGATTTCTTAGTCGGGCTTAAGTTCATTAATTTCAATTCTTGTTGAATGACATATTTTTATTAAGAAGAGAAGAAAAATTAAATTAGACTCTATTAGCTGGGGGAAATACACCGATATTTTTCTGTCCAGCCACGCACTTCATCAGCACCCAAGTCTATCTACTTTTTACACAATTTAAACAAAAATATGAATTATCATGACGTTCACCTTTTTAAATACTACGGAGTTGTATGTGTAATTTTTAACCTTAGCGTCAAGCGTTGCGTGAGCAGCAGGGTACGTATTGACTATACAGTTCATTTAAAAGTATAAAATGTAATTTTAATTTAGGTTGGACTCTAAAGCTCAAAGTATATAACATATTTCAACCAATTTTATTAAGTCTTTATTTAAGTTACCTTTTGCAGCGTTAGAGTGTAAACTTTCACTTTAAATACAAAACGATTTTAGTTTTTAGCTTGATAGGGAAAACAAATGAGAATCATATATTTTGTATTTTTATCTACTTTTAGTTTTCACTTAATTTTACTTTTTTCTTTTTTTTTTTGTTGCCTGGCATTTTTACACATTTCCACACGATTACGTTGCAACAAAATGAATTTCGTTTAGTTTCTGTTGGCTGCAGGTAATCACCTTAAGTTTAACAATTTTTTATTGTCTAGTTAATGTCATTGTTGGCTGCAAAAACCAAAACTACAAACTAAAGTTGAGTAAACACCAATTTTTAAGTAGGTCATTAAAAAGGCTTAAAAACAACAGTTCACGTTAAGGAAAAGCTCATTAAACGTGGACGTATGAGTTCGTGAAAAAAAAACAGAAATATACTTGCTAATTAATGGAGTTTATTTTGTGTTAAATGCGGTAATAATAAGGAATAGAATGATATGAGTATTAAAAATTTATTAAGCGTAAATAATAAATTAAAGAATTAAATAAAGGGTGGAGAGTTATTAAATATTAAAAAATAATAATAAGTCACACAACTACACACAACAATTTATTGGAGCTATGAATAAAAGAAATAAACACCAGCACACTTAGACAATATACAAGGGCGGGTCAATAAGTCCGTAAATTTTTTAATAAAACACGATTGTTTGTTTTGCAAAACAAAAAGCTATTTTTCAACATAATTTCCTTTTAACTCAGTGTACACTTAGTCCAACGTTTTTCC
Organism: Nowickia ferox; assembly: GCA_936439885.1. NCBI lineage: Eukaryota > Metazoa > Arthropoda > Insecta > Diptera > Tachinidae > Nowickia > Nowickia ferox. The sequence continues at coordinate 96,803,019 of OW387026.1, read as the reverse complement.
AGTTTTTGTACCCCTTCCAAAAAAAAATAGGATTTTTCGAGGTTCTTAAAATGGGCACTTGTTTGGTCAATAATTTCCTCAGTGGAGCTAAATATCTTTCCACCGAGCCATTTCTTGGGGTTTGGAAGTAGGAAGTAGAGAGTAGTAGTAGGAGAATATGGTGGATGAGGTACCAATTCGTAGCCCAATTGATAGAGTTTTGCCATTGAGACTGCACCCGTGCATTTATCTTGATGAAAAAGAACTTTTCGTTTTCTTTTTGAATCCTCATTAAATCGGTTTAATACGTTGGCCGTCTATTGTTTTTCCCTTTCGAAGATAATCGATGTGAATTATCCCGCGTGCATCTTTTAAAAAAGTGTTGCCATCACCTTATTGGCCGAAAAACTTACCTTGGCCTTCTTCGGAACAGGTTAACCCGGAGAAACCCATTGTTTAGACTGCTGCTTGGTCTCTGGAATAGAGTAATGGATCCATGTTTCATCCACAGTTACAAAACAACGCAAAAACTCATTCGGATTGCGATTAAATAACTCCAAACAATCCTTTGAAGTTGTCACACGTTTACGGTCAATTGAGAGCAAAGGCGGCACCCATCTTGCAGACAACTTTCTTAAACCCAGCTGATCACTTAAAATCGAAATCACGCTGCCATATGAACTGTCTATGGCATCAACAATCTCACGCACTTTTACTCTTCCATCGGCCAACACCATATCGTGGATTTTTTTTGAAATTTTCGGGTGTACTGACCCCAATTGGCCGTCCAGAACGTTCAGCGTCATTTGTACTTGTGCGACTACAACGAAAGTCAGTAAACCACTTTTTAACCCTTGAAATCTAAGGTGCAAGTCCCCATAGTATTTATCGAGCTTTTGCTTGGTTTGATTGACGGTTTTTTTTCGCAAAAAATAATGTTTATTGAGCACTCGAAATTCACTTTTTTCCATTTTTAGAAAAATACACGAGGTTGTATGTTTGGAACAGCTGTTAAACGCAAAGTAAATGACGACACTTGCTCAAAATTTGACAGGAGTCTATGGGTGGTACTTACTGGGAACAGTGTTGCAATTCATATTACTACGAAGGAAGTTTGAAAAGTGACGGACTTATTGATTCGCCCTCGTATTATTTCTTGTAAATTTAATGTGATTTGAAATCAAAATTTTTGCATGGTGATTTTATATTGACAGTTTTTCTGTGTATGGCAACTGCCAACACTAGAATCACTTTCAATCTTCAAATTCCTCAAGAGAGCATGTCTAGATGATGTGTCTAGAGCAACTGGCAAGAGGGCTACAATAAATTTTATTTGGTCGCTGGGACACTGTTTTGTCTTCTAAATTTGAATTCATTTATTTCCATCGTTCCTCAATAAATCGCTTGTATATGTTCTTGTCTTCAGCCTGCGCTTGCCCTTCACTTCAGCTGTTACTCTTCTTCAACCTGCCCGCTGCATATGTAAGCAAGACGTCATCTTTATCGATTGCACTGTGGCCTCCACTCTATAAAATTTCTTTATGAAGTCATTATATGGCCTTCTTACGTTTCACCTATATAATAATAAATTTTATTATTGATATTCTTAAAATCTTTCACATACTCTTCCACATTTAAAAGTCGTAACAACTTTTGGTTTCCTATTTGTTTAACTAAATCATCCATTTTGTTAAATCCCAGCTAAGATATTAAAACTTGAAGCATTTACTTAAACGGCAGGATATTTAAAATACAAACGAATACTAAAAAAAAAAACAATAACATATACGAGTACACCCAAGCATGGATGAATACATTCGCAAACACCCTTATCACCTGAGTGCAAAATTAGAAATTCCTATTACACTACACACCCATTTAAATTAGAAACAATAAAACTCTTTTTGTTTGGAGATTGGCTTCTTCAAGGGTAAACACATGCTCTTTAAATAAATACCTTTTTGTCTGTTGTTGAAATTAACAAAAGTAGCAACATTTTAGTCTGCAGCTGGGATCTTCAAAGTTTTTGCCAGATAAAACAAAAGAAATAGAAACAAATACATGTACATACATGCTTTCCTCTAATAGTGGCAATGAAAGTAGGAAAGAAAACAAATACATTTGCACAATGGCAGAAAAAAGAAAACAAATGCTACATATACACTTACAAAAAAAAAAAAAAAAAAAAAATTAAAATTAAAATAAAAAAAACAACAATGGGAAGTATGTATGTATTTATCACAACACATAATGAGTTAGAACACAAGATGGAAAAATAAGCAATTTGAAGAGGAAAAGTATTGTATACACACATGTTACGTGTCTTATAAAAAAGGTACTCAGCTGAAATGGAGTTTAAATTAGACAGAATATCAAACTGAATTTATAAAAAAGGATATGCAACGCAAACTTTGCTTACATCTATTTCAAAACTGACGTCCCCATGCTATTAAAAGATTTAAGTTAACTTTTTCAATAAATCACTCAAGAAATTTATTTTTAATTTTGCACATGCAAAGTTTTGAGTTTGTAGTAGAGAAGACAAAAGCAATAATGGAATTGATTGCAATCTTTGATGTGCTTGCAAAGTTTTTTTGTTACTTCAACGTTGTGGGTAGTTACTTCGTGGTGTAGTGGAAAAAAAATTAAATTTTCATAGTTAATAAGAAAGGGCTTTTTTTATACCTTTCATATAAAAGTTTGTCATTCCCTGTGTAATTTCCACAATATGAATATGCGACACATAAAATATATGTATTCTTGGTCCTTATGAATAGGGAAGACGCATAAGCGATGTCCGCAGACAGATCCGTTTGTCTGTACGTGTAATCGGTTACCGCAGCTTCCAAAAAAGCTAGAGACTTTGGTTTTGAGCTAGTGTTTTCAAAATTATCCAAAATAGATTAATATTAAAAATCAGCAAAAGCGAAAATACGGTTTCAGAGCTGGACAGTTTAAACTGTAACTTGAAACTAACTTTGTTGTATAGTCCATTAAATATTTGTATAAAAAATGCACGATGTATACTTTATTAAATTTTTTGCATGAAAATTGGACGATGTATAGTCCATTATATTTTTTGCATGAAGTTGTACCCGCGGAAGTAATTTCAAGAAGACACTTCTGCGTTACTCCAAGAAGTCACTTCTGCGTTACTTTAAGTAGTCACTTCTGCGTTACTTCAAGCAGTCACCTCTGCGTTACTTCAAGAGGTCACTTCTACGTTACTTCAAGAAGTCACTTCTGCGCTACTTCAAACAGTCACTTCTGCGTTACTCCAAGAAGTCACTTCTGCGTTACCTCAAGAAGTCACTTCTGCGTTACTTCAAGAAGTCACTTCCGCGTTACTTCAAGAAGTCACTTCCGCGTTACTTCTAGAAGTCACTTCTGCGTCACTTCAAAAAGTCACTTCTGCGTTACTTCTAGAAGTCACTTCTGCGTCACTTCAAAAAGTCACTTCTGCGTTACTTCAAGAAGTCACTTCTGCGTTACTTCAAGAAGTCACTTCTGCGTCACTTCTGCGTTACTTCAAGAAGTCACTTCTGCGTTACTTCAAGAAGTCACTTCTACGTTACTTCAAGAAGTCACTTCTGCGTTACTTCAAGAAGTCACTTCTGCGTTACTCCAAGAAGTCACTTCTGCGTTACCTCAAGAAGTCACTTCTGCGTTACTTCAAAAAGTCACTTCTGCGTTACTTCAAGAAGTCACTTCTGCGTTACTTTAAAAAGTCACTTCTGCGTTACTTCAAGAAGACACTTCTGCGTTACTTCAAGAACTCACTTCTGCATGAAATAATTTTTTGTATCCAAACTGGACGATGTATATAGTCCATTAAATTTTTTGCATGAAAATTAGACGATGTATAGTCCATTAAATATTTGTATAAAAAATGCACGATGTATACTCTATTAAATTTTTGGCATGAAAAATGGACGATGTATATTCTAGAGATGTGCAAATGTCGTGATTTTATCGTATCACGCGTGATTCACGCATGATTCTCGCGTGAGTGCGAGACCGTGACTTATAAAAATTACTCGTGCATGATCGTGCGTGAGTTTTTTTAAGAAAATAATAATTCATTTAAATAAATCAACTTTTTGACTTAAAATTGCATTCATGATTATTGATCATAATTTATTTAGTGTGTCTAAAAGATATTTAGGGTTATTGCGACAGCAGCCGTAAGCACGCAATAAGTTTGAGTTCAAAAATTGGCCGGGGAAGTCAACAAATAATTAATATATTTAAATAATTACATTAAATTAAAGTCATGTTGTTTCAACGTGAATTAACTTTAAATCAACATGGTTCTTCGTGTTAGTTCAGTATCAAAAGGATTCATCAAAATGATCCATTGAAGCATATTTATTCAATATGCTTCTTTATTTTGATTTAATAGTACTAAAATTTTTAATCATTATGCAAAAAAGTTATTTCAAAAGGAAGATTACTGTGAATTATGTTGAATTAAATTAATTAAGTCCTTATAAAATCTTCTTAGTTGTTTTGAGTGTAAAAGAATTTTTGCAAAGTTAACTTACAATAAACAAAATTGAGCAATTACTACGACAGTAATTTCGAATGTGGGACACGCACACTTCCTACTCGGGCTCTTTCCAGCTTATCCCCGATAGTGATTTCTAGGTACGAATAGGATTCGCCAAGAAAACATCAAATTCTGATCCTGCAGGTCGTAGCTAATGGAAAAAATTACTCAGACTTTATTCCTAATCTTTACAATGTCACTAGAACTATTTTAATACCCATTACTTTCCTTAAATTTAATACATAAAATGTCAATAACTTTATAAAGGACACTGCAGGTCCTTAACCTTAAAAAAGTCATTTGCCAAGTGTATGAGGCAAATGACTTTTTTATCTTTAATGTTATAAATCATTTGTTGCATATGTCAATTTATTGTCATGCAATTGACAAGACATAACAAATGGCTGACATTGATACTGTCTCTGCATCACTAAGCATTTTACAAAACATTACGATTTTTTTTATTGTATTTAGGTATAAAAATTCGACGACAGGCAATAAACTTTGCATATACTAGTAAAATCACTGGATAGAAATAAATCACTACTAACATTTTGTATATGCTGTGCAATCTATTTTGTTGAAAATCGATACTATGATTACAAAAAAAAAAGAAAAAGTGCCATGAACATTTGAAATGCACTAAAATAAAGTAAATTCAATTAACGTTAGATAAGCTTTCGAAAACTTTTTAATTATATCTTGCATTATTAATGGTGTTTGTAAAAGTGTTTAATGAAACGAGTCAATGCAGTGACCTTTAAGATTTACGCACTCACTCTTCTATAATATTAATAAGATGAAATAAAGCCAGATTAATTCGATGATTCCGTTTTATAGTTGCATTTAGATCATTTAATGATTAGTTCTTTGAAATGAAAATTGTTTATTAAGTTTTAATAGACAATTAATTCATGGAAATCAAATTACTTTATTATCTGATAAATATGTTTTAATTTCTTTAGTAAAATAATTCTGTTAATAAGATCAAGTGTGGTATAAGTCCTTAAGTAGTCTTTATATATTTAATTAGAAAATTCGTTTAGAAATGTTCATCTTTCGTTTTGCATGCAACATATACTCACATTCACATGTCAAAGATGTGGAAATATTTTTCCTACAAATTAATTTAACTTTTATGTGCTTGTTTGCACATTTACAAATTTTATTTGCTGGTGCTTTATAGAGCGACATATAATCTTGGCAACCGAATACTTTTAATCTTTTACTAAACTATAAAATTCCATTTTTTTCATTGTTAGCTGTTTGTGGCTTGTGTTGCACTAAATTAGCCTTTCCTCGTATCTTTTCTTAGAATATTTCAATGAAATTGGAACAGCAAATGCTGAGTTAACTGTCTAGGTAAAATTTCTTTAGGCAATTTTTCATTAAAAACAAAATTAATTTTTTGAAAAATTTTTATTAGCCTATCACACAGAAAAATTTCATATAAAAATTTACGAAAACATGATTAATTAAACATATGCATATGTCTCATGTTAATTCAACATGATTTGTAGTAATCTTTAAAGAAAATGTTGCCTTTTAAAATAACTTTATTTCATGTTGATTTCATATTCCAATACTGTTAAATAAAAATTAAGAATCATGTGGAATAAAATTTTTTCAAGCTTGATACTGAAATAATAATATGAACCATGCGGAATCAAAGTTTTTTCAAGTTGAAACAACGTGAATTTAATTTAATGTAGTCATTTTGTTTTATTAAACATTTAATATTCGTAATTGTGTGTGTTGTCGTACAGGCATCAGGAAAATATGTGTGTGTGTTGTATTTTTAATTGGCTTCCCCGGCCAACAGTTGAACTCGAACTCATTGCGTGTAAATCAAGGCATTTAGCGCTCCAGCCATACAACCTTTTGTTAGCAACTAATTTTTCTGGTTTACTTCATGAAAATAAAGAATAATTTTTATTTTTATTATTATTTTTTAATTTATTTAATGCAATTTCGTCCTGCATTTAAATGGTTTCATATCCTATTCGCAAAGTCTTTACTGTCTTAACTTTTATACTTTTACATTACGAACAAACTCACGTACCATAATATATACATGGCTTTTCCAACAAATTCACCTGTGAGTTTAAATACCTTTGCAAATTGCAATTGCTTTATGCATCACTTAGCCTGCATATGATATTTGCATGTATTTGTTGGATTTAAATGGCAGTCATTATAAAGTCTGGAAGCACTTTAAACACATGCATACATACGAGTACATATGTATGTATATATGCTACTTAAAAATGTTGCATGCCAAAAATGTGAGGTATATAAAAATCGTTTTCATGTCGAATAAAATTACCTCTTTCTTTTCATGTATTAAAGTTTTAAGCAATAAAGTTGTTAGGCTATAGTTAAAAATATCAACTGATTTCCAAAATAGCTTTTTATGTACTAAATGTAAAAACAAATCTTAATTGAGGAACTAAAGTTAAAAATATTGTTAATAAGCAAAATTGTGGCATTGTAAGTGAAATCAATTTAAAATAGACCCCACAGACTCCGACATATCCAAAGAAATGCTCCATTCAGTGCGGTTTCTGCATCAGTATTAATAAATAAATAATAAATAAATAAATGATATACTCATTCTTAAGTATTAAGATTTTATTTATATTACAGTCATACTGACTCACATAGAAGGACGAAATTACCTCTTTACATACCCAATAGAAAATCAAATTAAAAGCACAATGAACTCCAAGATATGTTGAGCAATAAACACTTTTTATTTATATTATTAAATACTAAAAAACTTTTGCAAAAAAGTAAAAAAACATAACTTATGAAAAAGATCAAAAGAAAATATAATAGAGAGCATTAAATTAATATTTTGTAAGCCAAGTAAATTCATAAAAATTTTAACTCTTTTCATAACTTTATTTCTGTATAAACAATATGAAAAGCATCATTAATTATACAATTGTTTTTAAATTGGCTTAAACGAAATAGGCTTTTATAAAACTTTACATTTATAATTGAATAAAATTCTGTGCACACTCTTCTATAAATATTTGTATATACAAGAAAATCAATTGTACTTGTGTGCAACATTATTTTATTTTTTTTTTTTTGTTATTATTTTATTTTATTTAATTTTATTTTATTTTATTTTATTTTATTGTATTTTATTTTATTTTATTTTATGTTATCTTATTTTATTTAATTTAATTTAATTTAATTTAATTTAATTTTATTTTTATTTTATTTTATTTTATTTTATTTTATTTTATTTTATTTTATATTATTTTATTTTATTTTATTTTATTTTATTTTATTTTATTTTATTTTATTTTATTTTATTTTATTTTATTTTATTTTATTTTATTTCATTTTAATTTATTTTATTTTATTTTTCTTTATTTTATTTTATTTTATTTTATTTTATTTTATTTTATTTTAACTTATTTTATTTAATTTTAATTTATTTTATTTTATTTTATTTCATTTCAACTCTTACATACATAATTACCTTTTTCTGCATTTGAAGTATACATAAATTTAAGTACAAAAACCATTGCATACTTTTAGATAATTTTAATAATTATTGAAAATGGGTGCGTATGAGCAATATGAATTTGTTTATAGTTTTGTATCAAGTATACTTTCATTTTTGTATGATACTTTTTGTATGTTTGTAAATTAATAATATTCAAAAATGATACACAGTAATATCCCAGTTTAACGAACCATATAGTGTCAGGCCGATTCGTTTAATCGAAAATCTTCAAATCCGGTGTTGATTTTTCTTTACTTTCATTCATAAAAAGAATCTTAAATTTTCTCTTTAATAATTTTAATTATTTCCTTGGTTTCTAAATAAATATACGGTTATTTTAACTCATTTTAATTGTACGAGAAAGAGTCTAATACATTTATTGTTTTTAATTTTAATTTTACATTGTGCTGAATAAATTGGCAAGGTTTTGTTTAAAAATAAATTGTAAACTTAATTAAATTTATTTACGCAACTGTCTTTTATCATATTGTTTGTTAAACTGGGAAATCATCGTCTGTTAATGTGCTGATTTCGTAGCACAAATAGTGCTTATGGGCAGTAATAGAGATTAGTTTTGAAAAGATAATTTGTTTTTTAAGCAAATTGATTCCGTTTGCAAACTGAAACATAAGTGCGATTGGAGAAGAATTCTAGCAATTTAAAAAAGTAAGCACAAACAAAACAGACATTTTGGGAATCACCTTCAAAATAATAAGGAGCATGATATAAATATAATGATTATGATAACAATTTTGTACTAATTTTTTGTGAAAAAAAAAACTTTTTAATTTTCCAGTAGTCATGCTTGTTCTGCTATTTTTTTAATTTCATGCATATTGCACATAAATAATATTATCATGCTTTCCAAACAATAACAATATTGTTGCTAATAAATTTTGTTTCTTCTCTTAAATATAAATTGCAGATTCAAAAACAAAAACTACGAATGGTTTCTACGCAAACAAAAATTTTAGGTAAAGCTTATATATTGCATTGTTTGAAATTAACCACGATGTTTGCTTGGTTTATAAGATTCTACTACTAGTGAAAAAAATGTGCTATTCCTTGCGTTTTTAACTGATGCTCAGCATTTTTCTCGTACTGTGACCATCATTCATTGCTCGCTGAAAGATATTTTATGATTATTTTGCGTGTGGTATTTTTTTTTTTATTATCAAGAGCTTGTTGAGTAAGTAGTTTTCAGCTCATACAAAACTCCGGTAAAATTTATAGTCAGCAGTATTAAAGTAATATTTTTCTGTATATTTATAAATATATGTACATACTTGTATTTTTGTACAAGTGGTAGTGTAATTTGATAAATGTTTCTATAGTTGAAAGAAGAAAATATGTGATACATTTTTGTGGTTATAAAATGTTGATGATGTATTGTATTTTTTTTTTGATAGTATAGTGAATTAGTTTAAAAAGAATAATTAAATTTTTCAGATTATTTCTAGCCTAAGTTTTCTTTTAGTACAAATAAAGTCTTTTTCTATGCAAAAGTACAAAATTGGCTGCAGGGCTGATTAAGAAACATCTATATAATGTGTGCCAATAGGAACTGTTTAAATATTATACAATGCATTATATATATATATATATATATATATATATATATATATATATATATATATATATAGTATATATATATAAATATATATTGGAATTTCCACAGGAATGTAAACTTTTTGTAGCATGTGACACGAAACAAATATTTATTTTTTTTAAAGAAAACGGATAATTTTTTTGACTTCTTTATGTATTTGAGTAGGCCGTATGGTGCTCTATATTAAGTAAAATTTTAAGAAAAATCTAGCCACTTTGTTCTAAAATACAAGCTTAATTGCTTTCTGTCGCACGTGACACTTTCCTTCCACTTTCTCGTGGAAGTGCTTATACATATGTATATTAATATTATATTATATATTATATCTGTATATTAAGGTGTCCTTACCAGCTTAAATTACTTTGCTGCAAGAGTTAAAAGTAAAGTGACTTATTCGTAAAAATACTGAAGAATTTATTGATGAAAAAAAAAAAATTCTTTGCCACCAAATTATAAATGTACAATTACGTATGTAATTACATTTGTATGAGTTGCATTTGCGTTGTTTTTTTAACATTTTCAAGACTGTGCATGATTTCACTCTTACAAATATAATGAAATGGGAACATACAAGAATTCAAACTTTATGGCTCGGAATATGAGTTTGAAGAAAGTTTGCGTAATCATGTATTATGCATTTACCAACAGATGGAAACTGTACCCAGCAAACTTGTTCAGGTTATAATAGTTACGTTTTTAACTTTTTAAGTTTTTTTCTAGATTTATATATCCCTCAGTATTATCTCTTGATATCTAAGGTCTTCGTGTATAAAAATTTATGTTTTACAATTAGTTTTTTTCTTTCTTTTAAGGTCCTTTTAAACAATCTCTTAATATATTCTTTGTAATTAAAAGTATTAGTACGAACATTATTTAAACATCAATTCATATTTAAAAGTCATTAATAAATTAATAAAAATCGAAACTTAAACATGAATATGAAATACTTAAATAGGGTTGGTGAAATTGGCCCTTAGAATATAAAACTTATATAATTATTTTTATAAATTCACTATTGTTTTATGCTGGGTTATATAATGCAAACATTATTAAATACATTTGTACTTAAAATTGTTCATGTAGCACTGGGAAAACTTTTGTGCATGATAAAGAGTTTCCAAAACAAATAGCAGTTATGAAAGAAAAAATAAAACCAAGGAAAAAAGTTTTTATCACATGTTTCTTTTTTCGTTCAATATTCAAAAAATGAAGTTAAAACAATAAACCAAGGAATTTTAATGTTTGAAAGAATTTATTTATTTGACGATTTTAAAGAAATGCTCACAATTTAAGATGAAAAAAAAAATATTTAAAAAACACGTACAATATAAATTGTACAACCGATCAACAAATTTTTTTAATTATAAATGTTTCCTGCTTTAGGAAACAAGTCATGATCTCTCAAGGTATTAAATATAGAAAACTGAAGAAATTTAGCAATATTGGCAAGCTTATTTGACCAAGTTTAGCTTACTTGCAATTATGAAATGTTGGAATTATTATATATAATTTTCACAAAATAATTTTAAAATAAGTGTGAATGTATTTTTTATTTAATTTTTGAATTAAAATTTGTTCAAATTACATTTCAAATACATTTCAGTTTTTTTTTTTATAATGCAAGACTGCACACAGAAAATATAGATAGAAAAGACTTGTGGTGAAGTAAGAGATAGAGGAAAAGCGTATTTATTTTTTCCAACTATGCTTTTTGCACGTTTTTAATAATGCAGTGTTGCAGCGCCTCTGGTGTCAATTAGGCGTATTAAATTTTTCGAAGCTCTTTTTAGCAGCAATTTTTTTTAGTTATTTTACTTCGCTGGTGATTTTGCTACACAATACACGAAGAATCATGTTGAACCATAGTTATTTCAAGTTGAAACAACATGAATTTCGTAAAGTGTAGTAATTTTATTAATTATTTTAGTTACGCCATATTTATTGTTACAGGCAAAAGAAAACTGAGTGTTTTAGTTGGCTCCTCCAACAAAAATTTAAATTTGAACTCTTAATTGCAGCCACTAAAACCCCAAATATTATTTAGATATACACTAAATAAATAAAATAGTTCATTAAATTGAGTATTTAAATTTTTTTAATTTTTATTTGTACCACATTTTTTTTCTTAAGAAGTCGTCTTATAAACAAAATTTTTGTAGATATTTTAAAATTTGGTTCATAGCAATTGTTGCAAAAGTGCATGTTTAAACGAATAACTTTGAAATATTTTCCATATTTATCTTTATGAAATAAGCACGAGCACGATTTTTTAAACATAAACTTTTTTTGAAACCTTAAATGAGCTCAAATGAAAGAATTGAAATATAAATATTCTAGAGCAGTTTGTAAAAGTACTAAAATTGTTCTTAAAAAAAAAAAAAGAAATCAAAAAAGTATAAACACAAGAATGTTATTGTCTTTGCCATTCAAAGTCACTACACGATGCATAAAACAAAGAATTCCATTTCCCAGCATGTAAAATAAATTCTGAAAAAATTTGCAACTATTTTGACAAGCACAAGCTACATTAATGTTACATGATGTTAAATGAAATACAAAAGATAGTGAATTTCATTAGATTTTTAAGAAAAGTAATAAAAGAGCTGCATTTATAAAATAAAAACTAATAGTGAAATTGCTTTCCAACAAAAAGAAACTATTCAGTGCTGATACAATAATGGAATTTAATAGGAGCCACTGATAGAGTGCGACATAAATTTATACTCCAAAAAAGCCGTCAAGCCTTCAAGCCTTTAAGCCTTCAAGCTTTTAAGCCTATAGATAGCGGCCGTAATTTGAAAATATTACTGTGGTAAGACTTTGCAACCTCTACTCTCTAATTCGCAACGAAAGAGAATGCTTTCGAATTTGTATGTGGATAACACGCAAATTCGAAAGTATTTTCTTTCGTTTTGAATTACAGAGTAGACCACCTGGTACTCTGTTCACTTTTTCGTGCCAAATTCTGTCAAACTACATGTAAAAATATTTGATATAAAATTTTTGCGAAATAAACTTGCAAAAGTAGGACTCAAATAACATGAGCAGCACCTTTTTCAGTACGGAATTTCAAACAATGTTGCATACACAAGGAATCACGCTATTTGGCATTTTTAACGTCTCGCTGTATCAAGTTACTGATTTTATCTCAATTTTCTAAAATAGACTTTTCATGATATTTCGACATTTTGAGATTCTACGAGTCGGTTCTGGCTAAAATTTCTAAAAACTATAACAACTTATCATATACGGTTGCAATTTATTTAAAATTTGTAATATTAATATTACAGTGTGTAAAGCTCAACATCAGCCTCTGCTTATTGTAGGGTATTGATAATATAAAAATTTGAATGCGAATTTGTAATGATGTAAGCATAAATAAAGTTAACCTTGTTCTAAAATATTTTATACATTCATTTAACATTTTTCATTGAAATTCTGTTTGGATAAAAGATCTCAGTTGGAAGCCATAAAACTAAACTGTTTGGTCTCAGTTTTTTTCCATTTATGAGAGAATAAATTGTAAATATTAAAGTATTTTTCTTTCAATAGTTTTCATGATTTAACTAATTTTTTTTAAGTATAAATTTGACTTTTTTAAATGAACTAGAATTTATTTGTTTTCTATAAATGTATTTAAAATAGTAAAGCAATGAATTTAAAACTAAAAGACAAGTTCATTATTATTAAGACAGCAGATGTCCTCGGAAATGAATGATGAATTGTTAAACATTAAGTCCGGCGAATGAATTTTATTAATGATTTTTTTAAATCAATGGAAAAATAATATTGTATTAATTAATAATTGGAATTACAATTATTTAATTCATATTAAATTATATAATTTATTAAATATTAATTAATTAATTAATTTAATCATTTCTCTTTTATTTTGCTCTTAATTTTCTCCAATGCCATTTAGAATACATCATTTTTAAATAAAACTTTTGCAAAAGTAATGAGCACTTATTTAAACTTTTAAAATAAATATCAAAAAGTGGGAACACAATAACAATTCTTTTGACAGTTAACCCTTTTGTAAGTTTTATGGGGATTTTTTTTTTAATAAAGAGAAGTAACACTTCAGAAATGAATTCCTATTACTATAACTAGGTGTTACCTTCCTTAGGAAAAGGATAGTGATAGAGAAAACAGGTGGTGAAGGAAGGGATAGATGAAAGCTTTATTATTTTACAACTCTGTTTTTTGCACGTTTTTTTAATAATCCAGACTGTCAGCGCCTCTGGTGTCGATGAGGCGTATTAAATTATCGAAGTTGCGGTTAGTAGCCATTTTATTAGTTATTTTACTTTGCCGATGATTTGGTACACAATACCGATGAAGAAGGGCGCTTTGATGTTACATTAGGATTAGTATCTGCTGAAGCTGATGGAGTAAAGCAGGGGGCTCCGATGTTACATTAGGATTAGTACCTGCTGAAGCCGATGTAGTTCAGTGACCAGTGTCTGTGCCTTCATCACTTAAACTTTTCAACAAAAACTGATACAAAGCGACACTAATAGACATCAGACAATGCAATGTTGTTATATAATTAATGATGGATACCGTGCTTCATCCCAGGACCTTCAGTTTTGTAGTCAACATGATAACTACTTCAGCCAACGCCACCCTCACCTTAAAAGCACACGCTCTATTTGTTCATTTTAGTTTGTGATGGAAAAAACCCTTAATAGTGTAGAAGACAATTGGTTGCTACGAGTTCACTTGCTATAGAACATTTTGCAGGATTGTGACAGTTTTACAAAAATAATAATTCGGCGACTGTTGCTTATGCAATATAAATTGACTGTGCCAATTAAATGATCTGCCAATACACAGAAAAAATTTCATATTAAACTCAATGAAAACAAGGTTAATTTAACATTTTTTATTAATGATTTCCCTTCATATATTTTACACGTCAATTCAACATGATTCACAGTAGTCTGCATAGAAAATTTTCTCCTTTTGAATTAACTTTGTTTTATGTAGATTTAACATTCTTTTAACATTCAGTTAAATTGAAGAATCACGTTAAATTAAGGAAGTTGCAAATTAAAAGCAAACAAATTCATTGCTGATATAACACGAAGTTCCATGTTAAAGAAAACTTGTTTTAAGTTGGAGTAATATTAAAAACAACCTTTAAAATTTACGTTAAAATAAAAAATAAAATATTTTCCTTATTTCTTTCTCAAATATTTTCTGCATTATTCATAAACCTTTTAAAAACAAATTTTGTTTCAAAAACTTTTTTATTAACCTTTTATAAATCAAAAATATTTTCTTTTATAAATAAAGCCTTTTACCAGAATAAAATTTATTAAATATAGAGTTATACAACTCACATCCACTTGTAAGAGTTCTAAAATGTACGACTAATTCTAAAGAAATATTATTTAAAAACAAATGCTTATTCAGAAATTACCAACAACGATTAGCGAATCCGACAAATACAGGTTATAAACAAAATTTTGGTTTGAAGTTTACTAAAGAGTTTCTTAAGCAGTAGCGAAATGCAAAGAGATGGTGCTTCATCAATTAAACAACTACAAGTAAATAGTAAATTGAAAGGTTTCAAATTTCTGACTTGACAGAGCAAAAGATTTAAACCAATTACTGTTCATAGAATTATTTTACTACTACAACAATAAATTGCTAACATTTGGAGTGTTTAATCTTCTTAAAATTGTTTTCTTCACAAACTTTTCCGCTTATAAGCCTATCACAACTTAAGCTTAACTAGCGTATTGCTGTATTAAATAAATTAAATTACCAGGTCCGCTTAAAATTTCGATCACGCAACTCTTCTAAGTAACTTACTCAACCGTTTTGCTTTACACTTCACACTAAAAGCCATTATTAATCCTTACAAACATCTTTATGTATTAAGGCCACAAGCCAAGAGCTAAAATGAATATAACTATTTTTATTATTAAAGAAATAAAAATAATGTCAAAGAAATTTTGTAATTCTAGGACTGTGACCCATAAAGCCATTTTGCTTTGCTTTTTATTTATAACTGAGTGTTCTCTCGAATTTTGCAATTTATCATTCATTCACTTACAAATCTGAAATCTTTTTGAAATTTAAAAGACATTTGCAAAATCATTGCCTTATATAGAGTTTTGCACACATACATATACATATAAATATAAATGTATATTATTTCACATACACACTTGCATGTAAACCAATACATTCATATGTTGTATGCTAAGATTTATTTTATATCTATGTATGTTATATATTTGCCTTAAGCTGTATATTTGTGCTGCTGTCACGCACGTTAAGCTGCTTGTCTTGAAAACTGCTTTAAGCTCATTGTAACTCACTCAATGTTACATAAACGAGCAGTAGGATGCGATAACCCAACAAACATGCGCTAAAGTATTATTTCTTTGAATGGAGTTGTTTTTAAAGCATCTAGGGCATCTCATGTTTTGTTGCAGCATTTGATTCGAAAATAAAGAAAAAAAACATGATATTTTGCAGAAAAATTTATTCGCAAAAAAATTTCAAACAATTGTTTGCTTGAAATAAAATATAGCTTCAATAAATATTTTTTATTTTGGCAGTAAATTATTTGTTCCAATTTTATTTTATGCACAAGAAGACTCTATATAGAGTGAAAAATTCAAATTCATGCAATTAATAAAAAATAGCATTTCTGGCAAAATCTTTTACAGAAGATTTCTGTTCAAATGTGGAAATGCCATACTGGACAGATAAGATTTTTAATTAATTTGTTATTTAGTTTCAGCAAAAATATTTGTTTAAATGAAACAATTTCTTGATTAAAAAGATCAGAGTTTTTATCAAACAAATTCATCACTTAAGTTATATAAATAATAAAAAGAAAAAAGGTGTCTTAGAACACCCGGTTATAGCTATGCTGCTTAGTTATATAAAACAAATTTCATGTGTGAAATAACAATGCAATAAAATTATACTATATCATGTCAAATTCGCTGCATATATTTCAAAACGTTTCCATTTATTTCCCATTATTTTCTTTTCTAGCGGCGTACGATTGTACTAATGTATTGTTTGTGGCTCGTGGTGGCTGTTAGCCGGCTTACAGCTCCGATCGGCTGTGTTCTCAGGTTTGTGCTTATGTGCAAAAACAACACAAAAACAAATTGAGCAATCTTTCTTATTGTTTTTGTTTTCTTTTTGTTTCAATCACTTCAAAGATTGAAACAAAACCAAATCAAACAATTTGTTTCGTTTATTTTCGTAGTCTGATTTTAAGTACAAAGAAATTAAAACAAAAATAAATATTTAACTGTAATTTTGTCGGTTATTTTCGTTACTAAAATCACGCCCTTTACTCTTGCATCACGCAATAAATAGCATAGCTATACAATAAATGTTTCAATTTGAAATAACTTTGATCTATTATGGTTCTTCTTGTTATTTCAGTATCAAACTAGATTTGTTCCAACTTCAAATAATGGAAACTGGACTGTTAAATCAACGTGAAATAAAGTTATTTTAAAAGGAAAATTACTGTAAATTATATTAAATTACCATGTAACACACATGAAGAAAAATGTTAAATTGACTTTGTTTTCATAGATTTGAATATGAAATTTTTCGGTGGTTTAATAATACTGGAAGACGTGCGATAATTAAAAAAAAATATATAATAAAGACGCAAGATATTATTGATCGTTATTTTTGATGATGGAACAGAACATGCATTAATTGCTCGAAATATTAAGGACGGAAGGCTCTGCAATATGCATTAGCAGAGACACTAATGCATATCAGAGAAATCTATTGTATTGCTATTACCCTGGATCTGGCCAGGGATTGATTGAGGGCTCTTGAAGACCCTCAGTTGCTTTTCAGTCGCTTTATTAGCTAATTCAGCCAATAGCAATCTCTCTTGTGTATGTGTTTGTTGGGACAGGAGACTCTGATGTCTTAAACGTGTGTTCTAAGTGTACATGAGCTTGCATTTCCTACTCTTTTAAATGCATAGTAAATTTAACACACATGCATACAGACAAACATGCATATATATGTATATTTTTTTACACACTGCATTGTATAAAAACTCGTTTGTTTGCTCCAGTTTTTTCCTTTATCTCTTGAAGATCTTTAAACTACATGTGTTTTTATTTTGCAATTCATGCAAACGTTTCGTAACTAAACGTAAGTTTATTTTATATGAGATTGAATGCACTTTAACTAACTGAATGAAAATAGCTAAGTAATATATAAATACAGTTGAAAATGGGATAAAGATTTACACTATTAGCTTTCAATATGAAAACGAACAGTTTTCAATAAAATAAATGAAATAATTTGAGTAATGGACACATACATATATTATGCATGATTTTCTACCATTAATATTTGTTACGATTTTGTATGTGCTGTGAATAATATAAAAGAGCCTGATTGTCGTAAAATATATTTATAAATATAAAATATACTTTTTATTAAGATTTAAATAAAAATTTAAAGAATCAATTAATAAATAATTAATTTGAGTGTTTTTATGAGAATTGTCATATTAATTAAAAAACTTGTTTTAATTTATATTAATCTTCTTTGAAGCCTACCAATGTCGCCTGCTTAAAATTAACAAATTTATGTACTTTTTTTTTTTTTTTTGTCTACAAACATAAAAACGACTAAACGTCATAATAATAATAATTTTAATTTTTAATCCGATATTAAAATTAATTATACAAAAAGCTATTAAGTTACTTTGCTTTAGTTTTAGCTTTTGACATGCACTTATATAGAAAATGCGACTTGAAGGCATCTTAAGTTTAATTGTAAGGATTATGTAAAGTTGAAAGTTCCACAGGCAAGCAACCCATTAAGCTTTCATAGCTAAGCACATTTGAAAATCATAATTTCAAACCCCAATATCCTTCTTATGTATTAATCTTATTTATTTATTTGTGTGTGATGTGTAAATAAAAAGATTTATGGCATAATTGTCCAAGGTCCTTTTTATATCCTACACGAAAATCGTTAGGGATATAATATATAGATTTGTCGATCCGTTTGTAATCTTCACAAGATTCTTGTACTTCCCCATAGAGTATACATATATATTCTGGATCCTTATGAAAAGTGTAGTCGAACCAGTGATGTCCGTGTGTTCGTCTGTGTCTACCTCGAATTGATACTCCGAAAGCCTTAGAAGAGCTTGACACTCAGTATCTGGATTCACTAACTTTTATTACGATAATCGTATCGCTATAATAAATATAACGAAAATGTATTGACTTTACTATTCAATAACATATTTTGACAAGCTCGAATTCATTTAATTTTTTTTATTCTTCTCTGCGCTTTTCCTTTATTTTCACATTTTGAATACAGCGATATGAATAAAACATAAATGTCTAGTATCGTAAAATATAACTTGCAGTCGCATTATCGTTACCGCAAGCGAATAAGTATATATGTATATTAATATTACGATCTATGTGAATCTGGTTTCAGGTCTTTAACAGATTTAGCATAATTTGTCCACAATAGATTGGTATTGAAAAGCAGCAAAAGCCAAAAGATGGTTCCAGGGCTGGAAAATTAACACCTTTTTTACATATAATATAAACTAATGAAAACTGATTTTTCTTTCTTTATCATATTTTATGTTTCAGAAAAAAAAATAGATGGGTAATGAGAATCAGTAAAATTAATAATTTTTTTTCCAGGGCTGGAAGTTTAAAAGTTTTATTTTAAAGATAGAAATAACCAATTAAAACAAAATTGTTTTTTTTTTAAACTAAACATAAAATATAAAATATAATAGCTTAGAAACAAAAAAATTGGTATTGAAAAATAAAAAATCAAAACCATTTACTACGAAATGCGTTCGCTAATGCCAGTTATTCTTTTTTCTTGTTCGCACGAATTTTATGATTGAAGGAATTTTTTGTTGATTAAATTATTTGCCGTGCAAAATAGATTTCCTTTAACACTTTTTTGCATAGAGCATAAAACTCACATGCAGTAAATTTAATAGCGCTGGTGTGCCAAAGGATTTTTCCACTGCATCTAGACTATCTACAGACACAACTGTACAGTCATGCCTCAATTCAATTGTAAAACAAAATTTACTTCGTTACTAGATTTTGTCGAAATCAGCTTAAAGTTGATTATAATTAGATTAGAATTTAGTAATTTCACTGTGGATTTAAAAAAAAAATTGTATTAATAACAAAAATTAGAAATTTAAAAAACCCCTGCTATATCTAGAAAACGGCTGAACTGATTTTCATAAAACATTGCTAAGAACCCTTTCAATCAAGGCACCTTTCAAACAGAAAAAAACTAAATCAAAATCCGTCCAGGCGTTTGCTCTGTACGTGGACACGGACAGACACCCAGATACACAGACACACACTATAAACTTATAACACCCCTGTTTTGGTCAGGGGTTGAAAAATAAAACGATGTACTTAGAAATGTGTGTGAATGAGCTTTATTGTAATTGTTTGCTTGTAGTTTAGAAAAATTTCAATCAATGGTTTTTGTTTTAGATACAAGAGAGTATGCATTTATATTATTCTTACAACAAATATAAAAAAATATGGATTGTGAAAAATCAATTAAAAGAATATATGAAATAGACGAAAAAGTATTTCGAAAGTGTGATTCCTTGTATGAATATTGTTGCCAATTGTCTACATTCCAGTTTCGCTTTATTCACTTTATAATTTACAAATGTATAGTTTTGAAAAAATTTCAGCCAATGGTCTTTGTTTTGGATTACGAAGAACAAGCAACATACAATAAATAACATGAGTACAAATTTTTATTATTTTTGCAACAGATATTAAATACAAATTTTGGACAATTAATCAGAAGATTATGTTAAATAAATAGAAAAATATTTTGTAGATATAAAAAAATATTTTTTTAGCCCATATATGCATATTGTTGCCAAATGTCTACATTTCAGTTTTACTTGATTTAATTCACAAATTTAAAAATTTTGTGTTTTAAAAGTTCGCTGCTGAATACATGCAATCATGTTAACAAGGCAAGCGTAAGATAAGAAATTGTTTGTCTGCAAAATGCATTTAAAATGCCGATGGATATGTAGGTAAGTACCAAAGTTTTTTTATATATTGTCGCCTGGAATAGCTTGAATCATCCATGAATATATGTAAGCATTCGTGTGCAAAACATTTTATGCCCAGCTAAGGGTATATAAGATTCGTCATTGCCAAATAAATCACTTACTTTACTTTTGTATTATACATTTGATTTTTCCTCCACACAAAAATATTTCTAGTTATGACTAAAAAATTTAATTTTGCCATACAACAAATGTGCGTGATTTTTGTGGACTTAATTGCAGAAAACGTATAATAATAGCTGGTGGATAAGCAAAATCATAAGATAACATGAAGCAAGAAAAGTGAATATTGGTTTCTTACTGCGACCTTGATGAAGGCTTAATGGAATTTTCTTACGTTTTTATTCACTGCAAACTTTCAACTTCCGACACCATCACGCTCTACGTGTGATGAACGTGCCTGAGAAAAATATTATACTGTATTGCTTTATTTAACAACATCTACTTAATTCGTTTTTCTTTTTAATACTCGCAGCTTGAAAGGGATGGTGGCATGAGAACCAAATTTATTCGTTTAGTCCAGCAACATTAATTTCAAATTAAAGTAAAGAGGTTTCTCATCAATTTCTGGGGAATATATCAATATCGTGAAATGAAAGTCTTGGAAGTTAAAACCAGGCTGTAAAATAGAGTGGTTCTTCGCTTTCCATATAAAACAAAAAGTTGTGCCAATCAGCCCCTAGGATTAAAGATATTATAAAGACAAATCCAAAAATATATTTTTTATTTTTTTGTTCGTTTTTTAGTTTTTTTACTTCCCCGTCATATTCTAGTAATGACTTTCGTTCAAAAATATTTAGCATTAGGGTGAGTACGAACCGAGTTTTACAAAGTCATGACTGGCATATGACGTGGTAGTAAAAAACTATTAAAGACAAAAATATAGCCTTACGGAGCCATGAACACCGGTATACAAAATGTTATGATCGGACTAAAAATAGCGACAGAGTGAACACAATACTAAAAGGGCGGTATTTTTAGGCGCGGAAAAAATATAAAAAATATATTTTTGGAATTGCTTTCACATTATCTTTAATCCTAGGGGTTGACTGGCGCAAATTTTTATTAAAAAACTTTTGGGTTGAAGTCTACTGATGAGTTTCATAAACAGAAACCAAATAAAATAGAAGAGTTTACATTGTTTTTCTTTACTTTTCCATATTCTTGCTCATTAAAATAAAATAAAATGAACGTTTTAATTATTTCAATCCAATTAATTGAATGTAATTTTTCAAACAATAAATATATGGTCTAGACCAATTGGAACTTATATAAATTATCTTCAATAGACTTAACTAAAAAATTTTTAAATTTTTAGAAAATGTGCTTGCAAATATTTCATAACCACAGATTTATTTATTATTATTGTACATACTAATAATAGTTTATAATAATATATAAAAATATGTGCATATGCCCAAGTGTTTAAACACATCAACTTGCATTTCCATAGAGATCTTATAAACACTTGCTGCTTTAGAATTGACTAAAGTATATTAAAGTTTTATTATAAATTACAAATTAAATGTATGTAAACGTAAATATTTGCATATGTGTATTTTATTTTGAAGATGCTAAATATAAATTCTTTATTAATATAAAATGAAATTGGAATATACACGAGAAAAATTTACTCAGGTCAATCTTATAAATTTTAATTGGAAATTTAATGTTAATGGAAATTATTCTAGAAAATTTGTTTGAAAAAAACTCTTTTTCTGGAGCAAAATTTAAATATTTAAATACAAACACAATGTAAGCAGAGTTTTTGATTCTGTCTGTTTACGAATTAAAGAATTTAATTGATTATTACGAAGAACAGTTTATGTTGCTTACACATTTAATGAATTAAATTGTTTCAATTAAACTTTTAATAGATATTACAAATTAACAATTGAAATTTCAATGTAATGTGTTAAAAGTAGTAAAAAATTGCAAAAGTTTCTTGGCTTGAAAGCAAGTAATAGTTGAAAAAATAAAAATAAAAATTTGGGACAAATCACGGCACTCAACATCTAATGAAAATAGATCAAAAATAAGCAAATTAACTAACATGTGCACAATTAGCAAATTGTAAATTTAGAGATGGTAAAATTGAGCTTTCATTACAAAAAAGCTTCCAGCAAGTTTTAGAACGATGGATCAAAACAATTCACATATACCATTTGCACTGTAAACTTGAGTATACGAGTATAAAGCTTAAATCTACATCAAATGACACCACACACAGTGGACCAAACACAAAAAATGCTGAAGGTGTAGTGACCTTTGAAAACAGCTAGTTGTTCCGTTCTACCAATTGTTTGTCAGAATATTTAGAATTAACTTTGGTGTTATTTGTTCATTAATAATTATCACATGTTATATTTGGCTTACAGAGCGATTACAGATTTTAGCCTAATAAAATCATAAACATAGGAATCACAAAATGTTTCAATAGAGTTTATAGGTAAATATTTTAAAATTTCGATCGGTATCGAATGCCGAAATTTGCCCCTTATCTTATAAACTGCAACAAAAGAAATCAAAAAATGTTTACCTTAAAAATTTTTCTTTTGTTTCGCATTGCTTTGCACCAATAACTAAAAATTTTTATTAATGCTTTATTTATTAATGCAATTTAAGTCCAACAAATTATTTAAGCTTAACTAAAAATATTTTTGGGTGTAATGTTTATTTTAAGTAAACATATGTACATTTATACTCAACATTTTAAATTATTTTCTTTCTTAAATATCTTTGTAACATGTTGATAATATAAAATTAAAGACATTCATATACAAATAGACAAGCACTAGAGAAATTTTCTTTGGAAAATTTTGTGCCAATTTAAATAATAAAAAGCAAAATTAAATGTGTCAAGTTGAACGAGCTAAAGTATATGATATTTTACAATCGAAATAAATATGAGTACGTGTTAGATTTAAAACGCTAGGAAGTGAAAAAATTTAAAAATAATTCTGACACCTACGAGTGTATTAAAAAATTTTAAAAATTCGAAAAATGAACTGCTTTAATTAATAGATAGAACTTCTTGGCTGCATCTGTTACATTAATGCAAGCAAAATGAAATAAAATATTAAAGAATTAGACTGTGCTGAAAAGTAAATCTTCAAGCTAATGCAGGAAAAAGCGTAGAATGAAGCTCATCAGTGCTTTATGATGGTTTTAACCAATTTTTTCTCTCTAAAATGGCTTTTTTCAAATAAAATTATTTATAAAATTTATTTAAGTCAGAAACAAAGTTTACTGCATTCAAGATTAAAGGGTAGATTTTGCATATAAAAACGGTTTTTTCGTTTTGAAATTTGTATGGAAAAAATATTTTTTGAAACGAATTTTTTTTATTTTACATAGAAATTGAAAATATTTAGAAATAAAATTTTTTATAAAATTTTAATTTAAAATTTTTCTGCATTAATTTAGTATAATAAGATTCTTATGCTAAAATGCACCGGAAATAAAATATTGTGCAGAAACTGCCAGATCTGCTGATTGTCCAATGTCGTGAAGCGACTGGCTGAAGTGGCCACACACAAAAAAATTTCATATTAAAAAGTACGAAATCAAGATTAATTTCACCTTTTTCGTCAATGATTTTGCTTCATATGTGTTTCGTGTTAATTCAACATGATTTACAGTAATATTCAAAGAAATTTTTTCGTTTTGAAATAACTTTATTTAATGTTGATTTAACATTGCACTAATGTTAAAATAAAATAAAGAGTCACGTTAAGTTAAAGTTATTTCAAGTTGAAACAACTTAAATTTGATGCCCAAATAATGTGATGAATCATATTGAATCAAAGTTATATGACGTTGAAACAACATGAAATTTAATTAAAGGCAAGAAGAATATATTTGTGAGTATTTTGTATGTTGTAAGATTTAAAATCGAACTCATCGCATGGTAGTCAACGCGTCTACCACTGCAGCCACAATAACCTTAAATATTCTTTAAATATACACTAAATAAACATCATGAATTAAATTTTGATTTAAGATGATTTAATTGATCATACATGGTACATACATGCTGAATTGATGTCAAGCCTGGCTTTTAATTTTGGGTTCTCATTTAAAATTATTGAATACAATTTAGGTATTTATAAACGGCCTAATTCATAAAAAATATTTTTTGTTTATTACAGGTTTATTTGACAAATTTCTTATAGAAATACATCAAATAAGCGCTTAATAAACCTGAAATATTTTTTATAAATAATGCAGAAAGTATTTAAAAAAATATACTTTAAAATTAGTTATATATATATAAATATAATCCAGCAATTTGATGAGCCATTAAAATAAAATAAAATAAGATTAAGTGCCTTAAATCATTTGTACTTTTGCATTATAGTAATTTTAACAATTTAAGCTCTGCGTCTCTTTTGAACGTTTGTTTGTATATAAAACCAACTGTCCAACATTGCGGTTGAGCATAAAATTTATGGTAAATCTAAGCACACATGTGCCCCCAGCACTAAATTGTGTTTGCATTCTGGCAATAAGTTTGTTTTTAGACATCTCTTATATAAACCATTAAAATAAAGTATAAAAAAAGGAAATTCCATGTGGATTTCCTTAAAGCGGTAATAAATTTTTAATCCTTAATATTTTTATTTCCGATATATATTTTTTTAATAAAAAAATCTGAATGGTTTTATATATTTTCATTTATATGCATTTGTATGTTATAATTTTGAGTTAGTTTAAGTTTTCATTGAAGTTAGAACAAAATACAGAAATTCGGTGGTGCAGGAAAAATAGCCTGCAGGGGCTTGCTTTAAAAGAAAACATATTAATTTGTTTAATTTTTATACATGAAATACCGAAGTATATTTATTTGACATAAAGTCAAATAAAGATGCTTGTTTTGTAAAGATTTTTGTTTGAGGCTTTCAAACTTATTATGTTTGTATATTGTGATTCTCAATATAGTATTAAGAGTCTTACTATAAACATACGAAGTTTGTTAGTTAAAATCAAAAATGTTTTGGGTTGAAGTCTACTGATGAGTTCCAAAAAGCGGGAGCGAAATGCATATAGACAATCGCTTAACCATAAAAACAACCAAAATTTTCAAATTATTTAATTTTTTTTTATATTATTTTGGTTTAATTTTTTTTAAGATTTCATAAATATTTGCTTGGATTTTATTGCAAAGCCCAAGGAAATCCACTGAGAGCTTTATTTTATGATTAAAAGCGAAATTTAGTTGCAAATATTGTTGCTCTCTACTACAACATGCATTTTTCGAATGCCGTTTTGTCTACATCGTCATCAGAGAAGGAAGCCGATTGGCTGTGAGGCGACTAATAGCAGCCGCCGGCACTTTTGCTTAGCTGCAGCTGTCGACAAACTCTGCGGTTAGTTTTGGTTTCGGGTTAGCCGCTTTTTTTATTGAAAATACATTTTTTTAAATCAATGAAAAAGTATGTGCCCTCTTCTGACATTAATGGTAGCTTAGGATTTTTTTTTTGACGTTATCCAACTTTAAGACGACACGCATTAACTGCAGCTAGATTTATTTGCCGGCAGCCGCCACCAAGTTTTCTCCAGCGCAGTTTCGAGTCATAGCCGCTTCCGTAGATATTTTTGGTTATTCGCAGCTGATAAGGCAGTATCAGCTTCCTTCTCTGATTGTCATCTTTCACGTATTTCGTGGTGTCAGTTAATACATGCCTCAGCCTTATATAATTTTTTTTTAGTGAAAATGATATACGTGAATTGTTTTGATTCGTTGTAGCACAGTTTGTTGAAAGTTTTTTTTGCAGTGAAACCTGTAATTTACCATCACTAATTTACACTAGGTTAGAAAAACTAGTGATAAGTGCTTCTACTCGAACATTTATAGGTCCATTGTGCATCTCTTTACACTTATGCTGGGAACACATCTAGGACGAACGAAGAATTTTCGGTCGCAAGTAATCGTTACCAGAAATAAAGCATATTTATAAATATGCAAATACACGCAACCGTGGCGTCGCACAGTGGGGCCAAGTAACGTTTTTCCTGGATGAATTCATATCTCCACAACTACATTATTGAGAGTCACTAGATTTTAAATGGGTAACTCCTAAAACAAACTGCAAGTTCCAAAAAAGAACCTGGCGGTATCGGAAAGGGGAGGTGGGTAATAAACATGATTTTTTTTTGGATAATAAATACCAAAGCAGGAAAAAATGCACATAAAAGGTGCTACACTAACAAAAAAAAAATTATGATTTTTTTATTCGCACACGCTGCTGATAAACTGCCATTGAATGATTTCCGATTGCAATTCTGTAAAAAAAAAAATTCTTAACAAGCCTAAAAAAGGGAGGTAAAATTACACGCCTTGTTTTTTTAATCATTATAAAATGCATTTATATATAACCACTATTACGCGTGACTCATACGTGACTTACACGTTGCTAATGAGTGAGTGTTGTGCAGTGATGTACGATTTTACGCACTTTAAGCAAGAACCTTCAGCTTGCACGATACTCGAACTTTTCTTTTTTTAATTTATCCGTGAAATGACCGCCTTTGAATCCTGTGTGCATTAGTCGTTATTCGCTACACGCAGCGATATTTACATATCTTACGCCGGTGAACGACGAAAAATCATTTGATTTTGCTTTTAACACAGTTTATAAGCTTTATCGATTACATCAGCTGTTAATTTTTCGTTATTGTTGTGCTTCTTAGTGCGAAATTACTGAGCGAATTCTTAGCAACAAATTCGTTGTGATGGGCGACATTCGTCGTTCGCTCCAGTTGTGTGTCTAGCATTAAGAGACGGCATTTCAAAAAAGTTCTAGTTACACTTTGATTTAAAATAACTTTCAACTTTAATGATAATTAATGTTTTGTGCGGCGGAAATATCATTACGCACTTAATTGAAAATATTTGTTTAGAATAACAAATTTAAATTATTTTGCCTGTAATCAGTTAAAACACTAATGAATACGTGGTGACTTTTTGGTACTTTTTGCGGTTATTTGCATTATATAATTCAGTAAGTTGTGTCTAGTACGCAATATGCAATTATTTTTTTTTTCAAAAATACACACATGTATATACATATATACATATAGATACATATATATATATATTTAAGAGCAAACAATTAGACATATTGACAGTTTAATAGTGTATATTTGTGTTCATTTATTTGAATATGAATGCGGCTGACTGTCTCATTATGCAATCAAAATTAAAGCCACATTCAGAGTGCTGTTGTACTATTTATTTGATAAGGGATAATTATTACATTGTGCGGCGGACTTGTAATTGCATTTTGCTAATCTTTTGTGCGTATTTGTCACGTAACCAAATTCAAATATTTTCCTACAACTTACATTTGCGATTAACATGGCAAGATATGACTGAAATAAATTTTTGTTTAATTAATGTTTATTAAACAAAACATTGTTGCATTGGTTATAAAATAATATGTAAATTAAATTTTGTTGTTGGAAATTTAGAATTATTTTTTTTAAAGTATTTAGTACTAAATAGTTAAGCTATTTTAAATTAACTTAATAAAATTATGCAATTAAAAAAATAAAAAAATATTTAAAACAAGTAAGAGTGCCATATTCGGCTGTACAGAATCTTAAAAGCCCTTCACCAAGAACGTATGGAATATATATAGGGTGTTTTTTTAGAGGTATAGAACTTCGAATTGAAATAAAACACAAGAAAATCGTATGGGGCCGTATGTTGGCAATAACGCCACGAATGTTGGCTTCCAAGTCCCCTAACGTTTCTGGTTTGTTGGCGTAGACGAGCGACTTCACATATCCCCAAAGAAAATAATCCAATGGTGTCAAATCACACGATCTTGGTGGCCAATCCATGGTTAACCGAATTAATTGCTCTAATGGACGATTATGTCGACCATAAAATGGACGGAGCTTGCGGTAAACTTCGCGAACTGAACCATTATTTTCGAAATAAATTTGCACGATTTGCAAGCGTTGTTCTTTTGTCAACCTGTTCATGATGAAATGGCAAACCAAACTAAATATTAATCACTTGACAGCTGACAAAATGGCCGCCAGTTAAAAAAGTGATGCCAACTTAAAGTTATATACCTCAATAAAAAACACCCTATACATTCATACATACATTATTACATACATATGTATATATATTTGAAGAAAAATTATTCATATATTTTTTAATCTATTGCAATTTATAGTTTCATTGAAAGACTTCGATTCAAAGATTTTATTTTTAAGTTTAAAATATTTTAGCGCGAAATGCTCAACAAATAACAAAGTTGGAACAAGAACTCAATTATCAAAATATATTTTTTTATTTTCTTACTTTACCATTTTATTTCACATTATTAATATATTCTTTTTCTTAACATTAATGAAGAGCAGTTAACAGAGATCGGCTCCTTCCACTAGAAATTTATTCAACCTCCTTTAAGGCAACTTGAATACGCATAAACATTAAAAATTAAAAAAAATAAATAAAAATAAAAAAATTGATTTTCCAGCTCTGGAGATGTGTTTTTATTATTTTATTTTTGATTTTTGCTACCAAATATAAAATATTATTAATTTATAAAGAAAAATAAAAACTTAATTTCACCTAGTTACTTATACATTTCAAAAAAACAGGTTTAAATTTTCCAGCTCTGGAACTTGCTCATTGAGTTTTCTGATTCGTAATACCAATCTATGTCTTTCTTAAACGTAAAGTACGTTTAATTTGTAAAAAACGAAGCATTTAGATTCGTTTGATTATCTTAATATGCTAAAAAAAATTAAATTTTCCAACCCTGGAAATATATTTTTTTGTATTTTCATAATTTCTTATACCACTCATAATCCTCATAATCTTCCTAACTTGGTTGCTTTTATATACCAAACAAATTTTTAATTGTCCAACCCTGGAAATATTTTTTTTTTGATTTTCCTCATTTCTGATACCAATCTAAGGTCCAATTTCACCAACTCTATTTAAATATCAATTCATATATAAATGTCGATTTTCATTAATTTTTGTATATAAAAATGATTTTTAAATATGAATTGATATATAATTAATTTGTTGAAATATTTAAATCTATCTAAAATATAAAATACCTTTAATTTATGAGAGAAAGGAAAGAAAATCGTTTTAGTTGGTTACTTTTATATAATGGAAACAAAATTCAACTGTCTAACCCTCGAATCGTCTTTTTATTTTTTTTATATTATATTTATTTTATATAAAATAGGTTTAATTAAAAAAAAAACAAAAAACAATTGGTTTAAGCTAGTTGCTTATATATATATAAAAATACGCTTTTTCCAGCCCTGGAATCGTGTTTTTAATTTCACTGATTTTCAAAGAAGTCTATTTGGAGTAAATTATGACAGGTTGCCCCGGTAGGCTAGTGGGTAGTGTGGTAGGCTTTCAGTGTAGGGGAAGTGAGTTCGATTCCCACCAAAGACTCTGGGCTGTTCCACTACAACGGGACAACGGGTGAAGGTCTTTGTTACTATGCTCGTCAAAATAAGTTACTGCATAATTTAATAAATAAATAAATTTTGAGACAACCGTACCATATCAAAGTCTCTATCTTTTTTGGAGGCTTTGGAAAATCGATTTCACGTATAAACAGACGGACATATGGACAGTCGGTAATCGCTTTTCCGACTACTCTATTCATAAGGATCCGGAATAAATATACTCGTACTATATATAAGGTCGCATTTAAATACTGTGGAAATGACAAACTTATATATCATTGCCTTAATATAGAAAGGCCCTAACTCATTATTTTTTTGAAATATAGATTTTTGCATTTTTCAATGCATTAGATGTTCTTCCAACGAAATATACAAAAAAACTCGATTTCATACAAATAATAAAGTTAGGTCCTTTCTATATTAAGGCAACACTATACTCTTAGAATATTTGGTGAAGGGTATAAAAAACTTGTAAGTTTTTTTCATCCTTTCTGGTACATAAAAATTTCAATAATTTTAAAATGCATACATTAATTTCTTTGTAAAAAATTTTTGTGTGATTTTAAGGGAATTATATAAATTTAAAAAAAAATGTAGTTTTATAATACTTTATTTAAAAAAAAAATATTATTATTTTACAATATCATTCTGGCTTTAACATATTCGATGATGACTTTATTTCTCTTTGAATTCAATCTCCATTTCAGCGTAAAAAGTCTGTTGCCAAAAATTAAACTTTTATTTCTATTTGTTTCGTGCATTTGAGTTCTAACATAAATTTTCATTTCACAGACAACATAAATACAAATTCCCCTTTTTGTTTTAGCATATACGAGCACAAACATGTTATACAAAGAATCCAAAAAAATAAATAAAAAGTAAACTATGTATGTACTCGTATAAGCCATTCAATGCCTAAAGTTCGTTTATTTATTTTAGGTTCATTGCACTAAAGAGCCAAATTATGTTGTGCATGTAAATTGTTTTATTTCATTGGTTTCTTTCTATTTTGTTTTTTTTTTGTATAAAATAACGACTTAAAATGTATGAAATTGTTGGCAGAATATGTAGAAACAGGAGCCTTAACGGTTCAAAATTTCATGTTTCACTTCACTTCAACTGTTGGTTGCTTTCGTTCTGTTTTGGTAAAATGTAAAATGAGACTGTCTTCACTGGCCTGTAATAAAGTTTTTCCAAATTTATGTTTCTTATTTTGTGGGATTTTTTCTTCTTGTATTTATTTCTTATGCTTATCCCTTTATTTATTTTAAAGCAAAATACACATAAAAGCTGAAAATAGTTTATAGCTAAAGTCATTAACTGTGTGTATAAACCGCAAAGGGTTTTCATTTTTCTTTTTTTTTTGGCAGATATTGTGGTATGGATATGCCTAGAACACGTACACATGAGTTTTGTGCAGCGCATTCCTGGGTTTATTTTTATGGGCAAATTATAGTTTTATCTTGAAAATTTATAGAGATGAATATTAAAATAAGAATACGGATAATTGCACAAAGTGAATAAGTGAAAATTAAAAAAAAAAAGAAAAAAATTAAAAAAAAACATACATATGCATTAAACACATTCACCACAGCAGGCTACACGAACACACGACTTCAAATACCGCCAGCAGCATATGTCACCTCGTAGCCAGCTACTTAATTATTTTGGAGACGGCAGCAGCACCATCTGCATCTCATATTTAAGTATAAATACATAGTTCAGTATTGCCACCTTTAAATATTTCGCATTTATAAATATATTATAGTAAATTACTCTTTCAAAATGTATTTATATGACGTAAGAGTATAAAAATTAATCAATTTATGCTTTGCATCAATTTTTGAATATTGTTTCTAGTAAATAATATGAAGTAATTGCACGATTCATTCGATTCAACATTTTGTATTATACTGGCAACACTGAATTTTCTCATTGTAGCCAAGGAAATAGAAATTAGTTTAATTGGACTACAACGACAAAATCAGCCGCCCTTTTGCATTGCTGTCTTCAAAAAAATCACTCACATATAAACATGTGTATTCTTTCATTGACATTTTGTGGTCGGTAGCCTGCTGTGGTGAATGTGTTTAATGCAATACATATATAAATAGTCAAAAGCAAGACTATTTTTGTTTAAAATACTGCTTCGTGGTAGATTTAAAAAAACGAAAAGTGTAAGCTTTAAAATACTTTAAAGAAATAAATTAATAGCATTACTTTCAATTTAATTAAATTGAAAACTTTATTATTAGGGTGAGTACAGAGCAAATAACTAAACGACTGCTAAGGACAGACGAATAAAAATCATAGAAAAATAAGCAACTTAATTTTCAAAATTCCAATTAGTTATCCACACGTTGATAACATTATTAAATATTTATTTAATTTGTACGTTTTGAAATGAGGCAATTTCAGCTAAACTCCTTGGCGATTGTACAGTTTGCCTTGCAATTATTTACAAACAATATTTTAAAATATTATTTTATTATTATAAATAACATTGAAAGAAAAGGTGAAAAGCTAATTTAACTACATAGAGAGAAAAAAAAACATAGTTATGTGCAATGAATTTTTTTCTTCTAACCGGGATAGAACTTGAGAGACAGTTAACTGTCAAACGAACTGTCAAGATTTATATTTCAATTAAATGCGATATCAGACAATATTGGCTAATTACTTATAATTTTATTGCAGCAGTCAGCCGATGAAAATCTGTATATTTTGCCAAGAGTGGACTTTCAGCTTAATCATCTTTATACAGCTGAAAGTTCTTAGACATAAAAGCTACGCACAGTGGCATGAAATGTACAAAAATAGTGATAAGCAAAAAGTTAAATTAATGAAATTTAATTGTTAAAGTTCTTTCTGGATTTGTGACTTATGTTTATAGGTAAATATCAAGCGAGCATAACGTAATTACAGTCTCATACGCGTACTATCCTTCATATTTTTTTGACTTAGTAATTTTTAGGGTTCCGCACACCAAAGGTGAAAAGACCCCCAAATGTTTTCGCTACGTTGTCCGCCTGTCCGTCATAGACTGTTTTTTTTCCAGAACCGTAAGAGCAAGGGATCTGAAATTTTCACAGAATATGCATAACTTTGGGCGCTAAAACAACAACATAAAATGTTAAAATCTTAATGTATTATACATAGAGACAGATATCTACAGACACTTGAAATTTGCAAATTTAGTGCATTTTCATGCAGACCACCAATTTTGTTCAAATTTAACTGAAATTTAAAAAATCAAAATTAAAGAGTATTTCATTATTGTAATTTTTACTATGTAATTTTGACAACTTGCTGTATTTTGAAATGTTCAAATATGCTAAAACAAAAAAAAATCGCAAAATCAGAATAGAAAATGCCGAAACGAAAAATCACCAAAATAATAAAGCGCTTAGATGAAAATATAACTAAAAATAAAGTGTATTGCTTAAATGCCAAAAAAAATCACTATAAGCAAAAAGGTCGCCAAAACAAAAAACAAAAAAAATAGATAATTACCAGAAATGAAAAAATCGCCAAAACCAGAAAAGCATCAAAACAAAAAAAAATCGCTAAAATTAAAAATATTTATTGTAAAAAAAACCAATTTCCAAAAACCGAAAAAAACTCCAAAAATGAAAAAAACTCTAAAAAACTTCATTACTTAAAAAATCGCCAAAACCCGAAAAAATCGCTTAGATGAAAAATAGCACCAAAAATAAAATAAATTATTTAAATGCAAAGAATCACCAAAGTAAAAAGGTTTTTTAAAAAAAGCTAAAAAAATCGTTCAGAACCGAAAAATCACCAAAACGAAAAAAATCTCTTAAACTAAAAAAACCAAAACCGAGAAAAATCGCAAAAAAAAAATAAACACCAAAAAAACTTCAATACTAAAATAACGCGAAAAACCGAAAAAATCCCAAAAAACCGAGAAAAATTGCCAAAACCGAAAAAAGCGTCAGAACTAAAAAAAATCGGCAGAACTGACAATATGTATTGAAACACAAACTAACAAAAAACCGCCAAGCCGAAAAAATCTCCAAAACGAAAAAAATAAAAACTAAAAAACCACTAAAGTTAAAATATGTATGGTAAAAAATAAAAATATAAAAATCGTTAAAAAATTAAACAAAAAAATCTTAAAAGCCAAAAAAGCGTCCAAATTTAAAAAAAAACGCTTAAGCTAAAAACATGTATTGAAAAAATACAAAAAAAAATCGCGAAAGCGACAAAAACGCCAAAACAAATATTAACACCAATACTTAAAATTTTTTTTACTAAATTACTTCCTTTTTTTAACTGAAATATTTAGTACCAGCAAATAGCAAAAACGCAAAAGAATTAGTCAATCTAACAAATAATGGAAGCATAAGTAACTAATTGCCCAAAATGCTTACGATTATATGAAATAAAAGTGGCCTTTAGCGTTTTGTGGAAAACTTTCAAGTCTTTAATATTTTGCAAAAAACTTTCTCACACACTGTACATTGTTTTAAATAATGTAAAATCTTCAAGGGCAAGCTTCGCTTTTTTTTTGGTTTTTTCTTCCAAATTACGTCTCCCTCAAATTCAATTCAAGGTTTGCTATTTGTGAAAATTTTGCTGCAAACATCTTACGACTTGTTTGTTAATTATTACCACTGCAGTAATTAATTTTCCATTACCAATACTGTGTTAAGTCCTTCTATTTTCCGTATTTCCTTTTATTGTAAAAATACAAAAACTAAAAACATTGTTGCGGTAAATTTTTTAAGACAAGAAAGCAAAAACCTCTTCCGAAAAAACAAATTAAATGTTTCTGTTCGCTTTGTTTCTCGTAGCCTCTATGAGTCTACCTTCCTTCCCATCAGTTTACAGCTCACAGTTCAGCCATTTTTGTGCCTTCAGTTATAATAACTTACGTGGCTGTGTGAATAGATGTGAGGTTTTGCGCTTATTTGATTTGTAAACTTTTAACATTAAATAGATTTCCTGTTGTCTGTTATTCTTTTTGTATAAAACATTTCTTTTTGTACTGACGTCAATTTGTCTAGACAAGGAATAATTCTTTGGCTGCTTGTTGATGTTTCTTTTGATTATTTTTTTTTTATTGAAGTTTTTCTTTCGAAAAATTATTATTTGTTTTCTTTTCATAGTTTTGAAGATAGTTTTTGGGTAGATTGAATACATCTCTAATAAAACAGAAGTTTGTTGATGTAATTATATTGTTGGCTTATAATTGCTAGTTCTGTTTTACTTTCCAGCTCATACAGGGAACCCTGATGGTTATTAGTTGTTATTTGGTAGTTCATATAACAATTGAAAAGTTTTAACATTAGGTTTTGATTAAGATAGTTTACTTTACATAGAAATGTGGACGTAAGCTAAAATTAGAAAATATGTACTTCTCGTTTTTGTGAAAAGTATCATAAATAAATTACAAGTCAAGGAAAAAGTTGTGAATTAGCAAAAACAGTAATAGGCAATGAAATTTGCTGTTTGCTAGATAAATCTAATTATTAAAATATCTGTAGTGAATTAATTGAAAAATTCAGTCTGCAAATTTTGTGCAATATTTAAATTATCTACAGGAATTTTATTGACATTACCCGATTTTCAGGCGACATGCACTAACCGCCTACGAATTTGTGTATCGGCAGCAGCCGCCAAGGTTGACTTGTGGCTGCCGCCGTAGATATTTTTGGTTAGCCGCCGTCGCCAACACATCAGTATCGGGTTCCTTGTCTGCATTCTAGTATGTCAAACCATACTTTTCTTTAAAGAGCTTGACACTCTCGACAAGGAACAGTTTACTTATTAAATTTAAATTCCACTTTTCCATCAAAACAAACTTTTATAAGAGCAAATTCCACTGCGCTGCAGCAGTTTTTCCTTATAGGAAAGTTTATTTTATCATCATAGGGCACTTTTCTTACAGAAAATTCCTCCATGTTAAACCACAAACTTTGAATAGGGATGTCAAATATAGAACAGCAATATTTTCTTACAGAAAATTCGAATTTAACTTTAGAGAACATATTTCTTATAGAAAAGGCGATTGTGCTATTACAACAAATTTTTTTTTTGTGGAAAAAAACCAATTTAACATCACAACACACTTTTATTCTACACTGTGTCATACCACAGACTTTGTCACACTACATTTTTTTTTATAAATTTCAAACTTTGTGTAGAGAATAGTCGACCGTGTCCCACCACAGTTTTCTGACAGAAAATTCACACATAGTACACCTTTCTAGCAGAAAAGTTAACCGCGCCACCACAGCACATTTTTTCTATAAAAAGCGAATTTCTCACAGCACATTTCTCCTATAGAAAAGTCGACGGTGGCATTCTTGCACACATTTCTTATAGAAAAGCCGAGCAGTACAATTTTCTTATAGAAAACTTAACTGTGTCACAGCACACTTCTCATTTATAAAAATCAATTATGCCATCACAGCACAAATTTTCTATAGAAAAGTTGTCTGCCTAAGAGCAAACTTTGCTTATAGAAAAGTCGCTGGTAGACTTTTTTAAACAAAACTTGATTGTATGACCACAATTCACTTTTCTTATAGAAAATTCAACTGCGCCAAGGTAGCACAATTTTATTATAGAAAAGATGACTGCCAAGATACATACAATCTTTTTATGGAAAAGTGGACTATGTCACAGCAGTATTATTTTTATAGAAAAGTTAACTGTGCCATCAAAACACTCTTGTTTTTATACAAATGTCGATGACCACAGCACGCGTTTCTTACAGAAAAGTCGTCGGTGTAACACCATACTGATTTTCTTATAGAAAAGTCGAAAAGGTCAGCTTAATCTTCTCTTAAAAAAGAGGCGACTGTATCTCTACAGAACACCCTTCTTATAGAAAATCGTACTTTGCCACTGCATTACACTTTTCTTATACAAAAGTCGGCTGTGTCACAGCACACTTTTCTTATATAAAAATCAAGTATGCCACTGCAACCTGATTTGCTTAAAGAGTAAACTTCTTTTCTTATAGAAAAGCCAGCACTCAAGACACTTAGTTGGCTATGCCACCACAGCACTCTTTGCTTTATAGAAAATCGACTGTGGCACCAGATTGAACTGTTTTTATAGTAAGACTTTTTTTTTGGAAAAGTTGACTCTGGCATACTTTTATTTTAGAAAATGCCAGTGTTGCACAGCATACTTGTCTTAAAAAAAGTCTGTGTGTGATACCACAGCATACTTTTTTTATAGAAAAGTCGAGTGTACCACCACAGCACACTTGTGTTATAGAAAAGTCGAATGTATCACTAAAGATAATTTTTTTAAAGAAAAGCAGACAGAACCGTCGCAGCATACTTTAGTAATAAAAAATTTGACTGCATAAAAGAAAACAACAGAATTATTATTTGGGCTTAAAATAAATAACTTGTTAATTTTAAAATCATAAATAAATATTTGAAACTATTTTGATCAGAAATAACTTCTTAGTCGGACTTAAGTTCAGTAATTTCAATTCTTATTGAATGAAAAATTTTTTCAAACTATATTATTTTTAAATAATCAGATGGGAAATTTTATTTTAATCCCTAAAAAATGGAAACATTTCAAATTTTTTTTTAAACAATTTTCTTTGAATTTATACGCACTCGTAAATATTTCAACACAAGAACAGTTTGTCTACCTAAAAGCTGCTAAGAAATATTGCACTAGCAAAATCAATTGTATTTATAAAATAAGACGACTTTCATTGAATTTAGATTTGTTGCCAACATAACAAATAACACTAGAAGCTATCCAGTATAATTTACGATACATTGAACTGTTTTCTATTTACATTTTCCAAGTGTCTTATGTAGATACTTAAAAAAACAACAACGTCTAGTTTTTTAACTGCTTCTTCATTTTTTTTTTGGTTTTGCAGTTAGATACATACATATGTATTCTCTTACCTCGTTACAGCAATTTCGTATGCTGTGGACTGTAAGTATGTACTTCAACATCATCAACAGCATCATTAACGATGCCACAAAACTCATTCATTCATTCATACATTCATACATTCACTGACTTGTTCGTTTGTGGGGTTGACTGTGCGTTCATC
This sequence comes from Nowickia ferox, assembly GCA_936439885.1. Taxonomy (NCBI): domain Eukaryota; kingdom Metazoa; phylum Arthropoda; class Insecta; order Diptera; family Tachinidae; genus Nowickia; species Nowickia ferox. The sequence continues at coordinate 96,764,716 of OW387026.1, read as the reverse complement.
TATGTGAACATTTTAAAGAGGAATGTCATTAGGGAAGCCAGCTTAGAAGTAGCAAACTGGAGAAATTAAATTGTTGAAATATATGAAAATAAGGAATGAATTCTGAATTGCTTAAGTAATTTTTAAGGTAAAGTTTAGTTAATGCTGCCGTCAAGTGAACGCTAAAGCGGTATAATTTTGGGGGTATGTCTTGATATCGATATGTTGTCGATAGTTTTGGAAAACTAAATAACATTTTGATATATTTTGACAGTAATTTAATTTGGCTTTTAATATTTGAGTCTAGCACACAGAAAAGATTCATATTAAAATCTACAGAAAAAGGTTATTATAAATTTTTTCGGTAATGATTTTTCTTCAGAGAAGTTTCATGTTAAATCAACATGACTTACTACTGTTCAAAGAAAGTTTTTTTCCTTTTAAAATAATTTTATTTCATGGTGATACTGTTAAATCAAAATGAAAATTCTAAATTATTTCAGGTTAAAACAACGTTAATTCGTTACTCAAATAACACGAAAAACCATGTTGAATCAAAGTTTTTTCAAGATGAAACAACATGAATTTAGTTTAACGTACTCATTATATTTAACTAACGTTTTTGTGTGTATTGGCACAGGCATCAGGAAAACTTTTGTTTGTTGGCTTTCCCGTTCAAAATATGAACTCGAGATTTCAACACGCTTTCTGCTACAGCCACAGCAACCTTCAATACACACACTAAATATATATACCAGCATGAATCAAATTTTAGTTAAACATCATTTAATTGATCACTTATCAGAATATTTATTTGAAAGTTTATAATTAAAAAAATACAAACTGCAAAGCTACTTTCACTTTTCACAAGACTAGCCTTCTAGCCAGAATCAAGAAGTTTTTGTTGGTGATATGAAGTTTGTCGCCTATTTACGATTATAACAACAAACAACAACACCACAAAAACAACAATTAAAAACTGGTGCAAGAAAAGTTTTGCCAGTTTTTGTATTAAAAAGAAAACTTTTTAAATTCTTTTTTTTAAATTCAAAAAAATCTTATTGCTCCCAGTCTTTTCCTTATCATACAACATCCCATTCGAAATCTCTGCTTTGAAAAAATTCCTTTGTGGCATCCCTTAATACTGTGCAATTTAATCCTTTCAAATTTTATCTGTTATTTTACCCTCTACACGGTTCTATGGATGTTTCTTTTTATGTAAATTTTGTAACAATTTCGCTATTTCTACATTTCGCAGTTCATTTATTATTCATTACAGACTGAATAGTTTGTATATTATTGTATCCTATTGTATGAATGAACGTAATGATGATGATAATAATGATAATACGCGTCCTAGTCATGCACTCAGTGATTGTATTATTGTTGGTGGAAATGTTAAACACGCAATTGTTACATCCATATGTGCATAGTTCTGAAATATTGTTATTTTTATCCCTTTTTTTCTGTAATCGAGGTGCAAAAAAGAGATATAGTTTTGTGTTCGATTGTACCTTGCACAAATGTGTATTTGTGAGATGTAAAAATTTTAGGGTTAATTTCATAAATTAGGCAAGTATGTATTTTTCATATAATTGAATTGCTTGGCACATCAGTTTTATCGGTAATAATTTAAGGACTAAATTTAATGCAGCGTAATAGGCCTGGTACGATTCTTAAGATCAAAATTTTATTATAGTTGAAAAGAAATTTAAATGATATGCTGGAGAATTTTTCCACATTTAAACTTAGAATAAATAAGCAACACAAAAATACAAGATATTGTTGAAATGTTGAATAATTTTTTTGTGGAAAAGCTTTATGAAAGTATGGCGCATTATTTCAATTCCTTCGGCTTAGTAAAACATATTGTAATTCTGATAAAATCAATACAATAATGTACACTTTGCCCAGCCTGTACATAATCCTGTTAACATAGTTTTACCATTTTATTTTCCTGTTTAGTTTTGGATTTGAAATCTCTAGAGACGCAGTACATAGAAATGCTTTTGTACCGATATATTTGTTCGCAGAGATTGCTGAAAATCTGTCGCAATTTAATTTAGGCACTGACTGGTGCATTTTTTTTTTGGATAAGCTCATTTATCATTTACTTGAACAATGTAGAAACTAAGAAAAAAAACTGCGGTTTTTGAGTTAATAAGGCAGCATTTATTCTTTTACCGTTTTTTAAATAGTCTACACGTTCTCAACTCTTGAGAGAAAAATATATTTTATTTTTCCATTAAATTGTGCGTAAATGGTAAACAATAAACTTTAAACTTCTTCAAATAAATGAGCGATACGTACGAGTATAATAATAATAGCCCGCCATTTTAACAACTGCAGTAACTCAAGCTGCAACTATTTGACAGATGACGTGTAAAAACTAAGCCATTACTACATACCTAAATAAACTCAGGAAAGTGTGACTTTGATTAACACACAAAGGGTTCCTTACGGACACTACATATGTAATACTATACGAACTTTAGTCTATATAATCGAATATTTTGCCTTATATAGAAATTTTTAATTTTTTTTTTCGTTTTTGGCGTTTATTTTTAGTTTAGCGATTTTTTAGTATTGGCACTTTTTCAATTTAATTTGCGTTTTTGGCGACTTTTTTCAGTCGTTCTTTAGTTCTAGCGCTTATTTCGTTTAAGAGATTTTTTTCGGCAATTTTTTCTTTTTTGTTAAAGTGATTTTTTCTTTTTAGCGCTTATTTCTATTTTGGCGTTTTTAAGGTTTTTGACGATTTTTTTCAGTTGTTTTTTAGTTCTAACGCTTTTTTCGTTTAGGAGATTTTCTTGGCAATTTTTTCTTTTTTGTTAAAGTGATTTTTTCCTTTTAGCGCTTGTTTCCATTTTGGCGTTTTTAACGTTTTTGACGATTTTTTTCAGTTGCTTTTAAGTTCTAGCGCTTTTTTCGTTTAGGAGATTTTCTTGGCAATTTTTTAAGTTAAAGCGAATTTTTTCACTTTGGTGCTTTTTCGGATTTTGGCGATTTTTTTAGTTTTTAGCGATTTTTTTGTTTTGGTGCTTTTTTAATTTGAGCGTTTTTTCTGTTTTTGGCAAGTTTTTTTTTACTTTTAGCGGTGTTTTAGTTTTGGCGCTTTTTAAGTTTATGACTATTTTTTCCGCTTTTTAAAGTTTTTTTCGGGAATTTGGTTTTTTTTGTTTTGTGGCGACTTATTTACTTGTGGTGATTTTTATATAAGCGATTTTTCATTTTGACGATTTTACGTTGCGGCATTTTTATAGTTTTGGTAATTTTTAGTTTCAACGTTTTTCAAAATTTCAAGAGTACGTTCTTACGGGTTTCAAGATACAGCAAGTTGCTAAGATTATATAGTGAAATTTACATTAACTGTAAGAAAACCCTTTAATTTGGATTTTTAAATTTGAGTGTTAATTGTTCTAGTCTGCATAAAAATTCAATAACTTTGAAAATTTCAAGTGTCGATGTATAATTGTATAGGGTGTTTTTTATTGAGGTATAGAACTTTAAGTTGGCATCACTTTTTTAACTGGCGGCCATTTTGTCAGCTGTCAAGTGATTAATATTTAGTTTGGTTTGCCATTTCATCATGAACAGGTTGACAAAAGAACAACGCTTGGAAATCGTGCAAATTTATTTCGAAAATAATGGTTCAGTTCGCGAAGTTTACCGCAAGCTCCGTCCATTTTATTTATTTATTGAAGGAAACATTCGATGAGCGCATAATTTCGCGGAATGGACCTGTCAATTGACCACCAAGATCGTGTGATTTGACACCATTGGATTATTTTCTTTGGGGATATGTGAAGTCGCTCGTCTACGCCAACAAACCAGAAACGTTAGGGGACTTGGAAGCCAACATTCGTGGCGTTATTGCCAACATACGGCCCCATATGCTCGAAAAAGTGGTTGCAAATTGGACCTGTAGAATTGGCTTTATTCGAGCCAGCCGCGGCGGCCACATGCCCGAAATCATATTTAAACGTTAATGGCATAAAATTATCCTTCCAATAAAGCCAAATTGATGGACATTAAAACGATTTTCTTGTGTTTTATTTCAATTCGAAGTTCTATACCTCTAAAAAAACACCCTATATTACATGTGCATTATGTGTATTACGTAGAATTTTAATATATTTTGTTGCTCGTTTTAGAACAAACTCTGATTTTTAAAAAAAATTTTTACACATTGTGTGAAAATTTCATGTGCATAGTTCTTAAGGCATGGTCACACTCAAAAAAAAACGTAACCCCTAAATATTAATGAAGAAGCTTTCAACTCAGAGACGTGTTTGTTTAGTTATATTGTTTCCAATAATGTTGGATTCTATGACATTGTCTATTAGTTGTTTATGAAACTGTTTAACTTAAAAAACATGTGTCTGAATCAAAATGTTTTTCACTAATATTTAGTGGTTATGTTTTTTTGGGCAAATGTTTGCCCAAGTGTGACCATACCTTTACGGTTCTTGAGAAAACAGCCTGTGACGGACAGACGGACATTGTCTTTTCACCTTTGGTGTACGAAACCCTAAAACTATTACGATTGTATCAACTTTTCCACCCCTGCCATAGTTTATTAAAAACCATAGTTAAATTTAAAGATGAGTCTTTTGTTGTTCAAATTTAAACTTTATAATAAGAAGAAAAGATATGCATGTATTGATTTCTCACTCTCTCGCTCTCTAGCACAAAAGAAAAACTTGAGCTTCAAAAAGAGTTGCATTCAAAACGGCGCACTATGAGCCGTTTTCGTGTCACCAAAAAACGAAAAATCAATAATATTAGTAAATTTCAGCTCAAAATAGTTGAAATCACAAAATTTCATAATATTAAAGTTGTTTATTTTTTATCTAAATAAATTATTAGTAATTTAATAGTTTTACTTCAAATTATACAAATTTGAAACACTGAGTTTAACTTTACTTTCAGAATATTGCTCCCAACGAATGATGAGACGACATCAAGAAGCCTAAATTTCCCAGTAAGTAAGTAAGTACCTTCAAATTATTTAATGAAACTATATTCTTAGTAACAGTTTTTTGAAATTAATATTTTATTGCTATGGCTCAAGACTTTGATCCATTCTCTGCCACAATTTCTTTCTAAACTATTTTTACGGAACAAAAGTTGGTCTTTCCTAAAAAGTACTCTCTGCCAATACTTTTGAATTTATTTTTGGTATTTCATTTCCCATCTCACGACATTTCAAAGAATTTTGCTTATATTCCGGTAGTTTTTCATACATAACTAAAACATTAGAAAAATCCTTTGAGATTTATTCTACATGCTGTTGTTCACTACGGCTCAGTACTCGTAAACAAAATTTGTATGTATGCTGTAGTACAAAATAAATACACACTAGCTTATTTATATACTTACACGTGCATTTATTCTTACTTACACACCATAAGCAAATACTCGTAGTACAAATAAAATGTATATCATATAAATTTTTATTCTATTCAACAATGCTTTAGTTACCACTTTATACTACTTTTAACAAAAGCTTTAGCGGTCTACAAATTTACGTTATTTGTTATTCAAGGGAGCGGGAGTGAGTGTGTGTGTGTGTGTGTTTGCGTGTGTATTTGTTAAGTGTGTGCTTACACACAAAGTTAAAATGAAAAATAAAATTGTAGTTGTGTTCACAAAATACACTTTACATACATATTTCTTAATTACACACTTTTTCACAGGGAATATACTATACAACAAGTATGAAGTGTAAGCCCAAACATAATGTGCAGTTTTTTGAGGCAGAGGCGTTAGAAGTTTTTTCTTATATACGGAGGTGTTTTGCCTGAAAATTGTGTAAATATTTTAGTAATAATAAACAGAGATGTGCAAATGTCGTGATTTTATCGTAATCAAATTTATTACTAATCACGCGTGAGTGCGTGAACGTGACTTAAAAAAAATTTTACTCGTGCGTAATTGTGCTTGAGCTATTTTTAAGAATCACGCACGAATTCTCACGCTCTCACGAGATAATCTTTCTGGGTAGGCACATACATATGTATGTAACTGTACCTATGTATGTTTTTTAGATACTACGAGTATGTAGGAAATATCAATTGAGAAACACTACTGATTCACCAATGCTTTTGTCACCAGTACTACTGACGAATTGTACCGCAGAAAATGTTTTTTTTGCTCTAGACATTTAAAATGTGCATGTTATTGAAAATCAACTACTGCCGTTGGTACTATTGACGAAGTAGTTATTTTTGGACTATAAGTAGACATTGACTCATTAGTACATTCACATTCGGTGTTTTATTAAAGAAAAGAACACTTTTTTAAATGCCAGAACGTATAATTTTTAGCACACAGGGTGTGTGTCAAGCTTCGTAAAAATCGATTAAGTAGAAGCACGTGAAATATAATTTTAAATGGGGCCATCTATATTGTGTCATTATAAGCATGCAAGGTGTATTACAAGTATCGTAGCAATCCCATAAGTCAAAGTAGATAAGTATTCCCCCCCTTTTTTTAATGGGGCTAAATTGGAAGCTTCCTTCCAGAAAAAAAAAGAATTTCTCAAATTCGTTAAAAAATTAGGTGAATGGATAACCTCCTCGTTTTTGGAAGCCGGTTAAAAAAGGGACTAATTCATTAATTTCTTCAGCGTTACCAGTAAGTAGGGATATTAATATATAGGCGCTCCGTTGACAATGTCGCCAAAAAGTCAACAAAATACAAAAAGACAAAAGTGGGACTTGGAGACACCTTACCCCAACCCTCCGACATGGCAAATATAATTGCCAAATCTGTTTTTCTCAGGTTTTTTCAAAAATCCGTTTAAGTTCATATAGTTTTTATAGTTAACAATAATTGTTTATTTTATTATGAATTTTTTTTTGGTTTTGATGCAATGTATTTGTAAGAATCTATTTTTCAACCCAAATAACATACAAATTGAAATATATACTTTTTCGAAAGCGTGGGTAATCGTGATAAGTTGTAAAATAACTCGTGAGTGATTAAGAATATTTTATTCGTGAGCGTGCGTGATCGTGAAAATTTTCAAGAGCATTCGTGCGTGAAAGTGCGTGAGTAAAATATTTTTCTGCGTGAGCGTGCGTGTGGTGAGTCAAAAAACGCTCACGTGTACATCTCTAATAATAAATATAATCAAATATTAAGCAAGAAATAAATATTTTGCTAAAGATTTGTAGAACTAAGTCAGGTTAAATTAAGAGGTCACCGAGGGAATAAAAACAGAGCTTTCGAGTATCTTGGGTTCAAATCATTTAACCCATTTGTGTTGCTTAAAGCAAAAAGAGAAATAGAAGCAACACAAAATATAAAAATTTAGATTAAGGGAGGAATATAGCTGAGAAATGCGATTGCTTGAAGAAGCAAATTTCTGTATCCTTAAACAGCATTTGAATCATCCAAAGATCTTAATAAAGAACTGCATATCCATAAAATCAACCGGTAATAATTCTCAAAGGCTACCGAAAACCTTCCGTTCAATTTCAGGGCAGATACAAAGTAGATAATTTGTTGTCTTCTCTTCTCGCTCATCTAGACACCCTGAAAAAAAGAAGCACTTGTTATATCGAGCCATATTTCTAGCAAATTTTTCTAGATTTTAGTCAAAGTATTGTGCCACGTCCATGCTCTTTATACACTATTTACAATTTGCATAAACAAAAAAGAATTTTTTTTTTTCTATTAAGCAGTTGCGTTGAATTTTATGCATTTATGCAAAAATTTGTAAAATGGTATAAATGTAAAAGCAGCACATGTTTTGTTCTTCATTCTTTTAAATTCTCGTTAATGTTGTAAATAATATTTAATTTTAGAACAATAACAAAAAACATGTGCAGCCATGCAACTCTTAATAATATAAAGCAATTATACTGAATTATGTTAACAAATTTTATTTTTTATTTGCCAATGGTTACATTTCTTTGTTGCTTAGTAACGCGTTAAAATAGACTCTTGTTGGCTGAAATTGTTAGTGAGTCAACTACTCGTATAAAGCAAATGAGGGTTTTTGAGGGCTTGATTGCAATCTCTGACTAGATCTTTTCTGATATTGTAAAGCATATTCCATAGTCCTCTTTTATCGATATTAGTAGCAATGAATCGCTGTACAAGTAAACTAACCAATAAAGAGACCTGGTACAAATGGTCTTAAAATAACGCGACTTTTAAACCAAAAAAAGAAGAAAATAATTAAGCTCCTTTTCTATCTATCCAGAGCGTGTTTAGAACTTATTTGAGGTTTAAGTGTCAAACGAATTGTACTACTGGGCTTATTTTTGGACATTTATGATGGATTTTTTCTGGCAAACCATTGAACAATACTACTAAATTATACAGATTTACTTTGAAAATCAGTCCTGCAACTTATAAGCTACTTCGCAAGTTTTATGCCACATTTAATAGTCCAAGCCATTTGCCAAATTGTGGATATATTTTTTACCATATACCTTTCCGTCGAATTAATGAGTGTGCTGAATTGAATATGGTCGCTGTAAATGAAGGTGTGGAAGAAGATATTCGTCGTTGGTCGCAGGAATCGGGGCTCTGTGCAAAGATCTTAACCTACACCCATTAGAGATCCAACTATTGCATAAATTAAAGCAAAGAAACCATTATATGGCTGGCTCTTTCATTGATTAGGCTCTCCAGCAGTGGGAAACCGATCCGATGTTTTATCGCAAAGTTGTGTTCATCGATTAGCTCCAGTTTTATAAATAAACCAAGTTGCTGCATATGAGGTGAAATCAATCTATAACAGACCACACAGGCTCCACTGAGCGGTTTAAATGCTGGCAGCATCATTATAATCTTTTGCATCAGAAAATTGAGCTGTAGCTTGTTTTCGGCTCAACAGAGATTGTTAACGCATCAGATGGAATTTTTCAACAGAATTGCGCACTAGCCATAAATAAAAATTTTGCGATAAGAAATTTTTGCTTGTTTTTTTTTTTGGTAAAAGCAATGTCTATGCATTTCATTCCTACTTCAAGAAAATCGTCAGTAGACTTTAACCCAAATATTTATAGTAAAACTCCTAATACATTATTGAGAATCAAAACATGCAAACATAATAAATTTATAAGACTCAAACAAAAATCTTAATAAAACAAGCATCTCTATTCGAATTTGCATCTGTTTCATTTTCCACCACCTTTTTACAATTTGCTGCTGCATTGGGCAACCATCAAAGTATTAAAGAGCAAAAAAAGAAAATATTTCTTATATTTTTCGATAAGCATTTCTCGAGAAATGGATCTAGCTGTCAATTGACCTCCAAAGTCTTGCAATTTAACAGCTCTCGACTAATTTCTGTGGGGTTAAGGAAACCCACTGGCTTGTAGTGAGATTCATCAGCATTAAATGACATGCTGGAGGCTAACATGTTAACATTGTTCGTGTTATTCGTGACATATGGTCAAAAATGCTCGAAAAAGTGGCCCCAAAATTTGACGTCCAGAATGTGCATCGTCAAGAACAACAGTATGCTCCAAATAATCGAATGTCAGTGCGTTGTATTGATCCTTTTAATAAATTTTTTTGGTTTAAATTAAATTTTTTTTGAATTATTTTTACTGTTTAAAGTTGTTTCATCATTTTTCACGGCAAAATAAATTTAAAGTAAAATGACAATTTGTGTTCACACCATCACACCTCAAATTAAATTAAAAACACAAGAAGAAAGCAAACAGCTGTTGAGGACTAACATGCCTGCATTAATCGTTAACTTGCGGCGGCAGAGCAGTTTCATGCCGGCTGTGGTTGTATGCCGACCTTTCAAAATATCTGGTGGATTATGATTAATTTCCATTAATAAAAGAGAAATAAAATAAAAATGAAACAATTTCGTTAACTTTTAGGCATGGCTTACATGAAGTAGAAGTCAATACTATAAGCATATTTAAAATTTAGAGCCAGCTTAAGAGAAAAAGCGATACCATAAATAACGACGCGGCATCGGTGTCCAAACAGACGACGTGTCCATTTGTTTATTAATGGATTTTGTAAACATGCAACACTGATCAGATTAAAAGTTTTAAAGTTCAGAAAAATATAAACAAATTATCAAGTCTTTGCCATAAGTGGCGATATTTTGAATCTGTAAGATCGCACTTGCACGTATTATTTGAATTTTTGTCGTCTATTAATGCAAAGTGGTACGTTGTCTTCTTAAATTAAATTAATAATTATGTCAACTTATTAATGCAATTTTCCGCCAATATCATGTAAGTGCTTCTCATGCTTATGCGATCATCCAAACGACTAAAGCTTTTATATATGAATTCAGATATATTAATCAAATAAGGTAATTTAATTACAAAGTTTTCACATTTTCATATACCAGCAAAAAAAAGAAAAAAAGAAAGTAAAGTTGTAAGAAACTCAATAAAAGAAAATGCTTGCCTCTTTATTTTTTATTTACTCTTAATTTTTTAAATCAATTTGCTTTGACTATTATTATCAAAATCTGGCAAACGTCAGCAAATTTTCTGAGAGTTCCAAACAATATTCAAATATATTTTTTTAATAATCTAATGCTAACACTGGCGCAAAAGTGTAAACATTTGCCAGTGTTTATATTTATATTTGCATTGGTTACAAAACACTTTAACGAAAATGTAACATCAACAAACATGAAATGTTTCATAAACTTAAAAACACACGTACATATATGTATCTACTGAAAAAATTTTTGCCGATAAAGCTTTTTATAGCCGAAACTTGTTTATGTAAGAATAATTTCGGTTAACAATCACGTACCTTGCGATGCCAGAAGCCAGGAGCTAATTGCAAATAGAAAATTATGTTTGTATCTAGACAACATGTGTCAGACTTTTAACCTGGAATGAGGCTAAATACCAAAGTATGCATTAACTGTTATTGGTTAAGGTAAAAAGTATTTTTAATTAAATTGCTTGTGGCTTAGTTAAAAAAAAGTAATTCAACTCCCTTAAGATATACAAATAAATGTTTATTGTTTGCTTAAAGAAATTTTTAGATTATATGCTCTAGCAATTAAGAAATACTTTGTACTTAAACACCACGCAGATACATTTTTATTTTTATTTGTTATACAAAACAATTATTCCCTAACCGAGTAAAAACCAACTGCGTCATTACAAACATTTAAAACTTTGAAGGGATAAAGTTGAGGAAAATAATTTCACAACAACCAGTTTAAAAACAAAACAGGAAATTATATTATGCACACATGATTATATGACTGCTCCTACATCCTTTTTTCGTATGTGTGTGTGTGTGTTTACATATCTGAAGAGTTTTAAAATAACATTAAATGTATGCATGGCTATTAAAGTTTAATTAAAATGTTCACCTGTACGTTCCTATTTTCTATCTTATACATGCAGTGATATCAAAATAAAAGACTTAAAAAAGCCAAAAAACTTATACTTATTCAAGATTTGCACGTATGTACAACTGCATCAATGATATTATTTAAATGTAGACTTTGTTCAACATATAATACTCGTACATGTATAAAATTGTACATTAAAGTTTATAAAGTTTTTTTTTTTTTTTTTGAATGTGTTTAAATTGATACTGATACACTGGCACAAGCAGATTAACTTACTGATTATAAAGATATTGAAAAAATTCTAGCAACAAGTAAGAGAAAAAAACCTCATACAAAAGACAAATGGATAAAATATAATTTGCTTTCCTTTATATTTACGGAGATGTTCATCCGTATTGCGTTTGTCGAGTCGAATATTAGACTACAAGAATTTTTTACTAGATTTAATAATTTTTTTAATTTAGCTCAAATATTCTTATAGATAAATATTCGGCTGATTGTATCCAGTATTGTTTCTGTTAACTATTCAATATTGTGCTAAATTATGACGAACTAACTTAAAAATACTTAGAAAAATTTTTAATAATTTTTGGGAGAAATGACAAATCGATTCTTATAATAACAAAAATTAAAAATTTTCAGAAACCCGATACATCTAAAAAAAATGTGATATTTTCTAAACGGCTGGACTGACTTTCTTAAAGCATAACCAAGAAACCTTCCGATCAAGTCACCTTTCAAACTGAAAAAAAACCAAATCAAAATCCGTCCAGCCGTTTGGTCTGTACGTGAACACGGATTGTTTTCAATTTGGTAACTTTTTCGTTTTGGCGATTTTTTGGTACTGAAGCTTTTTCCAACTTAGCGTTTTTTTCTTTTGGCGATTTTTTTCGGCTTTTAGCGATTGTTTTTACATTACATATTTTTATATTTAGTAATTTTTTTTAATTGGATTAGGGATTTTTTGCGATTTTTGAGATTTTTCTTGTGACCCTTATAATTAATTAAGGTGATTTTTTTTTGGCATTTTAGCCATTTTTCTTAATTTAGCGATATTTTAAACTTAAGCGTTTATTTTTTAGTTTTGGAGATTATTTCGATTTTTCACGATTTTTTCAGTTATTTTAAATTTGTAGCGTTTTTTTTAGTTTAGGCAGTTTTTATTTTATTTTAGGGATTTTTTGCGATTTTAGGCGATTTTTGAGATTTTTCTTGTGACCCTTATAATTAATTAAGGTGATTTTTTTTTTGGCATTTTAGACATTTTCCTTTATTTAGCGATATTTTTAACTTAAGGGTTTTTTTCATTTTGGAGATTATTTAGATTTTTGATGATTTTTTTAGGTATTTTAAATTTTTAGCGTTTTTTTAGTTTTGGCAGTTTTCATCTTTTTGACGAATTTTTTTTTTAATTATGACACTGATTTCAGTATTGGCGCTTTTCCAGTTTTGGCATATTTTTTTTGGTTTTGGTGACTTTTTTCGGTTTTAATTGATTTTTTTTTGTACAATACATATTTCTGTTTACGCGATTTTTTAGCTTTGGCGATTTTTTTAGTGTCTTGGCGTTTTTTTTAGTTTATTCTTGTGACCTTTCTACTTGTGTTGATATTTTGACTTTTAGCGATTTATGTAATTTTTGGCGATATTTTCCATTTAAGAGTTTTTTTTAATTTTAGGAATTTTTCGCTTCGGCATATTTTTAATTTTGCGAATTTTTCGTTTTAATATTTTAAGCAAGTTGTCAAAATTACATAGTGAAAATAACATTAACTGATAAAATACCCTTTAATCTTAATTTTTTTAAATTTCAGTGCTTAATTGGTTTAACCTGCATAAAAATATACAAACTTTGAAAATTTCAAGTGTCTATATATATTATATTAGGGTGTCAATATTTTCCGTTGCTCGCTTTATTACACCCTTTAATTTTTAACTGTTGAAGTGGGCAAAGTTTAACATATTTTGTGAAATTTTCAGGTCCGTTTCTATTACGCTGCCCGAGAAAACAGCCTCTGGCAGGCAGACAGACAGACGAACGGATGGACATCGTAGCAAAAGCAATAGGGTTTCTTTTCATTTTTGGTGTACGGAACCTTAAAAACACAGTGTAATCTTGCGTAATTTTTTTTTATTAGTATCATTAGTGTGTAATTTGTAATTCAGTGCGTATGAGTGACTTTGAATGAGGCGAACCAAGTTCTTATACTCGTATGTACGCAACAATTTAATTTTAACAAAACCATAGCATACTTATTTGGATATTTATTTCAATTAAAATCGTATTATTTAAATGACTTCCCTGAACTGCTGTGTGAAACGATCTATGTCGCTTTGAAAAACAAATCCTTAAGCTGTGCTCATGTATTATTTTTGGCTAAACAGAAATAAAATTTTATGTCAACTTGACTTCATTACTATAAATTAATATAACTTTATATATGAATGCAGGATTTTTATACATGTTGGTGTCATAGATTTTTTGTTTGTTTGTTAATTTGAAAATGTTATAATATCGTTAAGTATTATTTATTACAGCAAATGAATAAAGCTTAACGTTTATTTATTGTGCCTCTTTGTGCTTTTAGAAGTTTTGACTCTATTTCTAATGTATTTTTCTTTAGATAATGCAGGCTTTTGTTAAATTTCAACAATTATTTATTTATTATTAACCCTAGGAGGTTCAACTAGATCTAAACAGACCTTTTGTTTATAAAAGTGTGCATAACTTGCTTATTTTAAGTATTAGATGCATGTCCATCTATGACTTCCTTAAAGCGTATACAGAGAACACAATAAGCAGAAAATCAGACCGCTTGTTGCTCTGTGTTCAGTTTTTTTTTCAAGTTTGCAAACGAAATGGGTTATATGGCACAAGGTTCTAAATAATACGAGTGATTGCAGCTTCAAAAAAAAAAAATAAAATAATGAGCTGGGGCCTTTCTGTATTAAAGTAACGATATGTATCTTAAAAATAAAATTCTAGGTGCATAATAATATTTTTGCTTGCCCACTGCTTGCATTATTGCACAAAGTTAAAAGCAACTAAAGGATTATAAATACACTAAAGCCAACAAACAACCGTAATGCATGAGTAAAAGATTTATATAGATTTTCTTGTGTTTAAGAAAAATTACCAAACCTTATAATAAATATTGCTAAAGAATGAACTGAAAATATGTGACTTGTTAAAAAGACGATTTATTTGCAAAGTTGCATCCTTGTAAGATAGTGTTTCTACAATCCTTCCGTCCAGTTTGTCTGTAAAAAATACTTAAAAAAAAGAAACTCTAAACACTGATAAATGCATGACAATTAATAAAGAGTTTAATTAAATAAATGAAGAAAAGATGTGTGGTTTTTTAAATGAAATGTTTTTAAAAGAACAGGAACAGTATTACAGCTTAAATATTTTTCGCTTCAAATTACGTTATTTGTGTCTAAAAGAGCGTATGTGTGCAAACAACATTGAATGCATGCAATTTGTGTGTGTTGAGGTCAATATGTGGATATACAAACAATTGCCAATTATCTTGTGCTTGACCAAAATCCAAAGCGAAATAGAGCATGCTAGAGTAAAGATAAACTGGCAGTCAAGCAAACCAACAGCGTATAAATATTAGAAAAGTGCCTGTACTACACATGTGTACATCGTGAGACTGTGAAATGGTATAGCAAACCAAAGGCGTTTATCTGTATATAAGTATGTATGTATATGTATTGTTATTATTGGTATTGCTGGGTTATAAATATGTCCATATAAATGAGCATACATTTTGCCTAATAGCTAAAACTGTTCCGGCTGCCATCTCCTTCACTCAATTCAAATAAGATCGTTCTCTCGAGCATACATCTGCACATCTGCATTGACATAGACACATATTCGGAACAAGTTTTAATGGTGCTGTTTGTTTGTTTTCCAGTTTGGTTGGCTAATAAGATTTGACGAGAAAAACCAAAAGTGTTGTCAGGTTTTCAACCATAATAGTCTTCATTGAAAATTGGTGCTTTGAAACCTAAATGTTGTTAAGCAAAGTGGGTTAACTGAACATGCACTTTATTAAAAAAAAAAAATCGATTCAACATCATTATAAGTCGAAATGTGTTATATTAATTCGCCTTTACCTTTTAAAAACGTATTTTTATAGTTCTGAATATTTCTAGTTAAAAAACAAGTAAAAAATTTGCAACTCTAATCAATTTATAGCACTTTATTTATTCAATACTGATATTAAGAGGTTTTAAAATACACAATGTTAAAAACTTTACTGTTGGAATAACACGATGTTAACTTTACTGTTCTTAACATAAGACTGTACGTTTAGCTAATGTATCATCTCATTTATACTTAACATGAAGATTCCAATAGAATGTTAGCAACATCCAGAACATTACTAATTATTCAACCGCATTTCAATACCAGCTCTTGATCATGTCATTAGTTCGGCTTACATTTCGTTCGGTTGGTTTGTGTGTATGTAGAAGCAACAAAGTCGTTGTTATTTAAGTCTTTGGGCTGCAATTTATTATGTGTTCGTGTGGTTGAGTATTTCTCAACAAGTAGAATGTGAGAGAATAACATAATAGTTGTTGTTATGCTTTAAATTCAAAACAAAAACAAGTTTTCATATTTTGTTGTTGTTGCAAATGTAAGTGTGCGACAAGCCGAACGTTGTTGACATCGTGAAAGTGGACCTCAGTGTTTACTGCAAACTTCCTATTGTATGTTTGTGTTGTTTTGTATTATATTCTAGAGCCAATAATATTTTTCTTTATTAATTCTTATTTTTTACAAATATTTTTACAGAAGACTTAGTTATTCAACTTCCATCAGTAACGAAACTAGTATATGAACATTTCCACGAGAAAGTCAATTATTTGTCACGTGCAACAGCAAGCAATTAAGCGTGTAGTTCAGAACAATGTGACTCAATTTTTTCCTAAAATCTTACTTAATGAAGAGCTCCTGATGGCCTACACAAATTTATAAAGAATTAAGAAGTATTTTATTTTCTTTGAAAACAAAAACAAGCCTATTTTTTGATATCTTACGCTACAAAAAGTTGACATTTCTATGGAAATGCGTATACATATTTGATTTAGGAAATAAGCATTTTTAAAATTCTTTAATAATATTTTTTTTTGCGCCAATACTATTGGGCCACACGAGAATCCTGCAAGAGATTGGTCGCTGCCAGAAACTGTGACATCACGGAATTCAGCAGGACATTCTTATTGTTGATACCCGTTAGGGATTTTTGTAACAAATTGGTTATTCTGTATGTATATTGTGAGTTTTTTTTATGGATGAATTCAAGATGGACATAAGAACGGGCTGTGGAGTCTGGATCAAGGAAACCTAGTTCTTCAGACTTGCAAACAAGTGTGAGGTTTTTAAAGCTGAGATTTTGGTGACCAAAAAGGAAGTTGTAAAAGTCCACCCTCCACCCTATACTACAGCAGTCTAACTAAATAGTGACTGTAAAAATAACCCATAAATAGGTATAGTAAAAATATATGCTTCGTTTCAGGCCATTTCAATCTTCAGCGAAATTAGACTTCATACGGGAAGTGGCAAGACGAGGCGACGGAGGGGCAGAAGTTTCATTTTAAGAAACCTATAAAATGGGCTAAAGAAGGAACAAAAATCCTGTATTAGTACGGCTGATTGCAGCATAATGCGTGATTGACCTGACTAAATTCAAACTACTGTGTAGCATGACAAAGAGGGTCTTGCGAGTCTTTATATGATTATTGACTGAACATTGTGCAGATAGAGCAAGCCGCAGCTTTTGGGAAACTGGTATTCCGAATTATGCAGTTAATGCAAGGATGAGTGGGAAATAAAAAACACTGGAACACTTAGAACTGAACAGACTTCATAGGCAGAATTTTAGATTCCTTGAGAAACAATGAGGTATCACGGAGTGTGAACTCGAATATATCAGCGAGTTTGTTATTGATATCATCTGTTTTAATGACAGGTAAAATGTGTTTACTGATTTTCATCAAGTCAGTGAAGCCGGGAAACAACTGAAGGGATTCACAATGGAACTAAAAGTATACAAGTGGAAATACCTTGACAATACCTTACCTAACCTAACCTTGTCTCCGATTAGATCCATAATTTATTTGATAGTAAAATAAATTAAAAAAAAATTTTCCGATTATAGGTTCCATTTTGACATGTAAAATACTGTGTTTTAATTTAGTTGTAAAGAACAATTAAAATATTGTGGTATTAATAATAGCAAAGAATATTTATCAGCCAAATGGCTGCTACGACTCCGCTTTCAGGACCATAATCTTTTTGTGAAATTTTCCATCAGCAATTAGCTTATTTGCACCGAAAAAAATGTTCCTGCAATAGACACGTTTAATTGAGAAAAAACCAAAAATCAATTAAAAATGTAATTAATGCAATTAAACTTTTGGTTAAAAAATTTAATTGACTCAATAAAATTTTTAATTGGTTTTTAGTTTTTTTTTTAATTAAACGTGTTTAGCGCAGGAATTTTTTTAAGTGTGTATGTGCTTGATTGCTTCTCGAATTCTTTCTTTGAGGTCTCACATTTCAATACAAAATATTTTTTTTTATCAACTTATTATATATGAATTTCAAATTTTTCAAGCACTTTCCAATAGAGCCACGTTAGTGGCTACATGCACTGTTTGTTTATCGTATAAAAACTTGGCCAATTGAAGACATAAAGAGTGTCTCGTTTCAGTTGTTCGCATTTGCTTCCTACTTGTTTGCTTTACCTTAACAACAAGTATTATAATTGTCGACATTATGCTCAGTGATGTTGGGAGTATTGAAGCTGTTGCTGTTGTTGTTTTGAGCAGGTCACATTTATACATAATTAACATATCGCCGCAGGCATAAGAAAGAAAAATAGAAATAAATGAACATAAAGTATCTTAAGTAGAAAATAGTATACTTTCTAGCGTTTACCATACTAATACTGTTGGTAATTACTTCTTACTTCTTAAAGCCAGCTTGAAGAGGCCAGGCAGGAAGTGTAGTGGAATAATAAGCAGATATAGAACGTGTTGAGTGGCAGCTTGCTGGAGCAGCAGTTGATGCAAAACAAAATTTTTGCATGCTAATGAGAAGTAAAAATATGCTTACTCGTATGTAAATTTTTAGCTTAAGTATTGACTAAGAAAAAGCCATAAAACTATAATTTGGACTATAATGTTTATATGTAAAATTATAAGTATGCAGTAAAAATTCGTTTGCTAATGTAGATGCCATTACATTTTATAGAGTCACCATTGCTTAGGCATTAACAAGAAAACAAAAAAGCAAATCAAGTTATTTGAACTGTGCAGCTAAAGGCAGCTAAACGATTTGTTAAAATGCTTGTGCCTGCAAGTGTAGGCACATGGAATAATACTGGAATAATATGCTGCAGCAGTGTGTGCTTCTCAGAATGACGCTTTAACTGTTTCGAACACCTGCTGTTAAGCAGATTATCGCTGGGTCATTAAAATTTGATTTTCACCTCAAATTTAGAGCAATCGTTAACACCGATTTTGCCATACACAATTCGTTTGTTAATTTAAGTAAAGTTTGCACAAAAATTGTTTCATGTGAATTGTGTACACACTTGTACACTTGCTTTTATTACTTTTCAAATAAATAGTTAAATAATTTTATGATTTTCTTAAACTCTAGTCTAATCATATCTGAAATAAATCCCCGAATTTAACCAACATATTAAATTACTCGTATATAAATTTAATATTAAAAAAAAAATTACAAAACATATAACTTTTCTATTTAAATATTGAATTAAAAAAAAATAACATTTCCAAGGGAATAATAACCCTTAAATAATTTAAATTTTTTTCCATTTACCAGCACTTTTATTTTCTTTTCCTGTTAAACATTTATCTTTTATTAGAAGTGCAAAGAAATAATATCTATATCCCGTTTAAAGTAAAAGGAGTAATATGAAGTACGAATGTCACTGCCAACTTATCATGCTGGGAACGTATTTTCTTACCAACAATTTATGATTTATGTAAAAAGTTTTATTCTTTCCCCACAAACTTTTTATAACAAACGGGTAAAATATTGGTTTATGACTTCTTTTAAATTTCACATCTGCTCTTTGTTATACTTCATACTCAGTTTTTATGGCTAAGCCACAAATAAAGGCTTAAATTTCCCTTCCCGCTGAGTTAAAAGAAGGCGCAAAGGGAGTTTGCATTTAAAAGTTCAATGGCTTTGCTTTTTTTTTTTGGTGACATTTAGGGAAAAAATGAAGCAGTTTAAAATAAATGTTTTAAAAGGGGGAAGTTGAAAATAAAAAGGATATGTTATAACAAAAAAATAAGTGCTAAGCTAAAATTGACATACAAACGCCAAGATGATGATTTTTCAATTTAAAGGCACCCCAGAGTGAAGTTTTTATTTTTCTTCGATTTGTATAAAAACTTCTGTATAATTTTAATATAAAATATCTACTAGAATAGTACTTTTATATATAATATTTTTAAATAAAGAGGATGTGTAAAAAAAAGTAGTATACAGAAAAAAATACCAATGTAAAATCACCATGAAAAAAATTTTGATTTGAAATCATATTCAATCATCTTAAATTAAAGTTTAAATCATGATGATATATATTTCGTGGGTATCTTAAAAATATTTACCGATGTTGTGGCTGCAGCAATAAGCGCGTTGACTACCACGTGATGAGCTCCGAGTTTCAAATGGAAAAATTTTCTTTAAAGATTATTGTAAAACATGTCAGATTGATATATTAACGCAAGGTTAAATAAACTTTGTTTAACTTTTTCTGTGTATACAGTAATAACGTGGCGGAGATTAATGAAAAAGGCCTTACATTTTAAAGGAAAAAACTTTTAAATGTGTTTAGTCATTAAATTAGATCCAATTCAACAAATAAGTTTAAAATTTTTATTAAAAATTTTAAGTAAAACGTTAGTTTTAGGTGCGATAAAATTACAAAAACTATATTTAACAACTCCCAAAATATACCAATTGAAAAATATTTATTTTTGATAATATCAATCAAAAATAAAACTAAAAAAAACTTTAAACTGGCTTTGAATATCATTACAGATAACACATATAAAATATTTTATTTAACTGAACCTAAATTATTTTTTTTACTTTTTAGTGCTTATTTTGAAGTCGATTTATTGTTTTCTAAAATTTATTTTTTTTTTTAATTTTTAGTGACAAGTTTATATTTTTAGGGGCAACATCGCGTTTCTTTTTGAGCTCAAGTTGTGCGCCAAGTTTTATAAAAATCGGTTAGGTAAAAGCACCTGAAAAATAATTTTAATCTTAAATGAACATGGCCCCGCCCACTTCTTTATGCACCAAATTATGTTATACTAAGAGCCGAAACTCTTTTGGCAAATTTCGTGGGAGTAGCATTACTAGAAGTACATGATAATTAACACTTACTTTCCATGTCCACTTTTTTGAACACAATATTAAGTATTTTTCTCAGCTGAAGGTGTAAAAGAGTAGAAACACGTGAAATATAATATTAAATTTTAGTAGGCGTGGCCGCGCCCACTTTTTAATGCAATATTGTGCCTTTTTTAAACTTAAAAAGCGAGCCAAGTTTCGTAAAAATCGCATAAGCACAAGCACTTGAAATATATACTTAAATTTAATAGGCGTGACCCCGCCCATTTTTTTGAATGCAAAATTGTGTCTTTTTGCAGCTTTGAGAGTGCGCCAAGTTTCGTAAAAATAATTAATTACAAGCACGTGAAATATTATGTTAAATTTTAATAGGTCTGGTCCTGCCCATTTTTTGGAATGCAAATTTGTGTTTTTTTCAGCCTTGAAATTGAGCCAAGTTTCGTAAAAATTAATTAATTACAAGCACGTGAAATATGATATTAAAATTTTATAGGCGTGGCATTGCCCACTTTTTTTTTAGTACAATATTGTGTCTTTTTTTGAGTTTAGGGTTTGGATCAAGTTTCTTAAAAATCGGTCAAATACGAGCATGTAAAATATGATATTATGTTTAATTGGGCGCGGCTCTGCCCATTTCATTTTCAACTTCGATATTGTGTCATTACGAGAGCCGAATGTATTGAGTAAGTTTTGTAGCAATCGAATAAGTAAAATATCATAAAATCAAACCAAAAATTTAGTGGGCTTGTGCCGGCTAGAGGTGGAAAACTTTATCGATATATCGATTCAAGACTATCAAAATTTAGAAAAACTATCGATAAATCGAAGATATTAGCATAATTTTATCGAACTTGTGTGTTTGTCGTATAATGTATTTATTTACACTAAAAATTCAAAACAAAATATTTTCTAAACTAAAAAAAACAGAACTTTATTTGTTAGTTCAATAAATAACAAAACAAAAATTGTATTAAATATAAGTGAGATCAGTGGAATGAAGACCAACATATTTACATTTTTTGCTTTAGGGCTGCATCGATAGTGACTAAAAAATATCGCTTAATTTTGAGTATTAATCGATTGCAGAATATGAACATCAGTAGTAACAAAAAAAATATACTATAGTATCGTTAGTGCCATCGCTAGTTTTCCACCTCTACTCCCTGTCCACTTTTTTACAATAGGATCGGATAGAAGCTATGCCCTCACAGTCAAAAAAAAAATTTACAATCGTTCTAAAATGTACCGAATTATGAAGTAACATAAAAAAACCATTTTTTTTAACAAGTCAGTTAACAACGCTGAAATTTGCAAAAAAAAAATATAATTTTTTATTTATTTTAACTTTTTTATTAATTAAAAAAATCATTGAAATGATGTAAGGCGTTTAATTACAATGAATAAAAAAATAATTGCTAGAAATTTTAAGTTATTTAATGTAATAAACATAATTAACAAAAAATATTACTGCATAAATCAGGCACACAAAAC
Organism: Nowickia ferox; assembly: GCA_936439885.1. Lineage (NCBI taxonomy): Eukaryota > Metazoa > Arthropoda > Insecta > Diptera > Tachinidae > Nowickia > Nowickia ferox. The sequence goes on along the minus strand of OW387026.1, from coordinate 96,742,517 downwards.
AAATTTTCTTTTAAATGAAATAGAACTTACCCCAAAATTTGTGAAATCAAATAACACAATTTGTAAAAATATTATGAAATGAAAAAAGCATTTTTTTTTTAAATAATGAACTAAATATCCATAAAAATAAATAGAGATATTAATAAAAAAAATTATAATCAGGTTAAAAATTTTTTTGTTAAGATAGGAGATTCTTTTGAAGTAGAAAATTGCTCAAGTCTGTCCAATATATATTTTTCCGCTAAAACAGAGGTTTTCCTTATAAATACTTATACACAATCTCTGTTAAAAGCGCAAGTAGTATTATAAGCTGGTCACATTTCCAGTATTGTCCTACTTTATTTCACACAAATATTCTTCGGTAACAAGCAAAAAAAAATTTTGTTCTTCCTTGCCAACAACATATTTCTGTTGTCATTACACACTGTGTTATTTCGAATTTCTTCAAGTTTTTTTGGTTAATAAAAAGATTAATTATAGTTTTTGGAAAAAAATTGCAAAAAAATTAAAAAATTGCCCCCAATCAAAAAAAAATTTGCCCCAATCAACAAAAAACATTGGCCCAAAATTTACGAAAAAAAATTCGTATAAAAAATTATAATATTTTTTTATTCAAAAAGTTTTCTCAAGACGCAAGTTCATCAATGCATATATTTTTAGGCGATATATGTCGACATAATGGTTAAGAAATGGTAGAAAAAAAATTATGATTTTTAGGTACATTTAACCAAGTTTTCAATATTAATTATTTTTTAAACAAGAGCTAACATAAAAAAAATGGTTAGCACCATTGGATTCAGCGTACTTGATTTAAGTCTAACCACTGGGTCCCCGGCTTCTATCAAAAAAAGTTTCGAATTCGAGCACAGTGTAATTAAACATAATATCTGAATGTACTCGTATGCATGTATGCGTGTGCGTTACCTTCTTTCAAAAAATTAAGTGATAGTGAAGAGAGGAGAGATGGTGAAGTATCAAATTACACTGTGGAACATTTTTGGGATTATTGTCTAGGGAGTGAGAAATTCGAAGTCAGGGTGATGGTACTAGGTCAGTATAGTAAAACCCTCAAAGGGTTTGGCGTTCGTATGTGTCAGTTTTTTTTATGACCTTTTAAATTTTTTCTTTTTCACTTGTCCGATTTTGATGAAACAAATTTAGAAAAATTAAGAATTACAATTTCTCTAATCTGTTTCTATACCGTTTTCCTATATGTGCAACACTTTCGAAGTTAAAAATAAATTTTGTGGAGGCAAAAAAATATTTTTTTGCCTAAAAATTTAAATATTTTTTTTTTTAAATTCATAAAAAATCCAAAACGGAAAATAAGATCAAGTGTTATTAATTTCGTGTTTTTTGCTCATGAGTTATGTGACTTTACGCGAAAGTAATCAGTTTTGGCACTTTTTTCCATTTTGGATTTTTTATGAAAATCGGACAAGTGAAAAAGAAAAAATTTAAAAGGTCATAAAAAAACTGACACATACGAACGCCAAACCCTTTGAGGGTTTTACTATACTGACCTAGTACCATCACCCTGACTTCGAATTTCTCACCCCCCAGATTGGCTGTTGTACTGTGTTATTAAGCTGGACTCCTTTTGCAACTCTACTGTTGAGCGTTTTGTTAATTTTTACAGCATCGCTGCAGCGCCTCTGGTGTTAAGTAGCCTCCCTACTTAAGCTGTGTAACAATTTTATTAGTTATTTTACTTCTCTGATGATTTATTAATTTAAATATTGACGAAAGGCTGCTGTGATGTACGTTAGCATAAATTTTAGAATTCTGAAATCTTGTAGTAGCAATTTTGCCCATTTATATGTTGAAAGGTCACACTGTGCTTTCATTCGTTTTACCTTTGCAAGTTGACTGTGATTTTTTTTTCAATGCTGGCATTAATATGTACTTAAGAGGTAGCGTGTGCACGACATGCATGTTAAAATTTGATACGAGCATTCGCAAAAATGTCATGATTTCCTTGGTAGACATTTGTATGTTTTTATGTATGTTCGCTCCATATTTGCTGTTTTATTGTCTGCCAAACAAAAAACAAGAAGTTTTCATTCTTATAATCACAAAAGCAAGAAAGATGCCAAAATCTTGTTAAGAGCAATGACAGAGTCAGGTGTGTGTGTGTGTAAATGTACTTTCAAATATGTCCATTATTCCGTTCATGTACATATGATGAAATAAATAGTGACGAAGAAATTTTTGATATAAGAAAATAAGAAAATAGGCTTAACAATGTGGGATATTAAGGGGGTTTTGAAGGACTTTTGTAGCACAAAATTTATAGCATTTTTTCCTTGAATAAAGTGCTAAAGAAACAGATTTTATTTTTGAACAGCAATGGAGAAAAATAATGCATACATACTCGTACATATTGCCACTAAAAATTTAAACATTCTTAATAGAGACAAAAAATTGTTTTTTTTTAATATACTCTTAAATCACAAAAGGAATACAATATAAAAAAAATTGCACGTTGGGACAATAATATTTTCTTTAAAAAATATTATTTCAACTTGATTTAATATTTTGTTTAAATATTACTGTAAATCATGTTGAATTAACATGAAACACATTTGAAGCAAAATCAGTGTTAATATGGGTAGTATTAGCAGTTTTCAATCTATTTATAGCTGCTTTTCTTAATTGCGGTATCTTCTTTGTTATAAACATGCACAATCTCTCGCATGAGTTTTGTAGTTTCATAATCATAATCTTAGAATCTGCATTGGCTGTTACTTTCAGTTGCAGGTTTCTTAGGGTGTCTTCTTACCCTTAAATTGCCTGTGAGAAAGAGCAATCTTCTATTATGTTTAGTTAAGGACATGAAGACTTTAAATGATTTTTGTTATATGTTTTAAGCATTAGCTTTGCATGCCTCAAGCCAGAGAAATTAACCAGAGCTGTTCCCTGGTATTACTGATTTACATCAACATATTTCTTTTATTTTAAGAGCAGCAACATTCAGGCAATGAATGCCTTTTACTATAAATAGGTGTTATATTCTTTAGAAAAGGGATAGTGGTAGAGAAGACAGGTGGTGAAGGAAGAGTAAACATGAAAGCTTCATTCTTTTACAATTCTGGTTTTTGCATGTTTTCACTAATGCAGTGTTGCAGCGCCTCTGGTGTCAACGAGGCGTATTAAATTTTTGAAGCAGCGCTTAGTAGCTATTTGATTGGTTATTTTACTTTTCCAATGATTCTGCTACACAATACGGTCGAAGGAGGGCGCTCTGATGTTACATTAGCATCAGTATCCGCTGAAGGAGGAGTAGTTCAGCGACCAGTGTCTATGACTTCATTCATCACTTCTACTTTCCTAAAACAACAGATACAAAGGAACACTATAATGCATGCCAGAAAAATGGTGTTGTTGTTTTTTTTGTAACTGTCGGAACCGGGCTAAAACCCACGACCTTCGGTTTTAAAGTGAACGTGGTAACTACTTCAGGAAATGCCACCCCACATAGTTTTTTTTGCAATCTATTCAATCGAAGTCCACAAAACGCTTCTGGCCGCAGCATGAGTGTACTAACATCGTTCTGGCCATTTTGTCAGCATTTTAGTTTTTTAACTCCGACATCTCCGAAAGTCCAGCAGAGCATGAGGGGTCATCCGGCGAACGAAGAAGGATATAAACTCGCCAGCTTCTCTGTCTATGGTCCCATTTCTGTTTTGTGGCGTAAATTGATCAATTGTAATCTCTGTACACCAAAGCAAATGTGAATGTAGACTTCTAATGGTTTAAGGCAGGCCAAAGCATTGATGCAGCCATTTTCGTATAGTGGCATCCTGAGCCTCAACAGAAATGATTTACGGCTTGTTACTGGTTTTCTTTCTAGTTCACCCTTGTCGTCATCTTCTAATTTATTTATGCTTAGAAAATGGCGAGACAACGGCGAGTGTATCGTCTTGTGTAACAGTAGAAGGCGTGATTTTCATTCTAAAATTCTATGTTCAGATGATATAAGGCGGGCTTCTGCAATCTCTGTGCTGACTTTTATAAGGAGAGTCATACAGAGCTTGATTAATTTTACAGATCTGTGGCACTAAAAATTCATCAGGTGGCGCAGTGCCGGTCTTAGGAAAAGATCTTTGGCCCTGTTCTATTCTATTCTATATGATTTCCATTTATGCGGCATTCCCAACCTAACAAGCATAGTTTATTTTTTCGTTTATCGAATGTGATCTAGTACAGATGTCTTTTTTCTTTTCTCAATTTGTTGAAGTGAAAATGTGATTATATTCTTTCCTCTCTTAAGAAAGATTTCACTATTTCAGATCATTTGATATGTTTCTTGAGTTCTATGAGCCTGTACAAGGGTATTCGCCCTTTTATTCCCAGCAGTATAGCCATTTTCAAGGAATCTGTATGAGGGAAATGTATCGCTCTATCTTCAAGAAACAATTGTCAGCCTTACTTTCAATAAAAATGTGGATAAAACTATCGGTTATCTAACGATATTGAATTTAGTGCTTGTCTAACTTTCTAGTCATAATTTCGGCTGGGATAGTACTGCGATAATTTAAAATTTTCTGGACAGTATTGACAGTGAATTGATGTGACTACACAATGCCAAAGTTTTACTAAACTCATATTGAAACTTTAGTTTTTGCTAATTTTCTACGGGTTCAAGGTAGACAGCAGCCAGCTTTGTTTATAATACAGTTTTTTTTGGAGAAGATTTCTACAAACGCGATACGTTTGTACTATTTTTTTTATCTTATTTTTTATTTAGTGTAATATCTACAGACTAAAATTTTTTTGTATTATTTGGTGTATTCTTTCTTTTCCGGTGTTTTCTTTTTTCAACCTTTTTCTCAATATTATTGAATTTGGCCAACATAGTGGAATTAATAAACGGACAGCGTTTCTGTTTTGCTCACATGGCTTATGTTTATGGTTAATATTTTAGCATGAATCAGTTAAGAAACAATATTCTTGTTACTTAAGGATACTGATAGCATTGATTAAATTGTGTATGCGTGTGGATATTCTACGCACGTGCACTCTTCCATTATTATTATTAATATTATTATTATTAGTACCATATTTTGCTTTGCTTTTAAAAGATGGCTTAAGTAAATAGTATCTATATGAAAATACATTATAAGATGTATATGAAACTTACACGTGTATATAAGATTTGCTTTATTTGTTTGGATTATTATTTCAGGACTGTTATATATATGAGTATATTATTGGTTAACTAAAGTTTGTTGTTCAGTATTCTAGTTTTGTTCATTCAATAATCAATAATAGTAAAATTTTGTCTTGGTAAGTTTATTTTTAGTTTTTTATTCCAACTTGGTAAATTATTTCGGTACATTTTCATTAACAAAATCGGTATGTTTTTAAAATTTTAATCAAATTAAACTCAGCCGAGAATAGATTTTATTATTTTCAAATTTAAGGTAGAAGTGCATTTATTTACTTAAAGCGTAAATTAAACTATTGCATATAAGCTTTGTTATGAAATCTCTTGCGAAAAGTATTTTCATGTGATATTTTGATCCTTTGACTTTTCTTTGCATGGATCTTCTTGTGCCTTTCAAAAAAATATGGCAAACAGTTACCTTAAAAATGCTTTAAGAAGTTTAAGGGCCAATCCCATGATGTCGACAACGCTCGACTTGTCTCACACTTACATTCAAAACATAAACAAATTTTAATATTTTGTTAGTTCAAATATAAGTGTGGAATTGGCCCTAAGTAGTCCACGAATTTTAGTTTACGATTTATATTGTATAAATGTACATATGTATGTATGTAAAAAAAAAATTAGAGAAAACTTTCACGCCGCCCTAATAAACATTTATGTATAATTTTTATGTACGAGTACTCATACAAAAATCTTCATCGAGAATTTAATTTAATTTTAAGAAAATGAAATGACAGCATGGTATACTAAATGGCAAAATGTAAGTACATACAATAATACTCGTAATCATACATAGCCCAGTATTTCTTAATAAATATGAATAAGCAAATAAGAATTGTACGCACTCTCATACTTTATTTATGAGAAACGTTCAACAAACATTTATGTATTTCGGAAATCTTCAAGGTTGCTTACATTTTTGCAGGCAAACGCACATGTCATATTTAAATGAAAAGCTTTATGTAGAAAAAAAATCCAATATCTACTTTTTATTGTGTAATGAAAGCAATTTTTAACATCTTCATTAATAAATAAATAAATAAAAAAAAAAATATTATCAGATTTAAAATTCATTTCGTGTGCACACAGAAAAGTTTCGCATTAAAATTCAGGTAAACAAATTTTTTTAAATTTTTCATATGAACATAAAAATCTTGCCTAATTCCTTTAAGCTCGGGGTCATTAGGCAAGATTTTTATGTACGTATAAAGGTCGAATAACTTGGATTAATTTTTATATAATTTTTCATATGAAATAATTTTAATTCATGTTAACTTAACACTGCAGTACGGTTAAATCAAAATGAAGAATCTTGTTGAATCAAAATTATTTCAAGTTGAAACACATGAATTTAATTTTATGTGGTCATTGAATTATGTTTACTATTTAACTAACGTTTTATTGTGTGCATTGACACAGGCATGAGGAAAATGTTTTTATGTCCAAAATTTGAGCTCGAGAACTCATCGCAAGGTAGTCAACGCGCTTAACTCTGCAGCCACAACAAGCTTAAATATTTTTTACTTAAAACAAACCATCATGAATATATATCAGCGCCTATTTCAACTATAATTTGTGGCATGAATATATTAAAACAAAAAACACATAAGGCAATTTATATATTTAAATATCAATTCATATTTAGAAGTCATTTTTCCATACAAAAATTAATCAAAATTGACATTTAAATAAATAGTTGGTGAAAGTGGCCCTTATACTCAGAGTATGCCTATACTGCGGGGTATGCCTATACTCAGAGTATGGATACTTAGTCGAACAAAATGTATACGGAATTATACTCAGAGTATTTATTGATCATACACCTCCGTATGTAGTTGTGTGTAACCAATAAGTGAAATGGTAAATGTATCTTGGCGCTTTGAAAACTATAATCAAATAATTAGGAAGTAAAATAAATAATTTTTAATAGTGCGCTTTTATTAAAAAAAAACTATATGAACTTATAGATTTTTTTCTTATCTAAAAAAATAACTTACAAAATAATTTTTTATTTTTATGTATATTTTTATATATATTCATAAAAATTAAAAATTAAAATGAGCTTAAATTTAATTTACAATTTTTAATAAAAAAGATTTCTTAAAATAGATTTCAAATACATTTTATTTTTGTTTTATGAATACAAACAAGCCTTTATTATTCCATAGAAAAAAATTAGTTCAAGCTTTGATTTCTATAAAAAAAAAATTTTTTAAACTCTTTAAAATGTTTTGTCTAAATTTGCAAAATTTCTTATTGCTCCGTATTCATCATAATGAAATTTTATCTTTTTGCTGTTTACCGCAATAAATTTTTTTCTGTGTATAAACATACAGTAGATGACCAAAACACATTTTTTTCAGTGCATTTGCACTTTGTGCAGAATCTATGTGAGTGCTAGGCAACAACATTTATTGTTGTACAAACTTTTTCAAAAAAGAAAAAGTTTAGCAAAACTGTAAATAGGTTTTAGCACTTCAATATTTACTTTCTACAGACGTACATACGAGTATATCCTAAAGTATTAACTCGTATTGAACATTAAACAAAGTTTGAATATTTAGCAAACAAGAGATGTTGTTAAAAAAAATCTTCAAAAAAGAAAAACCCATTCATGTGTGAATAATTTTTCTAGTGATACTTTATTTCAGCTTTTTTGCCACTAAAATGAACAAAAACTAAATATTAACAGTGATGGCAAGTGAAATAGCACATTTTGCATAGCAAAAGCCTTATTTTGCATAATGCAATGCTACACACATAAAAATTTCAACATACAATTTACCTAAACAAGGTTGTGCAATGGTTTTCACAGTAAAGTTCAAAGAAAATTTTTCCTTTGAAATAACTTTATTTCATGCTGATTTGGCCTTTCCGTACTGTTAAATCAAAATGAAGAATCATATTGAATCAACGTTCTTTCAAGTTGGAACAACATGAATTTAATTAAATGTAGTCATTGTATTTTTTTTTATTATTTATTTAAGTACAGGCATCATAAAAGTTTTTGTGTATATATAGTTGGCTTCCCCGGCCAATATTTGAACTCGGAACTCGTCGCACAGTAGTCAACGCAATTACCCTTGTGGCTGACATTAACCTTACATAAATCGAGGGCTTATATTCAATACCCGCCATACACCAATTTGTGGAAAATGACTTTTTGATCGCAAATTGTTCACTGATGCCAGCTTAATCTCTGACAAAAATTTCGGAAAAAAAAATTAATATAAGTCCTTTTTTTAATTTTTTGGTGATATCGCCTTCAACCGCACGATTTTTTTTAATGCAATACCCGCCATACGCCATACAATGAGAATACGTAACGAATAAATTTCCAATTTGAATTACCTTTTTTTAATTATGTTTATTTTTTTGTTATTGCTTTGTTATTAAATTCTTTTATGTTATAAAAACGTTAAACAAATGCTTAATTTAATAAAGTTACATATTAGAGCAAAAAAAAAATATTTTTATTACTGTGCATAACCGCTATACGCCATAAAAATATTTGAAGATTTCAGTTGCAATACCCGACATCAACCATATCGCCACGAATAGAGTAAAAAGTTATATTTTTTTATAAGGGTGACTCAGTAGTCATATTTAAAAAATATTGTAGAAGAAAGATTAATTCATACCTTAAGAATTTTGGAATGAAACAGTTTTTTCTCTCTCCTGAAAAATTGTGTTTTGGCGTATGGTGAGTATTGAATATAAGCCGTCGACATATTCTTTTGATACACACTAAATTTATACCCTCATGAATAAAATTTTAATTCAACATTATTAACTGATCACTGAAAATTAACTCAACAACAACTTGGTTTAATTTAGTGTTTAAAAAACTGTAATGATTTTCATTTCATTTGATTTTGCTTCTGCTTTCGCTTTTGAAAAATACAACAGTTTCAGTCAAAGCAAAATCACAATACAATTTATGCCCAATTGCGCAGTACTTTCAGCAATCGATGACTTGAAAAGTTTGAATTTGATTTGCCTTTGTTTTTGCTTAGTATTGCAAGTAAAAGCAAAAGCAGTCTATATGATTTTGGAAGTCGCAAACAGTCACAGTCGAAAAAGCAGAAGCTCTTGATTTTAGAAGTTTTAAGCAATTGCAGTAAAGTGGTTTTTGTTTTTTTTTCTTTTCTGATGTGCAAAAACAACAACAAAAACTTGACAGAAACCACAAAATAGTAGACTGAACCTGCGTAAAGCTTCTAAAGGCAAGAGATTTTACTTCATCGACTGTGACTGTTTGCGACTTCCAAAATCATACAGACTGCTTATTCTTTTATCACCGACACTAACCAATGGCATCAGCGAATCAAATTCAAGCTTTTGAAATCGTCCATTGTTGAAAGTACTGCGCAATTTTTTATAAATCGTTTGCTGCTTCCGCTTCGACTGCGACTGCTGTTGATTTTCACAAGCTTAAGCAAAAGCATTGGTTGATTTTAAGCAGTTGAAAAAATCCAAAGCAGCGAAAAGTAACAATTTTACGGCTTTTGCTACTTCGACTTAAGTTTTTTAAACACTAGTTTTATTATTCACAAAAGAAGCCGACTTTAATGAGAACCTAGACGGGCTGTCTCCTGATTCATTAAGCAAAATAACATGAGTTACAAGAAACAATTGGCGATTTAACTAATTGCTTTATAATATACAAAAGCGTGCTACGTTTAGGGCGGCTGATAATTCAACCCTATTACTCACATATACTATTTATCACGTTAACACTGTGCATATATTTATGTATGTGCATATGTACGAGTATGTATATGAGTAATACATTTGTCTGCACTTTATGTAACTAGACAGCTTAGTTTGTCCAGGCAAAGAAAAGAGAAGAAAACATTTGTAAAATAAAAAGTTCTATGTAGTTTTTCAACTAAAACTTTATTGTTGAATACACAAAGTAGAATTTTATTTAAGGAAAAAAAAGTAAAAAATGTAAAGCTATTTGAAATCCAAGATATCAAATATTATAGTAAAAACTAAAAAAATTAATACACCTACTTCCAGTTTTCTATAATATCGTCAGCCTATTATTGGTTTGGAGCATATGACAAAAAGTCGGAATGAAAAACGACAAGGAAGGTTTACATGAAGTTTTCTCCAAGTATAACCGATATAATTTTTTTGTATTTCCAGCATTGCTTTCGACACATGTTTGCAAGAAATGTGTTAAGTTTTGTGACTTTCATGAATAAAGTTACAAGTTAATATTACTTTTTTGTAAAATTAAAAATCCGTTTTGTGCCGCATACACCACATTTCTTAATTTATTTTCAAAAAGTTAATTTTTGTGCTCCATACGTATACTTTACTGCTGTGAATTGAGAATTTTGCTGGTTTTAGTTATTTTTCTTGCTGTCTAGAGAAATAAGTCGCCTCCGTAATATTTTTAACTATCGATAAGCTTACACACTTATACAAGAAAAACAAGTAATTGAAGTGTATTTAATATATATAAAGAATGAAATTAAATGATTTCTGTTATACTAAAACATATATAATTAAGGTTTATTTTATTTTATTTTGGTGTTTGATAAGTTTATATTAAAACATTTAAGCGGCGGCTGCGTCTGCAGTTGCCATTGAATTTTTCTTACGGCACCTTTTGTTTTTATTATACATTTCTTATAGAAATGAAGCAAAACAAGAGTTAACTTTACTTCGCATGTTTTTGTATAAGAATGCCAAGCTGTGGCATGTGCAGCAAAACAATACTTATTAAACCTTAAAAAAGTTGAAATTGAGCAAAATGCATGCTAAATGTCTTAGAAACCATAACTAATTTCGCAAAACATGTTTTGGATTCATAAAGGAGATATTCGAAATATAAAAACCCAATACCTAACTCTTCTTTTTTTTCTCTAAATGGTCGGAGGGTCAAACCAATAATGGGCTGACGATATGCCAATTTTTAAATAAACAAATAATGTAGTAATTTAAAATAAAATATATCTAAAATTTAATTTCATAAAAGTCATCTAAGGAGTTGTATTTTCTTTAAACTTCTCCACTTATGTTATTTGTGTCTGAAATACGAAACGTATTTTATTTTATTTTATACTAATTTTTGCATTGATTTTCAATAATTTTTATCGTCAGTCATTCTCTCATTCATTTTATAAAACTTTTTGTTCAAACGATAGAAGTTTATAAATTTTTCCATAATTTGAGCTTGAAATGAGCAAGGAAAGCTCTCACGATTGCCTCATATATTTTCTAAATTCATTAAAATTGATTATTTAGGCTCGAATCCACAGTCTTTAGTTAACTAATGAAAGTGGTTTAACCAATGAAACTGATAAGAAAACTCGTTAGTTAAACCACGGGCGTTAGTTAACTATAGACTGTAAATTTGGGCCTTAGTGATACGAAAGTTTCTGTGTGCATTTCACTGTTGATAAGGCAGATCATACATGAAATCTTTCTTCAAAAACAATTAAAGCTGTTTCATAAAAACTGCTTTTTGTAGTAACAACTAAATAAAATGAAATAAATCCACGTCAATTAAAAAAAGTGTCAAATTAAATTTAATACTGCTTAACCAGTGGCTTTGCATTAAAAAACCACTATTCGAAAGCCAGGTGAAACATTCAAATTCTATTAACGGCCCTTTTCACAATGTACAGTTACAAGCTAACAGCAACCTTAACGGCAAGTTTTGTTTGCAGAACTTGCAGTTAAAACTCATGTTAACTCTTAATCGTACATTGTGAAAAGGGACATAAATATAGTAAAATTTTAGCTATATTTGTATTCAATAATTTTCAAAAAAAAAAAAAAAACAATTTATTCCAAATTTTATGCCACAAAAAAAACCTCACTGTAATAAAACCTGCATGTGCTTGTCAATTTTATAACATACTATTCCAGTTGTTACTTAATTTGCTGGTGACATAAATGTCAAATGCCAAACTGTATATATCAATTGTTATTGGACTCAACCCATGTGTAATATATATGCATGTAACAGAATATTGCATTTCAAACTAAATTGATGTTCAATACATACTTTTAGAAACAAAAATAATGAAAAAAGTAAAAATGTAAAACCTGCACTCTCAATTTTAGGGTAAAATTTTGCGAATATTTGTTAATATCTATATACTGTGCATGTGTGTTTAATTCATTTTAGGGATACCAACAACCTTGACACTAGATTTTTTTCGGGATTTGTTAAATCGCATTACTTTATATATTTTTTGTTTTAATATTTATTTTCGATAATTAACTAAAACTGCAATTTATGATTGCTATAAGAAATCAGCCAAAGTTGTAAATCCACAGAAAAATAGTTGCAACACTTAAATCTAACTAATTTTGAAACTTAAAAACGTACATCAAATTACGTAATCGGATAGAGCAACTTATGTGAAACAGTAAAATAAAATTATATTCAATCATTTTTTTAAAGTAAAGTTTTTGTGATAAAGCCAGACAGAAATTATAGTTAATCTATAAATAAATTTGTTAAAGTGCGACTTTGACTCGCTTGCGAGTTCCAGTATCGTCAATTTACTCAAACAACGTTATAATTCAAAAAATGGAATTTTTGAGTTGGCGATGCAGAATTATGCCCTAATTCTGTCCAACGATTGTATCGTCTTGTCTATGGACTAAAAAAAGCCGCAGTTGTGATTCTTTAAAACAATTATTATTTATTGACCATGCTAGAAGGTTCGTGTATTTGCTTTATGATTTTTTTCAAATATTTTTCAAACTATTTTATAATACTTTAATTTTTTTTTTTTCATTATCAAAGACAACAACCATTTTTGTAGAAAATAATTTAGAGAATTCAAAAACAAGAACTCAAAAGTATTTTCAAACAAAAACGTCCTAAATCTTCTTACTGAATTAGGGCATTAATCCTTATATCGTTCTTCATATTGTGTAAAAATTTCATACAAATATCTTGTTTACGAAACTGGGAAAAAAATAAATTTTTCTTTTTCCATTAAGCTTGAAAATTTCAAACTCGTTTTTTGGTAAACTGCTTTTTTTTGTAAAATATGGCGTTCTTTGAGTAAATGAGCGAAATGTAATACTACTACGAACTTTAGCTATATAAAATCGAATATCTTAACTGAAATTAAAATTGTTTTTATTTTAGCGCTTATTTTCGTTTTAACGATTTTTGAATTATTGGCGATTTTTTTAGTTTTGGCGATTTTTTTTCGCTTTGACGATTTTTTTTCGTTTTGGCGTTGTTTCTCGTTTTCGCGATTATTTTTTGCATTTTAACAATTTATTATATTTTTAATTATATTTTTCCTTTAAGGCTGGTACTCTGTTCGAAGTTGTGAAAAATTTTCAGCAACATTGATTATTTCGCTTGAAAAATTTGACATATAAATGTAGCCCAACTTGCGATTTTTTTTATAAATTTCTCGCTTTAATTGTTTGAAACTATGCAACATTGTCGAAATTTCATGCGAAGAAAAGTACTGCTCATGTTGTTTCGCAGCGAAATTAAAATGATGCCAGAGACATATTTTGCATGGAAAAACAAGCTGCCAGATAGATTATACGTGTTTTTTGCAATAAAAACAGAGTATTACTTTTGCAAATTTATTTCGCAAATATTTCATACCAAATACTTTTACATATAGTTTGACAGCATTAGGAACAGAGTACCAGGCTCTAGGCGCCTTTATTCTTTTGGCGATTTTTTGTTTCGCGCCATTTTTTTTTATTTTGAGAATATTTAGTTTTAGGGATTTTTGAAATTTTTTTTATTATTGGCGATTTTTTTTTTTTTGGATTTTGGCGGCTTTTTAGTATTAACGCTTTTTTAGTTTTGACGCTTTTTTCGTTTAAGCGATGTTTTTGGTTTTTGGGGATTTTTTTTTTGCTTCTTACACAACATATTTCTGTTTTTAGCGTTTTATTATAATTTTGACACTTTTTTGGTAAGGCGATTTTTCAGTTTTTTGCGATTTTTCCCCTTTTGGCGTTTTTTTCGGTTTTTGGTAATTTTTTAAATTTTAGCGATTTATTATATTTCAAATGATATTTTTTATTTAGGCGCTTTTTTCATTTTGGCAATTTTAAGTTTCGGTATTTTTTTAATTTAGGGATTATTTAGTTTTAGCTTTTTTGTAATTTTTTAGTTCTTTTTTTTGCGATTTTTTACTATTAACCCTTTTTTAGTTTTAACGCTTTTTTCGTTTAAGCGATTTTTTATAGGGTTTCGACAATTTTTCTTTGTTTTTCAAAATACATATTTGTATTTTTAGCATTTAATTTGCTTATGGATCTTTTTTCGTTTTGGCGATTTTATTTGGTTTAAGGTTTTTTTTGGAGTTTTTGAGTGACCCTTTTACATTTTAGCGATCTATTTAATTTTTTGTGATATTTTTTTATTTGAGTGTTTTCGTCATTTTGGAGATTTTTGGCTACAACGTTTTTTTAAATTTCAAGAGTTTGCCTCTTACGGTTTCAAACATACAGTAAATTGTCAAAGTTACGTTAACTGATAGAATACCCTTTAAATTTGATTTCTTAAATTCAGTATTGGTGTAGTCTGCATAAAAATACACTAGCTTTGAAAATTTCAAGTGTCTATATATAATTGTTTCTATATTACATTAGGATTTCCACATGTTGTGTTGCTCGCTTTAGAATACTCTTTTATTTTTAACTATCATATATTTGCTGTTGTAGCGGCAAAACTTTTACGAATTCGGTGAAAATTCCCGACAAAAACAATAGGGTTACTTTCACTTTTGCTGTACGGAATCCTAAAAACGATTTTAGGATCTCCAAATTGCGGTATTTAAAAAACCAATTCCTTTCAGCATCCCTATTTTCCATATGAATATATATTATGTATTTATGTATGAATATGTATGTATTCGTGCCTGCATGCATGTTCATGACTACATATTTATTTATTTATCTGTATGGAAAAGCGTGTTTCAAATATTTGTACATTTTTAGAGTATTGCTAAACATGACAATGTAGAGTTATTTCATATTCCAAAATGCGCATAAATTTTGCATATTCATTTCCAAATATGGCTGGTTTTATTTAATCATTTCGCTTCTTTTGCATATTGAAAATATAAATATATGGGTATTTTTAATAGATGCGCGTTTTTAAAATTATGTATGGCATGTTGTGACTGCATGTTTCTTGATTTATTGCAGTCAATAGCCTCATAAGCTTTTGTGTAATTCTCTGTTTTTAAATTTTATATTTTATCACTGCTTTCGAATACTGTGTGAGTGGTTGGTTGTGGTAAATAGACTGTGAATAGTCTAAAAAAAAATGTTTTCCAAACATTTTTGTTGCAATTGATATTAAAAATTATTTTACAAATTGAATTTGCTTTGATATTATTATTAGTATTATTGTTGCAATGAACATGAATGTATTTTATTTTTTTTTTTGGATAAAATTAAATCAAGTGAATAAGGCACAATTTTTCCATTAATAATTCAACATGTTTTCTTTTTAATATTATCTGCTCTTCCTCTGATTACAAACTATCTGATGCCGAGTAAATATCTGGTATTTCTTGTTTTGTCATTTTAAGGTGTCATTTTCAAAATGTGTGCAACGTCGTTCCCATTATGTTTTTTATATGGAAAGCAATGCCACACAACGAAAAAATATCGGAAATGACAAACGTTGCCATAAAATGCCTTAGTGTGTACTCGGCATTGGGAAAACAAAATTCATTACATACTTCTTACAACTACAATTCGAGCTGAAAAAAGTCAGCCAATGTAGCAATGGTAAAGTAAGAAAATAAAACAAACATGTTGATTATTGAGTTCTTGTTTAAATTTTGTTATTTGTTGAGCTTCTCATTTGTTTAAATGAAAGTTTAACATATTAACTCTAGTTGTTCTAAGAAATTTTTGGGTAAAAGCTCCACGATTATCTCCATTAGCAACAGTGAAATGCGCATAGGATCCAGCTAGGCCCCTCAATAATTAATTTCAATGTATTTTTAATAAAAAAAATAGTTTACTGAATATGTAAAATAATAATTTCGAATGCAATAATAGTATTAAAAAATGTTAAAAAAATACTTTGTTAGGTCGGTTTATGTAGCTGCCCGCCACGAATTATCGAATCACTATCATTATATAACATTTGAATTAGTTGAGTTTTTCTATTTTTAATTTTAAATCAAGTTTTTGCATTTTGAAGGGTTATTTGCATGTTTGTAGATTTTTGTATGAACATTTTTACTAAAAAATATATTTCGATGAAAATGTATTTTTAATTCTTGTACAAAAAAAAAAATAAAACTTCTGTGCACATTTTGTTATATTTAGTCTTTTTATTTTTTAAGCATATTTTTGAAATGTTTTGCTGTTTACAAAATTATGCAAACGTTTATTATGCTAAAAAGTATTTTTTTTTTTTGCACAAAACAAAGAAGAACGAGAACTGTTTATGCTGAACAGCTTGAAGAGAAAAAAAATTAAAAAAAAATTAAATAAAATATTTGGTCGCAAAAATATGTTACTTTAAAGTTCTCTGCATACTATTTGCAAAAAGAAAACTTAAACACATCTACAGAAAATAAAACAGAATAAATAAAATGTTTATAGTTGAAAGTTGAAAAAAAAAAAATTAAAATAGAATAAAATGTTGCATTCAATGTTTACGTTAACTCAACAAATTTTTATAACGAATCAAAGAAAAAATCTGAAAAAAGTTGCATATTAAGAACTTTCAAAAGTTGTGTTTACTTTTAATTTTATTACAAAGTTTATTCTGAATCATATAACAAGGTTGGTATTTAATTAGAGTCACATATATAAAAGCAAAAAGTGTTAATTGAAAAGTACTAATATTTTGAAGGTATAATACAGGGTGTCGCAAAAGAAAGTTTGTATTTTTCTTTTTCCTTTTAAACACTCAGGCAATGAATGCCTGCCTTACTTCTTTAAGAAAGGGATTGTGATTGATAAGACAGGTGGTGAAGGAAGAGATAGAGGAAAGTTTCATTATTTTGCAACTCTGCCTTTTTGCACGTTTCTAAGAATGCAGTGTTGCAGCGCCTCTGGTGTCAAGAAAGCCTACTTAATTTTTTTCGAAGCTGTGTTTAGCAGCCTTTTAATTGGTTCTTTTACTTTGCTGACGATTTCGCTACACAATTTCGACAAAGGAGGGCGCTGCTCTGATGTTGCATTAGGATTAGTATCTGCTGAAGTCGGTGTAGTTTAGTTACCAGTGACTATGCCTTCATCACCTGAAATTTCCTACAACAACTGATACGAAGGGACATTAATGCACATCAGAAAAATGCGTGGTGCTGTTATTTAGTGACTTCTGGAGTTCGGGCTCGAGCTCATTATCTGCGGTTTTGTAGTCAACGTTCTAACTACCTCAGCCAGCGCCACCCTCTTGCACAGCTTATGGCGTGAAAGCAAAATAAATTCAAGGTTATAGCTGTCTGTAGTATGCCTCTTGAAAATTCAGTCGCTGTGGAGCGTTTCCCAGGGACTGGAACACAGCACAGTACTTTTAAGAGTTCTAAGGTTTAAACAAATAAACTCTTAAATTTTTTTCACTATCCAAATGTTGTTTCAACTTGAAGCATCTTTAATTCTACATGATACTTCATTTTAACAGTACTAGAATATTAAATCAATATGAAATAAAGTCATTTCAAAAGGGAAAAATTTGGATTGAAAATTACTTTAAATCATGTAGAGTTAACATGAAACTAAATCTTTTTTTTTTGTAGTTTTTAATACGAAGTTTTCATTTTGTATGCATATTTTATACTTTTTCAATTAAATGGTTATACCTGATCTGTAACCATCAACATTTAGGACGGATACCGATCCGTCAGAGGATCAAGGCTGCTTACCTATTGAATGCAACTCCACTAAGATTAATAAATACACGAAACTCCAGTATTAATTGTCTAAACTAAAACAAATAAACGAAAACAGCATTTTGAAAATTTCATTTTGGTTGTCATACAAATTGTAAAAATTATGAAACTCCAAGCAAGGCTACATTTTTTTTGTCCTGTTTTCTTTGACAATTTTCTATGAATTTTATTTTTAAAATTGATTTAAATCTTGTTTTTGTTTTCATTTAAATATCATTATGACTTTTGCAAATTGTTCTTTAAATTTCCATCCTAAGAAAAATGAAACAACAACAAATATTTATATATTTTTTTGTAATTTTCTCAGTATAATGTCATGGCAATGATGACATCTACTCTTTTTTAGTTTAACAATTTTTCGAATGCTCTCTAAGGACGACTACTCACTCTAATGATATTCCATTTATCTTTATACGTCTTTACCCAAAAATTTATTATTTTAAAGTATTTTTCCGATACATATCACACACATGTGTGATTTAATGTGTGTTTCATAACCATAATGTCTTAATTTAAGGAAATTATTTCTAAGAAGTTTGCCTTGCCTTATATAAATGTATATTTTTTTTTCTCAAATCACTGCTGATGTGATTTCAATATCCTTCGGTTTTTTGCTTTGTCACGTCTGGTTCGTAAGGTTTTTTTTTAACAAAAAATACTTTCGATGTCACAACTAAGACTAACACTCAGCATACTCGTACATACTTATGAATAAAGCGAGCGAGGAGCAGGCAACACCTGGCAATAACAGTATAATAAAATGCCTTAACATTTTAAATAAAACCAAATAAGCATGTAATTTGAATGCACATCTTTCTTTGTTTTGTAACGCAAGTGGCTGAGATAAAAATCTCAACCAAGTTACAGCGAATAAAACAATATACACGCGTATGTATATAAAAAAAATTTGTTATCCTTATTGTGTGCTCACACACCTTTATAATAAATGTGTCACTTATGCTGTCAATAAAATGCTTAAAGCAAATTTCTGCTTAATTTTTAATGTCACTTACTTTATCTTAAAACATTAAATAAAAACAACAAAAACAAAGATTGTGCTGGTGTTCTGTAAAGCGTAGGCTAAGAGAGTTTTTATTTTTAAATATTCAAGAACCTCAAACAGTTAAGAAAATTATTCAAATTGTTTCATAACTAAAATCGAAACATAAAAAAATAGATTGAGTAATTCAAAGTGTTCTATACAAATATTGGATTATTGTTATATTATTATTATGTTAAAGCCATAAACACCGTGATTGACCTAAAGGATTTTAATAATAACTTTCATTATTTTAGCTGTGTTCAGAAAAAAGAGGTTCTCTCGTCATGGCTTTTTAAGCTTTTTTTTATCGTTTTCCCCTTATTACCCCTAATATCTTTTTTTTCCATTTTAAGAACTTCTGCCCATGCAATTCGTAGACAAATAAGGGAATGAATTGAATACATTAACAAGGTTAATTAAACATTTTTCAGCAAAGATTTAGTTTCATATGTAATTCATGTTAATTTAACATGATTAACAGTAATATTCAAAGAAAAATGTTCGTCTTTAAATAACATTATTTTTGTATGACATGATTTAAAAAAAATCTAAATTAAAGAGTATTCCCTCAGTTAATGTAATTTTTACAATTTGCTGCATCTTTAAAACTTTAAGACACATGAAATTTTCAAAAACCCTCAAACTAAAAAAAAAATCACAAAATTAAAAAAAAGCTGAAACGAAAAATCGAAAAATGAAATAATCGCTTTAACGAAAAATATCAGCAAAACTTCAATAAATCGATAAACGCTAAAATATTACCAAATTTAAAAACGCTCGAAAAAATTCAAAATCGCAAAAAATCGAAAAAATCGCCAAAACAAAAAAAAACGCCAAAACTAAAAAAATCGCTAAATCGAAAAGCAAAAAAAAAAAAAAAATCAAAATCCCAAAAAAAGTGCCAAAACCAAAAAAAAAAACGCAAACACAAAAAAAGCACCAAAACTAAAAAATCGCTATAGCCAAAAATACCTAAATTTAAAAACAACTGAAAAAAATTGCCAAAAACCGAAAAAATCGCCAAAACAAAAAAAGCACCAAAACTAAACAATTTCTAAAACTAAAAAAAAAAATCGCCAAAAATAAAAAAATTTACAAAACGATAAAAAAAACGCCAAACCAAAAAAATTGCTTAAACTTAGAAATCGCTAAAACTAAAAGCAACTAACAAAAGCAATAATTCAAAAAAGCGCAAAAAAATTGCAAAAATTACAAAAAGCACCAAAGCTAAAGTAAATTGCTAAATCCAAAAAACCGCTAAAACAAAAAACAACTGAAAAAAATTGCCAAAAACCAAAAAAATCGCCAAAACAAAAAAAGCTGAAATTTCTAGAACTAAAAAAAAAATCGCCAAAAATACAACAAATTGGCAAATCTCCAAAAAAAACGTTAAAACTCAGAAACTTCAAAACAATAATGAAATAAAATTTCTCTATCAAGTAAGATATTCGGTTATATAGGCTAAAGTTCATATTGTATATTGTAGTGTTCGTACCAAACTCTTCGTGTGCGAGCCGAAATCGCACTTTACTGAATTTATTTTTAGACGTTTTTCGAACCACAACCACATTTGAGTAAAGGCAATATTCTGAAGAACTCTTTTTTAAGAATCTCTTATTCCTGAGAAAAATATTTTCTTTCAACAAAAAGCTTCAAATAAATTCCCCACTCACAAATATTTGCATATATTTTTTTTATCAGCCAGCTGGCTCAACATTTCCAAAAATAAGCACAAATGGTTCACAAGTCAAGGTATTTTACATTTGTTTTTCTCTCTCTCCTCCCCACCCCCCCCCCCCACAGCTTTTGTTGTTCGTGTTAAGTCCCTCACTTTGCTTCTTGCTGTACAATTTTGCTATCTGCAAGATTTATTGAATTTCAAACGTGCAGTGAATAAGAATATAATGGTTACTCAAATGTGTATAATTTGTTATTTTAGAAATGAATGCAACAAGAAATCAAAAAGCCAAAACTTGGTATTGAAAAAATTAAGAAACAAAAGAGTTATTTTAAGATTGGAAACCACTCGCTTGTAAAATAAAGGTGGGTTTGTGGAATTTGTCTTTAGTCTTTTCAAAAGCCTTGGCATTAAAGGATGTTTGCTTAAATTATATTTAATGAAACCGGTGGTGTAATTTATCAAATTAATAATAATAATAAAAGAAACATATTTCGGTTGTTATAAACTGTCTGATAGATATCACAAACTTTATTTAAAATTTTTATCTGTTTTCTTGTAATTACAAAACACGAAATTAAATTCAATTCATTTCCAGTAACATTTTAACTTTTATGAAAATTATGAACTTAATAAATTGCCATTCAAAGTTCAACACTTAATGCTATTAAAGTTTTGAGCTTGTAAATGCTTTTTGTTATTAAGTACATGATATCGCTTTATAGCCTTTTCGACATTTACGAGTACACTTATTAAACGTAAATAATTGTAAAAGTAATACACATTTTCCTCGTTTCGTATTTCTCTCTTTTTATTTCGTTGCGTGTCTGGTGGCACAAAAATTTGGGAAATGAAATATTCGCTTTCAAACACATTGAGCTTACAAATGTTTCATAGACAGCGTTAAATTTTTTTTGGTCTGCTTTTAAATGTATATACATACATACATACATAGTGTATGTGTGTATAATTTTTTTTGGGTAATAATATTTATCAGCCTAATTACACTTAACTGTTGTTTGGACATTTAAACACGTGTAAGCTGTAAATTATAATTAAAGCTCCCCTTTTGTTACTACACTAGGCAAGAAGTGCAATTAACGAAGCAATTATCTAAACGCAATAACATTTACCAAAAAAAAAAAAGAGTTTAGTTTTTGTTTAGCTTACCTGATTTTGTTTTGATAACTTTGGGGGTAAGATTATGAATATAACACTAATAAGGGAAATAGGTTAACTCTTTGTTTGTTTGGGTACTAATAATTTCACTTATATAAGTCGCTTTTAAGTTGATGTTTTAAACTGTGAAAAATGAAATAGGCATCTGGTTCCGATTTTTTCAAAAACTAAAAAATATATAGCTTCATTTATTTATTTATCGCTTTAATAAACAAAATTTGAGAGGATATTGTATATATTTCTCCTAAAAGTAGACTATAGATTTTTGCATTATTAAGCTTGAAGTTAGCCGCAGTACTTGATTACTTGACATGTGCCCGATTGTTGTGGCTGTTCATTATTGATGCGGCAAAGCAGTAACCAACTAACGATTGGATGATAAATAAATTGGCACCTGAATAACACATGCAACTTGTAAAGAATTTTTATGGAAATCATGGCTCAAAAAAATCGTCGCTGTTTTCTTTGTTTTTTTTTTCTTAGGAACAGCATAGTTGTCTATATTATTACTTAATTCTAAAAACCATGGATCGTTTTTGAACCACTGTAGACAGCAGGCAACTTCACATATGTCGCATGGTAGGTACAGAAAATCTGTGGCGAAAAATCCCCAAATGAGTCCATTGGGCTCCTTTCTGAACAACAGCAGCTATTTCCAATTTTATAGAAGATTTTACGGGATGATTTCGGTTTACAAAAATTATGTAACATTTCTTTTTTATTAAAACCAGAGTTTAGTGCACGAATAATTTTTCACAGTGACTCCGAAAATTTACCTCTAGGACCTTGCAATTCAACACTGTTTTATTATTTTTGCTGGGGTCTTATGAAATGTCTTGTCTAAATCGATAGGCCACATAAATACTATTGATGTCTTGGGAGACAACATTAGACTAGAAGCGAAAGATAATTCTCTTCCATCCCGGCATATACTCACTTCGGCTGGCTGGCAAGATATCGCATCAGAAAATTATATTTTTACTAACTTCTTTCAGGGATTGAGGCCAACTGTAAATGATAAAGCTCAATCACTGCAAAAAAAAAAAAAAAATATATATATATATAAAAAATTTAACTTTCTGATACGATATTCTGTAGCAGGCTATACTCAACTACACGACTACAAGTGGCAGTAGCCAGCTACTTAATTAATTTTAAAACGGCAACAGCACCATAAGGGGTCATTCACATATTACGTAACGCTATTTTCAGAGTTAAAGAATCACAACTTCGTCCATAGACAAGACGATGCAATCATCGAACAGAATTAGGGTATTATAAATAAAGTTGGACTTTGGTTTGTTAGAAGAAAAAAAAATCGCCACCCACTACTTGCTTTGTTGGCAGATTCGTTTTGTTATTAAATTTTTATATTTAATTTAAGGCATTTAATAGATCACGCAGCAAGAACATTAACGCTTTTTTGGAATAAAATTTCAATAAAATTCATATGCGTCTTGTCTAAAAATCTATAGAAAATAAATTTGTCAATGCAATGAAGTGGAAAAAAAAACATTTTGTGTCTCGGAAAAAGAGCTGCAATGACATGCAGCTCAGCCCGTATTGCTGATTAAATATAATGAGAGTTTTTTGTGTTTCTGTTTTTTTTTTTAATAGAAATATAATTAAATTTTTAATTATGCATACATACTCTTATAGTAGAAAAGACGTTGACTTTGTGCACATACATACATACATAACAATATAACATTTTCCTGCGTTATCTAATCTCCTTTTCAAACGAAATATACTCGTATATATAAATTTTCTAACGAAAGGAAATGGAAATTTTTTTTAAATGAAATAAATGAAGAAAAATGGATTGATGTGTTTATATTCATGAATACATATGATATGGTTCTGCAGAAAATCATAAAAAAAACTGGAATGATATAAATGTAGAAATTGTTCTGACTTTGATTGTACTTGTTTTGCAATGAATAATTGTATATGCGCATACATATGTAAGATGGTATAACCCAACACACAAAATATCTGAAATTCGTTAGATTGAAAGATATAATTTTTAACATTTTTACTTAAACTCATTTTCCACTATTCTGCAAAAAAATAAATAAAATACATTTTTAATTTACAATATAAAAAAATATATTTAAATTTCTCTTATCACAAGTACAAAGTTTTTTTTTTTTGTAATTTCAATTTAACCTGTGTGTGCTGGGAAAATGTGTTTGCCGTGGTATTGTGGCATATGGACTGTTGTAGCGAGCAAAATATTTTGTTACCCACGAATTACAGATTGCACACGTGCCAAATAACCAATTTGTGTTTACACTTTTTTTATAGCTGTTACAAACTTTAGTTTTTTTCACGTCAACTTTTCAACAGTGGGTAGCAAATATTGCACTCAAATTTTTCCCATTTTTATATAATGTTATGTATGCATTTGTTTGTAAAATCACTAATTTACTTTAATATTAATTTAAGACAGAAATCTATTGATTGTCTATCGCTTAAAATTTTTCTATTTTATATTAAAATAACATTTCCAATACTGTATCATCTATGAATAAAATCAGCACATTCATGCATGCCTGCATACATACATACATACATACATACATACATATGCATGAGCAAATATGTTCAATTGTTGTCATGGTTTGTAGTACTTTAAGAAAAAACAAGCAAAAAAAAATACAAATAAATGAAAAACACATGTACTGGTGGAAGTATTTTTTAAGATTGATTGACATTAAACAAGCAGACAGGAAATTGAATATATCATGTGGTGCATATTAAGTTATACGAGTGTATATGAGTACACAATACAGTCAAGGACATCGACAACAAGGACACATCCGATCAACCAATATGTGTCGAGCAAGAAGATATGTGAATTTTGTATACTTTTGGTGTAAATTGGGAATTTATTGCATGTTATAAAATTATTTGAATTATGCTTAAATTTTTGACCTGTCCAGCAAAAAGCGAGAGCTTAATAACTTTATTAAATCAAATAAAAAGTAGTTATTTTGAATTTTTGAAAGTAATTGTATTTCGACACCTCACACGAAGCAGAGAAGTATTTTTTGCAAAAATTTTTGCATATTTGTGAGATTTAGGTTTTCAAAGCGTAGATATAGAGTTTTACAGGTTTATCGGTAGCTTACAGGCAATTGCGAGATGCAACCTTTATTTTTAATGCTGATGACATGTTGAGTTCAAGTTCAAAGCTGAGCCGCGGAAAGCCTACTTATATAAACATACAAACATTTTTCTGATGCCTGTGCCAATACACACAATAACGTTAGTTAAATAATTAATAAAACAAAATGACTACATTGAAATAAAATCATGTTGTTTCAACATGAAATAGCTTTGATTCAATATTATTGCAGTATCAAACTTACGTTGTCTCAACTTGAACCTATTTTGGTTTTACATAATTCTTCATTTTGATATAACAGTACTAGAACATAAGATCAAAATGAAATAAAGCTGTTTCAAAAGCAAGAATTTTCTCTTAAAGTTATTGTAAATCATGGTAAATTAACATGAAACACATATAAAGCTAAATTCTTACCGAAAAAATGTTAATTTAACTTGGTTTTCGTAGATACAGAATAAGAAGACCCACTTTGGTCTTAAACTGGTGCATCAGAATTTGTCTTGAAAATCAATAAGATGATAATAATGATTCCAGGGCTGGAAAATGAATTTTTTTTTTTTTTTTTGATAAAATTGAAAATATTTTTTAATGGTTTTTCCTCTTTTAATTAAGCTTAAGATCTTTTTATTTGTTTATTAAAATGTTTGGTTGTTTAATTTTTATCCAATATTTCGCTGCCATATGGGTAGCTTCTTCAGCAATATATAGTAATTGAAGTTTTCTTTTATGAAAAAAATTATTTTTCAATAAGGCGGGAAATCAAAATTATTTTTGAGATTATTTGATAGTTTTTTAAACTTTATTTTATTTTATTTTATTTCATTTTATTTTATTTTATTTTATTTTATTTAATTTTATTTTATTTTATTTTATTTAATTTTATTTTATTATATTTTATTTTATTCTATTTTATTTTATTTAATTTTATTTTATTATATTTTATTTTATTTTATTTTATTTTATTTTGGTTTATTTTATTTTATTTATTTAATTTTTTTTTATTTTTATAGTTAAAAATATTTAAAATATATTTTTTTAAGAAATTTATAATACAAACGAAAATGAGTTTTTTGCGAAAATGTTTGTTTCTCCTTCCTAACTCTGGTGTACTAATTCAATTTACCAAAATAGTTGCTTGTTTAAGCCGTATGCTATTTTCTATTTCCTTCCTGTATTTATTTGCATTTTTCCGCTTTCTTTTATTTTTATCTTTTCGTTGTGTTATTTAGCTTTTCATTGAAGTAGGTTAAGTGATGAATATGCTGTACATTGTATTGATTTGCAGATGATAAGCAAATCCAATTCAATGAGAATGTAATATAATTCCAATTTATTCATTTTATATTGTTTCTATTGTGTAATATGTTTTCTTTATTGTTTGAAATGTTATGCCCTAATTCTTCTAATTACATAATACATATTGAGCTATAAAGTAGCAGGGGTAAATAAACAATTTCAATTATTTTTAGGAAAAAAAATAAAAAATACGGGATACTCTTTTGCACGGATAAAAAGGATATATATAAGTTTCTAATTTTGATTTTTATTTATTAAACAGCAAAAACTTGTAGTAAGTTACGCATAAGAAGTTTTGATTTTATAATGAATGTATTTTTTTTTTTAATTTATTGGTTCATATGTATATGAAAACAAGTTCCATAAGTTATATATCGTTAAGTATGCACTTCACAACTGTAATTATATATTAAGCAAATTTTATGTGAATTAGTTGGTAAATGTTTTTAGTTTGAAAGGCCTCTAAAAGCCATTTTGTATGAAATATAACTTCGGTTAAATGGTGTGTCAATGCCTTTTGTCGCTGTTTAAATAACTCATCAGTAGATTTCAACCACATTTTGAAAAAAAAAAATTAAACTTACAAAACCCCAACGTTTATATATAGATAAACTGTCGTTAAACTACTGAGAATTACAGCAAAAAATGATCAAGTTAATATAAATATAAAGAAAGTGTTTTGCCAAAGACGTCTACACTTTCTTTATATTTATATTAACTTGAACACGCTTTAAACAAAAATAAGAAATAACAATAGGTAAATCAGTAAAAGTAAATTTATACTTTTAATATACAAAGCAATGAAAGAGAAAAATTTAATAATAAAAAAATATAATTGCATCAATTTTAAATGCTTTTTTTATGGTCAATGAGGTCAAAAATTTTTTGTGTTTCAAAGCTGTACGATGCTTTATGAGTTTTAAATAAATGACCTCAAAATCTTTGTTGACCTACTTATTGCCACTAGTGGCTTAAACATATGTGAACGCATGAGTGCTCGTTCGTGTTAGAGATTTTGCTCATTAAACATTTAAAATGCAGGAACATAAACATTTCAATAAAATTAAGAATTACCATGTTTGAATCGTGTTTATATTTATATTTGATGGTTTGCACCATAACGATATTATTTTTTTGTTATTTATTATCAAACAATATTTATGCTAAAGACAGATTTGGAAATTTGTATATTTCTGCTGTAGTCATAAATAATAATTTTGTTTTATCAAGGGTTTATAAAACAAATTTTTGGTTGAAAACCCTTTTTTAAACATTTTACAAATCAAAAATATTTTCTATGAATACATTCTCTGTAATTAGTAAATTAATTTTTTTCTTGCCTAAAAGTATGCTGCGTTTTTTTTATAAATGCTCTCCCTATAATTTTTTATATCTGTACGTCCACCTCCTTTCTGTTCCTCCTGCAGCTTTTATGGTGTAACTTTAGCATGACATTATTGTTAAACGCAATTGTTTACTTTGTCATTGTCGAAAGAACGGTCAATTGTAAAAAGTGACTTTGCCCCTATTTTACTTTTTTTTCCTCTTGTTATAAGAGTCCTTTCGCTCAAACTGTTATTCTCAGCACACGGGCTCAAACGAATTATACACATGGGCGGTTTTTGGAGTATCATTCCTGATGTAATTAGTTTTGTAACAAGTTGTGTGATAATAAACAGCAAACTTAGGTGAAATGCTGCTGTTAATGTTGATGAGAAAAATCAGGTCTAATCAAAAGCTGTTTGCTTGTCAGTATTTACATAAAGAATAAACAAAAAAAAAAATGAAAAATCAAATAAATTTATAATGAATGAGGGAATAGGGCTAAGGTTGAATAAACATGTTTACACTAATTTTTATTTAAAGCTTGTGCTAAGGTTTTATTTTCTTTCGCTCATATTGTTGTACTTCTGGCCCTACTAACCACTAACTAAAGTTAATTCAAATTGAAATTATAGATTATTCAAATATATTGCCGTGTTTTTAGTAAATGTATATTTAGCTTTGGATAAACAATTATACTGTATAATTTGTTTTTAACATCAATGATTTTGCTTTAAATATGGAAAAAGTTGCAAAGACGATAGGATAAAATTATTCGAGCTATGAGGCTATGGGTGTGGCCACTATGTGCAAGTCCCTACTGCAATTTTTTTTTATTTTCTCTCACCGAAGTTTTCAAAAAGAACTTTGTTATGAGATATTTCATTGTGAGCTTTGTCTGTATAAAAATATAAAAGAATATGATGAAAGTAAGAAATAAGTCTTAGACCAACTATACAGAAAGATCAAAGGATCAAAAATCCTTTTGTATCGAAATTACTGGCTGTTTTTGTACGAATCCTTAGAAATCTCTGAATGCTATAGTTTGAATGGTGCCTATGGACCTGCACGTAATGGACACACCCACAGCCCAGCACAAGCAGTGCTGTGAGATTGGCTACATATAGGATAGTGAAAATCAAGAACGTAAGGACACGCAAAAAACTTAAGTCGGTTACGTCCTTAACTGAGGAAAACCTCAGACTATATTTTATCCAAGACGGACTTTGAAAGAACTTTACAATGTCCTCTTACCTTTTGAAAAGAAATGGAAAAAGTTCAAAATAGTAAGTAAATGATTGTAACATCAAAGTTTACAATAGTGGATCCAGAACCATCTACACCTACAGCCATCGTATTGTATTCCCGATGATGCAAGTTATATGCCAAAAGGTAGTAGGTAGTATACTCTATGAAAAAAAAATTCTCGGGAAAAAATTAGTATTTTTTTGCTGCAGCTTCTTGCGCTAGGATTACTTGAAATCTCCTCAGTTGTAGTTACTGAATATAAGGATTTGATATACAGACCGACACCTGCAAAAACTAACTTCATTGGCTGGATCTGCTATGGATGCCTCTAATGTCAGCTGACGTTTGGAAATATTAAAAATAATTACCTCAAAAACTTTCTTCATTAAGTAGAAGATAGCTGCAAAAGACTGAGTGCGTATGGGGTCGCTACCAAAATGTCGCCATGTTTCCACGTTAAACGCTCAAAAAAAATATTAAACAGAAATACGAAGATTATCTTTCGGTTGGACTATCAGCAGACATGCTAGTAGTATCGATATTTCCTACAATACTTTCTCCTTCAGTGGTCCAGGACAAAAATGAGCAACAGTTTCTCTGTGAGTGGCTGGCATAGCAATACAAATGTCTAGGATAACACATACTAGACGCAATATCGAAGCTATCGCAGATTGTTATAGGAGATCTCATGCGGTATCTCAACCCAACGGAGTGAATCTCAAGTAGTTAATCTTTGGATTCAAATCTTTTTTATAGCTTAGGTTACGGTTGCTTATAGTGATTCTGTACTTGATGCTATTTAATTGCTTGCAGGCGGCAAACTGCCACGTAAGCTGACTAACAAACCAATGATGATATAAATTAAACAATAATAAATTCAGTAAAATGCGACTTTGACTCGCATACGAAGGCTGCCGTATGGACAGTACATATTTATATTATACGAACTTATACTTATACTATATAATCGAATATCTTACCTGATGTAGAAATTTTTTAAAATTTTTTTTTTGCTCTGGCGTTTTTTTAGTTTAAGCGTTTTTTTCGTTTTGTCGATTTTTTTCAGTTTTTGTAATTTTTTTAAACTTGGCGCTTTTTTCGGCTTTTGGATTTTGTTTAATTTTGCGGTTTTTAGTTTGGCGTTTTTTCGGTTTTTGGCGATTTTTCATAGTTCAACGATTTTTTAGCTGTTTTCGTTTTGGCGTGTTTTTGTTTTGGCAATTTTTTTTCGGTTTTTGGTGATTTTTTGTATATTTTTATTTTAATTTTAGCGTTTTTTTAGTTTTGGCGATTTTTTAGTTTAAGCGTTTTTTTTCGTTTAGACGTTAGTTTCGGGTTTTGGCAATTTTTTCAGTTATTTTTTTGTTTCAGCGATGTTTTTTTTTAGTTTAAGTGATATTTTGTTTTGGCGATTTTTTTCGTTTTGCAGTTTTTTTTTTGGGTTTTATTGGCGATTTTTTATTTTTTATTTTTGGCATTTCGTCGAGTGGTTACTGGTTTGCCGCACACACATTAATAACACATTATTGGTGGGGCAAACCAGTAACCACCCGACAATTTCAGAAATTTTTTATTTATGGTGATATTTTTCATTAAAAGCACCTTTTTCATTTTGACAATTTTTCGATTCGGCGTTTTTTTATATTTGGGATTTTTACATTTAGCGTTTTGAGGAAATTTCAAGAGTTTGTGTCTAACGGCAAGTTGTCATAATTACTTAGTCAAAACTACATTAACTGATAGAATACCCTGTAGTTTGGGGCTTAAGATTTCAGTGTTAATTGGTTTAGTCTGCATAAAAATACACTAACTTTGAAAATTTCAAGTGTCTATATATAATTGTCTGTATATTATATTAGAATTTCAAAATTTTTCGCTGCTCGCTTTAGAATACCCTTTAACTGTTAACTCTCATACATTTGTTGTTGTAGCGGCTGAATTTCTTTTGAGATTTCAGGAACGCAGCTCTTACGCTTCTTGAGAAAACAACCTGCGACAGACAGACAGACGGACGGATGGACAGACATCGTAGCGAAAACCATAGAGTTCCTTTCACCTTTAATGTACGACCTCTAAAGAGCTGTTAATAAATAGTGATTGAATATTTCGTTTGTCTGTTGACCCCTAATCCAGTTGTCAACATCGACGTCACGTGAATGTAATGCAAAAAAATTTAGACTTTTCTACCCGTTGTCGAAAAAAATTGAGTTCTATGGCTAGTTTCTAGACCTGAGGGACAAAATTGTTCTCGAGGCAAGCTTCAAATCTTTGATATTGTATTGCAGTGACATCGATGTTGACAACTCGAATAAGGGTGATTATTGCTATTTAAGCAAAATTTTCCTACATTTCTTGTCATTGTTCTTATCAAACTGTATTTGTCTAGTTCCCTCCTCAAATATCAAAATTTTGCTCTTCCATTTAACATTTTAATCTTTGTTTTATTAACATTTATTTGTTTTCGCTTCAGTAGCTAAAATCGATTAATCTTTTGAAAACGGCAAACTTACAAAAAAAAAAAAAAGTTCAGTGACCGCAGTTTGGCATGCGTTGTTATTATCTGTCCAGTTCGTTTTGCAATAACTCTATTGCATTGTTTTAACGGTTTCTGTTTTTCTGATAGTTGTTGTTTGCTGTTGCTAAACAACAAAACCAGCTAAATACAAAACAGAAAGAAAGCAAACAGAATACCACATGAAATTCCAAAAAAAAAAACTAGGAATCCTTGTACATCTATTCGTTAGTTTTGTAAACAATGTTTATTGTTCGTGGCTTTCAACAAATATTTTGCAAAAGCACATGCATACTGCCAATTGTACAGCTACATGTACGCACAAATGCATGCAAAGTAACAACACTATCACACACACGCACACAGGCGCACACATGCATATTTTGAATGTCCTGTCATGTTAGTTTTTACACTTTTTTCCCTTTATTATTATGTATTTTAGGTTTGTATCTTCACGCTTATGTATGTGTTGTAAGTTGTGTAGTATCTATAGCATTCAATAAAGTATTTTTAAAAACAATGTTTTTATGTTGTGGTTTTCTGTGAACAAATGATAATTTTTTCTGTTTTTTTTTCTTTCCAAAATTTTTAGTTGCTAAAAATGTTCGTATTTGTGTATTCGTGTTTGTTTTTTGTATTGCTAATGTTATTCATTTTATTTAAAAATAAAAGATATATGTATGCAAAATTTAAGTTGTACAGTTTATACTAATGATAGCTGTGGTTAAATTTTTTGTCTTTTGTTGAAATCTGTTGCGGCTAATACAAGAGAGAGGAGGCAAACAAAAAAAAAACTTAAAATAACATTGATTCCAAAACACATGTTCGTTCATACTTATTTATGCAATTTTAGCTGTTTGCTTTTTTTGGTATAGAAAAATTGCAAGCATATTAAATGCATTATTTGTTATCGCATATTTATAGAACTCTATAATAGTGAACATTTGAAAATTATGTGGAAGTCACTGTGTTAATGGCTGTGTTGCTTAGTGAAGGTTGTTAGTAGAGGCAGTAAGAACCAAATAGTGCAGGAATTTTACAGTGTTGCATCCAAAAGGTGGGCAAAGGATTATACAACGTGCGCAGTGGAGTCTAGTTATAATGAACTACAAGGCCCCTGGAAATGCTTTTAATAGTTCTGAATAACCGCAGTAAATTATATAAATCCCACGCAATTTTTGTTTTTATTCACAATTATAAACTAGATTCAGTAAAGTGTAATTTTGGCTCGTACACGAATGTTGCCGTACGGCAAACAGTGGGGCAAACCCCCCTTTTCTCGCGGATTAATTCATATCTGCACAACTATAATAGTTAGAGTCACTAAATTAGATGTGAACAACTCTTAGAAGAAAGTTAATGTTTCGTCAAAATCTTGCTGGTATAGGAGGGGGGAAAGGGGTAACCCTTATATAAAGTAATTATTATTTTTCCTATATCTGCCGTACAACAGTAGTGAGGGGCACTAAATTTGATATGGATAACTCCTCAAACAAACTACATGTTCCAACAAAATCTTGGCGGCATAGAAGGGAGAAGTCGGTTATCCCCCATACAAATTGATGATTAATTAATTATTGTTAATGTTTGTTTTTCATACAAGAAATACCAAAGCAGCAACGAAATGCATATAAACGGTGCTTGAGCAACAAAACAAAAAAAAAGCAAAAATTCATAATTTTTTTTTATCCACGCATACTCCTGCTGACTTGCCTGCCATTGACTGTTTTCGAATACGAATTAAACAAAAAATAGATTATTTAACAAGCCTAAAGCCGAGATCCCACTATCGCCACTATGTGTGAATTTTTGTCGGCTTACTGCAATAGAGTCATAAGTAATAAACTAAAATGGCCTTATATCGCAATTAATTCCCGAATAAGTCTATCTGGCTTTATTATCAATTAGTTAAAAAAATAAAGCCAATAAATATGCAATTGCAGGTTTTTTCTTGTGTGACGTATTAATGCAAAAACAAGATATTTATCTATTTCAGAACTTTATGAATTTTAGCATCGATTTGTTCGTGCATATTTTTGCATATTGTAGCCTTTAAAGCATGTTTTTGCATATATAAGTCTTACACGCATATTCTTAGCATATTTTCGAATTTTTACAGCATAATTTACTGCGTTAGGGCATAATTTGATAGAATACTGTATAGAATTTTTTTTATTTTAATATAAGCATATTAAAATTTTTGTTTTTATTTTTCGCCATCTAAATCTCATTTATAATTTTCCATATAGTGTACACATTTTTCTTATGTATTAATTAGTCATTACGGACGTTAGCTTCAATAAAAAATTTTGCTATTTCTGACGGAATCTGTCCCGAGTAGACGCATAAAACTTTATTTAGACAACGATTTTTATTTCAAAATGTATGTCAATATTTCTGTTCTTGTTTATTGCAATCAAATTATAAATTAAAATCTTGCCTTATTTATCCAAAATACAGTTCCAAAGTTTTAATTCTGACATCGTGTCTCTTTTGAGAGTATTAAAAAAAAAAGAATTTAATTTGTATTATTTGCTTTAGTCAAAAATTTGCGCGGCAATTTTGTTTTTGAAAAGCAGGTTTCAAACGCAAATTAATTTTTTTAATACGGCAGTTATTATTTGTTAAATTTTTTATTGTTTCCTTTTTTCTTCAAGAGATTTATTATTCGACATATTGTCATAATTATACTATAAGTGAAATTTATTTGCTGGTGGTTATTCTTCTTTTGTGATTTTCAAAAATATTGTAATATTTGTGAATTCTCAAATAGTTTATGAAAGTCTGTGCATAAGATAAGAGGTTTGTGACTGTTCAAAATGTGTGGTTGAAGTCTACTGACGATTTGTTAAAGCAACAATGAAATGCATATAGACATCGCTTAACCACCAGCAAATAAATTTCCTTTGTTCTTTATTTTATTTTTGTCTTATTTTATATGCATATGTTGTTGAATTTGTGAATTAAAAATTTATTTTCATTTACAAATAAACCAATTTATTATATTTTTAAGAGCATATTTTTTGAGTTTTTAGTGCATATTGAAAGCGCATAAAACTCTATTTTTCGAGCATATTTCTGGTTTGCCTGGTTATAATTCATTTGCTTAGTGGAGAAAATAAAAATATTTGTAAATCTTATGCATATTCTATCGTTCCCATGTGTATAGACATAAATTATTATTAAATAAATACACAGGGATTTGTTAACAATTTGCATTCAATACTTTTTAGTTATATTTTAAAATTTCAATTAATATTTTTCAGTAAATGCGAAATAATAAAAAAATATATATAAAATAATGAAAGCACAAACCGTAATTATAATTGTACAAACAGTTTTTGCTATCAAAATTAAATTACTTTCATTTATTTAGCATTTAAAACAAATGCATTTTTTTTTCTTCTTTTAATCAGCATGCAATCATATATGAAAACAAAAAAATTCAAATATATATAAAATTTATAATATAAATATTTGTATTTGTAAATAAAATATACTAGTGCAGATACATACATGTTAACACACTGCTATACTTTTATTTTAGACACTTTATACTGCAATAATGATCGTAAAAAAATATTTTTTAAATACATTTTTTATATTCTAATAATATTATGTTCACAGATTTTTTTTTACTTATTTGCATGTATATTAAAAAATAATATTCATTCAAGTTCAATAATTATTTAATAGCAAAAGTAAAATTAAATAAGCATGTACGTAAGAATTTGACATTATAAACGCGAAATATGCACTTAAAACCATAAAATATGCACATATGTGCTCTTAAGTATGAAAGTGGTTCAAGTCATATGTATCTTTGGTCACTCCATTTAGTAGACTATATTTGAACAAATCAAAAAATATTTGTATATTATGCAACATTTTAATGTAGAGTTGTAGTATGATCGATTAATATAAATTTATTAAATATTTGTTGAAGTTTTTTTTAAATTTATTTAAAATTTCGAAGCAAAAAAATGCTTATGACTTAGACCAATTTCATAATTAAGGGCACATATGTATGCGTGTGTGTATGTATAATATTTAAAAATGCGATTACTATTAAAATTTAAAAGTTTTCTAATTTATTTATATTTAAAAAAAATAATAAGTTTGGAGTGTATGTTAAAACAGTATTTACATATAACTTTTGGCTAAAGCTCACTTGAAATACAAATTAATATTGTTTTAAAAAAATATTCATTTATGCCAAAATATGGGACGTAAACATACATTAATTTAATTATGCAAAGGAATGAATTTTCAGCAAGATATGCAATAATATGCCTTCTTAGCAAAATATGCAAAAATATGTATTTTCTGAAAAGTATGCACTAACGAATCCATAATCTTTTGCATATGAATTTTTAGTTAAATATGCAAAAATATGCATTTTTAGCATAATATGCAAAAATATGCATTTTAAGCATAATATGCACTAACAAATCGATGACCTCTTACGAAAATTTATGGTATCGTAAAGATATTTCGTTAGTGCCATTTCAGAGTTGAGGGAAAAAACATACATTTGCATGAAACCCCTGTCCCTGTTTATTGCTATTGTAGTCTAATTGTACTTGCATAATTATGAAAATAAATCAATCAACATACATTTGCCGAACGTTTTACCTCAAAGCAATTTAATGTTGTCCTTATTGATATTTTTGTAGTTTCGTGCTACAGTGCTTTTTGTACTCGTTCCTTATGTTTGTTTTGGAACTCAGATTAAAATAATAAATTAATTGGACTGCTTAATATAAAGCATGTTTTTTAGAGTGTCACAAATTTGAGTTGGCATCACTGCTTTATTTGAGCACCCATTTAACAGCTGATAGTTGCATTTTATTTCGTTTGGTTTGACTTACACCAGAGCAACGCGTGCAAATTGTTGAAATTTTTAATCAAAATAATTGTTCTATTCGTCAAACTCATCGTGCACTTCTTCCATTTTATGGCGTAGATAATTCTGGTTGAATGGGTGCGTAAAAAAGCAGAATTGTCCCATTTGGAGTGAGGAGAATCCACAAGCATCCACAGAAAATTACTGTTTGATGGGCTTGATGGGCTGGCGGACTCATGAACCCATATGTCCTCAAAAACGAGGATGGTCAGAATGTTACTGTCAATGGTGACGGTATAGGAACATGATTTGAAATTTTTTCGCACCTCAATAACGTGGCATTAATCTTGCTGATATGTGGTTGCTACAAGACGGAGTTACATGCTGCACAGTCGGCGCTACAATTGATATACTCAAAGAAACTTTTGATGACAAAATAATTTCACATAATGGCCCAATTAATTGCCTCTTAGTGGCCAATGTGATTTAACCCCATTGGATTTTTTTTCTTTGAAGTTATGTTAAGTCAATTGTGTACGTCGATAAACCACAACATTTGAAGAGTTATTGGTGAAATACGGCCGCAAATGCTGCGTAAAGTGGTTAAAAATTGGTGTTCCAGATTGCGCCTTCTACGCGCAAGCCTTGGCGGTCACATGGCAGAAATCTTATTTAAACATTAATTTCATAATATTGTCTTTCCAATGAAGTCCGTGATATTGAAAATATATTTCCTTGTTTTATTATGATTTAAACTTGTGGCACTCTATAAAGAACATCCTGTATTAAAAAAAATTTACTGGTAATATCAATTACTAAAATATATCTAAATGAAACAATACCGTTTTGCTTAAGAAAAATATGTTGCACATCTCTGCTCTAAATCAAGATGCTCAATCAAACTAGAAAATAAAATTTATTGATATTTATCAACAAATATACATACATGAAAGGAGAAAACATCTGTTCCTTCATACTTTAAAAACAAACCAAAAACGAATGAAATAAAAGGTAAATATTTGCTTTGGAAAAATTCGCAAGAGCGAAGCGAATAGACATTTTTTTTACGGAATTTGTCTAACAGGTTGTAATGAAACTAAGAACAGATAATATAAAAAAACCTCTTCCTGTACATAAATATTTTTTAAGCTCTAATTTTCATGTATTGCAAAATTTATACGTTAAACTCTGGCAGAAAACTGTATTCTTCTTTTTAACACATTTTTGTGGTAACAGACAAAAGTCTTTCAAATACACACAGTTGGTTAGAAATTTGCTTTCCAAAAAAAAAAAGAAAAAAAAAATATAAATTAACCTGCAATAAACAATGTTGCAAGTGTGTATGTATGTGTGCATGTATATGCTTGTGGCAGTGTATTTTCCTTGGACGTTTGCCAATAGTTTTTTTTTTGTCTGTGAGTCTTTTTCTTAAAATTTGTTTATGACTTTTTATTTTACTGGCCCCTTCATTTCGTTGATTAACCCTCAAAGCTGAAAGAAAAGCCCATGTCATGGTTTTGTTAAGGGATTTTCATCATGTCACTGTGTGACATTATGTTTCAATTTTTATTTTCCTGCTGCTTTTTAAAAATTATTTAGTTTTTTCATACAGCCACTTCAAAGAACATTTTTGTTTTGCCACAATTGTTCATTTTTTCACTTTATTTCTTCTGCTTTTGTATGGTTTGTAACTCTATCAACTAAAAGGAAAAAGTTGAAAAAATTTTGCATGCTTTTTTTTAAGAATACTTGGGAGTCTCCTGGTTATTTTGACGTATTTGAAATCAGATGTTTGTTTTTGTTGTCTCATTGCGGTTACCGCATTTTTTCTGTTTGTTGCTTTTCCCAATAAATAGCTTAATTTTATCACAAACATTTTGGTGAATTAAATGAAGGCATTTTAAATAAAATATTTTTGTAAATTGTTTCTTAATTGAGTTACTTGTAAAGTTAAGAAAGCAGGTATGTGAAACTTCTAAGAATAATAATTAAGATCTCGACTGACTACATGTATTATATTATATTATATGAAATAAAGTTTAGTTATTAAATTTGACTCTATTTTTCGAAGTGATATTACTGAATAATTTTGAGTTCACCCTTTCGACAACGTCGTGCTTCTTAGTCTAGATATGTCAGATTTTTCTAGCATTATATTAAGGCTGTTTGGCACTATGCGCCCATGATTTGGCGCAAAAGCAATAAATTATTATTATTATATTAAAGCGGTTACCAAAAAAATCCAATCTCTGATATAACAGAGCAACAGATGTGCGCATATTTAGTAAAGAAATCAAGCTTTGCTAAGTACGAGTATGTACCTGGTGTTGCGTCGTCTTGAATTGCCAGATCTGTCCAGTATATTATTGTTGGTATCAAGAGCACCGATGGCTCAGCAGCTGATGCGCCTAATAGATAAAGACGTTCACTATGTTTGAGGTATTTTAATATAAATTTCAGTTTTTTTATACAAAATTTTTAATTGCTTCTTTGGCAAATGAATATAAAAACACCCAGTAAGCTAATCAAATATAAGTGTTCTTTTAAATTGCCTTCTACTTACACATAGATATTTTCAAGTTCATATTAATTACTGTATGAGTTAAATTTGAAGGTTAGCCGCGAATAACGTTTTAAGTGACAAAATATTAATTTTTAAGGAAAGCCAAAAAACGCATTTTAAAGATTGTTTTTTTCGTTGAATTTTTTTTAGTTTATCGAAAATAATGATAATTAGTATTAACTTTTCTTTTTTTTATCTCTCTTATCAATTATTTACGACAATTTCGTTTGCATGATTTTGTTACTCACTTACAAAGATTCTACCGAGAACTGACTGTTTGAATTGTATTTTGACGGCAATAAGATGCATAATATTTAATGGTTTGATGTTTGAACAACGCAAAAGAGTAATGTTAACGCTAATCTGTGAGAAAACTGGTTTTGTAAAAATTGTATGTTACAACGTTATTCGCGGCTATGCTTCATTTTAGTAACGTGACCAATTGGGTTACTTTTACAATCCTTCAGGATACCACAACTATATGGTGTAGCTTGTGTTATCTTCCATATTTAACCAAAATGTGCACTAATCTTTTCCAGAAAATTATTTTTTTTTATATCTAAATTATTGCTTCTACCAGACATATTCCCACCATCCTTTTTTTATAATCCATTTAGCGACTACTGTTAACTAGCTAACAGTGCTCTGTTATGTGCTTAAAATGTTATGTTAGAGATTTTGGTTTCTGTATTTGCTAGTTAAATTCGAATTTATCTTCACACACATACGCCCATAGTCATAGAGGGTTTTTTTTTTGAGTTGGCATCACTGTTTTATTTGAGCACCCATTTAACAGCTGATAGTTGATTTTTGTTTATTATGAATTGACTTAAACCAGAGAAACGCTTGAAAATTATTGAAATTTTTCATCAAAATTATTGTTCTATTCGTCAAACTCATCGTGCACTTCTTGCATTTTCCGATGAAGCCCATTTATTGTTGAATGGTTACATAAATAAGTAGAATTGTCGCATTTGGAGTGGGGAGAATTTACAAACTTTTGTCGAAACACCATTACATTCACAGAAAATTATTGCGGAGTCATTGGCCCATATGTCGTCAAAAAAATAAAATTCTACGCGCCAGTCGTGGCGGCCGCATGACAGAAATCATATTTAAACATCAATTTCATAAAATTTTCTTGCCAATAAAGACCGTTTCATTGATATTTCCTTGTTTTATGATAATTTAAACTTGTGGCACTCTATAAAAAACACCCTATATTTCCCTTCGTGGAAAACATTAAAAATAATTAAGTGTAGTTACAGCTTGATGCGCAATGTTAAGGGCCGTGATACACTATCATACAAAGTCGTGCAATTTTTTTTGAAAATACAACCTTGGTGTGATGGAGTTTATGAAAATTTTCAAAAGACAATAAGAATTCCTCACATCAGGGTTGTATTTTTATAGCTATGCTATTTATTTCACGACACAGGAGTTAGGATGTGATTTTGGTAACAAAACAAATCGACACTATTACAGTTATAAATTTATCTTTGTTTTGTTTTTTTTTGTACTTAAAACCAGATTACGAAAATAAACGAAGGGAATTGTTTGATTATGTTTTGTCTCGCTCTTTGAAGTGAGTGAAACAAAAACAAAACAAAAATCGCCGTCGGCCACAAACAATACATTAATGTAATCGTACTCCGCTAGAAAAGAAAATAATGGGAAACAAATGGAAACGTTTTGAAATATTTGCGGCAAATTTGACATCATCATATAATATTATTTTATTGCATTGTTAGTTAACACATTAAGTTTGTTTTATATAGTTAAGCAGCACAGCTATAACCGGGTGGCCTAAGACACTTCTCTTCTTCTTTATTTCATAGAAAATTGAAAAATGATATTGAGTCATGGCCTTATGTGTAATTATTTATGTAAAAGCGTTTTGTCTTATTGTGAAAAGGAAAAAGAGGAGCCAGCTAGCTTTCTATATTTATGAAGACAATAACTTTGATTAGCAACAACAAAGTGAAAGTGTGAAGCATGCCGGCATAACCAAAAATAAAAGTACGATTATAAGAATATAAAAAAATCTTCATAGATAAAATGCTACACAGTAAACAATTTTGGATTTTTTTAATAGCAAGCCAGTGTATACTCGTATATAGAACAAACCCAAAAAAAACAATTAAATTTATTGGAGAATATCAATATAAATAAATTTTGATTTTACATATATACTATTTCGTAATAAGTTTCAAATTTTAATTCCCAAATAGTATAGAATTAAAAGAGCTTTTTACCGTGTAAACATCTCAGTGCGAAAAGATTTAAATGCAAATTTATTACAAAATTTATTACAACTTGTACGGAAAAACACTCGTATTTTATTTATTATATGTACCAGGAATTTTACCCATCAAATGGTTTCTGCTTGGTAATTTGTCTAATGTCAACATTTCATATCATTGACGACGCAATCTTTATTACTGAGGACAATTTAATGTATGGGTTGGCATCGTGTCAAGGTGTCAAGGACGTATACACTTGCAATAGTAAAGATGTCAAATTACATCACAATTATGAGGGTTTTGCTTTCAGTGTTTGTGTTAAATCTGTTTGTACTTGTTGTATGATAAAAATTATATAAGATTTATTAAAGATTTATTAAAAATAAATTTTATGAAATTTTGTGTTCTCTTCTACAGAAAATAATAATACTTTTTATGAGTAAGATCTGGAAACTTAAGATAGTTTTCTATAATCAAAATCAAATCTGTATCGGATTCTTTTAGCAAAAAGCGTTTAAACATTCACATGCACATACACAAACGTTTTCAAATGTTATCGTGCTCATGCGTTATTTAGGGTGACCAAATAAAAAGGCAGCAAAGGTAAGATAATAACTTGATTTTATATCAAAAAACAAATCCTGCACACGGTCATATTGAATTTACTGGCATGGCATCTGAAATTTTAAATCGAATATGTTATCAAAACGAAATCGCACAATTTAAATAATCCAATATAATCCCCATAAGCACTCAAAAAATATAAATTAAAGCACTTTAAAAATTTTACTCGAAATAGAATGCACTTCAAGCTTCTTTGATATACTTTTCCAGTGCAAACCTTACCAAAGATGTATTTTAATAAATTAATAAAAACAGAAATTGTGCTGAAAATATTAAAAATGAATAAAAAATAAATTCGGTTAAGTGCGACTTTGACTCGCACACGAAGGGTTCCGTAAGCACACTACATATGTATTATTATACGAAACTTAGCCTGTATAATGGATTATATTACCTGATGCAGAATTTTTTTTTTGTTGAAAAATTTTAAGTACCCGGTAAACCTTTTTTTAAGTTTTTCGCGATTTTGTTAGTTTTGGCGCTTTATCCTAGTTTTGGTTCTTTTTGGTCCGTTAGTGGGTTTTCATTCGGCTTTTATTTTAGCTCAGCGATTTTTTAGTTTTGGTGCTTTTTTAGTTTAGGCGCTTTTTTGTCGTTTTGGCGTTTTTTCGGTTTTGTCGTTTTTTTTGTTCTGGCGCTTTTTTGTGTTAGAAGATTTTCTTATTTTAGGCACTTTTGTCCCTTTTGGCGGTTTTTGGCTTTGGAGTTTTTCGTTTTGGCGATTTCTTGGATTTTTGGCGATTTATTTTATTTTTAATAGTTTTTTAGTTCTGGCGTTTTTTTTCAATAAAAAAAAATTATTTTGTCGTTTTTTTAATTTTGGCGCTTTTTTCGCTATGACGATTTGGCGATATTTTTAGTTTCTTAACGAAATTTTTACTTCAATCGATTTTTTTTGTATTTTAGTGATTTATTTTATTTCTTCTAATATTTTTTATTGAAGCGTTTGTTTCATTTCGGCGGTTTTTCGTTTTAACGATTTTTTGGGTATTTGGCGATTTGTTTTGGTCGTCATGTTTTTTTTTTAGTTGTGGTGCTTTTTCCGTTTTAGTGATATTTTTGTGGTTTTTTACAATACATCATTTTAGTTCTAGCGTTTTTTTTTGTACTTTTGGCTCTTTTTTTCGGTTTTGGCGATTTTTTTTTAGTTTTTTAACGAAATTTTTACTTCTGGTGATTTTATTGTATATTAGCGATTTGTTTTATTTTCGCTAATATTTTCCATTGAAGCGTTTCTTTTTCATTTTGGCAGGTTTTTTTTTTTTTGCGTTTTTGGTTTTTGCGTTTTTGAAAATTTCAACAGTTTGTCTCTTACGGTTTGGAATATAAAGTAAATACATATTAAGTGATAAAATACCCTTTTACTTTGATTGTTTTAAGCTTCAGTGTTAATTGTTACACTAATACTAACTTTAAAAATTTCAAGTGTCCATATAGAATTGTTTGTATATTACATTAGAAATTTAAATATTTTTCGTTGCTCGCTTTAGAATACTTTTAAATTTTTCATACATTTGTTGTTGTAGCGGCCAAAGTTTTATATACTCTGTGATGATTACTTTGCTCGAGAAAACAGCATGTGACAGAAGGAACCTCAAAAACTAACTCTGCTATATGGTCACCTTTAAAATGCAAGTGTGAGGGAATATTGAAAACTTAAACTTAATTTTTTTTTTGCTAAAGAAAAATAGTATGCAAATAAAGTATACGCCATGTTGGCTGCCTTCATATTCCGCAAAACGACTAAAATTCTAGAAAAAAAGCAAAAAAAAAACAAGCACGAGTAGCAGCATCAACATGATTTAACGACAAATGTATAAATAATGAAGATAAAATAAAACGACACGACACAATGCATGCAAAAAGTAAAGACAGATGACAGAAAAAGTTTGACAGTTGTGTAACATTGTGCATTATTTCCAAAACAAAATTAAAAAAAAAAAAAAAAGGAAAAACGATATAAATAAATGTATTGAAAAAAGCAAGAATGGCCAAAAAAAAGCAGCACTAAATGATAATAAAAATAAAAAATGAAAAGCACACAAAACCAAACGAAGGATTGAAAATAAAAATTTAAAACAAAAAAAACAACAAGA
Source organism: Nowickia ferox (assembly GCA_936439885.1). Taxonomy (NCBI): domain Eukaryota; kingdom Metazoa; phylum Arthropoda; class Insecta; order Diptera; family Tachinidae; genus Nowickia; species Nowickia ferox. Next base: position 96,698,680 of record OW387026.1, on the reverse strand, counting down.
TGACAGAGCAAAACACAAAAATAATTTTAAACTCAAACTCGAACTAAACTATACGAAACACATGGCTCAAATTGACCCTAATTTTTTGTGCAAATAAAACACAAACTTCAATAAAAATGTAAGTTTTGCTTCGTTTCGACCATTTTTAGCTGGTTATTTGCATTTCAACTTTTTTCTTCTTCTTGTTTTGTTTATTTCAATGTATTTTTTGCGCATTGCATGGAAACTTATTTGCATATTTTTTAAAACTTATTGGCATTACATAAGTGGCTACGAATTGTAAGTAAACTAAGCGAAATAAAATAAAGAGTAAACTAGTGAAGTAAGTATTTGCCAGTTGTTGATGCATATACTCGTATATGCGAGTGTGTGTATCAGCCAATCTAAATAACACTATTGTTACAGTGTGCAAAAAAAGAAACAACAAGACATACTAAATGTATTGTAAACAAATTGTTACAAAATTGTTCAATGAATTTAAGGCAAATAATTACAATAACTATTGGCTGTCCGGGCTTGAAATTCAAGGAAGTTTTTTTGTTTTTAATTTTGAATAGTTAGTCTTATTTATTTACAAACACTTGCGAACTTTCAGCATTTGATACTAAAGTAGTCTACTTCACATGTTTAAAGTGTACTCGTATGTAAAAGGTGTTTTTTATTGAGGTATAGAACTTTAAGTTGGCATCACTTTTTTAACTGGCGGCCATTTTGTCAGCTGTCAAGTGATTAATATTTAGTTTGGTTTGCCATTTCATCATGAACAGGTTGACAAAAGAACAACGCTTGCAAATCGTGCAAATTTATTTCGAAAATAATGGTTCAGTTCGCGAAGTTTACCGCAAGCTCCGTCCATTTTATGGTCGACAGAGCAATTAATTCGGTTAACCATGGATCGTTTACGCACTACGTTTACTCTATGTGATAATACGCATCCGCTGAAGTCGCTCGTCTACGCCAACAAACCAGAAACGTTAGGGGACTTGGAAGCCAACATTCGTGGCGTTATTGCCAACATACGGCCCCATATGCTCGAAAAAGTGGTTGAAAATTGGACCTGTAGAATTGGCTTTATTCGAGCCAGCCGCGGCGGCCACATGCCCGAAATCATATTTAAACGTTAATGGCATAAAATTATCCTTCCAATAAAGTCAAATTGATGGACATTAAAACGATTTTCTTGTGTTTTATTTCAATTCGAAGTTCTATACCTCTAAAAAAAACACCCTATATAAGTGGTGTGCCAAAGTACGAATTTGAATTTTGAAAGAAAATTTAGGGTTGTTGTGTTCAAGTTTAAATCTTGGCCATGGAAGCAGCTTGATGATACATTTGGCTCATAAAAAATGTTCCTGCTGCCTGTGCCAATACACATCGCTTAATTTAAATAATTAATAAAACTGACTAAATTAAACTAAATTCATGTTGTTTCAACTTGAAGAAATTATGATTCAATATGGTTCTTCATGTTATTTCAGTTTCAAATTCACTTTGTTTCAACTTGAAATAGCTTTGATTCAACATGATTCTTTATTTGGATTTAAAAGTATTTAAAATCTTCATTATAAATGAATAGGCACAATTTTCTGGCAATGAAGTGTAAAACAATTATTATTCAAGTCAATCATTAAATATTTAAGAATTGATTTATGCTTGCTTTACACTTCAATTTAATAGCATTTGAAAGTTTTATGTATCTATAGATAATTGTCTGTATATTACATTAGGATTTCAAAATTTTTCGTTGCTCGCTTGGAAACACGCTCTAGTTTTTAACTTTTTTATATATTATATATTATATTCGACCTTTTTAATAATTATATATGAATTTTATTTAAGCTTTAGGTCTTTTTGTAATCTATTTACAATTTTATTTATTTATATCGATATTTGGCTTCAACTTGTGTTGCTTCGTCAGGAAATAAAATTGTAAATAGATTACAAAAAGACCTAAAGCTTAAATAAAGTTCATATATAATGTTTTATATATTCTGAGAATATTTCCGGTCCACATCTCTTAGTTTTCTCTAAGAAAACATTATGTGGCAAACAGACAGATAGACAGACATAAAGGCAGACGTTCAGCTTAGCGAAAATAATAGGGTTCCTTTTCATCTTTGGTGTATGTAGCCCTAAATCTAAAATTTATAGTTTCATAGCATATAAATAAAAAGAAAATCATTTGCTAAGACAAATTTAATATTAGTTAGATATTATTGCCAGCATTTTGCTTCCTGCAGCGATTAATATAAAAGATTTATATAGTCGGGTATGTTCTGCATTCCACGTGAAATTATAATGTGCGGTATTGCCCTAGAATTGTTGTTGGAAATGGGAATTTATAACAACAATTCTAGGGCAATTCCACACGATTTAATTTTACGTGGACGCCAAAACATACCCGAGTATGTCCTGCTGATAATATCATCCTTTTCTGTTTCAAAGGAAAACTTTTCATGTTATTAATTGCCTTGCATATTTTTTTTCCATAAGGAATATTTTAAGATTAACATATGAACACTTCAGTGATATAAATACTTTTACTAAATACACATTTAATGGCATACGATTTAGTGAACAAAGACTAGCTGCTGTTCAAAAATACAATTTACATATAAACGCATTACATACATATTTATTTTCAAGAAAAACACATCCATTTATTTTCCCACTACATTTGCTGAAGTATGTTGAAAAAGTGCTTTAAAACGTTGGTTGCCTGTTCCCTCAACATTATTCATTTCACTTCACAATAATTTCATTATAAACGCATCTGGGTCACTTGTGCAATATTTAAGCTGTACAAGTGGTAAAGAGTTAGTTTGTTAACATACATACATATGTATGTATGTATGTATGTATGTACATATATAAATATGTATGTGCATAAATGCATATGCATTTTGCCATACGAACACATGACACATTTACATTTGCTGATTGAAAACTTACGAACAAGTCGAAAGCTATTTTTATGTGCACACTGCAATACACACGTAATAATGCAATGTGCATACAAATTTTATTGTTTTATCTCCATATTGTGCCGGAAGAGCTTTATGGGAAAGATATGTTTGGTTTTGGCAAGATGTTGCCTTCCTTTTCTTACTGCATTTTAGCATGGCGGTAAATTTGCAATATATCGTGCCATAACCGCGAAAAAAGCTTAACCGACACATTTTTGGACCTCGTTTTTTTCCTTTTTTTACGAAAATCGATTGTTTACGATCGCAAATAATCGATTTTGGCAAAAAAATTTAAGTTCAAAAATTATGTACCTTAAGCTTTTTTGGCGGTTATGGCACGGTACCTGTGACTGTTAACAAATAACAGCGTATGAATATTTTAAGTTATTCAAGTGAGTTTTTAACTTGGTACAATTCATAAAGAAAATTGTATTTTTTTTATTGTTTTTAACAGATGCAAGCATAAGCAAGCTAAGACGATTTATTTGGTTGTTCTCGTTCGAAATTTTTTGAGTATTTTAGCCTAATATTTTTGCAACCATTTTAAGAAATTTTCGATAGATTTTTATTTCAAATTTTTCTTCTTCTTCTTTCGAGTCCATAAATCTTTACCTGTCATATTATACATTAGACCGTACTAAAAAAAAATACAAAAAATTTCCGTACACTTTCCAGTATGACGAGTTATTGCAAAATAATTTTTATTTTTTTGCCCAGAGTAGGGGTCGCCTATTTAAAATTTTTGTTTGTCTCGAGAAAAGCATTGTCTTGTTTTTACATTTTCGTTGTTATTTAAAATTTATTTAAATTTTTTTTTTTTTAAATATTTGATGGGCAAAGGTTCCCTGCTGATCAGAATTATTAACAGTGAAATGAGAATTGCGACTAACGCATTCCTCAACAATCAATGTGAAGCATGTTATATATAACCAAAATAAAAAAAATTATAAGTATAATTTATTTGAAAAAAAACGCACCAAAATTTTAAACTCTTCAGCTACAATTATAAAAATACTTTCTTTGGAAGGTTGTACGAACTGAGATCTGGTAGGTTAATTTTTGCATACAACAAGAAAAAACATTTGTCTCCTGGAGATAAAACATACTTTAAGATCCGACTGTAAATACAGAAGATATAAGGAAAACATTAATAAATTCAGTAAATTGCAACTTTAACTCACACACGAAGCTTTTCGTACGGACACATACGAACCTTAGCTTATATAAGGGAATATAATATCTATCTGATATAGACATTTAAAAAAAAAATTTAAGTAACTGGGAATTTTTCTACTTTTTTTTGCCATTTTTTTAGTTTCTGCGCTTTTTATTAGTTGTGGTGCTTTTTTCGCTTATAGCGATTTATTTCAGTTTCTGTCGTTTTTTTTTTGTTTTGACGTTTTTTAGGTTTGGTGGTTTTTTTAGTTTAGGCGTTTTTTCCTTTCTGACGATTTTTTTGGTTTTTGGCGATGTTTTCGTTTTTGGCGATTTTTTCTATTTTGGCGTTTTTTCGTTTTTGAAATTTTATCGGTACGTGGCGTTTCTCTCCTTTAGGCGTTGTTTTCATTTTGACGATTTTTTCGGCTTTTTGGCGATTTATTTTTGTTTTTGAGATTTTTCTAGTTTTGGCGCTTTTTTCGTTTTGGCGATTTTTTCGGTTTCTGGTGATTTTTTTCGTTTTGGCGATTTTTTTTCATGTTAGGATTTTTTAGTTTAAGCGTTTTCAAGATACAAGATTCAAGATTTTTAAGATACAACAACTTGCCAAAATTACATTAACTGATAGAATACGTTTTAATTTTGATTTTTTTAAATATCAGTTTTAATTCGTATAGTCATGTTGCGTTGCCCGCTTTACAACATCCTTTACTTTTTAACTGTCATAATTTTTAGATGCCATATTGCTGCGGTCATAGTTTTACATATTCTTCAGATCCATAGCTCTTGTAGCTCCCGAGAAAACAGATAGACGGACAAAGGGATATCTTAGCAAAAACAATAGGGTTACTTTTCATTATTGGTGCACGACGGAACCTTAAAATGGCGATCCCTACGTGCGTCAAAAAATTTTATTTTTAGAATTGCCTTATATGTATATATAACTATCTTTAATAAAGAAATGTCCTAACTCATATTTTTTTTTTTGGATTCTGGTTTTTTGTATATTCCGATAGAAGAACATCTAAGAAAAAGATCCCTATTTCAAAAAAAAAAAAAAAATAAGTTACGCCCTTTCTATATTGAGGTAAGGATATGCATGTCTATGTACACATAATTTTATTATACATTTTATAATAATAATTATTGAATTACTTAAAAAAACTATTTCATTAGTTACCGAACATCTTTGTACTCTAAGATAATCTTCAGACAAGTGAAGAATGTTTTATTATGTCTCCTAAGATGATGTATTCGTACAATTTCCCCAATTCCTGGTATAGAAGCATACACTCACTGACTTTTCGTCATACAAGCATTGTGTGCAGATAAAATATAAACAAACACATGTGCTTGTAGTCAAACATACATGTGTTCTTATTCTCGGTATTATTTGCCCGTAAAGCCGGCATATTGCAGTTAGTGGTCTGCTCAACTCAGAAAGCCTTTTGCATTGAACTCTTAATAGTAATGAGCTTCTTGTGAGTGTGTGTATGTGTGTGTGTGGATAAGGTATCTAGTTGTTACAGGTGATAGAAATTTATGCTTTACGGTCGTATTAATAAACTTCATTATTAAATTATAGCCAGCGGTTTAAAGTTAATTTGATTTAATACAATTTTAATTTTTTATGACATTAAGTTCGGTCATGCATATGAATAGAATGTGCTTTCTAATATATTGAATATTTGTGTTGGAGAAATTTTTAAAACTTAATTTGGAAAATTGTCAGTTTCATTGAAGGAAATTTAATTTAAATCATTTGAAGTTGGGGTTGGTATCAGAGGTCAGAAAAAGTGAGTAGGGTTGAATGATGCTTCATATTTTTTTGTACTTGTATGCATTGGAACAGAGAGGGGAAAAAGTGGTAAATCGCTACCATGTATTATCAAAATTTAAATAAATCCGCTTGTGCTTGCCTTGATTGTTAAACCTTTTTTTCACACACACACTTTACAACAAAATTTGTAATATTAAGAAAATAAAGTTTAAGAAGTAAAATTCAGGCAAAAGTTTCATATAATTTAAATTAATTTTAAAAACTTTTAATTTTTCCCCTTTTTTTGCAGAAAAAAGTGTGTCAATTATTTCGAAATTATAAAAAAAATTTTGCAGGAAAACCAACCTCATATGTTTGCTAATTAAAAACGTTATACTATAAGAAATATTGCAAATAAATTTTTGGTTCAAAATTTTTGCCTTAAAGCTCCAAGAACTACTTATAGAGGGAGGAAAATTACTCAAGCCAACTATAATGATGTAGACATAATATGGTTTCCTTGCTTATGTCTAAAAGTTAAATATAATAACATAAATTTAAGGATTAACAAGACGACATTAGTAGACTGGAAATAAAGATATTTCACACAATACTGAGAAAGAAAAAAATGTTTAACTCAGGAAACAAAAAAATGGGGAAAGTGAGAAAGGAAGCAGTAGCACTTTGACAATAACGCTGAAAAAAAAACATACTATATACTACAAGAAAAAGCTTAGTGCTGTTTGTCACATTTTCCTCACTCTAAAGAAATTTTTGCTCTTCTTTGGTAAACATACTTTTGCTTAGCATTGATTAAAATTTTTGTCGTATATAATGTTAATGTTATTATTAGGATGATCCTTGAAGTCAGAATTTTGAAAAGTAAATGAGAAGCTTAAATATATTTTATCTTACCAGGACGTATGATTGCAAATTACTCGTGTACTGGCCCTTATTATTACAAAAAGTCAAACAGAAGAATTTTACTTTTAAGCCTGATACTCTGTTCAATATATCAAGTGAAATGCTGTCAAAATACAAATAAAAAAATTGGCACGAATTGTTCATGGAAAAATGTTGCAGAAATAGTACTCTGTTTATATTGAGAAAAACGTATAAAATGTATCTTCAACATTTTAAGTTTTCATGCGAAAAAAGATAGGTGGCACTTATTTCGTGTGGAATTTACAACAAACACATGGGGCGTTTTTAAAAACATAAGAAATCGTAGCATAGTTTCAGGGCTAGTTAATATTATTTACATGTCAAATTTTTCGTATGAAATATTCAACGTTCAATCAAAATTTTTCACAAATTTTTCACAAATTTATTGAAGACAGTACTATGCTTTAAATAATTATTTCTGTTGATAGCGATTATTACTCATGCGGCGAAAAAGCACATTCAAGAACCCAAAAAAAGATGTAGAAAATTATTTATTAGTTCCATCGTCCGTTTGGGGAATTTAAGTCAAAAACAGAAAAAGGGGGTGGCGATAACTGAAGTAGTAAACACGTTGACTACAAAACCGAAGATGCTGGATTTGAGCCCGGTCGCCGAAAGTCATAAAATAACAATACCAATCATTTCTCTGATGTGCATTAGTGTCCTTTTGTATCAGTTGTTGTAGAAAAGTTCAAGTGATGAAGGCATAGACACTGGTCACTGAACCACACCGGCTTCTGTGAATGCGTATGTTAATATTGCATCAAAGCGCCCTCTTTCATTGGTATTGTGTAGCATAAATAATCGGCAAAGTAAATAACCATTAAAATGGTTAATAAGCACAGTTTTGAAGATTTAATACGCCTCATTAACACCAGAGGCGCTGCAACTCTGCATTATTAAAAAAACGTGAAAAAACAGAGGTATAAAAGAATGAAGCTTTCCTCTATGTCTTTCTTCACCACCTGTCTCTTCTATAACTCTCCCCTTACTAAAGTAGGCAACATTTAGTAATAGTAGTAGGCATTCATTGCCTGAGTGTTACTTTCCTTAAAAAAAAAACAAAAAAAAGAGTACGTAACGACTGTCAAAGTCTAGGGGATCATATGCCAGGAAAGCGGATAATATCACAAATATATTGAAGCAATTGTGCAGTGAGTAATTTTGCCGTTCAGTTGTTAAGCAGCTCTGGGCGCAAGAATAGCTTTGGAGTCATCGTCAGGCTTGTGTGTGTTGTTTGGCCTTCGAGAGTTTTTTTGTCTTGCTCGAGCTTATTGGCTGATCTGCCACGAATAACCGTATAACCTTATGATTCTTTTGTGGAATTTCGTTGACAACTTCCTATGTGAAGGCGTAGGTCGTGTACAGTCAGTCATACAATTTTTATTAAAATACTCTTAATACCATCTTGGACACATGGTGTAGTTACGCCGCCCATATTTGTGCAACAATACTTTGCAAATTTACTTTGTAAAGTACTTATGAAACAAATAAAGTAATAAATAAATCTTTTTTTATAATTTTGTTGTTAAACCAAACAAAACCATAGAAGGAAACTTGGCCTTCAGTAGTAGCCGTGATACACTATCATACACATTCGTACAATTTTTGAGAAAATTGGAGTTTGTGAAAATTTTCAAAAGACAATAACAATTCTTCAACAGGGTTGTATTGTTTCTTAGATCCTACGATTATGTAGGATAGTGAGCCATGACCTTAAGTAAATGCCTGTAACATCCCTTACGCAATAGAAGCCTAGTACGCGATAGCTTATCTTAAAAAATACTAACTTAGAGTTTTTTTTTTAAATAAAATCCAATAAAAATGAAAAGGCTTCCGAGTTTTAAATATTGCGTTTTAAAAGTTTTTCTATAAAACATACAATATCTTTGTATGTATGTATTTCAAAAAGGAACTCCCTTATACAGGAAATATTTCCAATTCATTGAATGATATTTCAAGGTCCTAAACATTGAAAGCAAAAGACAACACGAACAACAAACAAATGAAGAAATCGAACAATTTTAATTTCAAACGACGACACTGATGATGCAAACAAAAACAAAGAAACCAAAATGAACAGAAATGGAAGGAAAAGCAGCAGCAGCAGCAGCAGTAGCAGCAGCAGCAGCATTATGTGAATAATAATAATAATGAAAAAAGACATACACATACATAAATAATTAATGGGCGTGTAAAATCACATGACTGATAATAAGCAAAAGTAGAACAGGGAGAGAAAGGAAGTAAAACGATGCGTAGCTGTTAGTTGATAGCTTATAATATTAACTACAAACAAAGTAATATGTATTAAATACACATTTCTTTTACTTTATACTTTAGCTTTATTTTCATGTTTATATTCTTGATGCTTTGCTTATGTTGTGTTTATACTCGTATACATATTCTTTGAAAACTAAAAGTGTCCTTGGCATAAAAACAACAATGCTAAGCCCATCACCATTTTTGTTTTGTATTCAAAGAAAAACACAAACAAATTCTATACAGTTGACATGCATATACGATTTTATTGAAAGTGAAATGTTTTAACACACACACACACGCACGTTTTGTGTATGTGTAAGTGTGTAGTTTATGTGTGAAAGTATTTTCTTTTAAGCTTTTTTTTTTGGTGTGGATGTTTGTATGTGTCCATAAATGTTGGTTTATTTATAAAATTTTTAAGTTGTAGTTACATTTTATTTCTTCTTGGCTTTTTACACAGCCACAGTAAACTTTTAGAGTGTTACAAATACGACAGCTTATAACACTTTATTGTAGAGGAATGGACGGAGTAAAGTCTGCATTTTATTTTTCATTTAGTTTAGGATTATTTGGTGTGATTTTTTCTTGTGCCATGTAAATTAATGATTATGACCTTATAAAGCCCTAACCTAAGTAATAAAACATAAATATCGAAATTAAACTTGGTAAGTGCTCAAATGTATGAAATGTCGGACCAGGAATATACAGAAGAGCAAGAGAAATCTCTATGGGGATTGGTTTGTATAAGCATTAAATTTTATTATAATTATTTATCATACATAAAGAGATTTTCACTCGTGCCTATTTTAATTCAAAAGTAGTACATATGAAAAATAGCCACAGCGATATGTGCTTCATCTAAATGTGGTGAGTGTATAGAGTATACGTAATATTTAATTATTGCATTACTCATACGCCCTGCTATGCAAATTAGTGAAACAGCACACACACACGCCAGCATAGTTGTGCTGCCACACCATGCCAGCTTCCAGGTGAGAGAGAGGCGAACAGAATGGTTGGTATAAACTCTGAAACCCAGCAAACGTCAAATGCATATTAAAAACACTAATACGACGTTTATTCAAAACGTTTTGCGAATTTTGAATTTTCGCGGGTTACGTATATTTGAATTTTAATTTTTTTGTGGCGTTATATTGGTACTCATGTCTCTCACTTATGCCGACAATTTCGGCCATTTTGAATGTTCAGTTAATTGTCGTTGTGTTTTGGCTCGTCTTCGATTTTTAACTATTAACAAATAGTGGAACAAAAAACCTGTATCAAATTTTGTGTGAAAAACGAAATTAAGTGTGCGGATGCATTCCGAATGTTGACTGTGGCATACAGAGAAGCTACCTTGGACTTAAGCAAAGTTTATCGGAAGGCCGAGAAGATGTGAACGACGAAGAGCGTGCCGGACGCCCGAGCACTTCAACAACAGATGAAAAAATTGATGAATTGAATCTTCGAATCACCGTTAGGGAAGTTGCTGAGGACCTAGACATATCGAGTGGCTCATGCCATTCGATTTTTTTCAATGATTTGGGCATGAGACGGGTCGCCGCGAAATTCGTACCAAAATTGCTCAATTTCGACCAAAGACAGCATCGCATGAACACTGCTAATGAGCTGTTGGACTCTGTCCACCTCAACCCAAATTTGCTGCAGAACTGGTGACGAATCGTGGGTTTATGGCTATGACGTGGAAACCAAGGCTCAATCATCTCAATATAAGCTGCCGCACGAATTAAGGTAAAAATCGAAGACGAGCCAAAACACGTGCAAGCACAGCAGCTGTCAACAATTTACTGAACATTCAAAATGGTCGAAATTGTTGGCATAAGTGAGAGACATGAGTGCCAACATAACGCTACAACAAAATTCTAATATACGTAACCTGCGAAAATTCAAAATTCGCTACAGGTACTGAATTTAATATTCTAAGGCTGTTATTTATATCAAATATTGTTCTAGACAACCTCTTACGCACATACCATTCAGTTGTTTGGATTACTTCCATCCTAAACTACCTTGAACTGAGTTCATTAGTGCTGTAACTAATGATTTGTAATTTAATTTTTTGCTGGGGTGTTTTAAAAAGTACTAAATTGTATAAAAAGGTTCCATGGTTAATAATTTTGTTAAAAAATAGAAGTTATACTTAGTTTTAGCTTTCTTTTCTGTTACGAGTCAGCTGACTCTTTTTGTTTACAGAAATCCCATACAAGTCGTTAGTTGTTATGTGCCATTCTGTTTTGTTTCGGTTGAACCTGTTAAAATTAAAAACTTGTCAAGTAATTGTAAGTGGCAGCAAACAACATAAAAATTTTTTAAAATGCACTGTGTTTGTGCTTTAAGAATTAAAAAATTTTTATATTTAACAGATTATATGAAATGCAAAAAATTGAAATATAACAATGGACGATGCAAAACACATCACTTTGTCTTTCTTTGCCAGAAACAGCTGATAAGTTTTTAGAGAAAAAGTAACTAATAAAATTTAGCAACAGAACGGCACAGCACAGCACAGCACAGCAACAGTAAGTAAAGAGGAGTCGACTCCGCTTTACTGGAAATAACCAAAACCCAATTTTATTTATTTATTTTAGTTATCCGATTTTTTCTCTAAAGCGTAGTTCGAATTACTGAAATTTGGTACAGTTAAGCGTACTGCTTAAATAAATGACAATATAATAGAAAAATACAATAAAGTACGTAAGAGCGAAAAGGACAAATACATTTTACCATTTAATTTTTTAATGGACAAAACCTGCACAATTTTTTCAGCCTTAAGTTATGCAATCGTTTGCTAATAAATAAATTTGTCATTGCTTATTTTTTCACTAAAGCGAATTAAGTTTCATACAAAACGTAGTTGTGGGCTTGCTTTTGGTTTTCAGTAATACGATATTTTCAGTAAAGCGATGTTTCGCTAAAGCGAAGTGAATAAGACTAGCTGCGTTTAAAATCAGTGCGGGGATTTGTATCGCTTTCAGTAATCCGATTTTTTCAGTAAAGCGTGTTGCGCTAAAGCGGATTTGACTGTATTATATTCGTGAGCCATTACTTTACAATAATTGAAGGATTCAAACGGTAGTCTTAGTTAGTTTTTGTGAGTTGTTTAATAGACATGTAGACTATTTATATCCTCAAGAGTCTACTTTGAATCTAATATTAAATAAGCAGCTGCAAGTGAACAAATTTTAACTTGTTTTCAACTTACCATTTCTCTTAATTAATTTAAATGAAAAGGAAAATAACAACTCTTTTTATATATACTTTTTTTCAATTAGTATTAATTCTCATTTTATTATTATTTCTATCGTTCTCCTTTTTTATAATTTAATCCTTAGTAACTAAAGTTTTTATTCTATATTATTTTAAATTAACCTTATGTTATGTTATTAGTTCTTAGATTAGATGTATTATTACAATAAGAGTATTTTACATAATTGCTTATATGTACGATTTAAGTATTTTATACCATAAAACTTTATTTTATTATTTTCATATAAATATATTTTAGTGTTTTTTTAATATTATGTGTTAAATTTTTGGTAATGGCAAACAAAGAAATCATTTTGTGAGAATGTATTTTTAAAATGCAAATATCCTTGATTTGCATTGTATAACAAGTATGAAATACTGATGATTAAAACTAAACTATAACTAAATCGAAGATTAATGGCCTGACCCACTATGTAGACAAGAAAGTTTCTTTCGCTTACTTACATTGAAAACAAAAACAAATTCTCTTATTTTGTTTTTGTTTTCAATATAAGTAAGCGAAAGAAACTTTCTTGTCGACATCGTGTGCCAGGCCGTAAATATTTTTTACATCGGTATTTATTTTTGTTTATTTTTTTATTTATTTTTTTTTGTGAAAGTGATTGCAAGTGTTAAGTATTAAATTAAAATTTGAATGGAAATTAGTTGAGGATTTAAATAAAATCAAGATAGCAAAGGAATAAAGCAACATTTTGGAACGCTTTTCAGGCTCACACAAAATTTAAAACTAGAAAAAAAATTGTATGCCTGTTACATTGTTTAAAAGTGCTACTGCATTACAAGCCGAGTCTCTTAATTATAATATAATTTATATTAAAAGCGGAATTTCAAGTAATTTACAACGAAGTGCAGCGTCATTACCTGGACTTGCATAGGAATTAAAGGGTCCGCCAGATACCTTTTTTTTTTGAAAATGCTATAATAAAACTACTGAATATTTTCTTAAATTTGTTTTTTTATTTGAAAGTACAATCCTTCCGGTTAATAATGAAAAACAATTTCATTCAAATAGCTGCCTCGGCTGGCCATGCAGTAGCCTACACGATCGGTCCAATTTTTAAGCACATTATCGTTTGTGTGCAACTGTATTTCACCAATGGTTTCACGAATATTGTCCTTTAAAGCGTAAATTGTCTCTGGCTTGTCGGCGTAACACTTATCTTTGACGGCACCTTACAAATAATAGTCCAACGGTGTCAAATCGCAGCTCCGAGGTGGCCAAACGACACTAGCTCTGCGGCTGATAATGAGATCTTCAAAAACAGGGCGCAAAACATCGAGTGTAGCTTCGGCTATGTGGTACGTAGCGCCGTCCTTTTGAAACCAAACGTTGCCAATATCCTCCTCTTCAATTTTTGTGAACAAAAATGCGTTCAACATGGCCCGATAACGATCGCCATTGACTGTAACGGCCACTCCTTGCTCATTTTCGAAAAATTGCCCAATTATGCCTCTGGACCAAAATCCGCACCAAACAGTGACTCGTTTTGGGTGCGTCGGCTTTTCAATGTATGCGTGCGGGTTTTCTGTGCCCCAAATGCGACAATTTTGCTTGTTTACATACGCGCCAAGATCAAAATGAGCTTCATCTGAAAAGATGATTTTTTTTGGCAAAATCGGCATCTTCTGTAAGTCGATCGCAGGCAATAATTCCCAGCGTTGTTCAAGCGTATACACAACCATATTCGTTCAGTGGAAGGATAAAACTAATTATCTGCCAAATCAGACATGACCTAAGTGTTACCATTCACGAAATTAGCACTAGTTGGAAAAAAAACGTTAAATGGCGCACCCTTTATATTGAAAAATAAAATAAATACAATGAAACTCTATCGAAATATATATAAAAAAACTAAATTTAAAAAAATAATGAGTTAGGGCCTTTTTATATTAATGTAATGATGCACTCTGCAGCTTGCAACGAAGCATAATTTTTGCTAATAGTTTTTGAACAAAATTGATTTGTGATTTACCCAAATAATTTTAAATTAAAATGCCTAGTCAATATATACAACCTTATTTCTTTAAATTGTTTATTTAAATGGAAACAACTAAATACTAAATTATGTATTCACATTATTTGGTATACTTTACATTAAATTTTTGGAGATTTTAAAAGTCTTTAGTAATCAAACACCTGTTCCCAAATGCATCACTGTGCTGCTGTTTATAAGTTTTCCTCTTAACACCTCCTTGGTTGGCATTTCATATTTTTATTTTATTTTTTTTTATTGCTGCAGCTTCATAGTGATGCCCTTGTTAGCTAACAGGTTTTTGGTTTACAATCATGATTTGTTTTTTGTTCTGTTGTGTTGCTTAAGTTTCAATTAGTTTTTTAATGTTTAAATTCTGCAATATTTTTATCATCTATTTTTTTATTTTTCTTTTATTGTTTTTCCTTTTTTATTACACGCTATTTATTTGCCTTTGCAATTTTAATCGTTATCTTACTTAGTATTTTATTAAAAATTCTTTTTCATATCTTAATTACAAATAAAACTAAATTTATAAGTCTTGAAGGTCTTTTATTTTATATTAAAGAATTAATATGTTAACGTTATTCATTATTCTATGACAAAAATGAAAAGTTATAAAAGCATTTTGTAAAAAAATATAAATTCAGTGTGAAAAGAAAATTGCTACCTTTTGTACAGTATGTTACAATTTCGAAGCGTTAAGACTTCTAAAGAAATATTCATGGCGATGACAGAATAGTGTATTTTCATTGTTTTTCCTTTATTATTTTATATTTAAGCTTTTCGTGTGTTTTAATCGCTTAATAGGCAGCCAAGCACACAATGAGAGCTGATGTGTTAGATATAAAATTAAAATTTTTTTCATTGTTGGCTTTCTTTTTTTTTTATTAAAATTTAGTGTAAGTCCTTCCAAATGGGTGATATTAAGAATTTATTTTTAAAAACTACAAACACAAGTTTAAAATTGTTTTATTTAAATTTATAACTTGTATTTAATTAATTTTATAAATCATAAAAATAGCTTGCATTAAGAATTCGCAGTGTTTCTCTAAAAACAATTTAGTTGCCCGTGGCTTTTTGAAATAAAGCCCAAAACAAAATACGCCCAAAAAAATTAAATAACTTCCAAAATTTTATTTTTAAGTGAGACAATTTTAAATTTTTAGTTGAACTGTAGTGAATTTTAATCAGAAATAATTTCTTAGTCAGGCTTAAGTTCAGTAATTTCAATTATTGTTGAATGCAATATTTTTATTAATTAATGTGAGTTTCTAAAGAAGAGAAGAAACATTAAATTAGACTTTTTATTAACAGGGGGAAATACCGATATTTTTCTGTGCAGCCACGCACTTCATCATCACCCAAGTCTATCTACTCTCTCTACTTTCTCTTCTTTAGAAACTCACATTAATTAATAAAAATATTTCATTCAACAAGAATTGAAATTACTGAACTTAAGCCTGACTAAGAATTTATTTCTGATTAATATTTTTTTTTAGAAATTTATTATTCGGCATATTTGAATTGAAATTTTAATTGAAATTTTAATTGAAATTTCACTAAAAACTATAGACTCAACTCAACCACCAGCAAATATATATCAACTCCAATTTTTTTATATTCTTGGAAGTTATTGAATTATGAGTAATTCCCAAAAGTTTGGAATTTATTTAATATTTTTTTTTATAATTTCATGTATTTTCATTTTTTATTTACTTCAAAATAAAATACCTCCCAAAAAAATGTTTTGCAAGTTATTTCTTCGGCTCATAAATTTTGGGACTTATTTCATTTTATGTGGGACTTTTATCGCTCTATAAAAAATTGAAAGGTCTTCATAACGAAACCAGTTGCGAACTATTTATATTTTTTTGGACTTATTTAATTTTCTTAATTTCGATTACCAAAGGATTTCGGCGCCATTCAGAAAAACAGAAAATTTGTCGAACATGTCGACAGCTCAAGATCCACGTTTTGTATAGCTATTCGTTTATTGTGTTAACTTCTACTGCGACACTTGAATTTTCAGAAGCAGAAGTGTGAGCAGAAAAAATTAGAAGTTTTTAAACGCTGGAAATAAGTCTCAATATTTGGGTTTTATTTTAGTTTTTTTGGAACTTATTTAAATAACTTTTGATGGGACTTATTTATTTTTTTTTTTTTTCATGTAATTTAATTGGTAGTATTTGCTTTGAGCGTTAGAAAATTTCTATGTAAATACTTGCATTAATGTAGAAAAATACTGGTTCTTTTCGTTAAAAAATTTTAGAGAGGCACTGAAACACTGAATTGCATTCTTTTGTAAAAAATTAAGCTTAAGTTTTCTTTTAAAATTCTATATGTAAGTTTTTACATCATTTACACACTATGACATTTTGTGACATCGCAATACTGTGCACTAGTGGCAACGCTTGTCATTTACAATATTTTTCGTTGTGCAGCATTGCTTTCCATATAAAAAACATAATGTGAACGGCGTTGCACACATTTTGCATTTTACATTCCTGCACTAAAAGGCAACAATTTTCTCGATTAACTTAAAATTCTGGTTTTAATTTTGCTTTCCCACTAAAAGATGATAAAAAAAAACAAAAACAAAAACAAAAAACGTGTAATAGTATACCTTTAAACATAAATTAAAAGCTTTTACAGAAATATTTATACTGAATATTCTTACAATGCCACTGAATCGCCAGAAAGTGAATTTGCAGCTGCATGTCTGCTGGAGGATGTAAGCGCTGTTGCTTTCAGGTGGTTAGAGGCGGGTGTGGTGGCGGTGGTGGTGGTGGTGGTGGTGGTGGTAGTGTTGTTGTTGGTGGTGTTGGTACCATTGCAATGTGGCAAACTTTTCGAGTTCTTGGGTGAGGCTGATGATGACGACGATATTGAGGTGGTGGAAGTGGCGTTGGGGGTCTTAAGGGTAGAGCCAATTGAACCATTTACTTTAAGCAAACGTGTTGGCTGTCGTCATATTTCCTGAGCTGGTGTTGAGGATATCGTTGAAAGTGCCGTTTCTTGGCCATCACCCACGTAGCCCTCGTCGGGGCTGTCGGCTAGTGCATCATTTAAATGGCGAATTTTAGTGCTTTTCTCTGTTGAGTTAAGCGCACAATTTGATGTTTCCTGTTGCAGCTGTGACTGTTGTTGTGATAAGCTGACTGTAAGTGATGATGTTGTTGGCGATATATCCGTTTCATCACATTCTGGTATCGTTGATGAATCAGTCTGTGCTACTGCACACCTTTTTCTTTGTGCGGTGTCCATGTTTGTTTGTGAGGAGGCTGATGATGTGCTTGTTGCAGGCGTTGTGTTGCTGGTATTTAACTGTGTTGCATTGTTATTTATAGAGGTAAGTGGTTGCTGTTGCTGTTGCTGTTGCTGGTGTTGTTGTTGTGGACTTAACATACCCATTAGGGAGGAGGTGTAATGTATTGGCTGGACATGATAGCCCGGTAGACAAGGTGGCCATTGTTGTTGCTGTTGTTGCTGATGCAATTTTTGCTGCTGTTGATCTGTATTACTTTTGTAGCCTTCCGGTGGTGAAGGATACTGCACTAAATGCGTTTGAGGATATCCCTCAGCTGTGAACCGTACATTTGGCATATTGTATTTATCGTAGGATGTTGCTGTGCCTGAACGTTGTTGCAAGAATTCTGCCTCTAAACTATAGCGCATACCATTATTGTTATTTGCATTGACGAATTGTTGTTGTTTGTGTGCTCTATTATGTGGTAGAGTGCGATAAAAATTTTGTTGATGCTGCTGTTGCATATTAGATTGTTGTTGATGCTGCTGCTGCTGTGGCTGCATTGTTGTTTGCTGTTGCATTATGTGATGATGAGCGGGAGGCTGCTGTGGTGGCTGTTGCAAATGGGCATTTGTATAATCGTAGGCAAAACCATCTTGACCTAGAAAACAAACAGGATTCAAATGCACATCCACTGGGTGCGTGGGTATTGAATTCAAAACTGTTTTCAATTGAATTCCTCTGGGCAATGTAGTCATGCCACTAAATCTGGACGATGCGGACACATTAGGCCTTAGAATTTGTGAACCGTACTGTGGTGCTGACGACAGCTGATAAAATTGATCGTATTGCACGGGATTTTGGCGCTCGCTTTGAGTGTCATATTCCAAACTGCCGGTGTCAAGGGAAGAAGAAGTTTTTAGTTTATGTTTGAAGCCCGGTTCAGCATCGTTTACCAAGTCGGGATTTTTTTCGGTATAGTTGCGCAATGAAGACGGTGGTGAACAATAAGCTAGAGTAGAGCTTAAGGCAGGGTTGACCATAAGTGATTGAGGCGGTGGCGGTGGAGAGCCCGAGTTCAAGGCCGAGGCCTGATTCATATTAACACTTAATTGTAAAGTCTGCGTTGAGCTGTCCAGAGGATTGTATAACATTATATTCTGTTTTATTTGATTGCCCAAGATGACACCATTCTCCTTGGAAAGCTTAGTGGGTGTTAAAGTATCGCATTGGCCCAACATAAGGCCAGAATTGCCATTTAAGCTGTCACTGTCATTTATAATGGAAGAGCATTTCATAAGGCCGTTATCGTTGTTAGCTGTGCCATCAGAGGATGAGGTGTTGTTGCCGTTAACGGAAGAAACTGCGGAGGAGGGACACTTTTTGCGTTTGATAGGTTTCTGGCGTTTTTTGCACTGTATAATGATAAAGGCTAAAATGAGTACAAAGATAATGCCACCACCTGCTGAACTGGCCATTATATAGTTGATATAGTTCTGGGGAAATGATACTTCATTGACAATTGGCGGCTCTTTGATCATAACCCGTATGGTATAATTGCTAAACGTGCTGCCAGCAATGTTTTGTCCCACACACGAGAATGTGCCATTATCCTCTATGCCCACATTATAAATAATTATTTCGCTTCTCTTCTCTTCCGAGGTATTGGTCATATCGTCTATGTAGTAGAGCATGTGCATGTTGTCCACAAAACTATCATTGGACATCACTTGGCCATTAAAGAGCCATACCACTTTGGGTTCCGGTATGGCTCTCACCACACACGCTATGGTAAGATTTCTACCCTCTGATACTTCCGTGTAGGTCGATTGAGGTGAAACTTCAGGCAGGCAGGCAAACTCTTCGCGTTTTAAAGTTTTTATTACTTGTCCCTTGAGGCGAGGAGGTTCCACACATTTTGGTTCTTCGCTCTGCGGCGTATTGTAGTTGCTAAGCCAGGAATGCAAGTCCAGCAGGCGACAATCGCAAGTCCAACGATTGCTCTGCAGACTTATGCCATGCAAAGATTTTGGCAATATGTGATTACCCTGAATGTAGCTGATACGATTACCATCTAATCTTAGCCACTCTAGATTATCCATGCCCACGAAAGCCTCATTTTCTATTCTCTCTATCTGGCAGTTGCTCAATTCCAAGGTGGTGAGAAACGACAGATATCTGAAGGCAGCTGCTTTTAGTTCTCTTATGGGATTGCCGCTTAATGTCAGTCTCATCAAAGAACTGTAGTCCTGAAAAGTTTCTGTGGGTATATTTTGCAAAGAATTTTCAGACAAATCGAGTTCGACGAGATTTGTTAGACCTCTGAAAGCTTTTTCATGTATTCTTATTAGCTGATTGCGGGATAAATAGATTTTTTGCAAGTTCAGTAAATCCATGCGCAGAAAACGTTCGCTTTGTAAAACTTGCAAAGAATTGCCACTAAAGTTTAACACCTGAGTGCCGGGATCCATGCCCTCGGGTATATTGGGCAAAGCTTGACCGCCACACTCCACGGTCTGCTTGCCACCTTTCCACTTGCATATGCACACTTCAGCTGGACAACCTTCAACGCTAGAGATAAGCTCACAATTAACCAGCAGTGTGTAGCAGATGATTAGCACTATTGATTTATAGTTTAGACAAGGCATTTTGTGCTACTTTTTGTTTGTATTTTTTTAATAAAAAACCTATTAAATATAATCAACTCCAATTAAATTAAAATAACAAAAAAGTCTTTATAGCTCCACAATTAAGCAACATTGACGACATCTATTGTTAGCGCAGAATTCATGCAATTCTTTGTTGCTTCTTTAAAGATTTTTAGTTTTAATTTATACTCTTTAAGTATTACTCATACCCAATTGCTTCAAGTTGTTGAGCTTTTAAGGCATGTTTTAAATGACAATCACTTTGATGGCAGCAATAAAAGAATACGTCCAAGATGTCCTTGGGCAAAAGTGTAGATGGGGTTTTTGAAATATTTTTTTCTGCCTTTTCCTATTTTCGTTTTTCAAACTGTCCTTTAAGCTCCTCTAATGCTTGCAGTGTGTGTGTGTGGGTGTGTGTGTGTGTGTAATTTGGTTTTGTTGTTTTCTTTTAAATTGCTATACCACAACAATGTTGCCATGTATTAAGGCGTCTTTTTGTCCTGCTTATTGGCATTTTATGTATATTTGTGTGTATCCTTTTTGTGTGGGCACTTTTTTGGTTTGTGGCTTTAAAGTTTCTTTTTTGTTGTTCTTATTTTTATTAACTCCAGGCCACAGTATTTTTTATTTTTTTGTTAGTTTATTTCTCTGTCTTCATTACCCTAACTGACGTAAGCATGTTTTGCTCCCTTTTCCAGCTGCTTGAAAATATTTTACCATAAATGCCAATAGTTTCTTTCACAATCGTTTTCTTCTCTCTTTCTTTGGTATACGTTATTATTATTATTCCTTTTTGTCTTTCTATTTTGTTGGTAAACCATTTATTTTTTCATAGAGTTTTGTGCAGTTATTCATTGTTAAAAATGTGTTTGGTTTTAAGCCGTTTTTCTTATATTTTTGTTCCACTTTCTTACAACCAATCATTAAGGCCATTAGCATGTACGTTTGCCTCTTTAATGTCTAGAAAAAAATAAAGAGAAAGAGAAAGTTTATAAGCAGCGAATTAGAAAGTTTCAATTTAATATAATGAAAGTATAAAGCAGGCAATAGTTTTATTTCTATAATTTTTAAAATATTTTGTATAAGTTTTTTTAGGTTACATAGAATTTTCTTTTCTACTAAAAGTGTCACATTAGTAACGTGACACTATTAATATCTTAAACCTAAACTTAAATTTGATTATCATTTAATTACACTTACATAAAGCAACAACGCTAAACCCTTTAAACGTGTAATAGCCAAGTCTGTGGCAAGAAGGAAAAAGTGCTCAAGTCATATTTTACTATTTTGCAGGCGAGCACTTTCAAGCGTTCAAGTCGATTCTCAGAAATTTATTTCTTTTACACTTAAATTAGAGAATTCTCTGTTAAACTTAATTTTTTTATGCACACATCTTTCTGCACACTATAAGTAATAAGTTTAAGTATTTAAGTTTAAATATACAAGATGATATCTTAAATTAAGCTTTTATTTCAAACGAGATAAGAAGTCTAAAAAGATAAGTCGCAAGTTATAGTGCTATAACTTCCTAAAAAATCACACAAATTAATGGAGATTTTCACCAGGGATACTTTCGAATATGCAGATTACGAAAGTACTATTAACTCAAAATTAGCTTATCTCGACTTAAGCAATTATTCTTTTTGCCACAAAGCCTCGTGCATGATGTTATAATTCTCATTTGTTTAATACCTTCTTTATTATAAGTTAAAGTTGTGATAAGTTTTTGTTCTAAAGTAACATAAATATCTTTATTTGACTGATGTGATTTGATGAATTTTATTTCGGACAAAAATATGTTTTTCGTTCCATTTAGGTTTCTAATTTTACGACTTTCTGTGGCAAATTCAATTTCAGTAAAAATATTGTTTGATTTTATTTTTTGAATATAGTAATTGAATACAAAACAAAATTTGTTCTGTGTAATTTACTGATTGGTGGAGTGTACCCTTTTTTAAAAGGACCAGCACTCAAGAGATGGCTGTTACTCATGCAATGCATTGTGCTAAAATTGACCAAATATACTGGCGGGAGTAGAAAAGGGGGGCTGGTGTATGTGTGCATGGGATTGAAACTTTTCCATATTAAGAGTAACAGGAGAGTAGGACTAGTAGTGCGTCTGGCCAATTGGATACAAAAAGGTATGCTCTAGCTGAGGCACCTGTTATGAGAAAAAATAATGTGCGAATTTAAGGAACAAGTTTAAAAATTTCAGCAGCAGTTTAAAAAAAATTAAATACAAAATTAAAAAAAAATATTGTTTGGATTAATTTAGACTAAAGTTCAGATTTTGAGGTAGCATAATTACATATAATAAATAACACTGTACAAAATAATTAAATTTTTGTTCAAAATATGAAACAATATTTTTAAAATTGACTTTTGCTTATTTCTGGTATTAAAGCTGAATTTTCGACTTAAGTAAGTTCTGAGACCTATAGTAGAATTTCATGGCAAATATTTTCCCACAATATTTTTGCTTTTTTCCAAAAAAATTCAAAAAATCCCATTTCCAGAAAAGTTATAAGTTTAGTGTATCCCAACAGAATGTTGCCCATGATGTTCTGAATAAATGCTTTGAAGACACTATAACCAAAACCAAAGAATCACATGATTTTTTACAGGGTTTTACTACACAAGAGTGCAACTTTAAATAGGCCGTAAAATGAGTATCAGATGTTAACTTTTAAAATGTCGATACACGGGTATATATTTTTTTTGTCTCGTCTACAAGAACGGTGTAATTTTAAAGGAAATAAATAACACCAAAGATAATTGTAATTATTCAGACAAACACTAGCAGAACGGAACAACGTGCTGTTTTCGAAGGCTGCTACACCTTCATCATCAGCGTTGTTGTGTTTTCTGCGCTGGGTGTGGTATATTATTCAGTGCAAATGGAATATAAGAATTACTTTGAGTCATCGTATTACAATTAGTTAAAAGCTTTTTTAATAATCGAAGCTCATATTTCCCATCTGTAATTTACTACAGACTTGTCATTATGGTGTGTTCTTTAATGATTATGCACGTGCCTGTTAGTTTGCTTATTTTTGTTTTACTTAAGATATAATGGGTGGGCAAAATTGAGCTGTCATCCTTTGACATTTATTTAGTAAAGAAATGGAAAATTTTAACCATGGAACGCTAAACTGTTGAACAAAGAATTTTAATGGTGAAATTTGTGAATTTTTGATTTGAAAAACTGAGCTTACGTGAGCAAATCTGAAACAACTGACGCTCTGAAGACAAGATAAGCAAAATGCTCTGACGCTCTGAAGACAAGACAAGCAAAATGAGGTTTAAAATTTTGTAAGAAGAGCCGACGTCTGGCGACGTGCTAGAGGTGGACATTTGCCCGACATCATATTTCATTATTAATTTCCATAATTTTACTTTAAACTAATATCAATAAATTTAAATTTGTCAAAAAAAAATGAGTTTTAATGCAATTTATTTCTTAACCTTAATCCACCCAGCCTTTATTTTTTTGCTTTGATACTTTAATTATTAATTTTTGTTAAATGCCAATAGCGTAAACCTCGTATTTTTAATTAGAGTAAAGCTCGTATTTTTAATAAAGCATTAATTACTTTTAAGGAAAAAATAACACTAAATTTCTATTGCCACTAAGTCAAAAATATTTTTAAAAACTCTAAAAGAGCTTAAAATAACAATGCAATAGGGGTCCACTTTTTGGTCACGTGCGACACCAAGCAGCTGGTATTTCAGAACAATGTGACTCGATTTTTCTTATAATTCTTCCTAATGTAGCGCTGTCAGCGGCCTACACAAATATTATAAAAAAGTAAAAAAAAAAGTTCAGTTTCTTAAAAAAAAGAATATTCCTTCATTTCCCATAGAAATGCCTATATTTAAATTTTTATTTATTAAACTTTACGTTATTTTATACATTATCTTAAGATAAGATTTTTTTTCGATAATATAATTTAAAACTCCAATCAAAGTTATGATGGTTATCTTTGTGAATTCTTTTTCTATCATTCACAAAAGTGAACTTATTTAAGCACAATATTTTCTCTAAAATATAAAAGCCCTTTAGTGTAGAGAATACAATATGACAAACATACAAAAAAAAATAATATAAAACGAATGAGTTAAAAATATGCTACGTTTGTACATTATACACACAATGTTGATATCAAGAAGATATTTCACTTATATCTTGTGTGTGCTTTTAATGTAAAACTTTGCTTGAGTTCCAACTCTGAAAGATTAGTGTGGGACTTTGCCAAGATGACGATAGCAAGAAAATGTCACAAGCAAACGCAACCACTTCAAGCAAAACATTAAGTTTAATAAATACATAAAAAAATATAAATCTAACTACAGTGTAGTATAAAAAACCAGCATTAGGGCAAAAACTAAGAATTTTTTTGTTTAAGTACAGATAAGGGTTCCATACCTGCGAAAGGCTTTTCAGGTAAAATATAATACATTTTTTTAAACTGAAACTTGTTAAATAATTAAATATATTTATCATTAATTAAACTAAAGGCCGTACAAATAATTTTATATAATATTTGTTACCACTGCTAGCTACATAATCTTTTAGGGTGTTTTTTATTGAGGTATAGAACTTTAAGTTGGCATCACTTTTTTAACTGGCGGCCATTTTGTCAGCTGTCAAGTGATTAATATTTAGTTTGGTTTGCCATTTCATCATGAACAGGTTGACAAAAGAACAACGCTTGCAAATCGTGCAAATTTATTTCGAAAATAATGGTTCAGTTCGCGAAGTTTACCGCAAGCTCCGTCCATTTTATGGTCGACATAATCGTCCATCAGAGCAATTAATTCGGTTAACCATGGATCGTTTTCGCACTACGTTTACTCTATGTGATAATACGCATCCGCAGAGATGTCGAACAGTGCGCACCGAAGAAACAATTGCCGCTGTAGAGCAAAGTGTTGAAGAGGACCCGAATGAATCGATTCGCCACCGTGCACAGCAATTGGAGCTTTGTTGAGTGGTTGAAAATTGGACCTGTAGAATTGGCTTTATTCGAGCCAGCCGCGGCGGCCACATGTCCGAAATCATATTTAAACGTTAATGGCATAAAATTATCCTTCCAATAAAGCCAAATTGATGGACATTAAAACGATTTTCTTGTGTTTTATTTCAATTCGAAGTTCTATACCTCTAAAAAAAACACCATGTATAAACAAATATTTAACAAAGATTGGTTTGGTTGCTTGTTTGGAAAAATTTTGTAAAAAAGACAGTGTGAATTGTGAAAATGTTAATCAAATATAAAAGGCTGAGTAGACAGATTTTTTATTTGGTTACATTTAGCATAATTTTTATTTCATTTTTGTTTTATTTATACTTTCTTATATTTTGTTTTTTACTTTCCTTCCAATTTTGCTATTTTATCCAATATAATACTTATAATATACAAACATAATCCTAAAACATATTTTCTTGAATATAAAAAGGACTTTTATTTTAGGTTGAAGTATAATTTTTTAATATGTCAAGCCATTTCTTTTTGTCACATGAAAAGAGAAATTTAAAAAAAAATCTAAAAAGTTGAGTATACGTGTATACATATTTCTTGCTTTTTAATTTTTTTCCCTGGAAATATATTGTTCTCATAATATAATTTAATCAAACAGATTGTCAAAAAAAAAACCTTATATGTAATACAAATTATATTTCATTTGACATTTGCACAGTTCTGCTTCTGCATACTTATACAGTGCAACCCCGATAGTTGGATATTTTTCTGATATTTTTCGATCACTGAAATTTTTTTTGTAGTGATATAAAAAAGACAATATAATTATTCAGTTAATTAATGCTAAATAAATGCATCAAAAATAGGTCTCTTCGGTCTTTGGCGATTAATTTAAGTCTGAGTAATTTTTTTTAATTTTGGCGCATATTTTAAGTTTTGGCGATTTTTTCGGTCTTGGCGACATTTTATTTTTTTGGCGACAGTTTGACTTTTGGTGATTTCTCGTATTTTAACGATTTATTTTATTTTTTGGTGATATTTCTCGTTAAAGTGCTGTTTTAATTTTGCCAACTTTTTTCTTTTAGCGATTTTTTAGTTTTAACTATTTTTTTCGTTTTTCAATTTCTTGGGTTTTTGGGGATTTTATATCAGTCGCTTTTCAGCTTAAGCATTTTTTTTAAGTTTCGGTGCTTTTTTTTTGGTTTAAACATTTTTTCTTACTTTTGGTGATTTTCTTGCATTTTAGCGATTTATTTTACTTTTGGTGATATATTTTATTTAAGAGCCTTTTCATTTCGGCGATTTCTTTTTTTTTGGCGATTTTTTTTTTGTATAAGCGTTTTTTTTTGTTTTGGTGATTTTTTTATTTCGGTAATTTCTTCGTTTCTCGGCGATTATTTTAGTGGTTTTTAAGCTTAAGCATTTTTTAGTTTCTTTGCTTTTATTTTGCCTTTAAATATTTTTTTTTAATTTTGGCGCTTTTTATGTTTGCGCTCTTTTCGTTTTGGTGATTTTTTCGGTTTTCGACAACTTTTGTATTGCGACCGTTTTACTTTTGGTGATTTTCTAGCGATTTATTTTATTTTTGGTGATATTTTCCATTTTAGAGCTTTTTTCATTTCGGCGATTATTTTCGGTTTTTTGCGTTTTTTTAAGCGACTTTTTTAGTTTTGGTGTTTTTTTTCGTTTTGGTAATTTCTTCGTTTCTCGGCTATTATTTCAGTGGTTTTTTAGCTTAAGCAATTTTTTTTAGTTTTGTCCATTTTTTGTTTCACCGATTTGTATACTTTTGGCACTTTTTCCCTTTTTAAGATTTAAGTAATTTTTTGCATTTTAGGGATTTATTTTATTTTTGGTGATATCTTTCATTTCGGCAATTTTTCGTTTCGGAATTTTTTAATGTTGGAATTTTTTAGCTTTTGCGTTATTGAAAATTTCAGGAGTTGGTCGCTTACGGTATCCAAGATACAGCAAGTTGTAAAAACTTTTAATTTTGATTTTTTAAATACATAAAATTGCACTAACGTTCAGGTGTCTATATACGATTGTCTGTATATTACATTAGGATGTCAATACATTTCGGTGCTCGCTCTGGAATACTTCTTACTTTTCAATTGTCATATATTTGTTGTTGCAGCGGCCAAAGTCTTACATGATCTGTGGAAATGTCAAATCCGTAGCTCTGACGGTTTTCAAGAAAACAGTCTGTGTCAGACAGACGGACGGACGGACGCACATGGTAGCGAAAATAATAGGGTTCCTTTTCACCTTTGGTGTATGGAACCCTAAAAATTCACTTCCATCACTCTGAAAAGAAACGGCTCATATTTAAGAGTATTCAAATATAACATTACCTACTTATTGCTTAACTATAACTAAAGAAATTTCTTCATGGCATTCATAAAAATGCTTCAATGAAACTTCTCCTCTTTGGCTACAATAAAATTAATCGTCCACTCACACACTAGCAGGGCAAAAGCATTTAAAGCAATTTTCAAAGATATATTACAAGTCATTTGTAGTAAATTACAAACAATTTAGTGCAGACCTGATACACGCAGTTTATGTATTTTTTTTTTACATTTATTCATATTAACGCATATACCTACATTTTTATGTATACAAGTGTGTGTGTGTGGTTTTGTGTGAGTGGAGATTTCCTATAAAAAAGTACAATTTTAATAGTTGTTGTATTCACATTTGTACAATTTTCATATTATCTGAGATGTTAACAGAGATTTTGTATATTTTTTTTTAGCATTTTCATTGTGGAATATAAATTATTTTCACTTTATTTTCTGGAATTTAGGTAAATGTATAAGACACTTAATTTAATGTAGGCTATTCTTTTTTCAAATACAAGCAAAGTGGACTCTCGGTAGGGGTAGAATGTCTTATGTGAACTTTTTCATTATTTTGATAGTTTATTTTGTTTATTTTTTTTTTTTGTTTTGTTTTATTCTTTATTGTTTTATTTTGTTTTTGTGACCATGCTAGAGTAACCATAATGGCAAGTTATATTTTTTCTAACGAATGCTTTATTTTTTTTATTATAAATGTAATATTGTTGATATCTAAAACAATGTGAGTTGTTTTTGCTCCTTCATATGTTTCCCATAGTATATATGTATATATATATTAAGCCTTTATTGCAAGAGAGTCAGAACGTTTTCCTAGTTAATTTTTGTATGGTTTCATTTGAAAGATTTTAGCCCAGGGTAGATTCTACCTGTAATATCTGTTTCTTCCATATTCACAACCGCTATGTTAAAATTGATAATAGCTAGACCATATTTTTTTTCGCAAAATGTATGTAAAAAATACTTAAATGGCAACAGTGTTTCTTAGCCATATACTACGTTTATAGGCGCACTATTTGCAATTAAAAATATTTGCAAATAAATTAACGCACTGTTTATACGTCATTGTGAATGTATAAAAACTGTGTAGCACTTCCATAGAAATTTGACTTATGTTTACAAAAAAATTGTGTAAATGTATAAAATAAAAAATAATAATTTGTTTTTATTGTAATTATTTTCTTTAAATGCAATTGCTATTGTAAAAAAAAAATTTGATAGTTTTTTTGTGCAATATTTATCAATTTATTGTTTTTTAAAAGCAAACATTTGAGTGTGTCAACCTCAAGTATTTTATTTGCAGTTTTCTGAATTAGCAAGTCGCAATAAAATAAAAAATATGGCAACAATTAACAGTTTTATTTGCAAATAACCGTAGTAATAATCAACGCAAAATAAAACTTGCATCCACTGCGTATGCGTTATATTGTTATCGACATACAGACATACATACATATATTAAATCTCCAGAAAAGTATGCAACGAAATAGCAAATATCAAAGCAAAAATCATAAACACATGAACTACTGCGTATACTTAATATTATCTTCTTTATATTTTAATTCACCACAAAAGTATGCAATGAAAATTTAGCAATATTGCAATAAAAGATATTAGATCGGTAGTTGTGGCGTATGATTCATGTTATAAGTTTATATTTATCATACAGCAGCACGTAGTTTACTGTCGATACTTTAACTTCGTCTGGCTGTATAACTAATGTATATAAAAACATATATATTATAGAATTTCGTATGCAATAACGTTAGAAGAGCATCTTTACTAGATTACTAGATGAAAACACTTCCAAGCTCGTAACTCTATGGTTGCAGATCGATTTTAGAGCAATTTTAAACAATGCATTTAATTTGATTTAAAATAAAACACATTATTTTGTCTTCCGAAAAATACATGAAGTCAGGGTAGCAGATTTAATTGAAAAGGTAATATAACCCGAATCGTTGTTTTCCTGCACAAAAAATATGCTGAATCAAATTTTTTCTTTTTGTTTTTGTGTCCCCGAAAGAAGTCAAATGAACAAGTAATGAGTTTTAAATTAACAAATCGATCAAAGAAAATTCAGTTATTAATCAAGCCTTAGCAGATGGAAACAAAATGCTATTCTTGGAAGGCTGCTGCACCTTTATTACGAGTATACAAGAAAAAATGTTTATGAATTTTTTTAGCTCATGGAAAAAACAGCAGATGATTTATTTTTAAATATCAGAAAAATCTGATCGAAGTGCAGTCGAACTTCCCTATAATAAATACGCATGAGACTATAAAATCACTTTATTATATAAAAACTTCACTTAACAGAAATTATATAGTTCCACTTTTAATTAAAACAATATGAACATATGTATTTGAATTTGGTCTTTACAAAAATGATGTATAGGGTCCGCCATCTGACTTTTTTTTCAACTAGTGCTTATTTCGTGAATAGTAACATTTAGCTCATGTCTGATTTGACAGATAATTAGTTTTATCCTTCCGATGAACGAATATGGTTGTGTATACGCTTGAACAACGCTGCGAAATATTGCCTGCGATCGACTTACAGAAGATGCCGATTTTTCCAAAAAAAATCATATTTTCAGATGAATCTCATTTTGATTTTGGCGGGTATGTAAACAAGCAAAATTGTCGCATTTGCGGCACAGAAAACCTGCACGCATACATTGAAAAGCCGACGCACCCAAAACGAGTCACTGTTTGGTGCGGATTTTGGTCCAGAGGCATAATTGGGCAATTTTTCGAAAATGAGCAAGGAGTGGCCGTTACAGTCAATGGCGATCGTTATCGGCCATGTTGAACGAATTTTTGTTCACAAAAATAGAAGAGGAGGATATTTGCATCATTTGGTTTCAACAGGACGGCGCCACGTGCCACACAGCCGAAGATACACTCGATGTTTTGCGCCCTGTTTTAAAAAAAAAACTTATCTGGCGGACCATATATATTTGAGACAAAAACGCATGCGAGCCAAATTTTATTTAGTTACATAGTTTATTTATTTTAATAAAAAATTTGCCTCTTTGAAAATCCCTTATAAGGACATCAAGCCACACTAAAATTATAACGAAAAAATTTTAATTTTGAAATCAATTCACAAAAGGGACAGCTTCATTGTATAGAAGTTCAGTATAGAGCGGTTCGACTGTGTAACATACATTTGTTTTTTTTTTTTTGAATAGTAAGAGAAAAAAGTTCAAATATTCGTATTAACGTATTCTTGAATTTATTGACAATTCACTTGTTTATTTAAATATATTCCCTGCAGACAATTAGTGCCAATTGCTCCAAACGTACTCGTCCTATGACTTGAGAAAATGGAAGTGGTACCAAAAGTAGGGAGTAGTGTATGGTGAAAAAAGAACATATCCTGTAAATGGTTGCATATTCGCCATTATCGGGATGTATCACTTTAATCTTTTGTCAATTTAATTGGGACTTGGTCTAGTATTATAGTAAACGGCGCTGAACAAGTATGATGTGGATGGCTTCACAACATCTCAAATGGTATAAATATAATGTTAATTGTTCTCTGCAATGATGTCGCCAAGTCCCGTAACTATAGTTAGATATTAACCTAAGCTTAAGTGGTGTTTAAACTTTTGTAATATGAGTGGCCCTGTGGTCGAGTGGGTAGTCATCCACGAGCTTGTCGGTTCGAATCTCAAAATATTTTCAGATTAAATATAAAATGTCATTGCATTTGTCACAATAAAAAAAAATTATAAGTGTTTAGTTTAACAGCTAAATGTCGGAATGTCATTTAATATATAATTCATATTATTCTACACCGACTAGGTCCCCATGGGATAGTTCAGTGACAAGTCACAAGGTGCATACAAAGTATCAATTAATCCCATCCCAGGTCATTCCCATGTAAAAGTGATTGGTGCAATTCATAGAAAGTGTTAGAATTCGGACTGCTCTCTATCACTTGGGGACCGATCACATGACTAGTCTTGTATCAGTTCCATTTCCTGCAGGGTTATTACTAATACAATCAATTGCTCAAACAAATCATTTGCATAAAAATTTAACAAACATATTTCTTGAGGCTATATAAACTTATTATATAAAAAAAATATGTAAATCGTGCCATAACCGCTAAAAGAGCTTAAGTGACATAATTTTCGAAATTAGTTTTTTTATCAAAATCGATTATTTGCGATCCTATATAATCAGTTTTCGTCAAAAAACGAGGTCCAAAAAATATTTAGGTTAAGCTTTAAGCTTGTCCAGTACTTTACAGGCAACAAGAGAAAATATTCAGGAACTCATTTGAATCTGTCTAATTTTTGATTTCTGAGCTGCTGTTTTGATATTTTTTAAAATGTTATAACACATTTAATACATTTAGAAAAATAGTAAGCTACAAATAATCTCAATAATTTACTTTGTCTTGACAGCAGGAGCACAATTTTTTTTTTTTAACAAATATTGTGCTTAAAATAAAATTAATTTTTAGTTTTTCTAGTTTACACAAAAATCCAAAACAATTTGTATATCTGCACGTTAATATTTGTAAATGTTTTGCTGTGTTGTGTTGTATTACTGTTATCTCGAATTTATAACCATTTCCTTTTTCCCCTTCAGTGAGATATTTACTTTTGGTCTTATTGTCTGTTTTGACAAAAAGCTTAAAAGCTAAAATTTATTAAAATTTATATTCATCTAATTGTGAGTGTGTTTCTTGCACGTAAGTTCGTTCGTTAGTTGTTTTTGCTTCGTTAGCTGGTTTTATTGTTCTACAAAGTTGTTGCTTTGCTTTGCTTTGCTTTCTTTTATTTGTTTTACTATTTAAGTGTGCTTGTGTTTGTTTATAAATAAATTAACAGAATATCAAAATCTAAATTTCAGCGTTTATCTGTATGCGTGTTGGTAGAATTTTTGCTATAAATCTTGGTAATTTATGTTTTGTTTAACTCTTAAGTAATTTCCTGCAATATGCTACATTTTGATTTATATTCAACAGCATTTGGACTGGCCGGAAATAGTATTATAACGCTTTGTTTTTGTTGTTAATTTTACGTTTATCTTTAATTGCCCGAAAGTAAGTGGGTTTGTATGAAGATAAATTTAGCTTTATTTATTTTTTGTTTATTTTCTTTTTAAATAATGTTTGAAAATGGAAATTCTTCAAAATAAATTAGTTTTTTTTATTATAATTTAACATTAAATTTGGTATAAATCATGTGTATCAATTATAAACCTTAATGCAAATTCTGTATATTCTGGAATAAAATGATATTAATTTTTTTTATATCTATATCTATACGGCAAAACTTCATGCCAGTTTACATAAGCGGCGAATTGGAACTAGGTTTTAACGAGTTTCGCCATGCAATTCTACAATGATATAACATGACTTCAATCACTTTGATTATTATGGACATACTCAATTATGCGTGCAAGTGAGATTAAAAACATTTCCTTTCTGTTTAAGCATTTATACTTTTTACTTACCTTAATGCTTTTCATTATTCAAAGTTTGACAATAAAATTATCAAATATTTAATATAATTTACATAAAAATTAAGCTTTTTCGGGGCAAATATAAAAAGAAAATAAAATAAATAATCCTTAAAACCACACATATATTTTACCATCTTTTGTTTTTCTCACAAAATGTTTTGCTTTAAAAAAATTACTTATTTTTCCATTTATTAGCCAAAAACTTTATGCCTAATAAAACAACTGCTTTGTAGCAGTCTTAATGCAGCCACTTTACAAATTATGTTTTACAACAATACAAGAAGCATTAAGCTTGGGTTTGTTTTTCAAAGCATGTGCGCTGTTTTTTTTCCAAACCAAATTATAAACATTTTAAAACTTTTTTCTTGCTAAGCTCAGAAAATATATCATTACACAATAAAATTTACTTTTAGTATTTTGTAAAAAAATGTAGCAGCTTAACATTTTGTGATTTAGCAAAATGTCTGCACGTTTGTGGCAGGATTTTGGGTAATATTCTTATTTTTCATTTGCTAATCTGATTAAATTTCCAGCAATTTTAAATTTAACAAAAACTTCTAATATATAATATTGGCATCATTTATTTTTTTAATATTATTGTTGTTGCAAACAAGATATATAAATACCTTCATTGTGAAAGCAGCCGCTAAACAAAAAGAGCAGTTAAGTAATTTATGTGATATTTAGAGTTTAAAGCCAATAAAACCTTAAGCTTCAGCATAAACGCAATTTACTTACATGTGTACTTTTAGGAGTAAAATACAATTTGTTTAATATAAAAAAATCTTAAAGAAATTTTTATACATGCAAGGTTTTACGAGGGCGATCCCCAAACAGTCCGACCTGACGTATTGTTAATGTCAGTTGTTTGAAAGAAAACACTCCTTGAAAAAGTAGAAATCTAAAAAAAACCTTATTTTTTAGTGCCAAGGCGCCACGTTGTTTAGATTTTTAGAGTTTAGAGTCAAAAATAAATGCTCTCAGTAAGTTTATGACATGGTTTAATAACAAACTACGTAACATAACATAAGATTACATAGCATAGGATTTTATAACATAACATAGAATATTATAGCATAGCATAGCATAACATAACATCACCTAACATAACATGACGAAATATACATGTATAATATAATATCATAGCACAAATAAAAATTAATTTTCTAACATAACATAACACAACATTATGTAACATAAGTTAACATAACATGATATAACATAACATAACATACCACAGCATAGTATAACGTAAGATAACAGAACAAAGCATAGCATAACATAACAAAGCATAAGATAACATAACATAACATAGCATAGTATAATATAACATTGCATAGCATAACATAACATAACATAACATAACAAAACATAACAAAACAACATAACATAACATAACATAACATAACATAACATAACATAACATAACATAACAAAACATATCATAACATAACATAACATAACAAAACATAACATAACATAACATAACATGACATAAGATTACATGAAATAATATAACATAGCATAACATATCATAACATATTATAACAAACCATGATCTAGAAAATAAAATAACACTGCATAGCAATATAACATAACATAGCATGATATAACATAATATAAGATAACATAACATAGTATACCAAAGCATATCACATTACGTAACATTACATAACATTACATAACACGACATAACATAACATAACATAACATAACATAACGTAACATAACATAACATAACATAATATATCATAACATAACATAGCATATTCTATAACAGAAAATAAAATAACATAGCATAGCATAAAATAGAAGAACACAATACAACATAAAATAACATAATATATTGTTATATTAATCATAACATAAATATAAATAAAATGTCTAATACAACATAGCATACCATAACATATATAGCATATTATAACATAACATATCATATCATAACATAAATAAAAATAAAGTTTTTAAGGTGAGCAAATCGTAAGGAACTTTGTAGTTTGAAAGCTTGCCGGTATATAATGACAACGTGGGTTCAGCTACTTTTTATGATTTATTTCTTCTTTATAGAAATTATTGTGAAAAAAATAATAAACAAAGAAATTATTAATAATTAAATTGAAAAAGAAAATATTTTTTTAACTTAAAGCCTTAAGATATAAAATATAAAGAAGATAATAAAAATAATCCAAAGAAAGATAGAAATTAACAAAATATGAAAATTACAAATTTCTCTATTACAAACAAAGTCTTAAATAAATATTAATAATTATTAAATTTCGAGTTTTTTAACAAGTTTAACTTTCTTAGGCTAACGTTACTTAATTCTATTGGAAACTGTTTAATTTTTTTCTAAGTCCATGTTTCTACAGGCCGGACGGTCATCTTGAGTAGAAAACTTATATAAAAAGCACTCATTTGTTTGAGTGATTTTCCCACTGGCTTGAAAATTATTTCAATAAGCCGATTTCCGTCGAAGATTTGTTTTTTAACAAACGCAAATTGCGAAGCTACTTTTGGCTTGTCTGCAGAAACACTTAGGGCCAGTCCCACGATGTCACCAACGTTCGACTCGTTGCACAGTTACATTGGAAACAACAACAAAATTCTAAAATTTGTTTTTGTTTTGAATGCAAGTGTGCGACGAGTCGAACGTTTTTGACATTGTGGGACAGGCCCTTAGAGTCTATGGCAGGACTACTGGACTATTGCCTACTAGTCAAGGTTTTAAACCTCCTCCTTCTTCGTTTTTTCAGCTTTTGTTGCAAATTGACATCAAAAACTATGTGAGCCTTGCATTTTAGGTATAAGCAGTTTTCAGCTTTTTTATTTCAAATTTTGCAAATAACATGTTTGTGAAATAATAATAATAATAATAATAATAATCTTACTCCTCTCGGCATAGTTCCCCTTTAAATAAAATAGTAATACATGTACATTTTAGCTACAATAAATTGTTGGAGAAATATTAAACATTTTAAGATTTTATTTAAATTTTTTATTTTCCTTTTTTTTTGTTATTTCCGGAACATGTCCTTGCATAATTACACACTTAAGTTGTATTTTGCATTGTAATTGTTTTACTTGAGAATTTTATGCAGATATTATTTTGTTTTTGAGACACTTCCCTCTTGAGTTGACTGGTAGTTGTTTTATGCATTCGTTTGTGTAAGTGTCTGCACAAATACACACTCTTAAGTA
The DNA here is from genome assembly GCA_936439885.1 of Nowickia ferox. Lineage (NCBI taxonomy): Eukaryota > Metazoa > Arthropoda > Insecta > Diptera > Tachinidae > Nowickia > Nowickia ferox. The sequence continues at coordinate 96,662,398 of OW387026.1, read as the reverse complement.
GTTTCGTCTTCTTAACAAGTTGAAATTTGTTTGCCATTTGGTTTTTGCTTATGCTGCCATTTTATTCTAGCTTGTGTATTGGTGCATATTTTTTCATAATACTTATGTAAGTATTTCGAAGCGGCAAACAATAGATTGTAACAACTTAACAATAGTTGTGTGTAATTTTTATTCTTTCTTCAAATGCATTGGCATTGAAAGCAAAAAAAGAAAAAAAGAAATAGGAAAAAGAAAAATGAGACCAGTGCATATTTTAATACACCCAACAAGACGTACGTACAATTGCAGCAGTTGTAAACAAAAGCAATTTAAATAGACAATTGACAGCAACATAAATATGAGAAAATAGTTACAAAAGTTTCCTAGTAGCTATAAGCATGCAAAACAATGTTTTGCTACTCACTTGTTATAAATGAAAAAAAATGAAAATCAATAAATTTGTTGAACATGTGTATGTTCTTGGAGATTATGCCAGACCATTCTGCACTAAAATGGGCGAATTTTAATGTAGCGATGCTTTCTAGACTCTTGTTTGCAGTAAAATATCATAATTGTGTAAAAAAATTTATTTTTACCAATAATGTTTTATGGAAAATATGTCAAATGCATGTAGAAATGTAGAAGTTTGCTGACTAGGCTCACTTGCAATATAATTGCACAATTTTTCGTATTGTGCAATAATATCGCCAATGTGTATGTCATATTCGAAAGTTGCACAATATATTGGCAAATATGAAAAGACTTTTGATTTTTATTGTACAATCAAGACAATTGTGTAATGTGGTGGCAACATTGTTCAATGTTGTTTACTTTTTCACTGCCAGGAAAATTGCGCAATATTTTCTTTAAAAATATTGTGTCATTTATTGCATAGTATAGGTCAAAATGACAATAATATGTACAACAACATATGCAATAATATTGTATAATGGATGGGCCGCTTAACGATTTATAAAATATTGATTAGAAAAAAATTAATTTTAAGCTGTCAATTTTAGTTAAATATTAGAAAAAAGAAAGCAAAAACTCAACTAACTCTTATTTAATCCAAACCGCTTGAAATGTCCAAAGCTCCTGCCACTAATTTTTTGTTTGCAACAAACAATCAGTATCAAATCATATATTTGCTTTAGCATTTATATGTTAAAATAAAGAGGTAAAATAGTTTTTATTGTCATTCCCCGATACCACGAAACGATTGATGGCTAAAAAACCAAATATAAAATTTAATTGAATCTTTTCAATTCAAACTCAGTATGCTTTCATGGCAGTACTTGATTGCATCAATGTGGGTTTTATTCTTTTGTAAAAAGTTTTTTAACTAACGCTCAGCTCGAAAATATATACAAAATAAAGCGTATTGCGGCTCCGAGTACTAAACAGTTTTAATTAAATAAAAACTGAAATCTAGTACTCTGTTAAAGCTCAATAAAAATTTTAGCGACTAATTACAAAGTGAGTAAAATTTTAGTTTAATTAAAACAGAATAGTGCTTACGAAGCAAATAATTTTCTTTGGAAAAATACTTTCAAGATATTTTACATTAAGAAATTATTAATTATTTTTCCTTTCTTAAGATAGAAAAATTTTACTAAAGTATTAGCCGACTCATTAAAAATATTAAGGCAAGCTTTTAATTCACACAAATGCAAAATAAAATAAAAAAAAATAAGAGAAAATAGCAAATTAAAAATGTAAGAAGAAATATGTAAAAAAAAAATTTACTTCGAAATTAAAAATGTGCAACAAATTAGAAATATGTATAGGGAAAGAAACTAAAAAAAAATAAACAACAAGCCCCCAGACAACTCTTGTAGTAAAGATGATTTCTTCCGGTGACTAGAATATTATGCTTGTCTTTTTTCCAAGTAGTCTACTTTAAGTAAAATGATTTTCTCTTGTAGACACTACAGATTCATGTTCATTATGTTTTACTCTTGTTGCTGCTAAGTAGACTTAAAACTTAAAATGAAAACCTTTTTGAAGAATAATGATGTTCATAGGTAGAAAAACTTTTTGCTTTGATTACAATTTTAGCAAGATTAAAGTGATAACGAGCAACAAAATAAAACAACAACAACATTAACAATAAAGGAAATGGACTCTTTTGAAAAACCATGGCCACACAGGATAAATTCTAGATGCTTTCAAAGTATATATGGAAACTTAAATTAAAAACATACTTCCAATTTAAGGCATCAGCTTATAAGTAACCAAAAATCTAATTTCAAAAGGGAATAAAATATAAAAAATTTGTTCAAGAAGAACTTATTCATGCATTTCTTTTTTTTTTTTAAATAGTTATATAAGTTATCTATATATCTGTGGCAATGAGGAAAAAGTGCTTAAGTCATATTTGACCGTTTTGCAGGAGAGCACTTTTAAGCGTCCAAGTCGATTTTCAGAAATTCATTTCTTTTACAGTTAAATTAGGAAATTCTTGGTAACGTTTATTTTTTTAAGCAAACATCGTTCAACACACTATAAGCAATACATTCAAGTTGAAATATACCAAAGTATAACCTAAGTTAAGCTATTATTCCAAATGAGATTAAAAGTCTAAAAAAAGATAAGCCGCAGTTCATATTGCTATAACTTCTTGAAAAATCGCACAAATTAATTAAGATTTTGCCCAGGTGTACTTTCAGATATGCAGATCACGGAGGTATCACTAAATCAAAATCGGCTTATGTCGACTTAAGCACTTTTTATTTTTTGCCACAGATATATAAAGGTTTTTTTATAGAGTGACACAAGTTTAAATCATATTAAAACAAGGAAATATATTTTTAATATCAATGAAACGGGCTTTATTAGAAAATTTAGAAAATTTTATGAAATTAATGTTTAAATATGATTTCAGCCATTTCACCGCTACAGCTGGCGCGTAGAAGGCGCAATCTGGAACAGCAATTTTTAACAAACTTTTCGCAGCATTTGCGGCCGTATTTTACCAATAACTCTTTAAATGTTGGTTTCCCGAGAATCAATTATTTATGGTTTATCAACGTAGACAAGTAACTTAATATAACCCTAAAGAAAATAAACCAATGGCGTTAAATCACACGATATTGGTGGTCAATTAATTGGGCCATTAGCTGAAATTATTTTTTCATCAAAAGTTTCTTTGAGTAAATCAATTGTAGTGCCCACTGTGCGACATGTGGCTCCATACTGTTGGAACCACATCTCAGCAAGATTAATGCCACGTTATTGAGGTGCGAAAAAATTTCGAATCATTTTTCTATACCATTCACCATTGACAGTAACATTCTGACCATCAACGTTTTTGAAGGCATATGGGCCAATGAGTCCGCCAGCTCATAAAGAGCACCAAACAATCATTTTGTGTGGATGTAATGGTGTTTCGACAAAAGCTTGTGGATTCTCCTTACTCCAAATGAGACAATTCTGCTTTTTTACGTACCCATTGAACCAGAATTATGTACACCATAAAATAGAAGAAGTGCACGAAAATTCAACAATTTGAACGCTTTGCGCTGGTCTAAGTCTCTTCATAATCAAATTTCAAAGCAAACTAAACAAAAAGCAAATATTCAGTATTTGTTTTTATTGACCTTTTTCTATATTTAGTTCAAATACTCTTTTAAAGCAACTATCAGCTGTTAAATGGCTGCTCAAATAAAGCAGTGGCACTCTAAAATCCACGCTTTATATATGTGAAATATATTTAATAATTATTTTATTTATTTAACCATAAACCAAAAACTCGACATTTGTATTGAAATGTACTGCACAAATATTATTATTTGTGAAATTGTCACTGTAGTCAAACAGCTCATCTTATCTACTTCTATCATGTTATTATTGTTCAGCTCCTTTCGAAATATTTAAGTAGTTATTTTACATTAAATATTATTTACTTTTACTTATTTGCCTGATGATATTAATAAATATTTATAAAATTTTATTGTGAATAAACAAGATTGGTTATCTTTTGTTTATTGTTTTCATTTGAGTACAAAAAGTGCACGCCATAGTGATAGGACGACTTAAGAAGATTATTAAGTTTATGCCATTTTAAAAAAATTAAAATTTTTCGTTACTTTTTGAGCAAAATATGAAAATATGAAATATATAAGAATTTATTATCTTGAGATACTGTGTGCTTCATTTTTTTATATTTCCTACAGTTCAATTTTGACATTCCTCTCTTGTACTAGAAAAAACTATCAGTACAAGGCAATTTTGGAAAAAGTTCGAAACTGTTAGACTTTGTACAAGCCGATTGTATTATTACAAAATAACAACATATTGAAACTGAACAATTGCCTTAAATAGCCATAATCATTTTGCAAAGCAATTCTATCACTTTAATGCACACTTTATTTAAGTAAAGCACATAAAAACCAAAATGAAAAAAGACTTAAATAATCATTACAGACTCACACACAAAAGTTTACATTAAATTACATCTAATGTTCTTAAATGTTAATAAGATAATGCTGAAATGTTGTATTTGCTTTGAATAATTTTGTACGATATCAATGCACAAATTTGCTCAAATTTGTAATAAATGCAGAAGTTTATTTCAGATAATTAGGTTTTAAATATATTTTAATAAACTAAATATATTTAAAAACAATTAATTCAGTAATTTTATTAACATATTTCTATGATAGTAATTTACTATTTTAATGAAACTTTAATGAATATTTAATCAAAGAATAATTTTTTTATCATTCTTCGTGTTGTCATTCGAACAATATCCACTTATTTGAATAATCGAATAAAATTCCCATTCCCATTCCCATTTTACAATTTAGAATAACCAATTAGTCGAATAACTTTTGTGAAATATTCGAATAATTTCCGTAACTACTTTGGTGTTTTTTTTTAATTAAAAAAGAATCGATAAATCAAGGGCTGGATTATTGGCACTTTTTAAATGATTATTTTTAAAAGAATCAATGAGATATTAAAAAAAATTTTACACACATTTCGCTCCTTTATTGCAACATAGACATTTCTCAAAAACAAAAAAGTTTTTGTATTTAATAATGAAGTAAAATCTGTTACAACATAATTAATTTTCTATAAAAATTTCATGCTTGCGCATGCACTGCTTACGGTAACAAATATAAAAATTTTTTTGTTTTACTGAATCTAAATTATTTTTAACTTTATATTGCTTCTTTTTGAAGTTAGTTCAGTCTTTTTTTAAGTTTTGTTTTGAACAATTTTAGTAAAATTTCTATTAAATATTATTAAATATTATCAAACGCTCGGGTTTCTAAGTTCAACATGAAGTCACTTTTATAGCTCAAAGTGTGTGCCAAGTTTCGTAAAATTCGCTCAAGTAGAAGCACGTAAAATATTATATTGGGATTTAATGGGCATGCGCCGCGCCGCCCATTTGTTTTGGCATAAGATTATGTCTTTCCAAGAGATAAAATTGTTTGCTAAATTTAATGGGAATCGGAAAAGTGGAAATGCATAGAATTTAATGCTAAACTCTTGGTAGAAGCATTTGAAAAGTAATATTTAATTTTTATGGGCGTGGGTCCGTCCATTTTTCCAACTTTCAGATTATTTCGTTACGAGAGCCCAATGTGAGCGCTAAATTTCGCAGCAATCAATTAAGTAAATGATTATATAATCAAGGGAAAAAAAAAGTAGGCGTGTTACCGCCCATTTTTTTTAACTCAAGATTAAGTATTTTTCAGAGCTTAAAGTGTGTGCCAAGTTTGGTATAAATCGATAGAGTAAAAACATGTGCAATATAATATTAAATTTTAATGGGCATGGTCCCGCCCACTTATTTTTAAGCAAGATTGTGTTGCTCTTAAGAGCTCAAGATGTGTGCCAAGTTTCGTAAATTTTCTTTAAATGCAATCACGTTAAATATAATATTAAAATTTAACAGGCGTGGTCCTGCCCACTTTTTGAATTCAACATTTTGTCTTTTTTTAAGCTCAGAGTGGGTGCCAAGCTTCATAATAATCGATCAAATAGAAGCGTGTGAAATATAATATTAAAATTTTTTAGGCGTGGCTCGGCCCATTTTTTCAACTTCGAGCTTGTGCCATTACGAGAGCCAAATGGGTTTGCTAAATTTCGTAGCAATGCAATAAGTAAGATCTCATAAAATCAAATAAAATAATTAGTGGGCGTGTCTCCGCCCTATTTTATCAATAGGAAATGTTACAGTTGTAAAGTAATAGCTATAAAGAAATATATACGAATTTATAACCTCGCTCCTCTTTTCAAGTTGGTTAAAAAGAGAAAATCCGGAAAAGATATATTGATTCCTATGACTCCAAGGTGAAACAAAAAGCAAAACAAAAATTCATAAAAGTTAATGCTATATAAATATTAATGGAAATTATTATGTATTTCAATATTTGTTTCTTTTTTACTTCACTGGAAGTTAAATTTTTAATGAGAATATACATAACTTTTTACATGCAATGCAATTAAATTTATAATATAAATTTTGTCTACTCTTTCACCTAAGTATACTTGGCAATATTTTGCAGTTTTTTTGAGGCGTATTTATTGCTTGCAGACACAAAAGCACAAATGATGAAAACACAAATGCATAAATGAAAAATTTGGCTCATTAAGCTTTATGCAGAAAGCCATTTATATATATTTAAATACTTTTTCTAAAGACTTTTAATTGTATACTCTTATTTTTCATTTATTCTAGTTATTTAGTTTGCTGCACAAACTCCTGCCAGCAGGAAAATAAAAGTTGACAAAAGCTAGAAGAAAAGAAAAAAAAATAAATAAAACTTTCTATTGTTAAGCCAAATTAAATTTTTTTTGCAACCTGAGTCTTAATGCTCTAAGAGTTCATGCTATGTTGCATAAAAAATTAAGACAAGCCAGAATATCAAATATATTTAAGTGAAAATTTTTGCACTAATATTTTCTTTGTTTGCTTTTAAAATAGTAAATTTTCTTAACGCCTTTTAACATAATTTTTAGGTATTTTATTACTGGAACTATTAATTAATTTATTTTTTTAAAGACATAAATTCTTTTTTCCTAATATTTTATAGAAACTGAATAAAAAGTTGCTTGCTCCATTAAAGTCAGTTATTTTCCTTTAAAATAAATTACCAGTTGTTTTGGTGGGGCGTTTGTGTGCTTTCAGATTTATGGAGTAATAATAATTAACATAATTTGTCCTTGATTGCTTTTATTTTATATTCCTCTTTTTCAATTGCAGTCGTCCTCAATTGTGTTCACAACTTGTTTCTGTGATTTGCTTCACAGCAGTTGTAAATTGGCACTAGCAAAAATAAGTAGTTTTCCTTTTGCTCTATTTAATGATCTTAAGTGCAAATTCTCATAATGTTCCAACAAGACTCAGAAAAAAGAATTCAATAAGTAGTAAAATATTATAGGGAGGCAACTTAAGGGTATAATTTTTCTCAACACTTTTTCATCATAAAAAAATATACAAGTGAAAAGAATTCTATTTAAATATATAATATATTAAAACTACCAAACACTACATATTAAAAAATCTTATTTTTAGCTAAGAAACTTTTTAAACCATGTCTAAATATTTCAAAAATAAATTAAATCTTCACTTTCACAAATCAGAGGTGCTTCATACAATTTTCGGGTATATTTCTAAAACACTACACAAAACAAAATATTCCTGCAATCAACAGCTTTAATTGAAAAAAATATTAAAAATTAATTATACATTTTATTATGCTTTTAATTTATATAACTTTTTAACAAAAGTTTTATTTAACTCAATTAGATATTTAATCTAACTTTGAATAAAATAAATTTTTAACCAAAAGTTTAACTATTTCAATTGAAGTTTTAATTAATTTTTTCTATGCCTAGTATTCTTTTATTCTTATAAAAAAACCAAATTTAATTCAATATTTCAAAATTGTATTCCACATTTAATATAAATTACTTCGGAATATCCTTAATTCAACTTTATTATCTTCATTCTTTAGTTGCTTTCTTTTTATTTTAGCAAAAATAATTAATAAGATAATGAAACCATTATCTAGCAGACATTTAACAAGAAGAATAAGAAATTGCTTTTTGTGTAGAAAAAAAAAACACACACACACACACACAAAGAAAGCAAATGATGTAAATCATGCTAATTATAATTATATTTAAATTATAAAATGGCTCTGTTACAACTACAACTACAACAGTATACTGTTATTTTCATTATGAAGGTACTCGTAATGTTAAATCAACAGAATATTTTGTGTGTGTGTGTATGTGTGTGTGTTTACTTATATTATAAACATAACATGAAGTATATTGACTGTAAAATGGTGTGAAATGGCGGAATTATAATTCATCATTTAATTAACCAAATTGGCCATTAAATGCTGAATTATCCAAAAAAATATACTTATTTAGTAAAACAAGGAAAATTTACACCATGAAACAAATTTTAATTTTGAAAAATTTGAAACCTTGAAAACGAAATTTCTCTGGATTCTGTAACTTTTTGCGAACCAAAAATCGTAATATTTATCGACATATTTACTCGTTTGCGATAGCGATAATATGATTCTGCAGTTTCTTTTTTTCCGATAGTCTCCATCTGTATTTTAGTGGGTGGTACCTCTGAATAGAAAATTTCAAAATAAGCGAAAAGCACAAAGAAAAATAAAGAAAAACTAAATGAATTTGAGCTTGTGATTTAATTTCTTTTTACTTCAACCTACAGCGAATATCGTTAAAATATGTTACTCAATAGCAAGATCGATAAATTTTCGTTATACTTATTATAGCGATACGATTGTCGTAATTAAGGCTATTGAATCCAGGTACAGGAGAACTTATTTGATTATGTGCTTGTAAATTTCTTTATTAAATCGCATTTTTTAATCAACTGGATGGATTTCAGCCAATAAAGAAACATTTTATTTGTCTTAAATAATCAAGTGTTTTTGGAGAGTTTAAAATATGTTGTGGATTTTTGGTGCAAAATAGTAAAACTAACCCATCCTATCGACTAAAGAAAATTACAAAGGAATTACAAAATTGAAAAAATTTTAATATTTTCGTTTCAGGCTTTTAAACTTATTATGTTTGTATAGTGTGACTTAAGAGTCTTGCTATAAATATATGATTTTTATTAACATTAAGCAGGAATGAAATGCGTGCTTATCAAAAAAAAAAAAAAAAATTCCTAACATATTAGAGACTAAATGTCAAATACTTCGGTATTTTTGACATAAAAAATTTATTCATAATCCAAAACTTTTTTATTTCAAATATCAATACATGGCATTAAAAATTAAAAATGACTTCTGGTATATGCCTTCTTAAAGAAACGCATTCTGAGCAAATAAAATAAGCAATTAAATTTTCGATTGAATTTAATTGAATGAATTAATTAATTAATTAATATTTTTTTGTGTTGATATCAAATAAATAAAAATAAAAAAAAGTGTTGTGGATTTTACTTCAAAATAAGTTTGATTTTTAAATTCAATGTAAGAACCCCTTTATATATCCAGTCTTTTCTCGCAGTAGCTTAGACTCTTGATATCACTTGCATTGCAGCCATTTGTGATAAGAACAATAATAAATTTCATAATGATAATAATTGTCTTTGTCGTCTTCCTATTTATATAGATAAAGAAAAACAAGTTTTTCAAATTTGTTTTTGTTTGACAAATGGACAATAAAAGATCAGCAAATTGATTATTATTAGCTCGCTTCGAAACAACTTTTGCTACATTTCCCGGTGTGTACCATATATAGTGTAATGGTGTAAATATTTTTACTTGGTTTATAAAAAATTTCATTACTCACCCTTTTTATTTATCGCACAGTTTTTTGCATTCCTAAAAATACAAGAAAAGTTTTAAAATTATTTAAAAGTACTTGCGAGTATTTGCAATTATTCAAGCTTAAATTTCTTTTAAAAAATCGAGCCTTATTTGCAATTTAATCGTAAGCGATAAAAATTAAAATTTTCAGGAGAAATTTTTTTTAAATATTGCAATATATTTTACATACGTAAATTATCGCTGACGACAAAATGTTACAACCTGTATCTTGCAAGTTATCAACAATTTTAGACATTTTGATAATTCTAAACATAAAATTTTAATTTCAATAAAAAAGTTGATTTTTTACTACATGTCTCATGCTTACGATTACATCGAAAGAGGGCTCGAAATAATTACAAAACATTTTATATCGAGCTATAGAAAAAATATCAAAAAAATTCTTGTTTATGTTTCGTACAGAATTCATAAACGGTGGGCGTGACGGACTCTTATGAAACTCATTATGCGTATTTTTTTATAATTTTAATTAACTGTTTTTAACAAATCTTAAAACTTTTGCATGTATAGAAAAATTTGTATGCGAACAAATCGCTTAGTATGTAATGGGGCGGTGGGCGTAACCTATTTTTATAGAATTCCCTTTTCTTTTTGATTTAGTCAATATAATGCCAACTTTCAGTGATCTAGTGCCACTCCTTATAGTTTTTGCACAGAACTGTATGACACACAAAGAAACTACAACACCGAAAAATTCCTAAAAAAGAAGAAACACAAATACTAAAAAATCATCAATGCTAAGAAAAATTGCCACAATATAAAAAATTGTGTACAGGCAAGCACGAATCAAAACCGAAAAAAGTTACCTGAAAAAAAAACCGATAAGATCAAATGTGGAGAAATTTGCCAAAACCGAAAGGTACCGCTGCTAATATGGAAAAAAGAAGGCAAATATGGGAAAAGATTAGTAAACAAAAAATTCGCAGAGATTTTAAATTATTACAAAAAAGTCGCCAGAATGAACTACAAAATATCGCTTGCACAAAATAACTGCTAAAATGAAGAAAGTTGTCAACCAGGCAAAAGTCGATATAAAGAAAAAAATCCCTAAAACTAAAACAAGAATATTTCTGATTCGTTTTTTTTTATTTTCGTAATGCCTACTTTACGCTTTTAATTTTAATTATTCTTAACGCCACTTTGTTGTTGGATATCTTACTGGTTTAAAATTAAAGCATAGATATTAAAAACACTAGTTTGCGCAGCCCTTTTCATTACTATTTCGAGTTTGAAAAATGTACGTTAAGTACTTTAGAAAGTGCATACTTGCATATTAGCACCAACCAATTCTCGTATTCCATTCTGTTTAAAATATCATGTTGAATAGCCAATTTAAGTACTTTTGAATTTGCTTAATTATTATAGGCAACCAACTCTCGTATTCCATTTCATTTTAAATTTCATGTTAAATAGCTGATGTTAATAACTAATGACTTTGTCTGATTAAAAAAATATTACATTAATTAGTAAAAATATTTTTTATTTCTAATGAAAAAAAGTGCACCAATTGAATTAAAAGTTCATAATAGTTTAAGCATACTTATATAAATAAGCAATATTATTAGTATTAAATTTCCAATAAACTTAACTGAAAATCATTCATATGCAAATATATTTATCTTATAATAATTTTTTTCAATTACCAATATCCATTTATATATACTTACATTAATTGCTTTAATGCACATGTATTATTTTCAATTTAAAAATAAACACTTCAACTTAGATTTTTCTTAGCTTTGATTAAATGTATGTATATATGTATCTTATTTTAATTAAAATTTATAATCATTTTTATGCAGCACACAATGTTTATAAAACACTTTATTCTACCTCAGTTAATAAATTATATTTCAGTCAGTTGAAAAAAAATTTCTGCTTAACAATATAAACCTACGTTTGTATTCTAAAAAATTTCTAGGCTTTTATATTATTGGCATTTAATTCAATACAGAGAATCACTTGTATTATATTCTATTTGTGTCAAAATATTTATATTAAAAATTAAAACATTTTCCGAATTATATGCTGTCTTAATTAAAAATGGATTCTGATATTAGCAACTTATTTAGTTCAATTGCATTTGAAATGCAAAGCATACAACACAAGCCAACAAAGTGTTTGTGAAAAATTAAATATTTAATGTGTAAAAAATTAAAAAAAAACACACGCAAATATTAAACGTCAACAATGTAAGCAACAACTCCAGAACGCATTCAAATAAAAACTAAATTTAATTTGCCATAAACTTGAGAGCATAACCGCAAAACCCGAAAGTATTTAAAATACACAAACACACATCAAATCCAGCAAATGTGCACAGAGTTTAGAAGGCAGTATATTCACTTAGTTGACATCAGACTGTGCATGTTGAGAGGGGCTAAAGCACTCGAAAAGAATGTATTAATTACATGTGTAGCTATTTTTGGTTTGTTGAAATTATGTCGACTTTTGAACACCGTATAACGAAAGCGGTAAAAATTATTTGGAAAAAAAATTTTGTTCAAAACATATTCTCATTAAGTTTCAAGCGCTCCCATGATTAATTTGGTTTTGAAACATACCGGTTTCGTTTATGAGCATTAAAAGGGATTTCGCTATGGTCCCATTAATTTGTAAGAAATATTACGCCTTAAGTATTGAGACCGAATAGTTTAGTTCTTATACGCCATAATAGCTTATGGTTTTTATAGCCGAACAATAGGCAAATTCAAATATTAAGCGGGATTCACCCACTGTTTCCAAATGAAATTTTTTTCTGGACAAAATTTTTTTTATATATAGTTTGACTTCTCTCTTTTTGGGAGAGAGAAAATATTTTTTACGAACAACTCTCAGCTTGAATTGGTTTAATTATGTATTTTGTCCGGCCAAAATTGAACTGAGCTGCCAACTGTTTTAATTTTTCAGCCAAAGTTGAACAGAGCTGCCACATCGTGTTATATGAATAGTAAAAGCACAGAGTATACTTGTATTAATTAGAATAGAAATAAATAAAAAATTAAAAATAAAACATATACATATGGAGTTGAACGCAAGAATTGCATTAACCAATTGAAAAGTTGTATGAGACACAGCAAATTGTAATCATTTGCTGCTGTGCTGCCACTTGTAAAGTTAATAAGCATCGCTTAAACATGTATTTCATGTGGTAGCTTTCATTTTCCAGAAAAAATACTCGAAAACTCTCAGTAGAAAAATTTTTGTCTGGACAAAAATTTTGTTCCGAAACAATGGGTGAATCCAGCTTAAGTCAAAAAAAATTTTTTTTTAATGTTCACACATTCGACTGTAGCATACAATTTCGCCTTCACAAAGAAGAATTAATTGCTTTGATATGGAACGCGTAAAATCATTACAGTCAATTCCAGCAAATGAAAAAAGAAAAGGTAAATGATTGTTCGCTTTAAATATTAAATCTCTGTGCATATAATGAATTTAGTTATTTTTTTTTATGAGCATGTTTGTTACCAATTAAAAAACAAATGTGCAAACTTTGACTTTGTTCTTTTAGCTTAATCGCTTTTAAATTAAATTAAAAATTTTTCTTTTCTTCAAAGTTAACACTTGAGAGGAGAAAAATAAAGAAGCAAATAAATAAAACGTCATGCCTAGTACTACAGCAAATTAAGAAAATCTTAAGATCAAATAAAAGCGAAGTTTTTATTCCGAACCAAATTGGGGGAGATTAAATTTTTTTTTTTAATTTCTTCTCGTAACTACAAAGTCAATTTAAAATGGGAAATAATTAATTAAAACAATATTATAAAAGTCTCTTTTAGTTCATCAAATTGTATAATAAACAATTTATTTTACATGTAATCTATGCATAAATTAAAATTATTTATTATGTTTCTATGCTTTGCTTGCTTTGAAAAATATTTTTCAACAATTTTCCCTAATTATTTATCACATAAATTATAGAAAAGAACTTTATAAAAAATGTTTGCTGGATCATAAAATGTAAGACAACATAAATAAATGTGTTTTATTATTCATATTTGCTGGATCATAAAATGTAAGACAACATAAATAAATGTGTTTTATTATTCATATTTTTTTTCTTTTCTTACAAGACAGTGTGACAGTGTGTGCTCACTAATCCCCCTTTTCCGTTTGAATGTTTCTTGCTGCAGTACAGTGTTCCCTTAAGCAAGTGTTTACAACATACTCGTAATTCAATTGTCGCGCGAAGCTAAATCCAACACCCTCCCACTTAAGCAAAAAATGAACGAAAATTTACATGAAAAAAAATAAATAAAACAAAAGCACAAAATTAATAACAGAAGAACTCTCTCACATACATGTCATAAATTTATTATTTTTTTCATTTTTAATTTTACAACACAACTAATGAAAAGAAATAATATTTGCTGGAACATAAACTTCATTTTGCTAAATGTCACAAAAATTGTGTAGACACATTCGTACTGTAAAATGTTAAGCACAAGAAAAAATAAAAAATAAAGCAAAATAATAATATTAAATTCTGAGAATTTTTATTATTATTTTTTTTATTTATTTCGTATATCAATGTATTCGAATATTCGTACTCGTATTCAATTTGTTCAATGTTGGACTATTTTTAGGGTTCCGTACACTAAAATGTCCGTGTGTCTGTCTGTCATAGGTTACGATTATTTTCTCGAGAACCATACGAGCTACGGACTTGAAATTTTCACACAATATGCAAAACTTTAGCCGCTACAATATCAAATATGTATATGACGGCTTAAAATGAAAGGGTCTTCTAAAGCGAGCAACGAAACATATTAAAATCCTAATATTATATACAGACAATTATCTACAGATATTTGAAATTGTCAAAGTTATACCTTATTTACATTAAGCATTTTTTCATGAAATTTCATGAACTTTTTTGCACGAAACTTTTTCTATTTTCTAATTGTGAGGCTACAGAAGAGAATGAATCTCTGATGTAGAATAACGGCCTGGCCCACGATGTCGACAAGAAAGTTTCTTTCGCTTACTTACATTGAAAACAAAAACATATTCTCTGGTCTTGTTTTTGTTTTCCATATAAGTAAGCGAAAGAAACTTTCTTGTCGACATCGTGGGCCAGGCCGTAAATCTCTGATGTATTTTTGGCTACTTTTTTGATATGTGTTGCTTCTCCAGGTCTCCTATTGAGAAATAAAAAATGTTCATGCAACGAATTTCATGAAAAAATGCTTAATCTAAATAAGTATTATTGCATTTTTATGCAGACTACAACAATTAATAATGAAATTTAAAAAATCGAAATTAAAGGGTATTCCATTAGTTAATGTAATTTTGCCTACTTGCTGTATCTTGGAAACCGTAAGAGGCAAACTTTTGAAATATTCAAAACTTTCAAAATAAAAAATCGCCAAAACCCAAGAAAAACTCACCAAAACAAAAAAAAAAGCTTAACCTAAAATAAATCACCTAAAACCAAAAATAAAACCCCAAAAACAAACAAAAACAAAAAACAAACAAAAATAAAAAAACAAAAAAAAAGGAAAAAAAGCGCCAAAATTAAAACAAACGAAAACTAAAATAAATCATCATAAGCGGCTGCAATAACAAATAAATAAATAATAATAATAAATAAATAACTGTAAGAGGCAAACTTTTGAAATTTTAAAAAACGCTAAACCTAAAAAATTTTAAAATAAAAAATCGCCACAATGAAAAAAAACTCTAAAACTAAAATAATTAGCCAAAAACCGAAAAAATCGCCAAAAATTAAAAAACCTAGAAAACACCAAAACCCGAAAAACTCCAAAAAAAGGAACTTAACAAAAAAAAAACCGCCAAAACTAAAAAAAAATCGCCAAGCTTAAATAAATCGCCAAAAACATTATAAAAGCCCACTAACGAAAAAAGGAACAAAACTAAGAAAAAGCGCCAAAACTAAAAAATTCGCCAATAACCAAAAAAAAGTTTAACAAATACTTAAAATAAAAAAATTAAGAAAATCTACATCATACATATTCGATTAAATACGAGTTTAAAGTTCGTATAGTATTACATATGTAGTGTCTATGTGGAACTCCTCTCATGGGATGCAAAGTCCCACTTTAGTCTATTATAACGAGGCTCTATAAGTCGTAAAGCAGCTCTGGGCTGAAAAGAAGATAGTGAGAGAGTGTGATAGTGAAGTAATAGTGATAGAGAATACAATTGGTCAAAGAAGAGACAGAAGAAAACTTCATTCTTTTACAACTCTTTTTTTGCACGTTATTTTAGTAATACAGTGATGCAGCGCCTCTGGTGTCAATGAGGCATATTAAATTTTCAAAGCTGTGCTTATTAGCCATTTTATTGCTTATTTTATTTCAACGATGGTTCTGCTACACAATACCGACGAAGGAGGACACTCTGATGTTAGATTAGTATTAGCATCCGCTGAAGCCGGAGTAGTTCAGTGACCAGTGTATATGCCTTCGTCACTTGAACTTTTCCTACAAAATGGACATTAATGTACATCAAAAAATGTGTGGTGTTGTTATTCAATGACTGTCGGAGACCAGGCTTGAACCCAGGACCTGAGGTTTTATAGACAACGGGATAACTAATTCAGTCAACGCTAAATCCCTTTCTTTCCTCCAGGGTCTTAACTAGGGCATCCGATATGAAGCGTACTATCGTATCGAATGATTTTTTGATACGTGTTGCGTAAGCAAATCATCGTTTACAATGAATCGTAATTTGTAAGCAAATGTAATAGATGAAAAACAAACAAAAAACTCTAAGTACACTGTGGAAGGCATTTACAAAGTTATTGCGGTAACTACGCCGAACCTTAAAATATTTTTAAATGAAATAAAAATAAAAACGTGATTGATATATAAAAATTATTAATCTGTCCGCCGTTTATATAGATAAAATGATTAACACAAAATATATTAAATATTCAAATTTTGTGACAAGACACAACCAGCTGAACACACAAGTAAATAATTATATTTGTATGCATCTGCTTGTTCTGTACACGTACTTGATTAACGTTGAAGATTGTAGCAGTAATTTTTCTTTTAATTGTATTTACAAGTATGTGCACGTGTATATGCTGATTAAACGTACATACGCAATTGCACAGGTGTAGACTTTATGAAACAATATGTACTCATTATTATATTTAATGTTGTTCGCCGACAAGTTGAAATACAACATCACATACATACATACATACATTCGAGTATATACATACGAGTACATGACAATTATTGTTGTTATGAGAACAATGAAATATGGTGGCTTTCTTTTCTTGAAAATTTTGTAACTAAATACAATTTCTTTTTATGTTGGCAAATCGGAATTGTTCAATCCAAAAAATAAAAAAAATATTTATAAAATTTTCTCCCTTAGAAACATTTGGGGGATTCAAATGGGGTAGTCATAAAGGTCATAATATCAATAAGTTTAAAATTAATTAAAGATAATTGTTTTTGACTTAATTTTTATTTCCCATAAACATTTTAAAATAGTAGAACATTATTACCTTTAGGACTACCGTTTAAATCACCCAATAAAAATTCTATTTATATAAAAAGTTCAGTAATTAAACACATTTGTGAGAAACAAAATAACTTACTTACTCACACTTTTCTTTGAATTTTCTTTTCAAACATGCACTTTTCTAATATAAAAAAAAGATGTATAATTTTTCTTTTTAATATTTAAAAGCTTTTTATGCTTAAATATTATATTTAATTTTAAATAATATTAAATAAATAAATTAAAAAATGTTCTGCTATAATTACCCAACAATACAATAACCACAATATTTAAAGAATTCACAACATTTTGTCTGCAATCATTGATCGAGCATTAAGTGTTTCTTAATAAATTACAAATTATTTTATGTCGTTTATCAATTTTGGCAAATTTTGAGTAATTATAAAATTATAAAATTCTGTTAGCATTTTGTCAGTGTCATAAAACTTTTGATAATTTTTTTTCTTGAAAAAATTGTAATACACAAAACATTTAGCGACTGATGATTTAATTTTTTCTTTTTAAATTTAAAGTTCATTTATATCAAAATAAATTTAATGAGAAATGATTTCTATGCCAACTGCGGTATGCTATAAAATGATTAATGAGACAATTTTTTTTATTCATTTTTCTTATTTACCCCAGTGGCTTGAAATAATTTTAATTTTTTTTTTTTTTTTGTAAAATGGTATAAAATTTATTTCTTATTTGTTTTGTACTGATGCTCATAATATTTTTCATGATTTTTATTTTATTTTTTTTTCATTTGTTTTTCTGGCTGACTGACAATGACAGCCAACGCCTTTGAAATCTATAAACAGTAGGTATCTCTAAATGATTCTCAAAATTTTTTATTCCTGTGAAATGATTGCATTGCTAGTGTGAAGAACGTTTTAATACCACTTGGCAGACAAAGTTAAATCAAGTACTTAATATACATACACCAAGTCTATTGTAAAATAAAGCTTTAGCAAATGCTAGAGAAGTCTTTAGATATACAGCCATACATAAATATGTACATGTATGCGGTAGTTGCTGCCACATCATGCATCATAGTTCTTTTTCCGTTTTTGCTTAACAATGATTTGGCATGTTTGCAAAATGTCTGCATGCTACCAACATGTTTGGTGAAAAATTACCCTCAAATAATATTCCCATCTATAGAAGCATTTGTGGAAGCGGGGAGAAATGCAATCTTTACGCAATAATGAAAAATATGGATGCATATAGATTTTTTTTCTGGTGAACAATTTTTATTTTCCTATGAAGGAGTTTAAGCAAGAGATAAAAGAATTAATTCTTTAAAATACACAGAATTAGATGACTCAATCGTTTAATAAGCATTTGCGCTTATCAACTCGTAATTAGAAGTTAAAAAATTTATTATTTTTTGGAGATAAGTTGCACAATATGTGCTTCAATATACTTCTCTGAAGTTAGATTGAAATATAGGTCATTTCAGCACCAAAAAAGTCTGAAAAGCAAAACCGACTCGATGCATCATAGCAAATTTTAATATATGTTTGCATGTATATGGCGGTGCTACACCCATTAAAATTTAATTATTTACCTAACCGATTTTTGTGAAACTTACCACACACCTTAAGCTCTAAAACAGACACAATCTTTCTTTTTTTTTAAAATGGGCGAAGTCACGCCCCTTATAATTTAAAATGTTGTTTTAAGTGATTCTACTGTACCGATTTTTAAAAAACCTAACACACACCCTGAACTCTGAAAACACACAATCTTGCATTTCAAAAATGGGCAGAGGCATGCCCATAAAAATTTAATTTTGTATATCACGTACTTCTTCTTAACCAGCAGATTTTTTATTTTTTTTTTGGAAGGGTCTACCTCCAGTTTGGTTCCATACATTTTTAGAATTATGTTTAATTTAATTAAAATTAGTTTAGTTTAATTCAAATTAATTAAATTTTATTTTATCTTATTTTATTTTAATCAATTTTATTTTATTTTTTTATTTTATTTCATTTTATTTTACTTTATTTAATTTTATTTTATTTAATTTTATTTTATTTGTTTTTCGTATTATTTTTATTTTATATTATTTTATATTGATAAATTTTATTTTATTTTATTTTATTTTATTTGATTTTATTTTATTTTATTTAATTTTATTTTATTTTTATTTTATTTTATTTTATTTTATTTTACTTTATTTTATTTTAATTTAATTTATTTTATTTTATTTTATTTTATTTTATTTTATTTTATTTTACTATATTTTAATTTAATTTATTTTATTTTATTTCATTTTATTTTATTTTATTTTATTTTATTTTATTTTATTTTATATTGATAAATTTTATTTAAAAGATTGTAGCTCTTAAAGTGTCTGAGCACTTGTACAAATAAAAACTCACATAAAAGCCAACATTTGGAAATATTTCATACAAATGCTCGACAATTTTTCATCTGATTTTAAGTCAGAATGGATGTGTGGTGTTTTCTATTTGCATTCTTTTTTTCTTTTTTACTTAAAATTTTTTCATTGGCTTATCATTGCGTTTTTATTTATTTCTTTCATTTATAGTTTTCAGCATCATTTCCATTCACACATATGACATTGTTTTATGTTTTGTCTTCAGTTAGCTTGACATTTCATCAGCAGCATCATCAGCAACGTATTTTTGAAATATATTTGTTTCCTTAACATTATTATTGTCAACGTCATCTTTCCCTTAAACATGTACGTTTGCTGTGCGTGTACGTGAAGAAGTTTTCACTAATGTATGTATGTACACTCAGGGAAAAGCTGCAACTTAAAAATAAGAACGCGTCACATTAATTCAATAATTTTCAATATTATAGAAAATGTATATTGACCTACTTTAAAATAAATAAAATTAATAAATTAATGCAGTAAATTAATATTTTTCCACATTGAAATAAGAAATTTCAACATGACTAGACTTTCGTTAATATTTCTTATATGGTTTTTATTGATTTTGAGCTGTTTTTTCTCTGGGTGTATGATTATATACTCATGCATACATATATGCATACATGCATATGTACATGTATAACACCATATTATGCTGAATGCAATGTGATGTTGCATTTCCCATTCAGTCATTTATTGTACAGCATGACATTCTCTTTTCTTCAAACTTAATTTCGAAATTAATGGTGTTGCTTGATTTTGTTGATTTCTTTCTTCAAGTTTATGACAATGCTATAGAAAAGTGATTAATGATAATAATTTCCCAGGTTGTTATTTGAAGACTTGATTAATTTGAAAGGATGTAAACGACGTTGCATAGTATATATTGAAACTTTAATTAAGTTAAACAAATAACTTAAGATGTCTTCAAATTTTTTTATGAGATTTTATCTAATTTCAATAGCTAACTGCACAGATTTGATGAAATGAAAAATCTTTATATTATAGATGCTATTTATGTTTAAGTATTGGCAAAAAGTCGGATAGTATAAAATAACCTTAGGCTCTTCTGCGTTTGTTCTTGTTAACGACCCGCCTTTAAGGCTATACTCGTACATAAACAATAGCATGAGAAATCGTATACGATTAAAATAATTTTTTTTTTTTTTTTATATCGTTAACCCACAATGATCAATGATTTTCTATTGAAAATATGGTTGACATTGCTTCGAGCAAGATGAGGTCCCAACAGGATGGTGTTAGTTGCTCTATGGCGAAAAGTTGTCGAGAAATTGGCCACCAACGTCGTGCGTTTTGACACCTCTTGACTATTGCCTGTAAGGCCACGTGAAGTTAGTGGCTTATGGTGATAAACCAGCAACAATTGACACCTTGTAAGCCAGCATCTTACGTGTTAATTGCTCGTAAGAGTAGCACAACATTTAACGTCCTAAATGCGTTTCGTCAAGAACAGCCGCAGTGGTCATATGCTCAATATTTTCAAATGTTACTGCCATGTGTTAATCTTTCGAATAAAATTTGTTTTTGCATTCAAATTTGACTTTGTGTGCTATTTTCTTACAACTTAAAATTACATCGGCTCTAGAAAACACAATTTATTTAGTTTCTTGGGAGACTTGAAATCCCGCTTTTAGGAGATATAATGCCCTTTAAACCGGATAAGAAATTAAATAAAAAGAGCAGCAGTAAAAGCTTTCCTGACGATCAAACATAAGCCATGTCAAGTGATAGTATATGTAGATACTAATTACAAATTCATAACGAAAAATTTTTTAAAACTTATGAAAATGAAATAAAAAATATTAATTTAGTCTTCAAATCTTATTTGTAGTCATTTCTTGAAATCCTGACAGCCAATTGAATAAATTTCTAGTGGAAGGGAAACATTTAAGAAAACATTTATATTTAAATTTTCCAAGAACAAGCACTGGCTACTTTTGTATGTTCTATACATACTAATGAAATATTTTATAGTTTCTAAAAAAAACACAGAAAAAAAATGTAAAACAAAAAGAACATAAGCTGTGGAGTCTAAAAAAAGCGCTCTTTTTTTACACGGGGGATTAAAGTAAAATGGCAAAAAAGAGAAATTTCAGATGAAAATAAGAATAAGAGAGACAAGCAGATACCAAATGGCGTAAAAAATATATTTTAGAAGAAATAAAATGCAAGAAGATAAGTTCTAATATTTTATTTTTCGCGGTAAATTAATATGTGGTGTTTTGTAAGAGATTTTCTTAAGAAAAGACGACCAGCAAACGCTTTAGCATTTAACTGAATTCATAACAAATACTTGTTAAACATATGGCTGTCAGTATAAAATTAAGAAATAACTATATGAAACAAAATTATAACTGAGCGCTTGATAAATCATCAATGGCCTAATTTCAGGTCAAATATTTCTTAAAAAAAAATAAAAAATAAAATAAAAAATAAAATTAAATTTTAATTTCATTGCTGAATTTCATCATGGAAATCTTCAGTAGACTTTAACTCAGAAGATTTTTGAATTAGCTAAACAACTTCATATGCTTAAAGTTAAACTCTTGTTACATTATTGAGAATTACAACATACCAACATAATAAATATGAAAGCCTCAAACAAAAATCTTTACAAAACAAGTATCTCTATTCGATTTTGCATTTTTTTCTCGCGGAATTTTATTGATAATTGTTCTCACACTAATTTGAATTGGAGTTGCGTTGCCAGTTGACAAGGCAACTGAAAGTCGGTTGGCATTCATTATGACGTGAATAGTGATTAAACTATTAGTAAAATTAATTTTAAAAAATTTAGCAAATCAGGGAAGCGATTAGTTGTCTGCAAGAAAACACGCAGGGTGTATGGCGGGAGTCGGACCCACGACCTCTGGACTGAGAGAATAGTATCGCTACCACTCAGCCACAGGGGCACACACTTAAGAAAATGTAAGTTTTATCTCTTTTAAGTACCTCCTGTTGCATCACCCAAGTTGGAGTTCTTTTTTTGGTGTCTGTGATTGTACTTGAAAAGTGTATATTTACCGTCAGAGCAGTCATTCTGTATCTTTCGGTGTGCGTGTGCTTATTATGCTTATGGCCTTTGGCGTAAGGGCGTGCCAAACATGTTAATGTTTCATTAGCTTTTCAAGCCAAGTGTAACGAATTGGAAAGATTTTTGCGCTCAACAACATGCTTTTTATTTATAGCAAAACATGCGTTTGATGACACTATGAAGTGGGAAGTGTGTAGCTGTAGGGAAGTATGGCATCAATGTATTATTATTATTATTATTATTATTATTTCATACATAAATTATAAACATTTTAACCTGTAAAGAGTACATGCTAGACGCAAACATCTGTGTGGAATTTGTTAACAGAAATAATGCGAATGCTACATATTAAGTTTGTGATTTCGTGAGCTTGAATTTTAACTAATTTAGTTTTTTATATACCATAAATTTATTTCGCTGAAACACTATTAAATTTTGATTTGTTTTTACAAAATAAATATTTTGTATTAAACACCAACAGCTTCTGCTAATATTCTCTTTATTTATAACTACATATCTATGTTTGTAGTTTAGATAACATTTGTTGAGACACTGCTTTTCCATTAAAGTCTATCAATCTTAATTTGAATTTACCTTCTTCTTCAAAAACCTCAAGCAATTTGTTTGTATTTTCTTTTAACACACTTAATAAAAAGTTTCTGACATTATTGCGTAGTTAGAAAGTTTATTTCATTTATATATATTTTTAAAAAAAAACTTTTGTACAACTTTCAACCTTTTATTATTTTACCCTATCCAATTTGAAGATCCCTCTTAAGGCCATGCAGATTAAAAGCTTTGATATAATAAAATAAATGTTTCTAAAGAAAAACTAGGAAGCACAAAATAAGAAAAACAAAATTATATACAAGAGAAAATATACGAAACAACATAAAACTACTTAATTAAATTCTCTTCGTCTATTGTTTAAGGCCAACACGAGCTGCTTTGCTCCTTTCGTTGCTTTAAGTTATTGACATTTCTTTCTATTCAAATTGTTTAATTTCTTCAGATGGATGGAAGGCAACATCTTGTATACATTAGTATGCAAACATGGTGTTTGGTATTGTTATATAGTGTTTGTTTATATATTTATATACATAAGTACACATACATACATAAACATTATTTTATACCAGAAGTTTTACAGAAAGTACAGAGAGTGCTTCAGCATTTGCATGGTTGAGTAGTCGTCGAATTTTTTTGTGTGAAAGGGCCTGTAGTTTCTTAATAAAATTTACATTGGTTAGAGCTGAAGTAGCAATTAAATGTAAAGAAATAAATAAATTTTAAAATAACCAAAGCTTACTTCTGTTTTTAAGAGAAATGGACAGCCAAAGATAATATATCTAGAACTCAATTAATAATTTTTTATTTATTTTTTGTAACGCAGCAAAAGTTTGTTATTGACACACACCACTGTTCTCATCACAGTCATCCAGCAGTTGCTAGTTTCACATCGATTTTTCTTTGTTATTTTCGAGTTGTTATTTTTCAATTCTACACTTTTGTATTTTCGCAAAAATATCACAACATTCTCTTGCTTCTTAGCTATTGAGGTTTATTTATAAGCAGCTACAAAGAAATTATTCAAAAATATTTTTCATCTGCTGATGAAGGGGGGAAAAAAACAAAAATTCATCTATTGTGTGTATTATCTTTGCTTTAATTCGATTCTTATGCTTGACTTGATATCTACTTTATTTTATCTTACTTCCTTTCATTAAGTTCTTTGCTCACCAATTCACTCGTCTGTATGGACAAATTTATGTTTATTTTTTATTTTTTTTTCATTTCAACTTGAATTTATGTATTTTCTATTTGAACAAACTAAATAACTGAAAATAATTGGATATTAAAGTTTGAAAAAATTTTTAACGTTTTTTTTTTCAATTTCTCTAAGGCATTTCTTGTATGACATGTGCCCAAAAAAACGTAACCGCTAATTACAAATGAAAAACTGTTTGATTCAGACATGTATTTACTGATTTAAACTGTTTGCAATCATGTTGTATTCTATAAAATTGTCTATTAGTTATCTATGAAACTGTTTAACTTAATAAGTACGTGTCTGAATCAAACAGTTTTTCATTTGTAATTAGTGGTTACGCTTTTTTTTTACACATGTGTGGCACATGGCACACAGATGTAAACCCGGCCTAACAAATGTTTGTAAATGTTTATGCAACTTTAAGGCTAAAAGTAATTTTTTTATGAGCAGAACACAGCTGAATTACCAGCAATTTGTTTATATTTAAAACACAATTCCGGTTTCCGTACACCAAAGATGAAAAGGACGCCTATTGTTTTCGTTACGTTGTCCGTCTGTCTTGGCTATTGCATGATTTTTTTTCGTTATGTCCTACTTAGTAGATCTCCAGATATGAGCTTCTTTCTACACATCCTAAATGAATCTGCACTTTATATTTAAATTAGGCAGCATGATAGTCTGGAACAATACCCACCGACCTACCGAAGCACGTATTTATTTTAATAGACAATTAAATTAAACAATAAAAAATGAAATCTGAAGGTAAAAATCCCACTCCCATCCAAAGTTTTATCCAGGTAAGCGAGAGAGGATGAGAGAGTATAAACAGCTACAAAATTAGTAACGTTTGCGTTAAATTCCATCATTCACTTACGTTATTGCTTCCTCGTAAGGCATAGAGAACGCACTGTATGCTTTTCCACATCTCCGAAGAGCTTCTTTTTTTAGAGCTTATTTGTACCAAATTTCTTTTTGCTGAAATGCTGCAAAATTCATTAGTTATTAATATCAGCTATTTAATAATTTTAATATTAAAATTTTTTAATGAAATTTAAGTTTTAGTAAAATAGAATACGAAAATTGCTTTAAGTGCATAAGCAAATATTTATTTAACGCCCATAAGTAGAGTCTAAGAGTCGTAACTGTTAGACTATTCTTCTGCTCCTCTTTGGCTGTCATATTTTTATAATTTTCTTTTGCATTTATTTATTCGACAACCTGTTCCCACTTACTTTATGCACACTATAATTTAAATATTTCTTATTTCATTATTATGTGTAAATTATTTTTCCTATCACACTCCCACAGTCTCAAATATTGTCAGTTAATTTGTCACGTCAAAATGGAACACATTATTTTTGATAGAATGGTTACTGCTTTTTATATATTGTAGCGATACAGAACAAATGACAAATATATTTTGTGCGTGCGCGGAAATAAAGGCAAAATAATTAAAATGTTTAGCATAAGTTTCGACAGCAGCTTAATTTGTCTAATATGCAATTATCATTGAGCTTAATTATGTGGGTGGCATTTATATTAAGTATCTAGTCTATTTCATTTGTAATGAAAATTTAAATTTTTGTCCTCAGGCTTATACTTTATTAGATATAAAAATGACAACATAAAAACGTACTCGAGGCACAAAATTTTTAATATTATTTCCGCTAATGACTGACAAATGTTTTCAAAGTGAAATAACACCATAAAATTGTTTTGTTTTGTATGTGAAGAAAATTTGTTAATGCGAGGTGTGTTCAAAATTTTGAAAATTTGAATTTTCGCGGGTTACGTACTTGGTAATATATCATTTGTGTTTTCCATTGGTTTTCAAGGGTAATATTCCCATAAAATGTGAAAGAGAGTAAGTGTAATTGATTACTTATCGAAAGTTTTCAATTACAATTACATGTTGTTGTATTTTAAAATGAAAAAAATTGGAATTACATGGAAAAGTATTTGTGTGGGTAAAAAACTCAAAAAAAAAAATTCACTTAAATGTAATTGAAAAAAAATCAAATCAATTACAATTACTATTACATTTCAATTTATTTTAAAATAAAAAAAATGGAATTACATATAAAAGTAATTGTGTGGGAAGAGATTTCAATTATAATTACATTTAAATGTAATTAAAAAAAGTCAATTACAATTACATGTAATTCAATCGAAAAAATCAGTTAAATCCATCTATTTGCAATGGAAAAAAAAACCAATTACAATAACGTTATGGAAAAAATAATTTCTTAATAAAATAGTTATAGAAAATTTATGTAATAATTAGTTTTTTTAATTAACTGTTTTACAATTACCATTACACTTTTATAATTGTAATTAAAAAAAAAACCTCAATTACAATAAAATCTCATTGCAACTAAAATTGCCCGCGTCTGGCGTTGATTCCCTTAAAAATATATTTTTTTATGTGAATCTTGCTCCTTCTTCAGTCTTTGGGTTAAATTAAACCAATTTAAATTTTTCTTTAGATTTTTCATCTTTTCATAAATGCCAGTGAATACTTTTTTTTAGTACATATATTTATTTATTGTATCTTCAAATATGAACTAACAATAATTATTCAAATCTTAAATCTAAATATAATTAATTATGTCCGACCAGTGTCGGACATAAACTTAGTGATAGTAATTAATAATACATAAGTCGTTATAAGCAAAAACAAAAGTATTTTCAAGCAGTTTCTTCTGGAGTGTTGAGTATTAGAGCCCTTGTGTCCCTCTTTTGTAAGCGGATTTGTCCAGTAAAATTCAAGATATTACGAGCAAGCGGATTAGTAGTGAATACTTAAAAAAAAAAATTATTAAGTAAAATATTTTTAAATTCCACAAGTAATTGCGTCTTAGCAAATCTTTTAAAAATCTGTCCATCTAAATTTGTTGTTGTTAAATGCAATAAATCTGGCATTAACTCTTGAGTAGTTGAATTAATGAATTAAATTTTTTTTGTGTATAGCAAAATTTATATATACGAGTATATATATATATATATTTTTTTTTGCCTAAACGAGATAATTTCAACATAATCTAAAAAAAATTTCTAACAAAAAAATGTCACAATGCTTAATCCTGTCGGTTAGTCAATGTCAACAAAAATGAGGGAATGAAAATTCTATGTTATAAAATATTAATTGAAAAATCCATTATAAAAATTAATATAATATAAAATGTATTTTTTAATATATACGAGTATTTTATATTATACACATTGACAAATATTTCTACTTTTCTTTTAAAGCAAACACTCGTCTCCAATTTGATGTAATAAAATTTACATGACTTTAAAAAGCAGCTTTTTGTTGAACTTTTCTTGCTATTCGGAAATAGTGTTTATACAAAAACATATCCGATGGGTTAGTTTGAAGTTATAAAGTAAAATAAAAATAGAAAGTTTTAAAGTAAATATAAAAGAAGGGTCTAATTTTTAATGAATGTTTGCTAAACAAGAGCCTCGAATTAAACTTTGCAATTCATCACTACAAATGTTACTTCCAGTAACTCTAATCTGCTACAAATACCAGGTAAAGAAAATCTTAATTTAAGCATAAAATATACTAAATATATAACAAATTCGAAAAACAACAGCCCACACGTGTGATTAGCACGTAAGCATACAAAAGTTTAATGCTACGTTTTCACCAAAAGCTTCTTTTAAATCTGAAGAGATTTAATGAATAAATGTGATTGGATAGTCACGCATTTATTGCTTAACACACATATTCACACACATATCCAAACACATATGAATGTGCCCTGTCGGAGAATGTGTGGTTGACTACAAAAATAGTTAACTTATAGTTAACTTTTCTTCGACTGACTAAAAGCTAACTACAATGTCATTCAGAACAAATCCAAAATTAATTCTTAAGTTGAGTACGTAATCGAATTTGGTGAGAGCCAACAAATTTATTTTCAGCTACTTTGACTCTCATTTCAGTTTTACCTTGGCTGTGTAGTTAGCGCGTTGAGTACACAACGAGTGATGATACATGTTCGAACGCCAGGAAAATTTTTTAAATTTTCTGGCTACCAGGTGATTTAAAAAAGCCAACTTTAAGTTAACTGAAAGTAATGCAGAGTGAGACAATTGACTACTGCCTAGGACATCGCAATGTTAAAATAGTCAGTTGATTACATTGAAAAGTAATCCAAGTGTAAGTTAGTACCAGTTGCAAAATAGTTAGCTTAAAGTTAGTTTAAAGTTAACGGAATTTCCGACAGGGTGTTTATAAATGTGCGAGTGTGTGTTGGGGCAGGAAAAACTAATATCGCACACGTAAGAAAACAAAATAAAGAAATATTAAATTCCCCATACATGAGTGTTGCACTCACACGCACGAACATGGTAAATAAAGCATAAAGACAGCACTCTGGAAAAGTTATATACATACATAGAGACATATATTTATGTATACAAGTACATATATTGTAAGCTTTACGACCATATAGGGTAACATTGATACGTGCTTGAATATATTTATAAAATCAAATTGGAGTATGTGTATTGATATACATATACATAGATTTAAGATTTAAGAAAGAAATATTATTATTAATGCCGCAAAAGAAATTCCATAGAAAAACGGGATTACTTCAGTGTCTAGACTCATTAGAAACCGAAGCTTAATTCATATTCATTGAACTCTTACTTTTTTACTCTTTCTTTTTTATTTTTGTTTTATCGCGAATCAGAATTTCAAATACATTCTTTATTTCATTTTAAAATTAATTTCCAGCAAACACGTGTCTGCAAGCAAAATTTTTTTCAGTATAGAATAACATAAATTTCTATATATTTTTTTTTTCTAATATAAATTTAAGAATAAAAAGAATCTTTATTTAAAAGACATCACCAAGTCACCAAGTAAAAATATTTGCCAAAATAAAGTTGTATATCAAAAATTTTTTATGGTCAAACTTTATTCTATATATCAATTTTATGTGTATTTCTTTTGCCAAAAAGTTACAAATTTTCATTATATTAAATCACTGTTGATAAAAGTTGGAGGCACATAATAACTTAAGTCATGTAACATTAGTTTTATGTAAAAAGTTTTATCTTTATATTTTTCTTTAGTACAATATTGATTACACATCCACCATATAATAAACAACATTGGTAGATTTTTATTTATATAATTTTATGTTAAAAGTAAAAGCAAAGTTTTCTTAATGTGAATGTAGAAATTAAACAACACATTTATCTTTCTGTTTATTTGCAGGTTTGCATGTGCTTTACAAGAATTCAAATGGCTGGACCAATAAGTGTTTAGATTTAGCAAATGGGTTATGGCGATTGCGAAAATAAAATAAAATGATTAATTGCTTAAATGGTGAAGAGTGCTTTCCTCATACATACTGCCGTATTCATAAAATATAATTTTGGTTTACAAAAGGTTTACAAAATGAATTTTTCTATGGAAGTTTGTTTAATAAATGTTTTGCAAACCTCAATAATTTTTTATAAATACGGCAGATAAAAATCCGTAATCTTTATATGTGCGGAATGAAGTAAAATTGTTCACATTGTATAGGGTGTTTTTTATTGAGGTATAGAACTTTAAGTTGGCATCACTTTTTTAACTGGCGGCCATTTTGTCAGCTGTCAAGTGATTAATATTTAGTTTGGTTTGCCATTTCATCATGAACAGGTTGACAAAAGAAGAACGCTTGCAAATCGTGCAAATTTATTTCGAAAATAATGGTTCAGTTCATTTTATGGTCGACATAATCGTCCATCAGAGCAATTAATTCGGTTAACCGGTCAATTGGCCACCAAGATCGTGTGATTTGACACCATTGGATTATTTTCTTTGGGGATATGTGAAACCAGAAACGTTAGGGGACTTGGAAGCCAACATTCGTGGCGTTATTGCCAACATACGGCCCCATATGCTCGAAAAAGTGGTTGAAAATTGGACCTGTAGAATTGGCTTTATTCGAGCCAGCCGCGGCGGCCACATGCCCGAAATCATATTTAAACGTTAATGGCATAAAATTATCCTTCCAATAAAGCCAAATTGATGGACATTAAAACGATTTTCTTGTGTTTTATTTCAATTCGAAGTTCTATACCTCTAAAAAAAAACACCCTATACAAGTGTTACTATGAAGCTAGTTGGAAAGCCATGGGCGAACAAATTTACCCCAAAAAATTACAAAAAATTATGAAAACTTTATGCACTATAGGAGCGTACGATGCTTTTCGAATAGAATACGGGGTAAGTCTAGTAAATAAACAAATTATTATAGCAAAGCATGCAACTGAGCTGCACAGTTTATGCATTTTTTTTGGGTTAAAAATAGGAAGAGAGAGAGAGAGAAAACAGTTGCAAAAATATGTACACAGAAAAATTTCACAAACTTAAATCTTTACATAGATTACAAAGTTAATTTAATCACCCCTATTCCAGTTGTCGACATCGTCGTCACTTTAACACAACACCAAAAAATTAGGGCTTGTGTATTCGTTGTCGAATACAACTGACTCTAGTTGGCAGGTTCCTGCTATTTTCTATACCTAAGGGAACGGAAATAGATTGCCAGTGTTACAAAATTTTTCTCGAGAGCGAGTACACAAGCCCCAATTTTTTGGTATTGCATTAAAGTGACGACGATGTCGACAACTGGAATAAGGGTGAATATTTTTCGACAATGATTTTGCTTCATAAATATTTCATGTTAATGCATATATATATTTCCTTTTGAAAGAACTCTAATTCATGTTGTTTTAATATTCCAGCACTGTTAAATCAAAATGAAGAATAAATCAAAGTTATTTCAAGTTGAAATAACATGAAATTAATTACATGTAGTCAATGTATTTGATTAGTGATTAATTTACTTTATTGTGTGTATTGGCACAGGCATCAGCCTCCCTGGCCAAGATTTGAACTCGAAATCATCGCGTGGTAGTCAACAGCAATTTTGACAATATTTTTGAGAATATAGAATACAAACCATCATGAAAGAAATTGTATTTATACATTATTTAATTGATCATTTAACACAAATTTTATTTGAAATTATTTTTTAAATAAAGCCAGCAGCGGGAAGGTTTCGCTGGTAATGCGAATTTTGTTGGCTGTTGATGTTCGCAATCAAAACAAACAACAATAAAACAAGAACAAGTCAAGCACACTTTTTTTTAAACAAACACAACCCACGAAGCGATTTGCTTGTCTGCAGAAAACACCCAGGGTCTATGGCGGGAATCGAACCCACCTCCACTGGACTAAGAGGATAGCATCAGTGCCTGTCATCCACAGGGGCACCCTAAACAAGATGTTTAGCCATAACTGCCGAAAAAGCTTAAGCGACATAATTTTCGAACTTAATTTTTTTTTACCAAAATATATTACTTGCGAACGTAAATAATCGATTTGTTTCAAAAAAGATTATGAGCAAAATTAATATCGCTTAAGTTTCTTTGGCAGTTATGGCACGATATTATTTCTTGTAAATTTAATATGATATGCAATTAAAAGTTTTGCATGGTGATTTTGCATTGATATTCTTTGCTGTGTTCAGACATTTCATTAGTTCGTGGGAACTGTTTTCCGCTTATTCTTGAAATAAGTTTAAATACACACAAATACTAAAATAAAACCATTAATATTGAATATGTGTAGTTACATATTTACTTTTAATTAGCCTTTTAAATCTAAAGTTATTTTCACATAAACTTATGTTCCACTATTTTATGAAAGTGTATGCATGCACCTTCACATATTTCACTCAGAATTTCTACTTTTTTTTGTCTTTTCGTACTTTATGCACTATTTTTACTTAAATAAATGTCAAATGAATATAAAAACACTTTCGAAATGAAATCACGTTTTCAGCTTATACGTACAATGCGAAAAATGCCAATTATTTAAGAAATGGAAAGAGCCAAGAATAATATTAAGGTCGTGACTGAAAGGAAAAAAATAACAAATAATAATACTGCGCAGCATGAACAATTTTGTATACAGGGAATTAAGGGTCAGTTTTGCTGTTGGCAGTTTAATATTCATTTATTTGCTCTTACATTAAATAAAAGCTGTGTAATTGTTCTGTCACACATAATAAAGGGTTAAAACTTTTGTCTTGATAAATGAAAAAGCAGTATGTTGGCCACATATATTAATAATAATAAAAAACAAGTACATATACAATACAATATATAAACATTTGAAGGTATATATTTGAAGTATTGGTGGGGAGGGAAACCCCCCAACCTAAACATCAACACATTGGTCAAATAACAATATAAACACATATATTTTTTGACTAGGATCTGTCTGTGACGATCCTAGTCTTGCGGCTGTGGCACATCATACCAACCATACTTTTCTTATAGAAATAGAAATCGATTGTACCATCACAGTACACTTCCCTTATACACAAGTCAAAGATGCCATTACCGCACACTTTTCTTGTATAAAAATCGAGTGTACCAGCACAGCACACTTAATTTATAGGCAAGTCGATGTTGTCATTACAGCACACTTTTCTAACGCGACAGTCAAATGTGCCACCTCTGCACAATTTTTTAAAGACAAAGATGACTCTGCGCTACAGCACACTTTTCTTATGGAAAAGTAATGTATGTCAATGCGCACTTTTCTTATAGAATAATCGACTGTATTCTCACAGCACACTTTTCTGATGAAAAAAAAATCGACTTTAATAAGAAAATGTTTGTATAAAAAATTTGTTTTATAAAGCCTTAATAATTTGTGTAAATAAGCCTGTTAAAATTTACTTTCACTTCCATAAAAAAAATTAATTTTTTATTTAGCAAATCACAGCACACTTTTCTGATAAAAAAAAAAAATCGACTTTAATAAGAAAATTTTTGTATGAAAAATTTGTTTTATAAAGCCTTAATAATTTGTATAAATAAGGCTGTTAAAATTTACCTTCACTTCCATTAAAAAAATTAATTTTTTATTTAGCAAATTTAGTTAAAAGTTACGTTTTAAATATTCCACTGCAAGAAACTTTAAAAAAATTGTAATTATCCAACTGATGCAACATGAGTATCACTGCTTTTAAATATGTATCGAAATAATATGATGAACATTTTACTTACAGCTTATGATTATATGTATATAGAGCGTGTTTATAAAAAAAATATAAAATGTTTTACTATAGTGCACGACACTAAGAATATTAACTGTTTTTTAAACACTCGCTCAGCAGCTGGGCTAAGGAGGAAAATACTGCATTATAATATACAGAGACAATATATTATACTACGCTGATTCTGGCAAATATTAAAATTTACATAGAAAGATATTTATTATGCACATGTCAGGCATAACGATTATGTTAATATATTTTTTATGAGTGCAGCTTAATTTAGCCATTAACTGAATTTTTGTTTGCAAACTTTTTACTAACATCACCACAGCAGCAACATCGAATAGTTGTAACAGAGACACAAATACTAACGTTTATATTTTTACTTGCACATGCTCATACAAACATACATACATAGATATGTGTATGTATGTACGCGTATACGAGTACGTACAGCAAATGTATTCTTTGATCCCTTATACTCGTATATGCAAGCGCAACGTAAGCTTCCTGCTGTTCGCTTTCAAGTTCATATCAGATTTCATGTGCTGTTTGCTGTGATGGGAGTATACACATGTATGCCAGTATATTTTATTTTATAAATATAAGCGGCATATTTATGTACATACATACATCCTCGCTTGCGAAAAGTGGCTTAACTAAATTTACATGTGTTTTTAAGTGCATAAAAATACCATTATTTTAATAGTTATTTTTAATAGTGAAAAAAAATAGTAAAACATAATAAAAGAGACAGTTTCAAAAATCATAAGCGTATGCATTTAATAACCTTTATTTTAGAAACTGCCATCACTGCAGCATAACAAAAAGTACATTTTAGTATAAACGAGTATTTGCAAAGTAAACTGTGCAAAAAAGACTTTTATGATGCGAAAATGCTAACAATATTATTTTTTTATTTTAAAGCGTGATATATGTGCACAACTACTAGAAGGCAAAAATGTGTTATTAAAAAACAGTGGGGCGCCATTATTTTTTTCTATTGAATCATAAGAATAGTACACAGGAAAAATTTTATTTTGTATTTTATTCAAAAATTAAAAAAAAAATTAACGGCCTGGCCCACGATGTCGACAAGAAAGATTCTTTCGCTTACTTATATTGAAAACAAAAACAAATTCTCTTATTTCGTTTTTCATTCCATAAAATTTTTACAAAATAAGAGAATTTGTTTTTGTTTTCAATATAAGTAAGTGAAAGAATCTTTCTTGTCGACATCGTGGGCCAGGCTGTAAATAAATTTTTTATTGAAATGGTACCACGACAATGGAATTGGTAAAACTAAAAACCAAAATTCGTAAAAATTTTATGGAATGAAAAACGATTTTTTTTATTTAAACAATGAACTTTAATTCATCAAACCACAAAGACACAGCAATAAAATTTAAAATCGGTTTCAATCGGTTTTTTTTACGAAACTTGTTACATTCAGCAGGTAGTAGCGCAGAAAAAGTTGCGCTATTTTTTCAAATTAAAGTTGATCAGAAACTTCAAAAATATTTTATGAAAAAGAAATTAAAAAAAATTAAACATGAATAATTAATAATAATAATTATTAACAAAAAAATTCTTGGTAAAAATATGAAAAAAACTATTAAAAAATTGTGAAAAATGCTGCACTTTATGTGAATAAGTTTTTGTTTTATTTTGTCAAACATATTTTGGGGAGTTCACAATGGCATTTTAAAATGTGTCTTAATATTGCAACGTTTCAACTTTAACACTTTAATATGGTCTGGCAAGTTTGTTGTTTTTGTTTGTGTGTAAATCAAATTTATTACCAGGTGGCAAATTTAAAAGTATAAAAAGCATGTCATTTTCTATATGGCAATATGGTAATGTTAAACTAAATATTTTAAAACTGTTAGCGCAGCTGTATTTGGTGAAAAATATTTGTATTTTTCGCAGAACAAAAGTTATTTTGAAAAATTTATCCATTATCCATTTATCTAATTTAACAAATTTTGTTAATTTACTACGTACGGAAGGAAATACTTCAGTCTCTCATAAGTATTCGTACAAACATGCATTTTATTCTCCCGCTCTCATATTATAAACTAATATGTAAATAATATAAAGATGTACATATGTGTGTTTGCCTGACTTTGATATACACAGTATGTGTATTTATATCGTTGCCTTCTCACAATAAAAAATTAAGATGGCTCAATGTTGCCACATTAAAATTTTAATATACTCATTGTGAATTCCCTAATTATATTTTTGACATTTTGGCTCAACTAAAAATTCATGTTGTTTTTTTTTTATTGTTGTATTTTTGTTATCTTGATATAACCTAGAAATAAACGTGCCTTGTCACAATATTTTCGTTTTTATTTGAATTATTTTTGTTTTTTTTACTAAATGAGGCCTCCCAATTTGGACTTTTGTACTTTAAAAGTTAATAGCGGCAATATTGTTCCAGCAACAAACATCTGTCTAATTGCGTGTAATTTTTGCATTCTGTTTAGCCAACTAACCACGTCCAGATATATCAATGATATATCAATCAAAGGACTGACATGGACATGATTCGTCCACTTAAAGGTCGCGAATGTTACAAGATTATTAAAAAAATTTTTTTGCCAGAATTGGTTGCGATTTTAACAGGGCGGTGTGTGCTTATGCCCCATACTTCATTTTGCACGAGCGACTCGAAGGCCCATCAAACTAATAAAAAAAAGTTCATAATATCTCATACACTTTTTGTTGCATTTAAATTTAAACAAAGGAATCGCTTAACGAAACGCCCAATACAAGAAATATCGTGAAAGTCTATTATTTCATCTAAGGCTGTGTATTTGATATTTTTTGTTTAAGTTTGTTATTCAGCCTTATTCCAGTTATCAACATCGACCTCACGTCATTAAACTTCCATGAAATTTGAGCTGCCTTACTCGACCTCGAAAACAATTTCGTGCTATTTTATCAATAAATATTTCTGTTCGGCAAGATCTAGAAAACAACATGTCAGTTGTTTTCGATAACAAGCATACAAGCCCCTATTATTTGGAATTGTACTGACTTGACGTCGATCTTGACTACAGGAATAAGAGTGATTAATAGTAGTCTTAATTTCAATTCAATGGTTGGATTTTTGGCGGTACGAATATTGACCTAAGTGCAAAAATGCAATATAAAAGTAACCCAACAATTTATTTTGTTAAAAATTCCCAATTTTTTCTTAACATTTTTGAATATTCGGTTTTATATAAATTATTATTCATTTATCTATTTCCGTGAATTCGACTAACATTGGTTAATATATTCCGGGTATGCTTAAACTATAAAATATCAAATAATTTAATATATCGAGCCTTAAACGCTAAAAAAGATTAAGCGTTACATGTTTTGGACTTAATTCTTTTTAACGAAAATATACTATTTACGATCACAAATAATGGATTTTGGGCCAATAATTGAGTTCTAAAATAATGTCGCTTAAGCTTTTTAGGCGGTTAGGTTACGATATGTCTTGCAAAAATTCTCCTCTTAATTTTTATTCTCTTCTTAATCTTACATGGCTTAAATTTGTATATATACACGCTTTAAATTTATTTTAGATTGTGCCTAATTTATTTTTATAAAGCAATACAATCATTTTTGCGATTTTCAGCTGCAAATAAAAAGAAATGACAAATTTTCCATTTTTTTGTCTTTAGTTTTTTCTTTTTTCATTATCTTTAATTCCCTTCCCTCTACTATTGCTGATTAAATTAGCTCTCACAAATTATTTATGTTATTCGTGAGCTGAAATTTTAAACTGACAAAAAAAAATTAAATATTTTAAAAACGTTTGTATTGCGTGGCATCACGATAATGTCATAATCTTATTTAAATAAATTGGGATTAACTTTTGTGTCGTTAAAAGAAAGCCAAAATTTATTAAATATTTTGTAATTTTTTAGGGGGGAAAATAGTGCTTATTTTTTGGCAAATGACATAGTGGTCTAAGTCATATAGTACATTTATCTTTGGTGGATATACTCCTATTTAGTAGATTTCATTTGAACATTTAATTTATAGTTATACAAGTCACGATTGATATAAATTAATGTAATATTTATTAAATATTTATAGAAGCACACTACAAATGCCTATGACTTAGACCACTTTCAAAATTAAGGGCACATATGTATGTACTCTCCTTTTTATTATACAAACAGCTTTCTTATCTATGGCATAAATTATAATGAAACTTAAACTTATTTAAAAAGTAACTTACTTTTAAAACTGGCGCAATTTGTAGTTTACGAGTGGGAAAGGAAACCAACCACATTGCAGACACTACAAAGAAAATAGCAGAACGGGAAACGTTAACGTTATATTATTTAAATTTACACAATTGTAAAATATGTAACTTTATAATACTTAAGGCTACAAAATCTATATATATATAGTATACTCGTAAATTTTGATACAATAGTTTGAATTAAATGACTTTTAGTTTTGTTAGAGTAAAAATATTATTGAATATCCTAGCATTGATCGTTTAAAGTACTGAAGTCCTTAAAATATTCGAATAACTGGAATCACTCGAATATTTTGAAAAAAAAATAAGAATAGTTCATATGTCGAGTCGAATATTTGTCTACGCGATTTTCGTACTAGATTAAAGCAACAGTAAACAACTTTTCTTTAAGCTAGGACAAAACTCTCTTAGACGAACATGCGACTCGACATACGCAATACGGTTGATTGTTTCAAATAATTTTATCCAATAAAAAACAAATACAAGGAAGGTTTCAACACAAACCGATCTGAAGTATGGTTGACAGCAGATGGTGACAGTAGTTTGAAAAAAAACTACTTTGGTATTAAGCCTTATAAAACAAGTTTTTGTATTAGTATTTAGTATTTTTCTTTTTTTTAGAGTCATCAAAAGTAAATAATTTTAGTAAATTTAGTAAACATTGAAAAGTCTCATTTCCATCTAAAATGCGAGCTAGATTCTACTCTGGGACGGTCTGCTGCTTTGCTTACGACTAAAAAATATTAAGAGTTTAAAATTCTTTGGTGTATATTCATAGTTAGAAGAGAATATTTATTAATAATTAAAAACCAGTATTGCCACAAAAAATACTGGCTTTAAACTCTTTAAAAACACTTTATTTTGACTACGAATATTCGCCCTTGTTTTTAATCTTAAAGTTACCCTCCCTCTACTACCGAATTTTGTTTTACTTTTTCATAAATTTTAATCTTAAATTTAAGAAACATAAAATTCCTAACCTCAGCAACTCAAGGTTAAACAGCTCTTCGTTGTACATATTTAGGGCTTTGGTATTTTCCCATTATTAAATATTTGTCGATTTGCGAACGCCATTTATCATTCATGATACATAAATTCTTACATTTTTATGGCTTAACTTTGTATTCTATATCCCGTACACCCACAAGGGCAAGTTATAAGTGATAAGAATAATTTAAAGAAAAGAAAAAAGCAATAAACAAATTTTTCTTCGTTTTTTAATATTATTATTGATGGCAGCTACATTGAGTGTTAAAAGAAATTTATAAATTTTTTTAAATATAATATTTTTCTACACATCAAAGTAAATATATAAATTCTTTTTAATATAATATTCTTTCACACATAAATTAAATTGTACAAATTCAAGAAATATTTGCAAAAATTGTATAATCTTTTTGAGTGAATTTGTTTAAATTTAAATTATAACAGACATATGACTGCGTGTATGCGTATGTATGTTTCCTTTTGACAACAAGTTTGGAGTATAACGAATTTTTTATAATAGTGAATGTACTTTGAAAAACTTATTTATGTTCGGGCTGATGTTTTGCATACTTATGCAGCATTTTATAGTTTTGTATTTTTTCTAAATTATATTTCAATAACAATTTACTTCAGACTATTAAACATTTATGACAAATCGTTTTTAAGTGATAATTATGTCTAACTCGATTGCAGCAAATTATATAAATATTTATTTTAATGTTTATTGAACAATTGAAAACACATTTTTTTATTGTTTTGTAAGAGAACTTTCCAATCAGAACTTTATTTCTTTTACAGTTAAATTGATAAATTCATTGTTCACTTTTATATTCTTTCTGTCAGAAAACATCATTCTCGACACTGTAACTAATCAATTTAATTTGAAATATACCAAAGCATAAGATACAAGAAGAAAAAAAATACACAGAAAAAAATATTCCTGCAGTAAACAACTTTAATTGAAAATAAAACCAAAACTTATTTAAAAATTTATTTTAGTTAATTAAATTTTGGCTTAAAAATTTAATTAATTCCAAGGTTTAATTGAGTCAATTACAGTTTTAATTGATTTTTAGTTTTATTTTTAATTAAAGTTGTTTATTGCAGGAATATTTTTTTTCTGTGTAAGCCTGAAAAATTACATAAAATACTTAGGATTTTGGTCAAAAGTATTTTCATATCTTAAGATTACAAAGTGTACCATTTATTTAAAAATTAGCTTAACTCGATTTAAGCGCTTTTTTTACCACAGATATACTCGGCATTTGGCTTTTTCTTTTAAATAAAAATAATATAACAATTTTAATTATCTTGATAATATTTTTATTATTGATACATGCATATATCTTAAAAACGTATAGGGAGATTTTCTTTTTCTTAAGCACTTCTATGAAAATACAGGAAATACATAAAAAAAGTATTGAAGTTTTTTTACTATTCTTTTTTTTTTTTTTTTTTTTTTTTTTGATGTGAGAAAGCACAAAACAATAAAAGATAAATTGATGGATTTTTTGCGGTTTGATTAATATATCTTTAATATTCCTTTTTGTTTCAAATATTAGCTTTAAAGAGCTAAAGTTATGAACACTTAATAAATCAACCAACAATTTTATTTTGCTAATAAAATCTACATAATTCAAAACAAAACAAAGTCATAATTTACCCTCGTAAAAATAAAATTTTTCTGTCAGGCTTATGCCATCATCATCAGCAGCAGCATTAGCATCATCGTCAACTGTACGCTGTGACACTCATCCACAATGTCAACGAAACTTTAGTTTATTCATTTTAATAAAATTTTACTATTGCCTTTGCTCTCTTAATACATATTCGTTTAGCTTTGTGAAATAATTTATTGCTCGTGCACGTTAAGAAATTTTTATTCCTTTATTATGTTTTAAGCACGAGAAGCTCTTAAAAAATGTGATTGAAAAATGATTATGATTATGCTGTTGGTAAAGTGACTTTAAAAGTTATTATTATTTTGATTATTATACTTTTCATAGTCTAAAAATGCCAATTTGAATATAACTATTTCTCGGAATGAATATTTATCTCTAATAAGCGATTCACAATAAAGTGCTGGCTTATCAGCATAAGCCCGCTGCTAATGAGATCCCTGAGGGCAACATTGTTGGTGTTACTCGTGACTTAATGCAAGATATGCTCGAAAACTAGGCTCAAGATTGAACTTCCAAAATGAGCTTAATCAAGAATAGTAGCAAGCCATGGTCCAATTCCCAGAATTATTTTTAAATTACATGTCGTATGTCATATTTTTTTTATATAAAATAAAGCCAAAATTTTCGCTCTCTCAAAGATAAATATAAGATAACATAAGTTTCATGTTTATTAGGAAACTATAATTTATAGTACTCAAGCACTGAAAGCAACATCATTTTTACACTACACCTAAATAGTTTATTTAACTTAAATAAAATATTTTCCACTTTTTTCCAGAAAATAAAATTACTTAGTCCCACAAAAATTTAACATTTTTAGAGTGTATTTATTAACATTGTAAAACAAACAAAAAAACACGTTCAGCAAAAATATATATTCATGAATTGTGTTACAAAATATTGTCCAACTAACATGTATCAATGCGACAAGTGTGTCATTTATAACTACACCAAAGTTACCAAAGTATCCTGTCAGCAAAGTCATAAATTGTTCTTTAACAAGTATTTATTGCCACAAAAAACATAAACAAAAATGTAAGGAAAAAAATATCAAATTCAAGGGTTCATGTAAAAAGACATGCGTCTTTAAATAAACACAATGTACAGACAAATTTTTTTTTAATAGTTTTATGCTAAAAAAGTATGAAATTCTATTGAATTAATTCATATGAGTTGAATATAATATAAAAAATATTTGAAATGCAGGCCACTTCTAACGTTCTAATTCATAAAAAATATTTTAGCTTTATTACAGGTTTATTTGACAATTTTCCTATAGAAATTTGACATATTTCTATGGGAAATTTAAAATAAACGCCAAATAAACCTGAAATATTTTAGCTTTATGAATAAGGAAGTAAATCTCTTCACTAAACCTTTAAATGCGTATACTTGATCAACAAACTCAACTGTGAAATAATATTGCTCATACGTCCGTTTTTTATTTAAACAATTTAAATACTCGAAAAAAAAAATACAGCATACTTTAGAGAGCTTTATTAAGTAATTGTACGAGAACGTATACTTAATGACATACGGCCGTATACGAAGGATAATAATTTCAACTTCAAGTGTGCTTTAGTCAAATTTTTGTATGAAAATTTTGTTTTAACGTGATCTTCAAGCTCAAATAATTTTTTTCGTATACGAAAGTTATACTTTTATTTATTAAGTTATTTATTTATGGTCTAAGTTTCTACATGAAAGGGTTACACATGCCTTAATTGTGAAATCTTTGGAAGAAAATGTAATGTTATGAGATTTGGAAGAAT
The DNA here is from genome assembly GCA_936439885.1 of Nowickia ferox. Classification (NCBI taxonomy): domain Eukaryota; kingdom Metazoa; phylum Arthropoda; class Insecta; order Diptera; family Tachinidae; genus Nowickia; species Nowickia ferox. Next base: position 96,620,062 of record OW387026.1, on the reverse strand, counting down.
TGTAACAATAAGAAACCTCAGTAACCCACCTGAATCAAGTGAGTATTTCGGGTATCGAACTTTTCTTAAGGAGGCCCTAAAAACTATTTTAAAATGTTAGCCCTAAAACTTTTAGTATTATTTTAAATATTTTTTTATTAAAATTTTCCTTTATTTGCAAGCTTAATAATCTCTTGTACCTTATTTGCTTATATGAGATTTTATTTGAAAGCATTACCGCAATTAAATTTTACAATTTAAAACACAGACTGGAAAAAAATTTGTAACAAAAACCATTTTCAAACTTTGAAAATGTTGTAAAGAAATTTTATAAAACAATCGCTAGCCAGATACGTCTAAGTGATTGTTCACTAAATATTTATTGCTTCAAAGTCTTGTAATTGAATTAAAAAATTATTAATAATATAAAGATGTGAAAAACTGTTTACAAAAAACTCTTACAAACTTTGAAGATATTACGTTGAAATTTTGTAAAGCAATCCCTGGAATTATTATTTTTAGCAAAAGGTTCTTGGTGATTTTTATTTTTGAGAAAAGTAGCTATTTCAAACATTAAATAACATACATACAATATATATACATATAATCGGCTGTCTATTATCTTAAGTTCAAAATACTAAAGAAAAATTTCAAATAATCGAGAATTAAAATTAAGAAAAGTTCGATTAAAATGTCTAATTCTTTATTTGCAGTTATATACGAAGAAGTATATATGAAGAAGTTTATAATTATAATCAGAAAGTTTATATGGAATTTTTAAGTGAGCGCCTTCAATCTGTATCTGTCCAATTATCAACTGTGATGAGATCAGAGAAGCTGTTGTTATGGCGTAGACTCATAAAATAGTGAGAGATGTCCTTGCTTACTTGATCATCGTTTTCTTCCTTCTCCTTATTTCATTAAGTAAAATGTAACTGTGTAGCACCTTGGGGACACCATATACTCTGATATTATTGTATATTTGCACATGGGTCCCATAAGTATATTCTTATGTGGAAGTTGCTATCCTGAAACATACTAATGGCTCTAATAATTAACTTGAGAACATTTTTTTAAACCCACACTTTCTAAAGCAATAACAAGGGATTAAATGATTTAAACTTCTTCAAACGATAACTGTTGAAACTTTCTGACCCCTCCCCAAACCTTTCAAATATATTAACAAACAAAAACTCCCTGTTGTACATAGTATAATCTGGCTGAGATTTCAATGTCATTTGGATAGAAAATAAACAAATTTTACGTGCTCTAGTAGTGATGTATCATTACGCACCCTGCAGTTATACAAAAATAATAAGATTTTGCGCCATGTCTACACCAGGAAACTGTACAGAAAGTATAAAATTTCAAATTTTGGGAGAGCAAAATGACATTCCTTTATATAGAGCAATACATATAAACTAACAACCAATACAACATTACAAGGATCTGTTTAATTGGCTTAATATATACTTATATATTTATGTTACATGAGAATGTTGAAAACCAAATGAAACTTTTTTTTTGTGAAAGTAAAGGGATATTCAAATTGAACTTTTTTCAGAAAGTAAATAAAAACCAAACACATCCTTAGATTTGTTATAAAACAAATATAATTATTTTATTTGTTGTTTATTGCTTTTATGACAAATTGTGAGAGCATAGAGCCAAACTTAGAAAAATATGCGTATATAATATTACCGGATAAAATTTTTTTATATGGCAATTTTTATATTTAATATATGCTTGCAAAAAAAACGGACCCTAAATAATAAAAAAACACAAATTCATATGAATACATATGAAGTATTAGAGAAGCAAACAGCCCTCTGTTAAAAAATTATGCAGGAAAATGTCTATGTTCAAAAAGGAAATAAACAAAAACTTACCATTTATTTATCTGGTAATACAAATAAATACAAATAAATGTTTAATAAAATATTTCGATACAAATAAAACGAATGTGAATATAAATTTCATATGGATCAAAGCTCATGAATTTTTTAAGATAACATTTTTACTAAAGTAAATATAGGACGTATGTACAAGTGTACTTTAATATTTAGATAAAATGTTTTTTTATTAAAAAAGACTGTCCATCAAAAACAACATTTTAGTAGATTTTAGTTTTTCTTTTAACACCCTACTGCAGTAAACACATTGACCAGAGAAGGCTACACAGCTACAAAACTTCAAGTGTCGCTAGCTGGAATTGTCGCCTTGTAGGCAGCTTTTTGATTATTAAAAATAGGCAGCGATGTCAGAAGCATCTGATATTCAAGTGTAAAAACATATTGCAGTTGTGCCCTTTTCATATGTTTCACATTTATAAAAATAAAATAAATCACTTGCACCCCATTTCCACAACACAAGCAAATTAGTGCTTTTCATATACATTTTCTGCCCAACTCGACTGTCAGGATTGTGGAAAGAAAGGATTATTTAAGTTTTTCTTATATGTATGACGTAAATATATGAAAGCAGTTCTTGTTTTAAATTATAGCCAATAATTTTTAGTTTTCATTTATTTCTTATCAAAAAACCTTAAGCGACATAATTTTCGAATTTAATTTTTTGAACAAAATTTATTATTTATTTTTCGTCGAAAAAATGAACCAAATCAAAAAATGCATCGCTTAAGCTTTTTTTAGCAGTTATGGCCCGATATGCTGATTGTGGCCAAAAACATTTGAAATTAGCCTAGTCTGGCAACTCCTGCAACTTTTACTATGTAGCCTTGTTATTTTGAAAAGAATAATTTTCATATAAATGCAGGTATTATATTTTTTCTAGGTTGTAGTTCTGTAGCCTGTTGTCCTGAATTTGCTTCATGTATACCAGAAAATAATAAAAAAGAAGAGAGGTGTCTTAGGACATCCGGTTATAGCTATGCTGCTTAGTTATATACAACAAATTTCATGTGTGAAATAACAATGCAATAAAATTATATTATATGACACAAAATTAATTTGAATAGGAGTTTTTTAAAAATGATTATTTTCTATTAAAATCATTATTTAATTATTAAATTTTTTTAAATTATATTTCTATAAATATTTGGAGAATGCAAACGTAAGTCGTAGGTGTCAAGGGTAATAATATTTAAAATTATTTTATTGTCATTGTTGCTTTTGTTTGTCAAACAAAAATTTTAAAACATTATGACACTTAAGATTTACCCGTACAGACCCAACGGCTAGACCGATTTTAATTCAGTTTTGATATGATCGAGAGTCTTTTTAGCTAAGTTTGAAGAAAATCAGTTCAGCTGCTTAGAAGATATTACATCTTTTTAAATTTTTAAGCACGCTTAGATGTATTTCGTGGCTGCTCAAGCTATAAATGAGTAGACTGTAACCACAATTCAAAAAAACTTACAAAGCTTTAATACTTATGGACAAACTCTCAATAGATTATAGAGAATTACAGGACTACAATCATTGCAGGCTAAACAACTTATTCAAACTGTAATAAATAGTCGGCTTAGAGTGTAAGACTGCTAACTCACTTCAGCCAAACTTTACAGGAGTGTCAAAATACTGTTAACATTTCCTATACATAGCTTAAGAAATTAAACCAATACATCAAACGTTATTTTTGATGTAGAGTTTCAAATTAAAGCAAATAGTTTAGTCAGTCAATGCCGCGTCTCCTGCTCCTTCACACGGCACTTAAGCGTCATATGTTATGAAAAGTTACTTTAGCAGGTTTACACTCTAAGCCGACGAAATAATATTATTAAGCATGTGTTGCCTACTTTGAATTTCTACTAACTTTTTACACCACATCTTGCTTTAAATGAAAACTAAAATGTTTTGCCTCATGCTGAATAATATTATTTTTTGCGTTTATTTTTTACAAAATTATAATTTTTATTTATTTATATCTACATAAAAATGAAGGGATATTGTTCATAAAACAACAGTAAATCAAACATGATGTTGCATAATAATTTGACTCCTACATAGAAATTTATTTAACAACTTTTACATAATGGTCTAAATATATAAATTTTAAATACTTTTAATCTAAAATGCTTTTTAAGTGGGAGTTTTTATGACTGTAAAAACAAAACTTTCCAGCAACTACTGCACGTGTTTTAAAATATTATTTGCTTTTGAGTTGCTTGTCAAAACACAAAATATATCATATATTGACTAGTGATTGCTTAAAAGAGTCACTGTAGAAGGCGTTCCTTTGACAAGTATTAAAATAAGTTTTTAAAGTTAAATAGTGCTCTTGCATTCAACATTTTTTCCAGCACTTAAGAAAATTTACGATTGTATTTACTGATAGGGATAAAGAAAATAAGTGCTGTTAAAAAGAAATCTATACATTTCAGTTGATGGAAATCCTTGTCAATAAATGACACGTTTAGTTCTTTTCTTATTTTTATTTATATTTATTTTTGTTTTTCTCCTTCTTCAAATTAACGAGGCAGCTTAGGCAGGACTTGCTACACTAATGTATGCATAAGATAAGAGATTTAAAAAAATAATGAATGAAATATTGATGTAGGACCCAGATGAAGAAAACACCTTTTGAATAGTTAACAATTCACATAAAACCACTCAAGCCAAAGAGCTGATTGGAATATTGAAGTAAAATTAACCATTAATTTTTGCACACGTGCCATAAAAGCCATGACAAAGTCTCCATGGGCGAAAGATGTCAATCATTGAGTTTGAACATCATTTTGTCTATAGCTTAGATGCAAAAAAAAATTAATCAGAGTGATCTACAAGATTTTGTTATAATCACAAAATCTGGGTTTATGAAACAACATTGAAGGCACTAAAAAACATTTAAATGTTCCTTAACTTTTCGTTAATTAGGACTAGAATTATGTGGCATAATTTGGGTTTTACCTTTTGTTTTGGCATATTTTATTTCTAAAAAAGCGTGTTTACTACCTTTTATTAATATTTTTATTAATTTCTTAAACATTTTAGACATGCTTTTTTATATCGTTAAGTTATCTTTTTAACCGACTTCAAAAAAGGAAGAGATTATCAATTCCTCTGAATTTTTTGTTTAATATGCTGCTTCATAACTCAGTACATTTTAGGTCGATTGTAAAAGTTCTATTTTTGCTTAAGAAATTATAGCTTCCATTTGCTACCATTGTAAAGCAAGTGGGCGGGGACATACCCTCTAATTATTTTAATTTGATTTAGCAATCGAGTATTTTACCCACTCGATTGCTACGAAACTTACTCAACGCATTGGGCTCTCACAACGACTCAATCTCGTAGTTGATAGAATGGGCGGGGCCACGCCCTATAGAACATAATATTATATTTCACATGCTTCTAGTCGACCTATTTGTACGAAACTTGGCACACACCCAGAGCTTAAAAAAATACATAATCTTGCTTCAAAAAAGTGGGCGGGGTCACGCCCCATAAAACCTAATATTATATTTCACATGCTAATATTTGACCCATTTAAAAAAAAACTTGGCACACACCCGAGCTTAAAAAAATACACAAAATTGCTAAGAAAAAGTGGGTGTGGTCACGCCCATTACAATTTTATATTGTATTTTACGTGCTTGTAATTAACCAATTTTTACGAAACTTGGTATATACCTTGAGCTCTTAAAAGAGAACACAATATTGCATTCAAAACAGTGGGCGGAGTCACGCCTATTAAATGCTAATATTATATTTCACGTGTTTGTAGTGAACCAATTTTTACGAAACTAAGCAGATACCATAAGCTCAAAAACACACAATCCTGCACTCGAAAGAGTCAGCAGGACCACGCCCATCAAAATTTAATATTACATTTACTAAACTTGGCATTTAGCTTCAGCTTTGAAAAATTTTAAATCTTGAATTCAAAAAAATATTGGAACCACGCCCATTAAATTTTAATATTATATTTCAAGTGCTTCGTTCTACCTTATCAATTTTTACGAAACTTGGCATACAACTTGAGTTCTGACAAGTGTAAAAAGTGGGCGGGGCTATTAAAGATTAGTATTAAACTATATTGCACGTGTCCATTTTTAGGAAACTTGGCATACACCTTGAGCTCTGACAGCGACGCGATGTTGAATTTAGAAAAAAAAAAAAATTGCCTTTTAGAAAACATATTGTATATATTTGGCGCTAAATGTTTGAAAATTAAACATAAAGAAAAAAATTAAACCGATTTAAAAAATGAGCACTAAAAATTTTAAATATTTTAGATTCAGTTAAATAGAATATTTTTATCTGTATTGTGTTAAAGTTTCTAATACGCATTAATGTGCATTTACCACATTACAAATAGCAAGCAACTTAACTAGAAAATTTTTTATAGAAATCACTCAAAAAATTAAACTGCGTCTCATACAAATTCTCTAGGCGATTTGCCTAATTGTTGTTTGTGGAAACAACATCATTATTTACGAAGACTATAAGGCTTCTCATTTTTATGCGTTATCTTATCATATTGTATGCATAGCAATAAGTTACGCATGTAAGCAAACAATGACATAAAAATATTATTTGTATTAACTGGCAAAATTATTTTTGTTGAAGATAGTGAAGGTCTCCAACTAATGTTCTTTATGTTATAACAACTTCTTTGAAAAAAAATACATGCTTTTAACATTTCGTTGCGTTGAAATACTGTGAACATAAAAAACGTTTTATAAAAAAATACACAGCTTATCGGCAATTCTCTATACTAGTAGTTCTGAATTAACAAGATAAAATTACGTAAAAATCAATAAATTGTCTTTGTTGTGCCATAAACACTTTGAAAATTAAATAAAAATCCCTTATCATCTTATATTTGCTGAATAAAATAGACTACAGAAAGTACAAGTATAGACTCTGTGTCGCCATTAATATAAATATATTATTGCTTTTCTTTTTTACTCATATGTTCTCTTATAAAAATGCTTATAAAATAATAAATTTATGTGTATGTATATTGTCCTTAAAAAAATCATGTTGGTTATAAAAAAGGCAAATAAAAATAACAAAAAAGCAGTTGGTGACGTAAAGCAAAGCAAAATTAAGCATAAAAAAGATGGTGTATGTACCAGAGCTGTAAATAAGTCATTCTTTTTTGATTTATTTTGAATTAATTCTTTTCACAATAAAAAAGAATTGAATGAAATTTGAATCAATTGAAACGAATTCGTTTCCAATTCAAATGAACTTGCAGAATGAGTTGCAGTGCGATTTCAATTAGCATGAATTTGTTAAAGTGAATTGCAATTCATTTGAAATTCGTTTGAATTTAATTGATTTTGAAATAAGTCAAATGAATTAGAACAATGAATCAATTCAAATCAAATGATTTGAAAATGCACTGCAATTCACTTTAACAAATTTATTTTAATTTTTACCAAATTCATTTGAATTGACTCAAACTTCAGTCAATTAATTTAATTTTTTTTTTGTGTGAAAAGAATTAGTTCTAAATTTGCAAATTCAGGCCATGAATGATGCGCGAATTAATTCAAAGATAAATGATTCATTTACAGCTCTGGTGTGTTCATACATACATATCGTTACTTCAATAGAGAAAGGCCCTAAATCATTATTTTATTTGAAATCGAGGGTTTTGCATTTTTTCGATTTATTAGATTTTCTTCTAACGAAATATACAAAAAACCGGATTTCAAAAAAATAATTAGTTAAAGCCTTTCTGTATTGAGGTAACGATATACGCATACATTTGTATGTATATTGCATGTGATAATAAAAAAGACAATAAAAAAGTATTTTTTCTTTTTGTTAAACAAGTGGCTAAAAAGGTACAGTCGCTTTTAGAAATTTTTAACGAAATGAAAAGTTTTACAAATCTTTGGAAAATTTTAATTTAATTTTTTCTTTATATTTTTTTTATTTTTTAAACTCATCAAAAGCACGTAATATTAACAATTTCTTGTCTAAGTGAGACTGAATTTATATAAATGATGAATTTTTTTTTCATTTTAATATTTCAGTTTTCTTTCAAAATTGCTTTGAATTTCATCATCTTTTTATATGTTGAAATTTTTAATAATTTACGAAGTTGAATTTATGTCAGTTTTTTATGTTTGTTTAATTAATTTTAATGAGAACGTGATATTAAGACTGAAATCAGTGCTAGAGTGAATTTTTCTTATTTTCTTTAATATAAAAAGAATGTTGGCAAAAAAGTTTATAAAGAAAGAAATTTCGGTGTTAATGAAGTATTTATTTTTTCAGCTTTACCGTAGCTACAATTTTGCCAGATATTGTAATCAAAAAATCAGGTTTCCATGGAAAATATTCTGAAAAAAGTGAAAAAACAAATTTTTCTTTAGTTTTGCAAAAAAAAAGGACACGAAGAAGTAATTTTTTTTAGCATAAAATGTTGTTTGGTAGACACTTTGCTAAATTATTTCCATATAAAGTTTAGATCTATAACCAAGTCTGAATTAGCTGTTGGTCAAAAACAGATGACACGACTTTTTAGGGGCGCCATGAGTTTTTAAACCTTTGGAGGTCCATAAAAAAATTTGTCACCAAACTTACCAAACTGAGTAAAGGGTTTTACTACCCTACTTTCAACAACGTATGGGTTTTTCACTGTTGCACAGTCTAATTTGCTGCATATTATGTAAGATGGCTCACAACCAATTTTGGCTTTTTTTAATTAATAGTAATTTTCCTACAAGTAAATTTCGTTCAGGCAAATGTCCTAGATACTCGTATAAAATAAATATATTCCCTTGAAGTTCATAATTACTTTTGAAGTATTTGCTTTCAAAGCCTCAAGTATCTTTAATAATTCAGAATTCATTTTCTTTCCCATTTAAATAGTAATTTAAGCAAGCACTTTAGTTCAACAACTGTCCATAATAAAATATAAAGAAAAATATTTTATAACTTAAAGCTGCCTAGTCATAAAATATTTTATATATTTCAGTTTCTAACATTTTCTTTTTTCAATCCAATGTCCTAAAAATTTAAATATGTATGTACGAGTATGTATCTCTATATATATGTCTGAGAAATAATTTCTTCATTGTTTATAATTACCTTTGAAATGTTTGTTTAAAAAGCCTAAAAATTCATAAATAATTTAAACATCATGTTTTTCATCCATCTAAATAATAATTGAAGACATACATATACATATATACATATACATATGTACGAGTATGTATGCATAGCAATCAGCACTTTACTTTAAGTACTGTCCACATTTATGTAGTTCTTCTCATCCATAAAATGTTTTATATTTTTCATTTTCTTAAATTGGCTTTAATTTAGAGCAATTGCCAGGCCAATGAAGCATAAAGTACAATAATAAATTTTATGTTTGCAAATGCAAGAGAGAGAAAAGCAAAACTATATAAACAGAATCATTTCTTTTTTTTTCTTATGTTTTGCTCGTTTTTTTAATATATTTGGTATTTGTTTTTAGAAAAGATAAGAGAATACATATAACCACACATACACACATACTCGTACATACATAAAAGTACATACACAGCTACACACACATGTGCATACTTGTCTATGGAACTTAAGCTCTCAGTGTTGCCAGTCTGGCATTTCAAATCAAATGTTTATTTTTGTCTAACTGCAGATTATAAGTCTGTGCGTTTATTTATTTCTGTTAATAGTGCTCCAACGTATTGGCTTTATTTTCACACAGTTAGTGTAGTTCGTAATATTTGCGTCAATAAGAAAACCACTTTTTTTAAAAATTGTTACTTTCTATGATCATCTGTTATTTTCTATTATAATTGTTACGTTCTATGACCGTGTTACTCTCTTTGGTCATTGTTTCTTTCTATGTTCATTTTTACTTTCTACGATCATTGTTACCTTCTATGATTATTCTTACTTTCTGTCATAATTTTTACTTTCTATGATCATTGTTTCCTTCTATGTCCATTCTTACCTTCTATGATCATTGTTACTTTCTACGATCATTGTTATCATCTATGGTCATTCTTACTTTCCGTGATAATTTTTACTATCTATGATCATTGTTACTTTCAAAAATCTATGACCATTCTTACTTTCTGTAATAATTTTTACTTTCTATGATCATTGTTACTTTCTATGATCATTGTTACTTTCTACGATCATTGTTATCATTTATGATCATTCTTACTTTGCGTGATAATTTTTACTTTCTATGATCATTGTTACCTTCTATGATCATTCTTACTTTCTGTCATAATTTTTACTTTCTACGATCATTGTTTCCTTCTATGATCATTCTTACTTTCTGTCATAATTTTTACTTTCTATGATCATTGTTACCTTCTATGATCATTGGTACTTTCTGTCATAATTTTTACTTTCTATGAGCATTGCTACCTTCTATGATCATTGTTACTTTCTACGATCATTGTTATCATTTATGATCATTCTTACTTTGCGTGATAATTTTTACTTTCTATGATCATTGTTACCTTCTATGATCGTTGTTACTTTCTACGATCATTGTTATCATCTATGATCATTCTTACTTTCCGTGATAATTTTTACTATCTATGATCATTGTTACTTTCAAAAATCTATGAACATTCTTACTTTCTGTAATAATTTTTACTATCTATGATCATTGTTACCTTCTGTGGTTATTCTTACTTTCTGTGATAATTTTTACTTTCTATGAACAATGTTACTTTCTATATCATTTTTATTTTCTATGAACATTGCTTACATTACATTGCTTACAAAGCTTAAGAATGATTTTGTAGTTTCCTAAGAAACAACTTTTAAAATTTAATTATATTGTTAGGCTTTTATTCATTAACATATATTTGAGATCTATTAAAAAAATGCTTGAATGAAAACTTTAAATAACATACATTTCAAAATAATTTTTAATTGTATGAAAATGGGGGTTAATTTATACCTGCTGTTGTAAAAGTGCTTCTCCTCCTGAATATTTTTTTTATATTTAGCTTATGTCATAATTAAAGTTAAGCTAACATATAAAATAATATGAAATATTGAAATCAAGAAAGGAAAACAATATTTTTGCTATAATCTTTCAAAAAAAACCCCAGAAATAAATGAAAACTTCACGCAGCCGTTTTTTGTAAAGAAAAGAAGGAAAGCTTCCTTCATGGCAATGCTATAAGTTATCTAAACTCTTACTTTTCTGCAATATTTTAGGCATTTAACCAAGAGAGCTGTTAAGAGACTTATTAGCAGTGGGAAAGAGATATAAAAAAATAAAAGTATTTAGGAAATAATATAATTTAATTCTTTGTATGAATGTGTGTATGAGTATTTGTTTTATGCTTAAAAAAGGGAATTATATGGGCAATAGGAGAGTTCATAAAACCATGTAACGAATAAAGCACAAATTAATTTTTGCAATGCAAACAGCATGACTTGGTAATGTTTGAAAATCTATATTGAAGCTATCAACAATTATATGTACATATTTATAAGGTTTAACGGCAACAAAAAAATCACTTTTTTCTCCTTGGGTTTTAAGTAAATTTTTAACAATTATTTTTTATAATTTTTTATTGTATTTTTTGCCTTAAAATAAAACTGGCACAAGGTAATGCCATTTATATGATAAAACTACAGATTATACAATTTACTGCCTGACTTACGATGTCGACAAGAAATTTTCTTTCGCTTATTTATATTGAAAACAAAAACAAAATAAGAGCCAGGCAGTTAATATGTGAGTTTCATATGATATAATTAAAAGGTTGTTTGTAGAAATGGAATATAACAAATATGAATTTCTTGAATTGACATGAAATTTACTTTAGTGGAAAGATAATCTTGTGGCATTATAATTTAAATATGACTTCTGGCATATGACCATCACAGCTCGTTCGGACAAAGTCCGATCTGGAGGTCCAATTTTCTATGACTTTTTCAGCCAATGTTGTCCTGCAAGTGGTCAATCGTTTCGTGGTTATTGGCGTCGACTAGCGACTTCACATATTCCCACAGAAAATAGTCTAAATCGCACGATCTTGGAGGCCAATTCACTATGCGGTTACCAAACATTTCCTTTAATAAATCAATTATGGAACGAGCTGTGTGACATATTGCACCGTCTTGTGGAAATCACAGTTCCTGCACATCATGATTGTTTAATTGATGAACAAAGAAGTCATCAGTCATGGCATAGCAAAACTTGCCTGAGAAAATAACTCGATAGCAATCATTTGCTACAGAATATTACTTGATGGTAAAAATTTGCTGTTGATGGTTATTCGATAGCAAATAATTTCTAAAGATAATTATGCAATGAGAAAAAACTTGCAACAAAAATTATAAATTAGCAAACTGTGTCTATAGAAACCATTTGATAATAAAACTTTTTAATAAAAACTTTGTTTTTGCTACATTCGCCAAAATTAAAAAAAAAAATCGCAAAAAAAATTTAAAAATTTTTACCGGGTACTTAATTTTTTTTTTTTCAAATATCTTCATTAGATAAGATATTCGATTATATAGGCTAAAGCTCTTATAGTTTCGGCAAATAGCTCGAAATTTCAAGATGAAAATTAGTTCAAAAATTTTCGGAAAAATATAGATGTAAGAAAAAAACACAGTGAGTATTTTCTAAAATAAAAATAGAATTATAAACTTTATGTATGAGCAACTAATTTTCTTTTTTTTTTTTTTTTGCTTTTCTGCACACAATTGGCACATTTTTTAATATTGATTCCTTAGAAGCAATGAAAATGTAGTTCCTTAAAATTTACTTTCAACTTTTTCATTGAGAATATTTTTGCTTTAATTTATAAAATGTACTAAAGAGCAACCTGCCAGGTACTTGAAGAAATGTATGTGATTATATGGATATGAATTAAATATGTATGTACATACATATGTACGAGTATGTCTTTATAACAAATGTGTGAATAAATTTCTATTGATTTAAGCAGAATAAAAATGGGTCTCTTTAAAAGCAGACAAAAACATACAAACCATACGGTTTGTTGTGTGTTTTAATGTTCATCATTGTAAATTTTGATTTCACATGAAAATACAATAAAGCTTAATTTGTTATAGAATTCCGTTGCCTTAAGTTTGTTCTTCTCTTTTATTATTTGTATTCCGTTTTCATACTATAGGGTGTTTTTTTTAGATGCTTTATTGGAAGGATAATTTTATGCCATTAACGTTTAAATATGATTTCGGGCATGTGGCCGCCGCGGCTGGCTCGAATAAAGCCAATTCTACAGGTCCAATTTTCAACCACTTTTTCGAGCATATGGGGCCGTATGTTGGCAATAACGCCACGAATGTTGGCTTCCAAGTGCCCTAACGTTTCTGGTTTGTTGGCGTAGACGAGCGACTTCACATATCCCCAAAGAAAATAATCCAATGGTGTCAAATCACACGATCTTGGTGGCCAATTGACCGGTTAACCGAATTAATTGCTCTGATGGACGATTATGTCGACCATAAAATGGACGGAGCTTGCGGTAAACTTCGCGAACTGAACCATTATTTTCGAAATAAATTTGCACGATTTGCAAGCGTTGTTCTTTTGTCAACCTGTTCATGATGAAATGGCAAACCAAACTAAATAGTAATCACTTGACAGCTGACAAAATGGCCGCCAGTTAAAAAAGTGATGCCAACTTAAAGTTCTATACCTCAATAAAAAACACCCTATATATACATCGACACATGAGAAACCCTTATCTTAAACAATTGTAGACATAACATACTCGTATATGAAATAGAGTTTGTTATTATATTTAAAAAGCTTCTAAATTAATGAATATCAGTATTGAAGATTGTTCCATGCACTTGGCACTTGGTACGTACTTATCACCCACTAAATCATAAACAGTCACAACTCAAAAATTCCAAATTTCGAGGAGTAGCAAAAAAAATTTTTGATACTGCACAAAAGACGCAAGTTTCAAACATAAAAATATGCATAAGGGTATTTTATGAAAATACTAAACCATTTTAATAATTTTGAGTTGTGAGTGTTAATAATTCTGTGGCAAAAAGGGAAAAGTGCTTAAGTCGAGATAAGCTGATTTTGAGTTAATGGCACCCTTAAAATCTCCATATACGAAAGTACTAGTGGACAAAGTCTCCCATATTTTGTTACTTTGGTATATTTCAAATTGAATATATTCACCCTTATTCCAGTTGTCGACATCGACGTTACTTTCGCACAATGCCAACAAATTGGAGCTTGTGTACCCGTTGTCGAAAACAACTGACTCCTGTTGGCATGTTTATGCTCTTAGGGAATGGAAATACATTGTCACTAGCAGAAAATTCCTCTCGAGAGCAAGTAAACAGCCCCCAATTTTTTGGTATTGTGTTAAAGTGACGTCGATGTCGATAACTGGAATAAGGGTGATTATTAATAGTGTGTAGAACGATGTTCAAAACAAAAAATTAAGTGAATACCGAATTTCTTAACTTAACTGTAAAAGAAATAAATTTCTGAAAATCGACTTGAAAGTTAAAAATTGCTCTACTGCAAAACAGTGAAATACGACTTAAGCACTTTTTCCTTATTGCCACAAAATTAAGTGTGCGTTATGTACGATACACAGATGTGTATGTACACATGCAACATATTACTTTACTTTACTTTCTTAAGAACTTTTGCAACAGCGCAATTAATTATTTTATATGCCAAAGCATCCTGCAAATGTGAAGAACTTGAGAATATGGAGTTCGTTTTTAAAATGGCGCACATACATAAATATGCATAAATTTCTGTTTTTAAAGCCATCGAATAATTTATTATTCTTTTAAATTATTAAAATAAGAAGTATTACTTGCTCTGGTGTTGTTAATAATAGAAAAGTTCAAAAATTTTGCACACACATAAAGATATGTTTGAATATTGTCTAGTTAAAAGATAAAATAAGCAACTGAAGAACCTCCCCTTGTTTATTAATGAGTTTTCAGAGCCATAAGTAATAAAAATTTATACGAAATATCACGTATTTTTTAACATAATTAAACATTAACTTTTTTAATTTCAGTAAAATTTATTTAAAAAAGGTGTTCTTTTAAGGTTCTTTTAAGTAGTCATAAAATTTTATTTTTATTAGTTTCAATAAAAATTTAGTACCTGTAAATTGCCATCACCTTCATCAAATACGTACGATTTTGTAAGAGAAATCGCAATAAAACTTACTATTAAAAAAAATAATAAACTTCTCACCAGTGTTGCCAGTGAAATTTCGAGGAAGATACATTTTAGTTTCCAAAAAGATACATTTGTTCCCAAAAAGATACATTTTGTAAAAAATTTTAAAGTCCATTTTTAACGTTTAGTATTTATTAACATAACATTTTTATTTCATATTTAATGAATATTGTAAAGAAAATGGTATCATATAAATTCATTTTTATATTTAATTAAGTCATGTAATTTTAAAACTTTATTTTTGGATGTCATCAAAAAAAAAAATTAATATACGAGCTAAGGCGCTTATACTAAGGCGATTATATCAAAAAGTTCATATAAATTTCTTGAAAATAAAAAAGATGTTCGTATTTCCTCAAAAAAAATTGATGTTCATATTTTCTGTACATTTTGCGTACAAATTCAAAAGATACGAAAAATGTCGGTATTACACATGGTACCTGAAGTCTTCAAAAGATACAAAAAATGTATCTTTCGTATCTTAATGGCATCACTGCTTCTCACCTAAGTATAACAAAAAAAAAAAAAATAAAAATAAAAAACCAGAAGAAAAAACATAAAAGTGCGTTTATAGACTAACGCAAATGATATAGATGGAAAATTCTGCAGCTTGTGTTTTTATATACGAGTATAAATTATTTTTTGCACACTTTAGTTTGTTTAAACAATCTTTTTATTATATTTAAAAATTAAATTTATAAGAATATTGGAGGATGATGAAATTAGTCAAAAGCATTGCAAATAAATGCACTGATTGCCAGCTGATCATTTTGCATCATGTGTGTTTCATGTTAATTCAAACTGATTTACAGTAATCTTCGACAAAAAAGCGTTCTTTTTCGAAATAAAGAATCAGAATCACAATTTAAATTTTGTTTAAATCCTTTTTTGTGTTGAAGCAGTATTTCTTTCTATATCAAAATATCTTGTGAGTTTTTTTTTTAATTTACTATGTAAATGCGAGGGTGGCTCATTAACTAAGTGGCTTTTTGAAGAAACACAGGTTTTTATAGAAAAAGTTTTTTTTTTAATTCTGTACACTTAGGGCCAATTTCACCAACTCTATTCAAATATCAATTCATGTTTAAATGATGATTTTCATTAATTTTTGTATGAAAAAACTACTTTTAAATATGAATTGATATTTAAGTAAATTGGTGAACTTTTATCCCTTGCGAAAAATGTGATTTTTCGAAGTAATCAAAATAGGCATTTGTTTGTGAGATGCTTCATCTTTGCAGTCAAATCTCTTTCCTCCGAGCAATTTTTTCAAGTTTTGGAACAAGAAATAGCCACTTGGGGCTAAATTTGCAGAATAGGGCGAGTGAGGGAGCAATTTATAGCGCATTTCATGGATTTTTGCCATGCAAAACCCAAAGCGGCACCCATCTTGCGGAAAGCTTTCTCATAACCAAGTGATCATACCAAATTGAAACCACTAAGCCATAGGAAATACCTTTGGCTTCCACAATCTCTCTATCTTGGATCGGCTAAGATCATATTGGGGGCCATTCTGGAATACGCGTCGAATTGGTGAAAGTTACATGCAAAACTAAAACAAAACTGTAAAAATGTAAAAAAAATTGTTTTTGTTTCGCATACAAAATTAACTGTTGAAATTCTCACGTTTATTTCATTTTAGAAATGTATTACAAACAAAAACAATTTTTGAAAATTTGTTTTTATTTTAATGTAAAGTTTCACTTTTTCGACGCGTTTTCCAGAATAGCCCCCCATTATAAATTTTTTCAATTGTTTCGAGTGTAGAGACCTCAACTGGGCGAAATTAAGTAAACCACATTTGTACCATTGAAATTGTTGGTGAAGAGTCTGCATAGTATTTATCCAGCTTAGTCTTGAATTGAATGATGGTTTTTGTTCGCAAAAAATTATACTTAATAAGCACAAGAAATTCATTATTTGCATTTTCTTTTCAAAACACGCGGAAGTCTACTATCACAAACAAAATTCAAATTTAGACAGTAGTCAACTAACGGATGCTTGTTGAAAGGAGCTGTGTTTGCCATTTTAAATAAAGAGGGAGGTAATTCAAAAGGACTTTGGGTTAATGACCCACCCTCGTATAAAAAAATTTTAAGGCTTTCATTGCATTTTAAGATTTTCTAAAACACTTTAAAGGTTTCTGCTAACGAGAATTTTCACTTGAAAAAAAAATGCTTTCTTTATGTTTGAGAAAATTATGGCTTAACATAAAACATCTCTAACACTAAATTGCCTCATAATATTTCTTTTTAATTGTATAAATAAGTAGGAACTTTTCTTAGCTAAATTGGAAAGTTTTAATGCAAAACTTAGTGTTTAAAGTCTCACAAATTACAAAATTTATCGAGCTTTAAGTATCCAGAGTATTTTTTCCACTACATTGAAGCTGAGCAAAATAAAATTAAACATCGCTTTTATTAGCTAGTCATAATGAAAAACTTCAAACTTTTTCATAACTTTTAATAACAAATGTGCCGAAGTATATTTTTTCAAAGTTAAGTTAAATAAATAAATATTAAGTTTTAATGATAATAATTTTAAATAAAACAAAGTTCAGCTGAATTTTATTAAAAAAGTATAAGCGAATAAGCTTTCACAAATATTTTTTATATTTTTTTTTCATAAGCACGCTTAATGTAACAATGCTATTAGGCGCTAAAAACCAAATTAACAATATCTCCATTTAAATAATAAATTTATGTTTTATGTTGCAAAACTTTTTCTCAAAGAAAAGAATTTTAAAGTAATTTGAAATTAGCATGCAAACTTTGTTGTCAAAAACTTGATTTGCATAAGTAAATGACATAATTAAAATCCATTATTGCAGCCATAAACTTAAGTTCGCTCAAAATTTTACAGTAAACTATATTAGGGGTGTTACAAAATAAGCTTATAGACAGACTGACAAATTCCAACTGACAAGTAAGTACTTTACATATATGCTCATTTTACAAGCCTTGTTTTATTGCTTACAGTTCCATTTGAAAGGAAAATTTTAATCAATATGACTGTAAACAAAACACAAACTATTTATAATTAGTAACTATTTTATTAAGCTTGAGGTCTTTTTTGTTTTGAATAAAATTAACACTTTAATTAAACGATATTTCGACACGCCTTTGTGTGCCTTCTTCAGGTTATAAATAAAATTATAACCCGAAGAAGACAAATAAAATTTCAAAGATCACAAATTATTTATAATATATTTTTGCTTTGAGAGATTTTATTTAAAATTTTCTAATCTGGCTTGTGAATTGGGCAATTAATTTCTTTTTAAATACTCGTATTAGTGTTTACTAATTTCCCTCAACTGTTCTGATAACAATATTTATTTTGAAACAAATAAAATGTTCCAATTTATTATCATTTCTACTTTAGCTTTAGTTTTCATTTGATTGATTCACGATGATAGAATAAGAACTTAATTAATTTGTTTGAAAGTTTGCTGAGACAAATGCTTACCATAAAATGTTTAACTTCATCTCTTAAAGCAACCAAAATAGCTACAAACATCATATTTATGTTTGAATGTAGTTTTAATTTTTCTTTATCAGTATAAAGAGATTGCTAGAGTGCAATAATAGCAATTCAATTAATTACAGGAAGGGAGCAAACAAATACCACTGATAAGTATTTCTAAGACAAGAACAACTCCCTGGCATTGAAACCTGAAACTTGTGCAAGATAGAAAGAAAACAAAATAACGAAACTGGCCCAAATGAGCAAAATTGGTTAAACAAAATTTCTAAAGAAATACATTCAGGCATCGCATAGAATATATAAATATAGTAAACGGTCAACTAATAAACGTCTAAGGAGCAACTCTGGGGAGTTAAGTAAATGAAAGCAAAGAAATTGAGGCCTCGGAAGAATTGTTTTAAGTAAATATAATCACGCTTATTCCAGTTGCCAACATCGACGTCACGTCAATACAATACAAACAAATTGGGGCTTAACCAATCCCTCTCGAGGTAAATTTAGTTCTATTGGTAGTAATGCGTACTTGGCCGAGAAAGTCAACAAATAACACACATACATTTTCCCGATACCGATACCTGTGCCAGTACACATAATCGCGTAACTTAAATAATTAATAAAGTAAAATTACTGCATTAAGTTATATTCATGTTGTTTTAACTCGAAATAACTTTGATTCAACATATTTCTTCGTGCTATTTCAGTATCAAGTCCACCTGGTTTTAACTTGAGATAACTTTGTTTGAACATTATTCTTCAGTTTGATTTAACAGTACTGTTGTTAAAATAAAATAATAAAGTTGTTTCAAAAGGAAAAATTTACTTCGAAGATTATTGGAAATCATGTTGGATTAACATGATTAAAATTATTATTAAAATTTAAAACGTTGAAATAATTTCACTTTAATTCATTTGAAGGATTGTGCTAACCTTTAATATACGGAAAAGGATTACAAAACCCATTTGAAAAATGAATAAAAATTTTTAAACAAAAAAAAACAAAATATCAACAGCTACAAACAATGCCAAGCATGCTTTTGTGTGTGTGTGTTTATAAAAAAGAATTGAAAAATTCTAATATCCAATAACACACAAAATCATGAATTGATAATAAGTTGAGATTAACATTATACGAAGCGGAGTAGTAAAAGAAATTGTAGAAAACGTTTAATTATGTTCCTGTTTATTTGTTCCTTGAAGCGAGGAAAAAATATAGAATTCTTTAAAGAAATAACTTTAATTGTTTGTACCTCTGACCATGTACGAGTATTTTAATTAAATAAATATAAATATAAAATAAATATAAATAAATATAAAATAATATAAAATAAAATAAAATAATGGGAATTAACTGAATTGTTTAAAAAAAAAAAAAGATTTGCAAACGTTTGCTGATTGATTTACTCATTATAATAATTGACCACCATCATAGAGAAAAATTAAATGAATTTACTGTTTTTGTTGGCTTTTATTTTATTTACGGCAAATAATAAATTAAAATACATTCACAATTTTCTGTTATTTATTTTCAAAATAAAATTTTATGGTGAGATCATAATAAATATATCGAATGCTAAGATGTTATGTTTGTTGGGTATATGCATAAAAAAAAATTTGCGAATGTATGTATTGTATTGTATTTTTTTTATACATACTCGTATACATAGATATTTTAAATATATGCGCATGCATGTCAAGAATGTTTTAAAATTGATGCTAAATTTAATGGTTTCGATGGTATCGCGAGGGTAGAATTCAAATAAAAAGAAAATAATAAATTTTTGTGTGAGGTTTTGTTAACATATTACCACAAATTGTTTCATTCTTATCTCATTTATTGCTGAAGATTGACATCATTTAGAGTTTTTGCGTTGATGGCAGTGGAAGCGCTGTACGCGTTTTTAACTCACATTAAACGTAGAGAAACACATAATAATTTACTGTGGCGTATGAAGGGAATACGTTAAATATAAAATAAATCAAGCTTAAATATTTTAACAATTTATAAAAATTTGATAAAATTATATACATATAGATATATTATCATGCTTATAATAAAAAAATTCGAGATTTTGTTAAGCATTATGCGAAAATAATATATGAATGCTACAAATTTTTATAATTTCTTTTTTAGAATTCAGCAGCCAATATTTACATGCCGAAAATGAAGTAAAGTAGTATTCAATTTTTTAAGCGTTTATGCACAGTAAAAATACCAATGTAAAATCAACATGCAAACATTTTGATTTCAAATCAAATGAACTAACAAGAAACAAGATGTTGTTGAAGTGTTTTGTTCATAGCTACAATAAACTGTTGTGCTGCTCAGTTGTGTGACTTGTTCTTGTTTTGTTGTTGTTTATTTTGATGTTCGTAAATAACAGACAAACCTAGTAATAGTACTCGTACTAGTCTTGTGGCCGGGGAGTTGCCGATTCGAATCTTGCAGACTAGTCAAAGTAGCTTCGCACTTTGTGTGTATTTTCTTAATTAATTAAATTTAAATTAATTTTAAATGAAAACTTTATTCAAGGTGGTATATTTTCAGTGTGAATCTAAATAATATTTAGCGTTGTTATGGCTGCAGCGCTTAGTGTGTTCACTACTACGCGATGAGTTTTGAGTGCAAGCCTTGGCCGTTGCAAGCCAATTATAGACGTACAAAAATATTTCTAATGCATTTGCCACTATACACACGTAAGTTAAATAATGAATAAAATACAATGACAACATTAAATTAAATTCATGTTGTTTCAACTTGAAATAACTTTGATTCAACATTGCTCTTCGTGTTATTTCAGTGTCGATTTTTTTTTTTATAAAGAGAAGTTATACTTAGCCAATAATTAAATGTCTCCTACTATTACTAGGCGCTACACTTTTTAGGAAAGAAGTAGTGATAGAGAAGACAAGTGGTGAAGGAAGAAATAAAGGAAATCCTCATTATTTTACAACTCTGTTTTTTGCACGTTTTTTAAATAATGCAGTGTTGCAGCGCCTTTAAAGTTTTTAATTTTATTGGCTTTTTTACTTCGTCGATGGATGATTCTGCTATACAATACCGACGAAGGAGGGTGCTCTGATGTTACATTAGAATTAGTAGCCGCTGAAGCAGGAGTAGTTCAGAGACCAGTGTCTATGCTTTCATCACTTGAACTTTCTTATAAAAACTGATACAAAGGGACACTAATGCTCATCAGAAAAATGCATGGTGCTGTTATATTTTTTAGTGACTGTCAGGACTGGGCTAGAACCCAGGACCTTCAGTTTTGAAGTGAACGTGCTAATTACTACAGCCAACCTCAACAATTTAACTTTGTTTCAGCTTGAAATAGCTTATATTCAACATGATTTTAAATTTTTATTGAACACTACGAGAATGTTAAGTCAATGTGAAATAAAGTTATTTCAAGAGGAACAATTTTCCTTGAAAATTACTGTAAATCATGTTAGATTAACATGAAACACATATGAAGCAAAATCTTTTTCGAAAAATGTTAAATTAACTTTGTTTACGTAAATTTTAAATTGAAATTTTTTTGTATGATATAGTGTTTTTTGTGTTTTTTCAGTATGAAGGCCGTAATATTTTTTTATCAGTTAGTTAGAGCATTAGCTATCATAATAAATAAGTAAGAGGTTTTATTAATCAAAAAATTAAATAATATTTTTAATAGAATGGGACCTAACACAGCATTAGTAAAACTGAACAAAAAAAATTTGTAAAAATTTAATAAAATTAAAAAAAACATGTTTTTAATTATTGAAATAATTTTTTATAAATTCAGTAAATGAAATAAAAAAAATAATAAAACTTAAAATCGGTTTAAATTTTTTTTTCTGTGAGACTAAAAAAGTACAAGCAACTTAACAAATAAGGAATAAAAGCACATACATACAATTGTACGCAGAACACTAAGGTAAAATCAATAAAGTATGTCCGCCCATTTAACTCGTGCGTAAATTTGAACAAATTCGATGGAAAAAGTTTTATTTTCTTGTTGTATGCCTCTTTGCCCAGAATTTCTTTTCTTTCAATAAAAAAAAATTACTTTGTTTCTTATAAAACAGTGCAAGGAAAATACATTCCTTCTTCAACCCTGCCAATCAAACATTTAATTTCTTTTCATCTTTTTACCAGCATGCCAGTTGTTTCTGCATAATTTGGCGTTGACAGAAATTTACAAAATAAACTCAACCAATAAGAAAAAGTATAAAACAAATTGTACTGATAAATCTGATAAAGAAAATAATTAAATGTGTAGTATGAGTAAATTAAAATATATTATAACATTCAATAAATGTTTTTGAAGGCTAATAAATTACGTTTTTGGTATACTCGTATGTGAATAGAATAATAAGCAAATATTTTTTATGTTCGATTTATTTCATCTCGTTTATTATATTTTCAAAGAATTGAAATTCAGCATAGTTAATAAAATTCTTCGAACTTTGTACTCATTAATCAACTACATACTCTTTTTGTATGCAATTTAACTCAAAAACTACACAAGCATGTATTCCTGATAATTTATTTGTAGTAGAAGAAAAAAATGTATTATTATGATATTGTGTAAAAATCATAAATACCAACAAAAACATAAATAATTACTTGTTTATTTTACTTGAATTTTAACAATTTAATTTTTTTTTTAACATATTATGAAGTGCTTGTTGTTTTATTCATTCTCAAACACCTTTGAAAGTTGGTTTAACTTAAAAATCAAAATAAATATGCAAAAATTCATACATAATACCGCAAAAATATACGCAGTGTTTAACCATACCATACGATACATATCATTTATTCACTGATTTATTCATTCACATTCACATTTACTTGCACACTTCGCCTCCGCAAACTGTTAACCACATCATCATATAAAATTTACACCTTTTGTCAAGAAACATTAAAATATATTTACGTTATAAATCAACTCACTGACAGGTGAGTTGGCAAAAGTGTTTACGAACATGAAAAATAAATTATAATTAATAAACAACTTTGTTTTTTACTTGTATGTATTGAGGCAAATTTAAAATAGTCTTAAATTAAATTTGCTGTTTTGTATTCTCATGATACCAGAGCTGTATTTTAAACTAATGGTTGGTGTATGTGAAAAATGTTACTCTAAAGGAAAAAAGTTTGGCAATCACTCTTGTAACAACTTTTTACTATGTATGTGTTGATCTATTTTTGTTAGGTTGTACTTTCATCATCCTGGCAGCTTAAATGCAGTTTAGGTTTTTAATGAAATGTCATATTACATTTAATAACTATTTTTAACGAATTTTTTAACTCACAATCTTGGTTTATTAGTGTTATATTTTTTATTTATAAATAAAGTTAACAGTATGGTTCCCATACAAAAATACTTTGTTAAAATACGCAGAAATATTTCAACATAAAATCTACATAAACAAGGCCAATTTAACTTTATATGTGTTTCATATTACTCTTACATGACTAGCAGTAATCCTACAAAAAAAAATCCTTTTGAAATAAATCAAAATAAGAAATCATGTTAAATTACAGTTATTTAAAGTTGGAACAATGTAAATTCGATACTGAAATAACACGAAGAACCATGCTGAATCAAAGTTATTTCAAGTTGAAACAACATGAATTTATATTAATGCATCCATTGTATTTTACGGCTGTACGAATTATCGCCCAAGAGAAAATCTAGAATTACCCAAAAATGTTGTCAAATAAAAATTGGGTGATTGGTCATCGACTTTGGGCGACTCAACATTTTTAGATATTTGGGTATTTGTTCATAATCGAATACAGTCGAATCCGCTTTAGCGCAACACTATTTACTGAAAAAAAATCGGATTACTGAAAGCGATACAAATCCCCGCACTAATTTAAAAGCAGCTAGTCTTATTCACTTCGCTTTAGCGAAACATCGCTTTACTGAAAATATCGTATTACTGAAAACCAAAAGCAAGTCCACAACTACGTTTTGTATGAAACTTACTTCGCTTTAGTGGAAAAATAAACAATGGCAAATTTATTTATTAGCAAACGATTGCATAACTTAAGGCTGAAAAAATTGTGCCTGTTTTGTCCGTTAAAAAATTAAATGGCAAAATGTATTTGTCCTTTTCGCTCTTACGTACTTTATTGTATTTTTCTATTTTATTGTCATTTATTTAAGCAGTACGCCTAACTGTAACAAATTTCAGTAATCCGAACTACGTTTTAGAGAAAAAATCGGATAACTGAAAAAAAATTGGGTTTTGGTTATTTCCAGTAAAGCGGAGTCGACTGTAATTGCCAAATTTGCTCAAAATGTTAAAAACTTAATAACAATTACTTGGGCGATTATTCATTCCAAAATCAGGTGATTGTATGTAATAAACAAACACCCAAAGACTTCGGGCGATTATTTGTTTTACACTTTTTGGTTATCCTTCAGTTTTATTTTTTTGGGCAATCGGGTACTTATTTTTGGGTATTTCTTCAAAATGACTACACAACAATTTTGGGTATTTCTTCATTTAGCTTTTAAATAAGAATAAAAAATTCATTAAAAAATTTTCCGCCAGGCTAAGCTTGAGAGTTATGGGCCTCTAAAATTATATTACCAAATTGTGATTAGACGGTATATTTTCCAACAAATAGTACAAATATTGGTATTATATTATTATATTGAGAACATTCCAGCAAAAAAATGTCGAGATTTTGTAATGGGTGGTACCCTTTTAATGGCTTACAAAGTAATGAGTGGTACTTATTTAACTAATTAGTTTATGTGCATAATAATGACTATCCCGTAATGAATAAAATAAGAAATTATTTATATCATTATGTGAAAGTACTCATTGTAGTATTTTTCAGTTAATAATGAAATATATCTAGAGAAAAATTTATTGATCGTGAAAATGCGCTTGTAAAACAATATAAATAACTTTGGTTATACGTTCACCTGCCTAAAATTTTCGCATATATTTCAATATACAGATTTATATATTTTCTTTGTAAAATTATGATTTTTAACAATCTCAAAAAAAAAGGTACAAGTTTTATAGTTTTCTTACAAAATTAATTTTTTTATTAGAAAAAATTGTCCATTAACTTTTGAATATTTTTAGGCAAAAACTAATGTATGAAATTTTGCATATTTGTAAGCAATAAAGAAGTATTGGATGTTTGTAGGCAAGAAGTATTGGATGTTTGAGCTTCTCAAGCAAAAATAATGGGTTCTTCAGTCAAATTGTAAGTACTTGCGACTGAAGAGTACATACACTTTTTTGCAAAGTTTTTTGCTGGAATATTTCATGAAATGGTAAAATGCAGGCTTAGGCCTTGAAAAGGGAAACTTCATTAAGTAAGAAAACTTTATGAGGTAGAAAATCTGTATTAGGCTGCGCTGTGTCGGGAAACATCATGGTGGAGAAAATTCTTAAGCCTGTTTAGAAATTCGTTTCAAAAACAGATTGTTTGAAAAATAATAATAAGATATCCCAGATATTTCGACTTCATTTATTTTTGTCACACAGTGTAATCTAATTTTATAAACAATATTTTGGCTATTATGGTGATAAGAATATTTCACTTTTTTCTCTTTCACTCCTATTTCTATATTAAAAGAAGTCCTCAACTTTTATCTGCATAAATAAAAGTCATATCAACACAAACAATTTGCCTTACTTTCCTTCCCATTACTTTTCGGAAGTATGTGTGATAATTTGTATATATAGCTCTGTGCTTAAAAGCGACAACAGCCTAAGTCGACTCAAGACAAAATGGAGTTGAATATGCTACAAAATACTACAAACAAAGGTTTATATTTTCGTGAAATTTCTTTGTCTCTAACCGAGTTTATTACATAAATAATAATGCATAAATTCTTATTAAAATTTACCTAAAACTTAATAAAGAAAGTTCAAGAAAATTATACCAAACATTACCTTTTTATAAAATATTCGATACAGTCATTAAAACTGTAGTCTTTTCTTTACGAAAAAACTATTTTAATTTCCTTCGATTATACGTTAAAAGTGTTTTGTTTTTCGAAATTATAATTTTCGACTTACGCTACTATTGCTTGTGACTGTAGCTGTATAAATATGTCTTTAGATACATATAAATAAATTTGTGTATATCTGTAAGTATCGATGTAAATGTATATAAATTCTCGTGCATGAATGTGCCAACCAGATATAAATGCTTTCGTTATTATTTACACAAACTGGAGCTTATGTTGCTTGTTTGGGAGGCATGTTAGATAACCGTTTTATGGCTTTCTGCATTATTATATCCCACACATTTTTCTATTATTTTGCGGTTAACCGCCCTGTAAGGGCATTTAAACTACTTCATTTCCACAAAATATGTGTGTGTATACTTATATACTTATGTTTATCTAAATCAGATTTTTCATGTATTAAAACATGTAATTAATTGCCTTTTAACAAAAAACCAAAAAAAAAAAAAAGAAAGATGAAAGTGAGACAAAAAGAAAAACAAGTGAAGAGATACGAGTTAGTGCCACAGTTTGGATTATGATACACAAGTTTCGCTTAAATTAATATAATATACAGAAGTATTGTAAACATATTTTTATTTTTAAGACGTTTTTAGTATTTATAGCAGAATCAAGTAAAAAATCTAATTTTCACTTAATAAACAATTTTCACTCAATTTCTGTTTTCGTTTGAAGCTATTTTGGTTATTGGAAATAATAGTAATAAACACCATCTGTTACCTTTTGTTTTATTTCGCTGCTTGTTTTTTTAATGAAAGCAAATTGAAATTTCTTGCTGAAGCTTTTGTTGTAAAACGAATAATTTGTTTTTACGAAATGTGTGAAGAATTCAGGTCCTTTGCTCTTATTGTTCTCAAGAAAACAGCCAGACGGACGGACATAGTTGAGTGTACGATCTTGCTTAACTTTTATAAAGGCCTTTCCACAGGAATGTCAACTTTTTATAGCGTTCGACATTAAAATAATATGATTTTTTTTTTTTTTTCAAAGAAAATTAAAGTTTTGTTACTTTTCTTATATATTTGCATAAGCAGTTCTACATTAGATAAAATTTTAAGAGAAATCGAGTCACATTGTTCTGAATTACAAGTTTAATTGGACTTTCTCATGGAAAGTCCAATTAAACTTGTAGTTAAAACAGCCATTTTTTGATATTATTATTCATACAAGCATTGTTGGGAAAAATGAAATTGTATTAGTAAATTCAAAGCTCGTTGTCTGTACAACAATTTTTTTTTACATATTCTTACACGCTAAAAAATTGCTAAGCCAATAGCAGATTACATTTTTCATCAGCATTATTTGCAAAGAGAAGAAAAAGTATATGTACTTGACTTTCAAACTCTTGAAAACGGCAAGGCAAGTGAATCCAATTAATTTTTTGCTACCCACAAAAATTCCTTTTTTAAGTATTTAAGAACTTAAGCTAGGAATTTTTCAATAAATTCTTCACATATTTTGAACAACCTATTTTGAAATTAACTTTTTCCTTTTAATGAATGTAATTTGGAACAAATAAGACTCCTGAAATATTCATCACAAGCTATAAAAAGTCAAAGTAAAAGCAAAATTCCCCCCCACCCACCCCCCTAAAAAAAGAAACAATATCAGCCCACACTAAAGAGCTGTTTATTAATCTTGTTGCTACATAAAATGCTGTGTTTTGGTTTGCTTGTGTTTTCTTTTTTATAAATGAAACATAAAAGAGAATTTTCTAAAATGTATACCAAGTCTTTTGTTGTCATATACTTCACTAGGATGGTAAAAGTTTTCACTTGAAGTATTTTCAGGAATTTTCTACATATAAAGATATGGGTAAATATATATAAAGGATACAAAATGCAAGCAAACAAAAAAATTTTCACTCACACAATTTAGTTTAGGGAATGCAGCCATTGACTTTCAGTCTTAATTGAAGTTTGGAAAACAAAAACGTAACAAAAGTGGTGCTGATACTACGTACATATGTATGTAAGTATGTATGTTAGTATATGCGTGTGTTCATACGCATGCGACAAAATTTTGAAATATTCGTACATAACACACAAAACTTTATTATTTCTTTTAATCCATGAGGAAAGACTACCTGAGTGAATTAATTTGATTTTTTTTTTTTTTGAAAAATACCTTAAGGTAGTAAAATAATGGTTAGAAATAACAAATGAATTATTTTGTAGCATACTTTTGTGAGTATGTATTGCGGTTGCTTATACGTGCTATGTAATAACGTATCCGTTTTAATATTAAATAAAAATTCTTGAAAGGCATAAAATTAAAGTCATTGTGCTTTTTTTCTTCAGTCTGGTTCTCTTCACTCTGCTACTGATTTAACCACGATTTTTGTAAATTGAGTTTTCATCAGATTTCGACGTGTTAAGGTCAAGTGAATTTATTTTTCAAATTGCTACAATGAGATACACATGTACTCGTATACTTTCATATACATATGTATATAAAGGGTGTTTTTTATAGAGTGACACAAGTTTAAATCATAATACAACAAGGAAATTTATTTTTAATATCAATGAAACGGGCTGTGTGGAAAGAAAATTTTATGAAATTAATGTTTAAACATGATTTCTGCCATGTGGCCTAAGGCGCAATCTGGAACACCAATTTTCCAAAAAAAAAAATTCGCAGCATTTGCGGCCGTATTTCGCTGATAACTCTTCGAATGTTGATTTCAAGGTGTTCAATTGTTTGTGGTTTATCGATGTGGACCAGTGATTTAACATAACCCCTAAAGAAAATAATCCAATGGGCTTAAATCACAGGACCTTGGTGGCCAATTAATTGGGCCAATGCGTGAAATTATTTTTTCATCAAAAGTTTCTTTAAGTAAATCAATTGTAACGCCCGCTGTGTGGCATGTAACTCCGTCCTGTTGGAACCACATATCAGCAAGATTAATGCCACGTAATTGAGGTACAAAAAATTTCAAATCATATTTCTATACCGTTCACCATTGACAGTAACATTCTGACCATCATCGTTTTTGAAGACATACAGGCCAAGGACTCCGCCAGCCCATAAAGCGCACCAAACAGTAATTTTCTCTTTTTCTTTTCAAATGCGACAATTCTGCTCATTTACGTACCCATTCAACCAGAAATAGCTTCATCGGAAATGCACGATGATTTTTGAGGACACTCCAAAAACACGCTTTATGCATGTGTGTGTGTATTTGATCTGCCCTCGTACTATTACGTTACTAAATTTAAATTGATTTTGTTTTTCTCTTGACACAGACTTCCAATTACTTTTTTCTCTGCACTGTAAGTAGCGTATTCGTACAGTAATTTTTAA
Organism: Nowickia ferox; assembly: GCA_936439885.1. NCBI lineage: Eukaryota > Metazoa > Arthropoda > Insecta > Diptera > Tachinidae > Nowickia > Nowickia ferox. The sequence goes on along the minus strand of OW387026.1, from coordinate 96,590,189 downwards.
ACAAATAAATATTTAAAATCCTATAGATCTTATTCATAAAAAAATATTTTGGAATTATGAATAAGAATTTTATTTAACTTTATTTTTTAATTCGAGCATTCTTACAAAAAAAAAACCAAATGCTTAAAATTAAATCTTCTACAGCTTTAAGTGAACAATAAGTAGTTTAGATTTTAAGTGAATTTTTTATTTACTTTCAATTACAATTTCACTTTAAACATGCACAGAGTTTTTTGAGTGTAGCTCTGTGTGTTTTTTCGGATATAAAGGTAAAATCAAGTAATACCTTAGAGCGGAGGTGGAAAACAAAATTGTTTTCCTGTCTTTTATTGTTATTATGAAATTGAAGTTTATTTTTCTCTCTTTTTTATTATTATTAAATTGGATTTTATGCTTCACTATTTGGTCTTATTTTTAACATATCATAATAAATAATTGATTTTATTTTCCCTTATTTTGCTATTAGCAAGACTTTTTCCCCTTAATTTTTTGTTTATGGAAGAATTTGCAACGCCTGCTAACTTGCACAGAAATATTTTACATATAATTATGCGCAAGCAGGAATTTGTTGTCAACAAAATTGTGTATGTAAGCCTTAAAAAATCAAAGATATTTATTAAGTTGTCGTTATTATTTTCCATCTTAGTTTTTATGTACTGCTTCGTACTCGTATAGTCAACAACATACATAATTTATGTATATCTAGAGACGTAATATTTAAGAAATTAAAACTTTAATACTTAATTTATACCATAATTTTCGATGCATGTGTATGTGTGATAATTTAATGTGATATTTAAATTAAAGGGCAAAATGTCTATGTCATCATCTTCTATAATCATAAAATAGAAGTAATGTATTCTTATTTAAGCTCATAAAGTAACAATTAATTCAGTAAAGTGCGACTTTGACTCGCACACAACGTGTTCCGTGCGGACACTACATACTCGTATGTAATAATATACGAAATTTAGCGTATAAAATCAATTATTTTACCTCATGTAGCCATTAAAAAAATTAAGGTACAGGATTAAGTTTTTTTTAGATTTTTTTGCGTTTTTTTAAGTTTTGGCGCTTTTTCTTAGTCTTGGTGCTTTTTTTCGTTTTTTGACGTTTTTGTAAATTTTTTCGGTCTTTGGCGATAAATTTTATTTTAAGCGATTTGTTTCAGTTTTGACGTTTTTGGTTTTTGGCAAATTTTTCATTTTGGCGATTTTTGTATTTTGGGATTTTTTCCTAGTTCTGGTCCTTTTTTTTGGGATTTTAAAATTTTTTGCGTTTTTTTGGTTTTGGCGTTTTTTTGATTTTGACTATTTTTTCGATACTTGGCAATTTATGTATTTCGGGATTTTTTCTTAGTTTTTGTGCTTTTTTCGTTTTTAGAATTTTTTTCGGCTTTTGGCGTTGTTTTAGTTTTGACTTTTTTCGTTTTTGGCGATTTTTGCGGCTTTTGGCGACATATTTTATTTCAAGCGAATTTTTTTTACATAGTTTCGGGTTTTTGTTAGTTTTGTAGTTTTTTCGGTTTTTGATGAGCTTTTTTTTTTTTGATTTTTTAGTGTTAGTGTTTTTTCAAAATAAAGCAAGTTGCCAAAATAGCACAGGCAAAAATACATTAACTGATAGAATACTCTTCAATTTTGCTTTTTTTTTAATTTCAGTGTTAATTGGTGTAGTCTGCATAAAAATACACTAACTTTGAAAATTTCAAAAGTCTGTTTATAATTGTCTGTATATTACATTAGGATTTCAACATGCTTCAGTGCTTGCTTTAGAACAGCCTTTAACTTTAAACTGCCATATATTTTTTGTGAAAAATGTCAAGTACATTGCTAGAAAACAGACTGCGACGCACAGGCAGACGGACAGATGGACAGACGGACATCGTAAAAAGCGAAAACGTTTGGTTTACGGAACCCTAAAAATATTCTGTTTACATATTTTCTATCGTATTCATAAAAAAGAGTATGGACTCTACTCAATTACCCTGGAGAACGATTATGAAATTATCCTATAAGTTTATTCAACTAAACCATGTGATTCGGAAGACACCAGTTGTTTAATTTCTTGTTTATTCACAAAACTAACAAAAAATCTGATCAATCTTTTAATTAATTTATTTTATATTTATGATTTGATCAGACTAAGGTTCGTATCGCTTTGTAAGTCAAATTACATGTGACAATTATTAATGAAAAAATAACACCAAAGTTAGTTGTAAACATTCTGACAAACACGTAGTAGAATGGAATAAGCGGCTCTTTTCGAAGGCCTTTACACCTGTTAGTTAATATGAATTTTTAATTTAAAGATAATTATTTCTTATGCCAGCTCTCTGGTTCAGTATTGTCAATTAACTTATGTTTTTATTAGTAATGAAAATATATTTCTTAATAAATGTTATTTTTTTAAGTTCAGAAAACAGTTTATTTAGACTAATGGTAGAATTAGTCAATTCGTATCGTGAGTTTAAGAATCAGCTGACAAAATTTGTAACATAAATAAAACATGGTGCTGTTTATTTAACATGTATCGTATACGTTACGTCAGTTAGAAATATACAGAACATAGATTTTTACGGAGCAAACGTTAACTTCTCTCTCACATACATACACACACATGTATGAAGCAAAGAGAAATACAATAACAGCTGACGCGTTTGCTTACAGCCTCACATATTTACTAACTAACATCCAGATTTAAACGATACGACAACTTCAAAAGTAACACTATAGGAATCGACTAATTCTAGCATAATTGGTGAAATGTAGTATTTTCTGTAAATGGCACGGAGTTCGGTTATAGAGAACAACTTTTTATCATGACCCTTTCAGGCAAATAGAATACGAGAATTGAGTTATTTTATTTCCTGCGCCATTTTAATGAATTACTAATTGTATACAACTACACAAGTATGCAAGAATAAGCTGTTAAAGATAAAATATGCAAAAATATGCCATACTTCTGGTAAATTACTAAAATATATATAAATATTTATGAGAAGTATAACATATAAAATTAAAATTCCTTATTTTCCTTGTCTAACTTTAAGCAAAAGAACTCTTATGCCTTTCCCGAAACTGTTTTCACAAAATCTTTATATATTTTTAGGTTAGAAATTTAATACTCCAGCAATTAACATTTATGGCCTAAGAGCATTTCCTAAACGTTTGCGTATTAATTATTTCAGCCCAAAAAATATTTTCTCGATGTTGTTGTTGAGTTACAAGACTACGTTGTAAGAAGGAATACATGTGTACATGTGAGCGTTGAAAATGTGTTGTTTACATAAGTAATGCTGGCTTAAGATTCCATTCACACTATTTGTTTTTCATAAGCATTATATGTATGTATGTACTCGTATGTATGTAGTGCATATTTATATTACTCAGACACTTTACGTTAATATCACGTTTATTTCCGTAGGGCTCATATTTCTAAATAATTCAAAGCAATTTCATGTATTATATTATGATAATCTAATTTTTGTTTGTCTGACACAACATTCGTAACAAAAAAACAAATGCTTACTCAAGCACCAGAATGTATAAATATGTACTTACTTATTACATACTCATAACAATATCGACAACGACTACACAGACAAAAAAGCAAGAAAAAGAAAACGATATAAACAATTGTATCATGAACACCAAACTAATTGCCCTCCTCGAGACTAGAATTAAATACTAAACGGTACTGGTAAGTGTAGCAAATTAAAATGAGAAATATTTATTGGGGGTAGAAAAAAACATACATACTTAATACCCAGCAAAAAAAAATCGTAAAAGTAAGCACTAAGACAAAAAGAAGCGCTTTGGAAGCGCGCAAAGCACACAGTGCATTCCCTCTGCCTTACGGGGATGCAATAACATAAGCAAATGAAGAATGGTCAGCTGTTTATACCACAATTTTCAAAGTTTTTTATAGTGCCGCCTCTGTCGCTTACCTGGAGTTTTTATTTTTTTTTAATTGAATTGTGTACGAAAATATAGAAGTGCTTCGGTAATCTCTAAAGGTTCAGTGAGGTAGAGTTCTAGAATAACATACGTAGATGCTGGGATCGACTCCTGATTCAAGGCGCGAACAAAAAGTATTTGAATTGATATTTTATTTAATATATAACAAATACAAAAACTAAAAAATTTAATCTCTAAATGAAATTTATTTGCTGGTGGTTAAGCGATGTTTATATGCAAATAAATTTCACTTATAATGTAATTATGACAATATGTCCAAAAATAAATTTCTTGAATATTTAATATGTAAGAGTAGATACAAAAGTCTGATCTAAAGAGCAAATTTTTAAATAATTTAATTACATATGAAAAAGGCATGAGATATAGGGCGTTATTCTGGAAAACGCGTCGAAAAAGTGAAACTTTACATTAAAATAAAAACAAATTTTCAAAAATTGTTTTTGTTTGCCATACATTTCTAAAATTGAATAAACGTGATAATTTCAAGGCGTTTCTCTCTCTTTTAAAAACGGTTAATTTTGTATGAGAAACAAAAACAATTTTTTTACATTTGCAAAGTTTTGTTTTTGTTTTGCATGTAACTTTCACCAAGTCGACGCTTATTCCAGAATAGACACCATAGCCTTCTTTCGACACATTCTATATGCATTCAGAAGCTCATACCTGGAGAGCCACCAAGTGGTATATCACGAACAAAAATCATGTGAGAAAGAATACAAAAGCAGGTTGTGGTAAGCGAGAGTTGTGCTCTCTCTCCCTAACTAAGCTGCTTCTAGGTAGACGAATATTTTTGCTGGGTAGTGAAAAAGTAAATTAAAATTATTTTTCATCCTTTTTTATTTGTCAACTAAGTCGCCAAGCTGACTTTATATAGTTTTACCACCCGCTGGTAATTCAGCCAAAACTATACTGTCCAGTCCGCATGTTTTCTCAAAAGTCTTCATTTGTCGAATGGTGCAATTATTTACATTAATTAACATCATATACAAATGTTCATAAAAGAAGTTAAATGTAGCTTTTTTGTTCGTAATCAAGAAATTTAGGGAAGCAAGTGGGGTAAGAATAATGACTTGCAATATATTCAAGAGATTTATTATTCGACATATTGTCATAATTATACTATAAGTGAAATTTATTTGCTGGTGGTTAAGCGATGTATGAGTTACTAAGCCTACTATGCTTATTATTCTTTTGTGATTTTCAAAAATATTAATATTTGTGAATTCTCAAATAGTTTATGAAAGTCTGTTTATAAGATAAGAGGTTTGTGACTGTTCAAAATGTGTGGTTGAAGTCTACTGACGATTTGTTAAAACAACAATGAAATGCATATAGCCATCGATTAACCACCAGCAAATAAATTTCGCCTTGCAATATATTTTGAAAGGATTTTATGACACTTGTTATTTATGACCTCTTACATTTACAATTGATTTACTAGTTTCTATATTATTATGAAAATTAAAAAGAAATAAATAAAATAGAGGAATCATGTGTTATGCAAATTAATAGTTTAGAAAATTTTATAACAACTTTTTAAGTTGCATAGTAAAAGTTTCAGTCTTACTCCAATTTATCTTAATATTTTTTCTAAGTGTGTATAACTTGGTGACTGAGTGGAGTTCTTAGCTCTTGGCTTATGGATTAACCAGTGTATGGTATGCATGTGCTTCATTTAGATTATATATTTGGTGGCACTTCTGACGTGCTGCTACAAGTATAAAATCTGTCATAAATTTTTAACTAAACATGAAGTATATTATTTGATTAACTTCTTTGGAAGTAGAAGATATGCTTACGTTTGTCGTTTGTTATGGGGAGCATATTTATTATACAAACTTTTATGTAAATCATCCTTTCTTTAACATCTTCATTTACACAAGAGTATACAACAGCCTTGAAAAACAACGTGAATAATAAATCTTGTCTATGAAATAATAAAAGCAGCTTTAAGTCTAACATAATTTGTCTTTTCATGCGAAATATTTTAGTTTAGAAAATTTTAATTCTTTAAACTTCTTTCGAAATTACTCACGTATACAAGCCTACATACACGTATTATTTTATACCCTCCATAATCTTAACTAATGTAGGAGTATGTATGTATATTTATAAGTCTGGCTATATGAGAGTAAGGAGACCTATTTAAGTATGGTGTGTCTCAGCTTTGTCATAAAAACAGGAATATAAAGATGGAAAAGGGCGGAAATTATAGCCTTTTGAGTTGAAAAAAAACAAGAAAAATTTTTGAGTAATTAAGAAATGAGCAATATTTTCAAGTTTTCCCTAGTATGATACCTTCCAAACCATATAAACGTTAAAATTTAAATTTCAGCAGTTTTTCATATCGAGACCTATTTTCGATTTAGTTGTAAGTCGACCTCAATCCAGCAAATAATTTATATTCAGGTCAACTCATTTTGTATCAGTTTCAAGGCCTACTTCACATATTTTTCTTTTGTGATTTTTAAAAGTATTACTATTTCTGAATTCTCAAATAGTTTTTGAAGGTCTGTGCATAAGAGGTCTGTGACTGTCGTTAAAGGCCACTGATGATTTGGTTGTAACGGCAAATGAAATTCGTATTTAGACATGATTAACCACCAGCAAATAAATTGCAATTATTGTATTGTAAACTTTTCTGACAATAAGTCATATTAAAAATATCTTCAAAGTTATGCTCTCGTATGTATATAAATTTATGTTTATCATATATAGGGTGTTTTTTTAGAGGTATAGAACTTCGAATTGAAATAAAACACAAGAAAATCGTTTTAATGTCCATCGAGTTGGCTTTATTGGAAGGATAATTTTATGCCATTAACGTTTAAATATGATTTCGGGCATGTGGCCGCCGCGGCTGGCTCGAATAAAGCCAATTCTACAGGTCCAATTTTCAACCACTTTTTCGAGCATATGGGGCCGTATGTTGGCAATAACGCCACTAATGTTGGCTTCCAAGTCCCCTAACGTTTCTGGTTTGTTGGCGTAGACGAGGGACTTCAGCGGATGCGTATTATCACATAGAGTAAACGTAGTGCGAAAACGATCCATGGTTAACCGAATTAATTGCTCTGATGGACGATTATGTCGACCATAAAATGGACGGAGCTTGCGGTAAACTTCGCGAACTGAACCATTATTTTCGAAATAAATTTGCACGATTTGCAAGCGTTGTTCTTTTGTCAACCTGTTCATGATGAAATGGCAAACCAAACTAAATATTAATCACTTGACAGCTGACAAAATGGCCGCCAGTTAAAAAAGTGATGCCAACTTAAAGTTCTATACCTCAATAAAAAACACTTTATAAATGGCTGGCGGCGGAAAAACCTGTCAAAAAGTTTTATTATTGCAATTTTTTTTCATTTTTTTTATTATTCTTAACATGGATTAATTTTTAATTATTAATATTTCAATTAACTAGCAAAACAGATCATAATTTAAAAATATTACAAATAATGTAATGATTTGCTTATATTTAAATTAAATTTTATGGCTTTAGGTAGCAGATATTAATTTATTTTAATTCGTATATTTTTTACCATAAAACCGCACGATTAAAATAAAGTGAGTTAATAGTTAATAAGGTTTTTGTTAAGTGGTTTAAAGTAACAGCTACAAAGGGCTCTCCAAAAAAATAAAAATATGCTACGTTATGGTCAGGCAAAGTTTATTGAAATAGTTTTATTATTATAATTTTTAAAGAATGTAAGCACAGTGGGGCAAAATAGTTTGAAAATTTTGGATTAAATCATAATCAATAACGATACCAAGTAACACAGAAAATTAAATATCAGGTTCAATGATTGAAAGCAGAGAGTCAAAGATAAATCAATAATTGTATACTCACATTCTATTTTATTAAAAATTCATATTAACTAGCTGATGTTAGTAACAATCTTTACTAAAGTAGATAGACAGGGCTGCTGATGAAGTGCGTGGCTGCATGGAAAAATGTTGGCATTTCCACCAGCTAAAAAGACTAGTTTAATTTTCCTTTTCTTCTCTTTAGAAAATCACATTAATTAATAAAAAAATATTTATTCTATAGGGTCCGTCAGATAACTTTTTTTTTTTTTTAACAGGGCGCAAAACATCGAGTGTAGCTTCGGCTGTGTGGCACGTATCGCCGCCGTCCTGTTAAAACCAATATCCTCCCCTTCAATTTTTGTGAACAAAAATTCGTTCAACATGGCCCGATAGCGATCGCCATTGACTGTAACGGCCACTAATTGCTCATTGGCCCAATTATGCCTCTGGACCAAAATCCGCACCAAACGCTGACTCGTTTTGGGTGCGTCGGCTTTTCAATGTATGCGTGCGGGTTTTCTGTGCTCCAAATGCGACAATTTTGCTTGTTTACATACCTGCCAAAATCAAAATGAGCTTCATCTGAAAATATGATTTTTTTTTGGCAAAAACGGCATCTTCTGTAAGTCGAACGCAGGCCCAGTTAGCGAAGCGAAAACACAACATATTCGTTCAGGGGAAGGATAAAACTAATTATCTGTCAAATCAGACATGAGCTAAGTGTTACCATTCACGAAATAAGCACTAGTTGAAAAAAAAACGTTAGATGGCGGACTTTTTATAAGAATTGGAATAAACTGGACTTAAGCCCGATTTGGAAATTATCCTTGAATAAAATTCATTGTAGTTTAGTTAAATTATAATGGGTATTTTTGATATATTGATGATTTTATACTTGACTTTGGAAATTTATAGATATTCTCCTTACTTGTGAGGCTCAAGGTCATGCCACACACGTTTTGGTTTTATTAAATCATTGAGTTTTTCTAAACTTTTTATTTATAATATTTTTAATACATTCTAAGATCTTCTTGAATCTTTAGGTATTTTATATGGCAGACACCCCGAAATTTTTCAAACCCCAACACTTTGCGGTTACAAACTAACTTGCGTCTTTAATCCTTAACTCAGTACCCGCTGTAAATCATGTATGCAACTAGTCATAGTACTTGCCATTCAGTTTTTATTATATTTTTATTTATTTTTATTGGCTTATAAGGCTTTCAAACATTTGTGAAATACATTTAAATTTAATAAATAAAATTAAAATTCAAAATAATTTTTTGTGTTGCCCTACAAATATTCTAATTTCATGAGCAAGTTATATATAATTTAAAGTTTTGCATAAATCTAATACAATTTGTATAAATAATATTTATAATGATTTTTTTTTTTTCATATACATATAATGCATAAAAATATCAAATAACAGTAATGCCATGCATAATATAAATAAATGAATTTTTTTACAAAACATTTGCTTAATTACTTTTTAATTAAAAATATAAATTAAATATAACTTTCATACTCTGTTCTGGCATTTAAATTTTAATCAGCTTAAATTAATGAGTACTCGCATTAAAGCTATAATATATATACATGCTTATAATTGTTTTAAATTTATCTATATGTATATGTAAACTATTGAAAAGCCCACTCCTTTACTAACACATTTATATTTTATGTTCATACTCACAAATACAATATGAACAATAATTTAATAAGTATACTCATTTATTTTTCACTATGTTGGCACTGTTATAATCCCTTTCATAAATCCTTCTTTTTTTTTTTTGTTTATTTTATATCAAGCATTAATAACGAAAAATAAATAGACCATGAAGTGGGCTTAATCAAATGACAAGTGGGGAAAAAAATTTTTCTGTTTGGGACATAAAATTGAAAGGAAATGGAGATATGTTAAACAAAACAAATATTTTATTTTGTTATTGGGAATAAATTTGTCCAACACTTGATAAATATATTTGAGATGAAGGCAAGATGTGCACGTGTGTCTTTAAAATAAATTTAAATAAATATGTATATTTATAGAAAGAAAAAATTTAAGAAAGGAAAAAAATTAGGGATTTATTGAAAGGAAGTAAAAGAAAGACTCGAAATAGAACAATTAAGATCCTTAAAATTATTGCAAATATCGAAATCCTTTTTGTTGAAATCTAAAAAATTTCGCTAAGTCAAGTCGTTGCATGAAACATAACAAAGTCAAAAAAAAATAACAACTGTTATAATTGATAATTGATAATTGAGATAACCTTTATCTAATAATATATCGTGCTATATTTGCCCAAAAAGCTTAAGCGGCGCATATTTTGAACTCTTTTTTTACGAACACTTACGACAGTTTTTTCATAATTGTGTTTTTTTATTTTTGTGCAAGGAAAGAGAAAATGGATGCTAGAAATAGAAATAAATATACTCAATCATTTGTACTGAAAAAGTGGTCACGAACCGCCATAAATATATTACTTACACATGCATTTGTGTACATAAAATGGAATATAAAATTTGTCTTTTGGCTGTTTCAAAACCTTTTTTATGTGTGTGTATGTGTGTAGATAAAATAGCCCTGTTTATACGCATGTGTAGCCGATAAATACTCAGAGTATTTTTAAAATTATTTTTATGATTGCAGCTCGTACAGTTTATAAATGTTAATTGTACTTGTTTGTGCTGGGTAATGTAAGAAATGTATATGAACATTAGGGCTATAACCAAATTTTTGGCATAGCACTACGGAGTGGCCAAGAATGTTTTAGTAATGAAAACACCTGTCTCCCGTCGTTTTGCGAAAAAAAAACCTCACGCAGGGAAGCAAATTTCTAAAACCTTCCAACAAATTTTGAAACGCGATGAATTGTAAACCGTAAGAACTTTTTTAAATCTAAAGCAAATAGCATTTAAGTGATACGTATAAGAATGTATAGAAATATCAGGTGTATATTTCTGTGAGATAAAAATGGTTGTTTTCAAACTTCAACCCGATCCCTGCGTGAACTTTTTTAATGATCCGAAAAAAATATCATATTTTTTATTAATAACTTTTAATGTTCTACACGACTATACTATGCCGTCTCTGATATTCGCAAAAAGTGTGGAAAAGTTATAGCCCTAATGAACATAGTTGTTGGTTGTTTAAAGTTATACTAATCGGTTTAAATTAGTGCGTTTGTGTGCATATGAGCGTGTTTTTTATTTTTAGCTGTACGCATTCAATACTCAAAACGTACTTAAAATGATAATTCTGTCATTCTCCGATACCAATTAATGAAAGGAAATGTTTTTGGAAAACAAAATGAATTATAAAGGATGTGAATTCCCTCGGTGCCATGCAAGTTTATCATGCTTACATCTTTATCTTTATTGAATATGTTTTGGCTCAAAAACAAGCTGAACCAGGCTTCATAAGGACTTAAACAAAAATTCAGCACTCGAAGAATTCCAAATGAACTTATTGTTTCCAACTTGGTTGGAAAACTTTGTACTTACTGTACTTTTACGTACGGTGTCAGCTGGACTTAAGTCAAGATTTTTGAGCGTAAAGTTTTTATTTTATTTTAATGGAAGATATTCAGATTCAACTACACATTCCGCTTCACATAACAACTTTTTCCAGTTTACTTTTCATATTTTAGTTTTGTAGAAATAAAACGAGGTCATCAGCATACACTCAAACACTTTACACTTTATGATGATTTATAGATTCAGTAAAAAAAATTCTATAAATAATTTTTTAATAAATTTATGTACAAAAATTTCTCAATGTGAGAAAAAAAACTTTACCCGTTTTTCATACGAGTATATAATATTTAAACAATAATAATAATTTATTCATTAATTAATTCATATTTCATAGCTTTAATTGACATTTCTCCTCCCCTTCCCACCCCCGTTCAGCCATTAAAAGCAAATTAGATGTGAGTGTGAAATGTTTTCCCCTTTTTATTTACAATGCAATTATGTATGATAACTGAATTGAAACTCATTTCCGTTTTAGTCATTTACAGTATATCCTGTTTCTATCAAGGAGAAAAAAATAATAATAAAATTAAATTTGCCAAACAACAAAAAAAAAATAAAAAAACTTGTACATACGAGTACATAAAATAAATGCAAACCTAAATGATTTTTATTGTAAAAATATATAAATCCAATTAAATATGTGTCAGCATATGTCGAAAAATTTAAATGTGTACAAAAACCAAACATGTAATTGTACGAAGGGATTTTATATGACATGCAGGTATATCACTGATTATGGTGTTTGCAAAATGTGCAATATAAAGACTTGAATTCACTATCCTACACAATCGAACGACTTTTGAGAAAATACAGTACTGGTATAGTGGAGTTTATGGCAATTTTCAAATGACAACCCGAATTTATTAGATCAGTAGTGCGATTCACAAACCCTTTTTTAACGAATTTGCTATTCAGTAAAATTTTTAACGATATTAGCTATAGATTAATGTCAGCTGTGTCGTTATTTAAGCGTTAATAATTTATGTACTATTAATTTTATCGACAAAAATCAACAGAAAACATCAGCTGAGCACTATCGTTAAAAAGAAGTTACAGAATTGCACAATCGTTATTGTAAGCGACAAATATTGAATCGCACTACGGGGTTGTATTTTTTCAAAAGTCGCACGATTGTCTAAGATAGTGAGTCCGAGCTTTCAGCAAAATAAGCGGAGCTGAAAGCAAAACCGACGAAAATTCTATAACATTGCTTCCACACAAAGTAAAATTTTTGTTACCTTAAGGATAAACAAATCTTGATAAATAATAGTGAACTAAAAGAAAAACTTAAAATTTGTTTAAATTATTAAAGATGGTGTCTCCTTAGTCTTAGTAACTACTGTGCATAGCATAAATAATATATTTTATTTTAGTTAATTTTAATTATTGTTTTTTGAACTTCATTTGTTTCGATATTTATGATTTGATCAGGCTAAAGTTCAAAGTACAAAGCGATACGAACTTTAGCCTGATCAAATCATAAATATAGTAATATATTTTATATTGATTAAGCAAGTCTATATGAATTTCGTTGCTGCTTAAGAAAATAATCAGTAGACTGCAAGCCAAAAAATTCTTGAAAAGTGTTTAAAAAAAACTTCATGTTTTTATAGAAAATCTCTCGAAATATTATTGAAAAGCTACGTGCCTTTGAAACATAAAAAATTTAAACCCAAAAAAAAGTTTTTTATTTTAAAAGGGTATTTACACTGTCTCGAAATCTAGTACTTACGAGATTTCGAGATAAATCTTGCTGCGTGTTACTAGATTTCCCATACAAAACAAAATCTATTTTGTACAGAAAATTTATAAAAGAGATGAGTAAATTAGCTACGGTCTGCTTAAAAAGGTGTGTGAATTGGCTACATTGCAGTTGTCTGGTTGTAGCTTTGGACATATTTCAGTTGATGGGTTTTGTGTTGGATAAAAAAATTTTGATAAATCGTCAGTTGGTTATTGGTTTGCTGCAGAAATAATGTATTTTGAATATACTGTGCCGCAAACCAATAACCGACCGACGAAATGTCAAAAAAAGATTGGTATAAACGGTAGAGATTTTCATAAAGATTTTAATTAAAATGTGCTAGATTTTGTGCAGGTGTAAATGGGCTATAAATGTAAAATGAAGTCTTCTAATGAGTTTCTTAAGTAGGAACGAATTATTTCAGGGATTTTTTTTTGGGCAAAGTTTCCCTTATGATCAATTACAATTTCAATGTACTCGAATTTTTAATAAACAATAAATGTAAATGTGTATTTTTTTTTGGGAAAAGGGTGATAAAAATATTAAAAATTATTATAACAAAATTTCCCATAAAGCACAAAAAATTCTTCATGTTAATACATTAGAGACTTAAAACGTCAATTAAATATAGTGGCGGACGCCAAAGGGGCCATTCAAATGTTTCCCTTGAAGACAAACGGTGGTACAAACTCAAAATTTAGATCAATAAAATTTTCCTTGCTATGATGATTAGTTTTTATTTAAAAATTTCATTTATTAAAAAATAAAAATTTGAACCATGCATTTGGGTTTCATAACAAAAGATCATTCACATGTAGTGCATACATATGTAATAAATATTTAAAATATTTTATGAATACTTAAAAGTTCAATGAGTTATTTCCATAAATATTCCTCCATCCCAGTGGGGCGTACTTTGGTATTGGCAATAATCATCTTAAGAATATAAGTCAAGCAAGCTTCTGTATCACCTTGGAATTCTCAAAAGCTTTACATATATAACAAAGCCTGTTCATATGTCAAGATGTTGTTTCTTGTTTCTTGAAGATCTAAAGGTTCAATTTCATCTTTTCATCAGGAATTTCTTGAACTTTGGAAGTTTGTTCTTCTAATCGTACGCGTAAGTCCAAAGGTTATCTCTAAATTGTCAAAGCGTCATCGACATTATAAAAACCGTTTAAGGTTTGCTCACTGATTTCTGCAAGACATCTTTTCTGACTTTCAGTTAGTAGGTTTTCAATGGCACCTCATCACCTGCCAGATAATCTTGGCTGCCAAACGTGAACCCTGCCTCACGAAAGCCTTAAATTAAAAATATTTTGTGCAAGGGAAAATATTTGCCATGTACACATTTAACCATGTTATGTGATGTAGTAAATATCACAAAGCCAGCTTTGCTCTTAAGATGAGCAAATTAAAAGAGTCTTGTAAATTATAAATTAAAAAATCAGATAAAACAAACAAAATGTCTGCCCAAGGGAATTTCGGTTCCATCCATAGTATGTGCGCGTTCGCTCAAGATAGAGTCCGTGCAATAGGACCGGCCAACAGAGTCCATTCACAGACAGTTTCCACTTAATGGAAGTGTTCTTAATGAGAGATTCCACTGTATACTTCGATATTTTTATAAATGTACTTATCCTTGAGTTAAACTTGTATTTTTGGTGTACATAGATATATTTTCAATTAAAAAATATATTATTCCCTTCCTTAAAACTTTCAATGTGTAAAAAAAAAATTTAGTTTCACTAAGTTATGGAATAAAAGCAAAAAACTAAAATTAAGAATATGTATGTATATTTATAATAATAAATAGATGAACTGTGACAGGCCTTTATATTTGTCATTAATAAAACATTTGCCATGTGAACATCATTTGCAAGAAAAACATTTTACCTTTTGTGGGAAAAAGTTTTCCTACTTGCTTTCGTATTTGATTTTGTTGTGCTATAATATATATGTATGTATATCTAGGCCAGTGATAACAAAGCTGTTGTAGTATTTTGTTTAATCCAATACAAGCAGAGCTTACAGATGAACAAGAGAGTTAATATGGTTGGTCTGCAGTATTTTGAATGGGTTTTATATAAAATTATTTTGTATTTTTCATTCTAGTTATATATAAAACTTGTTTTGTTTACTAAAAACTTTTAATTAAAAATTAAATTAGCGGCTTCTATCTCTGGTTTTTTGTTTGTTAATGTGACAGGTGTTTGTTTGGCCAAACAGTTTGTGTTAATTGAATGCTTTTTTTGCACACTCGAATTATTTATATCTTTGCATGTGTGTCTATTAAAGGTTTAAAATTTGCTCACTAAAAAATTTTTCGTTTAGATCTTTTGTTTGATTTCTACATTTACACATTTTTTTTATACATTTAGAGATTTTTAACACAGTTGCTTAAAGTTTTTGTTATATTTTATTTTATAAAAACGAAATAAGCTTTAAATGATTTTTTTATTTATTTATGCATTTATAGAAATATTTTAAATTTGCTCGCTGAACATTTTTCTTTTATTTTTTTTTGGTAAGATTTATATATTTGTTTATTATTTTATAATTTACCTTAAAAAGATTTGCTTGTAATATTTATTAGAAAGTTATTTTTTTTTTATTTGTAACACTCATTAAATTTATTTTGACGTGCTGTCATATTTCAAAAAAAAATAATCCTTATTAAAATCCAAATTTCAACTTTTTGTCGACAGTCAATGCCTCCCTCAATAAAAACACTTTTCACAAACACTTTAGAGCTGACAATCAAGTACATAAAAATAAATGTGTTAGCTACAAAAAGAGAAAATATACACATGTATGTGTGTACATATGTTTGTAAATTCTTCTAAATTCCAGCCGCACTAAATGTTTGCCAGATTTTTTAACATAGAACTCCTTGCCCATGCCACCGCGCCATGTAATATGACCTGTACTCGCATGTATCAATAAACTTACACATTCAGATATGTTTGTTTGTACGTGTGTGTGTGTGCACACTCGTTTTTATTTTGACAACAGCTGCAAGTGGTAAATGTGGTAAGTGCTAAATGGTTTTCATTTGCGCTGACACATGACAAGTGATAATTTCCACATTTCTTTTTTTTGTATATTAATTTATGCTGCACAGACCACCCACACAAAATCATACAGAAAATACTTATTTTACACTTCAATATTTTGTTTTTATATCACTTACGTTATAAAAATTACAGGCATATTAATTTTATTTTTTAAATAAATACTCATTTTTTTTATTTGTAATTTTAAGAATTTTTTTAATTGCATAAATTTTCTATTGCACCCCTTTGTTAATGAATTTCTATTAAAAATTGGATTCACTTTTGCAGCACACGACACAACATCGTGGTGTTGTGTATGAAAGACGCTAAAAGACTAGATTTCAAATCATGCCGCACATACAACTGATTTTTTTCTTTGCTTCCATACCATAAACCCTCCACAAAACATAATGGCATAGTTGAGGACATGTACTAAAAAAAAACATACTCGTACACTTAGCACAAACAACAAAGCATATGATTTGGTAGAAACTCAATTACAGAAGAGCTAAAAACTGTTATACCAAAACAACATTCCAGGTTTCAATGCATTTCGTAAATGTTGTTACTCTTTTGTCTTGTAAGGCAAATTATTTTATCTCTC
The DNA here is from genome assembly GCA_936439885.1 of Nowickia ferox. Lineage (NCBI taxonomy): Eukaryota > Metazoa > Arthropoda > Insecta > Diptera > Tachinidae > Nowickia > Nowickia ferox. Next base: position 96,573,452 of record OW387026.1, on the reverse strand, counting down.
AATTTGTTACCGTTAAAGGGAAAATGTTGCCACAACGTCTAATAAAATTTGATTTGAATTGAATTGAATTTAAAATGAAATCTCGATAATTTCTATAAGAAAAGAAAATATATAAAAAAAAAATTAAATTGAATGTAAATAAAATTTATTTTATATTTGCTCCATTCAAAGGAATGAAAAGGAAATTTCATTCAAAATGTCTGTAAACTAAACAAATTATATACATATGTGATTTATACTTAAATTTAATTGTCCTAGAGTGAATTTTAAGCAGAAATGATTTTTTCGTCGGACTTAAGCTCAATATTTTCAATTATTATAAAATGAATAGTTTTTAATAATTAATGTGAAATTCTAAATAAGACTAGTAAAATTAATTTCGGCTTTAGCTGGAGAAAATAGCGCCACGCACAATCTAATATAATTTTTCTTGTCTTCTTTAGAAAATCAAATTAATTAATACAAATATTTCATTGTATAAAAATGTAAAATACTGAACTTAAGTCTGATTAACCACTTGATTGCACAAACCAGGCAGCCGACTCGTTCAGAGAGTTTCTTAGAAATTATTGTAATACCCCTTACGAGTGTAAATTTTTAATTTTTCATCATTTAGCTTTATTGGCACATTATATCCCAGCGTAAAAACATATTGAGGTTATATATCCCAGGATAAAAGCAAGAATCTTGGACTTCTCATGTACATCCACCGTTTTATATTGTTGTCTTATAAATAAATTTACCGTCAAAAATATAAACAAAAACCTGTCAGATTTCGTGAAAAAACTCACATGTTATTAAAAACTTTAAAAAATTTGCACTTTTTCTAGAAAATAAACGTACAAAATATCTACTGCCTTATTCATAAAAAATGTTTTTTATTTTGTGGAGGGCTTTTTAAACTATTTCCTTTAATAAATCTCTTTTTTTGAATAAAAAACCTGGTATAAAAACGAAACAGTTTTATATATTTTTTTTATCTATTCATGTTAAGTAACATATTTTAATAATGCACTTAGGAAACGAGATTATAAAATTTTTTAGAACAAAACTACTAAATTTAACAGTAACTGTTTAGTATAATTCAACACTTACTGGCAACACTGTATAAATTCGTCACAGTTAATTATACTCATTTCTCTTTATATATATTGTGACTCTCTCATAACGGATGATGATGAAATTCACCACATTATGCCTTTCCCGTGAAGAGTAATTAGCATAACTCTCTGCTTTTTGTGCTAAAAAAAATACTCACAATGACACATTAATAAAAAAATAGTATCGGCTTCTAATGTTTAGTAGCCTGCATCGTTGCCGTATGTTTTTGATTAACATATATTTTTTTATAAAAAACTGTGTTTGTTGTTGCTTTAGGACGCGGATATGCTTACCATTAAAATAGGCAGCAGATGCTCAATAATATTGATTGTAGTTTTTTGAAACAGTTTATTGGCCTACTGTGTTTGTAGTTTTGTAATTCTCAATAGCTTTTTGTTATTTTTTCTATAAGAGTTGATTTTTGATAAAACTATGCAACAGAGAAAAATCCACACGGTCTGGACAGTATATGTTCTATAGTACTACCAATGGATAGTTAAACCTTAGACTCAGTTTGGTGAGTTTGGAGACCAATTTTTTTATGTGCCTCCAGTTATTTTGAAAATCAGAGCGCCTTCAAAAAATGGTGTCATCAAGCCAACAGCTAATTCAGACTTGGTGATAGCGCTTAATTTCATATGACAATAATATAGCTAAGAGCTTACTAAATAAATCCTTTTGACATTTAATGCCAAAATTACTTCGTGCACTTTTTTTGCAACCTTAAATTGAAAAAAAAAATTTTTTGTTTCACTTTTTTCTGTGCTCTGGATGAAGACAATAGAGCGATAACCAAAAACAAGATTAAATTCAATGTAATCTCGGATCAACCAACATATTTTGCTGGAAGCTCTTCGCCACTTGATTAAACACACACTCACTTTAATGAGAGGTCAGTAAATTGGTTTATATGACAATATTTTCTTATACTCTGCTAAAACTAAAAGAATCAGTCTTGTCTTAAATCAACTAAGGCTTAATTTTTTTTTTTAATTTATTTATTTAGGCCCCGATTATGGTTTACAACACGCAAATTTTGTGTGGTTTCTGATACTACATAACATTAATTCTTGTAGCTAATATTGTTTACAACATCTAAGTGTTGTGTATGTCACAGAGTTGCATTTGAATTGTAGTAGATTTTTCCTTAGAAATGTATATCTGCTTACCGAAAACTGTCAAGTTTAAAAAAGAAATTGAAAAAAGCGTTTACTTTGTTAGAAATAAATAAAACAGCATTAAATTAAATAAGTATTAAAAATTATGGATATTACCGTGGACCTATATTTTGATGATGATAATGGCACGTATCCGGAAAAGGATTCGCGAACTACCAAATACTGAGTAAGTGTGATGTTTTTTGAAAAAAAAAGTTATTACAATACACACATATGTGCATTAATTACAATAAAGTTCATAGTTTTATAAAATTTTTCAGCATAAACAAAAACGGTTTCTTGTTTTTGCTACTTATGATAGAATAAAAATGGATATAAAGTAAAATAATACAAATTAGCGCGTACATTTGCCATTCGTTGGTAAATTGATCCCACTTCTCCTTAAGCTGCATTTTGTTGCATCCAAATGGTAATTTGCCTCGGCCAATATCTGGATTCATTTTCATTAGCTCAACCAGCTTTTCCATTTTTCCATTTTTTGTTTGTAATTTTGCTTAAAAAATATTAACAAGTAGTTATGTTTTTTTTTTTTGTAAAACAAATTTTTCTCTTCTCACATGTTGTAAACGATAATCGATGTTATTTAATACAAATAACTCTATATACAACAGTGTTGACAACAGTTGTAAATCATAATTGCATTTTAAAAAATACAACAGTAAAATAACAACTGTTGTAAACCATAATCGAGGCCTTAATGAGATTTATAAGCGATTATTTAAATTTTACAATTAGAAAAGCAAGATTTTCTAATAATATAATATCCAATTTATTGCCGGGTGCTTCCTTTTTTTTATTTTTTCATGTTCTGCTGCTTTATAATCTGGTTGATGACACGTTTGTTATTTAAGTAATAAAAATATTAATAATACTTTGATTTGTAAATACATTTTTTACTCAAAGTTATAAAGACATACCTTGTGATGTATTTATGTATGTATGTATATACGTTTGTATTTTTATGTAAATGTATTTATCTTTATATCAACTCTGTTAGCCTGATTTAATTTTGCTTTCTTTCTCCCTGTATTTACATAAAATTTTGCTCTCACTCTCTATCTCTCTCTCAAAATACTTTTAGTTTAATTCACCACGTTTAAGTAAAATTTCAAGGTTGTTGCTTTGCAGTTTTGTTTTTGTTTATAACACACCCAAATGGGTGTTTTCTCAATGTTCTATTTATATTTTAACTCCTTTTTCACCAAAAAGGTCACATGAACAACGATAGTATTATTCCTCTAAACATTTGAGTTTTGTGAGTCTGTTTGTTTGTTTGCTTTCTTCTCGTATAAGAGAATATTTTCCATAAAATTAAATAGAGTTGATTTCGTCTTCCCAGTATTACTAAAGTATTTATTAATAACTGAGATTCTCAAATGTTATTGAAATAAATGTTATTGAGCTGAAAGATGTCTGGGAAATTGCATGGGGTTGAGTGAAAATTTGTTGTATGTTAGTGTGCCTCTATTTGGATTTTATGTGGAGAATTGAGCCAGGAAAGAGAGTTATAGCAGCATTACTAATATAGTCGTATAATCTTATTGAGTTTATGGACTTTAAAAACCAAATTACACTTCTTTTTATATGTATATAGACATGTGTGATATGCATATTTTATAAAAGAGTTAAATCACTTTTCTTTTTTTTACAAAATTATAAAAAAAAAATTGTTTCGGGTAATAATTTTAATCTAACAGTTAGTTACAGGTTGAGTCAGGCAGGCTATTAAAATTGAAAAACATCAATTTCGTAATATTTACAATAGTTCTGTTTGTTTTGTGAAAGAATTAACTAATAAAGTCTTATTTTCATTGAACCTTGCATTTATTATTTTCAGTGTATGAATATTTGACATTATGCCAGCAGGTAAACATAAGTCAGCTGTTTTAGTGGTATCAGCTGTTCAAGCTGCTTTGATTGCCTTGAAAACCTGTTAAATTATGGTCAAAAATTATGTTAAGGCTAATTGTGCTGTACATATATCACAGAGTATTTCTGCAATTATTTAATGCCATATAATCAGAGCTGGAACTAGTCCTTATACTCCAAATCAAACTTAGCTAATGCTATGTAAATTCTTTTAGATATAAGGAACATTTCTTGCTGCTATTTGGAATGTCATTAATTTCTTATCTCCGTCAATAAAACGAAGATTTGGCTTACAAAGCAATATTTTTAATAACAACTTTATAATGCATATACAAAAAACTCTTTAAGAGTTCAATTTGTACTACAAGAACATCTCAAGGAATACTCCATGAAAAACTAATATCTTTTTTGTATGTGCGTATGCATATGTATGTTTTATAGAAATTTGTGTTTAATGGTTTCTTCTATTGGGACATTTTTTTTTATTTTTTCCACCACGCAGGATGTATGGAATTCAAACAGTAAAATGCTAAACTATTATTTGCTTTTTTCAATTTTTTCCTCGCATATTTTGTTATTTTTTTTCGGCACTTTTCTCACCCTCTGCCAGCAATTCAACTTTTTGCCTTCTCATTTAACAATCAGTAGCAATTTCGCTCAAGTCATTGTTTTTATTGTTGGTGGTGGCAGTTATGGTGGAGGTAATTGTAACATTTGAATGGTTTGTGTGAATTTTAGTTAGCGTCGCACAGTGGGTTGACACTTTCATAACATGGAAATGGTGGTTGAAAATTTAGTGAAAAGAAAGATGTAATTTTCTTGTATTAGTGGGCGAAGATATTTATTCAGTTCACAAGCTCAGTCGTATGGTTTATGGTTTAAAAATAAACGATATTTGTTTATAAGCTTGTGAACAGACAAATTTGTTGTATCGTTATTTTATTTTGTAAAGTCAGAAATTGAAATTGACTTTTATTTCATTTGAAAGCATGGAAATTTTAATTTCTTTTTATTAAATAGCTTAAAAAATTAATTGAAATGAATTAATTAATGATGAATATGTACATCACTTAGATGAATCTGAATTATTATAACATAGTTAAGAGATTTATACAAATTTATCTAAAATTAAGAATATTTCCAGACCTGACTTTAATGAAACTAATTGAAAATGATATAAAATTCATTCGTATAGTTAGAATATACTTTTGTATAATAATACAATTAGACAAAGCATTCACGTCGTACATGCGGGCTTGTGAATTGAACAATTGTAGCATTTACACTGTGAAAAAAAAATTGAAATATTGTGAATTTCACTTTCAATATTCCGAAGATATATTTTCCATGAATTAAGATCGGGTATGAGCTATTAGGGCAATCCTGGGACTTCGCACGATTTAAAATGGGAATAAGCTTTCAAATTCAGTTCTCATTTCGAAACGAACTACGAAGTAACTTTCCTACTTAGTTTTATTTTTATTGTTATAATAAAGTAATAAAGAGAAGTAACAGTCAGGCAATGAATGCCTACTACTATTACTAAGTGTTACCTTCTTTAGGAAAAAGCTGGTGATAGAGAAGACAGTAGGTGAATCAAGAAATGGAGGAAAGCTTCATTCTTTTACAACACTGCTTACTGCAGTGTTGCAGCGCCTCTGGTGTCAATGAGGCATATTAAATTTTTGAAATTGTGCTTAGTAGCCATTTTATTTACTATTTTACTTCACCGAAGATTCTGCTACACAATACCGACGAAGGAGGGCGCTCTGATGTTACATTATATTGATTTAAAATCCGATTGTGTCTAATATACTTTTTATAACCATTGTTTTAGTTTGTTATTTTGATTTTTTAAATTTCATATTACCAAACTTTGAAAAAAAAAAACAATTTGCTTGCAAATTATTCAAAACAAAACACTTTTCCAAACACTGTTTGTTCCACTGTTTTAGTTCGTCAATATAATCATCAACATTGATACACAAATACAATATTCAATCGTCGTGGAATGATGAAAAAGTAAAAATAGCATATTTTTCAGTTACATACACAAATACAAGTACACCCCAACATGTATTTAGAAGGAAGGGAAACAAAATTTAACAAAAGCAATTTTTGTAGCAGCATAAACACAAATAATGTTAATATTAAACTTTACGGACCGGAGTACATATACAAATATACAACAAGAAAACAGACAAACAGACAAACAAACAATCACAACATTAGCTGTACTCGTATGGTGGGTGGGTGACTGGTAGTAATCGCAAAAATAAAAAATAAACGAAAAAAAAATATCGATTTTTTTTTTCTTGATTGGCAAATTAAGTTCTTATGCCTTTAAGAAGTCTTTGGTTGGGGTATTGCATATGATTGGAAAATGTAGCGAGATGGGTAAAGGAGTTTTTGAATTCAAGCGAATACAAAATAATTTAATTTGCTAAGAGTGTTTTTGGGGAAAACATTTAAATAGTTTTGAAATTGAATAGATTTGTTAAGCAACTAGAGAAAAAAAAAAGAATGGTAATTATATCACAAATGAAGGAATTAATAAATTAGAGGAAAAGTTGTAATTAATTTTTGATAATTTAGTCTAACTGTATAAACTATTTAAGAAGGAGGAAAAGGTTTAACAAATCAGTTTTAAGAAACTTTACTTATGGTTTTTAAGTTGTATAAATTTGTTCAATAAATATGAAAAAACTATTATAAAAATGTTTTTTACTTAATATATGAGATCTAAGAAAGTTTTTATATTGAAGGAGACACGCTTTAGCAGTTGATAGCAGCGATATTGTTGAAGCTGCGTTTGTCCCATTGGCTGCCATTTCTGAGTTTTGCCAAATCCTCTTGGATGGATATAGTGTTCAATAACACATGCAAATGATACAATTCTTTTTGTTAAAAGGGGAGTTCTGTTCAAAATGTGTGTTCATCGAAAAATCATCTTCAGAGCTGCGGCCCATTTCTGTATGAATGCTTACCTAAAGAAAACAATATTTTCGAATTCGGGACAATAACAATCTACATGAGGTAAAAAAATGTCTATTGTATTCTGAAAAAGTCACTGTTTGGTGTGTCTTTTTGGCTGACGGCGTCATGATTCTATAGTTCTTTGAGAATGACACTTAAAATCCATGGTTACAAGCTTCTTTTGGCCATAATTGGATGACGGCTTTAACAGTAGGGCGATAAGTGCCTCACAGCTTATGTAACATTAGATGTTCTGCGCGGGCGATTTTAGGGACACGTGGAGTGATGTGAACTGGCTACTCATCCACTTTGATCTCGTTAAATTTTTTCTTTTGATTTGTGCAAATAACCCACGAACAACAAAGGCCTCCAAAGCCATCATAACTTATGCCATCGATGGAATTTAAGCTCATTTATGCGCCAGAGTCATTCAAAATTGTATATTTTGGAAGCGTGCTACTTAGCAAAACCATAACGGACATTTGCAGAATGTTATATTCCATACCTAAAAGCATCGGTTGGCCTTTCAAACGAATAAATAATTTCGATGAAATCTTACAAACACTTTTTTTATTTAAATTTATAAATAGGAAGTGCTTAATGGAAGTTCGTTTACAGGATTTTAATTTTCACGTTATATAATTAATATTTACACACAGTATGATGGTAAATAAAATGGAAACTACATTTTTAAAATGTCTTTAGTTCTTAAATATTTGTACAACATTTCAATAACGCTAGTGAAATCGTTTAGTAGTTGACCTTTATAAAATCCGTGTTGTGCGTGATTTAATTACACATACCAGTGGCAGTAGCTGGCCAATTTGATATCAGAACTTAAATAAAATGCAGGCTGCTCCAATAAGACATTTCATTTTGAAAAGTCTGCCATTTTACAAGTTGTGATGACTCAAGCTGGATGACAAGCAAAAATAAAGCCATTAATTAAAAAGAAACGATATAGAGTTCAACAAATTCAAGAATAACTGAGAAGTTGGCTGTTGTAGCCCATAGTGTTGACGAAACTCCAGCCTTGAGGATTCCTCGTCAATATTTCAAATTGTTCATTTCACAAACGGATTTGCATAATCTGCATTGAAGTATATTGCAGTGGAGGATATCTATTATAAACAAAATGGTACTACGCACCACACAAGTAACGAAACTATCACTCTTTTGCGTGAAAAGTTTTCTGGAAATTTTATTTCTCGAAGAAATGAACACAATTGGCCGCCTAGATCTTGTGGTTCAACACCTTAAGTCTATACCAATTGCCCACAATTGATTCCAGACCTCATAGGTGGAATTCCTAAAGCTAACGAGGACATACAGCCGCAAATATTCTTATTGGTCTTGGAAAATTTCATGAAAATAATGTGATCCAGCAAGCATGGCCATACATGGCCATTTGACTTATATTGTCTTTCATTATTAACGGTATGCCCTGCCTTAACAATTTCTAGTCATTCGATGATTTCAAATTACAAATTCTCATTTTTAACTTATCAAAATGAAACCTCTTAATATAAGACCCTTTATTATTTTTATCGCTTAAGAAAAGCCACATGACTTAAAAACCATTTAAAGCCTGTAATTATTATTATTATTATTATTATTATTATTATTATTATTATTATTATTATTATTATTATTATTATTATTATGATTATTATTTGAGTAGGCCATTGCATACTCATCATCAGCGTTAAATCTGTCTGTACAACTGCGAGAGGTGTTAAATAGTTGGCGCAAATATCACCGCTACGCACACATTTTTAATTAAAATAGAATACGTGAATTGGTTTTATTTATCGCATCACAATTAATTGACGGTACTGCTGTTGTACCTTAAATCTAAGTAACTCTTTACTAAAATGAGCACTGTTTCAATTATTCTAGATGAGGAGGAAGAGAAGACTATAATACACATTCCTTTCCACTGACCTAATGTAAAAAATTACTCCCTTTGCTCTTTAGGTAGCAGATATTATAAATGGCTTCCGGAACTCTAGAAGACAAGCTTAAGAAACCTGTATGCCTGCGAATGGCTCTGTAGCACTACTCTTCCTCGCTGCCATCACTACTCTGTTTTTTCTCTTATTTTCACATTTATATAATTTATATAAATGTAATTTATAATACTTTTCCTCTAATTCCTAGCTCTAGATCTTACTTTAAGATAACGTAAAGGGAACAAAATATTTAAAACGCAATTAAGCCAAACACTATTTTTCTCGACAACCTGTTAACCTAACCAAAACAAATCGACCCTTAAATAAAAAGAAAATATTATTTACCTAATAAATTCTTATGTAACAGTACGAAACAATTAAATAATAAAAATATTTTTTTAATCATCATAAAGAACGTATGTGTTGTTTTATTATTTATAAACACAAACTATTTAATGAGACATTAGTACTAAGAAAAAATATATCAAATTAAGCTTATAGCATTACATAAATATCTTAAGAAAAAGCGCAAACTTAAGATCTATATCAGAAGAAAGAAAGAAAAAAAAAGAGAATTATGTGGTATCATTATACGCAAATCCTTTTATCCATTGTATATTCCTTTAAAATCCTGCTGACTTATGCAACAAAATACAAAAAATAAACATGCATAAATACTTACAAAAGTATTTCACATATACAAACAAGATAATATTATACACCTACACACACACACACACCCATGTAATGTTATGTATTCATTCATTGCTGTACACAGCATGAAAGTGAAGCAATTGATATGCTGAACACAGGATAATCGCTATTAATCTCAAGAAAAACACCAAAACATGCATGCACACTAGCAAACACACACACAAACACACCACACACACAGGCACGCGAGTTTTGATATAAGTGAGGGAGCATGAAAAAAAAATTAAAACTTTAATAGTTTTAATGCGTCGTACATAAATGAAAACATACGCGTACATGCAGCATTAATCTATAACGTGACCAGGTTTAAATATTCATATTGCATGTCAATAATTACCAGTTGACTTACCGAAATCACTGGAATATGAAGTGAATGCTAGTTTTAGCGCAAGTCTCAATGATTTGTTGGCGGGTTGAAAAAATTTACTTCTGTTCCTGAAAAAAAGTGTCAAGGAACAGGAGTATTTTTTTTATTCATAAATACCACCTAATTTGCCTTCAAGTGACTACAAAATATTATTGAAAGATATATCAATATTTTCCTCATCAAATTGTAAATCTAAAAAAAAAAAATTGAACAAAACTATTGAGCACCATTATCTCACCAAACGCTCTTACTGGTCACATTATTTTGTAACGTTACCCGACTAGAATAAAATCAAACGCGTTAAAAGACAATACAATTATACGAGCGTTAAGAAAAAGTAAACACTATGGGAGTGCTTCAATGCCAAAAGAAAGTCTTAAATTCATCTCAAACAAAGTTAATTGATTTCCTAAATATTTTAAAAATATATGCTGTGATTAATTTGCAAAATTAGTTTCTAGTTTGCTCTTGAAATACTTTCCAAGTCAAGTCTTTTACTATAGTAGCTACGGACATAAAAATTTAAAACGGCAAAACACGTAGATATTATATCACGAAGATGTACGTGAACAAACCTAATACAACAAGAAGAGTTAGTCAGACATAAATATACAAGCACACAAACAAGACCATGTTGAGGTAAATATTCCAAGCATAACAACATCTTGTATGCTCTGCTTGTAAAGAAATATACAACCACACAAGCACACAGGCCTGTGCAGACGAAAGTCACAAACAACAACAAATATAATGCTACTACCCCAAATGGCTAAAGAGCCTTGTGCGACATTGTTATCTACGATTCTTTTTGTTTTCTAATCGACAGTATAAACGTTCATGTCGTTCATGACAATCCGATCGATAAATTGCTCCCAGTTGTCCTCTCGCAAACACTTTTAACGACAATATGAGCGAAAATGTCTTCAATGCAACTTTGTGGAAGACAATATGAGCGACAATGTCTTACATTTTGTCTCCATTAACATTCTGAAAGACAAGTTGAGCACTAATGTCTTATTTTTTGTACTCCAATGAACTTTGTTGAGGACAGTATGAATGACAATGTCTTACATTTTGTCTCCATTAACATTGTGGATCTGTGTTTAAATAGGTGACGTTGTCGCTATGTAAGAGTTGAGGACAAGATAAAGGACATTGACATAGTCACTGACGAAATAATAGGCGCTTTGTTTATATCACTAATAGGGCTCAATTACATTTCTTAGGATGTTGTCATTTCGATAGAGATTCACGAACATTTTAAAGACAGTATCGCTCTTGTCACGTATGAGCTTAGCGGCCGTTTGTTCCGAAATTTCAGGCTTTAACATTGACTTGTAAGATGTCGTAAAGACATGACTCAACTGGAACAATAAAGCCAACCGAATGAATTCCAACACGAACTAATGACATGATCGAAAGTATTAAGAATCTGTTGAATGTTTTGAGTTTTTTTTTTGTGTAGCTAATATTATTTCGAAAGCTTTTTGTTGTTGAGCATAAAAAGGTTGATACATCTGCTAAAAGTTGAATCAGCTTAGTCTAGTTGAATATTATGTATGTAACAGCGAAGTTAGCATCGTGGTATTCTATCAGTTTATTAATTTAACATTGTGTGTCTTTAAAGCTGTTAATGGCTATGTTAAGTAAATAAAGCAACTGATTTGACAAAACATATACACTGAGACGTTTTATTTTAATACAAATCTCTCAATCTTTAAAACAATGTTTTTTAAAGCAAAAAAAAAAATAACAAAAGTCACGTTTTAGACTACTAATTGGGTACATAGATATTTTAATAAAAATGTGATGCCTCGTGAAAAAAAACCATTAGTAGGTTTCTTTTATAACACTTTTCTCCTACTAGAAGTCAATTCCTGAGTTTTTCATATATATTTATTTGTTGCAAAATACATATAGAAAAAAGTATTCACACCACTTAGTATTTTCAATTAAGAATTTAATTAACTCAATGAAATATTTCATTGCTTCAATGAATTCAAGTGAAAGAATTTCAATAATTTTTATTTAAATTTTTTTTCTGCTGAAAATTTAATTAATTGTAGTACCTGTTTTAATAATTTTAATTGTACTATATTACGGGCCTACAAAAATTTCGAAAGTCAAAGTGTCCTTCAAAAGGGTGCTATCAGTTTTTGGCAAACAGTTAATTCGGACTTGCATATAGCGATTAACTATATATGGCAATAATGTAGCTTAGAGTCTACCAAAGAAATTTTATTAACATTTTATGCCAAAGAAATAGTTTCATTTGCAAAAATTTAAAAAACAACTTACTGGTACTCCTAATTTTGCTTACAGTATTTACAAAGTTGTAGCGACGGTAGAGTTGAACAACTTGTGTGAACATATCAATATAATTTGAATATGTCTAGGCACCTTAAGAGCTCATACCGACCACTTTTCACCTTACAAATTTTCATTTGTTGTCTTATACTCGTAGACAGAAATATTAAATTAATTAATATGATTTCCTAAAAAAGTCAAAAATAAGCTAAACTAGTTTAGCTGGAGGAGACGCACTCTATCAGAAAATATGTCTGTCTACTGTCAGCTAGTGTTTGCTAACATCAGCTATTTAACATGAATTTTTAATGAAATGGAATATGAGAAATGGTTTGTGTTTGTATACAAACATTGATTTATTGTTGCTAAAGGCAATTATTAGCATTAATATTAATATCTGTTTTTTTTCATCTTAATTTATTTTATATGCCTCTGCCCAAATAAATTTTTCATCGATTTCATCTCAATAATTTTTTTAACATTACAAAATATCAATTGATACTACAACATTGTTCATGCTAATTTTTTCTATGCACTTTTCTGCTTTTCAATAGAAGATGTCTCGTTAGCAAAAGACCTTTATGGTTTCCTCCGAAAAATTACATGAAAAAAGTGTTCCACGGGTTTTAAACAATATTTTTTATGCATTTACAAACTTTTACAAGTGTCTACTAAATTTCTTAGTTACAAGATAACTCCAAATTTTTCGAATATTAAGATATATTTTGTTCAGCATATTTGTTCCTGCCCATGGTGTCATAAATGGAGTTTAAAGGCTTTAAAAGGGAAAAACTTCTTGAAGAGGCGTTACATACATTAATGCAAAGTAAAAAAAAGGGAAATAGGAACAAAAAGTTGTTGACTTTTTTTTGCATGTTTTTGCTCTCGAAAAAGTTAAAAAGCCACGCACAAGAAAGTACTTTACCTGAGAAGTCGCATTTATTTATTTTATTTTTTTTTCCTCTTTGTCTCAGTTGTGTTTGTGCTATATGCATAAATTAATTTGAATGAAAGTTTGTATAGCGTTTTGCAACTTCAAATGAAAAGTGGCATTAAAGAAGTTGTTAAGCTTTCTTAGAAAGCAAAAAATAAAAAAAAAAATATTAAATACAAACTTACTTAAATTGCTACATGTGTAGCAGGCATCTCTGGCTAAACATTAAAGCATGCATAACAATTACTTTTGTTGTGGCATATTTTTGTTTTGAAACAAAAACTTTAATAATCTTTTAGACAAACAGAGCAAACACAACTAAACTCTCTAATAAAGGAGATGGAAGTGTACATTAGTACTTTATCACGCTTTTGCACATGAATGTATTTGTGTTTATTACAGTCAATTCATACAGACAGAAATGCACGCTAATGAAAAGTGTTGGTGGTAATTTTTTAAAAAGCTTATAAATAATATGCTTTGAACGTTTTTCAATGATGTGTGTGTGCTGAAAGATAAACACGTCAATTAATATATTTCTTTCTTTTCAAATACTCGTACATTCAGTAAAGTGCGACTTAGAGTCCACACACAAAGGGTTTCGTATGGACACTACAGGAAAGTTCATATTTGTCGCTTGCGACAACAAGCAATTCTGCTTATATTTCAAAACAATGTTACTCGATTTTTCTTGAAAGTTTACCTAATGTAGAGCTACTGACGCCTCCTACAAATATATAACAATATATATAAAAAATATATATAAAAAACAAACATATTTGTGTGGTGTCGCACGCTACAAAAAGTTGACATTCCTATGGAAATGCAATACTGTACAAACTGTAGACGATTAGATAATTTTTTTTTTAATTTTAAGTACCCGGTAAACTCTTTTCGGCTTTTGTCGATTTTTTAGTTTGGACCTTTTTCTTAGTTTTGGTGTTTTTTTTGCGTTTTTGGGTTTTTTCGCTTTTTGACGTTTTTTTTAGTTTTAGCGCTTTCTTCTATTTGCAGAATTTTTCGGTTTCTTAAATTTTTTTTTAGTTTTAGAGCTTTTTTCGTTTTGCGGATTTTTGGCAATTTTTTTATTTTTAGCGATTTTTTCAATATTTGCTTTTTTCGTTTTGGCAATTTTTTCGGTTTTTGGCGATTTTTTTCATATTATCGCTTTTTCTTCCTCGCAATATTTTTCGTTTCAACGATTTATTTTGGTTTTTTCGGCGATTGTTTTAGTTTTTTTACGACCTTTTTACTTTCGATAATTTTGTGCATTTGAGCGATTCATTTTATTTGTGGAAATATTTTTCATGTAAGCGCTTTTTTAATTTGGCGAGTATTCATTGCAGCATCATTTAACATGGGGATGTTTAATTTTTAGATAAGAGTGGCACATACTTACATGTATTAACTGAAATTGAGAAGGTTTCAAGTAATTTTAAAGCGAGAAGTGGTGCCTTAAATGTCTACAAAAATGCTGTTTTTCCCCGAATATTTACTTCGCATACTTGCTTCTCTTCCAAGGTCACTTGCACATGCGATAGCTGTACGCCCACATCACTTGAGAAAACTTCAGGCCCAAACACTTAAGATCAGTGTAGACTCGAGTGTCATAATCATTTGCTATTTCGCCTTTCGCCATTGCATTCTAGATAAAAGAACAAAGTTCGTTTTATAATCAGAAACTTTCCTCAGTTGCGCAGGTAGCCGCCTTCAGTTTTGAAATCCTAGAGCTTTTGTGATTCGTTGCATAACTAGCAAAACTTGCTGCTTTGCCTTCATGCACATAAAGAAACTTTTTGTCTTCCTTTGTATGTGTGTTGTGCTTCTTTGCCAGTAGCCAAGGAGTATCTTTAAGTCTATTCAACCTGCTTCAACCTTATGAAGCATGTCACATCCTGCAACAATTTATAATTTCTTGAAAGCTTTTCATACCAGTGCCCATATGAGTGTGATTTTTTTTTTGTCTTTCTTCTTTCTAGTTTAACTCCTTTAACATATCTAACCAAGCGTATATACAACTAACTATACACTACGCACCTATTCAGATGTTCGCGTGAGACCATTCGTTAGAAAAGACTAAACCTCAGCTTGAAGTTCAAGTATTCTTCTTGGTGTCTTTTTTGTATTTTTTTTTTTCATACTTCAACTCCAGCCGCTGTCATTATTGCTTTTGTTCCTGTTACTACTCCTGCTATATGCTTTCAATCTTTCTTGAGTGCAATGCACACATTTTCGTACAACCACACCTTCGAACACTTGCCTAGATAATTGCGTGTGTGTGTGTGCATTTGTTTGTGTAAAACGACATTTTAAGGGATTTCCGTTTTCAGTTAGTTGTGGTTGTGGCACTTTGCTCTGATATTCTTCTTGTACGTCATGGCAAAAACGTGCCTTAGGTTGATTTTCTGTGAAAGTATGCAAAACATGTAAATAACAAACCAAAAGTTGTTGTGCATACATATGTATGTATATTGCACTGCAAAAGGAGTTAAATTGCTGCTGTACACATGGAGCTGAAAACTCTTTTTACTAGCGTGTACTTGTATGGTGTTGGTTTGTATGAAAAGAAATTTTTACTGATACTACGTTTGCATGTGGCAGCTGGAAGCAGCAGTAGCAGGCACCGTAGAAAAAGTGTAAAATTTGCTGATGTAGTGTTTTCTTTGTCAGCACACTTTCTTCTTTGTGATTTAAAAAAAAAGAAATATCGAATAGAAATGTTTAAGGGAATTGATGACAGTTTGCTCTAAACGATAATAAAGTTGGAGATAAGGGTGATAAAATTAAGAAGAAAAAAATATCAAGCAAATCACTTTGTTAAAATTCTTATAAAGCTAATGATTATTCAATGATTTGATAATAGATTAAAAACAAGTCTAAGTCTGATATTAGCAGACAAAAAGCTTATTTCGGGTAAACTATTATTACTATAAAATTTTGGAGTTACTTACAAAACGTTTCACGAATTTTAAACAAACTCTGAAAATAATTTTTCTTGAACTTATAATTTTTTGATACATATTTAAATTTAATTAATAAGTAGAATGCAATTTAATCAGGAATAATTGTTTAAACGGGCTTATTTTTCAGTTGTTTTAGCAAGAAATATTTTTTATTAATTAATGTGATTTTTTTAAGAAGATAAGAAAATTTTAATTCTAGCGATACGAACTTTTATATTGAATATGAAAAACTTTTTTATAGCAGGTAAAATTTTGTAATATGAATTAAAATAAATTCATTAAAGTGAGACTCTGACTAGCACGTAAAGTTTTCCGTATGGACGCGACATAACGATATGTCAGACCATACGAACTTTAGCCTTTATAATTGAATATCTAACCTGATGTAGACATTTTGTGGTTTTTTGACGACATTTTTAGTTACAGCGATTAAATTAAAATTTTTGATTTTTTTAGTGTTTTATCGATTTCTTTTCATTTCGGCAATTTTTTTCGTTTATGGCGATTTTTTCAACTTGGTCAGAGAATAATTCATGTTAAATAACTGATCTTAACATGCAGCAGTTATTTAACATGAAATTCAACAGACATTAGTTACTTAACATGAATTTCTCTCTGTCTATATACTTGGGCAGATAAAAATTCATGTTAAATAACTGATGTTAACATACATTATTTATTTTACATGAAATTTAACAGATATTAACATTAAACAGACATTCAAAATGGTAACGATTTATTAAAGCACATTTTCCAAAAAAAAAATGTTACATGGAAATTAATATTTTTGCATAATTTGCTAATAAAAAAATTTACACGTATAATCGATTTGTTATTGTAAAAAAGGAGCGCAAAAAGAAACCTTAAGCGGTATTATAAAGTTTTAAAATGTTCTACAATAACATTTGACATAAAACTCTATAATATGTAATAAAGCTCATGAAGTCTCGAAGTCCAACTTAAAACAGTAGAAATAATTTACAAATTTTATTTGTGAATGGTTTAGCATTCCTAGATGCAACGAAATGCATCTAGACATGCTAAACCATCAACAAATATATTTTTTTAAACCGTACAAATAAATTAAACTTTTAGTTCGTCTCAGGTCAGGGTTAATTTTATACTTATTCACACTTGCATAATCGTAACATAAAATCTCGAGTTAATTATGCAAGTTACAATACAATTAAATCTTTATTTAATGAACATAACAATGAGTTCCCAATTAAATGCCAGTGATAAAAAAAAAATATATATATTTTATTGCTTTCGTAGAAATTTACATGGCAAAATTATTTATTTATATAGATACACAAATAATTAATAACTTCACTCATAATTTCACTTGCCATTATTTACTTAATTACCGTCAGCATTTTATTTTCATATAATATTTTAATGTTTAAAATACACTCGCAGTACTGCTGGCCAATAGTCGGTTTTTAATCAATTATTATTCAATTTATTTTATTAATTTATCAGTAAAATGATAACGAGAACAATAAAGAAAAAATTGCCATGAAACAAGAAAGAAGCATTTATTCATTTAAGCTTTTTCAGTTGTATGTATTTTTTTTTTTTCTTTTTGTTCTGAATTCGGTACAATTTTAAATGATAAATGCAGTCTAGACGCCAACGTTGCAACCTTTTGCATTTGTTATAACCGAGCAAACATATTAAACGTTTATAAATTTTCAATGTGCAACAACCATCACCATCACCATCATCACACATCAATAGTGTATGTGTATGTTTATATATTGCATGTGTGTGTGTGTGTGTGTGTTAAGTTTTGTATTGCCATTGACTGCTTTCTACATCGTTTCTTTTTTGTCAACATTTTGCAGCTGTTGTCGTCGAATTCAATTGAATTCAGTTTATTCTATTTGTTTTTTTTTTGGTAGGCCAAAGGCTTTTACACAAACAATAAAAAAATAAATGGAAATAAAAATTATAAAAACGGAATATATACGAAAATTTCTATTTGACAATCGTTATATTGAACCTTCTGTTTTAATTTATTTGCAAGTGACATGTGAAACTTTTAACACAATTCGGTGCATTTTGAAAGGCTATGTTTGTTATAGTGAGTCACGCCTTAAAAAAATTATGAAGTTTTGAAATAAATGAGGAATAAACAATACAGAAACCCAATAATATGCAGAATACTTTCCTCAGTTGAAGTCTTTTAAAAACCAGTTTTCATTTAAACAAAAATTATTACCAAAAAATTTTGAAACAAATGTTTCTTTGAAATAAAATTTATTTTCATTAAATATATTTTACTGTGCCAGTAAATAGTTTGTTCCCATTTTATTTTATGCAAAAAAAAAACCATATAGGCAACGAACGACGCCCATAGGGACCAAAGGCGGTGATTTTACGGGTTTATTGAAAACAAAATTCAAGTAGCGTGAAAACTGAAAGTATATGCTTAAAGTGCCTCAAATTCTACATCATTATGCAAAAAATAAATGTCATATAACTTACGGTGCTTTTGTAATAAAGAGTTAGTGTTGAAAGTTGTGAAAGAAAAGTGGTAAAAAAAGCTAAAAAATTTGCATACTTAAATCTTATTTAATTCATATAATTTTGAAAAAGTGTAGTTCCTTGCAACCATCAAGCTCAGTTATTCCTTTAAATGTTTTAGTTAAACTTGTTCAATTAAATATTTGTGGAAGTGCTTTTGTTTTCAATGTTTATATTGGAAGTGCAATAAAATAAATGGATTTTCTCAGTTTAGGTAGACATAAAGTTACAAATTGGACTCAACTAGGCAAAGATATTGACTTTGTTTTAAAGATTGAACGAATCTGCGTTATTTTGAAAAAATGTATGCCACACATCGGTGCGCCTAAAAAATTTTGCACCAATTAGTAATAGCCTCATCAACAATAAGCTCTCAGCGACTTCTTCTAACACTTTTATTGGTGTCATTGTTATATGTATTTTTATTAGAGATGTGCATATTCCGTTATTTGCTATCCGTGAGTCACTCATTAGTCACGCGTCAGTCACGCATAAGTCACGCGTAATTGGGACCTTAGTTAACTTTCTCAGGCTTGTTAAAATAAAATAAAATTATGATTTGTATCCTCAATCAGCCAATGACAGGCAAAATTCATCAGGAGCATGCGTGAATAAAGAACCACCATTTATATGTTTTTTTTTTTGCTACTTTGTTATTTCTTACATAAAAAGAAATCAGTAACAATAAATAATTAATAATCACCCCCATGCCCATACCGCCAAGATATTGTTGGAATATGTGGTTTGTTCTAAGAGTTATCCACATCAAATTTAGTGCGCCTCACTGTTGTTGTTAGGCAGATATGGGAAAAATAATAATTAATTTATGTGGTGGGTACCCCTTTCCCCTTCCTACTCTGCCAAGATTTTGTCGAAACATGTATTTTAGACATTTCTAAGTGACGCTTTTTATTAAAGTTGTGGAGATATGAATTAATCCGCGAAAAAGAGGGTTTGACCCCACTGTACGACATTTGTCGGCTACTTGTCGACATAAACAACAACAAAAGAACAACATCACGTTGTATCTATCGACAAAAACTATAAACACCAAAATACTTAGATAATAAATTCTCTACAGCTGTACTCTTTTCAATTTAATTTTTTTACAAAATTGTTATCAGAATTTAAAAAATTTGGTTACTGAAAATGAAACTTTGTTTTTTTCTGTGTGCTTAAAGTTTAAGTTAAAATTTGCCAAGTATTTTTCTTTATAATTTTTTTTTACTTTATTTTATTCGTAAAAACCATTAAAGAATTTATTTATACTTCTTGTAATATATGCACACACTGCTCGCATTACTTGAGTTAAAGCAGGTTAAGTGAATATATTAATTGAAATAAAAAAGTAGAGCTTATAAGCACGATAATATACTACATGGAAATGCATAATTGAACATGCCTTTGCATATTACAACATGCTTTACTGTATAATTTAACCACACCTGAAAGATTTATAATAAATACCTGGGGCTCAATTGCAATAAAAACAATACAAGAGAATAAAAAAAAAAAAGATTGCACACATTTAATAACTCCAGATATTTGCTTACACTACCTGCTAACTAATTAATTAAAAACGCATCATGTATAATAAGCAGACATATAAAGAACAAAAAGACAAAGCACGGAGTTTCCTTTTTTTATTTTTTTGCCTTTCACACTATCTGCAGTTTCAATGGAAAGAAAAATATAATGATAAGAAAACAATAAACCAAACCGAAGCCAGCCAAAGCAATAGACAGACATGCTGGCATGCAACCAGGCAAAGCAGCAGCAATCTAGTCAGCCAACGAACCACAACTTCATTGAAAGCTTCACTCTTATCAAATGGCTATAGAATTAAAAAAAAAAAAGAGTGTTGACTGCTTATTAAAATGTTAACGTAAAGATACACAGAAAAATTTCTAAATAAATTCCATAAAATTTTATTCCTTGTAAAATTTATTTAACAAAAAAAAAATTTAAAAAAATAAGTTTTAGTAAAAAAAAATTTATTAAAAAAATTGTATTAAAAAAAATATTAAAATAATTTTATAAAAAAATTTATTAAAGAACAAATATTACAAAAAAATTATTAAAAAAAAATTATAAAATAAAAATTTTATTAAAAAATTCTTTATTAAAAAAATTTATATAAAAATAAAAAAAATTAATTTAATTTTTTTCATTTAAGAAAAAAATTTAATTAAGATTTTTTTATTTTTTTTTAATAATTTTTTTTTATTAAAAAAGTTTTTTAAATAATTTTGTTTTTTAATTTTTTTAATAATTTCTTTGCTTAATGTTTTTTTTTTCTTTTGCAAAGTACTTTTTTTTATATTGATTAATTTTTTTTACGATTTTTTAATTTTTTACGGTTACACAAAATTTTCTAGAAGAGTTCTCCGCTCTCATGGAAAGAGGTGTTTCCAACATAATTGATCACCTTATCACAGTGGAAATTATTAGTCAGACATTTAGTCACAATTTCCTATTGAAATATTTAATATTATTTCTCTCAGTGCACAAAACAGCAACAATAATAACATTGTAGCAAATGCATGAAGGCATTGAAGTTTCTCATTCACAGATACACTCTTTCATACAATTTTATTTTTGTTGCAGCATTATGTTTGATTATGCAAAAAAAGAAATGGGAAAAATGCAACAACAACAACAACAACAACAACAGCAAAAAAAAAAGGATTTTAATTATCAAGTTTCATTAAAAAAAAAGGAATTGCTTACTTTGCATAAATATGCATGTATTTGTTTGATTATGCTTTCCATGTATGTATGTGTGCACAAATACTCGTATTAACACTTTCAAACAAAAGCACATGCTCGTGTAGAAGAACCAGCATACTTTCAGCTAACTCATACACAGAAGTTTCAAATCGTAACACATAGATAAATACATACGAGTATATACATATTTATTTGTATGTATTTATTCGCATTTTACATACGAGCAGACTACATACAGCCAAGGATAAAACTCTCACATTAGATTGCAAGAATATAAAAGCAATTTACAAAAAGGATATTAGTATAGAGTTTTGATTTCTCGCCAGTTTTTTTTCTCTCACATTTGCTGCAATTTGTTTATGTACTCTGCTGCATAAGCAAAAGTTTATGAATATCTTTGTATAGACATGTAAAAGTGTAGTATTGTGTATTAATATATAAATAAAAGAAAACGAAGCAAAAGTGAAACTTCTAATGCATTCTATACAACAGATTGCAGGAAACGATTTTAAAGAAACTAATTAAGATGCAATTCGCATACAGCAAAAGTGTTGTTTATTGAAAAAATGAAAAATAAAAATACTGGCTTGACGTGTAACAAGCATACAAAGTCAAAGAAAAATTAAAACAAACTGATTTTTTCTCTTTAATTCCTGGAACAGGACAGCAGATAAACATACATATATACGAGTACTTAACTTAATATAGAAACGCTTTAGCTCATTAAATTTTTTAAATGGAAATTTTTGCATTTTTTCGATGCATTAGATGTTCTGCTATTGAAATATTTAAAAAACTTCAAATCCAAAAAAATTAAGACTTTTTATATTAAGGTAACGATATGTATGTATATGATTCTTTTTTATTTACGACTTGAGTATATTAAAAATTCTGGGGGGTTATTATGTAATTCAATTTGAAAAAAAAATTGCTCGAATTTGTATGTTACTTACAATACAATTCGAACACATTTCCGTTCGATTCGGATTACATAATAACACACCCGAACTAGTTTTACAAATTTTAATGAGCAAGCCAGGGGTCTTCCAATAGGAACTTCCTATATTTGACAGCTGCTAGCGGCCAAATTCTGGAAGATAAATCTCTCAAATTAGCTGCCATTTATTCAGTATTTTTTTGCAGCAACAAGTGCTACTAATTATGTTCTGTTATCAAAATGGATGTTTTATTTGGGCAACGTTCTGCAAGTTACGCTCATTTGTGTGGTGGTGCAAAAATTTTTTGTCCACTGGTTCACTAAAAAATCGGTACAGCGATGAAAAACGTAAGATCTGCCAAAAACACGAGCGCTGTCCGTCAGATTGTGCAAAAGATTATGTGGCATTCGAGTGCGCGTTACTTACAAGAACAATTAAGTACATCAACAAACAATATGGTTGATTTTAGGACGATACCAATCCACACGCGAGCCAATAGCGTTTAAGGGCCACTCAGACTATTATACATGTATAAAGACTTTCATCACACTTTAGGAGAAAAAAATCTAAAGACATTTGTTTCGACTGTCAAAAAATCTAACGTAAAGTTACATTTTGTTTTCACACCATCACACCTCATATAACATTAAAAAAACAAGTAGAAAGCAAACAGCTGTGTAGAATTAACATGCCTACATTAACTGGTTACTTTCGGCGGCAGAGCAGTTTCAAGCAAGCTGTGGTCGTGTCGGCCTTTGAAAATAGACGGCGGTTAAAGTACTTGATATAAATAAGATAAAGAAAATGAAAATACGACGGTTTTGTTTACTTTCAGGCATGCCTACGCGATAAAATATTCAATACGATAAGTATATTAAATATTTATATCGGGTTTAAGACAAAGACATATAGCATAAACGACGGCACGGCATCGGCGTCGAAACTGGCGACTTGTTAGTTTGGATTTTGTAATAATGCAACTCTGATCAGATGAAAAGTATCATCGTTTAGAAAATTTAAAAAAATGGTCAAGTATTATGGGATGTCAGATTTTTATCGTATTATTTACCATTCGTTATGATATTTTGCATTCACAATATCGCACTTGAACGTATTATATGAATTTTTGACATGTATAAATACAAAGTATAATAGTCTGAGTGGCTCTTTAATGCTCTTTGAAAAAGTTACCGTCTACTAAAAAGTTAAAAGTTACTGTGGACTTTTGCTCTAACGACAATCCATACCCATTTTTTATGGTAAAATTTGGATGATATAGACACCAAATATTTGTGGTTGTAAGATGGCCACCGAGATCTTTCGGCTTGCAAGGTTTTAGACTCTTTCGTTTGGATTTTCTTAAGTCACAGATCTATGAAAACAAGTGAAAAATGCCCTAGCTCTTAAAAAAATAATAATACATTTCATCGGTCAAATTCAGAGTCATAAGAAACTCTACATTTCGAATATTCCAGACATAATGGCATCGATAGACCTTTCAAACGAAGCAAAATTTTCGATGACATCTCAGAAACACTAATATAATTTTAATACTTTTTTTTACAACTTTATCGTCATAAAAAATGTTTAATTTTTTTTCCAACGAAATCATTAATTAGTTTTTAATTTCTGTTCTGTTACGAATCAGCTGACTCTTTTTTGTTTATAGAAATCTAATACAAGCCGTTAGTTTTTCTGTTTCGGTTCAACCTGTGAAAATCAAAAAATTTGAAAAGTAATTGTAAATGAAAGCATAAATTAAATGAAAACCTTTTGAAATAAATTGTGATTGTGCTAATTTTAATTTTAATTTTTAAAAGGAAAATGAAATTATATTGAGAAATAACAATGGAGGCCCTATGCTTCTTATAGGAACGACGGGAATATATATATATATATATATATATATATATATATATATTATATATATATATATATAACAATGGACGATGCAAAACTCAAGAAAACTACGACCCTTCTGGTCAGAAACAGCTGATAAGTGGCTATAGCCACTTAATGTTTTTAATTAATAATTTAATTGATTCAATTAAATTTTTAATTGTATTAATTAATTTGAGTGGAAAAACTTAATTGATATTATCAAATTGTTTATAGGTGAAAATTTAATTAATTTTTTAATTAATATTACAAATATTTTAATTAATATTACAAACTCATTCATATTACTTTTTTGTGTGATACAGAAAAAGTAAATACTTAAATTAAAAAGCAGAACGGCACAGCACAGACAACAACAACAGAAAGTAAAAACTAATGAGGTCTTAAAAGAATTTTAAAAAATTTTTAATTTTTAAAAAAAGAAGAGGACCACAAGATCTTGTTTTATTAAATTGTACGTTTAATAGAAATGTAAGAAATTCA
This sequence comes from Nowickia ferox, assembly GCA_936439885.1. Classification (NCBI taxonomy): domain Eukaryota; kingdom Metazoa; phylum Arthropoda; class Insecta; order Diptera; family Tachinidae; genus Nowickia; species Nowickia ferox. The sequence continues at coordinate 96,548,512 of OW387026.1, read as the reverse complement.
AAAAAGCAATCGCAGCCCTTAAATGAGGTCTATGGTAAATGAAAATGGCACAGCAAAATTTTTAATTAAAGGAACGATTAAAAACTAAGTAAGCTTTTTATTGGAAAAAAAATAAGTTTCTTTTAATTTATTTAAGTATACAATTTAAGCATTTATTTCATAAAATTAATATTGTCTTAAATCTAAACCTTGTTGATGGCACTTATTTAATCGAGTGGTAAACTTTCTTATGACGTCTCAGGAGGTAGAAATACTTTATAAAATATGAATCAAATTTAAACACAACTAAAGCTTAGTGAAAAATCTTACGATAAAGAAAATGATTTCAAAACTATTGAAATTGTCAATAACGTATGAATTTCATGTCATCATTCTGTTCTTTGCTAGCCTTTTACAAAAGTCGATTTAGCCTAATTTGTCTTTAAATATTACAAGCAGGAAAGCGAACAGGCATTTATAATTACGAATATTCAAATAAAAATGAATCTTTAAGGTTGTATTTTATTGCTTAAAGACTCATTTAAAATGCTGAAGCGAACTTCTATAGATCTTTCTTTCCACCATCTTTCGTTTACTTTATTTTTCTTTCTATTATTCTTTTAAAAAAATTATGAAGTATAATAACAATCACCAAATGTAACAAGAAATAATGTATAGAGGAAAGTATTATTCATGTTGTTTTAGTACTCCTCGATTTGGTGTTGTTGGTGTTTTACAACTGCTGCACTAGAAGAGCCATGATGACATCAAGTGTTCATAATGCAGCTGCAGGTTGTTTTCTTTTTCTTTTATTCACTCACTTCACATTGTGCTTGGCTTGTTGTTCGCAGTATGTTTGCTTGTCTTTTATTTTTTATTTTTTATTTTTTCTAACACTGAAAAGAAAAAGACCCATCCCTTTATTGTCAACAACATTTACATTTTGCGGATTTCCTTTAATTTTGTTGTTGTTGCTGTTGCTGTTGCTCTTGCTGCTTATTTATCTGGTTTTAGTATTATTCACTGACTTTGCTGACTACCACTCTCGCTGTACTTTCTCCACTTTTGTTGCAAAGTTTGTTTTTGTTTTGATGTTCATTAGCGTAGGACTCATAAATAATAAATAAAGCAAAACAATAAACTTGATTAAATTTATGTAGAAAATAAAAATATAATAAAACAAAATGTGTGTGTGTGGAGGAAAGACAATAAATGTGTTGAAACAATAGAATAAGAAACTAAACTTAAAATTTATACTTTTTAATTAAATACAGCCAATCAAAATGAAAGTAAGCTATAACGTCGTACTTGTTTTGAATTACAAAATTAGCTTAAAACTTGTACTAACATAAATACAAACAAATGGAATCTTAAGACACAGTTGCAAGTTCTAGTGCAAAGAAAAACTAAAAAATGCTTAAAAAAATTTATTATTTATCTAAAAATATTTTAAGAGAGAAAAAGTGCATTGCCTATATGCCTTTCGATCCCGCTTTTGGAACTCATCATTAAATGTTTTATTTTTCTTTTTAACTTTTTAATACTTTTATTGTTGCCCAATGTGGCAGCTAATGGTAAAAAGGTGGTGGAAAATAAAGTAGATGCACAATCGAATAAAGATGCTTGTTATATTTTTATAACAACGTAGTGCTTCTAATTTTTTGATTTTTTTTTTAATTATATTTTTTTTAATAATAAAATTATAAAAAACAATCAGACAAAAAATATTTTCCTGAAGAAGCCACCCAAAGGAGTGGCGTAATATGGAATTATAATCTCAAATCAAGAGACCTTAAGCTTAATAAAATAAGAGAATTGTACAAACAAGGTATTGATACAGAAAAAACATAACAGCTGACTTTTTTATTCGTTATAAGATAAACAAAATTGCATAAAAACTTAAAGCAATACGGTGCCATTAAATCAAACTTTGAACAGATGCGGTGTTACTGAAAAAATAAAATTTAATTTCAATTAAATTTATCAAATTTTAAATTCGTGTTCGCTTTGACACGCTTTAAATAAAAATAACAATTAAAAAAATTATGGAAAAACTTTTTAAGATCATGTTAAATTTTTCCGTTTATAATAAAATAACTTCATACCAGTTCTTCGTTAGACATAAGGCTGTGCAAGTCTAAGAGCCTATTTCACCGATTCTTTTTAAGTAGTTTTTCATTTAAAGAAAAAATATAATGCCAATTCGTTGACAAGAAGTCGCGGAGTAAATACGTCATGTGAAGCACAATAACGATGAATTTACTCAGCGAATTCAGCTCTCACTGTTGATAAAGAGAGAGAGAGAGGGAGAGAAAAGGGTAAATAAATAAATCTATCTCTGAGCTCGTCACACACGACGAATTTCGTTCTACGGCGGTGTTGTGTTCATTTTCATAAACACATTATATTTTATAGCTCAAGTGCGCACCGAAAAATTCGTCGTTCGTCCCACTGGTGTTCCTAGCATAAGTCATATTTTACAGTTTTGTAAGGGAGCACTTTTTAATTTTCAAGTCGATTTTCAAAAATTTCTTTCTTTTACAATTAAATTAAGAAATTTGGCGTCCACTTTTATTTTTATTTTTTATGGAAATAACGTTCTACACACTATATAAATAATACATTAAATTTTATATATACCGAAGTATAAATTAAATTAATCTACTATTCCATATGAGATTACAAGTCGAAGAAAGATAAGCAGCAAATCATTGAGCTATAACTTCTTGAAAGATCGTACAAAATAATTGAGATTTTGTCCAGAGGTACTTTCGAATGTGAATATTACAGGGTCACTATAAACTCAACATCAGCTTATCTGGACTTAAGCACCTTTTCCTTTTTGCCACAGATATATATTTTATATTTATTTTATTTATACTACATAAAAAAACGGCTTTTAAATATGAATTGATATTTAAATAGAATTGGTGAAATACGCTCTAAATATTGCAAAAAAAATACAATTTTAAAAGATTCACATGAAAATCATTTAAATTATTTTTAGAAATATTTAAAAAGAAAATATTTTAATGTATAAATACTAACGAAACACAAGGAAGAACTTTTCAAATCATTAGCAAAATTATTCTAATAAAAGTTTTTGCAAATCTCATTTTACTGATGCCAATAGACATCATAATTAAGTAAAGTATAAATATTCTAAGTGAACAATTTTCAAATAAATTCACAACGATAATAATAATTATTATTATTATTATCTTTATTATAATTTTCCAATACTTGTACAAGTTATGTCTTTGTTTATGTATGTATGTTTATATAATAATAACAAAACATTTACTTAACTTTTGTTATACAGCGTTATACTGCTACAATGGCCTGAATTATAAAAAATTCACAAAGAATAAATAAAATGAAAAAGTAAATATGAATAGTAAAGAAAGCATTTGTTCAATAAAACTGTAAAAGAAAAAATAGAAAAATATGTAACAGTGTTGCCCTATTCTGAAATGGGATGATGGGTCCACAATATACTTTACTTCAGAATATTTTGGTTATTTGTAACGATTTTACATGATCCTTCATCAAATTTGCTCGATAATCATATTAATTTCGGCTGTGTACCATCTTCGTTGTTTTCTTGATATTAGAATGCTTATCAATCAAATTTGATATGGGATGACGGAAAATCGTTCTTAATTGAAGCCAATCCCTAAGCAAAAAATATAAATCACGCAATATTTTCACAATATCAAAGCTTGTGTTTTTATTACCTTAATATTTGGCTGCGGTGTGGCAAACAATTTATTATTTCAAAAGCCAGATCTCAAAAGTTTTTAGGAGGAGTTATCTTATATACCAGACGTCATATCTAAAATTTGATATGCGCTTAAAACCCCTTTTATCAAGAACAAAATTGAAGCTATATTCAAACCATTTACTATAATATAAAAAAACATTACCTTTGGACTTAAAATCAAAATCTTATATATAAAAAACAGAAACATTGGTGTATATTCATAGTCAAAACAAAATACATGTTACTGCTTTAAAGCCAGTATTTTCTATGATAATGCTTTACTTTGTTTTTGCTATTAATATGCAAAATTTTTTTCACAATTTTATAATTGTTATTAAAATATAAATCACCGACATATTTTTTTCCTGTCTAGTGTTTTCTTTCTGTCACTATTTGGTTTTATTAATATTTTTAAAAAACATATTTGCAACCCTCATAATTGTCCCAAAAAAACATATTTGTCCCACAAATTAAATCACAAGGCCAATAATAAAAAATATTCAAAAAAGCGATTACATTTTACGTCAAAATAACTCAACTTTCAATTCTGTAGAATACTGGAAAAAATAATTTTTACACACACCCAGCAAAGTAATTTATTTCTGATAGAAAATTAAAAGTTGGCATTCGATTTCTTGGTGTTCTTAATTTTCCACAACTGAGTTAAATCTGTAGGTCAACTTAATTTTATTAAACAAGTTATTTACTTTTAGCAAACTAAAAAAAAATATTTTTATAATACCAAAAAATTTTTTTATAATTTCCAGTCCTAATATGTGTAATGTCCACAAGTGGCAACTTTGAAATAAACAAAAAAGAAACACAAAAGATTAAATATGTGCATCAAATATATTTTTATTTTTCGTGTATGTGCAAAATACCTTTTTGATTACAGTACAAGCTCCATTTATGCAACTAAAACTAAACCAAATTGTTCAGTTGTAAAATTTCACAAAAAAATACTTAGAGCGCATATTTTCATTGTAAGCAAATTAAAATTGCTTTGGGTTCATTAATAGTGAAGATTTTTTGGACGCAAGTCGAAAGGAAACGTAAGTGTCTTCATATAAAAATAAGATAAGCTCATAAGTATAAATCAGTCACTTGCAATGGTACTTTCGACCAATAAAATTTATTATCCAAGAAGCCAAAAAAGTTTAGCATAATAATATTTTATCAATTTATTATGCTATCAATGCACATTAATTTATCTTAAATTTTGTATTCGTATACAAGAGCCATAAGAAAACTATCAAAATATTATGGAACACTTTATTTTGGATTATTTTTTTATATTCATCAAATAAAGTTTTCGCAGATCGTCAACAGAACAAAACAATAATAACTATTATTAAGCGCCTCATTTCTTGAATGAATTTGTATTTCATATGGTTGCATTTATTTTCATGCAAGTGAGAATAAAATGAAAATTTCTATCTGGAAATGTTTTGATCTATAAATTTTCTATATTACTACAAAAGATAAAGATAAAATCAGTCTCTAATGTGTAGAAAATATTGTTAAATGGATTCTCGGCTAAAACAAAGTTTCTGAACAAAAAAATTTAGAGAGTAAAGTGCTTCAAATATACTAAAACGATAAATATTGCAGCTCTCAAGAGTCTTAAAAAAAACTTTAAAAAATATTGTAACAGGTTGTAAAAAAGTAATGCTCTAATCGGCGTGTTTACACAAATCGAGCTCCCACTGTATTTATAATTCAAGCACAAGTTTGGAATCACAATACGTTCAATAAAAATACAAAAACACATATTGCTATCATACATTTATATTGTTGAGGTAAAATTTATATTATTTATTTGTACACACATACATATAATCATTTATTTTTATTTATTGATTTGTAAATAGATTTGGAATATTTTTTTCGAGCAGCAGAAACAAATAACTTATTTGTAAAGACTCTATGAGGGGCGTAATTGTGATAAATTTCCCCATAAAGACTTAAGCAAAATATATTGCTTTTGTTCCAATTCCAATTAATTTATTGTGTTTAATAATGATACAACAGTAATTTTGCAAGGGAAAAAATATTTTCTAGATATTCAATAAAATTCTAGATATTCAATAAAAAAAATGCTGATTTAAAAATATATAATTTTCCTTCTATATACGGAAATAAATAATTATGATCATTAGGAGTGAAATAATTATAAATTATTCCATACATTTTTGCAATATTTGGGAGAGTATGGTAATTCAGAGCGTATGAGTAATTAATGATAATACAGTGAAGTACATTACCGACCATAAGTTTACTAAAAACTATAGCATACTTTTACGGATTACTTGCTAACTGTAGCGTATGAGTAATATTAAGAAAATTATTTGAAACAAGTATTGGCCCTCTAAACGTAATTAAACGATGTGATGCTGTGATAAAAGCACAACTTATTTTTTCGAAGATGTATGCACATTAAAAAGGTAAAAGAAATAAAGTCAACTTATTCAAAGCAAATAATAATTACCAGTGCAACTACCTTTTGGCTGGTAACGTCGAAAGTCATATATTTTTAGTACAGAAAATAATAAAATAGTTATTAAGAAAATTTAAATAAATTTTTAGTCTTTTTAATCACTCTTGGTTCTATGATGCTAGATTTAATTAAAGGTGGCCTTAATTGTTTTTAATTTTTTTCTATACAGAATTTAAAATTTCACCTTTTTTACTGTTCAGAAAATATGAATTATTGATGCATATTATAAATGTTGAAAAAAATATATAAAAGCCATAATTTTTGAATTGTCACAATTTTTTTTAAACAACTCGTTATTAATAAGTAAATACTACAATAAACAATTTCAATTATTGTTATGCTTTCAAGCGGTATTTTGTACAAGTCAAAAGAACTAAAATCAGAGAAACAAAGACCAAAAAATTATTATTGTTTAGTAATTGCTGGCTGGGCGATATTGCAAAAAAAAAAATAAAATTAAATTCAAAAAAATTAGCTGCCGCACAAACGGCAAATGTAAATAATTGAAACATTTTAACCCTAAACAGCATTCAATGGTAAATCAAAATGAGTTTAGATAAAAGGAAGGAAAATATATAAATAGTTGTAGCTAACTTAAAACAATAAAAAAAAATTAAGTAGATGACTACATTTCGCAAATGTATCTACAGTTATGTGCAAAAAAATACAAGAGTTTTAATTTTTAGTGAAACGTATTAAATTTCCTGCATTATTTTTATTTATTAAGTGGTTCATGAATTTTTGGAAAATTTATATATTAATATATTTTTGATAAGCGTTTAAGAACAAACGAATAATATCGAAAAAATCACTGTTCCTTATAAAAGTATCAAATTGCTTCTCTTGAATAATAAAATATTTACATATGTGAACATAAAACATGGCAAAGAGTTGTAACCGGTATGTTGATTCACCAAATTTGACGCGGCATGACAGAAAATCGTTAAAAATTTCTACATAAGCTCTACTAATATTTGAACACATAGTAAGATGCATTAAAAACCTAAATGAATGTGTAAAAAATTATTTTTATGTTCGATGGAAATTATAACCCTGTAATTTAGAGAATATTTTTATATACTTGTTTTTTTATAATTTTATTTGATTTAACTACAAAACCGCAAACAGAATACTACTGTTCTTCTCTGATAGATCGCACATTATACAGGGTGGGCCAGAAGTTACCATGGGGTTTAAAAGTTTAATAACTTTTTCGTTTATTAATTTTTTTAAATTTTTTTTCTCAGATTATATAATATACAAAATGGAAATTTTTTTACACTAAGTATGAAAAATAATGTCTCTTAAATGACCACCGTTTTCAGCTTCGCACTGATGGGCAATTATGATTATGAGTGATGAAGCTCATTTTCATTTGAATGGCTTTGTTAATAAGCAGAACTGTATGTTCTGGGGTTCTGAAAATCCAAGAGCAATTCATAAACGCCAATTGCACCCCATTAGGTGTACAATATGGTGTGGGATCACATCTGAAAATATCATTGGGCCTTACTTCTTCGAGAATGAAGATGGAAGTGCTGTAACCGTAAATGGAGAGCGGTATCGGTTTATGATACAAAATTTTTTACGTCTTGCTCTTGAAAACATACCTGGTATGTGGTTTTAGCAGGACGGAGCCACTGCCCGCACTGCCCGAGACACAATGGCACTTTTAAGTCAAATTTTTGGAGAGCGAATAATTTCCAGAAATTCGGAAATAATTTGGCCCAGCGCGATCGCCAGTTTTCACAGCACCCGACTATTTTCTTTGGGGTTATTTGAAGTAGCGAGAGTATGTGAACAAGCCAGAGACAATCCTTGAGCTCAAGGCAAACATTGTTGCAGAAATTTTGGGAGATATTATGGAAAATGCTCTAAAACGAGCTGAAAACAGTGGTAATTTAAGAGACATTATTTTTCATACTTAGTGTAAAAAATTTTCCATTTTATATATTATATAATCTGAGAAAAAAATAAAAAAAAAATAATAAACGAAAAAGTTATTAAACTTTTAAACCCCAAGGTAACTTTTGGCCCACCCTGTATAAAAGTATTCTCTGAATGCATCGTTTAATAATACGAGTACATGCATTAGAATTAGAATTGTCTCTTTTATAAGCAAAAGACCAGCTTTTGTGCATTATTTACTCGTTGATTTTTACAATTCTCCTTAAAAAATTTATGACAGGAAATGCAAATGGTCTTCCGGTAGTATAAGTTACTCACTTTAACAAGGTGGCTTTTGTATACTCTTAAATGTTACAATGTGAGTAAATAACTTTGCAAGACTAAAGTGTTGAACACTTTTTTATAACTCATACCTTTTTAGGAATATAAAAAATCATTGAAATAACTTTATATTTACCCGGACTATTTTTGTTTAAAATGAGACCAAAAAAAAGTAAGGTATGCCAAATTTATTTATTAAAACTTGAAAAAAACTCTACCTCAAAATGCAGCAGAAACACAAGAGCCTCATTTATGACTATTGGCATGTAGCCACTAACTTTTTCCATTTCATTTCCTATATTATAAAACTTTTCGTATTATTATTATTATTTTCTCTCTATAAATATGTACACTTCTTGTTTTCTATTTATTCGTTTTTATTTAGTTATTTTTTTCTTTCACATTTTTTGGCCATGAGAGCATACATAAATGAAGTAGTGTGGCGCAAAGCAAATATAAAGTCTATATCATAATGCCAGCAAATAAAAATATATTTTTGCTATAACAAAAGTTAAAAACGAAAATGTTGCTAACTTTTATGTTTACGATTTTTATTATTTGCTTTTTGCTTTATAGCTTAAAAAAATATATTAATCCATAGTCATTCTGTATTAATATTTAATACTTATTTGTTGGCATTAAAAAAAATAAATATGCAATTACATACTACTTCTTATTATTATTACTTTATTTTATATTTTTGTATTTCATTTGTTCCAATTTTTGCACTCACTCTTTTATTTGGCTTTAATCTGAATACAGAGGGAAAGACATAAGTATAGAAACAAAATATTATTTTTCAAGCCGACTGCGTTAGAGTGTATTTTAAATAAACACAATTGTTTTTAATATTACAAAGTTTTTCTCCAATACACCATTTCAATTTGAGAGTCAAACTGCAATCACAGATTATAATTTTTTTCTCCTATTGGAGCTTTTAGTCAATTGCAAGAAGTACAGAGGTCATACTATTCTTTCTGAGCACAAGTTTGATTCAAAGGTGGAAATTGTTCATCACAGCAAAGCAGATCTAACCAACCATGAGCAATAGCTCTTTAGGGAATTTTTTGTAAGACCTCTGGACCGCTGCTTGACCAAATCAACATATTTTGCGCAATAGTTAGAAAATAGCATCATGCAAATTGCCTTAGCAGCTTTGAGGTGATCCAAGTTTTTTTTAAGTGAAGCAACACAGCCAATGGATACCTACTAAAGGGTCCGCCATCTAACGTTTTTTTTCAACTAGTGCTTATTTCGTGAATGGTAACACTTAGCTCATGTCTGATTTGACAGATAATTAGTTTTATCCTTCCGCTGAACTAATATGTTGTGTTTTCGCTTCGCTAAGTGGGCCTGCGATCGATTTACAGAATATGCCGATTTTGCCAAAAAAAATCATCTTTTCAGATGAAGCTCATTTTGATCTTGGCGGGTAAGTAAACAAGCAAAATTGTCGCATTTGGGGCACAGAAAACCCGCACGCATACATTGAAAAGCCGACGCACCCAAAACGAGTCACTGTTTGTGCGGATTTTGGTCCAGAGGCATAATTGGGCCAATGAGCAAGGAGTGGCCGTTACAGTCAATGGCGATCGTTATCGGGCCATGTTGAATGAATTTTTGTTCACAAAAATTGAAGAGGAGGATATTGGCAACATTTGGTTTCAATAGGACGGCGCTACATGCCACACAGCCGAAGCTACACTCGATGTTTTGCGCCCTGTTTTTCAAAAAAAAAAGTTATCTGGCGGACCCTTTACTATTATTTTTTTTAGTGTTTTCGTTTATTGTAGTAAAGTTTGTAAAAAAACTTCTTAATTTTTTTGATCTCCTAAATCTTCGATGAAATCGGCTTCAACGTCCGGCCACTTTTCAGTTATAAGATCGAACAAATCATTCTTTACATCACCTTGAATGACAATTTCGTCTTCACCCGTTACCGAAGAGCCACAAGCAAACTTCGAGCTAAAGAATTTGGCAGCAACCTTCAGATCAATTTCAATTGTGCCTAAACCCGTTGCCACTGTTACAGACTTCTTTGTGCCTCGTGGTGCTCTTGATACTATAATTGTTTGGGTTACCTCCTCTTTCTTTTTAATTTTCATTAAGCCTTTACCACCATGCTTATGTCTTTTTTTGTCATCATCTGTGCCATCACCAGCTCCTTCCTCTAACTTCACACGCTTAAACTCTGTGGGCAAGTATTTTCCTAATCAAGCTTTCCATTTCTCATATTCACAATACTCTATGCACATGAAATCATTGCCACAATATTTCACAACTAAGGGTTAGGTAATACCCTCGCGTGGTCCTAACTTTAAACGTTCCGCTACTGTATTTTCTACTATTTCTGTTAGGAAAAGCACAAAGTTTTTATTTGATTTTTACGCTGGTTTACGCTATTTTATCTAAAAAAGAATTATAAAATGTTCCTTCTTTAGGAAAGGAATAGTGACAGAGAAGACAGGTGGTGAAGAAAGAGATAGAGGAAAGCTTCAGTCTTTTACAACTCTGGTTTTTGCACGTTTTTTTAATAATGCAGCTTTGCAGCGCCTCTGGTGTCGATGAGGCGTATTAAAATTTCTCGAAACTGTGTAGCCATTTAATTGGTTGTTTTACTTTGTTAATGATTCTGCTACACAATACCGATGAATGAGAGCGCTGCTCTGATGTTACATTAGGATTATAACCTGCTGAAGTCGAGATAGTTCAGTGAGAAGTTATTATGCCTTCATCGCTTGATTTTTCCTACAACAACTGATACCAAGGAAATCTCCTGCACAACAGGAAAATGCGTGGTATTGTTATTTCATGACTATTGGATACCGGGTTCTAAAGCAGGACCTTCGATTTTATAGTCAACATACTAACTACTTCAGCCAATGCCACCCTCAGTTCACTTCACCTCTAGAACCTCAACTTTCTCCTGCAAAATATCCAATATGACGTGTTAGTGAAACCACAAGATTCTTCCCCATCGATGTTTAGCAATGTTGAATGTTATATCCATATTAATAGTTTGGTAAGGCCAACGAAAGAAATAAAAGCAAATTCGATATATGAGGGCGTTATCAAAATCTTTCAATAGTGAAAGAACTTCTATTTACCATATTGGAAATAATAGCCAGGATATCTGACAGATATTGAACCCAGATTTATAAGCTCACTCCTTTAAATCAAGTTCTTCTAAGGCTCGTCATAACCATTACACATCAATTTTAAATCTTAACCAGGAAACGTTGTAACTTTGGAATACAATTGAATATTTTTGCTGCCCTGTTACATTTGCAATCCATTTGTTAAACTGAAGTATGTACAATACATACATTTGCAAACTACAAATCTATTATTATGCAAAATAAAAACAAATAACACTAAATGGAACAACAATAACAAAAATTAAAATGCATAATATTTTAAAATATTCATTCAAATTATTTCAGAAGAAAAAAAATGCAATTCCTATTTGCAGCCTAAATGAAACAGAAATCCTCAGAACAACATTTCTTTCAATACACCACACAGAGAGTGTATTTTAAAATATTGGCTTTTTCCAACTAGAAACAAGTAAAAAAGTGCACAAATTTTTTCCAACATTTACAAAACTTTGTCTGGCATAATTTGTATAAAAGTGTTGGCGCATTATACCAAATTTAACTGAACAGAAATGCAATGAACGAGAATGAATGCATAGAGGAGAAATGTTTTAAAAGCATTTCCTTGTGTTGCAGAATTAGTTATTGTTTTGTACGAATATGTAGCAGTATTGTTAGTTTAGATCTGTTAAATATTTTAATAGCAATAGAATCCAAGTGCTTGGAAATATTGTGAAAGAAATTTGTTACAAGTATTTTATCTAAATGGTTTTGCGTTAAACAAGATGAGGCCAGTCGGCTCTTAGCAGCATTGGAATACTTCTTGTTATAGTACCCAATATATGCGTTTTGACAAATGCGCTCATTTATAAACTGCTTTAAGAAATCTGAAATTATTTTAAGTTACATTCGTAATAATAAACAACTTCGTCTACGTCCAACAAAATCCTATTTTTAACTAACTTTAAGTTGTTAGGAGGGCTCTAAGAGTTTTTTAAAAAATTGTTTAGTTTAATTAACAATTTTTAATCTATTTTTCTTTCCTCCCGAAACATTCTAAAATTAGAAATTATGCAAAAAAAGGAAATGATTGAGTCCTAATTTTCTTGCCTTTGAAAACCGCTTTCCTTTTCTCCAAGATTAATATTTTTAAGAGTTCTAGTAAATTCATCTTAAATTTCACGATGCCTTAAGAAAAATGTGCTGAAAATTTGCTGAAATTCAGCTAGAAAATATCCTTAAGTAATCTTTCATTTCATAGCCAAAAACTTATATAGTGTCTGTGAGAGTATGCAGAAGAATCTTAATCTGTCGATCTTGTATCTTCACAAAATCTCTGCTTTATATAGACCCGCACAAAATTAAACTCATCCAAGAGCTGAAAGTAAGGGACCATAGTCAATGACATATGCTCGCTGCATGGGCCCTGAAGGAATTGAAATCTTTGCCTCATTTTCAGCGAAAACTCATCTGCGGAGATGTGGCTGATTTCTGAATGAATAGGTACATACATCAAAAATGTTCTATGGACTCTTTGTTGATATATAAGTCATTTAATTAGGATTAGTTGTTTACAACACACAAAATTAAGGTTTTAATTTTTCTAGCAAAAAAATTCTTGTTCATCTATTTATTTACTAAACAATATTATTGTTTTTATGCTAAAAATTCCTTTTTGTTCCCCTTTTACTTATATATAAATGTATCGTTACCATAATATAAAAAGGCCCTAACTTCTTGTAGTTTTGAAATCCAGTTTTTGTGTACTCGTATTTCGATAGAGGAACAACTAATGTATCGAAAAATGCAAAAATCACGATTTTTTTAAAAATTATGAGTTAAGTATTTTCTATATTAAGGCACCGATATACTTCTGGATTTCCTCTCTTACACATTAAAATATAAAGTCTCTCATTCACTGTAAAGGTGGGCTCTCATTCATTGTTGTTTGGCTCTCATTTTTTTTTTAATGAAAACTTCGATTCTGTTTTTTGATTATGTTTATTTGAACCTTTAGAAATTTATTGGTCAAGTGGAGAAGAGGATAGCGACTAACTGGGCGTCGTGACAATTTATTGCTCGTTTTATGGCATTTTTCATCACTTCGGGCGACAGATTCTTGCACTCGATTCGAATGTCGTCCTTGAGGGCTTCCAGAGTCTCGGGCTTGTTCACGTAAGCACGAGACTTCAAAAAGCCATACAAAAAAAGTCCAGAACAGCTAAATCGGGCGATCTTGCGGACCAGTGTAAATCGCCAAAACGAGAGCTGAGGCGACCCGGAACAAATAGATACGACTATTTAGCGTTCTTGGGGAGTGTATCGCTCCATGGCTTATTGACTTGTATTCTACATCTGTCTAGTTCACGAATGTCAAAACAGATTTGACATTGGCCGCTATTTGCAAAAAAAAGAGCATTTTCCAATAGGGTGATTGTTTTTTTGGCCCACCTTGTATAATCCGTTCATGTATGTATGTGTGTGAAGATAAATTCATCTATCGCATGCGATATTTTTTTTTTCTTCTTTTATTTGGTACGCATTTTGTACTGAAATTAAGGGGTTTCTTCATAAAAACGTTCACTGCGGCCAAACCCTTTTTCCTCAGCGAATCAAACCTAGTGGAAAATGAGCACAACGACCCATATTATATATTATACCAACTAAAAGAAGAAGTAAAATATCACATGCGATATTTTTGAAAAATGAATTTAACTCGATGAATTTATCTTCACACACATCATGTATGTATATATTTTGTAAATTGAAAAGTTTCTAAAGCCCTTCTAAGTCTTAATTTTTTTCTTCAGTAAAAAAAATTTTCTGAACTCTCGATTACATATGTTCTTCTTCTTCTCCTCCTTCTTCTTCTTCTTCTTCTTCTTCTCCTCCTTCTTCTTCTTCTTCTTCTTCTTCTTCTTCTTCTTCTTCTTCTTACAAATATGACACAATTATTTTATTAACTTTTAACAAGTTACTATTCAAATATCTTCAGTAAAAAGTTTTTTGCCCCCAATTTAACAAAAAAAAAATTTTTTTTTTTGCTAAGCTGCTACTTTTTGCTATAAATTACCAGTCAAGCTTATCAGGACTAATGACGGTGTGGTGTGGTGTTAAAAATGTATAAATGATGGGTAAAAAGTAAAAGAAAATCAAAGTGCAAAAGCAAAAGCCATTTTTTTGCAGCAGCAGCATACAAATGCTCAATGTGATTTTAACCCGCAAAAGAGATACTAGCTGCAGCTAAAATAATATTATTTCTTAGTGATTTTTGTTCTGGATGCAAGACCACTTCGCAAAATAAAAATAAAGTACTCACACAAATACGCACACACACGCACGTACACAAAATCATACAAATGCAATGCGATTAATAAAAACGACTTCAAATGACTGTTGAAAACAAAACTTCGTTAGACGCGCTGGTTTTTAGCTGGCGTGACTTTTATGTCATCTAAGAAAAATATAAAAAAATATAAAAATAAACCAAAAGTCAAAACAACAACAACAAACTCAACTAGAAGGATAATGAAATAGCAGTCATTATTAAATTAAATTGCCATGGAAATAAAGACAAAGTGAAGTAAAACACTTACATGGATTAATTGTATAAAATTTAATGAAATAAGATTTACATCTAATTTAAAGTAAATAATGAATTAAAGAGAAGTTCGTAACTACTTTTTAAAATGTATGTATTAATGTAATCATTTGAAGACAACTTATCTGTTCATTTATCTGTATGTCGCATATCTGGCTGTTACTTTGTCTGTCTGACAAACTGTTCGATAGTCCAGCCAAATTTATAATAATATTATATTTCTGCATTTTGAAGGACCAACTAAATGACTGACAACCTTACAGCGTATCTTTTATGTTTTCGTCATTGCATATTGTGCACATCATCATCGCAACATCCATTTTATTCGACTTTTTACCATCGTTACACTCGATTGAGTGCACAATTTCATTAAGCATGCCCCGGAGGTTAAAAGCCATACAATAATCATGCACACTCGCATACACAATATTATAAGTGTGAGTCCATATGAATGTATTAAGGGGGAACAAAAATAAATGAGACTTTTTTCGTTCTCAATTCAAATCAGTTTGATTGTGTGAGTGCCAACCCAACTTGCACATTGGGATTGCCATACACAACTTAAATAATAGTAATAGCGTCGTGCCGTAACATTTTTAATTAAAAATTAGTTCTGGTAGTCTACTCTACAATTCGAATTGAAAGAAAATGCTCTCGACTTTACATGTTATAAACCTAAAAATTCGAAAGCATTTTCTTTCGTTTCGAAGTACGCAATACTAAAAAATAATTCGGTTGCGTGAAGTTGGGTTGACTCCCAAACAACCGAACTGAGTTTAGTTTAGGGCGACAATAGAGGCGCCTTCTTTCTTTATTCTTTAATAAAATTATAAATAATTGTTCAATTTCATACATGGCAGACTACAAACTGTTTTTTTTATTTCTTTTGGGCGATTACTAAGTTCCGTTGCAAAACCATTTAGCATTTTTTAAAGATCGATCGGCAGCCCTGGGAGAACCAAAAAAAAAAAGCTAGAAACAAATTTTAGAAAGGAGTATAGGTGTAATATTGTGTCAGGAAAAACTTCTTTAGGTTGGCTAAAGGAGCCACTACGCTCATGTCAAGCAAATTCCAGCGAGTCAAAAAGAAGGAAACTGATTTCGAATTTGCCTGCTTTTAACATATAAATTCAAAAGCTTTTTCTTTCATTTCGAACCATAGAGTAGCCCCCAGTAAAGTGCTGTTGTTTAGCTAAAAAAGAAATTTCTATATCTTATGAAAGCGCATTCTGAAGCTTTTAGAGTGGCTTCAGCGAAGCAC
Organism: Nowickia ferox; assembly: GCA_936439885.1. Classification (NCBI taxonomy): domain Eukaryota; kingdom Metazoa; phylum Arthropoda; class Insecta; order Diptera; family Tachinidae; genus Nowickia; species Nowickia ferox. Next base: position 96,532,087 of record OW387026.1, on the reverse strand, counting down.
TAGCGTTTAATTGTTTACTATAAAGCACTTCCATAATTCCCTTCGGAATTTCTTACTTTAAGTCTTACTATTAATCTTATAATTAATCTCAGTTAGAATAAGCATTAGATAATGTTACCCCCTTAATTGTTATCAAAAGCAGTGGTAACTAAAATTGGCATTTTGCAAGTAAAACTGAAACGTTTTGTAATCATCAGACATGTTAGTGTTGAAACTCTTGGTTAATTTTCTTTTTATTTTAGTGTTTTTTCAAATCCACATTAAAATGTACAAAAGAGGAAGACTTCGATAAAACGAAAAAAAATAAAAATAAAAGAGTGTAGGAAAATAAAATAAAATTTAAAATCAGTTCCCAAAAGAGAGCGACAACATTTTTGTTATTGGTCGTTAAACACTGACGACACACGGTGTGCATAAAAAAAATATATAATTTTTAGAAAAAAGTCTGCTTTCACAAAAAAAAGTTATATGAATAATTTTGTAATATCAATTAAAATATTTGTAATATCAATTAAAAAATTAATTAAAATTTCACCTATAAACACTTTGATTATCCATGAAGTTTTTCCACTCAAATTAATTAATACAATTAAAAATTTAATTAAAGCAATTAAATTCTTAATTGAAAACATTAATTGGCGAATACTTTTTTCTGTGTTAGAATTTAGAATTACTAGATAGTTTTTCAAATGTTTGTCATACCTTAAGTGCGACTTTGACTCTACATAGCGCTCATTTATTCAAACAACATCATAACTCAAAAAAGATTTGTTTGCCAGAAAACGAGTTTAAAGTTTTCAATTGACAAACATTTTAATGGAAAAAGAAACTTTTTATTTTGTTTTCAAGAGCTGTGTAAACAAGATATTTGTACAAAATTTTTGCACAATATGAAGAACGATATGAGGATTAATTTTTGCATCATTAACTCAAAAAATTGAACTTTTTTTAAATAAATAAATGAGCGGACTTTACCCTATATAATCAAACCATTTCAACATCTTAGCTAATGCACAAATTTCTTAAAAACAGTTTTTGTTTAGGCGTTTTTTTGTTTGTTGGTTGATTGGTACGTGACTGCCTTCTTCGCTTAGGCGTTCAAGTAGAATCTAGACGATCCCTTTTTTACAGACCACTCCACTCGTCGGAGTCAACCTATGTAGGACCGTATCTACGGATACGGTGATAGATACTAGATCCAACAC